>CP136059.1:361549251-364318525 GCA_032464435.1 Aegilops umbellulata
GCTTGTAGCAGCGATGACAGCGATAAGCTATGTGGCGCTCAATGCCACACAGTTGGCAGGCCTGCTGAGCGCCTCAACAAGGGCAGCAAGCCATCGGCCGAGATCTGCTAGTGATGGATGGCGCGGCGCTCCGTGAAGTCTGCTGAGGTGAAGCCGCCGGCTTAGCAGGGAGCGACGGCTTCTGTGGTTTGCCACGGGTCGCGGCATTAGCGGTGGCAAAACTCGGAGCAGCTCGACGCGCTTTGATGCGTTGTTCACGACCAAGAAGGCGTGCATACAGTTCCCGTGGCGGAAGAGGCGCCTCGCGACCATGGACGTTCTCAATGAGATTATCAGTCATCATCGAGGCCATTGAGCACATGGGTGGTGAAATCCTCATCTCCAAGGGGTTGGCCAATTGAGGCCAAAGTATCGACGAGACCGGACATCTTGTTGAAGTACTCCGTGATAGTGAGACCATCGAGCTTGGTCTCCCCCAACTCGGTGCGGATAGAGTGAGCACGCGCCTGAGATTGAGAGGCAAAGCTGCTGTGAAGCGCGGACCAAGCATCCCGAGACGTCGCGGCGAAGATGACAAGCGATGATACGCTCGGAGTGAGCGAAGACTGAATGGCAGAAAGTATCGCCTGGTCTTGAGCCACCCACGCATGATAGGCCGGATGATACGGTGGCGGACAAGGGATGGAGTCATCAACATAGCCCTCCAAGTAGCGACTCCGAAGGAGGGGTAGCACCTGAGCCCGCCACGACAAGTAGTTGTCCGGCGTAAGCTTCACCGGAAGGAGATGCGAGAAGTAAAATAGCGATGGAGCCGGAGCATAACTCGCAGGAGCATGTGTCAGTGGCGCATGAAAACCCATCATCGGATCAGCATCAACGTGAGGAGCGAGTGCCAGGGACGTCTCATAGCCGGGGGCAGCCGGGGCATCGGCCAAGCCGAGCGGGGCCCCCGAGGATGCGGCGGGTGATGAAGCTACGTACCTAGGGTAGGGTCATGGACCTGTCCAAGATACCCTCCCCAAGGACATCTCTAAAAAGAACCAGAAGCATTCGAAGAAGAATCATCATCCACTCGACCATGAAGCTATGTTCCACTCGACAGTCTTGAAGACACTCGACCATGTAGACAATCACTCGAGTACCAATAGATCTAAAGCCACTCCGCTCTGCAACGGTCAGGAATTAAGTCATAGCTTTAATGGTCATTTTGTATCTTGATTGCTGGCGTTACCAGTAATGCCCCCCCCCCTCTTGATGTACATTGAACCCTGTGTAACGGAGGGGAGCTGGGGTCCTGGCGCACTCTATATAAGCCGCCCCCCTCCTCTGGGACAAGGGTTCGCACCCCCTGTAACTCACACGCTTATAATCCAGTCGACCGCCTCCGGGCTCTGAAACATAGGGTTGTTACTTCCTCTGAGAAGGGCCTGAACTCGTAAAACTTGCGTGTACAACTCCTCCATAGCTAGGATCTTGCCTCTACATTCCTACCCCTCATTCTACTGTCAGACTTAGAACCACGACAGTTGGCGGCCACCGTGGGGCAGGTGTCTTAGCGACTTGTTGGAGAAGTAGCAATTTTTTCGATCCCCTTCATCATGGTTTCAGGCGGAGGTTTGGCTGAGGGCTGCGAGATCCGTCTCGGCACGCTCGTGTTTGTCGCCGACGACTCCGCTTGGCTTCAGGAGGCTCCACTCGACGTCGACGCGCTCCCCGTCTGCGGGGCAACGCACTTTCGCGCGTGCGTCCACGGCGTCCTCCTGCGGCAGCCGTCGACTCAATATCGGTCGACTCCTGTGGTGTCCTCCCTCCCTGTCGCCCACCGGCGCAAGCGTTCCGATCGATCAAGGCTTCAGCGGTGGGTGAGGCATGCGGTGGCTCACCAATCGGCCACCCCCCAAGTCGCGGTGCTCAAGCCCGACGAAACTCTCTACGGCCTGTTCGACCTGTCGACTGGCTCCGTAGAGACTGCATCCGAGTGCGACAGCAGTGATCCCGCGACGGGGGTCCTAATGGTCGATGGACCTCGCAGTCCTCCCGGCTTGCCCCGCGCCGACGGTGGCGACGGCAGAGGCGATCCGTCACGTGTCCATGAGGAGTACCTCCCCGAGCCCCTCTCTTCGCAGCAGAGGGAAGAACTTCGCCGCCGGAACATGGATGCACTTCACACTCCTATCATTAGAGAAACCCCCGAGGCCCGGGCCTTGGAGGACGCACGTCTGGCCAACTTGGCTGAGCACACTCGACTGGAGAACCTCCAGCGCGTACTCCACGAGCGTGCGCGGCAGCGGGTTCCAGAATCCAGTCGGCGTCAACTCTTTCCACCTCCGACTCAGTTATATCGAACTCCGATCCAGAATCTCATAGCTGCAGCTCGAATAGCAGAGTCAATTCAGCCCTCCCAGTCGGAAGCTGGCAGAGGCCTAATGCAGATCAAGCTTTACTCCGGGCAGCAGGAGAACATAATACAACTGTGTCACAGTCGCGGAATAGGATCCATAGCAGATCTGTTATGGCAGATACAGTCCAGTCGGCTCACAGCCCAAGATCGCCCCCGAGGCGTGAGGGACGTGGAGACCGGCGAGATCAGTACAGAAACCGTGAGCAGTATGATCGCCGACTCGATCATGATGATCGTCGTCAAGTGCCCACACCTCCCGCAAGGAGTGGGTCATACATGCCTCGGCAGCATGATGATAAACGCCCTCACAGTGTTGGGCGAAGGATTCCAGTCGACCCCAGGGAGCCGGGCTTTGATGCGAGATCTATTCTCGTTCAGGGTTTGGTCGACACAAACAGAGCTCACCGAGAAGGTCGTGATAGAGATTTACCAACCAGCAGTAGAGTACATGTCTCAGGTCCAGAGTGTTTCAGCAGAGCCATCAGGGCCGCAGTGATTCCTCCCAATTTCAGGTTGGCGACTGGAGTCAGTAAGTTTACTGGGGAGTCCAAGCCTGACACTTGGCTTGAGGACTACCGAGTGGATGTGCAGATTGCTGGAGGAAATTATGATGTGGCTATGAAACACCTTCCTCTGATGTTGGAGGGCTCGGCCAGAGCATGGCTGAATCAATTAGCACCGATCCGCATTTATAGTTGGGAAGAGCTTGCCCGAGTGTTTGTCAGAACATTCGGAGGAACATGCAAACGGCCAGCAGGGCTGACAGAACTGCAATCTTGTGTGCAGAAGCCAAATGAAACTTTGAGGGATTATATCCAAAGGTGGATCACGTTGCACCACACGATGGAGAATTTGTCTGATCACCAAGCAGTTTGTGCCTTCAAGGAAGGCGTCAAATATAGAGAGTTGAATCTAAAGTCCGGTCGGACCGGAGATATGTCTCTGAGTCGAATGATGGAGATTGGCACCAAGTATGCCAATGGTGAAGAGGAGGATCGGCTCCAGAGTGGCAAGCATAAAATAGTCGCCCATGAAACCGGAGGAGGGAACTCCAGTCGAAAGCAGAAGCGCAAAGCCGAGCCAGCTGCACCAGGAGAAGTCTTAGCCGTGACTCAAGGAAAGTTCAAGGGGAATCCCAAGGGGCCATGGAACCCTAAGAAAGTAAAAGATCAAGATGGGAATGATGTGTTGGATTTGCCATGCCACATTCACACAAAGAAAGATGAAGAGGGTAATCTCATTTACCCGAAGCATACCACTCGACAGTGTCGGCTCCTGATCCAGCAGTTCCGAGAGAAACAACCCAAAGAGAAGGAAAAAGAGTCGGACAAAGTTGAGGACAAGGAGGAAAGTGATGATGGTTACCCTCACGTCAATTCCACTCTGATGATTTTTGCTGATGTTGAGAGTAAAAGTCGACTGAAAGTCATCAACAGAGAAGTAAACATGGTCGCTCCGGCGACACCCAGTTATTTGAAATGGTCTCAGACTGCTATTACATTCGACCAATCCGATCACCCGACACACATAGCCACCCCTGGGAGGCAAGCGTTGGTGGTCAACCCAGTCATCGAAGGCACTCGATTAACTAAAGTTCTGATGGATGGTGGCAGCGGCCTGAATATTCTGTATGCAGAGATGTTGAAAGGGATGGGCATTCCGATGTCCAGACTCAGTGAAAGCAAAAGCAATATGAGTTTCCATGGAGTCATTCCAGGCAAGAAGGCTGAGTCACTCTGCCAGATCGCTCTTGATGTGGTTTTCGGTGATTCCAAGAATTACCGCAAAGAAAAGTTGACATTTGAAGTTGTGGATTTCCAGAGTGCTTATCACGCTATTCTGGGCAGGCCAGCTTATGCATGTTTTATGGCTCGACCATGCTATGTGTACCTTAAATTGAAGATGCCTGGTCCTAAAGGTGTGATCACTATCACTCGCAATCGAAAGAAGGCAGAAGAGTGCTTCCAGAAGGGCTCGAAGATCGCCGATGCACAGATGGCAGTAGTGGAATTGCAGGAATATCAGAAAAATGCATATCCGAGTGATTTGTTGCGAGCTAAGAAGCCTGCCACGGATTCAGCATTTCAGTCGTCCGGTGAAACGAAACCGATTCATATTCACCCGACCGATCCCAATGCTGCTCCGACTCACATTTCAACAACACTCGACTCCAAATAGGAAGAATCGCTCACCCAGTTCCTTCGTGAGAACTGGGACATCTTCGCATGGAAACCTTCTGACATGCTAGGTGTTCCCAGGGGACTGGCTGAGCATCGTTTGCCAGTCAACCCAAAAGTGAAACCGGTCAAAGAACATCTTCGACGGTCCACCGTACAGAAGAGGAAGGCAATCGGTGAAGAAGTGGCTCGGCTTCTGGCAGCTGAGTTTATTCGAGAGATTTACCACTCCGAGTGGTTAGTTAATGTTGTCATGGTCCCTAAGAAGGACGACTCACTTCGCATGTGCATTGACTTCAAGCATATCAATCGGGCCTGCCCGAAAGATCACTTTCCTCTCCCTCGCATCGATCAAATAGTCGACTCAACTGCGGGGTGTGAGTGTTTGTCCTTTTTGGACGCTTATTCCGGGTATCATCAGATCCGTTTGTATGGACCCGATGAGATTAAAACAGCTTTCATCACCCCATTCAGGTGCTTCTGTTATGTCACTATGCCATTCGGCCTGAAGAACGCTGGAGCCACATTCATGCGGATGATTCAGAAGTGTTTACTCACTCAAATCAGTCGGAATGTGGAAGCGTACATGGATGACATTGTGGTCAAGTCACGTAAAGGTTCCGACCTACTGGCTGACCTTGCTGAAACCTTTGCCAACCTCGGAAGGTATGATATCAAGCTCAATCCATCGAAGTGCACATTCGGAGTTCCAGGAGAAAAATTACTCGGTTTTCTCGTTTCCGAACGAGGGATCGACGCGAATCCAGAGAAAGTTGGTGCCATACTCTGGATGAAGCGCCCTGTGCGTGTGCATGATGTCCAGAAGCTTACTGGTTGCTTGGCCGCCCTAAGTTGATTCATTTCTCGTCTCGGTGAAAAGGCATTGCCACTTTACCGACTGATGAAGAAGTCAGATAAGTTCGAGTAGACTCCCGAAGCTGATGCAGCATTTGTAGAGCTAAAAGCCCTGCTTTCCACCCAACTGGTGCTTGCTGCCCCAATCAGCAAAGAGCCTTTACTGCTTTACATTGCAGCCACTGGACAAGTCGTCAGTACAGTACTTACGGTCGAGCGGGAAGAAGAAGGAAAAGCCTATAAAGTTCAGCGCCTAGTATATTATGTTTCTGAAGTTTTGACTCCATCAAAGCAAAGATATCCTCAGAAGCTTGTTTATGGGATTTATATGACCACGAAGAAGGTTGCACATTACTTCTTTGACCACTTAATTACAATCGTCAGCGACGCTCCATTGTCAGAGATTCTGCACAACAGAGACGCAACTGGTCGAGTGGTAAAGTGGGCGATTGAACTCTTTCCCTTAGATATCAAGTTTGAGGCGAAGAAAGCTATCAAGTCCCAAGCAATAGCAGATTTCCTCGCCGAGTGGATCGAACAGCAACTGCCGACTCAAGTTCACTCGAAGCACTGGACCATGTTCTTTGATGGTTCCAAGATGCTGAATGGTTCTGGTGCTGGGGTGGTACTGGTATCCCCCCGAGGAGACAAGCTCAGATATGTCCTCCAGATTCACTTTGATTCCTCCAATAACGAAGCAGAATATGAAGCACTCTTGTATGGGTTGCGTATGGCCATCTCACTCGGCGTCCGTCACCTTATGGTCTATGGCGACTCAGATTTGGTAGTCAATCAAGTGATGAAAGAGTGGGACGTCAAAAGCCCAGCCATGACTGGTTACTGCAATGCGGTGAGGAAGTTGGAAAAGAAGTTTGAGGGGTTAGAGCTCCATCATATACCCCGACTGAAAAATCAAGCAGCCGATGATTTGGCAAAGATAGGTTCCAAGAGAGAAGCCATTCCCAGCAATGTGTTTTTGGAACACATTCACACACCGTCAGTTCACGAAGATCCTTTCACTGAAGAGCCCCCGCAGCCTAAGAGTGCCATAGATCCGATTGAAGTCGAGGTCCCAGCCGTGGTCGACCTAATCATGGAGATTCTGGTCATCACTCCCGACTGGACAGTGCCATACATTGCGTACATCCTTAGGAAGGAACTCCCAAAGGATGAAGAAGAGGCTCGACAGATTGTCCGTCGATCCAAAGCCTTTACTGTAATAAGAGGACAACTGTTCAGGGAAAGCACGACTGGAGTCAGTCAGAAATGCATAACGCCAGAAGAAGGTCGAATGATCCTCAACGACATCCACTCGGGGACCTGTGGTCAGCATGCGTCCTCTTGGGCCATTGTGGCTAAAGCATACCGGGCCGGATTTTATTGGCCATGAGCAAATGAAATGGCGAAAGATATAGTCGACAGATGTGAAGGCTGCCAGTTTTACCCTGATATGTCTCACAAGCCAGCGTCATCCCTAAAGACCATTCCCCTCGTCTAGCCCTTTGCTGTTTGGGGATTGGATATGGTTGGACCACTGAGAACTGGTAGGAGCGGCTTCACTCGTGTGCTTGTAGGAGTCGACAAGTTTACCAAATGGATTGAAGCTAAACCTATCAAGAATCTTGAAGCCAGCACTGCTGTCAGTTTCATCAGAGAGTTGACATTCAGATATGGGGTTCTGCACAGCATCAACACTGACAACGGGTCGAACTTCGATTCTGATGAGTTTAGAGCCTTCTGCGCTTCTCAAGGCACACGAGTCGATTATGCTTCAGTCGCTCACCCCCAGTCGAATGGACAAGCAGAAAGAGCAAATGGCTTAATTCTCAAAGGACTGAAACCCCGACTGATGTGTGACCTCAAGCACACAGCAGGCGCCTGGGTCAATGAACTTCCATCAGTTCTTTGGGGATTGAGGACGACTCCAAATCGGTCGACTGGCCGAACTCCATTCTTCTTGGTCTATGAATCTGAAGTTGTTCTGCTGAGTGATTTACTTCACAATGCACCACGAGTCGAGCTCTTCTCCGAAGACGAAGCAGAACAGGCTCGGCAGGATGCAGTCGACCTCCTAGAGGAGGAAAGAGAAATGGCTTTGATCCGGTCGACCATTTATCAACAAGACTTGCGTCGATTCCACGCCAGAAATGTGAGGGGTCGAGCCTTTCAAGAGGGAGACTTGGTTCTTCAAGTGGATCAGCAGAAACCACACAAGCCCGCCCCTACTTGGGAAGGCCCCTTCATAGTCACCAGAGTTCTCCACAACATAGCTTACCATCTTTACAATGTTGAGCATCAGAAAGACGAGCCACGGGCTTGGAACGCGGAGCTGATCTGCCCCTTTTACACTTAAGTACTCATTCGGATGAGATGTAATAAGAAATACCTTTGTAGTTTGTTTATCAAAGACGAGAGCTTTACAGTCTTCTTAAACGGTTGTTGTTGCTTTTTTGTTCTTGTCTAAAATCCCCCAGTGGGTGACTTCGCTGTGAATTTGTTTCGCCTAAATTTAAAAAATCCTACCGAGTGGTGAGCAAGCCTTCCACTCAGGGGCTTAGCTGCGAATCCGTTTCGCCTAAGTTTGAAAAATCCTACCGAGTGGTGAGCAACCCTCTCACTCGGGGGCTTAGTTGCAGTCCAGTACTCACCTAAGTTTTGAAAATCCTACCGAGTGGTGAGCAAGCCTCTCACTCGGGGGCTTAGCTGCAGTCCAGTACTCGCCTAAGTTTTGAAAATCCTACCGAGTGGTGAGCAAGCCTCTCACTCGGGGGATTAGCTGCAGTCCAGTACTCGCCTAAGTTTTGAAAATCCTACCGAGTGGTGAGCAAGCCTCTCACTCGGGGGCTTAGCTGCAGTCCAGTACTCGCCTAAGTTTTGAAAATCCTACCGAGTAGTGAGCAAGCCTCCCACTCGGGGGCTTAGCTGCAGTCCAGTACTCCCCTAAGTTTACAAAATCCTACCGAGTGGTGAGCAATCCTCCCACTCGGGGGCTTAGCTATAGTCCAGTCGCCTAAGTTTTGAAAATCCTACCGAGTGGTGAGCAAGCCTCCCACTCGGGGGCTTAGCTGCAGTCCAGTACTCGCCTAAGTTTACAAAATCCTACCGAGTGGTGAGCAATCCTCCCAGTCGGGGGCTTAGCTGCAGTCCAGTACTCCCCTAAGTTTTGAAAATCCTATCAAGTGGTGAGCAAGCCTCCCACTCGGCGGCTTAGCTGCAATCCAGTACTCGCCTAAGTTTACAAAATCCTACCGAGTGATGAGCAATCCTCCCACTCGGGGGCTTAGCTACAGTCCAGTACTCGCCTAAGTTTACAAAATCCTACCGAGTGGTGAGCAATCCTCCCACTCGGGGGCTTAGCTGCAGTCCAGTACTCGCCTAAGTTTACAAAATCCTACCGAGTGGTGAGCGATCCTCTCACTCGGGGGCTTAGCTGCAGTCCAGTACTTGCCTAAGTTTACAAAATCCTACCGAGTGGTGAGCAATCCTCCCACTCGGGGGCTTAGCTGCAGTCCAGTACTCGCCTAAGTTTACAAAATCCTACCGAGTGGTGAGCAATCCTCCCACTCGGGGGCTTAGCTGCAGTCCAGTACTCGCCTAAGTTTGAAACACATCCCTATCCGCAAGGACGACGAGGTGCAGGTCGACTGCAACCTTCTCCTCCGGAGCTGCGCCACAAATACAATGTGCGCTTCATCCCTACCCGCAAGGACGATGAGGTGCAGGTCGACTGCAACCTTCTCCTTTGGAGCTACGCCACAAATGCAATGTGCGCTCCATCCCTATCCGCAAGGACGACGAGGTGCAGGTCGACTGCAACCTTCTCCTTCGGAGCTACGCCACAAATACAATGTGCACTCCATCCCTATCCGCAAGGACGATGAGGTGCAGGTCGACTGCAACCTTCTCCTTCGGAGCTACGCCACAAATACAATGTGCGCTCCATCCCTATCCGCAAGGACGACGAGGTGCAGGTCAATTGCAACCTTCTCCTTCGGAGCTACAACACAAATACAATGTGCACTCCATCCCTATCCGCAAGGACGACGAGGTGCAGGTCGACTGCAACCTTCTCCTTCGGAGCTACGCCACAAGTACAATGTGTGCTCCATCCCTATCCGCAAGGACGACGAGGTGCAGGTCGATTGCAACCTTCTCGTTCGGAGCTATGCCACAAATACAACGTGTGCTCCATCCTTGTCCGCGAGGAAGACAAGGTGCAAGTTGATTGAAGTCTCCACTTCAGGGCCGCATCTCAAACACAAGAGTCAGTTCAAATGAAGAACAAATTCCAAAAGCAATCGCAAGCAGATCATGAGATAAATAAAGTTCAGATGAACCCTAAAAGTTCAAGACCGCAGATCAAAGTGTTTAATGGTTACAAAAACCACTCGGCATCTCATGGAAAATTTAAGGTGGAGCATAAAAGTTTGTTCACTCCGCGGGAGGAGGGCTGGTAGGCTCGACGAACTCGTCCAGGTCAACGCCATCGGCAATCCGAGTGGCGGCAGCTATGAAAGTCTCCATAAAGGAACAAAAATCATGCCTCTTGGTGTTGGCGACCTTGATTGCTGCCAGCTTATCTTCTCGCGCTTCTTTGCAATGGACACGAACCAAAGACAGAGCCACATCAGCACTGCACTGGGCAGAAGACTTCCTCCACTCCTGCACTCGACCGGGGATCTCGTTAAGTCGAGCCATCAGAGACTCGAGATCATTCTGGAGCGTTGCCCTGGGCCAGAGTGCTGTGTCGATCCGCGACGTGGTGACCATCAGTCGAGCAAGGTAGTCAACAACACCGTCGATGCGGGATTCCAGTCGGAGCAAGTGCATAGCAGCTTCATCTTTCACGGGGGAGTTGATGGGGTCCAAGCTTGGTTCAATTCACCCGATCTCCTCCTTGAAGTCTCGGCAAAACTCTGCATGCACAATCCGAGGGTGAGTCAATAGTCGTATGCCGAGTCGACGAAGATAAACTAGTCGGAACAAAGTATATACCTTCAAGCTTGATGAACAGCTTCTTGGCAAGGCTCCTCAAATAACTTTCCAGATCATCCCTCCTGCGAGCAATGCCTTCCATCTTCTCATTCAGGTTAACCTTGTCCTTCTTCAAGCGGGTTACTTCCTTGCTGGCTTTGTCTAGGGCAGATTTTATCTTGGTGTTTTCTTCCTCCAATTTGTCGACTGAAGCCAACTTCTGTTCAGGCATAACAGTTTTGTCATCAGCCTTCTTCTGTGCGGCAGCCAGATCTTGATCCTTTTTTTGCCAGAGCCTGGTTCAGTTTTCTGAAAAGAAATGATGCTTGGTTCAGAAAGAGCAGAGTAAAATCCAGATCAAAGACAAACCAATCGACAAGTCTTCCTTACCAGTGGCGTCATCCTTGGCTTTCTACAGCTCTGTCTTGGCCAACTCCAAATCAAGGTTGAGTTGAATTTGTTGTTTCTGCAGGTCAGCAAAGCGAGCTCCAAGATCACAAGATTTCTGCAACCAAAGAACGAGTCAGTCGACTAAGGAAAAGATTGGTTATTTTGGAAGAGTAAAAGGATAAAGACAACAAATTCTAAGACTACTGCCAAATCAAACATCCAACAGTAGTCTCGGGGACTACACCCAGTGGGTGCACTTAGCGTTCCCCCACTGGTTCAGTTTACACTCAACATGGCATTTTCAGCGCGAGTGCAAAAAAAAACAGAGACAGTCAACAGCAAACAGAGTCTTCAGACCATAGTCGACTGCGAGCAGTCGACCATGGTCTAGGGGACTACACCCAGTGGGTGCACTCAGTGTGCCCCCACTGGTTCAGTTTACACTCAACATGGACCGACCAGACCGAGTGAAGTAATTCAACATTCAAGACTATAGTCGACTGCCCGCAGTCCACCATAGTCTCGGGGACTACACCCAGTGGGTGCACTCAGCGTGCCCCCACTAGTCCAAAAATTCAATCGACGACAACATAAAATTCAGCTCAAGGTATGAATTTGTTCAGTGACAAATTGAAACACCCAGTGGGTGTACAGATGCAAAGATCCTTGGAAAGAGAGTTTCCAGGTACCATATCCTAAACAGAACAGGCCAAGAAAGGCAGTCGACATTGTGCTAACCTGAACATTGCTCTGGAGAGCTGAGCTGGCATCATAAAGCCTGGCTGGCATCCCGCACCATCTTCATCTTCTCCATCATAATACTCGCTTGGCGTATAGCTTCTTTGGCAGCATTCACTTCATCCTCTGGGACGTGATGGGTGGCAAAAACTAAAGGTGGATCGGTAGGAGCTTGGTGTTGGAGAACGTAGCAGAAATTCAAAATTTTCCTACGTATCACCAAGATCTATCTATGGAGAAACCAGCAACGAGGGGAAGGAGAGTGCATCTACATACCCTTGTAGATCGCTAAGCGGAAGCGTTCAAGTGAACGGGGTTGATGGAGTCGTACTCGCCGTGATCCAAATCACCGATGACCAAGTGCCGAACGGACGGCACCTCCGCGTTCAACACACGTACAGCCCGGTGACGTCTCCCATGCCTTGATCCAGCAAGGAGAGAGGGAGAGGTTGAGGAAGACTCCGTCCAGCAGCAGCACAACAGCGTAGTGGTGGTGGAGGAGCGTGGCAATCCTGCAGGGCTTCGCCAAGCACCGCGAGAGAGGAGGAGGGAGAGAGGTAGGGCTGCGCCAGGGAGAGGTCAAACTCATGTGTATTGGGCAGCCCGAACCTCAAGTATATATAGGGGAAAGGGAGGGGCTGCGCCCCCACCTAGGGTTCCCTCCCCAGGGGTGGCGGCAGCCCCCAGATCCCATCTGGGTGGCGGCCAGGTGGAGGAGAGGGGGAGGCGCACCAGGGGTGGGCCTTAGGGCCCATCTACCCTAGGGTTTGCCCCTTCCCCTCTAGGAGGCACCTTGGGCCTTGGTGGAGGGGCGCACCAGGGGTGGGCCTTAGGGCCCATCTACCCTAGGGTTTGCCCCCTTCCCCTCTAGGAGGCGCCTTGGGCCTTGGTGGAGGGGCGCACCAGCCCACCTGGGGCTGGTCCCCTTCCACACTTGGCCCATGCAGCCCTCCGGGGCCGGTGGCCCCACTTGGTGGACCCCCGGACACCTCCGGTGGTCCCGGTACACTACCGGTGATGCCCAGAACACTTCCGGTGGCCAAAACAATACTTCCTATATATAAATCTTTACCTTCGGACCATTCCGGAACTCCTCGTGATGTCCAGGATCTCATCCGGGACTCCGAACAACATTCGGTAACCACATACAAACTTCCTTCATAACCCTAGCGTCATCGAACCTTAAGTGTGTAGACCCTACGGGTTCGGGAATCATGCAGACACGACCGAGACGTTCTCCGGTCAATAACCAACAGCGGGATCTGGATACCCATGTTGGTTCCCACATGTTCCACGATGATCTCATCGGATGAACCACGATGTCGAGGATTCGATCAATCCCGTATTCAATTCCCTTTGTCCAGTGGTATTGTACTTGCCCGAGATTCGATCGTCGGTATCCCGATACCTTGTTCAATCTTGTTATGGGCAAGTCTCTTTACTCGTTCCGTAACACATCATCCCGTGATCAACTCCTTGATCACATTGTGCACATTATGATGATGTCCTACCGAGTGGGCCCAGAGATACCTCTCCGTCACACGGAGTGACAAATCCCAGTCTCGATTCGTGCCAACCCAACAGACACTTTCGGAGATACCCGTAGTGCACCTTTATAGCCACCCAGTTACGTTGTGACGTTTGGCACACCCAAAGTATTCCTACGGTATCCGGGAGTTGCACAATCTCATGGCCTAAGGAAATGATACTTGACATTATAAAAGCTTTAGCATACGAACTACACGATCTGTGCTATGCTTAGGATTGGGTCTTGTCCATCACATCATTCTTCTAATGATGTGATCCCGTTATCAATTACATCCAATGTCCATGGTCAGGAAACCGTAACCATCTATTGATCAACGAGCTAGTCAACTAGAGGCTTACTAGGGACATGGTGTTGTCTATGTATCCACAAATGTATCTGAGTTTCCTATCAATACAATTCTAGCATGGATAATAAACGATTATCATGAACAAGGAAATATAATAATAACCTACTTATTATTGCCTCTAGGGCATATTTCCAACAGTCTCCCACTTGCACTAGAGTCATTAATCTAGTTCGCATCGCCATGTGATTAACATTCACAGGTCACATCGCCATGTGACCAACAGCCAAAGAGTTTACTAGAGTTAATAATCTAGTTCACATCACTATGTGATTAACACTCAATGAGTTCTTGGTTTGATCATGTTATGTCTGTGAGAGAGGTTTTAGTCAACGGGTCTGCAACATTCAGATCCGTATGTACTTTGCAAACCTCTATGTCATCTTGTAGATGTCGCTACTACGCTATATTTCAAACAACTATTCTACTATACGAATCCGGTTTACTCTACTCAGAGCTATCCCGATAGGTGTTAAGCTTGCATCGATGTAACTCTTTACGTCGAACTCTTTATCACCTCCATAACCGACAAACATATCCTTATTCCTCTAAGGATAATTTTGTCCGCTATCTGGTGACCTACTCCTAGATCACCTTTGTACCCTCTTGCCAGACATGTAGCAAGGCACACATCAGGTGCGGTACTCAGCATGGCATACTGTGTAGAGCCTATGACAAAAGCATAGGGGACGACCTTCATCCTTCCTCTTTCTTCTGCCGTGGTCGAGCTTTAAGTCTTAACTTCATACCTTACAATTCAGGCAAGAACTCCTTCTTTGACTGATCCATCTTGAACACCTTCAAGATCATGTTAAGGTATGTGCTCATTTGAAAAGTACCATTAAGCGTTTTGATCTATCCTTATAGATCTTTATGCTCAATGTTTAAGTAGCTTAATCCAGGTTTTCCATTGAAAAAACACTTTTCAAATAACCCTATATGCTTTCCAGAAATTCTACATCATTTCTGATCAACAATATGTCAACAACATATACTCATCAGAAATTCTAGTGCTCCCACTCACTTCTTTGGAAATACAAGTTTCTCATAAACTTTGTATAAACCCAAAATCTTTGATCATCTCATCAAAGTGTACATTCCATCTCCGAGATGCTTACTCCAGTCCTTAGAAGGATTGTTGGGGCTTTGCATACTTGTTAGCATCTTTCAGGACTGACAAACCCTTCTGGTTGTATCACATACAACCTTTCCTCAAGAAAATTGTCGAGGAAACAATGTTTTGACATCCTATCTGCAAGATTTCATAAATAATGCAGTAACTGCTAACATAATTCCAACAGACTCTTAGCATCGCTACGAGTGAGAAAATCTCATCGTAGTCAACTCCTTGAACTTGTCGGGAAACATCTTAACGACAAGTCAAGCTATCTCAATGGTGACACCTACCATCATTGTCCGTCTTCCTTTTAAAATCCATCTGTACTCAACAGCCTCACGACCATCGAGCCATTCTGCCAAAGTCTACACTTTGTTTTCATACATGGATCCTCTCTCGGATTTTATGGCCTCGAGCCATTCATCGGAATCCGGGCCCACCATCGCTTCTCCATAGCTCGTAGGTTCATTGTTGTCTAGCAACATGACTTCCAAGACAGGATTACGTACCACTCTGAAGTAGTACGCATCCTTGTCGTCCTACGAGGTTTGGGAGTGACTTGATCCGAAGTCTCATGATCACTATCATAAGTTTCCACTTCAATTGGTGTAGGTGCCATAGGAACAACTCCCGTGCCCTGCTACACACTAGTTGAAGTGACGGTTCAATAACCTCATCAAGTCTCCACCATCCTCCCACTCAATTCTTTCGAGAGAAACTTTTCCTCGAGAAAGGACCCGATTTGAGAAACAATTCCTATTGCTTTCGGATCTGAGACAGGAGGTATACCCAACTGTTTTGGGTGTCCTATGAAGGTGCATTTATCCGCTTTGGGTTCGAGCTTATCAGCCTGAAACTTTTTTTCACATAAGCGTCGCAGCCCCAAACTTATAAGAAATGACAGCTTAGGTTTCTCTAAACCATAGTTCATACGGTGTCATCTTATCAGAATTACGTGGTGCCCTATTTAAAGTGAGTGCGGTTGTCTCTAATGCCTAACCCATGAACGATAGTGGTAATTCGATAAGAGACATCATGGTATGCATCATATCCAATAGGGTGTAGTTATGATGTTCGGACACACCATCACACTATGGTGTTCCAGGCGGTACTAGTCGTGAAATATTTTCCACAATGTCTCAATTGTGTACCAAACTCGCAACTCAGATATTCATCTCTATGATCATATCATAGATATTTTATCCCCTTGTCGCGACGATCTTCAACTTCATTCTGAAATTACTTGAACCATTCAATAATTTAGACTTGTGTTTCATCAAGTAAATATGCTCAGTATCTACTCGAATCATTTGTGAAGTAAGAGCATAACGATATCCACTGCGTGCCTCAGCACTCATTGGACTGCACACATCAAAATGTGTTACTTCCAATAAGTTGCTTTCTTGTTCCATTTTACAGAAACCGAAGCTTTCAGTAATCTTGCCCATGTGGTATGATTTGCATGTCTCAAGTGATTCAAAATCAAGTGAGTCCAAACGGTCCATCTGCATGGAGTTTCTTCATGCGTATATACCAATAGACATGGTTCACATGTCTCGATCCTTTTCGAAAATGAGTGAGTCCAAAGATCCACCAACATGGAGCTTCTTCATGCGTTTTATACCAATATGACTTACATGGCAGTGCCACAATTAGGTGGTACTATCATTACTATCTTATATCTTTTGGCATGAACATGTGTATCACTATGATCGAGATTCAATAAACCATTCATTTTAGGTGCAAGACCATTGAAGGTATTATTCAAATAAATAGAGTAACCATTATTCTCCTTAAATGAATAACCGTATTGCGATAGACATAATCCAATCATGTCTATGCTCAACGCAAACACCAAATAACAATTATTTAGGTTTAACACCAATCTCGATGGTAGAGGGAGCGTGCGATACTTGATCATATCAACCTTGGAAACACTTCCAACACATCTCGTCAGCTCACCTTTAGCTAGTCTCCGTTTATTCTGTAGCTTTTATTTCGAGTTACTAACACTTAGCAACCGAACCGGTATCTAATACCCTGATGCTACTAGGAGTACTAGTAAAGTACACATTCACATAATGTATATCCAATATACTTCTATCGACAGCCTTCTCATCTACCAAGTATCTAGGGTAATTCTGCTCCAGTGGTTGTTCCCCTTATTACAGAAGCACTCAGTCTCGGGTTTGGGTTCAACCTTGGGTTTCTCCACTAGAGCAGCAGCTGATTTGTCGTTTCATGAAGTATCCCTTCTAGCCCTTGCCCCTCTTGAAACTAGTGGTTTCACTAACCATCAACAATTGATGCTCCTTCTTGATTTCTACTTTCGCGGTGTCAAACATCGCGAATATTTCAAGGATATGTTATAGTTCATTACGAAGCTCTAGCAGCTTGGTGGCAATGACTTTGAGAAACATAACTATCTTATCTGGAAGATCAACTCCCACTCGATTCAAGTGATTGTTGTACTCAGACAATCTGAGCACAAGCTCAACGATTGAGCTTTTCTCCCTTAGTTTGCAGGCTAAGAAAATTCGTCGGAGGTCTTATACCTCTTGACGTGGGCACGAGCCTGAAATCCCAATTTCAGCCCTCGGAACATCTCATATGTTCCGCGACATTTCAAAAATTTCTTCGGTGCCTCAATTCTAAACCATTTAACATTACCGAACTATCATGTAGTCATCAAAACGTGTATGTCAGATATTCGCAACATCCACAGACCACGTTCGGGGTCCAGCACACCGAGCGATGCATTAAGGACATAAGCCTTCTAGTGTCCGCATAATTGCTACTATCAACTTTCAACTATATTTTTTCTAGGAACGTATCTAAAACAGTAGAACTAAAGCGCAAGCTACGACATAATTTGCAAAGATCTTTTGACTATGTTCATGATAATTAAGTTCATCTTATGAACTCCCACTCAGATAGACATCCCTCTCGTCATCTAAGTGATTACATGATCCGAGTCAACTAGGCCGTGTCCGATCATCACGTGAGATGGACTAGTCATCATCGGTGAACATCTCATGTTGATCGTATCTACCATACGACTCATGCTCGACCTTTCGGTCTCTTGTGTTCTGAGGCCATGTCTGTACATGCTAGGCTCGTCAAGTCAACCTAAGTGTTTCGCGTGTGTAAATCTGGCTTACACCCGTTGTATGTGAACATAAGAATCTATCACACCCGATCATCACGTGGTGCTTCGAAAAGACGAACTTTCGCAACAGTGCACAGTTAGGGGGAACACTTTCTTGAAATTTTAATGAGGGATCATCTTATTTACTACCGTCGTTCTAAGCAAATAAGATGCATAAACATGATAAACATCACATGCAATCAAATAGTGACATGATATGGCCAATATCATATTGCTCCTTTTGATCTCCATCTTCGGGGCTCCATGATCATCATCGTCACCGGCATGACACCATGATCTCCATCATCATGATCTCCATCATCGTGTCTTCATGAAGTTGTCTCGCTAACTATTACTTCTACTACTACGGGTAACGGTTAGCAATAAAGTAAAGTAATTACATGACGTTTATGTTGACACGCAGGTCATAAATAAATTAAGACAACTCCTATGGCTCCTCCCTGTTGTCCTACTCATCGACATGCAAGTCGTGATTCCTATTACAAGAACATGATCATCTCATACATCACATATATCATTCATCACATCCTTTTGTCCATATCACATCACATGGCATACCCTGCAAAAACAAGTTAGACGTCCTCTAATTGTTGTTTGCATGTTTTACGTGGCTGCTATGGGTTTCTAGCAAGAACGTTTCTTACCTACGCAAAACCACAACGTGATATGTCAATTGCTATTTACCCTTTATAAGGACCCTTTTCATCGAATCCGATCCGACTAAAGTGGGAGAGACTGGCACCCGCTAGCCACCTTATGCAACTAGTGCATGTCAGTCGGTGGAACCTGTCTCACGTAAGAGTACGTGTAAGGTCGGTCCGGGCCACTTCATCCTACAATACCGTTGAAACAAGATTGGACTAGTAACGGTAAGAATATTGAACAAAATCAACGCCCACAACTACTTTGTGTTCTACTCGTGCAAAGAATCTACGCAATAGACCTAGCTCATGATGCCACTTTTGGAGAACGTAGCAGAAATTCAAAATTTTCCTACGTATCACCAAGATCTATCTATGGAGAAACCAGCAACGAGGGGAAGGAGAGTGCATCTACATACCCTTGTAGATCGCTAAGTGGAAGCGTTCAAGTGAACAGGGTTGATGGAGTCGTACTCGCCGTGATCCAAATCACCGATGACCAAGTGCCGAACGGATGGCACCTCCGCGTTCAACACACGTACAGCCCGGTGACGTCTCCCATGCCTTGATCCAGCAAGGAGAGAGGGAAAGGTTGAGGAAGACTCCGTCCAGCAGCAGCACAACGGCGTGGTGGTGGTGGAGGAGCGTGGCAATCCTGCAGGGCTTCGCCAAGCACCGCGAGAGAGGAGGAGGGAGAGAGGTAGGGCTGCGCCAGGGAGAGGTCAAACTCATGTGTATTGGGCAGCCCGAACCTCAAGTATATATAGGGGAAAGGGAGGGGCTGCGCCCCCACCTAGGGTTCCCTCCCCAGGGGTGGCGGCAGCCCCCAGATCCCATCTGGGTGGCGGCCAGGTGGAGGAGAGGGGGAGGCGCACCAGGGGTGGGCCTTAGGGCCCATCTACCCTAGGGTTTGCCCCCTTCCCCTCTAGGAGGCGCCTTGGGCCTTGGTGGAGGGGCGCACCAGCCCACCTGGGGCTGGTCCCCTTCCACACTTGGCCCATGCAGCCCTCCGGGGCCGGTGGCCCCACTTGGTGGACCCCCGGACACCTCCGGTGGTCCCGGTACACTACCCGTGATGCCCAGAACACTTCCTGTGACCAAAACCATACTTCCTATATATAAATCTTTACCTCCGGACCATTCCGGAACTCCTCGTGACGTCCGGGATCTCATCCGGGACTCCGAACAACATTCGGTAACCACATACAAACTTCCTTCATAACCCTAGGGTCATCGAACCTTAAGTGTGTAGACCCTACGGGTTCGGGAATCATGCAGACATGACCGAGACGTTCTCCGGTCAATAACCAACAACAGGATCTGGATACCCATGTTGGTTCCCACATGTTCCACGATGATCTCATCGGATGAACCACGATGTCGAGGATTCAATCAATCCCGTATTCAATTCCCTTTGTCCAGCGGTATTGTACTTGCCCGAGATTCGATCATCGGTATCCCGATACCTTGTTCAATCTCGTTACCGGCAAGTCTCTTTACTCGTTCCGTAACACATCATCCCGTGATCAACTCCTTGATCACATTGTGCACATTATGATGATGTCCTATCGAGTGGGCCCAGAGATACCTCTCCGTCACACGGAGTGACAAATCCCAGTCTCGATTCGTGCCAACCCAACAGACACTTTCAGAGATACCCGTAGTGCACCTTTATAGCCACCCAGTTACGTTGTGACGTTTGGCACGCCCAAAGTATTCCTACGGTATCCGGGAGTTACACAATCTCATGGTCTAAGGAAATGATACTTGACATTATAAAAGCTTTAGCATACGAACTACACGATCTGTGCTATGCTTAGGATTGGGTCTTGTCCATCACATCATTCTTCTAATGATGTGATCCCGTTATCAATGACATCCAATGTCCATGGTCAGGAAACCGTAACCATCTATTGATCAACGAGCTAGTCAACTAGAGGCTTACTAGGGACATGGTGTTGTCTATGTATCCACACATGTATCTGAGTTTCCTATCAATACAATTCTAGCATGGATAATAAACGATTATCATGAACAAGGAAATATAATAATAACCTACTTATTATTGCCTCTAGGGCATATTTCCAACACTTGGGCAGTTGACGCAGAAGGTAGAGCACTCGACAGCGGTATGGCGAAGGAAACAGAAGTCCGATTGGCGTCACCGGCGTCCTGAACTACCGGTTCCGCCACCAGCGTCGACTGAGGCGTCTTGCCAGCGGACGTTTTCCTGTTCCTTCTCCCCAAAGGCATCTGTGGCTCGTCCTCATCATCGTCAGGGAGGTTAATGACATTGGGAGCTGTAAAAAGATCATTCGCCGAAATTACATCGCCTGATTGGATATATTACAGTTCAATCAACAAAAAGAAGACAGAATAACGAAGATCGTACCCAGATTGGAGGTGACCGCATCTTCCATTTCCTCATCCTCATTTTTATAAGCTGAAGTCCCAGAGGTAGCAGCACTGCCAGTTTCAAGATTCATCTGGTCAAATCAAAAGAAAGATAAACAGCACAGAACGTCGAGTGAATGTGAAAGAAGAATACTCACGCAGAAGCAACAGGGATATCAATCTTAATCCTCGGCAGCGCCTTCCGAGGCTTCTGCACTGCAACCTTGGACTGCTTCGGGCTTTCTCAGTCGGTGGCGGAGAGGACGTCCGAGGACGCTTTGAAGACTGGCCAGTTTGAGCGATCGCCTTTTCACGGGCGCTCGCCCGGTCTTGGTCGAGCTTGGATCGCCTCTCCCTGCGAGGAGGCGAATCGACTTCTTCTTCGTCACTCGAGTCGTCGCTCTCCTCGTTCCCCTCTCCGTCAGAATGCCACTCGCCACTTTCACCTCCGCTTGCTTCCCCCTCCGGATTTTGCTCCTTCTCTCCGTTGGGCATCGAGTACATTTCGGTAAGGGCCTGGAAGAAAATAAGCAGAACAAAGTCAGTCGATGAAGCATAAACGGCTACACGATTGAATCAAGATTGCAGTCGGAAGTTCAGAATTAGACCTTGTCTGGTTCGTAAGATTGGTCGAGTGGAGGAATTTTCCTGGCTCCCCTGGGGTTATCCTTGTTTCCAATAATACTCGTCAGCCACCCCTCCAACATGGTCTCGTCGACCTCCTCCGGATGGGTCCGAGTGGTGTCGTCAGTGACCGAATACAGCCACATCGGATGGTCTCGGTCTTGAAGCGGTTGGATGCGTCGCCGAAGGAAGACCTCCAACAAATCCATACCGGTCACCCCGTCATGGATAAGCTGAACTACTCGTTCGACCAGCACCTTAACTTGCACCTTCTCCTCCAGGATCACCTTCGAAGGGGAGGGCTTCCCCACTCGGGCCATGGAAAAAGGAGGAAGTCCAGTTGACTGCCCTGGAGTCGGCTGGTCTTTGCAGTAGAACCAAGTCGACTGCCATCCGCGGACCGAATCGGGAAGGAACATGGCTGGAAAGGAACTTTTGCCCCTCATCTAAATCCCAAGACCCCCGCACATCTGAATCACTTGTGTCCTCTTATCACTCGGATTGGCCTTTTTTACCGTCTGGGAGCGACACGTGAAAATGTGCTTGAAAAGGCCCCAATGAGGTCGGCAACCCAAGAAATTTTCGCACAAAGACACGAAGGCAGCAAGATACACGATTGTGTTGGGAGTAAAGTGGTGGAGTTGTGCCCCAAAGAAATTCAAGAAGCCCCGAAAGAAAGGGTGGGGAGGCAAGGAAAACCCACGGTCGACGTGACTGGCGAGGAGAACGCACTCACCTTCCCGAGGTTGCGGCTCAGTCTCGTTCCTCGGAAGCCGCGCCGATTCGTGGGGGACCAGTCCTCCCTCGACCAAGTCGTCGATGTCGTCCTGACGAATCGCCAAGCAGATCCAGTCGCCCTGGATCCAGCCCTGCGGCAGGCCGACCCTCGAGGAAGATCCGTCCCGGCTGGACTTCTTCCCCTTCGCCTTCGTCGTCACCTTCTTTGCCCGCTCCAGAGCCACCGTCTTCTCTTTCCCCATCGTCGCGAGCGAAACGCGAACGGAGCAGCGGCACTGGGGCGAGAGCAGGCTCGGCGGAGAAGTCTGAGAGCAGGGGGAAGAATGAAAGCGCACTGTTCAAAAACCCCGGTCCGGCGCCTTATATGAGGTTACTTCCGAGTGACTGACTTGTAGGCCCATGCGATCTTATCAAATCCCACAACAGTCGCGCGCGCGATACGTGGCGAAAAAGGCGGCACGGAAATCGAGGCGGCCCTGCCTTATCCCATCTGATTACTGCGGCCTCCTCCGCTCCGCGCGCTTCCCGAAATTCAAATCCCGCGAAATCCGCGGACAACAGAACAGAAGATCTCCTCCACATCATCACTCGGAGCTCTTCCAGTAAAAGTTCACTCGACAAAAACTAGGAATGGATCAAGGCGACTGAAAAAGAAGTTGGTGTCGTCACCTTGGTTCATTGTTCCAGAACAAGATATACTCGTAGCACAAAAATGGGTCGGAAGTGTTCTCAACTCCTTCCTCACTCAAACCCTGATCCATTCGGGGGCTAATGATGAAGCTATGTACCTAGGGTAGGGTCATGGACCTGTCCAAGATACCCTCCCCAAGGACATCTCTAAAAAGAACCAGAAGCATTCGAAGAAGAATCATCATCCACTCGACCATGAAGCTATGTTCCACTCGACAGTCTTGAAGACACTCGACCATGTAGACAATCACTCGACTACCAATAGATCTAGAGCCACTCCGCTCTGCAACGGTCAGGAATTAAGTAACAGCTCTGCAACGTATCTTTATTGTTGGCGTTACCAGTAACGCCCCCCCCCTCTTGATGTACATTGAACCATGTGTAACGGAGGGGAGCTGGGGTCCTGGCGCACTCTATATAAGCCGCCCCCCTCCTCTGGGACAAGGGTTCGCACCCCCTATAACTCACACGCTTATAATCCAGTCGACCGCCTCCGGGCTCCGAGACGTAGGGCTGTTACTTCCTCCGAGAAGGGCCTGAACTCGTAAAACTTGCGTGTACAACTCCTCCATAGATAGGATGTTGCCTCTACATTCCTACCCCCCATTCTACTGTCAGACTTAGAACCATGACAGCGGATGCAGCACCATAAGCGGCCCCATAGGGCGGCGGGTGCGACTGGGCCGCATGAGACGGCGGGGGCGCCGATCCGTAGAGTGATGCCGGCCAGGCAGGGGGCAGCGGTTGTACGGCGTCGTAGGTTGGTGCAGGGGCGTCGTACCACGGGGTGTAGGGCTGGGGGCGTCGTAGGGCTGAGGGGCAGCCATCCCATACGCAGTCGGCGCAGGGCCGCGAAAAGACGGGGGTGCCAAGGCGATGGTCGAGGGAACGGCGCCGCGGGAGGCGATCGGCGACGGGAGATCGCCCTGCCCGCCCTGCTCGATCAGAGGGCCCGCGGAGGGTCCGCCGGGCGGCGGAGGTTGCCGCCAGGCGGTAGCGAGCAGGTGCGAGGCAAGGAAGGGCGATGACGGTGCGATCGGCGCGACGGCGTTGGAGGTAGCCGGCGCGGCGGCGGTGTTGGAGGAGGCCATCGCGGCGGCGGCGCTAGGGGTTGCAGCGGAAGACATAAAACCCTAGTCTGATATCATGTTAAACGAGAATATTGGACAACTGCTCGACACCCTAAGGGGGTGCGGCTACCTCATTATATATAAGTACCAAAGGGTACAAGTACAAGGTGTATATACAAGTCTATGTATAAGCAAGTCTACGTATACATATACAGTCTAACAAGTCTCGTATCTCCAAATTTTGGACCTTGATCAATAGGTTGGCCTGCGTTTGAGACACGGCCAAATTTTCGGATCTTTGCCAATTATTTGGTCACCCCTTATGATTCTGTAGCAGGCTGCGGATGAATTCCTGGCGGCAAATTTTCGTGCACCAAAATTTTGGCAAGACCTCATTTTGGTAGGGTTGGCATGAGCACCAACCAAACAGCCCCTAAGGCTGGCCATAGTAAGAGTAACTTGGCTAGTAATATAACGCATCCTAAGATAAATTTGCTTATGCGGCAAGTAGTTAATGAGGAGAAAGATGTTTGTAGTAACATAATATGTTACATAACATAACACACCCCAAAAAAAAATGAGTCTACTCTAAATAAATGAAGACTTGCATGATATCACACGTATGTTATGACCCACATAGTAAAATATGTATGTAGAAATTCAATTCAGCTCTTGGGAACATATGCTCCTTCCTGCCAAAAATATTTTTTGTAAATGTAAATTTTAAAAAAAAAATATTAGACGTGTCCATTGTCACATCAAAATGGTACCTGCAAACTTTTAGTGGATAACCTTAAGCATTTTGACCTATGCCAAAAAATAAATCGAACGCCAAATGTTACCTTCAAATGCTACATTTAATTTTGTTTTTTTCACCGACGAAGCACTATTATCCCGATTCGCATGAAAATTCAAGCATGTTTGTTAGACTAACATGAACATCCATAAATAAGATCAGAATTTTTTTAATGTATTTACTATTTATTTTAAATTTACTGTTCATCCGGGAGCATATGGTCCTTAGAGCCAAAACGGCCCTCCCATCTTACTAGTCTAAGTTACTTTAGGATCCGAATCACTTTTTCAGGTTGAGTGGAAACTAGGGAAATTATACTTTCGTTGGTCTCACAAATGAGGAGCGACATTTCTTTCTATTTGGTTGTCTTCAAATAAAAGATGGGTGGGTAGGAAGGAAACGTATCGGGTTCAAACCCCGTGAGAAATAAGCATCTGCCGCAATGGCATAGTTTTATCTTCGAAGTACCAAATTTCTCTTTCTTCTAATTAGTTCAGCTTAGACATCAGCTATTTCTTTTTGCGTACATGACATCCTTGTGGATACAGTTAAGGGTCTGTTCAGTCTCTAGGAGGTGCTCACGAAGGTAGGGTGTACATGTGTTCGTTCATATGGATGACTGTATATGCTTATGTGTTAGCGTCCGCGTCTATATTGTGTTAAAAAATATGGTTGGGAGTGTAGACATGCCTTCCATACCCGTGTATACTCAGTGCAACGATGAGATCGTTAAAGGCTTCAACTATCGATGGAAGAAATTCACCGGTCAATTTTGCACGTGGCTCAACCGTGAGACTTTGCTTTGTGCGGCGGTTTGCCGGTTCACACGCCAGACACCACTCAACTCACTCACACATCAGGGAATCGATGCTGCGATCGAGCTCTCCTCTCCCTATAAATTTGCGGGGCATCCTTGCACAGCCCGTATCATCCATCCGAAGACCTGCCAAGTAAAGAGCCAATTGCATCAAGGAACTGATGGCTGCTGGCCAGATCACCTCCTTGTCCTTCTCCGCCCAGCCAATAATGTTCCATTCGTCTTTGCCGGTGGCCGGAAATGGTGGCCCGAGAGGCCGGCCAAATGCTTTCTTCTGCCCCTGGGCGCCGGTGATCTGCCATGGGCGACGGGAGGCCACACCCCATGCGCTGTCCGATGACTGTGACTTCCAGGTATATAGTTCTCGTATGACACAGCAATTAACTCACAGCGTGATTAATTAGTAGTTTATGATATATAGCACGTTCCTAAATGTGGTTTTCTTGTTACAAAGGATCTGCTCTCCGTGCAACACCAAGAGGCCCTAACAAGTGTGCAAGCGTTGTTCCTTCAACATCCAAAAAGCAGCCGTGGCATGATGACCATTGTTGATCACCTCAAACACCTCTGCATTGACCAATATTTCCAAGACGAGATCGGCAATGTCGTGGACTCATGCATGGATCTCATCCGTAGTGATAATCTCCTCGATGTAACCCTTTCCATGAGGCTGATGAGGGAAGCTGGATATCATGTTTCGGCTGGTCAGCAAACTACATTTTATATATTTTTACAAAATAGTGTGAGTGGTATAATAACATAGGTGTAGCCAACTCCAGAATAAAATATATTGTCTTCCTTAAGCAGATTTTCCCAGATAACATTTTTTTTCATTATATGTACTTGCCTGAAAACCCTTCTCCTCACCGCGGCAGATGAGGTTCTTCAAAAGTTTGCAAATGGCAATGGTGATTTCAGCCTAGCTCATAGCCAAGATATCAGAGGATTGTTGAGCTTGCATGATGTGTCACAACTCAATATGGGAGAAGCTTCACTCGACAAGGCAAAGGAGTACTCAAGAAAACACCTTAGATCTACACTGAATTACTTGGAGCCAAATCTGGCAACATATGTAAAGCAGTCACTAGACCATCCCTATCATGTCAGCCTGATGCAGTTCAAGGCCAGGCACCACCTGAGCTACCTCCAGAGCTTGCCCACTAGGAACACTGCAATTGAGAAGTTGGCAGTTGCAGAGTTTCAGATTAACAAGTTGCAGCATCAGAGGGAAATGCAAGAGGTTAACAGGTACTCTCCTTCCATATTTAATTTTGTGGAGATTGTCTAATCTACTCATTCTCTTGATAAGAGAAACGCTAGAACTCCTGCAAATTTTCTATAAATTACTAATTTTAATTGCTCATGTAATCCCACAATTAAAAGTGGGGTGATTTTTACTATGAAATGTTCATTTCACACACAGATGGTGGATGGATCTGGGATTGGCCAAAGAAATACCGGCTGCAAGGGACCAAGTAGTGAAATGGTACATGTGGCCCATGACTATCCTCGAGGGTTACTCCTTCTCCAAGTATCGAATTGCGATCACAAAGATCATCTCAATGGTCTACATTGTGGATGACATCTTTGATCTCGTTGCCACACAAGAGGAGCTCTCCCTCTTTAATGAGGCAATCATAATGTGAGCAGGCATGTTCCCATTATAGATTAATGCATTTAGACTCACCGCATAATTCCGTCCTGCACAAATAAATAGCCTCCTAAAACGTCCACTTAAACAATCATACTTTTTCTAACATCGACATGTTGCCACGGGAATTCGTGTTAAAACAAGTGCATAAATAGGTGCTTAAAAACAACCAAAACTAATGGAAAAAACAATGTGAGATTGTCCTTGGTTTATATTTTAGAAACAATAGAACATATGAATATCTGACAAAATTTTGTATAAAAAGAGAGAAGAAATTGAACTGAACTTAATGTGGCACATCTTCTAACAAAAATGTGAAGCATGAACTATATAAGTTTGCTCCAAGTGTCCAACACATATATATCATCCATGCCCACACAACAAATTAATGCAAAAGATTTATAACATGCATGACTTGATTCCTCTGGAAGAGAATGACTTCATGTGGCATGTTGTACATGGATAGATTAGTGCAAAAAATGTATTTACGAGTATATGCATGACTTGCTAATGCCACAAGAGTTTGATCGGACGGCTATCCGATCAATAATTGAGGTCGCATTGAAGCATGCACATGTCCGTAGAAATCTAGTAATGGGGGTTATTTATTTATATATAGAAGATATGTTAGTTAAACATACGAGGCTTGTGAGTATTTTTTGTAGATTTATACCTTTTGTTTTAAATGGAAATAGCATATGGTAGAATTTTTGTGCCAATAGCGGCATCTATTTGCTAATGGAGGAAAAAATCATGGTTTAATTAATGCCTTATACGATGATATATATAAGTACATGTTCTTAATTGTGATAAAAGTTTCACACACAAAATGCACATTTTGACAGGTGGAATCTTGAAGCTGCTGATTCGCTCCCAAGCTACATGATATCATGCTACAAGGCTCTTTACAATATAACAAATGGTATCGCTGACATGTCCATGAAGGAGCATGGACTGAACTCAATCGACCATCTCAAGAAAGCTGTATGTCTTCTGGAATAATTCTTCATTTTGCTTGCCTAGCTAAGAAATTAAATATATTAATAGTATCACCTCAGATATTTGTATTTATGTACGGCTGTGTGCATCTCTTGATGCAGAGGCCAGGGGTAATCCCTCCTTTCAAAAAAAAAATTTATGTACTACAATTTTTTATTGATCACTTTTAAAAATCTGAAGGATATAACACTAGAGATTCCTTGGAGAAAGCTTACCTTCTTTCCTTTATCTTGCAGTGGGCAACTTTGTTTGATGGATTCATGATTGAGGCAAAATGGTTGTCTGGTGATCAGGTCCCTACAAGGGAGGACTACCTGAGAAACGGCATCATCACCTCAGGAGCACCACTTTTGTTTATGCATCTTCTCTTCATGCTAGGCCATGATTTAACGGACGAAAACAACGACCACATGTCTTGGATTATCTCATGCCCTGCAAAAATCATGAGGCTCTGGGACGACATGGGCAGTGCAAAGGTCAAAACACACCAAAAACTTTGACACCCATGAAATGCATGTACAGCTGCACATGCACATATATACATCATAATTTAAAAAGGATTACTACCAGAAATTTTATGAATTAATTCAGTCCATAAAATCGACATCGAGAGCAGCTAAGCCTAATCTTTTTTTTCTCTATGTCCCATGCAGGATGAAGCACAAGAAGGGCTCGATGGGTCATACAAGGAGCTCTACCTAAAAGAGAGCCCTCACAGCGACGCGGAGGAGCACATGTTGGAGATGATTGCAGGTGAGTGGGAGGGTCTCAATAGGGAGTGCTTCTCCAGGACGAGGTCATCACTATCCCCTACCTTCATCCGAGCGTCACTCAATTTTGCAAGGATGGTCAGTGTCATGTATGGCTATGACCACGAGCACCGGCTCCCTGTCCTTGAGGATTACACCAGAATGCTACTCTTTTAAATCATACATGACCAGTATATTAATTGTACAAAAGTCATGTGAATGTAGTGTACTTATTATTGTGATTGTTACATATATTGGAGTTAATACAATGATGGAGGCTAATAGATGGGTGGTCAAGGGGACGGTCACTTCCCCCAAAAACCCGTTATTTTGAAGTTCTTCTCGGGAAAGTTTCAAAAATTGTTTCTATCAAAAACGAGTAATGTTTGAAAATCCAAAAATTGCTTGATCAACTCGAACAAACATTGAAAATTCAATTTTTTTCTGAAAAAACATGCCTTTTTTGACAGAAAAACAATTTTTGAAAATCCCAATGAATTTCTGAAAAATGCGAACATTTTTGGAATTTAGAGAACAAAACTTGTAAAATGGGGACAACTTGTTAATGGGTACATTTTCAAAATTCTGAACAATTTTTCAAATTCCCAAAAAAATTTGGAGTTTCAAGAAAAAAATTGAATACGGGAACAATTTTTAACATTCTAAACAGTTTTCAGTTAACAAGAACATTTTTTGAAATTCTCATGCATTTTTGGAATTTATGAAAAAATATGACGACACGAATATTTTTTGAAATTTTGAACAGTTGCTCTTCATGTGTTAAGATTCAGAATCCTACTCGTACGAACTAGTCTTAAGAAAACTTTACGTACTGTGTGAGGCGGGATAACTACATGGAGCAAAACGCGTGAACAACCGTCCCTAGACTGAACTAATACGTTCAATCATGATGAAGAATGTATGAATAGGGAGCAGTTAGCGTTGTTGGATATTCTATTGAAGTGAGCCCTGGTATTGTCGGGCCATGGGTGACGCCCCTAGATGTGGACACCATCAAGATCGATACAAATGCTGCAGTTAGTCAAGAAGACGGTCGTGCAGGAGGAGGTGGGGTTGCGCGAGCAGCCGACTCCTTTCTAGGGGCTTGGTGTAAGAGCAACTCTAGCAGATCCCGCAAAACGTCCCGACTCGCAAAATAACTGTCAAATTACGGTCGGGGCCGAAAAATCTGCACGAGCAAACCCCGCAAAATGTCCCGGCTCGTAAAATAACCGCCAAATTGCGGGTCGGGGCCGAAAAATCTGCACGAGCAGACCCCGCAAAACGTCCCGGCTCGCAAAATAACCGCCAAATTACGGGTCGGGGCCGAAAAATCTGCACGAGCACACCCCGCAAAACGTCCCGGCTCACAAAATAACCGCCAAATTGCGGGTCCGGGCCGAAAAATCTGCACGAGCAGACCCCGCAAAACGCCCCGGCCCGTAAAAATTTTTGCGGGGCGCGGCAAATCTCCTCCCCCAACCTCTATCTTCACGGGCTGGGAGGCCGACCCGGGCTCAACCCCATCCGGCGCAAGATTTGGCGGGAGGGTCATTTCCGCGCCCCCTTTCCCGTTTCCCGCACCCTCCGCCACCATTGCCCCCCCCCCCCCCTCTGAAAGCTCCGGCTGCTCCTCCCCGGCCGGCCGTCGCCGCCATGGATGACCCCATGCTGCCCCCCGTCACCGTCGAGGTCACGCACGCCCCTTCCCCTCGGGCGGATCTCGCCGCCGGCCATGTAGGCACCGCCGTCGTCGCCCAAGCACACGCCACGCCTGCCCGCAAGCGGCAGGGCAACATGCTTGTGCAAGGCGGGAATCCGGCTGCCCCCGCCGCGATGGCCCGCGCTCCAGGCGGCAATGCCGTTGTGCGATCCCGGCCGGCGGCGGAGAAGGCCGGCAAGGCCGCGGGCGCAAAGCAGAGGAAGGTTCCGACTACAAAGAACAAATCTTCTTCAACCTCTCACTCCATCCCCCCGCAAGGAGGTGCTCCAGCGACACCGTTCAACGGTCCCGCTCCCCCCGCGAGCGAGGTGTTCGACGAAATGGCCGGAAGGTATATCTCTTCGGACTTTGGTGATTCTCTTTCATTTTCGCCATTGTTTTTCGATAGCTCGTGACTTGTTATCGTTCGGTATAGCGGTGGTTCAAACAATGCAACAACCGAGTTTGTGAACTTGTTGGACACGAACGCGGTTGACATTGATCAAGCCCCCTTCGAACCTTTCGATTACAATGAAACAGAGTGCGGTGTGGACGACCATGGTTGTGCGGCCGACTTGGTTGAGATCGAAGCGGAAGCGTTTGAGAATTCACAAGCAAAAGTTGGGAAAAGCCAAAGATCGAAGAACTACACCATCTTGGAAGATCAAGCTTTGATCAAAGCATGGAGTGTGGTGTCTCTTGATGCATGCACGGGTACTAATCAAACCGCCAAGAGATATTGGCAAAGGATCCAAGATCAATACTTCCACATTATGAAAAACTACCCCAACAAGACTCCACGCATATTTCGGTCGCTTCAAGGTCGTTGGGAGAACATCAAGCCTATGTGCAGCCGTTGGGCAGCTTGCTTGGAGCAAGTACGCAATGCACCTCCAAGTGACACCGTGGAGTCCGACTATGTGAGTGATTGCAACATCAAGCCTTTGTTCAAGTTGTGCATCATCATTATGTATCATGAAAAATGATTGCAACATCTTGTTCGCATTGTGTAGGACAAGATTGTTCAACATAGATACAAGGACATGGAAGCTTCGGAAGGCAGATTCTTCAAATTAGAGCATTGTTGGGAGTTGCTCCAAAAGTGCGAGAAGTGAAAGTTGATCGACAAAGAGTCCCCACCAAAGAGAGGCTCACTTACAAACATGGATGAAGATGAGGATAATGATGGCCCAAGAAATTTGAACAAGCCCGATGGCGACAAGAAGACTAGAGAGAAGATAAAGAGAGAGCAAGAAGCATCGAGCTTGAGGGAGAAGATTGATGCCATGGTGCAATCAAACGAGTTAATGTTATTGAAGTCGTTAGAGATCAAGAAAGAGTTGGCCGGAAAAAAAGGCAAAAGAAAAGTAAGAAAAATGGCAAATGCTCAAGGAAGAGGGGCTGCCCAGAGCTGCCATTGAGGAGAGAAAAGTACCCGCCTCTGAAAACAAATCGCTGTCATTGTTGCTCGCCGAAGAGAACAAGATCATGTCAATGAACCGCAATGACATGGACGATGTCACCAAAACATGGCATGATATGACAAGGAGAGAGATCTTGAAGAGGAGAATGGTCGCCTCAGTCGGTCCGTCTGCCAGTTCCGGTGATGTTTTCTCTGCTCCATACGGTGGCAATGTGGATGATTTCGGTGCGGGAGTTGGAACAAGCGACGGAGGTGGCTACGGTGACGCCGATGAACTTCAAGATGGACTCCATGGCGCCGAGTGAAGATCGACCCCCAAGATGATGCCGGACATGGGCGCATACCTTTGCATGCCCTCTTTTGCGTAATGAACTTCGCTTTTATTCGCGCGCAAATTGTTTATGTCATTTCAATTTGAACTTGTTTGTGAAGCCCTATGACAAATTTCAGATTTGCAGTTTTTTTGTTTGTGGGTCGTTGCGCTGTTGTCCGAGCAAAACCCGGATAGCCGACCCGTAAAAAAGCATATTCCGCGAATATACTTTTTTACGGGTCCGTTTGAGGGGTCTGCATCTGTGCTAGCCCTCGCCGACCCGCAAAAACGGTTTTGCGCGAACTGTAAACGCATTTTGCGGGCCGGCGAGATGCGGGGTCTGCTAGAATTGCTCTAAATCCTACGAGGGGCGACCGACCCGATGATTGCTGAAGCTATGTCAGTGCGTGATGGAGTAACTTTTGTCAAACTCAAGAGGTTTAAAGAACGTCGTTCTCGAGACGGGCTGTCTGAAGGGTGTGTATCTATGAAACACTCACCATGATTCTCGTTTAATTATGGCTCTTATTTTCGTAGAAGTTGGAGAACTCATTAGCAGTTTTGATTTCTTTGTTATTCAATATGTAATAAGATCGGCTAACAGTCCAGTGGATATCAGTGCAGAGCACTTTAGCATGATTGCTGTCATCGGAAATTGGACCAATGAGACCCCTAGCTTCCTAATCAGGAGCCTGTCGGTGGACTGTTCGGCGACGAATGCTTTTATAATTGAATAAAGCTCTCATAATTTCCTCGCAAAAAATTGAGACGGGACTAATACATACGGTAAGAATTTTTGTAAAATCATATGCACATAAGAATAGCATCACTCGCTAAGATTTGTGGTACTACTTCAGTGTCGTGGGAGAGTATTTAGCAAAAAACTACCACAATTCATGAAACCATGCCTACAAACTACCATTTTACAAATTTATGCCGAAAACTATCATTTTTTCACTAGTCCTTGACTAAAAACTACCAAGTCTGAAAAAAAGCCCGATTTGGCTTTTTTAAGCACGTTACTGACAATTTGGCTCACGCATAAGCGGGCTAAAAAAGCAATCGGGTCCCTAGTTTTTTTTTCAAAAAAGCAATCCACGCATTTTGTATAGTATACTTTATAAAAAGGAGTGAAACGTTAAGAAGTACTCCCTCCGTCTAGGTGAGTAAGTCCCTTACGAAAATCAAATAATCACAAAACACTTAGACACCGTACCTATTAACTTCCTTCTCGTTTATTGTTTTATGACAAATCAACTAATAAAAAATATGGGTCGTGCATGCTTTCAATGACTTGAAACCATCAAACATGACATGCAATGGTTAGTTCATTGCATGCAATGCTATTAATTAGCCAAAGAACATTAAGTTTTCTTGTTTTCCTCTCCGCCTTGGTCGCGGTGCACAATCTAAGATGACTAAGACTGGTCATAGTGGGGAGTAACTTAGACTAGTGTCATGCATATGACACTAGTCTAAGTTACTACCTTCATAATGCAAAGTAACATACTAATAGTATCATAGATGGCTTCATTTATTAGCTCGTAGACTCATCTTGTCTTGGAAAGCGTTATGTTACAGTAACATATTATGTTACCACCTCTCATTAATTACTTGCCACATAAGCAGAATTTTCTCGAGGTGCGCTATGTTACTAGCTAAGTTACTCCCACTATGACTAGCCTAACACATCTAGACGAAGAGAGTACAGTACTTCCTTCTCAAAAAGAAATTTGTATAGTAATAGTACTTCAGTGTGGTGGGAAGTCGCATGCATTTTCAACGCTGCCACGCTGACCAATTCTAATGGGCGCGGCAGGGAAGCCGCCGGCGCCGCCGGAGCCCGCGTCGGTGGCGGCGGCGAGGAAGCTGCACCTCCTCCTCCGCTCCCGCGACCTGCGCCCGGCGCTCGAATACCTCAGCTCCCTCCCCTCGCCGCTGACCCTCCTCCCCAACCACGCCGTCAACGCCCTCCTGCGCGCGCTCGCCGCCGCCGGCCGCGTCCGCGCCGCCACCGACCTCTTCCGCCGCATCCCCGCCCCCACCGCGCACTCCTTCAACTCCCTTCTCGCCGCGCTCCTCCGCCGCGGCCGCACCCGCGCAGCCAACGCCGTCCTGGCCGCCTTCCTCCGCTCCCCACGGGCCACGCCCGACGCCGCCACCCTCAACACCCTCCTCCACGGCCTTTCCACCGCCTCCCCGCGCCCGTCGCCTCCCGCGCTCGTCAGGCTCTTCCGCTTCCTGCCGGAGACCTACGCCTTCGCCCCTGACGCCATCTCCTACAACTCGCTGCTCTCCGCTCTCTGCCGTGCCGGTGACCTGCAAGCCGCGCGCAAGCTGTTCGACAAAATGCGCGTCGGGGAAAAGGATTGCAAAGCTTCTGTGTCTCCCAATGTCATCACTTACACGACCATGATCAAGGCGTACTGTGTAAGGGGCCTGGCCGACGAGGCGCTCGCGGTCTTCAACATGATGGCTGCGGATGGTGTGGTGCCGAACAGGATCACGTACAACACAATGATCCAGGGGTTCTGCGAGGCCGGCAGGATGGAGCTGGTGAAGGGGTTGCTGGAGACAGACTCGTTTAAGCCAGACACGTGCACATTCAACACACTGGTGGCCGCACATTGTGGGGAAGGGTGGATCAAGGAGGCGATGGAGGTGTTCGGCCAAATGGCGGAGCTCCGCATGAGTCGTGACTCTGCAAGCTATAGCACGGTGATCAGGGCGTTGTGCGAGAACAGGGAGTTTGTGAAGGCTGAGGCGCTTGTGGATGAGCTTTTGGAAAAGGAGGTGCTCACGAAACGAGGGGGTTGTGTACCGCTCATTGCGGCATACAACCCAGTTTTTGTGTACCTGTGTGAGAATGGGAAGGCAAAGAAGGCAAGGGTGCTGTTTGGGCAACTATTGGATCGGAGGAGCAAGGTCGACTTCGCTGCATTCAAGACATTGATTCTAGGGCATTGCAAGGAAGGAGATTTTGAAGAAGGGTACCAGCTCGTGCTCTCGATGTTGAAGAGGGATCTCGTGCCTGATGATGAATGCTACATTGCCATTGTAGAGGGATTTTCACAGAAAGGAAGGATGAAGGTTGCGTGGGAGGCCCTACACAGGATGCTGAATAGTGGTCTCCGGCCTAGCACAAGCACGTTCCACTCGGTTCTCTTGGGACTTCTGAAAAAAGAAGGTTGTGCAAAAGAAGCTGCAGATTTGATTGAGATAATGCTAGAGAGGAAGATCCGCCAGAATTTGGACCTTTCGACCAATACGATTGACGCGTTGTTCAAAAGCAACCTAAATGACCGTGCTTACAAAATCATCACGTCTCTGTATGACCAAGGCTATTACATCAAGATGGAAAAACTAATCGGGGACCTCTGCGAGGAAAAGAAGTTCACAGAGGCGGCCGAACTCACCTTGTTTAGCTTGCAGAAGCGTCATGATTTGGGCGTGTCAGTATCCAGTGCGGTTCTGGATGGCCTTTGCGCAACTGGTAGAGCTTCAGATGCGTTCCGGCTTTTCTACGAACTCATTGAGAGCGGAGGCAGTTCTGCTGCTGTTGAACCTCGCAGTTTGGTTGCGCTTCACCATGCGCTTGATGAAGATGGAAAACAGAAAGAAGCTGATTTTGTTGCTAAACAGATGAGGCGTGCGACTGCCAGAATTAGGGAAATCGTCTAAATGAGTTAGCATTGTCCCAGGAACCAATTCAAACTCTACGGTCCATGCTGCTCCAGCCTTGAACAGAGACCAGGATGCAGAAGCTGGACTTCCAAGCTCTCGGCTTGATCAACTGCCTGACAAGAAATGGATCGTTGAGAAATGTTAGATGTTGTAAGAACGCAGACAACAGATCAAGTCAATCTATATTCAACCATCCTTAGAATGGTTTGCTTGGGCCATTTCTTCTCAACGGTTGCCCTATCCATCTTTCAGATGAAATGAAGTGATTGAAAACAAGACAGCAAACTGCTATGAAGACCTTGAAGAGCAGGTTCGCTGGAGATCAAAGCGTGCGTCCACCCTACAATCGCATTTGGCAAAAGATCCATATGAGCTATGTTGAAATTGGTGAGTTTACGGTAATGGCTGTCAGACACATTTGCCATGAAATGTACAGAGCTCTTTGCAGTGTGCAAGTCCTCATCCATGGCTCTCTGCGAGATTCTCCTCATACAGTTAGGGAGCTAAACATGGATGTGTGGAAGTGATTTCATCATCTTGAAGTATTCTTGCTTGGAGGATCCGACTGTGCAAGGCAGGGTGACTTGTTCGGTACAACATCAACAGGGATCTCAAAGACGAAACCAGGTCCTTTTTTTCTTGTTGCAAAACACGAGTTTATATTAGACCATTAGCAAGAATGCCTGGGAACTTGCTTTCAGTGCCAAGATATAAGTTTTTTTTTCTAGGCAGAAATGGGAGTTCACAGAATCCTACAAAATTCGATTGCAATGCTCATTATCTGAGATCACAAGTTTTCTTGTTTAGTTGCATCAGATGTTACTGGTAACAATTGTACAACTTTGATTTAGCTAAATATCTCGTCATTTATTCGGTAAATTCAGTCTCAAAAGTGCTGCGCCGCACCTATGTTTACATATGTTCTGCTGGAAACATTAGTTCAAACAGTACTCTCGTCCAGAGTGACAACCACAGAGAACAGGTACATAGCAAGCAATCACATCAGATGTCTCAAGTGTAAGTCTCAAATACTAGTTCAAAAGTCGCCACTATTACAAGACAGTTCTGGTTCCAGTTCCCTAGAACTAAGGAGAGCTTCATCCCTCACACGCACAGCTCAAGATAATAGCACAGCAGGAAAACTATTCTGCTTGGTGTGCAGCAGGCACACTATTTTGCAAGACGGCTCACATGATCGAAACGCTCAAGTAATCACCTATCTGCAAACCAAGGTATCATCATAGTAAATAACAATGTGTGCCAACCAAAAAAAAGGCTGAAGTAACATAGTGCGGAACTTATGCATACCTGGAAGCCAAGATCCCCAAGAGATTTGGCATCATCCCCTCTTCCATGACCATAAGAAAAGGTCGAACCCACCTTCACAATGTCCAACAAGATGAGTTATCACAGGTTGAAACCTCAACAATTATGATTTATGAATGCAAGGGAACATAGGTTGTACAATGGAAATTTGTGGATGTAGCTAGCAGTTTAAGCACAACGCTCAATGGACTAGTAATAAGCATCAATTTTAGTATGGAACTGGTGATTACCAGACTGTCTGGAACACTTTGTAATGGTCATATGGCCTAGGGTTATGTTCTTGCCCATTGTTAGGAACGAGTAGTTGAAACATAATTGCTTAACGGCACAAGCTGCAACTAGGCCAAACCAGGAATAAGGAGACATCGCTAGAGACTTTAAATATCAAATGGGATTATACAAGATTATGAGCTCATGAACAGCAATGAGAGGGGGGGGGGGGGGGGCAGCCCCAGTGCATGTAGCTCCCGCTTGCGCAGGGTCTGGGGAAGGGTCCGACCACTTTGGGTCTATTGTACGCAGCCTTTCCCTACATTTCTGCAAGAGGCTGTTTCCAGGACTTGAACAGCAATGAGAACCAGAGCTAATAGTTAATGTATCCTGCTATTGATGTAACTCGTTCCTGAAAGTAGAACTAACATCTCATGTCATCCATAAAGGAGTTCATGAGGTATCAGGAATTTAGGATTTAGGACAGAGTGCTCTGCATTTGTATATTACGAGTAGTGTTTCAGAAACAACTAATTTGCTAGATTATCACCAATTCACCATTGGGTACCGTGATAAATGGAGCAACAGTTAATTTGGTTAGCATTTGTAAATTGGTATTGAAGAAACAAATCAGTCAAGATCTTACCTGTTTGACAACAAAACGACCATTCTTATCCGGGTACACAAAAGCAAAAGATAACCTAGCGTTTCTTTTCCTTGCTGGAAGAGCAACCTCTTTGACCTGAAACATGATCAAAATTATGCTGATTAGACTATCATCCAAGCACTTGGGATTACCATACTGTCACGCACCCAATGGTATTTTATGACATTGGATGTGATTGACATGTTGGCCCAAGCACTAATTATAGCCGTCACACACACCCGGTGGTATTTCAGAAATTTCAATTTAAATTATGTTTCCCAAAAATGTCAAAAGTAAGATATGTGATATTACAAGATCAGTGAGCTCCCGGAGTGTGGCATCCTTCCACGTGTAAATCTGAACTTCATCTTTTGGCTCCTTCCCTCTCTCAGAAAATTCTTCATTTAGGTGATGGCCACCAACCTGGAAAAAAAATAACCAGGATCAGTTTTTTGTATTACTGTGTGTTTATTCACAAATCTGCAGTCTGCACTGATAAGACATCGTGCAGAACTGTTACAGAAGATAAAAGTTGGAGAGTGTAAGGATCTCTATCGTCTATTTTCCAGATCGCCCACAACAAAAAAATCTCAGATTTCTTAAGCACTACATGCTTACTACCATTCTTTCTGGCAAGGATTAAGAATACCCATAGCTGAGTTGAAAATCAAAATGCAGAATCCACTGCGTACATGAATAGCCTCCATCTTCCTAAAAATAAACGTCCATTTTTTCAGCCAAAGATGGTAAACCCAACATTGGCAGCTAAGTAGTTCCCCTTAAATTGAGCTCACAGTTCCAACACCAACAGATACTCCTTGAGCAATGAATATATGTGGTGTTTAAATTCTCAGGTTGAAAAATTGTATGGCATGTAGTGACTTAGAATGCTTGAAAATAATGGAAAATCTGCGAACTGCATGTCTGTCAGCCATGATAAATAGGTTAGTGCTGAACTGCTAATGGCCTCTGCAAAATTTTGTTAAGATTTAATAATTGCGACATCCAAGTTGTGTGATTTATATGTTCAGTCGAGTTTCTTATGGATAAATGGGTCTAGCTATGTTTACACGCCTTTTGGCCCCTGATTAGCTAGGTTTCATGTTGAATTAAAACTGTAAGGCCTAACAAACAAACCAACATTATGATAAAATAATTTTTGGGATCCTCCGTTGTATTACTGAGTCACGCTAGTTATTAGTCAAAACTACAGTTAAACACCTAATCAATTGCTGCTCAACTACAGGCGCCATACTGTCGAACTGATCTACACAGCACCATCCAGGAATAGAGCTTATACACGCTTAAAAACACAACAGCGTGAGAACAGTGGTAATGGATTGTGCTTTAGTCGCATCAATTCGGATAGCACCATACGTTTCAGATTACTTTACCACCGACCACCCATGCACCAGAAGATCCAATCAAATATTGCACAAAACAATCAAATTGAGGATACCATAAGGCGCTCTCGACCATAGGTGCACTAAAAGGAACACGAAAGAGTATATAGAAGAAAAAGAGATCACTGGGCCTTACCTTGGTGAAAACCCGGAGCAGGAGGGGGCAGGTCTGCACAAGAAGAATTCACTCAATCAGTCCTCGCAATCCTCTAAATGCAAAACCTAATAAATACAGTGCTTGCTGAACTGCACACTAGCATCTGTCCGCACGCTAGTATAACAAGTAAAACCGTTAGGGTTGCGGAGGAGGGTTGGCTGACCTTCTCGCGGTCGATGGGTTCGGGGCGGGGGCGCGCCATGGGAGGCGGGCCGCGGTGCATCGGCGGGCCCGGCCGCGGCCTCATCTGCATATCGCCCATGCCTGCCATCCCCCTCCTCGGAAAGCTAGAATCCGCCGCCCTGGTCTGCTCTGACTCTGCCGAGATCGATGCGACACGAACGAACCAAGGAGACGCGTCAATCCACCAGCCTTTTTCAAGCCGAGAGAGCGAGAACGGGGAACCAAGGAGGCTGCGCTGACCTGCCCCGCTGCCGCTCGCCGTCCGCCGTCCGCCGCCGGATTCTTCGCGGGGTGGTGGGTGTGGATGAAGGTGGGGGCAAGAGTCCGCGGCGTGGATGTCTCTGGAAGAAACCCTAAACTTTTGTGGTTTGCACCCTTGCTTTGACGGAAATTCAGGCCCAACCGCGAAATCGTTGTTTTATAAGGTGCTGTGCAGGAGTTATCAGGGTGGTACATCTAGACCGCTCGCTCAGGGGCCAACGGCTGAGGATCTGCTAAGGCCAACTCCACCGCGCGACCCATCGTGTCCGGGTGCGTCCGTTTGGAGTAGAACGAACGAATAGCATGGCCCAACGCGTGGCCCCAAACGGATAAATGTCCGAATTCCGTCTGTTTTTGACTCATCTCTGGCCCAAACTTGCGCCGAGTTTGGAGTGAAACGGACATCGCGCGGACGGGCTCGCCACACGCCCTTGTCTCCCCGTGACCCGCTTGTCGGGGACACTAGCAGTCCCTTCGCTTCCAACGTCTCCACCTCCTCTCCCCACCCCACCCCGTCGCCGGCGCCGCCACTATTCTCCGGCCGACTCCTCACTGCCCCCCCCCCCGTCGTCCATATCAAACCACGTCTCGACATGGCTGCCACCACGCCCGCGCTTTCGCCGTAGTTTTGGCCGTCGATTGGAGGAGATTTGGTCGTCGCCGTCGTAGCTGGTGGCAGAGGGGATACGACCGCCAGCGACGTAGCACGGGGGCCACAGCAGCTTCTGACGAGTGCTCCAGAGCGGCCAGTAGCCGACCGCCAAACCACCCTTGCTGCATCGAGGTGATCATCGCGGCCTCTTTGCCACCACGACCGCAAGGTGTTCGACACTTTGCCCACAAAGGTATGGACAGTGGCGATAAATTTTTCTTCCACCACTTCATTTATTCATCGGACGATTCGTCGTCGGATGATGAAGATCTTGTGGTGGCTGCACTGGTAGTTCACGACCACATTGAACGACAGCTTCCTCGGTACAGGGGGTTACTCCCTGCCCGTGCTCCCAACCTGAACCGCAACAGGGAGAGAGGTCACGCCCTATTCTATGCTGATTACTTTGCGAACACCCTGCTCTTCAAGCCGGATAAATTCCGTCGCCGTTTTCGTATGGCAAGGCATCTGTTCAATCGTATCCGAGAGGGAGTGGTTTCTCATGACCCATACTTCGAGTGCAAGACGGATGCCCTTGGCAAACTTGGATTCTCCTCTTACCAGAAATGCACCGCGGCCATCCGCATGTTTGCATATGGAATTCCAGGCAATCTGGTGGATGAATATGTGCGTATGAGTGAGACCACATGTCTGATGTCACTGTACAAGTTCTGTAAGGCCGTGGTGGCAGTGTTTGGCCCTGAGTACTTGAGGCAGCCAACTGCCGCTGATACAGAGAGATTGTTGGCAACCAACGCAGCTAGAGGCTTTTTAGGCATGCTTGGCAGCATAGATTGTATGCACTGGGAGTGGAAGAACTGTCCATTTGCTTGGCAGGGCCAGTACAAGGGGCATGTCAAAGCGTGCACTGTCATATTAGAAGCGGTGGCTTCGCAGGATCTTTGGATATGGCATTCTTTCTTTGGTATGGCAGGTTCTCACAATGATATCAACGTGCTGCATCGTCCTCCGGTCTTCGCAAGGCTTGCAGAAGGCCACTCCCCACCTGTCAACTTTAAGATCAACGGCCACCAGTACAACAAGGGATATTATCTAGCTGATGGTATATATCCTCAGTGGTCAACTTTTGTGAAGACAATCTCGAACCCCGAAGGTGAGAAGAGAAAAAGATTTGTCCAAATGCAAGAGAGTGCTAGAAAGGATGTGGAACGTGCTTTTGGTGTGCTTCAATCCCGATGGGGTATCGTTCGAAACCCTGCACTGTCATGGGATGAAGGGAAGTTTTGGAAGGTGATGACTGCTTGTGTGATCATGCACAACATGATCGCAAGGACGAGCATGATGACAGGATCTTCGATCAAGGATTTGATTATCAAGGTGAAAATGTTGAGCCCCTGCACCAAGAACCGGCCACGTTTGAACAGTTTGTCCAATTCCATCGTAAACTGCGTGATTGGCACACTCATTTGGATCTTCAAAATGACTTGGTTGAGCACGTGTGAAGTCACATTGGCAACCGATATATGTATTGATTCATTATATTCATTCAAGACAATTTCGATTTGGTTGTAAACTATTTTATTAGAGACAATTTCGATTGGGTTGTAAAACTATTTTTATTTTCAGACAATTAATATTTGGACGTGCAAACTTGTTTTGATATGAATATATGGGTATTTTAGGCTATGGCGGACAGGATGGGGCCAAAGGATGCGGCCACGCGTTGGGCGCACGGCCACCGCATCCCAGGACAGGCCCGGACACGACCCCATTGCCCTACCCAAACGGATCGAATCCGGGAAAAGCGGACATCCGTTTGGGGTCGCGCGGTGGAGTTGGCCTAAGGGTGACACACTTTTCATCCCCATCATTGCTTTTGCACTAGTGGTTGTGGCGCCGCTTGACAGGAAGATGCGTGCACATTTTTATTTTTTAAAAATACATAGAGTCCTTATCTCTGTCAAAAAAACATCTCAGAAAAAATCCTCACCTTCATCTAAAAAATAAAAAAATACCACCTCGGCCTACCAGCGAGTTGCATAACCTTCCATTTAAAAAATACCAGAGGTCATCACCTTCATCTAAAAAAATATTTAAAAAATAATCCACACCTTTGTCTAAAAAATTTCAAAAGATTTCTCACCGCGCGCAACCAGCTTGCACCACGTGGCATAGCTGGTTGGCCGTCAAGAGTTAATCGACATGCTTGACTTCGACATGCTTGCACCCACTTAATAGCCACTGTCGACGATTTAACCGACATGCTTGACTTCGGCTCCGAAGACTTCAACGGTATGGACGACGAAGGAGGAGACGAACAAGAACCAGCACCTGTAGGGCGCTGGACCGCCACCTCGTCATATGACATATATATGGTGGATGCTCCAAAGGATGCGGATGGCGATGGAACAGCGGAAGACGACAACTCGAAAAAACCGCCAAAACGCCGGCGCCAACGGTGCCGTTCTAATCCCGCCACAGCAGAAACGGTGATTCCGGCATGGGAGATAATACTACCCCGGACAGCGCCGAAGAACACCAGAACCAGCAAGATTCGGCGTAGGAAGATGGAAAAGCCAGCCCTCAGGAGAGAGCGGCAGAGCAAGAGGTTGAGGATGATAACTACATGCCTCCCTCCGAAGACGAGGCAAGCCTCGACGACGACGAATTCGTCGTACCATCAGACCCCGCCGAACAAGAGCGTTTTCAACGCAGGCTTCTAGCCACGGCCAACAGCCTAAAGAAAAGGCAGCAACAGCTTAGAGCTGATCAAGATTTGCTAGCTGATAGATGGACTGAAGTCCTTGCGGCCGAAGAGTATGAACTCGGGCGCCCCTCCAAAAATTATCCTAAGCGCAGGCCGCTACCCCAATCAGAGGGGGAAGCATATGACATGGCAGACCGGCCACCCCGTGGCCGTGACAGAGAGGCCTGTCGAAACCTTAAGCAAGCCATGCCCCGGTGCCGCTCAAATAAGGCACGGGAAAACGAGCCAGACCTGCGAGACATACTGGAGGATAAAGCAAAGCAAACAAGATCGATCTATGGATCGCGCGGACGCCCGACGACACGTGATGATCTTCACTCCGGACACAATAAATCCGGCCGGGCCGAACACAGCAAGCACATCTCTTCCGAGCTGCGTCGTGACATAGCCCAGTACAGGGGCGCCGCACACCTACTATGCTTCACAGACGAAGTAATGGATCATAAAATCCCAGAGGGTTTTTAACCCGTCAATATCGAGTCGTACGATGGTACGACAGATCCGGCAGTATGGATTGAGGATTATCTCCTTCACATCCACATGGCACGTGGCGATGATCTACACACCATCAAATACCTACCCCTTACGCTTAAAGGACCAGCCCGGCACTGGCTTAACAGACTACCAGCGGACTCAATCGATTCTTGGGAGGACCTGGAAGCCGCATTCCCCGACAACTTTCAGGGGACCTATGTGCGGCCACCGGACGCCGACGACCTAAGCCACATAATTCAGCAGCCAGAAGAATCGGCCAGGCAATTCTGGACACGGTTCCTAACAAAGAAAAATCAGATAGTCGATTGTCCGGACGCAGAGGCCCTAGCAGCCTTCAAACATAACATCCGCGACGAATGGCTTGCCCGGCACCTAGGACAGGAAAAACCGAAAACCATGGCAGCCCTCACGACACTCATGACCCGCTTTTGCGCGGGCGAAGATAGCTAGCTAGCTCGCAGCAACAACTTATCGAAGAAGCCCGGTAATTCGGATACCAAGGACAAAAGTGGCAGGTCACGTCGAAATAATCAAAAGCGCCGCGTTAGCAGCGACAGCAATGAGGATACGACAGTTAATGCCGGATTCAGAGGCTATAAATCCGGTCAGCGGAAAAAGCCATTTAAAAAGAATACCCAGGGCCCGTCCAGTTTGGACCGGATACTCGACCGCTCGTGCCAGATTCATGGCACCCCCGAAAGGCCAGCCAATCACACCAACAGGGATTGTTGGGTGTTCAAGCAGGCAGGCAAGTTAAGAGCCGAACACAAGGACAAGGGGCTGAACAGCAACGATGAGGAGGAGCCCAGGCCGCCGAACAACAGTGGACAGAAAGGGTTTCCCCCACAAGTGCGGACGGTGAACATGATATACGCGACCCACATTCCCAAGAGGGAGAGGAAGCGTGCGCTACGGGACGTATACGCGATGGAGCCAGTCGCCCCAAAGTTCAACCCATGGTCCTCCTGCCCGATCACTTTCGATCGAAGGGACCACCCCACTAGCATCCGTCACGGCGGTTTTGCCGCACTGGTCCTTGACCCAATCGTGGACGGATTTCATCTCACAAGAGTCCTCATGGACGGCGGCAGTAGCCTGAACCTACTTTATCAGGATACAGTGCGGAAAATGGGCATAGATCCATCAAGGATCAAGCCCACAAGGACGACCTTTAAAGGCGTCATACCAAGTGTAGAGGCCAATTGCACAGGCTCGATAACACTTGATGTGGTCTTCGGATCTCCGGATAACTTCCAAAGCGAAGAGTTAATCTTCGATATAGTGTCGTTCCGCAGTGGCTATCACGCCCTGCTCGGACGAACCGCATTCGCTAAATTCAATGCGGTGCCGCACTACGCATATCTCAAGCTCAAAATGCCAGGCCCTCGAGGAGTAATTACGGTCAGCGGAAACACAGAACGCTCCATCCGTACGGAGGAGCACACGGCGGCCCTCGCAGCGGAAGTACAAAGCAGCTTTTCAAGGCAACTCTCCAGTCCGACCGTTAAAAAACCGGACAATGCAAAGCGCGCCCGGAGTAACCTGCAACAAGACCACCTGGCACGATCAGAGCAAACGTAGCAATACGGCCCCGACCCCAGCCATCGCAACATAGCGGAGCAAGTACCTCGAGTACACAATTACGCCCTTAAAATTCCATGGGCACAGGGGGAGGGGCACATTAACGGCATGCCTACAACACGGCGTCAAACGTACTAGGGGCTGCCGGATTTTTCTTTTTTACCTTTTTTTTACTTTCAGGACTCCATACTCTGGATAACTTGTTCAGCATTGTTGCCGCACAGACGATGCAAGACCCAGGAAAGCAGACAAAGCTACGCCGCATTCCGGAACTCTCAGGTGGTCTCTATTTCGAGCGATATATCTGTTTCTAAGTTCCGCGGCCTGTGCCTGGTCAGGACATGTTAAATAGTCTAATATCTTTTTTGCTCATCGCAATACTTGTATCGTTCGGCTTTGATAGATAGCCTCTTTATAAAACAATGCATAGCTTTTTGTCTATTTTTTACATTATCCTCTTTTGAATATATATATATATATATATATATATATATATATATATATATATATATATATATTTATTACATAACATGATAGCACCCGTACACCATGGTACGGCAAACCACGCCAGGGGCTTCATTACCCTTTTATCTGGTGTGAGAAGTCCGTACACTTTCACAAGTGCGGCACCCCGAACTTATAGCACTATATGCATCGGCTCCGAGTCATGATTTTGGTCACATGTTGGATTTGCCCGGCTCCTATGTTTTGGTGCCTTACGTTCCGCTTTATCGGCTAAGGTAGCACTAGAAGAACCACTGCGATTATGCCCCAGATCAGGTGGGTTGAGCACCTCAGTGGAGAAAGCTAAAACAGACTGTCATGATAAGGCGTGAGACCGATCGCTGTTCGAGAGGTTTTTGAGTCCTTAAAGGCTTATGCCGCTTTGAGCGAGGAGCTGGCTATGTCCGGCCAAAGGCGTGGATAGCGCCCCCAATTCGGCCTTCCAAACTAGGGGCTTCGCCGAAATTTAAAATTATAACGTTCTATGGCTAAGTGAGAGTGTTCAAGCATTATAGTCCGATTGCCTGGTTCGTTGTGCTGAGCACCTCCCTCGAAGGACCCAACTATGGGAACAAGAGCCCTCAGGTTTATCTCGAACACCCCAGCACTAGTGGCATGGGGGCAGAAGCCGACGACTGGCCATCTCTCAAATTTTTGATAAACGGCCGCACAGAAAATAATATTTTAAATTAAATAAGCATTGCTTTGCGCATATGAACAAGTTTTCAGCGCACAGGATACAAACGAGCGAGTTCACTCAAATATTACATCTTTAGTACATTCATCCGCGACAAGGCGGGCTCCGGCAAGAACTTCCTTGTAGTAGTTCTCAGGCTTGCGATGCTCCTTCCCCTGCGGCGGCCCGTCCTTCACCAGCTTCTCTCCGTCCAGCTTACCCCAGTGTACCCTTACACGGGCAAGGGCCCTCCGGGCACCATCAATGCAGACGGAGTGCTTGATGACCTCAAGTCGTGGACAGGCCTCCACCAGCCGCCGCACCAGCCCGAAATAGCTCCCAGGCAGGGCCTCTCCAGGCCACAGCCGAACTAGTAAGCCCTTCATGGCCTGTTCGGCCGCCTTGTGGAGCTCGACCAGCTGTTTCAGCTGATCGCTTAAGGGCACAGGGTGTCCGGCCTCAGAATACTGAGACCAGAACACACTCTCCGTCGAGCTGCCCTCTTGAGCTCGGTAGAATGCGGCGGCGTCGGATACGCTGCGGGGAAGATCGGCGAACGCCCCTGGAGAACTCCGGATTCGGGTAAGTAATAGGTAGTTTACTTTTATATTCCTACTTTGCATTGAGAATGCCTTACCCGTTGCTATCTTTTTCACCTCCTCCAACTCTTGGAGGGCCTTTTGGGCTTCGGCCTTGGCACTCTTGACGGTCTCGACGGCCGACGCGAGCTCGGATGCTTGCGGATTTGACTCAAGCTCCAAACTCTCATGTTTTGTCATGAGAGCTTGCAGCTCTTGCTGCACCTCGTCGACCTGAACCCCAAGCCTTTCTCGCTCGGCGCGCTCCTCGGCCGTTTTCTTTTCGGCCTCTGCCAGCGCCTGCTTCAGGGTTGCCACCTCGGTTGCGGCCCCTACAATAAGCAGTACAATCCTGTTATTTCTTTCTGCAATCAAGCCTCTCTATAGGCACCTTTTTTTCTTTTTTCTTTTTTTTAGGTATTTCTTACCTTCCTTCTCCTCGAGCTGCCGTTTGGCAAGGCCGAGCTCTTGCTCGGTCCGCCCGAGGTCCTTTTTAAGGACATCCACCTGCGCAGTCACTGCGGCGGTGGACAGCAGTGAAGCCTGCATACGCATATTTGACCTTTTTTGTTAGACTCCTGCGAAAATTACTAGATCATCTATCCGGCTTTTCTTTCCGAACACCGAACAGAGCATCAGGGGCTACTATCTATGCGGTAAATAATTTGACATATTTTTACTTACCTCGAAGCCTGTTAGAAGCCTAGCGCAAGCTTCATTCAGTCCGCTCTTGGCGGACTGAATCTTTTGGATCACCGTACTCGTAATAGTACGGTGCTCCTCATCGATGGCGGCGCCCTTAAGCACCTCCAGCAGATTGTCCGGCGCCTCCAGTTGGACGGAGGCCGCCGGCTCAGACGGCTTACTCCTCTTGGAAGGAGTTCGCCCACCGCGGACCGGGACTGTCGAGTCCGGCGCGGTGTCCGGCGCAAAGCCGGACTTGGAGCCCTGGGGGGTTTCATCCCCTTTACTCTTGGGGTCCGGAGGATTGCCTTGTGGCTCCTCCAGGACCATCTCCTCCTGCCCCGAAGCTTGGCGGGGCGCCACTTCGGCGTCGTCCGCCCCGCGGGGGGAGACCGCGGGCGGAACAGAGTTCACGTCCGACGAATCCAGGGAGCCGCTCGACGAATCGTCGAGTCCGGCCCAGGGCGGGCTGCATAAATTACGTTCGATATTAGGGAAAGCCGCGCATTAAAAGAATATCATGAGTCACTCTGGTATGTAAACACTTACGATGTCGCCGGACGCTTGGTTCGGTCCAGCCACTCCTCTCCGCCCTCTTCAGCATCATGGGAGTAGTCTGGCGGAGGGGTTTTACTTTTCCTCGACCCCTCGGCCTCCCCTGTTGGGGTGGCCTTCTTCCTCTTTGCTCCCCTCACTGGGGGGAGAGCTTCCTTGTTCCTCCTCCTCGTTTTCACGAGAGGAGAGCGTTGCGGACTCGTCAGATGACGAGTCCGACACCACCATGTTGCAGGAACTTTTTCGAGTCCCGGTGGTTTTCTTATTCTTGGCCTTCCTCTTCGGCACCACGTAAGGTGCCAGAGCCATCAGCTTCACCAAGAGAGCTGGGGCCGGGTCTTCGGGTAGAGGAGCCGGACAGTTAATTGGTCCGGATACCTCCTGCCAAGCCTGTCAAAGGTAAAGGGAGTTTAGATCCCGCATAGAGTTAATCTATGAAGAAGAGCTTAATGAACTTGTCAAAGGTATAGATAGCTTACCTCGCTAGCGTTACACTGCGAGCTGTATCCGCTATCCTCGGAGGCGGATGTGGGGGACTCGGCGCCTTTGGTCAGCACCTTCCAGACGTCTTCATACATCGTGTCGAAGAGCCTACTGAGGGTTTGGTGCTGCGCCGGGTTGAATTCCCACAAAGTAAAATCCCGTTCTTGGCACGGGAGGATCAGGCGAACGAGCATGACCTGGACTGTATTGACAAGCCGGATTGGCTTGTTCACCAGGGACTGGATGCACGTTTGCAACCCAGACACTTCTTCCTCGTTGCCCCACGACAGGCCTGTCTCTTTCCAGGACATGAGCCGCGTGGGGGGTCCGGATCTGAACTCGGGGGCCGTGACCCATTTCGGATCGCGGGGCTCGGTGATGTAAAACCACCCGGCCTGCCACCCCTTTAGGGACTCCACGAAGGAGTCATCAAACCAGAGGACGTTGGCTATCTTGCCAACCATAGCGCCTCCGCACTCCGCCTGGGTGCCGGACACCACCTTGGGCTTGACGTTGAAGGTCTTGAGCCAGAGGCCAAAGTGGGGGCGGACGCGGAGAAAGGCCTCACACACGACGATAAACGCCGAGATGTTGAGACCAAAGTTCGGGGCCAGATCGTGGAAATCCAGGCCGTAGTAGAACATGAGCCCCCGGACAAATGGGTGAAGTGGAAAGCCCAGTCCGCGGAGGAAGTGGGGAAGAAAAACTACCCTCTCATGGGGCCTTGGGGTAGGAAGAAGCTGCCCCTTCTCAGGAAGCCGATGCGGGATGTCCTTGGACAAGTATCCGGCTTTCCTTAACCTTTTTACTTGAGCCTCCGTAACGGAGGAGATCATCCACTTGCCTCCCGCTCCGGACATTGTTGGAGAAGGTTGAGGAAGGAAGAGCGGACTTGGGCGCTGGAGCTTGAGTTCGCGAGAGATGGATTGGCAAAGGAGGAAGAAGGCGTAGGTTAAAAAGGTGAATCCTTATCCCTTTATATAAGCAGGTACGGTTAGGCATCCCCACCTACCTAATAAAACTCACTTGCCTCCCAAACGCTGTGGTAAATGGCGTGGTTGGGTTACCCACGTCCGTATTAATGAGAATTCCGTTAAAAGGGGCACATGATCTTTGCTTTGACAAGACGTGCCAAGGAAACCACCTCGCTAAACGAGCTGAGGTGGAACAATGAAAGCAATTTATATATAAGGCTTGGTCGCAGTGTTATGACGCGCAGCGGGATACGTCAGCAGATTTGATTTGTGTTAATATTATTCTCTATATGGCAATATGTGGAAACTTATTTTGCAGAGCCGGACACTAATTTTGGTGTTTGTAATCTTCTTGAAGAACTTGGAGGAGGAACCCGCCTTGCAATGCCGAAGACAATCTGCGCGCCGGACTCGTCGTCATTGAAGCCTGGTTCAGGGGCTACTGAGGGAGTCCTGGATTAGGGGGTGTTCGGATAGCCGGACTATACCTTCAGCCGGACTCCAGGACTATGAAGATACAAGGTTGAAGACTTCGTCCCGTGTCCGGAAGGATCTTTCCTTGGCGTGGAAGGCAAGCTAGGCGTGCGGATATTCGAGATCTCCTACCATTGTAACCGACTCTGTGTAACCCTAACCCTATCCGGTGTCTATATAAACCGGAGGGTTGTAGTCCGTAGGACAACCATCATCATACACAATCATACCATAGGCTAGCTTCTAGGGTTTAGCCTCCTTGATCTCGTGGTAGATCCACTCTTGTACTACCCATATCATCAATATTAATCTAGCAGGAGTAGGGTTTTACCTCCACCGAGAGGGCCCGAACTTGGGTAAAATAAAGTGTCCCTTGTCTCCTGTTACCATCCGACCTTGACGCACAGTTCGGGACCCCCTACCCGAGATCCGCCGGTTTTGACACCGACACCGCCCTTCACGCGTAGCTTATTACCAGAGGTCCTCGCCTCCATCTAAAAAAATACATTTAAAAAATAATCCACACCTTCATCTAAAAAAAAACTCCAAAAGAATTCTCACGGCGACCAACCAACTTGTGCCACGTGGCATAGCTAGTTGGCCGCCCTTCACGCGTAGCTTAATGGGTTTAATTCTTCCTAAATCATACTACTACTACTATGTTTTTGAATTCTCCCTAAACCATACTGCTACTTGGCCTTGCCTCTCTTTTTTTCATTGTAGAGGTGATCTTTGGATTTTTAAAAATTATGTTAAACCAATTGAAGGATTTATTTATCGGGGGAAGTCAAACGAAAACCATGCAATTTTCTATGGTTTTGCATTCCTACACCCTAATTCGTTAAGATTTCTAGCAAACAGGTTAGGCCTCAAGGGGTTTTTTATGTGTCTTACATGCATCTTCTATGTTTTCAAAACTCTGAAAAAAATCTTGTAGAACACACAAAGAGCTTTACACATAAATCCAAGTGTGTTGATTCTCTTGTAAATTTGTGAAATTCAAGAAGTCGTGTCATTTCCAATCGTGCATTTTATTACTTGTCTTATGAGAATTCTGCGCTCCAATGGAAGGGTTCCCAAGTTTCTTATGCATTTAGTAATGTTACTCCAGTGGAGGAGTACTTCTGTTACAAACTCTAGGTCACCTTTGATTCAAAGGCACACGTGTCGCGTCATGTTCAGAATTAGATGTGTTGTATGAATATTCACAAGAGGATATTAGTCACGGGAGGATGAGGGATCCTACATTAGCAAATTATATACCGAGGAAGTGAAAGATTTCTAAAGGAACTTTACAGTATCATGATACAGAAGAAATTTTTCTACGTGGCCTCCTTGGACCGAAGATCGAGACCACCAAAACATGCATATGAATGTCATCCTACATGAAATTCTACGGGATTCTAATCCCCGCGTGAGGAAAATCTTTTGCTTTGCAGACATATCGTCTCCCTTTTATCGATTTTAAAAATCACGTGAAACATCCATAATTTTTTTCAAGGACTTGATTATTGATTTTCTTGCACTGAGAGAACCATGACGCATGGGTTATGCATTTTTCTCTATCTACTATGCGTTTCCAAGAGATGAAATGTTAATGCTGATATATGTATGTATATAAACTTCTACTTGAGAAACTACATAAAATGTCTTAATGCACAAAGCATGCTTCTTTTAAACCATAGAACAAACGGGTTGTTGGGTGGCTAGCGAAGGTATTGTGTCCATAGTTTATACTAGATCATTGAAGGCGCACGTTGCCGCGCCCGTCTATTTATACAATTAAATATATGGATGCATGAAACATAATACTCCCTCCGGTCCTTTTTACTCTGCATATTAGGTTTGTCTGAAGTCAATCTTATCCAACTTTGACCAAGTTTATATAAAAAATTATTGACATTTACATAACAACACCAATATCATTAGATTCATCTCGGAATATATTTTCATATTATATTTATTAGATATTATAGATGCTAATAATTTCTAATATAAATTTGGTCAAACTTAGCTAAGTTTGACTTTCGGCAAATCCAATGTGCAGAGTAAAAAGGACCGAAGGGAGTATTTTGCATAAACATAAGTGTCTATTAGTTCCTTAGATTATGTTTGCGTGACAATCTTCCTAGAGCTTCTTCTATGTAGCACCAGGAAGATATAGAACTTGCCATGTTAGCCCAATATCCATGGTGGCATCTGTTGGATCTTTTTGGAAGGCATCAGCTGCAATCCTCTTGCTGGTGCAAATGAAGGAGACGATGTAGTGAGAGAATGCATATTCATAATTCTTCTATGTTTCTTCCTTGCACCAACGGTTTGAGGTAATGTGCATACCCACTCTCCTAGAATTAAAATCACGACACTTATTTTGGAATGAAGAGAGTATATAAGTTCACATGTACAAATTGGCTTTGAGGTGACAAAAGAACAATGTACACTTAGTTCATACAGGTAATCAGTATTGTCAAGACGGGTAATAAGCACCAGCAGAAATAAACATGTAACAATTGACATGAATTGTATACATAGTGCATTACTGTAATCTTCACCGACCTCCCATAGGACGACATGCCCGGCTTGTCATAACAAACAATCACTCGGCATACCCTAGAAAAAGTTAATCACTTCTCCATTAATTATACATGCAGTATCACATATACTATGTAGCAGGGAAATGCCATCAGAAAAGTGAGCATGAAATACTTAAATAGGTTTACCCGGAATAAGTTGTAAAAATAATTAATAAGGATTGCCAATGCTATCTGAATCAAAACCCATATAGTCTGCATATAAATAAGATGTATCACTTATATTTGAGATAAACTTGGAGGAAAGAATTGTACTATAGTAATTGCTAATGTAAGAAAACCTTGAAATCGGAGGCATTGTAAAGAACAGATGAACATTTAGTTCAGTTCCTACGAAAATAATTTCCCATATATATGAATCATCTGAGCAACAACCAAAGTGTTGCTGTAGATAGCTCAAAAATATTTTGAAGGAGAGAAGAATTTACTTCGAGAACCTTTCAGTATTTTAGATAATTGAGACGTTCCGACAAGCAGCTGGTGGTCAATATAGAGTTCTGCCATAAATGGTGCACCGATGCTAATATACATTCTGGAATTGCTGATCAAAAAATAATTTAGTTACCACAACTACCTCATAACTTCCAATTTCTGCAATATAAAAAAAGACGAGGATATGAACACTATAATTTTGTTTAAATAACCAAAAATTCTAAGTGAATTAAATTTCTAAGTACTGTCATTTTTCTCCAATTAACATGTTAACAATTAAAACTAAAAACATAGATATGTCCCCTTATACCCAAGAATTAGAGAGATTCATAACAGGGGCAAGAAACAAAGCATATACCCATTCTGTCATCAAACCAGTGGTAGCAATCATACAACAGAATGAGAACCAAGCAAAGAGAAGTACAGGAATGCAACATCCTAAATGTGAAGAAGTACTGATAAGATAACCGATTGTACTGATGAGATGCAAATCCCATAAGTCAACCTTGTTAGGGAACACTGATACGTTGGAAACACACCACAGAGACGTTTTTGGGTTTGGGCCAAGGAAGAAAAATATGTGAAACCGTAACAATCCAGCTAACATCACAACAGTTCTTTGCAAACCATCGGAAACAAATAAATTTAGATGTTCAACATCTCTCCTGCAATATTACAAACCAAGGGGAAAACACGCAAGTTCAGTGTTCATGGTCTCACATCATTATTACAGGACATAGGGAGGGAACAAATAAAAAACCAGTGTGCATCATTTGCATACATAGATCAAATCTTGCACCGTGTAGCCAGTTGATGATGCAGTTACTGCCGCATCGCTTAACCAACAAAATCACTGACATACATAGATCAAATCGTTTCCACCATCCTGACTGGTGTTTGACAGTTTAGCAAACAAATTAAGAAACTATGACAACAACTCTTGACATGGAAGAAATGGTGCAACACAAACAAAATACTAATATTATTGTGAGAGCGACTTGATTTACCATCAACATGAAACGTCCTGAAGCTTTTCCCAATTGGGATCTCCAACTATTCTGCACGAACTCGTCAACATATAATTACAGTGAATGAGATCGAAGCACTGGCAAGTACAGATGGACAGAGGGAACATCGCCTGCCATATCCTAGTGTCGTTGTCCAGCCACCGATCAGCGTCATCTGGCCACCGCCGCCCAACATCCCCAACTCGCCCTTCTCTGGCCGGCTGTTGCACGTGTTGTATGGTTGCCATGCCTCATTGACTTAGCATGAATCGCCTAGCCTTGCCCGCGCGCGAATCGCCCAGCGACCGAATCGAATGCGGCAAAGAGCGCTAAGGCGAGGATGCAATATATATACGACAACAGGCTGGGAAAAATGAAAAGGCACACCTCAATTAATCACCGCGAGTGGCGCACATAATCCCGCATGAATGCCTCTAGAAACTGAAGAATTATTGCCTCCTTCAAATCCCAGTGGACGATCTGCTTCACCGAACAGCCGGACGCGGATTTGCCACGAGCTGAATCGACGTGCGGTCCGGCACTCGCCCCGCGACCACTATGGCACGACCGCATCGCTTCCATGGCCTCGGCCTGCTCGTCTATATGGAAACAATTACTGGTTCCCTCATCCTCTCGATCGTGCGGGAGCCGTCGTCCGCCGCCACGGAGTACTGCGGGATGGTTTGCGATCGATCGATCCGGCCTTTCTTCGTAACCACTGCGGGGATGAGTACTCTAATTGGGCTGGGAAAAGGCCCAATCAATGAGAAGGCTCCGATTTTTCCCATGAAACAGCGGCCCTTTAGGACATTTGGCCCAGTAAAAAATAACAGGCGGGGAGGACGAAACAGAGTGCAAATCCGACGGTTAAGATCGTGCAAGTCACATGAACGGATGGCCAAAAACGACCAGGTCGTGAGAGGGCTGGGATTTGGCTCAGTTATACTGTCCTAAATGGGGCCAAACTCTAGGCGTAACAAAGTAACACGTCCAGAGGGTAACCAAGATCATGTGATATATATAGGCTGGGGTTTTTCCTCTCTTTCCTACTTCTTGTTTATGACTGCTATGCAGTTGTATACAACTAAGCTTAAATCTTGTAACGCATCCAGAGGGCAACCAAGATCATGTGATATATATAGGCTGGGGTTTTTCATCTCTTTCCTACTTCTTGTTTATGACTGCTATACAGTTGTATACAACTAAGCTTAAATCTTGAAGTGGAATGTGCCTTACCTTCCACCCACCTAGCTCTGCCCCTGCTTTGACGTCAGGTGTGCCTCATTAAGACGGATTTATATCATTACAACACCAAAAAAAGATTATTGTCACAAAAATGACTGAATCTATGTGAGATGCATCCAAAGGGTTGTCGACCTCCGGTACCCGTGAGTTCGGTCTACGGAACCGCCAGTGCTTGAATGTGTGTTTGTGTGTGATGGTGCGCATCTACATTGTACTCGGTGTTTCTTCGGGAAAAAATATCTACATGCAGATTATTTTTACATCATACTTGCACTTAATCATTTTGTTGTAAAATATGGACATGGTTCTATTTCCATGATTCCCTCCCTCGATAGAGAGGGGGTTGACCCGAAGCCCGGCAACCAACCCAACCACAGTCACGCCACGCTGCGTCCAAGAGGCGAGGGGCTCCCGCACTGACACACTCCACGACCGACCTCACGCCTCCCTCGCTCGCTCTCGGGAATCGCGAACCACCACCACCACCACCCCAGCCATGGCCGGCGGCGACGCGAAGCCCCTCGCCGGCGGCGCCTTCCTCCGCTTCCTGCTCCCGTCCCCCAAGCCCGAGCCCGCCCATCCCGCTCCCGCCCGCCTCGCCCCGCCGCACTGCCTCGTCGCGCCGCCCCAGCCGGACCCGCCCCGCCCCGACGAGCGCCTCTTCATCGTGCCCCCCACGCGCCCCGCCTGGCTCCCTCCGCAGCCGCGGCCGCATCCGACGCCCCCTTTCCCAGCCCCTCCGGCGCGGCGCGTTCACCCGGCCGCCGGCGCCGCGCGCAATGCGGGCCGCTTCGCCGCCGGCCGGGGCGGCCAGGCGAGGCGGAGGGCCGGGGATTTCGCCGGGAACAGGGGTCGCGCGGGTCCCGATAGGCGGAAGGCGGGCGGGGCCCTCGACATGAAGGCGAACGGAGGCGAGGACCGCGCCGTGGCCAGGCGGGCGGCGGCGGCGGCGCGGAGGGAGAAGAGGGTGTGGGTTGCGGTGGCGAAGAAGGGCGGGGGTGGCGGCAGCGACGCCGACGACCAGGCGGCTGTGGGCGGGGGATACGCGGGCGGGGACGAGGCCGGGGGGAGCGTCGAAGGGGAAGAGCAGCTGGAACCGGACGACGGCGAACAAGACGGCGATGGCCGGCGTCTCGGGGAGGAATTGGAGGATTCTCTCCTCATCGCCGGCGATCAAGAGTGCCATGGCAGTGACGGCGGCCAGCAATCAAGCGAGGTAGTGGAAACCCCCCAAAATCCTCCTCCTCTTCAAATGCTCATGGAATTCGATTGCACACTGCCATCACATCTGATTTGCCCCCAAAATCAAATTTTTTAGCTCAACTGGTCACCTTTCTTCGCTCTGCAGAACACCATGTCACAATCGAATCAGTCAAGGCGGCTGCAGATCAGAACACACACAGGATGGATGGAATGCCGCCATGACATCGGCACCTTCGCCCCCGGCTTGCTCTCCATCTACGAATCCCTCAAGCCGTCAGAGGATCATATGCCCAAGCAGAGCCGGCTCATCGACTCCCTAACAAAGTCAGTGAGCAAAGAGTGGCCCAACGCCCAGCTGCATCTCTACGGATCATGCGCAAATTCCTTTGGAACTTCCCACAGCGATGTCGATGTCTGCCTTGAAATCGATATCGGCACGGGCAGCGAGGTGGAGCTTCTTCTGCGGCTGGCGGAGATCTTGCGCGGCGATAATTTTGACAGTGTGGAGGTAAGCAAGCCTTCACTATATGGAGCTTTGCAGTTTGTAAATTATGCTGTAAAAATTCACTGTAAATTGAGGCAGTTGGTTTGATCTTCTATCATCCTCGCAGGCGATTACCAGTGCTAGAGTGCCCATTGTGAGGATGTTGGATGCAGGGAGTGGCTTCTCTTGTGACATTTGCATCAACAATCTACTTGCTGTCGCCAACACAAAGCTTCTCAAGGATTATGCCCAGATAGATGGTAGATTGCTTCAGCTGGCCTCCATTGTCAAGCACTGGGCCAAACTGAGGGGTGTCAATGAGACATACCGCGGAACCCTCTCCAGCTATGCGTGAGTTAAACGCTTATGATGGATTCATCTGAGATAATTATGTTTCTCAAAAGAATGGGGACTCAATTGTTTATGTTAAATTGCAGATATGTGCTTATGTGCATCAGTTTCTTACAGCTGAGGGAGCCCAAGATTCTTCCCTGTTTGCAGGTATGTACCTTCTGTTGCATCAACTTCTTCGTAAATCATCTTATTTGTGCCAATGCAGAAACTACTGAACTGCCAAGTGCACTTTGTAACATTTATCAAATTTTGTAAATCCACCTTTTTCCTATTTATTTATTTTCTTTTTAAAATGATATTTTCTCTTTCTTTCATTCATGGTAGAATTATGTGCTCTAGTCGTCATGGATTTGCCCCATTTGACACTGTGCATGCATGTGCTAGATGATTGTATTTGGATGGCTCATCACCATCACTCAGTTATGGTTGATCAATTTTCTTTTCTTCTTTTCCTTTTTCTTTTCATTTTTCTTAGTAGGTTATTTTGCCATGTATTTCATCATTTTTGGTTTTCTGTATTTATAGTTACCAGGTAAGTCAGAGGGAACATCAAAGTTCTTGTCCATGCTTTCAGCTTCATGATATGCGTCGGTCTGGACCATTTCATCCTGATGCAACTAATGCTTCCACCTTTCCCCACATTTTCAGGCTATGGAGCCCACATATACCATGGTTGTTGATGACACTGAATGCGCTTATTTCGACGAAGTTCATCAGCTTCGTGATTTTGGGGCTGAAAACAAGGAGACCATCGCGGAGTTACTCTGGGCATTTTTCCACTACTGGGCATTCCAGCACGACTACAGGAAAGATGTCATCTCCATCCGTATGGGAAAGATAATCAGGTAGGTAATTAAGGACCAGCATTCTTCTTCCAAACCAAGAATTCAATATCGATTTAATTTCATCTAGGTTATAATAATTTGAAACATTTCTTTCTCACCTGGTGTGATGACGCAACGACATGTAGCAAGAAGGAGAAGAACTGGACGACTCGCGTCGGAAACGACCGCCATCTGATCTGCATCGAGGACCCTTTCGAGACCGGCCATGACTTGGGCCGCATAGTCGACAGGCAGACAATCAGGATCATCAGGGAGGAGTTTGAGCGAGCCGCTGCCATGCTGCAGCATGACGATGACCCTTGCGTGACCCTTTTCGAGCCCTTCAATTATGAAAACTAAACATCGAAAACACCTGAAAATTCAGATAACATTTCTGCCAGGGAGTGAAAGTACAGATGATGAACTGTTTAAACATTCTGGTAAACGGAATAAATGAATGAACTGGGTTTGCATTAAAGAAAAGATGAAATTGTGTCAGGTGCATTCACCTGCCAGAAGATGGGCCGTGATTCGTCGCAGAGAAAACTGATTTGGTAGGACTATGCTCTGCTAGAAGATGAGCTGTGCCAGCTGCAGGCTGCAATGAGTTCACTGTGACCAGTACACTCATGTTCTGTGCTCTGGTCACCTGAGAAGAGCAATCTCAAAACCTTATTTATGGCATGCAACTGCATGGATTCACAATAGGAACAACTTAATGATCTCACTTTCCAGGATATTTTCAACATTCATACTCTTTCATGTTGTAACAAAAGAATTGGACATTTTCGACCATTTTGTAATTCTTAAACCAACAAAAATTCTTTACATGCTTTCGTAACTGCACTTTTACAGTCACGAGCGTTGGACAATGTAACCTTCTCTGCAGCAGCAAAGCGTGAGATGAAGGTCCCTAGGACAAAAGGATACTACAGGAGACTGAATTCTACCCTAGAGCCAAATGGACTTTTGTAGCCCTGAAGAAATCGAGCAGGTCTCGACTCGCAAAATAAAAAATAAAAAATCGAGTAGGTCTTGAACTCTGCTTCCAATATTATCATGTGCAACTCCTGCTCTAATCATGGACATTGCTGAATGATGTTTACAGGATTGCAAAACATGCATGTATGTATTTTGATGTCCTCTTTCAACCAGTGATACATCCTCTTATGTGGCCTTCACTTTGACTTGCTCAGGCTGGTTGAAATTTTCATTATACAACATGCCCGTTGGAGAAACAAGCCGTTGTAGGGCGCTTCCGAACCGACTCTGTAATGGAAACATTGTTCAAAGAGACCAAATTAGGGCTATCGTAAGATGCTGCATTCTAAATACAATGCATTTTATAGAAATGAACATACCCACTGGAAGAAGACAAGTACCCACCAGCATAGTGTCAAGCTACTAAATTTGTCACGGACAAGCTTTAAAGACAAAACAAGAAAAGAGAAGTCATCTTTATCAGAAGACTACCCCATCGCAAAAAATAAGAGTAATTAACATAAAACTTGTATGCTAAAAAGAATAACAAAAAAAGACTATTCAGGACGGCATCTGATTTTTTGTTCTTTTACTTGCTGGGCAGTGATCTCACAGCTTTATCAACCAACAACATTCACGAGTGTACAGAGGTAGATAGTTATCAGTACATAGCAAATTGTGGTCCTATTTTTTCATGGTTCAGACCTGATATTCAAAATATTCAGATCCTTTTTCCTTTCTCAAGTAGGCATATCCTTTATCAATGTTATCATTATTTAAATTAGAAAAATAAAAACTGAAAGCCCAATGAGGTCTCACGAAAAAAAAAAGGAAACAGACATTACCAATAGAAGAAGGGTTCCGACGCAGAAGCATGCACCCATTGATTGACTCAAATACCTGAGATCCCTTCCAGCCTGAGGACAGAAAGAGAATCATCAGACATTTCATCAAATCCTCCAACCAATGCTAGGTTTTCAGCCATTGATCTTAAACTTAGCAGAATAGGCCCTTTATTCTGTTATAATTGTCAATGTAGTATCATAGCAAGTCATGATGGTTACCGCATTAATTATCACACTGCTGATGGCCTATTGTCATGTGGGTATGTTAGGATCAGCCAAATGAATTATACCAACTTACCAGTAATGCTCCTTCAAGGCTGTGTACTGAAGGTGTCACCAACAATGCAGTGAAATATGGAATCAGCACTTTGTGCATCTGTTAAAAATAGTACAGTGGCATTATTAGTTTCTCACACAAAACTCTGGTAGTCACGGAAATAAAGCATGAAACTTTCTGCAGAGAAACCATGTTAATTCTCCAAAGAGTACATCAAAAAATTCCTAACAGACTGATATGATGAAGACAGCCTTTTAAAATCAAAATCAGGATTAGCAATAAATTACTCCCTCCGTTCCTAAATATTTGTCTTTCTAGAGATTTCAACAAGTGACTACATACGAAGTAAAATCAATGAATCTACACTCTAAAATATGTCTACATACATCTGTATGTTGTAGTCTATTTGAAATGTGTAGAAAGACAAATATTTGGGAACGGAGGGAGTAGTAAGCAGATTCATATATGCCATGGACCAGAGTTAGATGTCCCTGGATCTGGGTGCAAGCATGCCATGATGAAAGCCATAGTGAAGGGGCGAGGAGGAAAATAGGACTAGATTGATATTATTTTTATTGCCTCCTCAATCCATAAGAGGTACTCCCTCCGTTCCTAAATATAAGTCTTTGTAGAGTTTTCACTATGGACTACATACGGATGTATATAGACGTAGTGTAGAGTGCAGATTCACTCATTTTGCTCCGTATGTAGTCTTTTATTGGAATCTCTAAAAAGACTTATATTTAGGAACGGAGGAAGTACAATGGGATCCCTCGGATAGGAGCACTGAGCATAGCCCCTGTTTGTTTCAGCTTCAGGGAGCAGATTCAGCTTTGCCAGTGAAGCTGAATCTGGAATCTGAAACAAACGGCTATTTGGAATCAGCTTTGCTAGTGAAGCTGAATCTGGTTTTGGGCCATTTTTAGTGCAATTTCCTGAAGCACCTCAAAGTGTACTTCGGTGGTGAAGCTGATTCGCAGAATCAGCTTTGACACTGAAGCGAATCCATAGGTGATTTTAATCCAAGCGAAGCTGAAACAAACAGGGGGTGAAGATAGCCTTTACAACAAGTTATAGACACTTGGAACAACGTGTACATAGACAAATGGCATACTGGTTGTTTCTGAGGAGCAATCCGTATCTGAAGTACTTCCAGAACATGCAAAAATTAAAGCAGTACACCATACCTGTTGTACAACATTTTGATCATTGGTAAACAGACTAGGAAAAAGCCACGGAACAATCGTTCCAGCTGTCCCCACAGTCAGTCCAGCTATAGCTCCAATAACTACGAGTGACTTGAGCAGCATCCTTGCCTAGATTAAAGGTACCTTCAGTATCATTCAGAGTAATGAACATAATATTCATACAGATTGATGTAGAAACAACTACGGTAAAATGCAGCCACTACTTAGGTCAATCAAAGCACCATCAATGCAGCACATGTTGCTTCAAGTATGCATAGTGGTGCTGGGTCCACCAGCAGCTTTTGCTCTGTTACAGGAAAAAGAAGGCAGGTGTGTACCAATTAAACGTATGAAACCTGTTACACAACATGTGCACGTCAGTGGTCCAAGGATTACGAGTCGATGAGTCGACGAGTCGTTCCGAGGTTGAGACTCATAGACTAATCGGATAGTCTTAGACTAGTGCTAGACTAGTCGACATAGTACTGTAGCAGTCAACTACTAATACCTAGTAGTAGTACGTAGTAGTATGTAGTAAACTGTACAGCACATTACAGTATATATACTCCCTCCGGTCCTTTTTACTCTGCATATTAGGTTTGTCTGAAGTCAATCTCATCCAACTTTGACCAAGTTTATATAAAAAAATATTGACATTTACATAACAACACCAATATCATTAGATTCATCTCGGAATATATTTTCATATTATATTTATTAGATATTATAGATGCTAATAATTTCTAATATAAATTTGGTCAAACTTAGCTAAGTTTGACTTTCGGCAAATCCAATGTGCAGAGTAAAAAGGACCGGAGGGAGTACATAATAAAACCAGCAGTGCTAGTCAACATTTGTCAGGCCCAGCCCAGCTCAGCACCGTGCAGCACGCCCCCCACCCACCAGCTGGCCCATTTGGCCCAAGTGGCCAGCCTACTTAGTCCCCCAACCACTGGAACCCTAGCTCTCGATCTACCCAATTGCCGCCGCCAGCGCCATCACGCACAGAGCACGCGACCCGCGCCTCCTGCCGCCTTCCACCGGCCTCATCCGCTCCCGCCGGCGAGCCCGCCGACCACCGCCATGCCTCCTCCTTTCCTCTCCCCTCTCTCTCTCTTCCTCCTCTCTTGTCTCAAGGCCGCGCGCGCCTACTCACGGCCATGGCCGCCGCCTGAGCACGAGCTCCGGCCGGCTGCCGCACTTGGCTGCGCCATCCGCCGTCCCAGCGGTGGGTGGCGGCGGCGGTGGCAGGCCAGTGGATGCTGGCGGCGCCTCGTCCCAGCTGAGGCAGCTCTCTCTGGAGCAAGCCTGGATTTTTTTTGAGTCGAACGACTCAAGATGCACGACTAGTCCAGACTAGTCGTCGATTAGTCCTTCGACGGCTCGACTCGTATTTGTAGTCTACACGAGAAAAGGAGTCGACAGCTGGAGTGCGACTCGTAGACTAGTCGAGCGACTAGTCTAGACTAGTCGTTCGACTCGTAATCCATGCAGTGGTCAGAACTCAAATATTTTGTCAACAGTCAACAGTCAAGACGCCTCATGTCCAAAGATTTTTTTTCGAGAAAACGCAAAGGACCTTTGCGTTTCATGTCCTAAGAAATAATAATCTACCAAAAATGTAACAGTATCAAACTTCTGATAGGTTCTATCGAAATAAGACTATTAGAAATCTTAGATGAACTCCTTTTTTCATTTTTAGGCTTTCAAAATGTCCTGTCAATGGCATAAGTCTTGGTCACATTCAGCTCTGTTTTGACCAGATGAGCCCTCCCCCTAATAAAATTGATAATTACTTGTTGGCTTATCTCGGCATTCTCATGCAAAATATTAACCTCCTTATGAAATTAATCTATAATTACTTGTTGGCTTATCTCGGCATTCTCATGCAAAATATTAACCTCCTTATGAAATTAATCTGCTGAACCGATGAAAAGATGGTCTGCATGTCAGTTCACAAATTTAGCCAAACACAAGAAAAGTGTGAAAAATACAAGTGTCCAAGCATACATGTTCATCAAACACAACTTTGCAAAGATTCTTGGATATGTACTGATATTACTGTAAAAGTATGGCAAAGTAAATTGGTATGATATTCACAGGAAAATGAGCACTGTTGATGGGTACCTTCATCAAATTCCGGTTAGCTCCGTATATCATTTCCGGCATGAATGACTGTGCAGTTTGTGACAGTGGCTCACCCCAAACAGTGCACATGCATAATATATTAACCATAACCTTCACAAGATAAAGTAAACAATATATGTTGTCACGTTTTTATCAACATGTCTTCATAGGGAAGCATTCCATAAGCTAAAAAGTATGAACCTGGTGGCCTGCAAGAGTTATTGCTCCCATAGAAGTCGCGGAGTATGTAAGCAATGCATAAAATGCTACCTGAAGAAGATTGAAACAATTAGTTACAGTAAGAAAGGACACAGATCATTACAACCCAAAAGAATGATACCTTGGATGTCATTGTCACAAAAACAGGAGCTGCGATTTCGAATATCTGCAGAAGCTCTCTTGTCGATGGGATTGTGAATGAGAATGCTCGAAAACCTCTACTGTTTAGATTTTGCATCATCATAAAAGCTGCAACAATCTGAGCATGTGTCAAAAGATAGCTACTTAAACAATAACATGTGAGCAGAGAACTCAAACCTGCAAAGAAGTTTGCAGTGTGAGCAACATCACAAAAAGCTAGAGGTGGAGGCTATTTGTGTAGCGCAATTACAAATCATGAAGAGTGGAGAAATGGATAACGAGATGCTGGGATTTCTGGAACATGAAATACAACTGACAACAGAAGAGCATGTGATTCCATCTGGACAGGGTGCGGTGTGCATCGATAAGTAATATATTTGTACAAAATATGAGTTAACCAGGTATTGTTGCTTAAGTGAAGATGTGGAAACTTGATTTTCAGCACTGTGGAGACATGTTCAGGAGACTGGAAATATGTGTACCTGTGAAACCATAGTAGCCCAGGCGGCACCAGCAATTCCATAGCCACATACAGAGCAAAGAAATATATCGCCAACGGCATTTATAACACTAGCTGCTGCCAATGCCTTCAGAGGACCCCAAGAATCTTTCATGCCTAGACTGATTTAGAGCAAAAGATGTAATATAATAAGAGAAGCATCCAATAAAATATACTGTAATATGGTTAATTGTTTATTGTTGCATGTACTATTGTACTCATGTAGGTATGTAATCCATACCCGCTTACTCACTGGCAATTATAATGATTGAACCAGCATATAGCAATTAATGGCAAAAACATACTTAGAAATATAATTGTCGAAGACATTTGAGGCTTAAAACAGATGTCTACTAACATTCCAAAGAAATATAATGCAGTGCCCCTTACGACATGAATTCAGATAAAGGCATTCAAACAAGAGCTAACTTCATAATTTTATAATTTTATAATGTAGAGAAAGTGAGAAACAGATTTCATAATTTTATTTCCTGAGTTGAGCTAACTTCAATTTTGTTGCCCTAATGTTACATCCATTTGTGCATAAATTACTGGAAGAAAACCATATTAGTGATAATTATATACTTCCACAATCTGTAGTTCAGCAAAATAAATGGTCAAAAGAAGAAGGCATACAAGAAACAGAAATTTGAAGAAACAAGTATATCCAATGCAATAAGGGCCCAGTCTGTACCTAGCACTTTGGGCAACTAAGCCAACGAGAACTGCAGGCCATGCAAAACCTCGAATCTGAAATTGAGTTTCTGTTATTTCACATGAAACAGGGAAATTCAATTTCATATCCTATAATAGAAGGTACTTGAACAGTACTACAAGCATTCAAAATAAGATTCCGCAATTAGCCTTGAAGTCAGAACTACAAGATTGTCCAACCACTTAATAAGGCAAAGGACCTATGCAAGCTGTCCAACCACTTAACAATCAAATTAGTATAACAGAGACCAACTAGATAAATTCAAAAAATAGCTGTATCTATGAGATTATGGTGATAAGCAATTTCAGAGCTAACTGAGCACACCGCATGGGATTCACAACATAAAAGATGCACATTTTCACACCTTTAGTTACGTTTCAATGAGCATGATCGTTAGGTAACCTCCTTTCCTTTCTCATGTTTCATAGTTTCTTGTGCAAAGCTATTACATTGTATTTCAGATACAGCACGGTATTGAAGTATTCAGCCATATCCATTTATCTTATCAAATGTTTAACTAGATATACTCGAGTAGAGAAAGGGCAAAAGCATAAAGTGTCAGTTATACATCAGAGGAACATTACTGCCCTTCATCGGTCAACTGGAACTACTGAGAAATAGCCTACAAGGTGAAACTATTAAAACACAATTAACATATACAGACCTGTGCATATGTATTGGCAGCAGAAATAATTTCATGATTTTTTGATCCAGTAAAAGCTGAAAAGAAATTCAATAAATCACAGGTTAAGGTAAAATTAAGTAGGATACACCAAATACAAATTTTCAATAATGTAACTCATAGAACGACATCATGCATGTGAAACTCTAAACTGGTAGAGCAAATACAGGGGCATCTTTTTCATAAATACGTGCCCTAATCAGGTAATGAAGTCAGAACAAGCCAAACGGTTGGGATAAAAGCATCACATGACCCCAATTTTAAACAGCACTTGCAAGCTTAATTGAGTCTAAGGTGAAGGACTGAAGGCTAAAGTGACTTTTCAAGTGACATAGCAGGAAATTACAGAATCTAATGACAAAACAGTCCTCCAGCACTTCGTTAGAAAATACAAAATATCCAACACTTCAAATAAGATGATAGTTTCAAGCCAATTGAACATTTTGTTTCGAAGACTTACCAGTCAATACTTGGACCCCAAAAATCTTAGTGAACAAAAACATTCCTATGCCAAAAGTAAGAGCTAAAAATAGCAGCATAGACACTTGATGCTGTGCAAGTTCTTCATCCTGCATATAGTAGCTGTAACTGAATTACATTACATATAGAGCAAGAAGGTGCATATAGGTGCCAGGTGGCTGCAACAACGAGACAAATATCTGAAGAAACTTCAGTGTCTGATTATCTATAAATCATTAAATTGCCAGGTAAGTAACATCTTATATTTGAACGATGTTATTTTCATTTTGGGCAGCAAAGCAAATGCATAGTTCATGAAGAAAACACAAACATATATCGACTTACTACTGTGCCAAATTTCTTCTGTAGAGTTCGTACTTTGGAAAGAATTAGCCAGCTTACTTTTGTCTCAAGAAAATATTACCCAACAAGCAACACAAGGCCATACTCTATAGCTAAGTTGATAATCCCTGTCTCCCACTATTGCTGAAGCACTCATAGTACACTTCCCCACAACTTTGCAAGTTACTAATCTAGCACGAGCTGCACGTACCTTGTTAGCTAAGGAGGTGGCCACCATGTTGGAGGTTGCGACTGACAGGAACATGAATATGTAGCACAGATAGTCGCAGAACACGGTCCCAGGCCCTGAAACCAGAGTTGAAATAAGCACACATTATATCACTTAAACTGAGGCGCAGCATGATGAGCCAATACATCACGTTCATGCATTTACAAGTAGGTAATACTCCCTTCGGTCCTTTTTACTCCACATATAACATTTGTGTGAAGTCAAACTTTGTAAAGTTTGACCATATTTATATGAAACAACAAACATCTACCACACTAAAGTTATACTTACTATATGAAAACTAAATTCATGACGCGTCTAATGATATTGATTTCGTATTGCGAATATTGATATTTTTTCCTATAAAGTTGGTCAAACTCTATGAAGTTTGACTTCAGACAAATCTTATGTGCCGAATAAAATGGACTGGGCGGAGGCTGCGACGATGAGGAAACTGCGCAAATCCTTCAATCCGAGAGCATCATACTATCAATGAGCACGCGCCAGAGATGCGGCGTTCAGTCGATCGGTTTAGTCAGACGAAGAAAAGTAATGGCGGCGTGTTTGCGCATTTAGGATTCTCACCCAACTAATGGCGCGGGCAACCCGAAGAGCGGAGAGAGCACAGCACTCCAGTCAGTATATTAAGGTACAGCGCGCTGCATTGCAAAACACACCATATATTTTTTTGGACAACTGCAAAACACACCTAGGGCTGCGAGCTGGAGGGAGGAGGTCTGGCCGATAACCATGGTGTCGATGAGGCTCATGAGCGGGCCGCAGATCCAGAGCCCGAGCGCGGGCCCCGCGAACACCACCACGTCCCGCACCTGCGCCCATATCCCCGCGCCCTCCGCCGCTATCGCCTCCACCGCCACCCCCCCCTCCCGCTCGCCCCCGTCGGCCGCGCCCGCCGCGGCGGCGCATCGGACGACGCGGACGGCCGCGAGCGGGGAGAGGCCGCGCCGGTGCGGGGCGAGGAGCCGGGCGGAGGGGAGCGGGGGTGCGGGCGGGAGCAGCCGCGCCCGCCGGAGGGAGGCCGGGGCGGGCGCCGGGAGCGCGGCCCCGGCGGAGAGGAGGCGGAGGTGGGCGGACATGGCTGACGATGATGTCGAGCTGCACTGCGCGCGCGGCGGCGGAGTAGCAATACTGTCCGTCTGCAGTGGACGGATGGAGAGGGATCGTGTGGACCGGATCGCAACGCGGCCGACGGAGGCCGTTGCCGTTGCTGTACCGTACGTCTCGTAGTGCAGCAAGTACAATACTCGAATATTCTTTTTTTAATTCATTCCCACTACTGTTCTGCTTCTGTTTATTTTTTATATGCTTCATTTCTTTTGAATAGTTTGGATTGATTACCATGCTTCATTTTATCTTAAGCCAATCTATGTAAACCATGATCAAAACTATATTAAAAAATATCAACGTCTACGATATACCAAATAAACACAATATGGGAAAACAAAATAAAATTCCATGATAGATATTTATTGCGAAAAACTTTCAATCTATTCATACCCAATCATGGCCGTACAACGAAAATCAGAAATAATAAAAATTACATCTAGATTCATACAGCACCTAGCGACACTACAAGCACACTGAAGCGAGTCGAAGGCACGCCGTCGTCATCGCCCCTCCCTCATCGGAGCCGGGCAAAACTTGTTGCGGTAGAAAGTCAGGAAATCGTCGTGCTAAGGCCACATAGGACCAGTACATCAGAACAACAACCATCGCTGACGAACACAATAAGAAGAAGAAAAATAGAATCCCATGATGAATCTAATGATATTGATTTGACATTGTGAATATTAATATGTGTTGTTCTCTAATAAAGTTGGTTAGACTTCAAATAATTTAACTTATGACAAAATTTATATACGAAGTAAAAAACAAAGAGATATCCTTTTACAGAGTAAAAACAGAGAGAATATCCTTTTACGGTGTAAAAACATAGAGAGTATCCCTTTTTTGTTGACAAAAAACAGAGAGCATATCACTTTCTCCTTAGAAAAAGAGCCGGTACAATGTACATTTGCAACATTTGTACATCGATACTCTTCGTAGACATGTCACAAGTAACGGTCTCTGATCATCATGAAGCATTAAATTTTTCTTCAGCTTAGTAACAACTTACATCATGAAGTACATAGCCCTAAATATTGAAATTAGAGAGAGAAACTATAGGGCAAGACAAGTTCATGTGAGCTAAGGCAAAACAACTAATTTCGGGTTGTGAAGCATTCAATCGTGGTTGCTGAAGAGGGATTCATAACCTATTTGCAAAGAGGCAGCGTAGATCAATATACACATATAAATAAATATATGGGGAATCAATGTTTTCATAGAACAATGTCACTATTGATGTACTAATTGAATGCCCGTGCGTTGCCACGGAATAAAAAATAATTCATAGAAAAAATGTGCATGAACAACTGACATAGCCCACCCTCTCGTCATCCTTCACACATACCATATTCTCTCTTCTACTTCAACCACCATGAGGTTCTCTTCCACCCTTGTGTCCACCGCCCTTTCTCCCATGTGTTTCCTATCAACAACGCAGAGGGCCAGATGTCCTACTCGTGGCAAAGTATTCTTAGAGGTATAGAGCTGCTAAAAGTAGGAGTGGTATGGAGGATTGCTTTTGGAGACAGTGTGAGAATTGGGGAAGGCCCTCGGATTCCACAGGGCGATACTCGTAGACTTCACACTCGTTGAGGTAGTGTCCTGATTGGCAAGGTTTCTAACCAGATGGATCCGTAATGAAACATGGGACATTGAATTGGTCAAGGAGTTGTTAGTGAAGAAGATGTGGAGGAGAACTTAGCAATTCATGTGATGAGTTGGATGGATGTGCCTTGGCACTTTGATGATAAGGGACAATTTTCAGTTAAATCAACTTATCATCTTGGGGTCAAGCTGAGGGAATCGAAGTGCCATAGAGATGCGAGCTCTTCTGTACCAGAACCGGATGTGTCGCGCAAGTGGAACAGGTTCTGAAGTCTCAAACTGCCCCAAAAATCGGAATGTTCCTATGGAGATTGTCACATAATAGCTGCCACTACGTATGAGCATTAAACAGAAACATGTGGAACTGGATACGAGATGTCCGATGTGTCTCGGGTTGGATGAAGATGGAGGGCATTAAGGACAGTAAAACTAAGCCTAAAGCGAGCTCTCTCAGCGATTTGCGTTTCTGGCCGTCCGTTTTCATCGTCTGGACGTTGGTGGCCGTTAGATCAACCTGTCCCGCACTGTGTGAAACCTGGGCCAGCTGTTCTGTGGGCTGCTGCTCCCGAGGCCGAAACGAAGGCCTCTGGTGCACTGGGCCGCCGGCCAGCAGCCAGCCAATTCCAGCGCTGCTGGGCTTCGCTAAAGGGATCCAGTGGATGCGAGGCATACAGAGAGCAGCGACCGCGTCCGTCCATCCAGTCCCCCGATTCGAGGCGCAGCGGAGTAACCGCGTCCAATCCATCCAGTCCCGATGGCTGGTGTGCGTTGCTCGATTGGATCCGTCGGATGTGGGGGATGGGACCGAGGCAAGCCGATGCGTGCGATCGATCGACCGGAGGAGCGGAGCAGCCCTCGCGTGCCGGCCGTCGCAGTGCGTGCGATCCGACCTTCGCCGTGGCCTGCAGTGCGTTCAGGTGGTGGGGGGCATGGAATCCCAGGCGACGACACGAGGCTGTGGCGCGAGCATTGAATCATGCGCTGTCGATTCGAATTCGTTTGTTGGTGATTCTGTAATTAAATTACAGTTTCTACACGCCATTACTGGTAATGGTTATTGGTATGTGCCGCTCGAATCCTCCAATAATTCAGAGCTACTCCTATGTCTTTACTGTACGCGCCTCCATATAATCCGTTTTGCTGCTCTTTGTCAATTCCCCTCCAGCCCTCCTGCAAAATCTTCTCCCGCAACCATGACTGCTCGTGGCCTGTCTGACATACTTCCTACTACCTCTTCCTTTCCCCAAACTTGTGCATATCCATGTTCTTATTTAGACTATTCTTTTTGTTCCCAAATGATTGCAGGTTTTCTAGCTCGTTGGAGTTTGCTTGCGGTGGGCTTGCTCTTCGCTGGTTCTGCTTGATTACAAGGTGAAGCACTATCCCAGTGCTCCGTGGTGCCGTTCCTTCAACCTTGCACGCCCCCCACCCCTCGCAATAGCAGGCGACACCAGGAGATGGCGACGGCAGCATTGCCAGCTGCACTCATGCACCTCTTCCCCCGTCAGACTGACTTTCGTCCTTGGTGACTCATGGTGCGGCCTCTATCTTTATGATTTTCTTTTTCCACCCGATGATTACATTGTTTCCTCCCAATCTAAATTTTGTACAGTAATTATATATACTGGGAGGTGGTCAATTGATTTGGCCAGATATTGGAGAATGGTCTCGAGTTTTTATTCCAAATTCTTCGCTGATAATCTCTAATGGCTTCCCAACAGGTAATTACTTCACGTGTACTGTTATGTCTTATCGCTTCATGTTTTATCATCTATGTTTTTACCGCATACGATTGCTCACGTAACATGTTTTGGTGTTATTCATAACATGGTGCTATTTGCTGCTGCATGTGATAGGTTAATTAGAACAGTAGTAAAATGCGCAAAAAAAATTTAGCCATACTGTTCTAGAGGAGGGGTGAAGCCTCAATATGGTCTGCTTCTTATCCACAAATGAGCAAAGCTCAATAATCTTGCGGACATTTCTACATATGTATGTGGATTTTCAAGACAGGTACAGGCATTGCATCATTCCAAGCATAAGGCAAGTTTCTTTCTAGAATTCGAACAGAATATGAATCAAGCTGCAAGGAACTTCACTCCAAGAGATCTCAGATCCATGCCTAAAACTGAAACTTCTCAGTTCTTGACAAACTAATAGTATTTCACAATGTGCTCACGTTTTTGTCGCCTTCCATGTAGATGCAGCCTTTCCCTTCTGGGATGTTCATGTGCAGCTTTTTCTAACTTACAGTATTGAATTTTCATCCAGATTATCACCGATGGAACCACCAGCTAATAAAATGGGGCAGAAATGTGTCCTCTATTTGCTCATACCATGCACGAATGGATGATGAAATAAGTTATTTACTCTTCAGTTACACATAAATCTAAATAGTTCTCTTCTATTTTCTCCCTACCATGCACGAAAGAGTAGTTATTTACTCTTCAGTTACACATAGCATCTAAATAGTAGTAATTGATTCCTAACCCGCGCGGCGGCACGCCGCGCTCGATGATCACTCGCAAATGTGCAATCTATTGATTCAAGAGTGGATCAGTGCATGCTCATTTAATCTCAGAACAATGTATAGAGATATTAAAGAAACCGAGCATATGAAGCTATTAAAAAAATTCAAATGTAGGGATATAAAGATACAAATTAAAAGTGGCACACTTATGAGGCAAACAAACTATTTACACTACATACAGTTCACTGTAGGCAGAGAACTGTATATAGAAACACAAACACACTACATAAATGAGCTAGAAGTAGTTGCTGGTGGATTAGATCATCCTAGTATACCCTCCTGCAGGATTGGTGCCTGTGATAAAGTGATAAATTGATTTTGCAAATTCCTGCACACATCCGACGGGAGTGTGCGCGCCTATGTATGTGATAATGGGATCATCGCTGTCTGGGCATTGGGGATACATGTGAAGTGGTAATATATCAAAGAAGTTGTTGCATATCTTTGCCAGAATCATTGTTTGTCTTGTAGTTTCGTTTTGCTGTGCAGTTACTTGCTGGCAGGCCATGTTGAACCGTCATTGCTTTGTTTGAGCCTTCTCTCTTGCTGTAAACAACCTTTCCTTTGTGACTTCAAGGGCATAGGAGTAGTAATTATGGTCTTTGATAGAAATATTATAGTCTGCACAGATACATTGTAAGGCCACCTGAGCTGCCTTTTCCATTGCTTCATCTTCTGTATTAGCTGCCTCTCCTTCATATGTAATGGAGGATTCTCTGAAACTATCTCTCTGTCGTGGCAGAGCAATTAATACGGACGCTTGTATCATACCTTCATGAACATACCAACATGTGTAGCCTTGTACTTTTAGGCCAACTGTTCACTCACTATTTCTAGTATTGGTCGTCTTGGAATGTATACTATAAGATTCTCCTCCTGCATGGGAGTATTTGTAATATAATAAGTTGCTTACTTGCAAGGGATAAACGAAGACAAAAAGTTAGGTGAAGCCAAGAGCTTACTGAGCTGCTTCCGCTCCCATGATCAAAATTTAGGGATGGATGTTTGCCCTTCTTCTTAATTTGTTTTGCTACGGAGGATGCTCTTTGGGGCGGTAATCTTCGTCCATTGTGGTATACTAAGCTGATCTTGCGCGTGAGTGTACAACCGGTAATATATAGAGCATGTACAGGTAAGTGAGTCACCGTTGCGCTTAGTTGAGGCCGCCAAATGGCATGCATTTTCTGCACGCTACTTCACTAGGTGTCACACCTGGTTCTACATGGAGATAAAAGGAAAGATGGACCGAGTAGGCATCACTTAAATACCATGTATACAATATAGAATCAGATACAGAAGGAAATTATCAGTAGCAGCAGCTGCACAGGCACAGTAAAAAAGGTGAACTTACCAAGAGGAGTAGGCCGACCAAAGGCACCAGCCACACGGAAAGGCACCACTCTTGGACGGTTAACCACAGACGGAGCACCAACTAAATAACAGTTAAAATGGACACCGGCAGGAAGAGCAGAAGGGCGACCAATTGAGCTGTCAACCATCTGCACGACCGATGAAGCTGCAAGAAAGTATTGGACACACCACATTAGAAACCGACCGAAGCTCATATGCCTGAACAGCTAAATCGAAAAACAAATGAGCACATCAGATGGACCAGACACAAATACCCACCCAAACAGCTCACAAGGAAAGAAAAATGAAAACCAATCAAGGATATGTGTGGCCAATTTTTTTTAAATCGCCAACCATAATCTGCCAACTGGGTCAACTCCATAATAACCCCGTAAAGGGCTAGCATTACTGGAGTGCACGCCGAATTGCATGCGTGCACTGCATGCCTCGGCGTATTTTCATTGGATTGCATGCATGCACTACGGCGTATTTTTATTGGATTGCATGCGCACATGCGTCAGGCATATTTTCATTGAATTGCATGCGTGCACTGCATGCCTCGGTGTACTTCTATTTGAGTGCATGCGTGCACTGCATGCCTCTGTGTACTTCCGTTCGAGTCCATGCATGCACTGCATGCCTCGGTGTATTTTCGTTGAAGTGCAGGCGAGCACTGCATGCCGCGGTGTGCTTTCATTCGAGTAGATGTCGATGCGCTGCATGCTTCCATTCGTGTAATTGTTGATGCGCTGCATCATTTGACCGTGCATGCGGGCGTGTTATGCGGTGGGGCCTGCACGCTGGTGTCTTCTGAACATCGACTGGGCCAGCAGTTACATGTACAACCAGTAGAAGAGGCCGCCGAAGCGCTGGCCAAGAGAGACAACACAATGGACAAAAAATAAGCAGAGAAAAGAAGCAAGAACTCACCAGTTCGCGCAATGGCGGGCCGAGCAGCAGACACAAGGCCATCAAATGTGGAAGAACCAGCAGTAATGATCGAACCTACAAAAAGAAAGAAGTTAGCCATAATATTCAAAACAGCACGAAGAAACGCACAGAAACAATCAGAGACACTCCCATATGTAGCAAGAACCCAACGCACTTACCAACAGTGCAATCAACATGCCGCTTCCCTAACGAAATCTCTCGACAGCGGCTATCAAGATCTCCACTAAGAAACTGATCCGAGTCGAAACGCTGGCCACCTACGAAATCAAATAACCAAATAAGATGACCACACTCTACTGCAAGTACACAAGGATAAGTAAACCCACCAGGTCGGCAAGAACGGAGCGGCCGGTGAGCCGCAGAGCAAACACGCCGACCTGAATGAACCCCAGGCAACTGACCACGCACAGTCATGCCCTAAAGTAGCTTAACAGAGCTGTGTCTGTCAGCTTAATACAAAAAACAATATAAAGAGCCACAAAAAATGCAGAGAAAAAGAGCACCAACCTATCCGTAATATATGTCCGCGTAGTTCAATCAGAGATCTCATGCTCATCAGATGAGGATAGATAGCCTAAATCATCTTCCAAAAATATATGCAGAAACATTCTTTGCATTTCTATTTTCATTCCTTCAGACAAAAAATACAAAATTAATAATACGATTGTGCGGTTGTGCCTGCGGTCACCACATCTTCAAAATAGTGAAAATCCATGAAACCACAAAAGCTCAATCTGCAAAAACCTTAAACACTAAATGTAGTATGATGTCCACACTTGGTTTCTAGATTGAGCTCCGCATGTTATGAACTAATACTCCATCCGTTAATAAATATAAGCCTTTTTAGAGATTCTATAGTATGAACTACATACGCTGCATTATCAAACTTGCTTGTAGATTCCTGCACCTCAAGTACATCAAAAGATGCATAAATAAGTAGTGCAAATTGGAAGGCTCACTATACATAGAAATTTGATTTCTCTCATACTTCAAACAGAAGAGAACTCAAACAGAGTAGCACGTCAGCTGAGCTGCATGCATGAAACACGTACCAAAGAAATACATCAAAAAGCAAAAGGAGAGAGAGAGAGAGAGAACCGAATTTATTTTGATTGCTGTACGCCGTCTCAATCTCTATTGATCTCTCACACCTGGTGGAAGCAGCTAGCAAACAGCACACGGCCCGCAAACGACGGTCTATCCTTCAGATCAGTGCAGCCCGTGAGTACATGACTCGTTTTTGCCGGATAATCATGCAACTAATCTTGAAGGACAAAGAGAGCAGCGGCATAGTGTACGTGTTGTGGTCCGTGCTCTTGTTGACGGAGAGCACGTACGCTCGGTGATGGCGCCATGCGGCGAACTGCAACCGGGCCTTGAAAGTGCGCTGCTCGCACGCGGAGGCGTTACCGGTCTCGTCGCGACTGGCTGGTACCACAGTGCGGCGCCGTCCGAGATGGGTCGGAAGGGGTGAAGCATGGAGCACCGTGGCGTACCTCGTCCCCGGTAGAGGGTGGAGGATGGACGACCTCCAGCGCAGCAGGGATAGGCTGCATGTCGTCATCACCATGGGATCATCGTCGGCGGCACGGTGCCAACCGGGAGTGTGGTGGAGGGTAGCGCGAAGCACGCCGATGGCAGCACTGCAGCAGTGAACAGGATGCGGGCGGCGCACACGGGGGACCCAGGCAGCGGCAGCTCGGCCCGGCCTTCAACGTGGAGCTCCGAGAGGAGGTCTGCCACAGCATCGTGCAGATGGCCGCGGCGGCAGAAGCGGGACGGCGCCGCGGCGGTGCCTCGAACGACGACGCCGGGGCCCGGGGGAGGGATCCAGTGGCGAGGGGCAACGGCACCCTGGATGGGCGCTCCTCCGCAGTCTCGTTGCCTCCGCATGGCTTCCGCGAAGAGGAGATGGCCAGATGGGGATGGGAAGAAGAGGAGGCTAGAGCCCGCCGGGGGTCCTTTTATATGCGCAATGAGCGGCGAAGCCGTGGCGGAGTTTGGACTCGATACTTCTGGACAGAAATATGTGGAGAGATTGAGCGAGCCAGCGAGGCAACACGGGCGAAACGAAGAAACTGCTAGAGAGACCGACAAAACGAAGAAACAGCATGCAACGTGGCATTCCCGCATGGCAGGAACAGAACCCGCGAGACAAAATAATCCCGGACGCGTACAAACGGAAAGAAACAAAACACATTGAAGAAAGAGAAAGCAAAGCGGCAGCCAAAGAAGAAGAATGCACAGCCATCCAGAAAGCGCCATAAGCGACGTAGTCAAATCAGCTACTGGATGCAGATCATGCATGCATGCCAATGAGAACTACCGCACATGCAAACAGAATCAAGAATTCTGCCCACAATTGCTACACGACCACGAGAGTAAAGTCTGTTTTAAACCTTAAATTCGTAGAGCTGGTCGAAATTGAACCTCGACCTTTGAATCCCTGAAATCGGTACTCTGACGTCTTTGATCCCGGTCAAAATCAACCCTACACCGATCCTAGACATGTTTGTCGCACTGGAAAACTGCAATCCTGGCCGGGATTACAGGTTCTCTCACTGCACGTCATATCCATCTTCTTCCTCTCTCCTGTTACGCCGAGCTCACGAGCGATGCTGCAACAGCCAGCACTGCGATGCGTGGCAAACACCATGGCATGCCCCGCACAAGCCAAGACGCCGAAGCCGAGTCAAAGGCCGTGCTCCTGGACGTACTCGCGCGTCCATTGAACGGCAGCTAGCTGAGTTCCGCCGGTACATATCGATTAAGCTAGCCGGCGTGCAAGTCACTACGTCCGTCAGCTAGCTCATGGAAAATCCATCCACATGCCTACTGGCTTCACAGTCAGCTTCTACGTGAATACGCTGGAATACCAAAATCGTCTGAGTCAGCTTTGCACAATAGTGTTCGCCGCAGAGTACTCGGCGACGAGCCGACGACTCGAAGTCTTGGGGCTGCTCGTAATCGCCCACGGTGGCATGCGCTGAGACGGTCATCGTCCCGTACGGCGGAACCACATTCTCATCTTGTCGTGGCCCGCCCGCATGCCGCCGCCGGGAGCATGCTAGACACGTCTCGAGGAAGAACCCAAGCACCTTGGTCACCAGGTTCATGGCGCGCCGCACCTCCTGTCGGCCAACGCCATGACAAAGATCGCCGGCACGCAGGTCCGTTGCGTCAACCCAGCTGCTCGCACCGAGCCGCTCTCCCACCTCCTCGACGTGCAGGCATTGTTCCACTATCAATGCGCGTGCCATCACGGTCCGCCCCCCTACAGCTCCCATCCCCCCTCTGACGCCTTGGCGCCAGCCACGGCGTCGGCGACGTCGTGCTGGAGCGCATCAGACCTCCATGGACGCCCCTGCGCAGGTCACGCGGCCAGGAAGAATGCCCGGGGATTGAGGATGTATATGACATGTGGGGCATGGACGTCAGCAATGGTAGACTGTGATCCTGGGCGGGATGGATTTTTTCTCGGTGCACCAAACAGGTTTAGGGTTGATATTAATCGGGATCAAAGAGGTGAGGGTACCAATTTCAGGGATTCAGACGTTGGGGTTCGATTACGACAAGCTCTACGAGTTCGAGGTTTAAAATAAACTTTACTCCGACCACGAACATCTACCCCGCCGGGTCCACAATAATTAACGTGGCGCTTTCTGATTGGTCTCATTTTCACTGATAAGAAAAAGTTAAAAAAACATGGTAAACTAAACCTGGCCAGGTTTAGTATATGTATAATATCCTATAAAAACCTTAATTTGGACCCATCAACTGATAATCATGCAATCAGTTAACCTCGCTGCTCACATGCCATCCCTCTATTTATATACATGTTTGTAGCTAAGTAGCAACTGGCATCTTATAAATATGATTAATTTCCACCGGCTATTAACAATTCTGCATCCATTTAAACTGACTGCTATGTGCCATCCCTCTGCTTATATAGAAGTCTGTAGTAGATATTGGAACACTCAACAATTCCTACTCGTAGGTACCACGCCTACACTCTTCTTATGTATTACGCTGGTGCTGTGAGGAATCTGGCTGGAGCAAAACCAATGCATTTTCAGGCCAAAACATGCACCGGCTGCTGACATGGTGGCGGCGAGCCGACAAGCCGTCCAACTATGGCGCGCCAAGCTGGAGCAAAGTGCTTAGAACTACCTTTTGCTGAGCCACTGGCAGGAATCGACTAATGTAACTTTTCATTTTTTTTTTGGATCCTTTCATCTTCGGATCTACGCAATGTATTTGCTTTTCCCATTGCTTCCTGCTTAATATATGAATGCCGACAGCGCTGGATCTTAAAAAAAAACACTCTCCTTTGTATATTTGTCTACTTTGCACTCAAACGTAGATGAATCAATCTGGGGATGAGTCTCATCCAAGGATGGCTTAAAGTATAGAGTATGCATTAGATGATACGATTGAACCACGATGAATCTACTCACTCCTTCTCAAAGGTACCAGCTATTGAATACTCTCTTATGCTTTGTACCTTGCACCTTTTCCTTCACAGATCCTTTCTCAACTTTATTTGTAGATATATCATGTGGTGACAAAACCTATGCAAGAAACCTTCAAGCCACCGACCCTAAAGCTAATGTCCAACTAAGCACGAGGCGTACAAGGATCCTTCCACGTTCAATTCCTTTCACAGAATTAGACCCAAGTTCTTCACTTGGAAGTTATTATTAACCCAACATATGTTTTTGCTGCCACCTAATTATGAAACCAAAATTTGTATATTGTCAGGAAAGATTGGAAATAACGTACGTGAATTCTGTGAAAGGAATTGGACGTGTAATGTTTTAGATCATATAGTCCCAGTATTATTAAGCCATTATGTACTTGAAGTTATTTGTGCCCTTAGAATGCTGCGTTTAGCAAATCTAAGAACATGCCCTTCCTTCAGTTATGTACTCATAAGTATTTGGCAGATTTGAACGTGCAATCATCTGAAATCTTATGTTCTCATTATAACCATTCAGGGACCTTGAATCTGATTTGTCCAATGTGATCTTACATTAGAAAAAACATGCCTCATTATGAATCTGATATGTCCAATGTGATGTCACATTAGAAAAAAACATGCTTCATTATGGGGAAACAAAGTTGATTTAAGCAATAGAACATTGATAACCAAATTTATTTTCTCTTTAGTCAATCCTCCATAGTAATGTCTTTTTCTTTCAAATTGACCAAAAAAACCTGTATCAATATTGCTTATAATGTGCAAACAGATTTATCCCACACGATAAGACACTGCTACAATTCATGTGCAAAATTATTCCATATGTATTAATGGACTAGCTATTATCAGCTTCATGGGAGACACTATCACCTTGTATCAACATATTATTATATTTACAAACTAACATAAACTCTATGTTTGTCCATAGATTTCTAACACTTGTTGGAATTATTATGTGATCAAATGGTCAAAAAGGTTAATTACCATAAATTACTGTTGACCCATTAATTAATTTCAGGATTAATATCAATTAGATGGCAATTAACAAATCATGCCCGTGATTGGGGGGCTGAATTAACGTTAATATGGTTCAGGTCCCACGGTCAAAGCCAATGCATTATATATAAGGAGCAGATTTGCACGTACGAATAAGTCCATCGCATTAGCCATCGTCTACTCCGAAAATCACTCCTTTTCCAATCAGGAGAGCACGGCTCTTTGACGTGAAGACTTTCCATTACTCCGGCGAGGTGCCGGAGACGTTGTCGAGTTCTTCGTCCTCTCTAGACCCAAGATGGCATCACCAAACGGAGGTATAATCAATCTACTGCTCCTAATTTCCGCATCAGATCAAATTGTGTTTATGTATATTAGATACGATCCGATTAGCAGTTGAATAATCTCAGTAATTAGTCTAACAACACTCTCATGCAACATTCAAAATAGACGGGCGCGACAACGCGCGCCATCGACGATCTAGTCTTTTCTTAAAATGCAAGCAAGTTAAACAAGTGGGTCGTGAGCTGAAGCTTGAGGATGTCTGGATGGCATTGATCTAGTGTGCTAGTCCCTCCCAGATGTTTGATCATATGTGGTCTTTGAAGGAAGAAAGGTGAGACCTCCCATTGATCCTGCTGTGGGAATGGAGGAACGTGCGTAGCAAGGCGAACGTAGGGGAATATCAAGTTTGTCGAGGAGGTTTGTTTTTCATCCGGAAGCTCTATGGCGAACTTCGCATATTAGAGGAGGGAACTCAAGCACATGTACTGCCACCCGAGACTCAAACCTGGTGTCGTCAAGAGAGGGTTTTGTCAAAATAAATTTCAATAGCGCTTTTTACATGGATCAGGGGAATATAATGGAGCCTGGGTTGTGTTGTTCGCTCAGACCAAGGTGAGTTCATTGATGTTGGTCTTCAAACCCTACAGTATATCTCTAGTCCCAAAGTATATCTCAAGGAAAAATAAACTAAACTTATACCTTAGCGCGCGCACGTGGGGGGGGGGGGGGGGAGGTCCCTGACATTTTTTGTTCAATAATAAACATACCTGGTTTGTTTGAAATTCATTTTGCATGCGACATCGTGTGGTATTTCAAACGCATTTTCTCCGTGTCCTCTTCCCAGCCGAGGATAGTGTTAAGAGATAAAGTAAATGAGAGGAACGATCTTCTTTATTACTGAGATGATGTACATTGTATACCCACTGGAGGGACGCATCCATTCGTTGCAACGCTTCGGGGAGAAGGGAGCGCAGGGATGCAACTGTTAGATAAAGCAGAGTGCTAACCACCTCCCTAATACAACGTGGAGATTATCCACATAGTTAATTACATAATAATTAATTCCTAACACTCCTCCTATAATTCCCCATGCGCCTGTTGTACAAAAAGGTTTCTAGTGGGGACTCTAAAGTATGGACACATAAATCATCCAAGCCTAAAATTGGAATTTACTAAATTGAAGCCAACTCTCCATTGAAACATTAATTCATTTGCCGAGGTGCCGACGCTCTTACTTGCATAATTCTAGCAACTTTTGGAGACGCAAACATTCATATGTGACATAACATGGTCGCAAGATTGCATGACAAATTAACTCTCTTTTCTTTGTCAAACAGTTGACCATTGTTACACATATTTCTTTCTTTTTTTGAGAATAATTGTTACACATATTTCTGCCATTGAGATCAACTGCATTTAAACATGAAAATGTACATCTTCTCATAAACCTACTGCAATTTATTGCAGGCATCAGTCAACAACAAGAATGGGGAGAGTGAAGCACCTAAAGAATGAAGCAAAAGCTAATGTAATCACGCTCGATAGGATGTATTAATTGATCCGGTCGATGCCTAGCGTTGGCTGCTTGACCAAACTGGAGCTATGTGTGCATGATTGGTTAGACCCACTTGATCTTCTTGAACTTGCAGAAGATGTAAGCAACTTCAATCACTTGCAGAAGATGTAAGCAGTACTTCAGTTTTTCCATTCATGATTAGTTTGAACCTATGATTAATTCATCCTTTTGTTGTTGTTATTTAAGTACAGTAATTTATTAGGACAGTCCTCTCATACCGTGTTTTCAATGTAACATTGCAGATATCCGCAGCAACTGAGGAGTATCACCAAAAAAAAACGCGTAAGTTCAAATCCCAGACCTAGTGTTTCTTCAAGCGCCCGCTGTACAAAAGGGTTTTCTAGTGGGGACTCTGCTGAATCAGTTAATATGTACACATAAGTCATCCAGACCTAATATGGACACATATGTACACATGGGCGCAGATGTAATTATTACTCCCTCCGTTCCATAATGTAAGACCTTTTTTGACACTAATGATACTTGTCATGCGTAATTCTAGTAAAAACATTTCTAAACATATGTACACATAGGGATGCATGTGTGACATTTGAACATGGTTGAGAGCAGTAGTGAAAAGAAGTAAATGCGTAGCGAGATTGCATGACAGGCTCTCTTTTCTCTGTCACAAACAGTCGACCATTTTTACACATATTTTTGCCATTGAGATTAACTGCATTTCTAAACATGAAAAGTGTTTTGTCTTCTCATACACCTACTGCAAATTTTTGCAGGCATCGATCAACAACAAGAATAGAGAGAGTGAAGCACTTGGAGAAATTTATAATGAAGCAAAGCTAATGCAGCACGCTCGTCGAGAGGCTGCATGCATCCCTACCATTGGCTGGCTGCTGGACAAAACTGGAGCTATATGTGCATGATTGGTTAGACGCACTTGATCTTCTTGAACCTGGCCGGCGACGACAGAGGCAGCTCGAGCGGGCAGGTGGCCTCCAGCCTGTGCGCGTTGCCGTGCGGCGGGTACTTGACCTCCCCGGCGAGCTTCAGCTGCAGCCGGAACGTGCCTCCGGTCGTGCTCTCCTTCACGAACTCCGCCTGTTGGAACTCTGCCCTCAGGATTGATCACATCAAATCACGACAAAGGCGCGCATAAGAAACTTTGATAGCCAAAGGCACGTGTCGTGCCTCTCTTCCTCTTTATTTCTTTTCTTGTTTTCTGTCGATACAAAAGGTCAAGACCTGCTGCGTATATATATGCAGCGACCCAAGGTCTAGCAGACCGACTCAACCCTGTGTCCTAACCCAACACAATTAGTACTCTAGTCTAACCCGGACTCAACCTGGACTAGTACTCAACTTCTAATCTAATCACACGGCGTCCTAACCTATAGCTAGGACTAACTCCTAACGTGACCACAACTTCTAATCTAATCACACGGCGTCCTAACCTATAGCTAGGACTAACTCCTAACGTGACCAGAACCACGCCGTGTACATCCAAGACACCTCCTAGCCAGACTAATTTATTTAGCTAGAAACTAATTAATTAACCAGACAAGATTACTACTAACATTCTCTCCCTAATCTTGACTTCATGTCTTCTTTGCTTCTCCGGTCTTGGCTCGTTGACGATTCATCATCCCTTGTCGGCTCATCCGCTCACACCACGACAAGTCAAATTGACGACTAGATTGTTGCCAATACCGCCACCCCGATGCTTCCGAGTGGGGCGGCGCTCTCGCCCGACGCCGCGACGTTGTACACCTCCGTCTTCCATGGCCGGATGTTCCCGTGCGAGCTCCCCCGCATCCCGACGCTGGCGAAGCGCTCGCCGGCGAAGAGCAGCTCCGCGTCGAGCGGCGCACCAACCCTGGTGGGCATGGCCCAGTTCCGGTTGTGCATAGCGACGGCGAGGGAGATGTCGTAGGCGAGCGCGGTGTCGTTGGGACCGGCGAGGGCCAGGCGGGCGAGCGAGGCGTCCTCGACGGCGACGCGGACGGGGAGAACGAAGGCAAAGGCCGCGACAAGGATGGCAGCCAGGAGGAGGAGGAGGAGGATCAGGAGGCAGCGGAGGGGAGTGCGGCCGGAGCCCCGAGAGCGGTCGTCGCACAAGCAGCAGCAAAAACAGTTGTAGTCGCAGTCGCCGTCGCCGCAGTCAGGGCAGTCGCCGTCGCTCTGTTTCGTGTTTGCACCTGATCTGATCGACTCAGCACAGCAGCAAGGCAAAGCGATGTACGCAAATATAGATTAGAGATCAGAGATGAAAACGGATCGGACTCCAACGAGTCGATCGTAATTAAGCATGGTAAGAGCCGCAACACCTTCCATTTTCGATCATGATGGCCTTCTCCCTGTTAGACTGTATATACGTAGCCTCTGTATATCTGTATTTGTAACATTGTATTGTACCCCTTGGGTACATCTATATAATGAGATAGCCACACCCCAGGTTAGGGGTGTCGAGCAGTTCCCAAATCACATGTTTAACATGGTATCAGATTAGGTTACGATGTCTTCCGCTGCCGCCTCCACCGCCGCCAGCGCACCGATCCTGGCTCCTCCCGCCGCCGCCTCGGGGCCGGCTCTCGCTCCTGCCTCGCCGTTCCTTGCCTCGCAGCCTCTCGCGATGGCTCATGGCGTCTCGTCGTCGCCCCGCTTCCCGATCGGATCGGCAGACCGCGGTGCCACCCCGATCGGCGCTCCCTCTGGTTCTGCTCCCTCTGCGGGCGGCGCTCCCGTGCTCCATGGTGGGCCGTCGCCGCCGTCGTCCTGGCCTACGCTGCCCCAACACTATGGCGCGCCGCCCCTGCAGCAACCCTACGGTGCCCCGCCACCGCACGGGTACTATGCGCCGCCGCCGCAACCCTACTCGGCGCTCGCGCCGCCTCAACCCTACATGGCGCCTTCCTCGCACCCGCATGGAGTGGCGGCTGCATCGGCGCCCGCAGCTTCGACCGCGGCGGACCACGGTGCCCTCGTGGCACCCTGCACGGTGCCCCTGCGGCACCCTACGGCGCCCCCGCGACCCACTACTCGCCCTACTCGGTGTATCCCGTGCACCCTGGGGCGGCCTCGTCGATGGGCCTGTATGCATCACCGCATGCCCATGGTGATTCGGCCGCGGTGCCTGCGCCGTTCTACTTCTCGCATCTGCTGCCGGTGAAGCTTGCGCCGGACAACTACCTGTCCTGGCGTGCCCAGGTGCTCCCTCTTCTGCGGAGTCGCTATCTGGAGGGATACGTTGACGGATCCACCCCGTGTCCGCCTCCTCATCACCCGGCGTACCACACCTGGGTGGCTCAGGATCAGGCCATCCTCTCCGCCATCCAGTCCTCGCTCACCCCGAGCGTCTCGTCCCTGGTCATCTTCGCCGCTACGTCTCGGGAGGCGTGGGCGGCTCTTCACACCAGTTTTGCCTCTCAGTCTCAGGCGCGTGCTCACTCTATACGCACCGAGCTGGGCGAGACGAAGCTTGGTGACCTCAGCATCACCGACTACTTCAACAAGATGCGGGGTCTCGCCGACACGTTGGCCTCAGTTGGCCAGTCGCTGCAGGATGAGGAGTTCAACACCTTCGTGCTTAATGGGCTTGATGATGATTATGACAATCTCATCGAGAACGTTCATGGCCGTGATGTCCCGCTTCCACCTCGTGAGCTCTATGCACGTCTACTTGGCCGTGAGCAGCGCATTAAGGCGCGTCAGGCCTCCCCCGGTTTCGCCTCCGCCAATGCTGCAACCCGTCGCAAGCCCCCACGGTCGTCATCCTCCGTAGGCAGACCGGCGCTGCCTTCCCAACCGGCCTCGCGGGGCAGTGCTCCGACCATCACAGGTGGCAACCGGCCGGTGGCGTGCTGTTCTTCTTGTGGTGCCCAACAGGCCTGCCAGTTGTGTGGTCTTGAGCGCCACATTGCCTCTCGCTGCCATCGCCGCTACAAGCAAGATTTTCTGGGCCTCGGCAACAATGGCAAAGGGAACGACAAGCAAGCTGTCGCTGCCGTGACGAGTCATGATCATGGCCGTACTCCGTCTTACTCCGTTGATCCTGCATGGTACATGGACACTGGAGCTACCAACCACCTCACCGGTGAGATGGGTAAGCTCTCCACTCAGGAGCCATATCGTGGTCATGATCAGGTGCACACCGCCAATGGAGCAGGTATGCGCATCTCCCATGTTGGTCAGGCCTCTCTCCTTGCACACAATTTTCGCACATTGCATCTCTCTATGTCCTTCGTGTTCCTTCTGCTACGCGTAGTTTGTTGTCAATTCCTCAATTTACTCGTGATAATAATGTCCTTGCTGAGTTTCACCCTTTTCGTTTCTTTATCAAGGATCGGGACACGAGGGCCGTTCTACTTAGCGGTCGTCTTCGCCATGGCCTGTATGCACTTGATGCGCCGCGCCCACCTTCCATGCCGTCCTCCCCTCAGGTGTTCAATGGTGTTCGTGTGTCGCCTACGCACTGGCATGCGCGCCTTGGTCACCCGGCGGCTCCCATAGTTCGACATGTTTTGCATCGTCATGATCTTCCAGTTGTGTCCAATAAAACTGCTGAAACTATTTGTGATGCCTGTCAGCAGGGCAAGAGTCATCAACTTGCTTTTTCAGATTCTACTCGTGTTGTGAAACATCCTCTTGAGCTTGTGTTTTCTGATGTGTGGGGTCATGCTCAGACATCTGTTAGTGGTCACAATTATTATGTCAGTTTCATTGATGCTTATAGCCGTTTTACTTGGTTATATCTTATTAAACGTAAGTGTGATGTGTTCGATGTCTTCATTCAGTTTCAAGCACACGTTGAGCGTCTTCTTAAGCAGAAAATCATCCATGTTCAATCCGACTGGGGGGGGGGGGTGAATACCACAACCTCAACTCGTTTTGTAACAAACTTGGGATTTCGCACCGCGTGTCATGTCCTCATACACATCAGCAGAATGGTACTGCCGAGCGTAAGCATCGCCATCTTGTTGAAACTGGTCTAACCTTGCTTGCTCATGCCTCCGTTCCGTTTCGGTTCTGGAGTGATGCCTTCTCCACAACTTGTTTCCTCATCAACAGGCTTCCCTCGAGACTTCTGAAAATGCAAACCCCTCTTGAACTTCTGCTTAATGAGATTCCAGACTACATTTTTTTCAAAGTGTTCGACTGTGCATGTTGGCCTCACTTACGTCCTTACAACAAACGCAAGCTAGAGTTTTGGTCTAAGAAATGCGTTTTTCTCGGGTATAGTTCTCTTCACAAAGGGTACAAATGCTTGCATGTTCCTACCAACCGCGTCTACATCTCTCGTGACGTAGTGTTTGATGAAAATGTGTTCCCTTTCCGTGCACTTTCGACTACCCTACCACTTCTACACCACTGGTGCCTGTGTCCACACCTATGCCTGATCAATTTGTGGATGTTGCGTATGCCCCTTCGTTGCTTCCTAATCATGCTGCAGGTATTGGACGAGGTGCCCGGCTCGAGCTCCTTGATGAACAGGTTACCCATGAGCAGACTGGTCGGGACGTGCATGTGCCATGCATGATGGGCGGCACCCGCCAACCCGTCACCGTCTCGCCTGCCTCGCGGGCGCTGGGCTCGCCAGCGCCAGCCTCGCCTGGCCCGCAGGCCTCGCCAGCGCCTGGTTCGCCCGGCGCGCAGACCTCGCCAGCGCCACCCTCGTGTGGCTTCCCCGGGCCACTGACGGGTCTCTCGCCCGGGCAGGCTGCTGCTGGAGCCAGCCCGGAGGCCCTGTCCCCTGCTCCGGCCCGGTTCGCCTCGGCGCTGGGGTCGCCAACCAGCCCTGCCTCGGTCACTGGCAAGCCTGACTCATCCGACTCGGTGCTGGCCTCTACTTCACCAACTTTGCCAGCTGAACCTGCTGTTCCTCTTCGTCCTCGCACACGCAGCCAGTCTGGTGTTTTTTGTCCCAAGAAGAGGACGAATGGCATGGTTGCGTGGCTTGCTGCGTGCATGGATCACATTGCTGGCGATCCCATTGCAGAGCCTCGTCACTTTCAGGCTGCACTGAGTATTCCTCATTGGCGTGCTGCAATGGAACAAGAGTTTCAGGCCCTCCAACAGAATGATACTTGGCGTCTTGTTCCTCCAGTGTCTGGTGTCAACGTCATTGATTCCAAGTGGGTTTTCAAAGTCAAGAGACATGCTGATGGCTCCATTGAATGTTACAAGGCACGGTTAGTTGCCAAGGGCTTCAAACAGAGGTATGGTCTTGATTATGAAGACACTTTCAGTCCTGTCATCAAGCCTACTACCATTCGATTACTACTGTCTCTTGCGGTTACTCGCGGATGGTTCCTTCGTCAACTTGATGTGCAGAACGCCTTTCTGCATGGCATTCTGGAGGAGGAAGTTTATATGCGTCAGCCGCCTGGTTTTGTTGATCCGACACGACCTCATCACCTCTGCCATCTGGTTAAGGCACTGTATGGGCTCAAACAGGCTCCTCGTGCATGGCATGCTTGCCTTGGATCTGTTCTTCGGGCTCTTGGGTTTGCTCCCTCCACTGCTGATACGTCACTGTTTCTCCTCCAACGCCCTGAGGTTACGATGTATCTTTTGGTTTATGTTGATGATATCATTCTCATCAGTTCCTCTGCTGCTGCTGCTGATCGCCTTGTGATTGCTCTCCGTGATGATTTTGCTGTCAAGGACCTAGGTGCTCTTCACTTTTTCCTTGGTCTTGAGGTTTCGCGGTCCTCTGCCGGTTTGACTCTCACTCAGAAAAAGTATGCCTTGGACTTGTTGCGTCGTGCTGGTATGCTCTCATGCAAACATATTAACACTCCGATGTCTGCCACTGATCGGTTGTCTGCTCTTGACGGTGATCCTCTCTCGTCTGATGATGCTACTGAGTATCGCAGTGTTGTTGGTGGTCTGCAATACCTCACTATTACCAGGCCTGATATCTCCTATGCAGTCAACCGTGTCTGTTAGTTTCTGCATGCACCAAGGACGTCTCACTGGACAGCTGTGAAGCGTATTTTGCGCTATGTCAGTCTAAGTGCCTCCTATGGTTTGCTTCTTCAGTCTGCACCGTCGTATGAGCTCTCAGCTTTCTCTGATGCAGATTGGGCTGGTAGTCCAGATGACAGGCGATCCACGGGGGGCTATGCGGTGTTTCTGGGTCCTAACTTGATCGCCTGGAATGCCCGCAAGCAGGCAACTGTGTCTCGCAGTAGTACTGAGGCTGAGTACAAAGCTGTTGCTGATGCAACTGCTGAGATCATATGGGTACAGTCACTGTTGCGAGAGTTGCGTGTTCCTCAAGCTCGTCCTCCGGTCCTGTGGTGTGACAACATTGGTGCGACATATCTTTCTTCTAATCCTGTGTTTCATGCTAGGACAAAACACATTGAGGTGAATTATCACTTTGTTCGGGAACGTGTTGCACAGAAGCTACTCTGTATCAAGTTCATCTCGTCAAAGGATCAACTTGCTGACATCTTCACGAAGCCTCTTCCACAACCACAGTTTGCAGGCTGTAGGTGCAATCTTAACTTGCTTTGTACTTCAGGACATAGTTAAGATTGAGGGAGGGTGTTAGACTGTATATACGTAGCCTCTGTATATCTGTATTTGTAACATTGTATTGTACCCCTTGGGTACCTCTATATAATGAGATAGCCACACCCCAGGTTAGGGGTGTCGAGCAGTTCCCGAATCACATGTTTAACACTCCCGTGTTCGTCCCCAAGTCGGATTACATAGCTAAGGGAGGTCTCCATTTTGTTCGTAGCAAATAATATTTGGCCCTGGTCTAGTGCAAGTTCGGCGCGAATGTGTATACTCGTGGATGTCCAATATTTTTACGTGGAAAATTTTGAATCGAGACTTTCTGTTACTAGTGGTGTCACATACATACTCGCTCTAAATGGGATTTATACAAAAATCTACTCTTACTAAGAGGTGCTTTCTTCTACAAAATGATCCAGATCTATAACTGACCCCCCGCGTCGCCTGTGATTGGCGACTCGGGGGATCCCTTCTCAGCCGCCAGGGGCTCAACCAATCTGCCTCCCGTCTCGCCGCCACTGGAGGCCACCGCCAGCGAAGGTGGCGCTGGGGCAAAGGACGGTGGCGGTGGGGCGTTCCGCGGGTGAGGCTCGGCCTCCATCCATGGCGATCTCGTGATGGCGACTTTGGGCGGCAGTGGCGGCGCCTAGTGCGGTTCCCATCCTGTGCTGTTCTGAATGAAGCCATTCTCCGCCGTCCACCGGGGCATGATGGCCGTCGCAGCAAGCGCAGGTGCAGGCTCCAGCCACGGTGCACATGGTTCGAGCGCCCCGATTCAGATCAGGTGTCGATTCGGCGACATCAATGGCAGCCCCACTGATCTGTTGATCTAGGGGTTAGTCCATGCCGGCCTGCCTTGGTCCAAGCTCCTACATCTTCATAGGTCAACCCCTGCTGGCCGCCTCCGGTTCCCTCGTCCAGATTGCGGCAGGGTATGCCTGGGGTCCCTTCGATGACAGGCTATGTGTGGTGATCACTTCAGTCTGAGGCAACGGCCTCGCTGTGGATTGTGATCGTCATAGATAGATTTTGTGAGAGTTTTATCTCTACAAATCTGGTGGTTGATTTTGGCGGGGATATGCAAACTATGAACAATGTCTTTATGCAGAGGGATGGTTGTGTGGCGGCGGCGGTCACATCGCATGTAGCTGCTGGTATCGCGGAAAAGTGGTGGCGATAACACATCAGTGACTTCGATAGTGGTGCTACTTGAACATCCGGTCTCGAGTGCCGGGGCGCAAGCCTAGGTCTGCCCCGAGTTGGGTATACCTGGCAATGGTGACATTTTTATGTCGTTACCTTGTTGAAGGCATTGTTCGGAATGCTCAGTGTCGGAGTAATGGGCCACGGGTAGGCTAACCCTGGGCCCAGAACCTTTCAAGGCATCGGGGCCGACTGCGCCCCTCAGGACGCCAAGATGAGAGGCCGCCTTCTAGGGGCCGGCTGAAGGAACAACCGACTTCCCGAAGACGGCCGAGTCCAGGAGACAAGTTCAAGACGAGCCGACTCCTATCAGGCGGCTTCCAGAGAAGCCGGCCACGGGAGGTCGGCCCACGACACCAATGGACGCCCATGCCCTCGTCAGGGGGGATGGGGCGGGGAGTGGCCACAGTAAAGCCCACTTCCTGCCCCTTCCGGTGGCTGGCGAGGCCACAGTGCGCTATACCCGCGGGGATCTCCGTTCAGCGCGACACTGTTGCCATGCCGGCCCTGACATCAGCACCAGTGAGCAGAGTCCTGCACCCATGACGGTCTGTCTGTACGACCTAGGGACGACGGGTCCCACCAGTCAGCGAGAGTCCAGAAGACGGCGAGAGCGCCACCAGACGGACCCGTTGGGAGTCGGCCCCCGGGAGTCGGCCGGCCCCTCCCACGGGTCCCCCGTGCCACTAACCAGACAAGACGGGGAGTGGCTACAGTAATCGCCCGCCAGGCGGCGGAGCTGTAGCCACGACCCCATGACCAAGCCCGCGTCATTAGAGGCACGGCTACAGTAATCAGCAGCCGGCAGGACCCGCAAGCGGTGGACGTGGCCGGTCGGCGGGCCCACCAGTCGGCGGGCCCCAGCAGTCGGCGGAGAGGCCGGCGACCAAATAGACTGACGGCTGGGCCCCGCGCCCAGCCGGATTACCATTGTACCCCTGGGGGTAGGCCTATATAAACCCCCGAGGGCACCCATGCAAAGGGTTCGAATCCATTAGCACTAGACCAGACCCTATAGGGAGGAGAAAGCTAGCCTTGCCTTCTCCTACCTCCAGAAAACAACTCAAGGAGCAACCTTGTACACACTTTACTTTAGTGATCATGCGGAGACCCCGCAGAGCAGGATTAGGGGTGTTATCTCCTAGGAGAGCCCCGAACCTGGGTAAAGTTCGCCGGCGTTCGTGTCTACGTCTCATCCCGCTTCCAGGCGCGGCGACGTTCTATTCGCTCCCACCACGATAAGCCATCCTTTGGCATATGTCGCACCCAACCCCCGACATTTGGCGCCCACCGTGGGGCGAGGTGTACCGTCGTCTAGAGATCTGCTCTGGACGGGAACCCTTTTCCTCCCTGGCGAGCGCAGCCAGCCCGGCACGCCAAACGGAGTCTGTGTCCAGAGGGCGCGGCGCTGAAGTCGCCTTTGCGAGGTGGCGACGCGTTGGCGTGCCGACTTGAAGAAGCAGGCCCGCCTCGACCTCGTCTTCAGTCGGCGGCACCGGCGGGCCCGCCGGCTGCTCACCTTGCGCGGCTCCGGCTGGCGGCGGCGGCACAATCATGTCCGGCATGGAGGCGTCGCTGCCTTCCCTCTCCATGATCGGGTACTCGCCACTGACTCCCCCAGTCTGCCCCGTGAACCCCGGCTGCGGCGGCGCAGAGTTCAGGGGGGTGACGAACACCGCCGATTGGCGGCGCGCGGCTTCTTCAGCCTGCCTTCCCGCCGCGACGGCGGCCTCGGCCTCTGCCAGTTTTTTCTTGGCGGAGGCCTCCGCCTTCTCGGCCTCCGCCTTCTCCAGACGGGCGACCTCTTCCTCCTCGCGCTTCTCCCGCGCGTTCCGCTCCGTCGTCTCCCGAAGGTCGGCGGCGGGGTCAACCCGCCGAGTGGTGGCGGACGTCTCCGCCGACCCCATGACGGAGGCGGCGGCGACCCTCTGAAGAGTGAGGGGGCCCTGGACCAAGGGAAACCAGTAGGGACTCAAACAAGATCTACAAAAAAAGAATAAAGGTAAAAAGTGGGAGCACTCACGCAGAGACCAGCGGCGGCTTCTTCACCTCCTTGCGGAAGAGGATGGCCTTAGCTGCCGCCTCGTCCCGTTTGGTCGCCGCGGTCGAACCCTTGGGCTTCTTCGGCCGGCTGCCGAACTTACTCGGCGCGGCCCTGCGCTTCCTTGCGCCGCCTTGAGCGCTCGGCGCGGCAGAAGAGCTCGCGCCGGGCTGGCCGACTCCAGGCTGATGGCGGGGGGCGACCTCCTCGTCATCGTCAGGCCAGTCCTCGAGACTGGCCCCAAGCCACGGGCCACCTCCTCCCTCGGCATCGTCTTCCAAAGCCACCGCCCCCAGATCGGGGTCGTCAACGTTGCTCTCCGCCGGTCGGCGAGGAACTCGTGGGCCGGCCCTGCGGTGTCGACTGATGGATGGAGGAGGGGATTCTGACCAAGGCCGACTGGTCAGGTCAGACAAGACAAACTCGGCAAGAAAGAGGACAAGTTAAAGAAAGAAGGAAAGAGGCAACTCACTATAGGCTGGGGGTTGGCGCGAGAGCACGACTCTTTGCCGGACTGCCAATCCTGCAGGAGCTTACTGTCCGAGAGGTAGTTCACCATGTAGGCCACCTCCTTGTGAGGCATGTCCTTGGTGCACATCCGGCTCGGGTCTCGGTGCCCGCTCATTTGGCATATCATGTGGGGGCGACCTTGGAGCGGGAGAACTCGGCGCTCCACGAAGGCGGCCAGCAGATCCGGGCCAGTCAGGCCCTCCGACTACGTCAGCACTCGGAGTCGCGTGATGGCGCCGGCTCCGGCAGGCATCAGCGACTTGGCCCGGTATGACCAGTTGGGCAGCCTCCCAGCCGGTGGGCCGTCTACAAAAGCCGGCAGATTGACCCAATCGCCCTCCGCGAAGACGCTCTTCACGTAGAAGCACGATCGCTGCCACATCTTCACCGACTTTATTAGCTTGATGGTGGGTAAGGGGTTGTCGGCCCCCAACCTCCGCACGGCGATGAACGCGCCGCATTGAGCCGGCACGCCTGCGGCCTGGGTGCCGAGCTTGGAGAAGAAGAACTCCTCCTAGAGCTCGATGGTGGGGAGGACTCCGAGGAAGCCTTCGCACAGGGTGACGAAAGCGGATAGCAGCACCACCATGTTGGGCGTAAGGTGGTGCGGCTGAAGGCCGTAGAACTCAAGAAAGGAGCGGAAAAAGCCGCTCGCCGGCAGGCCTAGGCCATGCAGGCAGTGCGAGCGAAAGATGACCCGCTCGCCCTCCTGGGGCACCGGCGAGATTTCCTCCGGCGGCGCAAGGCGGACCCGCACATAGTCCTTGCCGGGGAGCCGACGCGTCTTGCGGAGGAACTCGACGTGGTCGTCGTGGACCTCTGAGCCATCCCAGGTGCCGGAGTGCACCGAGGGGGGCGCGGGGGCGGAGGAAGAGCTCATCATGAGCAGATCGCCGCGGCGCTCGGCAAAGCTTGGAGCGCGGCGGTACGAGGAAGAAGAAGAAGAGTGAGGAGTAGCGTGGAGGAGGGGCGCGCGTGCTCTGCTTCTCCCCCCTCCTCCCCCTACTTATAGCCTCATGGGCTGCGAAGCCGAGGGGGCGGTCATGGGATTTACTGCGCCACGACCCACGACCCCCCACGTTTATCGCACGGAGTTACTGCGGCAATAACTCTGTGGGAGCCTCAACCGTCTGCCACGGCCGCAACGGATCCGCACAAGCGCCAAGGCGCAGTAGTGGCAGGCCCCGCCCAAGGGCCTGTCCCGTCACGCACGTTGGTGGGCAGACTGGCCCGGCCACACGCTGCCACGTGACAAGCCCAAATCGGGCGGCGGCCTGGAAGCTTAGTCAGCACGCCACTTGGATCCCGCCGGGGCTTTCGAAATATTGGACAAGTCAGAGTTGGGCGAGTCCGACTCCCTCCAGTCGGATCGGCAGAAGTCAGACGAGGTTCTGACCTCGAGCACCCGGAGAGAGAAACTGCTGAGACTCCTCGGCTGATCATCCGCGGCGTCTCACCAGCTTCGGGGACTACTGTCGGAGTAATGGGCCACGGGCAGGCTAACCCTGGCCCCAGAACCTTTCAAGGCATCGGGGCCGACTGCGCCCCTCAGGACACCAAGATGAGATGCCGCCTTCTAGGGGCCGGCTGAAGGAACAACCGACTTCCCGAAGACGGCCGAGTCCAGGAGACAAGTTCAAGACGAGCCGACTCCTATCAGGCGGCTTCCAGAGAAGCCGACCACGGGAGGTCGGCCCACGGCACCAATGGACGCCCATGCCCTCGTCAGGGTGATGGGACGGAGAGTGGCCACAGTAAAGCCCAATCCATCCCCCTTCCGGTGGCTGGCGTGGCAACAGTGCGCTGTACCCGCGGGGATCTCCGTTCGGCGCGACACTGTTGCCATGCCGGCCCTGACATCAGCACCAGTGAGCAGAGTCCTGCATCCATGACGGCCTGTCTGTACGACTTAGGGACGACGGGTCTCACCAGTCAGCGAGAGTCCAGAAGACGGCGATAGCGCCACCAGACGGACCCGTTGGGAGTCGCCCCCCTGGGAGTCGGCCGGCCCCTCCCACGGGTCCCTCGCGCCACTAACCAGACAAGACGGGGAGTGGCTACAGTAATCGCCCGCCAGGCGGCGGAGCTGTAGCCACGACCCCATGACCAAGCTCGCGTCATTAGAGGCATGGCTACAGTAATCATCAGTCGGCAGGACCCGCAAGCGGCGGACGCGGCCGGTCGGCGGGCCACCAGTCGGCGGGCCCCAGCAGTCGGTGGGGAGGCGGGCGACCAAATAGACTGACGACTGGGCCCCGCGCCCAGCCGAATTACCATTGTACGCCTGGGGGTAGGCCTATATAAACCCCCCAGGACACCCACGCAAAGGGTTCGAATCCATTAGCACTAGACCAGACCCTATAGGGAGGAGAAAGCTAGCCTTGCCTTCTCCTACCTCCAGAAAACAGCTCAAGGAGCAACCTTGTACACACTTTACTTTAGTGATCATGCGGAGACCCCGCAGAGCAGGACTAGGGTTGTTATCTCCTAGGAGAGCCCCGAACCTGGGTAAAGTTCGCCGGCGTTTGTGTCTACGCCTTATCCCGCTTCCGGGCACCGGCGACGTTCTATTCGCTCCCACCACGATAAGCCATCCTTTGGCATATGTCGCACCCAACCCCCGACACTCAGACTGATTCTTCAGGATGAAAACCTAGATTCTAACCTTGGTGATTGGATCCGTTGATGGCGACGCTCAAGTGTCATTCCCTTCCTGAAGGCGTTGCTGTTGAAGAACCTCTTAGTCCGTGTGGTGTCATGAGATGAATGGTGCAGATACGGTCATTTTTCTAGTTTGCCCATCGCGGATATGACCGCTTTGGGTTTTTTTTCTTTTTTCATCGCCTACACATAGCTTTGGTCTTATATGACTTTGCTATTTGCTGGCGTGTTTTTGTGTTGGCTGTATGCATCCTAACTATGCAGAGGCCGGGTGTGTGCTCGTTGTGCTTGTATCCTTTTCATGCTGCATTTTGAGTTAATAAAATCCATCCTTTACCGAAAAAAATCAAAGCTCAGCGGAAGTACAAAGCACCTCGAACATAATTAAAATTAAGTTGAGATTCCAAGACCCCTAAACAACCACTACTGCCGCCAGGACGAGAAGCCGACGCGTCACTGTCGCCACTCCCTTACCGGAGCCGGCTTGACCTTGTTGTTCGGCAATAAGTCGCAGCGACGGACCGGACACGACCAACGCATGTATGGGCGCGAGCTGGGCGCGTCGGGCTCGTCGGGACTGCACTGTAGGTGTGCGTGTGTGCGTTGTGGTGTTGCACGGGCGTGTCCGTGCGGGTCAGCACCGCGTGCGTGAGTATAGGAGTGGCCGTTAGCAAGCTGGGGGGAGTGCATTGAGCTGGTCCATCGCGGGCTCACCGCGCCCGGACGTGTGCGTGCATGTCGGGAAGGGCGCGGGAGGAGCGGGCTGGACCGGGCGCTCGACGTGGGTTCGGACGTGAATTGATGCTTGTATTGCACGGTGGTGAAAAGCAGAGGGCATACTACGCGTTTGGTTCGCGACTTCTTCGCTGTCTCCCGATTACACCGGCTCATGATTGCGTTACAGGCGTTTGTTTCGAATTGGTTGGTTTCAGGTACCGTGTAATCGCAAAACATTCTTCACTAAACTGAAAACATCCGGTACAGCCCGATATGGAATAACACAGCCACTCTTCCGGATTGGTTTGTTCACCGCGAGGACCAGGCGAGCAGCACCGCCGGCGACCCCCCTCCGCCATGAGCAGCAGCGCCACCGTATCAGTTCGCCGCCGCCGTGAGCAGCAACGCTGCCGATGTCCCTTCGTCGCCACCGCCATAAGCAGCGCCGCCGATGTCCCTTCGCCGCCACCGCCGTGAGCAGCGCCGCTGATCTTCCTTCACCGTCGTGATCAGTAGCGCTCTATGAGCAGCCGGTGATCACGTTTCTCATCGCAAGCCATCCCCGCAGCCACCCCTCGGGCATCTTCTACACGGCCGGCCGCCGGCGGCGGCGCCACTATTTCCCTTCCCTTCCCTTGCGTGAACCAAACACATCACGTATTCGCTTATCTCTGATCTAATACAGTGTATTCTCATTACAATACTGAATACGTTACCTTGCTTGAACCAAACGCGTCGTTAGTACAATAAAAGAACTTACGTTAATGACAATATGAGCAGATTGAATTGCTGATGGTGCTGTCTTTCTTCCAGGAGAAGATGTGCTGACTGCTGGCTTTTGAAACCAGATATAGAGGGTTCTTCCTTCTTCCAAGATATCGATGAAGCCTGGCGGCTATGGATCTGCCTCTACGTGACTCTAAAGGTCATTAGAGGATCAACTCTGGTTCAGGGCCAGGCTCAGGGCATATCGCAGCACAAGCGGAGACAGATCTCAGTCAATGATACTCTAGTTGATGATGCCCTGAAGCTTCCTTCAGTTACAGGCGTGAGTTTTTTGTGCAAAGAAGAAGCTCCTACGTTTCTCTTTTTGGATTCCGCAGGTTGTGCAATCCTTCCTTGTAGTACTGTGCTAGAGATTCTTATACCTGCCAACCATGTACAACTTTTGTAGTCAAAGCAAAGTGGTCGTGTATGGATGATGTTTTTACATAGAAACTGGATGATGTGCGTGCCCTCTGCTAATTAAAATGATCTCTTCTTGTGCTCCATGATTAGACGATTGCCTTCTTGGCCCTTAAAAGCATCATTGGTCAAATTATTGATCTGTGTGAACTGTTCCTCTTGTTTTAGTTTATTCTAACTAGACATATGCCCGTGCGTTGCAACGGGAAAGATTTTTTTGCGAGAAGCATCGGGAGAGATAATTGATGTATCCATCAAAATGGTCTCCACACAATAGTAGGGCGACACAGCGGAGAGCTGTGGTGTTCTCGCGGGTCATGTGGGGTTGGTGGGAGTGGCGGCCACTACCCAATTCGTGCATTTTTTCCTTCAGGTCCGCCTCCTTTTCGAGGTTTTGTGGTGACCTCCTGATTTTTTTAAAACATGTGAGCATTTTTTTTTCTGAAAAACGTTAATTTCTAGAAAAACGAAAACAAAACTTGAAATAGGAAGATTTTTCTCAAATTTACAAACACTTTTTGAAAACAGGACCATTTTGAAGGCGGAGAAACGAACATTTTTCGAATTTGTGAACAATTATTTAGAATGGAAACTTGTTTTGAACATTAAAAATCAATTTTCAAAAATGTCTTTTTTATCACGAATATTATTTTGAATTTGTGAACATTTCGATAAAATGAATATTTTTAGAATTTCTGTAATTTTTTAAATGAAATTTATTTATATATCTAGAAAAAAAAACTCATTTTGTTTAAAAGAATGCGAACATTTTTTTCAATTTTGGAACAAATTTGAACTAAAATAAAATTTTAAATTTCCAATTGTTTTTTAAAGTGGGAACAAAATTTTAATTCTAAGATTTAACAAAAATTAGTAAAAAAACAAAATTTTGGGAAATTTATAAAATTATTGTATGGAAAAAGGAAAAAATAAATTGGAAGGGAAAAAATAAAAATAGAAAAAGAACACAGAAAAATCCGATATGGGCCGGCCCAACATTGGGCGATCGATGGGAACCTCCAACTATATGCCGCGCTGTGCGACAAATAAGATTTCCCAGCTGTGTGCGCAGGATATAAATAGGTGTCTTTTCTGGGCCTTAGTGCGTGCGGCCCACGTACAAAATTCTGGACAAAACTTTTTATTGTTTAGCAGATGGACCACGAAAATTTAGTACCACCTCGGATATAAGAAAAATATTTTCGGTGGTGAACGGATGAAAAAATTGGAGAAACGCACCTTGCTTTATTAGTAGGTATAGATTTCTTTGATGTGAAAATATCTCTACCAGTCTGTATTGCCGTTAAAGAAGATGCACCGATACATTGTTTTACCAGGGATTCAAACTTACTGCAGATGTTGTGAGCTGCTGGATCTGTTTATATTCACCTGAACCTTAGTGGCCTGCAACACCTTGAGCAAAAGTTGGGAGTGCGGTACGGATCGATTCTGAGCCGGGATGTTTATAGGCCTGAAGCTTATGAAAAAGTTTGTTGATCAGCAGCATGGTAACTGGTTGCAGAGTTCGGTGAGGAGCACACAAGTATATTTTGCTACTCCCCCCGGATCCCCCCCATGGCGCCGGTGCGCCAGGTGGGGCGGGAAAGAGGACCCACCACGGTCCAAGATAGGCTGACACGTCGTCAGTCAGCTTTTGACCGCTTGGGTGGGGTTGAAGCTCGTGCGAGGGAGACCGAGTTGGGGGCTAATTCGAATGTTCAAGGCAGCTTTGGGCGGGATTCAGTGATTCGGGAGTAGAGATCGAGGCCGGTGCAGCCAATCTAGGAGCCGTTGATGGATGCGATGGATCAGCAAGGGATTGGGCAGGAGAGTGCGCATCATGTGGGCCCTGTGGCGGCATCTGTGTCAGTGGTGGTTGCGGAGCAGGAGGCGATACAGACTGACCAGCCGGCTGGCGAGGGGTTGTTGCAGGTGGGGCCCGTTCAGGGAACGATCCAGTTGGTGGAAGCGCACCCAGGGGTGGCTGTGTTGCCATTGGCCGCGCCCCTTGTCTGTTGCGTGCGGGTCGAGGGGCCGACCGCAGAGGATCCGGACGCGACAACTGTAGAGGTGGCACGGGCTGTCTCGGTGCATGTGGGTGCGAACAAAGGGAATCCCGAGGCGATGGTGACTAAACGCAGGGGATGCGGTGCGGACAATTATTGAGGAAGAATCCCCAACATCTGTGGACGCGCGCGTACAAGTGGCGTGCCAGGATTCACGAGTCCCCGTGCCGGACATGCAGGACGTGGATTTGGGCATGCAAACGCGGGGCCCGACTGCCAGAGACGGAATGACTCCTCAGGAGTCGATTGCGTTCGGGAAACTGAAGTGGTTTTATAACGCTCTCGTGAAGAAGCTTGCGCCCCCGCTGCTCTTGGAGGTGCAGTCCACGCTGAGGCCAGAAGCTGAGCCTTTTACTCCGCGTAGAGCGACGAGGAGCACCAAGAGGGCTCCTGCTTCCAAAAACAAGGCGACCCAGGCTGAGAACGTACTCATGCGAGCGCTGGGTATTGTTCCAGAGGACTTGGAAGGGAATGATGATCATATCGCGGAGCTGGCAGAATTATTTGAGTCACCTTTGAGGGAGCAACACATCCGGGTTATTGCGGCGATGTTCGGAAAGGAAGTGCCACCGGTGCAAGACATGAGCTCGGGCACGACAGTTGTGGTAGGGGCATCTTGATGCATGCCTTTGTGGGGGTGCCGGGTGGACTCATATGGGCTCATGGATTGTAGCCCTCAAGTCTTATGTTGGAACGTGCGGGGGTTGAACAACATGCCTAAAAGAGATGCTATGAGGAATTTCATTACTGAGGCTAAGGTCAACTTGGTGAGTCTCCAAGAGACTAAACTTAATGTAATCGATGCTTTCGTGGTTATGCAATGTATAGGGCCATCCTTTGATGGCTTTGCTTATGTGCCGGCAACGGATACCAGGGGTGGCATTCTAGTCGGATGGGACACTTCCGTTTTGGCGATGGATAACTTTACCTTTGATAACTTTGCCCTCACGGGACAGGTGCACAACAAGGATGGGTGGGATTGGTGGCTTACGGTGGTGTACGGCCCCCAGGGTGATGAGCTCAAGACTCAATTCTTGGCGGAAATCTAGCAAAGACGAGACTTGTGCCCGGGACCGTGGATGATTCTTGGGGATTTCAACATGATTATCAATGCTAATGAGAAGAACAATGTGAATCTCAACCGGAATATGATGAGGAGGTTTAGGACGTTTGTAGATAACAATGAGCTTAAGGAGATTTACATGCACGGGAGGCGTTTTACTTGGTCCAATGAGAGGGAACAGGTGGTGATGACCAAGATTGATAGGATTCTCGTCTCGGTGGAGTGGGAGTTGCACTTCCCGGATGTCCTTCTTCAAGCGTTGTCTACGAACATTTCAGACCATGCTCCACTCCATCTTTCCACTTCGGCACCTTTCTGTGCTAAGAGAAGGTTTCGATTTGAGCTATATTGGATTCGGTTGGAGGGTTTTGAGCAGGCGGTTAAGGATGCTTGGGTGTGCGACGATGTAATTGTTGACCCTTTCAAACGGCTTGATGCGCTGCTTAGAAACACTGATGTGGCTCTGCAAGCTTGGGGACACAGAAAATCCAGCAATATCAAGGTCCAGTTGGCGATCGCGAACTATGTCATTCTTTGGTTGGACAGGGCTATGGAGTACCGTAGTTTGACGGTGGAAGAGCGTTGGTTGCGACATATGCTTAAGAAGATGGTGCTGGGTTTGGCTTCCCTTCAGCGCACGATCGAGAGGCAACGGTCACGCCTTCGTTGGATTAAGGAAGGGGACGCGAATACCAAACTCTTCCAAGCTGTGGCGAACGGTCGGCGGACAAAAAATTTCATCCCGCATCTGAGGCATAATGGGGAGTTGGTTACAGACCAAGAAAGGAAGGAAAAGCTCTTCACAGATGCTTATGAGAACCTGTTGGGACGTTCGCCCACGCGGGATGCAGATGTGAACCTTCAGTTCTTGGAGATGGAGGAACACGAGCTCTCGGAGCTGGATGCAATTTTTACGAAGGAGGAAGTCTGGAATACCATCAAGGAGATGCCGCCGGATAGGGCTCTGGGCCGGATGGGTTTATCAATGCTTTTTACCAAAAGGCTTGGCCAATCATTAAGCAAGATGTGATGGAAGTGTTTCTCAAGCTCTATGTGGGGGATGGACAAGGGTTTGGCAGGCTCAATCGCGCACACACTATGCTCATCCCCAAAAAGTCTGACGCCGAGGAAGTAGGGGATTTTAGGCCGATTAGCCTCACACATAGTGCGGCTAAGATCTTTGCCAAAATGGTGGCGAATAGGGCTCAAAGGAGGATGAAAGAGATTGTGACGGAGAATCAATCGACCTTTATTTGTGGGAGGCATTTACATGATAATTTTCTCTTAGTTAGACAAGTTGTGAGGAAGATCCATGCGAGGAAGGAGGCGGGAGTTTTCCTCAAGTTGGACATATCACGCGCATTTGACTCCCTCGCTTAGCCATTCCTTTTTGAGGTGATGAGAAGTAAAGGCTTTGGTCATAAATGGTGTCAGTGGATTGGCATTCTCCTTCGGACTGCCAACACTAAAGTGCTCGTTAATAGTGTGCCAGGCCAAAGTTTCATTAATGTCAAAGGTTTGAGGCAAGGTGATCCAGTTTCGCCCTTGTTGTTTGTGATTGCTATGGACGTTCTCTCCAAGATCATGGTGAAGGCGACCAATTTGGGAGTGATCGGCACCTTTTCGGGCATCGCGGCCCACCAATCGGTATCAATCTATGCTGATGATGTCACCCTATTTGTTAAACCAAGGGTGCTGGATCTCAACTTCATCACGACTACTCTTAAGGCATTTGGCGACGCGTCGGGATTGAGAGTGAACTACAACAAATCTCTTGCGGTCATGATACATGGGGGTGAGGAAGATAGGAACCGGGTGGATTCGATGCTTAGATGCTGCATGGGGACCTTCCCTTGTAAATATCTTGGGTTGCAATTGGCTATACAGCAGTTGACGAGAGCGGAATGGCAGCTGCTACCTCTTGAGCACTGCGTTGGTTTTCCCTTGAAGAGGAAAGGGTGATGCAGTAAAGCAGCGTAAGTATTTCCCTCAGTTTTTGAGAACCAAAGTATCAATCCAGTAGGAGACCACGCACAAGTCCCTCGCACCTACACCAACAAATAAATCCTCGCAACCAACGCGATAAGGGGTTGTCAATCCCTACACGGTCACTTACGAGAGTGAGATCTTGATAGATATCATAGGATAATATTTTTGGTATTTTTATGATAAAAATGAAAAGTAAAGAAAGCAAACTAAAGATGACATTAGAAATAACTAAGTACTGGAAGATTAATATGATGGAAAATAGACTTGGGGGCCATAGGTTTCACTAGTGGCTTCTCTTGAGAGCATAAATATTACGGTGGGTGAACAAATTACTGTTGAGCAATTGATAGAATTAAGCATAGTTATGAGAATATCTAGGTATGATCATGTATATAGGCATCACGTCTGAGACAAGTAGACCGACTCCTGCCTGCATCTACTACTATTACTCCACACATCGACCGCTATCCAGCATGCATCTAGAGTATTAAGTTCATAAGAACAGAGTAACGCTTTAAGCAAGATGACATGATGTAGAGGGATAAACTCATGCGATATGATATAAACCCCATCTTGTTATCCTCGATGGCAACAATACAATACGTGCCTTGCTGCCCCTACTATCACTGGGAAAGGACATCGCAAGATTGAACCCAAAGCTAAGCACTTCTACCATTGGAAGAAAGATCAATCTAGTAGGCCAAACCAAACTGATAATTCGAAGAGACTTGCAAAGATAACCAATCATACATAAAAGAATTCAGAGGAGATTCAAATATTGTTCATAGATAAACTTGATCATAAACCCACAATTCATCGGTCTCAACAAACAAACCGCAAAAGAAGATTACATCGAATAGATCTCCACAAGAGAGGGGGAGAACATTTTATTGAGATCCAAAAAGAGAGAAGAAGCCATCTAGCTAATAACTACGGACCCGAAGGTCTGAGGTAAACTCCTCACACATCATCGGAGAGGCTATGGTGTTGATGTAGAAGCCCTCCGTGATCGATGCCCCCTCCGGCGGAGCTTCGGAAAAGGCCCCAAGATGGGATCTCAGGGGTACAGAAGGTTGCGGCGGTGGAATTAGGTTTTTGGCTCCGTATCTGGTAGTTTGGGGGTACGTAGGTATATATAGTAGGAAGAAGTACGTTGGTGGAGCAACATGGGGCCCATGAGGGTGGAGGGCGCGCCTGGGGGGGGGGGTAGGCGCACCCCCTACCTCGTGCCCTCCTGGTTGCTTTCTTGATGTAGGGTCCATGTCCTCTGGATCACGTTCGTTCCAAAAATCACGTTCCCGAAGGTTTCATTCCGTTTGGACTCCGTTTGATATTCTTTTTTCTGTGAAACTCTGAAATAGGCAAAAAACAGCAATTCTGGGCTGGGTCACCGGTTAATAGGTTAGTCCCAAAAATAATATAAAAGTGTATAATAAAACCCATTAATGTCCAAAACAAAATATAATATATCACGGAACAATAAAAAATTATAGATACGTTGGAGACGTATCAAGCATCCCCAAGCTTAATTCCTGCTCGTCCTCGAGTATGTAAATGATAAAAACAGAATTTTTGATGTGGAATGCTACTTAGCATAATTTCAATATAATTCTTCTTATTGTGGCACGAATGTTCAGGTTTGATATGATTCAAGATAAAAGTTTAATGTTGACATAAAAACAATAATACTTCAAGCATACTGCTACCTCTTGAGCACTGCGTTGGTTTTCCCTTGAAGAGGAAAGGGTGGTGCAGTAAAGCAGCGTAAGTATTTTCCTCAGTTTTTGAGAACCAAGGTATGAATCCAATAGGAGGCCATGCACGAGTCCCTCGCACCTACACAAACAAATAAATCCTCGCAACCAACGCGATGAGGGGTTGTCAATCCCTACACGGTCACTTACGAGAGTGAGATCTGATAGATATGATAAAATAATATTTTTGGTATTTTTATGATAAAGATGCAAAGTAAAATAAAAGGCAATAAAAATAACCAAGTGTTGGAATATTAATATGATGGAAAATAGACCCGGGGGCCATAGGTTTCACTAGTGGCTTCTCTCGAGAGCATAAGTATTATAGTGGGTGAACAAATTACTATTGAGCAATTGATAGAATTGAGCATAGTTATGAGAATATCTAGGTATGATCATGTATATAGGCATCACGTCCGAGACAAGTAGACCGACTCCTGCCTGCATCTACTACTATTACTCCACACATCGACCGCTATCCAGCATGCATCTAGAGTATTAAGTTCATAAGAACAGAGTAACGCTTTAAGCAAGATGACATGATGTAGAGGGATAAACTCATGCGATATGATATAAACCCCATCTTGTTATCCTCGATGGCAACAATACAATACGTGCCTTGCTGCCCCTACTATCACTGGGAAAGGACATCGCAAGATTGAACCCAAAGCTAAGCACTTCTACCATTGGAAGAAAGATCAATCTAGTAGGCCAAACCAAACTGATAATTCGAAGAGACTTGCAAAGATAACCAATCATACATAAAAGAATTCAGAGGAGATTCAAATATTGTTCATAGATAAACTTGATCATAAACCCACAATTCATCGGTCTCAACAAACACACCGCAAAAGAAGATTACATCGAATAGATCTCCACAAGAGAGGGGGAGAACATTTTATTGAGATCCAAAAAGAGAGAAGAAGCCATCTAGCTATTAACTACGGACCCGAAGGTCTGAGGTAAACTCCTCACACATCATCGGAGAGGCTATGGTGTTGATGTAGAAGCCCTCCGTGATCGATGCCCCCTCCGGCGGAGCTTCGGAAAAGGCCCCAAGATGGGATCTCAGGGGTACAGAAGGTTGCGGCGGTGGAATTAGGTTTTTGGCTCCGTATCTGGTAGTTTGGGGGTACGTAGGTATATATAGTAGGAAGAAGTACGTTGGTGGAGCAACATGGGGCCCATGAGGGTGGAGGGCGCGCCTGGGGGGGGGGGGGTAGGCGCACCCCCTACCTCGTGCCCTCCTGGTTGCTTTCTTGATGTAGGGTCCATGTCCTCTGGATCATGTTCGTTCCAAAAATCACGTTCCCGAAGGTTTCATTCTGTTTGGACTCCGTTTGATATTCTTTTTTCTGCGAAACTCTGAAATAGGCAAAAAACAGCAATTCTGGGCTGGGTCACCGGTTAATAGGTTAGTCCCAAAAATAATATAAAAGTGTATAATAAAACCCATTAATGTCCAAAACAAAATATAATATATCACGGAACAATAAAAAATTATAGATACGTTGGAGACGTATCAAGCATCCCCAAGCTTAATTCCTGCTCGTCCTCGAGTATGTAAATGATAAAAACAGAATTTTTGATGTGGAATGCTACTTAGCATAATTTCAATATAATTCTTCTTATTGTGGCACGAATGTTCAGGTTTGATATGATTCAAGATAAAAGTTTAATGTTGACATAAAAACAATAATACTTCAAGCATACTGCTACCTCTTGAGCACTGCGTTGGTTTTCCCTTGAAGAGGAAAGGGTGGTGCAGTAAAGCAGCGTAAGTATTTCCCTCAGTTTTTGAGAACCAAGGTATGAATCCAATAGGAGGCCATGCACGAGTCCCTCGCACCTACACAAACAAATAAATCCTCGCAACCAACGCGATGAGGGGTTGTCAATCCCTACATGGTCACTTACGAGAGTGAGATCTGATAGATATGATAAAATAATATTTTTGGTATTTTTATGATAAAGATGCAAAGTAAAATAAAAGGCAATAAAAATAACCAAGTGTTGGAATATTAATATGATGGAAAATAGACCCGGGGGCCATAGGTTTCACTAGTGGCTTCTCTCGAGAGCATAAGTATTATAGTGGGTGAACAAATTACTATTGAGCAATTGATAGAATTGAGCATAGTTATGAGAATATCTAGGTATGATCATGTATATAGGCATCATGTCCGAGACAAGTAGACCGACTCCTGCCTGCATCTACTACTATTACTCCACACATCGACCGCTATCCAGCATACATCTAGAGTATTAAGTTCATAAGAATAGAGTAACGCCTTAAGTAAGATGACATGATGTAGTGGGATAAACTCATGCAATATGATATAAACCCCACCTTGTTATCCTCGATGGAAACAATACAATACATGCCTTGCTGCCCCTACTATCATTAGGAAACGACACCGCAAGATTGAACCCAAAGCTAAGCACTTCTCCCATTGCAAGAAAGATCAATCTAGTAGGCCAAACCAAACTGATAATTCGAAGAGACTTGCAAAGATAACCAATCATACATAAAAGAATTCAGAGGAGATTCAAATATTGTTCATAGATAAACTTGATCATAAACCCACAATTCGTCGGTCTTAACAAACACACCGCAAAAGAAGATTACATCGAATAGATCTCCACAAGAGAGGGGGAGAACATTGTATTGAGATCCAAAAAGAGAGAAGAAGCCATCTAGCTAATAACTATGGACCCGAAGGTCTGAGGTAAACTACTCACACATCATCGGAGAGGCTATGGTGTTGATGTAGAAGCCCTCCGTGATCGATGCCCCCTCAGGCGGAGCTCCGGAACAGGCCCCAAGATGGGATCTCACGGGTACAGAAGGTTGCGGCGGTGGAATTAGGTTTTTGGCTCCGTATCTGGTAGTTTGGGGGTATGTAGGTATATATAGGAGGAAGGAGTACGTCGGTGGAGCAACATGGGGCCCACGAGGGTGGAGGGCGCACCTGGGGGGGGGGGTGGTAGGCGCGCCCCCTACCTCGTGCCCTCCTGGTTGATATCTTCACGTAGGGTCCAAGTCCTCTGGATCACGTTCGTTCCGAAAATCACGTTCCCGAAGGTTTCATTCCGTTTGGACTCCGTTTGACATTCTTTTTCTGCGAAACTCTGAAATAGGCAAAAAACAGCAATTCTGGGCTGGGCCTCCGGTTAATAGGTTAGTCCGAAAAATAATATTAAGGTGTATAATAAAGCCCAATAATGTCCAAAACAGAATATAATATAGCATGTAACAATAAAAAATTATAGATACGTTGGATACGTATCAAGCATCCCCAAGCTTAATTCCTGCTCGTCCTCGAGTAGGTAAATGATAAAAATAGAATTTTTGATGTGGAATGCTACTAGGCATAATTTCAATGTAATTATTCTTAATTGTGGTATGAATATTCAGATCCTAAAGATTCAAGATAAAAGTTCAATATTGACATAAAAATAATAATACTTCAAGCATACTAACTAAGCAATTATGTCCTCTCAAAATAATATGGCCAAAGAAAGTTCATCCCTACAAAATCATATAGTTTAGTCATGCTCCATTTTCATCACACAAGAATGCTCTCATCATGCACAACCCCGATGACAAGCCAAGCAATTGTTTCATACTATAGTAATCTCAAACTTTTTCAACCTTCACGCAATACATGAGCGTGAGCCATGGATATAGTACTATGGGTGGAATAGAATATAATGATGGGGGTTATGTGGAGAAGACAAAAAGGGAGAAAGTCTCACATCAACGAGGCTAATCAATGAGCTATGGAGATGCCCATCGATTGATGTTGATGCAAGGAGTAGGGATTGCCATGCAATGGATGCACTAGAGCTATAAATATATGAAAGCTCAACAAAAGAAACTAAGTGGGTATGCATCCACTTGCTTGCTCACGAAGACCTAGGGCATTTGAGGAGGACCATTGTTGGAATATACAAGCCATGTTCCATAATGAAAAGTTCCCACTAGTATATGAAAGTGACAAAACAAGAGACTCTCTATCATGAAGATTATGGTGCTACTTTGAAGCACAAGTGTGGTAAAAAGGATAGTAACACTGTCCCTTCTCTCTTTTTCTCTCATTTTTTTGGGCCTACTTCTTTTTTATGGCCTTTCTCTTTTTTTCCTCACTTGGGAAAATGATCTAGAAAATGATGATCATCACACTTCTATTTATTTACAACTCAATGATTACAACTCGATACTAGAACAAAGTATGACTCTATATGAATGCCTCCGGCGGTGTACCAGGATATGCAATGAACCAAGAGTGACATGTATGAAAGAATTATGAAAAGGTGGCTTTGCCACAAATACTATGTCAACTACATCATCATGCAAAGCAATATGACAATGATAAATGTGTCATGATAAACGGAACGGTGGAAAGTTGCATGGCAATATATCTCGGAATGGCTATGGAAATGCCATAATAGGTAGGTATGGTGGCTGTTTTGAGGAAGATATAAGGAGGTTTATGTTGGAAATATGCCCTAGAGGCAATAATAAATTAGTTATTATTATATTTCCTTGTTCATGATAATCGTTTATTATCCATGCTAGAATTGTATTGATAGGAAACTCAGATACATGTGTGGATACATAGACAACACCATGTCCCTAGCAAGCCTCTAGTTGACTAGCTCGTTGATCAATAGATGGTTACGGTTTCCTGACCATGGACATTGGATGTCATTGATAACGGGATCACATCATTAGGAGAATGATGTGATGGACAAGACCCAATCCTAAGCCTAGCACTAGATCGTGTAGTTCATATGCTAAAGCTTTTCTAATGTCAAGTATCATTTCCTTAGACCATGAGATTGCGCAACTCCCGAATACCGTAGGAATGCTTTGGGTGTACCAAACGTCACAACGTAAATGGGTGGCTATAAAGGTGCACTGCGGGTATCTCTGAAAGTGTCTGTTGGGTTGGCACGAATCGAGACTGGGATTTGTCACTCTGTGTAACAGAGAGGTATCTCTAGGCCCACTCGGTAGGACATCATCATAATGTGCACAATGTGACCAAGGAGTTGATCACGGGATGATGTGTTACGGAACGAGTAAAGATACTTGCCAGTAACGAGATTGAACGAGGTATCGGGATACCGACGATCGAATCTCGGGCAAGTATCGTACCGATAGACAAAGGGAATTGAATACGGGATTGATTGAATCCTCGACATCATGGTTCATCCGATGAGATCATCGTGGAACATGTGGGAGCCAACATGGGTATCCAGATCCCGCTGTTGGTTATTGGCCGGAGAGTTGTCTCGGTCATGTCTGCATGGTTCCCGAACCCGTAGGGTCTACACACTTAAGGTTCGGTGACGCTAGGGTTGTAGAGATATTAGTATGCGGTAACCCGAAAGTTGTTCGGAGTCCCGGATGAGATCCCGGACGTCATGAGGAGTTCCAGAATGGTCCGGAGGTAAAGATTTATATATAGGAAGTCCAGTTTCGGCCACCAGGAGAGTTTCGGGGGTCACCGGTATTGTACCGGGACCACCGGAAGGGTCTCGGGGGTCCACCGGGTGGGGCCACCTATCCCGGAGGGCCCCATGGGCTGAAGGGGCGTGGGAACCAGCCCCTGGTGGGCTGGTGCGCCCCCCTTGGGCCTCCCATGCGCTTAGGGTTGGAAACCCTAAGGGGTGGGGGCGCCTCCACTTGGCTTGGAGGCCAAGCCACCCCTAGGGCTGCCGCCCCCCTCCCTAGATGGGATCTACAAGGGGCCGGCGCCCCCCATAGGCCCCTATATATAGTGGAGGGGAGGGAGGGCAGCCGCACCTGAAGCCCTGGTGCCTCCCTCCCTCCCGTGACACCTCTTCCTCCCCGCTTGCGCTTGGCGAAGCCCTGCCGGGATCCCGCTACTTCCACCACCATGCCATCGTGCTGCTGGATCTCCATCAACCTCTCCTTCCCTTGCTGGATCAAGAAGGAGGAGACGTCTCTCCCAACCGTATGTGTGTTGAACGCGGAGGTGCCGTCCGTTTGGCACTAGGATCATCGGTGATTTGGATCACGACGAGTACGACTCCGTCAACCCCGTTCTCTTGAACGCTTCCGCTCGCGATCTACAAGGGTATGTATATGCACTCCCTTCTCCCTCGTTGCTAGATGACTCCATAGATTGATCTTGGTGATGAGTAGAAAATTTTAAAATTCTGCTACGTTCCCCAACAGTGGCATCATGAGCTAGGTCTATGCGCAGTTTCTATGCATGAGTAGAACACAAGTTGTTGTGGGCGTCGATTTTGTCAATTTACTTGCCGTTACTAGTCTTATCTTGATTCGGCGGCATCGTGGGATGAAGCGGCCTAGACCGACCTTACACGTACTCTTACGTGAGACAGGTTCCACCGACTGACATGCACTAGTTGCATAAGGTGGCTAGCGGGTGTCTATCTCTCCCACTTTAGTCGGATCGGATTCGATGAAAATGGTCCTTATGAAGGGTAAATAGAAATTTGAATATCACGTTGTGGTTTTGACGTAGGTAAGAAACGTTCTTGCTAAGAAACCTATAACAGCCACGTAAAAAATTTGCAACAACAATTAGAGGACGTCTAACTTGTTTTTGCAGCTTATGCCGTGTGATGTGATATGGCCAAAAAGGATGTGATGAATGATATATGTGATGTATGAGATTGATCATGTTCTTGTAATAGGAATCACGACTTGCATGTCGATGAGTATGACAACCGGCAGGAGCCATAGGAGTTGTCTTAATTTATTTATGACCTGCGTGTCAACATAAACGTCATGTAATTACTTTACTTTATTGCTAAACCGTTAGCCATAGTAGTAGAAGTAATAGATGAGGAGACAACTTCATGAAGACACGATGATGGAGATCATGGTGTCATGCCGGTGACGATGATGATCATGGCGCCCCGAAGATGGAGATCAAAAGGAGCAAAATGATATTGGCCATATCATGTCACTATTTGATTGCATGTGATGGTTATCATGTTTTACATCTTATTTGCTTAGAACGATGGTAGCTTAAATAAGATGATACCTCGCAATAATTTCAAGAAAGTGTCCCCCCTAACTGTGCACCGTTGCGAAGGTTCGTTGTTTCAAAGCACCACGTGATGATCGGGTGTGATAGATTCTAACGTTCGAATACAACGGGTGTAAGCTAGATTTACACACGCAATACACTTAGGTTGACTTGACGAGCCTAGCATGTACAGACATGGCCTCGAAACACGGAAGACCGAAAGGTCAAACATGAGTCGTATAGAAGATACGATCAACATGAAGATGTTCACCGATGATGACTAGTCCGTCTCACGTGATGATTGGACACGGCCTAGTTGACTCGGATCATGTATCACTTAGATGACTAGAGGGATGTCTATCTGAGTGGGAGTTCATTAAATAATCAGATGAACTTAATTATCATGAACATAGTCAAAAGGACTTTGCAAATTATGTTGTAGCTCACGCTTTAGTTCTACTTTTTTAGATATGTTCCTAGAGAAAATTTAGTTGAAAGTTGATAATAGCAATTATGCGGATTGGGTTCGTAAACTGAGGATTGTCCTCATTGCTACGCAGAAGGATTATGCCCTTAATGCACCGCTCAGTGGGCTGAACCTCGAGCGTCGGTTGTGGATATTGCGAACATCTGACATACACGTTTTGATGACTACATGATAGTTCAGTGCGTAATGCTAAATGGTTTAGAATTGAGGCACCAAAGACGTTTTTTGAAACATCGCAGAACATATGAGATGTTCCAAGGACTGAAATTGGGATTTCAGGCTAGTGCCCACATCAAGAGGTATGAGACCTCTGACATTTTTCCTAAGCCTACAAACTAAGGAGAAAAGCTCATCCGTTGAGCATGTGCTCAAATTGTATGAGTACTACAATCGCTTAAATCGAGTGGGAGTTGATCTTCCAGATGAGATAGTGATGGTTCTCCAAAGTCACTGTCACCAAGCTACTAGAGCTTCGTGATGAACTATAACATATCAAGGATAGATATGATGATCCTTGAGCTATTCACGACACCGCGAAAGTAGAAATCAAATAGGAGCATCAATTGTTGATGGTTAGTAAAACCACTAGTTTAAAGAAGGGCAAGGGCAAGAAAGGGATACTTCATGAAACGACAAATCAGTTGCCGCTCTAGTGAAGAAACCCAAAGTTGAAACCAAGCCCGAGACTAAGTGCTTCTGTAATAAGGGGAACGGTCACTGAAGCAGAACCACCCTAGAAACTTGGTAGATGAGAAGGCTGGTAAGGCTGACAGAAGTATGTATTGGACATACATTATATTAAATGTGTACTTTACTAGTACTCCTAGTAGCAGCAGAGTATTAGATATCGGTTCGGTTGTTAAGTGTTAGTAACTCGAAATAAACGGCTACAGAATAAACGGAGACTACCCAAAGGTGAGACGATGATATGTGTTGGAAGTGTTTCCAAGGTTGATGTGATCAAGCATCGCACGCTCCGTCTACCATCGGGATTGGTGTTAAACCTAAATAATTGTTATTTGGTGTTTGCGTTGAGCATAGACATGATTGGATTATGTTTATCGCAATACGGTTATTCATTTAAGGAGAATAATGGTTACTCTATTTATTTGAATAATAACTTCAATGGTCTTGCACCTAAAATGAATGGTTTATTGAATCCCGATCATAGTGATACACATGTTCATGCCAAAAGATATAAGATAGTAATGATAGTACCACATACTTGTGGGACTGCAATTTGAGTCATAATGGTATAAAACGCATGAAGAAGCTCCATGTTGATGGATCTTTGGACTCACTTGATTTTGAATCACTTGAGACATGCGAACCATGCCTATTGGTATATATGCATGAAGAAACTCCATACACATGGATCGTTTGGGCTCACTTGATTTTGGCTCACTTGATTTTGAATCACCCGAGACATGCAAATCATTCCGCATGGGCAAGATGACTGAAAGGCCTTGTTTTCAGTAAGATGGAACAAGAAAGCAACTTGTTGGAAGTAATACATCTTGATGTGTACAGTCCAATGAGTGCTGAGGCATGTAGTGGATATCGCTATGTTCTTACTTCACAGATGATTTGAGTAGATGCTAAGTATATTTACTTGATGAATCACGAGTCTGAATTATTGAAAGGTTCAAGTAATTTCAGGGTGAAGTTGAAAGATTATCGTGACAAGAGGATAAAATATCTATGATACGATCATAGAGATGAATATCTGAATTACGAGTTTGGCACACAGTTAAGACATTGTGGAAATTGTTTCACAACTAATACCGCCTGGAACACCATAGTGTGATGGTGTGTCCGAACATCATAACTTCACCCTATTGGATATGCCATGATGTCTCTTATCGAATTACCACTATAGCTTATGGGTTAGGCATTAGAGACAACCACATTCACTTTAAATAGGGCACCACACAATTCCGTTTGAGTCGACACCGTATGAACTATGGTTCAGAGAAACCTAAGCTGTCGTTTCTTAAAAGGTTTGGGGCTGCGACCCTTATGTGAAAAAGTTTCAGGCTGATAAGCTCGAACCCAAAGCGGATAAATGCATCTTCATAGGACACCCAAAACAGTTGGGTATACCTCCTGTCTCAGATTCGAAAGCAATAGGGTTTGTTTCTAGAATCGGGTCCTTTCTCGAGGAAAACTTTCTCTCGAAAGAATTGAGTGGGAGGATGGTGGAGACTTGATGAGGTTATTGAACCGTCACTTCAACTAGTGTGTATCAGGGCACAGGGAGTTGTTCCTGTGGCAGCTACACCAATTTAAGTGGAAGCTTATGATAGTGATCATGAAACTTTGGATCAAGTCACTACCAAACCTCGTAGGACGACAAGGATACGTACTACTTCAGAGTGATACGTAATCCTATCTTGGAAGTCATGTTGCTAGACAACAATGTACCTACGAGCTATGGAGAAGCGATGGTGGGCCCGGATTCCGAAAATTGGCTCGAGGCCATAAAATCCGAGAGAGGATCCATGTATGAAAACAAAGTGTAGACTTTGGAAGAACTACTTGATGGTCGTAAGGCTGTTGGGTACATATGGGTTTTAAAAGGAAGACGGACAATGATGGTAAGTATCACCATTAAGAAAGCTCGACTTGTCGTTAAGATGTTTTTCGACAAGTTCAAGGAGTTGACTACGATGAGACTTTCTCACTCGTAGCGATGCTAAGAGTTTGTTGGAATTATATTAGCAATTATTGCATTATTTATGAAATCTTGCAGATAGGATGTCAAAACATCGTTTCCTCGACGATTTTCTTGTAGAGAGAAAGAAGCTAACAAGTATGCAAAGCTCCAGCAACCCTTCTAAGGACTGGAGTAAGCATCTCGGAGTTGGAATGTACGCTTTGATGAGATGATCAAAGATTTTGGGTTTATACAAAGTTTATGAGAAACTTGTATTTCCAAAGAAGTGAGTGGGAGCACTATATAATTTCTGATGAGTATATGTTGTTGACTATTGTTGATCAGAAATGATGTAGAGTTTCTGGAAAGCATATAGGGTTATTTGAAAAGTGTTTTTTCAATGGAAAACCTAGATTAAGCTACTTGAACATTGAGCGTCAAGATCTATAAGGATAGATAAAAAACGCTTAATGGTACTTTCAAATGAATACATACCGTGACAAGATTTTGAAGGAGTTCAAAATAGATCAGCAAAGAAGGAGTTCTTGTCTGTGTTACAAGGTGTGAGTATTGAGTAAGACTCAAGACATGACCACGACAGAATAGAGAGAAAGGACGAAGGCCGTCCCCTATGCTTTAGACGTAGGCTCTAAAGTATGCTATGTTGTGTACCGCACCTGAAGTGTGCCAAGCCATGAGTCAGTCAAGGGGTACAAGTGTGATCTAGGAATGGATCACAGGACAACAGTCAAGGTTATCCTTAGTAACTAGTGGACTAAGGAATTTTCTCAATTATGGAGGTGGTAAAAGAGTCGTCGCAAAGGGTTACGCCGATGCAATCTTCGACACTAATCTGAATGATTCTGAGTAGTAAACCGGATTCGCATAGTAGAACAGTAATTTGGAATAGCTCCAAATAGAGCGTGGTAGCTGCATCTACAAGATGACATAGTGATTTGTAAAGCACACACACGGATTTGAAAGGTTCAGACCCGTTGACTATAACATCTCTCACAAGCATAACATGATCAAACCCAGAACTCATTGAGTGTTAATCACATGGTAATGTGAACTAGATTATTGACTCTAGTAAACTCTTTGGGTGTTAGTCACATGGGGATGTGACCTTGAGTGTTAATCACATAGCGATGTGAACTGGATTATTGACTCTAGTGCAAGTGGGAGACTGTTGGAAATATGCCCTAGAGGCAAGAATAAGTTAGTTATTATTATATTTCCTTGTTCATGATAATCGTTTATTATCCATGCTAGAATTGTATTGATAGGAAACTCAGATACATGTGTGGATACATAGACAACACCATGTCCCTAGCAAGCCTCTAGTTGACTAGCTCATTGATCAATAGATGGTTACAGTTTCCTAACCATGGACATTGGATGTCGTTGATAACGGGATCACATCATTAGGAGAATGATGTGATGGACAAGACCCAATCCTAAGCCTAGCACAAGATTGTGTAGTTCATATGCTAAAGCTTTTCTAATGTCAAGTATCATTTCCTTAGACCATGAGATTGTGCAACTCCCGGATACCGTAGGAATGCTTTGGGTGTACCAAACGTCACAACGTAAATGGGTGGCTATAAAGGTGCACTGCGGGTATCTCCGAAAGTGTCTGTTGGGTTGGCATGAATCGAGACTGGGATTTGTCACTCCGTGTAACGGAGAGGTATCTTTGGGCCCACTCGGTAGGACATCATCATAATGTGCACAATGTGACCGAGGAGTTGATCACGGGATGATGTGTTACGGAACGAGTAAAGAGACTTGCCGGTAACGAGATTGAACGAGGTATCGGGATACCGATGATCGAATCTCGGGCAAGTATCGTACCGATAGACAAAGGGAATTGAATACGGGATTGATTGAATCCTCGACATCGTGGTTCATCCGATGAGATCATCGTGGAACATGTGGGATCCAACATGGGTATCCAGATCCCGCTGTTGGTTATTGGCCGGAGAGTTGTCTCGGTCATGTTTGCATGGTTCCCGAACCCGTAGGGTCTACACACTTAAGGTTCGGTGATGCTAGGGCTGTAGAGATATTAGTATGCGGTAACCCGAAAGTTGTTCGGAGTCCCGGATGAGATCTCGGACGTCACGAGGAGTTCCGGAATGGTCTGGAGGTAAAGATTTATATATAGGAAGTCCAGTTTCGGCCACCAGGAGAGTTTCGGGGGTCACCGGTATTGTACCGGGACCACCGGAAGAGTCTCGGGGGTCCACCGGGTGGGGCCACCTATCCCGGAGGGCCCCATGGGCTGAAGGGGCGTGGTAACCAGCCCCTGGTGGGCTGGTGCGCCCCCCTTGGGCCTCCCATGCGCCTAGGGCTGGAAACCCTAAGGGGTGGGGGCGCCTCCACTTGGATTGGAGGCCAAGCCACCCCTAGGGCTGCCGCCCCCCTCCCTAGATGGGATCTACAAGGGGCCGACGCCCCCTAGGCCCCTATATATAGTGGAGGGGAGGGAGGGCAGCCGCACCTGAAGCCCTGGTGCCTCCCTCCCTCCCGTGACACCTCTTCCTCCCCGCTTGCGCTTGGCAAAGCCCTGCCGGGATCCCGCTACTTCCACCACCACGCCGTCGTGCTGCTGGATCTCCATCAACCTCTCCTTCCCTTGCTGGATCAAGAAGGAGGAGACGTCTCTCCCAACCGTATGTGTGTTGAACGCGGAGGTGCCGTCCGTTCGGCGCTTGGATCATCGGTGATTTGGATCACGACGAGTACGAATCCATCAACCCAGTTCTCTTGAACGCTTCCGCTCGCGATCTACAAGGGTATGTAGATGCACTCCCTTCTCCCTCATTGCTAGTGTTGGGGAATGTAGTAATTTCGAAAATTTTCCTACCCATACGCAAGATCATGGTGATGCATAGCAACGAGAGGGGAGAGTATTGTCTACGTACCCTCGTAGACCGAAAGCGGAAGCGTTATATCAACGCGGTTGATGTAGTCGTACGTCTTCACGATCCGACCGATCCAAGCACCGTTACTCCGGCACCTCCGAGTTCTTAGCACACGTTCAGCTCGATGATGATCCTCGGGCTCCGATCCAGCAAAGCGTCGAGGAAGAGTTCCGTCAGCACGACGGCGTGGTGACGATCTTGATGTACTACTGACGCAGGGCTTTGCCTAAGCACTGCGACAATATGACCGAGGTGGAATTTGGTGGAGGGGGGCACCGCACACGGCTAAGGAACGATCACGAAGATCAACTTGTGTGTCCAAGGGGTGCCCCTTGCCTCAGTATATAAAGGATGGAGGAGGAGGAGGCCGGCCAAGCCAATTGGTGCGGCCAAGATGGGAGTCCTACTAGGACTCCAAGTCCTAGTAGGAGCCCATCAAGAGGGGAGGAAGGGAGAAGGAAGTGGAGGAGAAGGAAAGGTGGCCGGCCCCCTTTTCCCTAGTCCAATTCGGACCAGAGGGAAGGGGGGGCGCAGTAGCCCCTTGGCCCTTTCTTCTCTTCCCACTAAAGCCCATCAAGGCCCATTGCTTCTCCCGTAACTACCCGGTACTCCCGAAAATACCCGAATCACTTAGAACCTTTCCGATGTCCGAATATAGTCGTCCAATATATCGATCTTTACGTCTCGACCATTTTGAGACTCCTCGTCATGTCCCCGATCTCATCCGGGACTCCGAACTCCTTCGGTACATCAAAACTCATAAACTTATAATATAACTGTCATCGAAACCTTAAGCGTGCGGACCCTACGGTTCAAGAACAATGTAGACATGACCGAGACACGTCTCTGGTCAATAACCAATAGGGGACCTGGATGCCCATATTGGCTCCTACATATTCTACGAAGATCTTTATCGGTCAGACCGCATAACAACATACGTTGTTCCCTTTGTCATCGGTATGTTACTTGCCCGAGATTCGATCGTCGGTATCTTAATACCTAGTTCAATCTCGTTACCGGCAAGTCTCTTTACTCGTTCTGTAATACATCATCTCGCAACTAACTCATTAGTTGCAATGCTTGCAAGGCTTATGTGATGTGCATTACCGAGAGGGCCCAGAGATACCTCTCCGACAATCGGAGTGACAAATCCTAATCTTGAAATACGCCAACCCAAAATCTACCTTTGGAGACACCTGCAGTACTCCTTTATAATCACCCAGTTACGTTGTGACGTTTGGTAGCACCCAAAGTGTTCCTCCGGCAAACGGGAGTTGCATAATCTCATAGTCAAAGGAACATGTATAAGTCATGAAGAAAGCAATAGCAACATACTAAACGATCGGGTGCTATGCTAATGGAATGGGTCATGTCAATCAGATCATTCAACTAATGATGTGACCTTGTTAATCAAATGACAACTTCTTTGTCCATGGTTAGGAAACTTAACCATCTTTGATTAACAAGCTAGTCAAGTAGAGGCATACTAGTGACACTCTGTTTGTCTATGTATCCACACATATATTATGTTTCCAGTTAATACAATTCTAGCATGAATAATAAACATTTATCATGATATGTAAGAAAATAAATAATAACTTTATTATTGCCTCTAGGGCATATTTCCTTCAGTCTCCCACTTGCACTAGAGTCAATAATCTAGGTCACATCACCATGTGATTAACTCACATCACCATGTGATTAACTCGATAGTTCACATCATCATGTGATTAACACCCATAGTTCACATCGCCATGTGACCAACACCCAAAGGGTTTGCTAGATTCAGTAATCTAGTTCACATCGCTATGTGATTAACACCCAAAGAGTACTACGGTGTGATCATGTTTTGCTTGTGAGAGAAGTTTAGTCAACGGGTCTGCCACATTCAGATCCGTTATGTATTTTGCAATTTTCTATGTCTACAATGCTCTGCACGGAGCTACTCTAGCTAATTGCTCCCACTTTCAATATGTATCTAGATCGAGACTTAGAGTCATCCAGATCGGTGTCAAAACTTGCATCGACGTAACCCTTTACGACGAACCTTTTTTCACTTCCATAATCGAGAAACATATCCTTATTCCACTAAGGATAATTTTGACCGCTGTCCAGTGATCTACTCCTAGATCACTATTGTACTCCTTTGCCAAACTCAGTGGTAGGGTATGTAATAGATCTGGTACACAACATGGCATACTTTATAGAACCTATGGCCGAGGCATAGGGAATGACTTTCATTCTTTTTCTATCTTCTGTCGTGGTCGGGTTTTGAGTCTTACTCAATTTCACACCTTGTTAAACAGGCAAGAACTCTTTCTTTGACTGTTCCATTTTGAACTACTTCAAAATCTTGTCAAGGTATGTACTCATTGAAAAAACTTATCAAGCGTCTTGATCTATCTCTATAGATCTTAATGCTCAATATGTCAGCAGCTTCACCGAGGTCTTTCTTTGAAAAACTCCTTTCAAACACTTCTTTATGCTTTGCAGAATAATTCTACATTATTTCTGATCAACAATATGTCATTCACATATACTTATCAGAAATGCTGTAGTGCTCCCACTCACTTTCTTGTAAATACAGGCTTCACCGCAAGTATGTATAAAACTATATGCTTTGATCAACTTATCAAAGCGTGTATTCCAACTCTGAGATGCTTGCACCAATCCATAGATGGATCGCTAGAGCTTGCATATTTTGTTAGCACCTTTAGGATTGACAAAACCTTCTGGTTGCATCATATACAACTCTTCTTTAATAAATCCATTAAGGATTGTAGTTTTGTTATCCATTTGCCAGATTTCATAAAATGCGGCAATTGCTAACATGATTCGGACAGATTTAAGCATAGATACGAGTGAGAAACTCTCATCGTAGTCAACACCTTGAACTTGTCGAAAACCTTTTGCGACAATACTAGCTTTGTAGATAGTAACGCTACTATCAGCGTCCGTCTTCCTCTTGAGGATCCATTTATTTTCTATGGCCTGCCGATCATCGGGCAAATCCATCAAAGTCCATACTTTGTTCTCATACATGGATCATATCTCAGATTTCATGGCCTCAAACCATTTCGCGGAATCTGGGCTCATCATCGCTTCCTCATAGTTCACAAGTTCGTCATGGTCTAGTAACATGACTTCCAGAACAGGATTACCGTACCACTCTGGTGCGGATCTCACTCTGGTTTACCTATGAGATTCGGTAGTAACTTGATTTGAAGTTACATGATCATCATCATTAGCTTCCTCACTAATTGGTGTAGTAGTCACAGGAACAGATTTCTGTGATGAACCACTTTCCAATAAGGGAGAAGGTACAATTACCTTATCAAGTTTTCTTCTTTCCTCCCACTCACTTCTTTCGAGAGAAACTCCTTCTCTAGAAAGGATCCATTATAAGCAACGAATGTCTTGCCTTAGGATCTGTGATAGAAGGTGTACCCAACAGTCTCCGTTGGGTATCCTATGAAGACACAGTTCTCCGATTTGGGTTTGAGCTTATCAGGATGAAACTTTTTCATATAAGCATCATAATCCCAAACTTTAAGAAACGACAACTTTGGTTTCTTGCTAAACCACAATTCAGATTGTGTCGTCTCAACGGACTTAGATGGTGCCCTTTTAAACGTGAATGCAGCTGTCTCTAATGCATGATCCCAAAACGATATTGGTAAATCGGTAAGAAACATCATAGATTGCACTATATCCAATAAAGTACGGTTATGACATTCGGACACACCATTATGCTGTGGTGTTCCAGGTGGCATGAGTTTGTGAAACTATTCCACATTGTTTTAATAGAAGGCCAAACTCGTAACTCAAATAATCGTCTCCGTGATCAGATCGTAGAAACTTTATTTTTCTTGTCACGATGATTTTCCACTTCACTCTGAAATTCTTTGAACTTTTCAAATGTTTCAGACTTATGTTTCATCAAGTAGATATACTCATATCTGCTTAAATCATCTGTGAAGGTTAGAAAATAATGATACTTGTCGCGAGCCTTAATCTTCATCGGACCACATACATCGGTATGTATGATTTCCAACAAGTCATTTGCTCGCTCCATTGTTCCGGAGAACGGAGTCTCAGTCATCTTGCCCATGAGGCATGGTTCGCAAGCATCAAGTGATTCATAATCAAGTGATTCCAAAATTCCATCAGCATGGAGTTTCTTCATGCGCTTTACACCAATATGACCTAAGCGGTAGTGCCACAGATAAGTTGCACTATCATTATTAACTTTGCATCTTTTTGGCTTCAATATTATGAATATGTGTATCACTACGATCGAGATCCAACAAACCATTTTGTTGGTGTGTATGACCGTAGAAGGTTTTATTCATGTAAACAGAACAACAATTTATTCTCTTACTTAAATGAATAACCATATTGCAATAAACATGATCAAATCATATTCATGCTCAACACCAAATAACACTTATTTAGGTTCCACACTAATCCCGAAAGTATAGGGAGTGTGCGATGATGATCCTATCAATCTTGGAACCACTTCCAACACACATCATCACTTCACCCTTAACTAGTCTCTATTTATTCTGCAACTCCCGTTTCGAGTTACTACTCTTAGCAACTGAACCAGTATCAAATACTGAGGGGTTGCTATAAACACTAGTAAAATACACATCAATAATCTGTATATCAAATATACCTTTGTTTTCTTTGCCATCCTTCTTATCCGCTAAATACTTGGGGCAGTTCCGCTTCCAGTGACCAGTCCCTTTGCAGTAAACGCACTCAGTCTCAGGTTTAGGTCCAGACTTGGGCTTCTTCACTTGAGCAGCAACTTGCTTGCCGTTCTTTTTGAAGTTCCCTTCTATCCCTTTACCCTTTTCTTGAAACTAGTGGTCTTGTTAACCATCAACACTTGATGTTTTTCTTGATTTCTACCTTCGTCGATTTCAGCATCACGAAGAGCTTGGGAATTACTTTCGTCATCCCTTGCATATTATAGTTCATCACAAAGTTCTACTAACTTGGTGATGGTGACTAGAGAATTCTGTCAATCACTATTTTATCTGGAAGATTAACTCCCACTTGATTCAAGCGATTGTAGTACTCAGACTATCTGAGCACATGCTCACTAGTTGAGCAATTCTCCTCCATCTTTTAGCTATAGAACTTGTCGGAGACTTCATATCTCTCAACTCGGGTATTTTCTTGAAATATTAACTTCATCTCCTGGAACATCTCATATGGTCCATAACGTTCAAAACGTCTTTGAAGTCCCGATTCTAAGCCGTTAAGCATGGTGCACTAAACTATTAAGTAGTCATCATATTGAGCTAGCCAAACGTTCATAACGTCTGCATCTGCTCCTGCAATAGGTCTGTCACCTAGCGGTGCATCAAGGACATAATTCTTCTGTGCAGCAATGAGGATAAACCTTAGATCATGGATCCAATCCGCATCATTGCTACTAGCATCTTTCAACACAATTTTCTCTAGGAACATATCAAAATAAACATAGGGAAGCAACAACGCGAGCTATTGATCTACAACATAGATATGCTAATACTACCAGGACTAAGTTCATGATAAATTAAAGTTCAATTAATCATATTACTTAAGAAATCCCACTTAGATAGACATCTCTCTAATCCTCTAAGTGATCACGTGATCCAAATCAACTAAACCATAACCGATCATCACGTGATATGGAGTAGTTTTCAATGGTGAACATCGTTATGTTGATCATATCTACTATATGATTCACGCTCGACCTTTCAGTCTCTGTGTTCCGAGGCCATATCTGCATATGCTTGGCTCGTCAAGTATAACCTGAGTATTCCGCGTGTGCAACTGTTTTGCACCTGTTGTATTTGAACGTAGAGCCTATCACACCCGATCATCACGTGGTGTCTCAGCACGAAGAACTTTTGCAACGGTGCATACTCAGGGAGAACACTTCTTGATAATTTAGTGAGAGATCATCTTATAATGCTACCGTCAATCAAAGCAAGATAAGATGCATAAAAAGATAAACATCACATGCAATCAATATAAGTGATATGATATGGTCATCATCATCTTGTGCTTGTGATCTCCATCTCTGAAGCACCGTCATGATCACCAACGTCACCGGCTCGACACCTTGATCTCCATCGTAGCATCGTTGTCGTCTCGCCAATCTTATGCTTCCACGACTATCACTACCGCTTAGTAATAAAGTAAAGCATTACATCGCGATTGCATTGCATACAATAAAGCGACAACCATATGGCTCCTGCCAGTTGCCGATAACTCGGTTACAAAACATGATCATCTCATACAATAAAATTTAGCATCATGTCTTGACCATATCACATCACAACATGCCCTGCAAAAACAAGTTAGACGTCCTCTACTTTGTTGTTGCAAGTTTTACGTGGCTGCTACGGGCTTAAGCAAGAACTCATCTTACCTACGCATCAAAACCACAACGATAGTTTGTCAAATAGACTCCGTTTTAACCTTCTCAAGGACCGGGCGTAGCCACACTCGGTTCAACTAAAGTTGGAGAGACAGTCTTCCGCAAGCCATCTATGTGCAAAGCACGTCGAGGGAACCGGTCTCGCGTAAGAGTACGCGTAAGGTTGGTCCGGATCGTCTCGTCCAACAATACCGCCGAACCAAAGTATGACATGCTGGTAGGCAGTATGACTTATATCGCCCACAACTCACTTGTGTTCTACTCGTGCAAATAACATCAAACCATAAAACCAGGCTCGGATGCCACTGTTGGGGAACGTAGTAATTTCAAAAATTTTCCTACGCATACGCAAGATCATGGTGATGCATAGCAACGAGAGGGGAGAGTATTGTCTACGTACCCTCGTAGACCGAAAGCGGAAGCGTTATATCAACGCGGTTGATGTAGTCGTACGTCTTCACGATCCGACCGATCCAAGCACCGTTACTCCGGCACCTCCGAGTTCTTAGCACACGTTCAGCTCGATGATGATCCTCGGGCTCCGATCCAGCAAAGCGTCGAGGAAGAGTTCCGTCAGCACGACGGCATGGTGACGATCTTGATGTACTACTGACGCAGGGCTTCGCCTAAGCACTGCGACAATATGACCGAGGTGGAATTTGGTGGAGGGGGGCACCGCACACGGCTAAGGAACGATCACGAAGATCAACTTGTGTGTCCAAGGGGTGCCCCTTGCCTCAGTATATAAAGGATGGAGGAGGAGGAGGCCGGCCAAGCCAATTGGTGCGGCCAAGATGGGAGTCCTACTAGGACTCCAAGTCCTAGTAGGAGTCCATCAAGAGGGGAGGAAGGGAGAAGGAAGTGGAGGAGAAGGAAAGGTGGCCGGCCCCCTTTTCCCTAGTCCAATTCGGACCAGAGGGAAGGGGGGGGGGGGCGCAGTAGCCCCTTGGCCCTTTCTTCTCTTCCCACTAAAGCCCATCAAGGCCCATTGCTTCTCCCGTAACTACCCGGTACTCCCGAAAATACCCAAATCACTCAAAACCTTTCCGATGTCCGAATATAGTCGTCCAATATATCGATCTTTACGTCTCGACCATTTCGAGACTCCTCGTCATGTCCCCGATCTCATCCGGGACTCCGAACTCCTTCGGTACATCAAAACTCATAAACTCATAATATAACTGTCATCGAAACCTTAAGCGTGCGGACCCTACGGTTCGAGAACAATGTAGACATGACCGAGACACGTCTCTGGTCAATAACCAATAGCGGGACCTGGATGCCCATATTGGCTCCTACATATTCTACGAAGATCTTTATCGGCCAGACCGCATAACAACATACGTTGTTCCCTTTGTCATCGGTATGTTACTTGCCCGAGATTCGATCGTCGGTATCTTAATACCTAGTTCAATCTCGTTACCGGCAAGTCTCTTTACTCGTTCTGTAATACATCATCTCGCAACTAACTCATTAGTTGCAATGCTTATGTGATGTGCATTACCGAGAGGGCCCAGAGATACCTCTCCGACAATCGGAGTGACAAATCCTAATCTTGAAATACGCCAACCCAACATCTACCTTTGGAGACACCTGTAGTACTCCTTTATAATCACCCAGTTACGTTGTGACGTTTGGTAGCACCCAAAGTGTTCCTCCGGCAAACGGGAGTTGCATAATCTCATAGTCAAAGGAACATGTATAAGTCATGAAGAAAGCAATAGCAACATACTAAACGATCGGGTGCTATGCTAATGGAATGGGTCATGTCAATCAGATCATTCAACTAATGATGTGACCTTGTTAATCAAATGACAACTTATTTGTCCATGGTTAGGAAACTTAACCATCTTTGATTAACAAGCTAGTCAAGTAGAGGCATACTAGTGACACTCTGTTTGTCTATGTATCCACACATGTATTATGTTTCCAGTTAATACAATTCTAGCATGAATAATAAACATTTATCATGATATGTAAGAAAATAAATAATAACTTTATTATTGCCTCTAGGGCATATTTCCTTCAGTCTCCCACTTGCACTAGAGTCAATAATCTAGGTCACATCACCATGTGATTAACTCACATCACCATGTGATTAACTCGATAGTTCACATCATCATGTGATTAACACCCATAGTTCACATCGCCATGTGACCAACACCCAAAGGGTTTGCTAGATTCAGTAATCTAGTTCACATCGCTATGTGATTAACACCCAAAGAGTACTACGGTGTGATCATGTTTTGCTTGTGAGAGAAGTTTAGTCAACGGGTCTGCCACATTCAGATCCGTTATGTATTTTGCAAGTTTCTATGTCTACAATGCTCTGCACGAAGCTACTCTAGCTAATTGCTCCCACTTTCAATATGTATCTAGATCGAGACTTAGAGTCATCCAGATCGGTACCGAAGAGGCTAGCAATGATGGAAAGGTGATAGTGCGTATAATCCATGGACTCAACATTAGTCATAAAGAACTCAGATACTTATTGCAAAAATCTACAAGTCATCAAAAACCAAGCACTACGCGCATGCTCCTAGGGGGATAGATTGGTAGGAAAAGACCATCGCCCGTCCCCGACCGCAACTCACAAGGAGGATAATCAAAGAACACCTCATCTTTCAAATTTGTTACATAACGTTTACCATACGTGCATGCTACGGGACTTGCAAACTTCAACACAAGTATTTCTCAAATTCAGAACTACTCAACTAGCACAAATTTGATATCACTACCTCCATATCTCAAAACAATCATCAAGCATCAAACTTCTCTTAGTATTCAACACACTCATAAGAAAGTTTTTACTAGTCTTGAATACCTACCATATTAGGATTATTTAAGAAAATTGCCACGCTGTTTAAGACTCTCAAAATAATGTAAGTGAAGCATGAGAGAATAATAGTTTCTATAAAACAAAACCACCACCGTGCTCTAAAAGATATAAATGAAGTACTAGAGCAAAAACTATATAACTCAAAAGATATAAGTGAAGCACATAGTGTATTCTAATAATTTCTGAATCATATGTGTCTCTCTCAAAAGGTGTGTACAGAAAAGATGATTGTGGTAAACTAACAAATAAAGACTCAAATCATACAAGATGCTCCAAGCAAAACACATATCATGTGGTGAATAAAAATATAGCTCCAAGTAAAGTTAACGATGGAAGTAGACGAAAGAGGGGATGCCTTCCGGGGTGTAGTTTTGTGTAGTGAAGTTTTTAAATTTTTGACCCAAAACTTGAAAACTTCACTACACAAAACTCACCAGAAAATCTCGTGAGCTCCGTTAGCGAAAGAAAACAAAACACCACTTCAAGGTACTGTAATGAACTCATTCTTTATTTATATTGGTGTTAAACCTACTGTATTCTAACTTCTCTATGGTTTATAAACTCTTTTACTAGCCATAGATTCATCAAAATAAGCAAACAACACACGAAAAAAGAATCTGTCAAAAACAGAACAGTCTGTAGTAATCTGTAACTAACGCAAACTTCTGGAAAAAATCTACCAAAATAGGACAACCTAGAAAATTTGTTTATTGATCAACAACAATTGGAATCAATATTTTATCACGTTCTGGTGATTTTTAACAATTATTTTGTGAACAAAAAGTTTCTGGAATTTTCAGCAAGATCAAATAACTATCATCGAAGAAGATCCTATAGGTTAAACTTGGCACAAACACTAATTAAAACATAAAAAGACATCTAACCATAGGCTAGATCAAAGATTTATTCCTAAACAGAAGCAAAAAGCAAAAAAGAAAAACTAAAAATAAAATTGGGTTGCCTCCCAACAAGCGCTATTGTTTAAGGCCCCTAGCTAGGCATAATAGCAAGTATAGATCTAGGTATTGCCATCTTTGGTAGGAAATTCTTCAATGAGACATCTATCATCCTTAGGAGTTTCTTTCTTTTTATTAATTAACAAACTTCTAGGCACATAACCGAAAAATTCATTTGTAGCAAATGGTTCCTTAATGATAGCAAAAAGATTGGGGTGAATACTTATAGATTTGAGGTCCGCAGTTTCCTTACTAGAGGATTCACCCTTATTTTTAGGAACATACATAAGCTTGGAAATTTTAGTTGGAGGACTTGGAGTATTCTTTACGGAATAAAAAGTGGTTCCTAAGTTGGTAATGATACGCTCAAGTTTATCGATTCTAGTGGAATCGTGTTTTATTCTCTCATTAACTATAGGTTCCTTCTCCTTAATATTTTTCAAAGTGACTCCCACTTTAGATCCATATTGAGTAATTTGGTTGTGGATCTTTTTATCCAAATTTTCAATTAACTCTACGTTAGCAACTTTATTTTCAATAATCAAGTCTTTGCATTACATGCTCCAAAGTTAACATAGTTCCATTAACCAAAAGAGGTGGTGAGCCAAACAAATCTATCATAGCATTATAAGAATCAAAAGTATGGCTACCCAAGAAATTCCCTCCGGTAATGGTATCAAGGATATATCTGTACCAAGGAGTAGTGCCTACATAAAAATTGCAGAGAAGAACAGAAGTAGATTGCTTGCTGGTAGATCTATTTTGAGCATTGCAAATTCTATACCAAGCGTCTTTCAAATTTTCTCCCTCCCTTTGCTTAAAATTAAGAACTTCATTCTCGAGAGACAACGGAGAAGAAAGAGGACTAGCCATAACGACAAGAAAACGGAAAAGAGGCGAACGAAAAACAGAGGGCGAATAAAGCGGCAAGGGTGAAGTGGGGGAGAGGAAAACGAGAGGCAAATGGCAAATAATGTAATGCGGGAGATAAGGGTTTGTGATGGGTACTTGGTATGTTGACTCCTGCGTAGACTCCCCCGCAACGGTGCCAGAAATCCTTCTTGCTACCTCTTGAGCACTGCGTTGGTTTTCCCTTGAAGAGGAAAGGGTGATGCAGTAAAGCGGCGTAAGTATTTCCCTTAGTTTTTGAGAACCAAGGTATCAATCCAGTAGGAGGCCACACATGAGTCCCTCGCACCTACACAAACAAATAAATCCTCGCAAACAACGTGATAAGGGGTTGTCAATCCCTACACGGTCACTTACGAGAGTGAGATCTGATAGATATGATAAGATAATATTTTTGGTATTTTATGATAAAGATGCAAAGTAAAATAAAAGGCAATAAAAATAACTAAGTGTTGGAAGATTAATATGATGGAAAATAGACCCGGGGGCCATAGGTTTCACTAGTGGCTTCTCACGAGAGCAAAAGTATTACGGTGGGTGAACAAATTACTGTTGAGCAATTGATAGAATTGAGCATAGTTATGAGAATATCTAGGCATGATCATGTATATAGGCATCACGTCCGAGACAAGTAGACCGACTCCTGCCTGCATCTACTACTACTACTCCACACATCGACCGCTATCCAGCATGCATCTAGAGTATTAAGTTCATAAGAACAGAGTAACGCCTTAAGTAAGACGACATGATGTAGAGGGGTTAAACTCATGCAATATGATATAAACCCCACCTTGTTATCCTGGATGGCAACAATACAATACGTGCCTTGCTGCCCCTACTGTCACTGGGAAAGGAGACCGGAAGATTGAACCCAAAGCTAAGCACTTCTCCCATTGCAAGAAAGATCAATCTAGTAGGCCAAACCAAACTGATAATTCGAAGAGACTTGCAAAGATAACCAATCATACATAAAAGAATTCAGAGGAGATTCAAATATTGTTCATAGATAAACTTGATCATAAACCCACAATTCATCGGTCTCAACAAACACACCGCAAAAGAAGATTACATCGAATAGATCTCCACAAGAGAGGGGGAGAACATTTTATTGAGATCCAAAAAGAGAGAAGAAGCCATCTAGCTAATAACTATGGACCCGAAGGTCTGAGGTAAACTACTCACACATCATCAGAGAGGCTATGGTGTTGATGTAGAAGCCCTCCGTGATCGATGCCCCCTCCCGTGGAGCTCTGGAACAGACCCCAAGATGGTATTCCACGGATACAGAAGGTTGAGGCAGCGGAATTAGGTTTTTGGCTACGTATCTGGTAGTTTGGGGGTATGTAGGTATATATAGGAGGAATGAGTACGTCGATGGAGCAACATGGGGCCCACGAGGGTGGAGGGCGCGCCTTGGGGGGGGGGGTAGGCGTGCCCCTACCTTGTGCCCTCCTGGTTGATATCTTGACGTAGGGTCCAAGTCCTCTGGATCACATTCGTTCCGAAAATCACGTTCCCGAAGGTTTCATTCCGTTTGGACTCCATTTGATATTCTTTTTCTGCGAAACTCTGAAATAGGCAAAAACAACAATTCTAGGCTGGGCCTCCGGTTAATAGGTTAGTCCCAAAATAATATAAAAGTTTATAATTAAGCCCAATAATGTCCAAAACAGAATATAATATAGCATGGAACAATAAAAAATTATAGATACATTGGAGACGTATCACATACTAACTAACCAATTATGTCTTATCAAAATAACATAGCCAAAGCAAGTTATACCTACAAAACCATATAGTTTGGCTATGATCCATCTTCCCCACACAAAATATTCAGATCATGTACGACCCCGGTTTTAGCCAAGCAATTGGTTCATACTTCTAACGCGCTTCAGCCTTTTCAATTCTTATGCAATACATGAGCGCAAGCCATGGATATAACACTATGGTGGAATAAGGTATAATGGTAGGGGTTATGTGGGAAGACAAAAAAGGAGAAAGTCTCACATCAACAAGGCTAATCAACGGGCTATGGAGATGCCTATCAATTGATGTTAATGCGAGGAGTAGGGATTGCCATGCAACGGATGCACTAGAGCTATAAGTGTATGAAAGCTCAAAAATAAACTAAGTGGGTGTGCATCCAACTTGCTTGCTCACGTAGACCTCAGGCATTTTAGGAAGCCCATCATTGGAATATACAAGCCAAGTTCTATAATGAAATTTCTCACTAGTATATGAAAGTGATAAAATGAGAGACTCTCTATTATGAAGATCACGGTGCTACTTTGAAGCACAAGTGTGGTAAAAGGATAGTAACATTGTCCCTTCTCTCCTTTTCTCTCATCATTTTTTTATTTGGGCCTTTTTTTATGGCCTCTTTTTTTATTTAGTCCGGAGTCTCATCCCGACTTGTGGGGGAATCATAGTCTCCATCATCCTTTCCTCACTTGGGACAATGCTCTAATAATGATGATCATCACACTTTTATTTACTTACAACTCATGAATTACAACTCAATACTTAGAACAAAATATGACTCTATATGAATGCTTCCGGCGGTGTATCGGGATATGCAATGAATCAAGAGCGACATGTATGAAAGAATTATGAATGGTGGCTTTGCCACAAATACAATGTCAACTACATGATCATGCAAAGCAATATGACAATGATGGAACGTGTCATGATAAACGAAACGGTGGAAAGTTGCATGGCAATATATCTCGGAATGGCTATGGAAATGCCATAATAGGTAGGTATGGTGGCTGTTCTGAGGAAGATATACGGAGGTTTATGTGTGATAGAGCGTATCATATCACGGGGTTTGGATGCACCGGCGAAGTTTGCACCAACTCTAAAGGTGAGAAAGGGCAATGCACGACACCGAAGAGGCTAGAAAATTGCAGAAAGGTAAGTGTGAGTATAATCCATGGACTCACATTAGTCATAAATAACTCATATACTTATTGCAAAAATTTATTATCCCTCGAAGCAAAGTACTACTACGCATGCTCCTAGGGGAAGGGTTGGTAGGAGTTAACCATCGCGCGATCCCGACCGCCACACAAAGGAAGACAATCAATAAATACCTCATGCTCCGACTTCGTTACATAACGATTCACCATACGTGCATGCTACGGGAATCACAAACTCCAACACATGTATTTTTTAATTCCACAATTACTCAACTAGAACAACTATGATATTACCACCTTTATATCTCAAAACAATTATCAAGCATCAAATTTCTCATGATATTAATTAAAGCAAGTTGCCATGTTGTTTTAAGACTCTCAAAATAATATAAGTGAAGCATGAGAGATCAATAGTTTCTATAAAACAAATCCACTGCCGTGCTCTAAAAGATATAAGTGAAGCACTAGAGCAAAACTATATAGCTCAAAAAATATAAGTGAAGCACATAGAGTATTCTAATAAATTCCAATTTACGTGTGACTCTCTCAAAAGGTGTGTACAGCAAGGATGATTGTGGTAAACTAACAAATAAATACTCAAATAATACAAGATGCTCCAAGCAAAACATATATCATGTGGTGAATAAAAATATAGCTCCAAGTAAAGTTACCGATGGAAGTAGACGAAAGAGGGGATGCCTTCCGGGGCATCCCCAAGCTTTGGATTTTAGGTGTACTTAGAATATCTTGGGGTGACTTGGGCATCCCCAATCTTAGGATCTTTCCACTCCTTGTTCCATAATCCATCAAATCTTTCACTCAAAACTTGAAAACTTCACAACACAAAACTCAACAGAAAATCTCGTGAGCTCCGTTAGCGAAAGAAAACAAAACACCACTTCAAGTTACTGTAATGAAATCATTATTTGTTTATATTGGTGTTAAACCTACTGTATTCCAACTTCTCTATGGTTTATAAACTATTTTACTAGCCATAGATTCATCAAAATAAGCAAACAACACACGAAAAACAGAATCTGTCAAAAACAGAACAGTCTGTAGTAATCTGTAACTAACGCAAACTTCTTGAACTCCAAAAAATCTACAAAAATTAGAAGAGCTAGACAATTTGTTTATTGATCAGCTGCAATTGGAATCAATATTTTATCGCATTCTGGTGATTTTTAACAATTATTTTTGTGAACAGAAAGTTTCTGGAATTTACAGCAAGATCAAATAACTATCATCCAAGAGGATCCTATAGGTTAAACTTGGCACAAACACTAATTAAAACATAAAAAGACATCTAACCAGAGGCTAGATCAAATATTTATTCCTAAACAGAAGCAAAATACAAAAAACTAAAAACAAAATTGGGTTGCCTCCCAACAAGCGCTATTGTTTAACGCCCCTAGCTAGGCATAATAGCAAGGGTAGATCTAGGTATTGCCATCTTTGGAAGGCAATCCATAAGTGGATCTCATAATAGATTCATAAGGTAGTTTAATTTTATTTCTAGGGAAGTGTTCCATGCCTTTCCTTAACGGAAATTGGAATCTAATATTCCCTTCCTTCATATCAATGATCGCACCAATCGTTCTAAGGAAAGGTCTACCAAGAATAATAGGACATGAAGGATTGCAATATATATCAAGAACAATAAAATCTACGAGCACATAGTTCCTATTTGCTACAATAAGTACATCATTAATTCTTCCCATAGGTTTCTTCATAGTGGAATCCGCAAGGTGCAAGTTTAAAGAGCAATCATCAAATTCATGAAAACCTAGTAAATCACATAAAGTTTTTGGAATCGTGGAAACACTAGCACCCAAATCACACAAAGCATAGCATTCATGATCTTTAATTTTAATTTTAATAGTAGTTTCCCACTCATCATAAAGTTTCCTAGGGATAGAAACTTCCAACTCAAGTTTTTCTTCATAAATTGCATCAAAGCATCAACGATATGTTTGGTAAAGGCTTTATTTGACTATAAGCATGTGGAGAATTTAGCACGGATTGCAACAAGGAAATACAATCTGTCAAAGAGCAATTATCATAATTAAATTCCTTGAAATCCAAAATAGTAGGTTCATTAATATCTAGAGTTTTGATCTCTTCATTCCCACTTTTATCAATTTTAGCATCAAGATCTAAAAACTTCAAATTTTTGGAATGCCTTCTAGGTAAAGGTGGATCATAATCAGTCTCATCATTATCTAGATTCATATTGCAAAAAAAAGATTTAATAGGAGACACATCAATAACTTTTAGATCTTCATATTTATTTTCATAGAAATTAGATGGACACGCTTTCACAAAGCAATCTTTCTTAGCACGCATCCTAGCGGTTCTTTCTTTGCACTCATCAATGGAAATTATCATGGCTTTGAGAGACTCATTGATATCATGCTTAGGTGGAATAGATCTAAGTCTCAAAGAATCAACATCAAGAGAAATTCTATCAACGTTCCTAGCCAATTCATCAATCTTAGGCAACTTTTCTTCAAGCAAAGCATTGAAATTCTTTTGCGAATTCATAAATTCTTTAACACTAGTCTCAAATTCAGAAGGTATCTTATTAAAATTTCCATAAGGATTGTTGTAGGAATTACCATAATTATTAGAGTAATTACTAGGATACGGCCTAGGATTAAAATTTCCTCTATACGCGTTGTTACCAAAATTATTCCTACCAACAAAATTCACATCCATAGATTCATTATTATTCTCAATCAAGGTAGACAAAGGCATATCATTAGGATAAGAAGAAACACTCTTATTAGTAAATAATTTCATATGTTCATCCATCTTTCCACTCAAAACATTAATTTCTTCTATCGCATGCACTTTTTTATTAGTGGATCTTTCGGTGTGCCATTGAGAATAATTAACCATAATATTATCTAGGAGTTTAGTAGCTTCTCCTAAAGTGATTTCCATAAAAGTTCCTCCCGCGGCCGAATCTAAAAGATTTCTAGAAGCAAAGTTCAACCCGGCATAATTTTTTTGTATAATCATCCACAAATTCAAACCATGAGTAGGGCAATTACGTATCATTAATTTCATCCTCTCCCAAGCTTGTGCAACATGTTCATGATCAAGTTCCTTAAAATTCATAATATCATTTCTAAGAGAGATGATCTTAGCAGGAGAAAAATACTTAGAGATAAAAGCATCTTTGCACTTATTCCAAGAATCAATACTATTTTTAGGCAAAGATAAAAACCAAGCTTTAGCACGATCTCTAAGCGAAAAAGGAAATAGCTTCAATTTAACAATATCGTTGTCCACATCTTTCTTATTTTGCATATCACACAAACCAACAAAGCTATTTAGATGGGTAGCGACATCTTCACTAGGAAGGCCGGCGAATTGATCTTTCAGGACAAGATTCAGTAAAGCAGTATTGATTTCACAAGATTCAGTATCGGTAAGAGGAGCAATCAGAGTGCTAAGGAAATCATTGTTGTTGGTATTGGTAAAGTCACATAATTTAGTATTATCCTGAGCCATCGTGACAAGCAAGCAGTCCAACACACGAACAAACAAGTAGCGAGCGAGAAAAAAGCGAACGAAAAAAGAGAAGGCAAATAAAACGGCAAGGGTGAAGTGGGGGAGAGGAAAACGAGAGGCAAATGGAAAAGAATGTAATGCGGGAGATAAGGGTTTGTGATGGGTACTTGGTATGTTGACTTCTGTGTAGACTCCCCGGCAATGGCGCCAGAAATCCTTCTTGCTACCTCTTGAGCACTGCGTTGGTTTTCCCTTGAAGAGGAAATGGTGATGCAGTAAAGCAGCGTAAGTATTTCTCTCAGTTTTTGAGAACCAAGGTATCAATCTAGTAGTAGACCATGCACGAGTCCCTCGCACCTACACAAACAAATAAATCCTCGAAACCAACACGATAAGGGGTTGTCAATCCCTACACGGTCACTTACGAGAGTGAGATCTTGATAGATATAATAGGATAATATTTTTGGAATTTTTATGATAAAGATGCAAAGTAAAGAAAGCAAAATAAAGACGACAATAGAAATAACCAAGTATTGGAAGATTAATATGATGGAAAATAGACCCGGGGCCATAGGTTTCACTAGTAGCTTCTCTTGAGAGCATAAATATTACGGTGGGTGAACAAATTACCGTTGAGCAATTGATAGAATTGAGCATAGTTATGAGAATATCTAGGTATGATCATGTATATAGGCATCACGTCCGAGACAAGTAGACCGACTCCTGCCTGCATCTACTACTATTACTCCACACATCGACCGCTATCCAGCATGCATCTAGAGTATTAAGTTCATAAGAACAGAGTAACGCTTTAAGCCAGATGACATGATGTAGAGGGATAAACTCATGCAATATGATATAAACCCCATCTTGTTATCCTCGATGGCAACAATACAATACGTGCCTTGCTGCCCCTGTTGTCACTGGGAAAGGACACCGCAAGATTGAACCCAAAGCTAAGCACTTCTCCCATTACAATAAAGATCAATCTAGTAGGCCAAACCAAACTGATAATTCAAAGAGACTTGCAAATATAACCAATCATACATAAAAGAATTCAGAGGAGATTCAAATATTGTTCATAGATAAACTTGATCATAAACCCACAATTCATAGGTCTCAATAAACACACCGCAAAAGAAGATTACATCGAATATATCTCCACAAGAGAGGGGGAGAACATTGTGTTGAGATCCAAAAAGAGAGAAGAAGCCATCTAGCTAATAACTATGGACCTGAAGGTCTGAGGTAAACTACTCACACATCATCGGAGAGACTATGGTGTTGATGCAGAAGCCCTCCACGATCGATGCCCCCTCCGGCGGAGCTCCGGAAAAGGCCCCAAGATGGGATCTCACGGGTACAGAAGGTTGCGGCGGTGGAATTAGGTTTTTGGCTCCGTATCTGGTAGTTTGGGGGTACGTAGGCATATATAGGAGGAAGAAGTACGTCGGTGGAGCAACGTGGGGCCCACGAGGGTGGAGGGCGCGCCTGGGCGAGGGGGGGGGGGTAGGCGCGCCCCCTACCTCGTGCCCTCCTAGTTGCTTTCTTGACGTAGGGTCCAAGTCCTCTGGATCATGTTCGTTTCGAAAATCACGTTCCCGAAGGTTTCATTCCGTTTGGGCTCCGTTTGATATTCTTTTTCTGCGAACTCTAAAATAGGCAAAAAATAACAATTCTGGGATGGGCCTCCGGTTAATAGGTTAGTCCCAAAAATAATATAAAAGTGTATAATAAAGCCCATTAATCTCCAAAACAGAATATAATATAGCATGGAGCAATAAAAAATTATAGATACGTTGGAGACGTATCAACAGCCCATGTTGGATCATGCTAAGGGCTTTGCCCCGACGTGGCAAATAGGGCTATTGCACCATCCCGGTAGGCTCGTGTTGGTGAAGTCGGTGATCGCTGCAAAACTAGTCCACTACTTCATGATTGATGATGCTCCGCTCTGGGTTTTCGAAGAGATTGATCAGTGGATGCACGGTTTCTTTTGGGCGGGTAAGAACAAGGCAAATGGAGGCCAATGTCTGGTTGCTTGGAATTTGGTGTGTAAGCCTACCTGGCTTGGTGGTCTTGGGGTGCGGGACCTGCGGCTCCAAAGCCTGGCTCTACACGTTCGATGGGAGTGGCTTCGACGTACTGACCCTAGGAGGCCGTGGCAAGGGCTTCCGATGCTTGTGGACCGAGATGCGGGAGCGGTGTTTGACAGTCTCATTCACATTTCCGTGGGCAGAGGAGATAAGGTGTTGTTCTGGCGAGATAGATGGGTCCATGGATTTGCCGTTAAGGACATTGCACCGCTTTTGCATGCTCGTGTGGACACGCGCACCGTTAATAGAAGGACGGTGCAGGAGGGGTTCACAAATGGAAGGTGGCTACCGGATGTAAACAGGGAGCTAAACTTTGGGAGTCACCTGCAACTCTTGCATCTCAACTTGGCCGTTAGCACGGTGATCAGGGACCCTACCATCGATGATGTGTTCTCTCGGCCGGTGGACCCGTCCGGTCGGTACATAGCTCGGTCCACCTATCATAGATGATGCCTTGGGGTGGAGAGGGTGTCGTTTGCTTCTTGCATATGGAAAAGTTGGGCGCTTCTCAAGTGTAAACTCTTTTCCTGGTTGGCGATGCGGCATCGGATTTGGACGTCAGATAGGAGGGCGCGGCACGTGCTGCAGGAGGAGCCCTCGTCCTGCTACTTGTGTCTCCAAGAGGAAGATAATGCGGAACACATCTTGGTGCAGTGCGTGTATGCCAGAGAAGTGTGGCACTATATCTGGAACACTCTAGGTTTGCAGGGCCGCATCCCGGAGCCTCATGACACTTTGTTGGATTGGTGGCTTGCGGGTAGGAGCTTCTTTAGGAAGAGTGGGAAACATGGTTTTGACACCCTAGTTATTGCCACAATCTGGGCGCTATGGAAGCAACGGAATGCGAGAGTGTTCAACAGGACTCGACAACAACTGCAGGCGCATGGCCTGGCCACTGCCATATTGGATGAGATCAAGGAGTGGAAGGAGGCAGGTCTAGGTGGAGGAGGTTTCACTATGTTTTGTGAGAATGTAGGTATAGGGTAAAGTGTGGGGTGTAAGGGTGTGTGCCTGAGGTGGAGGTTTGTTCCATCTTTTGGCTTCTTATACATGGTTTTCCCCTTTTATATAAAGATAATGTACGCCATTGGAGTACTCTAAAAAAAGATTTCAACACGAACTACATACAGATGTATATACATATATTTTAGAGTGTAGATTCACTCATTTTGATAAGTATGTAGTCCATAATGAAATTTCTAAAAAGTCATATATTTAAAAACAACAGAGGGAGTAGTTGGTAGGAGCTAGGACCCTACCAGGTCTAGGATGGAGCTTGTAGGGGAAGGAGGGTGCTGGACGTGGCGGAGCTCGCGTTCGCCGACGGCAGGGCACCGTCGTGCGCGAGGGAAGGGCGGCGGCGCAAGGAGCAGGAGGCGGCTAGGGTTAGGGTTAGGTCTCCCGGCTCCCTTCGGGAAGCCGAGCAAATAATGATTGCTTCTTGCTTAATCTCAAAACGGGTCCTTACATGAGTTTAAATAATCCTCCTAATGATATAATTGGCTAAACCCCTAACACGATAAGATAACTGGGCCAGGCCCCTAACTGTCTGGCTGTAATATATGCCGCTCATAACATTTCTCCCCGCCTGCACAAACAACTCGTCCTCGAGCTGGAAGGCGGGAAAGCGCTTGCGGAACTCCTCGAGGTGATCACCCGTCGCGAAACACTTCTGCGGCAACTTGGGCGTGTAGGTCGCCGAGCCCGGCGGCGGCGGCTTCCTCCTCCATGTAGTCCGCAACCTCCAGGTAGAAGAGACGCGGGCAGATGTGGCTGGGCACGTAGGGCTCGTCGCAGTTGAAGCACAACCCTTGGCGGCGACACTCGAGCAGCTCGGCCGAGGTGAGCTGGCAGAACGGGTGCGTCGCGGTCATGGCGAGCGGTGTCGCGGAAGCCTGAGAAGGCTGACCCTGCGCGGGAACATTCGGCCAGGGTGGCGACCCAGCGGCCCTGGACGGTGATGCCTGATGGATGGCCACCGCGCGGCGCTCGAACGCGTGTGCGTAATACATGGCCGTATGAAGGTCCTGGGGTCCCTGCAGTTCCACGTACACGCGGATATGATCTGGCAGACCGCCAACGAAGAGTTCGGCCCGCTGGTGAGCCGTCACGTCGGGCGCGTGGCACACCAGGGCCTGAAAGCGGTCAGTGAAGTCGTGCACCATAGAGGTGAAGGGGAGGCAGCCCAACTCCGCCAGCTGGCTCCCGCGTATAAGCGGTCCGAAGCGAAGGAGGCAGAGCTCGCGAAAATGCTGCCATGGGGTATGCTGCCCTTGTCCTGCTCGAGGGCGTAGTACCACGTCTGTGCGGCGCTGCGGAGGTGATAAGAGGCAAGCCAGGTGCGGTCTGACACGAGCGTCTGTTGCCCCCGGAAGAACTGCTCACATTGGTTGAGCCAGTTGAGGGGGTCCTCAATGCCGTTGTAGGTGGCAAAGTCGAGCTTGGCGAAGCGTGACGGGTTCGGAGTCGGACCCCCGTTGGCATATGGCTCGGCGGTACGGAGCAGCGAAGAGGATGATGCCGGGTGGGTGGGCACCGGGGGTCCCCCGTGAAATGGCGATCCCGCGCGGCCAGCCTAGGCACCCGCGGAGCCAGAGGGCCCGCCATACTACAGGGTGGGCGACAGCTGTACACCGGCCATAGTGTAGACCGGCTGTGGCGTCAACCTGGCCAACCAGGCCGGAAGCGGTGACGGTGAGTGAGGGAGTCCTGGATTAGGGGGTGTCCGGATAGCCGGACTATACCTTCAGCCGGACTCCTGGACTATGAAGATACAAGATTGAAGACTTCGTCCCGTGTCCGGATAGGACTTTCCTTGGCGTGGAAGGCAAGCTTGGCGATGCGGATATTTAGATCTCCTACCATTGTAACCGACTTTGTGTAACCCTAACCCTCTCCGGTGTCTATATAAACCGGAGGGTTTTAGTCCGTAGGACAACAACTCCAACATACAACAATCATACCATAGGCTAGCTTCTAGGGTTTAGCCTCCTTGATCTCGTGGTAGATCTACTCTTGTACTACCCATATCATCAATATTAATCAAGCAGGACGTAGGGTTTTACCTCCATCAAGAGGGCCCGAACCTGGGTAAAACATTGTGTCCCTTGTTTCCTGTTACCATCCGCCTAGACGCACAGTTCGGGACCCCTACCCAAGATCCGCTGGTTTTGACACCGACACTGGTGCTTTCATTGAGAGTTCCTCTGTGTCGTCACTTTTAGGCCCAATGGCTCCTTTGATCATCAACGACGATGCGGTCCAGGGTGAGACTTTTTTCCCCGGACAGATCTTCGTCTTCGGCGGCTTCGCACTGCGGGCCAATTCGCTTGGCCGCCTGGAGCAGATCGAAAGCTACGCCCCTGGCCATCAGGTCAGGTTTGGAAGTTTGAACTACACGGCTGACATCCGCGGGGACTTGATCTTCGACGGATTCAAGCCACAGCCAAGCGCGCCGCACTGTCTCGATGGGCATGGTCTAGCTCTGCCGCCGAACAGTGTCTTGGAGGCCGCACGCGCATCGGTTCCGACCCTTAATTCGGAGCCTGCTGCGCCGATCGAGGATGGGCGGTTGGACACCACCTCGGGGGCTGCAATCTCAAAGGCGATCGAGCCAAACACCAGCCCCGCACTCTGCATGGCCCGTGACTCCGAGGAGCCGAAGTCCTCTCCGGACTCCAAGCCCCCCGCGCCCCTGCCGATCGAATCCGATTGGGCGCCGATAATGGAGTTCACCGCCGCGGACATCTTTCAGCACTCGCCCTTCGGCGACATCCTGAATTCGCTAAAGTCTCTCTCTTTATCAGGAGAGTCCTGGCCGGACTATGGTCAGCAAGGTTGGGATACGGACAATGAAGAAATTCAAAGCCCAGTCACCACCCACTTCGTAGCCACTGTCGACAATTTAACCGACATGCTCGACTTCGACTCCGAAGAAATTGACGGTATGGACAACGATGCAGAAGACGAACAAGAACCAGCACCTGTAGGGCGCTGGAAGGCCACCTCGTCATATGACATATATATGGTGGACACTCCAAAAGATGGAGAAGGTGATGGAACAGCGGGGGATGACACCTCTAAGAAACATCCCAAGCGCCGGCGTCAGCGGCGCCACTCTAAATCCCGCCAAAGCAAAAACGGTGATTCCGGCACAGGAGATAATACTACTCCGTATAGCGCCGAAGAACACCCCCTCCAGCAAGATTCGGCACAGGAGGATGGAGAAGCCAGCCCTCATGAGAGAGCGGCAGACCGAGAGGTTGAGGATGACAATTATATGCCTCCCTCCAAAGACGAGGCAAGCCTCGACGACGACGAATTCGTCGTGCCATCAGATCCCGCCGAACAAGAGCGTTTTAAATGCAGGCTTTTAGCCACGGCAAGAAGCCTCAAGAAAAAGTAGCAACAGCTTAGAGCTGATCAAGATTTGCTAGCTGACAGATGGACTGAAGTCCTTGCGGCCGAAGAGTATGAACTCGAACGCCCCTCCAAGCGTTACCCAAAACGCAGGCTGCTACCCCGATTAGAGGAGGAAGCACCTACATCACCAGCGCATGACATGGCCGACCGGCCACCTCATGGCCATGACAGAGAGGCCTCTAGGCCCTCCACTCAAGCCATGCCCCGACGCCGCTCAAAACACGCTAAGGCACGGGAAAACGCGCCAGACCTGAGAGATATACTGGAGGACAAGGCAAGACAAACAAGATCGATCTACGGATCGCGCGGGCGCCCCACGGCACGTGACGGTGATCGTCACTCCGGATACAATAAATCCGGCCGGGCCGAACACAATAGACAAAGGTCCTTTGAGCTGCGTCGTGATATAGCCCAGTACAGAGGCGCCGCACACCTACTATGCTTCACAGATGAAGTAATGGATCATAAAATCCCTGACGGCTTCAAACCCGTAAACATTGAATCATACGATGGCACAACAGATCCTGCGGTATGGATCGAGGATTATCTCCTTCATATCCACATGGCCCGCGGCGATGATCTACACGCCATCAAATACCTCCCGCTCAAACTTAAGGGACCGGCCCGACATTGGCTTAACAGCGTGCCAGCAGATTCAATCGGTTCTTGGGAGGACCTGGAAGCCGCATTCCTCGACAATTTCCAAGGTACCTATGTGCGACCACTGGACGCCGATGACCTAAGCCACATAATTCAGCAGCCAGAGGAATCAGCCAGGCAATTCTGGACGCGGTTCCTAACAAAGAAAAACCAAATAGTCGACTGTCCGGACGCAGAGGCCTTAGCAGCCTTCAAGCATAATATCCGTGACGAGTGGCTTGCCCGGCACCTGGGACATGAAAAGCCGAAATCTATGGCAGCCCTCACGACACTCATGACCCGCTTTTGCGCGGGAGAAGATAGCTGGCTAGCTTGTAGCAACAACTTAACCAAGAGCCTTGGCAATTCGGATACCAAGGACTAAAGTGGTAGGTCGCGCCGGAAAAAGCAAAAACACCGTGCTAACAACGACAACAACGAGGATACGACAGTCAATGCCGGATTCCGAGGCTACAAATCCGGTCAGCGGAAAAAGACATTCAAAAGAAATACTCAGGGCCCGTCCAGTTTGGACCGAATACTCGACCGCTTGTGCCAGATACATGGCACCCCCGAAAAGCCAGCCAATCACACCAACAGAGATTGTTGGGTGTTCAAGCAGGCGGGCAAGTAAAATGCCGAAAACGGAGACAAGGGGCTGAATAGCGATGACGAGGAGGAGCCCAGGCCGCCGAACAACAGTGGACAAAAGGGTTTTCCCCCACAAGTGCGGACGGTGAACATGATATACGCAACCCACATCCCCAAAAGGGAGCGGAAGCGTGCATTACGGGACGTATACGCGCTGGAGCCAGTTGCCCCAAAGTTCAACCCATGGTCCTCCTGCCCGATCACTTTTGATCGAAGGGACCACCCCACTAGCATCCGTCATGGCGGGTTTGCCGCATTGGTTCTTGACCCAATCATTGACGGATTTCATCTCACAAGAGTCCTTATGGATGGCGGCAGCAGCCTGAACCTGCTTTACCAGGATACAGTGCGGAAAATGGGCATAGATCCCTCAAGGATCAAGCCCACCAAAACGACCTTTAAAGGCGTCATACCAGGTGTAGAGGCCAACTGTACAGGTTCAGTCACACTTGAAGTGGTCTTCAGATCTCCGGATAACTTCCAAAGCGAGGAGTTAATCTTCGACATAGTCCCGTTCCGCAGTGGCTATCACGCACTGCTCGGGCGAACCGCATTTGTAAAGTTCAATGCGGTACCGCACTATGCATACCTCAAGCTCAAGATGCCAGGCCCTCGAGGAGTAATCACGGTCAACGGAAACACCGAACGCTCCCTCCGAACAGAGGAGCACACGGCAGCGCTCGCAACAGAAGTACAAAACAGCCTCTCTAGGCAGTTCTCCAGTCCGGCCCTTAAAAAGCCGGACACTGTCAAGCGCGCCCGGAGTAACCTACAACAAGACCGCCTGGCACATTTCGAGATAGCGTAGCAATGCGGCCCCAACCGTAGCCCTCGCGATATAGCAAAACCAGTGCTTCGCGTACATAACTACGCTCTTGAAATACCTTGGGCACAAGGGGAGGGGCACCATCACGGCATGCCCAAAACACGGCTTAAACCGTACTAGGGGCTGCCGAATTCTTTTTTAAATTTTCTCTTACTTTCAGGACTCCATACTTCGGACGACCTGTTCGGCAATTCAACTGCTGCACAAACGATGCAAGATCCAGGAAAGCAGACAAGCCATGCCGCATTATGGGACTCCCAGGTGGTCTCTATTACGAGCAGTATACTTGTTTTGAATACAATTCCGCGCCCTGCCCCTGGCCAGGACATATTAAATAGTCCAATTTCTTTTGCTTATCGCACTATTTGTATCATTCTGCTTTGATAGCAACCTTTCTATAAACAATGCATAGCTTTTGTCTATTTTCTGGATTACCCTCTTTTTATATATATGTTTATAAATAACATGTTGCACCCGTACACCGTGGTACGGCAAATACGCCAGGGGCTTCAATACCCCTTAATATGGTGTGAGAAGACCGAACACTTTCACAAGTGTGGCACCCCGAACTTATAGCACTATATGCATCGGCTCCGAATCATGATTTGGGTCAATAGTTGGGTTTGCCCGGCTCCTATGTTTTGGTGCCTTACGTTCCGCTATATCGGCTAAGGTAGCACTAGGAGAACTACTGCGATTGTGCCCCAGTTGAGCTGGGCTGAGCACCTCAGTAGAGAAAGCTAAAACTGACTGTGATGATGAGGCGAGAGACCGGTCGCTTTTCGAGAGGTTTTTCGAGTCCTTAAAGACTTATGCCGCTTCGAGCGAGGAACCGCCTTTTTCCGGCCAAGGCGTGGATAGCGCCCCGAAATCAGTCTTCCGAATACTAGGGACTTCGCCGAAATTTAAAATTATAGAGTTCTATGGCTAAGTGAGAGTGTTCAAGCATTATAGTCTGATTGCCTTGTTCGTTGTGCTGAGCGCCTCCCTCGACGGACCCAATCATGGGAAAAAGAGCGCTCAGGTTTATCCCGAACACCCCAGCACTAGTGGCATGGGGGCAGAAGCCGACGACTGGCCATCTCTCAATTTTGATAAACGGCCGCACAGAAAGTAATATTTTAAATTCAACAAGCATTGCTTAGCGCATATGAACAAGTTTTCAGTGCACAGGATAACACAAGCGAGTTCATTCAAAAATTACATCCTTGGTACATTCATCCGCCATAAGGCGGGCACCAGCAAGAACATCCTTGTAATAGTTCTCGGGTTTGCGATGCTCCTTCCCCGACGGCGGCCCGTCCCTCACAAGCTTCTTACCGTCCAGCTTACCCCAGTGCACCTTTGCACGGGCAAGGGCCCTACGGGCACCTTCGATGCAGACGGAGTGCTTGATGACCTCGAGCCGTGGACAGGCCTCCACCAGCCGCTGCACTAGTCCGAAGTAGCTCCCAGGCAGGGCCTCTCCAGGCCACAGCTAAACTATGAAGCCCTTCATGGCCTGTTCGGCCGCCTTGTGGAGCTCGACCAGCAGCTTCAGCTGGTCGCTCAAGGGCACAGGGTGTCCGGCCTCAGCATACTGAGACCAGAACACCTTCTCCATCGAGCTGCCTTCCTCGGCTCGGTAGAATGCGGCAGCATCGGATATGCTGCGGGGAAGATCTGCGAATGCCCCTGGAGAACTCCGGATTCGGGTAAGTAACAAGTAGTTTACTTTTATATGTCTGCTTTGCATAAAGAATGCCTTACCCGCCGCTACCTTTTTCACCGCCTCCAACTCTTCGAGGGCCTTCTGGGATTTGGCCTGGGCAGATTTGGCAGTTTCAAGGACCGCCGTGAGCTCGGACACTCGCATCTTCGATTCAAGCTCCAAACTCTCATGTTTTTTCATGAGAGCCTGAAGCTCTTGCTGCACCTCGCCGATCTAGGCCTCAAACTTCTCTCGCTCGGTGCGCTCCGTGGCCGCTCTCTTTCCGACCTCGGACAACGCCTGCTTGAGGGTCGCCACCTCAGTCGTGGCCCCTACAATAAGCAACACAATCTTGTCCTTTTTTGCAATTGCATCTTTTTTGTATATATAATTTTCTATAAGGTATCTCTTACCATCCTTCTCCTCGAGCTGCCATTTGGCAAGGCCGAGCTCTTACTCGGTCCGCTCGAGGCCCTTCTTCAAGGCACCCACCTCCGCAGTCAGTGCGGCGGTGGCTAGCAGCGAAGCCTGCATACGCATATTGACTCTTTTTTGTTAGACTCCTGCGAAATTTAATAGATCCTCTATCCGGATTTTCTTTCCGAACGCCAAACAGAGCATCAGGGGCTACTGTCTATGCGGTAATATTTTGACATATTTTACTTACCTCGAAGCCTGTTAGAAGGCTGGCACAAGCTTCAGTCAGTCCGCTCTTGGCGGACTGAACCTTCTGGATCACCGTACTCATAATAGTACAGTGCTCCTTGTTGATGGAGGCACCATTAAGCACCTCCAGCAGATTGTCCGGCACTTCCGGCTGGATGGAGGCTGCCGGCTCAGAAGGCTCGCTCCTGTTAGAAGTAGTTCGCCTACCGCGGTCCGGAACTGTTGAGGATTCCGGCGCGGTGTCTGGCTCAAAGCCGGACTTGGAGCCCTGGGGGGTCTTGTCCCCTTTACTCCTGGAGTCCGGGAGGTCGCCTCGCGGCTCCTCCAGGACCACCTCCTCTTGCCCCGGAGCTTGTCGCGACGCCACTTCGACGTTGTCCGCAGTGCGGGGGGAGGCAGCGGGCGGAACTGAGTTCACGTCCGATGAATCCAGGGAGCCGCTCGACAACTCGTCGAGTCCGGCCTGGGGCGGCCTGCATAATTATATTCGACATCAGGGAAAAGCTGTGCAACAACAGGGATATTATGAGTTACTCTGGTATCCGAATACTTACGATTTCCCTGGACGCTTGGCTCTGTCCGGCCACTCCTCTTCGTCGTCGTCGGCGTCGGTGGAGTAGTCCGGAGGAAGGGTTTTCCCCTTCTTGGACCCTTCGGCCTCCCCTGTTGGGGCAGCCTTCCTCTTCTTTCCTCCCCCCGCTGGAGGGGGAGAGGATTCTTCTTCCTGCCCCTCGTTTTCAAGGGAGGAGTGCGTCTCGGATTCGTCGGACGACGAGTCCGACACCACCACATGACGGGAACTCTTTCGAGTCCCCGTGGACTTCTTCTTATTGGCCTTCTTCTCCGGCACCACATAAGGTGCCCGAGCCAGCAGCTTCGATAAATGAGCGTCTGCTGGGTCTTCGGGCAAAGGAGCCGGACAGTTAATTGGTCCGGACTTCACCTGCCATTCCTATCAAAGGTAAGGGAGTTTAGATCCCGCATAGAGTCAAACTATGAGAAACAAATGTCCTGTAAAAGGTAAAGATAACTCACCGCACTAGCTGAACGCTGCGTGCTGAATCCGCGATCCTCGGATGCGGATGCGGGAGCCTCGGCGCCTTTGAAAAGCACCTTCCAGGCGTCTTCGTACGTCGTATCAAAGAGCCTATTCAGGGTTTGGTGCTGCGTCGGGTCGAACTCCCACAGATTGAAGTCCCGTCGTTGACACGGGAGGATCCGGTGGACGAGCATAACCTGGACTATATTGACAAGCTTGAGTCGCTTGTTCACCAGGGACTGGATGCATGTTTGCAGTCCGGTCACCTCTCCCTCGTCGCCCCATGACAGGCCCGTCTCTTTCCAGGACGTGAGCCGCATAGGGGGTCCGGACCGGGACTCAGGGGCTGCGATCCATTCCGGATCGCGCGGCTTGGTGATGTAAAACCACCCTGACTGCCACCCCTTCAAAGTCTCCACAAAGGATCCCTCGAGCCATAGGACGTTGGCCATCTTGCCCGCCATGGCGCCTCCGCACTCCGCTTGGCTGCCGCGCACCACCTTCGGCTTGACGTTGAAAGTCTTGAGCCAAAGGCCGAAATGGGGGTGGATGCGGAGGAAGGCCTCGCACACGACGATAAACGCCGAGATGTTGAGGATGAATTTCGGGGCCAGATCGTGGAAATCTAAGCCATAGTAGAACATGAGCCCCCGGACAAATGGGTGGAGAGGAAAGCCCAGTCCGCGGAGGAAGTGGGGAAGGAATACAACCCTCTCATGGGGCTCTGGGGTTGGGAGAAGCTGCCCCTTTTCAGGGAGCCGGTGCGCGATGTCTTTGGACAAGTATCCGGCCTTCCTCAACTTTTTGACATGGCCCTCCGTGACGGAGGAGACCATCCACTTGCCTCCCGCTCTGGACATTGCTGGAGAAGGTTGAGGTGGGAAGTGCGGGCTTGGGCGCTGGAGCTCGAGTGCGCGGAAGATGGATACGCTAAGGAGGAAGAAGGCGTAGGTAAAAAGGTGGATCCTTATCCCCTTATATGGGCGGATGCGGCTATGCGTCCCCACCACCCTAGTAAAACTCGCTTGCCTCCCAAGCGCCGTGATTGTCGGGGGTTAGGTGCGACATATGCCAAAGGATGGCTTATCATGGTGGGGGCGAGTAGAACGTCGCCGGTGCCTGGAAGCGGGATGAGGTGTAGATATGCACGCCGGCGGATCTTACCCAGCTTCGGGGCTCTCCGAGGAGATAACACCCCTACTGCTGCTCTGCGGGGTCTCCGCATGGTCACTATGGTGATATGTATACAAAGTTGCTCCTCGAGCTGTGTTCTGGAGGCAGGAGAAGGAAAGGCTAGCTCTCTCCCTTCTATGCTTCTGTCTAGTGGTAAAAGGATCGAACCCTTTGCATGGGTGCTCCGGGGGGTTTATATAGGCCTACCCCCCGGGGGTACAATGGTAATCCGACTGGGCGCGGGTCCCAGCCGTCTGTCTCTTAGGCCGCCGTCTTCTCCGCCGACTCCTGGGGGCCACCTCTGGTGGGCCCCGCCGACCGACCTGGCCACTGTAGCCGCGCCTCTGATGACGTTGGCTGGGTCGTGGGGGCGTGGCAACAGTGCCGCCGCCTGGCGGGCGATCACTGTCGCCACTCCCCGTCTTATCTGGTTAATGGCGTGTGGGGCCCGTGGGAGGAACGAGCTGACTCTCGGGGGCCGACTCCCATGGGGTCCGTCTTCGGGTGCTCTCGCCGTCTTCGTCCCTCCCGCTAGCTAGCGGGGCCCGCCGTCTCCAGGCCGTACATGCGGGCCAACGTGGGAACAGTGCTCCGTCGTCAGGGCCGGTATGGCGACAGTGCCGCGCCGGACGGAGCTCTCCTCCGGTACGGCATACTGTAGCCATACCTGCCCCTGGTAATCAATGTAGGGGAGGGCCGTACTCCGGCCATCCCTGGTCTCGTCCTTCTTCTCGAAGGCAGAGAGTGGTGAAGTCGCGGGCTGACTCCCCATAGTCGGCCTCCCTGGAGTCGCCGATCGGGAGTCACAGCCGTCTCTGGGACTCAGCCGTGAGTGGGTGTCGGCGATGCTGCGGCCGACTCCCAGAGTTGGCTGGTCGTCTTGGGATTCTTTGAGGGGCGTAGCCTGCCCCGATGTCTTGAAAGGTTCTGGGTCTCGGGTTAGCCTACCCGTGGCCCAATACTCCGACAGTAGTCCCCAAAGCTGGTGAGGCGCCGAGGGAGACCTGTCGAGGAGCCTCAATAGTTTTTTCCTCCAAGTGGATCGTGGGGGTGGCGATCTTCATCGAGGCCGCCTCCGACAAGCCGACTATGGGAAGCCAGACTCGTCGAAGGTCCTCTTGCTCTTCAAAGAGTTTGAAAGTCGTGGCGGGATTCAGGCGGCGTGCCTGATAAGCCACACGGCCGCCGCCTATTGCGGACCCGCCGAGGGACGCCATGTGGCCGAGCCAGTCTGCCAGCCCACGCGTGCGACGGCACAGGCCCATGGGTGGGGCCCGCCATTACCGCGCCTCGGCCCTCGAACGGATTCATTGTGGCCGCGCGGGCGGTTGAGCTTCTCAGCGCAGTAAATGCGCGTGGTAACTTCCGTGGTAAATCGTGGGGGTCGTGGGGGCGTGGGCGCAGTTAATACCACGACGTCCCCTCGGCTCTTCAGCCCGCAGGCCTATAAGTAGGCGGAGGGAACGGGGCGGCGAAGCACGCGCGCCCGCTCTCCTCTGCTCCCCTTGCTTCTTTTCTCCTCCTTCTTCCTCCCACCGTTGCCGCGCCGGACTGCGCCCTGCACGCAGCGATGAGCTCTTCTTCCGCCGCTGCGCCCGCCGCTGTGCGCTTTGGCATATGGGATGGCTCTGAGATCGACGACGACATGATTGACTTCCTCCGCAAGACGCGCCGCATCCCCGACGCGCACCTCGTGCAGGCCCGCGCTCCGCCGCCGACGGAGGTGACGCCGGCGCCGGAGGAGGGCGAGCGGCTCATGTTCCGCTCCCACCTCATGCGCGGGCTGGGGCTGCCGGCGAGTGGGTTCTTCCGCTCATTCCTGGAATTTCATGGCCTCCAGCCGCACCACCTCACTCCAAACACGGTGGTGCTGCTGGCGGCCTTCACTTTGTTGTGCGAGGGCTTCCTCGGCGTTTTCCCCACCATCGAGCTGTGGGGAGAGTTCTTTCATTCCAAGCTCGGCACGCATGTCGCCGGCGTGCCAGCTCAGTGTGGTGCCTTCATCGCGCTGCGGAGGTCGACGGCCGACAACCCGTTCCCCGCCATCCAGCTGATCAAATTGGTGAAGATGTGGCAGCGCTCCTACTTCTATGTGAAGAACGTCGCCTCTGACGGCGACTGGGTTAACCTGCCGGCTTATGCAGCCGGCGCACCAGCCGGGAGGCAGCCCAGCTGGTCCTACCGCGCCAAGACGCTGACTCCGGCTGGAGCCGCCGCCGTATCGCGACTTCGAGTGCTGACGCAGTCGGCCGGCTTGACTGGGGCCGACTTGCTGGCCGCCTTCGTGGTTCGCCGAGTCCTCCCGCTCCAAGGCCGGCCTCATCTGATCTGTCAGATGAGCGGCCACCGGGACCCCAGTCAGACGTGCACCAAGGACATGCCTCACGTGGAGGTAGCCGACACGGTGAACTACATCGCGAAGTGCGGCCTCTCGAAGGATTGGCAGTTCAGCCTGGAGCCGTACTCGCGCGCCAACCCCCCGCCGGTGGTAAGTGATTCTTCTTCTTCTTCTTCTTTAGCCGAATCCGACTCCTGACCTCTTTATTCTTATCTCTTGAACCAGAACCCTCTCCTCCAGCCCGCGGCCGGCGCCACGGGGCCGCCCCGCTAGTTCGCCCCCGATCGGGCGGAGAGCGACATCGACGACCCCGACTTGGGGGCGGCGGCGATGGAGGCCGACGCCGAAGGGGGCGGCGAAGGAGAGGAAGGCGGCCCCGGGCCCTCGGCCACCTTCGCCGACTGGCCCGCCGGCGAAGATGGGGGAGTCGCCCCGCGCCACCAACCGAGGCAAGACGGCGCGAGGAAGCGTCGGGCCGGGCCGAGTTCCCTCGGAGGCCGAGAAAAGAAGTTTAAAGGGGCGGCCGCCGCGACCAAACGGGAAGAGGCGGTCGCGAGGGCCCATCGCTTCCGTAAGGAAGTGAAGAAGCCGCCGCTGTCTTCTGGGTACGTGTTTCTCTTCCTAGTTTTGTTTTACCTCTTGGTGGATTTTGTCTGAGTCCTTACGTGTCTTCCTGTTCCAGCGCTCCCCTCACTCTTGGGAGAGTCGCCGCCGCCTCCATCAGGGGGTCGGTGGAGTCGTCCGCCACGACTCGGCGTATCGACCCCGCTGCCGACCTCCGGGAAGCGATGGAACGGAACGCGCAGGAGAAGCGCGACGAGGACGAGGCCGCCCGCCGGGAGAAGGCGGAGGCCGAGAAGGCGGCCGCCTCCACCCAGGAGGGGCTGGAGGGAGCAGAAGCCGCCGCCGCGGCCAAAGAGCGGGCCGAAGAAGCCGTGCGCCGCCAGTGGGCGCTGCTCGTTATCCCATTGCGCTCGGCGCCGCCTCCGGATCCCATGGAGCAGTCTGGGGAGGCCGGCGGGGAACACGCCGTCATGGAGAGGGAGGGCGGCGATGCCCCCGGTCCGGACACCGTGGTGCCGCCACCACCGCCTCCGCCGCCATCCGGAGGCGCGAGGGAAGAACGGCCGGCGGACCCGCCGGTGCCGCCGACCACGGACGAAGCCGAGGCGAACTTACTTCTCCAAGTCGCCTCGCCGACACGCCGCCGTCTGGAGAAGGTGACTTCAGCGCCGCGACCTCTGGAGGCTGGAGCAGCCAGCTCGGCCGCCCCAGACGTCGAGGTGATGAGCGCCGCGCCCGTCGGGTGGGTGCGAGGAGGCGGCACCGGCCCGCTGAACCAGGCGCTCCTGGACGTCCAGGCGAAGCTGCGGGCCGAGAGCGACGCCCTCCAGAACTGCACCAAAGCGCATCTGGCGTCGCGTGCGGCTGTCCGGGTATGTTTCTTCTATTTTTGTTTTTCTTGCTCTTCTTTGTGGGGGCGCCAGCGCACCCACTGGGTGTAGTCCCCGAGTTCCGAGCCGGCTGCTGAGCAGGTGGGTTGGAACTCTACTGGCGAGTTCTAGACGCTTATTCTTTTTGAAAATGCTTATCATAGGACTACCACAACCTCCGAGTCACCATCTTCAACCGCAATGTTGAAGAGCGGGGCAAGCGGACTGCCAACTTGTCGGAGAGCCGGAGTGAGTTTCCTTCTTTTGCGGGGGCGCGCTGGCGCACCCGCAGGCTGTAGTCCCCGAGATTCGGGCCGACTGCTGCGTAGTCGGGCCGGATCTTCTTGGCGACCTTTTCTGATGACTTGTGTCCTTTTTCTTCTTTCTTCAGAGGCCAACGCCGTTCTTCAGCAGCAGCTGGGCGAAGCCAACACCACCTTGCGCGCCAAGGAGGTGGAGTGTGGCAAGCTCGTCACGGAGCGCGACCTGCTGGCCGCGCAGCTGGCGGAGCAGAAGGAGCTGCTCAAGAAGGCGCAGGAGGAGGCGAAGGAGAGGGAGGCTGGGCTCCAAGCTGAGTTCGAAGCCGAGCGCTCCTCCTGGACCGATAAGGAGGCGATGCTGACCTCCGGCTTACACGAAATTGAGGATATCGTTGATGGTAAGTTTTCTTTACTCGCTTCCTTTGGGCAGCCAACTGTGGGCCGACTCTTGCCCTTTCTGACTTGCTTCTCTTTTTTCTGTCTTGGTAGATTTCTTCCCAGGCCATGCGCAAGCCGCCGTTCAAGCCATCGAGGCCGATCGCGAAGCGCGGAGGGCGGCTGGCGAGGAGGTTGCTGCCAACGCCCCCCGGACTCTTGATGAACAACTTTTGAGCGTTGAGGCTCGCCTGCGGCCGGCTCACCGGATGTTGCGCCGGCTTCAGCGCGCCGGCGCCCAGGCAATTGCTGCTTTGTGGCCGGAGATGCCGATTCTGCGCACCCCCAGCCGGACAGCCGACTGGCTGGAGGTCGCAGTAGGCCGCTTGGAGGCCTGGAAAGGCTCCTCGGCACGCGCCGGAGCGCGTTGTGCCTTGGAGTTCGTCAAGGCGTGGTATCCGGACCTGAGCCTGGACCAGCTCGCCACGCTCCGGGCTGAGGCCCAGCCGGAGCTGGCAGCCATGAAGGACGACTTTGTCAAGCGCGCCGCGGCACTCGCCGAGTACGTCGACCCCAATGTCTTTGTTCCTGAGCTAGCTGACAACGGCGAGGAGGCGCCGCCGGAGTGGTTCGGGATGAACCCGAACTACGGCGAGGACTCGGCAGAGGTAATCGGCTCCAGTGTCGAGGAGGGAGGCGAGGTGGAGATCGGAGACGAGATGGAGGCGCCAGAAGCCGGAGCGGGCGATCATCCTCAGCTCGACCGTGCCTCCAACAACGAGCCGCACCCAACTGCGCCGACTGCTGCTGGAGGTGATCAAGCCGAGTCTGCCCAGCCGGCTGCCCCAACGTCCGACACCGCCATCTCCTCTGAGCCCCCGAACCCGTCTGCGGCTTCATAAGCCGCTGCCTTGCTTTATTTATCTGCTTAGTAGCTGCTCGAGGAATTTTGTTAATTCACACAACTCCACCTGCTGGGTGTATTTTGAACTTCCGTTCAATGATTCGGCCAATGGACTCTGTGATGTAAATATTTATCTGGGTTCTATGATTTCTTGCTTATTGCTCTTTTGGCTTTTTACTTTTGCCGCCTTCCCCTAGATGCCGTCTTTGCCAGTCGGGCAGCTGTTTCGTGGACTGCCGTTGGATCAGGTACTTGGCTACTTTGGGGAAGGCAAGTACTCAGCCATTCTAGAGTTTGGTTAGCAAGTCGGATAGAAAACAGTAAGCCGACTATTCGGAGTCGGATTTGTGAGGAACTACTAGAAAGCCGGCTCGAGCTATGTTTGTGCTTTGAGTCCTTAGCCATTTTTCGTGTGGGCACCCATTCTTCCCTACTCCTGCCCGCCGGGCAGCCGCTCTGCGAGCTGCGGCTTCTAACAGGAGGCGGCTTAAGCACCACACACTACTTGTCCGACTGCAGGAAGCATTTTCATAGCACGAGACGGCAAGTCCCCGGGCCGACTAGTCGAGCCCGGTGCCAAGCGGCATAACAAAGAGTAGCATACTTGGAAGCATAATACTTATTATACAGATGTTTAAAAGGGGCAGTCCCCGAGTCCGTCTCGGGGGGCCCAGAGTCTTGGTACTTCAGTACAAAAGGGTAGCGTGGTACGTACTGCGTCAGCTGTAAAATCCTTGAAGAAGATTCGCGTTCCATGGTCGCTCCGTATCTTTCCCGGAGTCGTCCCTCTTTCGTGCTCAGGGCTTCTGAGCGTCGATCAGGTAGTAGGAGTCGTTGCCTAGCACCTTGCTGATGATGAATGGGCCTTCCCAAGGTGCAGACAACTTGTGTTGGCCGGCTGTTCGCTGGATCAGCCGGAGCACAAGGTCGCCTTCTTGGAAGGATCTCGGCCTGACCTTCCTGTTGTAGTAGCAACGTAGGCTCTGCTGGTAGATGCTGGACTGGCTGAGTGCCAACAGCCGGCCCTCTTCCAGCAGATCGACGCCATCTTGTCGTGCTTCTTCTGCTTCCTCCGCAGTGTACATCGTGACTCGTGGGGAGTCGAACTCTATATCCGTTGGGATGACGGCTTCAGCACCATAGACGAGGAAGAAGGGTGTGAAGCCGGTCGACTTGTTCGGAGTCGTGCGCAGAGTCCAAAGGACGGCTGGCAACTCGTCAAGCCAACAGCCGGCCGAACGCTCCAGTGGTTTCGACCAACCGAGGCTTGATGCTGGGCAGGATGAGGCCATTCGCCCGCTCCACCTGCCCGTTCGATTGCGGATGGGCAACGGACTCTAAGTCTAGTCGAATGCCCTGCGTCGCGCAGAAACGGGCCAAGGCGCCTTTGGCAAAGTTGGTGTCGTTGTCAGTGATGATGCTGTGCGGTATGCCATACCGAATTGTGATGTCTGAGATGAATGTCACGGCAGTCGGACCATTCAATTTCTTGATGGGCTTCACTTCTATCCACTTGGTGAACTTGTCCACCACGACAAGCAGATGAGTTAGGCCGCCTCGTGCCGTCTTGAAGGGTCCCATCATATCCAGGCCCCAAACTGCAAAGGGCCAGGCGATGGGGATAGTCTTGAGTGCTGAAGCCGGCTGATGCGGCTTGGATCGGAACTTCTGGCACCCTTTGCATTTCTGGACCAACTCCTTGGCCTCTTCGAGGGCAGTCGGCCAGAAGAAACCGTGTCGGAAGGCTTTGGCGACGAGCGCTCTTGAGGCCGCATGGTGGCCGCACTCGCCTTGATGGATATCTCTGAGAATTGCTTGGCCTTGCTCTGGCTCGACGCAGCGCTGGTAGACGCCTGTGATGCTGCGTCTGACCAGCTCTCTGTTGATTATGGTGTATGCTGTCGCTCAGCGTTGTATTTGCCGAGCCAAGGTTTCATCAGTTGGTAGCTCCTTGTTCACCAAGAATTTGAGGATGGGCTGGTCCCATGATGGTGCTGTTATCTCTTCAACCGCCAGAACTGCAACTTGGACGAGGGTGGCCGGGCTGGGAGGCGGCGGGCTGGGGTCCGCGGCCGCTTGCTGGATCAGTGAAGTCCCCGGGCCGAGTGGTGCAGTCCCCGGGCCGAGTTCTGGAGTCTTTTCTCTGGTCGCCGCAGTCCCCGGGCCGAGTTCTGAAGTCCCCGGGCCGGCTTTGACTGCGGCGTTCTTGGACTCATCTGCGAGGGTTTTTGCGCCGTTTGCTTGGGCTTTGGAGTCGGATCCGACTTCTTCCGGGGGAGCCGGCACAAAAATGGAGTCTGACTCTGGCGAAGGCTTGATGGATGGCTTGAGGAGGCGCTGAAGAGCGACGCCAGATGGTATTGCTTGGCGAGTGGAGCCGATTCGTGCCAAAGTATCTGCTAGGTTGTTGTCGTTTCTTGGCACGTGGAGGAACTCGCACCCCTCGAAATATCCACTGAGTTGCTGCACGAGGAATCGGTAGCTTTCCATGTTTGCGTCCTTGGCGTCCCAGTCGCCAGATGATTGCTGGACCACCAAGTCGGAGTCGCCATAACACAGGATCCGGCGAATGCCGAGTTCTTTGGCAAGACGGAGCCCGTGAATGAGCGCCTCGTACTCAGCGACGTTCTTGGAGGCGGCGAAATGGATCTGCAGTGCATACTGGAGCTTGTTGCCTTTGGGAGAGGTGAGAACGACGCCGGCTCCCAAGCCGGTGCGCATCTTGGAGCCGTCAAAATGCATCCGCCAATGAGTGGAGTCGGGCGCTGGCGGCAGGTACTGGGTCTCGGCCCAGTCGACGAGGAAATCGGCCAGTGCTTGCGACTTGATGGCGCTGCGGGGTTGATAGTAGATCGTGTAAGGCGCCAACTCTATGGCCCATTTGGCCACTCGGCCAGACGCATCTCGGCTTCCAATGATCTCGGCCAATGGGGCTGTGCAGACCACTGTGATTGGATGTTCTTGGAAGTAAGGCTTCAGCTTCTTGGCGGCGAAGTGCACGCCGTAACACATCTTCTGGTAGTGGGGGTAGTTCTGCTTGGAGGTCGACAGTACTTCACTCAGGTAATATACCGGTCTCTGGACTAGCAGTGCCTTGCCTTCCTCCTTGCGCTCTACTACAATGACTGTGCTAACTACTCGGCTGGTGGCGGCGATGTACGGGAGCATGGGCTCCTTGGGAGTCGGCGCCGCCAACACAGGGGGAGTAACCAACATCTTCTTCAGCTGCAAAAAGGCCTCACCCGCCTTGTGGTTCCACCCGAAAAAATTGGTCTTCTTCATGAGCTGGTACAATGGGAGAGCTTTCTCGCCCAGCCAACTGATGAAACGGCTGATAGATGCCAGGCAGCCTGTGAACTTTTGCACATCCAACAGTCGGCTGGGTGCCTCCATCCTCTCGATGGCCTTGATCTTCACAGGGTTGCACTCTATGCCGTGTTCGGAGACCAGGAAGTCGAGTAGCTGGCCGGCTGGTACTCCGAAAACGCACTTCTCGGGGTTCAGCTTGATCCAGAATCGGCGCAGGTTCTCAAAAGTTTCTTTGAGGTCTTCCAGCAAAGTTCTACGCTTTTCCGTCTTCACCACCACATCATCCACGTAAACGTGGGCATTTCGGCCGAGTTGCTTGAGGAGGCACTTCTGCATGCAACGTTGAAAGGTGGCGCCGGCGTTCCTCAAGCCGAACGTCATGGTCAGGTAGCAGAAGGCTCCAAACGGCGTGATGAAGGCGGTATTTAATCGGTCTGCCGGGTTCAGCTTGATCTGGTGATATCCTGAATAGGCATCTAAGAAGCTCAACAGCTCACATCCGGCTGTGGAGTCTATCACCTGATCGATTCTCGGCAAAGCAAACGGGTCCTTGGGACAGGCTTTGTTAAGGCTTGTGTAGTCAATACACATTCGCCACTGCTTGTTCTTCTTCAGCACTAAGACTGGGTTTGCTAGCCACTCTGGGAAAAATACTTCCATGATAAAGCCGACTGCAAGGAGCCGGGCTATCTCTTCACCAACAACTCTTCTCTTCTCTTCTGACAGGCGGCGCAAGGGCTGCCTGACGGGCTTCGCATCGGACCGTACATGTAACTTGTGCTCGGCGAATTCCGTTGGCACACCTGGCATGTCTTTGGGGGACCATGCGAAGATGTCCCGATTCTCATGGAGGAAATCGACGAGCTCGCCTTCCTATTTGCTGTCAAGGTTTGCACCTATGACTGCGTACCTCTCCGGGTGCTCTGGGTCCAAGGGTATCTTCTTCGTTTCCTTAGCTGGCTTGAACGAGCCCTCAGCTTCCGACTCCTTGGGGTTGGGCGACATCTCAGGCTGCTTGCCGGCCATCGCCACAACCCGATCAAGAAGCCGCTTCTCTGCTGCAATGACTAGGGACTCGGCCAGCCGACTGCTCTCGGTTGCGCAAGTGGACGACTTCCTGTAGTCGCCGGTCACAGTCAGAATTCCCTTGGAACTTGGCATCTTCATCTTGAGGTAGGCGTAGTGGGGGACCGCCATGAACTTGGCCAAAGCAGGTCGACCAAGCAGCGCATGGTATGGGCTTCTGAGATCCACCACTTCAAACCAGACTGGTTCTCGGCGGAAATGTTCCTTATCACCGAAGAGGACGTCTATCAGAATCTTGCCGATTGGGGAGCAGGAAAGGCCAGGGACGATCCCATGGAACACGGTTCGGCTTCTCTGGAGCTGTCTTTGCTTGATTCCCAGCTTCTCCATTGTATCCTTGTTCAGGATGTTGATACTGCTACCTCCATCTATCAGAACTCGCGAAAAGCAAGCTGCCCGCCTATCAGTGGCAAAGGTGGCCTCCAGGACCAGGGCATAGGACCCTGGATTCGGCATCACCTCTGGGTGATCGGCCCTGCTCCAGCTGATAGGCTTATCGGACCAGTGCATGAACTCTGGAGTGTCTGATGCCACTGCGTTGACTTCTTGCTACTGCAGCCGCCTGCTGCGTCTATCATCTGCCACACTGGTGAACACCATGTAGGCTCCATGCTCTTTCGGGTACTCGTCTTGTACTGCGCCGACTGGCCTGGCAGCCGGCTGCTGGGGCGGAGGCGGAGGCGGCTGCCCAGTCAGTGGGGGAGGCGCCAGACCGTCTCCTTTGGCAATCCGGGTAAGCCAGTGGCACTTTATGGTGATGTGGTTCGACGGCTTCGCGCCGCTGTGGAACTTGCAGGGACCATTCAGAGTCTGCTCGTAGGAGAAAGCCGGCAACCAATTGGGCTTGCCGCCCTTCTGCCGCTTGGGCGGTGGCTGCTCCTCCGGCTGTTGGTCTTCGACCGCCGCGACCTGCCGACTACTGGAAGCCGGCTGCGGGGCCTTGCGCTTGTGATCGTTCTGCTGTTGTCGCCGACTGGTGTCTCCAGCCGGGGTTCTGGGAGCCTGAGGGGCCATTTTGCCGGTCGCGCTGACTTGGATCTCCGTCTTCATAGAAGAGTCAGTTGTGGCGTACTTGTCTGCTATGATCAGCAGCTCATCCAGGGTCTCCGGCTCGTCGCAGAGGAGCTTATGCTTGAGGAGGGTGCCTTCTCTGCACCCGGCGGTGAAGTACTCGATGGCCGGCACCTCGTGCACGCCCTCGCAGGAGTTTCGAAGCTCGGCCCAACGCGTGAGGTAGTCGCGAGTCGATTCGTCAGGGCCTTGCACGCACAAGGAGAGTTGGCGAGGCTTGGGAGGTCGCTTATATGTGCTCGTTAAGTTGCGGATGAAAGCCTCGGTGAAGTCGGACCAGCCGTTGATGCTGCGGGGTTTCAGGCTGTTCAGCCATGTCCGGGCTGTGCCCTGGAGCATGAGCGGAACATACTTCACGGCAACACGCTTGTTGCCGTTCGCTCTGCTGACGGCTGTGGAGTAGTCAACCAGCCAGTCCTCTGGCTTCACGGAGCCGGTGTACTTGGGAGTGTCTCTAGGGAGAGTGAACGCTTTGGGGAAGGGCTCATCTCGGATGTGGGGGCCGAAACACGGCGGTCCCAGCTCGTCTTCTTCTTCGAGCGCCAGGGATCGGTGGAGTCGGTCGATCCGGTGGCGGGCATCATTCTCTCCGAATCCCTCTCGGCGGCCGAGGCGGCCTCCGAGAGTCGGATGGTCGACAGGCGGCAGGGAGACTCGCCTTTCTCTACGGGGTGGAGGAGGCACATAGTCGTCCCGCCGCTCTACTGCTCTTGGGCGGCCGTCTTGGTCGCGCTCGATGGTGAGGCGAGTCCGTCTGCGACTCGCAGCCGGCTCCTTGTCTTTTCTTCCGCGGACCCCGCCAGTCGGCGTCCGAGATGTCGCACCTTGGTCTCGGCGGGGCGGCGGGGCGGCGTTCTTCTGCTGCGGCCCCTCGGTTCGGCAGCCAGCCGCGTTCTGCGCGCCAGCCGCGTCGAGGAGTTGCTGGACTCGCTCCGTCATCAGTCGGCGCTCTTCGCCTTCGAGTCCATCTAACTCGTCTGCCGCCGCCTGGGCAGCTCGAATGTTCTCGGCGGGCGTGGCGTATACGGGGCGATTGGCCCCGAACATGCTGGTGATGTCCGCACCGCGTTGCCGGACCGCGCCTAGGTGGCTCGGCCCCGTCGGAGCCGGCGAGCCGCCCACAGCGCGATCCATCTCACGCTGGTAGGCCTCTGACAAGCGTCTCATGCTGGCCAGCTTCTTCGCGCCTTCGATGAGCTGGAGGCGGCGTGCCTCCAGCGCTTCGGCGTCGGCGTCCTCTGGAATGGGCGCATCCAGGTCTTGTAGCGCTGCATCAAGCGGGTCACGAGCTCCTCCGTCGGAGCGCTCGCCATGGCCGATGACGAGCACTTCTGTGACGGTGCTCCCGCTGCCCTCCGCGCGAGGGAGCGGCTCGTCGTAGACCACCACGTTGGTGGGGAAGGCGTCGAGCAACGCGGTGTCGGAATCGACCATCATCGGGTCGGTGGAGCCTACGGACTCCAGGTCAGTGGCAGGCTCGCCAGCAACATGGAGGTCGTCGAGGAGGCCCCGAGAAGGCTCTCGGGGCCGCCGGTGCCTGCGTCGGATGCAGGCTCGTCGGAGAGGCTAACCTCGCCAACAAGATCGGCGAGGCAGCTGGCCACGCAAACGGTCTCAACGTCGCGCAGCGCGTCGGCGTGAACTTCTTCTGGCGTGCCGGGCTGGCTGCGCTCGCCAGGGAGGAAAAGGGTTCCTGTCCAGAACAGATCTCCGGACGACGGTGCACCTCGCCCCATGGTGGGCGCCAAATGTCGGGGGTTAGGTGCGACATATGCCAAAGGATGGCTTATCATGGTGGGGGCGAGTAGAACGTCGCCGGTGCCTGGAAGCGGGATGAGGCGTAGATATGCACGCCGGCGGATCTTACCCAGCTTCGGGGCTCTCCGAGGAGATAACACCCCTACTGCTGCTCTGCGGGGTCTCCGCATGGTCACTATGGTGATATGTATACAAAGTTGCTCCTCGAGCTATGTTCTGGAGGTAGGAGAAGGCAAGGCTAGCTCTCTCCCTTCTATGCTTCTGTCTAGTGGTAAAAGGATCGAACCCTTTGCATGGGTGCTCCGGGGGGTTTATATAGGCCTACCCCCCGGGGGTACAATGGTAATCCGACTGGGCGCGGGTCCCAGCCGTCTGTCTCTTAGGCCGCCGTCTTCTCCGCCGACTCCTGGGGGCCACCTCTGGTGGGCCCCGCCGACCGACCTGGCCACTGTAGCCGCGCCTCTGATGACGTTGGCTGGGTCGTGGGGGCGTGGCAACAGTGCCGCCGCCTGGCGGACGATCACTGTCGCCACTCCCCGTCTTATCTGGTTAATGGCGTGTGGGGCCCGTGGGAGGAACGGGCCGACTCTCGGGGGCCGACTCCCACGGGGTCCGTCTTCGGGTGCTCTCGCCGTCTTCGTCCCTCTCGTTAGCTAGCGGGGCCCGCCGTCTCCAGGCCGTACATGTGGGCCAACGTGGGAACAGTGCTTCGTCGTCAGGGCGGTCGTCAGGGCCGGTATGGCGACAGTGCCGTGCCGGACAGAGCTCTCCTCCGGTACGGCATACTGTAGCCATACCTACCCTTGGTAATCAATGTAGGGGAGGGCCGTACTCCGGCCATCCCTGGTCTCGTCCTTCTTCTCGAAGGCAGAGAGTGGTGAAGTCGCGGGACGACTCCCCATAGTCGGCCTCCCTGGAGTCGCCGATCGGGAGTCACAGCCGTCTCTAGGACTCAGCCGTGAGTGGGTGTCGGCGATGCTGCGGCCGACTCCCAGAGTCGGCTGATCGTCTTGGGATTCTTTGAGGGGCGTAGCCTGCCCCGATGTCTTGAAAGGTTCTGGGTGTCGGGTTAGCCTACCCGTGGCCCAATACTCCGACAGTGATAAATGGCGTGGTTGGGTTACCCACGTCCGTATTGATGAGAATCCCGTAAATGGGGGACACGATCTCTGCTTTGACAAGACGTGCCAAGGAAACCGCCTCACAAAACGCGCTAAGGTGGAGAAGTGAAAACGATTCGAATAAAGGCTTGGCCGTAGTGTGATGTCACACTACGGAATACGTCAGCAGATTATATTTGTGTTAATTTTATTCTCTCTCTGGCAATATGTGGAAACTTATTTTGCAGAGCCGGACACTATTCTTAGTGTTTACAATCTTTTATGAAGAACTTGGAGGAGGAACCCGCCTTGCAATGCCGAAGACAATCTTCGCGCCGGACTCGTCGTCATTGAAGCCTGGTTCATGGGCTACTGAGGGAGTCCTGGATTAGGGGATGTCCGGATAGCCAGACTATACCTTCAGCCGGACTCCTGGACTATGAAGATACAAGATTGAAGCCTTCGTCCCGTGTCCGGATAGGACTTTCCTTGGCGTGGAAGGCAAGCTTGGCGATGCGGATAATTAGATCTCCTACCACTGTAACCGACTTTGTGTAACCCTAACCCTCTCCGGTGTCTATATAAACCAGAGGGTTTTAGTCCGTAGGACAACAACTCCAACATACAACAATCATACCATAGGCTAGCTTCTAGGGTTTAGCCTCCTTGATCTCGTGGTAGATCTACTCTTGTACTACCCATATCATCAATATTAGTCAAGAAGGACGTAGGGTTTTACCTCCATCAAGAGGGCCCGAACCTGGGTAAAACATTGTGTCCCTTGTTTCCTGTTACCATCCGTCTAGGCGCATAGTTCGGGACCCCCTACCCGAGATCCGCCGGTTTTGACACCGACAGTGATGGTGGGAACCGGACCTGCTGGATCAAAACGCCCGCCGGCACGGTCGTCGCCGACCCGGTGCTGAGCGGAGGGGGTTCCTGGGGCTGCAGCGGCTGCTTCATAGGCGTGACAGACGCGGTAGGATGAAGCTGCAACAGCTGCTACATGTGGGCGACGGGCGTGGCGGGAGCCGCGAGGGCCGTCGATGGTCATTGCGGCCAGATGGGGGTGCTGGCGGGGGCGGCTGCACCGGCAACGGCTGCTGTATGGGGGGCGTCGTGGGAACCGGCGACGGACACCATGGGGCGGTGGCGGGCGGTGGCTGTAACGGCAGCTGGGGCTGCAGCGACCCAGCAAACGCCGCGGAGGCCGCCGAGTGCGGCGAGTACGACTGCAGGGCCGGCGGATGATACGTCTCCATCGTATCTACTTTTCCAAACACTTTTGCCCTTGTTTTGGCTCTAACTTGCATGATTTGAATGGAACGAACCGGACTGACACTGTTTTCAGCAGAATTGCCATGGTGTTATTTTTGTGCAGAAATAAAAGTTCTCGAAATGACCTGAAACTTCACGGAGAGTATTTTTGGAATATATATAAAAAACTGGCGAAAGAATCAAGACCAGGGGGGCCACACCCTGTCCACGAGGGTGGGGACGCGCCTACCCCCTGGGCGCGCCCCCTGTCTCGTGGGCCCCCTGGAGCTCCACCGACCTCAACTCCAACTCTATATATTCACGTTCGGGGAGAAAAAAATCAGAGAGAAGGATTCATCCTGTTTTACGATACGGAGCCTCCGCCAAGCCCTAATCTCTCTCGGGAGGGCTGATCTGGAGTCCGTTCGGGGCTCCGGAGGGGGGAATCCATCGCCATCATCATCATCAACCTTCCTCCATCACCAATTTCATGATGCTCACCGCCGTACGTGAGTAATTCCATCGTAGGCTTGCTGGGCGGTGATGGGTTGGATGAGATTTACCATGTAATCGAGTTAGTTTTGTTAGGGTTTGATCCCTAGTATCCATTATGTTCTGAGATTGATGTTGCTATGACTTTTCTATGCTTAATGCTTGTCACTAGGGCCCGAGTGCCATGATTTCAGATCTGAACCTATTATGTTTTCATTAATATATGTGAGTTCTTGATCCTATCTTGCAAGTCAATAGTCACCTACTATGTGTTATGATCTGGTAACCCCGAAGTGACAATAATCGGGACCACTCCCGATGATGACCGTAGTTTGAGGAGTCCATGTATTCACTAAGTGTTAATGCTTTGGTCCGATACTCTATTAGAAGGAGGCCTTAATATCCTTTAGTTTCCAATAGGACCCCGCTGCCACGGGAGGGTAGGACAAAAGATGTCATGCAAGTTCTTTTCCATAAGCAAGTATGACTATATTCAGAATACATGCCTACATTACATTGATGAACTGGAGCTAGTTCTGTGTCACCCTATGTTATAACTGTTGCATGAGGAATCGCATCCGACATAATTCTCCATCACTGATCCAATGCCTACGAGCTTTTCACATATTGATCTTTGCTTAGTTACTTTTTCGTTGCCACTGTTACAATTACTACAAAACTGGTACTGTTACCTTTGCCATCGTTATCGTTACTTCCATACTACTTTGCTACTAAATACTCTGCTGCATATATTAAGTCTTCCAGGTGTGGTTGAATTGACAACTCAACTGCTAATTGCTACCTATTGAGCACTGCGTTGGTTTTCCCTTGAAGAGGAAAGGGTGACGCAGCAAAGTAGCGTAAGTATTTCCCTCAATTTTTGAGAACCGAGGTATCAATCCAGTAGGAGATCACGCACGAGTCCCTCGCAACCAACGCGATAAAGGGGTTGTCAATCCCTCAACGGTCGCTAACGAGAGTGAGAATCTGATAGATATGATAAGATAATATTTTTGGTATTTTTATTATAAAGAGAAATAAACATGCAAAGTAAAATAAAAGTTAATGAAAATAACTAAGTATTGGAAGATTAATATGATGGAAGATAGACCCGAGGGCCATAGGTTTCACTAGTGGATTCTCTCAAGAGCATAAGTGTTACGGTGGGTGAACAAATTACTGTTGAGCAATTGATAGAATTGAGCATAGTTATGACAATATCTAGGTATGATCATGTATATAGGCATCACGACAAGTAGACCGACTCCTGCCTGCATCTACTACTATTACTCCACACATCGACCGCTATCCAGGATGCATATAGAGTATTAAGTTCATAAGAACAGAGTAACGCTTTAAGCAAGATGACATGATGTAGAGGGATAAACTCATGCAATATGATATAAACCCCATCTTGTTATCCTCGATGGCAACAATACAGTACGTGCCTTGTTGCCCCTGCTGTCACTGGGAAAGGACACCACAAGATTGAACCCAAAGCTAAGCACTTCTCCCATTGCAAGAATGATCAATCTAGTAGGCCAAACCAAACTGATAATTCAAAGAGACTTGCAAAGATAACCAATCATACATAAAAGAATTCAGAGGAGATTCAAATATTGTTCATAGATAAACTTGATCATAAACCCACAATTCATCGTCTCAACAAACACACCGCAAAGAAGATTACATCGAATAGATCTCCACGAGAATCGCGGAGAACTTTGTATTGAGATCCAAAGAGAGAGAAGAAGCCATCTAGCTAATAACTATGGACCCGAAGGTCTGAGCTAAGCTACTCACACATCATCGGAGAGGCTATGATGTTGATGTAGAAGCCCTCCGTGATCAATGCCCCTCCGGCGGAGCGCCGGAAAAGGCCCCAAGATGGGATCTCACGGGTACAGCAGGTTGCGGCGGTGGAATTAGGTTTTTGGCTCCGTATCTGGTAGTTTGGCGGTACGTAGGTATATATAGGAGGAAGAAGTTTGTCAGTGGAGCAACGTGGGCCCCACGAGGGTGGAGGGCGCGCCCACCTACCTCGTGCTCTCCTGGTTGCTTTCTTGACATAGGGTCCAAGTCCTCTGGATCACGTTTGTTCCAAAAATCACGTTCCCGAAGGTTTCATTCCATTTGGACTCCGTTTGATATTCCTTTTCTGCGAAACACTGAAATAGGCAAAAAACAACAATTTGCGCTGGGCCTTCGGTTAATAGGTTAGTCCCAAAAATAATATAAAAGTGTATTATAAATCCCATTAACATCCAAAACAGAATATAATATAGCATGGAACAATAAAAAATTATAGATACATTGGAGACGTATCACTAATACTTGAGAATATTCTTTAGCTCCCCTGTTGTTGAATCAATAAATTTGGGTTGAATACTCTATCCTCGAAAACTGTTGCGATCCCCTACACTTGTGGGTCATCAAGACTATTTTCTGGCGCCGTTGCTGGGGAGCATAGCTCTATTCTTTGAGTCACTTGTGATTTATATATGCTAGTCACTATGAAGAACTTGAAAGACAAAAAAACAAAAATTTATCCCTCAAAAACCAGGGGAGGTAAGGAACTGCCATCTAGCTCTGCACTTGATTCACCTTCTGTTTTGAGTAAACTTGCAACACCTAAACCTCCTTATGCTATTAATTCTGATATGTCACATGTTATTGATGATGCCACTTCTGCTATGCATGATACTTATGATGAAACTACTTCTATGCTTGATACTACTGTGCCACTTGGTGAATTTCTTGATGAACAACTTTCTAGGGCTAGAGAGAATGAAATTATTGAAACTGATAATATTGATGAAAGTGATGATGAAGATTCTCCCCTAGATATGAATTGCCTGTTGTGCCTGAGGGTTATGTTATGGATGAAGAAACTGCTAGAGATTTTCTTGCTTGCAATGATAGATATGATCTTAAGAAATTGTTAGCTAAGCTGGAAGAAAAAATCTTTGAATGCTAGAATGAAACATGACCCTGCTTTTGCTACTTCACCTATCTGATTTCCGATAAGGATTATGATTTCTCTGTAGATCTTGAGATAATTAGTTTGGTTGAATCTGATCCTTTTCATGGCTATGAATCTGAAACTGTTGTGGCACATCTTACTAAATTAAATGATATAGCCACCCTATTCACTCATGAGGAAATAATTCGTTACTACTATATCCTTAAGCTATTTCCGTTCTCATTAAAGGGTGATGCTAAAACATGGTTTAATTCTCTTGACCCTGGTTGTGTGCGTAATCCCCAGGATATGATTTATTACTTCTCTGCTAAATATTTCTCCGCTCATAAGAAACAAGCTGCTTTAAGGGAAATATATAATTTTTTGCAAATTGAAGAAGAGAGTCTCCCACAAGCTTGGGGGAGGCTTCTCCAATTACTTAATGCTTTGCCCGATCATCCTCTCAGGAAAAATGAAATACTTGATATCTTTTATAATGGACTAACCGATGCTTCGAGAGACCACCTGGATAGTTGTGCTGGTTGTGTTTTCAGGGAAAGAACTATTGATCAAGCTGACTCGCTATTGAATAATATGTTGAGTAATGAAAATAATTGGACACTTCCTGAACCAACTCCTAAGCCAACTCCGAAGAAAAGGGGTATTCTATTTCTCAGTCCTGAAGATATGCAAGAGGCAAAGAAATCTATGAAAGAAAAGGGTACTAAAGCTGAAGATGTTAAGAATTTACCACCTATTGAAGAAATACATGGTCTTGATAACCCGATACAGGTAGTAAAAGTAAATTCTCTTTATAGATTTGATGAAGGTGATATCCCTCGTTACAAGTCTACTAGCCAATGCTTAGATGAGTTTGATAATTTTATTGTTAAACAAGAAAACTTCAATGCTTATGTTGGTAGAAAATTGAAACGCAATGCTTATATGATTGAACACTTGAGTGATTATATGTCTAGAGTTAAAGGTGAACTTAAACGCATTAGTAAACATGCTTCCATGGTTACCACTCAAGTAGAACAAGTGCTTAAGGATCAAAATGATTTGCTCAATGAATTAAGTAATAAGAAGAATGACAATGCTGTTAGAGTTATGACTAGAGGGGGTAAAATGACTCAGGAACCATTGTGTCCTGAGGGCCACCCTTAGAGAATTGAGCAAGACTCTCAGAGAACTAATGTTGATGCACCTAGTACTTCTAAGAAGAAGAAAAAAATGATAGGACTTTGCATGCTTCTAGTGAACCTGTTGTTGACACACCTGAGAATCCCAACGATATTTCTATTTTTGATGGTGAAACATAATTTGGTAATGAACATGAACCTAGCGATAATGTTAGTGATGATGTTCATGTTGATGCTCATCCGAGCAATAACAATGATGTAGAGATTGAACCTGTTGTTGATCTTGATAACCCACAATCAAAGAATCAACGTTATGATAAGAGAGACTTCATTGCTAGGAAGCACGGTAAAGAAAGAGAACCATGGGTTCAGAAACCCATGCCATTTCCTCCTAAACCATCCAAGAAAAAGGATGATGAGGATTTTGAGCACTTTGCCGAAATGATTAGAACTATCTTTTTACGTATGCATTTGACTGATATGCTTAAAATGTATCCTTATGCTAAGTACATGAAAGAAATTGTTACAAATAAAAAAAGATACCGGAAGCTGAAATTTCCGCCATGCTTGCTAATTATACTTTTAAAGGAGGAATACCTAAGAAACTAGGAGATCCAGGAGTACCAACTATACCATATTCCATTAAAAGAAACTATGGTTCATCCTTCGTACAGTAAACTGGAGAAACCTCCATACATGTTTCATCTTCATGCATGGCAGCGGAATGTACTAGATATAGACCACATCCACTACGCTGCAATGGATGGCTACCTTTGCTTCAATATCTACAAGGATTGGATGAAGAGCAACAACCAAGTGTGCGGTTCAAGCAAAGAAGATCAGCCAAGAGGAAGAGGGAGAAGGACGAAGTCGAGGACGTGGACGAGGACTCCGAGTAAGGTGGCAGTGTCGTTGCTCATGGTGGTTCTAATGCAGTGTCTACCGGAATAGTTGCAAAGTTTAATTTCAGGTGTGCTTAATTTAATTTGAGGGGTGTGTTTTGCTAAGCCCCCAGCAGAACTATGTTATGTTTATTCTTGTTACTTTAACTCTTCAGTACGTACATACTAGTATTTCTTACATTTCATCTTTTAGTTGGTATAGTACTACCACTCGTTTTTTCACATTATATACGTACAATATATATGGCCAACATAGTATAGCCAGCAGTTTAGTTGTCAAAGAATTTCAGGGTGCTTAGTTTTGTCAAAGAATTCCAGGGTGCTTAGTTTTATTTGAGGGGTGGGTTGTGCACTTGTGCTCGACACCATTATTGTGACAAGCCTTTTTAATAGTACTATATGCATAATTTGGCGACGAGCACACTCTATATGTACCACATTTTTTTCAATTTCAAGTTTTGCTCCATGGCGCAATCCATCGATACTACTACTGTACAAAAGTGGAGTATATACATTTTTTAAAAGGCTAGAGGGCAGGGCATTCTAGCTCGGTCGGTTTCACGAGAGGCGAGGGCCTTTGTGATTTGACGGCTCATTACTGCTGTCAAATCGAATAGTACTGCGCCGCCCTCTGCACGCCCGGCGCCTCCATTAAACCCCTCCGTTAAACCCGCATGCAAATCGAGAATCCTACTCCGGCCACACGTCCGTTCATGAGCGGGCCGGAATTAAACGCAACACCGGCCGAGCTCCTCCTGTCCGCCCTCAGTTTAAACGAGGCTTGACGCCGACCAAGCTTCTACCGTCCGCCCTCTATTTACACGAGGCCAGACAGGCAGCGGGCAAGAATCTCACCCCTCCGCCGCTCCCCCATCTCCTCCTTCACCATTTTCTCCACTCTTCCGATGGCTTCCGATGAGCCGTTCTCCGGCATATTACCCGGTTGGGTGGCCTGCCGAGCCCTCCGGATACGCGCTAGGCCGCTCGGTGCTTCACCAACCTCGCTTGGCCCGACGGAGCCAGTTGCCGCCCCAAGCAGGCGCGTGGTTCAGCAACTTGCCGCTCCAGTTCAGCTCGATGAGGAGTGGCGAGTTGCTCCACACCGGCATGCTACCTCTTGAGCTTGCGTTGGTTTTCCTCGAAGAGGTAAGGATGATGCCGCAGAGTAGCGTAAGTATTTCCCTCAGTTGTTGAGAACCAAGGTATCAATCCAGTAGGAGGCCACGCGCAAGTCCCTCGTACCTACACAACACAAAGAGCTCAACGCAACCAACGCGATTAGGGGTTGTCAATCCATTCACAGTCACTTAAGAAAGTGAGATTCGATAGATAATATTTTGGTATTTTTGATATAAAGATGCAAAGTGGAAAGTAAAAGGCAAAGTAAAAACAAAGCAAGATTAAAGTGATGGAGATTGATATGGCGAGAATAGACCCGGGGGCCATAGGTTTCACTAGTGGCTTCTCTCAAGAGCATAAGTTTTCTACGGTGGGTGAACAAATTACTGTTGAGCAATTGACAGAATTGAGCATAGTTATGAGAATATCTAGGCATGATCATGTATATAGGCATCCCGTCCGTGACAAGTAGATCGAAACGATTCTGCATCTACTACTATTACTCCACTCATCGACCGCTATCCAGCATGCATCTAGAGTATTAAGTTAGAAACAGAGTAACGCTTTAAGCAAGACGACATGATGTAGAGAGATAAATTCATGCAATATGAAATAAACCCCATCTTGTTATCCTCGATGGCAACGATACGATACGTGTCTTGCTGCCCCTTCTGTTACTGGGAAAGAACACCGCAAGATCGAACCCAAAGCTAAGCACTTCTCCCATGGCAAGAACTACCAATCTAGTTGGCCAAACCAAACGGATAATTCGAAGAGACTTGCAAAGATAACCAATCATACATAAAAGAATTCAGAGAAGATTCAAATATTATTCATAGATAGACTTGATCATAAACCCACAATTCATCGGTCTCAACAAACACACCGCAAAAGAAGAAGATTACATCGAATAGATCTCCACAAGAGAGGGGGAGAACATTGTATTGAGATCCAAAAAGAGAGAAGAAGCCATCTAGCAAATAACTATGGACCCGAAGGTCTGAAGTAAACTACTCACACTTCATCGGAGAGGCTATGATGATGTAGAAGCCCTCTGTGATGACGGCCCTCTCCGGCGGAGCTCCGGAACAGGCCCCAAGATGGGATCTTGTGGATACAGAAAGTTGCGGCGGTGGAATTAGGTTTTTGGCTCCTGTTCTGATCGTTTTGGGGTAGGTGGATATATATAGGAGGAAGGAGTACGTCGGTGGAGCACCGAGGGGCCCACGAGGCAGGGGGCGTGCCCTGTAGGGGGGCGGCGTCCCACCCTCGTGACCGCCTCCGGTACTTCTTGGAGTAGGGTCCGAGTCTCCTGTGTCATAATCGGGAAGAAAATCATGTTCCAAAAAGGGTTTTTCTGTTTGGACTCCGTTTGATATTCTGTTTCTTCGAAACACTGAAATAGGAAAAAAAACAGCAATTCTGGGCTGGGCCTCCGGTTAATAGGTTAGTCCCAAAAATAATATAAAAGTGAAAAATAAAGCCCAATATAGTCCAAAACAGTAGATAATATAGCATGGAGCAATCAAAAATTATAGATACGTTGGAGACATAACATGGCACGGCGGCGAGCACGCTGGTACGGGCACCGTCGCTGCCGCGTCGTACCGCGCCACCAGTGTCTGCGGTGGCCGCGCCTCCCGTGTCTGTGGGCGCGCCTCCCGTGCCTGCGGCAGCGCCATGCAGGCAGATACAGAAGCCGGGTGCGTGGAGAGCGACGAGTCGGTGGCCAGCTTCTCCGTGTCTGCCGCCATCATCGAGGAGAAGTAGAACACGGGAGGCCGCCGCCACTTGGGACCCATGAAGGCCACCGCCGAGGCGACGACCGCGGATTCAGGTGGTTTCTTTGCTGCTTCGTCTCTTCCGAGGACCTTCGTCGACCCCGCAAGTGTCTGACGGACATGTGGAAGACAAAGGGATCCACGGGCGGCCATTTAGAACTAAAATAAGTCTAGATACATCCATTTCTAGGACAAGTATTTCCGAACGGAGGGAGTATTGATTATACAAGAGAGTCGGATTGGCACCTCTTAGTTCATGTAAATGTAATGAAATCCATCATGTTTATATGAAGATCCGGCTTTTTTATACGAAATCCTTCATGCTTATATGAAATCAGTCCGTGCTTGCACGAATTTCATCTGGTTTCTTAGAGTTGTAAAAATATATCCCGCTGGCGTTTGATGTCGTCCTTCGCTTAAGGAAGAGGGAGGAAATTTGCCGGCTGCCGTTGGAGATGCTCTTTATGCTGGAAATAATAGAGTGACATCCAATCCATTTGAGTTAATTGCCTGTATGATTGTCCCTCTATAAAAAGTTAATTGCATGTACAGTGTACACGTGACTTGTAGGGTGGCTACAACTTCGTAGAGAAAGTTAAAAAGAAACAAGTCCATCCTTAATCTTGTATTCTAAGTAGTCTGTGGGTTCCACTGTCAGTACAGTAACGAAAGAAGTATATATTAAATAAGTAGAGTAATATATAATATAAAAATATAAAGTTAAAAGACAGAATTCGAACTCATGTCATCGCGTTGCAAGCATCCGGCGCTAACCAGCCCAACGCATTTTTGTTGTAGACCATGCTGGAGATATATCTCCATGTCTACTCTTATATATACTCCATTCGTTCCTAAATATTTGTCTTTTTCAGATTTCAAATGGACTACCACATACGGATGTGTATGTAGACATATTTTAGAGTCTAGATTCACTCATTTTGCTCCGTATGTCTTTTCATGAAGGGGTCAGATTTGTCCTTGATTTATTTATGAGGTATCCAGATGGCACTGCACCGCCAAGAAAAGAGGGTAACATCAAAATTATGGACTACTTTTTTGAGTATGTTGGTAAGGTCCTGTCATAGTCACTTGTTGAAATATCTAAAAAGACAAATACTCCCTCCGTCCGGAAATACTTGTCATCAAAATGGATAAAAGGAAATGTATCTAGACGTATTTTAGTTTTAGATACATCTCTTTTTATCCATTTTGATGACAAGTATTTTCGGACGGAGGGAGTAGAAAACAGAGTTGGTGATGGTGTGCGTGCCATCCTGCAATATTGGTCGTCGGATTTATATCTAACAGATAGGAAAGAAACTATTGCAATTTTGCAAAAATATACCCACACGTCTCTCCATGTTCGCAAATAAGGCCTTTCCTCGTTCAACCTTTTCTCTCACAAGATAAAGTACTCATACAAATGCATCTTGATGTTCCGTGCAACGCACGGGCAGCTAGCTAATTTCTTTTAAAATAGTTGATGCGATAATTGGGTTGAAGTGATATATTTTATGTCTGCCCCGAATGATTTCAGATTCACTAGTAGTAACAAAGAAAAGGTTGCCTTGTTAATTAACAGAAAACAGGGTGAAAACTATCACATGAGGCCGGTAAAAACAAGGCACACTGGGTTCAGCGTCATCGTTACTACAGCTGTGCGCGCGTGAAAAGTCTACATATCGAGGGGGCTACCGAGCGAGGCACCGAGACACAATGTTTGAGAGAGAAACCAATTGACAGATTATGATCAGATCGAGTTGTCATCCTTCTGCTGTCATTTGGGGGGGGGGAGGGAGAGAAAGACGTATGGAGAGTGTGCGCGGTAGGTATAGAGGCACAACTAGCGAGTGTGTGTGTGTGTGTGTGTGTGTGTGTTTGAAAGAGGAGTAGATAGATTATTATCAAGATCGATGTGCCACCCTACTCCTTCAGTGCCGGGTAGTGTGTGTGTATGTTTGAGAGAGAAGCCAGTCGATAGATTAGTATAAAGATTGAGGTGTCACCCTACTCCTTCGGTGTTTGGAAGTGTGGGTGTGTGTGGGGGGCAGTGACACTCACATATCTCTACTCTTATAAAAAAACAGAGTTCATGATGATGGTGTTCCTGCCATCCTGCAATATAGTCCATCCGATTTATATCCGACAGACAGGAAGGAAACTATGGCAATTTTGCAAAAAGATACCCACACCCCTCTCTGCATTTGCAAATAAGGCATTCCCTCGTTCATCCTTTTCTCCCACAAGATAAACTTCTCATACAAATGCATCTTGATGTTCCGTGCAACGCATGGGCATCTTGGTAGTAGGGAGAAGGAGTTTGTGTGACACATATCTAGCTATATTAAGGGATAGATAGATAGCATATGTGTGAGAGACATTATTATACTTTGAGACATTAGTGGCTGTGGGTGGGCGGAATTAAAGGGGTGGGCGTGTTAGACATAGAGAGCGTGTGTGTTTCTGTGTGAGAGACTTGTAGGACGGGGTAGAAAGACGAATTTAACCCTGACGGAGGGAGAGAAATACACGAAGTGCGCGTGTGTGATTCCGATGCCCACAGGGAAATGAGATATGTATGCGTGTGAGAGCGATTGCACAATTCATTCACGTATCACTATCTAGCGATCGTGGACGTGCATTGCTTGAACATAAGTCAATATCTACTTCGTATCGTGGCCAAAGGTACAATATCGATTCAACACTATAAAGATTGGACACTCACATGTCACATTTTTTTCTATTTAAATAAACCTTTTCAGTTGTGCATGCTAAAGTTACAGTGATGTTTCTTCAAACAACCAATGTAGCTATCATGTACATGCACCATTGTTACTCTTGCATTCAAATTCATTAGTCTTGGATGATTTAAGTTTCTATTTTGAAGTAATATATGTAATATTCATATATGAATTCAAGGGTACGCAATTTATGAAATGGAGGCTATGTAATCATATGAAGTAACACTTTTAAGTAGCTGACTACAATATCCATTTCTTTTTGTGCGCCTCTACACTAACACGTTAATGCATTATGTTTAAAGTAAATAACCAATGGCACTAAATTATCTATTTACACGAGAAATACATAGGCTGAGCATTTGATCCCTTTTTTTTGTGAACGCGCCACTACACCCGTACGATTGGCCGCGCCCATGTGAACGTCCAAGTTATCGGCGCATCATCTCGAGTTATTGTCTTTTTTTCTGGGGTGGACTTCACACTAGTTATTAACTGCTGACACATGCCCCGTGTACACAGTCTAGCATGACCTTCCCACTAGCACGGTCCAAAATTAGTTGAAACTGGATACGAACGATCCCGCGGGCGGCAAAATCTCCTGCCTCCTTCTAAAATTTCCGCCACCTTAGTCTTTAGCATGCGAAATCCCCCTTTTGTCCATGGTGCACGGAGACCAATAGTTACAATACCGCCCTCATCTACATGATAGTTCGGGGCTGCTTTGGTAACTTCCGGTTCCCCCACTACACGGCACCCCCATTTCCTTTCCCCCTCCCGCAAAAACAACTAAGTCCACAGCACCAGAGCATCTTACATCACGCCGTCCGTACTTCATCGCCCTTTCTCCCCTCCCCTCTCGAAACCGGCGTACCATAGCCCATTCACTGCCAGCGGCGTCCACCTCGCCGAATCTGCTTCTGCGGCCCCATCTACCCCTCCCACCTCCCCAAGAAACAAGTAGACTGCTCATCCACCATTTTACCACAACCCATTCAGTGCCGGCCTTGTCCATGGCGCCAGATCTGCTTCGCCAGTACTCTCGTCAACCGCCGCACATCTGCAGCTGCTCATTCGTACTCCCCACCGGAGACGCTTCGTCCACACCCCCCCGGAGCCGCCCCACCGACGCCCCCGTCGACGGCCTCTGATCCTCTTCGCCGACACCTTCCTCAACCCTACCGAAGCCGCTTCGCCGACACCTTACTCAACCCTACCGGAGCCGCTTCGCCGACACCATCGTCAACCCTACTAGAGTAGCTTTGCCTATACCATTCTCAACCCTACCGGGGCCGCTTTGCCAACTCGCAAGTCCACGACCTCAGATCCGCTTCCTCGCACCCTCATCCAACCTACTGGAGCAGCTTCTGACGCCCCGTCCACGGCCGCAGATCCGCATTGTCGACACCACCCTTAACCCAACCACCGGAGCAGCTTCTGATGCCCCATCCACGGCCGCAGATCTGCATCGTCGAAACCATCTTTAACCCAACCGCCGGAGCAGCTTCTGACGCCCCATCCACGGCCGCAGATCCACATCGTCGACACCATCCTTAACCGACCACCGGAGCAGCTTCACCTACGCCCTCGTCCACGGCCACAGATCCGCTTCGCCCACACCGTAGTCCACCCTACCGAAGCCGCTCCACAAACACCCTACTCGACGGTTCTAGATCTCCTTACCGGACCCCGACAGCCAGCGCAGCATCATCACCCTTGATGTTTCTAACCTGATTCCCACCGTCTGGAGAGATGCCAAGCACCCGCCACGACCTAGGTACTTGTCACCTTTAAACCCGTCCAACATCACCTGCCCGATGTACTTCAAAATACTAACCGGTCGCTGTTACCTGTTATGCAGCTGGCAAAAACTACAAGGACGATGTTTCTTCTGGATCTAACAGTTTGGCCAACCAAGATCCTGGACTGAGGCATTGCTATGATCTTGTAAGCGCGTCTCTCTCTCTACTGTTGTTCTGTGCCTGCCAGCGTGCTTTGCTAGGATTTTCGACTAGTAATCCCTTTGTGCAGACAATGATTTCTACTATTGGCTGCTAAATTAGATATGTAGATTGCATACATGATACTACCTCGTACCTCCGTTCCTAAATATAAGTCTTTCTAGAGATTCTACTATAGGCTACATACGGAGCAAAATGAGTGAATCTACACTCGAAAATGCATCTATATACATCTGTATGTGGTCCATACTGGAATCTCTACAAAGACATATATTTAGGAACATGGGAACTACAGTACACAAAATCGTAGGAGGCATGTAGGAATTCCAGTGCACTACATTAGGCTCCCTTAGAGTGCCTGCTAGTCCAGCATACAGAGTCATGGCTAGTTTATGGTATGCACACAATCGTTAATTGATGGTTTAAATATGCGCAAGGGATATGCAATGTAGTATCATGTAGAGATGTCTGAAATTACTCGTGTCAACTTGCAGATAGGGTTACACAATGAAAAAGTACAAGATGTATGTGGCAATTTCATGGAACATCGCAAAAAAAGGAGAGGCAGCGGTGAGCCTATACAGTGTGCTATGGTACGTCAGTCCTCCATTGCAATCATCGTGACATGTTATTTGTATGCCAGTTCTATTAGCCAAGTTTCTTAGAGACAGTTATTATGAGTTATCCTAAGAAAATAAGCACCTATGAATATAAGCTCCATGTAATAAGCCAACCAGTTCTTTTCATTGCGTTTTCAGCTTATCTTTGGTATGATCAGTGGAAAGTCTAGATTGCATTATATATTTTTTCATTTTGCTGCCCATATGGAAATTAATTTGACTTGCAAACATCACAAATTGAACCCAGTGCAGTAATTAATATGATAGGAAAACGAACCATCACTATTTCCTCAAAATGCAAATACAAAGATACCATCTACTTGGCACAATCTACTTTGGTCAATGTTTTCCATAGAGATCACATTGCCTAATTTAAACGAAGAACACATGACCCACATTTAAATGAAGAACAATTATTTATTGAAATTCGGTGGTCCAAGTGGTTGGTTATTATCGTATAGCAGCAACACCTGAAAGCATCATATAGCAGCAGCAGCTCATATCAACTCATCATACAGCAGCAGCAGTCTGCAATTCATCATATACCAGCAGCAGCTCATAACAATTCATCATATAGCAGCAGCAGGAGCAGCTCATAGCAATTCATCATATAGCAGCAGCAGGAGCAACTCATAGCAATTCATCATATAGCAGCAGCAGGAGCAGCTTGTAGCAACTCATCATATAGCAGCAGCAGCAGCTCATAGCAATTGATCATATAGCAGCAGCAGCTCATAGCAACTCATCATACAGCAGCAGCAGCTCATAGCAATTCATCATATAGCAGCAGCAGGAGCAGCTCATAGCAATGCATCATATAGCAGCAGCAAAAGCAGCTCATAGCAATTCATCGTATAGTGGATCAGAATGAAAGTTTGGCAAAAAATCAGAGGAGATCCTCACCTTGTTGGACGAGCTCATCCTTCAACAGCACCTCAAGGCCATGGCCTGGGAGGAGGGGAGGGGGAATAAGGTGCCTTCTGCCGCAGTGTGGCATCAGCCGTAGTTGTGCAGCGCCTGCCGGAGTAGTGCGTTGTACGAACCATAGTGGAGCAGCTGCTGGAGACCATGAGAATGAGGGGCGACGCCAGAGGGAGGAGCAGCCAGGGATATTTGCCCCTACCCGCCGGCCATGTAGCCTAGCTAGACATAGCATCGTCGAGGACCAGGCCAGATGGGACCAGTGGCGACGGCTCCATCCGGATATGGCCAATATGGCCAATATCATATTGCTCCTTTTGATCTCCATCTTCGGGGCTCCATGATCATCATTGTCACCGGCATGACACCATGATCTCCATCATCATGATCTCCATCATCGTGTCTTCATGAAGTTGTCACGTCAACTATTACTTCTACTACTATGGCTAACGCTTTAGCAATAAAGTAAAGTAATTACATGACGATTTAAGTTGACACGCAGGTCATAAATAAATTAAGACAACTCCTATGGCTCCTGCCGGTTGTCATACTCATCAACATGCAAGTCGTGATTCCTATTACAAGAACATGATCATCTCATACATCACATATATCATACATCACATCCTTTGGCCATATCACATCACATGGCATACCCTGCAAAAACAAGTTAGACGTCCTCTAATTGTTGTTTGCATGTTTTACGTGGCTGGTATGGGTTTCTAGCAAGAACGTTTCTTACCTACGCAAAACCACAACGTGATATGTCAATTGCTATTTACCCTTCATAAGGACCCTTTTCATCGAATCCGATCCGACTAAAGTGGGAGAGACTGGCACCCGCTAGCCACCTTATGCAACTAGTGCATGTCAGTCGGTGGAACCTGTCTCACGTAAGTGTACGTGTAAGGTCGGTCCGGGCCGCTTCATCCCACAATGCCGCCGAATCAAGATTGACTAGTAACGGTAAGCATATTGAACAAAATCAACGCCCACAACTACTTTGTGTTCTACTCGTGCAAAGAATCTACGCAACAGACCTAGCTCATGATGCCACTGTTGGGGAACGTAGTAGAAATTCAAATTTTTCCTACGTATCACCAAGATCTATCTATGGAGAAACCAACAACGAGGGGAAGGAGAGTGCATCTACATACCCTTGTAGATCGCTAAGCGGATGCGTTCAAGTGAACGGGGTTGATGGAGTCGTACTCGTCATGATCCAAATCACCGATGACCAAGTGCCAAACGGACGGCACCTCCGCGTTCAACACACGTACAGCCCGGTGACGTCTCCCATGCCTTGATCCAGCAAGGAGAGAGGGAGAGGTTGAGGAAGACTCCATCCAGCAGCAGCACAACGGCGTGGTGGTGGTGGAGGAGCGTGGCAATCCTGCAGGGCTTCGCCAAGCACCGCGGGAGAGGAGGAGGGAGAGAAGCAGGGCTGTGCCAAGAGAGAGATTGAATCGCGTGTATTGGGCAGCCCAAACCTCAAGTATATATAGGGGGAGGGGAGGGGCTGCGCCCCCACCTAGGGTTCCCTCCTCAGGGGTGGCGGCAGCCCCAGATCCCATCTGGGGTGGCGGCCACAAGGGGGAGAAGGGGGAGGCGCACCTGGGGTGGGCCTTAGGGCCCATCTGCCCTAGGGTTTGCCCCCTCCCCTCTTGGAGGCGCCATGGGCCATGGTGGGAGGCGCCCCAGCCCACCTAGGGGCTGGTCCCTTCCCACTATTGGCCCATGTAGGCCTCTGGGGCTGGTGGCCCCTCCCGGTGGACCCCCGGATCCCTCCGGTGGTCCCGGTACACTACCGGTGACGCCCAGAACACTTCCGGTGGCCAAAACCATACTTCTTATATGTAAATCTTTACCTCTGGACCATTCCGGAACTCCTCGTGACGTCCAGGATCTCATCCCGGACTCCGAAAAACATTCGGTAGCCACATACGAACTTCCTTTATAACCCTAGCGTCATCGAACCTTAAGTGTGTAGACCCTACGGGTTCGGGAACCATGCAGACATGACCGAGACGTTCTCAAGTCAATAACCAACAGCGGGATCTGGATACCCATGTTGGTTCCCACATGTTCCACGATGATCTCATCGGATGAACCGCGATGTCGAGGATTCGATCAATCCCGCATACAATTCCCTTTGTCTAGCGGTATAGTACTTGCCCGAGATTCGATCATCGGTATCTCGATACCTTCTTCAATCTCGTTACCGGAAAGTCTGTTTACTCGTTCCGTAACACATCATCCCGTGATCAACTCCTTGATCACATTGTGCACATTATGATGATGTCCTACCAAGTGGGCCCAGAGATACCTCTCCGTCACACGGAGTGACAAATCCCAGTCTCGATTCGTGCCAACCCAACAGACACTTTCGGAGATACCTGTAGTGTACCTTTATAGCCACCCAGTTACGTTGTGACGTTTGGCACACCCAAAGCATTCCTACGGTATCCGGGAGTTGCACAATCTCATGGTCTAAGGAAATGATACTTGACATTAGAAAAGCTTTAGCATACGAACTACACGATCTTGTGCTAGGCTTAGGATTGGGTCTTGTCCATCACATCATTCTTCTAATGATGTGATCCCGTTATCAATGACATCCAATGTCCATGGTCAGGAAACCGTAACCATCTATTGATCAACGAGGTAGTCAACTAGAGGCTTACTAGGGACATGGTGTTGTCTATGCATCCACACATGTATCTGATTTTCCTATCAATACAATTCTAGCATGGATAATAAACGATTATCATGAACAAGGAAATATAATAATAACTAATTTATTATTGCCTCTAGGGCATATTTCCAACAGTCTCCCACTTGCACTAGAGTCAATAATCCAGTTCACATCGTTATGTGATTGCAATGATTCCAATACCCATGGGGTTTGATCATATCTCGCTTGTGAGAGAGGTTACTAGTCAATGGGTCTGAATCTTTCAGATCCGTGTGTGCTTTACAAATATCTATGTCATCTCCTAGATGCAGTTACCACGCTCTATTTGGAGCTATTCCAAATAGCTGTTCTACTATACGAATCCAGTTTACTACTCAGAATAATCTGGATTAGTGTCAAAGTTTGCATCGGCTTAACCCTTTACGACGAACTCTTTTTCCACATCCATAATCGTGAAAATTCCTTAGTCCACTAGTTACTAAGGATAACCTTGACCGTTGTCCTGTGATCCATTTCTATATCACACTTGTACCCCTTGACTGACTCATGGTTTGGCACACTTCAGGTGCGGTACATAACATAGCATACTTTAGAGCCTATGACTAAATCATAGGGGACGACCTTCGTCCTTTCTCTCTATTCTGCCGTGGTCATGTCTTGAGTCTTGCTCAATACTCACACCTTGTAACACAGCCGAGAACTCCTTCTTTGTTGATCTATTTTGAACTCCTTCAAAATCTTGTCATGGTATGTGTTCATTTGAAAGTACTATTAAGCGATTTTGATCTATCCTTATAGATCTTGATGCTCAATGTTCAAGTAGCTTAATCCAGGTTTTCCATTGAAAAACACTTTCCAAATAACCCTATATGCTTTCCAGAAATTCTACATCATTTCTGATCAACAATATGTCAACAACATATACTCATCAGAAATTCTATAGTGCTCCCACTCACTTCTTTGGAAATACAAGTTTCTCATAAACTTTGTATAAACCTAAAATCTTTGATCATCTCATCAAAGCGTACATTCCAATTCCGAGATGCCTACTCCAGTCCTTATAAGGATTGCTGGAGCTTTGCATACTTGTTAGCATCTTTCAGGATTGACAAACCCTTCTGGTTGTATCACATACAACCTTTCCTCAAGAAAATCGTCGAGGAAACAATGTTTTGACATCCTATCTGCAAGATTTCATAAATAATGCAGTAACTGCTAACATAATTCCAACAGACTCTTAGCATCGCTACGAGTGAGAAAATCTCATCGTAGTCAACTCCTTGAACTTGTCGGGAAACATCTTAACGACAAGTCGAGCTTTCTTAATGGTGACATTTACCATCATTGTCCGTCTTCCTTTTAAAATCCATCTGTACTCAACAGCCTCACGACCATCGACCCGTTCGGCCAAAGTCTACACTTTGTTTTCATACATGGATCCTCTCTCGGATTTTATGGCCTCGAGCCATTCATCGGAATCCGGGCCCACCATCGCTTCTCCATAGCTCGTAGGTTCATTGTTGTCTAGCAACATGACTCCCAAGACAGGATTACGTACCACTCTGAAGTAGTACGCATCCTTGTCGTCCTACGAGGTTTGGGAGTGACTTGATCCGAAGTCTCACGATCACTATCATAAGCTTCCACTTCAATTGGTAGGTGCCATAGGAACAACTCCTATGCCCTGCTACACACTAGTTGAAGTGACGGTTCCATAACCTCATCAAGTCTCCACCATCCTCCTATTCAATTCTTTCGAGAGAAACTTTTCCTCGAGAAAGGACCCGATTCTAGAAACAATCCCTATTGCTTTCGGATCCGAGACAGGAGGTATACCCAACTGTTTTGGGTGTCCTATGAAGATGCATTTATCCGCTTTGGGTTCGAGCTTATCAGCCTGAAACTTTTTCACATAAGCATCGCAGCCCCAAACTTCTAAGAAATGACAACTTAGGTTTCTCTAAACCATAGTTCATACGGTGTCATCTCATCGGAATTACGTGGTGCCCTATTTAAAGTGAATGCGGTTGTCTCTAATGCCTAACCCATAAACTATCGTGGTAAGTAGATAAGAGACATCATGGTACGCATCATATCCAATAGGGTGCAGTTATGATGTTCGGACACACCATCACACTATGGTGTTCCAGGCGGTACTAGTCGTGAAACAATTTCCACAATGTCTCAATTGTGTACCAAACTCGCAACTCAGATATTCATCTCTATGATCATATCATAGATATTTTATCCTCTTGTCACGACGATATTCAACTTCATTATGAAATTACTTGAACCATTCAATAATTCAGACTTGTGTTTCATCAAGTAAATATACTCAGTATCTACTCAAATCATCTGTGAAGTAAGAGCATAACGTTATCCCCTGCGTGCCTCAGCACTCATTGGACTGCACACATCAAAATGTGTTACTTCCAACAAGTTGCTTTCTTGTTCCATTTTACTGAAACCGAAGCTTTCAGTCATCTTGCCCATGTGGTATGATTTGCATGTCTCAAGCGATTCAAAATCAAGTGAGTCCAAACGGTCCATCTGCATGGAGTTTCTTCATGCGTTTTATACCAATATGACTTACATGGCAGTGCCACAAGTAGGTGGTACTATCATTACTATCTTATATCTTTTGGCATGAACATGTGTATCACTACGATCGAGATTCAATAAACCATTCATTTTAGGTGCAAGACCATTGAAGGTATTATTCAAATAAATAGAGTAACCATTATTCTCCTTAAATGAATAACCGTATTGCGATGGACTTAATCCAATCATGTCTATGCTCAACGCAAACACCAAATAACAATTATTTAGGTTTAACACCAATCTCGATGGTAGAGGGAGCGAGCGATGCTTGATCATATCAACCTTGGAAGCACTTCCAACACATCTCGTCAGCTCACCTTTAGCTAGTCTCCGTTTATTCCGTAGCTTTTATTTCGAGTTACTAACACTTAGCAATCGAACCGGTGTCTAATACCCTGATGCTACTAGGAGTACTAGTAAAGTACACATTCACATAATGTATATCTAATATACTTCTATTGACAGCCTTCTCATCTACCAAGTATCTAGGGTAATTCTGCTCCAGTGGCTGTTCCCCTTATTACAGAAGCACTCAGTCTCGGGTTTGGGTTAACCCTTGGGTTTCTCCACTAGAGCAGCAGCTGATTTGCCGTTTCATGAAGTATCCCTTCTTGCCCTTGCCCTTCTTGAAACTAGTGGTTTCACTAACCATCAACAATTGATGCTCCTTCTTGATTTCTACTTTCGCGGTGTCAAACATCGCGAATATTTCAAGGATCATCATATCTATCCCTGATATGTTATAGTTCATTACGAAGCTCTAGCAGCTTGGTGGCAATGACTTTGGTGAAACATCACTATCTTATCTGGAAGATCAACTCCCACTCGATTCAAATGATTGTTGTACTCAGACAATCTGAGCACAAGCTCAACGATTGAGCTTTTCTCCCTTAGTTTGCAGGCCAAGAAAATCGTCGGAGGTCTTATACCTCTTGACGTGGGCACGAGCCTGAAATCCCAATTTCAGCCCTCGAAACATCTCATATGTTCCGCGACATTTCAAAAATGTCTTCGGTGCCTCAATTCTAAACCATTTATCATTACCGAACTATCATGTAGTCATCAAAACGTGTATGTCAGATGTTCGCAACATCCACAGACCACGTTCGAGGTCCAGCACACCGAGCGGTGCATTAAGGACACAAGCCTTCTACTGTCCGCATAATTGCTACTATCAACTTTCAACTATATTTTCTCTAGGAACATATCTAAAACAGTAGAACTAAAGCGCGAGCTTACGACATAATTTGCAAAGATCTTTTGACTATGTTCAGGATAATTAAGTTCATCTTATGAACTCCCACTCAGATAGACATCCCTCTAGTCATCCAAGTGATTACATGATCCGAGTCAACTAGGCCGTGTCCGATCATCACGTGAGACGGACTAGTCATCATCGGTGAACATCTTCATATTGATCATATCTACCATACGACTCATGCTCGACCTTTCGGTCTCTTGTGTTCCGAGGCCATGTCTGTACATGCTAGGCTCGTCAAGTCAACCTAAGTGTTTCGCGTGTGTAAATCTGGCTTACACCCGTTGTATGTGAACGTAAGAATCTATCACACCCGATCATCACGTTGTGCTTCGAAACGACGAACTTTCGCAACGGTGCACAGTTAGGGGGACCACTTTATTGAAATTTTAATGAGGGATCATCTTATTTACTACCATCGTTCTAAGCAAATAAGATGCATAAACATGATAAACATCACATGCAATCAAATAGTGACATGATATGGCCAATATCATATTGCTCCTTTTGATCTCCATCTTCGGGGCTCCATGATCATCATCATCACCGGCATGACACCATGATCTCCATCATCGTGTCTTCATGAAGTTGTCACATCAACTATTACTTCTACTACTATGGCTAACGCTTTAGCAATAAAGTAAAGTAATTACATGACGATTTAAGTTGACACACAGGTCATAAATAAATTAAGACAACTCCTATGGCTCCTGCCAGTTGTCATACTCATCGACATGCAAGTCGTGATTCCTATTACAAGAACATGATCATCTCATACATCACATATATCATACATCACATCCTTTGGCCATATCACATCACATGGCATACCCTGCAAAAACAAGTTAGACGTCCTCTAATTGTTGTTTGCATGTTTTACGTGGCTGCTATGGGTTTCTAGCAAGAACGTTTCTTACCTACGCAAAACCACAATGTGATATGTCAATTCCTATTTACCCTTCATAAGGACCCTTTTCATCGAATCCGATCCGACTAAAGTGGGAGAGACTGGCACCCGCTAGCCACCTTATGCAACTAGTGCATGTCAGTCGGTGGAACCTGTCTCACGTAAGTGTACGTGTAAGGTCGGTCCGGGCCGCTTCATCCCACAATGCCACCGAATCAAGATTGACTAGTAACGGTAAGCATATTGAACAAAATCAACGCCCACAACTACTTTGTGTTCTACTCGTGCAAAGAATCTACGCAACAGACCTAGCTCATGATGCCACTGTTGGGGAACGTAGTAGAAATTCAAAATTTTCCTACGTATCACCAAGATCTATCTATGGAGAAACCAGCAACGAGGGGAAGGAGAGTGCATCTACATACCCTTGTAGATCGCTAAGCGGAAGCGTTCAAGTGAACGGGTTTGATGGAGTCGTACTCGTCGTGATCCAAATCACCGATGACCAAGTGCCGAACGGACGGCACCTCCGCGTTCAACACACGTACAGCCCGGTGACGTCTCCCATGCCTTGATCCAGCAAGGAGAGAGGGAGAGGTTGAGGAAGACTCCATCCAGCAGCAGCACAATGGCGTGGTGGTGGTGGAGGAGCGTGGCAATCCTGCAGGGCTTCGCCAAGCACCGCGGGAGAGGCGGAGGGAGAGAAGCAGGGCTGTGCCAAGAGAGAGATTGAATCGCGTGTATTGGGCAGCCCAAACCTCAAGTATATATAGGGGGAGGGGAGGGGCTGCGCCCCCACCTAGGGTTCCCTCCTCAGGGGTGGCGGCAGCCCCAGATCCCATCTGGGGTGGCGGCCACAAGGGGGAGAAGGGGGAGGCGCACCTGGGGTGGGCCTTAGGGCCCATCTGCCCTAGGGTTTGCCCCCTCCCCTCTTGGAGGCGCCTTGGGCCATGGTGGGAGGCGCCCCAGCCCACCTAGGGGCTGGTCCCTTCCCACTATTGGCCCATGTAGGCCTCCGGGGCTGGTGGCCCCTCCCGGTGGACCCCCGGATCCCTCCGGTGGTCCCGGTACACTACCGGTGACGCCTAGAACACTTCCGGTGGCCAAAACCATACTTCCTACATATAAATCTTTACCTCCGAACCATTCAGGAACTCCTCGTGACATCCGGGATCTCATCCGGGACTCCGAACAACATTCGGTAACCACATACAAACTTCCTTTATAACCCTAGCGTCATCGAACCTTAAGTGTGTAGACCCTACGGGTTCGGGAACCATGCAGACATGACCGAGACGTTCTCCAGTCAATAACCAACAGCGGGATCTGGATACCCATGTTGGTTCCCACATGTTCCATGATGATCTCATCGGATGAACCACGATGTCGAGGATTCGATCAATCCCGTATACAATTCCCTTTGTCTAGCGGTATAGTACTTGCCCGAGATTCAATCGTCGGTATCTCGATACCTTCTTCAATCTCGTTACCGGCTAGTCTCTTTACTCGTTCCGTAACACATCATCCCGTGATCAACTCCTTGATCACATTGTGCACATTATGATGATGTCCTACCGAGTGGGCCCAGAGATACCTCTCCGTCACACGGAGTGACAAATCCCAGTCTCGATTCGTGCCAACCCAATAGACACTTTCGGAGATACCTGTAGTGTACCTTTATAGCCACCCAGTTACGTTGTGACGTTTGGCACACCCAAAGCATTCCTACGGTATCCGGGAGTTGCACAATCTCATGGTCTAAGGAAATGATACTTGACATTAGAAAAACTTTAGCATACGAACTACACGATCTTGTGCTAGGCTTAGGATTGGGTCTTGTCCATCACATCATTCTTCTAATGATGTGATCCCGTAATCAATGACATCCAATGTCCATGTTCAGGAAACCGTAACCATCTATTGATCAACGAGCTAGTCAACTAGAGGCTTACTAGGGACATGGTGTTGTCTATGTATCCACACATGTATCTGAGTTTCCTATCAATACAATTCTAGCATGGATAATAAACGATTATCATGAACAAGGAAATATAATAATAACTAATTTATTATTTCCTCTAGGGCATATTTCCAACAACATGTGCATTCCATTGTAGAATCTGGAATATGCAATGTTTTGGTCTTTAAGCCTCCTTCTTTGCTTCTTTTCTTGATATGTAAGATTTGCTCACACATTTGTTCAATTGCTTGTTTGCATCAGCCAGCCATACTAGGACTGTTTGCTTTGATTACTTGTTGTTCTTGACCTAACACTCTAACAGAGCTTGTGAACGATTTAAACACTGACGGCTGTTGTAGTGGAGCCTTGTCTAACTCATAGGTGACATAAAGGTTTGGCTGTACACTACAGTAGGCTCTCCAAGAGTACCTGGAGATCCAGTTCAAAGGTATACCTAGTTTTTACATAGTGCAGACATAGTAAATGCTCATTTCATTGTGTGCAAGTGCAAGAGATGCGGCATGTTTCATTATGTGGTGTTGTTTTGTTATAATCTCATCTTTTTGTGTTCACAGACTGGAAAGTATGCATATTTATCTTCCAAGGAGACGAGTAACTAGTTTGTGTCACCTTGCAAAGTGGGTGCAATGAAGATAAGATTGAGGATTTCCAAGTACAAGATGTTAGGAAGGAGCCTTGCAAGAGAAGTAGGAGCTGCGTTGAGCCTCTTCAACCTGCTAAGGTAAGTCACTGTATGCAACTCAACAGTTCAATTCCTTGTTTGTTTCAGGCATAGTTAATTTTCTCTTTTCAATTGCTTTATTTGTCCTCATTTAATGAGATGCCCAAATAATCATGACTGATGTTTGGTACTTGTATCACTATTAGTTGACATAATTAAAGGCCTTACAATTTAATTACTCTGCCGAAGTGTGCCTGAAGCTTTGAAGTCTATTAACCAACTATTATTGCATGAGGCTCACAATCTAGTTTATACTACGCTAATGATTGCATAGTTTTGCCTGTTGTAGTATGTTTGTATGAAACCCTCTGCTGTTCATTATGCTCCCTAAGACTTTAATTGAGGCACAGAATGGCCAACTGCTTGCTTAGTTATACGCAATGTGCTGTCTAAATTTGTAACTTGTTTGTGTTTTCGATTGGGCCCCAACATCATGCTCCTCTGGTGAGCTAAGAGGGATTTTTGTATGCAGGCTGCACAGACTATCTTTTTATAATTTTTAAAATATCACCTACTTATGCTTCATGACGTGTATCATTTTTTTTGAAAGTGACGTGTAACATTATTGTTAGTCCTGTTTTGCCATGTATACAAAATAGTGTCTTGTTCGCTTCACTGTTGTAACTATATTTTTGCCCTAGTCATGTGTACTTATAGAAACATTTCAGGATGAAGTGACATCAACACAAAGATCTGCGAGAAGTGCGGCATGGCCGTTACCGAATGATTATGGATTGGAATTGGAATGTGCTGATATTCTCGAGCATCAACTAGAGGTGGCAAGACAACGTGTACATGATTGTCAACGTATAATCAACAAGTTGAGACTGGACATGCAGGTATTAGATGCAGGAGTCAAAAAATGAAACAAGACACTGAGGTAACCATGAAGGAATTGGAGATTTTGCAGACTGAAATTTGTGCTATCTGAATCCGGCCAATCCTATTTTCTGAAGATATTATAGTTCAAATGGAGTTAAGTTGATGCGCGCCCATGATGTATGAGCTGTATTTGCCCAGTGTATGTAATTTGCTGTTTGTGTATGCTTTATTATCACCTGTGCCGAACCATAATGCCCAATGAGTATAATCGGCTGTAATTTCTTTATTGTATAGTGTAGGATTATTCTACCTTTCTATGCCTTGATCTCTTTGTTGTATAGTGTATGCTTTTTAGAGGTGATAGTATTGAGTAGGATAATTCTTTGAATATGCTATATCATTCAAATGGGGGCCAACTCGCCCGACCATGTCCCTTCACGGGCCGTCGGATCCATGGGCCTTCTACGTCTCGTAGGATCCATGGGCCTTCTACGTCTCGTAGGATCCATGGGCCTTGTACGTCTCGTAGGATCCATGGGCCTTCTACGTCTCGTAGGATCCATGGGCCGCCGACTCATTTATGGGTCTTGTATGGGCCTTTAATGGGCCGTAGATGGGCCTTTAATGGAAATCGTACGTTTTATGGGCTGACCATAACGGGCCGTTAATAGGCCGTATTTGGTGATGCTATGAAAATGGCCCAACAAACTAACGGTCCACAAACGGGTCGACTATAACGACGGGCTGAATTTGGCCCACAAGCAGAAAATGACAGTAAGGGGTCGTAAGTAACCGAATGCTGCAAATGAGCCCAAGAATAAATGGGCCCTCAGAAGGCCCGAAGTTAACTTGGGCTGGAAACGGCCCAATGGAATAACGGCCGTTAATGGGTATAAAGTGATACACTGTTCATTACGGGCCAGTTTCACCACGGGCCGTTCATGGGTGTAAAGTAATACACTGTTCATTACGGGCCAGTTTCAGCACGGGCCGCTAATGGGCCAAGAGTTACAAAGGGCCCCATATGGGTCGAAAGACGTCATGGGCTATACATGGGCCAGAAGTGAAAACGGGCTGGAATCATATTGGATGGCCCAGATGACGCTACTGGGCCTAATTCGGATAGGGCATAACGGGCCTTGGGTTAGCGGGCTATAAATGGGCTATATGCGAACAGGCCGTTAACAGGCTTTCCATGGGCCGGCCCGCCAGCTTTTGACCAAGTCAAACGGGCCGGCCTTTTCACAGGAATGGGCCACTTTTGGGCCGTGCCACGTGTCGACGTATCATAGGCGCCTTCTGTCCAGTGAGTGGATGACATATGTGTTGACGCTCAAAAGTGGCACAATAGTAAAAGTTGCTTTAAGCTATGTCAAGATTAACTCAAACTTATAATTGGAGGTCATCCTGGAATGGCTCTCTTCAAGAAGATCAAGATGGATATGAAGATGGTCTAAAACGGAGCTCGAATGCCAAAGTTATGACAAGTTCAGAGATGCTCATGTTGACATCAGGTTAAATAATGGCATAGAACCCAATTAAGATGTCCTCATACGAAAAAATGATCAACACGAATTCTCTTCGTCTCATCGAAACGGTCGATTTTGATATAAAAATCGTCTTAATCTGAGGTCGTATGCAAAAGTTACAGCCAGTACAAGATGCTACTACACTGGATGGCCGCACACTACGGGGAAAACCATCCGGGTTTTGATTTTCCCTGTGTATGGACGGACACTCCGGGTATGTTCGTCCGGGTTCTGAATTTCGCTGCTGCAGACTTCGGAAAACAGCCGAAAACCCTCTCAAGATGGACTCGGATAAAAAAACGTTCAAAATGAAAGCTGTTCGCCTCGTCGAAGCGGTCAAGATTGCTTTTGGGCTCGTTTCCATCCAAGGTCGGTTTCTCCCCCAAACATGGCCAGCAAGGTGTAGCCAGATTTTACCGAACAGTTTTGGAAAGTTCGGGCCAAACAAATCCGAATTGGACTAGGGTTTTGGACGTGAATTGAAGCCTTTTCCTTGCACGGGAAGTCCAGTCACCTCTTATATAATTAAGGGGTGTCGACCGATTGAACAACAACACCCAATCGCAAACACATCTACAGCTTTTTCATCTACGTCTTGTCCTTCCCTCGTTTTTGCTTCCTCGTTCTTCGTCGTTCTTCGTGTTGGAGAGCTGCGAACCGTGAGGCTCTAGGGGCTGATGACCCACAAGTATAGGGGATCTATCGTAGTCCTTTCGATAAGTAAGAGTGTCAAACCAATGAGGAGCAGAAGGAAATGATAAGCAGTTTTCAGCAAGGTATTCTCTGCAAGTACTGAAATAAGTGATAACATATAGTTTTGTGATAAGATAATTTGTAACGAGCAAAGAGTAACAAAAGTAAATAAAGTGCAGCAAGATGGCCCAATCCTTTTTGTAGCAAAGGACAAGCCGGAACAAACTCTTATATAAGGAAAAGCGCTCCCGAGGACACATGGGAATATCATCAAGCTAGTTTTCATCACGTTCATAAGATTCACGCTCGGTACTTCGATAATTTGATATGTGGGTGGACTGGTGCTTGGATGCTGTTCTTACTTGAACAAGCATCCCACTTATGATTAGCCTCTATTGCAAGCATCCGCAACTACAACAAAAGTATTAAGGTAAACCTAACCATAGCATGAAACATATGGATCCAACTCAGCCCCTTACGAAGCAACGCATAAACTAGGGTTTAAGCTTCTGTCACTCTAGCAACCCATCATCTACTTATTACTTCCCAGTGCCTTCCTCTAGGCCCAAATAATGGTGAAGTGTTATGTAGTCGACGTTCACATAACACCACTAGAGGCTAGACAACATACATCTCATCAAAATATAGAACGAATACCAAATTCACATGACTACTAATAGCAAGACTTCTCCCGTGTCCTCAGGAACAAACGTAACTACTCAAAAAGCATATTCATGTTCATAATCAGAGGGGTAATAATATGCATAAAGGATCTGAACATATGATCTTCCACCAAATAAACCAACTAGCATCAACTACAAGGAGTAATCAACACTACTAGCAACCTACTAGCACCAATCTCGGACTTGGAGACAAGAATTGGATACAAGAGATGAACTAGGGTTTGGAGATGAGATGGTGCTGGTGAAGATGTTGATGGAGATTGCCCTCTCCCGATGAGAGGAGCGTTGGTGATGACGATGGTGATGATTTCCCCCTCCCGGAGGGAAGTATCCCTGGCAGAACAGCTCTGTCGGAGCCCTAGATTGGTTCCGCCAAGGTTCCGCCTCGTGGTGGCGGAGTCTCGTCCCGAAAGGTTGCTTCCTGTTTTTCCTCGACGAAAGACTTCATATAGCAGAAGATGGGCATCGGAGAGCCACCAGGGGGCCCACGAGGTAGGGGGCGTGCCCTGGGGGGGGGGGGGCCCACCCTCGTGGGCAGGGTGTGGGCCCCCTGGCCTTCATCTTTGGCGAGGATTATTTATTATTTATTGTAGTATATTCCGTGGAGTTTCAGGACTTTTGGAGTTGCGCAGAATAGGTCTCTAATATTTGCTCCTTTTCCAGCCCAAAATTCCAGCTGCCGGCATTCTCCCTCCTTATGTAACCCTTGTAAAATAAGAGAGAATAGCCATAAGTATTGTGACATAATGTGAAGTAACAACCCATAATGCAATAAATATCGATATAAAAGCATGATGTAGAATGGACGTATCAACTCCCCCAAGCTTAGACCTCGCTTGTCCTCAAGCGAAAGCCGATAACAATAAATATGTCCCCATGTTTAGAGGTAGAGGCGTCGATAAAAATAAAATACGGACATGAAGGCATCATGATTATTCTCATAACAGCAACATACAAAGATTTTGTCATATGATTACTCATGTTCAAGATCTATTCACAATGCAAAAGTATGAATCAGAAACCTTACTGAGAATCAACAAACTATAAACTCGGTCATTGAAGCAATTGCAATTTATAATAACATCAGAAAGAGTCTATGTCAGAGCTAAAAAGCAAGTCCACATACTCAACTATCATCTAGTCCTTCATAATTGCTAACACTCACGCAATACTTGTGGTTACGGAGTTTCAGTCGGACACAGAGAAAGATAGGGGCTTATAGTTTCGCCCCACAACCTTTTACCTCAAGGGTAATGTCAACAATAATAACTCATGCTCCCCTACATCCAATTAGATATATATATCATGTTCTTTCCAACATGCTGGGCTTGCCAAAGGATAAAAGGAAAAAGGAAAGGTGAAGATCACCGTCTCTCTTGCATAAGGTAGAAGATAATAATAAAAGATAGGCCCTTCGCAGAGGGAAGCAGAGGTTGCCATGCGCTTTTATGGTTGGATGCACAAAATTTCAATGCGAAAGAACGTCACTTTATATTGCTCCTTGTGATATGAACCTTTATTATGCAGTCCGTCGCTTTTATTACTTCCATATCACAAGATCGTATAAAGCTTATTTCTCCCACACCAATCAATTATACATAATTAGAGCAATTTTTATTGCTTTGCACCGATGACAACTTACTTGAAGGATCTTACTCAATCCATAGGTAGATATGGTGGACTCTCATGGCAAAACTGGTTTAAGGGTATTTGGAAGCACAAGTAGTATATCTACTTGGTGCTGAGAATTTGGCTAGCATGAGGGGGAAAGGAAAGCTCAACATGTTAGAGGATCCATGACAACATACTTTATCTCAGATATAAGAAAACATAACTCATTACGTTGTCTTCCTTGTCCAACATCAGCTCTTTAGCATGTCATATTTTAATGAGTGCTCTCAATCATAAAAGATGTCAATGATAATATATCTATATGTGAAACCTCTCCTTCCTTATTACTTCCTATTAATTGCAACGATGACCAAAGCTATGTCTGCCAACTCCCAACAACTTTTAATCTTCATACTCTTTCTATGTGAAGTCATTACTCTCAATAAGGTCAGTATGAACTCTTTGTTTCTTTTTATTCTTTTTCTTCTTTTTTCTTTTATTCACCCAAGATCATGGCAAAATAATCAAGCCCTTGACTCAACACTAATCTTTATTATATAGCTCATGGACTTGATTACTTAGAGCGATCATAAAGCAAAACTCAAAACTAGATCATGCCATAAACTTTATTCTACTAGATCAAGATACTACTAATAGGATCGAACTAAGAAAAACGGTAAAGATAGGAGATGTGTTTGTGATACGATACCCGGGCACCTCCCCCAAGCTTGGCAGTTGCCAAGGGGAGTGCCCATACCCATGTGATTGTGTCTCCTTCTTTGTTGTTGGTGTAATATTCTTGGCGATGATTCCTCTCAGGATACGGTTCTCCTCCTCGAGCTTATTAACTTGCTGCTTGAGGTCCATTATTTCCTTATGAAGCTTTCCTGTGACGGCTAAAGCTCCTTGCACCCAAGGGTGTTGCATAGCTGCGGGAGAACAAGTGACACTCCTATTCATATTTTCATAAGAAAGAAATCTAACATTGGAAGGGATAACCGAGTTTGGAATAGTTGAGCTCTGTAGTTCCCCCCTCGTGAACCCAGCTCGGAAGCGAGAGGTGACTTCTTGATCCTCCATGGCATCTACCCTCATCAAGTCAGCCTCCATCTCTTCCTCTGTTGCTGGCCCAAAGTGGTCAGCGTCGCTGTTTGCCCTTGGTTCCGGTGCCGGATTAGATACCCGGCTCTCCCCGACTGACTCTTGAGAAGACATCATGCTCTAATATGCAGCAGCAACAGCTCGATACAAAAACAGAGGATATTTGCGTGATACGGGAGTCAAAACCTTCGGAAGGATATATAGTGAATTTTTACCGACCAAAATACGTAACGTGCAAGAAAACAGAGTCCGGAAGGCACACGAGGTGCTCACGAGGTAGGGGGCGCACCCACCACCCTCGTGGGGCCCTCGTGTCCTTCCCGGGCTGCTACTTATTTTTCTATTTTTCTAAGTATTCCAAAACGGAGAAATATTGCCTTAAAAATTGTTTTGGAGTCGGTTTACTTACCGTACCACATACCTATTCCTTTTCGGAGTCTGAAACGTTCTGGAAAGTGTCTCTTATGTATTCCTCCGGGGTTACGGTTTCAATAATATTGGTTTCAACATTTATTGGATTACCTGAGATATAATGTTTGATTCTTTGACCGTTCACCACCTTCGGATTTGTACCTTTGAAGTTGTTGATCTTTATGGCACCGGAACGATAGACCTCCTCGATAACGTAGGGGCCTTCCCATTTATAGAGAAGTTTTCCTGCAAAAAATCTTAAATGAGAGTTGTATAGCAATACATAATCACCTACATTAAACCCAAGCTTTTGTATCCTTTTGTCATGCCATCTTTTAACTTTTTCTTTAAACAACTTGGCATTTTCATAAGCTTGGGTTCTCCATTCATCAAGTGAGCTAATATCAAATAACCTCTTCTCACTAGCAAGTTTGAAATCATAGTTGAGCTGTTTAATAGCCCAGTATGCCTTATGTTCTAGTTCGACAAGTAGGTGACATGCTTTTCCATATACCATTTTATACGGAGACATACCCATAGGATTTTTATATGCAGTTCTATAGGCCCATAATGCATCATCAAGTTTCTTGGACCAATTCTTTCTAGACCTATTAACAGTCTTTTGCAAAATTAATTTGAGCTCTTTGTTGCTCAATTCTACTTGACCACTAGACTGTGGGTGATAGGGAGATGCAATTCTATGATTAACGTCATACTTAGCAAGCATTTTAGGGAAAGCACCATGAATAAAGTGTGAACCACCATCTGTCATTAAATATCTAGGGACTCCAAACCTCGGAAAAACAACTTCCTTAAGCATTTTAATAGAAGTGTTATGATCAGCACTACTAGTTGGAATAGCTTCTACCCACTTAGTAACGTAATCAACAGCAACTAAAATACGTGTATATCCATTGGAGGCAGGAAAAGGTCCCATATAATCAAAGCCCCAAACATCAAATGGTTCAATAACAAGAGAATAATTCATAGGCATTTCTTGACGTCTACTAATATTACCAATTCTTTGACATTCATCACATGACAAGACAAACTTATGGGCATCCTTGAAGAGAGTAGGCCAATAAAAACCGGATTCCAATACCTTATGTGCAGTTCTATCTCCAGCGTGGTGTCCTCCATAAGCTTCGGAGTGGCACTTGCGTAGGATCTGTTCCTGTTCATGCTCAGGTACACAACGTCTAATAACACCATCTACTCCTTCTTTATAAAGATGTGGGTCATCCCAAAAGTAATGTCTCAAATCATAGAAGAACTTTTTCTTTTGTTGGTATGTGAAGCTAGGTGGTATAAATTTAGCAACTATGAAATTAGCATAATCAGCATACCATGGAGTACTACGAGAAGTACTTATAACATTTAATTGTTCATCAGGAAAGCTATCATCTATAGGTAGTGGGTCATCAAGAACATTCTCTAACCTAGACAAGTTGTCTGCCACGGGATTCTCAGCTCCCTTTCTATCAACGATATGCAAATCAAATTCTTGTAGCAAGAGAACCCATCTAATAAGTCTAGGTTTAGCATCTTTCTTTTCCATAAGATATTTAATAGCAACATGATCAGTGTGAATAGTTACTTTAGAATCAACAATATAAGGTCTGAACTTGTCACAAGCAAATACAACTGCTAAGAATTCTTTTTTAGTAGTAGCATAATTTCTTTGAGCATTGTCTACAGTCTTACTAGCATAATGGATAACATTTAATTTCTTATCAACTCTTTGACCTAGAAAAGCACCTACAGCATAATCACTAGCATCACACATAATTTCAAAGTGTAAATTCCAATCAGGCGGCTGAACAACAGGTGCAGAGACTAATGCTTCCTTAAGTATTTCAAATGCTTCCACACAATCATCATCAAAGACAAATGGTACATATTTTTGTAATAAATTAGTTAGAGGCTGAGAAATTTTTGAGAAGTCCTTCATGAACCTCCTATAAAATCCGGCGTGACCAAGGAAACTTCTTATACCTTTGATGTCCTTGGGACATGGCATCTTTTCAATAGCATCAACCTTGGCTTTATCAAATTCAATACCTCTTTCAGAAACTTTATGCCCCAAGACAATACCCTCATTTACCATAAAGTGGCACTTTTCCCAATTCAAGACAAGATTAGTTTCTTCACATCTCTGCAAAACCCGATCAAGATTGCTTAAGCAATCATCAAAAGAAGATCCATAGACGGAAAAGTCGTCCATGAAAACCTCACAAATCTTTTCACAAAAGTCAGAGAATATAGCCATCATGCATCTTTGAAAGGTAGCAGGTGCATTACATAAACCAAAAGGCATACGTCTATAAGCAAAAGTACCAAAAGGGCATGTAAAAGTAGTCTTTGATTGATCTTTAGCCGACACAGGTATTTGAGAGAAACCAGAATAACCATGTAGAAAGCAGTAATGTGTATGTTTGCATAATCTTTCTAGCATTTGATCAATGAAAGGTAAGGGGTAATGATCTTTCTTAGTAGCCTTATTTAATTTACGGAAATCAGTTACCATCCTATAACCTGTAATAATTCTTTGTGGGATCAATTCATCCTTATCATTAGGAACAACAGTAATACATCCCTTCTTAGGGACACAATGGACAGGACTTACCCACTGACTATCCGCAACGTGATAAATTATACCTGCCTCTAGAAGCTTGAGTATTTCTTTTCTTACCACTTCTTTCATTTTAGGATTCAGACGTCATTGAGGATCACGAACTGGTTTGGCATCTGCTTCCAAATTTATCTTATGTTGACATAGAGTGGGACTAATGCCCTTAAGATCATCAAGAGTATATCCAATAGCAGCACGATGCTTCTTCAGAGTTTTCAATAATCTTTCTTCTTCATGCTCTGAAAGGTTAGCACTAATAATAACAGCATATATCTTCTTTTCATCAAGATAAGCATATTTAAGGTTATCAGGCAACGGTTTAAGCTCAAACACGGGATCACCCCTGGGTGGAGGGGGATCCCCTAAGATTTCAACAGGCAAATTGTGTTTCAGGATAGGTTCCTGTTTAAAGAACGCTTCATCTATTTCCCTTCTTTCATTCATGAACATATCATTTTCATGGTCTAGCAAATAATGTTCTAAAGGATCACTAGGAGGTACGACAATAGAAGCAAGACCAATAATATCATCCTTACTAGGCAATTCTTCCTCAAGATGTTGTTTACTGAATTTAGAGAAATTAAACTCATGAATCATATCGTCCAAGCCAATAGTAACAACATTCTTTTCGCAGTCTATTCTAGCATTTACAGTGTTCAAGAAGGGTCTACCAAATATAATGGGACAAAAGCTATCTTGTGGGGAACCAAGAACAAGAAAATCAGCAGGATATTTAGTTTTCCCACACAAGACTTCAGCATCTCTAACAATCCCAATTGGTGAAATAGTATCTCTATTGGCAAGCTTAATTGTGACATCAATTTCTTCTAACTCAGTAGGTGCAATATCATGCGTAATTTCTTTGTATAAGGAAATAGGTATAACACTAGCACTAGCACCCATGTCACATAAGCCATGATAACAATGATCCCCTATTTTAACAGAAATAACAGGCACGCCTACCACAGGTCTGTGTTTATCTTTAGCACAAGGTTTAGCAATTCTAGCAGTTTCACCGTTGAACTGAATAACATGCCCATCAATATTATCAGACAAGAGATCTTTTTTTTGACAGAAAGACTGTAAGGGAACCCCTTACAGTATAATTGGTGCAACAAACCCGAATTGCAAGTACCATGCCTTGAACCTGGGTGGGTGGCAAGGCATCAGCCCCTTCCCACCACTAGGCTATGCCTTAGTCTGCCAGATAAGAGATCTTTAACAATAGCAATATTAGGTTCTACTTTAACTTGCTCAGGAGGTGTATAAGTTCTAATATTGCTTTTACGAACCACAGTTGAAGCTTTAGCATGATCCTTTATTCTAACAGGGAAAGGTGGTTTCTCAACATAAGAAGTAGGAACAATAGGATCATTATAAGTGACAGTCTTTTCTTCAACTTTAATAGGTGCAGCTACTTTTACTTCTATGGGAGGATGATATTTAAACCACTTATCCTTAGGGAGATCAACATAAGTAGCAAAAGATTCACAGAAAGAAGCTACTATCTCAGAGTCAAGTCCATATTTAGTGCTAAACTTACGGGAAATATCGGTATCCATAAAAGATTTAACACAATCAAACTTAGGTGTCATGCCTGACTCCTTACCTTCGTTGAGGTCCCAATCTTTAGAGTTGCGTTTAATTCTATCCAATAAGTCCCATTTAAATTCAATAGTCTTCATCATAAAAGAGCCATCACAAGAAGTATCGAGCATGGTTTGATTATTATGAGAGAAGCCGAGCATAAAAACTTTGAATAATTATTTCTCTCGAGAGCTCATGATTGGGGCATGAATATAACATTGATTTAATCCTCCCCCAAGCTTGAGCGATGCTTTCTCCTTCGCGAGGCCAAAAATTATATATATATAATTGCGATCACGATGAACAAGATTCATAGGGTAATACTTTTGATGAAATTCCAATTTCAATCTTCTATAGTTCCATGATCTCGTATCATCACATAGCCTATACCATGTCAATGCGTCTCCCTTCAAAGATAAAGGGAAGACCTTCTTCGTAGCAACATCATCGGATATACCTGCAAGTTTAAATAATCCACAAACTTCATCCACATATATTAAGTGCTCATCAGGATGCTTTGTTCCATCTCCTGTAAAAGGATTAGCTAACAGTTTTTCTATCATACCCGAAGGAAATTCAAAAGGAGTTTCATTTTCAATAGGTTCAGTAGGTTGAGGAGCAACTGTTTGCTCTACTGGACGGGGTGAAGATACCCTGAACAAGCCCCTCAGAGGATTACTTTCCATAGTAACAAGTGACAGTAAATTTCAGCACACTATATAAATTTTTCCTTACCAAATTCCACCTACCAAAGGCGCTTCACTCCCCGGCAACGGCGCCAGAAAAGAGTCTTGATGACCCACAAGTATAGGGGATCTATTGTAGTCCTTTCGATAAGTAAGAGTGTAGAACCCAACGAGGAGCAAAAGGAAATGATAAGCAGTTTTCAGCAAGGTATTCTCTGCAAGTACTGAAATAAGTGGTACCAGATAGTTTTGTGATAAGATAATTTGTAACGAGCAACAAGTAAAAAAAGTAAATAAAGTGCAGCAAGATGGCCCAATCCTTTTTGTAGCAAAGGACAAGCCGGAACAAACTCTTATATAACGAAAAGCGCTCCCGAGGACACATGGGAATATCATCAAGCTAGTTTTCATCACGTTCATATGATTCGCATTTGGTACTTTGATAATTTGATATGTGGGTGGACCGGTGCTTGGGTGATGTTCTTAATTGAACAAGCATCCCACTTATGATTAACCTCTATTGCAAGCATCCGCAACTACAACAAAAGTATTAAGGTAAACCTAACCATAGCATGAAACATATGGATCAAAATCAGCCCCTTACGAAGCAACACATAAACTAGGGTTCAAGCTTCTGTCACTCTAGCAACCCATCATCTACTTATTACTTCCCTATGCCTTCCTCTAGGCCCAAATAATGGTGAAGTGTTATGTAGTCGACATTCACATAACACCACTAGAGGCTAGACAACATACATCTCATCAAAAATATAGAATGAATACCAAATTCACATGACTACTAATAGCAAGACTTCTCCCGTGTCCTCGGGAACAAATGTAACTACTCACAAAGCATATTCATGTTCATAATCAAAGGGGTAATAATATGCATAAAGGATCTGAACATATGATCTTCCACCAAATAAACCAACTAGCATCAACTACAAGGAGTAATCAACACTACTAGCAACCTACTAGCACCAATCCCGGACTTGGAGACAAGAATTGGATACAAGAGAGGAACTAGGGTTTGGAGATGAGATGGTGCTGGTGAAGATGTTGATGGAGATTGCCCTCTCCCGATGAGAGGAGCGTTGGTGATGATGATGGTGATGATTTCCCCCTCCCGGAGGGAAGTATCTGATGTCTACTACACAACCTTCTTCTTGTAGACGTTGTTGGGCCTCCAAGTGCAGAGGTTTGTAGGACAGTAGCAAATTTCCCTCAAGTGGATGACCTAAGGTTTATCAATCCGTGGGAGGTGTAGGATGAAGATGGTCTCTCTCAAACAACCCTCCAACCAAATAACAAAGAGGCTCTTGTGTCCCCAACACACCCAATACAATGGTAAATTGTATCGGTGCACTAGTTCGGCGAAGAGATGGTGATACAAGTGCAATATGGATGGTAGATATAGGTTTTTGTAAACTGAAAATATAAAAACAGCAAGGTAGCAAGTGGTAAACGTGAGCGTAAACGGTATTGTAATGCTTTGAAACAAGGCCTAGGGTTCATACTTTCACTAGTGCAAGTTCTCTCAACAATAATAACATAGTTGGATCATATAACTATCCCTCAACATGCAACAAAGAGTCACTCCAAAGTCACTAATAGCGGAGAACAAACGAAGAGATTATGGTAGGGTACGAAACCACCTCAAAGTTATTCTTTCCAATCAATCTGTTGGGCTATTCTTATAAGTGTCACAAACAGCCCTAGAGTTCATACTAGAATAACACCTTAAGATACAAATCAACTAAAACCCTAATGTCACCTAGATACTCCAATGTCACCTCAAGTATCCGTGGGTATGATTATATGATATGCATCACGCAATCTCAGATTCATCTATTCAATCCAACAAAAAGTACTTCAAAGAGTGCCCAAAGTTTCTACCGGAGAATCATGACAAAAACGTGTGCCAACCTCTATGCATAGGTTCATGGGCGGAACCCGCAAGTTGATCACCAAAACATACATCAAGTGAGTCACGTGATATCCCATTGGCACCACAGATATGCACGGCAAGACATACATCAAGTGTTCTGAAATCTTTAAAGACTATATCCGATAAGATTACTTCAAGGGGAAAACTCAATCCATTACAAGAGAGAAGAGGGGGAGAAGAAACATAAGATCCAACTATAATAGCAAAGCTTGCGATACATCAAGATCGTGCCAAATCAAGAACACAAGAGAGAAAGATCAAACACATAGCTACTGGTACATACCCTCAGCCCCGAGGGTGAACTACTCCCTCCTCATCATGGAGAGCGCCGGGATGATGAAGATGGCCACCGGTGAGGGATCCCCCCTCCGGCAGGGTGCCGGAACAGGGTCCTGAGAGGTTTTTGGTGGCTACAGAGGCTTGCGGCAGTGGAACTCCCGATCTAATCTCTGTTCTGGAAGTTTTAGGGTACGTGAAGTTACATAAGCGGAAGAAGTACGTCAGGGGAGCCACGAAGGCCCCACGAGGCAGGGGCGCGCCCTAAGGGGGTGGGCGCGCCCCCCACCCTCGTGGCTTCCTCGTTCCTTCCTTGGGTCCAAGTCCATTGGGTGGCTTTCGTTCCAAAAATAACTTCTCTAGTTGATTTCGTTCCGTTTCGACTCCGTCTGATATTCCTTTTCTTCGAAAAACTGAAATAGGCATAAAACAGCAAATCTGGGCTGGGCCTCTGGTTAATAGGTTAGTCCCAAAAATAATATAAAAGTGGATAATAAAGCCCAATATTGCCCAAAACAGTAGATAATATAGCATGGAGCAATCAAAAATTATAGATACGTTGGAGACGTATCAATATCAGGTTCCGCCAAGGTTCCGCCTCGTGGCGGCGAAGTCTCGTCCCGAAAGGTTGGTTCCTGTTTTTTCCTTGACGAAAGACTTCATATAGCAGAAGATGGGCATCGGAGAGCCACCAGGGGGCCCATGAGGTAGGGGGCGCACCCTAGGGGGGGTGCCCCCCACCCTCGTGGACAGGGTGTGGGCCCCCTGGCCTTCATCTTTGGCGAGGATTTTTTATTATTTATTGTAGGATATTCCATGGAGTTTCAGGACTTTTGGAGTTGCGCAGAATAGGTCTCTAATATTTGCTCCTTTTCCAGCCCAGAATTCCAGCTGCCGGCATTCTCCCTCCTTATGTAACCCTTGTAAAATAAGAGAGAATAGCCATAAGTATTGTGACATAATGTGAAGTAACAGCCCATAATGCAATAAATATCGATATAAAAGCATGATGCAGAATGGACGTATCAGGGGCGGCTTGACCGACCTAGGGCAGCCCATAGCCGCCGCACTCCCCGACGGGGTCCCTCCTGGGAGTGTAGGATTTCGGGTCCTCAAAAGCTCTCTCCGGTCGACTTGCGAATCGCGCTTCCGGTGAGACTCCTTCTACGTGAGCTGAGGTGCACCACCCCCGGCGTCGAGGGTACACGTGGCGTGTTCGTGTGCGAACACACTTTTTGGCGACTCCGCTGGGGATCAGATCAAGCATCATCGTCATCCATCATGTCTGGCAGCGACAATATCCCCAAGCCCTCGGAAATCAACACCGATAACATAATCAAGCCCAATTTTGAGGAGTTACCGGAGGAACATTGCCAAGCTTATGAGGAGTACAAGAAGGCAAGTGAAGAGAAGGAGATGCAGGAGTTCCTTGCTAAGTTCATGAAGGATCGCCAAGGCAATATCACTCCGGTTGGAGAAATCGAGTTCCCTCCTCTTCATGATGAACAGGTTAAACCCTCTGTAAGTAATACCTTCTCTCCCGAGGTATGGGCTGAAATTGATAGTCGCATTACTGATAGCAATAATTGATAGTCGCATTACTGATAGCAATAATCTCTTATACCAAATTTTCTTGGAAAATAGTAATGCTAAGAATAGTATGCCTCAATCATCTAGTGGTAATGTTGGTGTGCCCATTACTGCAGAAATCCCTAGTCCAGCTTTGCCTATTTCATCGGCGCCTCCCGTGCCGATGAATTTTTATCCTAACCCCACAAATCAAATTGTTGCTGCACCCATTAATCCTATCATGAGTATGCCAAGTTCGGTGGTGACGCCGAACCAAACCCTACCTACAAGAGCAAACACTGTTAGATCACTGCCGAATTACAATTCGGCATACATGCCACAAATCACACCTGCAACTACTAACCCTACTCCTCCTATGCTACTACCACAAGCTTCATCGTCCACCGTGGATGATGGTCTAGCTAACCTTAGAGGGGAGATGTCCAAGATGCTCCGAGAGAATTTTGGAGTTGAGTTACCAAGGAACTGTATTTACCAAAAGCCATATCCAGAATACTTTGATGCAATTCAATGCCCTCCAGGATATAAAATTCCAGATTTTGTTAAGTTTAATGGAGAGGGCACAAAAACCACCTGGGAGCATGTTAGTCAGTACTTGGCACAATTAGGTGAGGCAAGTTCATGAGATGAGTGGAGAATACGTTATTTTCCTTTATCTTTAACCGATACTGCTTTCTCATGGTTTTCTGCGTTACCACCCGGTTCTATTACTACATGGTTTCACTTGGAACAAAAGTTTCATGATCATTTTTATAGTGGTGATAATGAGCTTAAGTTGTCACATCTTACATCGGTTAGACAAAAGCATGACGAATCGGTCTCCGATTACGTCACGAGATTTAGAGATACAAAAAACCGGTGCTATAGTTTGGTGATAACCGAGAGAGATTTGGCTGATCTTGTGCTTAGTGGTTTGAGAACTCACATTAGAGAAAGGCTAGAAGGACATGAGTTTTTAAATGTCAACCAAGTCTTGCAAAGGGCTTTGGCTCAGGAAAGCCGAAGTAAAGATCTTAAAGAGGTGCATAGATATAAAACTGATCGTCCTAAGATGAATATGGTTGAGTATGATAGTGACCACTCGGACGATGAGGGTGATATTTATGCTGCTGAATTTGTTTGGCCATCTAAGGCCAAACCATTTACTTGCAATGATTTAAAGCCGATTCATAAGAATCGTGATGAAGAGATGAAATTTACTTTCAACATTGCTAAGTGTGATAGAATATTTGATGCTTTATTACAAGCAAAGATTATTAGAATATCTCAACTTTACCGCCGTTTGAAGAGCTAAAACGGCGTGCTTATTGCAAGTATCATAATTCTTTTTCTCATGCTACTAATGATTGTAATGTTTTTCGATGACAGATATAATCGGCCATTAATGACGGATGATTGATTTTTTTGAGATGCAAGTTGATAAGCAGCCTTTCCCAATGAACACCATGGATTGTGAGGGGAAGAAGATGTTAATTCGGCCCAGCATAGCCGAATCAGCTAATAAGAATAATATTGTCACTGGTGAGCCCAGGAAAGATAAGGGGAGCGACAAGGTCTTGAGGAGACAAGTTGTGCTTGATAAGAAACCTGATGGCAAGGAGATAATCAAGATCACCATCAAGAATCCTACACTCGGGGGGCAACAACAAGTGCAAGAGAACACTCATGTCAAATTTGTTAAGCCCAAGAGTCCAGAGGTTGGCAAGTGGAAGACAAATGAAGCTAAAGTACAACGCAAGAAAATCAAGCCAGCTTTTGATATGTTGTTGTCCAAGTATGCCAATCAAGCGGCTGATTCTAGCTCTAACCGGTCATCAAATTTGAAGCGCTCAAGGTCACCTCCTCGGGAAGAATTTTAGCATCATGCAAGGCCATATGGGTCATGGGCACCGGGACCATGGATGGCGCCACCCCCCTATGCGCCATACTACATAGGTGGTTTCAATGGAGGATGGGGGTAGCCCCCAATGGCCCCTTATGCTTTTCATCCGGGTTGGGCAGAACCAAGGAGGCCCGTTCATGAGAGGCTTTCTTATCCCACACGAGGCCGTTTGAACAATATTGTCAATCGTCCAATGCAAGATAATCAAAAAAGGGTCAGCAGGCAAGTGTGGCGTGCCAAATCACCAAGTGCTGAAATTTCAGAGCCTCGCAAGGAAAAGGAGAAGAGTACTAGTGGTGAAACTATTATGATAGGCACTAAAGAATTAATAATCAAAGAGCCGATCATTGTTGATAATCCGGCTGATTCTAATAAAGATGTGGCTGTTGTCTAGCAGGATCCCATGGCTAATGATCATGAAGCTAGCACAAGCAAGGCCAAGTCGAGGGATCCAAAATATACTCAGCCTAAGTGGTGTCCTTCCGGTCTGACCAAGGCGCAAAAAAGGAGATTGCAGCGCATGAGGAGTCATGAGATGGAGGAACAAGAAGCAGAAAAGCTAAGGGATAAATTATTCAATGAAAGCCATCCCATGGTACCCCCAAAACAAGTTTGGAGGCCAAGGCAAAAGGAAAACATGGCAGCTTCTACGTTGATCATAGCAACACCTACACCACCAACGGAGGACGATGCGGCTACTATTACATCGTCCACTTTGCCTACTACTTCCTCTTCACTTGGAGATATTTCAGAGTCAGTGGACATGCTTGAGGAAGAAGATGAAATGCTTGATTACGAGTCTACACCGGTTCATGAAGGTATGGATACTAATATGGTGTATTACTCACCCGCTGAATTTCGTGCTATAGATGAAGAAGGGGAAGTAGCTCAGCTAGATTTTGGTCCTAAAAATGATATATTCGAGAAGCCAAAAGAACCGGTGACGCACTTGAAGCCATTGTTCCTTAAAGGTCATATTAATGGATCGCCGATTGCTAGAATGCTTGTCGATGGTGGTGATGTGGTGAATCTTATGCCATATTTGGTCTTAAAAAGATTGGGGCTGCCTGATGAAGAGTTAATAAAAACCAACATGGTGCTTAATGGATTTGAAGGCAAAGAGAAAACTGAAGCCAAAGGTGTAATGTATGTGGAGCTTATGGTGGGAAGCAAAACTTTGGCTACCGCGTTCTTTGTCGTCGAGGTGCAAGGTAACTACAATGTGATATTAGGCCGCGATTGGGTTCATGCAAACCAATGCGTGCCATCTACTATGCATCAGTTTTTAATTCAATGGGTTGATGATGAAGTAGAAGTCATTCATGCGGAAATTCAGCTTGTGTTGCTTTGGTCGATGCATCCGTGGATTGGCAACATCCCAATGCTACTTGCTTGACGGGGCGCGACTTATCAGAATTTGATTTTCTTAGCGCCACAAAAAGTGGTTTCGTGCCCATTTCTTTAAAGCCGGTTGGCGATAATCAGCTCCAAGGTATGATGTATTTAAATGGATCCTAACTCAGAGTGGTTACAAAAGCGTCTTGTAGAATATCGGTCCAATGAGAACGATATGTTTGAGTCCATAGAAGAGTTAGATGATATGGATAAATTAGGACAAGGTTTTACATCGGCCGATCCATTAGAAGAGATAGATATAGGAGATGGTGCAATTCCTAGGCCGACATTTGTAAACAAAAATTTAAGAGCTGACCATAAGGCTAAGTTGATCGAGCTATTGAAAGAATATGTTTTTTTGCTTTGCATGGGAATATCATGAGATGCCAGGATTAAGCCGTGAGCTGGTGGAGCATCGGTTACCTATAAAGGCCAGTTTTAGACCATACAACCAATCGGCCAGAAAGTTTAATCCAAAAACGTATGACCGGATCAAGGAAGAGATCGATCGTTTGCTTAAAGCTAACTTTATTAGACCTTGCAGGTATGCCGAGTGGATTTCTAACATTGTGCCAGTATAGAAGAAAGGCTCTGGCAAGTTGAGGGTGTGCATTGATTTCAGAGATTTGAATAGAGCTACACCTAAAGATGAGTATCCCATGCCAATAGCCGATATGCTTATTAATGATGCTTCTGGACATAAGGTCATTAGCTTTCTTGATGGTAATGCGGGATATAATCAGATTTTTATGGCCGAAGAGGACATGTCCAAAACTGCTTTTCGATGCCCCGGTTTCCTTGGCTTATTTGAGTGGATGGTGATGACCTTTGGATTAAAGAATGTCGGCGCCACGTATCAAAGGGCTATGAATTTAATTTTTCATGATTTACTTGGTGTTATACTTGAGGTCTATATTGATGATATTGTTGTCAAATCGGATGCTTTTGAATCTCACTTAGCCGATTTGCGTTTGGCTTTTGAAAGAATGAAGAAATATGGATGAAAATGAATCCTTTGAAGTGTGCCTTTGGTGTATCGGCTGGGAAGTTTCTGGGTTTCATTATTCATGAAGATGGCGTGGAAATTGATCCCAAAAAGATAGAAGCTATACAGAAAGTAGAGGCTCCAACATGCAAGAGAGGTATGCAAAAATTCCATGGCAAGGTCAATTATTTGAGGAGGTTCATAGCCAATCTATCAGGGAAGGTTGATGCATTTACTCCTATCCTTCGGTTAAAGAATGATGTTGATTTTACTTGGGGGGCAAAACAGCAAGAGGCATTTGATATGATTAAGAAATATTTCTGCACTCCTCCGGTTATGAAAGCGCCCAGGGCACGGGGAGCCATTTAGACTTTACATTGCAGCGGAGGAAGGTGTTATTGGTGCTGTTTTGACTCAAGAGACCGAAGGAAAGGAGCATGCTATTACTTATTTGAGCCGACGCTTATTGGACGCCGAGACAAGGTATACATTTATTGAGAAATTATGCTTATGCTTATATTATGCTTGCACAAAATTGAGACATTATCTAGTGCCTAGTACTTGCATTATAGCTTGTCAAGTCGATGTCATCAAATACATGTTGCATAGGCCAATTCTTAGTGGTAGAATTGGCAAGTGGGCTTATGCTTTAATTGAATATGATTTGGCTTATGAATCTCTGAAATCCATGAAAGGCCAAATTGTTGCTAATTTTATTGTTGAGCATCGGATTGATGACAAGCATGATATTGATATAAACCTTGTCTCATTAGTACCATGGAGATTATATTTTGATGGTTCAGTTTGTAGCAATGGCCAAGGTGTTGGTATTGTTTATATATCTCCTCATGGTGATGTTTTTGAAGCCTATGCCGCTTAGAATACTTTTGCACAAATAATCAAGCCGAATATGAAGCATTGTTATTCGGCTTAGAGATGTTTCTTGCCATAGGCGCTACACATATTGAGGCTTTTGGTGATTCGTTATTAGTAGTGCAAAAAATATCCAAAGTCTTTCAATGTTTTGACGAATCACTTAATGTTTATCTTGATAAATGTCTAGATATAATTTCTAATTTTGATTACTTTAGCATTGCTCATATATCTAGACATGACAATTGGAGAGCAAATGAGTTGGCACAACAAGCATCCCGCTATCATGTTGATCATGGCATGTTTCATATTTCTCAAAGGCCGATGTCTAGTCTTGCCAACATAGGGGAGGCCGAACCGGAGCCCGCCGTTTCGGTCACTAATGAAATATTTAATGCCGGAGAAAATCAAGACTGGAGGAAGCCCATTATTGATTATTTGTGTGATCCTAGTAAAAGAGTGGACATGACTATTCGGCGTATGGCTTTCAAATACACAATGAGAGATGATGGTCTCTATCGCCGATCGGTTGATGATGTTCTTTTAAAGTGCTTGGACGAGGACCAAGCGAGAGTTGCTATGGGAGAGGTCCATGAAGGTATTTGTGGCACTCATCAGTCGGCTCCCAAGATGAAATGGTTACTACAACGTGCTGGGTTTTATTGGCTGACAATGGTTAGTGATTGCTTCCGGTACTATAAAGGATGTGAAGCTTGTCAAAAGTTTGGTGATATTCAGTTAGCTCCCGCTGCTATGTTACATCCTATTATCAAGCCGTGGCCTTTTAGAGGTTGGGGATTAGACTTTATTGGAGAGATTCATCTTTCTTCTTCAAAGGGGCATCGGTTTGTGTTGGTGGCAACTGATTATTTCACTAAATGGTCTGAAGCAATACCACTCAAAAATATGACGCATACAGAGGTAATTCAATTCATAACTGAGCATATTATTCATAGATTCGGCATTCCTCAAACATTAACTATGGACCAAGGTTCATCCTTTATGTCACATCAAGTCAGGGAATTTGCCGAATCATATAAGATAAAGTTGCTCAATTCCTCTCGATATTATGCACAAGCCAATGGACAAGTTGAGTCTAGTAATAAAGTATTAATCAAGCTCATCAAGAAAACAATTGAGGATAATCCAAGGAGATGGCATGAGCTATTGTCCGAAGCTTTGTGGGCACACAGAATCTCAAGGCATGGTGCTACAAAGGTAACTCCATATGAGCTCGTATATGGACAAGAGGCCGTTTTACCACTGGAAGTGAATTTGAATGCTTTGAGAATAGCCAAACAAAATGATTTATCGGCGGTAGACTTCTATAACTTGATGATGGACAAAATTGACGAAGTCGCCGATAAACGTTTGGCTGCTTTGAATGCCATAGAGAGAGATAAGTTGAGGGTGGCAAGAGCTTACAATAAGAAGGTCAAGTTGAAGAATTTTCAAGTTGGTGATCTCGTGTGGAAGGTGATTCTACCAATTGGTTCAAAACATAGAAAATTCGAGAAGTGGTCTCCAAGTTGGGAAGGTCCTTTTAAGATTACAAGAGTGGTTCCCGGAAACTCATATTTGGTGGAGTCCGTACAAGGCACATTATTACCTCGAGCTCTCAATGGCAACTATTTAAAGAAGTATCACCCAAGTGTGTGGAAAGAAGCCTAGACAGGCAAACGGCCGATATATAACTATCGCCCTTAGCATAAACATGGCCTATATATAATTATCGCCCTAAGAACATATAAATGACCGATGGAGTGTTGACATCGTCCTTAGAACAAATATGGTACAAATTATTTTTCGGCACCCTAGCTTTGCCGAAAAACAGGGGGGCATGTGTTGACGCTCAAAAGTGGCACAATGGGAAAAGTTGCTTTAAGCTATGTCAAGATTAACTCAAACTTATGATTGGAGGTCATCATGGAATGGCTCTGAAAGATCAAGATGGATATGAAGATGGTCTAAAACGGAGCTCGGATGCCAAAGTTATGAAAAGTTCAGAGATGTTCATGTTGACAACAGATTAAAGAATGGCTTAGTACCCAATTAATATGTCCTCACATGGAAAAATGATCAACATGAATTGTCTTCGCCTCGTCGAAAAGGTCGATTTTGATATAAAAATCGTTTTAATCCGAGGTCGTATGCAAAAGTTACAGCCAGTACAAGACGCTACTACACTGGATGGCCGGAAACCCTCTCAAGATGGACTCGGATAAAAAAACGTTCAAAACGAAAGCTGTTCGCCTCGTCGAAGCGGTCAAGATTGCTTTTGGGCTCGTTTCCATCCGAGGTCGTTTTCTCCCCCAAACATGGCCCGCAAGGTGCAGCCAGATTTTACCGAACAGTTTTGGAAAGTTTGGGCCAAACAAATCCGAATTGGACTAGGGTTTTGGACGTGAATTGAAGCCTTTTCCTTGCACAGGAAGTCCAGCTGCCTCTTATATACTTAAGGGGTGACGGCCAATTGAAAAACAACACACAATCGCAAACACATCTACAACTTTTTCATCTACATCTTGTCCTTCCCTCATTTTTGCTTCCTCGTTCTTCGTCGTTCTTCATGTTGGAGAGCTGCGAACCGCGAGGCTCTAGGGGCGGCTTGACCGACCTAGGGCAGCCCATAACCGCCGCACTCCCCGACGGGGTCCCTCCCGGGAGTGTAGGGTTTCGGGTCCTCAAAAGACCTCGTCGGTCGACTTGCGAATCGCGCTTCCGGTGAGACTCCTTCGACGTGAGCTGCGGTGCACCACCCTCGGCGTCGAGGGTACATGTGGCGTGTTCGTGTGCGAACAATCTGTCCCAACAATGAGTCGACATGTGTTTCCTCTAGCCAATGATGATTTTACACGTGGAAAATCCCCATTGGTCGGGGCTGTTAACGGGTTATCGGATCCAAAACCCGACCCGGTAGCTTAACGGCGTTCCGTTACGGTGAATGCCATGTGTCGGTCACCCTTGACGAAAGCACTTCTGTGACGCGCGATTTATCGTCATGGAAGTGGACACTTCCGTGATGATAATTTTGGTAATGTCATGCAACACTTCTACGACAGCACAGGTATGACTATCTTGATTCTGTCATAAATTTGTCATGGATGTACATGCATGACAAAAAACGCGACCTACTGTGACAAACACGTATCATCACGGAAGTGTATTTTTTTAGTGATGCTAGGAGATCACCATCTTCGGTGGATTTTTATTTATATGATGAGTTTAGGGAGATGTCCCTCTATGATTTTTGTGCGGTTTGCAAGTTGCCTTTTCAGGACAGCGTCGAGGAACCACATCCTAGGGATGTGGCAGGATTTATTGATATGATTGTTGTAGGGGAAACGAGAAAAGTGTGATAAGCAAGAACTACTAGCATACATTTCCGGTTCTACGTTACTATGCAATATTTGCTAGTAGATGTTTAATTGGCCACGGGAACAGTGGGGGCCTCAGTGCTCCTGACCTCGCCATTTTGCGCCATGCTTTATTCCGTGACAGAACTTTCAGTTTAGGTGCTATGGTTTCTAAACGGTTGAGTCTAAACCATACAAAGGGCCCCATTTTTGGAGGTATTTTTGCTTCGTGTCTTACTAAATATTTTGAGATACCTATTAGACACTATGAGAAAGAGGAAAAGTTGTTGCCCCCTATTTTCTTAGACTATAAAAGTTTGGTAGCACATGATTTTATTTGCGATGATAAGGAGAAGAGACTCATCTATAACCCGGTATTCAGTGAAAAGACTTGTCAGATTATTACCCTGCCTGCACCTTCTTTGCTTAATATTTATTCAGGCGCATACATCATCCTGCCCGATGACATTTATACATATTGGGAGCGAACACGATCCCCAGAGCCTGAGCCTGAGCCATCTCCTGACCCTTATCGGCAGTGTGTTTATCAGTGGGATCCGGAGGAGCTCGCCAACCAGCGGCACCCCGAGGATCCTCCTCAGTACACCGAAGAGAGTAGCTTTGATCCATGGGCATAGACCAACTTAGGCCAAAAGCCTAAGCTTGGGCGAGTACTTATTTCTCACCGACATTACATTCATGTTCACACACTCATGCCAGTTGTCAGTGCTCATACTTTTTCATTGTACTATCCATGCTAGTTTATTTTCCTTTTCTTGCTTTCTTCTTGTGTGTCTGAATAACCTTGAGAAAAACCAAAAAAAACAGTTGTAGCTTTTAGCTAGTTTACTTTCCATGCTTGTAGTAGTAATAATTAAAATAAAACCCAAAGAGATTTTTCGTTCTTCTTTTGCTTGTTGGGAGCTTTCCCGTGTAAATAGTTTTATTTCTTTTCTTTGGGGGTCGAGAGGAGAAGACCATAATGAAAATGTTGAAATGGCTCTTATATGCATTATTCTTTATTTAACCAAGAGCCTATACTACCTTGTCCTCTCCCTTGTATTGAATGCTTGCACATTCCAGCTTAGTCCAATGCACGTGCACTATTATTATTATCCATACCGTTCGGTTGTGCAAGTGAAAGGCAATAATGACGATATATGTGTACCGATTAAGATGAGAGAAGCTGGTATGAACTCAACCTTTCTTGTTTTTATAAATATGATTAGTTCATCGTTCCTGATTCAACCTATTATGATGAAACATGTTTGCAATGACAATTAGAGATTATAGTTGCTTATGTCATGCTTAATTAGTTAGGAGTTTATAATGGTTTACCTTGCGTACCAACATGCTATTAAAATGGTTGTGATGCATATGATAGGGTGATATCCTCCTTTGAATGATTCAAGTGGCTTGACTTGGCACATGTTTAGGCATGTAGTTGAAACAAAATCAACATAGCCTCCACGGCTTCTCAGTCTTTTTCTAGCCTTCACTTGTACTAAGCGTGAATACCGCTTGTGCATGCACTTCCATAAACCCCAAAGTTATTCCATATGAGTCCACCATACCTTCCTATATGTGGTATCTACCTGCCGTTCCAAGTAAATTTGTATATGCCAAACTCTAAACCTTCAAGTGATATTCTGTTTTGTATGCTCAAATAGCTCATGTATCAACTAGGGATGTCTATATCTTCCATGCTAGGTGGGTTATTCTCAAGAGGAGCGGACCCCGCTTCTCACTCACGAGAAAATGGCTAGTCATTGGGATGCCCGATCCCATGCTCAAACCAAATCAAAATAATTGCAAACAAAACTCCCCCAGGACTGTTGTTAGTTGGAGACACCCGTTGTTTCGGGCAGGCCATGGATTGATGCTTGTTGGTGGTGGGGGAGTATAAACTTTACCATTCTGCTTGGGAACCGCCTATAATGTGTGTAGCATGGAAGATATCGAGATCTCTCGGTTGTTACGTTGACAATGAAAGTATGCCGCTCAAAATATTATTTATCTTTATTTCAAATCGAGCTCTGGCACCTCTACAAATCCTTGCTTCCCTCTGCGAAGGGCCTATCTATTTACTTTTATGTTGAATCATCATCCTCTTATTAAAAGCACCAGTTGGAGAGCACTGCTATCATTTGCATCCATTACTATTAATTTACATTGACTATGACTATGACGGGATCTCTTTTACCATGAATTACAATGTTTACACTACTAGGAAAAGGGCTATAGATAGGATTGACACTAATGGCGCACCAGGGAAGTAGTGCGCCACTACTATATACTAATGGCGCACGAGTTGGTGATGCGCCATTAGTGTGGAAGACACTAATGGCGCACCATACAAAAGATGCGCCACTAGTGATAATTTTTTTTCATTTTTACATACATACTAATGGCGCATCCGACCGAAGTGCGCCATTACTAGTTCTAACTAGTAATGGCGCACCGAACAAGGAGTGCGCCAGTACTGAATTTTTTTATATTCTTTTTTTGCAAAACAACTAATGGCGCACCATGTCATAGTGCGCCATTACTAGTTTAATCTAGTAATGGCGCACTACTACGCGGTGCGCCATTAGTATATATATATTTTTTTCACTACTACACGAGTATCTCGGTTACGGTTATCTCGCGGGGCAGGTAGTCCACGGATTTTCCGGATGCGTAAGGTGCATGGATGACACAACGTATCGCCAGCTAGATAGAGATCCCGGGTCTTCGAAAACCATGTTCATGGGACATCGACGTCCCCCTCGCCGCCGATGATCAACCGCACCCTCCCCCGCTCCACCACCGTCGACGATCAACCGCAAGCACGACATCTCTTCTTTGTTGCAAGTGTACGGTCTTCACGATCCGCCAGCGCTTCGCCATCTGTCATCCAGACACGGCTACTCATACCACCGACTTCCGACACCAGGTCAGCAAATAGGAGCTCCCGCTTAACACTTCATATGCCAGGGACACGACTAGTCATACCACCGCCCGATGGTTTTAGCCGCGCACGTCGTTGGAGAACACGGTTGTCCCCCTCGCCAGACTACACGTCGCCCAGGGACATGGCTACCTTGTTGCAGAGGACACTCGATCTCGATCCCCCTCCATCTCGATCTCGATTCCCCCTCCATCTCGATCTCGATGCCCCTTCATCTCGATCGCTATCCCCCTCCATCTCAATCTCGATCCCACCCACACCCTCCCCCGCTAGCTCCACTGCCACCGACGACCCACCACACCCTCCGCCGCTCCACCGCTGCCGACGAGCACCCCCTGCACCCTCCCCCGCTCCACCACCGCCGACGAGCACCCCCCGCACCCTCCCCCGCTCCACCGCCGCCGACGAGCACCCCCCGTTTCATATTCATATTCATTTTTTAAAAAATAATAATAATAAAGTGTAGACTACAATTGTTGTTAAACAACAATTATTACTGTTTTTATAAAAAAAATATTACTGTTTCATATTCATATTCATTTTCTAAAAAATTATTAGATGCAACAAAAAATAATAACAAAACATAATAATAATAATCTACTAATGGCGCACCGCTCGGGGGTGCGCCATTGCTATCTAAAAAAGAAACATACTAATGGCGCACCGCTAGGTGGTGCGCCATTGCTAAGCCTCCCCCACACTAAAATCCCCAATCTCTCACATTTCTCTCTAATCCCTCCCCTGCCTCATCTCACCCGCGCCCGACTACCACCGACCACCACCGCCCCCGTGCTCGCCGTCCCCGGCCGTGCTCGCTTCCCCCGCCGCACCAGACCACCACTGCCCCCAACGCCCCCTCCCCGAGCCGAGAGCCGCCTCCCTCGCCGTCCCCCCTCTGCCCGCGCCCGCGCCCTCGACGTCCTCCCGCCCAAGCGCCCCCTCGCCCCGCGGCCCCGCCTGCGTCAACCTCGTGCTCGCCGTCCAACACTGCGTGGCCTGCCCAGGAGGACCGTCGCCGTCTTCCTCTTCTACTACGAGGACCCGGACGAGCTCGGACGCCCTCGAGCCATCCCTTCGACGCCCGCCGATTTCCTCCGCCTCGGCCACCATCGCCACCGCTTGACGCCGAAATCGCGCCGCCTCGACTAGCTCCGGCTACCCCGAGTCGCCCTCGACCTCCCCAGTGAGCACCCGAGCCGCTTCCCCCTCTTCCCCTCTGGATTTCCTTCTGATGTGTTCTAGGGTTGGGGGTTGGAGAATTTTGGACAAGGAAAGGGGGTTGGAGAATTAAGTAGCTAGGGTTGGGGGTTTGCAAGAGAAGAATCTTCAGGCTTACTCACTGTTCAATTTGTTGCTGTGAGTTTGAATTTGATGTTCTCAGTACAGTAGTTTACACTGGTTGTCAAGCTGTAGAGGAACTATAGTGCCAATACTGAAAATGTTCAGTGTTCCAATACTGTAGAGAAACTATAGTGCCTGTTATTCAGTTATGACTCCTTCACTGAAACTGTAGTGTTTGCTAAAACTGAGATGTAAACTAAAGGAGTTTGTGATTTGCAGAAGCTGTAGCATACTCCAACAAGTGATAAATGCACTCAAAAGTTCACTAAGAAAATGCAGATGCTTCTCACTTGTTACTGATAGTTTTCTGGAGTGATAAATGCATGCAAAAGAAGTTCAGTTAACTGTTATTGTTACTGTTGCAAAATGAAGATCAACCATGTTTATGTAATAGATCACATTGTAGCAGATTATTTGCAGTAGATCAAACTACAGTAGATTACTCAATATTCTTGCCATTTGTTGATAGGTTATAAATATTGACCATAAATAAGAATGAACATTGACCATTTGTTGCTGCTAGCACATGTTGAAGTGTAGCTGATGATGCTTCTGTAGAAAATTCAGTCTTCCTCCTCAGGCATGTGTTGTGTGACCTGACAAAATATAAATGTGTTGTGTGCCATGTGTTGGCAATTCAGTAAAGTCAAACAAGCACTGGACTTAGGCATGTTGCTTGCTGAACTTGTAGCAGCAACAACAACTATTGATGAATGATGAACAGGTTATAGTGGTCAGATTAGTTCCGCAACAAGAACTATTTTTAGTTTGTCTTCTGGGTCATTTATAGTGGTCAGATTAGTTCTGCATTTATAGAGATAAATACTAGTAAGTCAAGGGCACCGGAATTTGATCATGCCTCTTTTGAGAAGTATGTCTATTGATTCAAAATTGCCATGGCAAAAATATGTTTCAGAAAATGACATGGACTAAAATGTTCTATAGATGATGATCCATAGACAAAAAAATGCCATGATCCATACAGTATAAATTCCATGATGCATAGTCTATATTTGCCATGGGAGATGGCAATTTTGTTGGATCATGATCCGGAGATTAAAAAAATGCATAGGCTATAATTTCCTGGCATGATCCATAGAATAAAAATGTAGAATAAAAAATGCCATGATCCATACACTATAATTTTCATGATGTATAGACTATAATTTTCTATTCTTTCTGTGTTTGTACAGACTTGATAGACCATTGTGTCGTGATAAATTTGCAGGTACCCCGAGAGGCCCTTGAGTTTGCCGGAATGTCGATTAACTTCCGTTCCGGCAAATTTGGGTACTCCATATGTCCTATTTTCAGCAAAGGTCATGCTAAAATTTTCCGTGAATTTTAGCATGACTTTGCTAAAAATAGGACATATGGGGTACTTGCGACTAATGCCTGTTATCATGCATGTTTTATGATCTGTTGTAAGGGTACTAATTGGTCTCTTCTGCTGCTTATTAGAGATGGCGGGAAGCATCCACCGCCGCTCTGCGACACCGCAGTACGAGTTGGATGCTTCCGAGTTCTTCACTATCATACTTGGGACTTCAGTATCATCCATGACGCAGGTATATAAAACAAGAGATCTCCCCTTCACCCATCTCATTATGATATATGTTGTTTGCTACATCACTCATTGTCCCAAACTGCAGAGGCTGCCTGACAGCTTTATGAACATGCTGATGGGTGAAGATCCGCCAAATAATGTGAAGCTGCGACAGGCCGGCAGCGGGTTTCACAGGAAGTGGGATGTGGAGTTGGTGATCAAGGAGGGCCACATGTACTTGTCTCGTGGGTGGGAGAAGTTCTACCGTGCCTACGACCTGCGGCTGGGGTACTTCCTTCTCTTCAGGTACGACGACGCCGCCACCATGCTCATCATGAAGGTGTTCAACGCGACTATGTGTCGCATGCGCTACACTGACGATGATGATGCCGGTACGTTCTGCCTCTTCTTATTCCTCTACATTTGGCTTTGTCTCACATCGATTGTTAACGGTCATTGTTGCATTTGGACAGGTAATGGGAGCAGCAGCAGCGACACTGGCTACAGCCAAAGCAGCAGCGACTATGGCTGTAGCGAAAGCAGCAGCGATTCTGGCTGTAGCGAAAGCAGCAGCGATTCTGGCAGCAGCATAGACAACAAGAAGGATGATCCGGACTGGAGTGCGGGAGAAGAGGAGCAGAGTGGGGATGAGGAGCTGCAGGACGACGATGGGCATCAGGCTAAGGATGACCTAGTGCTGGTGGTGGCTGACCAAGGGCAAGAGATGGTGGTGGCTGACCATGGGCAAGAGATGGTGGTGGCTGACCATGGGCAAGAGATGGAGGTGGCTGAGGATGACCTAGCGATGGTCGTGCCTGAAGGTGGCCTCGTGATGGTGGTGGTGCCTGACAATGACCACGCACCGGTGGTGGCGCCGGCGATCCCACAGCTGGGCGACATGACCACGCCAATTGAGGTAGAAGACTACATCCCACTGCCTCCACCGCCTCCACCGCCTCACCGCTCTTGGCGCATCAGGCTGAGGAAGGAGAAGGAGAAGAACAATGCATGATAACTGAACTTTGTCAGGTATGTCAGATCTCCAAAATGATTTATATATATATACTTAGTTACCTATGTTATCTCTAATATGCTTAGTTTCCTATAGGTTAGCTTCATTTTACCTAAGTTGGCTCTAATATGCTAACTTAGAGCTTATATGCTTAGTTTCTTATAGGTTAGCTCCAAAATAACTTATGTTAGCACAAAATGATCAAGTTTACATAATAAGCTTATAGTCTTTTTCTTATTCTTCTTCTTTTCCAAAATGACATAGGTTAGCTTCATTTTACCTAAGTTGGCTCTAATATACTAACTTAGAGCTTATATGCTTAGTTTCCTATAGGTTAGCTCCAAAATAACTTATGTTAGCACAAAATGATCAAGTTTACATAATAAGCTTATAGTCTTCTTCTTATTCTTCTTCTTTTCCAAAATTCTTCTTATTCTTCTTCTAGTGTTCTTCTTCTTCTAGTATTCTTCTAGTCTTCTTCTTTTTCTTCTTCTAACTTCTTGTTTATCATTTTGCAGATTTGATTTAATTCACGGAAGCTTGCATGGATGGAGTGCTTCTTTTCCATTTGTGTTTTTATTTTGTATCAATGTGAAACTTTTGTGAATTGATGGATAACGGTGTTGGATGAACAATGCGAAACTTTTGTAATATGTAATGATGGAACTATGTGTTGGCTATGTATGTATATACGATGGAACTTGTGTGTTGGCTATGTATGTATATATGATGGAACTTGTGTGTTGGCTATGATTGTTATATGGATGCTTGTTGTATATATATGTGTTGGATATCTCATAGGTGAAATGGTGACCTGAGATTAAGAAAAAAAATTAAAAAAATTGTTACTAATGGTGCACTACCATGTGGTGCGCCATTAGTATAGCATACACTAGTGGCGCACCGTGGGCAAAACTAATGGCGCACTGCCTGGTGCGCCATTAGCATACCAGATACTAATGGCGCACCAGTGGTGCGCCATTAGTAAAAAATTCTAGTGTCGTGATACTAATGGCGCACCAGTGGTGCGCCATTAGTAGGCAAAACCGGTGCGCCATTAGTAGGCATTTTCCTAGTAGTGTTAGTCAGTCCTTGATCTTCAGAGGTGCTCTGCATTTATGTTTTGCGGCCTCAGAAAGGGCTAGCGAGATACCATCTTGTTATATCATATTATGATTGTTTTGAGAAAGTGTTGTCATCCGAGATTTATTATTATTGCTTGCTAGTTGATTATGCCATTGATATGAGTAAACATGAGACCTAAGTGTTATTGTGAATATGGTTAGTTCATAATCTTTGCTGAAAACTTGAATGATGGCTTTACATATTTACAACAACAAGAGCAAACAGAGTTTGTAAAAGTTTTTCTTTATCACTTTCAGTTTATCAACTGAATTGCTTGAGGACAAGCAAAGGTTTAAGCTTGGGAGAGTTGATACGTCTTCATCGTATCTACTTTTCCAAACACTTTTGCCCTTGTTTTGGACTCTAACTTGCATGATTTGAATGGAACTAACCCGGACTGACGCTGTTTTCAGCAGAATTGCCATGGTGTTATTTTTGTGCAGAAATAAAAGTTCTCGGAATGACCTAAAACATCACGGAGAATATTTTCGGAATATATAAACAATACTGGCGAAAGAATCAAGACCAGGGGGCCCACACCCTGTCCATGAGGGTGGGGGGCGTGCCTACCCCCTGGGCGCGCCCCCTGTCTCATGGGCCCCCTGGAGCTCCACCGACCTCAAATCCAACTCTATATATTCACGTTCGGGGAGGAAAAAATCAGAGAAAAGGATTCATCGCGTTTTACAATACGAAGCCGCCGCCAAGCCCTAATCTCTCTCTGGAGGGCTGATCTAGAGTCCGTTCGAGGCTCCGAAGAGGGGAACCATCGCCATCGTCATCATCAACCTTCCACCATCACCAATTTCATGATGCTCACCGTCGTGCGTGAGTAATTCCATCGTAGCTAGGCTTGCTGGACGGTGATGGGTTGGATGAGATTTACCATGTAATCGACTTAGTTTTGTTAGGGTTTGATCCCTAGTATCCATTATGTTCTGAGATTGATGTTGCTATGCTTAATGCTTGTCACTAGGGCCCGAGTGCCATGATTTCAGATCGAACCTATTATGTTTTCATGAATATATGTGAGTTCTTGATCCTGTCTTGCAAGTCAGTAGTCACCTACTATGTGTTATGATCCGGTAACCCCGAAGTGAAAATAATCGGGACCACTCCCGGTGATGACCGTAGTTTGAGGAGTCCATGTATTCACTAAGTGTTAATGCTTTGGTCCGGTACTCTATTAAAAGGAGGCCTTAATATCCCTTAGTTTCCAATAGGACCCCGCTGCCATGGGAGGGTAGGACAAAAGATGTCATGCAAGTTCTTTTCCATAAGCACGTATGACTATATTTGGAATACATGCCTACATTACATTGATGAACTGGAGCTAGTTCTGTGTCACCCTATGTTATAACTGTTGCATGAGGAATCGCATCCGACATAATTCTCCATCACTGATCCAATGCCTACGAGCTTTTCATATATTGATCTTTACTTAGTTACTTTTCCGTTGCCGCTGTTACAATTACTACAAAACTGGTACTATTACCTTTGCCACCGTTACCGTTACTTCCATACTATTTTGCTACTAAATACTTTGTTGCAGACATTAAGTCTTCTAGGTGTGGTTGAATTGACAACTCAACTGCTAATAATTGAGAATATTCTTTGGCTCCCCTTGTGTCGAATCAATAAATTTGGGTTGAGTACTCTACCCTCAAAAACTGTTGCTATCCCCTATACTTGTGGGTTATCAACGGACCGGTTGCGGCAGGGGTGGCGGAGGCCCGTATGGGCTGGCCAAGTACAGCGGGATCTCCTGGACCGCTGCGACGAGGGCGTGGAGGACCCCGGTGACCTCCTCCGGGGTGTAGATGGCGGGGGCGGCATGGTGGAGGGCGCCGGCAGCTGGGCGGTGGGGGCGCTAGAGGTGGGGACCAACGGCGCGGGTGGGGAGGACAGCGGCGCGATGGAGAGGGCCATCGGCGCGGTGGAGAGGATTCGCGGCGCGGTGGTGATGGGCAGCGGCGAGGTTGGCAGCGGTGGGGTGGGCGGTGGTGCAGACATGATCAGAACCGAGCTACCTGATACCAAATTGGTAGGAGCTAGGACCCTACCAGGTCTAGGGCGGAGGTTGTTGGGGAAGGAGGGTGTTGGACGTGGCGGAGCTCGTGGTCGCCGGCGGCAGGGCGCCGTTGTGCGCGGGGGAAGGGCGGCGGCGCAAGGAGGAGGAGGCGGCTAGGGTTAGGGTTAGATCTCCCAGCTCCCTTCGAGAAGCCGAGCAAATAATGATTGCTTCTTGCTTAATCTCAAAACAGCTCGGCTACACTTGAACATGAGATGCTTAATGTCTTCCGCTCCAATCTCACAGACTGGGCATTGCCCGCTCACTTTAATATGACGATTCGCCAGAGCAACCCGACAAGGAATAGTATTATGCATAACTCTCCAAAGAAAGATTTTTACCTTCGCGGGCACTTTGAGACCCTAGATTTTATCCCAAATTGGATGTGGTCTAATACCAAAAGCTTGATGTCCTATGTTTAACCTTTGGCTATATTGGCCCTCCCATTCTGCATAATATGCTGAGCGCACAAAAAAGATGTTTGTACAAGTCAGGTTCCAAGCAACAAAATCTTGCATGCCAGAAGATGATAAAGGGATAGCAAGAATCCTTTGAACATCCACTTGCCAAAAGGTCTGCCTCACTAAATCCACATCCCAGTGATTTGTGATAGGATCAATAAGGTCACTCACCCTACTAAAGATGTTGACCCCTTCTAGTTATAACTTTACGTGATGCATTATTTGGTATCCATTCGTCTTTCCAGATATCAATATTAGTTCCATACTAATGTTCTGACCCCTTCTAGTTATAACTTTGTGATGCACTATTTGGGATCCATTCATCTTTCCAGATATCAATATTAGTTCCAGATGGCAACATGATTATGTAATATATTATTGCTTGTTATCTGCAAATTCATAGTCCTCATAGTAAAAGTTTGGGGGGTATATATAGTCCTTTTAAGTTTTCCCTATATTTTGTTTCTACTCTTTTTTCGCAACCCTAAACCATATAGATGCAGAGAAAAGATGTTGTCGTCGTTGGTCCGGTAACAAACTTAGGCTTTCGTCTGGAGACAACAATCCAAACAATGGGGACACACTTCAACGACGCCTCCAAGGAGGGGAAGAACGCCCACGGGCCCCGTTGCCGCCAGCACCAACCAAAGATAGGCAGGATTTCCATCCGTAATGTCGCACACTTCCCACCCATTGAATCGAAAAACAACCATACTGCACACCGTCGATGCCGCAACATCTTGTCATCATGACCATAAGCGTCGCGGAACACCGACACCTTGTACGGCCGAGGAAACACATTCCATCTCCACATCCTACACGGGCAAGATATAGCAGCACCAGCCTAGCCTCTATCACCAGCACGCCAAGGCCACCAGCATTGGAAGCATCAGGTGGTCACAAAACTCCAGGCGGACAGGAACCCTGCTCGACCCTGGATGGATCCAACTCCAGTCAGCACCGCCACCAACAACTCCCGCACTGCAGCCTCCCGCCCGATGCTCTGGTGATGCGCGCTTCACCAAAGGACCGCACAACAGCCAGTGCCCGGCTGCGCTCGCGCAAGGTCACCTGGTCAAAGACTGCTACCCCTCTGCACAGCGCAACCGCGCCGCCTCCCACATCGGCGTCTTCTGGAAGACCATCGTGCACCACCCTCTCCTCTTCTAGCTCCTAATCATGCTCCACTGCTCGTGCTCTCCCCGTCGTGCACCGCCACACTAGAGGACTCCCCATGCTGCCCACTTGACGCCACTCCCTCTGCCCGAGCAAGGCCCATGGGACGCGTCGAACCCACGCCCGTCATCTTTGACGGGCCGGCGCCGCCACTGCCGTCGGTATCACCGTTGGCGCCGGCCTGGGAGCACGGGAGGAGGGTCTTGAGCGGCTAGGGTTGCCCCTCCGACGTCGCTCGCGCAAGCGGCCCATGGGGAAGATGAGAAAAGGGGTGACTGACTTTTGATTTTCTGTCGGTCAACCCGAATTAAAATTATTAATGAATTTTCACATTTCGAATCTACGTATATATTTTTGATGGTGTATGACGTGGCATGTGAGACTGACTGGTGGGAGCCCACTTGGGTCCGGGTTGGGACGAACCAGATCAGAGATCAGACCAGACCCACGCAAACCACTCCACCACCGGCCATCGCGCTTTTCCCATTCCCTCGCCGCCGCCGCCGCCGCCGACGACGATCTCCTTCTCCGCGGCGCCAACATGCTCCGGTTCAGGTGCTGCGTCCTCACCCAGCTCCTCTCGTCTCCCTCCGCATCTCCCGCCTCCCAGCTCCATCGCCTCATATCCGCCGCCGCGCCCGCCATCTTCCCGAACCCTAGCTTCGACGTGGAGGGGTATCTCGTCTCCACCTGCGGCCTCACCCGAGCACAGGCCCTCAAGGCCTCCGCCAAGCTCTCCCACCTCAAGTTCCCTTCCAAGCCCGACGCCGTGCTCGCCTTCCTCGCCGGTCTCGGCCTCTCCGGCGCCGACGTCGCCGCCCTCGTCGCCAAGGACCCGCTGTTCCTCTGCGCCAAAGTGGAGAAAACCCTGGCCCCCGTCGTCGCTGGGCTCACCGGCCTCGGCCTGTCACGTTCTGACATCGCGCGCCTCGTCTCGCTCTCCCGTGACAAATTCCGATGTAGATCCATCGTCTCCTATCTACAATACCACCTGCACCTCTTTGGCTCCTTTGAGAACCTCCTCCCTGCTCTCAGGCGCGGCTAATGCCTTCGCTTGGCCGACCTCGAGACAGTGGTCAAGCCCAATGTTGCGTTCCTTCAAGAGTGCGGGCTAGGTGATTGCGACATTGCCAAGTTGTGTATCTCTCAACCATGGATGCTCGTCTCAAACTTAGAGTGCGTCCGGGCAGCGGCGGCACACGCTGAAGGTATTGGTGTGCCCCGTGGCTCTGCGATGTTCAGGCGCGCGATGTGGGCTGTTGCATGCCTCAGCAAGGAGAAGATCGCCGCCAAAGTGGAGCACTTGAAGAAGATGCTCATGTGGTCACATGCTGAGGTGCGCATTGCTTTGTCCAAGTCTCCAGGGATGCTGAGTTTATCTAGTGACAGGCTGCAGCGCATCTCAGAGTTCCTCATCTCCAAGGCAGGGTTGGAACCAGCATACATTGCTCATCGGTCGGCCATGCTCAATTATAGCCTGGAGGGCTGGACCAAACCCCGGCACTATGTTGTAAAGTATCTCAAGGAAAATGGATTTCTAGATCATGACCGGGACTACTATGCTACACTCTGTATGAGCGAAAAGGTAGTCATGGAGAGGTTCATATGTCCTCACAAGGAAGCTGCACTCCACCTCGCTGAACACTATGCCGATGCTTGTAGAGGGGAAGTGCCTTTCAGTTTCAGATTTACATAAACCAAGAACGGGCTATGAGAATTCGTAACACTGAGAGTTTACACTCTGTGCAGTGAGCTAGTAATTTCTGTTTCGGTGTTCTTTGCCTAATTGGATGTTCGTTGTCTGCTCTAGTATGTCTGGTACATGTCAATTTAGTGTCACTAATTCCATATCAAACTGATAATTTGATTGTGACTTCTTTGTATGTCTATCACACCATTCCAGTAGAGAAGGAAGCATCACACCACGGTGAACATGTCCATCCTCATATCATATTGACACACATAATGGAACCAAGAGTGTGTGAGATCTGGGTATTTCTGCAAATGGTTTTAAATATCAGTGATAGAGTATGTCTGGATACTCTATCGTTATGTTCTCAATGACCATTGCATTTTTCAGTGCAATCCTTAACTACCTTTCCATGAAAAACGTTCTCATTATGGTCATTATTAATTGAAGTCTCAAAATTTCCCTTTGGATGGCGGAAACAAATGTGGAATTGTTGATGGCCACAATGTGCAGATCACTGCCGAGGATGCCGTTTTGAACTAGTTTGTTGGTTACATTGTTTTTAAGGCGTCCCTTAGGCGACGCCTAGGCGTCAGGGCGCCCCCAGGTCACAAGGCGTCAGCCTTCCTTACGTGCATGCCTAAGGCATCCGCCTTAGTCCATAAGGCGTCCAAGGCGTCCGCCTAGGCGCCATTCTTCCCGCCTTAGGCAAATGAAGACGCCTTAGACAGGGCTGGGAGTTTAGGCGGAAAATAGATCTCTGGGCAGGAAGAAAAGGGCGGGAAACAGAGTCTAGGCGCCAACAGTTACTAGCAGGGGGGAGAGAGCTCTAACTAGTTTCAGTTTTCGATTCTTTTTCAAAAGTATTATCATTATTTTAACAAATTCCAAAAATATATGACCTAATTTGAAATTTTCAAAAATATTAGCCCATTGGCCTCGCACAGGCCGAAGAGGCGCTTTTCGGCTGCTCTTAGACCGAAGTTTGGTCTTCGGTCACACTTGGACCAAGGTGTGTCCGTCCTGCGCCGAAGAGATTAATTTCGGCCGCGGGCCGACCGATGGGCAATCTTTGGCTTTGCCCTCACCGAAGAGCTGTCTTCGGCCTGCACCGAGCTGAAGAGGGGAGTGCCACACGCGCACCTCCAGCGCAAGTGCTAGTGCAAGAAGATGTGCTAGAGCCCAAGCCGACATCCATCTGCTACTAAATTTTATTTGACATACGTGAAAGTCTCACGCATGGCGGGACATATTACAAAATATTGACATGGCGAATTTTTTGAATGTGTGTGAGCATTCTATTTCGATCGGCAGATGCGCCCAACGGGATATATACACATTTTGCCGTCGTGGTCAACACTTAATAAATTAAGCATAATTATACATAAATGACCGGTCAAACGCCGGCAGCCAAAGCCCACTTAAACATAACTACAAATTGAAAAACTCTAGTAAACGCCCGCACTCTGCCCTAGTAGACGGCCTTGCCTTTGCCCTTGCCCTTGCCATCATGGTCGCCGCCGGTGAGGTCGATGAAGACGGGAGGCGGCCGGACCCAGCCGACGGCGGCTTGATAGGCTATGGCTTTGGTAGGGTCCAGATGCCAGCCGTGCGGCACGATGACAGATACGACAAGGGCTAGCTAGGTTTTCCTGGTCATCGGCGAGGGAGCAAAGGTGGTCGGATATGGACAGGGGAGTGGATGAGGCTGGCCCCGCCGCACGCGCCCATTAAAAAGGACGGGCATCGGCCCTTCCACACACTGCCAGACAGGCCCTCTGTACGTCGCCATGTTAATTATGACCGTCTGGGTTGTTGGCCTGCCGACATGTGGGGCCACGGCGGACATCAAGGGGACGCGCGACGCGTTGTTAGCGCCCTGACAAGCAGGATCCACTGGGCAACGACCACACCAACACAATAACTGCCCAGCGGCCCACATGAATCAAACGGCCCAGCCAACGCGCCCATGGGCCAGAGTGGATCAACCGAGCCCACGCTGCACGCTACTTCAGAGGAGGCGCACGAGAGCAGAGGCATCCGGTGGATCAACGACGAACCTGGCGGCTGCCACTTTCCCCTCCTCGAACCCTAGTTCATCCTCCACCATTCTTGTAACCGAGTCAAGCTTGTATCCCAGATATTGTTGCTACTGAGTAATCGATCCGCAAGAGAGAACCTATCACGCGTTCGTTTCGCGTCCGCGCCGACACATTTCAGACGCAAACTTGGACCGAAAATGGTCCGCTCGGACGTGAAACGGACGGGTTTTGGTAATGGGTAGGCGCGTTGGGCCATCGTTTTTATCTTCGACGATCCAGACGGACGTGGGCGGACAAAATGGATCGCCCGATTAAAATTGCTCTAAGTGTTTATTCTTTGTACTAATTTTAGTATAAAATTACATTAAAATTAAGACACTTATATTAGGACGAGGGGAGTATCAATATTTATTCTTAGAATGTGCTGTGGCGGGCTGCCTCGAGTGCTTAAAGCTAGCAGCATATAGAGTGGCGCTGGAAGTGTCGCAAGTCCAAATGAGGTGGCACAAGTCCCGTGAGTTACGGCCAGGAGCTTCCAGAGAGATGCCAAATCTCGTTGTTTGTTGGTTCTCGCGAGCTACAACCAACCTTAAAGTATCTCCAACACCGCGCAACGCGCCGCATGTCGTGGTTCTAAGTCTGACAGTAGAATGGGGGGGTAGGAATGGAGAGGCAAGATCCTAGCTCTGGAGTAGTTGTGCACGCAAGGAGTTAACGAGTTCAGGCCCTTCTCGGAGGAAGTAACAGCCCTACGTCTCGGAGCCCGGAGGCGGTCGACTGGATTATATGCGTGAGTGTTACAAAGATGCGAACCCCTGTCCTAGTGGAGGGGGGTGGCTTATATAGAGTTCGCCAGGACCCCAGCCAGCCCACGTTACAAGGGGTTTAATGTACATAAAGAGAGGGGGTTACTGGTAACGCCTGTAATAAAGGACCATGAAGGCCATAAAAGCTATTTATGAGGTGACCGTTTGTAAGCAGCGCCTTTAGATCTTCTTACGGTCGAGTGGTGTCTTCATGGTCGACTGCTTGCGCTTCTGGTCGAGTACGCTTGTGTCCGTCGACTGGGCTGACCAAGTCGACTGACCTGTTGATACTTCTCAAAATGCCTTTCATTGTAGGGGTCGTGTCCTTGATTGGGTACCTCAGGTACGATAAGTTACCCTACCCTAGGTACGCATCCTCGTCATTAGCCCCCGAATGGGTCAGGGGTTAAGTGAGAATGGGGTCGAGCCTGCGCTTCCGACTCAACCTCCATGCTTCAGTTGCATCTGTCTTCGGATAAATGGAAGTCGCGGTGGGGCCTCATTCTTCGGTTTGCCTTGATCCATTCAGATGCTCGTCGAGTGGTTACGGATTACCGTCGAGTGCGTTTACGTGACGAGTCCCTTGGGAGACTTAAGGAAATGGATCTTTTGCTTGACTACCCGTCTTGTCGATCGCGGATTTTGCGGGATTTGAAAATTGAGAAGCGCACCGGACGGAGGGAACCGCGCGAATCGGCTGGATAAGGCAAGGGCGCCTCGATCTCTGCGCCACCTTTTTCGCCACGTACTGCGCGCGCGCCTGTTGCGGGATCTGACTGGGAGGGGCAGGCCCACTGATCAGCCACTCGGGTGTGGCCTGATATAAAGCAATGACTCTGACCTTTTACTGTGCGCCCTCGTTCTCCTTCCTCCTTCCTCCGTAAGCCTCCGCTTCGCTCTCCACCGCAACCTCGACACCGCTGCTCGGCCAAGACTTCGTTCGAGGCGATGGGGACGGATAAGACGGCGGCGGCGGAACGGGCGAAGAAGGCCGCGGCGAAGGGCAAGGGGAAGAAGTCTGGGCGAGGCGGGTCGTCCTCGCGGGCCGCTCTGCCGCCCGGCTGGCTGCAAGGGGATTGGATGCCCTCCATCCTTACTCAGGCAGATATCGATGACATGGTGGAGGGAGGGCTCATTCCCCACAAGGCCGCTCGCCTTCCTGGGAAGGAGACGGAGCCAAGACCTCGCGATGGTGAGCGCGTCCTGATAGCCACCCATGTCGACCGGGGGTTCTCTCTGCCCCTGAGTCCTTTCTTTAGGGCCTTCCTGAACTTCTTCGGGGCGCAGCTCCACCATTTTACGCCCAATTCCATAGTCTATCTCGCGGCTTTTGTGTCTCTGTGTGAGTGTTTCTTAGGTTGTCGACCCCACTGGGGCCTCTTCAAGCATATCTTCACCTGCCGATCCCAGTCGGTTAAAAAGCTTAACCCGGACGGGGAGAGGACGCAGGTGATCCAGATGTGCGGGGGCCTCGGGATCCAGACGAGGGGTAAGAGTTGTTTTCCTCCCATGACACTTCCCGATTCTGTGCGTGGGTGGCAGTCGACTTGGTTCTACTGCAAGGACCAGCCGACTCCTGGACACTCGACCGGCCTACCTCCTTTCACCTTGGACCGAGTGCAGAAACCCGCTTCTTTGAAAGTGGTTCCGGAGGAGAAGGCTCAGGTGAAGGTACTAGTCAGTCGAGTGGTTGAGTTGGTTCGTGAAGGCGTGACCGGCATGGACTTGCTCGAAGTCTTTCTCCAGCGACGAATCCAACCTCTCCAGGCTCGGGATCACCCGATGTGGTTGTATTCCGGGCCCGACGACTCCACGCGGATCCACCCGGAGGGGGTCGAGGCTTCTGTGCTGGAGAGCTGGCTGACCAGCATAACCGGAAATAAGGACAACCCCAGGGGCTCCAGGAGGATTGCTCCGCTCGACGGGATGATGCAGACAGACAAGGTACATTTTGCTTCTTCCGACTGAAATTTTCACTCCGTCTAGTAACTGGCTCGCGAAAAGTCGACTGATCCTCGTTCTGTCTGTTGTTTCGTAGGAGATCAACGAGATGTACTCGATGCCGAATGGGAACCAGGAGCACGTATCTGAAGGAGGAGGGAGTGGAGGCGAAGGGAGCGAGAATGAAGTTGAACCCGAGGGCGAAGTCGAGGAGTGGGAATCTGACGATGACGTAGAGGGGGAGGTCGGCGATGACTCGAGTGATGAAGATGAAGAGGTGGAGGACGACCCTCCTCGACGCGAGAGACGCTCCAAGAACGCTCAGGATCCCGTCGTGGAGCGCGGTCAGTCGAGTGCTCCGGCGGGCCAGTCATCCAAGCGCCCTCGGACCGCGTCGCCGCCCCCATCTGAGAAAGCGCCCAAGCAGCCTAGAGCCATCCCGACTAAGCCACCCAAGGCCTTGCCCAAGATCAGGGTCGCCATCCCGGTCATCTCCGGGTAAGTGATTGTCTTCACCTTTCTTGAGTCGACTAGAACGGATTCTTAGTCGATTCATTTTCAAATTATTTGCTTGGAATCGTGCAGCGCCGCTACTTCCGAAACTTCCATCCAGAATGCTGATGAGACGATGGAGGACGCCGTCACTTCCAACTTAGGTATGATCCTTGAAATGATCCGACTGTTTAACTGCTTGGTCGATTGGGTATTTATTTCTGAACTTTTGTAGCTCCAACCAACATCATTGACCTTCCGGATGATGAGGAGGAGGCGGAAGCGCCGCTCAGGCCTTTTGGGAGAAGAGGCCGGAGGGCTCCGGTCGACAAGGTTCCTCAGACTGCGTCGACTGCCGAGGCGGTGGTCCAAGGGGGTGACAATACCGCCCGGACTACTGTGACTTTTGCTGAGCCACTGACGACTGCCCGGCCTTCGTCGTCAACTGCCCCTCCACCGGTCGACCCGCCCTCGTTCTTCGCCGCCTACCAGACCCCGGAGGATCAAGTGAGTGCTGCCAAGGAGGCTATACGTCAGGCGGGGCTCGTGATGGAGCAGACCAAAGCGGCTCGGGATGCCAGTCAAGCGGCCTATGACATCAGCTCGGCGTTGCAGCAGAACGTCCAGGTTAGTTGATCTTCACTTGCGTTGTACACCCACTGGGTGCCGTTGGTCCGAAATTTCTCATTGGTGGGGGCACGCTGAGTGCACCCACTGGGTGTAGTCCCCGAGGCCACGGTCGACTGCTGGCAGTCGACTGTGGTCTTTGTACTGTCTTTCTGTAGTTGTACCTCGTCGGATGACACTGTATCCGGTCGACTGCTGGCAGTCGCCCCCTTTTTTTTTTTTTTGAAAACCAGTGGGGGCACGCTGAGTGCACCCACTGGGTGTAGTCCCCGAGGCTACTGCCGAATGTTTTGATTTGGCTGTAGTCTTAGAAGTGTTGTGCTCTTTCTTTCAGTCACTCGGGAGTAACTTATCTTTGATACCCTTTGTCGATTGACTCTTTGCAGAAGTCTTGTGAGCTTGTTGCTCAGCTCGCCGATCTGAAGAATAAGCAAATCCAGCTCAATCTTGATTTACAGTTTGCTCAGGAAAACGTGCAGAAGGCGAAGGATGAGGCAAAAGGTATGGCTGGTGAGGACTCGACGGCTGTCTCTGTCCTCCTGTCTGTTCTCAACTCTGTGCTTATTGTTGTTTCGCAGACGAACTGGAAAAGGCCCTGAAGAAGAAAGATCTTGACCTTGCGGAGGCACAAAAGGCGGCTGCGGAGAAGCTGAAGCTTGCTGAAGAGAAACTTGCTTCGGTCGACCAACTGGAGAGCGAGAACGCTAGGCTGAAGTCTGCTCTTGACTCGGCCAACAAGGAAGCGAGTCGACTGAAGACTGACAAGAGTACTCTGAACGACAAGCTCGGCCAGCTGGCGGGGAAGCACAAGGACTTGGGGGATTATCTTGGGGGTCTTGCCAAGAAGCTATACCTCATGCTTGAAGGTAACCCTCTTTGCGCGATTAATCTCGTTGTTGTCGACTCTCCATTTGGCTACAGTTTTGACCTGTCGAAACTTCTTTCAGAATTCTGCCGAAACTTTGAGGAAGAGACCAGTCGAGTGGAGACCCGCTTGGACCCTATCAACTCTCCCGTGAAGGACGAAGTGGCCATGAATGTCTTCCGGTTGGAATCCCGTGTCGCTAGTGCGGTGGACTACCTGGCTCGACTGAAAGCTGCAGTGTCACGGATCGACTCCGCACTCTGGCCCAAGGAGACGCTTCAGAACGACCTTGAATCCCTGATCAGTCGACTAGGTGAGGTTCCAGGTCGAGTGCAAGAATGGAAGAAGTCTTCTGCTAGGTGCGGCGCTGACGTGGCTTTGTCCCTGGTTCGCGTCCACTGCAAGGAGGCGCGCGAGGAGAAGCTGGCCGCTCTCCAGGTTGCCAATACCAGGAAGCATAACTTTCAGGACTTCATGGAGACCTTCATTGCTGCTGCCACTCGGATCTCTGATGGGATCGATTTGGACGAGTTTGTTGCGCCATCCAGTCCTCCGCCGGAGGAGTAAAAAACTGATGTTCTTTGCCTTAAATTTGCCTCGGAATGCCGAGTGGTTTATGTAACCGATAAACTCCGTCGAGCTTATAGCTCGAGTACTTTATTTGCGATCTAGGATTTTTTGGTTTTGTCCGGACTTGGCTCGACGTTGAATGCCTTCGTGACTTGATCCGCCGATCTACTATTCGTTGTTCCCTCAGAGGCTGCCTGGTTTGCACGATGCTTATCGCCGCGATGGTGTCTTGTCAACCTGGCTTGGGCGAGTATCGGACTGCAGCTAAGCCCCCCGAGTGGGAGGTCTGCTCTTCACTCGGTAAGAGTCCAATTACTTTAGTCGAGTGCTTGGACTGCAGCTAAGCCCCCCGAGTGGGAGGTTCGCTCTCCACTCGGTAGAATTTCGATTCCTTAGGCGAGTACTTGGACTGCAGCTAAGCCTCCGAGTGGGAGGTTTGCTCTCACTCGGTAGGATTTCAATTACTTAGGCGAGTACTTGGACTGCAGCTAAGCCCCCGAGTGGGAGGTTTGCTCCCACTCGGTAGGATTTCAATTACTTAGGCGAGTACTTGGACTGCAGCTAAGCCCCCGAGTGGGAGGCTGGCTCTCCACTCGGTAGGATTTTAATTACTTAGGCGAGTACTTGGACTGCAGCTAAGCCCCCGAGTGGGAGGTTTGCTCTCACTCGGTAGGATTTCAATTACTTAGGCGAGTACTTGGACTGCAGCTAAGCCCCCGAGTGGGAGGTTTGCTCCCACTCGGTAGGATTTCAATTACTTAGGCGAGTACTTGGACTGCAGCTAAGCCTCCGAGTGGGAGGTTTGCTCTCACTCGGTAGGATTTCAATTACTTAGGCGAGTACTTGGACTGCAGCTAAGCCCCCGAGTGGGAGGCTGGCTCTCCACTCGGTAGGATTTTAATTACTTAGGCGAGTACTTGGACTGCAGCTAAGCCCCCGAGTGGGAGGTTTGCTCTCACTCGGTAGGATTTCAATTACTTAGGCGAGTACTTGGACTGCAGCTAAGCCTCCGAGTGGGAGGTTTGCTCTCACTCGGTAGGATTTCAATTACTTAGGCGAGTACTTGGACTGCAGCTAAGCCCCCGAGTGGGAGGTTTGCTCCCACTCGGTAGGATTTCAATTACTTAGGCGAGTACTTGGACTGCAGCTAAGCCCCCGAGTGGGAGGCTGGCTCTCCACTCGGTAGGATTTTAATTACTTAGGCGAGTACTTGGACTGCAGCTAAGCCCCTGAGTGGGAGGTTTGCTCTCACTCGGTAGGATTTCAATTACTTAGGCGAGTACTTGGACTGCAGCTAAGCCCCCGAGTGGGAGGTTTGCTCCCACTCGGTAGGATTTCAATTACTTAGGTGAGTACTTGGACTGCAGCTAAGCCTCCGAGTGGGAGGTTTGCTCTCACTCGGTAGGATTTCAATTACTTAGGCGAGTACTTGGACTGCAGCTAAGCCCCCGAGTGGGAGGCTGGCTCTCCACTCGGTAGGATTTTAATTACTTAGGCGAGTACTTGGACTGCAGCTAAGCCCCCGAGTGGGAGGTTTGCTCTCACTCGGTAGGATTTCAATTACTTAGGCGAGTACTTGGACTGCAGCTAAGCCCCCGAGTGGGAGGTTTGCTCTCACTCGGTAGGATTTCAATTACTTAGGCGAGTACTTGGACTGCAGCTAAGCCCCCGAGTGGGTGGTTTGCTCTCACTCGGTAGGATTTCAATTACTTAGGCGAGTACTTGGACTGCAGCTAAGCCCCCGAGTGGGAGGTTTGCTCCCACTCGGTAGGATTTCAATTACTTAGGCGAGTACTTGGACTGCAGCTAAGCCCCCGAGTGGGAGGTTTGCTCTCACTCGGTAGGATTTTTTTAAACTTAGGCGAAACGGATTCGCAGCTAAGCCCCCGAGTGGGAGGTTTGCTCTCACTTGGTAGGATTTTTTAAACTTAGGCGAAAAGTATTCGCAGCTAAGCCCCCGAGTGGGAGGTTTGCTCTCACTTGGTAAGATTTTTTAAACTTAGGCGAAGCGGATTCGCAACTAAGTCACCCACTGGGGGAAATTTAAACAGACAGAAAAAAGAAATAGCAGTCTTTTTCTTGAAACAAAGGAATTACAGAGGTACTTTTATTACATCTCAGTCGAGTGAGTTTTTAAGTGTAAAAAGGACGGAGCAGGTCCGCATTCCATGCTCGGGGCTCGTCGATCCGTCGATCGATGTTGTAAAGGTGATACGCTCCGTTGTGCAAGACTTTGGTGATGATGAAAGGGCCTTCCCAGGTCGGGGCAAGTTTGTGAGGTTTTTGCTGATCCACGCGGAGGACTAAGTCTCCTTCCTGAAAGGCTCGACCCTTCACATTTCTGGCGTAAAACCGACGCAACTCTTGCTGGTAGATGGTCGAGCGGATTAGAGCCATCTCTCTTTCCTCCTCTAAGAGGTCGACTGCATCTTGCCGGGCCTGTTCTGCTTCTGCTTCGGAATATAACTCGACTCGAGGCGCGTTGTGGAGCAGGTCGCTTGGCAAAACCGCCTCGGCTCCATAGACCAGAAAGAATGGCGTTCTTCCAGTCGACCGGTTAGGGGTGGTCCTCAACCCCCATAGAACTGACGGAAGTTCGTCGACCCAGGCGCCTGCTGCGTGTTTGAGATCACGCATTAGTCGGGGTTTTAGTCCTTTGAGGATGAGGCCATTCGCGCGTTCGGCCTGTCCATTCGTCTGAGGGTGAGCAACTGAAGCGTAGTCGACTCGAGTGCCCTGAGAGGCGCAGAAGGCTTTGAATCTGTCATTATCAAAGTTTGATCCGTTATCTGTGATGATGCTGTGCGGAACTCCATATCTGAATATCAATCATCTGATAAAACTGATGGCAGTGCTTGCGTCGAGGTCTTTTATGGGTTTTGCTTCTATCCATTTCGTGAACTTGTCGACTGCGACCAACAAGTGGGTGAAGCCACTCCTACCGGTTCTCAGTGGTCCGACCATATCTAGACCCCAGACAGCGAAAGGCCAGACGAGTGGAATGGTCTTCAAGGCGGAGGCGGGCTTGTGAGACATGTTGGAATAAAACTGGCACCCCTCGCACTTGTCGACTACATCCTTCGCCATTTCATTCGCCTTTGGCCAGTAAAAACCCGCTCGGTATGCTTTAGCCACGATGGTCCGAGAGGACGCGTGATGGCCGCAGGTCCCCGAGTGGATGTCTTCGAGAATTATCTGTCCTTCTTCAGGCGTGACGCACTTCTGACCGACTCCAGTCGCGCTTTCTCTGTATAACTGCCCTTTGATTACCGTAAAGGCTTTGGATCGACGGACGATCTGCCGAGCCTCTTCTTCATCTTCTGGGAGCTCTTTTCTTATGATATACGCAATGTACGGCACTGTCCAATCGGGAATGGTGGCTGTAACTTCCATAATCAGATCGACCACAGCTGGTATCTCTACCTCGGTCGAGTCAGAGGCGCTTTTTGGTTGTGGAGGCTCTTCTGTGAAAGGATCTTCTCGCACTGATGGTGTGTGAATGTGCTCCAAACACACATCCTTGGGGATGGCCTCCCTTTTGGACCCTATCTTCGCCAAATCATCTGCAGCTTGATTTTTCAGTCGGGGTATATGATGGAGCGCCAACCCCTCGAATCGTTTCTCCAGCTTTCTCACCGCGCTGCAATATCCCGTCATGGATGGGCTTCTGACGTCCCACTCCTTCATCACTTGATTAACAACCAGATCTGAGTCGCCGTAGACCATGAGGCGACGGACGCCGAGTGAAATGGCCATACGTAATCCATATAGAAGCGCTTCGTACTCTGCCTCATTGTTGGAGGAATCAAAGTGAATCTGGAGGACATACTTGAGCTTGTCTCCTCGGGGGGAAACCAGTACAACCCCCGCACCGGATCCGTTCAGCATCTTAGAGCCATCGAAAAACATAGTCCAGTGCTCCGAGTGAACTTGAGTCGGAAGCTCCTGCTCGGTCCACTCAGCGAGGAAATCAGCTATTGCCTGGGACTTAATAGCTTTCTTTGCTTCGAACTTGATATCAAGAGGAAGAAATTCAATTGCCCATTTCGCCACTCGACCGGTCGCATCTCTGTTATGAAGAATCTCTGATAATGGAGCGTCGCTGACGACTGTGATAGAGTGATCGGAGAAATAATGAGCAACCTTCTTCGTGGTCATGTAAATCCCGTAAACGAGCTTCTGATAGTGGGGATATCTTTGCTTCGACGGGGTCAGAACTTCAGAGAGATAATACACTGGGCGTTGAACTTTGAAGGTCTTTCCTTCCTCTTCCCGCTCGACCGTAAGAACGGTACTAACGACTTGTCCCGTGGCTGCTATGTAAAGCAACAGTGGCTCTTTGCTGACAGGAGCAGCAAGCACCGGCTGGGTGGAGAGCAGAGCTTTTAGCTCTGCGAATGCTGCATCAGCTTCTGGAGTCCATTCGAACGTGTCTGACTTCTTCATCAGTCGGTAAAGAGGCAACGCCTTTTCACCGAGCCTGGAGATGAATCGACTTAGGGCGGCCAAGCATCCAGTAAGTTTCTGGACGTCGTGCACACGCACGGGGCGTTTCATCCGGAGTATGGTGCCAACTTTTTCAGGGTTAGCGTCGATTCCTCGTTCGGAAACAAGAAAACCGAGTAACTTTCCTCCAGGGACTCCAAATGTGCACTTCGACGGATTGAGCTTGATATCATAACTCCTGAGATTGGCAAAAGTTTCAGCTAGGTCAGTCAGCAGGTCGGAACCTTTTCGTGACTTGACCACTATGTCATCCATGTACGCTTCTACATTCCGACTGATTTGAGTGATTAGGCACTTCTGAATCATTCTCATGAATGTAGCTCCGGCGTTCTTGAGACCGAAAGGCATGGTAACATAGCAGAAACACCCAAACGGGGTGATGAAGGCTGTTTTTATTTCATCGGGTCCATACAGACGGATCTGATGGTATCCAGAGTAAGCATCTAAAAAGGATAACCTCTCGCATCCTGCAGTCGAGTCGACTATTTGATCGATGCGAGGAAGAGGAAAATGATCTTTCGGGCAGGCCCGATTGATATGCTTAAAATCGATGCACATGCGCAACGACCTGTCTTTCTTAGGGACCATCACAACATTAGCGAGCCACTCGGAGTGGAAGATCTCGCGAATGAATTCCGCTGCTAGGAGTCGGGCCACTTCTTCGCCAATGGCCTTTCTCTTCTGAACGGCGGACCGTCGGAGATGTTCCTTGACTGGTTTGGCCTTTGGGTCGACTCGGAGGCGGTGCTCGGCCAGTCCCCTGGGCACACCTGGCATGTCAGCAGGCTTCCATGCAAAGATGTCCCAGTTCTCACGGAGGAACTGGACGAGCGCTTCTTCCTATTTAGGGTCGAGTGTAGTGGAGATGTTGGTTGGAGCCGCATTTGGATCGGTCGGGTGGATGTGGACTTGCTTGGTCTCACCAGTCGACTGAAATGCTGATTCCGTGGCGGGCTTCTTGGCTCGTAACAACTCACTCGGATCCGCAGTCTTCTGGTACTCTTGTATCTCTATCTTGGCCATCTGAGCATCAGCAATTTTGGCGCCTTTCTGGAAGCACTCCTCTGCCTTCTTCCGATTGCCGACGATCGTGATTACACCTTTGGGGCCAGGCATCTTCAGCTTGAGGTATACGTAGCATGGTCGAGCCATGAAACGAGCATAGGCTGGCCTCCCAAGAATGGCGTGGTACGCACTCTGAAAATCCACGACCTCAAAGGTTAATTTTTCTTTCCGGAAATTCTTCGAGTCACCAAAGACGACGTCGAGAGCGATTTGGCCAAGGGACTCAGCTTTCTTCCCAGGGATGACTCCGTGGAAGCTCATGTTGCTGGGGCTGATCCGGGACATCGGAATGCCCATCCCCTTCAACGTCTCTGCATACAACAAGTTTAGCCCACTGCCGCCGTCCATCAGAACCTTGGTCAGTCGAGTGCCTTCAACAATTGGGTCGACCACCAACGCTTGCCTCCCTGGGGTGGCAATATGAGTCGGATGATCGGACTGGTCGAAGGTGATGGCTGTTTGGGACCACTTCAGGTAATGGGGTGTCACCGGAGCGACCATGTTCACTTCGCGATTGATGACCTTCAGTCGACTCCTACTTTCGACATCAGCGAAAATCATCAGAGTGGAATTGATTTGAGGGTATTCTTCGCCGCTGTCTTCTCTGTCTTCAACTTTGTCCGACTCTTTCCCTTTGTCCTTGGCTTGCTTCCCTTGGAACTGTTGCATCAGGAGTCGACATTGTCGAGTGGTATGCTTAGGGTAAATGAGATTTCCCTCTTCATCTTTCTTCGTGTGAATGTGGCATGGTAAATCCATCACATCGTTCCCGTCCTGGTCTTTCACTTTCTTGGGGTTCCAAGGGCCCTTGGGTTTCCCCTTAAACTTCCCTGGGGTCACAGCTAAGGCCTCCCCGGGGGCGACTGGCTCGGCTTTGCGCTTCTGCTTCCGACTGGAGTGTCCTCCGGCGGTCTCATTAGCGGCTGCCTTATACTTGCCACTCCGGAGTCTATCTTCTTCTTCTCCGTTCGCGTACTTGGTGGCGATTTCCATCATTCGACTCAGGGTCATATCTCCGGTTCGACCAAACTTCAAAGTTAACTCCCTGTTTCTGACACCTTCCTTGAAGGCGCAAACTGCTTGATGATCGGATACATTCTCGACCGTGTGATTCAGAGTGATCCATCTCTGGATATAATCCCTCAGGGTTTCACTCGACTTCTGAACACATGACTGCAATTCTGTCAACCCCACCGGTCGCTTGCAAGTTCCTTCGAACGTCCTGACAAACACCTGGGCTAGATCTTCCCAAGTATAAATACTACTGGGAGCCAACTGATTCAACCACGCTCTGGCTGATCCTTCCAACATGAGGGGCAAATGCTTCATGGCCACCTCGTCATTGCCGCCTCCGATCTGAACAGCCACTCGGTAATCCTCGAGCCATGTGTCCGGCTTGGACTCTCCGGTGAACTTGCTGACTCCAGCCGCCAACCTGAAGTTGGGAGGAATCACTGCAGCTCTGATTGCTCTGCTGAAACACTCGGGACCTGAGACGCGAACTCTGCTGCTGGACGGGGCGCCTCCGTCACGGTCTTCTCGGTGAGCTCTATTTCGGTCGACCAGGCCTTGGACGATGATGGATCTCGCATCAAAGCCTGGTTCCCTGGGGTCGACTGGGACCTTTCGCCCAGTACTGAACTGGCGTCTGTCTTCTTGCCGTCGAGGAATGTACGACCCGGCTCTTGGGGGAGGAGAAGGCACTCGACGTTGATCGTTGCGATCGAATCGGTGCTCATATCGCTCGTGCCCTTGGTACGGATTTTCGTGCCGGCCTCTGTGTCCTTCACGCCTCGAGGGCGACCTCGGGCTATGAGCCGACTGAAAGGAATTCGCAGTGACGGATCGACTGTGAATCCTGTTGCGCGACTGTGACACGGCTGAATTCTGGTCACCCGCTGCACGAAGCAAATCTCTGATCTGCAACAGACCTCTCCCTGCCTCTGACTGTGAAGGTTGGATCGACTCCGCTATGCGAGCTGTAGCTGCCAAATTCTGAATCGGGGTACGGTATACCTGGGTCGGCGGCTGGAAGACGCGACGACGGCTGGGCTCGGGAGCGGGCGGTCGTGCGCGCTCGTCGAGTGCTCTCTGGAGATTCTCCAATCGAGCACGTTCAGCCAAATTGGCCAAGCGCGCCTCCTCCAGGGCTCGCGCCTCAGGGGTTTCTCCAATGATAGGAGTGTGAAGGGCGTCCACGTTCCGGCGACGGAGTTCCTCCCTCTGCACTGAGGTAAGGGGCTCGGGCCTGTACTCTTCGTGGCCCCGCGCCGAAATCCCCCCTGCGGCAACCTCTTCGGTTTGGGGGAATCCGGGGGGGCTACGTGGTCCGTCAACCATTAGTATTTCCGCCGCTGGGTCACTGCTGTCGCACTCGGACGCAGTCTCTACGGAGCCAGTCGACAGGTCGAACAGGCCGTAGAGTGACTCGTCGGGCTCGATTGCCGCGACTTGGGGGATGGCCGACTGGCGGACCAGTGCGTGCTTCACCCACCGCTGGAGTCTCGACCGACCGGTGCGCTTGCGCCGGTGGGAAACTGATGACGATGATGATGATGATGACGGCGCAACGAATGCCGACCCGTACTGGGTCGACGGTTGCCGCAGGAGGACGCCGCGGACGCATGCGCGAAAATGCGTGGCTCCGCGGGCGGGAAGCGCGTCCACGTCGAGTGGAGCCTCCTGCAGCCAAGCAGAGTCGTCGACGATGAAGGAGAGAGCGCCGAGACGGATCTCGCAGCTCTCGACCATGACTCCGCTCGAAAACATGATGTGGGTTGAAAGAATCCCAACTCCTCCAACAAATCGCTAGAACACCTGCCCCACGGTGGGCGCCAACTGTCGTGGTTCTAAGTCTGACAGTAGAATGGGGGGGTAGGAATGGAGAGGCAAGATCCTAGCTCTGGAGTAGTTGTGCACGCAAGGAGTTAACGAGTTCAGGCCCTTCTCGGAGGAAGTAACAGCCCTACGTCTCGGAGCCCGGAGGCGGTCGACTGGATTATATGCGTGAGTGTTACAAAGATGCGAACCCCTGTCCTAGTGGAGGGGGGTGGCTTATATAGAGTTCGCCAGGACCCCAGCCAGCCCACGTTACAAGGGGTTTAATATACATAAAGAGAGGGGGTTACTGGTAACGCATGTAATAAAGGACCATGAAGGCCATAAAAGCTATTTATGAGGTGACCGTTTGTAAGCAGCGCCTTTAGATCTTCTTACGGTCGAGTGGTGTCTTCATGGTCGACTGCTTGCGCTTCTGGTCGAGTACGCTTGTGTCCGTCGACTGGGCTGACCAAGTCGACTGACCTGTTGATACTTCTCAAAATGCCTTTCATTGTAGGGGTCGTGTCCTTGATTGGGTACCTCAGGTACGATAAGTTACCCTACCCTAGGTACGCATCCTCGTCACCGCACGCAAAAAATGCATTTACCGCGCGTCGTTCGTCTGGTTTGGCGCGGCCGGCAGCGCTGGCTCCAGCAGACGCGTCAAAATTAAACGCGTGCGCGTAGCTCCAGCGGTCGCGCTAAAATGCAGCGCGCTAAACAATGCGTACATTTTTTATATAAAATTCATAGATAGAAAAAACGATACATAGATATTTTACATAGTTTCATAGTATAGATAGATAAAAACTATTTAGATAGTGCAAGGACATAGATAAAAACTACTAGATAGTGCAACTACAGCCTACTTTCAATCGTTGTCGTCATCGTCATCGTCGCCATCCTTGCTGGTCCGATCCGAGGTATCAAGCCACATGTCTTCCCAACGATCATCATCAGACACAAAGATCGTCTCACCACCATTCTCAACGACTTCGCATTGGGATAGCACCAGGGCCTTCCGCCGACACCTGTCCAACCGCTCAGCGCGGCGCCTTTGCGTCTCCTCCTCGCGGCGCCTTGCCCAGTAGGCTTGCTCGTAGGTGACGTCCTCCGGGTGTTGCTGGCGCCACTCCGCCATGACCCGCTCGTCCTCATGGGCGACGAGGAGGCGGTTCTGGCGCTCAGCGTGATACGCACGGTTTTGTATCATGCGAAGACGAGGCGGCGGGGCGACGTCCAACGCCTGCTACGGCGTGTGGATGTCGTGGAAGTTCATCTACTGGCGCGGCCTGCCTAGGCGCCACGCCGCCTCGTCGTACGCGCCGGCGGCCTCGTGCGCCGTCTCGAAGGTGCCGAGGCCGAGCCGGAGTTGGACGGACCGTATCTCGGAGTAGAACCCGCCGTTGGGGCGCCGACGGACGCCGTGGTAGCCCGACGCTCCACGGCGGCGCGGCGGCATGATGGCGGGGCGCTGGAGCGGTGGCGTGCGTGGCAGCGGAAGCAACCGAGGAAGCGGTGGAGGCGCGCGTGGCAGCGGAAGCAACCGAGGAAGCGGTGGAGGCGCGCGTGGCAGCGAAAGAGGAAGAGAAGCGTGTGGAATAGGCGCGTGGCGAGCGCCGCATTTTATAGGCGCGCCGGAAGAGGTGCGCCAAAAAAACGCGGGACCTGCCGCCTTTTTCCGTGCGCGCGCAAACCGTTCCCCCGCGCATGACTTTCCCGCCACCGCTGGAGCGCGCCGAAACGTCCCGCGCGCACAAAAAACTCGATTTACCATGCGCGTCTTTTGGCGCGGCTGTTCGAGATGCTCTTAGGCGAAAGCTAGCATGCCTCCAAGCATAAATGCAGATGAACAATCTACTGTACTTTATTGGTATAATTCTAAGTGGAACACACGAACATCTAAGTGATCTAACAGCACGTATATCCAGCAGGAAAAGTCATCCCTCTTGCACACGCTGACACAGTTGCTTTTGCTGATGCAGGTGCCCTCTTCGGCTTGGTGTAGGCCGAAGGCAACTCTTCCGTCAGGGCGAGGCCGAAGTGTGTCCATCGGTCGCGAAAAGACCAGTCCGGCCACTCATCGGCCCAAACGTGACCGAAGACCGAACTTCGGTCTAAGCGCGGCCAGAAAGTGCCTCTTCGGCCCGAGCAAGGCCGAAGGGCTAATATTTTAGAAATTTCCAAATTAGTTCATATATTTTTAGAAATTTGTTAAAATATTGATAATACTTTTATAAAAAAATCTCAGCTTTCCCCCACCCCCACCTCTGGCAGCTGGATCTGAGCTTCTCCCCCTTCTCCAGCAGCTTCTCCCCCTCGTCTCTCGCAGCTTCTCCTCCTCTCCGGCAGGTCCTCCTCCCCCTCCTCTCCTGCAGTTCCTCCTCCCCCTCCTCTCCTGCAGCTGCTCCTCTCAGGACAGCAGGCAACAGCAAGCAACCGGCATCTTTCCTGCAGTTGCCTACCAAATTTTGCTCAATGCTACTTCTTAGAACTCTCTAAGGCGTCGCCTTGCCTTATGCCTTAGCGCTTAGGCAGTGAGGCGCCCCCCCCCCCCCCCCCCCCCGAGCGCCTTGCCTCGCCTTACCGCCTTAAGAACATAGGTTGGTTCCTTCCTCTTAGTTCTTCCAAGGTGAAAGTCTTCGTTTTCCTGCAGTTGCTCTGTTTATAAGATATTGACTGTACAGGAAAGCAGGTCATTGTTTACTAGCAGTAGTTTGTATCAGCTTTTTTCCCCCGCTCTATGTTTTTGGATGGCCTATTGGCTTATACTTTTTCTAGGGACATCTGATCTCAAAATTGAATAATGTTGTTTGCATTCTGAAAATACCTGACAGTTTTATGGCTACTTCAGAATTTTTATCACCTTTTGAAAGCCTTATACTGCATATTACTTAAGCTCTATCAAGCACAAAAAGATAGGCCATGTTGTTTCCTTCACAATATTAGTTATAATGTTAAATGTATTATATATCGGGATGACTGTTAGGAATGAAGTTCGAGAGCCACTGGGTCCATTTTATGCCACACAAGTAAAACCCAATGTATCCACACACACAGTGTAAACATGAACTCTTGGAGTTATCAGGTTGTCGTTGCAGTTAACACTAGTTATTTTCCCCTCTTTATTCGCTTCAAGGATTACTGATGGTAGTGCACTTATTTACTTCCTGGTCATCTTGTTGGTGGAAGTGCTGCATCAAAGAATGTAAACAAATGGCTTGATGAGATGATTACATGGTATGAATCTTCCACCAGTATTCCGAGAGGTGGTCCTTGCAAGTTGCTTATCTACTTGTTGAAGATACTGTGTCAGCAAAATGGGAAACTATGCACACCATTTGGGTCAGACCCATCATAGGAGATACTTTGTTTCATGCTTTATGTTGTTGCAGTCATAGTTGTAGTTATATTACCGTTCAATTGTGTGCCTTCTCCCCTTTGCTATAATTATTCGTTCGAAATTTTCATCAGAAGGAAGATGCCCATAATGCTTGTTCTACTTTAATCCACCCTTGTGTTGTGATGATGTCATATAGTGCAAGCAAACTAATACTTTTGATACGATTACCATTTCTGAACGGTTATGACGAATGCATTAGACTTGTTTTTTTATAATTATTATGTTTGGTATTATTGCCTGGACATATCATAGGTTCTGATTCTACATTTCCCCTCCGTTGATCTGTACTGGTTTCTGAACTGAACTATTACCTGCAACTTTTGAACAAATAAAAATATACATACCCATGGGCCGGCTACTGGTTTCAACCTGTTTGATGGTCCTCATTTAGGCTACAATTTAAAATGGTTCCTTTCAAGGATTCAGAAGATTACTGAGTTGGCTTATACCCAGTGCCAGTAGTATCTCAAATTATAGATTGGCAATATGAGACGGTGGAACCTTGCAAAACTTACCTTTTCTTCTTTCGTTGAGTAACATAAATTAGACCTGCCATTTTCGTAGCACTATTTATGGGATGATTTCGACTACTTCGGTAACCTTTGCACATCCGACTCTCATTTGAATTCTTGGTAATAGGATACTGATGGTCCAGAGATGGCAGTAGCTAAGCTGTTTTCATCTTGTAAGAGAAGTGGCGCTCATATTGGGGGGATTTTGAATCCAATGTTCGTTTCGGGGAAAATATCCCCCCTTGAAGTCAGATGCAGGTTCTTTTTATATTCTGTGTCATTGCCATAGTTAACCAAAGTGCCCCCCACCCCCGGTACTACTTGTGGGTTTTACACTGTCTGAAATGAAGATAAAGATGTATCTCATGGTCATAGAGTAGCAGTAGCATGCTGGTTTATCATCTCGATAAGCTATAAAGCAAGCGGTCCATGGGTGTATATATTTGTTCAAAAGTTTTCAATTTGCTGAATGTGGATGCCGCTTCCTTTCTACTAGGAGAAGATGATCTCAAACCGGATGCCGACGCATGGCGCCTAAAACGAGGCAGGGGATCAGCTTCAGTCCAGGGCACACTGCAGGCGCATATTGCAGTCAGTCAGTCAGACTCCCAAAGTTTTTTATTGTGATTTGCTTGCGGATTATTGAGAGCTAAGCTACGTGCGACGAGATCACGGTTGTTTAGAAGAGAGCAGTTTGATTAACTAGCGAATGTTGATCTGAGAAGATGACACCCAATATATGCTGAGTTAATTTATTTTAGATGGGAGTGTGCTGGCCGTTGGATGAACAAAATCTTGCGTGGTCTGTGACGGGCTCCACTTTTCTGTTGCCCCCATGATACATACAGTACAACAGCTTGCCGCTCCCTGGTGCTGTAAAATTCTCTTATTTTACTCACTGCAATTGGGTACATTTCATCACAAAACAGAGGTCGGCGGTACATGCTCCTGCTGCGGGATGGGTTGGGATGGTCCTCAGGAATCCGGATGGAAGCTTGATCTTTGTTGCTTATCGACACCTCTTCTTCTGCAATGATGCCCTCGAAGTGGAACTACATGCAATTAGGGAGGATCTAGCGCTAGCTTTGGAGCGATCAGACCTTCCTGTAGTAATCCAATCCGACTCTTCGACGACACTTTCTTCAATATTGTCCTCTGATATTCTTGATCAATCGGCTTATGGTCATTTAGTCACGGAGATTAAGCACCTCTTAGCTGGTAGAGAGTTTTTGGCTTTAGTCACAGAGATTAAGCACCTCTTAGCTGGTAGAGAGTTTTTTTCTATGAAAATTTCTAGATATCAGAACAGATTAGGAGATCGCCTCGCGAACCATGGGAGAGTAGAGTGTAGCATGGCTTATTGGCTACAAAATTGCCCACCTTATATCGCTGAGCTTTTACAAGCTGATTATAACTCTGCATCTAAGGAATAAAACTCTTTTTACCCCCGCAAAAAAAAAAACCGAAACTCCTTTTATGATCCTGAGCTCAAATGCTAATTGATGAACAGTAAAATATAAAATAAGTAGTAAAAAGATCTACCACAAATCTTTTTTTTGGTAAACTTTGATAGATGTTTTGTATGCTTAACAAATTTCAGCATGAAATAACTTCCGTGGAAGTGATGGCAAAAAAAAAAATCAACACTCCAAAATGTTTTCAAAACATTTTTTGAGCATCAAATATGTTTTTGCCACGACTTCCACGAATGTCATTTCGTGATGAAATCTATCAAGCATACAAAACATTTGTCAAAATTTACCACACAAAAATCAGTTTTTTATTTTACTGTTCATAAGGGAGCATTCAAGCCAGGGAGCAGATACTACGTCTACAACAATGGAACAACTCGTCTACTCTAGGCATAGCACAACACAATCCCCTCCTTTTACATCAAAAAAAAAAAAACAGGCCCAGCCCACTTAGCCTAGCTTAATGTGAGACTGCCAATGGGCTACACCTGGCATCAAGGTTTTTTTAAGGGGTACCTGGCATCAAGTATTAACCTGCAAAAAGAAAATGGGCAAATCCTAAACGGCACTTAGAGCGCCCGTTATAGTGTTAACGGTACGGGGCACACAGGCGCGCGAACCACCCCAGCCGCTCCTTTTGTGATAACGTACAGCTTCTTATCTCTTTTATTCTTTCCTTTTCTTTTTTCTATTTTTTTGTTTTAGTTTTCCTTTTTTCGTTTTCTTTGTTCTTTTTATTTTTTGTTTTTCTAATTTGATGCAAAAAGTTCATCGGATTTTTTGAATGTTTTTTAAATTTGATGAACTTTTTTCAAAATTGATGAACGTTTTTCTAATTGGGTGAACATTTCCCCGAATCGGTGATTTTTCTAAAATTGGTGAACTTTTTTTCAAATTCGATGATTTTTTTAAAATTTGATGAACATTTTTTAAGTCGATGAACTTTTTACAAAATCTGTGCACTTTTTTCAAATTCGATGAATTTATTTTAAGTCTATGAACTTTTTTCAAAACCAATGATCTTTTTTCAAAATCGGTGATTTTTTTTCAAATTTGATGAACTTTTTATAAATCGATGAACTATTTTTGAAGTTTGTGAAATTTTCTTTCAAAAATCGTGAACATTTTGTACTTTACGATTTTTTTGGATTTTTGGATTTTTTTTCAAAAGTCAATGGTTGACCGGTCAACCACGATGGAGCAAATGAGGTGACGCGCGGGAGGAGCGAATGAGGCGATTCAGCTGAATAATAAGATCTGTCTATACCATGTACTCTCTATTGTGTATGTAAAAATTAAAAAGTGCCACTCAGCTGAATAATAAGATTTGTCTTGTAGAGACGCGCGTGCACGTGCAAGGCTACTAGTTTTTGAGAAATGAGCGAATGAGGCGATGCGCGGGAGGAGCGAACGAAGGCAACTGGGCCGGCCCAGTACGCAGCGTAGGCGCCAATACCTCAAACTGGCGCCCAACGCGCCCTATAGGGGCTCCCAAGAAAAAGGGCATCAAGGACTAGAACACACCTTCGTTGCTTGCTTCATGAATCTCGCACCACTGGTAACCATCGTTCGCTCGTCAGCGGTGCCACCATGCTGACACTGGCTCTCTTCTCCCTTTGCTCCAGTAACGGCTTGGGGTTTTTCCAAATTAAATAACTATTTATTAATTTGTTTTTGCATCATCATGACATCATCAGCATTGCGTCGGCAACATGTTTTTTGCGGTAAAACTTTCGATCTATTCATCTATCATGGCAGTACAAGAAACATCAGAAACAATAAAAATTACATCCAAATTCACAAATCACCTAGCGACGACTACAAGCACTGAAGCGAACCGAAGACGCACTGCCGTCATCACCTTTCCTGGCCAAAACTTGTTGCAGTAGACAGTCAGGAAGTAAACGTGCTAAACCCCATACGACTAACGCACCAGAACAACAACCACCATGATGAATAGTAGTGTAGATCAAAAGGATCCAACTTGAAGACACACGAACATAGACGAACGACTACAAAATCTAAGCAAATCCACCAAAGACAGATACTCCGTAGACACACGTCCACATGTCCACTAATGATGCTAGACGCACCACCGGAATGGGGCTAGGCGGGAAGAACCCTATTCCATCTTCAGGGAGCCGCTGCCATCTCGCCTTCCCGAGCAGGACAAAAAAAAACCTAAAAAACTCGAAGAAACCTCTGAAAACGGAGCCCTCTAGCTGGCAAGGCCTGGGATCCACCATGCCTCCATGCTCCTAGGATCACAGGAGACGAGGCGGATCAGCGGCGGCGCTTGTGGGAGGCTCGAAAAGCCCTAGGGGAGCGCCTTTGGGTCGTTGGAGAGAAGGGGTGCTTGTGGTCTGGGTCATTCAGATGTTTTGCTATACCTCTAGCTATATTATATTTCGCCGAAAGGTGGATAGTACTGCCAATTTCTTTGACCATCTGATCGGAGAGCACCTCGACACTTGCACATGCCCACCTGCTATGACATGAAAAATATTTGGTAAATGGGAAATGCATGTTCTCAATTGAGTCGGAAGTTTGCGCGTGGTCTTCTTATAGTATATTGAGGTCACACGTCAAATTTCCTCCGATTCTGAGTATATTTGATACCCAAACAATCGAATATGTGGGCGTTAGTAGCCGGTTAAATAATTAATTTGATTACTTTAAAAACCTGCAAACAAGGCTCTATTCCCTCTCTTTTGACCTAGCCCACCTAACCTAGCTACCACATCAAAACTTAGCCCAAAACAACCCACAAAACCTCCTACAGCCATTGCCTATTTAAGCAGATGCTCCCTTGCCATTTTTGGCACCAATTGTAACAAATCCCATCAAACTGCTCCTGCGCCGCCACTTGGCACACCCACATCAGGTGCGTTGGCCACGCTTGGATCCGTCGATCCTGATCGTTCGTGGATGATCCGAAGGACACTAGCGCCACACGCGTCGCCACCTCCACCTCCAGCCCGTACGAGCCCGTTCCCGGCCCCAGGAGCCGATCGTGGCACAAGGAAGAGCTCCCCAACAATAAAAACAAACTCGGATGTCACAAATTCGCCGAGTTTTGCTGGTTAAAACTCGACAGTGTCCCGACAAGTGGGGCCCACCAACGACCATGCGATGGAGACGTGACGACGGTCTAAGTTTTCCGGGTTTTGACTAAGAAAACTCGGCAATCTTTTTGCTTTTTTCTTTTTTTTATATTATGGAATTCCAGGGCCACCTCGACGTCGAGCTCCTATGAAGAAACTCGACAAAGACCTGACAGGAGGGCCAACAGGGGACGTGGAAAACGGCTACTATACGATTGGTCTTCTTTTACCGAGATTTGTAACTCAGCAAACGGTACACCCTTCGTCGCCGCCGCACACATATAATTGTGGGCGCGGGAGTGAACTCGGCAACTGCAAAAACCTTAGCCGGAACCCGTCTCCCTGCTTCGCCGCACCGCCACTGCCACGCCGCCTCCTCTCACCCCCAGTTGCCATGGAGTCGGCAACACCCATGGGTGCCGTGGCCACGAGTGCCGCCACCATCATAGCTGGCCGCCCCGCTCCGCTTCGCACCGGCACCGGCATCCGCATCGTTAAGGAGGAGAGCGCGAGGTGAGCTTCTTCATCACCTTTTTTCTTTTTTTCTTTTGATGAAATGCATGCATGTTTATTTGTTAAAAGAAGTTAGATATGGTGTTTGCTAGAGTCTAGCAACATTGTTAAAATAAGTAAGTTAGTAGCAAATGTTAGTTCTATATAGTTTGTTAATTGTTAGATAATTAGCTAGATATTTGCAACTACTAATTAGTGTTGCCCGTCCATGTCTTGGAAAGGGCCATGAAATGTCGACTCCTCTAGCGAACTTGACACCCATAGTCCCACTATAAATGAAGGTTTGGATGTGCTCACGTAGCCCTCCTGCCTCAACACTTCCGATGACCCTAACTTTATCGAGGTCATGGAAGAGTCGAAGGACCCCTCGGAGACCAACTCAGAGTTGGAGTATCCCGAGGAGGAGGAGGAGGACAAGGACAACCAACCGACGGTCTGCGGAAAGCGTTCTTGCCCAGATGATGCCACAGAGGTAGCCTTCAAGAAGGACCAGACGCCCGGTACTGCAGCCAGTCTTAATTTGAGAGTCCGTAAAATCCTGGTTCATGGTCTTACTTAACTTGCAAGAAATATAGTAGATCTTTTTGTCCCGGTGAACGTACCTGAAGGATTAGAAGCGATTTTGTACTCAAATTGTAACCCAGTTGTTTTGATCGATTTATCGATCATTTCGCTCAAACAAAAAGAAGATTCTTTTTTATCGGGAAAAGGAAGAAAAAAATGAAAAAAAACCTTCATTGCAGTATGCCCAAAGATAATTTTTTTTGAGACACTGCACCCACAGATAAAAGAAAATCATGTATACCCAGCCCATTATCAGAGGAGCGATTGACGCGTGGGGTCACCTTGTCATCGCTGAGGTCGAAGCAGACCAGACCATGCTAATCCTCTCGCTCTCGCACCGGGCCGCCGTCGTTCCCTCGCCGCCGGTTCCACCGCGCCGTCGCGGCGCCATGCTCAGGGTGCGTTGCCGCGTCCTCGCCCATCTCCTCTCATGTCCAGCAACCTCCCACGCATCCCCTGTCCGCCGCCTCCTTGCTGCCGCGGCGCCCGCCATCCCCTCCTTCGCCGTGGAGGAGTACCTCGTCTCCACCTGCGGCCTCACCCGACCCCAGGCCGTCAAAGCCTCCGCCAAGCTCTCCCACCTCAAATCACCATCCAAACCCGACGCAGTCCTCGCCTTCCTCGCCGGCCTCGGCCTGTCCGGCGCCGACGTCGCCGCCCTCGTGGCCAAGGACCCGTTGTTCCTCTGCGCCAAAGTGGAGAGAACCCTGGCACTGAACGTCGCCGGGCTCACCGACCTCGGACTCTCGCCTTCTGACATCGCCTGCCTCGTCTCGCTTTCTCGTCACATATTTCGGTGCAGATCCATCGTCTCCATGCTGCACTAGTACTTACTCTCTTTGGGTCCTCTGACAACGTCCTCCGGGCACTCAAGAGGAACTTCTACCTTCTCACCTCTGACCTCGAGGGGGTGGTCAAGCCCAACCTGGCATTGCTGCGGGAGTGCGGGCTAGGTGCTTGTGATATTGCCAAGCTATGCACCATTCGACCAGGTCTGCTCAGCACCAACCCGGAGCGCTTCCGGGGCATGGTGGCATGCGCCGAAAACATGGGTGTGCCCTGTGGTTCTGGGATGTTCGGCCACGCGCTGCATGCTGTTGCATGTTTCAGCGAAGAGGAGATCGCAGCCAGAATGGACTACTTGAAGCACACGTTCATGTGGACAGTTGCTGAGGTGGCCATTGCTGTTTCTAAGGCTCCATTGATCCGGACGAGGTCCAAGGAGTCGATGCAGCATAGCTCTGAGTTCCTCATCTCCAAGGTTGGTTTGGAACCGGCATACATTGCTCGTCGGCCGACAATGCTCACTTACAGCCTGGAGGGCCGACTCAGGCCCCGGCATTACGCTGTAAAGTTTCTCAAGTAAAATGGATTGCTCAACCACGACCGGGACTACTATTCTCCAGTTTTAGTGAGCAATAACGATTTCATGAAGAAGTACATATGCCCTCACAAGGAAGCTGCACCACACCTTGCTGAAGACTATGCAGCAGCTTGCAGAGGGGAAGTGCCCGCGAGATTCATATTTGCATGAACCAAGACCGGTATGAAAATTGGTGTGTTCATTATGTCATTCGGTCTGAGAAGGAAGCATCGCACTAATATGAATGTTGACACACGAACACATCCCGTGTACCCTCGACGCCGGGGTGATGCACCCCAGCTCACGTCGAAGGAGACCCGACCGACAGCGCGATACGCAGGACAGTCAGCGGGCGCTTTTGCAGACCCGAAACCCCGCGCACCCGGGAGGGACCCCGTCAGGGATTGCGGCGGCTATGGGCTGCCCTAGGTCGATTCGCTCGCCCCTAGAGCCTCGTGGATCGCTGCCCTCCAACGCGAAGAACGAACGAAGAACGAGAAAGAAAGATACAAGGGTAAGGGGTAAAAGTAGATGAACACAAAAGTGTAATAGATTGATTTGTTCGATTGGTGTTGTTTCAATCGGCCGTCACCCCCAACATATATAAGAGGCGGCTGGACTTCCCGTACAAGCAAAGGATTTATCTAGGCTTTCCTTACAAGAAAATTACATTAATTCACGTCCAAAACCCTAATCAAATTCGGACTGGTTCTATCCGAACTTCTTAAAACTGTTCGGTTTAAACTGGCTGCACCTTGTGGGTCCTTTTTGCGGTGGTAAACGATCTCGGATGAAAACAAGCCCAAAAGCAATCTTGACTGTTTCGACGAGGCGAACAACTTTCATGTTGAAGGTTTTTTTATCAGAGATCATCTTCAGGGTCAAATCAGTCTCGCAACACAGGCTATCTCCTCGCGCTACCCGTCAGACATGTGTCTGGTGGGGCGCGCCACATTTCGCCTCGTGACAGGGCTGCACTCCGATTGCTCTAACTTTTGCATACGAATTCGGATTTGAACGATTTTTATATCAAAATCGATCGTTTCGACGAGATGAAGACAACCCGTGTAGATCATTTTTTCATTTAAGGTCGTCTTGGGGCTTAATCGGCTAAACTGTACTTTGAATATAAGATCCTGGTACTTCGAGCATAGTTTCGGCCTTCGAGATGAAACCGGACAGCGATGACCCAAATTTCAAAGATGTTCATATCAATAGTACCGAACTCTTTCATGTAGATCACTTCTCCATTTGAGTCGATCTAGATAATCATTTGAGCCCATCTTCAGCTTCTGGTCGGATTGACTATCACAACCTCCACCCCGGCAGGCCTTCCACCCGGGTAAGCTTTCCGCACCGACAAGGTTTCACCCCGGCAAGGTTTTTACACCGGCAAGGGTTCTCCCTAGCTCGGCAAGGTTTCTACCCCGGCAAGAGTTCCTCCTCGGCAAGGTTTCTACCCCGGCAAGAGTTCCTTTTCGACAAGGTTTCTCCCTCGGCAAGATTTCACACCGGCAAGCTTCTTCGCCGGCAAGCTTTCCACGCCGGCAAGCTTCCCCGCCGGCAAGCTTTCCACATCGGTAAGCCCTCACATCGGCAAGGTTTTACCCCGGCAAGGTTTCATTCAGCCGGCAAAGGCCGAATACTTTCCCACTCAGGGCCGGCCCGCGAAGTGTTGCCTCTAACTTTTGCATACGAACCCCGATTCGTGACCATGCCAAAATCTGGTGTCAACACATGCCCCCCTGTTTTTCGGCAAAGCTTGTGTGCCGAAAAATAACTTGTATTGTGTTTGTTCTAGGGACGATGTCAACACTCCATCGGCCATTTATTTTCCTCAGGGCGATAATCAGGTATCGGCCATGTTTGTGCTAAGGGCGATAATCATATATCGGCCATTGCCTACTCAGGCTTCTTGCCACACACTTGGATGGTATTTCTTCAAGTACTTGCCATTGAGAGATCGAGGTAACAGTGCCCCTTGTATGGATTCCACAAAATATGAATTTCCGGGAATAACTCTTGTAATCCTAAAAGGACCTTCCCAACTTGGAGACCACTTCCCGAATTTTCTATCTCTTGAACCAATCGGCAGAATCACTTTCCAGACGAGATCACCAACTTGAAAATTCTTCAACTTGACTTTCTTATTGTAAGCTCTTGCCACCCTCAACTTATCTCTCTCTATGGCCTTTAAAGCAGCCAAACGTTTATCGGCAACCTCATCAATATTGTCCATCATTAAGTTATAAAAGTCTACTACCGATAAATTATTTTGTTTGGCTATTCTCAAAGCATTCAAATTTACCTCCACTGGTAAAACAGCCTCTTGACCATATACTAGCTCATATGGAGTCACCTTCGTAGCACCATGCCTTGAAATTCTATGTGCCCATAAAGCTTCAGACAACAACTCATGCCATTTCCTTGGATTATCCTCAATCTTCTTCTTGATAAGCTTGATTAAAATTTTATTGCTAGATTCGGCTTGCCCATTAGCTTGGGCATAATACGGAGAGGAATTGAGCAACTTTATATTATAAGATTCGGCAAACTCTCTGACTTGGCGTGACATAAAAGACGAACCTTGATCTGTAGTTAACGTTTGAGGAATAACGAATCTATGAATAATGTGCTCGGTTATGAATTGAATTACCTCCGTATGTGTCATGTTCTTGAGAGGTACTGCTCCAGACCATTTAGTGAAATAATCAGTTGCCACCAACACGAACTGTTGCCCCTTTGAGGAAGATGGATGAATTTGCCCAATAAAGTCTAAACCCCATCCTCTGAAAGGCCATGGCTTGATAATAGGATGTAACATAGCAGCATGAGCCAATTGAATATCACCAAATTTTTGACAAGCTTCGCGCCCTTTATAATATCTCAAGCAATCATTAATCATGGTCGGCTAATAAAACCCAGCACGTCGTAATAACCATTTCATCTTGGGAGCCGACTGGTGAGTACCACAAATGCCTTCACGCACCTCTCCCATAGCAACTCTTGCTTGGTCCTCATCCAAGCACTTTAAAAGAACATCATCAACTGTTCGGCGATAAAGATCATCATCCCTCATAGTATATTTAAAAGCCATACGCCGAACAGCCCTGTCCACCCTCTCACTCGGATTACGCAAGTAAGCGACAATGGGCTTCCTCCAGTCGGAATTGTCACCTGCACTAGATTTTTTGTTAATGACCGAATCAGTGGGTTCTGGTTCGGCCTCTTCTATACTGGTAAGACAAGACATCGGACTTTGAGAAATATGAAACATGCCATGATCAACATGGTATCCAGATGCTTGCTGTGCCAACTCATTTGCTTTCCAGTTGTCATGTCTAGATATATGTGCAATGCTAAAACAATCCAAAGTAGATATTATATCTAGACATTTCTCAAGATAAACATTAAGTGATTCGTCCAAACACTGAAATATTTTGGATATTTGCTGCACCACTAGTAACGAATCACCATAAGCCTCAATATATGTAACACCTATAGCAAGTAACATCTCTAGGACGAATAACAATGCTTCATATTCGGCTTGATTGTTTGTGCAAAAATATTCTAAGCGGCATGAGGCTTCAAAAACAGCACCATGAGGAGATATATAAACAATACCAACACCTTGGCCATTGCTACAAACTGAACCATCAAAGTATAATCTCCATGGTACTAATGAAACAAGGTTCATATCACTATCATGCTTGTCATTAATCCGATGTTCAACAATGAAATTAGCAACAATTTGGCCCTTCATGGATTTTAGAGATTCATAAGCCAAATCATATTCAATCAAAGCATAAGCCCACTTGCCAATTCTACCACTAAGAATTGGCCTATGCAACATGTATTTAATGACATCGGTCTGACAAGCTACTACGCAAGCACTCGACACTAAATAATGTCTCAATTTTGTGCCAGCATAATATAAGCATAGACATAATTTCTCAATAAATGTATACCTTGTCTCTGCGTCCAATAAGCGGCGGCTCAAATAAGTGATGACATGCTCTTTTCCTTCGGTCTCTTGAGTTAGAACAGCACCAATAACTCCTTCCTCTGCTGCAATGTAAAGTCTGAAGGGTTCCCTATGCTTGGGTGCTCTCATCACCGGAGGAGTGCACAAATAATTCTTGATCATATCAAATGCTTCTTGCTGTTTTGCCCCCCAAGTGAAATCAACATCATTCTTTAACCGAAGGATAGGAGTAAATGCATCAACTTTCCCTGATAGATTAGCTATGAACCTTCTCAAATAATTGACCTTGCCAAGGAACTTTTGCATATCTCTCTTGCATGTTGGAGCCTCCACTTTCTGTATAGCCTCTATCTTTTTGGGATCAATCTCTATACCATCTTCATGAATAATGAAACCCAAAAACTTGCCAGCTGACACGCCGAAAGCACACTTCAAAGGATTCATCTTCAGTCCATACTTTTTCATTCTTTCAAAAGCTAAACGCAAATCGGCCAAGTGAGATTCAAAAGCATCCGATTTGATAACAATATCATCAATATAAACTTCAAGTATGACACCGAGTAAATCATGAAAAATCAAATTCATAGACCTTTGATATGTGGCGCCAGCATTTTTTAATCCGAATGTCATCACTGTCCACTCGAATAAACCAAGGAAACCAGGGCATCAAAAAGCTTTCTTGTACATGTCCTCTTCGGCCATAAAAATTTGATTGTATCCGGCATTACCATCTAGAAAGCTAATAACCTTATGTCCAGAAGCATCATTAATAAGCATATCGGCTATTGGCATAGGATACTCATCTTTGGGTGTAGCCCTATTCAAATCTCTGAAATCAATGCACACCCTCACCTTGCCGGATCCTTTCTTCTCCACTGGGACAATGTTAGAAATCCACTCGGCGTACCTGCAAGGTCGAATGAAATTAGCTTCAAGCAGTCGACCGATCTCTTCCTTGATCCGGTCATATGTTTTTGGATTAAATTTTCTAGCCGATTGTTTATAAGGTCTAAAACCGGCCTTTATAGGCAATTTATGCTCCACTAGCTCTCGGCTTAACCCTGGCATCTCATGATATTCCCATGCAAAGCAACAAACATATTCTTTCAATAGCTCGATTAACTTAGCTTTACAATCGGCTTTCAAATTTTGTTTATAAATGTCGGTCGAGTGACTGAACCATCTCCAATATCTACCTCTTCTAATGGATCGGCCGACGTAAAACCTTGTCCAAGTTTATCCATGTCATCCAACTCCTCTATAGACTCATACATATCGTTCTCGCTGGACCGATATTTCACAAGACGTTTTTGTAACCACTCGAAGCTAGAATCCGTTTAAACATATCATACCTTGGAGCCGATTGCATTCAGTCGGCTTTAAAGACACGGGCACAAAACCATTCTTGGTCGCGCTGAGAAAATCAAACTCTGATAAGTCATGTCCCGTCTAGCAAGTAGCATTGAGATGTTGCCAATCCACCGATGCATCGGCCAAAGCAACACAGGCCGAGTTATCCACATGAATGACTTCCACTTCATCATCAACCCACTGAATCAAAAACTGGTGCATAGTGGATGGCACGCACTGGTTTGCATGAACCCAATCACGGCCTAGTATGACGTTGTAGTTACCTTGCACCTCAGCGACAAAGAATGCAGTAGCCAAAGTTTTGCTTCCGACTGTAAGCTCCACATACATCACACCTTTGGCTTCAGTTTTCTCTTTGCCTTCAAATCCGTTGAGCACCATATTGGTCTTGATCAATTCTTCATCAGGCAAACCCAATTTCTTGAAGACCGAATAGGGCATAAGATTTACCACAGCACCGCCATCAACAAGCATCCGAGTGAGCGGTGATCCATTAATATGACCTCTGAGATACAACGGTTTCAGATGCGTTACTGGGTCTTTTGGCTTCTCGAATATTGCATTTTTAGGGCCAAAATCCAGCTGAGCCACCTCCCCTTCCTCATCTACAACTCGAAACTCAGCAGGTAAGTAATACACCATATTGATATCCATACCTTCATGAACCGGCGTAGACTCATAGTCCAACATATCATCCTCCTCTTCAAGTGCATCCACCGATTCTGAAATTTGTCCAAGTGAAGGAGAAGTAAGAATTGTTGCAGACGATGTAATAGCTGTTGCATCGTCCTCCTTTGGTGGCACAGGTGCTGCTGTGATAGGTGTAGAAGCGACTGCATCCTGTATTTGTTTAGGCCTCCACACTTGTTTTGTAGGCACCATGGGCCGAGTGTCATTGAACAACTTATCCCTTTGCTTCTCGGCTTCTTGTTTTGTCATCTCTTGACTCCTTAACATCTGTAGTTTCCTCTTTTGTGTTTTTGTCAGCCCTGGAGGACACCACTTTGGCTGAGTGTACTTAGGATCTCTCGTCTTTACTTGCCTGGTGCTTGCTTCATGGTCATTAGCCGAGTGCTTTGTTGCGATAGCAAGTATCAGCTCAGTTGGATTGCTATGCATAATCGGCTGTTGCATGGTGAATGTTTCGGTGCCCAAGATGAGTGAGTCGGCATCAGTTTTTTCCTTGCCTTTGCTTGACTCAAATGTTGCAGCACTTGGCGACTTAACACGCCATTCTTGCTTGCCGACCCTTTTTTGATTATCTTGCACTGGCCAATTGACACCATTGTTCAAACAGCCTCGTGTGGGATAAGAAAGTCTCTCACGGATAGGCCTCCTTGGTTCTGTCCAACCCAGATGAAAAGCATAAGGAATCATTGGGGGCTGCCCCCATCTTCCATTGAAACCTCCCATGTAGTATGGCGCATAGGGGAGTGGTGGCATCCATGGTCCCGGCGCCCACGACCCATATGGCCTTGCATGATGCTGAAATTCTTCCCGAGGAGGTGACCTTAGGCGCTTCAAATTTGATGACCGGTCAGAGATAGAACCGGCCGCATGATTGGCATACTTCGACAACAACATATCAAAAGTTGGCTTGATTTTCTTGCGCTTCACTTTAGACTCATTCGTCTTCCACTTACCAACTTCTGGACTCTTGGGCTTAACAAATCTGATATGAGTGTTCTTTTGCACTTGTGGTTGCCCCCCGAGTGTCGGATTTTTGACGGTGATCTTGATTATCTCCTTGCCACCGGGTTGCTTATCAAGCACAACCTGTCTTCCCAAGATCTTGTTGTCCTCCTTGTCTTTCCTGGGCTCACCAACAATAACATTAGCTTTATTAGCAGATTCGGCTACCTCTGGCCGAATGAGTAGCTTCTTCCCCTCCAAATCCATGGTATTCATTGGAAAAGGTTGTTTATCAACTTGCATCTCAGAAAAGTTCAATCGTCCGTCATTAATGGCCGATTGTATCTGTCGTCGAAAAACATTGCAATCGTTAGTAGCATGAGAAAAAGAATTATGATACTTGCAATAAGCACGCCGTTTTAGCTCTTCAAACGGCGGTAAAGTATGAGATATTCTAATAATCTTAGCCTACAACAAAGCATCAAATATTCTATAACACTTAGCAATGTTAAAAGTAAACTTCATCTCTTCATCACGATTCTTATAAATCGGTTTCAGATCATTGCAAGTAAAGGGTTTGGCCTTAGATGGCCAAACAAATTCAGTAGCAAAAACATCACCCTCATCGTCCGAGTGATCACTGTCATATTCCACCATATTCATCTTTGGACGATCGGCTTTGTATCTATGCACTTCTTTGAGATCTTTGCTTCGGCTTTCCTGAGCCAAAGCCCTTTGTAAGACTTGGTTGATATTTAAGAACTCGTAGCCTTCTAGCTTTTCTCTAACGGGAGTTCTCAAACCACTCAGCACTAGGTCTGCCAAGTCCCTCTCGGTTATCACCAAACTAAAACACCGGTTTTTTGTTTCTCTGAACCTCTTGATGTAATCGGAGACCGATTCATCATGCTTCTGTTTAACCGATGTTAGATGTGACAACTTGAGTTCATTGTCGCCGCTATAAAAGTGATCATGAAACTTCTGCTCTAGTTGCGACCAAACCCGAATGGAACCATGGGGTAAAGAAGAAAACCATGAAAATGCAGTACCAGTTAATGATAAAGGAAATAAACGCACTTTCAATTCATTCAGTGAGCCTGCCTCACCCAATTGTGCCAAGTATTGACTAACATGCTCCCATGTGGTTTTTGTGCCCTCTCCATTGAACTTAACAAAATCTGGAATCTTATATCCTGGAGGGCACTGGATGGCATCAAAGTACTCGGGGTACGTGTCGGTGGGAAACGACACCTATGGGATCACGGGAATCCCTTCCTGTGGTTGCAGGGCACGGGGGTCGTGAGAAGAGCGGATCAAGCAGGCAGTACACGATTCCCTTACCCAGGTTCGGGCCATGAAGATGCGTAACACCCTACTCCTGCTTTGGTGGATTATATGCTTGTGTTCTTGAGCTAGCTATGGGGCGTGAGGAGCTCCAAAAAGCCGAATCCTCTTCCTGGTCGCCTAGGGCCTCCTTTTATAGGGAAAGGGGCTGCCACAGTGGCACACAGGAGGTGGAAAGGGTACAGTGATGCGAGGTTATCCCTCGTATTACATGACAAGGCACATTTAATGCGCCTTGCCTAGGTGTCCCTGCTTTATCGAGGGCGGGGGAGAGTCCCGTCTCGTCCGTCGCCGCTCTCTCCTGCGTCGACACGCGCCCTGGCCAGCGGTGCCTGCGATGCCATGTAGGCGGCCAGGGAGCTGAGGTGGCACGGCGGTAGGTCTCCACGAGGATCTGCATGCCGCCACGCAGGTGCCTGCCCAGCTGGTTGGGTCGGCAGCTGCATGCGAACGGTGGTGGAGGCACGACTGGTGCGGGTCCGATGGTGGCCCCGCGGGTGTCCTCGGCAAGGGTCTTGCCGTGGCCCCGGCAAGGGTCTTGCCGGGGTCCCGACAAGGGTCTTGCCGTGGCGCTTGCTGCCATCCCCGGCAAGGCTCTTGCCGGGGGCCTTGTGGTTTTCCTTGGCTGGGATCCCGCCAAGGACCGTCGTCTTCTAAAGTGTGTATCTGGTCTTGAATGTCTTCACAAAGATCTGCATACCACCACGGGGATGCCTCCCGAATCCTTGCCCCATGGGGGCAATGGACTCAAGGGTGACCCGCTCCGTAGCTGTGGGGCGAGGCTGCCACGGCAAGGGTCTTGCCGGGTTTGCTAAAGCCGCCTCCCAGCAAGGACCTTGCCGGGGGGGGGGGGGGCTGCTTCGTCCCCTTTGCTCTCTCTGGTCTTGGTCTTGGCGTCGTTCTGCTTCTCTTTGGCTTCGGCCTTACCTTGGTTCTACCTCCCTTGCCGGGCTTGGTGCGGCGGCGCCTGTGGCTCAGACTGCCGGTGCACAGTCATAGGGGTACAAAAAGTGTACCCCCTCTTTTTGTACACCGACAGGAGCCCCCGGGCCTGGGCCACACATGAGCGCAACGCGTTGTTGGGCCAGGCCCAAGAACGGTGCGCGGGCAGGTAGGACGGTTTCTACCATGGTAAGTTTCTTCGCGCGCTGCGCCTCCCACGCTTCCCGCGTGTGGCGCATCATGGGGAGGCATGCGTGACGTGGGCGGCATGCGTGAGGCTGATATCTGCACGCATGCGTCACGTCATAGTAAAAGGGGGCGGCCCGCGCCTTCCCCATAAACGGAGGGAGGCGTGGAGGCGCGGCCCATTTACTGGACGGGGCCGAGGCGTGGTCTTTCAAGGTGCCCAGTCGCTTCGGTCCTGCACGTTCGCCACGCGGCGCTCATGCGCCTGGGGTGGCAGTTGGTGAAGGTAGGAAGCCGGGCCGTCGCGGGCTGGGGCGGTGGATCGGCCCCGGTCTCCTGCGCCATTCACGTCTTTATTGGCGGAACGGGGCGGTCGAGCCCCCATCCTGCTCCTTTATAAAGAGCGGGGGGGGGGGGGGTTGTGCCCTGCATTCCTCCATCTCACTTCTTCAGCTTCTGCTCCCCTCCCTCTTATTTGCCATGGAGAAAGGGAACCCTGGTCCTTCGACGGTGGCGATGAGGGTCGCCGCTCGACAGCGCGTCCCTCCTCCTCCTGCACCTACGGCGGCAGAGCCAGCCGCGAGAGCAAGGGGGAGAGGGCGAGGCCGTGGGCGAGGCCGAGGCGCTCGGGGAAGAGGAGGACGGGGCGGCGCGCCGGCTTCGCCTCCGCCAGCAGTTCCTCTCCCCATGGAGGGCCACGTTGGGGACGACCCTTGCGAGTTCTTCGTCAGGCTGCGGCGGCCGCCTCGCCATCGCCTTCGTCTCCCGACTCCATTCGCGAGCGAGATGGAGTTGGACCCGCCTGAGACCCTGAGGCTACACATGAGGGGCTGTGGAATCAGCGGTACGCGAGTCCGCGTCGACTTCCCAGCCCCTAATGTGATGTATCTTGGTCGAGGGTTGTAACGCCCTCGATGCGGCTATATCTCCCGCGTGTCGAAGCACGACTTAGAGGCATAACCGCATAGAAAGCAATGTCGCAAGTGAGGTAATCTTCACACAACCCATGTAATACATAAGGGAAAGAGATACATAGTTGGCTTACAATCGCCACTTCACACAATACATGAGTAAAGCATTACATCATACAGATACAATCAAGGTCCAATTACGGAACCAAAATAAAAGAAGACTACCCCAAATGCTACACAGATCCCCGATCGTCCCGACTGGGCTCCACTACTGATCAACTGAAACGAAACAACACAATGAACAATATCTTCATCGAGCTCCTCCTTGAGCTCGGGTGCGTCACCTGCACGGTTTCATCGGCACCTGCAAACTGATTTGGAAGTATCTGTGAGTCACGGGGACTCAGCAATCTCACACCCGCGAGATCAAGACTATTTAAGCTTAAAGGTAGGACAGGATTGTGAGGTGGAGCTGCAGCAAGCGACTAGCATATGTGGTGTCTAACCTACGCAAATGAGAGCGAGAAGAGAAGGCAAAAGCACGGTCGAACAACTATGATCAAGAAGTGATCCTAGAACAACCTACGTCAAGCATAACTCCAACACCGTGTTCACCTCCCGGACTCCGCCGAGAAGAGACCATCACGGTTACACACGCGGTTGGTTTATTTTAATTAAGATCAACTTTGGGTTTTCTACAACCGGACATTAACAAATTCCCATCTGCCACATAACCGCGGGCATGGCTTTCGAAAGTTCAAACCCTGCAGGGGTGTCCCAACTTAGCCCATATAAGCTCTCGCGATCAACGAAGGATATTCCTTCTCCCCGGGAAGACCCGATCAGTCTCGGAATCCCGGCTATAAGACATTTCGACAGTAATAAAACAAGTCCAGCAAAGCCGCCCGATGCGCCGACAATCCTGATAGGAGCTGCACATATCTCGGTCTCAGGGCAACACCGGATGAGACAGGCTACGAGTAAAACCAGGCCTCGAGTTTCCCCGCGGTGGCCCCGCAGGCGGCTCGGTTTGAACCAGCACTTAGAGAAGCACTGACCCGGGGGGGGGCTAAATAAAGATGACCCTCGGGCTGGCCGACCAAGGGAAAGGGATAGGTGGTAGGCAAATGGTAAAACCAATGTTGGGCCTTGCTGGAAGAGTCTTATTCAAAGCGAACTGTCAAGGGGGTCCCATAAATCACCCGACCGCGTTAGGGACGCAAAATCCGGGAACATAACACCGATATGACGGAAACTAGGGCGGCAAGAGTGGAACAAAACACTAGGCATAAGGCCGAGCCTTCCACCCTTTACCAAGTATATAGATGCATTAATTAAATAAGAGATATTGTGATATCCCAACAAGTAAACATGTTCCAACAAGGAACAACATCTCCATGTTCCAACAAGGAACAAACTTCATCTTCACCTGCAACTAACAACGCTATAAGAGGGGCTGAGCAAAGCAGTAACATAGCCAAACAACGGTTTGCTAGGACAAGGTGGGTTAGAGGCTTGGTTTAACAATATGGGAGGCATGATAAGCAAGTGGTAGGTATCGCAACATAGGCATAGCAAAAGAGCGAGCAACTAGCAAGCAAAGATAGAAGTGATTTCGAGGGTATGGTCATCTTGCCTGAGATCCCGCAAGGAAGAAGAACGAGTCCATGAAGAAGATAAACGGACGTAGTCGAGCGAATCCTCACAATCGCAACGTTATCGGAACTCACCCGAAGAAGCAACACCGGAAAGAAGCAAACAACATAGTAAACCAACAAGCACAAACATGGCGTGATGCATAATCAAGTATGATGCATGTACGGTTTAATGAGGCATGGCATGGCAAATTGCACAAACAATACTACAAATTAAGTGGAGCTCAATATGCAACGGGTTGCATATTGACGAAACACCACATCAAGTTATTTAGTTCACTCCCGATTAGGAACACCACAATATTAAATGTTGTTAAACATGGCAAGGGGTGAAGCATAATTAAACTAACTATTTAGGCAAGTTTAAATGAGGCCGGAAATAAGAAACAACAATTCCGGTAACTCCCCATAAGCATATATTAGATTTGGTACTGTTCTGCCCTAAAACATATTTTAGAGTTATTAAACAGGAAAATAAAGTGCATCATGTTAAACTAGGCATTTTTCCACCCCATTTACATATATAATTTATTTAAATCTGAGCTACGGTTATTTAGTTATGAAATAAATCATTTTAGCATGGCATTTAGCAGATTAATTCAAACAGCACATTTAAACATTTTAACATAGTTGAAAGTGGCATATTCTGAAACTAGATGAAATTCTAAGCACTTTTCATATATAAAACATTTTAATCCGATGCACTGATCTGAAGTTATTAAATGCATGAAGTAAGAGGGTTTTTCTGCAAAATTGGTAAATCACTGGATAATAGAGAAATTCGCCAGACAAAAAAAAACACATCATGGGCCGAACTGGCAGGGCCAACAGCAGCAGGGGCGCTAGAGGCTCACCATGGCCTTGGCCCAGAACTGTGGAGAGGAGGAGGCAGGCCCTCTGGATGCGGCTGCTGGGCCGGCTCGCAGGACGCGGCCCAGGCGCTGTACAACGGGAGCGAGGCAGGGGCGCGCTGGGACTTGGAGGCCGGCCACGCTGGCGCTGGACCAAGTCAACGAGGGCGCTCGCTCGATCTGAATTGCTGCTCGATGCTGTAAGCGACACGGAGGAGGCCGGGAAGACGGGGACGAGCGCCTGGACTCGGATCCGTCGAAGGGCGCGGGGACGGCGAGGTCCGGCAGAGGTTAGAGCTCCAGGCGGCGGAGGAGGCACGGCGGCGCGAGAGAGGCTGTCGAGCGTGTTCAGCTTCGAACGAGCGGGCGAAGCAGGGGACTTGGCGCGGCGATGGGGATGCAGGGCATGGCGGCGACCTCCGGCGACGAGTGGATGGACGAGGGGGACGGATCCGGTGCGAAGGAGGTCGAGGAGGGCCGAGGCGAAGGCAGGGAGGAGGAGCTCGGCATGGGGCTCCTGGGGCACAAGATTCAGGCGGGGATGGACGCCGGCGACGTGATCGAGGCAAAAGCCTCCGGTGAAGAAGCTCCAGGCGGCAGCGCTACAAGATCGTGGACGCGAGCGTCCATGGCGTCGGGTCCCTGCTAGAGAAGGGAGAGACGAGAGAGATTAGAGAGGTTGATAGAGAGAGGAGCACAGGGAGCAAATGAAGAGAAGGCAGGGAAGAAAAGGAGCAGGACGAGGCCGGCGGCATGACCTGCTGCTGCTGTTGCTTCCCGGCGTCGCGCCGGGCGCACGGGACAGGCGCGGGGAGGACGGGACTCCGCTGGGCTCAGGGAAGCAGAGGGCGGGGTGGATCGAGGAAGGCAGGAGAAGGCTGCGACTGGGTGGCGCTGAAATTGAGGAGAAGGTGGGCGGCTCTAGGGTAGGATCCCTAGAAATTAGGGGTTTGTCTAGATTAGGCTAGGGGTCTATATATAGAATAATGAGAGTGGGTTTAGTCCGTCCGATCGAAATTGGGCGGTCAAGAATAAATAGGTTAGGAGTCCAAACAAATAAAACGGTGATGTTTTATAGATGTTTGGTGATGATCCGGACCCAAAGGTGATGACTGAACGGGTCGGGTTCGGGTAAGTTTCATACACGCACACGAGGGGTCTGAGAGAGGTCAACGAGGACAAGGGCCTGACAAAATGACAACGGATGCAAAGAGAGAAAGGGCAACTGCGAACGGCTACGAGTTTTATGAAAACATGCAGATGCAATGCGGATGATGCGATGATGAAATGCATGACATGAACAAAATGCAAAACAAAAGACAAAACCCAACCACGAAGGAAATAAAATATCGCATCTCCGGAAAAGGCAAGAGTTAGGAGTTACGAATATGGAAAGTTACATCCGGGGTGTTACAACACTCCACCACCACGAGAGGATCTCGTCCCGAGATCTAGGATGGCACCGGAGGGAAAACGGGGGAAGAAGAGGAATAGGTAAAACTAAGTTGCTTATTGACAAAAGAGTGAAACCAAAGAACCTTGAGAGGTTGCAAAGTTTGAAGAAATGACACGACGGAGGTGAACAAAATTTAAAACACTCCGTTAGATAAGAGGAACATGGGATACGACGAGAACCAAGAGGTTAAGTGACAAGGTAGATATTGAAACCACTCCGGTTAAAACAAGATAGAGAAGGAATAGGAATGACATGATTTGGGCAGCACTCCGGCTGAAAATGGAAGGGATTTGAACATGAACTTGGCAAGATGAGAGGATACTGCTGAAATTAACAACACACTGCCTCCGGAACTATTGAAAGAATGGCACAATGGGTAAGAAAGATTTCATACGCACTCTGGTTGAGAAGGGGGGAAAAACTTGGTAAGATGATAGAACTTGAATGGAGGACACGACACTCCGGTTAAATGGATAAGCACGAAAAGAACACGATCCTGACAAAACAAGAAGATGGGTTGAAGAGAACAACATCACAATGCCACCGGAAGGAAGAAATAGAAGATAGATAATTGAAATAAAAGGATGGAGAAGAAAATGCCAACTTTTGCCACAATTGAGCTTGAAAAGGCATCTTTAGGAGAAGGGTCGAACAGAGTTGTTGGGAAAACCAACAACGAAAAGAATAAGCTTGTAGTGGACTTATGGAAACATCTCAACATTATGAGGTGAACTTTTGCCACCAACGGAAACAAACGATTGGATTGATATCAACAAGGAGACGAGAAACTTATTTCACCGGGAGAACAAACGAAGAACTTGGGTCATTTATAAGCACCATAAATAGCAACAATCCTTAGGGAAAGCTTTAGGTGAAATATAACCTCAAGATAACTCCAATGAAGAGATTGATGGATTTAAATACCTCATTCTTGACAACATGTGAATCATGAAGCACGAGAAGAAATTGCCAAGGATGACATAACACCATCTCAAAAGATAAGGTAGAAAGAATTGCACTTCGGAATGCAAGATGAGGAATACTTGAACTCCTCAAAACAAGACATGTGTTGGAACACCATGTTTATTTTAGAGTATAGCTTGGCGGATCTTGACTCTGAGAGAAATCTTGAAGAACAATTAAAGAATGAAAGGAATCCTTGATAAACCATCATGTAGAACCTCCATGAAGAACTCTGGTAATAAAAGGAAGATAGACAGAAAGAGAAGTTGAAAATACAAGGTGAAGCCTTGCAATGATTAGATGGATCTCCGTGGTGATATAATTGCGAGAGCTTGCAACTCCGAGGAAATAAGGTGAAACAATTGAAATCAAGAATTTGAAGAACCTCCGGAATAAGGAATAGAATTTACTCGATGAAACAAGAATAAGAATTACATTATGCTTATCCTTCACCAATTTAGATTGATGACAAGCAACGGATTTGGCATACTGCTTATTCTCGTAGAAAGGATCAAGATAGATATGGCGCAAATTTGGGAAGGTATTGATGGAACCACCGGTGGAATTTGGAAACAACGAATGAATTAATATGATAACGAAGGAAGTGAATTCTTGAATGAACCACTGTAAGAATTTAAAATGAACGAAAAAAAGATAAAGAAACATCGGGAAGAATGAGAAAAATGAACGAAGATACTTGAGAGAATTTAGATACATGAGCACGAAGAGATCATGAGCTGATTAGAGGATATTTGAATGATGCACCGGTAAGATTTGGAGAACGAGAGCTGAATGTTGAGAACGAATAAATCTTTTGAAATGATGGCCTTCAGAGAATCAAACTGAAAAGACTCATGAAATGCTCCGGATGGTTAAGAAAATAATTCTCGCAATCGAAAACAATTATGAGAGGATGGCATCAAGCTTGAACCATGAATCTTGAAGAGAATGGAGCAAGATTTAAGAGAAACTCTTCTTGGGTCTTCAAATGTTGAGAATGACGATGAGAGACACCACCATGAATAGTTGAGGCACTCCGGAATGAAAATTGGAAAGGTTGAACCAACGATGAAAAGAATTTGAAAGATCTTGGAGAAAGACATTTGACTGATGATAATTCCTTCTTACATCAAAATTTGAAATGAATTTGGGAATAGCTCCAAGAAAATTAGAAGAGTCAGGTAAGATCCTGGGAAAAGACATGTGGGTTAGGGCCCACTCAAAAGAACCACCGTTGAACGATTGCTTGAAAGGAGAGATTGCATCGGTTGAATTAAATGGCTTGAATGAGATAGCATCCTCAAAAGAACTTGAGTGAATTGAGAATGGAAACTTGAATCTTCTGAGATATCTTCATCACTCCGGAACAAATGAATAGCGAGAGGTGAATGATTAAGAGGTGCACCGGTACGAGAAAACATTAGAAACGAGGAAAAGATATGATCGATAAAGCTTGAATTGGAACCACCGGAGAAGAAAAGAATGACGAATGATGAACTTGAAACTCCTGACCATCTTGATGATAATCACCGGATAAGAACATTGAAGGAAAGAATGAAGAAACTTCCATCAATAAAAGAATACTTGATCGAGAAATATGAGTCCCAAAAGGGTGGGAGGGCGGGAAAACAAAGACAACTTAGGACGGATGAAACGAACAACATTGGGAAAAAACAAGAGGTGATCTTGCGGATGTTGAAATGATCGGATCCACTTGAAGAGAAACACGCCGGTTGAAAAGGATTGACATGACAATCTCGATTATCACGAAGGATTGGTATTCACATGGAAGTATGAGAACACCGTTTAGGGAAGGTATGGATCAACACTTGACATCGAAGCAACTCGAATACCACAAATAAAACAAAACAAAGGATTGGCTTGCAGAATAAGCCGGAAACAAACATATGATAGATCCCATATCGTATCATGTGTCTGTTGGAAAGAATTCCTACGTGACACTTGAATTCCCACTTATAAACTCCCGAAATTTTCTGGTTATGCAATCTGGTGTTGGGGATACAGGGGACACAAAATATATCACCCAAACTAACAATACCTAGATCCAGCTGTATCCATCCTTCAACACATAACCAAGAAAACTCCGGAAATCGCCTACCTCAACCTTCGAAAAGCATCTGTTATACGAGTTATGGCAATACTCCCGCACTCGCCTCATTACTGGGCTATCAGGGTTATCTCACCAACAACTGTACAAAAGAGATTTTCGATGTCGGCGTACTAAACTCAGGTATTCCAGAACTGCAACGATAAAATTATGACGACAACATCTCGGAGCTCAACTCCCCGGGACACCTCCACTAAACCCCTGCTGACAGGAGGCACCAAGACAATGTTGTCATCATAAAACCATCGGAACGATTCCAAGATACCCGCGTGATCCTAAAATTTTTTTTAGTGAAATTTGAGAAGAGAAGAGTCAAAACTCTACGTCAGGATGCCTTACCAGAGCGATGAGGAGACTGTGAAGTAAAAATAATTCCTAAACTCTCCGATACATAATTCCTAAATGACTCGAAACATTTTTCTAGACACAACTCGGCCACTAAAAACGATCAATCAGAGGGGGCTCCTAAGGTCGGGGAAGGCTCTGATACCAACTTGTAACGCCCTCGATGCGGCTATATCTCCCACGTGTCGAAGCACGACTTAGAGGCATAACCGCATAGAAAGCAATGTCGCAAGTGAGGTAATCTTCACACAACCCATGTAATACATAAGGGAAAGAGATACATAGTTGGCTTACAATCGCCACTTCACACAATACATGAGTAAAGCATTACATCATATAGATACAATCAAGTTCCGACTACGGAACCAAAATAAAAGAAGACTACCCCAAATGCTACACAGATCCCCGATCGTCCCGACTGGGCTCCACTACGGATCAACTAAAACGAAACAACACAATGAACAAGATCTTCATCGAGCTCCTCCTTGAGCTCGGGTGCGTCACCTGCACGGTTTCATCGGCACCTGCAAACTGGTTTGGAAGTATCTGTGAGTCACGGGGACCCAGCAATCTCACACCCGCGAGATCAAGACTATTTAAGCTTAAAAGTAGGACATGATAGTGAGGTGGAGCTGCAGCAAGCGACTAGCATATGTGGTGTCTAACATACGCAAATGAGAGCGAAAAGAGAAGGCAAAAGCACGGTCGAACAACTATGATCAAGAAGTGATCCTAGAACAACCTACGTCAAGCATAACTCCAACACCGTGTTCACCTCCCGGACTCCGCCGAGAAGAGACCATCACGGTTACACACGCGGTTGGTGTATTTTAATTAAGATCAACTTTGGGTTTTCTACAACCGGACATTAACAAATTCCCATCTGCCACATAACCGCGGGCACGGCTTTCGAAAGTTCAAACCCTGCAGGGGTGTCCCAACTTAGCCCATTATAAGCTCTCGCGATCAACGAAGGATATTCCTTCTCCCCGGGAAGACCCGATCAGTCTCGGAATCCCGGCTACAAGACATTTCGACAGTAATAAAACAAGTCCAGCAAAGCCGCCCGATGCGCCGACAATCCTGATAGGAGCTGCACATATCTCGGTCTCAGGGCAACACAGGATGAGACAGGCTACGAGTAAAACCAGGCCTCGAGTTTCCCCGCGGTGGCCCCGCAGGCGGCTCGGTTCGAACTAGCACTTAGAGAAGCACTGGCCCGGGGGTGCTAAATAAAGATGACCCTCGGGCTGGCCGACCCAAGGGAAAGGGATAGGTGGTAGGCAAATGGTAAAACCAATGTTGGGCCTTGCTGGAAGAGTCTTATTCAAAGCGAACTGTCAAGGGGGTCCCATAAATCACCCGACCGCGTTAGGGACGCAAAATCTGGGAACATAACACCGATATGACAGAAACTAGCGCGGCAAGAGTGGAACAAAACACGAGGCATAAGGCCGAGCCTTCCACCCTTTACCAAGTATATAGATGCATTAATTAAATAAGAGATATTGTGATATCCCTACAAGTAAACATGTTCCAACAAGGAACAACATCTCCATGTTCCAACAAGGAACAAACTTCATCTTCACCTGCAACTAACAACGCTATAAGAGGGGCTGAGCAAAGCGGTAACATAGCCAAACAACGGTTTGCTAGGACAAGGTGGGTTAGAGGCTTGGTTTAACAATATGGGAGGCATGATAAGCAAGTGGTAGGTATCGCAGCATAGGCATAGCAAAAGAGCGAGCAGCTAGCAAGCAAAGATAGAAGTGATTTCGAGGGTATGGTCATCTTGCCTGAGATCCCGCAAGGAAGAAGAACGAGTCCATGAAGAAGATAAACGGACGTAGTCGAGCGAATCCTCACAATCGCAACTTTATCGGAACTAACCCGAAGAAGCAACACCGGAAAGAAGCAAACAACATAGTAAACCAACGAGCACAAACATGGCGTGATGCACAATCAAGTATGATGCATGTCCGGTTTAATGAGGCATGGCATGGCAAAATGCACAAACAATACTACAAATTAAGTGGAGCTCAATATGCAACGGGTTGCATATTGACGAAACACCAGATCAAGTTATTTAGTTCACTCCCGATTAGGAACACCACAATATTAAATGTTGCTGAACATGGCAAGGGGTGAAGCATAATTAAACTAACTATTTAGGCAAGTTTAAATGAGGCCGAAAATAAGAAACAACAATTCCGGTAAATCCCCATGAGCATATATTAGATTTGGTACTGTTCTTCCCTAAAACATATTTTAGAGTTATTAAACAGGAAAATAAAGTGCATCATGTTAAACTAGGCATTTTTCCACCCCATTTACATATATAATTTACTTAAATCCGAGCTACGGTTATTTAGTTATGAAATAAATCATTTTAGCATGGCATTTAGCAGATTAATTCAAACAGCACATTTAAACATTTTAACATAGTTGAAAGTGGCATATTCTTAAACTAGATGAAATTCTAAGCACTTTTCATATATAAAACATTTTAATCCGATGCACTGATCTGAAGTTATTAAATGCATGAAGTAAGAGGGTTTTTCTGCAAAACTGGTAAATCACTGGATAATAGAGAAATTCGCCAGACGAAAAAAAAACACATCATGGGCCGAATCTGGCAGGGCCAACAGCAGCAGGGGCGCTAGAGGCTCACCATGGCCTTGGCCCAGAACTGTGGAGAGGAGGAGGCAGGCCCTCTGGATGCGACTGCTGGGCCGGCTCGCAGGACGCGACCCAGGCGCTGTACAACGGGAGCGAGGCAGGGGCGCGCTGGGACTTGGAGGCCGACCACGCTGGTGCTGGACCAAGTCAATGAGGGCTCTCGCTCGATCTGAACTGCTGCTCGATGCTGTAAGCGACACGGCGGAGGCCGGGAAGACGGGGACGAGCGCCTGGACTCGGATCCGTCGAAGGGCACGGGGACGGCGAGGTCCGGCGGAGGTTAGAGCTCCAGGCGGCGGAGGAGGTACGGCGGCGCGAGAGAGGCCGTCGAGCGCGTTCGGCTTCGAACGAGCAGGCAAAGCAGGGGACTTGGCGCGGCGATGGGGATGCAGGGCATGGCGACGACCTCCGTCGATGAGTGGATGGACGAGGGGGACGGATCCGGTGCGAAGGAGGTCGAGGAGGGCCGAGGCGAAGGCAGGGAGGAGAAGCTCGGCATGGGGCTCCTGGGGCACAGGATTTAGGCGAGGATGGATGCCTGCGACGCGGACGAGGCAAAAGCCTCCGGCGAAGAAGCTCCAGGCGGCAGCGCTGCAAGATCATGGACGCGAGCGTCCATGGCGTCGGGTCCCCGCTAGAGAAGGGAGAGACGAGAGAGATTAGAGAGGTTGAGAGAGAGAGGAGCACAGGGAGCAAATGAAGAGAAGGCAGGGAAGAAAAGGAGCGGGACGAGGTCGGCGGCATGACCTGCTGCTGCTGTTGCTTCCCGGCATCGCACCGGGCGCACGGGACAGGCGTGGGGAGGACGGGGCTCCGCTGGGTTCAGGGAAGCAGGGGGCGGGGTGGATCGAGGAAGGCAGGAGAAGGCTGCGACTGGGTGGCGCTGAAATTGAGGAGAAGGTGGGCGACGGCGCTAGGGTAGGATCCCTCGAAATTAGGGGTTTGTCTAGATTAGGCTAGGGGTCTATATATAGAATAATGAGAGTGGGTTTAGTCCGTCCGATCAAAATTGGGCGGTCGAGAATAAATAGGTTAGGAGTCCAAACAAATAAAACGGTGATGTTTTATAGATGTTTGGTGATGATCCGGACCCAAAGGTGATGACTGAACGGGTCGGGTTCGGGTAAGTTTCGGACACGCACACGAGGGGTCTGAGAGAGGTCAACGAGGATAAGGGCCTGACAAAATGACAATGGAGGCAAAGAGAGAAAGGGCAACTGCGAACGGCTACGAGTTTTATGAAAACATGCAGATGCAATGCGTATGATGCGATGATGAAATGCATGACATGAACAAAATGCAAAACAAAAGACAAAACCCAACCACGAAGGAAATAAAATATCGCATCTCTGGAAAAGGCAAGAGTTAGGAGTTACGAATATGGAAAGTTACATCCGGGGTGTTACAAGGGTGGAAGACGTTCGCCCGCATCCACCGCTTGACGGAGGGGCTCACCCTCCATTTTAAGCTGATGGAGGGCGGTCTCCTCTCCCTCAAGGTCTTCGGGTGCTTCGGGACTCGGACAAGGTGCTGCGTGGAGAGCTCCTCTGATAGCGAAGACTCCTGCTCGAACGGGAGTGACGAGGAGGACAGCGGCAACGATGACGAGGGCGGCAGGCGGCAGGATGACGGGTCCGACTAGGTGTTGGGCGCCGCTCTGTGTGGCACCGGCGACCCCATTATCCGCGTCGCCGGCTCCTTGAACTTCTCGGGGTCGTCTCCTTGGGCGGCTGGCGTTGGGAGGCTACGGAAGAGGAAGAGGGCGGGTGGCAAGGCCGTCAACTCGGAGTACGTGGGCACGACGCCTTCGACGCGTGCTGACGTCCTGTCGCCTCGTCTTCGAGCTCTGCCTCCGGCGCCGCCATCACCATCCAGCCCTTGGACGACCACCGAGACGTTCTCTTGGTGTCTTCTGCCACCCGTAGCTCGTCTAGGCGCCCCATTTGCCCTTTTCGCCTCCTTGACCTGCCTCCTGAAGAGAGGGACAAGAAAGGGATTACGGGCACCTTATCTCTTTTTAGTTTGTAAGCCTTCGGGCCTTAGCTGAATTTAAAGCTTGTAATCCCATCATTCATGTTTTTCATCCTCCATGAACTGTACCTGAGTGGAATGTTTTTAATGAAAAAGGGATGCTTGCCGGGTCACTTGTCTTGCGGGTAGAACCCACATCAAGGGGTAAATCCTTGATATCTCTAAGACAGAAATTTCCTTGCCCGGCAGCAGGCCTTGCCGTCTTCCCACGTCGCTCGACCTTTCTAACGCTTTCGGCGGAGGCAGGGAGGAGGCGGGTTCAGGCTCCTCGTTTCGTTCCTTTGCTGCCGCGACTGCGACCATACCTGGCCCTAGGAACAAACTCTAGGGCCTAGAGTTAGGGGAGCACGGTAGCCTTAGGAAGAAACGAGGTTTCGCATACCTCAGTCCATAAGAGAATTCATGATAAGGGATGAAGAACTTATCTGAGACCGCAGTTCCCGGCAACTCTGGTTCGCCGTGGGTGAATCTTTGTACTTGCAGCCCCCGGCAACACTGGCTTGCCGGGGTCTAGATGCTGGTCCGTCCCTCTTCTCTTCCCCTTTTTTTTATCCTCAAGTGATCCGGCAAGGATATCTGAGTCCTGCGAACCAAAGGAGACAAAAGAACGGCAAAGAGACGCACACTCGACCTCTAAGCTAGGGGTTAGCCGCCGCTAAGCACTATCAACCCTAACCAAGGACGAGACTCGATCTAGCATGCATGCTATAACTTAGGGCGCCAGCGCTTCATTTATGCTCAGGGTCTGCGCCTGGCTTTGTACAAAGGGTTACATGCATCATCGGCAATGCTTGTACAAAAGGGTGGCTTGCCGGGAGGCCCGACAAGCCGCGCCTTATGGGTAAAACTTGCGAAGATGCTCGATGTTCCAGGAGTTGCTCACCGGAACGGCATCTTCGGTCTCCAGGCGGACTGCGCCGGGCCTGGTGACTCGTATTACCCGATAAGGGCCTTCCCACTTTGGCGTCAACTTGTTGGAATTCTTGGCCGATTGAACGCGCCGCAGAACAAGGTCGCCTTCCTCAAGGCTCCGGGCATGAACCTTGCGTCTATGGTAGTGGCGCAAGGCTTACTGGTAGCGTGCTGCTCTCACAGCCGCCCGAAGACGATCTTCCTCAAGGAGCAATGTGTCGTCTTGCCACAGTTTCTCTTGCTCAAGCTCATCATAAGCGAGCACTCGAGGTGACCCGTATATGAGTTCAGTGAGGATAAATGCTTCTGCCCCGTATACCAGGGCAAAGGGTGTCTGGCCGGTGGCTCGATTTGGTGTTGTCCTGATTGACCAAAGAACCGCCGGCAATTCATCAATCCAGCGCCTTCTGCTCTTGTGCAGTCTGTCAAAGGTCTTGGTCCTTAAGCCTCGCAACACTTCTGCATTTGCCCTCTCAGCTTGCCCGTTGCTCCGCGGGTGAGCGACGGAAGCGAAACAGACTTTGCTGCCGAGGTCTTGAGTATATTGCATGAAGGTGCGGCTTGTGAACTGCGTACCACTGTCGGTGATGATCCGGTTGGGTACACGTAACGGCACACTAGCCCCTTGAAGAACTTGATGGCTGACTGAGCTGTGACCTTCCTCACTGTCTCCACTTCTGGCCACTTTGTGAACTTGTCGATGGCTATGTACAAGTACTCAAAGCCCCCGATAGCGCGGGGGAAGGGGCCCAGTATGTCGAGCCCCCAGACCGAGAAGGGCCAGGAGAGAGGAATGGTTTGAAGGGCTTGAGCTAGTTGATGAAGCTTTCTTGAATGGAACTGACACGGCTCACACCTGGTGACGAGTGTCGTTGCATCCTGGATGGCGGTGGGCCAGAAGAAACCTTGCCGGCAAGGGCTCTCGACCCAATGTGGGATCCACATATGCCTCCATGTATCTCTGCCAACAGCTCTAGTCCTTCCTCTCGAGGGATGCACTTCAATTTCACACCATTCGGTCTCTTCCTGTACAGGACGTCATCGACGAACTGGTACATGGCAGAGCGACGGGCTACTTTCTCCGCTTCTTCCTGCTCCTCAGGAAGCTCCCCTGTCTGGAGGTATTAGACGGTATGATGTGCCCACGCTGGAGCCTGAGGCTCGACGGCGAGGACCAAAGGCATTTCCTCCGCTATAGGGGCGGCCGTCTCGACGGCGAGGGCTAGGCGTTCTGCCGGAGCTAGCCGCCCCGTGGCGGGCTCATTGTCCTCGGCAACATCCTTGCCGGCGGCTCCGGGGAGCTCGGCGGGAAAGTACTTGCCGGGTCCTGATTTCTTCTCTTGTTCTGCTCTGTTGATGGATCAACAGATGGCTGAGTTAGCTGAAGCACAAAGGTACCTGGTTCCGCAGGTAGCTTGAGGGCACCGCGCTTCGACAGGTAATCGGCGATATTGTTCTCCGTTCGGGGAACGTATTCAGCCTGGATACGGTCGAAACGCTCTTCCAGCTTTCTCACTTCATCAACGTAGGCCTTCATCAATGGGCTCTGGTAATCCTTATTGACTTGCTTGACGACAAGCTACGAGTCGCCCCTGACGATGAGCTTTTTGATTCCGAGGTCCGCCGCGATCCTAAGATCGGCAAGCAGCCCTTCGTATTCCGCCGTGTTGTTTGTTGACGCCTCCCTGGGGAAGTGCATCTGGATCACATACTTGAGGTGCTCTCCGGTGGGGGCGACGAGCAGTACGCCAGCCCTGGCACCCTGGAGGGAGAATGCCCCATCAAAGTACATAATCCAATCGCAATTTGCCTCCTTGCCGGGGAGAGCAGTCTCTTGGGCTTTTTCGTCAGGCGTGGCGGTCCATTCCGCAATGAACTCCTCCAGGACTCGGCTCTGGATCGTCGAAGTACTTTCAAACTTGAGGACAAAGCTGGACAACTCCAGTGCCCATTCCACAATCCTCCCCGTCGCATCTGGGTTGTGCAATATCCGCTGCATAGGGAGGCGAGTGACGACAGTAATCTCGTGTGCCTGGAAGTAGTGACGCAGCTTCCTCGAGGCTATGAGGAGGCCGAAGAGCAGTTTCTGCACACCGGAGTACCTCGATCTAGCCCCCTGCAGGAGGGAGCTAACGAAGTAGACCGGGCGCTGCATCACTTTGTTCTTTGGCGGCACCTCGACCAACTGTGTCGCCTCCACACTGGTGGCGTCGGGCCCTGTTGCTGCCATTTCCTCGTCGTCGACCTCCCTCTGCGCCACTAGTGCGACGCTGACCACCTGGTTCGTTGCCGCTAAGTATAGCAGCAACGGCTCCTGGGGCCTGGGCGCAACTAGTGTTGGCGCGGAGGAGAGGTACTTCTTCAAATCTTGCAATGCCGCTTCGGCTTCTGGCGTCCACTCCACCGGGCCCGCCTTTTTCAGGATCTTGAAAAAGGGAAGGGCGCGCTCGGCGGACTTGGATATGAACCTGCCCAGGGCAGCGACGCAACCAGCAAGCCGTCACACATCCTTGATTCGCTTGGGTGCTTCAATCTGCTCTATAGCTTTGATCTTGTCCGGGTTGGCCTCTATCCCCCACTGCGACACAAAGAACCCGAGAAGCTTGCCGGACGGGACGCCAAAGACGCACTTCTCAGGGTTCAGCTTGACGTTGATCTTGCGCAGATTCTCAAACGTCTCCCGCAAATCTGATATGAGGGTGGCCCTGTCCTTGGTTTTGACCACTATATCGTCCATATAGGCCTCCATATTTCTATGGAGCTGAGGCTCAAAACCAATCTGGACCGCCCTCGCGAATGTCGATCCAGCACTCTTCAACCCGAAAGACATCCATATAAAACAATACGTACCACATGAGGTGATGAATGCTATTTTCTCTTCGTCTTCTTTCGTCATGAAGATCTGGTGGTAGCCGGAGTAGGCATCGAGGAATGACAACAGATCACACCCAACCGTGGAGTCAACAATCTGGTCGATGCGTGGCAACGGGAAGGGGTCTTTAGGACAAGCCTTATTGATATCTGTGTAATCAATACACAGCCTCCACTTCCCATTTTCCTTGCGCACCACGACCGGATTGGCCAACCACGTCGGATGGAGCACTCCTCTTACCAAACTCACTGCCTCCAGTTTCCGGATTTCTTCAGTGATAAACTCTTGTCGTTCCAAAGCTTGCTTTCTGACCTTCTGCTTGACGGGCCGCGCATGAGGACACACAGCAAGGTGGTGCTCAATCACCTCCCTGGGAACGCCGGGGATGTCAGAAGCTTGCCATGCAAACACGTCGACATTCGCCCGCAGGAAGGTGACGAGCGCGTCTTCCTATTTGTCGTCAAGGGCGGAGCTTATGGTGAAAGATCCTTCCGTGCCGTCCTTGCTGATGGAAACCTTCTTGGTCCCCGGCGGCATGGCCCTGGACTTCTTGCTTCCGCCGGCGGAGCTCTCTGGCACGTCCTCGACGGCAGTGCTACACTCCGAAGAGGTGCACTTGCCGGAGTGGGTGTCCGAGGTCTCACCGGCCTTCTTCTTCTTTCCCCCCCGGGATCCCGGCAGCAGGAGCGAGCGCCCCAGCGGCGGCAGCTGCTACGACTGCTTGCTGGTACACTTGGTCAGCGCAAATCAGCGCATCCTTCTTGTCGGAGGGGATGGTGATGATCGTCACGGGCCCTGGCATCTTCAGGGTATTGTAGGCGTAGTGTGACACCGCCATGAACTTAGCCAGCGCTGGGCGGCAAAGGATCCCATTGTAGGGCAAGGGGATCTTGGCAACATCAAACACAATCCTCTCCGTCCTGAAGTTCAGGTCGCTCCCGAAAGTTACGGGCAACGTGACCTTTCCCTTGGGTTGGCTTCTCCCTGGGCTGACCCCTTGAAACGTGCCCGTTTCTTCGAGGTCTCCATCAGGGATCTGCAGCTTCTCGATCACGGCAGGCGAGATCAAGTTCAGACCGGCCCCGCCATCTACTAACATTTTTGTCACCTTGAGGTTGCGTATTGTCAGTGAAACCAACAACGACAAGCACCCGACCGCAGTAGTGCGATTAGGGTGGTCCTCAGAGTCAAAAATGATAGGAGTGCTGGACCACTTCAGCGGCCTCCGGGCATCGAGCGACGGCTCTGCTGCTGTAATTTCTCGCGCCCATTGTTTAAGCCGGCGCCGAGAGGCATGCAGCGAAGCGCCGCCGTCGACGCACATGGCCTCTGTAGCTTTCTGAAACTCTTGGTCGCCGGACTCGTCGTCCTCTTCGTGATCGTCATCTTCTGGCTTCCTGTCACGGCCCCGGGCGGGCCTCTCTTGTTGCTTATCCTTGCCGCAACGACCCGCGTGGCCGTCGCGTTTCTTGCCGGATCCCTCAGCACCGTCTTGGCCCTTCTCCTTGTCCCGCCTCTCGTATTCAGCTCTCTGCTTCTCAGCAAGGAGCTCAACCTGCCGGCAGTGTTGGAGAGCATGGCCTTTGGTGCGATGGATCTTGCAGTATCGCTTGTCGGAGTTGCCTGGCTTCTCGGCTACCGCCAAGGCCTGGTAGGCGACACATACGACAATTTCCTTGTCGGGGTCACCTGCCTTGGTCTTCTTGGTGGAGCCGGTGTCGTCAGACCCCTCGACGGCAAGCACAGCTTTCCCTTTGCGCTTCCTGTTGCGGTGCCGGCCTTTCTTCACCGGAGTGGCGGTATCCTCTTCAGAGGAGTCGATTTCCACGCCGGCGTCTTCGCCGGGGTACTTCCTCCCCTCCTCGGCCCGGGCACACTTGTCCGCGAGAACATAGAGCTCCGCGACATCTTTCACCTTGTTCATTGCCAGCTCTTCGCGCATCTTGCGGTTCCGAACGTTCTGGTGGAACGCGCTGATGATGGCGGCGGGGTGAACATCTGGGATGTTGTACTGTACCCGGCTGAACCTCTGGATGTACTTGCGGAGACTCCCGCCTCCCTTCTGGGGAATGACATGGAGATCACTCGCTTGGCCATGAGCTTGGTGACCGCCGATGAAGGCGCCCATGAACTCATTGCACAAGTCCGACCAGGAGGAAATGCAGTCTACCGGCAAGTGCATCAACCATGACATGGCGTTGGGTTTAAGAGCCAACGGGAAGTAATTTGCAAGCACCTTATCGTCACGAGCTCCGGTAGCCTCCATCGCGATGGTGTAGATGCTGAGGAACTTGGATGGGTGAGTCTTGCCGCCGTACTTCTCGCCCACGTCAGGTTTGAAAGTGCGGTGAGTGGGCCACTGGAACTACCGCAGCTCACGGGTAAAAGCCGGGCAGCCTACCTCGTAAGGCAGGTCCCCAGGGCTCCCCGGTGCCGGGTGGTCCACAGCAGGCCCTGCTCGCCTATCTGACTGATGGCGCGCTCCGCGCCGGTGCTCGATGGTGGTCCGAGCGTCTTCATGCTCCCGATCCCGAAGGACCCGGCGTTGGTCATGGTGGGTCCGCGGGTCGGACGACGCTATGGAGATTTCGTCGCCTGCAACGTCGCGACGGGCTGGTGTCCGTGGCACCGGGCGAGGAGGAGGCGAGTGCACCGTGGTCGCGGCGCCGCTAGCCTACCTGCCACTGGTACGCGAGACTCCGTCGGAACGTCGACCCGGGGGCTCCGTCGGGGTCGGATCATCTTTGTTGGCCACCGCAACAAGGCTTCGGATGGTGTCTCTCCATTCGTCGACTTTACCCGTAGTGGGAGGAAAATCGAGGAGCAACTGCGCGCGCCAGGGCTTCTGCTGGCGTCGGTGGCAGCGAAACCTGCACAGATCGCGACGCGCTTCGACTTCTGACCATGTCAGAGGGAGCTCTATCACGACCGCGCGGTCGCACGCCGTCTTCACCAGCGCCTCGGCGAGCGGGCAGGTCTTCTACATCCCGGGAGTAGCGCTCGGGGCTTTTCCCGCGGCGACGCCCGGGGTCTTCGGGGTGATCACGCCGCTCGTCGCGCGCTGCTTGAGAGGAGCGCGGCGTCGGCGCCGGAGTGGGAGCCCTGGAGGCCCTCGCACCGCCAGCGGGCGGGGTAGCAGCGACCTCGGAAGGTCCCGTGCCACCTGCGGAGGACCCGGCCCCGTCTTTGGATTTGGCGGCGTGCGGCCCGTTACCGGGCGCACGAACATCGCCGCCTCCCAAACTCCGGCTGCTGAGACGGTGTTGGTGTTCGCGAACAGCACCCCGGGTCCTTTCGGCGACCGGTCCGCTGCTCGCCCGCGTCGGGACGGGATGCCCGGCGTCCGACGGGCCAACCGCCACCGTCGTCTTCTTCTTGGGCGCCATGACGATGAAGAAGCGTTGAACTAGCTGCTAAAGCCGATTCTCACAACTGCGCAGCCCCTGCCTGGCGCGCCAAAGATGTCGGTGGGAAACGACACCTATGGGATCACGGGAATCCCTTTCTGTGGTTGCAGGGCGCGGGGGTCGTGAGAAGAGCGGATCAAGCAGGCAGTACACGATTCCTTTACCCAGGTTCGGGCCACGAAGATGCGTAACACCCTACTCCTGCTTTGGTGGATTATATGCTTGTGTTCTTGAGCTAGCTATGGGGCGTGAGGAGCTCCAAAAAGCCGAATCCTCTTCTTGGTCGCCTGGGACCTCCTTTTATAGGGAAAGGGGCTGCCACAGTGGCACACAGGAGGTGGAAAGGGTACAGTGATGCGAGGTTATCCCTCGTATTACATGACAAGGCGCATTTAATGCGCCTTGCCGAGGTGTCCCTGCTTTATCAGGGGCGGGGGAGAGCCCCGTCTCGTCTGTCGCCACTCTCTCCTACGTCGACACGCGCCCTGGCCAGCGGTGCCTCCGATGCCATGTAGGTGGGCAGGCAGCTGAGGTGGCGTGGCGGTAGGTCTCCACGAGGATCTGCATGCCGCCACGCAGGTGCGTGCCCAGCTGGTTGGGTCGGCAGCTGCATGCGAACGGTGGTGGAGGCGCGACTGGTGCGGGTCCGATGGTGGCCCCGCGGGTGTCCTCGGCAACAGTCTTGTCGCGGCCCCGGCAAGGGTCTTGCCGGGGTCCCGACAAGGGTCTTGCCGTGGTGCTTGCTGCCATCCCTGGCAAGGCTCTTGCCAGGGGCCTTGTGGTTTTCCTTGGCTGGGATCCCGCCAAGGACCGTCATCTTCTAAATTGTGCATCTGGTCTTGAATGTCTTCACAAAGATCTGCATACCACCACGGGGATGCCTCCCGAATCCTTGCCCCATGGGGGCAGTGGACTCAAGGGTGACCCGCTCCGTAGGTGTGGGGCGAGGCTGCCACGGTAAGGGTCTTGCCGGGTTTGCTGAAGCCGCCTCCCGGCAAGGATCTTGCCGGGGGGGGCTGCTTCATCCCCTTTGCTCTCTGTGGTCTTGGTCTTGGCGTCGTTCTGCTTCTCTTTGGCTTCGGCCTTACCTTGGTTCTACCTCCCTTGCCAGGCTTGGTGCGGCGGCGCCTGTGGCTCAGACTGCCCGTGCACAGTCATAGGGGTACAAAAGGTGTACCCCCTCTTTTTGTACACCGACAGTACGGCTTTTGGTAAATCCGTTTCCGAGGTAACTCAACTCCAAAATTCTCTCGAAGCATCTTAGCCATCTCCTCTCTAAGATTAGCTAGACCATCATCCATAGTGGACGATGAAGCTTGTGGCAGTGGCATAGGAGGAGTAGGGTGTAACACCCGGAGAATCATACTACAGTAAACTCCTGCTAATGATGCTATGTCATCATGTTTTCCTAAGCCAAATTGCCCCTTGTTAAAAAAACAAAGTCGATTTAAAATTCAAATAACAAGTCAAATTCTTATTTCCTCAAACCGCCAAATAAAAGTGTTCATTAGGTTGCGAATATTCATTAACTAATTGTCATGATGAAACCAACCTCATTTGGTTTCCCAAAATGCCTCTGGTTTTAAAACAGTGGCCCGGGAACACTTTTCCAGTCTTTTTAAATGTCAGCAAAATTCAAGTGGATTCCAAACTGCCTCAAAACTTTTGTACCAACTCAGTATATTGCAAAGTATTTAATGTGGCTAGTGGAACATTTTACGAAAATCATTTGGTGCTGACTAATCCAAGTCAGCAGCTCATTTAAAAAAAACAAGAAATGAGAAAAATGGGCTGAAACTTACCTGGCCTGCGGCCCAAGACGGCCCAGCCCAGCCTTTCCTCTGTCGTGTTCTCCTCCCCCTGTTCGATCGACCGAGGGCCTGCGCCTGCGCGTCGCCGCCGGACCAGCTCGTCGTCCCGCTCCTCGTCAGCGCAGCGAGGGGATAAGGCTGACGCCGCAGTCCCTAGATATTTCCCGCCCCCCGCCCGCTCGCTCTCTCTCTCACGGCCATGTGCTCACGCTCTCTCTCACTCTCTCTCGATCTCGAGCTCGCCCGAAGCTCGCCGCCGAGCACCGCTCGATCCCGCGGCCACCGAGCACCTCCGGACTCGCCGAGCTGTCCTGGAGCTCCATCGCCGTCGTCCTCTTCGTCCGGTGCCATGGGGTGAAGGCGGGGAGCAGCACAGCAGCGCCGACGACTCGATCCCCTTCTTCGGTCGCTGGATGCCGCCGCCGTCGATTCGGCCTCCCTCTGCGCTCCCGTTCACTCGAGGGCCTTCGTGTGCCGCGCCGTAAGCTCCAGCTCCCCCTCTGACCCCCGCTTAGTTCTAGGATGCGTCGTGTCGCCGTTTCCTTTGTAGCAGTAGCTCGCCGCCGCCGTTCACCTCGCCGTCGCGGCCACTGACCGCAAGGCTCGTGCCCGTGCGTGCAGTCGAGCTCATGGAGCTCCCAAGCATCCAACACGCACGCCAACACCTCCCCTCTCACCCTCTAGTCGGCGCTGCCAGTGGAGCCCGAAGCTCCCGCCGTTCGAGCCGTCGCTACCCTTGCTGTCATGTCCACCTGAGCACATGGACGTGCTCAGGGCACTCCGGTGGTGCGGCTAGTGCCCTCCTTCCGCTCGCGTTCGAGCCGTAGCTAAGTTTTCGTCGTTGGCCGAAGTCCGGCGCCGCCGCGGTGGTGGCCGTCGATGTTTCCGTCCGCCCGCTTACTCTGCTGCTACACTTGCCCCAGCGCGCCCCCTGCTCCTCCTCCCCTCCCACGCGTGGCGCTGCTGCTGCCGCTGCATCCTACTACTGCCGCTGCTTACTGTATTTTGTAGTTACTAGCTAGCTTTTCTAGTTTTACAATGACTAACACTATAGACAGTCCCTAAACGGTGGCTAACCAACTACTGACTTGGGCAAAATTAATATGAATAGAAAGTATACATGACAAACTCCATTTTATCCCACTGGACCAAATCCTTTCGATGCCTGGATTAAATCCTATCAAAATCACAAAATGCTTTGTTTTGTTAAAAGGGAACAGAAATAACTCCTAGCTACGTGCTCTGTATGTGTATTCTGTAGGTGTGTATGACGTGTGTACAGCGTGTGTGTGGCCGGTGTTCCCATGTGTGTGGGGCTGCCCCAAAATTAGTTTAGGTCTGATTTAATTAGATGGATTAGTTTTAAGATTATTTTTGCTCCTTAGCTGGTTTTATTAGTGCTAAGTTACTCTAGTAGTAGATGACATGTAGGCCCTCTTTTTTTTTAAATAAGTTAGGTTTAGAGTCTATGACATGTGGGCCACACCTATCCTTTTGACTAGTCAAATTGACTTGGTCAATTCGGATTAAACTAAATATAATAAATCCAGAAATTTCAGAAAATACTTAAAACATTGGAAAATCATAGAAAATTAACCGTAACTCCGATGAAAATACTTTGTACATGAAAGTTGCTCAGAACGTCGAGACGCTTCCGGATACGCAACCCGTTCGTCCGCCACACCCCCCTAACCTATCGAACTCGCAACTTTCCCCCTCCGGCTCCTCTGCCCGAAAACGCGAAACACCGGGGATATTTTCCCGGATGTTTTCCCCCTTCACCGGTATCATCCCATACCGCGTTAGGGCACCTCTAACGCCGTTACTTGTCATGTCATGCATCATTATGCATCTGCTTGCTTAAATATTTATTGTTTCTTCCCCCTCTTCTCTCGCTAGACACCGAGACCGACGCTGCTGCTGCCCTGTTCGACTACGGTGTTGACGATCCCTCTCTCTTGCCAGAGCAACCAGGCAAGCCCCCCCCCCATTGATCACCAGATATCGCCTACTCTCCTCTATACTGCTTGCATTAGAGTAGTGTAGCATGTTACTGCTTTCGTTATTCCTATCCTGATGCATAGCCTGTCTTTGATACTGCTGTTGATACCTTTACCTGCAATCCTACTGCTTAGTATAGGATGCTAGTGTTCCATCAGTGTCCCTACTCTCTTGTCCATCTGCCATGCTATATTACTGGGCCGTGATCACTTCGGGAAGTGATCGCGGGCATATACTATATACTTTACACTGTTACCTGTGATACTGTTCGGAGATGGGGGCTGAAGGGGCAGGTGGCTCCATCCCGGTAGAGGTGGGCCTGGGTTCCCGACGGCCCCCGACTGTTACTTTGTGGCGGAGCGTCAGGGCAGGTTTGAGACCACCTAGGAGAGAGGTGGGCCTGGCCCTGGTCGGCGTTCGCGATACTTAACACACTTAACGAGATCTGGGTATTTGATCTGAGTCTGGCCATTTGGTCTATACGCACTAACCACCTACGCGGGAGTAGTTATGGGTATCCCGACGTCGTGGTATCAGCCGAAGCACTTCGTGACGTCAGCGACTGAGCGGCGCGCGCCAGGTTGGACCGCGTAACGTGACTTCCGTTGTACTGGAGGTTGCTAGGTCTGCTCACCGGCCGCGTTCGCAACGTGCAGGTGTGCTCAGGGCTATGGGCCCAGACCCCTGCGCGCTTAGGTTTAGACCGGCGTGCTGACCGCTCTGTTGTGCCTAGGTGGGGCTGCGACGTGTTGATCTTCCGAGGCCGGGCATGACCCAGAAAAGTGTGTCCGGCCAAATGGGATCAAGCGTGTTGGGCTATGTGGTGCACCCCTGCAGGGAAGTTTATCTATTCGAATAGCCGTGTCCCTCGGTAAAAGGTCTACTTAATAAAACACACCCTTCCAAGTGCCAGATACATCCCGGTGATCGCTCTCTAACAGGGCAACGAGGAGGGGATCGCCGGGTAGGATTATTGCTATGCGATGCTACTTGGAGGACTTCAGTCTACTCTCTTCTACATGCGGCAAGTCGGAGGCTGCCAGAAGCGTAGTCTTCGACAGGATTAGATATCCCCCTCTTATTCTGGCATTCTGCAGTTCAGTCCACTGATATGGCCCCTTACACATATATCCATGCATATGTAGTGTAGCTCCTTGCTTGCGAGTACTTTGGATGAGTACTCACGGTTGCTTTCTCCCCCCTTTTCCCCCTTTCCTTTTTTTCTGGTTGTCGCAACCAGATGTTGGAGCCCAGGATCCAGACGCCACCATCGACGACGATTCCTTCTACACTGAAGGTGCCTACTACTACGTGCAGCCAGCTGACGACGACCGGGAGTAGTTAGGAGGATCCCAGGCAGGAGGCCTGCGCCTCGTTCGATCTGTATCCTAGTTTGTGCTAGCCTTCTTAAGGCAAACTTGTTTAACTTATGTCTGTACTCAGATATTGTTGCTTCCGCTGACTCGTCTATGATCGAGCACTTGTATTCGAGCCCTCGAGGCCCCTGGCTTGTATTATGATGCTTGTATGACTTATTTATGTTTTAGAGTTGTGTTGTGATATCTTCCCGTGAGTCCCTGATCTTGATCGTACACATTTGCGTGCATGATTAGTGTACGATTGAATCGGGGGCGTCACATAGGGTTACTAGCCGTAGGTAAGAATTGTGGCATGTATGTCGACCCATAATTTGGTAGTGGTCGAGTGGTTGTAGCTATAGGTAGGGTTTGGTTCGGCGTTGCCACCGAACCTGGCATGCTCATGATAGGACTAATGGGTGCAGCCACAATCTGATTTGTATGGGTAGGGTAATAAGCCATCGGCATGGGAGGCGCCGATGCAATAGGTAAAGCCAGATTAGGGTTTTGCACACTAGCAGTTACACCATCATTACCACTAGACGATTGAGATGTATTCTTTTGAGCATTAGTATTTTCTATGAAAGTTTGATAGACTAGATTGTTACCATCAGCAATACGACTTTAAATCTCAGCCCACTACTCAGGAGAAAAGGTAGTACTTACAGAGGGTTTAACCTGTTCAGTTTGAAGAGGAGGAAACTTGATTTCTTCAATTGGAGTGATGTTGCCTTGGCGATCTTTCTTGAATTTTGCAAGGAACTCCTGCAGGTCCTTCTCCTCGCGCGCCTTCTTGTACTCCTCATAGATTTGGCGATGATCGGCCGATATCTCATCAAGACTGGGCTTAATGATGTTATCGGCGTCTACCTCAGATGGCTTGGGAAGATCAGACATGGTGGATGATGATGATTGATCTTCGTTCCCCAGCGGAGTCGCCAAAAAGTGTGCTGACACACGAGCACGTCCCGTGTACCCTCGACGCCGGGGGTGATGCACCGCAGCTCATGTCGAAGGAGACCCGACCGACAGCGTGATACGCAGGACAGTCGGCGGGCACTTTTGCAGACCCGAAACCCCGCGCACCCGGGAGGGACCCCGTCAGGGATTGCGGCGGCTATGGGCTGCCCTAGGTCGATTCACTCGCCCCTAGAGCCTCGTGGATCGCTGCCCTCCAACGCGAAGAATGAACGAAGAACGAGAAAGAAAGATACAAGGGTAAGGGATAAAAGTAGATGAACACAAAAGTGTAATAGATTGATTTGTTCGATTGGTGTTGTTTCAATCGGCCGTCACCCCCAACATATATAAGAGGCGGCTGGACTTCCCGTACAAGCAAAGCCCTAGTCAAATTCGGACTGGTTTCCTTACAAGAAAATTTGACCCCCAAAGTGTAATAGATCTAGGCTTTCCTTACAAGAAAATTACATCAATTCACGTCCAAAACCCTAGTCAAATTCGGACTGGTTTTATCCGAACTTCTTAAAACTGTTCGGTTTAAACTGGCTGCACCTTGCGGGTCCTTTCTGCGGTGGTAAACGATCTCGGATGAAAACAAACCCAAAAGCAATCTTGACTGTTTCGACGATACGAACAACTTTCATGTTGAAGGTTTTTTGATCAGAGATCATCTTGAGGGTCAAATCAGTCTCGCAACACAGGCTATCTCCTCGCGCTACCCGTCAGACATGTGTCTGGTGGGCGCGCCACATCTCGCCTCGTGACAGGGCTGCACTCCGATTGCTCTAACTTTTGCATACGAACTCGAATTTGAACGACGTTTATACCAAAATCGATCGTTTCGGCGAGACGAAGACAACCCGTGTAGATCATTTTTTCATTGGAGGTCGTCTTGGGGGCTTAATCGGCTAAACTGTACTTTGAATATAAGATCCTGGTACTTCGAGCATAGTTTCGGCCTTCGAGATGAAACCGGACAGCGATGACCCAAATTTAAAAGATGTTCATATCAATAATACCGAACTCTTTCATGTAGATCACTTCTCCATTTGAGTCCATCTAGATAATCATTTGAGCCCATCTTCAGCTTCTGGTCGGATTGACTATCACAACCTCCACCCCGGCAGGCCTTCCACTCGGTTAAGCTTTCCGCACCGACAAGGTTTCACCCCGGCAAGGTTTTTACACCGGCAAGGGTTCTCCCTAGCTCGGCAAGGTTTCTACCCCGGCAAGAGTTCCTCCTCGGCAAGGTTTCTACCCCGGCAAGAGTTCCTCTTCGGCAAGGTTTCTCCCTCGGCAAGATTTCACACCGGCAAGCTTCTTCGCCGGCAAGCTTTCCACGCCGGCAAGCTTTCCACGCCGGTAAGCCCTCACATCGGCAAGGTTTTACCCCAACAAGGTTTCATTCAACCGGCAAAGGCCGAATACTTTCCCACTCAGGGCCGGCCCGCGAAGTGTTGCCTCTAACTTTTGCATACGAACCCCGATTCGTGACCATGCCAAAATCTGGTGTCAACAATGACTTGTCCTTCCTCATATTGACACACATATTGGAACCAAGAGTGTGAGATCGGAGCATCCCTCAAGTGCTTTGAAGTATGAATGAGCAGTATTTCTGCACACTCTGTATCTTTATGTTCTAAAATGGCTGTTGCAGTTTTCAATGCAATCCTCAATCTATCTTTCCATGAAAGAATGTTCTCATTTTGTCCATGAAGATGATATGAGGCCTCAAACTTTCCTTTGGATGGAAATGTTGGACTTCCTTTTCTGTGTGAAACAATTTTGGATTTGTTGATGGTTAGTTGGCCACAAGGTGCTGAGAATGCAGTTTGTATCGATTTTCGTTTATTTTTCCTTTCAGTTTTGGATGGCCTTCTGGGTGATACTTCTCTAGGGGCTAGTCACATTTATGTTGACGGCCTACTTGTATATCACTACGTAAGCATATATTTCTAATGCCCTGGTATTTGTATTGGAGAAGCAAACTGATGTGTGTATGCCATGGTGCTAAAAAACAGAGGGCATTCCATACAACAAGGGAACTTATGTTGTGGTAACCTTAAAAAAGGTTGTGGCATTACCATGTTAATCTCTGCTATATCTTTAGCTAATTTTGTTCCATAATAACACTATCCGTATCGGTAGCGGGGGCATCTTTATCCCTTAGAATATTTGTTTAGTGGGTCTTATGTACCATCATTTTTGCAAAATTCTAGCTGGAAAGTGGTAAAAGGAAAAGGAAGAAAAGCCGGATGGGATGCCATGTAGTATAGAGTCTTGCAGAATTTCATACATAGGATTTACTATGTACCTTAGTGTACGAACCAACCTGTGTGAGGATGGGTGCACATTTGTTTGTTCCTGATGTGAGGCTGTAGAAGTTGGAAGAAATGAGATCTCTGGTGTGTGCTTGTAGTAAGGCAATGGAGAGGTCCTGCTATTGTTAGATGTGTACAGTCTCTTTTCGGTATATCCTCATTATATAAGGGGTTTCCTGCACTTTACAACACATGTATATGTGTTGGCCTTTGGCCCTCAGTAAAGCTAAGTTGCTCATTTATCCAACATGGTATCAGACGCCAGGCTAGCCTCCTCCTTCTCCCGCACGCTGCAACTCCATGCGCGTTGTACCTAGCCTGCCCCTTTTTCGGCCGCCGTGGACTGTCTCCGGTCGTCTCCCTTCTAGTCCCCGTCCCGAAATCACCCCTTCCTTGCCTTCTTTATCAGGCAGGAGATGTCTCCGGCTCGTTCGGGCCTCCTCCCTGTTGCTGCCCCCGTAGCAGTTGTCCGGCTCCTGCCCCGTCGGGTCGCCGCTGCCTCCGATCTGCTCGGACACCGTCGTCCTGGCCCTCTTGCCACGCCGTCATCGCTCCTTTTCCCATCCGGCCGCCGGCTCCCAGGCCCGGCTCCTCTTTCAGGCACGGGCGGGGCTCGTCCGCCTCGTTCCAAGCGAGTGGCGCTTGGCTGGATCGGCCGACGGTGCGAGCGCACGCGCGAGCGCTCCTCTGCCCGGCCGCTGGTGCGAGCGCTGCCTGGCCGTAGGAGCGAGCAAGCGCTCCTTTGCCCCCGATCCAGATCCAGTCTGCCTGTTCGTTGACCAAAAAACAAGCAGAAGAAAGACTTCCTCATGTCTTCTTCGGGCTATGTCGCCGTTCCTCGGTGCTCGGTGATCTTCGATGGCACCAACTATGCTGAGTTTGTGGGTTTCATGCGCATCCATATGCGGGGCCTTCTGCTGTGGGGCGTTCTCTCTGGCGAGGTTCCCTGTCCGTCCTGCCCTGTTGCTCTGGTGGCCCCTATTCTGCCGGTACCGCCGGTGCTTGCTGCTGATGCTTCTCAGGCTGATCGGGATGCAGCCAAGGCCTTGGATGATGCTGCAGTCGACACTTATGATCAGCAGGTATCCGCCTATTCTGATGCTCTCTCCGTCTACCGGGATGATCTGTCTGCCTACACTCAGTGGTGCAATGATGATGCTCGAGCCGCTGATGTTCTCACTGCGAGTGTCCTCCCTCAATTTGCTTCGGATTTCATGGGTCTCGGCACTGTTGCAGCAATGTGGTCCTATCTTTGTCAGTGCTATCAGCCCTCTGGCGATGCTCTCTACCTCTCTGTGGTGCGTCAGGAGCATGCTCTTTAGCAGGGTGACTCATCTATTGATGAGTTCTATTCACAGTGCTCTGCCATCTGACGTCAGCTTGACTCACTGAGGACAGTTGTTTGTGGCACTTGCCGTTGTTGTCATACTACACGGTCTAACTTGGAGTTTCAGAGGGTTCATGAGTTCTTATCTCGTCTCCGCTCTGAGTTTGAGCCTAGACGTGCTCACTTGCTTGCTCGTGGTCGTGTTCCTATCTCGGAGGTGCTTGCCGAGCTTCTGCTGAGGAGATTCGCCTTCGATCTGCTGGTTTGCTGGTGGTCCCGTCTGTGCTAGCTGCTCGGGCTCCTGTGTCGTCTGCTCGGCTCACCGCTCCACCGCTCCTCCCCACACCTTCAGGGTGGGTGGGTCGCCCTGCTTCTACTGAGAGGGTCCGGTCGTGCCGTGACACCTTCTGTGGCTACTGCTCTTGGCCAGGTCACCCCGAGTCTGATTGCCGTGAGAAGAAGCGAGACCAGCCGCGCTCTTCTCCAAGTGGGACTCCTGGATCTTCCTCGACTCCATCACTCACTGACCAGGACATTGTGAGGCTCAAATGTCTCTTGGCTTCCTCAGGCTCTTCGTCGACTGGTTCAGCTGCTGCTGTGCTGCATCCACTTCTCCACCACCGCAGGCATCTACACAGTCAGGTACATCCTCGTGGGTTCTAGATTCTGGAGCTTCCTTTCATATGTCTTCTGATTCTTCTGTGTTGTCTTCTCTCCGACCCCTTGATTCACCTGTTAATGTTCTTACCGCCGATGGCACACCTCTTCCTGTTGCTAGTCGTGATCTTCTTTCCACTCCATCCTTTTCTGTTCCTAGTGTTTTCCATGTTCCTCGCCTTACCATGAATCTTTTTTCTGCTGCCCAACTCACTGATTCCGGTTATCGTGTCATTCTTGATACCGATTCTTGCTCCATTCAGGATCGTTGCACCAAGGCTTTGGTTGGTGCTGGCCCCCGGCGCCATGAGTCAGAGGGCCTTTGGGAGGTTGATTGGCTTTGTGTTCCTTCCGCTGCCACCACTTCTGCCAACTCCCATGATCTTGCTGCCTCTTCATCTGTGTCATTCCAGCAGTGGCATCATCGTCTTGGTCACATCTGTGGCTCTCGCTTGTCTTCATTGGTTCGTCAGGGCCTCTTAGGGTCTGTATCTGGAGATGTCTCCTTACATTGTAATGGTTGCAGACTTGGCAAACAGACTCAGTTACCTTATCCTACTAGTGAGTCTGTATCTCAGTGTCCTTTTCACTTAGTTCATTCTAATGTCTGGGGTCCTGCTCCCTTTGATTCCAAAGGTGGTCATCACTACTATGTTTTGTTTATTGATGATTTCTCTCGCTATACTTGGATCTACTTCATGAAATCCCGTAGCGAGGTTCTCTCTATATACAAACGATTTGCTACCATGGTTCGTACCCAGTTTTCCACGCCCATTCGTACTTTTCGTGCTAACTCTGCTGGAGATAATATCTCTCACCTGTTGCATGGTTTTCTCGCGGAGCAGGGTACTCTTGCCCAGTTCTCATGTCCTGGTGCTCATGCTCAGAATGGCGTTGCCGAACGTAAGCATCGTCATTTACTTGAGACGGCTCGTGCGATGATGATTGCTGCTTCCCTTCCACCCCATTTTTGGGCTGAGGCTGTTTCTGCATCCACCTATCTCATCAACATTCAGCCATCGACTGCCTTGCAGGGTGTTATTCCTCTGGAGTGTCTCACTGGTCGCTCTCTTGACTACTCCGCTCTCCGTATGTTTGGATGCGTGTGCTATGTTCTTCTTGCTCGCTGAGAACACACCAAACTGACTGCTTAGTCGGTTGAGTGTGTTTTCCTTGGTTACAGTGATGAGCACAAGGGATATTGATGTTGGGATCCTGTGGGTCGTCGCTTGCGCATCTTGCATGATGTGACTTTTGACAAGTCTCGTTCCTACTACCCACGTCCTTCTTCCTTGATTTTCTCTGTGGACGATCCCTCTTTCCTTCTCCTTCCCGATACACCCTGCTATGTGCCTCCTGTGTCATCTATTACTCCGGCACCTCTCATTCCTTCTCCTTCACCACCGACACCATCTTCTCCATCCTTCCCCTCCACTTCTCCACCATCATATCCAGTCCATCGCTCTCTCTCACCGTTTCCTCTCCACTATACTCGTCGCCCTCGTCCTGAGGATGTCTCCTTTGACGCGCCTTCCACCTCTGGTGCACCTCTCCTCACGCCTCCCCCGGTTCACAACCTCCGGGCTCGGCCTCGCCCCCCGCCTGGTCGCTACTCTCCTGATCGGTATGGTCTCTCTGTCCTTGCTGAGCCCACTTCCTATCGTACTGCCATGACTCAACCTGAATGGCAGCTTGCGATGGCCGAAGAACTTGCTGCCCTTGAGCGCTCTGGCACATGGGAGCTGATTTCCCTTACTTTCGGTGTTCGTCCCATCACCTGCAAGTGGGTCTACAAGAGTAAGACCCGCTCCGATGGTTCTCTTGAGCGCTGCAAAGCTCGTCTTGTGGCCCATGGTTTTCAGCAGGAGCAGGGACGCGACTATGATGAGACATTCGCTCCTGTTGCTCACATGACAACTGTCCGCACTCTCCTTGCCGTGGCTTCTGTTCGTCAGTGGTCCATCTCTCAACTTGATGTCCAGAACGCCTTTCTCAATGGCGAGTTGCGTGAGGAGGTTTACATGCAGCCACCATCAGGGTACTATGCTCCTGACGGTATGGTCTGTCGCCTTCGCCGCTCCCTCTATGGTCTTAAACAAGTCCCTCACGCTTGGTTTGAGCGCTTTGCCTCTGTGGTGACTGCCGCTGGTTTCTTGCCCAGTGATCATGATCCCGCGTTATTTGTTCACACATCTTCTCGTGGTCGGACTCTTCTCCTTCTTTATGTTGATGACATGATCATCACTGGTGATGACTCTGACTACATTGCCTTTGCTAAGGCCCGCCTTCACGACCAATTCCTCATGACTGATCTTGGTCCTCTTCGCTATTTTCTTGGGATTGAGATCTCCTCAACCTCTGATGGCTTCTACATCTCTCAAGATAAATATATTCAGGATCTTCTTGCTCGAGCTGCTCTCAATGAAGACCGCACTATTGTGACTCCTATGGAGCTCAACGTTCAGCTTCGTGCCTCTGATGGTGACCCTCTTCCTAATCCCACTCGCTATTGTCACCTCGTTGGTAGCCTTATCTATCTTGCTGTTACGCGTCCTGACATCTCCTATCCAGTTCACATCCTGAGTCAGTTTGTTTCAGCCCCCACCTTTGTCCACTATAGTCACCTCCTCCGTGTTCTACGATATCTTCGTGGCACGATCTCTCAGCGCCTTTTCTTTCCTCGCTCCAGTTCTCTTGAGCTCCAGGCTTACTCTGATGCTACTTGGGCTAGTGATCCCTCTGATCGACGCTCGCTGTCTGCTTACTGTGTTTTTCTTGGTGGCTCTCTTATTGCCTGGAAGACAAAGAAACAGTCTGCAGTTTCTCGCTCGAGTACAGAGGCTGAGTTACGAGCCATGGCTATGTTGACAGCTGAGGTGATCTGGTTATGATGGTTACTTGAGGATTTTGGTGTGTCTGCTACTACCTCGACTCCCTTACTGTCAGACACTACTGGTGCTATCAGTATTGCGCGTGACCCGGTGAAGCATGAGCTCACCAAGCACATCGGTGTGGATGCCCACTTTGTGCGTGCCGCTATGCAGGATCAGACTCTCGCTCTTCATTATGTGCCCTCTGAGTTACAGTTGGCTGACTTCTTCACGAAGGCACAAACTCGAGCGCACCATACCTTTTCCCTCTCCAAACTCAGTGTTGTTGATCCACCATGAGTTTGAGGGGGGGGGGGGTGTTAGATGTGTATAGTCTCTTTTCGGTATATCCCCATTATATAAGGGGGTTCCTGCACTTCACAACACATGCATATGTATTGGCCTTTGGCCCTCAGTAAAGCTAAGTTGCACATTTATCCAACAGCTATATTGGTGAAGAGATGTGATTTAAAGATCAGCTGTGTGTCCCTTCTTTGGTGCTTGTTGTAATTATAGAAACAATGATTAAAGAAATGTCAGCAAGGGGATTGGGAATGGATCGATCATGAAGTGGCTTACCACCAGGTGAGATGATGTCGAGTTCCCCTCAAGAAAAAAGTGGCTGGGCAATAGGAGCACACTGATTTACTGAATGTTGATGGTGTTTTCCTTCTTCCAGGTGAAGATGTGCTGAAACTGGATAGTGCTTTTTTCTTCTCCTAGGAAACAATATGAAACATGGCGGCTATGACTTTGCTCTGGGACAAGTATGGTCTGATGCTGGCGTGAGTTTTATTCAGGGAAGCTCCTACTTTTCTCTGTTTTGATCTTGCAAGTTAAGTAATCCTTTAGTATTGTACTACAGATTTGAATAAGCTGGCAGCATCTGGTGCTTTAATCATTTTTGTACATTTTGTTGGATCTTCACTTGGATGTAAACAATCTGAACGAGTCACACATGCATTGAAACAGTAAGCGTTATGTAAATTTTGTACCCTGATCTCTGAATCTGAATCAGAGCTGAATGTTTGCCCTGAATCTTTCAGACTTCGTGTGTGAACTCTGAAACTTATTATACCCAAGTCAAGTGTGAAGCTATCTAATAAGTGTTGAAAAATCTTTCAGGAGCCAAGTTAACTCGAACCAGAGATGAAAAATAGAGGTCTTACTCTCACAACAAAGTTTTCTAAACTATATATGTGGCTAACTTTTACTTCCGATTTGCTTCAGAAGCTTCATGGCCACAACTATTTTATCAGTATTTCCAATTATCACAGCCCCATCTGTATGAGTTCTTATGTTTTCAGAACATTGGGACTGGGCTTAACTAAATATGATGAGAAATCACTTTCTTATCTTGAATACATCAGTGATTAGAGGATTCTGAGCAAAAGGTTCTCCTGTTTCATAAATGTCCACTTTAGTATATTAAAATAGTCATATTTTCATACAGGTTCGCCAAAAGCAAAATGACATAGTGTCAGCGGATAAACTGTTTTACCTTGAAGTGCAAAGCGTACATTTGTATATAATGTACTAAAGGCATGTGATGAAATCCAAATTGCAAATGGTAGCTGATCTGCATCATTCTTATTTCTAGAATTTATTTCTCCAACATTTATGCATATCCATTTAGAGTAGATAAATAAACTTCACCAGTGAACTTACTACATGAAGGCAATTATCTCTATGAAGCAGAAACGAAGAAAACACACAGAAGAGGCCATGATGAGCATGATGAGGCCACCCCGACCGTGAGGACGACTAGGAGAGCAGCATCAACTAGGGGATGATGTAGTATTGGTAATTCTGTTTCCAGCTAGCTCATCAAGGTTGTATACCGACTGAAGTTTACACGAAAAGGAGAGCCTTATAATCAGATATTCGTTCAGGGGATTGGGCATGACTATAAATTGACGAGTCTAAATAAACGGTTGTTCGTTGTGTTTGAACATGACAGCTATGGTGCCAACACATGGGGATTCAGTTCACCCAAATAATCAGAGAGAAGAGCAAGCAGCACAAGATAGTCCAAACTACAACCACATCACAGTGCTCTTCGATGCATTAAAAATGCTATTTTTCAGTTTAGTAGGTGGTTCCTGGCAAGAAATTTAGTATTTTCACTAAGCAGACCATGAGGTTATTATTTCTCGACTATCCCCTGCAAATGATAAAGGTGGTGTGCACACCTTTCCTCATCAGTATCATGGAAAGCATAGAAGGTGATAAATGGTTCAGGAAGTCCATCACACGCACGGGCACAGCACATCGTACATCAATAGAATTCCAAAGGGTTTGTTCCTTGCCTGCCTCCTTTATGCTTACAATCTTTATACTAGAGCTTGTTTCGTTCTTCCAGGAGGAGATGTGCTGAAAGAAACCGAATGCAGACGCATGGTGTGATTTCTTCTTCCAGGAGAGGAGACTGACGGCTGGGGTCAGCAAAGTTTGAGCTGAAAAGGTGGGTTTGAGCGTGTATGTAGACTTTTACTGTAGGGCATGTGGAGTGTTTGCCAGCTCAATATATATTGTTGGGCAATTGGCTTCTGTTGCCAATTGGCCTCGGCTGATTGTTATTTCAGGAATCTCTTCCTAGCGGGGAAATGGAAGTGCCGACTGTTGGGGTCGCTGGGACACCTTGGGGGATTCTGAAGGCAAAAAATATGGCCTGTTTCGAGTTGCCACCCTAGTTGATTGGTCTTTCACGTTTGCTACTACTGGATTAACAACCGTTGGAGCTGCTTGGTGCAGGCGATGGAGGAAAAAAGGGAGGCACCACAACAGGCGCAAAGCTCATGGCGTCTGAGGTGTTCGTGTTCCAATCCATGGAGGCAGGAGCTTTTCTGGGTGGTTGTATTGGTATTGCTCTTCTCTTTTTAATTTGTATCTCTTGCGCACCGAGTCTCTACAGGCGCGTTTGGTTACCTACATCGTTTTTGGGCACTTTGCATATTTGCCCTAAATGTGCCTAGCTGAGCATATGCAGAAAAAAACCAACATCTGCATGTTGATTGGTTGCCTGCACTGCACCAAGGCCTAGATGGCTGCAACTTGTTTGGTTGCCTGTGTTTGTGCTTCAGGTGTGAGCAGATGCAAAGCACAACTGTTTGGTTGTGTGCTAGTACTTGCTTTGCTCAATCTTTCCAAATGTGGTGGACTTACCACCCATTTGACAGCGCGCGCGCACACACACACACACACACACGCACGCACGCACGCACGCACGCACGCACTCTGATCAACAGCAGCAGAAAAACAACAAGACCAAAGCAAAAACAAGTAAAGAACAGACATATCATAAGTTACTAGGCATAAGTTTAAAGCAGCCGGGCATCCCATGCCCCTGCTGGACCCCAGGGTGCTGCTCCCTAGGCAAAATATGGACATGTTCACAAGAAAAGAGACTATCACGCTTCAGTTCAAACCTAAACTACTTCAGTTCATAGTACTACGCATGGTTCAGAGTTTTAGACTTGACAGACGAACTAGAGGGCCCGAGTGATGTCGCCGATGCAACTGTGCTTCACGCACCGGACCGTGCAGATGTTGGAGTTGTTGGCGTTGTAGATCTGGACCTTCAGCCCCAGGCCGGAGAGCTTGAAGACAAAAAGGTCACCGGGGACAATCTTGTGCCAGCCGCAGAAGTACTCCCAGCCGTGCCCCAGCACCATGTGCCCCCTGAACATCTGCTTGTTTGTAACGCCCTCGATGCGGCTATATCTCCCACGTGTCGAAGCACGACTTAGAGGCATAACCGCATTGAAAGCAATGTCGCAAGTGAGGTAATCTTCACACAACCCATGTAATACATAAGGGAAAGAGATACATAGTTGGCTTACAATCGCCACTTCACGCAATACATGAGTAAAGCATTACATCAAACAGATACAATCAAGGTCCGACTACGGAACCAAAATAAAAGAAGACTACCCCAAATGCAACACAGATTCCCGATCGTCCCGACTGGGCTCCACTACTGATCCACTGAAAAGAAACAACACAACGAACACGATCTTCATCGAGCTCCCACTTGAGCTCGGGTGCGTCACCTGCACGGTTTCATCGGCACCTGCAAACTGGTTTTGGAAGTATCTGTGAGTCACAGGGACTCAGCAATCTCACACCCGCGAGATCAAGACTATTTAAGCTTAAAGGTAGGACAGGGTAGTGAGGTGGAGCTGCAGCAAGCGACTAGCAAATATGGTGGCTAACATACGCAAAAGAGAGCGAGAAGGGAAGCAAAGCACAGTCGTGAAGCTAGAAGCGATCAAGAAGTGATCCTGAAACTACTTACGTCAAGCATAACTCCAACACCGTGTTCACTTCCCGGACTCCGCCGAGAAGAGACCATCACGGTTACACACGCGGTTGATGTATTTTAATTAAGATCAACTTCGGGTTTTCTACAACCGGACATTAACAAATTCCCATCTGCCTCATAACCGCGGGCACGGCTTTCAAAAGATAATATCCTGCAGGGGTGTCCCAACTTAGCCCATTATAAGCTCTCACGGTCAACGAAGGATATTCCTTCTACCGGGAAGAGCCGATCAGTCTCGGAATCCCGGACTACAAGACATTTCGACAATGGTAAAACAAGACCAGCAAAGCCGCCCGATTGTGCTGACAAATCCCGATAGGAGCTGCACATATCTCGTTCTCAGGGCACATCCGGATGAGACATCCTACGAGTAAAACCAAGCCTCAAGTTTCCCCGAGGTGGCCCCGCAGTCTCCTCGTTTCGGACCAGCACTCAGAGGAGCACTGGCTCGGGGGGGCTAAAATAAAGATGACTCTTGAGTCTGCAGAACCCAAGGGAAAAAGGCTTAGGTGGCAAATGGTAAAACCAATGTTGGGCCTTACTGAAGGAGTCTTATTCAAAGCGAACTGTCAAGGGGGTCCCATAAATCACCCAACCGTGTAAGGAACGCAAAATCCGGGAACATAATACCGATATGACGGAAACTAGGGCGGCAAGAGTGGAACAAAACACCAGGCATAAGACCGAGCCTTCCACCCTTTACCAAGTATATAGATGCATTAATTAAATAAGATATATTGTGATATCCCAACAAGTAAACATGTTCCAACAAGGAACAACATCTCCATGTTCCAACAAGGAACAAACTTCATCTTCACCTGCAACTAACAACGCTATAAGAGGGACTGAGCAAAGCGGTAACATAGCCAAACAACGGTTTGCTAGGAAAGGATGGTTAGAGGCTTGACATGGCAATGTGGGAGGCATGATAAGCAAGTGGTAGGCATCGCAGCATAGGCATAGCAAAAGAGCGAGCAATTAGCAAGCAAAGATTGAAGTGATTTCGAGGGTATGGTCATCTTGCCTGAGATCCCGCAAGGAAGAAGAACGAGTCCATGAAGAAGACAAACGGATGTAGTCGAACGAATCCTCACAACTCCGGAACGAAACCGAAGGTAACGAGAGAAGCAACCCGGAAAGAAGCAAGCAACATAGTAAACAACCATCACATAAACATGGCATAATGCACAATCAAGTATGATGCATGTCCGGTTTAATGAGCATGGCATGGCAAAGTGCAACAAACAACACTACAAATTAAGTGGAGCTCAATATGCCACGAGTTGCATATTGACGAAACACCACCATCTCAATTATTTAGCTTACTCCCGTTTATGTACACATCAATATTAAATGTTGCTTAACATGGCAAGAGGTGAAACATAATAAAACTACCTATTTAGGCAATTTAAATGAGGCCGGAGATAACAAACAACAAATCCGGAATACCCTCATATGCATATTTTAGATTTGGTACTGATCTGTCCTAAAGCATATTTTAATGTTGTAAAACAGGAAAATAAAGTGCATCATGTTAAACTATGCATTTTTCTACCCCATTTACATATAAAGTTTAATAAATTTGGAGCTACGGTTATTTAGTTATGAAATAAATCATTTTAGCATGGCATTTAAGCAAATTTAAACAAACAACATTTTAAACATTTTAATTGTTGTTATCATGATGTGGATGACATGTGCAAGTTTTAAGCAATTTTATGAAAATGTTGACAAGAGCATTATGAAGCATTTGTCGTCGTGGCGGAAACGAAAAAGGGTGCCACGGCAACGACAACGGAAATGGTCCACGGCAACATTCCGGTTCCGATAACTCGATTGAGATGTCGGTGCAAAAGAAAGTGTGGAGAGCGTGCCATGCAAGATGGTGGGGTGATCCCGGTTACCGGGTTCACACGTGTCGACGGCAAGGCAATGAGGAACGCGCAAGGAACAACTCGGACATGGTGCAAACACAGGCATCTCATACAACCCACATTCGTTCTCGGAAGGTCGTCTCGGGGTTATACCTTCGAAGCGTGCATTTTCGAAGTGAATCGGTTCGGAGGGGACGTAGTCGTTCTCGCAACGGTAGTTGTACACGCGGTATTGCGACGGTAGTGGTACAAGGTCGTTGTAGGAAGTAGTCGTACTCGCAAACTTGTCGGATCCACGACGACGGTAGTCGTACACGATTCGTAGATGTTCAGCGTCGCCGTGAGGAACTTGTCGAAACCAGGGACTCGGTCGTCGGTATAGGTACTTGGTGAAATCCACGGGTGTCAGTAGTTGTACATGGTCTTCGCGTTGTAGTCTGACTTGGCGATTCCAAAACGTTCATCGGTAGTGGAACTTGGCGGTCTCGACGGTCGTCGTGGTACTTGTCGAAAGGAATCCACCGAGGCGGTCTTGTGTCCCTGGATTCAGTGGCCTTGGCAACGACAAAAGGGGCAGCATCACGTAGCATGCTTGGCGAGGGGCTACAAGTAAGGCCATGGCAGTGGCAAGGCGAGCAGCAGCAGCACGAGTCACGGACAGAGGAGGTGCTGCCGGGCGCTGATGGTGGTGGAGCAGGGGAAGTCAACGCGGGCTCGCGTGTGGCTTCTAGCGGGGCTCGGCGAGAGATCCAGAAGATGCGTCGCCCGTCTCCAGGCACGCGGGACGAGCAGAGCTCCTACTCGATGGATGGGAAGCAGAGGCCGCGGGAAGCTGGGCTTGGCGCGGCGACGGGAACCTGCCGGATCCGACAAGGAGTCGAACGAGGAGGTCGGGGAAGAGGCGATGCTTGACGCGGGGCTGCCGGATCTGGTGCAGCGGAGGTCACATGCGAGGCGGAGGAAGGCGGGGCGCGGAGCTCCAGCTGCGCGTCCATGGCGATGTAGAGGACGGCAGCATCTGTCGTGGGAGGACGACGATGAGGCGGAGGTGAGGGAGTTGCTCGGCGGCGCTCGATTCCGGCGAGGTCGAGGGGAGAGCGGGCGGCAGCCTTGGCGTGGAGCAAGGGAAGCAGCGCCTGACGTGCATAACGGGGCAGGGGAAGAACGGGTGAGGTGGAGCTCCCCTGGTGGAGGCGACGAGGGGATCGGGCGCAGGGAGCTCCTCTCCCTGGCTCGATGCGTGCGTGTGTGTGTGTGGCGGCGGGCAGAGGGAACGAGAGGGAGAGGTCGAGAGGAGGGAGGCGAGCGAGGAGGAGGCAGAAGGGATCGGGCGAGGCGCTCCTCTCGTGCGTGGTGACGACGCGAGGGAGGAGACGAGGGAGAGTGGGGGATCGGGCAGGGGGTTCGGGCTAGGGTTAGGAGGGATTGGTGGGGGCGGCTGGGCCTTGGCCTTGGGCCGACGCGGGAGGTTGGGAGGCCCAGGCTGCTGGGCTCCTTCTCTCTCTCTCTTTCTCTAATTCTCTTTTCAAAACAGAAAATAAAGAGAAATAAAAGGGAAGAAAAGAAAGGTTAGAGAAAGAGTTGGGCACGGGGATAATTTCCACGGACTCGTAAAAATGTGCACGGTCCATGAAAAATAGGAGTGGCAAGATTGCAGGAATTAAATTCAAAATCATTTGAATTTAATTCAAAAAGTTTGAGCAAGTACTAGGAATTAGAGGTTTCCAAAAATGTTGGGATTTTTGGTGGAGCTCCGGAAGATGATGAAAGAATAAATGGCAAAGTTGGAGATCAAGAATTAAGACAACAAAGGCATTAGGATATTTTGTAAGTGTGTTTGCGGTAAATCCAAATAATTGGAATATTTACTATAGCTCTCTAAATATCGAGAGGATATGTTTTAAAGAGAACCACCATGTGAATTCCCTCGATTTAAATGGATCAAAGATCCATGCCATTTATTTAGTTGAGATGCAAAAGATTTATGAGATGATGGCATGATGACATGATGCAATGCAAAAATAAAAGGGCAGGCACAAATGAAACACACGGCGAAACCCGGAATATATGGAAGTCTTCTCGAGCATCGGTCTTGGGGCGTTACATTGTTGGCGGAGAGGCTGATGACACGAGGAGGGCCGCTGACCTGCCATTGCTTCATCACCGGCCTGAATTTACGCGGGATGATGAGCATGGCGATGTCCTCCTGGTCAGCGATCTGCACATAGAACCTGGTAGGTTCCCGTGCACCCTCTTCGTGGCCAGTCCTCGGCCTCCTGCCAGCGTCCAGCGACATCCTCATGAACTCCACCCTGCCAGGGAGCACCGCCCTCTTCAACCACCTGTTGGTAGGGATGAGGTCCTTCGCCCCCTCTGTGCTAGCGACGACCTGTGCACCACCGCCAGCTGTGTCCCACTTCGTCTTCATTATCTTGTCAGCAAGATGGACATCAGTTAGCAACACATATGACACATGATCATAGCTAACAAGTAGGGCATCATCAATGCTCATTGAACACAATTTCGAATGATCACTACTAAGTACTAACACATGATCAGTGCTTACAATTATGAGTGCTAACAATGATCAGATGAAGCCACCACTCACATGTCCTACTTGCACCTACTATTTTTGGTACTCAGGTATGTCCTACTTACATGCCACATGCACTCACGTACCCTAGCAACAAGAGCAACATAACAACAACAACAACAAGAAGAGTAGCATATACACTACTAAGAACAGTAAGAACTAACAACAACATCAACAACAGTAGCATATAAACTAGTACCAGCAGCAAGAACAAACAATGTGGCACTACAAACCAACAATTTGGCTGTACAAAGTAACAATGTGGCACTAAAACGATGCAAACTAACACTGCATTATGAACAATCTAGGCATGTGGTATGAACAAATTAAGCATGCACTCTAGTTCATCCCCAAAATAGAGGATTCTGATCGAATCAACTCGAATCTGGTCGAATCTACTCGAATCCAGTCGAATCGGATAGAATCTGCTTAAATGTACGGGCCACAATCTAATCTAACACACTAAGAACTACCCTAAGAACTCTAAGTAAGAAGCAGAGGGAGATTTGAGAGCTTATAGTGGGTGTTGCCGGTGTAGAGTACGCCGGCCGTGGTGAAAACCCCAGCGGGAAGGGGGGTGCTGCCGCCGCCGATGAAGAGGACCCGATCATTCCTAGGGCCGCGACCGGCACCTTGTCCTGCGTCGGCTCGAGGGAGCTCCCCTCCCCTTGCACCAGATGCAAAGGAGAAAACCCTCTTATGGGGGTAAAAATACCCCCATAAGAGGGGCCTGCAAAGGACGGCGCCGGCAGGTATTGGATCCCCGCGATGTTGAGCCGATGGAGAGGACCACCGGCTCCGGCGGCGGAGCCGGAGTGACCGGCGCCGGCGCTGCATTGGCCCGGGGCGGCGGCATGGTGCAGAAAGGGGAGGGAGCTCGCAGTGCCGCCGCCAGATCTACTCCGGCTGTGGAGAGGCCGGCAACCCACCCCTCTTGGATGGAATTGCTGCTGGCGATGACCGGAATGGGTGTGGCATAGCGAGACGGCGGCGTGGCCATCAAATAAATCAAACAGGAGGTGATGTGAGAGATAGGGAGTGGGTGTGAACTGACGAGGGAGGTGATGGGAGGGGGCATGGCGAGTTATGAGTAGTCGCGTCGCCTCTCGCGCGTCCCCGTGCGTGCAGGCGCTCGCCACGCATGGCTCGAGCAAGCCTGGCTCGAAAAAAATGGTTGATACGTCCGTTCCTCCAGAGCCAGGCCCATGCCTGCTTTGAGGTTCGTGCGGGCCACGAAATGGATGCGACCCAGGCAACCAAACGGGGCAGATTCTTCCCGCGTTGGCCTGGCCCGACCTAATGCGATCAACCAAACGTGTCCTACACCTGCGCGCATATATGTAGCTTCTCCTTTCTTACTTAGGGAGAGCCTTGGGCTTTGTTCTTGGTTTTAAGCTTGTTGGCGGTTGCTGTGTGCGACGGATGATGTAGTATGTATTGGTGCCTGGGTTAATGCCACAATCCAACTGTATGTGTGCGCTACAAACTACAACAAGAGCTGCAAAAGGTAAATGTATTGGGTATGTATGTATATGTAGGCAGTGAAAGAAAATTTGTGAATCTCATGGCCACCCTTAGGTTTAGGGTTGTTTGTTTGGCCCGGGCTGGACACGTGCACCTCGCTTGGTCATGAGTGTGCCCTAATTCTAAGGGTGGTCAAGGCGGTTCTCTGACAGCACAACTACGTACCGGCTGGTTCATATCTAGTTAAATTTTTTTCCATTACTGATGTAGTACATGTTACAGTGAAACCCTAAAAATAACATAGTAAACAATTCTGTTTCCAGGATTGCAGAAATAGGCTTAGTTGCAAAATTCTGGAACCATAGCAATTCAGGTTACTCTGGGACTCTGAATCTTCCTTCCTGATTTACACCCAAGTGAACAAGCTATATATAGAAAGTGGAAGTTATTTCTGAATCTATCGGGCTTAACTGGTGAAGTCTGATTTTATTAAATCATCTAATGGGAGCTGCATTTTGACAAGCAGATTTCAGCAGTTACTAGATAGATCATACTACTGCGAATGCAAATTACGACATATAGGATAGACACCTATGGGAATTACTCACTCATCATAAGAGGGAAACCAATCACAATGAAGACAAAACCCATGAAAATTTCCTCGCCCTCATTTCTACCATAATTTTTTTATGTTATGTACGGCCCAAAGAATGTCATGCAGGTGCGTCCCTGGCCCGCCCAAGATGAAAGCCTATTTTCTGTCATGATTTTTTGTCATAGAAGTAGAAGCCCACCATATCTATGATGCTACGTGGTTTTGTCACAATTATCATAAGAGAAGTGCCATATCCATGACAAAAACTTTTTTCGTTCGGGCCATAATGTCATGAATGTGTCTTCTTTTTGTAGTGTATGTTGTTCTTATGAGAGTTGTTGGAAGGCCGACACCAGGCAACATGGGGCTCTGTAGATTGGACGGGAGGGAGAGGGAAATGCTTCCTCCACTTGTGGTGTTTTTGGTATCATGCGTCGTTTTTTGGCCCCTTGTATGTGTGACTCAACTGGGCCTGGCTCAGCTAATATGGGCTCAATACCATGTTGTTCAATAGTTTGGTATCCTACACTGCATCGGTTGCCAAATTAGGCATGCTATTTGGTGACCTGCATTTGTGCTTTAGGGGTGAGCAGATGCAAACCCTACCTGTTTGTCTATGTGCACGTAGTTGTTTTGCTCGCCCTTTTAAATTTGGTTGCCTTACTACCCAAAAGTAGCACACTTCATAGAAGGCATCACATATGAACTGCAAAAGACAATTAACACTACTGTGACTGGAGGGCCAGGGCATGTGAGGCTTGATTGATGGCCAATCTATTTATTACCACTTTGCAAGGTGTGGGGAGACGATCCATATGAGAAGATTCCAAATAAGGCAAAGTTGGGAGAGAGGCATGTATTAAGGGGATGAGTGGCAGGGCTGGCCCACATACAACAAGGGGCAATTTCGTCCATCAAACAAAAATCCGACATGTTAGTAGTGTCGTATTAAAGAATGAAATCTAGACCTAGCTTCAAACAACGAAGTTTGCAATCTCCAGGGTCAAATAAGTAATCCATAATTTTACCATTATCAAATAAGGAACTTTCTCAAATAAGCTGACACCACCACACACCACTAAATCTCCATCGCCACCCACCCTCTCGACCCCACCAAACACCACCACTACTGCCCCCATTCCCCACCCTCCCCTCTCCCTGGTGTCCTCACCTCTCCCCGACGTCCTCACCTCTCCCCGGCTTCCTCACCTCTCGCTTATTCCGTCCCTCCACCCCTCCCATTGGAGGGGGAAAGGTGGTGTTTTGCAAAAGCTTCGATGGAGTTCAGATCTGGGTGTCGCCTGGGTTTCCTAGATCCAGATCGCATCAACACCCTTCCCGATGATCTACTCCTCCTCATCCTTGCCAAGCTCCCCTGCATCAGAGTTGCGGCGCGCACAAGCATCCTCTCATGGCGATGGCGCGGCCTCTGGGCCAGTCTCCGCCAAATCATCTTTCGCGAGGTCGTGTTTGACTCGATCGAACCAGCACTCGGCCAGATCTCTTGTCCTCCTGCTATTTCCCTGTTGGAAATCCACGCCCCCGAGCAGGACATGGCGAGCACCGCACAAGTCAACTCGTTGTTGTCCGCCGCCGCGGAACTTGAGCCGAAGGAGTTCGTTGCTTCCTTCCCCTCAAGCTTTGTCCTATTAGGAAGGTCCATCATCATTGATTTGCCTTGCTTCCGCTACACCACCTACATCATGCTGGACCATGTATACATTCGCTCTGTGCCAGTCGGCGTCGAGTTTACTGTGCTCGAGACGTTGTCCCTACTGCACTGCAATGGCAACCTCGATGCTTTGCTCTCATGCTGCCCGCGCTTGTGCACCCTCCTGCTCAGCGGCATTTTATTTGAGACGTGTGATCTAAGGGTGAATTCGCCGTCGCTGCAGGAGCTTGTTGTGAACCCATTCTCGACAAAACATGCCAACATTGTTGCCCCCATGCTTAAGAAATTGGATATTCTCCTTACTGTGATGTTGGAGGTCAACATTTTAGTATTGGCACCAATTATGGAGAATGTCTAGTGGTACTGCTGCTACACTGAGGAGTCTATTGTGTTTGGTCCTTGGTATCTCGAGTTGTTGGGGTTGCAGGTGGCAGATAGACAAGGACAACTCCCTTTGTTGCATATTCGTGCAAGTGAAGTAAGTCCCCTCTCCTACTTAATTTAGTGGAATATTATATTACCTAAAATTTATGAATTACATAGATCTTGCAAAATTGTTTTTCAGGACTCGTCACTTCTCCCCTACGAGCCCAACTTTGCACAGGAGATAGAGAAGCATATGGTTGTTGACTTCTCTCTTTTGGAGTTAGATCTCAAAACAGATGGACATGTTTTTGGAGCACTCGTGTTTTATCTCCTTCAGATTGATCAAATTTCTAGTTCACTGCGGAAGCTTAAGATCGTCCTATTAAGATCAGTGGTAATTATTTTTCTGCTCTAACAATATCTCAATAATAGATGTGTAGTAGTTTAAATTTACTTTTCGGTCCTAGGTAAAAGAAGAATGCCAACGGATTGTCCCTGTGAGTCCACAAACTGGAGGTCCCAGGCTATCTCCTTGACTGCTCTTGAAGAAGTGGAAATCAATGGATTTGAAGGAGTGGATCATGAGTTTGATTTACTGAAAAAACTACTTTTATTCGCACCAAAGCTTAAAAAAATTATTGTGAGGCTCACACAGGAGGTCTCATCAAGTAACACTAGACGCACTAAAATATACAACGTCTTCGAGACCTATGGTTCAGCAGAATGCTTTGTCTATTTTAGCTCTGGTGAGTATGTTTTTTTGTCATTTATGATTAGCATCCTCCTGCATGAAGTACATATATAAATGTTAATTCTTGTAAGTTTCTTTGAAACCTAATATCAAGCTTTCATTGCTTTACATGTTTATGGTGGTTGAAATGTGGCACTGGCATCCCAATTGTAGAGTTTAGTTGTGCATGTATTTCCATTAGTAGCTCATTCTAAATGCTATATTCCCACGGCATTTGTGTGCCCACACCCTCATATTTTGTTAGAAATAAAAGCTGAATGGTGGAGTGAATGATAAAAAACAATATTTTTATCCACGGTTCCTTACCTTTGTTTCCCTTTTTCGTTACAATGTTCTTTAATGGTGAAGCCCTCGTGTTTTGCATATGTATTCTAGTTTCCGGGTTAAAGAACTAGGCATCAACTACTTGTCTAGCTAGAGTAGGCTATAATTTGTGCAGCTTGTTGACTCATGTTAAAGGCTCGGCCTCCGCTGGGTGCATGCTTTTGCTCATCAAAAAGTTCCATCAAGGACTAGTCCTGGTTTGTATGGTTTTAATTTCTAGTTTATTTGAAGCTATCTTACCTAAATTGACTATCCTTGGGATTTGCCACAAATTATTAGTTCCAAATAATTTTTGTCAACATGCACTCTTGTATTTATATCCGCTCTAAGTATGTATTGCATTTTATTTGCTAGTGAGAACAATCCAAACACATACTTCAACTAAATTTGCATGTTTCAATAGTGACCAAAGTTCTTCAAATTGTATCTGCTGCAGGTTTAATAGACGACATCCAAAATCAACCATCGACATGATTATCCTCCTCTTGCGTATGGTGTTTCTCGTTGCGCATCGACAAGATCGCCCTTTTCATGCCAATTAACTCCATTCAACATGTTGTTTTTCCAGTGTATTGTACAAATGTTGCTAGTCAAAAACCTGAATGGTTGTGATGCAATTCAATTACTTAAGTTAATATGTCAACTTATGCCAGTCAATCACTGTAGCTAGCTACTACATGTTTGCACCGAATTATGCTTATAACTTTGGTTAGATGAACCAAAGAGCTTTGTGAAAGCCGAGGGTCAAAAACTAAGAATTGCCTTCTATTTCCTCTATTTTGTAATGACTGCACCCTACAATGAATAACAGATGCATCTTTTGTTACTTAGCTAATATGACATATTTGTTTGTTGATACTGGGTCTGGATATATGCCAGTGTTACGACCTAGGGGTGCCTCATCATATCGGAAGTTGGCCCGTGGCACCATAGGTCAGTTTACAGCTTGGTCCGACGTCTCGGCCTAGAGGCCTTATGAAAGGAAGGACTCAGAAGACTTGGGAGTATATGACAAGTAAGTCGGCATCTAGGAGGACTCACTAGTAGAAAAAGGGTCAAACGTGAAGCACATTAGTGCCGGTTTGTATTTGAGCCGGCACTAATGTATACATTAGTGCCGGTTCCAACGGCTAGCCGGGCCGCTTTCATTAGTACCGGTTCGTGGCGAACCTTTAGTACCGGTTCGTGCCAAGAACCGGTACTAATGAGAGTGGTGGCAGGATGTTGTCAGACTGGGGCCCCTCCAGCCCCTTTAGTACCGGTTCTTGGCACGAACCGGTACTAAAGGTCGTCCTACATAAACCCTTCGTCCACCCGAGCTCGCTCTGTTCTTCCCCTTTCCCCTCTCCTCTCTGTTCTTCCCCTCTTCCTCTCGAGCTCATCACACATTTTGCCCAAATCTTGTCAAGATTTGAAGGCCCCCATCCATTGAAATGATCACAAAGGTTAGCAACTTTGTCCTTTCATCTCTCATTGCTAGATTTACTCTTGCAATGTTTTATATAGTGATTAATTTGTGAGTTTAGTAATTTGGGAGGATATATATATATATATATATGTGCTAGTATTTGATTTATATGCAATTTGAGGTCAAAAATAACACTTAGTTTGCAGATGTAGGTGTGGTTTACTTAGTGCCTTCTAAATCTCCATCGTAACCACCGTTGATCGCCCGCACCGTCCCGTCGCCGGCACCACCTTGTGGTGAGCCTCTTTGTTCATGAAATTTTATATAAAAATTGATGTTTGTGTGATTTGGATATATAGTTACTCGTATAATTATCTTACCCGTACGTTCTTTGTTATACATACAGTGCCATGGTTTTGATATCCGTCCCCGTCGGCCCTCGTCCTTGTTATGATTCGGATGTGGTATATATATTCTCTTTTAAAACTAGTTGCATTTTGTGTTTATGAAAAATTATGCCCATCAAGTTGACATAGAAATTTTTTCTAGGAGGTATGTGAACCGAAAATTCCAACCGACCCTATTGTCGAGAGGTTAAATTTAGTTGAAAGAGAAAACGAGTACTTGAAAGAAAAATTGAAAAGAATTGAGGGGGAGAAGATGGAATTGGAGTTGCATGTTGCCGATGTCGTCGATGATCACAAGATCAAGATGGAGAAAATGCGCTTGAAGATTAGAAAGATTAGAAAATATGCCATCGATAGTGAGGCTTGGTATCATTATGCTGTTGGATCCATTGTTACCTTAGTTGCGATCTTGATCGCATTTGTTGTTGCATTTAAATTCTTTAGCTAGAGAGTTATTTGTTTGTTGCATTTAAGTGTTGTATGAACTTTATGTATGAACTTGTATTAATTTGGTCTATTCGGTGTTGTGTAATGAAGATGAGCCGGCAATGGATGTACGATGACCGATGCTCTCCCCAGTTTGTTGAGGGCGTGCATACTTTTCTGATTGCGACTGAGACAAACAAGCGGGCGGATGGTTTTATGCCTTGTCCATGTGTTGGCTGTAAGAATGGTCACAATTACTCTAAGTCAAGAACCATTCACGTCCACCTGTTTGTGTCCGGTTTCATGCCCCACTATAATGTTTGGACCAAGCACAGAGAAAGAGGGGTTATGATGGAAGACAATGAAGAAGAAGAGGACGACGACAACTATCCTGGCCATGGGTTACCTGAATACGATGATACAACAATGGGGGAAGAAGCTGAGCCGGTAATGCGGGAAGAAGCTGAGCCGGCAATGTGGGAAGAAGCTGAAGAAGAGGCATCAGATGAGCCTGTTGATGATCTAGGTCGGGCCATTGCCGATGCAAAGAGAAACTACGCAAGTGATTTGGAGAAGAAGAAGTTGCAGCGCATGTTAGAGGATCACAAGAATTGTTGTACCCGAATTGCGTAGGTGACAAGAAAAAGTTGGGCACCACACTGGAATTGCTGCAATGGAAGGCAGAGAATGGTGTATCTGACAAGGGATTTGGAAAGTTGCTGGTAATGATAAAGGATATGCTTCCAAAGGACAACGAATTGCCCGAGAGTACGTACGAAGCAAAGAAGGTTGTCTGCCCTCTAGGGTTAGAGGTGCAGAAGATACATGCATGCCCTAATGATTGCATCCTCTACCGCGGTGAGTACGAGGATTTGAACGCTTGCCCGGTATGTGGTGCATTGCGCTATAAGATCAGCCGCAATGACCCTGGTGATGTCGAGGGCGAGCGCCCCAGGAAGAAGATTCCTGCCAAGGTGATGTGGTATGCTCCTATAATACCATGGTTGAAATGTTTGTTCCAAAACAAAGAGCATGCCAAGGCGATGCGATGGCACAGAGAAGACCGTAAGAAAGAGGGAAAGTTGAGAGTACCCACTGACGGGTCGCAGTGGAGAAAAATCGAAAGAAAGTACGGGAAGGAGTCTGCAGATGACGCAAGGAGCGTATGGTTTGGTATAAGCGCAGATGGCATTAATCCTTTTGGGGAGCAGAGCAGCAACCATAGCACCTGGCCTGTGACTCTATGTTTGTATAACCTTCCTCCTTGGTTGTGCATGAAGCGGAAGTTCATTATGATGCCAGTGCTCATCCAAGGCCCTAAGCAACCCGACAATGACATTGATGTGTACCTAAGGCTATTAGTTTAAGAACTCTTACAACTGTGGAATGGAACAGGTGTACGTGCGTGGGATGAGCACATGGGGGAAGAATTTGACCTAAAGGCGTTGCTGTTCATGACCATCAATGATTGGCCTGCTCTCAGTAACCTTTCAGGACAGACAAACAAGGGATACCGCGCATGCACACACTGTTTGGACGATACCGACAATATATATTGGGCTAATTGTAAGAAGAATGTGTACCTGGGACATCGTCGATTTCTTCCGAGCAGGCATCCCGTAAGAAAGAAAGGCAAGCATTTCAAAGGTGAGGCGGATCACCGGACGAAGCCTGGCCACTGTACTGGTGCTGATGTACATGATATGGTCAAGGATTTGAAGGTGGTCTTTGGAAAGGGTCCTGGTGGACAACCTGTTCCGAATGACGCTGACGGACGCGCACCCATGTGGCAGAAGAAATCTATATTTTGGGACCTGCCCTATTGGAAACACCTAGAGGTCCGCTCCGCAATCGATGAGATGCACGTGACGAAGAATCTTTGTGTGACCCTGCTTGGCTTCTTGGGCGTGTATGGGAAGACAAAAGATACACCTGAGGCACGGGAGGACCAGCAACGTATGCACGGAAAAGACAGCATACATCAGGGTCATGCAAGCTACGCTCTTACCAAAGAAGAGAAGGAAATCTTCTATGAATGTCTGCTCAGTATTAAGGTACCGTCTGGCTTCTCGTCGAATATAAAGGGAATAATAAACATGGCAGAGAAAAAGTTCCAGAACCTCAAGTCTCATGACTGCCACGTGATTATGACGCAACTGCTTCCGGTTGTATTGAGGGGGCTTCTACCGGAAAACGTTCGATTAGCCATTGTGAAGCTATGTGCATTTCTCAATGCAATCTCTCAGAAGGTAATCGATCCAGAAATCATACCAAGGTTACAAAATGATTTGGTGCAATGTCTTGTCAGTTTTGAGTTGGTGTTCCCACCATCCTTCTTCAACATCATGACGCACGTCCTAGTTCACCTATGCGAAGAGATTAACGTTTTGGGTCCTGTATTTCTACACAATATGTTCCCCTTTGAGAGGTTCATGGGAGTCTTAAAGAAGTATGTTCATAACCGTGCTAGGCCAGAAGGAAGCATCTCCAAGGGCCGTCAAAATGAGGAGGTCATTGAGTTTTGTATTGACTTTATTCCTGACCTTAAGCCGATTGGTGTTCCTGAATCGCGGCATAAAGGCAGATTGGATGGAAAAGGCACGCTAGGAGGGAAACAAATAATATGTATGGACAGACATTCTCTCACTGAAGCACACTACACAGTTCAACAGAATTCCGCCTTGGTGGCTCCGTATATGGATGAACACAAGAATTTGCTACGCTCCAAACACCCGGAGCGGTCTGATGACTGGATTACACGTGAACAAACCAGGAGTTTCGCCAGCTGGTTGCAAGCACGTACCATGCATGACACCTCTATTGAAGATGACCTATACTTTCTGTCCCAGTTACCATCTTCGAATATAATGACTTTCAAAGGGTACGAGATAAATGGTAATACATTTTACACGATCGCCCAAGATAAGAAGAGTACCAACCAAAACAGTGGTGTCCGCTTTGATGCACAAACCAAGACGGGAAAGGAAACATATTATGGTTATATACAGGACATATGGGAACTTGACTATCGACGTGGTTTGAAGGTCCCTTTGTTTCGGTGCAAATGGGTCAATATGACACGAGGCGGGGTAACGGAAGACCCGCAGTACGGAATGACAACAGTGGATCTCAACAATCTTGCGTATGCAGACGAACCATTCGTCCTAGCCAATGATGTGGCACAGGTTTTCTATGTGAAGGACATGTCTACCAAGACAAGAAAAAGAAAAGATAAGGAAGCGAATGCATCATACGATGAGCCAAAGCGGCACATAGTTCTTTCTGGGAAGAGAAACATCGTGGGAGTGGATGACAAGACAGACAAGTCAGAAGATTATGAAAAGTTTGATGAAATTGCTCCATTCACAGTGAATATTGACCCGAGCATCCCGTTAAATGATGAAGATTTTCCATGGTTACGGTGCAAAGGGACACACGCGAAGAAAAAGTTTCACACCCAAAGATCTGGGATGTGATCGGCTTCACTAGCTATCATCACTTTCTTCTGTGTTTCACACCCAGAAGGGAATCTCTGTAATAGTTAGGGTAGTTAATTATGTGTTTTGGCATTTGAAACGCGAAGAAACTTTATGTGCAAACAAATTTATTCATGCGTTTACTGATTTTTAAAGTTAATTTATTCACAAACTAGTGATTCACACTAATTTCAAATAATTCAAAATTTAAACTATTCAAATTTGAAAACTACGGGCACTAACAGAAAGTTTGTAATTTTTTGTACCTAAAGCAAAAATATTCACAAAGAAACTCTAAATACACAAAAAAAACAACTCAAAAATAAATAAAGCAAAAAAAAGCCCCCCTACTAGGCTAGAGCGGCCTGCATACGACTAGAAACCCAACCAGTTGTTGGGCCAGGATGCAGGCCCGCAAAGGCCCACTAGGCCCACGGGGCAGCACAACACAGGTAGGCCCAGAAGGCCTGCATTTGAGAGGAGCTCGAAGGAGCAGTCACGGCTGGGTTTATAAACCAGTGCGGCTGCCCTTCGCTAGGCGAGGTGGGACTAAACTTTGCGCCCCTCGCCTGGCAGCGCACCCCCCTTTAGTACCGGTTCGTGGCACCAACCGGTACTAAAGGGGGGGCCTTTAGTACCAGTTCGAGCCACCAACCGGTACTAAAGGGTGTCGTTTCCCGCCGCTTGGCCAGGCCAAAACAGGCCTTTAGTACCGGTTGGTGGCTCCAACCGGTACTAAAGGTGTCCCCTATATAAGAAACACTTCAAAAAAATTCAGTTTCTCATCTCCCACTTCTCTCTGCCGCTGCCCCGTCCCGCGCCGTTGCCGCCCCGTCCCGCGCCGTCGCCGCCCCTGTCGCGCCGTCGCCGCCCCTGTCGCGCCGTCCCCGTCGACTCCGCGACGCCCCCGTCCTCGTCGCGTCGTCCCCGTCGACTCCGCGGCGCCCCCGTCGCCGGCCTGTCGCCGCACCGGACCGTCGTCGTCCCGGTCGCCGCACCGTCCCGTCGCCGATCCCCTCGCTTTGCCGTCGCCTTCGCCTTTGGATCGACCTCGCCTCGCCATCACCGTCGCCTCAACCTTGCCCGCGCGCGCTGTGAGCCCCTCCCCCGGCTCCTCTCCTCCCTCCAATCGATCAAAGACGCCACGCCGCGTGCCGGCGCCGACCGTAGCACACACACACGCGCACGCGCACACACACACTACATGCACACACACACACACTACACCCACACACTACACGCGCACACACACACAATTTTTCTGTTTTTAGCTTTTAGTTTTTTCTGTTTTTCTGTTTTTCATACAAAGTGTTAGATGAATTAATTAATTAGATTAGATTAATGTCAAATAGTCTATAGAAATGTTAGTTATAATATATATAATGTCAAATGTTATAGAAATGTTAGTTATATAGAAATGTTAGAAATTTTGGAAATGTTAGTTTTAGCTAGCTAGATGAATTAGATTAATTTCAAATTGTTAGACGATGATCGATGTTTTTTTAGTTTCTTAAATTTTTAGTTATAAAATTCAGAATTTGCATATATGAAATCATCACAATATCCATCATTTAAAAAATGTTACTTTACTTTTGCGGCATATAGTATTTGTTTTCGACGATGCCCGGCCCGCATCCTCGCCGTCGACACGTCCGCGACGACGTCCAGCTGACCGATGTCCAGGACTGGGCTGCGCCGGGCTGGCACTGGGAGGTGCTGCCTGGAGGGGCGCGCCGCTTGATGAGGAACCCGGCCCCGGGTCCCGTCGTCGACCCTGATCTCGTTTGGTGGCGTTCGCATGGGCCAGTTTCGGTGCGGAGGGAGCCGGCCCCGCCGGAGGTGGTACGTCGTCGTGTCAGGGAGGAGGACGAGCACGTCCATCGCTACATGGTTGCATTAGAGGGCGGCAAGTTCTCCAATACCTGGCAGTTTCTTCAGGGATCTCACTTCAGCTATGATCCTGTGAGGGTTCCTTCTCTTTGGGTGTCCACCACCCGCGCCGCAGGAACCGCGAGTGTCCTAGATTCTTCTGTAGTATTCGATCTTTATTAGCTACCTAGCCAGTGATGTATTCGAGATTATATATTCGAGACGATGTATTCGAGATTATATATTATTCGAGATGATGTATTCGAGATTATATCTGTTATTCGAGACGATGTATTCGAGATTATATCTATTATTCGAGACGATGTATTCGAGATTATATCTATTATTCGAGATTATACTAAATTGTTTTATATTTCTTTTGGCATAGTTAAATAAAAGCTATGGCGGACAATACCGACAGAGAGAGATAGAACAGACCATGTTCGATATGATACGCGGGCCAGATGATGATCAGAATGAAGAAGATTATGATGGCTCCGAATTTCTAAACAACACCGGAGACGGTGATATGATATTCGATCGCGACGACCGAATTGATGAAGTCATGAACTACGATTATGACGATGACGAAGAACATGTTGATCCTGAAACAACAAACACTGGCGAGGTATATATATTTATATAAGCCGGAATCTGGTGATCATCACATGTTTTAAATGAGTTGAAGATCACTGTTGGACAACTCCTCGAGATCGAGGACATGCATGTGCTTACAGAGGAGGAAATAAAATGGAAATATGTCCGGGGCCAACCTTTGGTCAAGCCAAAAGATGTCAAGAAGCTCCCAACGAGAATGTATGAATTGCATCAATGGTACATGGACATTACCAAGAGATCCGATCGACAGTCCCTCATGGTGCAAGTCAACAAGGATCATTACTACCATGAGAAACCTGTGACCGTTGAGTATTCTGAACTGTTTCAATTATACAATCAAGACGCACTCGACAAATCTATCGTCAGTTGCTATTGTCTGTAAGTGATTTCTTTCTGTAATTTAAGTCTCAAGCTAGCTGTATTGATCCTTTTGATCAATCATTACCTGTAATTATCCTCACTATATTCTTTTCTGTGGTATTATGCAGGATGAAGATGTATGAAATGACAAAAGGTGGACGCTATGGCATTGGGTTCATTGACCCAAACACCGTTAATGAATACACAAGGAAAATAAGCAAGCATTATGAAAAGCAGGTAGAGGACAACATGTTCGAGTTCTTGAAGCGCCTCAAATACAATGAAGATATACTACTTCCTTACAACTTCCAGTGAGTCACACTTTCTTGTACTACAAATTCTCTGTTTTAGCCTACTAGCTAGCTAGCTACATGTTTTTGCTTACATATGCCCGCTTAATTAAGACATGCAAACATGTGTGCATGCAGATTTCACTGGATCTTGTGTATCATTAAAGTTGACGAAGGAACAGTTGAAATACTAGACTCACTACTCAAAGAAAATAGTGACTATAACATCTTGTTTGGGATAGTCAACAGGTAATTTCAATCATTATTAACTATATATCTCGGCCTATTTAGTTCGTCATTTCATGATATGAACTATTTAATAACCCCTTTATTCATTTTCTTTGTCGGCGGGCAGGGCTTGGGCAAGGTTCATCAGCAAAACGGAAGGCGAATGGAAACGACAGCTGAGATGGTTTCGACCCAAGGTAAGTAATTAAGTAGTGCTAGCTAGCTGCCATCTTTTTAATATTATCATGCCTGATTAATTATTATCTGATCAAATTAAATTCCATTCTCGTAAAGGCCATAAAGCAGGGGCAGGGGACTGATCTATGTGCATACTGCGTTTGCGAGAACATTCGCATGATGGCGTCCGAAAGGAGCAGATCTCAAAGACAGGAATGGGTACGCTTGTCAGAACACTATTCACAATTTGTGCACCATTATCGATATCTAGTCACACAACTAACACATGCATATTGATCTCCTTCTTAACAGTTCACAGAGGTGCGGGACAAGCTCCTAGATACGGAGCGCGTACAAGCACTTCAAGAGGAAATAGCGGGATTTTTGCTCGACCAGGTCATAAATCCGAAGGGAGAATACTATTACCCGCTACCGCCCCCATCGACCAGGTCATGAACCACTTCCAATTTGTCATCGTGCTCCGAAGGAACCAATTAGGCTAATGCAACTGGCTCCGAAGGCAACATGCATATGTACGAGAAATTGTATATAGCTATACATGTGTGTATGTGTGAATTAATATGGTGGTTTGTGAGACATTGATGATCTATATATATGATTGGTTCTACTAGCTACCATATATATGCATAACGTGTACAATGTGTAGTATCGTAAAATACCAGCAAACGAAAAAGAATTAAAATGGAAAACACAAAATTAAATGAAAAAGAAATCATAAAACAAAAAAACCCCCAACCATTTTAGTACCGGTTGGTGTTACCAGCCGGTACTAAAGGGCTCCCGGCCCCCGGAGCTGGCTCGTGCCACGTGGTTTCCTTTTAGCACCGGTTCGTGCTGAACCGGTACTAAAGGGGGGGGGCCTTTAGTGCCCACACTTTAGTGCCGGTTATGGAACCGGCACTAAAGGGACTTACGAACCGGTGCTATTGCCCGGTTCTGCACTAGTGACTCCTCAACCACCCTAACCGACTAGGATCCTGTGAACCCTAGACCCTAGCATCCTATATTAGCCATGAAGGTATGTGGCCATGCGTTGCTATAGTAGCCAATAAGAGCAGTGCGGGGACAAATCCTGATGCAAATCAAAGAACCAAAAAAAGACATCTTTTGGGTATGAAGCATAATTTGTGACAAGTTTGACATAAGACATTTTAACGACGAAAGAACATCATTGAATGAAATCTAATTATCTGAATCACATGTTATTACACAAAATGAGATATCTTCAGACTCAAAAGTTTAGAGGTACAACCATTCATCTTTACATGTAAAGAAAAATGTTCGAGACAACATTATGATCCATTTACAAACATGTTTCTTTGTCCCCTCTTCCGATACAACCATTACTGCTTGAAGATGACATCTTAGGCATAACTGCAAGTGTATAAACACACATTTCTATAAATAACAAGCAAGTGGATAAATGTACAACCATAATAAAAGATGTAGAGTACTAAAAACGTTTCTACCAAAGAATTAAAGCTGAAGAACGTTTCTATAACGTGTCAACAAATCTCATGAGTCTTTAAGGACTGATAGCTTTATGTACAAAACAAGTTGAATCAATTGTAGAAGATATTCGACATGGAAGTGATGATGTGAAACAATGAAGGTTGTGACTTAAAAGACAACAACAAATCCCATTTATATTATTATATAGTAAAAATACACTACCATTTTGTTTAAATTCCGCAAGAATATACTATTATATGTAGGTTTATCTCTCACAATTAACAACTTAACACAAATTTTCATAATCTTACTTAGATGAGTTCATGTACCTTTCTGGAGTACACGCATGATGGGAAAAGATGTTGAGGTCGCATTAGAACAAATCCAAAATGCACAAGCCTAAGAATAGAACCATTTGTACACACCATCTCTCAAATAAAGCTAGAAGGGTGACGCGCGCTTTGCTGCACCCATCTCTCAAATAAAGACAGGAATGGGTACGCTTGTCAGAACACTATTCACAATTTGTGCACCATTATCGATATCTAGTCACACAACTAACACATGCATATTGATCTCCTTCTTAACAGTTCACAGAGGTGCGGGACAAGCTCCTAGATACGGAGCGCGTACAAGCACTTCAAGAGGAAATAGCGGGATTTTTGCTCGACCAGGTCATAAATCCGAAGGGAGAATACTATTACCCGCTACCGCCCCCATCGACCAGGTCATGAACCACTTCCAATTTGTCATCGTGCTCCGAAGGAACCAATTAGGCTAATGCAACTGGCTCCGAAGGCAACATGCATATGTACGAGAAATTGTATATAGCTATACATGTGTGTATGTGTGAATTAATATGGTGGTTTGTGAGACATTGATGATCTATATATATGATTGGTTCTACTAGCTACCATATATATGCATAACGTGTACAATGTGTAGTATCGTAAAATACCAGCAAACGAAAAAGAATTAAAATGGAAAACACAAAATTAAATGAAAAAGAAATCATAAAACAAAAAACCCCCCAACCATTTTAGTACCGGTTGGTGTTACCAGCCGGTACTAAAGGGCTCCCGGCCCCCGGAGCTGGCTCGTGCCACGTGGTTTCCCTTTAGCACCGGTTCGTGCTGAACCGGTACTAAAGGGGGGGGGGGCCTTTAGTGCCCACACTTTAGTGCCGGTTATGGAACCGGCACTAAAGGGACTTACGAACCGGTGCTATTGCCCGGTTCTGCACTAGTGACTCCTCAACCACCCTAACCGACTAGGATCCTGTGAACCCTAGACCCTAGCATCCTATATTAGCCATGAAGGTATGTGGCCATGCGTTGCTATAGTAGCCAATAAGAGCAGTGCGGGGACAAATCCTGATGCAAATCAAAGAACCAAAAAAAGACATCTTTTGGGTATGAAGCATAATTTGTGACAAGTTTGACATAAGACATTTTAACGACGAAAGAACATCATTGAATGAAATCTAATTATCTGAATCACATGTTATTACACAAAATGAGATATCTTCAGACTCAAAAGTTTAGAGGTACAACCATTCATCTTTACATGTAAAGAAAAATGTTCGAGACAACATTATGATCCATTTACAAACATGTTTCTTTGTCCCCTCTTCCGATACAACCATTACTGGTTGAAGATGACATCTTAGGCATAACTGCAAGTGTATAAACACACATTTCTATAAATAACAAGCAAGTGGATAAATGTACAACCATAATAAAAGATGTAGAGTACTAAAAACGTTTCTACCAAAGAATTAAAGCTGAAGAACGTTTCTATAACGTGTCAACAAATCTCATGAGTCTTTAAGGACTGATAGCTTTATGTACAAAACAAGTTGAATCAATTGTAGAAGATATTCGACATGGAAGTGATGATGTGAAACAATGAAGGTTGTGACTTAAAAGACAACAACAAATCCCATTTATATTATTATATAGTAAAAATACACTACCATTTTGTTTAAATTCCGCAAGAATATACTATTATATGTAGGTTTATCTCTCACAATTAACAACTTAACACAAATTTTCATAATCTTACTTAGATGAGTTCATGTACCTTTCTGGAGTACACGCATGATGGGAAAAGATGTTGAGGTCGCATTAGAACAAATCCAAAATGCACAAGCCTAAGAATAGAACCATTTGTACACACCATCTCTCAAATAAAGCTAGAAGGGTGACGCGCGCTTTGCTGCACCCATCTCTCAAATAAAGACAGGAATGGGTACGCTTGTCAGAACACTATTCACAATTTGTGCACCATTATCGATATCTAGTCACACAACTAACACATGCATATTGATCTCCTTCTTAACAGTTCACAGAGGTGCGGGACAAGCTCCTAGATACGGAGCGCGTACAAGCACTTCAAGAGGAAATAGCGGGATTTTTGCTCGACCAGGTCATAAATCCGAAGGGAGAATACTATTACCCGCTACCGCCCCCATCGACCAGGTCATGAACCACTTCCAATTTGTCATCGTGCTCCGAAGGAACCAATTAGGCTAATGCAACTGGCTCCGAAGGCAACATGCATATGTACGAGAAATTGTATATAGCTATACATGTGTGTATGTGTGAATTAATATGGTGGTTTGTGAGACATTGATGATCTATATATATGATTGGTTCTACTAGCTACCATATATATGCATAACGTGTACAATGTGTAGTATCGTAAAATACCAGCAAACGAAAAAGAATTAAAATGGAAAACACAAAATTAAATGAAAAAGAAATCATAAAACAAAAAACCCCCCAACCATTTTAGTACCGGTTGGTGTTACCAGCCGGTACTAAAGGGCTCCCGGCCCCCGGAGCTGGCTCGTGCCACGTGGTTTCCCTTTAGCACCGGTTCGTGCTGAACCGGTACTAAAGGGGGGGGGGCCTTTAGTGCCCACACTTTAGTGCCGGTTATGGAACCGGCACTAAAGGGACTTACGAACCGGTGCTATTGCCCGGTTCTGCACTAGTGACTCCTCAACCACCCTAACCGACTAGGATCCTGTGAACCCTAGACCCTAGCATCCTATATTAGCCATGAAGGTATGTGGCCATGCGTTGCTATAGTAGCCAATAAGAGCAGTGCGGGGACAAATCCTGATGCAAATCAAAGAACCAAAAAAAGACATCTTTTGGGTATGAAGCATAATTTGTGACAAGTTTGACATAAGACATTTTAACGACGAAAGAACATCATTGAATGAAATCTAATTATCTGAATCACATGTTATTACACAAAATGAGATATCTTCAGACTCAAAAGTTTAGAGGTACAACCATTCATCTTTACATGTAAAGAAAAATGTTCGAGACAACATTATGATCCATTTACAAACATGTTTCTTTGTCCCCTCTTCCGATACAACCATTACTGGTTGAAGATGACATCTTAGGCATAACTGCAAGTGTATAAACACACATTTCTATAAATAACAAGCAAGTGGATAAATGTACAACCATAATAAAAGATGTAGAGTACTAAAAACGTTTCTACCAAAGAATTAAAGCTGAAGAACGTTTCTATAACATGTCAACAAATCTCATGAGTCTTTAAGGACTGATAGCTTTATGTACAAAACAAGTTGAATCAATTGTAGAAGATATTCGACATGGAAGTGATGATGTGAAACAATGAAGGTTGTGACTTAAAAGACAACAACAAATCCCATTTATATTATTATATAGTAAAAATACACTACCATTTTGTTTAAATTCCGCAAGAATATACTATTATATGTAGGTTTATCTCTCACAATTAACAACTTAACACAAATTTTCATAATCTTACTTAGATGAGTTCATGTACCTTTCTGGAGTACACGCATGATGGGAAAAGATGTTGAGGTCGCATTAGAACAAATCCAAAATGCACAAGCCTAAGAATAGAACCATTTGTACACACCATCTCTCAAATAAAGCTAGAAGGGTGACGCGCGCTTTGCTGCACCCATCTCTCAAATAAAGACAGGAATGGGTACGCTTGTTAGAACACTATTCACAATTTGTGCACCATTATCGATATCTAGTCACACAACTAACACATGCATATTGATCTCCTTCTTAACAGTTCACAGAGGTGCGGGACAAGCTCCTAGATACGGAGCGCGTACAAGCACTTCAAGAGGAAATAGCGGGATTTTTGCTCGACCAGGTCATAAATCCGAAGGGAGAATACTATTACCCGCTACCGCCCCCATCGACCAGGTCATGAACCACTTCCAATTTGTCATCGTGCTCCGAAGGAACCAATTAGGCTAATGCAACTGGCTCCGAAGGCAACATGCATATGTACGAGAAATTGTATATAGCTATACATGTGTGTATGTGTGAATTAATATGGTGGTTTGTGAGACATTGATGATCTATATATATGATTGGTTCTACTAGCTACCATATATATGCATAACGTGTACAATGTGTAGTATCGTAAAATACCAGCAAATGAAAAAGAATTAAAATGTAAAACACAAAATTAAATGAAAAAGAAATCATAAAACAAAAAACCCCCCAACCATTTTAGTACCGGTTGGTGTTACCAGCCGGTACTAAAGGGCTCCCGGCCCCCGGAGCTGGCTCGTGCCACGTGGTTTCCCTTTAGCACCGGTTCGTGCTGAACCGGTACTAAAGGGGGGGGGCCTTTAGTGCCCACACTTTAGTGCCGGTTATGGAACCGGCACTAAAGGGACTTACGAACCGGTGCTATTGCCCGGTTCTGCACTAGTGACTCCTCAACCACCCTAACCGACTAGGATCCTGTGAACCCTAGACCCTAGCATCCTATATTAGCCATGAAGGTATGTGGCCATGCGTTGCTATAGTAGCCAATAAGAGCAGTGCGGGGACAAATCCTGATGCAAATCAAAGAACCAAAAAAAGACATCTTTTGGGTATGAAGCATAATTTGTGACAAGTTTGACATAAGACATTTTAACGACGAAAGAACATCATTGAATGAAATCTAATTATCTGAATCACATGTTATTACACAAAATGAGATATCTTCAGACTCAAAAGTTTAGAGGTACAACCATTCATCTTTACATGTAAAGAAAAATGTTCGAGACAACATTATGATCCATTTACAAACATGTTTCTTTGTCCCCTCTTCCGATACAACCATTACTGCTTGAAGATGACATCTTAGGCATAACTGCAAGTGTATAAACACACATTTCTATAAATAACAAGCAAGTGGATAAATGTACAACCATAATAAAAGATGTAGAGTACTAAAAACGTTTCTACCAAAGAATTAAAGCTGAAGAACGTTTCTATAACGTGTCAACAAATCTCATGAGTCTTTAAGGACTGATAGCTTTATGTACAAAACAAGTTGAATCAATTGTAGAAGATATTCGACATGGAAGTGATGATGTGAAACAATGAAGGTTGTGACTTAAAAGACAACAACAAATCCCATTTATATTATTATATAGTAAAAATACACTACCATTTTGTTTAAATTCCGCAAGAATATACTATTATATGTAGGTTTATCTCTCACAATTAACAACTTAACACAAATTTTCATAATCTTACTTAGATGAGTTCATGTACCTTTCTGGAGTACACGCATGATGGGAAAAGATGTTGAGGTCGCATTAGAACAAATCCAAAATGCACAAGCCTAAGAATAGAACCATTTGTACACACCATCTCTCAAATAAAGCTAGAAGGGTGACGCGCGCTTTGCTGCACCCATCTCTCAAATAAAGACAGGAATGGGTACGCTTGTCAGAACACTATTCACAATTTGTGCACCATTATCGATATCTAGTCACACAACTAACACATGCATATTGATCTCCTTCTTAACAGTTCACATAGGTGCGGGACAAGCTCCTAGATACGGAGCGCGTACAAGCACTTCAAGAGGAAATAGCGGGATTTTTGCTCGACCAGGTCATAAATCCGAAGGGAGAATACTATTACCCGCTACCACCCCCATCGACCAGGTCATGAACCACTTCCAATTTGTCATCGTGCTCCGAAGGAACCAATTAGGCTAATGCAACTGGCTCCGAAGGCAACATGCATATGTACGAGAAATTGTATATAGCTATACATGTGTGTATGTGTGAATTAATATGGTGGTTTGTGAGACATTGATGATCTATATATATGATTGGTTCTACTAGCTACCATATATATGCATAACGTGTACAATGTGTAGTATCGTAAAATACCAGCAAACGAAAAAGAATTAAAATGGAAAACACAAAATTAAATGAAAAAGAAATCATAAAACAAAAAACCCCCCAACCATTTTAGTACCGGTTGGTGTTACCAGCCGGTACTAAAGGGCTCCCGGCCCCCGGAGCTGGCTCGTGCCACGTGGTTTCCCTTTAGCACCGGTTCGTGCTGAACCGGTACTAAAGGGGGGGGGGCCTTTAGTGCCCACACTTTAGTGCCGGTTATGGAACCGGCACTAAAGGGACTTACGAACCGGTGCTATTGCCCGGTTCTGCACTAGTGACTCCTCAACCACCCTAACCGACTAGGATCCTGTGAACCCTAGACCCTAGCATCCTATATTAGCCATGAAGGTATGTGGCCATGCGTTGCTATAGTAGCCAATAAGAGCAGTGCGGGGACAAATCCTGATGCAAATCAAAGAACCAAAAAAAGACATCTTTTGGGTATGAAGCATAATTTGTGACAAGTTTGACATAAGACATTTTAACGACGAAAGAACATCATTGAATGAAATCTAATTATCTGAATCACATGTTATTACACAAAATGAGATATCTTCAGACTCAAAAGTTTAGAGGTACAACCATTCATCTTTACATGTAAAGAAAAATGTTCGAGACAACATTATGATCCATTTACAAACATGTTTCTTTGTCCCCTCTTCCGATACAACCATTACTGCTTGAAGATGACATCTTAGGCATAACTGCAAGTGTATAAACACACATTTCTATAAATAACAAGCAAGTGGATAAATGTACAACCATAATAAAAGATGTAGAGTACTAAAAACGTTTCTACCAAAGAATTAAAGCTGAAGAACGTTTCTATAACGTGTCAACAAATCTCATGAGTCTTTAAGGACTGATAGCTTTATGTACAAAACAAGTTGAATCAATTGTAGAAGATATTCGACATGGAAGTGATGATGTGAAACAATGAAGGTTGTGACTTAAAAGACAACAACAAATCCCATTTATATTATTATATAGTAAAAATACACTACCATTTTGTTTAAATTCCGCAAGAATATACTATTATATGTAGGTTTATCTCTCACAATTAACAACTTAACACAAATTTTCATAATCTTACTTAGATGAGTTCATGTACCTTTCTGGAGTACACGCATGATGGGAAAAGATGTTGAGGTCGCATTAGAACAAATCCAAAATGCACAAGCCTAAGAATAGAACCATTTGTACACACCATCTCTCAAATAAAGCTAGAAGGGTGACGCGCGCTTTGCTGCACCCATCTCTCAAATAAAGACAGGAATGGGTACGCTTGTCAGAACACTATTCACAATTTGTGCACCATTATCGATATCTAGTCACACAACTAACACATGCATATTGATCTCCTTCTTAACAGTTCACAGAGGTGCGGGACAAGCTCCTAGATACGGAGCGCGTACAAGCACTTCAAGAGGAAATAGCGGGATTTTTGCTCGACCAGGTCATAAATCCGAAGGGAGAATACTATTACCCGCTACCGCCCCCATCGACCAGGTCATGAACCACTTCCAATTTGTCATCGTGCTCCGAAGGAACCAATTAGGCTAATGCAACTGGCTCCGAAGGCAACATGCATATGTACGAGAAATTGTATATAGCTATACATGTGTGTATGTGTGAATTAATATGGTGGTTTGTGAGACATTGATGATCTATATATATGATTGGTTCTACTAGCTACCATATATATGCATAACGTGTACAATGTGTAGTATCGTAAAATACCAGCAAACGAAAAAGAATTAAAATGGAAAACACAAAATTAAATGAAAAAGAAATCATAAAACAAAAAACCCCCAACCATTTTAGTACCGGTTGGTGTTACCAGCCGGTACTAAAGGGCTCCTGGCCCCCGGAGCTGGCTCGTGCCACGTGGTTTCCCTTTAGCACCGGTTCGTGCTGAACCGGTACTAAAGGGGAGGGGCCTTTAGTGCCCACACTTTAGTGCCGGTTATGGAACCGGCACTAAAGGGACTTACGAACCGGTGCTATTGCCCGGTTCTGCACTAGTGACTCCTCAACCACCCTAACCGACTAGGATCCTGTGAACCCTAGACCCTAGCATCCTATATTAGCCATGAAGGTATGTGGCCATGCGTTGCTATAGTAGCCAATAAGAGCAGTGCGGGGACAAATCCTGATGCAAATCAAAGAACCAAAAAAAGACATCTTTTGGGTATGAAGCATAATTTGTGACAAGTTTGACATAAGACATTTTAACGACGAAAGAACATCATTGAATGAAATCTAATTATCTGAATCACATGTTATTACACAAAATGAGATATCTTCAGACTCAAAAGTTTAGAGGTACAACCATTCATCTTTACATGTAAAGAAAAATGTTCGAGACAACATTATGATCCATTTACAAACATGTTTCTTTGTCCCCTCTTCCGATACAACCATTACTGCTTGAAGATGACATCTTAGGCATAACTGCAAGTGTATAAACACACATTTCTATAAATAACAAGCAAGTGGATAAATGTACAACCATAATAAAAGATGTAGAGTACTAAAAACGTTTCTACCAAAGAATTAAAGCTGAAGAACGTTTCTATAACGTGTCAACAAATCTCATGAGTCTTTAAGGACTGATAGCTTTATGTACAAAACAAGTTGAATCAATTGTAGAAGATATTCGACATGGAAGTGATGATGTGAAACAATGAAGGTTGTGACTTAAAAGACAACAACAAATCCCATTTATATTATTATATAGTAAAAATACACTACCATTTTGTTTAAATTCCGCAAGAATATACTATTATATGTAGGTTTATCTCTCACAATTAACAACTTAACACAAATTTTCATAATCTTACTTAGATGAGTTCATGTACCTTTCTGGAGTACACGCATGATGGGAAAAGATGTTGAGGTCGCATTAGAACAAATCCAAAATGCACAAGCCTAAGAATAGAACCATTTGTACACACCATCTCTCAAATAAAGCTAGAAGGGTGACGCGCGCTTTGCTGCACCCATCTCTCAAATAAAGACAGGAATGGGTACGCTTGTCAGAACACTATTCACAATTTGTGCACCATTATCGATATCTAGTCACACAACTAACACATGCATATTGATCTCCTTCTTAACAGTTCATAGAGGTGCGGGACAAGCTCCTAGATACGGAGCGCGTACAAGCACTTCAAGAGGAAATAGCGGGATTTTTGCTCGACCAGGTCATAAATCCGAAGGGAGAATACTATTACCCGCTACCGCCCCCATCGACCAGGTCATGAACCACTTCCAATTTGTCATCGTGCTCCGAAGGAACCAATTAGGCTAATGCAACTGGCTCCGAAGGCAACATGCATATGTACGAGAAATTGTATATAGCTATACATGTGTGTATGTGTGAATTAATATGGTGGTTTGTGAGACATTGATGATCTATATATATGATTGGTTCTACTAGCTACCATATATATGCATAACGTGTACAATGTGTAGTATCGTAAAATACCAGCAAACGAAAAAGAATTAAAATGGAAAACACAAAATTAAATGAAAAAGAAATCATAAAACAAAAAACCCCCCAACCATTTTAGTACCGGTTGGTGTTACCAGCCGGTACTAAAGGGCTCCCGGCCCCCGGAGCTGGCTCGTGCCACGTGGTTTCCCTTTAGCACCGGTTCGTGCTGAACCGGTACTAAAGGGGGGGGGCCTTTAGTGCCCACACTTTAGTGCCGGTTATGGAACCGGCACTAAAGGGACTTACGAACCGGTGCTATTGCCCGGTTCTGCACTAGTGACTCCTCAACCACCCTAACCGACTAGGATCCTGTGAACCCTAGACCCTAGCATCCTATATTAGCCATGAAGGTATGTGGCCATGCGTTGCTATAGTAGCCAATAAGAGCAGTGCGGGGACAAATCCTGATGCAAATCAAAGAACCAAAAAAAGACATCTTTTGGGTATGAAGCATAATTTGTGACAAGTTTGACATAAGACATTTTAACGACGAAAGAACATCATTGAATGAAATCTAATTATCTGAATCACATGTTATTACACAAAATGAGATATCTTCAGACTCAAAAGTTTAGAGGTACAACCATTCATCTTTACATGTAAAGAAAAATGTTCGAGACAACATTATGATCCATTTACAAACATGTTTCTTTGTCCCCTCTTCCGATACAACCATTACTGGTTGAAGATGACATCTTAGGCATAACTGCAAGTGTATAAACACACATTTCTATAAATAACAAGCAAGTGGATAAATGTACAACCATAATAAAAGATGTAGAGTACTAAAAACGTTTCTACCAAAGAATTAAAGCTGAAGAACGTTTCTATAACGTGTCAACAAATCTCATGAGTCTTTAAGGACTGATAGCTTTATGTACAAAACAAGTTGAATCAATTGTAGAAGATATTCGACATGGAAGTGATGATGTGAAACAATGAAGGTTGTGACTTAAAAGACAACAACAAATCCCATTTATATTATTATATAGTAAAAATACACTACCATTTTGTTTAAATTCCGCAAGAATATACTATTATATGTAGGTTTATCTCTCACAATTAACAACTTAACACAAATTTTCATAATCTTACTTAGATGAGTTCATGTACCTTTCTGGAGTACACGCATGATGGGAAAAGATGTTGAGGTCGCATTAGAACAAATCCAAAATGCACAAGCCTAAGAATAGAACCATTTGTACACACCATCTCTCAAATAAAGCTAGAAGGGTGACGCGCGCTTTGCTGCACCCATCTCTCAAATAAAGACAGGAATGGGTACGCTTGTCAGAACACTATTCACAATTTGTGCACCATTATCGATATCTAGTCACACAACTAACACATGCATATTGATCTCCTTCTTAACAGTTCACAGAGGTGCGGGACAAGCTCCTAGATACGGAGCGCGTACAAGCACTTCAAGAGGAAATAGCGGGATTTTTGCTCGACCAGGTCATAAATCCGAAGGGAGAATACTATTACCCGCTACCGCCCCCATCGACCAGGTCATGAACCACTTCCAATTTGTCATCGTGCTCCGAAGGAACCAATTAGGCTAATGCAACTGGCTCCGAAGGCAACATGCATATGTACGAGAAATTGTATATAGCTATACATGTGTGTATGTGTGAATTAATATGGTGGTTTGTGAGACATTGATGATCTATATATATGATTGGTTCTACTAGCTACCATATATATGCATAACGTGTACAATGTGTAGTATCGTAAAATACCAGCAAACGAAAAAGAATTAAAATGGAAAACACAAAATTAAATGAAAAAGAAATCATAAAACAAAAAAAACCCAACCATTTAAGTACCGGTTGGTGTTACCAGCCGGTACTAAAGGGCTCTCGGCCCCCGGAGCTGGCTCGTGCCACGTGGTTTCCCTTTAGCATCGGTTCGTGCTGAACCGGTACTAAAGGGGGGGGGGCCTTTAGTGCCCACACTTTAGTGCCGGTTATGGAACCGGCACTAAAGGGACTTACGAACCGGTGCTATTGCCCGGTTCTGCACTAGTGACTCCTCAACCACCCTAACCGACTAGGATCCTGTGAACCCTAGACCCTAGCATCCTATATTAGCCATGAAGGTATGTGGCCATGCGTTGCTATAGTAGCCAATAAGAGCAGTGCGGGGACAAATCCTGATGCAAATCAAAGAACCAAAAAAAGACATCTTTTGGGTATGAAGCATAATTTGTGACAAGTTTGACATAAGACATTTTAACGACGAAAGAACATCATTGAATGAAATCTAATTATCTGAATCACATGTTATTACACAAAATGAGATATCTTCAGACTCAAAAGTTTAGAGGTACAACCATTCATCTTTACATGTAAAGAAAAATGTTCGAGACAACATTATGATCCATTTACAAACATGTTTCTTTGTCCCCTCTTCCGATACAACCATTACTGCTTGAAGATGACATCTTAGGCATAACTGCAAGTGTATAAACACACATTTCTATAAATAACAAGCAAGTGGATAAATGTACAACCATAATAAAAGATGTAGAGTACTAAAAACGTTTCTACCAAAGAATTAAAGCTGAAGAACGTTTCTATAACGTGTCAACAAATCTCATGAGTCTTTAAGGACTGATAGCTTTATGTACAAAACAAGTTGAATCAATTGTAGAAGATATTCGACATGGAAGTGATGATGTGAAACAATGAAGGTTGTGACTTAAAAGACAACAACAAATCCCATTTATATTATTATATAGTAAAAATACACTACCATTTTGTTTAAATTCCGCAAGAATATACTATTATATGTAGGTTTATCTCTCACAATTAACAACTTAACACAAATTTTCATAATCTTACTTAGATGAGTTCATGTACCTTTCTGGAGTACACGCATGATGGGAAAAGATGTTGAGGTCGCATTAGAACAAATCCAAAATGCACAAGCCTAAGAATAGAACCATTTGTACACACCATCTCTCAAATAAAGCTAGAAGGGTGACGCGCGCTTTGCTGCACCGTGTTCATTGAGGCGCAATGACGACTATTAAATGTGACAAAGATAAAAAATTTAAGTTTAGGTACCAAACGATGCTAGCTGAAAAAAACTAGACATGCTATATTGATAGATTTTATTGCGAGTAACAACTGTAGATATTGGAGTTTTGAAAACGGAGATACAAACACTATATCATCGTTGATGAATACATACAATAGAGCATAGTGAGATTCATAATAAAACATTCAACCTCCTGCCATGGGTGCATCATTCCAACTAGGGCGACGATCTTGGTGGAGTGAGGGGCGATGCCAACGGCTCCTGTACGGACATGTGCCGAGGGGGGCGAGTGGACCACGGTCCGTGCGACAGCGAGCAAAAAGCAGGGCTCCTCAACCGCGTGCGAGCGGGGTTGGTCGGGGAGTCAAGGTCGGGCACCGGCGTGCTTTCGCGCCGGGCGGCCACGGTCCCGGGAGGATGGCTACGGCTGCCCGCAAGGTGGCCCATGCGGAACCAGCGAGGGAGGGCCGAGGGCGGCCTGAGTCCCAGAATGCTGGCCTACTTCTTCTCCCTGGCCAGGGTCCGCTCTGGCCGGTGTTGGCCGGCCCCGTGCAGGCGGCGGCGCAGGCGGAGCAGCAGGATCCTCGACCTAGGGTTGGGGGCGGGTCGCCTGCTATGCCAGTGGGACATGCCGCTAGGCCGGGATGCGGCCCATCTCTGGGGCATGCGGGTGGTGCGGCCCAGCCGGGGGTGCTGGCTGTGGGTCAGGCGGACACGCCTGTCACTGAGGCCCAGCTCGTTCAGCAGTACGCGTCCTAGCCCACTCCTGGCCTAGCACCCAATCCATATAAGTGGCTCTGGCTGCCCCGGGGAACCCTAGATGCCTCATTAGGGTTTCCTGCCTGCAAATCGGAGGTGCGGCGCTTCGGCCACTCCGCCCGCTTTCTCATCCCCATAACCCGCTCCTCCACAGGTGCGCTCCTTTGCTGCGGTGGTGGCGATGGGATCCAAGCAAGATCGAAGGGTGGAGAAGCCGGCCATGGAGCCCCCACGGGACCGTGACCGCGCGCGGCGCCAAAACTCCTCGGCTTAGGGGGCGGAGCACGCTGATGAAGACGGCGGATGGGGGCCGCCGCCCGCATGGTGGCTCAAGGAACAGGAAAGGAAAAATAAGCAGAAGGAGTAGTACAAGAAGCGCGGCCTCGAGCTCAAGCGCAAGGGGCTGCAGGCGTCTCAGGGCGGCGACCGCGCCGGCGACCCCTTTGCCAAGAAGCAAAAGTCCAAGCCTGCAGGGGCAGCGGCCTTTAAGCTGCCCCTCCCGCCCAGATCTGAGATGTCGTCCTCTTCCAAGTGCACGGAGGCGGAGTCGATCACCATTGAAGAAGCGGATGGCCCAGAGTGCTTAAAGTGCGGTCGCACATACCACTTCCATAATTTGTGCACTTTCAAGCCCCTTTGTGTCGTCTGCACCAAGGAAGGCCACACCTTGGCCCAGTGCCTGACCCGCGGCAAGCCCTTGCTTCTCCAAACCATGGGGCACGCCATCTCTGGCGAGGGATTCTTTTACCTGCAATACCATGAAGACTAGAGGAGGAGCCACAGATCTTGCTGGGGGCCAACGCGGCAGTGCTGTCGGGGCTCAATGGGCAAGAACAAGCGAACCTAGCAACGCTGCTAGAGCTAATCAGCCCGATGGAGCTGTCCATGTCCGCGGGCTCGGTGACTCAAGCTCTTACCTCGTCCGGCAAGTTCTCGATCAAGTCCCTTTACCGAAAACTTTGCCAAGGCCAGTCCATGCAGGTGCCAAAAGGGTTGTGGAATGCGCGCCTTCTGCTCAAGATCAAGGTGTTCTTCCAGCAGCTTTTCAGGAACAAACTACCCACCTCTGAAAATGTGGCCAAACGACAAGGCCCGGCAACTGACACATGTGCGATTTGTAACGTTGCCGAGGATGCGAACCACGTTTTCTTTCGGTGCTCGTTGGCCCGTTTTGCTTGGAGCGCGGTCCGGACCGCGGTTGACGTTTCCTGGGACCCAGGATCAGCTAATGATCTTACATCCATCCTCGACTCCGTCTAGGGAGTAACAAGCACGTGTTGTGGAGCTGTGTTGGGGCACTGTTCTGGGCTTTATGGCTTACTAGGAACAAATTAGCAATTGAGGGGATCTTCCCGACTCATCCGGCTAACATAATCTACAAATGCAACCTCTTCCTGCAGCAGTGGAGTCCGTTGGTGAGGCGCAAGGATGCTGAGAAGATGAAGCAAGCTCAAGACTATCTGCGCCAGGTGTACATTTTGGCTAGGGAGCCAGCCGCCACTTCCTTGTGTTGAAGTGGTCCTTTTGGTTTGTGCGCGAGCCTGCGTGCTCAATGATTTAGCCTCGTGCCATGTATTTTCTTTGCTTGCGATCTTTTGGCCGCTAAAACTTAAACTCTCCGTGACAGTATTGAAGGAAATATGCCCTAGAGGCAATAATAAAGTTATTATTTATTTCCTTATATCATTATAAATGTTTATTATTTATGCTAGAATTGTATTAACCGGAAACTTAGTACATGTGTGAATACATAGACAAAAACAGAGTGTCTCTAGTATGCCTCTACTTGACTAGCTTGTTTGTCAAAGATGGTTATGTTTCCTAACCATAGACACGTGTTGCCATTTGATGAACGCGATCACATCATTAGGAGAATGATGTGATGGACAAGACCCATTCGTTAGCTTAGCATTATGATCGTTTAGTTTACTGCTATTGCTTTGTTCATGACTTATACATGTTCCTATGACTATGAGATTATGCAACTCCTGAATACCGGAGGAACACTTAGTGTGCTATCAAACGTCACAACGTAACTGGGTGATTATAAAGATGCTCTACAGGTGTCTTCGATGGTGTTTGCTATGTTGGCATAGATCGAGATTAGGATTTGTCACTCCGATTGTCGGAGAGGTATCTCTGGGCCCTCTCGGTAATGCACATCACTATAAGCCTTGCAAGCAATGTGACTAATGAGTTAGCCACGGGATGATGCATTACGGAACGAGTAAAGAGACTTGCTGGTAACGAGATTGAACTAGGTATGATTATACCGACGATCGAATCTTGGGCAAGTAACATACCGATGACAAAGGGAACAACGTATGTTGGTATGCGGTTTGACCGATAAAGATCTTTGTAGAATATGTAGGAACCAATATGAGCGTCCAGGTTTCGCTATTGGTTATTGACCAGAAGTGAGTCTCGGTCATGTCTACATAGTTCCCGAACCCGTGGGGTCCGCACGCTTAACGTTCGGTGACGATCGGTATTGTGAGTTTATGTGTTTCAATGTACCGAAGGTTGTTAGGAGTCCCGGATGTGATCACGGACATGACGAGGAGTCTAGAAATGGTCGAGACATAAAGATTGATATATTGGAAGGCTATGTTTGGACACTGGAATAGTTTCGGATGAGTTCGGGCAAAAATCGGAGTACCGGGAGGTTACCGGAACCCCCCGGGGAGTCAGTGGGCCTTAATGGGCCCTAGTGGAGATAGGAGGCGGTGGGCAAGTGGTGGGGCGTGCCCCCTAGGCCCAAACCGAATTGGTTTTGGGTTTGGGGGGCCGCACCCCCTTTCCTTCTCCTCTCCTCCTCCTTCCTCCTTCTCCTAGTAGGAATAGGAAAGGGGGGCTACTTGGAGTAAGATTGCCCCTCCCCTTGGGCGCGCCTCCTCCTAGGACGGCCCTCTCCTCCTCCCCTCCTTTATATACATGGGAGGGGCACTACTAGGAAAAGGCCTGCTAGTGGCGCACTTGTTTTGGCTACTAATGGCGCACTACAGGTGCGCCACTAGCATCACACCATTAGAATTTTTTACTAATGGCGCACCACAAGTGCGCCATTAGTATCTGGTATACTAATGGCGCCACTAGTATATCCCACGGTGCACCATTAGTATGCCTCCCAGGGGGCCATATTTACCCATGTGCTCTGGCTTACTAATGGCGCACTAGTTGATGATGCTCCACTAGTGTGCTTTTTGCAGTGCGCCACTAAAGTGTTGAGTGGTGCGCCACTATTATGAATATTAGGGATTTTTTTAATTTCTGATATTTGCACAGGTTACAAAACATATTACTGCACATAATATAGAGAGCACAACATATAAACAACAGATTTATCGAATACAATAGAAGATTAGTCTTCGAATACAATTCATCATATTAGTCTTCGAATTTAAAATACCGAACTAAGTTAGAACATCACAAGTCTCGAGACCGTGAGTAGCGAGTTTGTCTTCACATTACAAGTCGATATCGATCATCTAACCTACCATCACATAGAAGAGAGCTGCGGTCATCACGATGAGCATCATCGCGATGAAACTGGTCTTCATCCGGTTCCTCCAACACTCCCTCCTCTCTCCCTCTAGATAGCGCTCTTATCTAACTTCCGCCTCCACCCTAATGGTGTACCCTTTGTAACTGTTACCGCTGAAACGGTGAACCTGTCTCCGACACTCCTCCCAGTCGTCGTAGACTCCGGGAACCTTACCCTTGTACACGACATACGACGGCGTCTCTATGCACAAGCCAAACAACAGACAAAACGTTAGTAGCAATTCACAAACAATACATAAGCAATATATAAGTATGCAACAAAAGGATCAGAAGAGAAAAGCAACACATTAATAGCACGATTCATGGTCCTACTAATAAATAGCATCGATTACATATAAGTTGAACGATTGTCCAAACCAAAGAGACATACAAGTTCATTAAAGTTTAATATTACAACATGAGTCAATCGACATTTCAGAACTACATAGCATCACTACTTTCGACTCGACTCAGGGACCGGAGCGTGGATAAAGCCGCCGTCTTTCGTGATGGTCATGAAATCGCGGGCGTTGTCAGCCTGCATTTGTAGCGTTGTTTCTATCTCACTGTTGGACGGTTGATATCTGAGGTAGAACTGCCCCGAGGTACGAAGGACATCTTGATGGATGATTTTCGCAAACTGTGACTGGATGCAAAAGAATTCTTGTCTGATGTCTGCGTCCTAGATTGCCGACAAGCGTGCGGCCCAATCTTTGAGATTATTTGGTAGTAGAAGGTGATTATGGTCCCGTACGATCGCCCGCATGTGATGGAGGGCGTAGTAGGCATCCTTCTGACCGCCAGGCGGCTGCTTGACGCAGGGGAACATCGTATTGTGGGTGAATATGTGCTTGTCGTACCTACGAACTGGCCTGCTAAAGGTGCCTACAGATCTGGCGTAGCCGGGGAGAACAACATCAAGAACTTTCTTGATATTTGTGTAGTCTTTCTTCGACCGACGGTCTGAGTCGAAATACGTGGCCATGGAATATTTCGGGCTTAAGAGGATGAGTGTGCAATGTGTGTCACTGCACAAAACACGGAATGATAGAAAAAACAACAATTGAAATCTAAGATATCATATGTTACGGGGGCGATGAGGGGATGACTTACTCGGGAAAGTAAGGCACGAGGAAGTTATCCTTATCTGGGTTTGCCAGAATGACGCCTTTGAGGTATGAACTCGCGACTTGCCGGTCCCCAGCGCTGCCCAAGATCTTGGCACGCATGTAGATGGGGTCGACTATCACGATGTCCGGGGTCTTGTCTCTAATGATCCGCATCTCCATACTCAGCGAAAATAGCCGAACGAAGGTGTAGTGCAGCGGATGAAGGTTAAACATAGCAAAGTTGTCATCAAACCGCAGGACGATCATACCCCTGATGGAGTTATCCACAAAGCCCTTGCCCTCTGGCACCTTGGCCACGAAAACCGGGTATGCCACATCATTCTCGGGGAGACGCTGCTTCTCCAAAGAAAGAACACTGTCATGCAAACTCCGCATAGCACCGGTTGCAGCATTGAGCAGATTAGTCAGTAGCATCGGCCTACCCGCCACATGCACCCACCTCGAGATATCCTTAGGTGAAGGTGGACCGTCCTGAGCACGGATCGTACTCGGTGCCGGCTGGCTCGCACCCTTGTTAGTCTTTCTTTTTCGTCCCTTCTTCATCTGCTGTAATGGGATCAAGTTCTGCTCAGAGACCGCCTTCTTGAGTGTGTTGGCGCTGATAATATTTCACACCTCGACTATCTGAGGCTCGGTGAAGGCGGCAGCTGGAGGCGTCTCTTGAGAACTGAACGCCAAACGGTGCGTGTTGCAATTGGGTTTCTCCGCGGTACCAGCTAGATCGCGATCGTCTTTTGCAGGGTTGGGTTCTTGAGAAGGAGGCCCCAAGAAGTAATTATCAACGTTGGTAAATGTACCGTTGTCGTCGCCGTCGTCGTCTGGATCCTGTGCCATATGCATGTCCGGATCCTGTGCCATATGCACGTCCGGCATGTCCGGTAGCGTTGCGGGGATCTTGCCATGGTTTGGCGCCGGCACGACTGGCGGTGTTGTCTTTGGGGTGGTGTCCCCCGCCCCCAAACGAATCTGGCTCTTCGGCCAAAGCATGGGCCAGCTTATGTAGGCGCTGAGGGTCATCACATCATCTTCGTCGGCCCCATTGGGTCGATACGGAGGTAAAATGTCGTCGAAGCCCGGCAGCACCCGAACCAGTTGAACCCTATAAACGGTGGGTGGCATCGGACTACCATGGAACACGGGGTTGCCCGGTTGAACGATTCTGCCCTTGGCGACATCTACCAACTCGTCATTCATGAAGTGCAGGAGAGTGCACGGAACGTCGGCGGCGCCCTGCGAAAACATGTAGGGCGTCAGGAGTGCCCAGTCAAAGGCAAGGAGATGAAGTCATTGGCCGAGAAGCTTAATTAGTTACCGTGATGGCGTCGAGCTCGGCTAATGTCGAGGCACCGCCAACGGCGGGCGGGCAATTAACGAAGGGGCCGCTTGCTGCTGAGGTGCAGGCCGGCGTACACCCGGGTGCATTAAGCTCCAATGCCCGTGCCGACGTCGGAGACACCAATACCGCCTCCGCCGGAGACACCAATGGCGCCGCCTGCACATTGTGCGAGTTGCTAGCCGTGAAGCTGGGAACCGGGGGCGGCCCTGTTGGCCGCCCACAATCCACGTCGTCAACCCCTGAATCAAGGTAGGCACGATGGCGGTGAGCGTCGTTCCCAGTTGTTGTGGCACTTGCTCTTGGACAATCTCTGAAATCCGCACCACTTGTGCCTTGAGTTCTTGAACCTCGCGCGACAGGCTTTCCGAGCTGGTCTTTCTCTCCTTTCGCCCACCAGCGTTATAGTATGACGACCATTTTGTGGACAAGCCTTTGCTGGCCACACGAACAGCTAATGACGGCTTACTGAGCTTATCCTTGTTTTTCATTACATTCAACACCCTATTTAGAGTGCAGTCCCAAGGGGAGCTCTGAGATGACCCCGCGCTACTGATTTCAGTCTCCTGTAGAAGGAATGTGAACCATTTAGAAATTTGGCTTCATTAATTAGAATGCAACCATATGGAGCTAATTACGCGGGGGTGTAGTCCTTACCAGAACACGCTCAAGTGTCGTGGTCTTCGGATCCGTGGTAAGCTCCTTTGTTACCGGGTCCTCCTTGTACCGAGCCCTGACATAGTTCCTGGTTTGCTTGTCATGGTATTGCTCGAAGCAGGGCGGTAGGCCTTGCTCGGCACGCTCCGCGTCCTCCTTGTCCCATATAGGCTCCGCCACTCTGTAACAGTCGGGACCAAGTTGGTGGACCCCTAGGTTCAACTCCCACATTTCTTTCCCCCACCGACTTGATTCCACGGTTGCGCTGCTCTCACACTTGATCTTGAACTCCTTGTACTCATCTTCGCTGATCGAAGGATTTTTTGCCTTGATCTTCTCATAACTATCACCTTTGTCAATCATTCTCTTCACCGCGCTTCTCCAAGTAGACAGGGTGGTGCTCATCCTTGTGAGGGCGGCACTGTTCACTTTATTCCCTGAGAGGCGTGTGTTTGCAAAGTCAGCGGGGAAATTGTATCGTTCGTGCAGCTTCGTGAACAGGAGGCTGCGCAAATTCCCTCGGTCCTTATGCCTTAGGTTCTCGGTGTTGATCGAGATGGTGCTCCGAAGAATGCACCCGAGCTGAACCGAGTACCCCTTGACTAATTCTTTGGGCGTCGTTGGATGCCCGTCGGAGTTCACTTCAGTAAATACCTCCTCGACGGTGCCGAGCACGTTCGGGCACTGGTCCTTCCGTTGCCTCTTCGGTTGGCTGCCATCTGTGCGTGCGCTGCCATCATCAGTGGTGGCATCCTCGGTGGCACCATCAGTGGTGTCATCCCCGATGCCACTAGGGGTTGTCTTGTCAGGATCGGTGTCTTCCGCGGCGTCCTCATAGCGGTGAAGTTGGCCATGTTTCGCTCTAAATAGGAAAAAGTTTGGTCAAAAAGTTGGTTATTGTTAAGGAACAAGATCATGGTCTCATCATTTAGGGTTTGTCGACATCGAGGCATCCTAAAATCTAAGCTTTTATCATTTAGGGTTTGTCGACGCCGAGGCACCTAAAAGCCTAAGCTTTCATCATTTAGGTTTTTATCGACACCGAGGCACCCTAAAAGCCAAGGTTTTATAATTTATGGTTTGTCGACACCGAGGCATCCTAAAAGATAAGCTTTTATCATTTAGGGTTTATCGATGCCGAGGCATCCTAGGTTGACTGATATATATGGGTATCTTCTAATAATATACCCTATCAAGAAAAGGGAAGGAGAATTCTAAGTTGGGCCTAATAACTTGGCTCTATTGCCAGCTATGGTTTAATGCAGCAAGAATAAAGGGGCAGTTGATCCTACTTAACTAAGTACTAAGATACCCCGGCACATGCATTAGTCGCAAGCACCTGATGTCTACAACACAACCTTCTTCTTGTAGACGTTGTTGGGCCTCCAAGTGCAGAGGTTTGTAGGACAGTAGCAAATTTCCCTCAAGTGGATGACCTAAGGTTTATCAATATGTGGGAGGCGTAGGATGAAGATGGTCTCTATCAAGCAACCTTGCAACCAAATAACAAAGAGTCTCTTGTGTCCCCAACACACCCAATATAATGGTAAATTGTATAGGTGCACTAGTTCGGCGAAGAGATGGTGATACAAGTGCAATATGGATGGTAGATATAGGTTTTTGTAATCTGAAAATATGAAAACAGCAAGGTAACTAATGATAAAAGTGAGCACAAACGGTATTGCAATGATAGGAAACAAGGCCTAGGGTTCATACTTTCACTAGTGCAAGTTCTCTCAACAATAATAACATAATTGGATCATATTACTATCCCTCAACGTGCAAAGAAGAGTCACTCCAAAGCAACTAATAGCGGAGAACAAACGAAGAGATTATGGTAGGGTACGAAACCACCTCAAAGTTATTCTCTCCAATCAATCCGTTGAGCTATTCCTATAAGTGTCACAAACAGCCCTAGAGTTCGTACTAGAATAACACCTTAAGACACAAATCAACCAAACCCTAATGTCACCTAGATACTCCAATGTCACCTCAAGTATCCGTGGGTATGATTATACGATATGCATCACACAATCTCAGATTCATCTATTCAACCAACACATAGAACCTCAAAGAGTTCCCCAAAGTTTCTACCGGAGAATCAAGACGAAAACGTGTGCCAACCCCTATGCATAGGTTCATGGGCGGAACCCACAAGTTGATCACCAAAACTTACATCAAGTGAATCACGTGATATCCCATTGTCACCATAGATACGCACGGCAAGACATACATCAAGTGTTCTCAAATCATTAAAGACTCAATTCGATAAGATAACTTCAAAGGGGAAACTCAATCCATTACAAGAGAGTAGAGGGGGTGAAGAAACATAAGATCCAACTATAATAGCAAAGCTCGCGATACATCAAGATCGTGCCAAATCAAGAACACGAGAGAGAGAGAGAGAGAGAGAGAGAGAGAGAGAGAGGGAGAGAGATCAAACACATAGCTACTGGTACATACCCTCAGCCCCGAGGGTGAACTACTCCCTCCTAGTCATGGAGAGCGCCGGGATGATGAAGATGGCCACCGGTGAGGGTTCCCCCCTCCGGCAGGGTGCCGGAACTGGGTCCCGATTGGTTTTTCGTGGCTACAGAGGCTTGCGGCGGCGGAACTCCCGATCTATTCTGTTCCCCAACCAATTTAGGGTATATGGAGATATATAGGCGGAAGAAGTATGTTAGGGGAGCCACGAGGGGCCCACAAGGGTGGAGGGCACGCCCTAGGGGGGTGGGTGCGCCCCCTGCCTCGTGGCTCCCTTGTTTCTTTCCTAACGTGCACTCCTATTTTTTCGGTTGCTTTCCTTCCAAAAATAACTTCTCCAGTTGGTTTCATTCCGTTTCGACTCTGTTTGATATTCCTTTTCGTCGAAACACTGAAACAAGGGAAAAACCAGGAACTGACACTGGGCTCTGGGTCAATAGGTTAGTCCCTAAAGTAATATAAAAGTGTAAAATAAAGCCCATAAACATCCAAAACATATAATATAATAACACGAATACTTCATAAATTATAGATACATTGGAGACGTATCAGCATCCCCAAGCTTAATTCCTGCTCGTCCTCGATTAGGTAAATGATAAAAGAAAGAATTTATGAAGTGTGAATGCTAGCAAGTGCATAAGTTTGATCAATGATAATTTCAATCACCTTTTCTAGCATCATTATATGTCATACACTACAAGAAATATGTCAACTTATGACCTTCTGTCGGTGACCCTCGAAGAATTGGTCATAAATTTATGACCATTTCAGACCAATTGGTCAAAAGCTGTTCGGGGGGCTCCAAACCCTAAACCATTGCGACCATTTTGGTCAGAAAGGTCGTAATTTCCTCACACGAAAAGGTCATAAAGCAAACAGCGCTAGTCCGCTGCCTTATTTCTAGTTTTTAACGACCAATATAGATGGTCATAGCCTTGTGAATAGTGGTGGGTTGCTATGACTAGGCGCCACCTCATCAGCTTTTGCCTATGTGGCATGTCCATGTGGCAGTTTTTGCCCTAGGTTGTGAAGCAACCTATATTTCTGTCATTCCCAAAATTCCCAAAAAAATCTCATAAATTCTTTGGGTCATATCTTCATCAAATATGTAAAAACCTTCCTTGCCTAGTTCAAAAATAATTCAAAAATATTCATTTTCCTATTCTGTTCAGAGTAACAGTTTGTGAAGGAAGTACCACTTTGGCATGTCCAAATAGTATCCATTTTCTACAGTGCTTTCCTATGCCCAAATAACCATCCTCCACCAAATGCCAGCTCAATCCATTCATTATTTTGATCCGAGCTTCAACATTCGTATTTATGACTAGTGTGGTGGTTTGCAAAGCAAGTACCAGCTAGGCTCCTCCTTTTGAGCTGAAAATTTGTGAAGACGGTCTTCTTAGTAACCGATCATCCTCAGCCAAAACTCACGCCCATTAGCCATGTACATTTCCTGTACCGCTAATCAAACACTTGGCTGCTAATTCATGTTTGAGCACCGATCGGTCTCCTCGTGAGAATCTTATGTTGTAATTTTCTTCCTAGCAACTACATGGGGAGTGCCCAACCCACTAGACATGTCTAGTCCACCCAGAACACATGGCAACGCCACGGTCACGCGGTGACCACGCGGCGGGCATGCGAGCTTACGCACTCTAGAGTTGGGGCCCTCGGCCACCGCCCAAACCTCGACGTATCGCCACCAAACCATGTATTTATGATTGAATAGGTACTTATGTAACTAGAAATGATTTTTGAAAAAAATAAATAGCAAACTATGAGGCAGCTGGAGTTCAAATTTGACCCGCTTCCAGCTGAATCGGCGGGAATTTGTCTTTTTCACGAGAGGTGGATCAAAACTTTTTGCACCCAACCATTTTGTCAATTGTGCATTAAATATGTCCTAGTATTTTATATAATTGATTTGGTCCAATTTTGCAACAATTATTTGGTAGTTCCTTCACAAAAAAGCCTCCTTTCGGGCACTCGAAAAATGGAAAATGGTTTTTTCGTTCAACGAAAATGAAAACTTCCTTAGGCAACATTGTTTGCCATTCCAATATTCACTCTTGTGCACAATATGAGATCATTTGAACAAACTATGCCATGAATGTGGCCATAAGATTGATCATTTGGCTTGAAAGCCATTGATCTCCACACATGATAGCTCGTTTCTGAGAACACTTTCTTAAAATAATTGCCGTATTACAAGTTTGTTATTTTTCCTGGAAACTTGGCCACATATGATGACACAATGCGAAGGTTTCCCAATTTTTTTGATTTTTTTGAATTTTTTATGCCCGTTTCAAAATGCGGTCAAAACGGCGGGAATGATTGTTCCTAGCTAGTGGTTGAATCTTGGAACTTTTTTGGTGTTTCTCTGATTAAATAGATACTTATGTACCTAGAAATGATTTTTGGAAAAAATAAATAGCAAACTACGAGGCAGCTGCAGTTCAAACTTGACCCGCTTCCAACTGAATCGGCGGGAATTTGTCTTTTTCACGAGAGGTGGATCAGAACTTTTTACACCCAACCATTTTGTCAATTGTGCATTAAATATGTCCTAGTATTTTATATAATTGATTTGGTCCAATTTTGCAACAATTATTTGGTAGTTCCTTCACAAAAAAGCCTCCTTTCGGGCACTCGAAAAATGGAAAATGGTTTTTTCGTCCAACGAAAATGAAAACTTCCTTAGGCAACATTGTTTGCCATTCCAATATGCACCCTTGTGCACAATATGAGATCATTTGAACAAACTATGAAATGAATGTGGCCATAAGATTGATCATCTGGCCTGAAAGCCCTGAATCTTCATTCATGATAGCTCGTTTCTGAGAACACTTTTTTAAAATAATTGTCGTATTACAAGTTTGTTATTTTTCCTGGGAACTTGGCCACATATAATGACACAATGAGAAGGTTTCCCAATTTTTTGAATTTTTTTGAATTTTTTATGCCCATTTCAAAATGCGGTCAAAACGGCGGGAATGACCGTTCCTAGCTAGTGGTTGAATCTTGGAATTTTTTTGGTGTTTCTATGATTAAATAGGTACTTATGTACCCAGAAATGATTTTTGGAAAAAATAAATAGCAAACTATGAGGCACCTACAGTTAAAATTTGACCCGCTTCCAGCTGAATCGGCAGGAATTTGTCTTTTTCACCAGAGGTGGATCAAAACTTTTGACACCCAACCATTTTGTTAATTGTGTATTAAATATGGCCTAGTATTTTATAAAAAAAATTTGGTCCAATTTTGCAACAAATATTTGGGAGGTCCTTCACAAAAAAAACTCATTTTGGGCTCTCGAAAAATGAAAAATGTTTATTTTTGCAAAAAAACTCATTTCTCACTACACCTTTTTGAAGATATTTATGCTTTTTCATGTTTGTTATTTTTTCTGAAAACTCGTTCACATTTTGGTGACACAATGAGAAGGTTTTCTATTTTATTTTTGAATTTCTTAGATCATAAAATAGCTGACATGATTTTAACATATTATTTTTAGACAACTATGACCAATTTAGATGGTCATAGCATCATACAGCATTCTGATTGGTTTGTAGACGTTTCACGCGGATCGTGCATCATACCCCATCGGATGCTCGTGGATCCAACGGCTGTCCTCAACCCTTCCACACCAACCCCAAAACCCTAGCTGGTCATTTTCCATCCACCCCCCCCCCCCCGCCTCCTTTCTTTCCCACATCCATCCATCTCCTCGCTGCCTCCGCCCTTCCAGATCTCCTCGCTGCCCGACCGAGAGAGAGAGAGAGAGAGAGAGAGAGAGAGAGAGAGCTGCCTCCTCCCTTCCAGATCGCCGCTGGCACCTCCCTCCGGCGGAGCTGGCCGCCGTCCATGGCCTCCCGCACGCCCCTCCCCTTCCCCCATCTAAACCCTAGCTCAGATCCTCCCATCTCCTCGCGCCACCGCCCCCTCCCGATCCAGTCCTCCCTCCCACCACCGACCTCAACCAAGGACGACGGAGATCCAGTCCACCCACCGCCGACCTCGCCGTCCTCCTCACCCACCGCCCACCTCGTCCTTCTCCTCACCATCTCTCCCTACCCTCCGCCTCCTGCCTCGATCCACAAGATCCAATCGACACAACCCCGCCGCCCCCGCACCCCGTACTGTCCACCATGGCTGCCTCCTCCTCCTCCCCGCTCCGGATCCCCACACCAACCCACCATCCCGTCGTGGGGGCGTGTCCGCGGCGGCACATCGTCTCCCCGTAGCAGGCGCCGGCACCAGGCGACAGCGACGACGCCAACGGGCCCACCGGCTTGCATGTGCCCTTCTACCGTGTGGGAGGCTGTTCCGGCGGGGGTCGACACCGCAGGTGGTGCGCGAGGGGCTGCCGCCGTCGCGTGCTGCCGGAACAAGCAGCAGGGGAGCTTCCGCTTGGCGCGTGCGTCTCCTCCCACGCAGCCGCCGCCGATGCCTCCTGCTTTGCTGTAGGTGAGCAGCGCCCCCCTGGCTAGCCTAGATCCGCTAGAAAATCCAGTCGATTTCGAGTTTGCCCTTCCCACCCTCCAGCTTTCGTTGACCTCCTCGTTGTTGTTCCAGGACTCAGGTCATCGGAGATGTCAGACACCGATGAGCACCACTTCGAGTCCAAGGCCGACTCCGGCGCCTCCAAGACCTACCCGCAGCAGGCCGGCGCCATCCGCAAGGGTGGACACATCGTCATCAAGGCCCGTCCCTGCAAGGTATGTGCCTTTTGCGATCTGTTCTTACCATAGGAAAGCTCTTATGTCTGGTTGGTTGATGGATGTGTCTGGGAATCTGCTGTGGTGATCTGTGCTAGTCGGGTGCAGATTTCCAAGTTGTTAGATCTACAAGTCCCAAGTACGAGGTTTCGTTGTAGATGTGGATGGATATACACGGGTTCATGGTATCTGTTGGAGCTACAAGTTTACCTTGATTTCCTATATCCACCGCTATGGCTTAGGATCTTTTCATTAGCTCCGACTATGTCCTCACTCCTGATTTAATTTTAGGAATCATGTTTCAGTAAATCTTAACGCTGCTAGATTTGCCAAGGTGCTAATTAAGGCATTGTCTGTTTTACAGGGAATTTACGATCAATTTAATTCACTTTCCATAGTTTGCTGATGCATGCTATTTATTCAGTTTTCATATGCTAATTTAAGTACTATATCTATTTCTGGTTATGTAGCTACTAGCAAGCAGTAGTTGTTGTTCTTGTATCAGTTTAAAGTTGTGCCGATATTCTTTCATTTGATTATGCGAGTGTTTTCTGTTGGGTTATTGTTGCTTTGTTTTACTATGAATTCTGCACTGGCTATTTATATTGATTCATTTGCTATCGCTCCTCCAGGCTCTGCACCGTGCCGAGACATCCGCGTCCCCACTCAAGGAGACCGTCACCAGCATCCAGTCCCAGGTCATCGACCCACCAGACTACACCACTGGTCGTCGACCTGCCCCACAGCAGGCAGACCCTCGACATCATTGTCATCATGGCCGGGACGCCAGGTGAGACACGCCATTGCCAGATTCCTTGTTCCTACTGGTCGATACTCTTTGCTGCATTGACATGACCAGCTTGTGCTGGAAGACAGTGTAATGAAACTGTCTGAAGAACAATTTACTGAAACTGAACTGCTGCTAATCTTCAGTTAGAAATTGGGAGCTGTCTGGACTCTTGTAGTATTATACATAAGTAGAAGGAGTTGAATGGAAACAATTGGTATTTGCATTATGCCTACCGTAAAGATGCTAGAAGGCAATCTGAACCAGTTTGCGAGAAATTATTTCATAGTACTATCCTTGATACAAATAATTCAATTTTTAGATAAATATTTACACTACAGAACTCTTGCTAGTTCGCTTGGAAATGACAGTAGGATTATGCTGAATAAACTGAATGTATGTATGATGGCTACAGGCTGGATACAGGCATGTGGACACAGCCACGGCCACAGCTCTCCGGCAACCAAGACGGCACAGCGTCGACGGGATCCTCGGATGACCTACGTCCTTCCCCGACCATGCCCGCAACTTGCATCCAGCTGCTCCTACCCCGGCCCTCCTCAACTTCGCTCATGGTGAGCTGTTGTAGGTGAGACAATTGACTCGATTGTTGCTATCGGTAGAACTGCTGATGTAGTTTGGGTGTAGCCGCAACTGCTGTAGGTTGGGTGTATATGAGGATGACCTACTGCTCTTCTTAGTACCATGGCTGCTGTAGGTTGGTTTTATCTGCAAGACATACTATCTTGGTTTAGTTTAGGGCCAAATAGAGATGTTTCTATTGGACTGTGTTATGTGATTGATAGGTCGCTGTCCCCTTATATACTATCATGTAAACCTCCTATTTTCCTGAAATGCTATTATTGATAAGTCACTGTCCCATGACATACTACTCTATTTGAGCAGGAATAGGTGGTGCCAGCGGTGCTGGATGCGGCATGAGTGGTTTAGGTGAGTTCTTTGGTCCCTCTCCTTTCTTGCCTACGTGGTCTTTGATACCACGATCGTCGAGGCATGGCTGGCTTTTGTTACACTGTTATTTCAATGCGTTGAAACTGTTATAACATCCAAGTAGTTCTCTTGAACTTTCAGTCTTGATGGACAGATAAACTAAAACATTAAAGGGACCAGTGTCATTATAACTTAGTTCCCGTATTCGCAGCCATGACATGGTTTCAACCTATTGTTTGCTAGCAGAAAATATGTGGCTTATTTTTATCTTATCTTCTATTAAGCTGCCTTGTCTGTATTGAGCTCTCTAATTCCAGCAGCCACCACCACATCTGGTGAGAGAGACACTCTCTCTGCTGTATTTTCTGTTTGTTGTTTGTTGTTCTTGGCTAGATTGTAATGGTTATCAGAATATGTACACATGAGTGTATCATGTAACAAATGACAGGGTCACCAGAATATAGACACAGTAAATCCATTGTTCTGTTTTATCATTATGCTTCATATGTTAACGTGCTGCAGTCAAGTTTTGGAAGTTTTGCTATGCCATGCTTAGTACTTGCTGAACTGAGGCATTTGGGCATTTATGTATAATTTTTATTCTCTTGAATGGATATATTTTATTGGCAATGATTTAACTCCCACTGTATCTCACTAATAATTTATGTAGATCAAGATCTAATGTCGTCGAGGTTGCTGCTGCTCTAACAGAAGATCAGAAGAAGACTCGAGATGTGCACCATAGTTTTAGTTGATGGTGCCTGTGTATTTGTTTTTTATTGTATATGTACAATTGTTGGATCGTGCACACATGTATGTGTTGTTGTGAGTTTGTGGATTTGATCGTGCACACATGTACAGTTTGTGGATCGTGCACACATGTATGTGCACACATGTATCTTGCACACATGTATGTGCACCATTGAGAGAATTATTGATTGTTTGCATTTGAAATGTGTAAAATGAAATATGTGAATGAAAAAGATGAATGTTCTACTGGATCGAATAGTATTTTGGCTCTAAAAAGGCTATGGCCCAAACAATAGTGGACTGAAATATTCAGCATTTATGAAAAACCTGTAAAAAGGCTTAATGAAATGGACTGCAAAGTGGAATGAAATAAGAAGGCTGAATTACTGGGCCAGGCCCATGTAGCTAGTGAAAATTAACAGAAATAAAAATATATTGAAAAGGCCGAATTGTTGGGCTAGGCCCATGTAGAAAATCGAATTGGACCAGACTGAATCTTGTGCCACGTCAGCTTGCCACGCTGGATGCCTACGTGGCCTGGGGGAGGTTGCTAGTGACCAAAACGCCACAGTAGGAATATTTTGGTCGTAAACGTCTTTGACCATTCCAGAAGAAAGGTCGCTATAGTCAGTTTACGACCGCCAGCTTTTGACCTTCTGTTTTTGGTCACAAAAAGGTCGTAAATGGAAATTTGTGACCTTTCAGTGACCAATAGTGGTGGTCACAAGTTGACATATTTCTTGTAGTGATAACAGTAGTTCAACTCATAGAACTTTGCATGATCAAGTAACAAACTATTCACATGTTAAAGTATAGATCATAAACTTTCTTGAAAGCTAACAAACCGTGTTATTAGTCATCAAACAATTACAATTCATCTTATTTTCCGGAAGAGTCTATGTCAGATCTTTAATTTAGCAAACTCCACATACTCAACTATCATTTAGTCTTTCACAATTGCTAACACTCACGCGATATTTATGGGTTCAAAGTTTTAATCAGACACAGAGAAATATAGGGGCTTATAGATTCGCCTCCCAACCTTTTACCTCAAGGGTAATGTCAACAATAATAGTTCATGATGCCTTACATCCAATTGGATATATATATATATATATATATATATATATATATATATATATATATATATATATATATATATATATATATATATATCAGAATCTTTCCAACACGAGGTGCTTGCCAAAGGATAAAATGAAAAAGGGAAAGGTGAAGATCACCATGACACTTGCATAAAAGTAAAAGATAGGCCCTTCGCAGAGGGAAGCAGGGATTTGCAGAGGTGCTAGAGCTCGAAGCAAAAAAAGAGATGAAAATAATTTTGAGGGGTATGCTTTCATTGTCAACATAACGACCAAGATTTCCCAATATCTTCCATACTACATACATTAAGGCGGTTCCCAAACAGAAAGGTAAAGATTTTTACTCCCCCTCCACCAACAATCATCAATCCATGGCTTGCCCAAAACAACGGGTGCCTCCAACTAACATCAAACCCGGGGGAGTTTTGTTTGCAATTATTTTTTATTTGATTTTGATCTTTTGATCAAGGGACTGGGCATCCCAGTTACCAGCCATTTTCTCATGAATGATGAGCGGAGTCCACTCATCATGAGAATAACCCACCTAGCATGGAAGATACTGCTAACCCGTAGTCGCTACATGAGCGATTCGGGCATACAAAACAGATTATTATTTGAAGGTTTAGAGTTTGGCACATGCAAATTTACTTGGAACGGTAGGTAAATACCGCATATAGGTAGATATGGTGGACATCCATGGAAGAAACTTGGTTCAAGGAGTTTGGATGCACAAGTAGTATCTCTACTTGGTGCAAGAAATTTGGCTAGCATGAGGTGGAAAGGCAAGCTCAACGTGTTAGGCGATCCATGACAATATACTTTATTTCAGATATAATAAAACATAACCCATTATGTTGTCTTCCTTGTCCAACGTCAACCTTTTATCATGCCATATTTTAATGAGTGCTCACAATTGTCCAAGATAGTATATTTATATGTGAAATCTCTCTTCCTTCAATATTCTTTCATATATTGTTCAAGTGACTAATACAATGTTTGCTAACCATCAATAAATTTACCACCTCTACTTCTTATATGTAAAGTCATTACTCCCCATGGGATAAACATATGAAACATATATAATTTTAGATTTATGATATTCAAATCATTCAACCATTTACTCATAGGATAAAAGTGAAGCACACGAGTAAATGATAAACTACTCCAAAAAGATATAAGTGAAGATCAATGAGTAGTTAAATAATTATACAACTATGTGAAGACTCTCCCATTTAATAATTTCAGATCTTGGTATTTTATTCAAACAGCAAGCAAAACAAAATAAAACGAAAATGACACTCCAAGCAAAACACGTATCATGTGGTGAATAAAAATATAGCTCCAAGTAAAGTTACCGATGAACGAAGACGAAAGAGGGGATGCCATCCGGGGCATCCCCAAGCTTAGTCGCTTACCTTGGGGTGCCTTGGGCATCCGCAAGCTTAGGATGTTGCCACTCCTTATTCCATAGTCCATCGAATCTTTACCAAAAACTTGAAAATTTCACAACACAAAACTCAACAGAAAACTCGTAAGCTCCGTTAGCGAAAGAAAACAAAACACCACTCAAGGTACTGTAATGAACTCATTCTTTATTTATATTGGAGTTAAACCTACTGTATTCCAACTTCTCTATGGTTTATAAACTATTTTACTAGCCATAGATTCATCAAAATAAGCAAACAACACACGGAAAACAGAATCTGTCAAAACAGAACAGTCTGTAGTAATCTGTAACTAACGCAAACTTATGGAACTCCAAAAATTCTAAAATAAATTGGTGGACCTGAGGAATTTGTCTAGTAATCATCTTCAAAAAGAATCAACTAAATATCACTCTCCAGTAAAAAGTTTTATCTAATCTCGTGAGTGCTAAAGTTTCTGTTTTGTACAACATGATCATAAAGACTTCACCCAAGTCTTCCCAAAGTTTCTACTTGGCACAAACACTAATTAAAACATAAAACCACATCTAAATAGAAGCTAGATGGATTATTTATTCCTAAAAAGAACCAAAAATCAAGAAACTAAAATAAACTTGGGTTGCCTCCCAACAAGCGCTATCGTTTAACGCCCCTAGCTAGGCATGATGATTTCAATGATGCTTACATAAAAGATAAGAATTGAAACATAAAGAGAGCATCATGAAGAATATGACTAGCACATTTAAGTCTAACCCACTTCCTATGCATAGGGATTTTGTGAGCAAACAATTTATGGGAACAATAATCAACTAGCATAGGAAGGCAAAACAAGCATAACTTCAAAACTTTAAGCACATAGAGAGGAGACTTGATATTATTGCAATTCCTACAAGCATATATTCCTCCCTCATAATAATTTTCAGTAGAATCATGAATGAATTCAACAATATAACCAGCACCTAAAGCATTCTTTTCATGATCTACTTGAATAGAAATTTTATTACTCTCCACATAAGCAAATTTCTTCTCATGAATAATAGTGGGAGCAAACTCAACGAAATAAATATTATGTGATTGAAAATTAAGATCAAGATGACAAGTTTCATGGTTATCATTATTCTTTAAAGCATACGTGTCATCACAATAATCATCATATATAGGAGGCATGCTTTCATCATAGTAAATTTGCTCATCAAAGCTTGGGGGACAAAAAATATCATTTTCATCAAACATAGCTTCCCCAAGCATGTGGCTTTGCATATCATTAGCATCATGGATATTCAAGGAATTCATACTAACAACATTGCAATCATGCTCATCATTCAAAGATTTAGTGCCAAACATTTTAATGCATTCTTCTTCTAACACTTTGGCACAATTTTCCTTTCCATCATACTCACGAAAGATATTAAAAAGATGAAGCGTATGAGGTAAACTCAATTCCATTTTTTGTAGTTTTCTTTTATAAACTAAACTATTGCTAAAACAAGAAACAAAAAGATTCGATTGCAAGATCTAAAGATATACCTTCAAGCACTCACCTCCCCGGCAACGGCGCCAGAAACTGCTTGATGTCTACTACACAACCTTCTTCTTGTAAACGTTGTTGGGCCTCCAAGTGCAGAGGTTTGTAGGACAGTAGCAAATTTCCCTCAAGTGGATGACCTAAGGTTTATCAATCCGTGGGAGGCGTAGGATGAAGATGGTCTCTCTCAAGCAACCCTGCAACCAAATAACAAAGAGTCTCTTGTGTCCCCAACACACCCAATACAATGGTAAATTGTATAGGTGCACTAGTTCGGCGAAGAGATGGTGATACAAGTGCAATATGGATGGCAGATATAGGTTTTTGTAATCTGGAAATATAAAAAAGCAAGGTAACTAATGATAAAAGTGAGCACAAACAGTATTGCAATGATAGGAAACAAGGCCTAGGGTTCATACTTTCACTAGTGCAAGTTCTCTCAATAATAATAACATAATTGGATCATATAACTATCCCTCAACATGCAACAAAGAGTCACTCCAAAGTCACTAATAGAGGAGAACAAACGAAGAGATTATGGTAGGGTACGAAACCACCTCAAAGTTATTCTTTCCAATCAATCCGTTGGGCTATTCCTATAAGTGTCACAAACAGCCCTAGAGTTCGTACTAGAATAACACCTTAAGACACAAATCAACCAAACCCTAATGTCACCTAGATACTCCAATGTCACCTCAAGTATCCGTGGGTATGATTATATGATATGCATCACACAATCTCAGATTCATCTATTCAACCAACACATAGAACCTCAAAGAGTTCCCCAAAGTTTGTACCGGAGAATCAAGACGAAAACATGTGCCAACCCCTATGCATAGGTTCATGGGCGGAACCCGCAAGTTGATCACCAAAACATACAACAAGTGAATCACGTGATATCCCATTGTCACCACAGATACGCACGGCAAGACATACATCAAGTGTTCTCAAATCATTAAAGACTCAATCCGATAAGATAACTTCAAAGGGGAAACTCAATCCATTACAAGAGAGTAGAGGGGGAGAAGAAACATAAGATCCAACTATAATAGCAAAGCTTGCGATACATCAATATCGTGCCAAATCAAGAACACGAGAGATAGAGAGAGAGAGAGAGAGAGAGAGAGAGAGAGAGAGAGAGAGAGATCAAACACATAGCTACTGGTACATACCCTCAGCCCCGAGGGTGAACTACTCCCTCCCAGTCATGGAGAGCGCCGGGATGATGAAGATGGCCACTGGTGAGGGTTCCCCCCTCCGGCATAGTGCCGGAACAAGGTCCCGATTGGTTTTTGGTGGCTACAGAGGCTTGCGGCGGCTGAACTCCCGATCTATTTTGTTCCCCGATCGTTTTAGGGTATATGGATATATAGGCGAAGAAGTACCTCAGGGGAGCCACGAGGGGCCCACAAGGCTGGAGGGCGCGCCCTGGGGGGTGGGCGCGCCCCCCTGCCTCGTGGCTCCCTCGTTTGTTTCCTGACGTGCACTCCAAGTTTTTCCGGTTGCTTTCCTTCCAAAAATAACTTCTCCAGTTGGTTTCATTCCGTTTCGACTCCGTTTGATATTCCTTTTCTTCGAAACACTAAAACAAGGAAAAAACAGGAACTGGTACTGGGCTCTGGGTCAATAGGTTAGTCCCAAGTAATATAAAAGTGTAAAATAAAGCCCATAAACATCCAAAACATATAATATAATAGCATGAATACTTCATAAATTATAGATACGTTGGAGACGTATCAGTACCCCATATGTCCTATTTTTAGCAAAGTCATGCTAAAATTCACGGAAAATTTCAGCATGACCTTTGCGGAAAATAGGACATATGGAGTACCCGAATTTGCCGGAACGAAAGTTAATTGACATTCTGGCAAACTCAAGGGCCTCTCGGGGTACTTGCAAAATCATCGCGACACGATGGTCGGAGACAAAACCCAGCAAACTAGCACCACAATGTGCCTCTACTTTCATATGGATGAAAAGGCCACAGACCATGTGGTCCTCTGCTTTCATATGGACAAAAATCAGCTCAACTTATGTGAGCTTCCATTCCAGATCTAATAGGTTACCCAGCAAAAAATCATCAATAGTTTAGCAAGTCTGTACCCTCAAGAATGAACATATAGCAATATCTGTTGTGCCCCCATAACATACGAAAATCAAAATCAGCTCAACTTAGATGACAATGTATATACTTTATCACATTATATAGGTGTTGCAACAATGTATGTACTTTATCACATTATAAGTCCTCACCCCATCAACTATGACAAAATCTGAGAGTATAAGTCTGGATACATTCACCCAAGTCCAAACATAAAATTCTGTCCAACATAGTACAACTCACTTTGATAATTTCATAGGATTTAATATACCGAACGAAACCTGACAAGTGATATGTGTTTTAAGTATCTATAGAACAGCCTCTAAAATTTTCATGTTGTAACTTTATTTTAATACCACCTCTAACAGGGCCTAATCTCCCATATCAAAATACTGTACCCAGGAACATATATTTCGGGACAGCAAATTAAACTAATAGCTGCTCTCAAACCATACATCCAAACGACACAAATAAATACTCTAAAGAAACCTTGAAACTTTATCTAAAACTTATGTAAAGGGGCCAACTCAAAATTCTGAGCCTAGCTAACTCATTTTTTCAGATATAAGCTTGCTGTCCAGATTTGACAATGCAGCTTTTAACCGAACCAAGTTCAGTTTACAGCCAGAGTCACCCCACGATCCAGATTTTCTCTAAAAGGCAACCAACACCTCTTCCTTTTAAGAGTGCACTTTTCTTGACTTGAAAATTACCATGAAACTAGTGCATACCATTCACACCAAATGACCATTTCCATGAAAATGGGTTTAAATCACCGAGTTCATGACTTGGAAAAGAACGTCCGCTTTTGTTTTACTTCATTAACACTCAGACCAGAGTTGGTTCCACACACATGCATGTATGACAGTCACTGCCAAACAGTACTACAAACAGAACTTGTGGCAAGCAACAGCAGAAACAGTTTCATCCAATTTGAATCTGATATCCCAGTGAAATTTAGGTAGCATTCTACAAGTTTCAACTACGAGTAGCGTCCTTGGGGCCAACTCTAATAAATTCAACTACAAGTTGCTGATTCGACAACCTACAAACTGATGACAAATTTATCTGCCATGACCACATCCAGGAACAGTTCTATTATAACACAATATTTCAGGGAAACACAAAAAAGAAAACAATTCTTGTAATACATTGTTAACAGGGCATGGATTTTACTCCTACAGTATCAGCATGAGAGATGCGGAAAAATAACAAACAGTTTCGTCTAACTAGTCCATCAAGGCACCAACCGCCTAATATTTGGGAACTGAACACAAGTATACCATGTCACCGCGAATATATCCAAATTTTAGTTAAAGCACTCCGTATACAAGCTAAATCATGCTATTGGCTGGCCATATGCAGCAAGAACAACAACCCTGGGAGAAACACATGCTCAAAAATCAAAAGCTTCTGCAATAAATAAATAAAGACAATTCCCAAAACTTGCTAGTAAAATAGTACTATGTGTACAAGAGGAGTCTTGTCAGGAACACAGATGCATATTAAAAATTCCATTTTACTGTAATTTTATTATGACTAGTCTCAGGATTCCACCAAGGCATCAACTGCTTAATATTGCAAACCTAGTACTTGGCGCGTCGGCTCAATCAGGCATGGGGCAAAGGAAGGGGAAGAGGAGAGGGGAGGGGCACCTGCGCAGGGGCCGGGTAGTGATGGACGACGGCGAGGTTGCATGGGCGACGGACGACGGACGCGAAGCCGCTCGGCGAAACAGAAGGCGGTTGCGACGGCGAGATGGGGTCGGTCGGAGGAAGAAGACGTGCTTCGGCGGGCCTCCTCCTAGTGGACGCGGGCCTCCTCCTCCTAGTGCTCCGGCGGCGACTCTGGCGGCGGAGCGGGTGCGGGGGTCATCGGGTGCGGGGGAGGCGGCGGGGGCGCGGGGGCGGCGGCGGTGCAGTACGGGTCGGGGCAGTGGGCGGGTGAGATGTGATCGATTGGGGAAGATAGAAAGGGGACTGGGGATTTTAGTGGGGGGAGGGTTAGCAATGGCGCACCACCTAGCGGTGCACCATTAGAAATTTTTTTGATAGCAATGGCGCACCTCTTGGCGGTGCGCCATTAGTAATCTTTTTTTGGATAACAATGGCGCATCCCCTAGAGGTGCGCCGTAATCTTTTTTTGGATAGCAATGGCGCACCCCCTAGCGGTGCGCCATTAGTAAAAAAATTTTAGGATTTTTTGTTGCCTAGCGGAGGGCCGGCAGCGGCGTCTTGAACCCTAGGTCTCGCTCGAGGGGGGGGGGAGGGGGTGGGTGGTGCGCTCGGCCGATTTCGTTCGGGGGAACCGAGCGAGGAGACAGAGGAGGGTGCGGGGGGTCGGCGGCGGCGATGGAGCGGGGGAGGGTGCGGGGGGTCGTCGGCGGCGGAGCGGGAGAGGGCGCGGGGGGTCGGCGGCGGTGGTGGAGCGGGGGAGGGTGCGGTGGGTCGGCGGCGGCGGTGGAGCGGGGGAGGGTGTGGGGGGTCGTCGACGGCGGTGGAGCGGGGGAGGGTGCGGGGGGTGCTCGGCGGCGAGGGGGACCTGGCGAGGCGGGATAGCGATCGATATGGAGGGGGATCGAGATCGAGTGTCCTCATGAATATTCAATATTTTTTCATATTGAATATGAAAAAATATCATCATATTTGAAATGAAGGCTACAATTTAAATACAGTCGATCTTAGCTAGCTATCTGTTCACAATCTTCTTGCCCTTATTTTTCATAAATGGAGTTCTTCTCTTGAACGGACGTCCTTTAGGTAGGGTGGTCCTGCTTCTTCTTGTGGTGTATGCTGGTACTTCATCATCGTTGTCATGTTCCATCTTCGGGTCGCCGTACTTGTTGAAGTCTTGCTCATTGGCGACTCCATCCATTCCGATGATCTTCCTTTTGCCTCTCCTCACGACAACACGACGAGGCTTTGACGGGTCGGTAATGAAGAAGCATTGGTCCACTTGGGAAGCCAGTACCCATGGTTCATTTTTCGCGGTGACGTTTGCGCCCGCGGTCTTGGATTTGGCTTCGGGTATAACCATGGTGGTGAAATACCAGTCTTCTTTTAGGATGCTCTTGGCCCATCTGACACGGAACATCGGGACCTTCTCTCCTGCGTAGCTCAGCTCCCAGATCTCCTCGATCATTCCGTAGTATCTGTCCTTGTCGTTACCGGTGTAGGATTCCATCGTTACCCCGGAGTTCTGATAACCATAACTCTTCATGTCCTTTCCCTCGGTGTAGAATGTGTAGCCGTTTATAACGTACGCCTCATACGTCATCAGGTTGTGCTCGGTGCCCTGTGACAAGGCAAATATGAGTTGTTCTTCCGCGGAAGAATCGTCATGTAAAGGGTACAACAGAAGCTTCTGCTTGAACCAACGCGTGAAACATGAGTTGTGCTCTTTGATTATATCTCCGTCCGTCCTCTGTTGGCCTCGGTCATTGTACGTCTTCTCAGTAAAGGTTTTGTGCTCTACCACCCAAGGATCAACCACGTCTATGTGTTGTAGCATGACTAGGTTTGCTCTTTCAAAGTCGGCGAGTCGACCCTCGAAGTCGACATGCATTTCGCGGCGACCCTCACGGTGACCCAATCCAGCGAGCCTGCCGAGGTGCCTGTTGACGGGCAGACCAACGGGGTTCTCAATGCCTAGATAATTCATGCAGTAGGATATGCACTCTTCGGTCAGAAAGCCCCTGGCTATGCTTCTCTCTGGACGTGACATGTTGCGAACGTATCCTTTGATGACACCATTCATCCTTTCGAACGACATCATGCTGTGCAGGAACGTCCGCCCGAGTCGGATGATATCCTCCACGATATGGACCGGCAGATGCACCATAAAATCGAAGAATGCGGGCGGGAAGTACATCTCAAGCTCACATAGTATCACCACGATCTCTTCCTGTAGCCTTTTGAGTTGCCTCACGCCAACCGACTTCCGAGAGATGACGTCGAAAAAGTTGCGTAGGCCAAATAGCATTTCACGGACGTGCGCGTCCATGATCCCACAGATTGCAACTGGAAGTATCTGCATCATCAACACGTGACAGTCGTGAGACTTCATCCCGCTGAACTTCTGCTTCGCTGGGTCTAGGTATCTGCTTATCTTCCCCGCGTAACCATAAGGAAGTTTTACTCCTACGAGGCAGGTGAAAAACTGCTCGATCTCCTCCTAACTTAGAGTGAAGCACGCGGGAGGGAAGTCATTTTCGGTCTTCTTGGCCTTTTTGCCTTTGCGAAGACTTTCCTTGTCCTACTTCGCCTCATCATCATCATCATCATCATTAGCGTGAAGCTCCTCCCTGATGCCCATTGATTTCAAGTTTGCCCTTGCTTTTGGCCCATCTTTGGTCCTCTCTGGCAAGTTAAGCAGGGTACCAAGCAGACTCTCGCACACGCTCTTAATGATATGCATGACATCAAGGCTGTGAGGCACACGGTGGATCTTCCAGTACGACAAGTCCCAGAAAATAGACCTCGTTTTCCATACCTTCAGCAGCGGCTCTGGCGCCTTTCGTTTCTTTCCCGGCTCTGGCGCCTTTTTCTTCTTTCCCGGCAGTGGGCAATCTTTCCAATTTTTCAACTGCTCGTCTATTTCCTCGCCGCTCCTCGTACGTGGGCGTCTTCGGGGTTCGGTTTCACCATCGAATAGATCCTTGCGTTTTCTCCACGGGTCATCGTCGTGAAGCCACCTTCGATGTCCCATGAAGACGGTTTTCAAAGACCCGAGATCTCTATCTAGCTGGCGATACGTTGTGTCATCCATGCACCTCACGCATCCAGAAAATCCGTGGACCACCTGCCCCGCGAGATATCCGTAACCGAGATAGTTGTGCACCATCGTGAGCAGTGCGGCTCTCATAGGGAAATATTCTTTCTCTACGGCGTCCCACGTATTGGCTGGCATTTTCCACAGCGTGTCTAGCTCCTCTTTCAGCAGCGCCAGATACAGATTGATGTCGTTCCCTGATTGTTTCGGCCCTTCAATTAGCATACTCACGTGAATGTACTTCCTCTTCATGCACAATCAGGGGGAAGGTTGTACATCCACACAAACACGGGCCAGGTGCTATGTGTGCTTCTCTGGCTGCCAAATGGATTGACTACATCGGTGCTCGCGCCCAGCACGATGTTCCTTGGATCATCCCCAAATTCTGGGTGTTCGGAGTTTAACACTTGCCACTGGCTCGCATCCTTAGGGTGACTCAACATCTTGTCTTTTTTATTTATCTTCGGATCATTTCCGTCATCTTCTCTCTTCTTCTCCTCCCTATCCGCGTGCCAACGCAGGAGCTTTGCTAGCTTAGGGTCAGCGAAATACCGCTCCAGACGCGGAGTGATCGGAAAGTACCACACCACTTTTCGTGGAGCTTTCTTCCTCTTCTTGTATCGAGTGACGCCGCACACCGGACATATGGTAGACTCCGCGTGCTCGTCCCGATAAATGATGCAATTGTTCATGCACACATGGTATTTCACGTGCGGTAAATCCAGAGGACACACGATTTTCTTCGCCTCCTCGAAACTGGTTGGGCACTTGTTCCCCTTGGGAAGACGTTCATGCCAGAATGACATGTTCTCATCGAAGCATGCGTCAGTCATTTTGTGTTTTACCTTCATCTCCAGAGCCATGAGCGTTACTTTTAGGCGGGTATCCTCGGGCCTGCATCCTTCATAAAACGGAGTAACCGCGTCTATCTCCAGTTGATCCAGCTTGGCTTTCTCTCGGGCGGCAGCTCTTCCGTTATCCGTCTGCTTGAGAAGAAGCTCTTGAATATGAGGGTCCTCCACCCATCCCATCGATGGTCCATCGTTGTCTGCTCCGACATCTTCATCTTCATGATCACTCCCTTCGTATTAATCTTCCTCATCATCATGTTTGGCATCACCGTCGTGATCATGTCCTGGAGATTCTTCATCTTTTCGCCCGCCCTCGCCGCGGTGGTTGTCTTGCTGCCCTTCCTCATTTCTTGCCCGGCCCCCATGGACGACTTCATAGTCATCCTCATCACCTTGCCACCGATAGCCATCCATGAAACCATGCAAGAGAAGGTGGTCCCTCACCTGCCCGGAATCCGGGTCCGCAATACGGCTCTTCAGCTTGCATCTTCGACACGGACATCTTATCTTCGTCTCGTTCTTTCGAAGCATCTCGGCCTTCGCGGAGCTCAAAAACCTATTCACGATGCCTTCGGTCATCGTGCGGACCATGGTCGCCTGCGGGGTAGAGCAAAACAATATTTTAGAACCAAGAAAAAATTTGGCATGACTTTGCCTAAAAATAGGACCAAAAAGAATGCATAGTGCCAAATTCTCACCGAAACGGAAATGAATCAACATTCCGGCAAAATATTGGCAACTATCGCATTTCAAATACCATTACCTGCAAACACAAACATATATGGAACATGACAAACATATGCAACACCACAAACAGACATATATCTAGCTAGGCCATAAAAAGTGCATGTGCACATTGTTGGAGGGAGAAAAAAGTAGATCTACAACATAAAGAAAGCTTTCCCCTTACTTACCTATCAAAAAAGGTAATTTAACCACTTAATTTGGATGAATCTATGGTGCAAATGAGGTGAGGAGGAGGAGGCAGCCGAGACAAGCTTGGAGGAGGAGGTGGAGAGAATGAAGTGGGGAAAGTGAGTGTGGTAGGTAGCTGTCCAAAATATCTAGCTGGTCCCAGGTTACTAATGGCGCACTACCAAGAAATGCGCCATTAGTAACCCTGGTTACTAATGGTGCACCATCTGGTGGTGCGCCATTAGTAGTTTTGCAAAAAAGAAATTTATGTTAGTAGTGGCGCACGGGGTGAGTGGTGCACCATTACTAGTTAAAAATAGTAATGGCGCACTGTGCCCTGGTGCGCCATTAGTATTTTTGGAAAAAAAGTTTGTTAGTAGTGGTGCACCATAGGTGTGGTGCGCCATTAGTGTCCATCACACTAATGGCGCACCAACACATGGTGCGCCACTGCTATATAGTAGTGGCGCACCACATGTCTGGTGCACCATTAATGTCCATATTATCTATAGCCCTGTTCCTAGTAGTGGGGGCACCCCATAGACACACAAAGTTGACAGTTGTCTTAGCCGTGTGTGGTTCCCCCTCCACAGATTCCACCTCGGTCATATCGTTGTAGTGCTTAGGCGAAGCCCTGCGTCGGTAACTTCATCATCATCGTCATCACGCCGTCGTGCTGACGAAGCTCTCCCTCGACACTCAGCTGGATCGAGAGTTCGTGGGACGTCACCGAGCCGAATGTGTGCAGATCGCGGAGGTGCCATACTTTCGGTACTAGGATTGGTCGGATCATGAAGACGTACGACTACATCAACCGCATTGTCATAACACTTCCGCTTATGGTCTAGAGGGTACGTGGACTACACTCTCCCCTCTCGTTGCTATGCATCACCATGATTGATCTTGCATGTGCGTAGGATTTTTTTGAAATTACTGCATTCCCCAAGAGTGGCATCCGAGCCAGGTCTATGCATAGATGTTATATGCACGAGTAGAACACAAAGTGTTGTGGGTGATAATAGTCATACTACTTAACAGCATGTCATACTTTGATTCGGCGGTATTGTTGGATGAAGCGGCCCGGACCGACATTATGCGTATGCTTACGCGAGACTGGTTCTACCGACGTGCTTTGCACACAGATGGCTGGCGGGTGTTAGTTTCTCCAACTATAGTTGAATCGAGTGTGACTACGCCCGGTCTTTGTTGAAGGTTAAAACAGCACACTTGACAAAAAATCATTGTGGTTTTAATGCGTAGGTAAGAATGGTTCTTGCTAAGCTCGTAGCAGCCACGTAAAACTTGCAACAACAAAGTAGAGGACGTCTAACTTGTTTTTGCAGGGCAAGTTGTGTTGTGATATAGTCAAGACGTGATTATATAAATTGTTGTATGAGATGATCATGTTTTGTAAGACAGTTATCGGCAACTGGCAGGAGCCATTTGGCTGTCGCTTTATTGTATGAAATTCAATCGCCATGTAATTGCTTTACTTCATCACTAAGCGGTAGCGATATTCGTAGAAGCAATAGTTGGCGAGAGGACAACGGTGCTTCGATGGAGATCAAGGTGTCAAGCCGGTGACGATGGTGATCACGACGGTGCTTTGGAGATGGAGATCAAAGGCACAATATGATGATGGCCATATCATATCACTTATATTGATCGCATGTGATGTTTATCTTTTATGCATCTTGTTTTCCTTAGTTCGACGATAGCATTATAAGATGATCTCTCACTAAATTTCAAGGTATAAGCGTTCTCCCTGAGTGTGCACCTTGCGAAAGTTCGTCGTGCCGAGACGCCACGTTATGATCGGGTGTGATAAGCTCTATGTTCACATACAATGGGTGCAAGCCAGATTTGCACATGCAGAATACTCGGGTTAAACTTGACGAGCCTAGCATATGCAGATATGGCCTCGGAACACTGAGACCGAAAGGTCGAGCGTGAATCATATAATAGATATGATCAACATAGTGATGTTCACCATTGAAAACTACTCCATCTCACGTGCTGATCGGACATGGTTTAGTTGATTTGGATTACGTGATCACTTAGATGATTAGAGGGATGTCTATCTAAGTGGGAGTTCTTAAGTAATATGATTAATTGAACTTTAATTTATCATGAACTTAGTACCTGATAGCATTTTGCATATCTATGTTGTAGATCAATAGCTTGCGATGTAGCTCCCGGCCCGTTTAATTTTTTATATGTTGCTAGAGAAAAACTATGTTGAAAGATAATAGTAGCAATGATGCGGACTAGGTCCGTGGTCTGAGGATTATCCTCATTGCTGCACAGAAGAATTATGTCCTTGATGCACCGCTAGGTGACAGACCTATTGAAGGAGCAGATGCAGACATTATGAACATTTTGGCAAGCTCAGTATGATAACTACTTGATAGTTTAGTGCACCATGCTTTACGGCTTAGAACCGAGACTTCAAAAATGTTTTGAATGCCACAGAGCATATAAGATGTTCCAAGAGTGGAAATTGGTATCTCATACTCATGCCCATGTCAAGAGGTATGAGACCTCTGACAGTACTTTGCCTACAAGATGGAGGAGAATAGCTCAACTAGTGAGCATGTGCTCAGATTGTCTGGGTACAACAAATCCCATTTATATTATTATATAGTAAAAATACACTATCATTTTATTTAAATTCCTCAAGAATATACTATTGGATGTACGTTTTCCTCTCACAATTAACAACTTAACACATATTTCCATAATCTAGATGAGTTCATGTACCTTTCTGGAGTACACGCATGACTGGAAAAGATGTTGAGGTCGCATTAGAACAAATCCAAAATGCACAAGCCTAAGAATAGAACCATTTGTACACACCATCTCTCAAATAAAACTATAAGTGTGACTCACGCTTTGCTGCGCCGTGTTCATAGAGGCACAATGACGGCTATTAAATGTGACAAAGATAAAAATTTTAAGTTTAGGTACCAAATGATGCTAGCTGAAAAAAACTAGACATGCTATATTGATAGATTTTATTGCCAATAACAACTTCAGATATTGGAGTTTTTAAAATGGAGATAAAAACACTATATCATCGTTGATGAATACATACAATAGAGCACAGTGAGATTCATAATAAAATATTCAACCTCCTGCCACGGGTGCATCATTCCAACTGGGGCGACGATCTTGGTGGAGTGAGGGGCGATGTCAACGGCTCCTGTACGGACAGGCGCCGAGAGGGGTGAGTGGACCGCGGTCCGTGCGACGGCAGGTAGGAAGCAGGGCTCCTCAACCTTGTGCGAGCGGGGTTGGTCTGGGAGTCAAGGCTGGGCGCCGGCGTGCTTTTGCACCGGGCGGCCACGGTCCCAGGCGGATGGCTACGGCTGCCCGCAAGGTGGCCCGTGTGGAACCAGCGAGGGAGGGCCGAGGGCGGCCTGAGTCCCAGAACACTGGCTTGCTTCTTCTCCCTGGCCAGGGTTCACTCTGGCCGGCGTTGGCCGGCCTCGTTCCGGCGGCGCCGCAGGCGGAGCAGCAGGATCCTTGACCTAGGGTTGGGGGCGGGTCACCTGCTACGCCAGTGGGCAGACCGCTGGGCCGGGATGCGGCCCATCTCTGGGGCATGCGGGTGGTGCGGCCCAGCCGTGGGTGCTGGCTATGGGTCAGGCGGACACACCTGTCACTGAGGCCCAGCTCGTTCCGCTGGACGCGGCCTAGCCCACTCCTGGCCCGGCACCCAAGCCATATAAGTGGCTCTAGCTGCCCCGGGGAACCCTAGATGCCTCATTAGGGTTTCCTGCCTGCAAATCAGAGGTGTGGCGCTTCGGACACTCCGCCCGCTTTCTCATCCCCATTCCCCCTCCTCCACTGGTGCGCTCCTTTGCTGTGATGGTGGCGATGGGATCCAAGCAAGATCGAAGGGTGGAGAAGCCGGCCATGGAGCGCCCGCGGGACCGTGACCGCGCGCGGCGCCAGAGCTCCTCGGCTCAGGGGGCAGAGCGCACTGATGAAGACGGCGGATGGGGGCCGCCGCCCGCCTGGTGGCTGAAGGAACAGGAAAGGAAAAAAGAAGAAGGAGGAGGAGTACAAGAAGCGCGGCCTCAAGGTCAAGCGCAAGGGGCTGCAGACGTCTCAGGGCGGCGACCATGCCAGCGACCCCTTCGCCAAGAAGCAAAAGTCCGAGCATGCGGGGGCGGCTGCCTCTAAGCCGCCCCACCCGCCTAGACCTGAGATGCCGCCCTGTTCCAAGGGCACGGAGGCGGAGCCGATCCCCATTGAAGAAGCGGATGACCCAAAGTGCTTCAAGTGCGGTCGCACAGGCCATTTCCAAAGTTTGTGCACTTTTTCAAGCCCCTTTGTGTCGTCTGCACCAAGGAAGGCCACACCTCGGCCCAGTGCCCGACCCGCGACAAGCCCTTGCTTCTCCAAACCATGGGGCATGCTGTCGGTGTCAAAACCGGCGGATATCGGGTAGGGGGTCCCGAACTGTGCGTCAAGGCCGGATGGTAACAGGAGACAAGGGACACGATGTTTTTACCCAGGTTCGGGCCCTCTCGATGGAGGTAATACCCTACTCCTTCTTGATTAATATTGATGATATGGATAGTACAAGAGTAGATCTACCATGAGATCAAGGAGGCTAAACCCTAGAAGCTAGCCTATGGTATGATTGTTGTGTATGGAGTTGATTGTCCTACGGACTACAACCCTCCGGTTTATATAGACAGCTGATAAGGTTAGGGTTACACAGAGTCGGTTACAATGGTAGGAGATCTTGAATATCCGCATCGCCAAGCTTGCCTTCCATCCCAAGGAAAGTTCCATCCGGACACGGGACGAAGTCTTCAATCTTATATCTTCATAGTCCAGGAGTCCGGCGATGGTATAGTCCGGCTACCCGAACACCCCCTAATCCAGGACTCCCTCAGTAGCCCCTGAACCAGGCTTCAATGACGACGAGTCTGGCGTGCAGATTGTCTTCGGCATTGCAAGGCGGGTTCCTCCTCCAAGTCCTTCATAGAAGATTGTAAATACCAAGAATAGTGTCCGGCTCTGCAAAATGAATTTCCACATATTGCCATAGAGAGAATAATATTAACACAAATCAAATCTGCTGACGCATTCCGTAGTGCGTCGTCACACTACGGCCAAGTCCTTTACGAATCGTTTTTACTTTTCCACCTCAGCATGTTTTGCGAGGCAGTTTCCTTGGCACGTCTTGTCAAAGCAGAGATCGTGTGCCCTTTTTACGGGATTCTCATCAATACGGACGTGGGTAACCCAACCGCGCCATTTACCATGGCGCTCGGGAGGCAAGTGAGTTTTATTAGGCAGGTGGGGACGCATAACCGCATCCGCTCATATAAGGGGATAAGGATCTACCTTTCTTACCTACGCCTTCTTCCTCCTTTGCCTATCCATCTCTTGCGCACTTGAGCTCCAGCGCCCAAGCCCGCACTTCCCACCTCAACCTTCTCCAGCCATGTCCGGAGCGGGACGCAAGTGGATGGTCTCCTCCGTCACGGAAGTCCAAGTGAAAAAGCTGAGGAAAGCCGGATACCTGTCCAAGGACATCCCGCACTGGCTTCCCGAAAAGGGGCAGCTTCTCCCCACCCCAAGGCCCCATGAGAGGGTAGTATTCCTTCCCCACTTCCTCCGCGGACTGGGTTTTCCACTCCACCCATCCGTCCGGGGACTCATGTTCTACTACGGCCTGGATTTCCACGATCTGGCCCCGAACTTCATCCTCAACATCTCGGCGTTTATCGTCGTGTGTGAGGCCTTCCTCCACGTCCGCCCCCATTTCAGCCTCTGGCTCAAGACCTTCAACGTCAAGCCCAAGGTGGTGCGCGGCAGCCAAGCGGAGTGCGGAGGCGCCATGGCGGGCAAGATGGCCAACGTCCTATGGCTCGAGGGCTCCTTCGTCGAGACCCTAAAGGGGTGGCAGTCCGGGTGGTTTTACATCACCGAGCCACGCGATCCGAAATGGGTCGCAGCCCCTGAGTTCCGATCTGGACCCCCCACACGGCTTATGTCCTGGAAAGAGACGGGCCTGTCGTGGGGCGACGAGAAAGAGGTGACCGGACTGCAAACATGCATCCAGTCCCTGGTGAGCAAACCGATCAGGCTTGTCAACGTGGTCCACGTTATGCTCGTCCGCCGGATCCTCCCGTGTCAACAACGGGACTTTACTCTGTGGGAGTTCAACCCGGTGCAACACCAAACCCTCAACAGGCTCTTCGACACGACGTATGAAGACGTCTGGAAGGTGCTAACCAAAGGCGTCGAGGCTCCCACATCCGCCTCCGAAGACCGCGGATACAGCTCGCAGCGTCACGCTAGCGAGGTAAGCTATTTCTACCCTTCACGGGACGTTTAAGCTCTTTTTCATAGTTTGACTCTATGCGGGATCTAAACTCCCTTACCTTTGACAGGCTTGGCAGGGGATATCCGGACCGATTAACTGTCCGGCTCCCTTGCCCGAAGACCCAGCCCCTGCTCTCTTAGTGAAGCTACTGGCTCCGATGCCTTATGTGGTGCCGGAGAAGAAGGCCAAGAAGAAGAATACCACGGGGACTCGAAAGAGTGCCCGCAACGTGGCAGTGTCGGACTCATCATCTGACGAGTCCGAGACGCTCTCCCCCCGTGAGAACGAGGAGGAGGAATAAGAAACCTCTCCCCCTCCAGCGGGGGGAGGAGAAAAAGGAAAGGCCGCCCAAACGGGGGAGGCCGGAGGGTCCAGAAAGAGGAAGACCCCTCCGTCGGACTACTCCCCTGACGCCGACGAGGACGAAGAGGAGTGGTCGAACAGGACCAAGCATCCGGCGAAATCGTATGTATTCGGATACCAGAGTGACTCGTGATATTCCTAGGTCGTTCAGCTTTCCATAATGCCGAACATAATTGTGCAGCCCGCCCCGGGCCGAACTCGACGATTCGTTGAGCGGCTCCCTGGATTCGTCGGACGTGAACTCAATTACACCCGCTGTCTCCCCCCGCACAATAGACGACACCGAAGTGGCATCGCAACAAGCTCCGGAGCAGGAGGAGGTGGTCCTGGAGGAGCCGACAGGAGACCTCCCGGATCCCAGGAATAAAGGGGACAAGACCCCCCAGGGCTCCGAGTCCGGCTTTGTGCCGGACACCACGCCGGAATCTTCAACAGTTCCAGACCGCGGTAGGCGAACTCCTTCCAAGAGGAGCAAGCCTTCTGAACCGGTGGCCTCCGTCCAACCGGAGGCGCCGGACAATCTGCTGGAGGTGCTTGATGGCGCCTCCATCGACGAGGAGCACCGTACTATTATGAGTACGGTGATCCGGAAGGTTCAGTCTGCCAAGAGCGGACTGAACGAAGCTTGCGCTAGCCTTCTAACAGGCTTCGAGGTAAGCAAAAAATATGCAAGAATATAACCGCATAGACAGTAGCCCTTGATGCTCTTTTTGGCGTTCGGAAAGAGAAGCCGAATAGAGGATCTATTAAATTTCGCAGTAGTCTAACAAAAAGGAGTTAATATGCATATGCAGGCTTCGCTGCTATCCACCGCCGCACTGACTGTGGAGGTGGGTGTCCTGAAACGGGACCTCGGGCGGACCGAGCAAGAGCTCGGCCTTGCCAAGCGGCAGCTCGAGGAAAAAGAAGGTAAGAAATACCTTATAGAAAAAGTGCCTATAAAAAGGCGTGATTGCAAAAAGTAACAGGATTGTATTACTTATTGTAGGGGCCACGACTGAGGTGGCGACCCTCAAGCAGGCGCTGTCTGAGGCCGATAAGAAAACGGCCGTGGAGCGCACCGAGCAAGAGAGACTTGGGGCTCAGGTCGGCGAGGTGCAGCAAGAGCTTCAGGCTCTCATGAAAAAACATGAGAGTTTGGAGCTTGAGTCAAAGGCGCAAGCATCCGAGCTCGCGTCGGCCCTTGAGACCGCCATGTCTGCCAAGGCTGAAGCCCAAAAGGCCCTCCAAGAGTTGGAGGAGATGAGGAAGATAGCAGCGGGTAAGGCATTCTTTATGCAAAGCAGAAATATAAAAGTAAACTACTTGTTACTTACCCGAATCCGGAGCTCTCCAGGGGCATTCGCAGATCTTCCCCGCAGCGTATCCGATGCCGCCGCATTCTATCAAGCTGAAGAGGGCAGATCAACGAAGAAGGTGTTCTGGTCTCAGTATTGTGAGGCCGGACACCCTATGCCCTTGAGCGACCAGCTGAAACAGCTGGTCGAGCTCCACAAGGCCGCCGAACAGGCCATGAAGGGCTTCATAGTTTGGCTGTGGCCCGGAGAGGCCCTGCCTGGGAGCTATTTCGGGCTGGTGCGGCGGCTGGTGGAGGCCTGTCCAAGGCTCGAGGTTATCAAGCACTCCGTCTGCATTGAAGGTGCCCGGAGGGCCCTTGCCCGTGCAAAGGTGCACTAGGGTAAGCTGGACGGTGAGAAGCTTGTGAGGGACGGGCCGCCGCCGGGGAAGGAGCATCGCAAGCCCGAGAACTACTACAAGGATGTTCTTGCAGGTGCCCGCCTTGTGGCGGATGAATGTACCAAGGATGTAATTTTTGAATGAACTCGCTCGTGTTTATCCTGTGCGCTGAAAACTTGTTCATATGCGCTAGGCAATGCTTATTAAATTTAAAATATTATTTTCTATGCGGCCGTTTATCAAAAATTGAGAGATGGTCAGTCGTCAGCTTCTGCCCCCGTGCCACTAGTGCTGGGGTGTTCAGGATAAACCTGAGCGCTCTTTTTCCCATGGTTGGGTCCTTCGAGGGAGGCGCTCAGCACAATGAACCAGGCAATCGGACTATAATGCTTGAACACTCTCATTTAGCCATAAAACTTCATAATTTTAAATTTCGGCGAAGCCCCTAGTTCGAAAGACCGAGTTCGGGGCGCTATCCATGCCTTGGCCGGACATAGCCAGCTCCTCGCTCGAAGCGGCATAAGTCTTTAGGGAATCGAAAAACCTCTCGAACAGCGACCGGTCTTTCGCCTTATCATGACAGCCAGTTTTAGCTTTCTCCACTGAGGTGCTTAACCCAGCTGAACCGAGGCACAATCGCAGTGGTTCTCCTAGTGCTACCTTAGCCGATAGAGCGGAACGTAAGGCACCAAAACATAGGAGCCGGGCAAACCCAACTATTGACCCAAATCATGATTCGGAGTCGATGCATATAGTGCTATAAGTTCGGGGTGCCGCACTTGTGAAAGTGTACGGACTTCTCACACCATAATGAGGGGTACTGAAGCCCCTGGCGTGTTTGCCGTACCATGGTGTACGGGTGCAATCATGTTATTTAATAAACAGATATATGAAAATAGGATAATGCAAAGAAAATAGACAAAAAGCTGTGCATTGTTTATAGAGCGGCTATTTATCAAAGCCGGACGATACAAGTAGTGCGATAAACAAAAAGATATTGGACTATTTAACATGTCCTGACCAGGGGCAGGCCGCGGAATTGTATTTAAAACAGGTATACTTCTCGTAACAGAGACCACCTGGGAGTTCCATAATGCAGCATGGCTTGTCTGCCTCCCTGTATCTTGCATCGTTTGTGCGGCGATCGAATTGCCGAACAGGTCGTTCGAAGTGTGGAGTCCTGAAAGTAAGAAGAAAAAAAGAATCCGACAGCCCCTAGTACGTTTTAAGACGTATTTTGGGTGTGCCGTTATTGTGCCCCTTCCCCTGTGCCCATGGTATTTCAAAGGCGCGGTTATGTACGCGAGGTACTGGTTTCGCTATGTCGCGAGGGCTTGGGTTGGGGCCGCATTGCTACGCCTGCTCAGAACGTGCCAGGCGGTCTTGTTGTAGGTTACTCCGGGTGCGCTTGGCAGTGTCCGGGCTTTTAACGGCCGTACTGGAGAGTTGCCTAAGAAGGCTGCTCTGTATTTCCGCTGCGAGAGCCGCCGTGTGCTCCTCCGTACGGAGGGAGCGTTTGATGTTTCCGTTGACCGTGATTACTCCTCGAGGGCCTGGCATCTTGAGCTTGAGATATGCATAGTGCGGCACCGTATTGAACTTTGCGAATGCGGTTCGTCCGAGCAGGGCGTGATAGCCACTGCGAAACGGGACTATATCGAAGATTAACTCTTCACTTCGGAAATTGTCCAGGGATCCGAAGACCACGTCAAGTGTTACTGAGCCTCTACAGTTGGCTTCTACACCTAGTATAATGCCTTAAAAGGTCGTTTTTGTGGGCTTAATCCTTGAGGGATTTATGCCCATTTTTCACACTGTATCCTGGTAAAGCAGGTTCAGGCTACTGCCGCCGTCCATGAGGACTATTGTGAGATGAAATCCGTCGATGATTGGGTCGAGAACCAATGCGGCGAAGCCGCCATGACGGATGCTAGTCGGATGGTCCCTTTGATCAAAGGTGATCGGGCAGGAGGACCATGGGTTGAACTTTGGGGCGACTGGCTCCATCGCATATACGTCCCGTAGCGCACGCTTCCGCTCCCTCCTAGGAATGTGGGTTGCGTATATCATGTTCACCGTCCGCACTTGTGAGGGAAAGCCCTTCTGTCCATTGTTGTTCGGCGGCCTGGGCTCCTCCTCGTCGTTGCTATGCAGCCCCTTGTCTTTGTTTTCGGCTCTTAACTTGCCTGCCTGCTTGAAAACCCAACAATCCCTGTTGGTGTGATTGGCTGGCCTTTCGGGGGTGCCATGTATCTGGCACAAGCGGTCGAGTATTGGGTCCAAACTGGACGGGCCCTGAGTATTCTTTTTGAATGGCTTTTTCCGCTGACCGGATTTATAGCCTCTGAATCTGGCATTAACTGCCGTATCTTCATTACTGTCGCTGCTAACGCGGCGTTTTTGCTTATTCCGACGTGTCCTGCCACTTTTGTCCTCGGTATCCGAATTACCAGGGTTCTTAGCTAAGTTATTACTGCGAGCTAGCCAGCTGTCTTCTCCCGCACAAAAGCGGGTCATGAGTGTCGTGAGGGCTGCCATAGATTTCGGATTTTCCTGTCCCAGGTGCCGGGCAAGCCACTCGTCGCGAATGTTATGTTTGAAGGCTGCTAGGGCCTCTGCGTTCGGATAGTCGACTATCTGGTTTTTCTTTGTTAGGAACCGTGTCCAGAATTGCCTGGCCGATTCCTCTGGCTGCTGAATTATGTGGCTTAAGTCGTCGGCATCCGGTGGTCGCACGTAAGTGTCCTGGAAGTTGTCGAGGAATGCGGCCTCCAGGTCCTCCCAAGAACCGATTGAGTCTGCTGGCAAGCTGTTAAGCCAATGCCGGGCCGGTCCTTTAAGTTTGAGCGGGAGGTATTTGATGGCGTGTAAATCATCGCCGTGTGCCATGTGGATGTGAAGGAGATAATCCTCGATCCATACCGCCGGATCTGTTGTGCCATCGTATGATTCGATGTTAACGGGTTTGAAACCCTCAGGGATTTTATGATCCATTACTTTATCCGTGAAGCATAGTGGGTGTGCGGCGCCCCTGTACTGGGCTATATCACGACGCAGCTCGGAAGAGTTATGTTTGTTGTGTTCGGCCCGGCCAGATTTGTTGTATCCGGAGTGAAGATCACCGTCACGTGCCATAGGGCGCCTGTGCGATCCGTAGATCGATCTTGTTTGTCTTGCCTTATCCTCCAGTACGTCTCGCAGGTCTGGCGTGTTTTCCCGTGCCTTAGTTGAGCGGCGTCGGGGCATGGCTTGGGTGGAGGGCCGAGAGGCCTCTCTGTCACGGCCGCGGGGTGGCCGGTCTGCCATGTCGTGCGCTGGTGATGTAGGCGCTTCCTCCTCTGATCGGGGTAGCGGCCTGCGCTTTGGGTAACTCTTGGAGGGGCATTCGAGTTCATACTCTTCGGCCGCAAGGACTTTAGTCCATCTATCAGCTAGCAAATCTTGGTCAGCTCTAAGTTGTTGCTTCTTTTTCTTGAGGCTGTTTGCCGTGTCTAAAAGCCTGCGTTTGAAATGCTCTTGTTCGGCGGGGTCTGATGGTACGACGAACTCGTCGTCATCGAGGCTTGCCTTGTCTTCGGAGGGAGCCATATAGTTATCATCCTCAACCTCTCGGTCTGCCGCTCTCTCATGAGGGCTGGCTTCTCCATCTTCCTGCGCCGAATCTTGATGGGGTGGGTGTTCTTCGGCACTATCCGGGGTAGTATTATCTCCCGTGCCGGAATCTCCGTTTTTGCTTTGGCGGGATTTAGAGCGGCGCCGCTGACGCCGGCGCTTTGGCTGTTTCTTGGAGGGATCATCCCCCGCTGTTCCATCGCCATCTCCATCTTTTGGAGTGTCCACCATATATATGTCATATGACGAGGTGGCCTTCCAGCGCCCTACAGGTGCTGGTTCCTGTTCGTCTCCTACATCGTCGTCCATACCGTCGATGTCTTCGGAGCCGAAGTCGAGCATGTCGGTTAAATCGTCGACAGTGGCTACAAAGTGGGTGGTGGGCGGGCTTTGAATTTCTTCATCGTCCGTATCCCATCCTCGCTAACCGTAGTCCGGCCAGGGCTCTCCTGATAAAGAGAGAGACTTGAGAGAATTTAGGATGTTGCCAAAAGGCGAGTGCTGAAAGATGTCCGCAGCGGTGAACTCCATTATCAGCGCCCAATCGGATTCGATTGGCAGGGGCGCGGGGGTTTCGGAGTCCGGGGAGGAGTCCGGACCCTCGGAGTCATGGGTCATGCAGAGTGCGTGGCTGGCGTTCGGCTCGATCGCCTTTGAGATCGCAGCCCCCGAGGTGACGTCCAACCGCTCATCCTCGATCAGCGCAATAGGCTCCGAGTTAAGGGTCGGAACCGGTGCGGGTGCGGCCTCCAGGACACTGTTTGGAGGCAGAGCTAGATCATGCCCCTCGAGATAGTGCGGCGCGCTTGGCCGTGGCTCAAATCCGTCGAAGATTAAGTCTCCGCGGATATTAGCCGTGTAGTTTAAGCTTCCAAACCAGACTTGATGGCCAGGGGCGTAGCTTTCGATCTACTCCAGGTGGCCAAGCGAATTGGCCCGCAGAGCGAAGCCGCCGAAGACGAAGATCTGTCCGAGGAGAAAAGTCTCACCCTGGATCTCATCGTTGTTGATGATCAAAGGAGCCATCGGGCCTAAAGGCGACAACAAAGAGGAACTCTCAATGAAAGCACCAATGTCGGTGTCAAAACCGGCGGATCTCGGGTAGGGGGTCCCAAACTGTGCGTCAAGGCCGGATGGTAACAGGAGACAAGGGACACGATGTTTTTACCCAGGTTTGTGCCCTCTTGATGGAGGTAATACCCTACTCCTGCTTGATTAATATTGATGATATGGGTAGTACAAGAGTAGATCTACCACAAGATCAAGGAGGCTAAACCCTAGAAGCTAGCCTATGGTATGATTGTTGTGTATGGAGTTGATTGTCCTACGGACTACAACCCTCCGGTTTATATAGACACCGGATAGGGTTAGGGTTACACAGAGTCGGTTACAATGGTAGGAGATCCTGAATATCCGCATCGCCAAGCTTGCCTTCCACGCCAAGGAAAGTTCCATCCGGACACGGGACGAAGTCTTCAATCTTGTATCTTCATAGTCCACGAGTCCGGCGATGGTATAGTCCGGCTACCCGAACACCCCCTAATCCAGGACTCCCTCACATGCCATCTCCGGCGAGGGACTCTTCTACCTGCAATACCATGAAGATGATACATCTCCGTCGTATCTACTTTTCCAAACACTTTTGCCCTTGTTTTGGACTCTAACTTGCATGATTTGAATGGAACTAACCCGGACTGATGCTGTTTTCAGCAGAATTGCCATGGTGTTATTTTTGTGTAGAAATAAAAGTTCTCGAAATGACCTGAAAATCAATGGAGATTATTTTTGGAAATAATAAAAATACTGGGGAAAGAATCAAGGCCTGGGGGCCCACACCCTGTCCACGAGGGTGGGGGTGCGCCTGCCCCCCGTGTGCGCGCCCCCTGCCTTGTGGGCCCCCTGGAGCTCCACCGACCTCAACTCCAACTCTATATATTCACGTTCGGGGAGAAAAAAAGTCAGAGAGAAGAATTCATCGCATTTTACAATACGGAGCCGCCGCCAAACCCTAATCTCTCTCGGGAGGGCTGATGTGGAGTCCGTTCGGGGCTCCGGAGAAGGGAATCCATCGCCATCGTCATCATCAACCAGCCTCCATCACCAATTTCATGATGCTCACCGCCGTGCGTGAGTAATTCCATCGTAGGCTTGCTGGATGGTGATGGGTTGGGTGAGATTTATCATGTAATCGAGTTAGATTTGTTAGGGTTTGATCCATAGTATCCACTATGTTCTGAGATTGATGTTGCAATGACTTTGCTATGCTTAACGCTTGTCTAGGGCCCGAGTGCCATGATTTCAGATCTGAACATATTATGTTTTCATGAATATATGGGAGTTATTGATCCTATCTTGCAAGTCATTAGTCACCTACTACGTGTTATGATCTGGCAACCCCAAAGTGACAATAATCAGGACAACTCCCGGTGATGACCGTAGTTTGAGGAGTTCATGTATTCACCATGTGTTAATGCTTTGGTCTGGTACTCTATTAAAAGGAGGCCTTAATATCCCTTAGTTTCCATTAGGACCCCGCTGCCACGGGAGGGTAGGACAAAAGATGTCATGCAAGTTCTTTCCCATAAGCACGTATGACTATATTCGGAATATATGCCTACATTACATTGATGAATTGGAGCTAGTTCTGTGTCACCCTATGTTATAACTGTTGCATGAATAATCGCATCCGGCATAATTCTCCATCACCGATCCAATGCCTACGAGCTTTTCACATATTGTTCTTCGCTTATTTACTTTTCCGTTGCTGCTGTTACAATCACTACAAAACTGCTATCACTGTTACTTTTGCCGCAGTTACCGTTACTTCCATACTACTTTGCTACTAAATACTTTGCTGCAGATACTAAGTTATCCAGGTGTGGTTGAATTGACAACTCAACTATTAATACTTGAGAATATTCTTTGGCTCCCCTTGTGTCGAATCAATAAATTTGGGTTGAATACTCTACCCTCGAAAACTGTTGCTATCCCCTATAGTTGTGGGTTATCAATACTATTTTCTAGCGCCGTTGCCAGGGAGCATAGCTCTATTCTTTGAGTCACTTGGGATTTATATCTACTGGTCACTATGAGGAACTTGAAAGACGAAAAAACCAAAATTTATCCCTCAACTACAAGGGGAGGTAAGGAACTGCCATCTAGCTCTGCACTTGATTCGCCTTCTGTTTTGAGTAAGCTTGCGACACCTTAACCTGCTTCTGCCATTAATTCTGATATGTCGCATGTTATTGATGATGTCACTTCTGCTATGCATGATACTTATGATGAAACTACTTCTATGCTTGACACTAGTGTCCCACTTGGTGAATTTCTTGATGAACAACTTGCTAGGGCTAGAGAGAATGAAATTATTGAAACTGATAATATTGATGAAAGTGATGATGAAGATTCTCCCCCTAGATATGAATTGCTTGTTGTGCCTGAGGGTTATGTTATGGATGAAGAAACTGCTAGAGACTTTCTTGCTTGCAATGATAGGAGTGATCTTAAGAAATTATTAGCTAAGTTGAAAGAAAAATCTTTGAATGCTAGAATGAAATATGACCTTGCTGATGCTACTTCACCTATCTTTGTTACTGATAAGGATTATGATTTCTCTGTCGATCCTGAGATAACTACTCTGGTTGAATATGATCCTTTTTATGGCTATGAATCTGAAACTATTGTGGCACATCTTACTAAATTAAATGATATAGCCACCCTATTCACTAATGATGAGAAAACTCGCTACTACTATATCCTTAAATTATTTTCGTTCTCATTAGAGGGTGATGCTAAAACATGATTTAATTCTCTTGATCCTGGTTGTGTGCGTAGTCCCCAGGATACGATATATTACTTCTCGGCTAAATATTTCCCCGCTCATAAGAAACAAGCTGCTTTAAGGGAAATATATAATTTTGTGAAAATTGAAGAAGAGAGTCTCCCACAAGCTTGGGGGAGGCTTCTCCAATTACTTAATGCTTTGCCTGATCACCCTCTCAAGAAAAATGAAATACTTGATATCTTTTATAATGGACTAACCGATGCTTCTAGAGGCCACCTAGATAGTTGTGCTGGTTGTGTTTTCAGGGAAAGAACTATTGATGAAGCTGAAATTCTATTGAATAATATGTTGACCAATGAAAATAATTGGACACTTCCTGAACCAACTCCTGAGCCAACTCCGAAGAAAAGGGGTATTCTATTTCTCAGTCCTGAAGATATGCAAGAGGCAAAGAAATCTATGAAAGAAAAAGGTATTAAAACTGAAGATGTTAAGAATTTACCTCCTGTTGAAGAAATACATGGTCTTAATTCATCACCTATTGAAGAAATACATGGTCTTGATAACCCGACACAGGTAGTAAAGGCAAATTCTCTCTATAGATATGATAAAGCTGAAATCCTGCCTACTAAGTTTGCTAGCCAATGCTTAGATGAGTTTGATAATTTTATGGTTAAGAAAGAAGATTTCAATGCTTATTTTGGTAGACAATTAACACGCAATGCTTATATGATTGAACACTTGAGTGATTATATGTCTAGAGTTAAAGGTGAACTTAAACTCATTAGTAAACATGCTTGTATGGTTACCACTCAAGTAGAACAAGTACTTAAAGCTCAGAATGATTTGCTCAATGAATTAAATAATAAGAAGAATGATAATGTTGTTAGAGTTAAAACTAGAGGGGGTAAAATGACTCAGGAACCTTTGTATCCTGAGGGCCACCCTAAGAGAATTGAGCAAGATTCTCAGAGAACTAATGTTGATGCACCTAGTCCTTCTAAGAAAAAGAAAAAGAAAAATGATAGGACTTTGCATGCTTCTAGTGAACCTGTTGTAGACACACCTGAGAATCCCAATGATATTTCTATTTCTGATGCTGAAACACAATCTGGTAATGAACATGAACCTAGTGATAATGTTAATGATGATGTTCATGTTGATGCTCAACCTAGCAATGACAATCATGTAGAAACTGAACCTGCTGTTGATCTTGATAACCCACAATCAAATAATCAACGTTATGATAAGAGAGACTTTGTTGCTAGAAAGCATGGTAAAGAAAGAGAACCATGGGTTCAGAAACCCATGCCTTTTCCTCGCAAACCATCCAAGAAAAAGGATGATGAGGATTTTGACCGCTTTACTGAAATGATTAGACCTATCTTCTTGCGTATGCAATTTACTGATATGATTAAAATGAATCCTTATGCTAAGTATATGAAGGATATTATTACAAATAAGAGAAAGATACCGGAAGCTGAAATTTCCACCATGCTTGCTAATTATACTTTTCAGGGTGGAATACCTAAGAAACTTGGAGATCTAGGAGTACCAACTATACCATGCTCCATTAAAATAAACTATGTTAGAACTGCTTTATGTGATCTTGGAGCCGGTGTTAGTGTTATGCCTCTCTCTTTATATCGTAGACTTGATTTGAATAAATTGACACCTACTGAAATATCTTCTTGATATCCCCGAGGACGACAGTATGTCTATTATTCTTGGAAGACTCTTTTTTAATACTGCAAGGGCTATTATTGCAACAAGGGCAATGCCACTTTTCATGTTAATGGTAATGAGCATGTGGTACACTTTCCGAGGAAACAACCTCAAGTCCACAGTATCAATTCTATTGGAAAAATTCCATCAATTATTATTGGAGGTTTTGAATTTCCTCTTCGTATTATCAAAAAGAGATATGATATTCTTATTATTGGGGACGTGCATATCCCCGTTGAGGTAACATAGTGTTATTCGAAATTTCTCCGGTTTCATGTTATTCGTAATGAGTTTGTTAACAAGACCTGATCAACCTTGTTAGTGGATTCCTTTTGATGAGCATGAGATGGACGAAGTTAGAAAGCACAACCTTCTGTACCCTCCTTTTACTTTCTGTTATTTAGAATAAATAAAGCAAAAATAGTATTTTTCTGCAGGTTATCTGAATTATTCGTGCAATAAAAATAATACCCAGAAAATAAAAGTTCTCCAAATGCCCCGAAATTGAAATATGATTTTTTATGGAATATTTGAGAATATCTGGAACTGAGAACACAACAGGGGGAGCAAGCACCTGGCCACGAGGGTCCAGGGCACGCCCACCCCCCTGGGCGCACCCCCTGCCTCGTGGGCCCATGGTGGGTCCCCTCCACTTATTCCAGCCACCACACACTCCTTCTTCCTCCCAAAAAAATTACCAACCAGCTCAAGCACGAGTTCTAGCTCATTTTGTTGAGATTTTCGATCTCCTAGCTCAAAGCTCCACTCACAAAACTGCTTTGGGGGATTGTTCTTCGGTATGTGACTCCTCCAGTGGTCCAATTAGTTTTTGTTCTAGTGCTTTATTCATTGCAATTTTTTGCTGCCTAGGTGACCCTGTTCTTGAGCTTGCATGTCAAATTTATATGGTCCCAAGTAGTTCTAATGCATGATATAGTCTCTAGGCACTTGTGGGAGTAGTTGCTATCAATTTTGTTGAGTTTGGTTCACTTTTATTTTGAGTTGCTAAAAATTTCAGAAATTTTTAGAAAATGATGAAGAGATTTTTGAGGGGTGCTTCCAGCCGAAGCTCGAAGGATAAGCAAAGTGAAGAAGATGAGAGGCCCAAATATAATCTCCCTCCACGGAAGTTCGGCCTTGTGAATGGCCTTGTGATAATTTCTTGAGAGCAGCCGGGATTTATGATGATTTTTATGAGTTGGCTGACAATGCAGGCCTCACCGACTTCCTCCGCGACCAACGCGAACAGTATCTCTTACTCACTAATATTTTTCTGCAAAATTTTCATTTCCATGCTAGGAGGGCACCACCTTCGGTGGATTTCTATTTATATGATGAGTATAAGGAGATGTCCCTCTATGAATTTTGTGAGGTTTGCAAGTTGCCCTTTTCGGGCAGCGTAGAGGAACCACATCGTAACGATGTGGAGGGGTTTATTGATACAATTGTTGTAGGGGAAACTAGGAAGGTTTCCTATGCAAGAATTACTAGCATACATTTTCCTGTTTTACGCTACTTTGCAATATTTGCTAGTAGATGCTTAATTGGTCGCGGAAACTGTGGAAACCTTAGTGCCCATAATATTGTTATTTTGTGCCATGCCTTGTTCTGTGATGACACATTTAGTATGGGTGCTATTGTTGCAAAACGATTGAATTTTAACCGTACTAAGGGCCCCATCTTGGGAGGCATCTTCGCCTCACGCCTCGCTGCACATTTTAACATACCTATTAGACATTATGAGAAAGAGCCTCCTGTTTTTCTAGACTATAAGAGTATGGTAGCACATGATTTTATTGTTAAGAATAGGGAAAAGACGCTTAAGTACAAACTGATCTTTGATAAAATTCGCCCTAAGATTAGTACTTTGGCTGCCCCTTCCTTGTTTGACTTATCTGCAGGCCAGTACCTTGTTCCGCCGGAGGCTATTCACGCCTACTGAAACCCCAAACCAACTACAGAGCCAGAGACGGAACCACAATTTGTCCTTCACGACAGTCTGTTTACCAGTGGGATCCGGAGGAGATTGCCAACTAGTGGCAACCCGAGGCTCCAACACAGTACGACCCCAACTACAACTTTGGACATCCGCCAGGCTAGCCGTGGCCATAGACCAACTTAGGCCAAAATCCTAAGCTTGGGGGAGTACGTATTTCTCACCGACATTACATCCACATTCACGCACTCATGCTAGTTGTCAGTTCTCATACTTTTTCACTGTAATATCCATGCTAGTTTATTTCCCTTTTTATGCTTTCTTCTTGTGTGTTCGAAAAACCTTAAGAAAAAAATTAGTTGTAGCTTTTAGCTAGTTTACTTTTCATGTTGTAGTAGTAGTAATTAAAAGAAAACCCAAAAAGATTTCTTGTTCTTCTTTTGCTTGTTGGGAGCTTTCCCGTGTAAATACTTTTATTTCTTTTCCTTTCTTTTGGGGGTAGAGAGGAGAAGACCATAATGAAAATGTTGAAGTGGCTCTTATATGCATTATTGTTGATTTAACCAAGAGCCCATATTACCTTGTTGTTGGGGAACGTAGTAATTTCAAAAAATTTCCTACGCACACGCAAGATCATGGTGATGCATAGCAACGAGAGGAGAGTATGATCTACGTACCCTTGTCGATTGCAACGGAAGCGTTTGACACAACGTAGAGGAAGTAGTCGTACGTCTTCTTCCCGGTCCGACCGATCCAAGCACCGTTACTCCGGCACCTCCGAGTTCTTAGCACACGTTCAGCTCGATGACGATCCCCGGGCTCCGATCCAGCAAAGCGTCGGGGAAGAGTTCCGTCAGCACGACGGCGTGGTGATGATCTTGATGTACTACTGACGCAGGGCTTCGCCTAAGCATTGCGACAATATGACCGAGGTGGAATTTGGTGGAAGGGGGCACCGCACACGGCTAAGGAACGATCTCAAGGATCAACTTGTGTGTCTATGGGGTGCCCCCTGCCTCCGTATATAAAGGATCCAAGGGGTAGGGGCTGGCCGGCCAAGGGTGGCGCGCCAGGAGAGTCCTACTCCCTCCGGGAGTAGGATCCCCCCCCCCCCAATCCTAGTTGGAATAGGATTCCTCAAAGGGGGAGAGAGAGGGGGGGCCGGCCACCTCTCCTAGTCCTAATAGGACTAGGGGAGGGGGGAGGCGCGCAGCCCATGAGGGCAGCCCTTTCACCTTTCCACCAAGGCCCATGTTGGCCCATTTGGCTCCCGGGGGGTTCCGGTAACCCTCCCGGTATTCCGGTAAAATCCTGATTTCACCTGGAACACTTCCGATGTCCAAACATAGGCTTCCAATATATCAATATTTACGTCTCGACCATTTCGAGACTCCTCGTCATGTCCGTGATCATATCCGGGACTCCGAACAACCTTCGGTACATCAAAATGCATAAACTCATAATAACTGTCATCGTAACGTTAAGCGTGCGGACCCTACGGTTCGAGAACAATGTAGACATGACCGAGACACATCTCCGGTCAATAACCAATAGCGGGACCTGGATGCCCATATTGGCTCCTACATATTCTACGAAGATCTTTATCGGTCAGACCGCATAACAACATACGTTGTTCCCTTTGTCATCGGTATGTTACTTGCCCGAGATTCGATCGTCAGTATCCAATACTTAGTTCAATCTCGTTACCGGCAAGTCTCTTTACTCGTTCCGTAATACATCATCCCGCAACTAATTCATTAGTTGCAATGCTTGCAAGGCTTAAGTGATGTGCTTTACCGAGAGGGCCCAGAGATACCTCTCCGACGATCGGAGTGACAAATCCTAATCTCGAAATACGCCAACCCAACATCTACCATTGGAGACACCTGTAGTACTCCTTTATAATCACCCAGTTACGTTGTGACGTTTGGTAGTACCCGAAGTGTTCCTCCGGCAAACGGGAGTTGCATAATCTTATAGTCATAGGAACATGTATAAGTCATGGATAAAGCAATAGCAACATACTAAACGATCGGGTGCTAAGCTAATATAATGGGTCATGTCAATCAGATCATTCAACTAATGATGTGACCTCGTTAATCAAATAACAACTCTTTGTTCATGGTTAGGAAACATAACCATCTTTGATTAACGAGCTAGTCTAGTAGAGGCATACTAGTGACACTCTGTTTGTCTATGTATTCACACATGTATTATGTTTCCAGTTAATACAATTCTAGCATGAATAATAAACCTTTATCATGATATAAGGAAATAAATAATAACTTTATTATTGCCTCTAGGGCATATTTCCTTCAGTCTCCCACTTGCACTAGAGTCAATAATCTAGATTACACTGTAATGATCCTAACACCCATGGAGTCTTGGTGCTGATCATGTTTTGCTCGTGGAAGAGGCTTAGTCAACGGGTCTGCAACATTCAGATCCGTATGTATCTTGCAAATCTCTATGTCTCCCACCTGGACTAGATCCCGGATGGAGTTGAAGCGTCTCTTGATGTGTTTGGTCCTTTTGTGAAATCTGGATTCCTTTGCCAAGGCAATTGCACCAGTATTGTCACAAAAGATTTTCATTGGACCCGATGCACTAGGTATGACACCTAGATCGGATATGAACTCCTTCATCCAGACTCCTTTGTTTGCTGCTTCCGAAGCAGCTATGTACTCCGCTTCACATGTAGATCCCGCTACGGCGCTTTGTTTAGAACTGCACCAACTGACAGCTCCACCGTTTAATGTAAACACGTATCCGGTTTGCGATTTAGAATCGTCCGAATCAGTGTCAAAGCTTGCATCAACGTAACCTCTTACGGTGAGCTCTTTGTCACCTCCATATATGAGAAACATATCCTTAGTCCTTTTCAGGTATTTCAGGATGTTCTTGACCGCTGTCCAGTGATCCACTCCTGGATCACTTTGGTACCTCCCGGCTAAACTTATAGCAAGGCACACATCAGGTCTGGTACACAGCATTGCATACATGATAGAGCCTATGGCTGAAGCATAGGGAACATCTTTCATTTTCTCTCTATCTTCTGCAGTGGTCGGGCTTTGAGTCTTACTCAATCTCACACCTTGTAACAAAGGCAAGAACCCTTTCTTTGCTTGATCCATTTTGAACTTATTCAAAATCTTGTCAAGGTATGTGCTTTGTGAAAGTCCAATTAAGCGTCTTGATCTATCTCTATAGATCTTTATGCCTAATATGTAAGCAGCTTCTCCGAGGTCTTTCATTGAAAAACTTTTATTCAAGTATCCCTTTATGCTATCCAGAAATTCTATATCATTTCCAATCGGTAATATGTCATCCACATATAATATTAGAAATGCTACAGAGCTCCCACTCACTTTCTTGTAAATACAGGCTTCTCCGAAAGTCTGCATAAAACCAAATGCTTTGATCACACTATCAAAGCGTTTATTCCAACTCCGAGAGGCTTGCACCAGTCCATAAATGGATCGCTGGAGCTTGCACACTTTGTCAGCTCCCTTTGGATCGACAAAACCTTTCGGTTGCATCATATACAACTCTTCTTCCAGAAATCCATTCAGGAATGCAGTTTTGACATCCATCTGCCAAATTTCATAATCATAAAATGCGGCAATTGCTAACATGATTCGGACAGACTTAAGCATCGCTACGGGTGAGAAAGTCTCATCGTAGTCAATCCCTTGAACTTGTCGAAAACCTTTTGCGACAAGTCGAGCTTTGTAGACAGTAACATTACCATCAGCGTCAGTCTTCTTCTTAAAGATCCATTTGTTCTCAATTGCTTGCCGATCATCGGGCAAGTCAACCAAAGTCCATACTTTGTTCTCATACATGGATCCCATCTCAGATTTCATGGCTTCAAGCCACTTTGCGGAATCTGGGCTCACCATCGCTTCTTCATAGCTCGTAGGTTCATCATGATCTAATATCATGACCTCCAGAACAGGATTACCATACCACTCTGGTGCGGATCTCACTCTGGTTGATCTACGAGGTTCAGTAGTATCTTGATCTAAAGTTTCATGATCATCATCATTAGCTTCCTCACTTATTGGTGTAGGTGTCGCAGAAACAGTTTTCTGTGATGTACTACTTCTCAATAAAGGAGTAGGTACAGTTACCTCGTCAAGTTCTACTTTCCTCCCACTCACTTCTTTCGAAAGAAACTCCTTCTCTAGAAAGTTTCCGAACTTAGCAACAAAAGTCTTGCCTTCGGATCTGTGATAGAAGGTGTATCCAACAGTTTCCTTTGGATATCCTATGAAGACACATTTCTCCGATTTGGGTTCGAGCTTATCAGGTTGAAGCTTTTTCACATAAGCATCGCAGCCCCAAACTTTAAGAAACGACAACTTTGGTTTCTTGCCAAACCATAGTTCATAAGGCGTCGTCTCAACGGATTTAGATGGTGCCCTATTTAACGTGAATGCGGCCGTCTCTAGAGCGTATCCCCAAAATGATAGCGGTAAATAAGTAAGAGACATCATAGATCGCACCATATCTAGTAAAGTACGATTACGACGTTCGGACACACCATTACGCTGTGGTGTTCCGGGTGGCGTGAGTTGCGAAACTATTCCACAATTTTTCAAATGTACACAAAACTCGTAACTCAAATATTCTCCTCCACGATTAGATCGTAGAAACTTTATTTTCTTGTTACGATGATTTTCAACTTCACTCTGAAATTCTTTGAACTTTTCAAATGTTTCAGACTTGTGTTTCATTAAGTAGATATACCCATATCTGCTTAAGTCATCTGTGAAGGTGAGAAAATAACGATATCTGCCACGAGCCTCAATATTCATCGGTCCACATACATCGGTATGTATGATTTCCAACAAATCTGTTGCTCTCTCCATCGTACCGGAGAACGGTGTTTTAGTCATCTTGCCCAAGAGGCACGGTTCGCAAGTACCAAGTGATTCATAATCAAGTGGTTCCAAAAGTCCATCAGTATGGAGTTTCTTCATGCGCTTTACACCGATATGACCTAAACGACAGTGCCACAAATAAGTTGCACTTTCATTATCAACTCTGCATCTTTTGGTTTCAACATTATGAATATGTGTATCACTACTATCGAGATTCATCAAAAATAGACCACTCTTCAAAAGTGCATGACCATAAAAGATATTACTCATATAAATAGAAACCATTATTCTCTTATTTAAATGAATAACCGTCTCGCATTAAACAAGATCCAGATATAATGTTCATGCTCAACGCTGGCACCAAATAACAATTATTTAGGTCTAATATTAATCCCGAAGGTAGATGTAGAGGTAGCGTGCCGACCGCGATCACATCGACTTTGGAACCGTTTCCCACGCGCATCGTCACCTCGTCCTTTGCTAGTGTCCGCTTATTCTGTAGTCCCAGTTTCGAGTTGCAAATATTAGCAACAGAACCAGTATCAAATACCCAGGTGCTACTGCGAGCATTAGTAAGGTACACATCAATAACATGTATATCACATATACCTTTGTTCACCTTGCCATCCTTCTTATCCGCCAAATACTTGGGGCAGTTTCGCTTCCAGTGACCAGTCTGCTTGTAGTAGAAGCACTCAGTTTCAGGCTTAGGTCCAGACTTGGGTTTCTTCTCTTGAGCAGCAACTCGCTTGCCGTTCTTCTTGAAGTTCCCCTTTTTCTTCCCTTTGCCCTTTTTCTTGAAACTAGTGGTTTTGTTAACCATCAACACTTGATGCTCCTTCTTGATTTCTACCTCCGCAGCTTTTAGCATTGCGAATAGCTCAGGAATAGTCTTGTTCATCCCTTGCATATTATAGTTCATCACGAAGCTCTTGTAGCTTGGTGGCAGTGATTGGAGAATTCTGTCAATGACGCAATCATCTGGAAGAGTAACTCCCAATTGAATCAAGTGATTATTATACCCAGACATTTTGAGTATATGCTCACTGACAGAACTGTTCTCCTCCATCTTGCAGCTATAGAACTTATTGGAGACTTCATATCTCTCAATCCGGGCATTTGCTTGAAATATTAACTTCAACTCCTGGAACATCTCATATGCTCCATGACGTTCAAAACGTCGTTGAAGTCCCGGTTCTAAGCCGTAAAGCATGGCACACTGAACTATCGAGTAGTCATCAGCTTTGCTCTGCCAGACGTTCATAACTTCTGGTGTTGCTCTAGCAGCAGGCCTGGCACCTAGCGGTGCTTCCAGGACGTAATTCTTCTGTGCAGCAATGAGGATAATCCTCAAGTTACGGACCCAGTTCGTGTAATTGCTACCATCATCTTTCAACTTTGCTTTCTCAAGGAACTCATTAAAATTTAACGGAACAATAGCACGAGCCATCTATCTACAATCAACATAAACAAGCAAGATACTATCAGGTACTAAGTTCATGATAAGTTTATGTTTAGTTAATCAAATTAATTAAGAACTCCCACTTAGATAGACATCCCTCTAATCCTCTAAGTGATCACGTGATCCAAATCAACTAAACCATAACCGATCATCACGTGATATGGAGTAGTTTTCAATGGTGAACATCGTTATGTTGATCATATCTACTATATGATTCACGCTCGACCTTTCGGTCTCTGTGTTCCGAGGTCATATCTTATATGCATAGCTCGTCAAGTATAACCTGAGTATTCCGCGTGTGCAACTGTTTTGCACCTGTTGTATTTGAACGTAGAGCCTATCACACCCGATCATCACGTGGTGTCTCAGCACGAAGAACTTTTGCAACGGTGCATACTCAGGGAGAACACTTCTTGATAATTTAGTGAGAGATCATCTTATAATGCTACCGTCAATCAAAGCAAGATAAGATGCATAAAAAGATAAACATCACATGCAATCAATATAAGTGATATGATATGGTCATCATCATCTTGTGCTTGTGATCTCCATCTCTGAAGCACCGTCATGATCACCAACGTCACCGGCTCGACACCTTGATCTCCATCGTAGCATCGTTGTCGTCTCGCCAATCTTATGCTTCCACGACTATCACTACCGCTTAGTAATAAAGTAAAGCATTACATCGCGATTGCATTGCATACAATAAAGCGACAACCATATGGCTCCTGCCAGTTGCCGATAACTCGGTTACAAAACATGATCATCTCATACAATAAAATTTAGCATCATGTCTTGACCATATCACATCACAACATGCCCTGCAAAAACAAGTTAGACGTCCTCTACTTTGTTGTTGCAAGTTTTACGTGGCTGCTACGGGCTTAAGCAAGAACTCATCTTACCTACGCATCAAAACCACAACGATAGTTTGTCAAATAGACTCCGTTTTAACCTTCTCAAGGACCGGGCGTAGCCACACTCGGTTCAACTAAAGTTGGAGAGACAGTCTTCCGCAAGCCATCTATGTGCAAAGCACGTCGAGGGAACCGGTCTCGCGTAAGAGTACGTGTAAGGTTGGTCCGGATCGTCTCGTCCAACAATACCGCTGAACCAAAGTATGACATGCTGGTAGGCAGTATGACTTGTATCGTCCACAACTCACTTGTGTTCTACTCGTGCAAATAACATCAAACCATAAAAAACCTAGGCTCGGATGCCACTGTTGGGGAACGTAGTAATTTCAAAAAAATTCCTACGCACACGCAAGATCATGGTGATGCATAGCAACGAGAGGAGAGTATGATCTACGTACCCTTGTAGATTGCAACGGAAGCGTTTGACACAACGTAGAGGAAGTAGTCGTACGTCTTCTTCCCGGTCCGACCGATCCAAGCACCGTTACTCCGGCACCTCCGAGTTCTTAGCACACGTTCAGCTCGATGACGATCCCCGGGCTCCGATCCAGCAAAGCGTCGGGGAAGAGTTCCGTCAGCACGACGGCGTGGTGACGATCTTGATGTACTACTGACGCAGGGCTTCGCCTAAGCACTGCGACAATATGACCGAGGTGGAATTTGGTGGAAGGGGGCACCGCACACGGCTAAGGAACGATCTCAAGGATCAACTTGTGTGTCTATGGGGTGCCCCCTGCCTCCGTATATAAAGGATCCAAGGGGGAGGGGCTGGCCGGCCAAGGGTGGCGCGCCAGGAGAGTCCTACTCCCTCCGGGAGTAGGATTCCCCCCCCCCCCCAATCCTAGTTGGAATAGGATTCCTCAAAGGGGGAGAGAGAGAGGGGGCCGGCCACCTCTCCTAGTCCTAATAGGACTAGGGGAGGGGGGAGGCGCGCAGCCCATGAGGGCAGCCCTTTCACCTTTCCACCAAGGCCCATGTTGGCCCATTTGGCTCCCGGGGGGTTCCGGTAACCCTCCCGGTATTCCGGTAAAATCCTGATTTCACCTGGAACACTTCCGATGTCCAAACATAGGCTTCCAATATATCAATATTTACGTCTCGACCATTTCGAGACTCCTCGTCATGTCCGTGATCATATCCGGGACTCCGAACAACCTTCGGTACATCAAAATGCATAAACTCATAATAATTGTCATCGTAACGTTAAGCGTGCGGACCCTACGGTTCGAGAACAATGTAGACATGACCGAGACACATCTCCGGTCAATAACCAATAGCGGGACCTGGATGCCCATATTGGCTCCTACATATTCTATGAAGATCTTTATCGGTCAGACCGCATAACAACATACGTTGTTCCCTTTGTCATCGGTATGTTACTTGCCCGAGATTCGATCGTCAGTATCCAATACTTAGTTCAATCTCGTTACCGGCAAGTCTCTTTACTCGTTCCGTAATACATCATCCCGCAACTAATTCATTAGTTGCAATGCTTGCAAGGCTTAAGTGATGTGCTTTACCGAGAGGGCCCAGAGATACCTCTCCGACGATCGGAGTGACAAATCCTAATCTCGAAATACGCCAACCCAACATCTACCATTGGAGACACCTGTAGTACTCCTTTATAATCACCCAGTTACGTTGTGACGTTTGGTAGTACCCGAAGTGTTCCTCCGGCAAACGGGAGTTGCATAATCTTATAGTCATAGGAACATGTATAAGTCATGGATAAAGCAATAGCAACATACTAAACGATCGGGTGCTAAGCTAATATAATGGGTCATGTCAATCAGATCATTCAACTAATGATGTGACCTCGTTAATCAAATAACAACTCTTTGTTCATGGTTAGGAAACATAACCATCTTTGATTAACGAGCTAGTCTAGTAGAGGCATACTAGTGACACTCTGTTTGTCTATGTATTCACACATGTATTATGTTTCCAGTTAATACAATTCTAGCATGAATAATAAACCTTTATCATGATATAAGGAAATAAATAATAACTTTATTATTGCCTCTAGGGCATATTTCCTTCACTTGTCTTCTCATGTTTATTGAATGCTTGCATATTCCAGCTTACTCCAATGCACGTGCACCACTATTATTATTCACATTGTTCGGTCGTGCAAGTGAAAGGCAATAATGACGATATATGATGGACTGACTGAGATAAGAAAAGCTGGTATGAACTCGACCTCTCTTGTTTTTGTAAATATGATTAGTTCATCGTTCCTGATTCAGCCTATTATGAATAAACATGTTTGCAATGACAATTAGAGATTATAGTTGCTCATGCCATGCTTAATTAGCTAGGAGTTTATAATGGTTTACCTTGCGTGCCAACATGCTATTAAAATGGTTGTGATGTGGTATGATAGGGTGGTATCCTCCTTTGAATGATTCAAGTGACTGGAATTGGCACATGTTCACACATGTAGTTGAAACAAAATTAACATAGGCTTCACGATATTTATGTTCATGGTGGATTATATCCTACTCATACTTGCACTCAATGTTTATTAATTTTAATGCATGTTCATGACTGTTGTCGCTCTCTAGTTGGTCGCTTTCCGATCTTTTTCCAGCCTTCATTTGTACTAAGCGGGAATGCTGCTTGTGCATTGTCACACCCAAGATGCGACCCTATCCTAAAGGAACTCGAAGGTCCCACCAAGGATAGAAGCGCATCTTGAAGACGCTTTTGCAAGGTGGATATCATTACATCGTACCATTACATAATAGTGGGGATACATCCAAGACATACAATGTCACATGAATACAACAAAGCATCATACATAAGGTCAACATCCGACTATGGATGAAACATAAACAGAAACTCAAATGACATCCACCCGGATAGCCCAGGCTGCCGACCAGGAGCCTAACCCAAGATCGACGAAGAAGAAGAAGAACTCCAACACAAATAGACATCGCTCTCACGTCATGATCATCGTATAACATGTACCTGCAACTGGTGTTGTAGTAACCTGTGACCCACGAGGACTCGGCAATCCCATTACCATGGGTATCAAGACTAGCAAGGCTTAATGGGTAAGGAAGGGGTAAAGTGGTGAGGTTGCAGCAGAGACTAAGCAATGTATGGTGGCTAACTTACGCAAATAAGAGCGAGGAGAGAAACAAAGCAAGCGGTCGTCAACTAGTAATGATCAAGAAGTGATCCTGAACTCCTACTTACGTCAGACATAACCCAGAAACAGTGTTCTCCTCTCAAACAACCCCGAAAAGAGACCATCACGGTTACGCACATGGTTGGTGTATTTTAGAAGAGTTTACTATATGTTTACTACAACCGGACATTAACAAATTCCCATCTGCCACATAACCGCGGGCACGGCTTTCGAAAGTTCAAACCCTGCAGGGGTGTCCCAACTTAGCCCATGATAAGCTCTCGCGATCAACGAAGGATATTCCTTCTCCCGGGAAGACCCGATCAGACTCGGAATCCCGGCTACAAGACATTTCGACAATGGTAAAACAAGACCAGCAAAGCCGCCCGGATGTGCCAACAAATCCCGATAGGAGCTGCACATATCTCGTTCTCAGGGCACACCGGATGAGCAAGACGTCGGGTTGGCATAGACCCTGATTGCCCAGGGGGCGCCGGACATCGCTCGGTTTGGACCAGCACTCAGAGGAGAACTGGCCCGGGGGGCTAAAATAAAGATGACCCTCGGGCTCCGGAAACCCAAGGGAAAAAGGGCATAGGTGAGGGAAATGGTAAAACCAATGTTGGGCCTTGTTGGAAGAGTTTTATTCAAAGCGAACTGTCAAGGGGGTCCCATAAATCACCCAACCGTGTTAGGGACGCAAAATCCGGGAACATAATACCGATATGACGGAAACTAGGGCGACAAGAGTGGAACAAAACACCAGGCATAAGGCCGAGCCTTCCACCCTTTACCAAGTATATAGATGCATTAATAATATAAGAGATATTGTGATATCCCAACATAAACATAATCCAACATGGAGCAATCTTCATCTTCACCTGCAACTAGCAACGCTATAAGAGGGGCTGAGCAAAAGCGGTAATATAGCCAAACAACGGTTTGCTAGGAAGGGTGACAAATATTAGAGGTTCATGGCAATTTGGGAGGCTTGATAGCAAGTGGTAGGTAACGCGGCATAGCGATAGAACAAAGCAACTAGCATAGCAATGATAGTAATGAGATCCAAGGTGACGGTCATCTTGCCTGAAATCCCGCAAGGAAGAAGAACGAGTCCATGAAGAAGATGAAGCCATGAAGACGAACCAATCGTAGACGTACGAATCCTCACGATCGCAACAAAACGGGAACTATCGAGAAGAAGCACGCAACACGGTAAACACACCACACATGAACAAGGCATGATGCTCAACCAAGTATGATGCATGACAAGGCTACATGAAGCTACTCATGGCAAGAGATGATGCATACAAGAGCAACACATCAAAGCAAGTTTAAATGAGGCCGGAAACAACATATAACCATTCCGGTAAGTCCTCATATGCAAATTTCGAAATTGGTCCAGATCTGAATAAACCTTATGTTCAAGTTGTTAAACAGCAAGTTAAGATACACCACGATTATCTACACGAAATTATAGTCAAATTACATATAAAGTTCATTAGATTCAGAGCTACGGCCTAGAAGATATGAGCAAAACAAGTTAAGCATGGCATTGATGCAAAATGCATACAAACATCAAGCAAACACATCAAAACATGGATGCAACAAGGTAACATGAAACTACATGAAAAACTAAGCAAGTTCCATATAGAGCACACTCAAAACGGAGCAACGGTTCCACACATACACTCTATACAAGTTTAAAGGGCATGCTGTCCAAAACAGCAACTAGGCATCTTACAAGCATCAAAACTACATGCTACAGGATCTCAACATGAAAACAAAAGGCATGGACATGATGTACAGACAAAGCTTTACAAAACATGAACACTGAGCTATCTCCAGAATTCACTAGAACATGCTCAAAAGGACATGGCAAGATTGCAAATAATAACAGGTTCACAGACTTGGTAGAAATCACTGGACATGGCAGAAATAACATCAGGTTGCAATGTGTACAGCTATCAAACAACATGCTACAGGAAGATATCATGGAAAAAAAGGAATGGCATGAATCTACTAATTGCATATAACAAAAGTCCCTTACTGACCATGAGCCAAAAGGGCACAAAAAATATGATGGCACCCATGTAAACATAGCAAGTTTCGTTACAGATTTCAGACTTAGCAGAAAAACAGAGCATGGGCATAAGCAGCAGCATGTAGGCAACTTTGCGAGCTCGATGCACTCACTATGAGGCATTGCATGACAATATAAGCATGTCATCAGCAAGAAAACATATTCATGAAGCTAAACAGAGGCACTCTATAAATGCAAACAGAGGCACGGATGGATAGAGCATAACCATATGTACAAAACATACTTACTGAACATACTCAAAAGAGGCATGGATCTCACTGTAGCAACATGAATACATGGCATTAAAATAACAGCAGGGAAAGGGACGGGGACGCTGGATCAGGTCCGGCCCGACCGGATCCGCGCAAGGCGGCGGCGACCGCGGCGAAGGGCGGCGGCGGCCGGACAAGGCGACAGCGACGCGCGGTGCAGGCGGCGTCGGCGGGCGGCGGTGCGGGCGGAGGGCGGCGCAGGCGGGCGCGGCGACCTCGGGCGGGGTCGTCCGCTGGCGGCGGCGGCGGGGAACGGGCCGCGGTGGCCTGACCCGGGCTCGGCGGGCCGGCACGGTTGTGGAGACGGCGGCGACACATGTCGCGCTGCGGTTGGACGCGGGCGGCAGCGGGATTCGTCCGGCGGCGGTCGGACGTGTCCGGTGGCGGCGGGGGTGATTTGCTAGGGTTAGGGTAGAATGACCCGAAAATTTCGGGGGAGGTCTAGTTTTATAGGTAGAGGGAGCTAGGAAGCTCCAAATGAGGTGCGGTTTTCGGCCACGCGATCGTGATCGAATGGCCGAGAGGATGGAGGGGGTTAGGATGGGTTTTGGGCCACTATGGAGGGGTGTTGGGATGCAACACAAAGAGGACTTTGCGGCTACCCGGTTAACCGTTGGAGTATCAAACGACCTCCGAATGACCCGAAACTTGACAGGCGGTCTACCGGTGGTGTACCAAGGCCGCTTGGCAAACTTCGGTCCATTCCGAGAAAGTTTAACACCCGCACATGAAAAGAGGCAAAAGGGGGCACCGGGTGACATAGGAGTGCCGGATTGCAAAACGGACAACGGGGAAAATTCTCGGATGCATAAAACGAACACGTATGCAAAATGAGATGCACATGATGATATGGCAAAATGCAACACGCAAGCAAATAACCTGGCAACGACGGCGAATAACTGGCAGACACCTGGTGCATCGAATCCGGGGCATTACAACTCTCCTCTACTAACAAGAGATCTCGTCCCGAGATCTTAGGGCCGAGACGGGGAGAAATGAGGATGAGGTGAAATAAGAACAAAACATAGAGGATGACCAAAGTCAAGAACACTCGAGTTGGAAAAAGGATACGACGAATATGACGAGAATCAAAGCTCCGAAACAAAAATGAATTCGAAACCACTCCGGTTAGAACAAGATAGAAAAGGAATAAAACTGGAACAATTTAGGAAGCACTCCGGTTGAACATGGAAAGAATAGCACATGAACTTGAGAAGATGGAATGATAATTGATGAGAGGAACAACACAATGCCTCCGGAATACTTGAAAGATTGGAATGAGAAGAACGGGGAAGAAGATTACAACTTCTACCACGAATGAAATAGAAAGCATCCTTACAAGGAAGCATTGAATGGAGTTGTTGGAAATTCAATCAACAAAAGAATTGCTTTTTGTGGACTTATGCATAACATCTCAAAATTATGAGGTGATCTCTGACCACAATCGAAAAAGATTGAATAGCTGAGGAGAACGAAGAAATGCAAAACTCCACTTCAAAAGAATACGGAGAACTAATTGCACTTCGAGATGCAAGAAGAAAAGATACTTGAGCTCCTCCAAAAGAATCTTGATGAACACTTGAAGAACGAATTAACTCGTGAAGACCCACCATGAAGAACTCCCGTAGCAAAAGGATGACGAGATAAAATTGAAGGATGAAAGGGATAAGATTAAACCCTTGCGATGATTTAGATAGGGCTTCGCGTCGAGACAAGTGAGAAGCTTGGAACTCCGGAAAAGGAAATACGAACAACTTACAACCAAGAAATTATTCAACATGAACAATCTCCAAAGGAAGGAAATAATCAACTTGATAAAAGAAGAATAAGAATTACGTTATGCTTATCCTCCACCAATTAAATTGATGAGAAACCATGGATTTGCATACTACTTATCCGCGTTAGAAAAGATTACGGGGGGATTTATCGCGAAAATTTGAGAAAGTCTTCTTGAGCCACCGGTCGGATTGAAAAGAATGAATGAATTGAATGATGAGAACAGAAAAGGAATCTTCAACGAACCACCGTAAGAATTCAAAATTGAACAACGAAAAAGGAATGAATCACTGGGAAGAATTAGAACAAGCACGAAGATGCTTGAGGGAATCCAGAGACAAGTGAACGAAGAGATCGCGAACTGCTTAGATTATACTTGAACGAAGCACCGGAAGAATATTGAGACGAACGAAGGGGCAATAATTTTAGAATAAACGGAGAACGAATTTGAAAACTTAGAACGAAGAAATCTTCCGAAAAGATGATCTCTGGATGATCGAGATGGAAAACAACTCCTGAAAAACTCTGGATGGATGAAAAGAATTACACGACTGGGAACAATTTGATAGGGTCGCATCGAGCTAGCACCGCGAATCTCCGGGAGAACGGACAAGATTTAAAAGAAATTCTTCTTCGGCCTTCAAATGTTGAGAATGAGGATGAGAAACAACACAAAAATTGTTGAGATACTCCGGGAGAATGAAAAGAGGAAAGATTGAACCAAAATGAAAAGAATTTGGAAGCTATCTTGGAGAATGCATTTGACTGATGAAATTCATACGTACGTCAAATTTCGAAAAGAATTTGAGAATAACTCTGGGAAAATGAGAAGAGTCAGGTAAGATCCTGGGAAAAGACCTGTGGGTTAGGGCCCACTAGAAAGAAACACCGTTGGAAAGGATTGAAAGATAAATGATGCACCGGAACAACTAAAAGGTTTGAATGAGGTGACAACCTCGAATTAATTGGATGCAAACACGAATCTTCTGAGATGTCTTCATCACTCCGGGATAATAAACGGGCGAGAGACGAACGAGCAAGGGGAAGCATTTGAGCTGATGGAAATAATGATCAACAATGAAAAAGCTTGAATTGGATCCACCAGAAAAAAAAACAAGACGAACATTGATGAACTTGACAATACTTCACCGGTTGAGACAAATGAGGAAAGGCTGAAGATACTCCGCACGAATGAAATTTGTTGCTCGAATAGAGCCTCATACTCCGGGAATAAAAGGGTGGGGGGGCGGGAAAAACACAGGCAACTTGGAACAGGGAACCGACGAATAACTTGAAGAGAAAAAACATCGGTTAAAATGATTCAGGAGAGAAAGAAAAGGCTTCGTACGAGTAGGATGGATACTCGATTACGGACTCCGGTTCCGAGAAGAAAAGGAGTGGGCGGGTGGAAAAAAAACAAGGACAACTTCGGATAGGGAAAAACCAGGTCGGTTGAAAAGAGCTGAGGATTGCTCTCTCAAAAGACAAAGAGGTTCGAGTCCACTAGAAGAGAAGTGCGCCGGATTGAAAAGAGGATGGCCAATGAACGAAAACTAACCGCGGGATCCTAAAGAAAAATTTGAAGGGGAAGAGGAGTAGTTCAAAACACCTATGTCAAGCTTTCTCACCAGAGCGACGAAGGGGCTGAGGAGTAAAAAGAAGTCCTACTCTCCAATATAACTAGACTCTGAAAAGTTTTTTTTCTAGACTCGACATCGGCCAAACTACACGATCAACCAAGGGGGGTTCCTACGGTCGGTCGAGGCTCTGGTACCAACTTGTCACGCCAAAGATGCGACCCTATCCTAAAGGAACTCGAAGGTCCCACCAAGGATAGAAGCGCATCTTGAAGACGCTTTTGCAAGGTAGATCTCATTACATCGTACCATTACATAATAGTGGGGATACATCCAAGACATACAATGTCACATGAATACAACAAAGCATCATACATAAGGTCAACATCCGACTACGGATGAAACATAAACAGAAACTCAAACGACATCCACCCTGCTAGCCCAGGCTGCCGAGCAGGAGCCTAACCCAAGATCGATGAAGAAGAACAAGAACTCCAACACAAATAGACATCGCTCTCACGTCATGATCATCGTATAACCTGTACCTGCAACTGGTATTGTAGTAATATGTGACCCACGAGGACTCAGCAATCCCATTACCATGGGTATCAAGACTAGCAAAGCTTAATGGGTAAGGAAGGGGTAAAGTGGTGAGGTTGCAGCAGCGACTAAGCGATGTATGGTGGCTAACTTACGCAAATAAGAGCGAGGAGAGAAACAAAGCAAGCGGTCGTCAACTAGTAATGATCAAGAAGTGATCCTGAACTCCTACTTACGTCAGACATAACCCAGAAATCGTGTTCTCCTCTCGAACAACCCCGAAAAGAGACCATCATGGTTACGCACACGGTTGGTGTATTTTAGAAGAGTTTACTATAAGTTTACTACAACCGGACATTAACAAATTCCCATCTGCCACATAACCGCGGGCACGGCTTTCGAAAGTTCAAACCATGCAGGGGTGTCCCAACTTAGCCCATGATAAGCTCTCGCGATCAACGAAGGATATACCTTCTCCCGGGAAGACCCGATCAGACTCGGAATCCCGGCTACAAGACATTTCGACAATGGTAAAACAAGACCAGCAAAGCCGCCCGGATGTGCCGACAAATCCCGATAGGAGATGCACATATCTCATTCTCAGGGCACACCGGATGAGCAAGACGTCGGGTTGGCATAGACCCTGATTGCCCAGGGGGCGCCGGACATCGCTCGGTTTGGACCAGCACTCAGAGGAGAACTGGCCCCGGGGGCTAAAATAAAGATGACCCTCGGGCTCCGGAAACCCAAGGGAAAAAGGGCATAGGTGAGGCAAATGGTAAAACCAATGTTGGGCCTTGCTGGAAGAGTTTTATTCAAAGCAAACTGTCAAGGGGGTCCCATAAATCACCCAACCGTGTTAGGGACGCAAAAACCGGGAACATAACATGGTAAACACACCACACATGAACAAGACATGATGCTCAACCAAGTATGATGCATGACAAGGCTACATGAAGCTACTCATGGCAAGAGATGATGCATACAAGAGCAACACATCAAAGCAAGTTTAAATGAGGCCGGAAACAACATATATCCATTCCGGTAAGTCCTCATATGCAAATTTCGAAATTGGTCCAGATCTGAATAAACCTTATGTTCAATTTGTTAAACAGCAAGTTAAGATGCACCACTATGATCTACACGAAATTCTAGTCAAATTACATATAAAGTTCATTAGATTCGGAGTTACGGCCTAGAAGATATGAGCAAAACAAGTTAAGCATGGCATTGATGCAAAATGCATACAAACATCAAGCAAGCACATCAAAACATGGATGCAATAAGGTAACATGAAACTACATGAAAAACTAAGCAAGTTCCATATAGAGCACACTCAAAACGGAGCAACGGTTCCACACATACACTCTATATAAGTTTAAAGGGCATGCTGTCCAAAACAATAACTAGGCATCTTACAAACATCAAAACTACATGCTACAGGATCTCAACATGAAAAAAAGGCATGGACATGATGCACAGGCAAAGAATTACAAAACATGAACACTGAGCTATCCCCGGAATTCACTAGAACATGCTCAAAAGGACATGGCAAGATTGCAAATAATAACAGGTTCACAGACTTGGTAGAAATCACTGGACATGGCAGAAATAACATCAGGTTGCAATGTGTACAGCTATCAAACAACATGCTACAGGAAGATATCATGGAAAAAAAGGAATGGCATGAATCTACTAATTGCACATAACAAAAGTCCCTTACTGACCATGAGCGAAAATGGCACAGAAAATATGATGGCACTCATGTAAACATAGCAAGTTTCGTTACAGATTTCAGACTTGGCAGAAAAACAGAGCATGGGCATAAGCAGCAGCATGTAGGCAACTTTGCGAGCTCGATGCACTCACTACGAGGCATTGCATGACAATGTAAGCATGTCATCAGCAAGAAAACATATTCATGAAGCTAAACAGAGGCACTCTATAAATGCAAACAGAGGCACGAATGGATAGAGCATAACCATATGTACAAAACATACTTACTGAACATACTCAAAAGAGACATGGATCTCACTGTAGCAACATGAATACATGGCATTGAACATATAAACCTTCCTACCCAACCCGCCCATCTCAGGCACTTCGCGTGCACAGCTTCGTCCATCGTTCGATCTGCCTCACTTTGCAGCCCTGGCTCGTTTTCTGCCGTCCATCAGTTTTTACAGTTTCCACTCCCTTTTTTATCTTAGGTTCAATGACGCATGGGCCTAACTTCAACTTTTGTCTGTATTCGCTCACTTTTCCTCGATTCTTTGGTAAGATTGGACAGCTGCGCGCCTCGCCCATTGGATGGAGTGGGATGGGCACCAACCCTAGACCGTGAGCAGCTGCCACTCTCCCCTTCCTCCTCTGCCCTTCCTGTCTCCAGCCCGCGCCGCCTCTCCGATTCCCCCTTCGGTCCTTGCCGCCACCGCCGCTGCTCATCCTTCTCCTCTTCTCCCTTGTGCTACCACCTTCGCTGCTTCTCCACAACGCTGGCCTCTCCACCTCTCCTTCCTCCCCACCTTCGTTGTCTGGTGGCCATGGGATGCGCCTGGATCCAGGTCAGGCGTAGGTTAGCTGAGGCTGATGGTTGGGTGAAGGAGTAGGGGAGGCGGGCGACGAGGACAGGAAGAAGCCGGCCGTCGTGGTGCAGTGTGGCTGCCGAAGGAGGAGGTCGGCCGCGTCCCCGGCGGTGTCGGTGGAGCTGCTCCTCAACGAGATCCAGCCATGGAGAGGACCGCGTCGTGGTGCAGGGGGGCTGCCGGGAAGGAGGAGGTCGGCTGTGTCCCCGGCGGTGTCGGTGGAGCTGCTCCTCAACGAGATCCGGCCATGGATAGGACCGTGGTGGCAGCGCAGCCTCGCCCCCTCTGACGCAAGAGATCAGCACACCATCGAACTGAGGTGAGCCGCCGCTTGCCCCGACCCCCTCTTCCCGTGTCTCTTTCTATGTTGTGTGCATTACTGTCCTACAAAACATTTATGCATGCACACGGGGTTCAGATTTCAGTGTAAACTGAAACATGAGATTAATCATTGTGTTGTGCCATGTTTCAAACTAGAAACAGGGAAAAGCAGAGAAATGAATGGATAGCTGATGTACATACCTTCAGGAACATTTATTTTTGTTTGCTGACTGCACAATCGCAACTATATATCTGGCAAATATATTTGACTCTTGCTCTTGACAGCTTAGGCTTTTGTGGTGTTGCTTTGTATACAGATGACATGCTCGCCTCTTGGTTTAATTTAGGAGTGCATTTAGGAGCTAAAACTGAACAATAATACCAGTTTAGAGATGCACTTGACCATTTTTCACAAAGTCGATGTGTTGTCGCAGCAGTAGCACACGTGCAGTTCTTTCTGGCCATTTGAATGTAACAAATTGCTTACAAGACCACTTGTACATTGAGAAAAGCCTTTGTACATCGTTTCTTAGTTACATATGAGTGTTGGTCTTGAACAAATGCTGAAACACATCTCTGAATTGGGAAACGACAGTGTGCACCTTTCCTGAAACATAAAACTAATTAGCTGATGCCTGTTTGTAAATGTCTTGTTGTACGCCTGCCAAAATAAGAAAATAGGTAGGAATCAAAATATTGTAGGACAAGGAATAGGCATGTATAGAAAGTTGTATCAAATAAATTATAAATAGTTGCACTACAGTCTGCAGTTCAGTTTAGCACTGAACCAATATTTGAGAGAAGTACCTATACTCAGTTTCACTGAACGAGGTCAAAACTGATTAAAAAATATTTCAGAGAAGCACTAAGTGTTCCTACTGTCTATGGCTGCTGTATGTATTCTATCTCCCCACTTCTCCTCTCCATTTTGAGTCTGTTCTGATTTCTAGATCTTCTGGTGTTAGACGCGACCACAGGCTGCCACCGGGGACACCTCTGCATCATCGTCGACGGAATGAAGGGAGCAGCAGCCACAGCCGCCTGCTGCGGCGGTGCTGAGCGGCTGCGCACCTGCAGCGAAACGGTGCTGGATCGATATGTGCTCCTCTGCCAGTCTTCCTCGTGCCGCAGTTTACTCCTCCTTGCTGCACCTGGTATTTCTCTCCTCTCTTCTGTCGCCTCATGGCAATTGTCACCAATCCCTTCTTCCAGATCTCTCTCTCACTCTTATTGATTTGCTAACAAATGTTTGCTGGGTTGTTGAATATACTGTTTTGCCATATAGATAGAAAGTGTATTCAATACGTTGATTACTTGGCTGTGGTGGACGTTTTAGCATTTTCACTAATTTTCGTGTGCCAATAATTTGCCAGATCAGCTTGTTGAATTAATTGACTTTTTTTGCGAGACGTGTACCAATTAGTAACCTGCAGTATAAGGAAAACAGAGTATATTTGGTCATCTTCCCCACATGGGGAAATTATATTGTTTACTTATCTTTTGCTTTCTGAAAATTAAGCTTTGGCCTTTGACTATGTAAATGACTATGTCCACTTTTAATTGGCGTGTCTTGTAGAGGAGATGGTCAGCAGGGCAAAGATATATATGGTGATGAAGCTTGTCATAGTGGGCAAAACTTTCCACAAAATTGTGAGTTGTACATACCTTGGTGAACATTGTGGATTATGCTTCCCACTGTGCCTATGTGCTTAATTTGTTCTGGTATGCAAGAGCAGATGTGCGAAAATGTTTCCAACAGTTGATCAACACTGTCGACCGCTGCCATAGCAGAGGTGTCTATCACCATTATCTGAAGGTAGTGTGCCGTGGTGGTTACTGATATACTATCCAGTATGCACGCAACCAAGATATATATATATAGGGTCGCGCTATTCGTCAATTTTGTACATACCTTACTGATATATTATCCAGTATGCACGCAACCAAGCTTGTCATAGTGGGCAAAACTCACAAGAGGAGATGCCCTAGGGTCGCGCTATTCGTCACCCTGGGTGAGGAATTCTTATTCCTCACCCCAGCCAACCTGTACGAGCCACACACACAACGCCACAACCACCGTAAGAGACAAAACCTGTATGAGGTAAAATTACACCACACCACAACCACTGCAAGAAACAAAAGTTGTCTGAGGTAAAATTACATTCGAGTGGGTGCCACATCCACCATAGAAACAAAACGTTTGTGAGGCAAAATTACGACACGGAGCTCAGTAACCTCTCCTGCTCGCAAGGCGGGTGCCATGTAAAGTTAAGGTGAGGATGGTCAGAGAAGGTAAGTTTCAGATAATTGTTTTGGAACCTGACTGCTAATTCTGTTAAAGAACTGGCAGGACATTTTATATTGACGTCATATGCTGCAATTGTCGGTGAAATCAAGGAGATTAATATTATCTTTCCACTTATTGGTACGAAAGCAAATACAGTTGCGCACATGTGTGCAAAATTTGTTGCTCGTGCAAATAGATGGAGCTGGTGGCTGAGCTCTGCCCCTGATTTCCAATATACTAGCCCTGCAACAAAAGTATACTTTTGAGGAATGAAATAGCTCCTTAAGGTTATAGGGTTTCTTTTTTGAGAATTCTATAGGATTGTGTCCGGAGGCTGTCAGGTAATGATATTGCCAGCCAAGTATGCAGATACACAATGTTAAATTTCTGAACACAAATTACCTAGGGCATCATGCAAAATACTGATGGTTGGGGTAAAACATATGGACAAGGCTGTATAATTACAGAAACAAACTGACTTGATATATTACACTGCGCTATATGCACTGAAACATCAGGTCTTGCTAAAACGACCTCAAAATGGTTGATGCCTAGCATCTTGAAGTCTTCCTGGAACCTCCCTTGCAGCTACACATTGTTCAGAGTCCATAAAATCGTCATGATGAATAAAGTCTACAAAACTACAGAGACAAAACAGCGCTTATCACATCCTTTGCTCGCATGCAGGATCATGAACTTTAGGATAAGCAACCTAACAATTAATTGGAACTCTTAGTCAAAGCCAATGGGGTAATCTCAGGCGACCGCACTTGAAAGAAGCTTGCAAGAGTGAACTGCTGAAGCTTAATGACAGATTTTACAACTATAAACTGTAGTCAGAAAAACATTAAAACATGGATATATTCTTACCAACAACCCAGTGAATGAGACATGATGGTCCGAGATAAATAGAGCAATGCTCTTTGCTAGAGAAAAGCACGCATGCAGATTTTTACTTATAACATGTATACATAAAGAGAACTAAATTAGATGATAAAATAAATAGAGGAATGCTCATCCCTGAGGAAAACAAACGCATGCATATTTTTACTTATACATAGCATATACATACAGAGAATTAAACTAGATGATAACAGAAATTGCGCAAGCATCAGTCAGAAATTTACCTTTTCATATAGGACTTTATGATATTTGAAGTTCAAAGTGCCTGGCTACTGTGCTCCCATTTTATGTCTACATTTTTTCGTCCGAAATGCTATGTGTAGTTGGCATACTGTTAATTTACTGATCTGGATCTAATGTCAGGCATATTTGGGGTATGTGCCTAAAAGTGTCTACATTTTATCTCTTCTGTTATGCTTGCATAATGTAAAAATGGATCAAGGAATTTGTAGATTCAGAGCGCTCACCAAGACTCCTGCCATCTCTTTAGTGGGTTTCTTTGTCTGGGTCACTATCTACTTATGCTTGTTACGCTACCTGTTGCTATATGGATGGATACATTATTAAATAGGTTGATGCTTTATTCCACATCTATGTCTAAAGGAACTGACCTTTGAATCATTGCTGACAATCTAGTAAATCACAGGAGAAGGACCATCTAATTACTCCATGCGCTGGGCTGAAACATATTGGCATATCACTGAGGAAAAGAAAGAAACTACAAAATTGACTAATTTGCAGAATGATAGAATGACACGCATAGTTCTTTATTTCCAGATATACCATTTCCTAAGGCCTAATAGAGCTGAAACTATATTAGTGGCCCAGGTAAATAAAACAGGGGCGTCGTAGGTGCTTGTTACCATTAACTACAGCTGAGATTAAAATAAGGGCCCAGGTAAAAAAATATAGAGGCATCGTAGGTACTTGTTAGTATACCATAAACTACGCTGAAATCACAGTAGGGAGCTAGGGGCTGGTAGGTGCTTCTCAGTATACTATTTTCTCTTCCTGAATGCAAGTAGCATTTTCAAAACATTTTGAAACTAGTTACTGGCAAACTAAAGTTGAGTTATTAAAAAATGACACCTGAGTGATCCACGGAGAGGTATGTGAACTACAATGAGAAAAGATTTAAAATAAGCATGACTCAATGCTTTCAATCGGTAGAAGAGCATACGAGATTGAACTAGGCTCTGAGAATCTAATTAATTACTGCACTGGCATTCGGGATATAAGTCGTAACACCTTCAGAGGATAGAAACAATACTCACAATATTTGCATAAAGTCTGAAGAAGTGTTGAACTATTAGGGGAATATATTTTTTTCTTCTTCTTTTGTTGCGTGGATTTTTTTAGTCCATAGGTTTGATGATGTGACAGTGAAATCTAGCAGAAAAGTGAGGATGAACTGCGCACAGAATAAGGGCTTCTTTTTGTCGGACAGAATGAGGGCTCTTGTTTGGGCCGAACCCCAAATTTTGCCCTTGAAATCAAAACGGAGCTCTACCCTTCCCGTCCACTGCTTCCTCATTGTGCGGTGGCAACCTGAGGAGCAGCTTCTTGGGCAACCCGGGATCCTTTCTTGGATTTCGTCCTCTTCCTTTGCACCGCTCCTAAACAATCAAGAAACCTAACCCTAAAAATTCAGAAATTGATGGATGAGGAAACGAGAGGAAAAGGAAGAGGGAGTTCTTACCGGCGAGAAGACCGACGGAATTGCCATATGAGAAGAACCAGCACCATAATGCTGATCAAGCATGCTTATGATACTGGCTAAACGTATATATGTACCCATCACTAAGCTTACAAAGAAGAGTATATATGTAACGATAAAGAGTATAAAACTTCAATGGTACTACATACTGCTATGTTGCATATTTATCCATGTGGGCTGAAATGTGGCACGCCTGGTGATATAATTTCTACAATTTGCCTAGTTTTTATATGAAAATTAATGATGGCACACAAGCAGCTCAAACTTGAGATACTTACTTCAACTCCAACAGGAAGTATATATATATATATACTTTAAATCCGAAGCTAGATGATAGGAAACACTAGCGCATTGCAAATAGAAATCAATTACATCATTGAAGCCCACACATAGGTTTTTACCTCTGTTGTTGTTGTAGTAGGAAATGTTAGCAGCACCTCCACAATCATTATTAAGTATTAAGTAGTAACATTACAACAATGTTTAGAGAAGCTACTAGCTGCAGGGAGTATGACTCTGATTGACAGAACAAAAACTTTTATGAATCATAGATGTGTATTTGCATATGGTACAACTGATGAACCAAAATTACAACCAATTTTTAAACTTGAAATAACTATCCGCAATCTCTGAAAATTAGAAATCCGGCAAATATGACTTGGTTTCAGAAACAAATGGTGATGTATGCACGGCAGGAAGGGGGGGGGGGGATCCAACAATTCAGTCCATGAAGGATCAGAAATTATTCCATGGTTTAACAATATGAAGCAGCCAACGAATCGACCAAAAATTCTACAACCAGGAAGCAAGATTCTACTAACTGTATGTCTGCTACGAACCAGATTGGGGATTGAAGCAAATAAAAATTATTTGAGCTGGCAAGGTTGACTACATTTTTTAGGACATACCCACATAACCCAGGTGGTGATGTGTGCTAGATAAATGATTAGTGGTAGAGCTTGAGGACGCTGGTAGTGGTGGCCTCCCGCTTGCCTGTCACGTCCTTATCCATTGGGGGGCCTTCAATTCCACCATCGGGAGAACCATCCACCGGATTGTAGTCAAATTGGGACCTCGAGGGGCACCGGAGCGAGCAGATCTGAACGCTCAGATGCACAAAAAACAGTTCGGAAAGAGAATGACGAAGGGAAACGTAAGTGGGAGATAATTGGAATTTAGAACGGAAATCGCTAGATTTGGGGTTGCTCACCTCCTCCCGTGCACTAACACCCAACCAAACTTCAATCCAAACAGCGGAGATGCAGTCACATACCAACCCATGCACTGGAGCGCCGCCACGATCACCAGCAACAGCGCCACCCAAGACCTAGGCAGACGCCGCCCAATTGCCCCAGCGACCACGCCATCGTCAAGACCGCGCCGCCGAGCAGCACGCCCCTTGGTATAAAATAAAAAACCGTCCGCCGTAGATTAGGAAAAGACGGGGAGATTTTTTTTTTCAAGGGGATGGTGAGATGGGCTGGTTTCGAATAATAACTCATAAAAAGTAAAAATACCTCGACCCCGTGGTAATCTTACAGCAAGGGGCAGTGGGCTTCTTTTTCCATCGGCGGGCTTGGCTGGACGCAAGACGTGGCTCGATCAAACGACCAGGGTGAAGAATAATTCTTCACCCTGGGTTATTAATAGAGTTTCTATATACATATATATATATATATATTTATATTTATTTATTTATTTATTTATTTAGATGGAGATGAGAACCTCTCGTATTTTTTAATTGGAGGGTTATGCAAAGTGGCACTCGCTGGTACGCTGGTGTGGTAATTTTTTCCTTTTTCTTTTTACCTCTATTTTAGATGAAGGTCAGGATTTTTTTGAGATTTTTTTTTAGACGGAGGCAAGGACTTTATTTATTTTTTAAAATAAAAACATACGCACAGCTCCCTCTCAAGCGGCGTCACAGGGTGACGCCCCAATCACTAGTAGAGATGAAGATGTTAGAATAAATCCAAGGCATTCAGTCGATCATCCGAGGACCAAGCAATCACACGAGCACGACACCGAGATTTGTTAACGAGGTTCACCGATATGGCTACATCCCCGGGGCTTGACTACGGGCGCTCCTCCTCGTAACACCGTCACAATACCGCACCCGGTCGCCCTGGACACCAGCACATGCCACCGGCTTCCCCTGCATTCCGGTGCTATTATGTTGGCATAGGTTACATCCTGTGTCTACCCTCGCTATATAAGAGAGGCCTAGGATACAAGTGTCCTATTAGGACACGACTGCACATTCTATGTAAACACAATACAACTCATAGTCCAACTGTAACCTACCTTGTACATAATATTCGACACAACTCTAACAAACTCCACCTTGGCGAATATTCTCCACCACCTTGAATTCGTTCATGTGTCAAGCTTCCATGTACATTGGACTTGAGCTTATCCCATGAGTACCGCTGCTACTCCAAAGACTCCATATGACTCCACCTGCAACTTGTAGTCCCTTCTTTTTTAACAACAGTCAACACTCGAGCAAAATTAAGTTCCTTGTTACTCTAGTTTGCATTCCCAATTTTCAGAGTATCAGTTCAACACCATCACACATCGATCACTGACCTGCGTGAAAGTGAACAACTCACATATTGGGCGTCACACATAAGAGTTACCTGAACTCAACATCACCGCTCCTCTTGACCGCCTGTCTGAAACTTGAAGGAATTTCACCATTGCTTGTAGTCATCCCGAGTCAAATTCGCAGTTGTCTCACCACATGTATGACCACCAGAGCCCTGGCCCATCTCCATGTCCCGTGCATACCGCACGCCTCGCCACTATTAACGCGTCGAGCCTCCGCTGTCCCGGTCGAGTCTCAAGGATCGCGAAACCACACCACTCAACCCCCACTGCAGAGTACCACCGATCATCACCGACCGATGACGAGTTTCATACTTCCATCAAACCACTGGGCTCCAGTCCAAACTGCATGTCACTCGCTTTTCCCTCTTCCTGAATAGGCTTCGATTCTCTGGATCCTTACACCGTAGCCTCTCAATCTAGCTCCACCTTCAACATGACTCCATGGTAGATGATCAGTCCACCCTCGCGCCCCGTCGTCTTCAAGCTCCGTGTGTACACCATCTTGAATCAACCACGCGCCATAGTCTTGTCGAAGCCGCACAAGCCTCGGGCCTGCGCCACGTGTTTCCACGCCCAAAAGTTAGTCACCATCAGCAGCACGATCCAATGTCGTCATCGCCGATCTCACCACCGTCTTCTGTACCAACCGACTTGCGTCGATCCATCAGACTGTCCAGTCTGACCCAGCCGAACATCACTCGACTGTAACCATGCTCCACCATGCACCATCACTGCTTGCACTATGCATGCTTAGACGCCCGTGTATGCATGATTCTGCCACGACGCGTTTCCAGACACTTCCGAGCCTAATACGCACGTCGTCAACCTGCCAACCGGTACAACCCGTGTGCAATTAGCAATGGCTCAAAATAAAATTGCTTCCATGGTAGCTCCCGTGGTTGCACCATGTGCGTGCCTCCACTAGTCCCAATGCTATTTTTCTTTGTCCAATTGATGTCCATGCCATGCCAATACCATGGGCAGATTGTCCTTTTTTTTCACAACAAATCTCCTGTACAACATGCATACAGCAGCCTCGTCCATCACGACTTGAGCAGCCACGCCTTGGCCCTTACCGTATGCGCTCGTACAAGCCGATTGAGGCTACGCCTTGGCCTACAGGCCCACCTGGCGCTGCCTGCTCGGTCCGACTCGGCGAGAGCCACGCGCGAGCGCCCCAGTGGGCCATATGCTACTGCCTGGCCACGCGCTACGTGCCTGCGCTAGCGAAGTGCCGCTCCGAGACGCGCAATACTCCCGTCGCTCCACGATTCCGCCGCCGCCGCTTTCAATCGCCTGAACCGATCTAGCCGACGCCAAGGACTCCAGCTGCAACATGATTTCGCCGATTCTGATCGCTATTCTTTCTCGGTCTCATCCAGCCGCAAACCGATAGCTTCCACGAGAGAAATTTCTCAAACCGACCAGCCCTAGCTTCGATAATGAATTCTCACGACCGCCGTCTTTGCGCCGAATCTGACACGATCCATCCTCTAGATCAACAACCCAGCGACCTCTTCGAAACCTTGCTCTGATACCACTTGTTAGAACAAATCCAAGGCATTCCGTCGATCATCCGAGGACCAAGCAATCACACGAGCACGGCACCGAGATTTATTAACGAGGTTCACCGATATGGCTATATCCCCGGGGCTTGACTACGGGCGCTCCTCCCCGTGACACCGTCACAATACCGCACCCGGTCGCCCTGGACACCAGCACATGCCGCCAGCTTCCCCTGCGTTTCGGTGCTATTATGTTGGCATAGGTTACATCGTGTGTCTACCCTCGCTATATAAGAGAGGCCTAGGATACAAGTGTCCTACTAGGACACGACTGCACATCCTATGTAAACACAATACAACTCATAGTCCAACTGTAATCTACCTTGTACACAATATTCGACACAACTTTAACAGAAAAGGCGGAGGAGGGGGTGACTCTGACGACAAACAACATCAAGTGGAGCCGATGACAGCCTGCAGAACGACGCTGCACCACGTTGAACCGAGAAGGCTGAGAATGGCGTCCTTGATATCGATGAGGTGGAGACAGGGGATGAGGGATTGTGCCAGATGTGTGGTCGTGTGGAGCGCGGAGTGGGGCGAGAAACTGGTGGAGAGAAGGAGATCGCCCGAGAAAAACTTGAGGGGAACCGAAGAAGGAGTTCTGCCGCTGGAGTCCTGTAGCCATGAAAGGAGGAGGGGATCGATTCGAGAGATTTCATGTGACACGAGAAACGCAGGGGGCTTGGGGCTCTGAACTCCGAAGGGTCGCTTTCTCCCTCGGATCAGTGGGCCATCACATGGCCCAGCTCACGGTACATACGACGATCGAGTCAAAATCGATAGCACTGTCAAATCCATCGCCGAATCGCTCACAGTCAAATCCACTGAACTTTACACACACACACAAAAAAGAGAGAGCCTGTAATGATGTGTCTATATAATATGGGGTTGGACTTGTACATGATATGATAGGTATGATGCCACGTACAGGGAATCAATTCAACTACATATTCAGAGAGGGAGAGGGAGAGAGAGAAAGAGAGCAGCTAGCGCAAGATAGTGCAGGCTGCTACAGCCACATCAAATACAGTGCTCGGAGGAAAATAGAGTTTGCACCAAGATCTCGAAACAACGAGATTACCCTTGTGAAATTCACAATCGGGCCGAATTTACCAATGAAAAGCACTCGCAAGTCTTGACCTCGCCGATGAAAGAGTGACGCTTCAAAACTGCCTCGCGCTATTCTGCAAAGTCACATGGAGTAAGCAACTAGGTGCCACCATGTTTCCTACTCATTTTCCCTAAGTTGAGGGGGAAAAACTGTCACAGTCGTGTTTTCTCGACTTTATTCGACTCGATGAATATATCGTGCTTAGATCTTGATTGTATGATGTGGGTATAGTCCGAACAATTTTAATGTGATCACATCGCTTGTAATCCTTGGCCAGATCGATGCTCATTCTCTATCGAATACGGGTATTCTCTTTTTTATAAACGATATGACTATTATATGAGAAATAAAGTTTAGTTACTATAAAAAAAGAGAAAGGAAAAAAAATCTCGTATCATTTCGAAGACGGAGTGTACTATGTCAGCCGTGTATACGAGTCGCTCTAGCTAGCCCAGCCCAGCACAGCCCATTATCAGATGCAAGGGACACTGATAGGTGGGGTCACTTGTTCAGCATCATCAAGGTGGAACCAGACCGCGCAAACGCATCCTCACCACTCTCCTCTTGCTCTCGCCGCCACCGCACCGTGCCGCCGCCATGCTCCGCCTATGGAAATGCATCCTCACCGAACTGCTCCTCCCTTCCATCTCTGCCTACGCCATCTTCCCTCTCCACCGCCATGCCCGTCGTCTCCCCCTACCCTAGTAGCTTCGCCGTGAAGGAGTACCTCATCGCCACCTACGGCCTCACCCGACCACAGGCCATCAAGGCCTCCCCCAAGTTCTCCCACCTCAAGTTGCCCACGAATCCGGATGTCGTCCTTGCCTTCCTCGCTGGTCTCGGCCTCTCCACCGTCCATGTCGCAACTCTTGTTGCCAAGGACCCCAAGTTCCTCTACGCCGGTGTCGAGAGAACCCTGTACCCCGTCGTCCTCGGGCTCACCGACCTCGGTCTCTCACGTCTCGACATCTCACACCTCGTCTCACTCGCCGGCGAGTTCTTCCGTGGTAGATCTGTCTCCTCGAAGCTATCCTACTTCCTGTCCCTCTTCGGATCCTACCACGACCTCCTCCGGGTACTAACGTACAGCCCTAGTCTCCTCGGATGCCACCTTGACAGGGTTGTCAACCCAACATTGTGTTACTGTAGGAGTGCGGGCTAGGTGCTTGCGATATTGCCAAGCTATGCCTCGTCGTGCCATGGCTGCTCAGCAGTGGCCCGGAGCGAGTTCATGCCATGGTGGCGTGCGCCGAAGGTCGCGGTGTGCTCCGTCGATCTGGGATGTTTAGCCAAGCGCTCCAAGCTGCCGCATTCTCCGACAAGAGGAAGATTGCCAGTAAAGTGGAGTTCTTGAAGAAGACATTTAGGTGGTCGGATGCCGAGGTGGGCATTGATGTTTCTAAGGCTCCAGGGGTGCGCTAGCCATGTTGAATGACATGCTACAACGCAGGTCCGTGTCCCTCATTTCCGAGGTGGGGTTGGAACCGGCATACATCGCATATCGTCCAGCAATGCTCATGTACAGCTTGGAGGGCAGGATCAGACCCCGATACTACATTTTAAAGTTTCTCAAGGGAAATGGATTGATAGATCACGACCAAGACGTCTTTAATACAGTCATGATCAGCGAGAAGGTATTTATGGAAAGGTTCATATGCCCTCACAAGAAAGATGCACCGCGTAGTGCTTGGTACGGGGTGCTAGTTGGGCCTTTCTTTTTCCTGCCGATGGAGGCATTGAGTCAAATCATCGTGACTTGAAGGAGCGGTTATTTCTCGTTGACACCGGCTGGCACCTGAAGCAAAACTTTGCTTCTACCACCCGTCCTAAGCACCCGTGTAATCTAAGGATGGCAATGGGTAGGGTATGGGCAGGGTAGAGCAATACCATACCCATACCCGTATAGTCAGTGGGTACAAAATTCTACCCATACCCATACCCACGGGTATAAAACTTTACCCATACCCATACCCAACGGGTACCCGTACCCGTTGGGTATCCAATGGGTAGAACAAATAGTACACAAGTTGTTCACAATTTTACACTCATTCATAGCACATTTGACAAAAAAGTCAAATATCTTAGCTAGTACATGGGTACAAGAGTACTATCAAAATTTAGAAATCACAACATACTCATAAGTCAATAGGAGTAGACGAGTCACATGACAAATTAATGATTAATTGACAACAACTTAGCATTATTTTTACAAGCGGACAGGGTATGGGTATACCCGCGGGTACAAGGCTATACCCGTACCCTACCCATGACTTAACGGGTAGGGTATGGGTAGTACCCATGGGTATAAAAGTGTGCCCATACCCTACCCATGCGGGTACGGTACCCGCGGGTACCCGTACCCATGGGTAAAATTGCCATCCTTAGTGTAATCCATTTTTATAGAGGAAAAAAACTAGGTTTTGTTTCTTAGGCATCTATGTAACGGGAAAATATCAGGTGCTCTTATTATTGGGGTGCTCCCCATGCTCTTAACTTAAAAAAAATCAATTCTAAATGTTTTAATTTTTTTTTGGAAAAAACCGTGAATGTTCACTTGGAATGTGACTACAACTCCTACAAATTTCAGGTTCAAACTCTAAATGAACACTAAGAAACAAAAATGTGAAATCTAGCATGAATAGTGCCATAAAAAGACAAAAGCAACACTTGAGATTATTCACATCTGAATTTGTCTTTTTTCTTTCTCAATGTACATTTTCAGTTTGGACCTGAATTTTTTAGAGGTTGTAGTAACATTCCTTGCATTCATTTTTTTTTCAGATTTTTGAAACATTTAAAATTGATGTTTCGATGTTGGAGCATGGGGAGCACCCCAAGGATGGGAGCATCTGATATTCCCCCCCCCCCCTATGTAAGCACCTGCCATTGTACATGGCTTTAGATGCTTTTACCACCATCAGCCCATCACAGTCAGTAATGGCACTTCTTCCTTCTTGGGACTTCTTGTGGGTTAGTGATAAAGTCTTCCAAAATAATTCTCTCAATAATTTTAGGGCCACAATATGGAAGGAACATCATATCTGGAGCCCCCCCCCCCCCAGCTAACAATTCATTCGACAGGGAGGGAGGGTGGATTGAAAGAAAATTCCTCCCTCGAGCGTTCGCTCTACTGGTTTTCCAGCGCGATCCTCAGTTGGGCCAGAGGCAGAGTTAACTAGTTTTATGAAAAATTGCCAGGACGAAAGATATATATTTTCCTATACTGAAATGACATGGAAAAACATAAAATTTAGAATTTACATGCTTTAATTTATAATATTGCCATGCTATACTTTATAAAACTGCCGTCCTATAATTTATAACTTACCAGGTTGGTTGGATGAATGTTTGAACATAAGTTTGACATACATAATATACATGAAAACAGAAAACTAAACAATTATGTTTGAACCTAAGTAGCCATTGTTTCATAAGATGATGGCATTTTTTTGAAACATAGAAGCTACGAAATAATCCCTCCGCCTCATTATATAAGACGTTTTTGCAAGCTAACAACGTCTTATATTATGGGACAGAGGGAGTAGTCTTATGAAAACAAATTGTCATCCTACAGTATATTATGATCGAATTGGGGCTTCAAACCTGGATTTCGTCACGAATGTCATTCTATAGTCCCATGTGTGGCTTCTTTTTTACATGAAATGAATCTTCTACATCTAAATAGCTAATCCCCACTAACTATTTCTCTCTTACATGCAAGCACAATATGCATGAGAAAAGGCCGACCCACACTACCATATGTCTCTCAATATGCAAGAATACATAAGAATTTTCATTCTATTATGCTATATATATATATTTAATAAACATTTTACAACTATATGGGAATCAAACATAATAAATTGTATGTATTTTTAGTTTTCGTTTTTGATATTATTACTTCAAATATTCATGTTTCATACAATGAATCACATTCAAATATGTTGTAAAATATTCCTGCAACAACGTCGGGGTATCATCTAGTTGATATTATTGCTTAAACTCGATTAAACAAAGAGATACAACGAAGACCATTGATAAAAATAAAGCTACATAAAATTCCTGCAAAATTGTCATCTGGAGCTCGGCTCATGTTGTTCCAAGCATACGACAATGAAAACATCAAACCCCATTATTTGGTTTCTCAAAAAACAGTCACAAATGAGAGAATTGATTCAACCATTGTAGCCGATGGCGAGATCTTAGGTGGAACGTATATAACTTTCCAAGTGCAAGTCACAAAAAGCAACGTCGCCCAAATGGTTACCCGGAAGATCCGCCAAGTGTGTGCATGTCCCATTGAGCGGATCGTAGACTTGTAGCGTCGGACTTGGTCTGTCATTTAGTAAGCAATAGCACATTAGCTTTTTACCATTATGCATCACCCTGAAAGGTATCACTAGATCAATGGTTCGAGCCATCGGGATCATATACGCCTCGACCCAAGTGCCCTCCGCCAAATCAGTCAGGAGCCATATGGTCGTGCAAGCATGTTTGGTCCCTCGTCCCTCTGGCTGAACCATACAAAGGGTGCCATTGAGCTCGACCATACGGGTCTCTGATCTCAGCTCTTGTAGCCTCACCGGGGCTTTGATGGACCTCTTCCATTCCTCGGTCTCGAGGTCAAGGCAGAGGACACAGTACCCGCCCACCTGCGGTGTCACCGAGTTGTAAGTGTAAAGGAAGTAGAGCACACCATCTATGGTGACAACAGAGTTTTTGTGAAAGCGGACACGGTCTTTAATTGGTGGTGAATCCCTCCGCCACCATGTTCTGGCGCCGTCCTCCAACGTGAGAACATCGCAGGTATACTCCTGCGGATCAGCATAACTGTACATGCTCGTGAGGCGGACCACCTTGAACTTGCCTGACGGGGCAGCGTAGCCGATGCCAAAGGCACAGGACGCTCCGCCGTCGTCCATCTCCGTGGAGGTCACCAGCACGTCCCCGCCTCCCCGGTGGCCAGATCGATCATGCTGAGGACGCGGCCGACGCGGGTGGCGCAGACGGGGCCGCGGGGGCCGGAGGTGATGGTCCATAGGTCACCTGCGGACTTGACCACCCTCACGATGCTGCCGTCCATGTCCAGCAGCCGCAGGTCACGGCGGCGGCGCCGCCCTCCGCTGGCCACGCCATGGAAGGAGTTGGCGACGATGAGGAGCTGCGGCTCCGTGCGGGCCTTGTGCGCCGCGACGAACGCGGGGTCGGAGATGAGCGCCCGCCACCCCGTGGACGCGCACCGGAACCGGCACGCCGACTTCACCGGCGCCCAGGAGAGTATCTCGGAGACAACGTCGTTCGGTACCGACGTCGGCATGGGAAGGAACCGCCCGCGAGCCGCGAGTCGTCGCGAGGCCGAAAGATCGGATCTGCAGGCAGGATGGTATCGTATTGTACCCCAAATCTACAACCCCGTTGGTTTTTCTTAGGGAAGGCCTACAAGGCTACAACCCGGTTAGTTTGTTACAACCTGGAAAGGTATTTTTTTTAGAGTAACCTGGAAAGGTAACACTCGCATACAAATTGGAAATGTTATATTGTACGAATAATGTTAATATTTATACGTTTTTTTAAATCACAACATTACATTGAACAAGATATTGTTGTTAATGGAAGTATTTTCTTTTGCGAGAACAGCTAAGGCCGTATATTAATTATCAGAAACCCTTACAAAAACACTTATACAGAAATTTGAAAATACATCCAAAATTTTGTGTGTCGAAGTCTTCTTCCTACTGTATTCACCGGCAGAGCCATGAGAAAAACTCTGTGCTGCAACCTCGTTGCCGTCTCTGGTCCTGTGTCTCAAAGGAGCAAACTTGCTTAAAGCCAGGATCATGTAGGAAGCAGGTGTTGTTGCGAGTTAAACATGTTGTTTGATGGCAATACACCGAGGGGAAGCACAACAGAACGCCTACCATAGGGCGACGATCATCTTGCAGGGAGCCCGACGACAGGGGGGAGTCCGGGAGCACGAGGATCATCTTGGAGTGCAAGCCACAAATGGCGACGGCTTGAGGTCAGTTAGATCCTTGTGTAAACCCTAGCCCCCATCGTCTATATTAGGCGGGGGTAGGGATCGGCCAAGTCCATCTATTCTCATAGAAACACACTCATGGTAGTCATGCATGATTCCCCATTGTAATCCCTTGCATGAGGAAATCCACAAGAAATACATATCAGAAGCAGAATGTAGGGGATTACCAACCCCCTCATGGGAACGGTGAACCCCTGTTCTGTTACTTCTGGCCGCATTCGCGACCCTACTGAGGGAATTCACGGTTTATGTACCCTCTATTGGTGTGCCAAGCATGCGCTATACTAGTCGGAGAACAAACCCAAATCAAATCGTTATACATGACCGATGACTTCATGTCGGGCCAGACTTTAGTCTTTGGCTCTTTCGACCTCGAGGTCGACAATCGGGGGATGCTTTACAACGTAATGCAGCCCTCCTTCATTGGCACCATCTATTTCTCCTTTGACCAACACGACGATATCGTGTGCTTCAACGCTCCTCCATCACCACTGGCAAAGAAGACAGGGCTGATCTCGGCCGACCTCCGGGCGGCTGGGCCTTCATCAATGCACCGACCCTCCCAATCGGTAGGTGCCAACATGATCTTCCAAGCTGCCGATACACGTGGGGCTCAGAAGCTCACCTGACGCGTGGTCTAGAAAGTCACGATAACCCCAAAAAAGCTCCTGGAGTGGTCCACCTCCACGATCGCTGTCGGTGTCAAAACCGGCGGATCTCGGTTAGGGGATCCCGAACTATGCGTCTAGGCGGATGGTAACAGGAGACAAGGGACACGATGTTTTACCCAGGTTCGGGCCCTCTTGATGGAGGTAAAACCCTACGTCCTGCTTGATTAATATTGATGATATGGGTAGTACAAGAGTAGATCTACCACGAGATCAAGGAGGCTAAACCCTAGAAGCTAGCCTATGGTATGATTGTTGTATGTTGAAGATTGTCCTACGGACTAAAACCCTCCGGTTTATATAGGCACCGGAGAGGGTTAGGGTTACACAAAGTCGGTTACAATGGTAGGAGATCTGAATATCCGCATCGCCAAGCTTGCCTTCCACGCCAAGGAAAGTCCCATCCGGACACGGGACGAAGTCTTCAATCTTGTATCTTCATAGTCCAGGAGTCTGGCTGAAGGTATAGTCCGGCTACCCGGACACCCCCTAATCCAGGACTCCCTCAGTAGCCCCTGAACCAGGCTTCAATGACGACGACTCCGGCGCGCAGATTGTCTTCGGCATTGCAAGGCGGGTTCCTCCTCCAAGTTCTTCATAAAAGTTTATAAACACTAAGGGTAGTGTCCGGCTCTGCAAAATAAGTTTCCACATATTGCCATAGAGAGAATAATATTAACACAAATCTAATCTTCTGACGTATTCCGTAGCGTGACATCACACTACGGCCAAGACCTTTACTCGAATTGTTTTTACTTCCCCACCTCAGCGCATTTTGCAAGGCGGTTTCCTTGGCACGTCTTGTCGAAGCAGAGATCATGTCCCCTTTATTTACGGGATTCTCATCAATACGGACGTGGGTAACCCAATCGTGCCCGTTAGCATGTTTTCTCGATTAAAGGCGAGTCCCAAACGGTTACGGGGATGGCCCTTGGTATTCAACCTCTTATAAAGAGACCAAGGCCTTACTACTTTTCAATCTCAAACGAGTTCGCCCGTTGCCTCGAGTTCCAACACCCTAGGCTCCAGATTCCAGGCACTTCGGACCTTCGACAATGTCCGGTTCCGACCTTCGAGGCCGATGGATGCCCTCCTCCGTCACGGAGGAGGACGTGCTAAAATTGAGAGAGGCCAAGTTCTTGACCGACGAAATTTTGCACAGGTTGCCTGCTCAAGGGCAGGCCATTCCCAGTCCCCAGCCTGGTGAGAGCGTGGTGTTCGTGTCTCACTTCCTTCGGGGTTTAGGCTTCCCAATGGATCCCTTCGTGACGGGGCTGATGTTTTATTATGTGCTGGAATTCCATGACTTAGCTCCGGAGTCCATCCTCCATGTTTCCTCATTCATCGTCGTGTGCGAAGCCTTCCTCCGTGTTACTCCTCGCTTCGGATTATGGCTCAAGACCTTTCAGGTAGAGCCGAAGATGATTGAGGGACGACACGCAGAGTGCGGAGGCGCTGTTATAAGCAAGAAGGCTGATGCTCCATGGCCCGAGGGCCCTTTTCAAGAGGAGCTCGGCTTGTGGCAACGAGAGTGGTTCTACATCACCGCTCCCAGGGGCACCAAGTGGGTGGCGCCGCCTGCCTTTCGCTCGGGTCCCCCAAAGCAGCTAGGGTCGTGGGTCAATAAAGGCATAGATTGGGGGCCACCCCAGGACGTGTCTTTGTTGCGGGGCCGCATCAGGGATCTCTTAGAAAGAGGTCTCAGCTTGGTCAAAGTGACGCAATTCATGCTGATTCGCCGACCACAGCCCGGCAAACGTCGCTCCCTTCGTTTGTGGGAGTTTAATCCGGAGGGACCACGAGCTCTCCAGCATTTTACGGGCGCAACGCCCGCGGAGATGTATAAATTGTTCTTCGGATCACAAGCAATGTGTCCGGATTTGACTGAGGACGCAGGTCTGAGCTGCAATCGCCCGGATACTCAAGTAAGTAGCCTTGTGCCCGGACTCGTTATCCGTATATTTGTCATAAACTTGCCCTTAAAAGAGCTGTCCTTTTAAACAGGAGTGGATAGCGAAAGCAAAGCTGATCAGGTGTCCGGCTCCCCTCCCCGAGACCAGGCCGGATCCCGTGCTAGTCAGGATGCTGAAGATTGTGCCTTTGGGGGAGAGTGAGGGAGGGGACAAGGAAACTACGGCCTCCTCGAAGGAGGCTGTTCGGAAGGGAGGAACCAAAAATTCCTCTCCTCAGGGGAAGAAGAGGACTGCCTCTGAAAACCCGGAGACTATGGCCTCAAAGCGGGGGGTGGGGGGAATCCTTGTCAGAGGGTCCTATGCCGGGGGATACCTCGGCCGAACTATGCCCTCAAGGGGACCAGCCCTCCAGCGAGCCGTAAGTAGAGGAAGATTATATTTTTGGGAGAGAAATCCTTGCTTTATATCTGAGAAGATTAACCGAAATTTTACCTTGTAGTTCGGACCTCAGCCCTTCTCGGCACAGCTCGTCTTCGAGGGACCTTCTTCCAGAGATGATGGAGAGCAAAATGCCTCCCCCTGCCGCACCACCTAGCGAGGTGGGCGACCCTGAGGTGTCGTCGCGGAGGGTTTCTCCGAATCCGGCAGGGGCGGAAGATAGCTATGTGGCCCCCCGAGGTTCTCCGCGTCCGACCTGTGAAAGTGGCCATAGGATAAGTCCGGCACCGTCTGGTGCTCGGCCGGAGGAGCTGATGAATCTGCTGGGGCGAGCTTCTATCTCAGAGGAGCACCGTGCATTGATGGGAATGGTGATTGAAAGGATTTCGTCCGCGGAAAGCGGATTGCACGAGGCCGTCAGAAGTTTACTGACGGGTTTTGAGGTACGTTAGATAATGTACACTTTTGTCAGTTGCGCATAAATAAGATGCGCCCTGTGTAGATAGTAGCCCCTGAGACTGTGCGTTGTCAGAAGTGACGACGCGCAGAGGATCATAATCCCAGGTCTGAAATGTCGCCTTTGAATGTAGGTGGCGAAGTGTCCGGAATCCAGCCGGACTGATGATTTTGCCGAACTAAAGCAGCAACTTGACGTGGCAGATGCCGACATCGCGCTCGTCAACAAGCGGCTTGATGAGGCTCAAGGTTTGTAATTCCTCGGGCGGCACCTGGTAAGAGGAGCTTTATGCCAGTATCTTTACCATGTGTGTGCTTGACGTAGATGGTGCGGCCGCCGTGGAGAGTCTTCGGGCGGAACTTGCCTGAGCTAAGAAACAAGCTAGAAGAAGTGATGCGGCTGCCGTGAAGGCCCTTTAAGAGCTGAGAGCCGAACAGGCTACTCACTGCCGGAGCAAAAAAGATATGGCCGAGATGGCCGTGAAGCTAAAAAGCACTGCTGACCGTTGCAAGCTTCTTGAAAAAGAAGACCGGGCGAGACAGACGGACTTAGAGAAGGCCGTTGTTGATGCCAAGGATGCTCGTTCTGCGATGAGATCTGCGAAGGAGGAGCTGCGCCAGGGTAGGGAGATTGCGGCTGGAAAGCCGTTTATGCTGCGGAGGAAGTTTTGTGAACCGAAGCTTGCTCCGTTGGACCGGATGTGGAGTGTGGCGGATACCTACCTGGATTTGGCAGCGAGTGCTACTGATGCGACCGAACACTTTCGTGGTCAGGAAGATCGCGAAGTGGAAAAGCTTTTCTGGTCGCAGTTCCACAATCCAGAGCGTCCACTATCAGTGGATGATCGTCTGGCTCAATGGGCCGAACTGATTAGGTTGTCCGGACTCACCATGAAGTGCGTCATGAGTCACCTGTGTCCGGGGAAATCGGAGCCGAAGAGTTATTTCATCTTGGTGCAGTAGTTCCTTGGTGCGGTGTCGCGTATTAATGCAATTAAGAGGTCAGCATGCACAGAGGGTGCGCGGATGGCTCTTGCCCGTGTCAAGACATACTGGGCGGAAATGGAGACCATAGCTGTTGCATCCCAAGATTCGGACAGAAGCCGAGTACCTGCTGAGCATTATTTTTAGGAAGTTCTGCAAGGCGCTCGTGTAATAGAGTCGCAGTGCTCTAAGGATGCTATGTTCAAATAGCATGTGCCATTGTAAGACGGTAGTTTGATAAATTGTAGGAACTTTTTATACTTGTGCCTGCAAGTATTGTAACACCTCTTGTGCGTCCGTTTAATATATATATATATATATATATATATATATATATATATATATATATATATATATATATATATATATAATCTGAAAGATGGTAGTCGTTGGCTTCAGCCCCCACGCACATAGTGCGGGGGTGCTCGCAGAAGGCGCATTTTCACACTTAATCCAATGTCTTGGTCCTACAAAGGAGGTGATGGCGCAGCGGGCTAGGCAACCGGACTATAATGCTTTAACACTTTCACTTAGCCATAGGAGCTTGATAGTGAGGCTACTTAAATAGCCCCTGGTGGCGCCTGCGCTCGCCCGAAGTCGGGGCGCATATGTGCCTGGCCGGGAAACGGACCTTCGTTAATGCGGAGGAATCCTATAGATTCCAGAGAGTCATCGAGTGGTTGACCAGTCTAACACTATATCATGACAGTCAGTTTTCGGCTTTCTCTACTGAGGTGCTCGCCTGGCCGAACCGGGGCACAATCACAGTAGTTCTCCTGGTGCCACCTTAGCCGATAGAGCGGAACGTAAGGCAGCCGAACACAGGAGCCGGGCAACCCAACATTTGACCAAAGACATGATTCGGAGCTGATGCATATAAGGCCAAACTCGCGACGCCGAACACTCCCTAAGGTATTCGGTCTTTATGAGAGCGGGCGAGACAACATTCTTAGGTATAAGCCCCTAGTGTGCAGGTACACGCAGAAATTCTGACGTGGCCACATGCCAAGACGCCAGCCTCCTCCTTGGTTATACTACAGAGAACCAGGGGATGTATATCAACAAGAGACAGTAAAAAAGGTTTACGCAGGGTCTTAATCTGAAAAGAATCCTTGTAACGGGTCCCTGCTGCACGTCTGCGCCCGTGTCTCCGTTGTGCCGTATCCTGGACGGGCGCAGCATGATATTCATCTGTAAAAGAGATGAACTAAGCTGACAAAAGGTCGTGCCGAGCAAAAGTTACATTAAATAAACAAAGTATAAAGTGAAATATGTAAAATTGAGCTTTATTGTCTCTTATTTTGTATGTGCGGAGCCCCTAGAGCAGGGGTGTATGGCCACTAAGCCTTTATCAATGATACTTGGGTGCCGGACTCGTCTATCCGTGTTCGTGGTCTTAATGACCTGTTCAGATGTTTTGGCTGGTGAAGCCATTTTATTGTGGGGCTGTTAAAGCGGCCGCACAATCCTCCGCTCGGGGGAGGCGCACTCAATGTTTCCCCTTCAAAGGGATGATGCCTCGTGGACCGGGCATCTTAAGCGTAAGAGATGCATAATGCGGTATTGCGTTAAAGCGGGCGAAAGCTTCGCGTCCCAGCAGTGCTTGATAGCGACTTGAGAATGGGACAATGTGGAAAGTTAGCTTTTCGCCGCGGAAGTTATCGGTAAGGCTGAATATAACTTCGAGCCGGAGAAAACCCATGCAATGGGTGTCCGGACATGGTGTTACCCCTTGAAAGGAGGTTTTGCTGTGGCGAATTCTTGTTGGGTCTATCCCCATGTGGCGGATTGTGTCCTGATATATCAGGTTTAGACCACTGCCGCCGTCCATCAGGACATTTGTAAACTGGAGTCCGCCAATTATTGGGTCGAGTACCAAGGCAGTCCAGCCTGCGCTCCTGATACTTCTAGAGTAATCCTGATGATCGAAGATGATTAGTTTTGTCAACCAGTGGCGGGACTCCTTTGGGATAGGCCATATGGCGCGTACCTTTATGGGCGCCGCACGTTTTGTTATGTGAAGTAAGTTTATTGTTTTTACTTCTTGTGGAAAATTCTTTTGTTTCTTGGTGCTCTGCTTTTGGGGTTTGTCATCATCTTCGCTTGGTGTGTCGAGCCCCTTGTGTTCGGCGTTGAGTCTGCCGGATTGTTTGAAGACCCAACAATCTCTGTGGGTATGGTTAGCAGGCTTCCCATGAGTACTGTGTATTTGACATATCTTGTCCAAGATTTTGTTTAGGTTGGATAAATCATCTATGTTATCCTGGAGGGGCGCCTTTTTCTGATTCTGCCGTGAGCTTTTGAATCCAGCGTTGACTGCCATGTTTTTCGGACTATTTTCCTTGGTCCGGCGACGATCCTTGTTGCGTCGCGGTTTTCCGTTTCCATCCCTAGTTTCGGATGTACTTGGGTCGCTGGTGCTACATCTTGCCAACCAGCTGTCCTCTCCTGCGCAGAAGCGGGTCATGAGGCTTGTTAATGCGGCCATTGTTCTTGGCTTTTCTTGGCCGAGGTGTCTAGCTAGCCATTCGTCTCGAACGTTATGCCTGAAAGCTGCTAGGGCTTCAGCGTCCGGACAGTCGACTATCTGATTCTTTTTAGTAAGAAATTTGTTCCAGAATTGCCGAGCTGACTCTCCGGGCTGTTGAGTTATGTGACTGACATCGTCTGCATCCAGAGGGCGGACATAGGTCCCTTGAAAATTTGCTCGGAAAGCGTCCTCGAGCTCTTCCCAACTTTCAATTGTGTTTTTAGGAAGGCTTTTGAGCCAATGCCGGGCTGGCCCTTTAAGCTTGAGGGGTAAATATTTTATGGCGTGGAGGTCATCTCCTCTGGCCATGTGTATGTGGAGGATATAATCCTCGATGCAGACTCCAGGGTCTGTTGTTCCGTCGTATGCCTCTATGTTTACGGGTTTGAATCCCGCTGGAAATTCATAATCCAGGACCTCATCTGTGAAACATAGGGGGTGTGCGGCGCCCCTGTATTTGGGTGTGCCGGATTCGGATACTGGCTTTATTGCATTGCTTACAAGAGCTTGCTTTCTTGGCCCATAAATGGACCTGGCTGGGCCATCTTTTTGATGCGAATCCTTAAGTGGGTCGCATGCTGGCTTAAGTGCGGCGCCGCTTGCCGCTTTATGCTGGCCATGGGATCGTCTAACCGACCGGGTGGCTTTCTTACTTTTTGAATGCGAGGGCTCTAAGGCCTCTTCGTCGAATTCAGGTAGTAGCTTTCGCTTGGGATAACTTTTAGTGCGGCGATTGTCGCCGTATTTGTCTGCAGTATTGATGACTTTACTCCATCTGATTTTGAGTGCTTCTTCCGCGGTTTTTAGCTTCCGCTTCTGCTTTTTCAGGCTGCGTGCGGTTGCAACGAGCCTTTTGTGGAGGTTCTTCTGCTCCGTGGCCTTATCCGGCGTAAGGTCGTCCGGAATGCCGCTTTTGCCGGGGACGGGCTGTTCGGTTTCTTTATCTGAGTTGCCCTGTTCGGACGGTTTCTCTAAGGCATGCTCGTCGTCTGCCGGCTCGTCCTGCTCTATGGCAGGGTCTGTGTCTAGGCGGGGCTTGGGGTGGCGTTTACGCCGCCGCTTTGATTGCTTTTCGAGAGATCGATCCCTCGTTGCCTCCCCGTGTTCCTCGTTGTTGCTTCCTTTAGGTGTATCCACCATGTACACATCATGAGATGGGGTGGCTGTCCCATGCCCTATAAGTGTTGGTTCATATGCGTCTCCTGCATCGTCGTCCATACCGTCGATGTCTTCGGAGTCGAAATTGAGCACGTCGTTTAAATTATCAACGGTGGCTACCAAATGGGCGGTGGGTGGGTTTTGAATTTCTTCATCGTCCGTATCCCAACCTTGCTGACCATAGTCCGGCCAGGGCTCTCCTGATAAAGAGAGAGACTTTAGTGACTTCAGAATGTCGCCAAAGGGTGAGTGCTGAAAGATGTCCGCGGCGATGAACTCCATGATCGGTGCCCAATCGGATTCGATCAGCAGGCGCGCGGAGGGCTCGGAGTCCGGAGAGGAATCCGGTCCCTCGGAGTTATAGGCCTTGCGGGGTGTGGGGCTGGTATTCGGCTCGATCTCCTTTGAGATAGCAGCCCCCGAGGCGGCGTCCAACCACTCATCCTCGATCGGTGCAGTAGGCTCCGAATTAAGGGTCGGAACCGATGCGTGCACGGCCTCCAGGGCACTGTTCGGCGGCAGAGCTAGATCATGCCCATCAAGACAGTGTGGCGCGCTCGGCTGTGGCTCGGATCCGTCGAATATCAAGTCCCCGCGGATGTCAGTCGTGTAGTTTAAACTTCCAGATCTGACCTGATGGCCAGGGGCGTAGCTTTCAATCTGCTCCAGATGGCCAAGCGAATTGGCCCGCAGTGCGAAGCCGCCGGAGACGAAGATCTGTCTGGGGAGAAAGGTCTCACCTTGGACCGCATCGTTGTTGATGATCGAAGGAGCCATTGGGCCTAAAAGCGACGACACAGAGGAACTCTCAATGAAAGCACCAATGTCGGTGTCAAAACCAGCGGATCTCGGGTAGGGGGTCCCGAACTATGCGTCTAGGCGGATGGTAACAGGAGACAAGGGACACGATGTTTTACCCAGGTTCGGGCCCTCTTGATGGAGGTAAAACCCTACGTCCTGCTTGATTAATATTGATGATATGGGTAGTACAAGAGTAGATCTACCACGAGATCAAGGAGGCTAAACCCTAGAAGCTAGCCTATGGTATGATTGTTGTATGTTGAAGATTGTCCTACGGACTAAAACCCTCCGGTTTATATAGGCACCGGAGAGGGTTAGGGTTACACAAAGTCGGTTACAATGGTAGGAGATCTGAATATCCGCATCGCCAAGCTTGCCTTCCACGCCAAGGAAAGTCCCATCCGGACACGGGACGAAGTCTTCAATCTTGTATCTTCATAGTCTAGGAGTCCGGCTGAAGGTATAGTCTGGCTACCCGGACACCCCCAAATCCAGTACTCCCTCAATCGCCTTCAATCGCACCGACCATCCGACCTACGTTCCCCACCCAGGCAAGTTTGCCATGGTGGTAGATCTGGTCGTCGAGGGCTTCCACCCCTAAGTTCGGACGGACGACAGTAGTGGCGTAAACACCATCTTCGCATACACTAGCCAAGATGGGATCTCTACAACCCTGGCCCGCCGGCTTCCATGGTTTCGTGCCAGGTGAGCAGGTGCACCCAGATCTAGAGGTCGTATTTGGGGGCGAGGAAAACTTCAGATCAAAAAAGCAATCGGATTCGAGGTGGCGCCATTCCTACGTCAAGTTATTTTAAGGTGGGACTAATAAGATCTCTTCCTCTAATCTCTCTGCCCTCAATTTTAACGTGGGGCAGGTGAGATCATGCCATTAATCTCTTTCGCAATGTCTAAAAAAGACTTGTCTCTTTTCCAAATCTCAAAAGTAATGTCTTAAATCATAGAAGAATTTTATCTTTTGTTGGTATGTAAAGCTAGGTGGTAAATATTTTGCAACAATGTAATTAGCATAGTCAGCATGTCAAGGAGTGTTATGAGCAACATTTATTGCAGCTAGCTGCTCATCCGGAAAACTATCATCAATAGGTAGTGGGTCATCAAGCACATTTTCCAGGCTAGACAAGTTATCAGCTACGGGGTTCTCAGCTCCTTTCCTATCAGTGATATGGAAATCAAATTCTTGTAGCAAGAGAACCCATCGAATAAGTCTAGGTTTAGCATCTTTCTTTTCCATATGATATTTAATAGCAGCATGGTCGGTGTGAACGATAACTTTAGAGTCAACAATGTAAGATCTAAAGTTATCACAAGCAAACACCACTGCTAGGAATTCTTTTTCAGTAGTAGCATAATTTTGTTGAGCACTGTCTAGAGTTTTACTATCATAATGAATAACATTCAGTTTCTTATCAACTCTTTGTCCTAGAACAACACCAATAGCATAACCACTAGCATCACACATAATTTCAAAAGGCAAGTTCCAATCAGGTGGTTGAACAATAGGTGCAGAAATTAAGGCTTTCTTGAGTATTTTAAAGGCTTCTAAACAATCTTCATCAAAAACAAAAGGGATATCCTTTTGCAAAAGGTTTGTAAGAGGCCTAGAAATTTTAGAAAAGTCTTTGATAAATCTTCTATAGAAACCAGCATGACCTAGGAAACTACGAATACCTTTGATATCCTTAGGACATGGCATTTTCTCAATTGCATCAACCTTAGATTTGTCCACTTCAATACCTCTTTTAGAAATTTTATGACCCAAGACAATACCTTCATTAACCATAAAGTGGCACTTCTCCCAATCCAAGACAAGATTTGTTTGTTCACATCTCTGCAAAACTTGATCAAGATTGCTTAAACAATCATCAAAAGACTTCCCATAAACAAAGAAGTCATCCATGAAAACCTCAACAATCTTTTCACAAAAGTCAGAGAATATAGCGGTCATACATCTTTGAAAGGTAGCAGGTTCATTACATAAACCGAAAGGCATACGTCTATAAGCATAAGTTCCAAAGGGACAAGTAAAAGTGGTCTTTTCTTGATTAGGTTGAGAAACAGGTATTTGCGAAAAACAAGAATATCCATCAAGGAAGGAAAAGTGTGTGTGCTTAGATAATCTTTCAAGCATTTGATCAATAAAAGGCAGAGGGTAATGATCTTTTCTAGTTTCTTTATTTAATTTTCTAAAATCAATTACCATTCTATAGTATGTAACAATCCTTTGTGGAATAAGTTCATTCTTATCATTAGGAACAACAGTTATACCTCCTTTCTTAGAGTCACAATGAGCAGGACTTACCCATCTATTGTCAGCTATAGGATAGATTATACTTTCTTCTAGAAGTTTTAATATTTCCGTTCTTACCACTTATTTCATCTTTGGATTTAACCGATGTTGGTGATCAACAATGGGTTTAACATCAGGTTCCATATTAAATTTGTGCTGACATAGAGTGGGACTAATGCCCTTTAAATCATCAAGAGTATATCCAATAGCAGCTCGGTGCTTCCTTAAAACTTTCAATAATCTTTCTTCTTCATGTTCTGAAAGGTTAGCACTAATAATAACAGGATTTATCTTCTTTTCATCAAGATAAGCATACTTCAAAGTGTCTGGCAATTGTTTTAATTCAAACACATGATCACCTTTAGGTGGAGGAGGACCTCCTAGAGTTTCAATAAGCAAGTCGTGTTTAAGCAGAGGACGTTGTTCAAAGAAAATCTTATCTTTTTCATTTCTTCCATGCATATGTAAATCATTTTCATGGTCTAACAAATATTGTTCTAGTGGATCAATAGGAGGCACATCACAGCAATAGACTCATCATCAAAACTAACACCGGCAGTTTGTTTCTCATAGTCTATTCTAGCATTAACGATGTTTAAGAAAGGTCTACCAAAGATAATGGGACAAAAGTCATCTTGTGGGGAACCAAGAATAAGAAAATCACTAGGGTATTTTATTTTCCCACACAAGACTTTAACATCTCTAACAATCCCTATTGGTGATATAGTGTCTCTATTAGCCAGTTTAATAGTAACATCTATGTCTTCTATCTCTGCAGGTGCTATGTCATTCATAATTTCTTGATATAAGGTGTAAGGAATAGCACCCACACTAGCACCTATGTCACATAAACCATGATAACAGTGATCTCCTATTTTAACTGAGACAACGGGCATGCCAAAAACAGGTCTGTGTTTTTCTTTTTTATCAGGTTTGGCAATTCTATCAACTTCTTCACAGAATAAATAACATGCCCATTTACATCTTCTTCCAAGAGATCTTTAACCATAGCAATAATAGGTTCTACTTTGATTTGTTCATCAGGTTTAGGTGTTCTAATATAGCTTTTGTTAACCACAGTTGAAACTTTAGCATGTTCCTTTATCATGACAGGGAAAGGTGATTTCTCAATATAAGCAGAAGGAACAACTGGATCAACATTATAAATTATAGTTTCTTCTTTAACTAGTACCGGTTCTTTAATTTCTTCTTTAATAGGTGGGTGATATTTAAACCACTTCTCTTTAGGGAGATCAACATGAGTAGCAAATGATTCACAGAAGGAGGCTACTACCTCAGAGTCAAGTCCATATTTAGTGCTAAACTTTTTAAAAGCATCGGTATTCATAAAAGATTTAACACAATCATACTTAAGCTTAATACCTGAATCTTTACCTTCGTCGAGTTCCCAATCTTTAGAGTTGCATTTAATTCTTTTCAAAAGATCCCACCGGAATTCCCTAGTCTTCTTCATAAAAGAACAAGCACAAGAAGTATCAAGCATGGTTTGATCATTACGAGAAAGTCGAGCATAAAAGTTATGGATAATAATTTATTTTGTGAGCTCATGATTGGGGCATGAATATAACATTGACTAAGCCTCCCCCAAGCTAGAGCGATACTTTCTCCTTCACGAGGACAAAAATTATATATATATATAATTCCAATCACGATGAACTAGATGCATAAGATAATTTTTTTTGTGGAACTCCAATTTCAAACGATTCCAATTCCATGATCCAATATCATCGCATAGCCTATACCATGCCAATGATTTTCCCTTCAAAGATAAAGGGAAAACCTTTTTCATAACTTCATCCCCAGGTAAACCTGCAAGCTTGAACAATCCACAAATTTGTTCTACATATATCAAGTGCATATCAAGATGTTCGGTTCCATCTCCTGCATAAGGATTAGCTAGCAGTTGTTCTATCATACCTGAAGGGATTTCATATTCAATATTTTCAGTAGGTGCAGTAGGTTGAGGGGTAGATAATTGTGGTTCTGATCGAGGTGAAGATACCCCGAACAAACCTCTCAAAGGATTGTTTTCCATAGTAACAAGTGACAATAAATTTCAGCACACTATATAAATGTTTCCTTACCAAATTCCACTTACCAAAGGCGCTTCACTCCCCGGCAATGGCGCCAGAAAAATAGCCTTGATGACCCACAAGTATAGGGGATCAATTGTAGCTCTATTCGATAAGTAAGAGTGTCGAACCCAACGAGGAGTAGAAGGAAATGACAAGTAGTTTTTAGTAAGGTAATGTCTGCAAGTGCTGAAATTGTAAGTAACTGACTAGTTTGATAGCAAGATAATTTATAACGGGCAAGTAACGATAATAGTAGCAAAAGTGCAGCAAGATAGCCCAATTATTTTGAGGCAAAGTACAGGCCAAAACAGTCTCTTATGATAAGCCAAGCGTTCTTGAGGGTACATGGGAATTTCATCTGGTCACTTTCATCATGTTGGTTTAATTCATGTTCGGTACTTTGATAATTTGATATGTGGGTGGAACAGGGCTTAGGTGTTGTTCCTACTTCAACAAACCTCCTACTTATGATTAACCCTCCCACAAGCATCCGAAATTACGAGAAAAGTATTAAGAATAAATTCTAACCATAGCATTAAACTTTTGGATCCAATCGGTCCCTTACGGACACTACTAGGGAAAAGCCTAGTAGTAGCGTGGGTTTAAAGCCTACTAGTAGCGTGTGTCACCATGCTACTAGTAAGGAGCTACAGCTATTCCTTAGTAGTAGCGCGTGCAACATACGCTACTGCTAAGACACATAGCCGCAGCGTGTGTTGCTTCCAGCGCTACTGCTAATCTAACTAGTAGTAGCGTGTTTCCGGTCCAGCACTACTAGTATACTTGTTTCATTTTTTATTTTTAGTGTATTTATACGCCGTTATACAAATTTTGGTACAGTACCAATTATGAGGTTGTTATATCATTATGTCCATAACAGTGTGTGAAATGAAGGTGGATTAGGTTCAAGTGGAGGCAGCATGTGGTGCATCTTGAAACTATACTACTAATCCAAACTTGATCTACTTTGGATTAGTAGTACTTTCGATGTGCACCACATGTTGCCTCCACTTGAATCTAATCCGCTAACACAAGCTATTTAATCATCATCATAGTCATTACCACCAACACTAGCTATTTAATCATCATAGTCATAGTGTAGCACATTATCATCTTCAAACTCATTCTAGCTAGCCAATCACCACAAACACTAGCTACGGTAGCTATCTAATCACCACCAACACTAGCTAATAATAATCATCATAGTCATTACCACCAACACTAGCTATTTAATCATCATAGTCATAGTGTAGCACATCATCATCTTCAAACTCATTCTAGCTAGCTAATCACTCCTGCTGCTCTCTCTCTTAGATAAAGTAGCATAGAACATGTGTAGCTCTCCTGATTCATCATATTGGAGCATGCAGATGAACCTGTCTCCTAATTGTGGGATGCGCTTCTGATTGCTTCCCCCTAGTACTTCTCTGCGATCCTTCACAACTTTGCTCCAGTCTTTCACTATTAAGCATTCCTCGGTTTTAGAAATCCTGAATGCACTCATGCATGCTGTAGGATGTCTTGGCCGTAAGCTAATCATTGCCATGCGACCTTCTTGATCCAATGAGGCACAACTATCATCGGGAGTCTCTGTTGAAGAACAGCGTATACTAACATACTTAGCAATGAAGTTTAGCTTAAAAAATAATGTATCCAAAAGATGCACCGAGGACAAATAGTAAAAATCTTACCATCTTTCCTAAATAGATGTGACCGCAGTTCAATACTAACACTATTGGTCGCAAGATCTGAGTACTAAGATTTTCAAGTCCAGAAAAATAATTTCTCTTGACAGCATCAAGATCCTCAAGCCATGAAACATAATGACTTATCTCCTCATAGTTTAGTTCAGCCCCGGGACAGTGGACGGTTGAGGGAGTCCTGGATTAGGGGGTGTCCGGGTAGCCGGACTATAACCTTTGGCCGGACTCTTGGACCACGAAGATACAAGATGGAAGACCTCTTCCTGTGTCCGGATGGGACTTTCCTTGGCGTGGAAGGCAAGCTTGGCAATACGGATATGTAGATCTCCTTCCGTTGTAACCGACTCTGTGTAACCCTAGCCCTCTCCGGTGTCTATATAAACCGGAGGGTTTTAGTCCATAGGACGAACAACAATCTCTTGGGGAACGTTGCAGAAAATTAAATTTTTTCCTACGGTTTCACCAAGATCCATCTATGAGTTCATCTAAGCAACGAGTCATGGGAGAGAGATTGCATCTACATACCACTTTGTAGATCGCGAGCGGAAGCGTTCAACGAACGGGGATGAGGTAGTCGTACACGACGTGATCCAAATCACCGGAGATCCTAGCACCGAAAGGACGGCACCTCCGCGTTCAACACACGTACGGTCAGCGTAACGTCTCCTTCTTCTTGATCCGGCAAGGCAAAGGAGAGGTTGGGGAAGATAACTCCAGCAGCAGCACGACGGCGTGGTGATGGTGGAGTTGTAGTACTCCGACAGGGCTTCGCCAAGCTCTACGGAGGAGGAGGAGATGTTGGAGAGGGAGAGGGAGGCGCCAAGAGCCAGGGGTGCGGCTACCCCCTCCCCCCTTTATATAGGCCTCTTGTGGGGGGGCGCCGGCCCTAGGAGATGCAATCTCCTAGGGGGGCGGCGGCCAAGGGGTGGGGCTTGCCCCCCAAGCAAGGGGGCGCCCCCCTTTTAGGGTTTCCCCCCCCCTTTAGGCGCATGGGCCTCTAGGGGCTGGTTCCCCTTGGCCCATGTAGGCCAAGGCGCACCCCTAGAGCCCATGTGGCCCCCCGAGGCAGGTGGCCCCACCAGGTGGACCCCCCGGGACCCTCCGGTGGTCCCGGTACAATACTGATAACCCCGAAACTTGTCCCGATGGCCAAAACAGCACTTTCTATATATAATTCTTTACCTCCGGACCATTCCGAAACTTCTCGTGATGTCCGGGATCTCATCCGGGACTCCGAACAACATTCGGGTTACTGCATGTACATATCTTCACAACCCTAGCGTCACCGAACCTTAAGTGTGTAGACCCTATGGGTTCGGGAGACATGCAGACATGATCGAGACGGCTCTCGGGCAATAACCAACAGCGGGATCTGGATACCTATGTTGGCTCCCACATGCTCCACGATGATCTCATCGGATGAACCACGATGTCGAGGATTCAATTAATCCCGTATACGATTCCCTTTGTCAATCGGTATTTTACTTGCCCGAGATTCGATCGTCGGTATCCCAATACCTCATTCAATCTCGTTACCGGCAAGTCACTTTTCTCGTACCGTAATGCATGATCCCGTGATCAAACACTTTGATCACATTGAGCTCATTATGATGATGCATTACCGAGAGGGCCCGGTGATACCTCTCCGTCAAGCGGAGTGACAAATCCCAGTCTCGATCCGTGTCAACCCAACAGATACTTTCGGAGATACCCGTAGTATACCTTTATAGTCACCCAGTTACGTTGTGACGTTTGGCACACCCAAAGCACTCCTACGGTATCCGGGAGTTACACGATCTCATGGTCTAAGGAAAGGATACTTGACATTGGAAAACTCTAGCAAACGAACTATGCGATCTTATGCTATGTTTAGGATTGGGTCTCGTCCATCACATCATTCTCCTAATGATGTGATCTCGTTATCAATGACATCCAATGTCCATAGTCAGGAAACCATGACTATCTATCGATCAACGAGCTAGTCAACTAGAGGCTTACTAGGGACATGTTGTTGTCTGTTATTCACACATGTATTACGATTTCCGGATAACACAATTATAGCACGAATAAAGACAATTATCATGAACAAGGAAATATAATAATAATGCTTTTATTATTGCCTCTAGGGCATATTTCCAACAGTCTCCCACTTGCACTAGAGTCAATAATCTAGTTACATTGTGATGAATCGAACACCCATAGAGTTCTGGTGCTGATCATGTTTTGCCTTAGGGAGAGGTTTAGTCAACGGATCTGCGACATTCAGATCCGTGTGCACTTTACAAATTTCTATGTCTCCATCTTGAACATTTTCACGAATGGAGTTGAAGCGACGCTTGATGTGCCTGGTCTTCTTGTGAAACCTGGGCTCCTTTGCAAGTGCAATAGCTCCAGTGTTGTCACAGAAGAGTTTGATTGGCCCCGACGCATTGGGTATGACTCCGAGGTCGGTGATGAACTCCTTCACCCAAATTGCTTCATGTGCTGCCTCCGAGGCTGCCATGTACTCCGCTTCACATGTAGATCCCGCCACGACGCTTTGCTTGCAACTGCACCAGCTTACTGCCCCACCATTCAAAATATACACGTATCCGGTTTGTGACTTAGAGTCATCCAGATCTGTGTCGAAGCTAGCGTCGACGTAACCTTTTACGACGAGCTCTTCGTCACCTCCATAAATGAGAAACATTTCCTTAGTCCTTTTCAGGTACTTCAGGATATTCTTGACCGCTGTCCAGTGTTACTTGCCGGGATTACTTTGGTACCTTCCTACCAAACTTACGGCAAGGTTTACATCAAGTCTGGTACACAGCATGGCATACATAATAGAACCTATGGCTGAGGCATAGGTGATGACACTCATCTCTTCTATATCTTCTGCCGTGGTCGGACATTGAGCTGAGCTCAATTTCACACCTTGTAACACAGGTAAGAACCCCTTCTTAGATTGATCCATATTGAACTTCTTCAATATCTTATCAAGGTATGTGCTTTGTGAAATACCTATGAGGCGTCTTGATCTGTCTCTATAGATCTTGATGCCTAATATATAAGCAGCTTCTCCAAGGTCCTTCATTGAAAAACTTTTATTCAAGTAGGCCTTAATGCTGTCCAAGAGTTCTATATCATTTCCCATCAAAAGTATGTCATCTACATATAGTATGAGAAATGCTACAGAGCTCCCACTCACTTTCTTGTAAACGCAGGCTTCTCCATAAGTCTGCGTAAACCCAAACGCTTTGATCATCTCATCAAAGCGAATGTTCCAACTCCGAGATGCTTGCACCAGCCCATAAATCGAGCGTTGGAGCTTGCACACCTTGTCAGCATTCTTAGGATCGACAAAACCTTCCGGCTGCATCATATACAATTCTTCCTTAAGGAAACCATTAAGGAATGCCGTTTTGACGTCCATTTGCCATATTTCATAATCGTAGAATGCGGCAATTGCTAACATGATTCGGACGGACTTCAGCTTCGCTACCGGGGAGAAAGTCTCATCGTAGTCAATTCCTTGAACTTGTCGATACCCTTAGCGACAAGCCGAGCTTTATAGATGGTCACATTACCATCCGCGTCTGTCTACTTCTTAAAGATCCATTTATTTTCTATGGCTCGCCGCTCAACGGGCAAGTCAGTCAAAGTCCATACTTTGTTTTCATACATGGATCCTATCTCGGATTTCATGGCTTCTAGCCATTTGTCGGAATCCGGGCCCGCCATCGCTTCTTCATAGTTCGAAGGTTCACCGTTGTCTAACAACATGATTTCCAAGACAGGGTTGCCGTACCACTCTGGTGCGGAACGTGTCCTTGTGGACCTTCGAATTTCAGTAGGAGCTTGATTAGAAGTATCTTGATCATCATCATTAATTTCCTCTCTAGTCGGTGTAGGCACCTCAGGAACGTTTTCTTGAGTTTCGCCATTTTCCGGTTCAAGAGGTAACACTTCATCAAGTTCTACTTTCCTCCCACTTACTTCTTTCGAGAGAAACTCTTTCTCTAGAAAGGATCCATTCTTGGCAACAAATATCTTGCCTTCGGATCTGAGGTAGAAGGTATACCCAATAGTTTATTTAGGGTATCCTATGAAGACGCATTTTCCGACTTGGGTTCGAGCTTTTCAGGTTGAAGTTTCTTGACATAAGCATCACATCCCCAAACTTTTAGAAACGACAGCTTAGGTTTCTTCCCAAACCATAATTCATACGGTGTCGTCTCAACGGATTTTGACGGAGCCCTATTTAAAGTGAATGCAGCAGTCTCTAAAGCATAGCCCCAAAAAGATAGAGGTAAATCGGTAAGAGACATCATAGATCGCACCATATCTAATAGAGTGCGATTACGACGTTCGGACACACCATTACGCTGAGGTGTTCCAGGCGGCGTGAGTTGTGAAACTATTCCACATTTTCTTAAGTGTGTGCCAAATTCGTGACTCAAGTATTCTCCTCCACGATCTGATCGTAGAAACTTGATCTTTCTATCACGTTGATTTTCAACCTCACTCTGAAATTCTTTGAACTTTTCAAAGGTCTCAGACTTGTGTTTCATTAAGTAGATATACCCATATCTACTCAAGTCATCGGTGAGGGTGAGAACATAACGATAGCCACCGCGAGCCTCAACACTCATTGGACCGCACACATCGGTATGTATGATTTCCAATAAGTTGGTTGCTCGCTTCATTGTTCCTGAGAACGGAGTCTTGGTCATTTTACCCATGAGGCATGGTCCGCACGTGTCAAATGATTCATAATCAAGAGACTCTAAAAGTCCATCTGCATGGAGCTTCTTCATGCGTTTGACACCTATGTGACCAAGGCGGCAGTGCCACAAATATGTGGGACTATTGTTATCAACTTTAACTCTTTTGGTATTCACACTATGAATATGTGTATCATCACGTACGAGATTCATTAAGAATAAACCATTAACCATCGGAGCATGACCATAAAACATATCTCTCATATAAATAGAACAACCATTATTCTCGGATTTAAATGGGTAGCCATCTCGAATTAAACGAGATCCAGACACAATGTTCATGCTCAAACTTGGCACTAAATAACAATTATTGAGGTTTAAAACTAATCCCGTAGGTAAATATAGAGGTAGCATGCCGACGGCGATCACATCGACCTTGGAACCATTCCTGACGCGCATCATCACCTCGTCCTTCGCCAGTCTTCGTTTATTCCGCAGCTCCTGCTTTGAGTTACAAATGTGAGCAACTGCACCGGTATCAAATACCCAAGAGCTACTACGAGTACTGGTAAGGTACACATCAATTACATGTATATCACATATACCTTTTGTTTTGCCGGCCTTCTTGTCCGCTAAGTATTTGGGGCAGTTCCGCTTCCAGTGACCACTTCCCTTGCAAAAAACACTCAGTCTCGGGCTTGGGTCCATTCTTTGGCTTCTTCCTGGCAACTTGCTTACCGGGAGCGGCAACCTCCTTGCCGACCTTCTTGAAGTTCTTTTTACCCTTACCCTTCTTGAACTTAGTGGTTTTATTCACCATCAACACTTGATGCTCCTTCTTGATTTCTACCTCTGCTGATTTCAGCATAGCATATACCCCAGGAATGGTATTTACCATCCCCTGCATATTGTAGTTCATCACAAAGCTCTTGTAGCTAGGTGGAAGCGACTGGAGGATTCTGTCAATGACCGCTTCATCCGGGAGATTAACTTCCAGTTGAGTCAAGCGGTTGTGCAACCCAGACATCTTGAGTATGTGTTCACTGACAGAGCTATTTTCCTCCATCTTACAGCTAAAGAATTTGTCGGAGACTTCATATCTCTCGACCCGGGCATGAGCTTGGAAAACCATTTTCAGCTCTTCGAACATCTCATATGCTCCATGTCTCTCAAAACACTTTTGGAGCCCCGGCTCTAAGCTGTAAAGCATGCCGCACTGAACAAGGGAGTAATCATCGGAACGTGACTGCCAAGCGTTCATAACGTCTTGTTCTGCAGGGAGGACAGGTGCGTCACCCAGCGGTGCTCGTAGGACATAATCTTTCTTGGCAGCTATGAGGATGATCCTCAGGTTCTGGACCCAGTCCGTATAGTTGCTGCCATCGTCTTTCAGCTTGGTTTTCTCTAGGAACGCGTTGAAGTTGAGGACTACGTTGGCCATTTGATCTACAAGACATATTGTAAATATTTTAGACTAAGTTCATGATAATAAAGTTCATCTAATCAAATTATTTAATGAACTCCTACTTAGATAGACATCTCTCTTCTAGTCATCTAAGTATTACATGATCCGAGTCAACTAGGCCGTGTCCGATCATCACGTAAGACGGACTAGTCAACATCGGTGAACATCTTCATGTTGATCGTATCTTCTATACGACTCGTGCTCGACCTTTCGGTCTTCTGTGTTCCGAGGCCATGTCTATACATGCTAGGCTCGTCAAGTCAACCTAAGTGTTTGCATGTGTAAATCTGTCTTACACCCGTTGTATGTGAACGTTAGAATCTATCACACCCGATCATCACGTGGTGCCTCGAAACAACGAACTGTCGCAACGGTGCACAGTTAGGGGGAACACTTCTTGAAATTATTATGAGGGATCATCTTATTTACTACCGTCGTTCTAAGTAAACAAGATGCAAAACATGATAAACATCACATGCAATCAAATAATAAACGTGACATGATATGGCCAATATCACATAGCTCCTTTGATCTCCATCTTGGGGCTCCATGATCATCTTGTCACCGGCTTGACACCATGATCTCCATCATCGTGTCTCCATGAAGTTGCTCGCCAACTATTACTTCTACTACTATGGCTAAAGCGTTTAGCAATAAAGTAAAGTAATTTACATGGCGTTTCTCAATGACACGCAGGTCATACAAAAATAAAGACAATTCCTATGGCTCCTGCCGGTTGTCATACTCATCGACATGCAAGTCGTGATTCCTATTACAATAGCATGAACATCTCATACATCAGATATAGATCATTCATCATTCATCACAACTTTGGCCATATCATATCACAAAGCACTTGCTGCAAAAACAAGTTAGACGTCCTCTAATTGTTGTTGCAAGTTTTACGTGGCTGAATTAGGGTTCTAGCAAGAACGTTTTCTTACCTACGTAAAAGCCAAAACGTGATTTGTCAATTTCTATTTACCCTTCATAAGGACCCTTTTCATCGAATCCGCTCCAACTAAAGTGGGAGAGACAGACACCCGCCAGCCACCTTATGCAACTAGTGCATGTTAGTCGGTGGAACCGGTCTCACGTAAGAGTACGTGTAAGGTTGGTCCGGGCCGCTTCATCCCACAATACCGCTGAAGCAAGATAAGACTAGTAGCGGCAAGAAAGTTGACAACATCTACGCCCACAACAAATTGTGTTCTACTCGTGCAATAGAGAACTACGCATAGACCTAGCTCATGATGCCACTGTTGGGGAACGTTGCAGAAAATTAAAATTTTTCCTACGGTTTCACCAAGATCCATCTATGAGTTCATCTAAGCAATGAGTCATGGGAGAGAGATTGCATCTACATACCACTTTGTAGATCGCGAGCGGAAGCGTTCAACGAACGGGGATGAGGTAGTCGTACACGACGTGATCCAAATCACCGGAGATCCTAGCACCGAAAGGACGGCACCTCCGCGTTCAACACATGTACGGTCAGCGTAACGTCTCCTTCTTCTTGATCCAGCAAGGCAAAGGAGAGGTTGGGGAAGATAGCTCCAGCAGCAGCACGACAGCGTGGTGATGGTGGAGTTGCAGTACTCCGACAGGGCTTCGCCGAGCTCTACGGAGGAGGAGGAGATGTTGGAGAGGGAGAGGGAGGCGCCAGGAGCCAGGGGTGCGGCTACCCCCTCCCCCCCTTTATATAGGCCTCTTGGGGGGGGGGCGCCGGCCCTAGGAGATGCAATCTCCTAGGGGGCGGCGGCCAAGGGGTGGGGCTTGCCCCCCAAGCAAGGGGGCGCCCCCTTTTAGGGTTTCCCCCCCTTTAGGCGCATGGGCCTCTAGCGGCTGATTCCCCTTGGCCCATGTAGGCCAAGGCGCACCCCTAGAGCCCATGTGGCCCCCCGAGGCAGGTGGCCCCACCAGGTGGACCCCCCGGGACACTCCAGTGGTCCCGGTACAATACCGATAACCCCGAAACTTGTCCCGATGGCCAAAACAACAATTTCTATATATAATTGTTTACCTCCGGACCATTTCGAAACTCCTCGTGACGTCCGGGATCTCATGCGGGACTCCGAACAACATTCGGGTTACTGCATGTACATATCTTCACAACCCTAGCGTCACCGAACCTTAAGTGTGTAGACCCTATGGGTTCGGGAGACATGCAGACATGACCGAGACGGCTCTCGGGCAATAACCAACAGCGGGATCTGGATACCCATGTTGGCTCCCACATGCTCCACGATGATCTCATCGGATGAACCACGATGTCGAGGATTCAATTAATCCCGTATACGATTCCCTTTGTCAATCGGTATTTTACTTGCCCGAGATTCGATCGTCGGTATCCCAATACCTCGTTCAATCTCGTTACCGGCAAGTCACTTTTCTCGTACCGTAATGCATGATCCCGTGATCAAACACTTTGATCACATTGAGCTCATTATGATGATGCATTACCGAGAGGGCCCGGTGATACCTCTCCGTCAAGCGGAGTGATAAATCCCAGTCTCGATCCGTGTCAACCCAACAGATACTTTTGGAGATACCCATAGTATACCTTTATAGTCACCCAGTTACGTTGTGACGGTTGGCACACCCAAAGCACTCCTACGGTATCCGGGAGTTAAACGATCTCATGGTCTAAGGAAAGGATACTTGACATTGGAAAACTCTAGCAAACGAACTATGCGATCTTATGCTATGTTTAGGATTGGGTCTCGTCCATCACATCATTCTCCTAATGATGTGATCTTGTTATCAATGACATCCAATGTCCATAGTCAGGAAACCATGACTATCTATCGATCAACGAGCTAGTCAACTAGAGGCTTACTAGGGACATGTTGTTGTCTGTTATTCACACATGTATTACGATTTCCGGATAACACAATTATAGCACGAATAAAGACAATTATCATGAACAAGTAAATATAATAATAATGCTTTTATTATTGCCTCTAGGGCATATTTCCAACACAATCATACCATAGGCTAGCTTCTAGGGTTTAGCCTCTCTGATCTCGTGGTAGATCTACTCTTGTACTACCCATATCATCAATATTAATCAAGCATGAGTAGGGGTTTACCTCCATCGAGAGGGCCCGAACCTGGGTAAAAACATCGTGTCCCTTGTCTCCTGTTATAATCCGCCTAGACGCACAGTTCGGGACCCCCTACCCGAGATCCACCGGTTTTGACACCGACATTGGTGCTTTCATTGAGAGTTCCTCTGTGTCGTCATCTTTAGGCCCGATGGCTTCTCCGATCATCAACAGCGATGCGGTCCAGGGTGAGACTTTTCTCCCCGGATAGATCTTCGTATTCGGCGGCTTTGCACTGTGTGCCAATTCGCTTGGCCATCTGGAGAAGATTGAAAGCTATGCCCCTGGCCATCAGGTTAGAGTTGGAAGCTTGAACTACACGGCTGACATCCGCGGAGACTTGATCTTCGACGGATTCGAGCCGCAGCCGGGCGCGCCGCATTGTCATGATGGGCATGACCTAACTCTACCACCGAACAGTGCCCTAGAGGCCGCACCCGCGTTAGCTCCGACCCTTAGCTCGGAGCCAACTGCGCCGATCGAGGACGGGTGGCTATACACCGCCTCGGGGGCTGCAGTCTCAACGGAGATCGAGCCAAACACCAGCCTTATCCTCTGTGAAGCCCCTGACTCCAAGGTGCCGGACTCTTATCCGGACTCGGAACCCTCCGCGCCCCTGCCAATCGAATCCAATTGGGCGCCGATCATGGAATTCACCGCCGCGGATATCTCTCAGAACTCGCCCTTCGGCGATATTCTGAATTCACTAAAGTCTCTCTCTTTGTCAGGAGAGTCCTGGCCGGATTATGGCCAACAGGATTGGGATGCGTACGACGAAGAAATTCAACGCCCACCCACCACCCACTTCGTAGCCACTGTCGATGATTTGACCGACATGCTCGAATTCGACTCTGAAGACATCGACGGTATGGACGACGATGTAGGAGACGAACATGAACCAGCGCCTATAAGGCACTGGACAACCACCCCATCCTACGATCTATACATGGTGGACACACCCAAAGGAAATGACGAGGAAGAATGGGATGACGCAATGAAGGGTCGTTCCTCCGAAAAACAGCCAAAGCGGGGGCGTAAGCACTGCTCCAAGCCTCGCCCCGACAGAGACAGCGGTCATACAAACCCAGCCACAGAGCAGGGCGAGCTGGCGAACGATGAACATAGCATCGACAACCATCCGAACAAGACAAATTGGTTAAACAAACCGCACAACCCGTCCTCGGCGAAGATAACAGTCCGGACGACCTCACGCCGGACAAGTTCCTGGAACAGAAGATCCTGCACAAAAGGCTCGTCGCCACTGCTTGTAGCCTGAAAAAGCAGAAGCGGAAGCTCAAAACTGCGGAAGACGAACTCCGAATCAGATGGAGCAAAGTACTCAACACCGCAGACAAATACGGCGATAGTCGCCACACAAAGAGCTACCCGAAGAGAAAGCTACTGCCTGAATTTGATGAGGAGGCCTTAGAGCCCCCGAAATCAAAAAATAAGGAAGCCACCCGATCGGATAGACGACCCCACTAGTAGAAAAGGGGGCAACGGTCCAGGCCGGGTAGGCCCATTAGTCCCGGTTCAATCTAGAACCGGGACCAATGGGGGCATTGGTCCCGGTTCGTGAGCCCAGGGGGCCGGCCAGGCCACGTGGGCCATTGGTCCCGGTTCGTCTAGACCTTTTGGTCCCGGTTGGTGGGACGAACCGGGACCAATGGGCCTGGCTCCTGGCCCACCACCAGTGGTCCCGGTTCGTGGCATGAACCGGGACCAAAGGCTCCCATTTAGTCCCGGTTCATGCCACGAACCGGGACCAGTTGTGCTGCCTATATATACCCCTCGCGCCAGAGCAGAGCACTCCAGTGCTCTGTTTTTCTTGGCCCGCGAGGGGAGGGGTTTGTGGTGCTCTAGCTCACCTCCTATGCACATGAGGTGTTCGATGAAATGCCCGAGCCACACTAGTTAAGCTTTCTCCTCTCGAAGCTCGACCTCAAAGCTCCATTTTCCTCGAGATTTGTCTAGATTTAGCGGCCCGTCACGCCCCACCCCCGTCTTCACCGCCGTCGATCACCCGCGCCGTTCTCATCACCGACACCACCGTGGTGAGCCTCTTGTTCTTATCTTCTTTCTGAAAGGAAAAATATTCTTACTTGTATGTTTAGATAGATACTTGTATCATTTTCTTACTTTTATTATTGCATCATATATAGTGCGATGGTTTTGGTATCCGCCCCCGTCGGCCCTCGTCCTGTCTATGATTCGGATGTGGTATATATATATATATATATATTAATCTTTATAACTATTGGTTCATTTATTGTTTATGAAAATTATGCGGATCAACGTGACATAGATTTTATTTATCTAGGATGTATGTGAACCGGAAATTCCAACCGACCCTATTGTCGAGAGGTTAAATTTATTTGAAGAAGAAAACAATTTCTTGACGGAAAAAATAAAAAAATTGAGGAGGAGAAGATGATATTGGAGTTGCATGTTGCGGATGTCGTCGATGATCACAAGATCAAGATGGATGCAATGCACTTGAAGATTAGAAAGATTAGAAAATATGCCATTCATACTGAGGCTTGGTATCATTATGCCGTTGGATCAATTGTTACCTTGGTTGCGATTATGATCGCCTTTGTTTTCGCATTAAAATGTTTTACATAGTATCTATGTATGTATTAATTAATTAGATGCTCTGGAGAGCTATATGTTGTTAGATGAGAACTATGTATGTACTTTGGTTTTAATGTGATGATGAACTTCTATTAATTTGAACACTTAATTATATATAATGCACGCAGATGAACCGGCAATGGATGTACGGTGACAGACACACCTCCGAGTACATTAAGGGCGTGCATGAGTTTCTCGATGCGGCTGAGGCAAACAAGCAGAATGGTTTCATGTGTTGTCCATGCCCTGATTGTGGGAATACGAAGTCTTACTCTGACCGGAAAATCCTTCACACCCACCTGCTTTACAAGGGTTTCATGCCACACTATAATGTTTGGACGAGGCACGGAGAAATAGGGGTTATGATGGAAGACGACGAAGAAGAAGAGTGCGATGAAAACTACGTGCCCCCTGAATACCGTGATGCTGCAATGGGGGGAGCTGGTGAAGATCAAGAGGAACCAGACGATGTGCCCAATGATGCTGCAACAGGTGAAGCTGCTGAAGATCAAGAGGAACCAGACGATGTGCCCGATGATGATGATCTCCGCTGGGTCATTGTCGATGCAAGGACGCAATGCGAAAGTCAAAAGGAGAAGCTGAAGTTCAATCGCATGTTAGAGGATCACAAAAAAGGGTTGTACCCCAATTGCGAAGATGGCAACACAAAGCTCGGTACCGTACTGGAATTGCTGCAGTGGAAGGCAGAGAATACTGTGCCTGACAAAGGATTTGAGAAACTACTGAAAATATTGAAGAAGAAGCTTCCAAAGGATAACGAATTGCCCGATAGTACATACGCAACAAAGAAGGTCGTATGCCCTCTAGGATTGGAGGTGGAGAAGATACATGCATGCCCTAATGACTGCATCATATACCGCGGTGCATACAATGATCTGAACGCATGCCCGGTATGCGGTGCATTGCGGTATAAGATCAGACGAGATGACCCTGGTGATGTTCACGGCGAGCCCCGCAGGAAGAGGGTTCCTGCGAAGGTGATGTGGTATGCTCCTATAATACCACGGTTGAAACGTCTGTTCAGAAACGGAGAGCATGCCAAGTCGATGCGATGGCACAGTGAGGACCGTAAGAAAGATGGGAAGTTGAGAGCACCCGCTGACGGGTCGCAGTGGAGAAAAATCATGAGAAAGTACTGGGATGAGTTTGCAAAGGACCCAAGGAACGCATGGTTTGCTTTAAGCGCGGATGGCATTAATCCTTTCGGGGAGCAGACCAGCAATCACAGCACCTGGCCGGTCACTCTATGTATGTATAACCTTCCTCCTTGGATGTGCATGAAGCGGAAGTTCATTATGATGCCAATTCTCATCCAAGGCCCTAAGCAACCCGGCAACGACATTGATGTGTACCTAAGGCCATTATTTGAAGAACTTTTACATCTGTGGAGTGGAAATGGTGTACGTACGTGGGATGAGCACGGACAGGAGGAATTTAACCTAAAGGCGTTGCTGTTCGTGACCATCAACGATTGGCCCGCTCTCAGTAACCTTTCAGGACAAACAAACAAAGGATACCACGCATGCACACACTGTTTAGATGACACTGAAAGTATATACCTGGACAAATGCAGGAAGAATGTGTACCTGGGCCATCATCGATTTCTTCCGACCAACCATCAATGTCTAAAGAAAGGCAAGCATTTCAAAGGCGAGGCAGATCACCGGAAGAATCCCGCCATGCGTACCGGTGATCACGTACTTGCTATGGTCAATGATTTACACGTAATCTTTGGAAAGGGTCCTGGCGCAGTAGCTGTTCCGAATGACGCTGAGGGACACGCACCCATGTGGAAGAAGAAATCTATATTTTGGGACCTACCCTACTAGAAAGACCTAGAGGTCCGCTCTTCAATCGACATGATGCACGTGACGAAGAACCCTTGCGTGAACCTGCTAGGCTTCTTGGGCGTGTACGGAAAGACAAAAGATACACCTGAGGCACGGGAGGACCTGCAACGTTTGCATTAAAAAGACGGCATGCCTCAGAAGCAGTATGAAGGTCCTGCCAGCTACGCTCTTACGAAAGATGAGAAAGAAATCTTCTTTGAATGCCTGCTCAGTATGAAGGTCCCGACTGGCTTCTCGTCGAATATAAAGGGAATAATAAATATCCCAGAGAAAAAGTTCCAGAACCTAAAGTCTCATGACTGCCACGTGATTATGACGCAACTGCTTCCGGTTGCATTGAGGGGGCTTCTACCGGAAAACGTCCGATTAGCCATTGTGAAGCTATGTGCATTTCTCAATGCAATCTCTCAAAAGGTGATTGATCCAGAAATGGTACCAAGGCTAAGGAGTGATGTGGTGCAATGTCTTGTTAGTTTCGAGCTGGTGTTCCCACCATCCTTCTTCAATATCATGACGCATGTCCTAGTTCATCTAGTCGACGAGATTATCGTTCTGGGGCCCGTATTTCTACACAATATGTTCCCCTTTGAGAGGTTCATGGGAGTCCTAAATAAATATGTCCCTAACCGCGCTAGGCCAGAAGGAAGCATCTCCATGGGCCATCAAACAGAGGATGTCATCGGGTTTTGTGTTGACTTCATTCCTGGCCTTAAGAAGATAGGTCTCCCTAAATCGCGGTATGAGGGGAGACTGGCTGGAAAAGGCACGCTAGGAGCGGACTCAATAATATGCAGGGACGGGCATTCTTGGTCTCAAGCACACTACACAGTTCTACAGAACTCTACCTTGGTGACCCCGTATGTCGATGAACACAAGAACAGTCTGCGCTCCAAACACCCGGAGCAGTGCGACGACTGGATTACATGTGAACACATTAGGACTTTCAGCAGTTGGTTGGAAGCACGTCTCAGAGGCGACAACAATGTTTGTGATGAGTTGTACTTGTTGTCCAGGGGACCATCTTTGACTGTATTGATTTACAAAGGATACGAGATAAATGGGAATACCTTTTACACGATTGACCAAGATCAAAAGAGCACCAACCAAAACAGCGGTGTCCGCTTTGATGCAACAACCGAGAAGGGAAAGGACACATATTATGGTTACATAGTGGACATATGGGAACTTGACTACGGACAAGATTTTAAGGTCCCTTTGTTTAAGTGCAAATGGGTCAATCTGTCAGGAGGCGGGGTACATGTAGACCCACAGTACGGAATGACAACAGTCGATCTGAAAAATCTTGGGTACACTAACGAACCGTTCATCCTAGGAAATGATGTGGCACAGGTTATCTATGTGAAGGACATGTCTACCAGACCGAGAAAAAGAAAAGATAAGGAAACGAATACATCATACGATGAGCCAAAGCGCCACATAGTTCTTTCAGGAAAAAGGGACATCCTGGGAGTGGAGGGCAAGACAGACATGTCTGAAGATTATGAAAGGTTTCACGAAATTCCTCCCTTCAATGTCAAGGCTAACCCAAGCATCCTGATAAACGATGAAGATTATCCATGGTTACGGCGCAATAAGCAAATGACATAAGCGAAGAAAAAGTGAAGACTTTCTCCCACAACTATTATGATGATACCATGCCAAATTTGTAACAGACGAGTATGCTATGCCAACTTTTTCAGAGTTCATTTGAAAACTATGAATTTAGGTCGAATTTTCTCTATAGGTGCATCTATGTTCAAATTTTAACTATTCAAATTTGAAAACTAATGGCACTAACAGAAAGTTTATATTTTTTCTAAAACTAATGGCACTAACAGAAAGTTTATAATTTTGCTGACCTAAAAGCAAAAAGAAATAAAAAATAAAGCAAGAAACAAAATAAAATAAATAAAGCAACAAAGAAAACAAAAAAACTAAAAAAGTGTTTTCAAATTTGAAAACTAATGGCACTAACAGAAAGTTTATAATTTTTCTAAAACTAAAAGCTAAAAGAATTAAAAAAATAAAGCAAGAAACAAAAGAAAATAAATAATGCAGAAAACAAAACAAAAAAAACTGGAAAAAAATTAAATATAGCAACAATAAGTATTTAGTTCTAAGTAGAAACAAAAAAACAAAAAAACAAAAAAAGTGCCACCTACTGGGCCCCCACGGCCTGAATACGACTAGAAACCCTACCATGGGCCAGGATTCAGGCTCGCGGGAGGCCCAGTAGGCCCACAGGCACAAATTGCAGTGTTAGGCCCGAAAGCCTGCTTTAGAGAGGAGCTCGAGAGGGATGGCGCACCGCACCTTATAAACAGGTGCGCCTCCCTCTCAACTAGCGAGGTGGGACTAAATATTTGGGTTCGGAGCAGCACAGGCCGTTGGTCCCGGTTGTTGGCTCCAACCGGGGCTAAAGGGGGGCATTAGTCCCGGTTGGTGCTACAACCCGGGACTAATGCCACCCTTTAGTCCCGGTTGGCGGCGGCCTTTGGTCCCGGTTGGTGACACCAACCGGGACTAAAGGGGGGCATTAGTCCCGGTTTGTGCCACGAACCGGGACCAAAGCCTTTTCTATATAAGCAAACACTTAGCAGTTTTCAACCAAATCACGCACTTCTCCCCCGACGCCCCCTGCTCCTCCTCGTCGCCGTCACCGCCCGACGCCCCTGCTCCTCCTCATCGCCGTCACCGCCCGACGCCGTCAGGCTGCTCGCCTTCGCCGTCGCTGCCGCCATCGACGCTGTCAGGCTGACCGCCTTCGCCGTCGCCGCCGCCCCCTGTGAGCACAGCCCCCTCCCGTCCCGCTCCCCTGCGCCCCTCTCCTGCGCGGCCGCCGCGCTGCCGCCCCTGCCCTGCACGGCTGCCATGCGCCGCCCCTGCCCTGCGCTGGCGCCGCGTGCCGCCCAGCCGCCCCTGCCCTGCCTCACCGGCGCCACCGCTGCCGCCATGCCCCTCTGCCCCGCCGGCGCCAACAATTTTTTTATTAGTTTCATTTTTTTCATATATATATATATAATGTATGTGTATGTATGTGGCTATATGTTTCTGTTCATATGTTGCAATATGTTTTTTTATTTTTATTAGTTTGTTTTTTTGTTCATATGTGATGTATATGTGTATGTGGCTATAATGTATATGTGTATGTGATGTATGTGTGTAACGCCCTCGATGCGGCTATATCTCCTACGCGTCGAAGCACGACTTAGAGGCATAACCGTATTGAAAGCAATATCGCAAGTGAGGTAATCTTCACACAACCCATGTAATACATAAGGGAAAGAGATACATAGTTGGCTTACAGTCGCCGCTTCACACAATACATAAATAAACATTCATCATCAAGATTACACTCAAGGTCCGACTACGGAACCAAAATGAAAGAAGACTACCCCAAATGCTACACAGATCCCCGATCGTCCCAACTGGGCTCCACTACTGATCATCAGGAAAAGACACATAGTAACGACCACGTTCCTCGTCGAACTCCCACTTGAGCTCGGATGAGTCATCTGCACTGGCATCGTTGGCACCTGCAACTGTTTTGCTAGAATCTGGGAGTCACGGGGACTCAGCAATCTCACACCCGCGAGATCAAGACTATTTAAGCTTAAAGGTAGGATAGGGTTGTGAGGTGGAGCTGCAGCAAGCGACTAGCATATATGGTGGCTACAACACAAAAGAGAGCGAGAAGAGAAGCAAAGCACGGTCGTGAAGCTAGTAGTGATCAAGAAGTGATCCTAGAACAACCTACGTCAAACATAACTCCAACACCGTGTTCACTTCCCGGACTCCACCGAGAAGAGACCATCACGGTTACACACGCGGTTGATGTGTTTTAATTAAGATCAACTTCGGGTTTTCTACAACCGGACATCAACAAATTCCCATCTGCCTCATAACCGCGGGCACGCCTTTCGAAAGATAATACCCTGCAGGGTTGTCCCAACTTAGCCCATTATAAGCTCTCACGGTCAACAAAGGATATTCCTTCTACCGGGAAGACCCGATCAGTCTCGGAATCCCGGACTACAAGACATTTCGGCAGTAATAAAACAAATCCAGCAAAGCCGCCCGATTGTGCCGACAAATCTTGATAGGAGCTGCACATATCTCGGTCTCAGGGCACATCCGGATGAACACTACGTACGACAACCGAAGATACCCCAAGTTGCCTCAGGGCGGCACCGCAAGTGGCTCTAGTTTGGACCAGCAATCAAAGGAGAACTGGCCCGGGGGGTTAAAATAAAGATGACCCTCGGGCTCGTGAAAACCCGATGGAAAAAGGCTTAGGTGGCAAATGGTAAAACCAATGTTGGGCCTTGCTGGAGGAGTCTTATTCAAAGCGAACTGTCAAGGGGGTCCCATAAATCACCCAACCGTGTAAGGAACGCAAAATCAAGGAACATAACACCGGTATGACGGAAACTAGGCTGGCAAGAGTGGAACAAAACACCAAGCATAAGGCCGAGCCTTCCACCCTTTACCAAGTATATAGATGCATTAATTAAAATAAGAGATATTGTGATAACCCAAAGTAATCATGTTCCAACATGGAACACACTTCATCTTCACCTGCAACTAGCAACGCTATGAGAGGGGCTGAGCAAAGCGGTAACATAGCCAATCAACGGTTTGCTAGGAAATGATGGTTAGAGGTTTGACATGGCAATATGGGTGGCATGATATAGCAAGTGGTAGGTATCGCAGCATAGGCATAGCAAAAGAGCGAGCATCTAGCAAGCTATGATAGAAGTGATTTCGAGGGTATGGTCATCTTGCCTGCAAGGTTCTCAGAGTTGTAGAAAGCTTGATCCTCGTAAGCGTTCTCAACAGGTTCCTCGTTCACGTACTCGTCTCCCGGCTCTACCCAAAACAAGAACACAAGCAGAGGAACAACTATCAACCACGATGCAATGTGCAAAGCATATGACAGAGATCTACTCAAGATGCTTCACAAAAGATGAACACTGAGCTACGGCTAAATCACACCATAACAGGTTCAAACAAGCATGGCAAAAGTGCAAAAGATAACAGGTTCACAGACTTAGTGAAAATACTATCATGCCAGAAATTAACATCAGGATGACATGTTTAGAGCAAGGAAACAACATTCTACAGGAACAATACATAGCAAATATGACATGGCATGAATCTACTCAAGGCATTGAACAAAAGTCCCTTACTGACCAATAGCCAAAAAGGACCAGAAAATATAATAACACCCATGTCAAATAATCAAGTTTCGTTACAGTTTTCAGACTTTGCAGAAAACTGGACATGTCAAAAACAGATAACAAGTAGGCATGTTTACGAGCTCGATGCACTCACTACAGAGCATTTCATGATAAACTAAGCATACACCCACCAAGAAGACATGGCATAGAAGCTATAAATGGAAAGAACAACATCATAGCATGTAGGGATCAACTACAACAAGCTTGGCAAAATCGAATAACATGTAAACAATCTGCCAGTAACATTTTATAGCAAAAGTAGAGGTCGATTGACCCAAGCTATGGCACTCCATAATTACAAAAAAAGGCATGGATGGGTAGAGAAAATCCATATGTTCAAAACAACCTTACTGATCATGCTCAAAAGAGGCATAGATCTCTCTGAAACAACATGAACACATGGCATAAAAATAACAGCAGGACATGACTTAGTGAAATTACTAAGTCTCTGAAATCAGCAACATTATGATCCCTAGTTTGCATGCTTGTGCTAGTAACCACAAAGATCACAAAAATACATGGCATACAACCCTGGAAAGATAGCATGGCACATTTCAAAAAAAATGTAGGACTCAACTCCATAGGATGCACACATCAATCATGGCAAAAATGACAAAAGTGCATGTTCTGAAACAGATCTGAAACTAACATCACATAGCCCTCTTCCCACAGCAATTCGAGCATCAAGATGAGCTCAAATGAAAATGATGCAATGAGATGAAATGATGTACTCATGGAGATGAACAATTTGACATGCTATACGCCCAAAACGGAGCCACGGGTGCAAAGATATGGCAGATCAAAGTTAGCACAAAGGGTTCGGGAGCGAAAAGTCAACCGAGATATTACAGATCCAGATCGGGATCTCGCGGGTACTGTTCACGCACGTCTCCCGAGGTCGCCGGAGTGGAAGGAGGTGGACGGAGCAGCGGGGAGCGCCGGAGGAGGTCGCCGCCGACGATGGAGGCGATGGCGGCGTCGGCTGCGGGCGGTGGGGCGCCGGCGAGGTGGCGGCGTGCGGAGGCGGCGTCCCGCGGCGGCGCGGATGCGGCGGACGGCGGGCGGAGGCGGCAAGCGGCGAGGCGGCGCACGGCGGCAGGCGGCGCACGGCGGGCAGAGGCGGCGGCGGCTGCGAGCCCGGCGCGACCCGGTTCGGCCCCGGGGCGGGCCGGATCTGGGCCCCGGGCGGCGCAGCGAAGTGGGGACGTTGGCGCGGGTGACGTGGCGCGCGCTGAGTGGAGGGGAGCGGCGGAGGGGCGACGTGGCGCCTTCCGGTTGGCTGGAGCGAGGTGGCCGGTGGACACGTTCGGCGCGGTGCGGACGCGTCCGACGGCGCGAAGAGGAAGACGCTAGGGATTCATCCGCGAATTTGGACGGGGTGCACTTATTTATAGGTAGAGGGGGCTAGGAAGCTCCAAATGGAGTGCGGTTTTCGCCCACATGATCGTGATCGAACGACTTAGAGGATGGGAGTGTCTTAGATGGGTTATTGGGCTGTTTTGGAGGGGTTTTGGTCTGCAACACACACGAGGCCTTCACGGTTACCCGGTTAACCGTTGGAGTATCAAACGACCTCCGAATGACCCGAAACTTGACAGGCGGTCTACCGGTGCTATACCAAGGCCGCTTGACAAACCTCGGTCCATTCCGAGAAAGTTTAATACCCGCTCACGGAAAAAGGTAAAAGGGGACGCCGGGGAACATAGGAGCGCCGGATTGCAAAACGGACAACGGGGAAAATGCTTGGATGCATAAGACGAACACGTATGCGAATGCGATGCACATGATGACATGATATGAAATGCAAGACATGAACAAAATGCAAAATGACGGGAAACCCAACCACGGAGGGAATATCATAACACATTGCCGAAAATGGCAAGAGTTGGAGTTACAAATATGGCAAGTTACATCCGGGGTGTTACAACACTCCACCACTACGAGAGGATCTCGTCCCGAGATCTAGGACTGAAAGAACTCCGGATATTCGGAACGGAGGTGGTCCTTGCGCTCCCAGGTGGCTTCTCGGTCTGAATGGTGTGACCACTTCACTTTCAGGAATTTGATTGACTTGTTGCGAGTCTTGCGCTCAGTTTCTTCAAGAATAGCAACGGGATGCTCACGATAAGACAAATCTTCTTGAAGATCAATCTCTTCGAAGTTGATGGTGCGCTCAGGCGTCTTGAAGCACTTGCGAAGTTGTGACACGTGGAACACATCGTGCACATTTGCAAAGTTGGAGGGAAGCTCAAGTTGATAGGCAAGATCGCCTCTTTTGCCGATGATCCTGAAAGGACCGACGTATCTAGGGGCAAGTTTCCCTTTGATACCGAAGCGACGAGTTCCTTTCATTGGAGAGACGCGGAGGTAGACATGGTCTCCGATCTCGAAAGCCACATCACGGTGTTTGCTATCATAATAGCTCTTCTGGCGCGATTGCGCGGCTTTGAGATTCTCGCGAATGACCTTGCACATTGCCTCAGCCTCTAAGATCAAATCGTTGCCAAGAAGTTGGCGTTCACCCGTCTCAGACCAATTGAGAGGAGTACGGCACTTTCTGCCATAGAGAATCTCGAATGGGGCTTTGCCCGAGCTGGCTTGAAAGCTGTTGTTGAAAGAGAACTCAGCATAAGGAAGACAATCCTCCCACTTCATGCCAAAAGAGATAACACAAGCCCTGAGCATATCTTCAAGAATTTGGTTGACACGCTCGACTTGTACACTAGTTTGAGGATGGAAAGCTGTGCTGAAGCGAATATTTGTGCCCATGGCCTTCTGAAAGGAATCCCAAAACTTGGATGTAAAGATGCTTCCATGATCTGAAGAAATCAATTGTGGAATGCCATGCAAGGAGACAATTCTGGAGGTGTAGAGCTCTGCCAGCTGCGCTGCTGTGATAGACTCTTTGATAGGAAGAAAATGAGCCACTTTGGTGAGCTTGTCGATGACGCTGAAGATAGCATCATCTCCACGCTTGGACTTAGGAAAGCCAGTCACGAAGTCCATTTCGATATGATCAAACTTCCATTCTGGAATAGCAAGAGGTTGGAGTAGACCAGCTGGTCGTTGGTGTTCTGCTTTCACCCTTCGACAGACATCACATTCATTCACGAATTGAGCAATTTCTCGCTTCATTCGAGTCCACCAATACGACTGTTTAAGGTCATGGTACATCTTCGTACTTCCAAGATGAATTGACAGGAGAGAATTGTGCGCCTCGTTCATAATGACTTTACGTAGATCACCCTTTGGAACCACAATCCGGTCCTCGAAGAAAAGAGTATCTCTGTCATCAACGCGATATCACTTGTATTTGGAAATGCCCTTGTCAATACCACGTTTCACCTTCTTCACCATGGTATCCATCAGTTGTGCCTCACGAATCTGATCTTCCAAAGTAGGAGAGACTATGAGGTTGGCAAGAAAACCTTGAGGAACAACTTGAAGATTCAACTTGCGGAAAGCTTCACAGAGATCCGGTTGAAAGGGCTTGAGGATTAAGCTGTTGCAATAAGCCTTCCTGCTCAATGCATCCGCAATCACATTAGCCTTGCCTGGAGTATATTCAATACTCGGATTATACTCTTGAATCATTTCGACCCATCGAGTCTGCCTGAGATTGAGGTTGGGCTGAGTTAAGATGTACTTGAGACCCTTGTGATCGGTGAAAATGTCCACTTTCCTTCCCAACAAGAGATGTCTCCATGTTATCAATGCATGGACAACTGCCGCCAACTCAAGATCGTGAGTGGGGTAGTTCTTATCGTTGGGCTTCAACTGACGAGAGGTATAGGCCACAACCTTCTTCTCTTGCATTAAGACAGCACCGAGACCTTGAAGAGAAGCATCACAAAAAACTTCATAAGGCTTGGATTCGTCAGGAGGAGTCAAAACTGGAGTAGTGACGAGTTTCTCTTTGATAGCATTGAAAGCAACGTCACACTCAGGAGACCAGACATACTTCACATGCTTCTGGAGGAGGTTGGAAAGAGGCTTTGCAATCTTTGAGAAATTCTCAGCGAATCTTCGGCAATAGCTTGCAAGTCCAAGAAAACTGCGAAGCTGCTTGACATTCTGAGGAGGTTCCCAATTCAAAACTGCAGACACCCTCTCGGGATTAATAGCAATGCCCTTGGCAGAGATGATATGCCCAAGGTAAAGAACTTCATCAAGCTTCACATAGAATTTATACTCTCTGAGCTTGTCGAGCACCAATCGCAAATGCTTGGCATGATCCTTCTTATTCTTGGAGAAGACCAATATATCATCGAGATAGACCAAGACGAATTCATTGATGTAGGGGTTGAAGATGAAGTTCATCATTCGAGAGAAAGTTGGAGGAGCATTGACAAGGCCGAAAGACATGACAGTGTATTCATAAGAACCAAAGCTTGTTCTGAATGCTGTCTTGGGAATATCTTCTTCACGAATGCGAATCTGATGATAACCCATACGAAGGTCAAGCTTGGAGAACACCTTAGCACCTTTAAGTTGCTCGAATAACTCATTGATGTTGGGCAGTGGGTACTTGTTCTTGATTGTCTTCTTGTTCAATGGACAGTAATTGACGCAAAGTCGGTCCGTGCCATCCTTCTTCTGGACAAAAAGAACACCACAACCCCAAGGAGAAGAACTCGGTCTGATCAGACCCAGACGCTCTTGTTCATCGAGTTGTTTCTTCAATTCCTTCAACTCTTTTGGCCCAAGCTTGTATGGACTCTTGCAAACGGGTTCCGTGCCAGGCTCAAGATCAATAACGAATTCAACTGGCCGATGAGGAGGCATACCCGAAAGTTCTTCTGGAAAGACATCTTGGTACTCACAAATGACTGGAATCTGAGAGATATCATCCAATTCGCCCTTCTCATTGAGAGAAAACAACCGAATGGTTTCATCGCGAGCGGCATAGATGATCACATCGTCAGAAGAGTGAGTCAACTAAATTTCCCTGGCAGCACAATCAAGCTGAGCCTTGTGCTTAGAAAGCCAGTCCATCCCGAGAATAAGATCAATATCAGAGTCACCAAGAACAATTGGTTTAGCCAGAAATCTATAGTCGCCCATCTTGATAGAGACATCCGGGACACAAACATTAGATGTCATTTGCTTGCCCGGGGACACAATCTTCAATGGAAAAGGAATCTTCTCGGACACAAACTCATGCTTGGCAACAAAAGGTCTCGAAATGAAAGAAAGCGATGCACCAGTATCAAATAAGACTTTTGCAGGAATATCATTAACAGAAAGGTTACCCATGATCACTTCTGAAGAATTCTCCGCTTGAGCTGCATTCAACATGTTCACCTTGGCATGCTTAGGATTATGCTTGACCACTGCATTGCTGGAAGATTTCACAGGAGGAGGAGGCGGAAGGCGCCTCTGGTTGAAGCACTTGTTCGCATAGTGACCCTTTTGCTGACATTTGTTGCAAGTCACCTCTGAGAGCGGACGATGATAAGGAGCATTTGGCCTTGGAGCTTGGTTCTGAGACTTGTTCTGATAGCCAGGGTTGGGTGGGTGGGAAGATCCACGACCACCTGAGTTCTTCTGCTGATAAGGCTGACGGAACGGAGGAGGAGGAGGCAACCAGAACTTCTATTGCTTAGCTGCCACTAGTGAGGAAGAAGAAGACTGAACTGCGTCTCTGACTCTCTTGTTAGATGCCTCACACTTGAGCTGAGCAGCTTCCTGTTTCAGTGCCATGTTGTAGAATTCATCATACTTTAACGGCTCAAAAAGCACGAGAGCTAGTTGTAGATCTTCTCTGAGGCCACGCCTGAATTGGTAAATCATGCTCTTCTCATCAGGGATGTCTTGCTTAGCAAAACGAGAGAGCTTCTGGAACTGAGTGTTGTATTGATACACAGACATGTTGCCTTTCTTGAGATTGCGGAACTCCTCACGCTTACTCTCAACAACACTTTCTAGAATGTGATGAGATTTGAAGTCACGGCGGAAATCATCCCAGGTAATCACACGACCTCCTCTGGAATCTTTGTATTGTTGGAACCACTCAGCAGCTTGATCCTTGAGTTGAAAAGAGGCAAACTTGACAAAGTCCTCAGGTCTGACATTGCTACATTCGAAGTGCTTGTTGATGTCCACGAGCCAATCATCAGCGTCTGTGGCCTCGACACAGTACCTAAAAGTCTTTGGATGATTTGCAAGGAACTGATTGAGGGTAGCAAAATGCGGTTGATTGTTGCCTTGGCCTTGATTTCCCTGATTACCTTGCCCTTGGTTGCGATCTTGCAAGAGCTGAATCAGAATCTGAGCATTGGCATTGGTGGCTGTCATCAAGGCTTGCCATGCCTCCGGAGGCGGAGGTGGTGGCGGAGGGTTAGCCTTACTTCCTTCATTGCGTTCCGGATTCTGACGCGTTGGCGGAGCCATCCTGAAGAGGGTGACATCCATTAGCATCTTGAAAGACATATATTCAAGCTGAATCAAAAGGATCGAAATTGCAACATATAGTCTTCACAATAAACATTCGAACAAGAATGAACGAATGAATTCCAAAGTAAAGCATCACACTTAAGCTGAGAAGCCATATAGATAAAGATATGGAAATCACCATCTGCCTCGAAACAACTCGAATACCACAACTGAAAACAAAACAAAGGATTGGCTTGCAGAATAAGCCGGAACAAACATATGATAGATCCCATATCGTATCATGTGTCTGTTGGAAAGATATCCTATGAGATACTTGAATTCCCACTTATAAACTCCCGAAACTTTCTGGTTATGCAATCAGGTGTTGGAGATACAGGGGACACAAAATATATCACCCAAACTAACAATACCTAGATCCAACTGTATCCATCCTTCAACACATAACCAAGAAACCTTCGGATCGTCTACCTCAACCTTCGAAAAGCATCCGTTATACGAGTTATGGCAATACTCCCGCACTCGCCTCAGTACTGGGCTATCAGGGTTATCTCACCAACAACTGTACAAAAGAGATTTTCGATGTCGGCGTACTAAACTCAGGTATTCTAGAACTGCAACGATAAAATTATGACGACAACACCTCAGAGCTCAACTCCCCGGGACACCTCCACTAAACCCCTGCTGACAGGAGGCACCAAGACAATGTTGTCATCATAAAACCATCGGAACGATTCTAAGATACCCGCATGATCCTAAATTTTTATTAGTGAAATTTGAGAAGAGAAGAGTCAAAACTCTACGTCAGGATGCCTTACCAGAGCGATGAGGAGACTGGGAAGTAAAAAGAATTCCTAAACTCTCCAATATATAATTCCTAAATGACTCAAAACATTTTTCTAGACACAACTCGGCCGCAAAAAACGATCAATCAGTGGGGGCTCCTAAGGTCGGGGATGGCTCTGATTACCAACTTGTAACGCCCTCGATGCGGCTATATCTCCTACGTGTCGAAGCACGAATTAGAGGCATAACCGCATTGAAAGCAATGTCGCAAGGGAGGTAATCTTCACACAACCCATGTAATACATAAGGGAAAGAGATACATAGTTGGCTTACAGTCGCCACTTCACACAATACATAAATAAACATTCATCATCCAGATTACACTCAAGGTCCGACTACGGAACCAAAATGAAAGAAGACTACCCCAAATGCTACACAGATCCCCGATCGTCCCAACTGGGCTCCACTACTGATCATCAGGAAAAGACACATAGTAACGACCACGTTCCTCGTCGAACTCCCACTTGAGCTCGGATGAGTCATCTGCACTGGCATCGTTGGCACCTGCAACTGTTTTGGTAGAATCTGTGAGTCACGGGGACTCAGCAATCTCACACCTGCGAGATCAAGACTATTTAAGCTTAAAGGTAGGATAGGGTTGTGAGGTGGAGCTGCAGCAAGCGACTAGCATATATGGTGGCTACAACGCAAAAGAGAGCGAGAAGAGAAGCAAAGCACGGTCGTGAAGCTACTAGTGATCAAGAAGTGATCCTAGAATAACCTACGTCAAACATAACTCCAACACCGTGTTCACTTCCCGGACTCCGCCGAGAAGAGACCATCACGGTTACACACGCGGTTGATGTGTTTTAATTAAGATCAACTTCGGGTTTTCTACAACCGAACATCAACAAATTCCCATCTGCCTCATAACCGCAGGCACGCCTTTCGAAAGATAATACCCTGCAGGGGTGTCCCAACTTAGCCCATTATAAGCTCTCACGGTCAACAAAGGATATTCCTTCTACCGGGAAGACCCGATCAGTCTCGGAATCCCGGACTACAAGACATTTCGGCAGTAATAAAACAAATCCAGCAAAGCCGCCCGATTGTGCCGACAAATCCTGATAGGAGCTGCACATATCTCGGTCTCAGGGCACATCCGGATGAACACTACGTACGGCAACCGAAGATACCCCAAGTTGCCTCAGGGCGGCACCGCAAGTGGCTCTAGTTTGGACCAGCAATCGAAGGAGAACTGGCCCGGGGGGTTAAAATAAAGATGACCCTCGGGCTCGCTAAAACCCGGGGGAAAAAGGCTTAGGTGGCAAATGGTAAAACCAATGTTGGGCCTTGCTGGAGGAGTCTTATTCAAAGCGAACTGTCAAGGGGGTCCCATAAATCACCCAACCGTGTAAGGAATGCAAAATCAAGGAACATAACACCGGTATGACGGAAACTAGGGTGGCAAGAGTGGAACAAAACACCAAGCATAAGGCCGAGCCTTCCACCCTTTACCAAGTATATAGATGCATTAATTAAAATAAGAGATATTGTGATAACCCAAAGTAATCATGTTCCAACATGGAACACACTTCATCTTCACCTGCAACTAGCAACGCTATAAGAGGGGCTGAGCAAAGCGGTAACATAGCCAATCAACGGTTTGCTAGGAAAGGATGGTTAGAGGTTTGACATGGCAGTATGGGTGGCATGATATAGCAAGTGGTAGGTATCGCAGCATAGGCATAGCAAAAGAGCGAGCATCTAGCAAGCAAAGATAGAAGTGATTTCAAGGGTATGGTCATCTTGCCTGCAAGGTTCTCAGAGTTGTAGAAAGCTTGATCCTCGTAAGCGTTCTCAACAGGTTCCTCGTTCACGTACTCGTCTCCCGGCTCTACCCAAAACAAGAACACAAGCAAAGGAACAACTATCAACCACGATGCAATGTGCAATCAACATGATGCAAAACATGGCATGATATGCGAGATGTGATATGCAATGCATATGCGTGCTCCGGAAGGAAAAAGATGAACAAGGCATAATCTTGGAAAACCAAGTATGCCACTGGAAAGGTGAGATGATTTCGGTTGAAATCGATATAAAGATCACCGGAATCGGATGCACGGTTTGCAAATGACAAGCAAAACAAGAATGACAAGATTCTGCCATTAACAGCATGATGCCATTTAGCAAGCAACAAGAAATTAAGCTACTGCACCCAAACGTATCAGCAAAGCATATGACAGAGATCTACTCAAGATGCTTGATAAAAGATGAACACTGATCTACGGCTAAATCACACCATAACAGGTTCAAACAAGCATGGCAAAAGTGCAAAAGATAACAGGTTCACAGACTTTGTGAAAATACTATCATGCCAGAAATTAACATCAGGATGACATGTTTAGAGCAAGGAAACAACATGCTACAGGAACAGTACAAAGCAAATATGACATGGCATGAATCTACTCAAGGCATTGAACAAAAGTCCCTTACTGACCAATAGCCAAAAAGGACCAGTAAATATAATAACACCCATGTCAAATAAGCAAGTTTCGTTACAGTTTTCAGACTGCAGAAAACTGGACATGTCAAAAACAGATAACAAGTAGGCATGTTTACGAGCTCGATGCACTCACTAAAGAGCATTTCATGATAAACTAAGCATACACCCACCAAGAAGACATGGTATAGAAGATATAAATGGAAAGAACAACATCATAGCATGTAAGGATCAACCACAACACGCTTGGCAAAATCGAATAACACGTAAACAATCTGCCAGTAACATTTTATAGCAAAAGTAGAGCTCGATTGACCCAAGCTATGGCACTCCATAATTACAAAAAAAGGCATGTATGGGTAGAGAAAATCCATATGTTTAAAACAACCTTAATGATCATGCTCAAAAGAGGCATAGATCTCTCTGAAACAACATGAACACATGGCATAAAAATAACAGCAAGACATGACTTAGTGAAATTACTAAGTCTCTGAAATCAGCAACATTATGATCCCTAGTTTGCATGCTTGTGCTAGTAAACACAAAGATCACAAAAATACATGGCATACAACCCTGGAAAGATAGCATGGCACATTTCAAAAAAAATGTAGGACTCAACTCCATAGGATGCACACATCAATCACGGCAAAAATGACAAAAGTGCATGTTCTGAAACAGATCTGAAACTAACATCACATAGCCCTCTTGCAACAGCAATTCCGGCATCAAGATGAGCTCAAATGAAAATGATTCAATGAGATGAAATGATGTACTCATCAAGAAGAACAATTTGACATGCTATACGCCCAAAACGGAGCCACGGGTGCAAAGATATGGCAGATCAAAGTTAGCACAAAAATTAGGGTTCAGGAGCGAAAAGTCAACCGAGATATTACAGATCCAGATCGGGATCTCGCGGGTACTGTTCACGCACGTCTCCCGAGGTCGCCGTAGTGGAAGGAGGTGGCCGGAGCACCGGGGAGCGCCGGAGGAGGTCGCCGCCGGCGATGGAGGCGATGGCGGCGTCGGCCGCGGGCGGTGGGGCGCCGGCGAGGTGGCGGCGTGCGGAGGCGGCGTCCCGCGGCGGCGCGGATGCGGCGGACCGCGGGCGGAGGTGGCAGGCGGCGAGGCGGCGCACGGCAGGCAGAGGCGGCGGCGGCTGCGGGCCTGGCGCGGCCCGGTTCGGCCCCGGGGCGTGCCGGATCTGGGCCCCGGGCGGCGCGGCGAAGTGGGGACGTTGGCGCGGGTGACGTGGCGCGCGCTGAGTGGAGGGGAGCGGCGGAGGGTCGATGTGGCGCCTTTCGGTTGGCTGGAGCAAGGTGGCCGGTGGACACGTCCAGCGCGGTGCGGACGCGTCCGGCGGCGCGAAGAGGAAGACGCTAGGGATTCATCCGCGAATTTGGACGGGGTGCACTTATTTATAGGTAGAGGGGGCTAGGAAGCTCCAAATGGAGTGCGGTTTTCGCCCACACGATCGTGATCGAACGACTTAGAGGATGGGAGTGTCTTAGATGGGTTATTGGGCTGTTTTGGAGGGGTTTGGGCTGCAACACACACGAGGCCTTCACGGTTACCCGGTTAACCGTTGGAGTATCAAACGACCTCCGAATGACCCGAAACTTGACAGGCGGTCTACCGGTGCTATACCAAGGCCGCTTGACAAACCTCGGTCCATTCCGAGAAAGTTTAATACCCGCTCACAGAAAAAGGTAAAAGGGGACGCCGGGGAACATAGGAGCGCCGGATTGCAAAAACGGACAACGGGGAAAATGCAAGGATGCATAAGACGAACACGTATGCGAATGCGATGCACATGATGACATGATATGAAATGCAAGACATGAACAAAATGCAAAATGACGGGAAACCCAACCACGGAGGGAATATCATAACACATTGCCGAAAATGGCAAGAGTTGGAGTTACAAATATGGCAAGTTACATCCGGGGTGTTACAATGTGGCTAGAATTTGCTAAATATATATGTTAAAAATGTTTTATATATAGAAAGTTACAATTTTAGAAAAGTTCTATATATGCAAAATTTACAATTTTAGAAAAAGAAGGATAGGAAAGAAGAAAATAAGAAGAGGAAAGAAAGAAGAGGAGGAGAGGAAAAGAAGAGGAGAAATAAATAAGAAGAAGAAAAAAGAAGAAAAAGAAGAGGAGAAGTAGAAAGGAATAGTTGAGAGGAAGAGAAAATAGAATATTCTATTTTCTCTTCCTCTCCACTATTCCTTTCTTCTTCTCCTCTTTTTTTTTCTTCGATCCTCTCCTCTTTTTTCTTCTTTTTTTTTCTTCTTCTTCTTAATTTTTATCGGGAACGAGGATGCCAAGGATCGCCGAGGGGTCGAGGGTTGGGAACTAGGGTCGAGGGTTCGAGGGGTCGAGGATCGCTCGGCACTAGGCAACCTCCCGACCCCTCGGCGATCCTCTCGAACATGAGAGGACGAAGAGGATAAAAAAAGAAGAGGAAGAAGAAAAGAAACAGGAGAAGAAAGAATAGAGGAGTTCTTCTCCTCTATTCTTTCTTCTCCTCTTTTTTTTCTTCTTCTTCCTCTTTTTTTTATCGGGAACGAGGGTCGTCAAGGACATAGATGTAGTGTCGTCGTTGTCGATATACCCCCTCCCGATAGCTTCCACACGTGTGGGGGGGGGGGTCGATATTACTCCCTCCTTGAAGCGTTCTCGAGGCCACCCCAAACCCTTCAAGCGTTGTCGAGGCCACCCCAAACCCTAGAGAAGCAGCGTCGAGGCCACTAATTAATATATATGATTCCTTACTATGATTAGCTAGCTAGTTCTACGTTTGCCACTAATATATCCATCTGTCATGTTTGAATAATAATTGCCATGTTGTATATATTGGTAGAAACTATGGACACCGCCCGAGACAACAAAGAAAAAGAGGCGTTGTTGAGGGACATAATCACAGAAGGAAGTGATGCCGTCTCGTTGTTTCTCAACGACACCGATGGTCTGGAAGGAGAGGGTGAAGATTGCTCCGGTGACCTAATGCCGGTGCAAGAAGAAGAACATGAGGACGGCTCCGGTGACCCAATGCCGGTGCAAGAAGGAGACCATGATGATGGCTCCGGTGACCGAACCGAGTCCGGCCAGGTATATATATTAGTTAAGCCTGTGCTGACTAGCTACTTGATGCATTCATTGTTTTGGTATGTACACATATTAATTAAGTCTTTGTTCTTTTTTCTAGCCCTCCGGATCGAGCACAACTGAGGTAAAGAGACGAGGCCCGAAGAAAAAGTTGAGCTCGGATGAAAGGTTTGAGATCATAGCAATCGCGCCCGACGGCCAACCTATTGAACCCATCCGAACAAAGAAGGCATTTGTTGCTCAGTGCGGGGTTCTGGTTAGGGACAAGATCCCGATCAGCATCCAACAATGGTTGAAGCCGTCTACTGAAGACCCTGAGGTTTCTTACACCCATGATATGCAGAAAAATGATCTTTGGAATGGGCTGAAGACAAATCTCACCCTACTGCCAGAGGATGATCCGGAGAAGCCAGTTAGAGAGCAATTAATCAAGTCTTTTGCTCTTAAGAGGATGGCAGACCTATTCAGGAGGTGGAAGAAAGACCTGAATAGGTTTCTCGAGAAAAAAGAGACCCAGAATTCAAGGGCTTATATGAGAAGATCAGAGATGACTGACCTGCATTTGTGTCCCACAAGACATCGGAAAAGATTCAGAAGATGTCGGCGACAAACAAGAAAAATGCTGCGAAGAAGAAGCTTCACCATCGCACGGGGTTAGGTGGCTACCTCGTAGCCCGGCCTAAGAGGGCCAAGGCTGAGAATGATCTGGTTGCAAAAGGGATCGAACCAGAGACAATGAGCTGGCCAGACCGTTGCTGGACTTGGTTCTTCGGGGCTGGCGGAACCTTGGACCCTGTAACAGGGAAGTGCATTTGGACGGACGAGCAACTTGACATACCCTTGAAGAAGTTTCGGTACTATATCGCTGCAGCGCAGAAAGGGACGTTCCTTCAAGACATAGAGAACGACGAGCTCACATCGGCCCTCGGGAATCCTGAGCACCCTGGACGGACACGAGGCACACCAGGCTCCATTCCGTGGAGGGCTGGGTTTCCGGACGCAGGCGGTTACAAAAGCCAGGAGAGGAGGAAGAAAGTGCAGCAGTCCGAACTGCAGGCGCTTAAAGCAAGGGTACTCGGGATAGAGGAACGAGAAGCAAATCGCAGCAAACGAACTGCCGAAGCTTCCCCTAAAGCTACCCCGTCATCTTGTTGGGGAACGTAGTAATTTCAAAAAAATTCCTACGCACACGCAAGATCATGGTGATGCATAGCAACAAGAGGGGAGAGTGTTGTCTACGTACCCTCGTAGACCGAAGCGGAAGCGTTGGCGCAACGTAGAGGAAGTAGTCGTACGTCTTCCCGGTCCAACCGATCCAAGTACCATTACTCCGGCACCTCCGAGTTCTTGGCACACGTTCAGCTCGATGACACTCCCCGGGCTCCGATCCGGCAAAACTTCGGGGAGGAGTTCTGTCAGCACGACAGCGTGGTGACGATCTTGATGTTCAACCGTCACAGGGATTCGCCTAAGCACCGCTACAATATGACCGAGGTGTAATATCGTGGAGGGGGGCACCGCACACGGCCAAGGAACAATCACGAAGATCAACTTGTGTGTCTATGGGGTGCCCCCTGCCCCCCGTATATAAAGGAGTGGAGGAGGGGAGGGCCGGCTGAGGGAGTCCTGGATTAGGGGGTGTTCGGATAGCCGAACTATATCTTCAGCCGGACTCCAGGACTATGAAGATACAAGATTGAAGACTTCGTCCCGTGTCCGTAAGGTTCTTTCCTTGGCGTGGAAGGCAAGCTAGGCGTGCGGATATTCAAGATCTCCTACCAATGTAACCGACTCTGTGTAACCCTAACCCTATCCGGTGCTTATATAAACCGGAGGGTTGTAGTCCATAGGACGAACACATCATAATCATCATCATACCCATAGGCTAGCTTCTAGGGTTTAGCCTCCTTGATCTCGTGGTAGATCTACTCTTGTACTACCCATATCATCAATATTAATCTAGCAGGAGTAGGGTTTTACCTCCATCGAGAGGGCCCGAACCTGGGTAAAATAAAGTGTCCCTTGTCTCCTGTTACCATCCGACCTTGACGCATAGATTGGGACCCCCTACCCGAGATCCGCCGGTTTTGACACCGACATTGGTGCTTTCATTGAGAGTTCCTCTGTGCCGTCGCGATCAGGAAGGATGCCTTTTCCGTCTCTAAAGACGGCGCCATCACCGAGGGAGCTTTGGCTATCGGCCAACCCCTCCGGCTGGGTGGTTTTCTCATGACCGCCCGTTCGGCCATTACGCCGACGGTGACCTCTTGGGTCATCGAAAACAATCTCCGCGTCAGCTCGGAATTGGCCGAGCAGCTAGATCCGGTGGAGCTCTCGTCCATAAACGAGCTCCTGGATCGCATCGCCGCCTTGGGGGTCGCTACAAACTACGACCAGGTTGGGCCTAAACCCGGTCTAAGGGAAATCAACTCCCCCCATGCCACCCATCATGTTGCTGTGGTGGAAACACAATGCGGTGACCCTTCATCAATCTTAAGGACCAGTTACGTCCGAATTACGGAACCCTCCATGCCGGATATCCACGGAGGGGAGGATACAACCCAAGACCTGGGCTTGGAACCAGGCAAACCGGAAAACATACAGGACTCTGGATCTCGGAATCCGGAGGTCGTTCGGCCTCCGAACAGCAAACCGGGTGAAGTATCAGATCTAATGAATTCCGCCCGTCCAATCTTAAGCGATCTCTCCCAAATCAAGCAGATGCCCGAAGAAACAGTACATCATTACTGGGCCAGATTCCTCCTGCTTAGGAACAGGATAAAGGACTGCCACGAGGGAGACGCGATTTCAATCTTCTGCAGTAACTGCACGGACAAGGGGATACTCAACGCCATAAGTCGTCGTAATATTACGCGCTTTGCCGACTTGGCGTCCATAGTACAAAAATACTGTGCGATGGAAAGTGCTTGGAAAACCGAAATTAAATTTTGGGATAATCCGGTCTTGAATAGCAATCCCGTCCGAATCAAAAGGGCGCACTACAGCAAAGCGCCTGGATTAAATAAAAAATCAAAACCCTCTAGGGGGCACGGAACCGTGCTAGAAAGGTGGCTCGATGGACCCTCCAAGATTCATAGTACAGAGGATGCCACCCCAACTCACAGCCTGAGGGCATGTTGGATACTCCGGCAGGTGGCCAAAATTCGCGAGGATCTCCTAAATCCAGAGGTCGAAGAAAACCAGCCCGAGAATTTCAGTACCGTTCTCACAATCTCCGAGACTTTCGCATCAAATAACATGCGAAAAAGAACACTTCGCAGCCTCGCCGAAGTCTACCAAGTAGCGACCATAAATCCATGGAGCAATACTGCCATCACCTTCAACACGAGCGACAAACCTAAATTCCGAACAGCCAGAGCGCCAGCCGCATTGGTTCTCAGTCCCATAGTGGACGGCTGTCGCCTCGCAAAGGTACTTATGGACGGAGGCAGCGGATTGAACCTCATCTACGAGGAAACCCTCCAAAAGATGGAAATAGACTGGAACCGCATTGAGCGAAGCAGCACAACCTTTAGAGGAATAATCCCCAGTCAGGAAGCGCGCTGCACCGGAAAGATCACACTAGATGTGGTATTCGGCACGCCGGATAATTACAGGTCCGAACAAATCACGTTCCAGGTGGCCCCGTTCAGAAGCGGATATCACGCTATATTAGGACGAGAGGCATTCACAGTTTTCCAAGCCATACCCCATTACGGGTACATGAAGCTTAAGATGCCTGGGCCAAACGGAATTATTACTCTCGCTAGTGATCCGGACATAGCACTCCGCGCCGAAAACAAGACAGCCGCATTGGCCCTTGAGGCACTATCTGAAGCCTTAGCGGCCGAAGAGCTGACGGCGCTGCGGTCCACGGTTAGCAGGGATGACGTGATACTCGATAAGAGATCCAAATCCACATCCTTCAAACCAGCGGACGAAATAGTCAAATTCCAGGTCCACCCAACGGACCCGAATAAAACAGCCTCCATCGGGGCACAATTGAGCCCTGATGTAAACGCCGCACTGCGCGAGTTCCTACGAGAGAACTGGGATATTTTCGCTTGGCACCCCTCAGATATGCCAGGAATCCCACGCAGGCTGGCCGAGCACAGCTTAAATATCCAGAAAGGATTCAAACCTGTCAAACAAACCCTTCGGCGTTTCTCCGAACCAAAGAGACAGGTCATGGGAGAGGAGCTAGCCAAATTATTGGAGGCCGGATTCATTAGAGATATCAAACACCCGGACTGGCTAGCAAACCTGGTAATGGTACCAAAGAAGGACAAATCCTGGCGCCTGTGTGTCGACTTCAAAGACCTTAATAAGGCCTGCCCAAAGGATCCCTTTCCCCTCCCTCGAATTGATCAAATCATCGATGCCACCTTTGGACACGATTCCCTGTGTTTCCTCGACGCATACTCCGGTTACCATCAAATAAAGATGGCAGAATCCGACCAAGCTGCAACAGCATTCATCACGCCATACGGCCCATTCTGCTTCAACACAATGCCCTTTGGGCTCAAAAACGCCGGCGCGACATATCAGCGCATGATTCAAACATGTTTGGCCAACCAGATCGGCAAAACAGTGGAGGCGTACGTAGATGATGTGGTCGTTAAACCAAGACACGTCGAATCTCTAGTAGACGACTTGAGACTTACATTCGACAACCTGCGAAAATACGACGCGAAGCTCAATCCGGAAAAATGTGTTTTCGGCGTCCCAGCTGGAAAGCTCCTGGGCTTCATTGTATCCGGCAGAGGAATTGAAGCAAATCCAGCTAAAATCCGAGCTCTGTCACAATTGGATGTCCCAGAAGATGTCAAGCAAATTTAGAAACTCACTGGATGCGTGGCGGCCTTAAGCCGCTTCATCTCCCGCTTGGGATAAAAGGCACTACCCCTTTACCGTCTCCTTAGGCGCACCGAACACTTCGAGTGGATGGACGCTGCCACGGCCGGACTCGAGGAAATAAAGGCCATCTTGGCAACAAACCCCGTCCTGGCCGCGCCGAATACCGGCGAACCAATGCTATTGTACATTGCCGCAACCCATCAAGTTGTTAGCGCAGTACTCGTCGTTGAACGGATAACGGACGGACATAAATTACCCCTTCAAAGGCCAGTTTACTACGTGTCCACTGTCCTCACACCATGCAAATCACGGTACCCGCATTATCAAAAAATCGCATACGCGGTATTCATGGCATCCCGGAAGCTACGACACTACTTTCAAGAGTGTTCTATTACAGTAGCCTCGGAAGTACCACTCAACGATATTATCAACAACCGCGATGCAACAGGCCGGATAGCAAAATGGGCCATAGAGCTCCTCCCGTTCGATATAACCTACAAGCCACGGCGAGCAATTAAATCGCAAGTCCTAGCCGACTTCGTCGCCGAATGGACAGAGGCCGAACTCCCTAAAGAGTATGACACGTACTCAAACTGGATCATGCATTTCGACGGCTCCAAAATGCTGGCCGGACTGGGGGCTGGCGTCGTTTTGACGTCCCCTACAGGAGATACAGTCCAATATGTACTCCAAATTATGTACACGGACTCCAACAATGCAGCCGAATACGAGGCCCTTCTACATGGCCTCCGGATAGCGGTATCCATGGGCATTCAACGCCTGGAAGTACGCGGGGACTCAAAACTCGTGATAACCCAAATAAATGGCGACTTCGACGCCAAAGACCCAAAAATGGCAGCTTATCGCAATGCCGTACTAAAAATGTCAGCTCGGTTCGAGGGACTAGAGTTCCATCACATAGCCCGAGAAAATAATCAGGCAGCGGACGTCCTGGCACGCATTGGAGCAAAACGAGATGCAGTCCCCCCCAACATCTTCTTAGAAAGATTATTCAAACCATCCGTAACATGGGAGGGGAAACCCTCGGATAATAGCCCGGGCATAACCGCACAACCCAATGCCGAACAATCAGACATAATCGGCGGCCCCGCCACCGAAATTACACACTCAGCCCACGCAATACTGGCGGTCATCACCCCGTGGACGGAACCATTCCTAGCCTACCTTACTAGGCAGGAACTCGCCGAGGACCAAAACGAGGCACGCTGCATAGTGCGGCGATCTAAAGCCTATAAAGTCCACAAGGGAGAGCTATATAAGAAAAGCACTACAGGAGTCCTTCAAAGGTGTATCTCCGAAGAGGAAGGGCGGAGTCTGTTGGCTGAAATTCATGCCGGACTTGGTGGCCATCACGCCGCGGCTCGGTCCCTTGTAAGCAAGGCTTTCTGTACTGGCTTCTATTGGCCGACGGCTAGAGCAGACGCTCAGGACCTAGTCAAACGGTGTGTCGGTTGCCAGCTCTTTGCCAACCAAAGCCATATGCCACCCAACGCCCTTCGGACTATCCCCATCACTTGGCCTCTCGCGGTCTGGGGGCTCGATATGGTGGGACCCCTTAAAGGCGGAACCCACAAGAAAAAATACTTATTGGTCATGGTGGATAAATTCACCAAATGGATAGAAGCCAAGCCTGTCAAGACGGCTGAATCCGGACCTGTGATAGACTTCGTATCCGGGGTCGTACACCATTATGGTGTCCCCCACAGCATTATCACCGATAACGGCACAAACTTCACCTCTGATGAAGTAAAACTGTGGTGCAAAAACATGGGCATTAAGCTCGACTACGCTTCTGTCTATCACCCACAAACTAACGGTCAAGTCGAACGTGCAAATGGTCTCATCATGAGCGGCATCAAACCCAGACTAGTGCGGTCCCTCAAGGAATCTGATATGCACTGGGTAGAGGAGCTCGACTCCGTACTCTGGGGGCTGTGAACCACGCCAAATCGTACCACCGGATTCATGCCATTCTTTATGGTGTACGGCGCTGAGGCGATTCTGCCCTGCGACATAATTCATGACTCACCTCGAGTGCGCATGTACGAAGAAAGAGAAGCCGAGCTTGATCAGCAGGACAACCTGGACGCCTTAGAGGAAGAGCGTGATGTGGCTAAGGCCCGTTCCGCATTCTATCAACAGCAAGCTCGAAGATATCAAAGCAGAGAAGTACGGGCCAAAAATTACAACGTTGGTGAACTAGTTCTGCGCCTGCCGGATAAGCAAAAGAACAAACTCAAGCCCAAATGGGAAGGTCCATTCATAATCGACCAAGTCCTAACTGGTGGAGCGTACCGCTTGCGAGTTGCGTCGGACAACCGACTCGAGCCGAACCCATGGAACGCCACACGTCTCCGAAGATTCTACGCCTAGCACCGGACTCTGTGTTTGTCTCCTTCCTCTGTCCATTATTTACATTTATACCTTTTTTTTACTTTGTCTACTACTCTTTTCTCTTCTAGCCCTTAAAAGGCTCATTATGTGATGCGCTATCCGTGCTCCTTAAACCTGGTGGCTTCTTTAACAGAAGCTTATCTATATGGGTTTCACACCCAACGCATGCGTCAGACTTCCGCATGCACCTTTTCTTCGCCATTATATGCATCGATATGACTTAAGTTTTGGCCAAGCTGGGTTGCCTGGCTCCTGTGCTTACCCCTACGTTCCCGATTGTTCGGCTAGGCGGTAAAGGGAGCACCTCTGCGATTGTTACTGCTGGATAAGCCGGATGTGTACCTCAGACTGGGTGAAGCCGAAAGCTAGCGATCTTAAGGGAATATTCGGTCGGTGAACTAAAGATGAACCTTTTTATTTTATACATGCCCCCAGATGATCTTCTGCATTTGCAGTCCGGACGTGCACTTTAGGGCACGCCACCCCAGCTAAAGGAACCCTTAACGGAACTATTCTCTCTGGAAGATGTTTCTTACTAACCATGTAATATAACATAACTAGTTGGGCACTTGTCTGATAAAGCACTAATGACCCCTACGCCTGGTCTCCATGCATACCCCGGCTTTTATATAGCCATTATGGTATTCGGACACACTCCGGACCGTCAGGTCCCGAGGTCGAAGCGAAAAGGTCGGCAATGACAAACGATCTACAATCCGGCTAGAAGGCATTACACATGTCAATTATAAATTACATAGTCATCTTGACTGATCGTATTCCTCCTCTATACCATCTAACAGGCTGTCTAATTTACAGTCCTGCTGGGAATACTTTGCGGCCAGCTCTACCTGACCATACACCAAGCTCACAGGGATCCCCTTCCCGTCAGGCCCCACTGGTCCGACCTCGGCCATGTGATTGGGGTCAGACTTCGTAAAGCGGGTCTTCACCATGGCCCAGGCCTCCCTCGCGCCTTGTCGGCAGGCTGATATCTTCCACAACCGGATGCGCCGCCGAGCTCCTGTCAGCTTCTCCGCAAGCTCTCCAAGGCCCTCGGGCGTGGAGTGGGCAGGCCATAAGGCCCGGGCAACCCCTTGCATTGCCTGTCGAATTCGTTCGTGCAGTTGCAGGAGTTCGGGGAGAAGGTCACCCGTAGAACCGGGCATCTCCTCTGCAGGATGACCTGTGAGCGTACCTACAGACATAATTCTATTATTCGTCTTCCTCGCCGAACTCCTTTTTTTTCTTTTTCAAAGGGTTCGCTCAAACACTTACTAAATATGCCGCGTCGAAGACGCTGATTCTCCTTCGTGGAGTCAGATAGCTGGCCACGAACGTCTTTCAGTTCAACATCCAGCTTGGTGTTGGCATCCTGAAGATCATTCTTCTCTCGCCTCACCCTTGTCAACGTACTCTCGCCAGCCTTTAACTGGCGTAAGAGTTGTTGCCTCTCCGGATCTAGTCCGGCACCATCTGTAACATTAATTGTCAGATTCGCACATAAGCCGCACAATACTAATCTCTCAAAGTATATCATACCTGAGGGGGTCCCTTTGGGCTCCCCTGCTGCGGCTAGTGCGGCCTCTAGTTGGGCCTTGCACCTTTCCAGCTCCTGGGACAGCACGGTGTTCTTCTCAGTAAGAACCTACATATTATATGATCCTTAAATCAGTTAGTTTAACTGTTTCAAGTCTCGGGGGCTACTGATATATATATATATATATATATATATATATATATATATTTAAATTTTCTTACCCGTATGTCTTTCACATACTGCTCCGTGGCTCTGGCTAAACCATCTTGAGCAGCACGAAGGTACGCATCTCCCGAATTGAAGGCGTTTAAGGCCTCTCGGGAGAAACAAGCGTCGCGTAGAACTGTCCGGCGACGCCTATGGTTCATGGCGCTCTCCACTTCTGAATTTGTGGCAGATAGCCGGTCCGCGTCCTCTGTTGGAGGAGCGTCTGGCGCAAGCCTGGTATTTGTCCCCGCCTCCGGACCAGACGTTGGGGCCTGGCTGGTAGAGGCGCGGTTGGCGGCTCATCCGGATATAGTCCGGCGAGGCCTCTTCGTCCTGGAAACAGTACGGATGTTAACATGCCCTGACAGAATAACGCCAGGAAGACAGAGGGCGCGTTATACCTTTGTGCCGAACTCTCAGTCCGGACTTCATCCCTTTTTACCCCACGGGGCCCGGCGGCTCCTCGTTGGCTAGCCGCCGCAAGTTCGGCCTCCCTCCTCGGAAATCTCCCCTGTAAAATACGGTTGTCGTCAGAAACACCGGAATATGTAAGGATGGAATCTCTCTTGCGGGAATAAACACTCCGGTTTCTGTCACCTGGGAGGCCGGGATTAACCCGGGATAATCAGCCATAATGGCCACCAAGGTATTATCTCTGCTTAACTGGTGGAACACCCCGTCGATGAGCTCCACCGATATGTCCGGATCCTCTTCGGAGTCCGGATCGAGGGACCATTCTGGGTCCTCAGGCTGTGGAGGGCAGTTGTTGATATCCTTTACCTCCTGTCGAAGCTCCTGCATTGAAATCACCAGATTACGTATCTAGTCATGGGAGCATTAAATAAGCGGGCAAGTGCAATTGTTCACTTACCCAACTTGCAGGTTCATACATAGTGAATCCGGACCGCGGGTTGACGCGGAGGAAGTCCTCCTTTTCTCCCTTGTACAAAGATGTTAGAATCTTTACTAGAGCGGCAGCTGTGTCTGGCCCCTTGCGGCCGTAACGGGTGGCGTCATCCTCCCCGTTGAAATCCCACATGGGGTGACCCCTATATTGAAGCGGCTGCACCCCCCGCATAATACATGCGGCCATGACTCCTATCATGGTTAGTCCGGAATAAGCCAACAGTCTTATCCGGCCCATCAGGTAAAGAACGTCTCTATTGCTTTCTCTCTAAGAGCTCCGCGGACGCCAACTTAAGCGTTTCTTTAAGGGAGCCATGCTGAACTCAGGGAGGCCGACCCGGACAGGGTCCGGCAGCGGGACGTCGTCTATGTAGAACCATTCTGAAGGCCAGTCCTCGGACGCCTTCTTTGGGGTTCCGGATAGGTATCCGGTCCCGGCGATGCGCCATATTTCGGCTCCGCCCACTTGGTATATAGACCCCTTCTGAGAATGGGGCACCAAGCAAAACAACCTCTTCCACAGCGCAAAATGAGCCTCGACGCCTAAAAATAGCTCGCAAAGGGCAACGAAGCCTGCAATATGTAGCACGGAGGCCGTAGAACTCCAGAAACCCGCGGAGGAATGGATGAATTGGAAATCCCAGACCCCTTAATAAATAAGGGACGAGGCACACCCGCTCTCCTTTAGAAGGATTGGGGGTGCTCTCCGCTTGCTTGCCGACGTTGTAGGTGGCGAGTCCGGCTCGGACCGGGACCATATATGCTTGGGGAAGGAATCCTTTGGCCTGCAGTGACACTAGCTCGCTGTGTGGGATGGTGCAACTCTCCCAGTCTCCGGATTTGGGGTTGGAGGGGCGAGGGGAGTAGCTACGATGGCTGGCCATGTTGGAATGGACCTTTGCTGGAGACGCTCTGATGATAACTCGCGGGGAGAAGAAGATGTGGTTTGGATCTAGATCCCCATCCCGTTAAATAGGCGGCTCATTTATATGACCAAGGGTGTGAATATAAAAACACCCCCGGGCTTTTCACATTCGTTCAACACGTGGAAGACGGCAACTATTGGGCACCGAGACCGAGGAGCGCTATGGACATTATTCATACAGGTGCACAAGATTCGGAGGGGGAACCCGCCTTGCAATGCCGAAGACAAATTTGCGCGCTGGACTCGACGTTATTGAAGCCTGGTTCGGGGGCTACTGAGGGAGTCCTGGATTAGGGGGTGTTCGGATAGCCGAACTATATCTTCAGCCGGACTCCAGGACTATGAAGATACAAGATTGAAGACTTCGTCCCGTGTCCGGAAGGTTCTTTCCTTGGCGTGGAAGGCAAGCTAGGCGTGCGGACATTCAAGATCTCCTACCAATGTAACCGATTCTGTGTAACCCTAACCCTATCCGGTGCTTATATAAACCGGAGGGTTGTAGTCCGTAGGACGAACACATCATAATCATCATCATACCCATAGGCTAGCTTCTAGGGTTTAGCCTCCTTGATCTCGTGGTAGATCTACTCTTGTACTACCCATATCATCAATATTAATCTAGCAGGAGTAGGGTTTTACCTCCATCGAGAGGGCCCGGACCTGGGTAAAATAAAGTGTCCCTTGTCTCCTGTTACCATCCGACCTTGACGCACAGATCGGGACCCCCTACCCGAGATCCGCCGGTTTTGAAACCGACATCGGCCCTCTCTATGGCGCGCCCTAGGGAGTCCTACTCCCACCGGGAGTAGGATTCCCCCTTTCCTAGTCCAACTAGGAGTCCTTCCATGTAGTAGGAGTAGGAGACAAGGAAGGGGAAAGGAGAAGGGAAGGAAGGAGGGGGCGCAGCCCCTCCCCCTAGTCCAATTCGGACTAGGCCTTGGGGGGCGCGTGGCCTGCCCTAGGCAGCCCCTCTCTCTTTCTCGTATGGCCCAATAAGGCCCAATACTTTTCCCCCGTATTCCCGTAACTCCCTGGTACTCCGAAAAATAGCCGAACCACTCAGAACCTTTCCGATGTCCGAATATAGTCGTCCAATATATCGACATTTACGTCTCGACCATTTCGAGACTCCTCGTCATGTCCCTGATCTCATCCGGGACTCCGAACTCCTTCGGTACATCAAAACTCATACACTCATAATATAGCTGTCATCGAAACCTTAAGCGTGCGGACCCTACGGTTCGAGACCAATGTAGACATGACCGAGACATGTCTCCGTTCAATAACCAATAGCGGAACCTGGACGCTCATATTGGCTCCTACATATTCTACGAAGATCTTTATCGGTCAGACCGCATAACAACATACGTTGTTCCCTTTGTCATCGGTATGTTACTTGCCCGTGATTCGATCGTCGGTATCTCAATACCTAGTTCAATCTCGTTACCGGCAAGTCTCTTTACTCTTTCCATAATACATCATCTCGCAACTAACTTATTAGTTGCAATGTTTGCAAGGCTTATGTGATGTGCATTACCGAGAGGGGCCAGAGATACCTCTCCGACAATCGCAGTGACAAATCCTAATCTCGAAATACGCCAACCCAACATGTACCTTTGGAGACACCTGTAGAGCTCCTTTATAATCACCCAGTTACGTTGTGACGTTTGGTAGCACACAAAGTGTTCCTCCGGCAAACGGGAGTTGCATAATCTCATAGTCATAGGAACATGTATAAGTCATGAAGAAAGCAATAGAAACATACTAAACGATCGGGTGCTAAGCTAATGGAATGGGTCATGTCAATCAGATCATTCACCTAATGATGTGATCCCGTTAATCAAATAACAACTCTTTGTCCATGGTTAGGAAACATAACCATCTTTGATTAACGAGCTAGTCAAGTAGTGGCATACTAGTGACACTCTGTTTGTCTATGTATTCACACATGTATTATGTTTCCGGTTAATACAATTCTAGCATGAATAATAAACATTTATCATGAAATAAGGAAATAAATAATAACTTTATTATTGCCTCTAGGGCATATTTCCTTCAGTCTCCCACTTGCACTAGAGTCAATAATCTAGTTCACATCACCATGTGATTTAACACCAATAGTTTACATCACCATGTGATTAACACCCATAATTCACATCGTCATGTGACCAACACCCAAAGGATTTACTAGAGTCAATAATCTAGTTTCACATCGCTATGTGATTCACGCCCAAAGAGTACTAAGGTGTGATCATGTTTTGCTTGTGAGAGAAGTTTAGTCAACGGGTCTGCCACATTCAGATCCGTATGTATTCTGCAAATTTCTATGTCAACAATACTCTGCACAGAGCTACTATAGCTAATTGCTCCCACTTTCAATATGTATCCAGATTGAGACTTGGAGTCATCAAGATCAGTGCCAAAACTAGTATCGACGTAACCCTTTTACGACGAACCTTTTGTCACCTCTATAATCGAGAAACATATCCTTGTTCCACTAAGGATAATTTTGACCGATGTCCAGTGATCTACTTCCCCTGCCAAAATCAGTGTAGGGTATACAATAGATCTGATACACAGCATTGCATACTTTACAGAACCTATGGCCAAGGCATAGGGAATGACTTTCATTCTCTTTCTATCTTCTGCCGTGGTCGTGTTTTGAGTCTTACTCAATTTCACACCTTGTAACACAGGCTAGAACTCTTTCTTTGACTGTTCCATTTTGAACTACTTCAAAATCTTGTCAAGGTATGTACTCATTGAAAAAACTTATCAAGCATCTTGATCTATCTCTATAGATCTTGATGCTCAATATGTAAGCAGCTTCACCGAGGTCCTTCTTTGAAAAACTCCTTTCAAATACTCCTTTATGCTTTGCAGAATAATTCTACATTATTTCCGATCAACAATATGTCATTTACATATACTTATCAGAAATGCTGTAGTGCTGCCACTCACTTTCTTGTAAATACAGGCTTCACCGCAAGTCTGTATAAAACTATATGCTTTGATCAACTTATCAAAGCGTATATTCCAACTCCGAGATGCTTGCACAAGTCCATAGATGGATCGCTGGAGCTTGCATATTTTGTTAACACCTTTAGGATCGACAAAACCTTCTAGTTGCATCGTATACAACTCTTCTTTAATAAATCCATCGAGGAATGCAGTTTTGTTTATCCATTTGCCAGATTTCATAAAATGCGGCAATTGCTAACATGATTCGGACAGACTTAAGCATAGATACGAGTGAGAAACTCTCATCGTAGTCAACACCTTGAACTTGTCGAAAACCTTTTGCGACAATTCTAGCTTTGTAGATAGTAACACTACTATCAGCGTCCATCTTCCTCTTGAAGATCCATTTATTTTCTATGGCTTGACGATCATCGGGCAAATCCATCAAAGTCCATACTTTGTTATCATACATGGATCATATCTCAGATTTCATGGCCTCAAACCATTTCGCGGAATCTGGGCTCATCATCGCTTCCTCATAGTTCGCAAGTTCATCATGGTCTAGTAACATGACTTCCAGAACAGGATTACCGTACCACACTGGTGTGGATCTCACTCTGGTTTACCTACGAGATTCAGTAGTAACTTGATCTGAAGTTACATGATCATCATCATTAGCTTCCTCACTAATTGGTGTAGTAGTCACAGGAACAGATTTCTGTGATGGACTACTTTCCAATAAGGGAGAAGGTACAATTACCTTATCAAGTTCTACTTTCCTCCCACTCACTTCTTTCGCGAGAAACTCCTTTTCTAGAAAGTATCCATTCTTAGCAACGAATGTCTTGCCTTCGGATCTATGATAGAAGGTGTACCCAACTATCTCCTTTGGGTATCCTATGAAGACACATTTCTCCGATTTGGGTTTGAGCTTATTAGGATGAAACTTTTTCACATAAGAATCACAACCCCAAATTTTAAGAAACGACAACTTTGGTTTCTTGCTAAACCACAGTTCATGTAGTGTCGTCTCAACGGATTTAGATGGTGCCCTATTTAACGTGAATGCAGCTGTCTCTAGTGCATAACCCCAAAACAATAGTGGTAAATCGGTAAGAAACATCATAGATTGCACTATATGCAATAAAGTACGGTTATGACGTTCGGACACACCATTATGCTGTGGTGTTCCAGGTGGCATGAGTTTGTGAAACTATTCCACATTGTTTTAATTGAAGGCCAAACTCGTAACTCAAATATTTTACCTCTGCGATCATATCGTAGAAACTTTTATTTTTGTTACGATGATTCTCCACTTCACTCTGAAATTCTTTGAACTTTTCAAATGTTTCAGACTTATGTTTCATCAAGTAGATATACCCATATCTGCTCAAATCATATGTGAAGGTCAGAAAATAACGATACCCGCCGCGAGCTTCAACACTCATCGGATCGCATACATCAATATGTATCATTTCGAATAAGTCAGTTGCTCGCTCCATTGTTCCGGAGAACGGAGTCTTTAGTCATCTTTCCCACAAGGCATGGTTCGCAAGCATCAAGTGATTCATAATCAAGTGATTCAAAAATCCATCAGCATGGAGTTTCTTCATGCGCTTTACACCAATATGACCTAAACGGCAGTGCCACAAATAAGTTGCACTATCATTATTAACTTTGCATCTTTTGGTTTCAATATTATGAATATGTGTATCACTATGATCGAGATCCAATGAACCATTTTCATTGGGTGTGTAACCATGTAAGGTTTTATTCATGTAAACAGAACAACAATTTATTCTCTTACTTAAATGAATAACCATATTACAATAAACATGATCAAATCATATTCATGCTCAATGCAAACACCAAATAACACTTATTTAGGTTCAACACTAATCCCGAAAGTATAGGGAGTGTGCGATGATGATATATCAATCTTGGAACCACTTCCAACTCTCATCGTCACTTCACCCTTAACTAGTCTTTGTTCATTCTGCAACTCCCGTTTCAAGTTACTAATCTTAGCAACTGAACTAGTACCAAATATTGAGGGGTTGCTATGAACACTAGTAAAATACACATCAATAACATGTATATCAAATATACATTTGTTCACTTTGCCATCCTTCTTATCCGCCAAATACTTGGGGCAGTTCCGCTTCCAGTGACTAGTCCCTTTGCACTAGAAGCACTTAGTCTCAGGCTTAGGTCCAGACTTGGGCTTCTTCACTTGAGCAGCAACTTGCTTGTCGTTCTTATTGAAGTTCCCCTTCTTCCCTTTGCCCTTTTCTTGAAACTAGTGGTCTTGTCTACCATCAACACTTGATGTTTTTCTTGATTTCTACCTTCGTCGATTTCAGCGTCACGAAGAGCTTGGGAATTGTTTCTGTTATCCCTTACATATTATACTTCATCACAAAGTTCTACTAACTTGGTGATGGTGACTAGAGAATTCTGTCAATCACTATCTTATCTGGAAGATTAACTCCCACTTGATTCAAGCGATTGTAGTACCCAGACAATCTGAGCACATGCTCACTGCTTGAGCTATTCTCCTCCATCTTTTAGCTATAGAACTTGTTGGAGACTTCATATCTCTCAACTCGGGTATTTGCTTGAAATATTAACTTCAACTCCTGGAACATCTCATATGGTCCATGACGTTCAAAACGTATTTGAAATCCCGATTCTAAGCCGTTAAGCATGGTGCACTAAACTATCAAGTAGTCATCATACTGAGCTAGCCAAACATTCATAACGTCTGCATCTGCTCCTGCAATAGGTCTGTCACCTAGCGGTGCATCAAGGACATAATTCTTCTGTGCAGCAATGAGGATAAACCTCAGATCACAGATCCAATCCGCATCATTGCTACTAACATCTTTCAACACAATATTCTCTAGGAACATATCAAAATAAACATATGAAAGCAACAATGCGAGCTATTGATCTACAACATAGATATGCTAATACTACCAGGACTAAGTTCATGATAAATTAAAGTTCAATTAATCATATTACTTAAGAACTCCCACTTAGATAGACATCCCTCTAATCCTCTAAGTGATCACGTGATCCAAATCAACTAAACCATAACCGATCATCACGTGAAATGGATTAGTTTTCAATGGTGAACATCACTATGTTGATCATATCTACTATATGATTCACGCTCGACCTTTCGGTCTCCGTGTTCCGAGGCCATATCTGCATATGCTAGGCTCGTCAAGTTAATCCGAGTATTCTGCGTGTGCAAAACTGGCTTGCACCCGTTGTAGATGGACGTAGAGCTTATCACACCCGATCATCACGTGGTGTCTGGGCACGACGAACTTTGGCAACGGTGCATACTCAGGGAGAACACTTCTTCATAATTAGTGAGAGATCATCTTAAAATGCTACCGTCAATCAAAGCAAGATAAGATGCATAAAAGATAAACATCACATGCAATCAATATAAGTGATATGATATGGCCATCATCATCTTGTGCTTGTGATCTCCATCTCCGAAGCACCTTCATGATTGCCATCATCACCGGCGCGACACCTTGGTCTCCATCGTAGCATCGTTGTCGTCTCGCCAATCTTATGCTTGTACGACTATTGCTACCGCTTATTGATAAAGTAAAGCATTACAGGGCGATTGCATTGCATACAATAAAGCGACAACCATATGGCTCCTGCCAGTTGCCGATAACTCGGTTACAAAACATGATCATCTCATACAATAAAATTTAGCATCATGTCTTGACCATATCACATCACAACATACCCTGCAAAAACAAGTTAGACGTCCTCTACTTTGTTGTTGCAAGTTTTACGTGGCTGCTACGGGCTTAAGCAAGAACCAATCTCGCCTACGCATCAAAACCACAACGATAGTTTGTCAAGTTGGTGCTGTTTTAACCTTCGCAAGGACCGGGCGTAGTCACAATCGGTTCAACTAAAGTTGGAGAAGCTGACACCCGCTAGCCACCTGTGTGCAAAGCACGGCGGTAGAACCAGTCTCGCGTAAGCGTACGCGTAATGTCGGTCCGGCCGCTTCATCCAACAATACCGCCGAACCAAAGTATGACATGCTGGTAAGCAATATGGCTTATATCGCCCACAACTCACTTGTGTTCTACTCGTGCATATAACATCAAACCATAAAACCTGGCTCGGATGCCACTGTTGGGGAACGTAGTAATTTCAAAAAATTTCCTACGCACACGCAAGATCATGGTGATGTATAGCAACGGGAGGGGAGAGTGTTGTCTACGTACCCTCGTAGACCGAAGCGGAAGCGTTGACGTAACGTAGAGGAAGTAGTCGTACGTCTTCCCGGTCCAACCGATCCAAGTACCGTTACTCCGGCACCTCCGAGTTCTTGGCACACGTTCAGCTCGATGACGCTCCCCGGGCTCCGATCCAGCAAAGCTTTGGGGAGGAGTTCCGTCAGCACGACGGCGTGGTGACGATCTTGATGTTCAACCATCGCAGGGCTTCACCTAAGCACCGCTACAATATGACCGAGGTGTAATATCGTGGAGGGGGCACCGCACACGGCTAAGGAACGATCACGAAGATCAACTTGTGTGTCTATGGGGTGCCCCCTGCCCCCCGTATATAAAGGAGTGGAGGAGGGGAGGGCCGGCCCTCTCTATGGCGCACCCTAGGGAGTCCTACTCCCACCGGGAGTAGGATTCCCCCTTTCCTAGTCCAACTAGGAGTCCTTCCATGTAGTAGGAGTAGGAGACAAGGAAGGGAAAGGAGAAGGGAAGGAAGGAGGGGGCGCAGCCCCTCCCCCTAGTCCAATTCGGACTAGGCCTTGGGGGGCGCGCGGCCTGCCCTAGGCAGCCCCTCTCTCTTTCCCGTATGGCCCAATAAGGCCCAATAATTTTCCCCCGTATTCCCGTAACTCCCCGGTACTCCGAAAAATAACCGAACCACTCAGAACCTTTCCGATGTCCGAATATAGTCGTCCAATATATCGATCTTTACGTCTCGACCATTTCGAGACTACTCGTCATGTCTCCGATCTCATCCGGGACTCCGAACTCCTTTGGTACATCAAAACTCATAAACTCATAATATAACTGCCATCGAAATCTTAAGCGTGCGGACCCTACGGTTCGAGAACAATGTAGACATGACCGAGACATGTCTCCGGTCAATAACCAATAGCGGAACCTAGATGCTCATATTGGCTCGTACATATTCTACAAAGATCTTTATCGGTCAGACCGCATAACAACATACGTTGTTCCCTTTGTCATCGGTATGTTACTTGCCCGAGATTCGATCGTCGGTATCTCAACACCTAGTTCAATCTTGTTACCGGCAAGTCTCTTTACTCGTTCCGTAATACATCATCTCGCAATAACTTATTAGTTGCAATGCTTGCAAGGCTTATGTGATGTGCATTACCGAGAGGGCCCAGAGATACCTCTCCGACAATCGGAGTGACAAATCCTAATCTCGAAATACGCCAACCCAACATGTACCTTTGGAGACACCTGTAGAGCTCCTTTATAATCACCTAGTTACGTTGTGACGTTTGGTAGCACACAAAGTGTTCCTCCGGCAAACGGGAGTTGCATAATCTCATAGTCATAGGAACATGTATAAGTCATGAAGAAAGCAATAGCAACATACTAAACGATCGGGTGCTAAGCTAATGGAATGGGTCATGTCAATCAGATCATTCACCTAATGATGTGATCCCGTTAATCAAATAACAACTCTTTGTTCATGGTTAGGAAACATAACCATCTTTGATTAACGAGCTAGTCAAGTAGAGGCATACTAGTGACACTCTGTTTGTCTATGTATTCACACATGTATTATGTTTCCGGTTAATACAATTCTAGCATGAATAATAAACATTTATCATGAAATAAGGAAATAAATAATAACTTTATTATTGCCTCTAGGGCATATTTCCTTCACATCTCAGCGGAGAAGCAGCGTGGCTTCCACCGGGCTACTTCAGCCGGAGCTTGTCTTGACGGCTCCTGCCAGCTATCCCATGGATGCTATCACGGAGGCTCTAATTTGCCACCCTATGACGTAATGGATGAATATGAAGGTCAAGGCGGCTGTTGGCTCTGTTTTTCCTAATGAACCCGACGCAACTTTTCACTGCCAGCCGATTCCAGAAGGATATGCTAAGGTGATGGTGGATGAAATAACGGAGGGATTTCAGGACCTCCCGCTTGACCACCCTACCGGAGAAGGGGAGACTCGGCTGGGTTCTGCTCTGAAGACTCCATGCCTATGGCGGAAGGAGCTCATCAACCTTCCAAACTGGAAGCCTCTGCCTCCTCGTCCTCCTCCTCCTGCGAGTCAGGGCACTCCGCCTCCTCCTCCGGCGAGTGACGATCAGGGCCCTCGGCCGGCTCCTTCTCCGGCAAATGGCGGCACTCCGCCTGCGCCGACGTGCCCGAGCAACCAGCCTACTCCTTCTCCACCTCGTCAGCAAGGGCGGAAGAGACCCGCCGCCGCTCCGGCAGCTGCTTCAGGGCGTCGTAGTCCTTCTCCTCCGCCTCGTAAGCAAGTAAAGAAGACTGCCGCTCCGTCTGCTCTACCGGCATCTAGCAGTACAGCCAGAGGCAGGAGGACATACAGATTCGGTCCTTCTCTGAAGACTCCAGAGAAGTTACCATACAAGATGAGCCCGGAGGAGAACGCGAAGATCACGCGAACCGAGAAGGATGACTAGTTTCAGGGGTTGAAAGCACAGAGACATCCACCTCCGAAGGAGAAGGTAGATCAGGTGAAAGTGAAGCGCACTATGGTTGCCCTGGCAAAACCACCCAAGTCTCCGCCGAAAGGCAACTATGAGCGCATTATTGCAAAGACATGGGCCGAAGCGGAGCAGTCGGGAAGTACAGTCAGTGATCAAAGGCTGAAAGAACGACGAGCTGGGAAACAAATTGCCCAGCTTGGCGAACAAGCAAAGCAATCGTGCCCCCCGCTCAAGGTGCCTAGCATCGATCCGAGGATGGTGCCCGGTTATAACAATCTTGACGATTACCTGCCCGACAATGTACATTATGATTTCCTGGATGTGCAGATACACAGATACGAGTACGGGAAGCCTCTCATCAAAGATGAAAGATCTCTATCAATGATGATGCGAAGATTGCATGATTGGTACATGAAAACCTGCAGAGAGTCTGGGGGGAGGAATACTTTGTATCTGAGAGTTAAAAAGGAGCATGACCTCGTTGGAATTGAACTGTTGCATGTTCCATTTGAGGAGTTCTTTCAGTTTTTCAATCAATTGGCCCTCGATAAAGCAACGGTCACCTGCTACTGTCTGTAAGTACTACTACTTCTGTCATTAAGTCTCTCTATATAGCTCTGCTCTTTCATTGCTTGTATTAATAATTATCCTCACTATATTATGCAGATTGAAGATCGCCGAATTGAAGAAAAGACAAATCGGTGATATTGGGTTCATTAACACAAATCTCATAGATGCAGTTCAGGTTAAAGATCATGCCGCAGAAACCGAGGCCAACTTGCTACGGTCATTCAAAATAAATGAACACAAAGATATAACCTTACAACTTCAAGTGAGTGGTGTCTTGTGCATATTCGGTTTTCCCTTATATATTAGTCCAGGTTATAGTAATGTAATTGATGAGTTATGCATGCGTGCGCAGTTTCCACTATATTCTCCTGGAGATTAGGCTTGAGTAGGGAGTAGTAACTGTCTTGGACTCGAGACGAAAAGATCCCCAGGAGTATGCGGACATGACTGAAATCCTCAAGAAGTAAGTTAAATCGATCATTATCCACCATATCAGCAAATTTGTTCATTTCCTGATATCAAGTAATTGTTTTTTTTGTCTGGCAGGGTTTGGAGAAAATTCAACACACAATCCCCGGGACTGCCGGAGGAGCTGGAATTTAGATACCCGAAAGTAAGTACTATAGTACCATGTTCCACGCGTCTCCTAGCTATTGATTCAAGCGCTAGTTTCATCAATACCATTTGGCATTCTTGCTTATCTGTTTGATTGACCTCTATTTCTTGTAAAGTGGTTGTGGCAGGAACAAGGGAATGATTTCTGTGGATTCTACGTCTGCGAGTCCATCCGCCACACGACCTGTGAGCGGGGCGGGTACACTGACGAACAATATGAAGTGCGTAAGTAACAATATTCACAATTTTATTTTATTACCATCATTTGTGTTAAGTTTCATTCATTTATATATATATATATATATATATATATATATATATATATATATATATGTATGTATGTATGTATGTATTGACCCCCTTCTTCAAATTAGATGTTTCGGATGCGGAATGAACTCCTAGCACCAGATCGCATGCGAGCAATTCAAGAGGAATTGGCGGCATTCTTTCTTGACCACGTGATCGCTGAAGACGGAGAATACTATGTGGACCATGCGTCCATAATTTAGGAGATTATATTTGTAAAATATAATTATTGTATATATGCAGCCGGCAGTGTCGGACGATAGATATACGAGAACTTGTTGTTCGACCAATCTCTCGGAGAAGGAGAGGTGGTCGATATCACTTCTCTCTGTATGCATATATGTTCATGACGATCTTCTGTTTCCTTCGTTTGCTTACTACCTAGTTAGCGTTCCTAGTCCTCTCTATACGTATGTATAGTACGTAGCGTCGACCAAGCACGGACATAAGAGAGGACACTTCTCTCTATTAATTAGCTATCTAACACAATATATGAAATACCTAAATTAACCCCCCAAAACCCCCAACCCCCCCCCCCCTTAAAAAAACCAAAAACTCCAGCCACAGAAATGCTGATGCGTGGAGGTCTATTGGTCCCGGTTGGTGCCACCAACCGGAACCAAAGGCCCTCCTGCCTGGGCTCGGCGCACAGGCCACGTGGAGGCCCATCTGTGCCGGTTCTGGTTTGAACCGGGACTAAAGGGTGAGGGTATTAGTAACGACCCTTTAGTCCCAGTTCGGGAACCGGGACTAATGGCCCTTATGAACCGGGACAAAAGGCTAGTTTTCTACTAGTGCCCCATGGCCAACATAGAGCGGCAAACGGCGCCGCACACAAGCCAACACGCGATCCAACCAAGGATTTGCGTCAAAAGGATAGCCCAGCCAGATCTATCTACGGGCCAAGAAAGCAAGATCTAGTAAGCAATGCAATGTAATAAATATCCGAACAACATGGCACACCCAAATACAGGGGTGCCGCACACCCCCTATGTTTCACCGATGAGGTGCTGGACCATGAATTTTCAGCAGGATTCAAACCCGTAAACATAGAGGCATACGACGGAACGACAGACCCTGGAGTCTGGATTGAGGACTATATCCTCCATACCCATATGGCCAGAGGAGATGACCTCCATGCCATAAAATACTTACCCCTCAAGCTCAAAGGGCCAGCCCGACATTGGCTTAAAGGCCTTCCCGAAAACACCATTAGAAGTTGGGAAGAGCTCGAGGATGCCTTTCGGGCAAATTTTCAAGGGACCTATGTCCGACATGCGGATGCAGACGATTTAAGCCATACAACTCAACAGCCCGGAGAGTCAGCCCGGAAACTCTGGAACAGATTTCTTACTAAAAAGAACCAGATAGTCGACTGTCCGGACGCCGAAGCCTTAGCAGCTTTCAAACACAGCGTTCGAGACGAATGGCTCGCAAGACACCTCGGCCAAGAAAATCCAAGAACACTGGCCGCATTAACAAGCCTCATGACCAGCTTTTGCAGGCGAGAGGACAACTGGTTGGCAAGACGCAGCACCAGCGACCCAAGTACATCCGAAGTCAGGGATGGAAACGGGAAACCGCAATGCAGCAAGGAACAGCGCCGGAATAAGGAAAGCAGCTCGAAGAGCACGGCAGTCAACGCCGGATTCAAAAGCTCTCGGTAGAATCAGAAAAAGCTGCCCCTCAAGGATAACAGGGACGAGCTATCTAACCTAAACAAAGTCTTGGATAAGATATGTCAAATCCACAGCACCCCCGGGAAGCCTGCAAACCATACCCACGGAGAATGTTGGGTCTTCAAGCAATCCGGCCAACTCAACGCCGAACACAAGGGGCTCGACACACCAAGTGAGGACGATGACGAACCCCACAAGCAGAGCACCGGGAAACAAAAAAACTTCCCACACGAAGTCAAAACAGTAAACTTACTCCATGTGACAAAAGGAAAAAATAGAGTGGCTCCTATAGAGATACGTGCCATACGGCCTACCCCAAAGGAGTCTCGCCACTGGTTGTTAAAACCGATCACCTTCGACCATCAGGATTACTCTAGAAGTATCCGGAATGCAGGTTGGACTGCCTTAGTATTAGATCCGATAATCGATGGACTCCACTTTACACAAGTCCTCATGGATGGCGGCAGTGGTCTAAACCTGCTATATCAGGACACAGTCCGCAAAATGGGGATGGACCCAACAAAAATTCGCCATAGCAACACTTCCTTTCAAGGAGTAGCGCCAGGCCCGAAGGCCCATTGCACGGGCTCTCTCCTGCTAGAAGTTATGCTCGGCTCCCCCGAAAACTTCCGCCGCGAAAAAGCTAACCTTCCACATCGCCCCATTTTCAAGTAGCTATCAAGCACTACTGGGACGCGAGGCTTTCGCCCGCTTTAACGCAATACCGCATTATGCATCTCTTACGCTTAAGATGCCCGGCCCCCGAGGCACCATCTCACTAAAGGGAAATATTGAGTGTGTCTCTCACGCGGAGGACTGTGCGGCTGCTTTGACAGCCGCACATTAAAACGACTTCACCAATCAAAGCACCTAAACAGGTCGTTAAGACCATGGACGCGGCTCGACGAGTACGGCATAAACATACCATAGGTAAAGGCTTAATAACCGCATACCTCTGTACAAGGGGCTCCGCGCACGTAACACAAGAGACAATAAGGTTCAATTTCTACCCATGTTGAATTATACATTGTTTATTTAGTATAACGTACATTTCGCATGACCTTTTTCAACTGAGTTCCTCTCTTTTTTAGATGAACACCATGCTATACCCGTCCAGGACACGGCACAACGGAGACACATGCGCAGATGTGCAGCAGGGACCCGTTCCAAGGATTCTTTTTAGATTAAGACCCTGCGTAAACCTTTTTTACTGTCTTTTGCTGATACACATCCCCTGGACTCTCAGAATAGCCGAGGAGGAGGCTGGCGTCTTGGCATGTGGCCACGTCAGAATTTTGCGCGTACCTGGAAACCAGGGGCTTATTATCAAGGGCAATGCTCAGCCCGTTTTTCATAAAGACCGAATACCTTAGGGAGTTTTCGGCGTCGCAAGTTTGGCCTTATATGCATCAGCTCCGAATCATGTCTTTGGTCAAATGTTGGGTTTGCCCGGCTCCTGTGTTTTTCTACCTTACATTCCGCACTATCGGCTAAGGCGGCACCAGGAGAACTACTGTGATTGTGCCCCGGTTCAGTCAGGCGAGCACCTTAGTAGAGAAAGCTGAAAACTGATTGTCATGATATAGTGTGAGACAGGTCAACCACTTGATGACCCATCGGAATCTTCGGGATTCCTCCGCATTAACGAAGGGCCGTTTCCCGGCCAGGCACACACGCGCCCCCAATTCCGGCAAGCGCGGTGCCACCAGGGGCTATATAGTAGCTCCACGGTCAAACTCCTATGGCTAAGGGAAAGTGATAAAGCATTATAGTCCGGTTGCCTAGTTCGCTGCGCTACCACCTCCTTAATGGACCAAGACGTTGGATCAAGTGTGATGATGCGCCTTTTGCAAACACCCCCGCATTATATGCGTGGGGGCTGAAGCCAACGACTGCAATCTTTCAGGTTATATATACATATACGTAAACAGTCGCACAGGAGGCATTATAATTCTTGCAAGCACAAGTATAAAAAGCTTCTACATTTCAGCAAAATATTGTTTTCAATAAAAATACATGTTATTCGAACATAATATCCTTCGAGCACTGCGTCTCTATTAAACGAGCGCCCTCCAGGACTTCTTGAAAGTAGTGCTCGGCAGGTACTCGGCTTTCGCCCGAATCTTGGGCTGCAACAGCGGTGGCCTCCATCTCCGCCCAGTATGTCTTGACACGGGCAAGGGCCATCCGCGCACCCTCCACACACGCTGACCTCTTCATCGCGTTGATATACGGCACCGCACCAAGGAACTGCTGCACCAAGCTAAAATAACTGTTCGGCTTTGGCCTTTTCGGCCACAGATGATCCATGACATAATTCATGGCGAGTCCAGATAACCTATTCAGCTCGGCCCATTCGGCCAAACAATCGGTTAATGGAAGCGGACGCTCTGGATTGTGGAACTGCGACCAGAAAAGCTTTTCCACTTCACGACCCTCCTGATCTTGGAAGTGTTCGACCACATCAGCGGCACTCGCCGCTAAATCCAGATACGCGTCCACCGAACTCCACATCCGGTCCAGCGGAACATATTTAGGATCCCCGAACTTCATCCGTAGCATAAAGGGCTTTCCAGCCGCGATATCTCCGGCCTGACGCGGCTCCTCCTTCATCGCTCTCATCGCAGAACGAGCATCCTTGGCAGCCGTAATGGCCTTTTCCAGGTCTGTTCGCTCCGCCTGATCTTCTTTCTCAAGAAGCTTGCAGCGGTCTTCAACTTCGCAATCATCTCGGCCATTTCCTTTTTGCTTTGGCAATGAGCAGCCTGTTCGGCTTTCAACTCCTCAACCGCCTTTAGGGCAGCCGCATCGCTATCTCTGGCTTGCTCCTTGGCTCTGGCAAGCTCTGCCCGAAGGTCCTCCACAGCGGCAGCCCCATTTGCATCGAGTACAGACATTGTAAGATACTGGCGTCAAGCTCCTCTTACCAGATGTCTCCGGAGAAAATTACATACCTTGTGCCTCGTCAAGCCGCTCGTTGACAAGCGCGATGTCGGCATCCGCCACGTCAAGTTGCCGCGATACCTCGGCAAATTCATCAGTTCGGCTAGCCACCGGACACTTCCCCACCTGCATAAGAAGGCGGCAAAATTATTCCTGGGACTATGATCCTCTGCGTGCCGCCGTCTTCGGCAACACACAGAGTCTCAGGGGCTACTATCTACACAGGGCGCATCTCATATATGCGGAACTGTTAAAGGGTACATCACTTCGCGTACCTCAAAACCTGTCAGCAAATTCCTGACGGCCTCGTACAACCCGCTTTCTGCAGATGAAATCCTTTCAATCACCGTACCCATCAGTGCACGGTGTTCCTCCAAGATAGACGCTCGCCCTAGCAGGTCCTTCAGCTCCTCTGACCGTGCACAGGAGGTGCCGGACTCGCTCGATGGTCTTTCTCAAAGGCTGGTCACGGAGAGCTCTGGGGGGCCATATGACTGCCTTCCGGCCCTGCCGGATTAGGAGAAACCCTCCGCGACGACACTTCAGGGTCGCCCGCCTCGTAAGGCGGAACGGCGGAGGGAGGCGTTCCGCTCTCCATCATCTCCGGAAGAAGGTCCCCCGAAGATGAGTCCCGCTGAGAAGGGATGAGATCCTAACTACAAGGTAACACGTCAGTTGTTTTCCTCGGAGATAAAATAAGGATTCCTCTCATTTTAAAACCTCCCCTCTCTACTTACGGCTTGGTGGAGGGCTGATCCCCTTGGGGGCATAATGCGGCCGAGGTATCCCCCGGCACAGGACCCTCTAGCGAAGATTTCTTCCCCCGCTTTGAGGCCATGGTCTCCAGGTCTTCAGAGGCGGTCCTCTTCTTCCCCTGGGTAGAGGAATTTTCGATTCCTCCCTTCCTGACAGCCTCCTTCGTGGAGGCGGTAGCTTCCTTGTCCCCCCCTTCGTTTTCCCTTAAAGGAGCGATCTCTAGCATCCTGGTGAATACGGGATCCGGCGAGGTCTCGGGAAGGGGGGCCGGACACCTGATTAACTTCGCCTTCGCCACCCACTCCTGTTTCAAAGACAACTCTTTTAAGGGTGATGTTGTGATAAATGAACGGATGGCGTGTCCGGAAACAGGGTTACTTACTTGAGTATCCGGACGATTGCAGCTTAGTCCTGCGTCCTCCATAGAATCCGGACACATTACTTGTGATCCAAAGAACAATTTGTACATCTCCATGGGCGTCATGCCAAGAAAGTGTTGGAGAGCTCGCGGTCCCTCCGGATTGAACTCCCACAGGCGGAGAGGGCGACGTTTGCAGGGCAGAACTCGGCGAATTAGCATAACCCGCGTCACCACGACTAGGCTGATGTCCCTTTCTAGGAGAACTCAGATGTGGCCCTGCAGCAGGGGCACGTCCTTTGCCGGCCCCCAGTTCAGCCCCTTATTGACCCATGACGCTAGTCGTGGTGGGGGACCCGAGCGGAAAGCAGGTGGCACCACCCACTTGGTTCCCCTGGGAGCTGTGATATAAAACCACTATTGTTGCCATAAGCTGAACTCCTCTTGAAAAGAGCCCTCGGGCCATGGAGCGTCAGCATTCTTACTTATAACAGCGCCTCCGCACTCCGCGTGCTATCCCTCGATCATCTTTGGTTCTACTTTAAAGGTCTTAAGCCACAGTCTGAAGTGAGGAGTAATACGGAGGAAGGCTTCGCACACAACGATGAACAACGAGATATGGAGGATGGACTCCGGAGCTAGGTCGTGAAATTCTAGCCCATAATAAAACATGAGCCCCCTCACGAAGGGATCCGTCGCGAAGCCTAGCCCTCAGAGGAAGTGAGACACGAACACCACGCTCTCACCAGGCCTGGGAGTGGGAATAACCTGCCCTTGAGCAGGCAGCCTATGCGAGATTTCGCCTGTCAAAAACCTGGCCTCTCTCAGCTTTAGCACGTCTTCCTCCGTGACGGAGGAAGGCATCCATCGGCCTCGAAGGTCGGAACCGGACATCGTCGAAGGTCCGAAGCGCCTAAAATCTGGGGCCTTGGGTGTTGGAACTCGAGGCGAGAGGCGGATTCGATTGAGATCAAAAGAAAGGAGAGAGGCCTTGGTCTCTTTATAGGAGGTTGAATACCAAGAGCCCCCCCCCCATGACCGTTTGGGACTCGCCTTTGATCGGGGAAACATACCAACGGGCACGACTGTGTTACCCACGTCCGTATTGATAAGGATCCCGTAAATAAAGGGGACACGATCTCTGCTTCGACAAGACGTGCCAAGGAAACCGCCTCGTGAAACGCGCTGAGGTGGGACAGTAAAAACGATTCGAATAAAGACTTGGCCGTGGTGTGATGGCACACTACGGAATACGTCAGCAGATTAGATTTGTGTAAATATTATTCTCTCTATGGCAATATGTGGACCTTATTTTGCAGAGCTGGACACTATCCTTGTGTTCAAAATCTTCTACGAAGTATTCGGAGGAGGAACCCGCCTTGCAATGCCGAAGACAATCTGCGCGCCGGACTTATCGTCATTGAAGCCTGGATTAGGGGGTGTCCGGGTAGCCGGACTATAACCTTTGGCCGGACTCTTGGACCATGAAGATACAAGATTGAAGACCTCTTCCCGTGTCCGGATGGGACTTTCCTTGGCGTGGAAGGCAAGCTTGGCGATACGGATATGTAGATCTCCTTCCGTTGTAACCGACTCTGTGTAACCCTAGCCCTCTTCGGTGTCTATATAAACCGGAGGGTTTTAGTCCATAGGACGAACAACAATCATACCATAGGTTAGATTCTAGGTGACGGTGTCCTGGACTAGGGGGTACTCACCACGTCATCTCCCGATCTGTTAGATTGCGCCGAGGACCCGCATGGCCGTATACTCATGGCCAGTTCGGACAACTGCCGCATACAAGGAAGATTCCACAAGACTTGGCGATCAAGATAAGGACTCCTCCCCACCGGCGTATTCGGCTAGGACTCTTGTTATCCTAGGCCTCTAGTGCATTATATAAACCGAGGCCAGGCTAGTCGATAGAGGACATCCAATATACAACAATCATACCATAGGCTAGCTTCTAGGGTTTAGCCTCCTTGATCTCGTGGTAGATCTACTCTTGTCCTACCCATATCATCAATATTAATCAAGCAGGAGTAGGGTTTTACCTCCATCGAGAGGGCCCGAACCTGGGTAAACTTCGTGTCCCTTGTCTCCTGTTACCATCCGGCCTAGACGCACAGTTCGGGACCCCCTACCCGAGATCCGCCGGTTTTGACACCGACATTGGTGCTTGCATTGAGAGTTCCGTTGTGTGATCAACAAAAGGATCGATGGCTCGCCTGCAGATCAACTGCGACTTCGACATCTTCGTCACCAGCTCGACTGGTCACCTTGGTTCGACCAGGAATTGCGCCCCGTGTTCGGATCACCATGTTCGGACGAGGGCCTTCATCAAATATCAACTCCGATCTCTATCAAGATCACGAAGGAATCATCCATGGAGCTCGGGGGCTCAACGTCAACATTGCCCTCAAGCGACCATGCTGTTTTTCTGGACAGCGAACTCGTAGCTGCTGCCACCACCTCCTCGAGTATCGCTTTGACGATCGCTTTGGTGGAATTGTGCGGAATTGAGTCTACAACAACCCTGGAAATTTTCGTCGAGTTCCGATGGAGGAATCTCTGGCAATCCACGATATAGCGGAGCCCTGTCAAATCTGGACGGGAATTTGGATGTGCTTAGGGCGTGGTGTCCAGCTTCTAGCTCGGACGTCCTTTGGAAGATCCAACCGTTGATCGGCTGCGGAATTCCCGTATCTACCACCTCTCAAAATTTCAGCTCGATCCGACCGTCCAAACTCCGGGAACCTTCCGATTAGTGCATCACTTTTCGGATCTGTTTTCTGCACGAAAGCGAATCCGACCCGAGTTCATCTTTTCTATGAACGGGATTTCGGACATCCCTTTTGAAGGAAGTTTTGTATGGAGTATTGTGTTTTGTTTCCGAACACATCCCACTAACTTTAAGATCTTTTGAACATGATCTTCAACAGCATGCTGGTGTCAAACCAGTCCGGCAATATTACTCCACGGCTGCCGACCTGCGCTAAGAAACGGCGTCACTTTGTTGAGCCGAGCTCAACTTCTTCGGATCATCATCTCGGCAAGCCGAACTAGAGTCCGGCATCGCGAAGGATAAAACATCACCAACATCGCCGCCCCACGGATTACACGGAGCGGGCATACCGACATCGCCGCACGGTTGCTTCATCAAGCCGGCATTGACCACGTCACGACCTGCATCGACAAGGCCGCACTATCACTTCTTCAAGCTGGTGTCCATCACGCCGACCTACTTCGACATCTCGGCTGGACCGGGGGCTTCGCCATCTCTTCATCAACCTACTCCGGACACTTCGGCGTCACTAGCCGACCAGCTCCGTCACGTTAGCTGGGCCGAGGGCTTTGCCTCGGCGAGCCAACCTTTACCGGCCTTGCCATGCCGTTGTTTTATCGCCCATCAGGCAATGGGTGTGCGGAGCGAGTCCCAATTTTGGGAATCACCTTCCTTCGGATTGCTACAACAAATAAACCAGGTGCTATCAATCCCTAATATCTTTTGCTTGTTTGGGTTCATTTTTCCCAAGGAATTATTACTCTGGTTTCTCCATCATATGTACACAGGTCTATCAAATGGTGGTCGCATTCACGACAGTCGCACGGTGGTTAGGTCAGTTTCCGTACATAGTCCGGCAAACGCCGCATCCGGAACTCGGACCGACCTGCGAATTCAGGCTTTGCCACGCCTTTACCGCATCACGCCGACGCCCTGCATCGACATTGACTTCGGCGCCAGGCCATATTTCTTTTATTACTCACTTTACATAAATTATTCATTATGCAATGATTTTTTTTAATTATCATTATTACTATTATCTCCCATTTCCACTATTTTGTGCACAGGAAAATGATCCGGGGACTTCGGCGTCACTCTGTCGGTCTGCATTGACCGTGCTATGTCACCACTTCGGCATGTCGAGCTCTTCGCTCCGCCACCTCGGGACCAGCTTGGGGGATAGAACCTTGTCCCGCATCAAGCTCGGACTGCGAACACATTAACCAGCTAAGTCGCTTTCATGCTTAAAGCTTTAATTTCTAATTTGTGTTCGGTTCGACCAAGCGTTATACTTTTTTGGAAAAAAGTTGCTTGTAAATTTTTTTCCTTGTCCAAACTTTGTTTGTGACGCATAAATTCAAATACCCCGTTTACTTGGGGGCTTCCTTTATGAAGCTTTTCCTGTTGCATATGATTATACTTGTACGGCTTCGTTCCTTGTTTGTGTATTACGCCACAATATATACCATATTGACTTAAGCGATTTGCAAGCTGGGTTGCCTCGCTCCTGTGTTTACCCCTACGTTCCTGATTGTTCGGCTAGGGAGTAAAGGGAGCACCTCTGCGATTGTCACGATCGGGTCGCCCGAGCCGGACCTCAGACTGGGTGAAGCCGAAAGCTAGCGCTCTTATAATTTTCAATGATGGTCGGCACACAACGGAACTCATGAGTACAAAAAATCTATTGTACAAGTCTCATAATAACAATGAGCACCGAAGAAAGGTATCGATGGGGGTACTATTTTCTTCAAAGATACTTCTTACACTTCGCAGTAATATAGCATAAGTTCCCTGAGCGCGCTTTGTCTGTTACAGCCTGATGGCCTGATTGCCTGGTTATTGGAAACACCGTCAATATTCTCGACCGATGGAGTACATAACACTTTTCGGTCCTTGACCGAAGAGGGAGAAGCTGACGGTCGGTTAAGATGCGTTTAAAGTTCGGTTGAACATAGATATGATATAAGTACTTCGGTACATGCAATCATTCTCCTACCCAAGTCACTTGGGGGCTCTTAAGTTTATTTGAGCCGTTTTATAATAAGTGTTCTTCTTCTTAGTCGTTGCGAAGTTTTATTATTATTATTTATCATTCCTTTTTTCGACACGAGTGTGCGGTCACTAGCCGGGGAGCCTAATTTCTCTCTCAAAGCCGCGAGAGTTTAGTTTGCTAAACTGGCCTGATGAGAAGTACTCCGCCCTCGGGATAGGAGGTTGAAGCCGTAGGCTGACCCGCTCGAAGTCTTGAGATAGGATGTATCATGTTAAAGCACGACAGAAGCACTTCTTTTTTCCAAGACCAATTTTCGGATTGGCACCGAACACTTGATATTGTTCGGACGTCATGTTTTTACTGACGTTTCTTGGTTTTCCAAGCTTTTTGGCACTTTTTAAACTATTTGTGCTTTTCCAGCATTAGTCTCGCAGTGCAACGCCGGACACCTTTTAGGGATTCGGCAAAAACATTCTCAGATATTGCTATATATGCATCGGTTTCGAATTGTGTCTTCGGTCAATAGTTGGGTTGCCTGGCTCCTGCACTTGCTTTCTACGTTCCATTTTGTTCGGCTAGGCGTGCAAAGGGAGAACCACTGCGATTGTGCTTCCAGCTCACATGGTTAAGCACCTCAGTGGAGAAAGCAGAAAACTGTCTGTCACAATAAGCGTAAACTGGTCAGCGATCCGATGACTATGTTAAATAACAGGCCGTTCATAACATTGGCCGAAGTGTTTATGGCTTGACCTCGACTGTCGCCGAACACTACCGGGGGCTATTAACTAGCCTCCCAAACTAAATCATCGATATTTTGCTCTTACATTGGAGCTGAGGTTTTATGATCATGCTTAGCATGACAACCCAAAGAAAGGAACCGATAGCAGGACTATTTTCTTTGGAAGACATTTCTTCTGTTAAACAGTAATATAACATATCTCTCCGCGTACCTTTGTTTATAAAACCGTATGACCAGATTGCCTTGTTTGTCGTCCTCATAAAGGCTTTATAAAGTAAGACAAACACTCCTCAGCCCCTGACCGAGGAGGTGGAAGCCGATGGTCGGTCAACAAAGTTTCGTACAATGCGGATCCGAGCATTAAATGACGTAAAGTACTTGGATACATAGAGTCATTAGACAAAATTTATGATTTTACTATGGATATCGATCCTTAATTCGGCCACCCGTGCCCGCATTAAGGCTCGGGGGCTACTGGGCTTCGGGCTTATTATTTAAACATATTAAAGGGGCACATCGATCCCCTGATCTGGTGTTGCCACCCGACCAGTGTCTCGGGGGCTACTGCATTGCTTGTCCAATGCAGAAAATTTTATTTGCAATATAGTTTCCGAGGAGATTTTGATCCTCAGGTTGGTCGGCCGCACCCAACCTGAGTCTCGAGGATTGAGCACGCCGCTTTTAGTGTCTCGAAGTTTTCTGCCGAGCTAGGACTTGATCCTCAGGCCGATTTTGCAAATCGACCTGGGTCTCAGCGGCTACTGGGATCAGCGGTCTTATGTCATCCTTCATGTGCATCTCGGGTTTTCGACCGATACCCACCTTGAGGGCTACTGGCTATATATCATGGCAGAGAATAAATTGCACCAATCAAAAATATTGACAAAAATCGGCCCACATTCGGGGTGGTGCACCACCTCGGAAGCAGTCCGGCATAAAGCTCGGGCGCTATTGGCTGGCTCCATAGAGGGCATTACCGGCATTAAGCTTGGCTAAACTCCTTCAAACTTCTTTGAACCAAGGTGATTTACGACACCTCGGATACAGTCTGGCGTTGGAGCTCGGATACATAGTTCGGTGTTGGAGCTCGGATACATTCCGGCATTAGAGCTGGGAAGCGGTCCGACGTTGGTGCTCGGCTGCAAAAGATATCTCGAATGCAATCCGGCGTTGGAGCTCGGACGCAAGAGGACACTGCCTCCCGGGAACAACTTCAAACCTTAGGTGTGGCATAAAAATAAACAAGGCATTGATAAAGGCCCGAAACTTAAAGGGGCTCCTCAGATACCCGACGTGTAAACCCGTCGAATGCATTTCGGCGATCCTCAAGATCGAAGATAAAGAAGATTTGTTGAACCAGTTTTCAAGACTGACGACCGAAGATGAAGAACGGTTCGGAAGAATCAAGGAGCGTCCCTAACTTGAAGACCGGTTCAGGGGGCTACTGACGGTGTCCTGGACTAGGGGGTACTCACCATGTCATCTCCCGATCTGTTAGATTGGGTTGAGGACTCGCATGGCCGTATACTCATGGCCAGTTCGGACAACTGCCGCATACAAGGAAGATTCCACAAGACTTGGCGATCAAGACAAGGACTCCTCCCCACCGGCGTATTCGGCTAGGACTCTTGTTATCCTAGGCCTCTGGTGCATTATATAAACCGAGGCCAGGCTAGTCGATAGAGGACATCCAATATACAACAATCATACCATAGGCTAGCTTCTAGGGTTTAGCCTCCTTGATCTCGTGGTAGATCTACTCTTGTACTACCCATATCATCAATATTAATCAAGCAGGAGTAGGGTTTTACCTCCATCGAGAGGGCCCGAACCTGGGTAAAAACATCGTGTCCCTTGTCTCCTGTTACCATCCGGCCTAGGCGCACAGCTCGGGACCCCCTACCCGAGATCCGCCGGTTTTGACACCGACAACGGTCCTGTCTACCAAGCGCCAGACATGTTTGCTTGAATGGAAATAAGCTGTCAATAGAAATTAGTTGTCAACTATTTTTGAATAAACAATATCGAAGACATAAATATGGTTGAGAAACTCACATAATGGTCGAACTGGAGGCGTCTGCACATCGACCCAGATGTCGATATTACCTTCAATATCATCTTCCAGACGAATATCAAAGGTGATAACCATATCAGGCTCAAATGCATAAGCCTTGCATAGTGCTTGCCAAGTTTTGCATTCAAAATAGATGTAGGTGTCTGCATTGTATAATTTTGCGTCCAAAGTATAACCATGCTCGGTCTTCAAGTTAACTCTCTTTACCTCCATAGTTTTCATAGGACTGAAACCAATCTTATCCAGGACAAAAATTCTTGCATGGCATGGGATATGCTAGTAGAATAGTAAAAAATTAAAATTATAAGTTGAAGCAAAAGAATAAGAAGTCATGCTTAATTACAAAAAAAAGACTTGTCAATGTGACTTACTGTATCCACTTCGAAGGTCTCATCTTGCTTGATGCTGAAGCGCCTACCATCAACTAGGAAATTTCCATCGCACAGGTCGCTCTCGGCTTCGCAGTATTCGCACATACCGAAATCCTTTTCGTTGTCAGACATTTCCTATGTTCATAGTTGAAACACACACTACTTAAAGTCAACCCGAATTATCGTTTGATTCTCTTACTAGCAAATCCGAGGTACTCGATATTTCCTACATATTCTAGAACAAGTCATGCATAAATTCACGGAAAAATCCGGCATGACCTTTGCTAAAATAGGACATATCGAGCACTTGAAATTTGCCGGAACGGAAATGAATCAACACTCCGGCAAAACATGCCACTCGGAAATGAATCAACACTTCGCACATGAGCATAAACTGGTGCTCATTGCATTTCAATGTTTCAATATTGACATTTTTTTGAATATATCTTATAACCCGAACACTTCATTTGGTTAAGAAGCATAACTAAATACCCTAGTTTTACTTTATTCAACACCGAGGAGTGGAGAAGGAGGAGGTGGACTTTTAGCTCACCGACTCTCGTGTAGAGGAAGTAGAGGTAGCTCAGATGACGATCACTCCAAGGAGACACGACTCTACAAAACCTGCATATTCCACCGAGTAAAATTTTAATTAGATCATCAAATCTCATATAGCATTCTTTGATGACAAAGTGATAATGACATAAATTCAACTAGTTAAACTAAGCACTTACTAAAAATAAACTAGTTCTATTAATTTTCTTACTAAAAATAAACTAGTTCTATATTAAAATTTTAATTAGGTCATCAAATCTCATATACCTAAAATTTCTTACTAAAAATAAACTAGTTATATTAATTCAACTAGTTCAACTAAGCACTTACTATAAATAAAAACAATTATTTTTCTTACTAAAAAACAGTAAAAAAACTACATTATACAAGAACAGTACAAAAAAAGTTTAGGGTTTGGGAGAGATGGAGGGAGGAGGGAGGAGGTAGGAGGAGGAGATAGGATAAGGGAGGAGGGCGACCGGAGGAGGAGTGGAGGGGGAGGAGGAGGAGGGAGGAGGGGGCGGCCGGACGAGGAGGGAGGAGGCGACGGTCGGAGGAGGACGGAGGAGGAGGCGACCAGAGGTGGAGGGAGGGGGCGGTAGGGAGGAGGGAGGAGGAGGAGGAAGGAGAGAGGAGGAAGGATTACCTCAGTGGAGGAGGAGCAGCGGCGGCGGCGGCGGCCGACGACGGTGGTCGGTGAACGGCGACGGCGCGCGGCGGACGATGGGGGGTGGGTGGGAGTGAGAGTGGGGGCGGCCGGTTGGGGAAGGTAAGTTGAACTTAGCAGTAGCGAGGGATATGATAAACCGCTATTTATAAGTTCAATATCAATAATAGGATGGCAACGTCGTGGTATTTTTAATGGTAGCACGTTTTGTAACTAGCGCGCTGCTGCTACTTGTATAGCAGTAGCGCTGTTTATCCACACGCGCAGTTGGTAAGTAGCAGCAGTGCCTTATTTTAAACGCGCTGCTGGTAATATTATGTGTATAAGGTTTTCCCTAGTAGTGGGAATAGCACATAAACTGGGGTTTAAGCTTCTGTCACTCTCTCAACCCTTCATCTAATTGCTACTCCACAATGCATTCCCTTAGGCCCAAGTATGGTGAAGTGTCATATCGTCAACGTTCACATGACACCACTAAGGGAATCACAACATACATACTATCAAAATATCGAACACATATTAAATTCACATGATTACTTACAACGTTATTTCTCCCGTGACCTCAAGAAAAAAAGTAACTACTCACAAATGATAATCATGCTCAAGATCAGAGGGGTATTAAATAGCATATTGGATCTGAATATATAATCTTCCGCCAAATAAATCATATAGTAATCAACTACAAGATGTAATCAACACTACTAGTCACCCACAAGCACCAATCTATAGTTCCGGTAATAAGATTGAACACAAGAGATGAACTAGGGTTAGAGATGAGATGGTGCTGTTGAAGATGTTGATGGAGGTAGCCCTCCCCAAGATGAGAGAGTTGTTGGTGATGATGATGACGATGATTTCCCCCTCCGGGAGGGAAGTTCCCCGGCGGAATCGTTGCGCCGAAGGGCAAAAGTGCTCCTGCCCAAGTTCCGCCACGAGAAGGCGGCGCTCCGTCCCGAAAGTCCTCTCCTTATTTTTTTTCCTAGGTCAAAATGACTTATATACCAGAAGATGGGCACCGGAGGTGGGCCTGGGTGAGCACAACCCACCAGGGCGCGGCTGGGCACCCTGGCACGCCCAGGTGGGTTGTGCCCACCTCGTGGGCCCCCTCTGATACTTATTTGCTGCAATATTCTTCAAATATTCCATAAAAATTCTGTGAAGTTTCAGCTTGTTTGGAGTTGTGCAGAATAGGTAGTCTAACGTAGCTTTCTCAGGTCCTGATTTCCAGCTGCCGGAATTCTCCCTCTTGGTGTGTACCTTGCAAATTATGAGAGAAAAGACATTAGAATTACTCCAAAAAGCATTATTATGCATAAAAATATCATAAATAACAGTAAGAAAACATGATGCAAAATGAACGTATCAGCGAGGGATGTCACCGAGCTGAACGTGTGCAGAACGCAGAGGTGTCGAGCGTTCGGTACTTGATCAGTTGAAGGACGAAGAAATTCGATTACATCAACCACGTTGAGAAACGCTTCCGCTTACGGGCTACGAGGGTGCGTAGACACAATCTCCCCCTCGGTGCTATGCATTTCCATTGATAGATCATTGCGTGTGCGTAGAATTTTTTTTTGTTTTTCATACAACGTTTCCCAACAGAAGCAATGTGGAGGCAAAGATCGCGAGCTACCTGGATCAGAGGGGGCGACCAGAACACGTGCTATTTCCATCGCAAGGCCACCTGGCGGCAGAAAAACAACACTATAAAGAGACTGAAAAATGATGAGGGAATTTGGATAGAAAAGAAAAAGGAACTCAACGCCCTTGCTACAGATTTCTTCAGAGACCTGTACACAAAGGAGGAAGGGGTGGCGCCTTTTGAGCTGATTAATGTGTTACCTCGCAAGGTAGACGAGAGGATGAACAAAAGAATGATTCAGGAGTTCACAAAGAAAGAGATGAGTGATGCCCTTTTTCAAATTGTCCCATTAAAAGCTCCAGGGCCGGATGGATTTCCGGCCCGCTTTTTCCAACGAAATTGGGAGACAATGAAAAAAGATGCGGTGTCCGCGGTGCGGAGTTTTTTTGAAAACGGGATCATGCCAGAAAGAATAAACGATACGTCGATCGTCCTCATCCCCAAAGGAAAAAACCCGTAGTGCCTGGAAGATTTCCGCCCAATAAGCCTCTGTAATGTTATATACAAGGTAATAGCAAAATGTTTGGTGAACCGCTTGAGGCCAATGCTAGATGGTCTAATCTCAAAAACGTAGAGTGCGTTCATTCCGGGAAGGCTTACCACGTACAACGCCATCATAGCCTTTGAGTGTTTTCATAAAATCCAACGGAGCAGGAACCCTCATAACACGCATGGTGCATATAAGCTAGACCTCGCAAAAGCATACGACAGAGTGGATTGGGACTTTTTGAAAGGAGCCTTGGAAAAGCTGGGCTTTCATGCACTTTGGATAAGGTGGATCATGAGGTGTGTGAAATCCGTTCGGTACTCGGTGAAGTTGAACGGAGAAGTGTTGGAGTAGTTTCTTCCATCAAGAGGCCTAAGAAAAGGTGACCCCCTTAGCCCATATTTATTTCTTTTTGCCGCTGATGGGCTTGCCACAATCTTCAACAGAGAGGTTCAAGGTGGTAGTATCTCACCTGTCAAAGTGGCACGCAACAGTCCTGGCATTTCAAACCTGCTGTTTGTGGACGATAGTTTGGTGTTTTTTAAGGCATCTAGCGACCAGGCTAGGGCGGTTAAAAGGGCACTTACCATGTTTGAAAAATGCATTGGCCAACTGTTGAGCGTTAGCGAATGCTCTATCTTGTTCAGTGAGCATTGCCCTAGTGCTTTGTAGGAGGAAATAAAGGATATCCTAGCCTGCGAGTCCTCTACCTTTGAAAGTAAATACCTTGGACTCCCAACCCTGGAAGGAAAAATGAAAGATCTGCATTTCCAACCTATTATGGACAGACTTATGAAGAGATGCACGGATTGGACTGGTCGTCACATGTCCGCCTTGGACTCCCAACCCCGGAAGGAAAAATGAAAGACGTGCATTTCCAACCTATTATGGACAGATTTATGAAGAGATGCACGGATTGGACTGGTCGTCACATGTCCTTAGCTGCAAAGGAAGTTCATGTCAAGTCGATAGTCCAAGCGCTACCTACTTTTGCTATGGGGGTATTCAAAATTTCTGTGGGCTTTTGTGATAAATATGAGCGGCTCATCAGAGAATTTTGGTGGGGAGAAGATGAAGGACAACGGAAAGTACACCGGATGTCTTGGGGGCGTATGACCAAACCCAAGAGGGCAGGAGGTATTGGCTTCTGGGATATGCAGATCTTCAACCAAGCCCTCCTCGCTAGGCAAAGTTGGCGCCTAATTCATAATCCCAATAGCCTATGTGCGAGGGTCCTCAAGTCAAAATACTATCCCAAGGGAGATCTCCTCGATACCGTTTTTGCTGCGGATGCTTCCCAATCTTGGAGGGGCATCGACATGGCCTTGAGATTTTGAAAAATGGTCTGATATGGAGAGTTGGGAATGGGAAGAAAATTCAGATTCAAAGAGACCAATGGGTTCCAAGAAAATGTGGACTAAAAGTAACAGAGTTTAAGAGAAGGTCGAGGTTAAGATGGGTGAACCAGCTAATGAAACCGAACAGCAAAGAATGGTACGTGACACTGATCCATCAACTCTTTCAGCCCTATGATGCGAAGAGATTTGCAAGATTAAAATCCCCGGATACGGAGCCGAGGACTGCGTCGCTTGGCATGATGAGAAATCTGGTGTGTTTACTGTCCGAAGTGCATACAAGCTGAGAGCAAAGATCAAACAGCAAAGAAATGCCTTGGCGTCGAGCTCGACAAATGACGCGGAAAGTAGAAGCATCAGGGATCTCATCTAGAAAGCGAAGGTACCGGAAAAGGTGAAGATTTTTGCGTGGCGAGTGGCGATTAAAACACTTCCCACCAAGGAAAACATATGGAAAAGAACACTAGAGCTGGACAACATATGTAACATCTGTGGGATGAAGCCGGAGGATGAATTCCATGCAACAATTAACTGCACAAAAGCCCGTGCACTCCGTGAGAATATGAGAATCCACTGTGATCAACCAGATGAGGACCAGCTCCGTTTCACTGGAGTGGACTGGCTCCAGAATCTGTTGGGTAGATGCGACTCAGAGCTAAGGAGGAAAATTCTGCTGTTGCTATGGCGAGCATGGTGGCTGCGCGCGATGATTGCATCCATCCAGATGGCATGGCTATGATTGGACAATCAGTGGGTTTCTTGATTAAATACACTGAGGAAACAAGACCGGGAGGATCAGTGCTCACTGATCATGAGTATGATGCCCCCCTGGTCGGCCGTCAGGAGGCTGAATCAGTGGAGCAGCAGCGCACGGAAATTAAGAAGGGGGAGATGCCCCAGGATCAGGCCGTGGGGAACATCCACAAGTGTGCTGTAGAGAAAGGGATACATGCAGACCAAACACCTCCAAGAGCAACGATGACCACGCATACAGAGTGTAGTAAGTGGGAACCACCACCTGACGGCATTTGGAAATTAAACTCTGACGCATCATTCCTGCCTAACACGGGCAATACTGCGGTTGGAATTATTGTCAGAACAAACCAAGGAGTGGTTGCCATGGCATGTGGGCAGCGTTTGCAAGCTTGCATGAACCCAGAAGAAGCTGAAATCGCTGCCGTGGCACATGGACTTTCAGTCTTGAGCAAATACTACAGGGGGCCAGTGTGCGTGGAATCGGACTGTGCCGCCATCGTTAGCTTGCTGAATAACAGTACGAGCAACCGTTCGGCTCTGACGCTTTGTTTGCCCTGGTCATGGACGTCTGGCACTTCAAGACTGTTTTCAGAGAAATATCCTTCAGAAGTGTGAGAAGATCCAGCAACAAAATGGCTCATGAACTTGCTGCTCTAGCAAGGAGACAGGGAGACTATTTCATGTTTGGCGACGTCCCTCCTGCTTTAAGAAGCATCCTCCGGGAGGATTGTAATAGCTCTTCCTCCTATTGTTAATTTGTAGCTGGGTTGATCCTCAAAAAAAATCGACTACATATATAAGGCGTGCATCTCCACACATATAGCCCATGCACATGCTTTGTAGCTGGGTTCAACACCCCCCCCCCCCCATCCCCCTCCCCGGTCCCAAAATGTTTATATAATGTAAAAAAAAAGTTTGCATAGTTTACAAATAGTGTATGTGAAAATTTCTCGAGACAAACTTTTTCATTTTTATTTCTTGGCCCACAGACAAATTGATCAGCTATAAAAATACGAGATATGTATACAACATGTAGAGCCAGGCCTGCTGTTTCAACCTCAGGGACCATATTGATCACGTATTTTTTTGTACCGGGGCCGTATTGAAGCAATACGCAAGTTCCGGGATCAAGTTGAACGTCGCCAACGACTACAAGGACTATAGATGCAATTATCTCTCGTGGATCGGAAAGTACGACCCACGCGCGAGGCTGAACGATCACTCGTAATATAGGTATTTAAAAATCAAGCCGATGGAATCCGAGACGAACCTTGGAAACGAAAACACTCTTTTACGAGCCCAATCCCTCTTCCCTACCCTGATTTTAAGGTGGGACTACTAAGATCTCTCCTCTAATTTCTCTGTCCCCAATTCTAACATGGTGTCATGGTGACATCAATGGCGGATGGGATTGGCAAGATCTATGCAGTTATTCCTTCTCTAGACAGGATGACGGAATATGGGGGCAGCAGATCCTAGAGCGTGCGCAGGCGGTGCACATTGTGGGACGCCTAGACCGGATGGTCTTCAGGCCACTCGATTAGATCGTGTCTGTTATGTGGACATGGCACATCTGTATGCTTGTACGTGTTGCGACTTTGTTAACCTAGACGGGGGCTTCGGTTGGTCCTTGTATTCATTTTGTCAGACTAGTGAACAATTAAGAAAGATGGCCGTGTGCACCATGCTGATGCAGAGGCCGGGGGTAATCCTCCTTTTCGAAAAGAACTTCTAACATGAGGAAAGTGAGATCTTCTCACTAATCTCTCTTCCATTATCTAAAAAAAACTAATATCTCTTCCAAATCTCTCCTCTTCTCTCTCTCCTTCCTGATTATAAGGGATGCATGGCTGGATTTGGTTGCTTAAGGGCATGTACAATGGGGATCCGGCTTGCCTGCTCCCTCCCCATGCTCCCATCCGTGTTCCCACTTCATCCTACGACTGTCTTTTTTTCTTTTTCCTTTCTTTTTTTTGCAAGAAAACTTCCGATCTATTCATCAACTGTCAAGGTAGTACAAAGAACACTAGAAGTAAAATTTACATCCAGGTCCATGGACCACCTAGCGACGACTACAAGCACTGGAGCGAGCCGAAGGCGCGCCGCCGTCATCGCCCCTCCCTTATCGAAGTCGGGCAAACATTGTTGTAGTAGACAGTCGGGAAGTCGTCGTGCTAAGGCCCCATAGGACCAGCGCACCAGAAAAACAACCGCCGCCGATGAAGAGAAGTATAGACCGGAAGGATCCAACCTGCAGACACACAGACGTAGACGAACGAAGACCGGATCCAGTCGGATCCACCGAAGACAAACGTCGATCGGATCCCACGAGATCCGCTGAAGATAAACCTCCACACGCCTTTCGATGATGCTTGAAACATCACCAGGACGGGAGCTAGGCGGGGAGGACCTTATTCCATCTTCAAGAAGTCACAGCCTCGTCTTCTTGAGCATCGCACAAACCCTAACTAAACTCACAAAACCACCTAAAAGCGGAGCCCTCCCGCCGGCAAGAGCCGGGATCCACCGTGCCTCCATGGTCCAAGGACCATAGGAGATTAGGCGGACCGGCGGCGCCGGCGAGAAGCAAGGAAACCCTAGATGGGAGTTGGCATGTGGGCAAAATATAAAGTCTTGAATAAGATTACTACGGTTGGTATTCCTTTTTCCTTTCTAATATAATGATTTCCCCCCTGATTTTAAGGGGGTAGGGCCACGCCTTATTTTGCTCCAATCAAATCAAGCCACGTAGGTGAGAGCACGGGTGGGCGCAAGCATGGGGAGCAGGCAAGTCTCGTCCGTACAATGGTGCTATTTTAGGTGTACCACATAGGATAATTGTTGAGGTGAAGAAGAGAGAATTCATAATAAAATGCTTGTCTACTCTTATTTAAAAGATGATCTCTTAGCTCAATATGTGTCACCATGGTTTTAGGAATAACAAGTTATCTTAGATAAGATTAAGGAAAAACCCATTGTATACAGAAGTACGTTGCAAGTTTTAAGATAAAACTATTATATCAACGTACATGGTCTAATGCAGCCTAACAACTTTGTCGGAAATCGGCCTTGAATACGATTTCAATCAGATTGTCACGCACAATCGTATCGTATTGCACACAAAATCTACAGCTCCACTAGCTTTGGCACAATTTGGAAAATGATTTTATATATGGTAACACTGGCTTTGTAAAGAGATTACATATTTAAATTGAAGCCGGTACGAATGATGAAGCCTTCAAAATTATGGGTGGGCATGAAAACCCTGTGCAAATGAGGCAGATTCGGACCTATTAGATACTTCTACCATCAGTCACAATCCGTAATGGCACTTGTCCCTTCTTGGGACTCTCCGTGGGTCAATGATAAGAGCATGAAATTAATTGATGTTATTGTTTATAACTTGATTAAATAAAGAGAGTACAACTAAGAGCAAGTACAATACGGCAACATAAGTAGGTTATAAGAACTAAAATATTATATTTTTGCATAGTTGGAGGAGGAAAAGAGGAGAGAGAAGAGAAGCGAACTCTTAGGCTGATCACAATGGGGAGGAACTTAGAAGTAACATCACACACTTCAATGCAACTTTGCTTATGTGGCACATATTTAATAAAGAGAGATGTGCTTGTGGTAACTAGCTAAGTTACCGGAACATCACACACTCCAAGAAGCAATGAGTCTGTAACCTAATAAATACATGGTTGCATGACACTACATAGATGTTCCTACCCACTGTGGAGGTAGTAACATAGTCTAGGAAAACGTGAAGTTTCTAGCTTATGTTCTTGCCCATTGTGACCAGCCTTAGTTAGTAGCCGGCTCTAGCACGAGTCTCAAAACGCTTTGTAAGGTTGTAAGGTGGACCGACTACTAATAAAGTAGTACACATATAAAGTTATTATTGTACGTGCCGGCTACCAGGTTGACTATAGGTGACATATGGCAACTCCTTATAGCCGATTGTTGGATGTATTATTAACCATGCTCTAAGACCATTGATAAAAATAAAGCTAGATAAATTCCTGCAAAATTGTCATCTGGAGCTCTGCTCTTCGCATCTTCATGTTGTTCCAAACATCCGACAACGAAAACACCAAACCCATCATTTGATTTGTCAAAAAACACTCACAGATGAGAGAATCGATTCAACGTTGCAGCCGTTGGTGAGATCTTAGGTGGACCGTATATGACCTTCCAAGTGCAAGTCGCAAAAACCAACGTCGCTCAAATTGTTACCCGGAAGATCTGGGAGCAGTGTGCATATCCCATTGAGTGGATCATAAACTTGTAGCGTCGGACTTGGTCTGTCATTATGTAAGCAATAGCACATTAGCTTTCCATCATGACGCATCATCCTTAGAGGGATCACTAGATCGACGGCATGAGGCATCGGGATCACATATGCCTTGGCCCAGGTGCCCTTGGCCAAATCAGACAGGAGCCATATGATCGTGCAAGCAATTTTGGTCCGGCGTCCCTCGAGTGAACCATGCAAAGGGTTCCATTGAGCTCAACCATACGTGGCATCGTCCATCTCATCTTTGGGGCTCTGATGGACCTCTTCCATTGCTCAGTCTCGAGGTCAAAGCGGAGGACATAGTCCCCGCCCACCCCCGGTGGCGACAAGCTGTAAAGGAAGTAGAGCACACCATCTAGTGACCATGGAGTTTTTGTGGAGGCCGAAATAGCCACGCCATGGAAGGAGTTGGCGACGATGAGGAGCTGCGGCTCCGTGCGGGCCTTGTGCGCCGCGACGAATGCAGGATCGGAGATGAGCGCTCGCCACACCCTGGACGCGCACTGGAACCGGCACGCCGACTTTACCGGCGCCCAGAGAGTATCTCGGAGACGATGTCGTTCGGTATCGACGTCGGCATGGTCGATCGGTGGTCGGCATGGTCGATCGGTGGCCGGTAGGGTGGTGACGATCATCTTGGAGGGAACCCGACGACACGGGCAAGAGAAGTCCTAGAGCACTACGATCATCTTGGAGTGCAAGCCACAAATGGCGACGGCTTGAGGTCGGTTAGATCCCTGTGTAAACCCTAGCCCCCATCGTCTACATAAGGAGGGGGTAGGGATCAGCCAGGTCCATCTATTCTCGTAGAAACACACTCACGGTAGTCATGCATCATCCCCCATTGTAATCCCTTGCATGAGGAACTCCATCATGAATGCATATCAAAAGAACAACGTAGGGTATTAGTCTCCCAGAGGGCCCAAACCTGGGTAACCCCCTCGTGTGAACCCTGTTATGTTACTTCCGGCCAATTCACCACCCTACCGAAGGAATTCACGGTTTACGTACCCTCTGTTGGTGTGCCAGGCATGGGCTATACTTCTTCTTCGACCTCGGGCAGACCTTCACCCACCTGCACCTTTTTAGCATGAAGCTGAATCCAGAAAAAAATTGTCTTCAGGGTGCCCTCTGAATAGTTCCTCGGCTTCATCGCATCTCAGCGGAGCATCAAAGCAAACCCAGAGAAGATACATGCCATCATCAACCTCAAACCACTAGAAACAATTCAGGAAGTACAAAAGATCGCGGGTTGCATCGCAGCTCCGAGCCGGTTCTTATCACGGCTCGGGGAGAAAACCCTACAACTCTACTGGCGTCTGCGCAAGAACAATAAATTCTATTGGAGCGATGAAGCAAAGGCCGTTGTTGGCTTCCCTGGCGCAATCAGAGCCACTATTGCTATACGTATCCGCCACCACACAAGTCACCAGCATGGTCATGGCGGTAAGAGGGAAGAGCAAGGAAAGGCATAACGGGTCCAACACCGAGTGTACTACATCAGTGAGGTTCTGACACCATGCAAAAGCTGCTACTTCCACTATCAAAAGACCACATATCGCGTTTTCATGGCGGCTAACATCAGAAAGACACATATACTGGTGAACTTATGTTTCTTCATGAAAAGACATTTGACAATAATGAAAAGAAACACACTAATTGTTAGATTAACACCTTACAAATTTCAGTTTGTAAGTTCCTTTTTTGCGGGGACAGTTTGTAACTTCCAACAGATGCGAACATTGAACTCACTAAGAAAACTAATGTAAAAAAATTAGCATTTCAAGTTGTTTATGCACTTCAATAAGATTTAAAGTTTGCAACTGTGTGCCTAAAATATTTGAAATAATTAAACTGACTAAAAACATCTAATAATATCCATAGCCAATTGCGGGCTTTATACTTGCTAGTACATTTGACACATGTAATGTATGAATGAATTGGCGCTTCAAACCTGGATTCAGTCACAGATGCCATTCTGTGGTCGAATGCTTAGCTTTTTTTACATGAAATGAATTGATATTACTGTTTAATTTGATTAAACAAAGAGAGTACAACGAAGGCCATTGATATAAAGATAAAGATAAAGCTACATAAAATTCATGTGAAATAGTCGTCCGGAGCTCTGCTCTTGGGGTCTTCATGTTGTTCCAAACCTCGAACAAAGAAAACATCAAACCCTACTATTTGGTGTGTCAAAGAACACTCACAGAAGAAAGAATCAATTCAACCGTTGTAGCCACCAGCGAGATCTTAGGTGCGACGTACATAACATTCCAAGTGCAAGTCGCAAAAAACAATGTCAGCCAAATGGTTACCCGGAGGATCCGCAAGGTGTGTGAATGTCCCGTTGAGCGGATCATAGACTTGTAGCGTCGGGCTTGCGCTGGCAGTATGTAAGCAACAGCAAATTAGCTTTCCACCATGACGCATCACCCTGAAAGGGGTCACTAGATCCATGGTTTGATCCATCGGGATCACATACGCCTCAACCCAAAGGCCCTTGACCAAATCAGCCAGAAGCCATACGGTCGTGCAAGCATGTTTGCTCCCGCGTCCCTCCGAGTGAGCAATGCAAAGGGTGCCATTGAGCTCAACCATACGGATCGCTGATGCCATCTTCCACAGCCTCACCGGGGCTTTGATGGACCCCTTCCATTGCTCGCTCTGGAGGTCAAGGCAGAGCACATGGTCCTCCACCTGCCGTGGCCTCGAGCTGTAAGCAAAGTACGGTGACTCCAAGCTGTAAAGAAAGTGTTAGAGTTGTGTCGAATATTGTGTATAAGGTTGGTTACAGTTGGACTATGAGTTGTATTGTGTTTACAGGGTACGGAGTCGTGTCCTGGTAGGACACTTGTATCCTAGGCCTCTCATATATAGCGGGGGTAGACACACGATGTAACCTATGCCAACATAATAGCACCGGAACGCAGGGGAAGCCGGCGGCATGTGCCGGTGTCCAGGGCGACCGGGTGCGGTATTGTGACGGTGTCACGGGGAGGAGCGCCCGTAGTCAGGCCCCGGGGATGTAGCCATATCGGTGAACCTCGTTAACAAATCTCGGTGTCATGCTCGTGTGATTGCTTGGTTCTCGGATGCTCGACGGTATGCCTCGGATTTATTCTAACAAGTGGTATCATGAGCTAGGTTACGAGGTGATTGTCTGGTTGATCTAGAAGAGGTGGAGATACTGCAGAAGGATCAGACGTCGGCGATGGAATCGGAAAATACGACGTGGCAACGCAATTGCATGGAGCAGCGTTTAGTTGGATTCGGAGTCGACGAGATTGACAGGTGACCTGCAGACTGCAGCAGTAGCATGTGCAGCAACGCAGTTGGGCCAAGGTGCGGTCCAGCACGGGGCGGCTGGAGGCGGGCCGGCGGAGCCCAACGCGGGGCGTGCGTATGTGGGAGGCAGCGGCAGGTTCAGCGATTCTCTCAGTGCAATCGGATGCAGCAAGTTAGCCGGATTTGTTTTGGACAAAAAGGTAGGAGACTTAGTCTTCGTATATAACGCGGAGGCAGGCAAATCAGCAAGCGATACATATCCATCGGAGTACTACTTGCATACGGATTTGACAAAGGAGCAGCACTAGCGTCAAGAGTTGAGTTGAGGGAGCAGATCACGTGAATTTTTGGTGGATTGCTACTAATACATGGGGTGTGCTCGTGTACTTCGGGCATTGTAGTGGAAGCTCGGTTAATTTTTCACAACGTCAGTCATACGAAAAATCATGACGCCATCGGGCATCGGGTTTGAGGTGGAGAAGTTCAACGGAACTGAAAACCTTGGGTTATGGCAGACAAGGGTGAAAAATTTGTTGACACAACATGGATGCTTGAAGGCGTTGCAGGAAGTCATGTCAGCTAAGATGGGATTATCATGTGATGGATGGAAATTCGCAGAAGATGATTTGGGAGCCTGGGTCGGACTAGACAGTCTGACGGGATCGACGCAAGTCGGTTGGTACAGAATACGGTGGTGGAATCGGCGCTGACAACGTAGGAGCGTGATGCTGATGGTGACCGACTTCTGGACGTGGAAACACGTGTCACAAGCCCGAGGCTTGTGTGGCTTCGACAAGACTGTGGCGTGGGGTTGATTTAAGATGGCGTACGCATGTGAGCTTGAAGTCGACGGGACGCGAGGGTGGACTGATCATCTACCATGGAGTCATGTTGAAGGTGGAGCTGGAGTCTGGAAGACTTCACTCGGTGCTGATTGAGGGGCTACGGCGTAAGTGCACAGAGAGTCGAAGCCTATTCAGCGGGAAAAGCGAGGGACACGTAATTCGAACTGGAGCCCAGTGGTCCGATGGAAGCGTGAAACTCGTCACCGGTCGGCGATGATCGGTGGTACTCTGCAGTGGGGGTTGAGTGGTGTGGTTTCGCGACCCTTGAGACTCGACCAGGACAGCGGAGGCTCAACGCGGTAATAGCGGCGAGGCGTGCGATGCGCACGGGGCATAGAGACGGGCCAGGGCTCTGGTGGTCATACATGTGGTGAGACAACTGCGAATTTGACTCGGGATGACTACAAGCAATGGTGAAATTCCTTCAACTTTCAGACAGGCGGTCAAGAAAGGAGCAGTGATGTTGAGTTCAGGTAACTCTTATGTGTGACACCCAATATGTGAGTTGTTCACTTTCACGCAGGTCAGTGATCAGTGTGTGATGGCGTTGGATTGATACTCTGGAAGTTGGGAGTGCAAACTAGAGTAATGTGGAACTTGATTTTGCTCGAGTGTTGACTGTGGTCAAGAAAAAAAGGGACTACAAGTTGCAGGTGGAGTCATATGGAGTCTTTGGAGTAGCAGCGGTTCTCATGGGATAAGCTCAAGTCCAATGTACATGGAAGTTTGACGCATTGACGAATTCAAGGTGGTGGAGAATATTCGCCAAGGTGGAGTTTGTTAGAGTTGTGTCGAATATTGTGTACAAGGTTGGTTACAGTTGGACTATGAGTTGTATTGTGTTTACAGGGTACGGAGTCGTGTCCTGGTAGGACACTTGTATCCTAGGCCTCTCATATATAGCGGGGGTAGACACACGATGTAACCTATGCCAACATAATAGCACCGGAACGCAGGGGAAGCCGGCGGCATGTGCCGGTGTCCAGGGTGACCGGGTGCGGTATTGTGACGGTGTCACGGGGAGGAGCGCCCGTAGTCAGGCCCCGGGATGTAGCCATATCGGTGAACCTCGTTAACAAATCTCGGTGTCATGCTCGTGTGATTGCTTGGTTCTCGGATGATCGACGGTATGCCTCGGATTTATTCTAACAGAAAGTACATCACACCATCTATCGTGACGACGCAGTTCCGGTGATACCGGAGATGGAGATGGAGACGGACTACGACCGGGGGTGACTGCATCCGCCTCCATCTTCTAGCGTCGTCTTCCGGCGTGACGACCTCCCATGTATGCCGTCCAGGTCGTCCAGGGCCATCCATGAGGCGGACCACCTTGCAGGCGCCGGACGGGGCGGCGTAGCCGATGCCAAAGGCGTAGAGCTGGTAAACCCTGGATGTCATGAGCACGTTCCCGGTGACCAGATCGATCAAGTGGCCGATACGGGTGGCGCAGACCGGGCCGCCGGAGTCGGAGGTGATGGGCTGGAGGTCGCCTACGCCCTTGATCACCCTGACGGCGCTGCCGTCCACCGGGTCCAGCAGCCGCAGGTCGCGGGGCCCTGGGCTGGCCACGACATGGAAGTAGTTGACGAGGAGGAGCTGCGGCTCCGTGCGGGCCTTGTGCGCTGCCAGGAACGCGGGGTCGGAGATGAGTGCTCGCCAACCCCTGGACACGCACCGGAACCGGCACGCCGACTTCACCGGCGCCCAGGAGAGTATCTCGGAGACGACGTCGTCCGGCAGCGACGTCGGCATCGTCGATCGGTGGAAGGAAGGAACCGCCCGCGAGCCGCGAGTCGTTGCGAGGATCGCTCGTGTGGCCACCTGCTAGGTATTTAATCAAGCGGATGGAACGCAGATAGACCTCGAAAAGGGATTCAAATCAAATGAAATCAAACGCAGATAGACTACGTGCGTCGTCCCAAATCCTTTAGATGGTAATACTCGCATACAAATTGGCAAAGTTAGAGCATCTTCAATAGATGGTCCAAATGTAAAAGTACCTAACTTTTGGACCGTCTGGAGCAAAAAAGCTGCTCCAACAGACGGTCCATATGCAAAAAAAATAGACCGCGGCCTCCTCGTGATATAAAATACAACACCTTGCGGTGCAAATTTATATCACGAGGTGCATCTCGTCCAAAGCCAGCCGCTGCCCGCGAACGCCCAACCGCCACTTCTTTTCCTTTCCTGCTCGCGCCCGTCCGCCCGCCCGAAGACCAGCCGGCCAGAATTCGCCGCCGCGACCGCCCAAAACCTCGTCGCCGGCGCCACCACCACCCCACATCCCCGCCGCCGCCCTCCGCCGCCGTCGCCCCCGTCGCCTCCCTCGCCGGTAGCCGGCTCGCAGCCGCCCGGACGCCGCCGAATCGGGAGGCAGCCGACGCGGGATTCGGCGCCTCCGGCGGTCCGGCTGCCGCGGTTGGCCTCCGTCGGGTCTTAGGCTACCGGCGACCTCCTCCCCGTCGGCCGTGAGCCTGTCCACGAACGTTGCGCCGGCCGCACGACCGCCGCACCAAGCCCTCCGCCCGGCTACCGAACTATTCTTCGCCGCCCGCCGAGCTCCTCTTGGCCGGCCTCCAAGCTCATTTCTTATCACCGCCGCCGTCCGGAGCCGACCGCAGCCATCCGCAACCATCAGCAGCAGCCAATCCAACCGGCGGCCATCTTTTTCCACCGCGCGCACAAGGTGTTCGACGGAATTCCCCAAGGCTGCTGGCCGGTTTTGGACCATAAATTTGGACCATCTATTGGAGTTGCTCTTTTGGACCATGAATTTGGACCATCTGTTGGAGTTGGCCTTTCTTCGGAGCTCCAAAACGCACTTTTTGATGGTCCAAATTTTACATCTCCGGTTTTGGACCGTCAAAATTTGAACATCTATTGGAGATGCTCTTATATATTGTACTAATAGTGTTAATACTTATACCTTTTTTTAAATCACAACATTACATTGAACAAGATATTGTTGTTAGTGGAAGTTTTTTCTTTTGCGAGAATGCCAAAGGCCATATATAAATTATCAGAAACCCTTACAAAAACACTTATACAGAAATTTGAAAATACATCCAAAAAATTTGGTGTCGAAGTCTTCTTCCTACTGCATTCACTGGCAGAGCCATGAGCAAAATTCTGTGCCGCAAGCTCGTTGTCGTCTCTGGTCCTCCGTCCCAGCGTAGAAACAGATGTTGTTGCGAGTTAAACATGTTGCTGTTTGATGGGGCAATACACCGGGGTGGCTTACCGAGGGAAGCACAACAACACGCCTACCACAGGGCCACGATCATCTTGGAGGGTGTCGGTGTCAAAACCGGCGGATCTCGGTAGGGGTCCCGAATTGTGTGTTCAGGATCGATGGTAACAGGAGACGGAGGACACGATGTTTACCTAGGTTCGGACCCTCTCTATGGAGGTAACACCCTACTTCCTGCTTGATTGATCTTGATGAATATGAGTATTACAAGAGTTGATCTAACACGAGATCGTAATGGCTAAACCCTAGAAGTCTAGCCTATGTGAATATGGTAATGAGTATCCGCCTATCCAGACTACGCTCTCCGGTTTATATAGACACCGGAGAGATCTAGGGTTACATGGAGTTGGTTACATAAGAAGGAATCTTTGTAGTTGGTCGCCTAACTTGCCCTCCAAGCCAAGTAGAGTCCATTTCGGACACGGGTACAGTCTTCGGTCTTCATGTCTTCACAGCTCATCAGTCCGACCCAATGAATAATGGGCCGGACGCCCGAGGACCCCTTAGTCCAGGACTCCCTCAGTATCCCCTGAACCTGGCTTCTATGACGAGGAGTCCGGCGCGCAGATTGTCTTCGGCATTGCAAGGCGGGTTCCCCTTTTTCCGAACTCCAAGATAGTCTTCGGATGCGATGATTGTATCCGGACCTGTTACCCACACCATACACAACCGCAGAGAGAATATATATTTTTACACGAGTTCCATCCGCTGACAACTTTTTTGCAACATGACATTACGTCCGACCGGTCATAATTCCAAACGTTTTTATGTTCGACGCCCCACGTCCCGAGACGCAGTTGCCATTGGCACGTCTTGTCAAAGAAGAGATTGTGTCCCCTTATCGCGGGATTCTCATCAATGCGGGCATGGGTAACCCAACCGTGCCGTTTATACATCCCTTGGGAATTTGCGAATCTTAAGGCGAGTGAGGTGGCGTTTAATATTTACTGCCTTTATAAGGGGATAAGGATTCCCTCTTCCTCTTCTCACGCTCTCTCTCTCTCTGTCTCCGCCTTTCCAATCTCGAGCTCCAGCGCCCATGTTCTCATCTCCTTTCCACTCAAGCAACCATGTCCGGATCCGATGGTCAGGGCAAGTGGATGGTCTCCTCCGTCAAGGAGGAGGACATTACCGAGCTCCGGGCGGCCGGATACTTGGCGAAGGGAATAGCCCACCGCTTGCCGGCTGAGGGACAAATCGTCCCCACGCCGGAGCCCAACGAGAGGGTGGTATTCCTCCCTCATTTCTTCGGCGGACTAGGGTTTCCACTCCACACTTTTGTTCGCGGGCTGATGTATTATTATGGGATCGATTTCCACGATCTATCCCCGAATTACTTCCTCAACATCTCGGCGTTTAACGTCATGTGTGAGGCCTTCCTCCGCATCCATCCCCACTTCGGGTTGTGGCTCAAAGTCTTCAACGTGAAGCCGAAGGTGGTGGACGGCCAGCACGCGGAGTGCGGAGGAGCCATGGTGAGTAAGCTGCCCAACGTCTCCTAGCCAAAAGGAACTTTCATGGAGAGTGTGAAGGAGTGGCAGAGACAGTGGTTCTACATCACAGAACCCTGCGACACCACTTGGGCCGCCATTGACGGGTTCCGCTCCGGTGCTCCCATGAGACTCACCTCCTAGGTCGAGAAGAGTCCAGACTGGTGTTCGCCTGATGAGCTGATAGCGCTGCAGACGCACGTTCAGAGCATGGTAACCAAGAACGTCAAGCTCGTTGATGTAATCCAGGTGATGTTAGTGCGTCGGATTCTCCCATGCCAGCGCCGAAGCCGCCCTCTGTGGGAGTTCAATCCGAAGAAGCACCAGACCTTGGTGAGGCTCTTCGAGACTACTCACGAAGACGCATGGAAGTTGCTCTTTAAGGGCGACGAGAAACCGCCGGCCGCGGATTTAGATCGCGGGCACGACGCTAAGCATCTCGCCAGCGAGGTATGTCTTTTCGAATGTATTCCCTGCTTGTTTGTTTCAAGGATGATGCCTGAGCTTTTATTAAATCGTTTTCAGGACTGGATGGAGAGGGCGAAGCGGATCCAGTGTCCGGCTCCGCTGCCTGAATAACCGGTCATCCCGCATCTAGCGAAGATGCTGGTGCCGGCGCCATACAAGGCACCAGAGAAGAAGGCCAAGAAGAAGACCAAGGGGGCCAAGAGTGGACCTCCCCGCAAGGGCACTGCGGACGTGACGTCCGAAGACGACGAAGCTCATTCCTCCGTCCCGGAGGACAAGGACGAGGAAGAGGAGGAGGAGGAGGAGGAACACAACCCTCCTCCTAAGGATAGGAAGAAGAAGAAGAGGGCAGCTCCGGCGCATCTGGAGGCGGGAACGCCCAAGAAGGGGAAAGGCGTCCCAGCGGTCAACACCGCATGGGATGTCGACAGTAGTCCGGAACGACGCCCCCGCACTAAGCCCCAGGCCGCATCGTAAGTGACATGGCTTGCTCATGCGCACACCCGGCCCCTTCTCTCCCTTATCTTGACATAGTTAACTATACTATTGCAGTCCGGCCCGCGACCTTATCCAACGATCCTCGTCTGGGGGTTCGTTGGCTCCATCGGAGATGGCGAGCATGTCACCACCGCCTGCTTATTCCCCCGGGGCCAGGGATGACACCGAAGTGTTGTCCCGGAGGGCCGCTCCGAACCGGGGAGGAGCTCAGGACGCTGTTCGGAGGCGCCACGAGGCGAGACCTCCACCGCTGGACACTTGGGGGAGCCGACCCCATGGAGACTGGCGAAGAGGGCATCATCCAGTTCGGCCCTCAGCCAAATATGATTCCGGAGACCCATATGGCTCCGGAGTCGGGCGAGCAGCCCCCTTTGAAGGAGGGGGTGGGCTGCCTCCACCGGTGGCCCCTGTCCATCCAGGGGCGCCGGATAACATGATGGAGGCGCTACGAGGTGCCTCAGTCGTGGACGAGCACCGTATCCTTATGGGTGCGGTGATCGAGAAGGTTCAGTCCACCAAGAGTGGACTGAACGAAGCATGCAGCAACCTGTTAACAGGTTTCGAGGTAAGTGACATAAAGAGAAAAACCCCATGTAGTCAGTAGCCCTTGAGACACTGTCCGGTATTCAGCGAGAAGAACCGGACAGAGGATCGATCCTTTGTTATAGGAGACTAACTTAATATGTACCAATAAGCAGGCGTCACTGTTGGCCGCAACTTCGCATGCGGCCGAAGTCTCTGAATTGAAGCAGAGGCTGGAGCGGACCGAGAACGAGCTCGGCGAGGTTAAGATTCGGCTCCAGGAGAAGCAAGGGGAATAACGACTTGTTGTGTGTTCGGAAAGAACAAGCCCTGTATATTGAACGTAGTGTCGTAATATATGCAGGAGCCGCGACCGAGGTCGAGGCCCTAAAAAAGGCCCTGGGTGAAGCCGAGGAGAAGGCTGTCCAGCAGCAAGCCGTCCAGAAAAAGCTCAAGGCCTGGGTCAAGGAGGTCCAGCAGGAGCTCCGGGATGCGGTGGAAAAATGCGAGGCCCTGGAGCATGATGCATCGGTCCAAGGGGCCGAACTCGCCAAGGCTCGTCAGAGCATGGAGACCGCACGGAATGAGGCCCAGGCCGCCCTCCAGGAGATCCAGGAGGCCATGAAGATCACGGCGGGTAAGGCATTTAAGATGCAAAGCAAGTATGCAGAGAAGCGGTACCTTTTACTAACCCGGGTTCGGAGTTCCGCAGGGGCTTTTGCGGATCTACCACGCAGCATATCAGACGCTGTAGTATTCTACCGAGCCGAAGGAGGGGGTTCTATGGAGAAGCTATTCTGGTCGCAGTATGCGACACCAGAGCATCCCGTGTCCTTCACCGATCAGCTGAAGCAGCTGGTGGAGCTGCATAGGGTGGCCGAACTAGCCATGAGGGATTTGATGATCCGGCTGTGGCCAGCCGAAGCTATGCCCGACAGCTACTTCGGACTCGTGGGGCAGCTAGTGGAAGCTTGTCCGTGGCTGGACACCGTCAAGCGATCGGCCTGCATCGAAGGTGCCTGCATGGCTTTCGCCCGTTGCAAGATGTGGTGGGCGAAGATGAACGTTGTTGACGTGGCCCGAGGGCCGCCCGAGGGCAAGGAGCACCGCACACCCGAGCGATATTTTGCGGATGTCCTAGAAGGGTCTCGACTTGCAGCAGCGCAATGCGGGCATGACATTATTTTCGAATGAGTACATTCGTGTTGTGTCCATGCCTTGTATGATAAAAACAAAGCCGGTGTGTAATATAATGCTTGTTATGTTTTAATTGTTTCCTCCTGTGCGGCCGTGTTATATGAAATCTGAGGGTTGGCCAGTCGTCGGCTTCTGCCCTCACGTAGGTAGTACGGAGGTGTTCGGGATGGTATCTAAACAATCTTTATCCAATTATGTGGTCCTTGAAAGAGTTGTTTAGCGCTACGAACCAGGCAATCAGACTATGCGGCTTAAATGCCCTCACTTAGCCATAGGAGTTTTATAATAAAACACGTGCGCAGCCCCTGGTATATGAACCAGAGTGCTGCCGGCGCTTGATCGGGAAGTGCCGATCCTTTGCGGAATGCGGAAAAAATCTCCAACGATTTGTGACCTCCGAACAGCTGACCGACTCTCGCCACATCATGACAGTCAGTTTTCGGCTTTCTCTACTGAAATGCTCATCTGGTCAAGGCCAGGGCACAATCGCAGTAGTTCTCCCTTTACTACCCTAGCCGATATAGTGGAACGTAGGGTAGCAAGCACAGGAGCCGGGCAACCCAACTATTGACCAAAGACATGATTCAGAGCCGATGCATATAATGCTAAATTCGGGGAGCCGAACTTATATATAAAAAGTGTTCGGACTTTGTTGTCGTATTATGGGGCGATGGGGAACCCCTGGCAAATATGAAACGTACCAAAGTGTACGAATGCAGTCGATATGTAGATCGAAATAAAATGAAGTAAGAAGCGAAAACCACAGAAACTGGGCCGCAAACCATTTTCATTATAACTGGATGGATACGTTAAGGCGTATCTTGTACAAATAGTGTGATAAGCGTCCGGGCTATTTAACATGCCAGGATCAAGAGGGCGCAGCGTGCGGGTCCTGAGAAATAAGTGGAAATACCATCAAGAAGAACATATAGAGGTTACCCTACACACCTATGCTGCTTGCCTCCTTTGTATGCCGGTCCTTCAAAGGGACTGGTGATCGGGCTCGTGGGAGAAGGAACATGAAAAAAAAGGAAAAGGTGAAAGTATGAGTGTCCGGGATCGGTCTAGCCGAACTGTAGATCCCGGGTTAGCTTGTGCCTCCGTCGATGTCCATGGGATTTTGAGTGCGTAATTATGTATGCGTGGTGCGAATGCCACTACTTCATCGGGACTAGGACAGAGGCCGAACTGCTAACCGAGCTCTTGACGAGCCACGCTATCCTGCTGCAGTGTAGTCCGAAACCTCTTAATGATGTCCAGGGGCTCGACAGCCGTACTATGGTGCTGCTTGAGAAGGCCGCTCTGTACCTCTGCTGCTAGGGCGGCAGTGTGCTCCTCTGTTCGGAGGGAGCGTTCCGTATTGCCATTGACTGTTATGACCCCGCGTGGACCGGGCATCTTGAGCTTGAGATAAGCAAAGTGTGGCACTGCATTGAATCTAGCAAACGCGGTTCGTCCGAGCAGTGCGTGGTAGCCGTTGCGGAAGGGGACGATATCGAAGATTAACTCTTTGCTTCGGAAGTTGTCCGGAGAACCGAAGACCACCTCCAGCGTGATTGATCCCGTACAGAGGGCCTCTACGCCTGGTATGACTCCTTTAAAGGTAGTCTTTGTTGGTTTGATTCGTGAGGGGTTAATGCCCATCTTCCGCAGTGTGTCCTGATAGAGCAGGTTGAGGCTGCTACCACCGTCCATCAGGACTCGTGTTAGGTGAAACCCGTCAATAATTGGGTCAAGGACTAGTGCAGCTGAACCGCCGTGGCGGATACTAGTTGGGTGATCTCGACGATCGAAGGTGATCGAGAACGACGACCACGTATTGAATTTTGGGGCGACTGGCTCTACCGCGTAGACGTCCCTAAGTGCTCGCTTACGCTCCCTTTTGGGGATGTGTGTAGCGTATATCATGTTCAACGTTTTGACTTGAGGGGGAAATTTCTTCTGCCCCCTAGTGTTTGGCTGCCGGGGCTCTTCGTCCTCGTCCTCACTTTGTGATCCCTTTTCTTTGTTTTCGGCATTTAACTTGCCAGCCTGCTTGAAAACCCAACAATCCTTGTTGGTATGATTGGTTTGCTTATCCGGGGTGCCGTGTATCTGGCACGGACGGTCGAGTATGCGGTCCAGGTTGGAAGGTCCTTCGTTGTTTCTTTTGTAGGGCTTCTTCCATTGGCCGGACTTGGAGCCACTGAATCCGGCGTTGACTGTGGTGTCATCGGTGTTGTCGCCATTGCTTTGGTGTTTATGTCTATTGCGTCGGAGCTTGCTGGTGCTGTTCTTGGCCTCAGAGGGGCCTTCCTCGCTGGCTGTGTTCTTGCTACGAGCCAGCCAGCTGTCCTCACCCGCGCAAAAGAGGGTCCTGAGTGCCGTAAGGGCTGCCATAGACTTCGGTTTTTCTTGGCCGAGGTGGCGTGCTAGCCATTCGTCACGGATGCTGTGTTTGAAGGCTGCTAGGGCCTCGGCATCTGAACAGTCAACGATCTGCTTCTTTTTGGTTAGAAACCTAGCCTAGAATTTTCTGGCTGATTCTCCAGGTTGTTGAACTATGTGGCTTAAGTCATTGGCGTCTGGTGGCCGGACATAAGTTCCTTGGAAGTTGTCCAGGAAGGCTTCTTCCAAGTCCTCCCAGCTGCCGATAGAATTTTCAAGCAGGCTGTTAAGCCAGTGCCGAGCTGGCCCTTTGAGCTTTAGTGGGAGGTATTTAATGGCGTGGAGGTCATCTCCTCGAGCCATATGGATATGGAGAATAAAATCCTTGATCCATACTGCAGGATCGGTTGTGCCGTCGTATGATTCGATGTTGACGGGCTTGAACCCCTCGGGGAATTCGTGATCCAGTACTTCATCTGTGAAGAAGAGAGGGTGTGCGGCACCTCTGTATCGGGCCGCATCGCGGCGTAGCTCTGATGGAGTCCGTCTGCGGCATTCGGCCCGGGCGTGGTTAGGTTTGTCACGTCTGAATAGGTAGCCATCGTCGTGCCTCGAGGCACGTCCTTGCGATCCGTAGATCGATCTTGTATGTCCTGCTCTACTGTCCAGGGTCTGCCGGAGGTCGTACGTGTGACCCCGAACTCTTTCGTCTATGTTTTTATGGGGCGGTGGGGCAGGCTGCTGTTCGGCCTGAGTTGCCACTTTATCCTGACCGCGGGGTGGCCGGTCGGCCGCCCTGTCTCGACCACGTGGTGGGCGTTTCGCATTACGCGAGGGAGATATGTGCTCCGGTGCCTCCTCGTCGAATTGAGGTAGCAGTCTGCGTTTCGTGTAGCTCTTGGTTGGGTGCTTGAGACTGTATTCTTCAGCTGTCAGGACATCAGTCCATCTGTCGACGAGCAGATCTTGTTCAGCTTGAAGCTGTTGCTGTTTCTTTTTCAGGCTCCTTGCAGCGGCTATGAGCTGAAGCTTAAAGCGCTCCTACTCCAGAGGATCCTCAGGCACGATGAAGTCTTCGTTGCCAAGGCTTTTCTCCTCCTCGGAGGGTGGACGGTAACTATCGTCCTCCGAGTCATCTTCTATGGCCTGTTCATCAGGGTTGTCTTGCCTGTTGTCATGTTCCTCCTGTTCGGATGCAGCTCCGACAGGGTCTTCATTGTTTTTGGCGTCGCCCGGAGTACTATTTTCTCCGATGCCAGTGTTGCCATATTTTGAGCGATGAGGCTTAGAACGGCGTTTGGGGCACCGACGCTTGGACTGCGTCTCGGAGGGTTTATTCGCATCTGGCTCTTCTTTGTGTCGCCAGATCCTTTAGGTGTATCAACCATGTACATGTCGTACGAAGAGGTGGCCATCTAGTAAATGGCGGGTCTTGGCCTTGCTCCTTGTCGGCATCGTCATCCATGCCGTCGATGTCTTCGTAGCAATAGTCAAGCACGTCGGTTAAGTCATCGACAGTGGCTATGAAGTGGGTGGCGGGTGGAAAGCAAAATTCCTCGTCATCCGCCTCTAGCTCGAACCGAACATAGTTCGGCTATGAGTCCTCCTCCAAGGACAAGTTCTTCAAAGAGTTTAGCACGTCACCCAAAGGTGAATGCTGGAGGATGTCTGCGGTGCTAAATTCTAAAATCGATAACGATCCAGTTCGGTGTCCGCAGGCATACCTGGTCCGGAACGTATAGCCGGAGACGAGTCCGGAATTCCATTGACGCAAACATTGCAGGATGTCAAGTCTGTGTGCGGCTCCAACGCCGTGGACTTCGTGGCCTCGAAGGGCACGATCTGCTTCGGTTCTCAGGCCGTTGCAGCAACAGGATCCATCTCCTGGATGTAATCCGATAACAGATATAATTCATGTTCATCGGGACGAGGGGGAGCGATCGCTGCGGTTTCAAACCCATTGAAGATTGAGTCTCCACGGGTATCCGTGACGTAGTTCAAGCTTCCAAATCTGACCTGGTGGCCAGGGGCGTAGCTGTCGATCTACTCTAGACGGCCAAGCGAGTTGGCCCGCAGTATGAAGCCGCCAAACACAAAAATCTGTCTGGGGAGGAAGGTTCTTCCTTGGACAGCGTCATTATCGACGATTGAAGGGGCCATCGAGCCTCTTGTCGACGGCACTGTGGAACTCTCAATGAAAGCACCAATGTCGGTGTCAAAACCGGCGGATCTCGTGTAGGGGGTCCCGAACTGTGCGTCTAGGATCGATGGTAACAGGAGACGGGGGACACGATGTTTACCCGGGTTCGGACCCTCTCTATGGAGGTAATACCCTACATCATGCTTGATTGATCTTGATGAATACGAGTATTACAAGAGTTGATCTACCACGAGATCGTAATGGCTAAACCCTAGAAGTCTAGCCTATGTGAATATGGTAATGAGTATCCGCCTATCCGGACTACGCTCTCCGATTTATATAGACACCGGAGAGATCTAGGGTTACATGGAGTCAGTTACATAAGAAGGAATCTTTGTAGTCGGTCGCCTAACTTGCCCTCCACGCCAAGTAGAGTCCATTCCGGACACGGGTACAGTCTTCGGTCTTCATGTCTTCACAGCCCATCAGTCTGGCCCAATGAATAATGGGTCTGACGCCCAAGGACCCCTTAGTCCAGGACTCCCTCAGAGGGAACCCGAGGACAGGGGGAGTCCCAGAGCACGACAATCATCTTGGAGTGCAAGCCACAAATGGCGACGGCTTGAGGTCGGTTAGATCCCTGTGTAAACCCTAGCCCCCATAGTCTATATAAGGAGGGGGTAGGGATCGGCCAGGTCCTTCTATTCTCGTAGAAACACACTCACGGTAGTCGTGCATCATCCCCCATTATAATCCCTTCCATGAGGAACTCCACCATGAATACATATCAAAAGAAGAATGTAGGGTATTACTCTCCCAGAGGGCTCAAACCTGGGTAACCCCCTCGTGTGAACCCCGTTATGTTACTTCCGGCCAATTCACCACCCTACCGAGGGAATTCACTGTTTACGTACCCTCTGTTGGTGTGCCAGGCATGGGCTATGCTTCTTCTTCGACCTCGAACAGACCTTCACCCACCTACACCTTTTTAGCATGAAGTTGAATCCGGAAAATTTGTCTTCGTGGTGCCCTCCAAATAGTTCCTCGGCTTCATCGCATCTCAGCGAGGCATCAAAGCAAACCCAGAGAAGATACATGCCATCATCAACCTGAAACCACTAGAAACAATTCAGGAAGACAGGGCTGATCTCGGCCGACCTCCGGGCGGCTGGGCCTTTTTTTTGAGAATCAAGAGCTTTATTGAATTAAGCGGGGGTACATTCCTTCATCACACAAGCCATGAGGAAGGCTGGAACATAATTTATCCAAAGACAACGTCTCCTAGAGGAATTACAGTGTTTAGCCCAAAGATGAGCTAATTCGTTCGCTTCTCTCGGAATGAAAGTTAAGCTAAACTCCTCAAAATTCTCGCAAAGCTCTTGAATTTCTTTCATTGTGGTAGCAATCTCCGAGCGATCAAAATCTGGAGAGTTCCACAATTTCACCAAACTTTGGGCATCAGTTTCAACTATTACCTTTCTGTAGCCCAGATCTAACGCTAGCTGGACACCATCTCGAATTGCCAATGATTCCATTGTCATAGCAGAGAGACCATGCTCGTACCAAATCGCCTGAGCTCGTATCAAATTGCCTTCATGGTCTCGCACTCCTAAACCAGTGCCTCCCGGATGTGTATCAACATCAAACGCTGCATCAACGTTTATCTTCAGGTATGACTGGTGTGGTGGCTCCCATTTGCGTTTCTCTTTAGGTGTCACTGTTGACCGCTGCATCCCAGTCTCAGTCAGGTCATAAGCTACATCAGTTGCCCATTTCACCGATTGTATCAACGATCTTGAGCTTTCTCCGTGCGTACGCGCATTCCTCTCCGTCCACACTGCCCATGCACCACAAAGAATAACACATGCTTCAGCTTGATGTACTTTGATTCCCTCCACCATATCCATCGCCCAGGTTTGAGGGTGTAGCGATGGTACTTTGATGGACGTAGTATGCTTAATCTCTTGCCAGAATAGTTTAGCCCAAGTGCACTCAAAAAGGGCATGCCTGACACTCTCTTCTTGCCCACATGCTTCATAGAAGCCAATGCGCTCAATATGTCTAGAGCATAAGACAGCTCTTGATGGAACAAAGCCCTTAATCACTCTCCACCAGAAGTTCCTCACTTTCGGTGGTACTGGGAGGCGCCATAATTTCTTCCAGAATGTTTTGTCCGGTCCGCCTGCATTTGAGGCTGCTTCCAATCGGTAGGCGTCAACATGATCTTCCAAGCTACCGATACACGTCAGGCTCAGAAGCTCACCTGACGCGTGGTCTACGCAGTGGCGATGACCCCAAAAGAGCTCCTGGAGTGGCCCAACTCCACGACCACCTTCAGTTGCACTAACCATCCAGCCTATGTTCCCCACCCAGGCAAGTTCGCCATGGTGGTAGATCTGATCGTCGAGGGCTTCCCACCCCCGATTCTAATGGATGGCAGTAGTGGCATAAACATTATCTTTGCGCACACTAGCCAAGATGGGGGTCACTGCAGCCCTGGCCCACCAGCTTCCATGGTTTCGTGCCAGGCGAGCAGGTGCACCTAGATCTAGAGGTTGTATTTGGGGATGAGGAAAACTTCAGATCGAAAGCAATCAGATTTGAGGTCTCTCGAAGCAGAAGTCACGAAGGTGGAGCTCGCTGAGGTAGCACTAGCCTCAGTATAGCTCGAGCACATCAAGAAGTCCGCCGACCCATCAATAACGACACTGCCAGCCAAGCTGAGGTCAGTGCCATCCTTCCAGCCGACGAAAGAAACCAAAAAATTCCAAATAGACCTAGAAGACCCGGCAAAGACATTGATCATTGGAGGATACCTACCAAAAGAGCAGGAGGCCGAACTTCTACAATTCCTTCGAGGCAACTCGGACATTTTGCTTCGAGGCCCCGTGTTCAGACATAGATTGCAAAACATAACCTCGATGTCCGGAAGGATGCCAGGCTAGTCAAGCAAGCCCTACATCTCTTCGACACAGAGAAATGGCAGGCCATTGGTGAGGAGATCGTCCGGCTCCTAGTTGTCGGGTTCATCAGAGAAGTTGCGCACCTAGAGTGGCTGGCCAACTGTCTTATGGTGCGGAAGAAGAACATGTCACTGCGCATGTGTGTTGGCTACACCAACCTCAAAAAGCATATCCCCAAGGACCCATTCCCTCTACCTCGTATCGACTTGGTCATAGATTCAACCGCGGGTTGCGAACACATGTGCCCTGGACGCCTACTCCAGCTGCCATCAAATGCGCATGAAGGGGTCCAACCAGGAAAAGACCTCCTTCATCACACCTTTCAGGGTTTTCTTTCCACATCACCATGCCCTTTGGGCTCAAGAATACTGGGACAACATACAATCATAGGATGTAGAAAGGCGTCCACGACCAGATCGACATCAATGTCAAGGCATACGCCAATGACGAGTCATCACGTCAAGGCGCGACTCCAACTTCCTCTTCGACCTCGAACAGACCTTCACCCACCTAAGCCTTTTCAGCATGAAGCTGAATCCATACAAATGTGTCTTCGGGTCGCCCTCCGATTAATTCCTCGGCTTCATCGTATCTCAGCGAAACATTGAAGCAAACCCAGAGAAGACACATGACATCATCAACCTCTCAAACCACCAGAAACAATTTGGGAAGTACAAAAGATCGCGGGTTGTGTCGCAGCTCCGAGCCGGTTCTTATCACGGCTCGAGGAGAAACCCTACAACCCTACTGGCTTCTATGCAAGAACAATAAGTTCTATTGGAGCGATGAAGCAAAGGCCGCATTTGCATACCTCAAGTGCCTTCTACAATCCAACCCGTTGTTGGCTTGCCTGGCGCAATCAGAGCCACTGTTGCTATACGTATCCGCCACCACACAAGTCACCAGCATGGTCATGGCGGTGAGAGGGAAGAACAAGGAAAGGCATAGCGGGTCCAACACCCGTTGTATACTACATCAGCGAGGTTCTGACACCATGCAAAACCCGTTACCTGCACTACCAAAAGACCACATATCGCGTTTTCATGGCGGCTAACATCATGGAAAGACACATATATTGGTGAAATTATGTTTCTTCATGAAAATACATTGGACAATTATGAAAAGAACCACACTAATTGTTAGATTAACACGTTACAAATTTCAGTTTGTAAGTTCCTTTTTTTTGCGGGGACAGTTTGTAACTTTCAAAAGATGCCAACATTGAACTCACTAAGAAAACTAATGTAACAAAATTTAGCATTTCATTTTGTTTAGGCACTTCAATAACATTTAAAGTTTGCAACTGTGTGCCTAAAATATGGCGAAGTATCCAATGAAAATGACTTTTTAGTGAAAATCTAGAAATTTCTATCGTGGACTGTTGGATCGGTAACGGACGACAAGGATCAAAGGTGGGACTGCTCGCAATCCACTTAAGCGCATATTAGAAGATAACCCCTTTCTAGTCCAGACTCCAGAGTTGAGTTGCCCCGTGAGAGAAAAGAGTAAAATTCACTAGTGGTCATTGTACTTGTCTAGCTGCTTCGCTTTAGTCCCTGTACTTAAGAACATAGTCAATACGGTCACTATATACTTATCTTGGTGATTATACGGTCACCGTCAAAACGTACAGCTTTGTATTTTCTCTATGTTGACCGGTCAACTCCCCACCACCAGGCGGGTCCCACCTGTCTGTGAATAGAATAAAGAAAGAAAGAGAAGGGGAGGATAAAACGTACAGTTGCGCGTGAGTGACCGCATGCACTAGCCACCTGAGCGCGGAGCGAGTACTGACATTGAGCAGAGCTTTAGTATTTTATACAAGAAAGAGCACACACATGCAATGCAACGCATGGCACAGACCGGGTATGCTTTTTTCATTTTAGAACCGCTAGTGTACGCTCACTATAAAGTACTCATGATTTGGTTTTTTTGTACAGGTCATATCAAAATATATTTCATAATGAATTTTTAACCACATCTACAAATACTTGTGTATTTATTTTTAGCCTTTTTTACACTAACTTTTTTATTTTTTATTTTTTTAAAATGTTGAGCCTGAGAGCCAAAAAGCCTCCCTCGTTTATTAGCAATTTAGCATACTATAAACATAATCATCTTAATAACAAAAGAAAGATAGATAATGAGAAAAAAAACTAAATAGATGAGAGCAGAGACTACAGGAGGTTAAACATTCCCGTATTATTCTCTTGATTAATACTGTTCATTGCTATTTCTTTTAAGATAACAAAATGTGGGCTGCGTGCCCCCAAAAAAAAATGCGCTGCCTGCCCTCAAAGAAAAAGTGAGCTGCGTGCGTGCGTGTGTAAGCACTGGTATAGAAGATGTACGCTCTATAGAAATCGCAAAGCTTGCTGTGCTCAGGTGGTTAGCGCGAGTGCATCTGCCGTTGAAGTCTCTGGTGAGAACCCCCGCTCACGCATGATTTTATCTTTATTATTTTCCTCTATTCACTGACATGTGGGACCTGCGTGGAGGTGGGGAATTGACCGGTCAACATAGAGAAATCGTGACTGTATAATCACCAAGATGAGTATATAGTGACCGTATTGACTAAGTTCTTAAGTACAGGGACTAAAGCGAAGCAGCTAGACAAGTACAATGACCACTAGTGAATTTTACTCGAGAGAAAATTAGCAAAACCGCACGACGGCGACTCGGCGGCGCGGCACTTTCCCCGCACGGCGGTGGCTCAGGCCCTGCACCACGGCGAGGCGATTCCACGGCCACAACTCCCTCCCACGCGACGGTGGATCGGCGGCGCGGCTGCCCCTCGCGTATGTGCGACAGTGGCTCGACCCCTCGACGGCCGTGGGGATGCCCTCATGCGACGACGACTGGCGGCTGAGATGCTGCCCCACGCACAGGCGACTCGGAGGCCGCGGCTTCCCCCCAATACGACGGTGGCTCAGTGCAGCGGCCTCCCAACTGCCCCTCACGCAACAACGACTTGGTGGCTGCGAGGCTTTCCCGCGCGACAGTTTCTGGATGGCAGTGACGATTCCCTCACGCGACGACGACGGCAACTCGCTGAATTCTGCACCCCTAAGAGCATCTCCACTAGCCTCCCCAGGACGCCCCTCAGGACACCTTTTTAGGCTCGGACGGCACTTTTCGCCGAAAAACGGCCCAGCCACGCCCCCAACGCCCCCAGGACGTTAAAATAGCGCCGGCGAACCCATGCGAAACCCAGCGCGTTGGGGTCTCTTGGGAGCGCCGGCGGAAGTTTCGACGAATCGTGTCTCACCATATGTCCTTTTTCTTGCCCCACTTAATCATTCTTCTCAGAAACTTTTGCTTGGGGTGGGGTGTGACCGGGAAGATGCCCTCTTTATTTCGCCGGATGACCCTCAAGACACCAACTCTTTTGGTTTCCCGTCAAAAAAAAAACTCTTTTGGTTCAGTGATGTTCTTGGGGGTGCCAACGGCTGGAGATGCCCTAAGCTTTGATTATATAGCCGCGTGCTCCCTGATTGTGCAGCCCAATGCTTACTTCTGTAGTCTGAATTCAGAAGTAATAGTATACTGATGCATCTTTTTGTTGGTGAAGCGGGTTTACTTATGCAATTTGAATTCAGAAGTTGTATCCGTTTAAAAACCACACTGTGAAAGGCACGCAGTGCAATCTGTAATCTATAATCTTTATCTCTAATATCTGGGTGTATGAATTCAGTTGAATAAATTTGCTGAACTTTTGTCCAACATTATCTTTACTGAGCTCTTTTCCAGTCACTCAATATGAATTTTCTTGTATCTTTCAAAGCTTTGTTCTGCTGAACAAGGGCAAAGAAGAATCTAGGCAGAGATGTGTTGTTGAATATGCAATTCTGAGGTTGTCAATTAAGAAGCTATACACAGGCTGTCTACAAAGCCTACAGTTCAAGTGATTTCAGTCTGCAAAGGACCTAGTAGCAGCTAGGGCTGTTGTACTAGATGTGGAATGAGCTTAATCTTACAAAGACATTATTCATGGCGTGCCCGGGGTACAAAATTGACAACAATTTCAAGTTATTCCTATCGGACGAAATAATTAGACAATTCTCAGGAGAACCATAATGTTCACATATTCAAATAACAGTAGTACAGTTCCCGGAAGAACTATAACATTCATTCTATAAATCTATTCAATGCATGAATTTCTTGTTCTGCACCAACTTAAGCATTGAAGCTTCTGAATTACTAGTCATGCCTGTAAAAAGACGAAGTTGAAGTTCTCTCAAGGTAAACATAAGGAAGTTTTCAAGATAACACTGTAGCAAAAAAAAAGAGCACCAGCGTGTCTTTAGCATACTCACATTTGGCCTGAACACTGATGTTTAGTGACAACCAATTTGCGTACACAAAACACTGTTATAGCACTGTATCCTACTTGTCATTCTAGGCTAACTATGCAACAAATTCCTATGCTTGTATGTTTGTTGTGGTGGTAGTAAATTATGGTTGCTAGAATTTTAGGTTGATGCTCCATCTGCATGCCTAAGAAAAAAATATGCGGAGGCATGTGTCAGGGGAAAGAATTGCCAGCTGCGGCGGTGATGTGTGCTCTGAAGAATGAGTCTCGGTTGCCAAAGCGCGAGCCACATCCAGTGTATGGTGACCGGCAGCCAACGATCGGGCGGTGACCGAAGGAAAGTCATGGTCAGAGACGCGTCAAGCGGAGGGCCAATCCCCGCGGATCAAAGATCCATCCCGCCGGGCGAAGGGTCAGTTGCGGCTGGTCGAGGTCAAGGGCTGACCGCCGGTGGAAGGAGCATGGCGGCGCTACGATCGAAGACAATCAGATCTCAGCAACTCACGAAGAATCAAGCGCTATTCACCCTGCTGATGAATAAAAACAGGGGGTTATCTGCTAAATTTCCACCGGACACTTCGCCCTCAAAATATTTGAAATAAGCCCACTAAAAACATCTAATAATATCCACAGCCAATCGTGGGCTTTATACTAGCTAGTATATTTGACACATGTAATGTATGAATGAATTGGCGCTTCAAACCTGGATTCAATCACATATGCACTAGTAGAAAACCGGCCTTTTGTCCCAGTTCGTAAGGGCCTTTAGTCTCGGTTCTCGAACCGGGACTAAAGGGTCGTTACTAATACCCTCACCCTTCAGTCCCGGTTCAAACCAGAACCGGGACAGATGGGCCTCCACGTGGCCTGCGCGCCGAGCCCAGGCAGGAGGGCCTTTGGTCCCGGTTGGTGGCACCAACCGGGACCAATAGACCTCCACGCGTCAGCATTTCTGTGGCTGGGGTTTTTGGTTTTCTTTGAAGGGGGGGGGGGGGTTGGGGGTTTTATGGGGTTAATTTAGGTATTTTATATATTGTGTTAGATAGCTAATTAATAGAGAGAAGTGTCCTCTCTTATGTCCGTGCTTGGTCGACGCTACGTACTATACATACGTATAGAGAGGACTAGGCACGCTAACTAGCTAGTAAGCAAATGAAGGAAACAGAAGATCGTCATGAACATATATGCATACAGAGAGAAGTGATATCGACCACCTCTCCTTCTCCGAGAGATTGATCGAACAACAAGTTCTCGTATATCTATCGTCCGACACTACCGGCTACATATATACAATAATTATCTTTTACAAATACAATCTCTTAAATTATGGATGCATGGTCCACATAGTATTCCCCGTCTTCAGCGATCACGTGGTCAAGAAAGAATGCCGCCAATTCCTCTTGAATTGCTCGCAGCGATCTGGTTCTAGGAGTTCATCCCACTGCCGAAACATCTAATTTGAAGAAGGGGGTCAATACATATATATATATATGAATGAATGAAACTCAACACAAATGATGGTAATAAACAAAAATTGTGAATATTATTTCTTACGCACTTCATATTGTTTCTCAGAGTACCCGCCCCGCTCACAGGTCGTGTGGCGGATGGACTCGCAGACGTAGTATCCACATAGATCATTTCCTTGTTCCTGCCACAACCACTTTACAAGAAATAGAGGTCAGTCAAACTGATAAGCAAGAATGCCAAATGGTAATGATGAAACTAGCGTTTGAATCAATAGCTAGGAGACGCGCGGAACATGGTACTATAGTACTTACTTTCGGGTATGTAAATTCCAGCTCCTTCAGGAGTCCCGGGGATTTTGTGCTGAATTTTCTCCAAACACTGCCAGACAAAAGAAAACAATTACTTGATATCAGGAAATGAACAAATTTGCTGATATGGTGGATAATGATCGATTTAACTTACTTCTTGAGGATTTCAGTCATGTCCGCATACTCCTGGGGATCTTTTCGTCTCGAGTCCAAGACAGTTACTACTCCCTTCTCAAGCCTAATCTCCAGGAGAATATAGTGGAAACTGCGCACGCATGCATAACTCATCAATTACATTACTATAACCTGGACTAATATATAAGGGAAACCGAATATGCACAAGACAACACTCACTTGAAGTTGTAAGGAAAGAGTATTATATCTTTGTGTTCATTTATTTTGAATGATCGTAGCAAGTTGGCCTCGGTTTCCGCGACATGATCTTTAACCTGAACTGCATCTATGAGATTTGTGTTAATGAACCCAATATCACTGATTTGTCTTTTCTTCAATTCGGCGATCTTCAATCTGCATAATATAGTGAGGATAATTATCAATACATGCAGTGAAAGAGCTGAGCTATATAGAGAGACTTAATGACAGAAGTAGTAGTACTTACAGACAGTAGCAGGTGACCGTTGCTTTATCGAGGGCCAATTGATTGAAAAACTGATAGAACTCCTCAAATGGAACATGCAACAATTCAATTCCAACGAGGTCATGCTCCGGTTTAACTCTCATATACAAAGTATTCCTCCCCCAGACTCTCTGCAGGTTTTCATGTACCAATCATGCAATCTTCGCATCATCGTTGTTAGAAATCTTTCATCTTTGACGAGAGGCTTCCCGTACTCGTATCTGTGTATCTGCACATCCAGGAAATCATAATCTACATCGTCGGGCAGGTAATCGTCAAGATTGGTATAACCGGGCGCCATCCTCGGATCGACGCTAGGCACCTTGAGCGGGGGGCACGATTGCTTTACTTGTTCGCCGAGCTAGGCAATTTGTTTCTCAGCTACTCGTCGTTCTTTCAGCCTTTGATCACTGACTGTACTTCCCGACCGCGACGCTTCGGCCCATGTCTTTGCAATAATGCGCTCATAGTTGCCTTTCGACGGAGACTTGGGTGGTTTTGCCAGGACAGCCAGAGTGCGCTTCACTTTCACCGAATCTACCTTCTCCTTCGGAGGTGGATGTCTCTGTGCTTTCAACCCTTGAAACCAATCATCCTTCTCGGTTCGCGCGATCCTCGCGTTCTCCTCCAGGCTCATCTCGTATGGTAACTTCTCTGGAGTCTTCAGAGAAGGACCGAATTTGTATTTTCTCCCACCTCTGGCTGTACTGCTAGACGCCGGCAGAGCAGACGGAGCGGCAGTCTTCTTGACTTGCTTGCGAGGCGGAGGAGAAGGACTATGACGCACCGGAGCAGCTGCCGGAGCGGCGGCGGGTCTCTTCCGCCCTTGCTGATGAGGCGGAGAAGGAGTAGGCTGGTTGCTCGGGCGCGCCGGCGCAGGCGGAGAAGGAGGCGGAGTGCCGCCACGTGCCGGAGAAGGAGCCGGCCGAGGGCCCTGATCGTCACTCGCCGGAGGAGGAGGCGGTGGACGAGGCGGAGTGCCCTGACTCGCCGGAGGAGGAGGAGGAGGCGGAGGCATCCAGTTTGGAAGGTTGATGAGCTCCTTCCGCCATAGGCAAGGAGTCTTCAGAGCAGAACCCAGCCGAGTCTCCCCTTCTCCGATAGGGTGGTCAAGCGGGATGTCCTCAAATCCCTCCGTTATTTCATCCACCATCACCTTAGCATATCCTTCGGGAATCGGCTGGCAGTGAAAAGTCGCGTCGGGTTCATTAGGAAAAACAGAGCCAACAGCCGCCTTGACCTTCATATTCATCCATTGCGTCATAAGGTGGCAAATTTGAGCCTCCGTGATAGCATCCACGGGATAGCTGGCAGGAGCCGTCAAGGCAAGCTCCGGCTGAAGCAGCTCGGTGGAAGCCACGCTGCTTCTCCGCTGAGATGGCGGGGTAGCTTCAGGGGAAGCTTCGGCAGTTCGTTTGCTGCGATTTGCTTCTCGTTCCTCTATCCCGAGTACCCTTTCTTTAAGCGCCTGCAGTTCGGACTGCTGCACTTTCTTCCTTCTCTCCTGGCTTTTGTAACCGCCTGCGTCCGGAAACCCAGCCTTCCACGGAATGGAGCCTGGCGTGCCTCGTGTCCGTCCAGGGTGCTCAGGATTGCCGAGGGCCTTTGTGAGCTCGTCGTTCTCTCTATCTGGAAGGAACGTCCCTTTCTGCGCTGCAGCGATATAGTACCGAAGCTTCTTCAAGGGTATGTCAAGTTGCTCATCCGTCCAAATGCACTTCCCTGTTACAGGGTCCAAGGTTCTGCCAGCCCCGAAGAACCAAGTCCGGCAACGGTCTGGCCAGCTCATTGTCTCTGGTTCGATCCCTTTTGCTAGCAGATCATTCTCAGCCTTGGCCCACTTAGGCCGGGCTACGAGGTAGCCACCTGACCCAGTGCGATGGTGAAGCTTCTTCTTCGCAGCATTTTTCTTGTTTGTCGCCGACATCTTCTTACTCTTTTCCGATGTCTTGTAGGCCACAAATGCAGGCCAGTCATCTCTGATCTTCTCATATATGCCCTTGAATTCTGGTGTCTCTTTTTTCTCGACAAACCTATTCAGGTCATTCTTCCACCTCCTGAATAGGTCTGCCATCCTCTTAAGAGCAAAAGACTTGATTAATTGCTCAACTGGCTTCTCCGGATCATCCTCTGGCGGTAGGGTGAAATTTGTCTTCAGCTCAGTCCAAAGACCATTTTTCTGCATATCATTGACGTAAGACACCTCAGGGTCTTCTGTAGCCGGCTTGAACCATTGCTGGATGCTGATCGGGATCTTGTCCCTGACCAGAACCCCGCACTGAGCAACAAATGCCTTCTTTGTTCGGATGGGTTCAATAGGTTGGCCGTCGGGCGCGACTTTCATCCGAGCTCAACTTTTTCTACGGGCCTCGTCTCTTTACCTCAGTTGTGCTCGATCCGGAGGGCTAGAAAAAAGAGCAAAGACTTAATTAATATGTGTACATACCAAAACAATGAATGCATCAATTAGCTAGTCAGCACAGGCTTAACTAATATATATACCTGGCCGGACTCGGTTCGGTCACCGGAGCCGTCATCACGGTCTCCTTCTTGCACCAGCATTGGGTCACCGGAGCCGTCCTCACGTTCTTCTTCTTGCACCGGCATTAGGTCACCAGAGCCAGTTTCTTCACCCTCTCCTTCCAGAGTACCATCGGTGTCGTTGAGATACAATGAGACGGCATCACTTCCTTCTGCGATTATGTCCCTCAACATCGCTTCGTTTGCTTCGTCTCGGGTGGTGTCCATAGTTTCTTCAAATATTTACAACATGGCAATTATTATTCAAACATGACAAATGGATATATTAGTGGCAAACGTAGAACTAGCTAGCTAATCATAGTAAGGAATCATATATATTAATTAGTGGCCTCGACGCTGCTTCTCTAGGGTTTGGGGTGGCCTCGACAACGCTTCAAGGGTTTGGGGTGGCCTCGAGAGAGTTTGTCGGGTAGGGGCGCGGCGGGAGGGGGTAGGAGACCGACATCGTTTTTTCTAGGGTTTGGGTGTCCTCGAGAGTTTTGGTCGAGCGAGAGGGTCGGGGGGGTGCTCTCGTGGTATAAGTTATTATCACAGTCGAGAGGGGGTATATATATCGACCGCCCCTCATGTCAAAGTTATCCGAGGGGTATATCGACCCCCCCTCGTGTTGAAGTTATCGGGAGAGGGAATAGAGAGGAGAAGAAGAAAGGAATAGATGAGAAGATCGAAGAAAAAAAAGAAGAAAAAAAAGAGGAGAAGAAGAAAGGAATAGAGGAGAAGAAGAAAAAAATAGAAAATTTCTATTTTTTTTCTTCTTCTCCTCTATTCCTTTCTTCTTCTCCTCTTCTTTTTCTTATTTTTTCCTCTTCTTATTTATTTCTCCTCTTCTTCCTCTCCTCTTCTTCTTTCTTCCCCTTCTTATTGTCTTCTTTCCTATCCTTCTTTTTCTTCTAAATTTTAGCATATTCTAAATTTTCTTCTAACTTTCTATATATGAACAAAAAACTTTCTATGAACAAAAAACTTTATATATATATGAACAAAATTTCTATGAACAAAAAAAATTAAACAAACCACATAGACATAAACATACACATATACATTATACATAGACATATACATACACATATACATACACATACACATATACATTATACATACACATATACTCCCTCCGTAAACTAATATAAGAGCATTTAGGTCACTATTTAGTAATCTAAACGCTCTTATATTAGTTTACAGAGGGAGTACAATATACATACACATATGAAAAAAAAATTAAACTAAAAAAAATTAAGGGCGCGCAGGGGCGGCGGCAGCGAAGGGCAGGGGCGCGTGGCGGCGCGATGGCAGCGCGCGGCGGCATCGGCGGCCAGTATAGGGGAGGAGCAGGGGAACGGGGCGGCGCTCACCACGAGGTGGTGTCGGCGACGAGGAAGGCTCGGCGCGCGCGCTCGGGGGCGAGGGCAGGGGTGCGCGGGCTCGGGGACGACGTCGGCGATGGCGACGGCGAGGCACGGGCGACGGCGACGGCGCGGTCGGGGGCGACGGGGCGGCGGACGGCGTCGGGGCAGCCTGGCGGCATCGATGTGCTCGGCGTCGTCGGGCGGGCCGTGTTGGGGAACGTTGCAGAAAATTAAAAATTTTCCTACGGTTTCACCAAGATCCATCTATGAGTTCATCTAGCAACGAGTCATGGGAGAGAGATTGCATCTACATACCACTTTGTAGATCGCGAGCGGAAGCGTTCAACGAACGGGGATGAGGTAGTCGTACACGACGTGATCCAAATCACCGGAGATCCTAGCACCGAAAGGACGGCACCTCCGCGTTCAACACACGTACGGTCAGCGTAACGTCTCCTTCTTCTTGATCCAGCAAGGCAAAGGAGAGGTTGAGGAAGATGTCTCCAGCAGCAGCACGACGGCGTGGTGATGGTGGAGTTGCAGTACTCCGACAGGGCTTCGCCGAACTCTACGGAGGAGGAGGAGATGTTGGAGAGGGAGAGGGAGGCGCCAGGAGCAAGGGTGCGCTGCCCCCCTCCCCTCCCCCTTTATATAGCCCCCTAGGGGGGGCGCCGGCCCTAGGAGATGCAATCTCCTAGGGGGGCGGCGGCCAAGGGTGGGGCTTGCCTCCCAAGCAAGGGGGCGCCCCCCTTTTAGGGTCCCCCCCTTTAGGCGCATGGGTCTCTAGGGGCTGGTTCCCCTAGGCCCATGCAGGCCAAGGCGCACCCCCTAGAGCCCATGTGGCCCCCCGAGGCAGGTGGCCCCACCCGGTGGACCCCCGGGACCCTCCGGTGGTCCCGGTACAATACCGATAACCCCGAAACTTGTCCCGATGGCCAAAACAGCACTTTCTATATATAATTCTTTACCTCCGGACCATTCCGAAACTCCTCGTGACATCCGGGATCTCATTCGGGACTCCGAACAACATTCGGGTTACTGCATATACATATCTTCACAACCCTAGCGTCACCGAACCTTAAGTGTGTGGACCCTACGGGTTCGGGAGACATGCAGACATGACCGAGACAGCTCTCGGGCAATAACCAACAGCGGGATCTGGATACCCATGTTGGCTCCCACATGCTCCATGATGATCTCATCGGATGAACCACGATGTCGAGGATTCAATTAATCCCGTATACGATTCCCTTTGTCAATCGGTATTTTACTTGCCCGAGATTCGATCGTCGGTATCCCAATACCTCGTTCAATCTCGTTACCGGCAAGTCACTTTTCTCGTACCGTAATGCATGATCCCGTGATCAAACACTTTGATCACATTGAGCTCTATATGACGATGCATTACCGAGAGGGCCCGGTGATACCTCTCCGTCAAGCGGAGTGACAAATCCCAGTCTCGATCCGTGTCAACCCAACAGACACTTTCGGAGATACCCGTAGTATACCTTTATAGTCACCCAGTTACGTTGTGACGTTTGGCACACCCAAAGTACTCCTACTGTATCCGGGAGTTACACGATCTCATGGTCTAAGGAAAGGATACTTGACATTGGAAAACTCTAGCAAACGAACTATGCGATCTTATGCTATGTTTAGGATTGGGTCTCGTCCATCACATCATTCTCCTAATGATGTGATCTCGTTATCATTGACATCCAATGCCCATAGTCAGGAAACCATGACTATCTATTGATCAACGAGCTAGTCAACTAGAGGCTTACTAGGGACACGTTGTTGTCTGTTATTCACACATGTATTACAATTTCCGGATAACACAATTATAGCACGAATAAACACAATTATCATGAATAAGGAAATATAATAATAATGCTTTTATTATTGCCTCTAGGGCATATTTCCAACAGTCTCCCACTTGCACTAGAGTCAATAATCTAGTTACATTGTGATGAATCGAACACCCATAGAGTTCTGGTGCTGATCATGTTTTGCCTTAGGGAGAGGTTTAGTCAACGGATCTGCGACATTCAGATCCGTGTGCACTTTACAAATTTCTATGTCTCCATCTTGAACATTTTCACGAATGGAGTTGAAGCGACGCTTGATGTGCCTGGTCTTCTTGTGAAACCTGGGCTCCTTTGCAAGTGCAATAGCTCCAGTGTTGTCACAGAAGAGTTTGATTGGCCCCGACGCATTGGGTATGACTCCGAGGTCGGTGAAGAACTCCTTCACCCAAATTGCTTCATGTGCTACCTCCGAGGCTGCCATGTACTCCGCTTCACATGTAGATCCCGCCACAAAGCTCTGCTTGCAACTGCACCAGCTTACTGCCCCACCATTCAAAATATACACGTATCCGGTTTGTGACTTAGAGTCATCCAGATCTGTGTCGAAGCTAGCATCGACGTAACCCTTTACGACGAGCTCTTCGTCACCTCCATAAACGAGAAACATTTCCTTAGTCCTTTTCAGGTACTTCAGGATATTCTTGACCGCTGTCCAGTGTTCCTTGCCGGGATTACTTTGGTACCTTCCTACCAAACTTACGGCAAGGTTTACATCAGGTCTGGTACACAGCATGGCATAATAGAACCTATGGCTGAGGCATAGGGGATGACACTCATCTCTTCTATATCTTCTGCCGTGGTCGGACATTGAGCTGAGCTCAATTTCACACCTTGTAACACAGGTAAGAACCTCTTCTTAGATTGATCCATATTGAACTTCTTCAATATCTTATCAAGGTATGTGCTTTGTGAAAGACCTATGAGGCGTCTTGATCTATCTCCATAGATCTTGATGCCTAATATATAAGCAGCTTCTCCAAGGTCCTTCATTGAAAAACTTTTATTCAAGTAGGCCTTAATGTTGTCCAAGAGTTCTATATCATTTCCCATCAAAAGTATGTCGTCTACATATAATATGAGAAATGCTACAGAGCTCCCACTCACTTTCTTGTAAACGCAGGCTTCTCCATAAGTCTGTGTAAACCCAAACGCTTTGATCATCTCATCAAAGCGAATGTTCCAACTCCGAGATGCTTGCACCAACCCATAAATCGAGCGTTGGAGCTTGCACACCTTGTCAGCATTCTTAGGATCGACAAAACCTTCCGGCTGCATCATATACAATTCTTCCTTAAGGAAACCATTAAGGAATGCCGTTTTGACGTCCATTTGCCATATTTCATAATCGTAGAATGCAGCAATTGCTAACATGATTCGGACGGACTTCAGCTTCGCTACCGGTGAGAAATTCTCATCGTAGTCAATTCCTTGAACTTGTCGATAACCCTTAGCGACAAGCCGAGCTTTATAGATGGTCACATTACCATCCGCGCCTGTCTTCTTCTTAAAGATCCATTTATTTTCTATGGCTTACCGCTCAACGGGCAAGTCAGTCAAAGTCCATACTTCGTTTTCATACATGGATCCTATCTCGGATTTCATGGCTTCCATCCATTTGTCGGAATCCGGGCCCGCCATTGCTTCCTCATAGTTCAAAGGTTCACCGTTGTCTAACAACATGATTTCCAAGACTGGGTTGCCGTACCACTCTGGTGCGGAACGTGTCCTTGTGGACCTTCGAATTTCAGTAGGAGCTTGATTAGAAGTATCTTGATCATCATCATTAATTTCCTCTCTAGTCGGTGCAGGCACCTCAGGAACGTTTTCTTGAGTTTCGCCATTTTCCGGTTCAAGAGGTAACACTTCATCAAGTTTTACTTTCCTCCCACTTACTTCTTTCGAGAGAAACTCTTTCTCTAGAAAGGATCCATTCTTGGCAACAAAGATCTTGCCTTCGGATCTGAGGTAGAAGGTATACCCAATAGTTTCTTTAGGGTATCCTATGAAGACGCATTTTTCCGACTTGGGTTCGAGCTTTTCAGGTTGAAGTTTCTTGACATAAGCATCGCATCCCCAAACTTTTAGAAACGACAGCTTAGGTTTCTTCCCAAACCATAATTCATACGGTGTCGTCTCAACGGATTTCGACGGAGCCCTATTTAAAGTGAATGCGGCAGTCTCTAAAGCATAGCCCCAAAAAGATAGCGGTAAATCGGTAAGAGACATCATAGATCGCACCATATCTAATAGAGTGCGATTACGACGTTCGGACACACCATTACGCTGAGGTGTTCCAGGCGGCGTGAGTTGTGAAACTATTCCACATTTTCTTAAGTGTGTGCCAAATTCGTGACTCAAGTATTCTCCTCCACGATCTGATCGTAGAAACTTGATCTTTCTATCACGTTGATTTTCAACCTCACTCTGAAATTCCTTGAACTTTTCAAATGTCTCAGACTTGTGTTTCATTAAGTAGATATACCCATATCTACTCAAGTCATCAGTGAGGGTGAGAACATAACGATAGCCTCCGCGAGCCTCAACACTCATTGGACCGCACACATCGGTATGTATGATTTCCAATAAGTTGGTTGCTCGCTCCATTGTTCCTGAGAACGGAGTCTTGGTCATTTTACCCATGAGGCATGGTTCGCACGTGTCAAATGATTCATAATCAAGAGACTCTAAAAGTCCATCTGCATGGAGCTTCTTCATGCGTTTGACACCTATGTGACCAAGGCGGCAGTGCCACAAATATGTGGGACTATTGTTATCAACTTTAACTCTTTTGGTATTCACACTATGAATATGTGTTTCGTCACGTACGAGATTCATCAAAAATAAACCATTAACCATCGGAGCTTGACCATAAAACATATCTCTCATATAAATGGAACAACCATTATTCTCGGATTTAAATGAGTAGCCATCTCGAATTAAACGAGATCCAGACACAATGCTCATGCTCAAACTTGGCACTAAATAACAATTATTGAGGTTTAAAACTAATCCCGTAGGTAAATGTAGAGGTAGCGTGCCGACGGCGATCACATCGACCTTGGAACCATTCCCGACGCGCATCGTCACCTCGTCCTTCGCTAGTCTCCGTTTATTCCGCAGCTCCTGCTTTGAGTTACAAATGTGAGCAACTGCACCGGTATCAAATACCCAAGAGCTACTACGAGTACTGGTAAGGTACACATCAATTACATGTATATCACATATACCTTTTGTTTTGCCGGCCTTCTTGTCCGCTAAGTATTTGGGGCAGTTCCGCTTCCAGTGACCACTTCCCTTGCAATAAAAACACTCAGTCTCGGGCTTGGGTCCATTCTTTGGCTTCTTCCCGGCAACTTGCTTACCGGACGCGGCAACTTCCTTGCCGTCCTTCTTGAAGTTCTTTTTACCCTTGCCCTTCTTGAACTTAGTGGTTTTATTCACCATCAACACTTGATGCTCCTTCTTGATTTCCACCTCTGCTGATTTCAGCATAGCATATACCTCAGGAATGGTCTTTACCATCCCCTGCATGTTGTAGTTCATCACAAAGCTCTTGTAGCTAGGTGGAAGCGACTGGAGGATTCTGTCAATGACCGCTTCATCTGGGAGATTAATTTCCAGTTGAGTCAAGCGGTTGTGCAACCCAGACATCTTGAGTATGTGTTCACTGACAGAGCTATTTTCCTCCATCTTACAGCTAAAGAATTTATCGAAGACTTCATATCTCTCGACCCGGGCATGAGCTTGGAAAACCATTTTCAGCTCTTCGAACATCTCATATGCTCCATGTCTCTCAAAACGCTTTTGGAGCCCCGGCTCTAAGCTGTAAAGCATGCCGCACTGAACGAGGGAGTAATCATCGCAGCGTGACTGCCAAGCGTTCATAACGTCTTGTTCTGCAGGGAGAATAGGTGCGTCACCCAGCGGTGCTCGTAGGACATAATCTTTCTTGGCAGCTATGAGGATGATCCTCAGGTTCCGGACCCAGTCCGTATAGTTGCTGCCATCGTCTTTCAGCTTGGTTTTCTCTAGGAACGCGTTGAAGTTGAGGACTACGTTGGCCATTTGATCTACAAGACATATTGTAAATATTTTTAGACTAAGTTCATGATAATAAAGTTCATCTAATCAAATTATTTAATGAACTCCCACTTAGATAAACATCCCTCTTCTAGTCATCTAAGTATTACATGATCCAAGTCAACTAGGCCGTGTCCGATCATCACGTGAGACGGACTAGTCAACATTGGTGAACATCTTCATGTTGATCGTATCTTCTATATGACTCATGCTCGACCTTTCGGTCTTCTGTGTTCCGAGGCCATGTCTGTACATGCTAGGCTCGTCAAGTCAACCTAAGTGTTTGCATGTGTAAATCTGTCTTACACCCGTTGTATGTGAACGTTAGAATCTATCACACCCGATCATCACGTGGTGCTTCGAAACAATGAACTGTCGCAACGGTGCACAGTTAGGGGGAACACTTCTTGAAATTATTATGAGGGATCATCTTATTTACTACCGTCGTTCTAAGTAAACAAGATGCAAAACATGATAAACATCACATGCAATCAAATAATAAACGTGACATGATATGGCCAATATCAAATAGCTCCTTTGATCTCCATCTTGGGGCTCCATGATCATCTTGTCACCGGCTTGACACCATGATCTCCATCATTGTGTCTCCATGAAGTTGCTCGCCAACTATTACTTCTACTACTATGGCTAACGCGTTTAGCAATAAAGTAAAGTAATTTACATGGCGTTTCTCAATGACACGCAGGTCATACAAAAAATAAAGACAACTCCTATGGCTCCTGCCGGTTGTCATACTCATCGACATGCAAGTCGTGATTCCTATTACAATAGCATGAACATCTCATACATCACATATAGATCATTCATCATTCATCACAACTTTGGCCATATCATATCACAAAGCACTTGCTACAAAAACAAGTCAGACATCCTCTAATTGTTGTTGCAAGTTTTACGTGGCTGAATTAGGGTTCTAGCAAGAACGTTTTCTTACCTACGTGAAAGCCACAACGTGATTTGTCAACTTCTATTTACCCTTCATAAGGACCCTTTTCATCGAATCCGCTCCAACTAAAGTGGGAGAGACAGACACCCGCCAGCCACCTTATGCAACTAGTGCATGTTAGTCGGTGGAACCGGTCTCACGTAAGAGTACGTGTAAGGTTGGTCCGGGCCGCTTCATCCCACAATACCGCTGAAGCAAGATAAGACTAGTAGCGGCAAGAAAAGTTGACAAATCTACGCCCATAACAAATTGTGTTCTACTCGCGCAAGAAGAACTACGCATAAACCTGGCTCTGATACCACTGTTGGGGAACGTTGCAGAAAATTAAAAATTTTCCTACGGTTTCACCAAGATCCATCTATGAGTTCATCTAGCAACGAGTCATGGGAGAGAGATTGCATCTACATACCACTTTGTAGATCGCGAGCGGAAGCGTTCAACGAACGGGGATGAGGTAGTCGTACACGACGTGATCCAAATCACCGGAGATCCTAGCACCGAAAGGACGGCACCTCCGCGTTCAACAAACGTACGGTCAGCGTAACATCTCCTTCTTCTTGATCTAGCAAGGCAAAGGAGAGGTTGAGGAAGATGTCTCCAGCAGCAGCACGACGGCGTGGTGATGGTGGAGTTGCAGTACTCCGACAGGGCTTCGCCGAACTCTACGGAGGAGGAGGAGATGTTGGAGAGGGAGAGGGAGGCGCCAGGAGCAAGGGTGCGCTGCCCCCCTCCCCTCCCCCTTTATATAGCCCCCTAGGGGGGGCGCCGGCCCTAGGAGATGCAATCTCCTAGGGGGGCGGCGGCCAAGGGTGGGGCTTGCCTCCCAAGCAAGGGGGCGCCCCCCTTTTAGGGTCCCCCCCTTTAGGCGCATGGGTCTCTAGGGGCTGGTTCCCCTAGGCCCATGCAGGCCAAGGCGCACCCCCTAGAGCCCATGTGGCCCCCCGAGGCAGGTGGCCCCACCCGGTGGACCCCCGGGACCCTCCGGTGGTCCCGGTACAATACCGATAACCCCGAAACTTGTCCCGATGGCCAAAACAACACTTTCTATATATAATTCTTTACCTCCGGACCATTCCGAAACTCCTCGTGACATCCGGGATCTCATCCGGGACTCCGAACAACATTCGGGTTACTGCATATACATATCTTCACAACCCTAGCGTCACCGAACCTTAAGTGTGTAGACCCTACGGGTTCGGGAGACATGCAGACATGACCGAGACGGCTCTCGGGCAATAACCAACAGCGGGATCTGGATACCCATGTTGGCTCCCACATGCTCCACGATGATCTCATCGGATGAACCATGATGTCGAGGATTCAATTAATCCCGTATACCATTCCCTTTGTCAATCGGTATTTTACTTGCCCGAGATTCGATCGTCGGTATCCCAATACCTCGTTCAATCTCGTTACCGGCAAGTCACTTTTCTCGTACCGTAATGCATGATCCCGTGATCAAACACTTTGATCACATTGAGCTCATTATGATGATGCATTACCGAGAGGGCCCGGTGATACCTCTCCGTCAAGCGGAGTGACAAATCCCAGTCTCGATTCGTGTCAACCCAACAGACACTTTCGGAGATACCCGTAGTATACCTTTATAGTCACCCAGTTAAGTTGTGACGTTTGGCACACCCAAAGTACTCCTACGGTATCCGGGAGTAACACGATCTCATGGTCTAAGGAAAGGATACTTGACATTGGAAAACTCTAGCAAACGAACTATGCGATCTTATGCTATGTTTAGGATTGGGTCTCGTCCATCACATCATTCTCCTAATGATGTGATCTCGTTATCATTGACATCCAATGCCCATAGTCAAGAAACCATGACTATCTATTGATCAACGAGCTAGTCAACTAGAGGCTTACTAGGGACACGTTGTTGTCTGTTATTCACACATGTATTATGATTTCCGGATAACACAATTATAGCACGAATAAAGACAATTATCATGAATAAGGAAATATAATAATAATGCTTTTATTATTGCCTCTAGGGCATATTTCCAACAGGCCGGGGGGCAACTGGTGATGATTTCGTCAAATTTTCCCTAAGTGCTACTTATATACCCAGGCCTTTGGTCTCGGTTCGTGACACCAACCGAGACCAATGCCCCTCTTTAGTCCCGGTTGGTGCCACCAACCGGGACCAAAGGCCTCTTTTCAGCAGCCCAAAGGGCGGGAAGCGGCGGCCTTTGGTCCCAGTTGGTGGCACCAACCGGGACTAAAGAGGGGCATTGGTCCCGGTTGGTGTCACGAACCGGTACCAATGCACCCCTTTGGTCCCGGTTCGTCCCACCAACCGGGACCAATGGCCTTGTGCTGCCCCGCGCCCAAAAGTTTAGTCCCACCTCGCTAGTTGAGAGGGCTCGGGAGTGGTTTATAAGCGCTGCTGCGCCCACCCTCTCGAGCTCCTCTCAACTGCAGGCTTTCGGGCCTAATCTGTCACTGCAATGCCTGTGGGCCTACTGGGCCAGCTGCGGGCCTGAATCCTGGCCCATGGTTGGGTTTCTAGTCGTATTCCGGCCGTGGTGGCCCAGTTGGTGTCATTTTTTTTGCTTTTTTTCATTTGTACTTAGAACTAAATACTTATAGTTTTGTAGTGATTTCTTTTTTATTTTATGTCACTAGTTTATGAATAACTTTACAATAAAAATTGATTTTTGAGTCATTGTTTTTCTTGCTATTTAATATTACTGTGTTTTATCATTATACTCAATTTGGTAATTTTAGTTAGTCATAACAAATATTATAGGCATTTTTCTTTTGTTTTTTGCTTTATTTTTTTTATTCTTTTTTGCTTTTAGGTCAGCAAAATTATAAACTTTCTGTTAGTGCCATTAGTTTTAGAAAAATTATAAACTCAAATTTGAATAGTTAAAATTTGAATTCTTTGAAATTTGTGTGAATCACAAGTTTGTGATTAACTTTACTAAAAAAATGAACATAGATGCACCTATAGAGAAAATTCGACCTAAACTCATAGTTTTCAAGTGAACTCTGAAAAACTTGGCATAGCATGCTCGTCTGTTACAAATTTGGCATGGTATCCTCATAATAGTTGTGGGAGAAAGTCTTCACTTTTTCTTCGCTTTTGTCATTTGCTTATTGCGCCGTAACCATGCATAATCTTCATCGTTTATCAGGATGCTTGGGTCAGCCTTGACATTGAAGGGAGGAATTTCATGAAACCTTTCATAATCTTTAGACATGTCTGTCTTGCCCTCCACTCCCAGGATATCCCTTTTTCCTGAAAGAACTATGTGGCGCTTTGGCTCATCGTATGATGTATTCGTTTCCTTATCTTTTCTTTTTCTCGGTCTGGTAGACATGTCCTTCACATAGATAACCTATGCCACATCATTGGCTAGGACGAACGGTTCGTCAGTGTACCCAAGATTTTTCAGATCCACTGTTGTCATTTCGTACTGTGGGTCTACATGTACCCCGCCTCCTGACAGATTGACCCATTTGCACTTAAACAAAGGAACCTTAAAATCTTGTCCGTAGTCAAGTTCCCATATGTCCACTATGTAACCATAATATGTGTCCTTTCCCTTCTCGGTTGTTGCATAAAAGCGGACACCGCTGTTTTGGTTGGTGCTCTTTTGATCTTGGTCAATCGTGTAAAATGTATTCCCATTTATCTCGTATCCTTTGCAAATCAATACAGTCAAAGATGGTCCCTTGGACAACAAGTACAACTCATCACAAACAGTATTGTCACCTCTGAGACGTGCTTCCAACCAACTACTGAAAGTCCTAATGTGTTCACATGTAATCCAGTCGTCGCACTGCTCTGGGTGTTTGGAGCACAAACTGTTCTTGTGTTCATCGACATACGGGGTCACCAAGGTAGAGTTCTATAGAACTGTGTAGTGTGCTTGAGACCAAGAATGCCCGTCCCTGCATATTATTGAGTCTGCTCCTAGCGTGCCTTTTCCAGTCAGTCTCCCCTCATACCGCGATTTAGGGAGACCTATCTTCTTAAGGCCAGGAATGAAGTCAACACAAAACCCGATGACATCCTCTGTTTGATGGCCCATGGAGATGCTTCCTTCTGGCCTAGTGCGGTTACGGACATATTTCTTTAGGTCTCCCATGAACCTCTCAAAGGGGAACATATTGTGTAGAAATACGGGCCCCAGAACGGCAATCTCGTCGACTAGATGAACTAGGACATGCGTCATGATATTGAAGAAGGATGGTGGGAACACCAGCTCGAAACTGACAAGACATTGCGCCACATCACACCTTAGCCTTGGTACCATTTCTGGATCGATCACCTTCTGAGAGATTGCATTGAGAAATGCACATAGCTTCACAATGGCTAATCGGACGTTTTCCGGTAGAAGCCCCCTCAATGCAACCGGAAGCAGTTGCGTCATAATCACGTGGCAGTCATGAGACTTTAGGTTCTGGAACTTTTTCTCTGGGATATTTATTATTCCCTTTATATTCGACGAGAAGCCAGTCGGGACCTTCATACTAAGCAGGCATTCAAAGAAGATTTCTTTCTCATCTTTCGTAACAGCGTAGCTGGCAGGACCTTCATACTGCTTCTGAGGCATGCCGTCTTTTTCGTGCAAACGTTGCAGGTCCTCCCGTGCCTCAGGTGTATCTTTTGTCTTTCCATACACGCCCAAGAAGCCTAGCAGGTTCACGCAAAGGTTCTTCGTCACGTGCATCACGTCGATTGAAGAGCGGACCTCTAGGTCTTTCCAGTAGGGTAGGTCCCAAAATATAGATTTCTTCTTCCACATGGGTGCGTGTCCCTCGGCGTCATTAGGAACAGCTACTGCGCCGGGACCCTTTCCAAAGATTACGTGTAAATCATTGACCATAGCAAGTACGTGATCACCGGTACGCATGGCGGGCTTCTTCCGGTGATCTGCCTCGCCTTTGAAATGCTTGCCTTTCTTTCGACATTGATGGTTGGTCGAAAGAAATCGACGATGGCCTAGGTACACATTCTTCCTGCATTTGTCCAGGTATATACTTTCAGTGTCATCTAAACAGTGTGTGCATGCGTGGTATCCTTTGTTTGTCTGTCCTGAAAGGTTACTGAGAGCGGGCCAATCGTTGATGGTCACGAACAGCAACGCCTTTAGGTTAAATTCCTCCTGTCCATGCTCATCCCACGTACGTACACCGTTTCCATTCCACAGCTGTAAAAGTTCTTCAACTAATGGCCTTAGGTACACATCAATGCCGTTGCCGGGTTGCTTAGGGCCTTGGATGAGAATTGGCATCATAATGAACTTCCGCTTCATGCACATCCAAGGAGGAAGGTTATACATACATAGAGTGACCGACCAGGTGCTGTGATTGCTGCTCTGCTCCCCGAAGGGATTAATGCCATCCACGCTTAAAGCAAACCATACGTTCCTTGTGTCCTTTGCAAACTCATCCCAGTACTTTCTCACGATTTTTCTCCACTGCGACCCGTCAGCGGGTGCTCTCAACTTCCCGTCTTTCTTACGGTCCTCACTGTGCCATCGCATCGACTTGGCATGCTTTCCGTTTCTGAACAGACGTTTCAATCGTGGTATTATAGGAGCATACCACATCACCTTCGCAGGAACCCTCCTCCTGCGGGGCTCGTCGTGAACATCACCAGGGTCATCTCGTCTGATCTTATACCGCAATGCACCGCATACCGGGCATGCGTTCAGATCCTTGTATACACTGCGGTATAGGATGCAGTCATTAGGGCATACATGTATCTTCTCCACCTCCAATCCTAGAGGGCATACGACCTTCTTTGCTGCGTATGTACTGTCGGGCAATTCGTTATCCTTTGGAAGCTTCTTCTTCAATATTTTCAGTAGCTTCTCAAATCCTTTGTCAGGCACAGCATTCTCTGCCTTCCACTGCAGCAATTCCAGTACGGTACCGAGCTTTGTGTTGCCATCTTCGCAATTGGGGTACAACCCTTTTTTGTGATCCTCTAACATGCGATCGAACTTCAGCTTCTCCTTTTGACTTTCGCATTGCGTCCTTGCATCGACAATGACCCGGCGGAGATCATCATCATCGGGCACATCGTCTGGTTCCTCTTGATCTTCAGCACCTTCACCCGTTGCAGCATCATTGGGCACATCGGCTGGTTCCTCTTGATCTTCACCAGCTCCCCCCGTTGCAGCATCACGGTATTCAGGGGGCACGTAGTTGTCATCGTACTCTTCTTCTTCTTCGTCTTCCATCATAACCCCTATTTCTCCGTTCCTCGTCCAAACATTATAGTGTGGCATGAAACCCTTGTAAAGCAGGTGGGTGTGAAGGATTTTCCGGTCAGAGTAAGACTTCGTATTCCCACAATCAGGGCATGGACAACACATAAAACCATTCTGCTTGTTTGCCTCAGCCGCATCGAGAAACTCATGCACGCCCTTAATGTACTCGGAGGTGTGTCTGTCACCGTACATCCATTGCCGGTTCATCTGCGTGCATTATATATAATTAAGTGTCCAAATTAATAGAAGTTCATCATCACATGCATTAAAAGCAAAGTACATACATAGTTCTCATCTAATAACATATATCTCTCCAGAGCATCTAATTAATTAAACCATACATTAAAACTATGTAAAACATTTTAATGCGAAAACAAAGGCGATCATAATCGCAACCAAGGTAACAATTGATCCAACGACATAATGATACCAAGCCTCGGTATGAATGGCATATTTTCTAATCTTTCTAATCTTCAAGCGCATTGCATCCATCTTGATCTTGTGATCATCGACGACATCCGCAACATGCAACTCCAATATCATCTTCTCCTCCTCAATTTTTTTTATTCTTTTCTTCAAGAAATTGTTTTCTTCTTCAACTAAATTTAACCTCTCGACAATAGGGTCGGTTGGAATTTGCGGTTCACATACATCCTAGACAAATAAAATATATGTCACGTTGGTCCGCATAATTTTCATAAACAATAAATGAACCAATAGTTATAAAGATTAATGTATATACCACATCCGAATCATAGACAGGACGAGGGCCGACGGGGGCGGATACCAAAACCATCGCACTATATAAGATGCAATAATAAAAGTAAGAAAATGATACAAATATCTATCTAAACATACAAGTAACAATATTTTTCCTTTCAGAAAGAAGATAAGAACAAGAGGCTCACCACGGTGGTGTCGGTGATGAGATCGGCGCGGGTGATCGACGGCGGTGAAGACGGGGGTGGGGCGTGAGGAAAATGGAGCTTTGAGGAAAATGGAGCTTTGAGGTCGAGCTTCGAGAGGAGAAATCTTAACTAGTGTGGCTCGGGCATTTCATCGAACACCTCATGTGCATAGGAGGTGAGCTAGAGCACCACAAACACCTCCCCTCGCCGGCCCAGAAAAAACAGAGCACTGGAGTGATCTGCTCGCGGGCGAGGGTATATATAGGCAGCACTATTGGTCCCGGTTCGTGGCATGAACCGGGACTAAAGGGGATCCTTTGGTCCCGGTTCAGGCCACCAACCGGGACCAATGGTGGTGGGCTAGGAGCCAGGCCCATTGGTCCCAGTTCGTCCCACCAACCGGGACCAAAAGGTCCAGACGAACTGGGACCAATGGCCCACGTGGCCCGGCCGGCCCCCTGGGCTCACGAACCGGGACCAATGCCCCCATTGGTCCCGGTTCTTGTCTGAACCGGGACTAATGGGCTGCCCCGGCCTGAACAGTTGCCCCCTTTTCTACTAGTGATGCCATTCTGTGGTCTAATGCTTGGCTTTTTTAACATGAAATGAATTGATATTATTGTTTAATTTGATTAAACAAAGAGAGTACAACGAAGACCATTGGTAAAGATAAAGATAAAGCTACATAAAATTCATGGGAAATAGTCGTCGTCGTCCGGAGCTCTGCTCTTGGGGTCTTCATGTTGTTCCAAGCCTCGGACAAAGAAAACATCAAACCCTATTATTTGGTGTGTCAAAAAACACTCAAGAAGAGAGAATCAATTCAACCGTTGTAGCCACCAGCGAGATCTTAGATGCCACGTACATAACAATCCAAGTGCAAGTCGCAAAAAACAATGTCAGCCAAATGGTTACCCGGAGGATCCGCAAGGTGTGTGAATGTCCCATTGAGCGGATCATATACTTGTAGCGTCGGGCTTGCGCTGGCAGTTCCACCATGACGCATCACCCTGAAAGGGGTCACTAGATCCATTGTTTGATCCATCGGGATCACATACGCCTCGACCCAGAGGCCCTTGGCCAAATCAGACAGGAGCCATATGGTCGTGCAAGCATGTTTGCTCCCGCGTCCCTCCGAGTGAACAATGCAAAGGGTGCCATTGAGCTTAACCATACGGATCGCTGGTACCGTCTTCCACAGCCTCGCCGGTGCTTTGATGGACCCCTTCCATTGCTCGCTCTCGAGGTCAAGGCAGAGCACATGGTCCTCCACCTGCTGTGGCTTCGAGCTGTAAGCAAAGTACGGTGACTCCAAGCTGTAAAGAAAGTACATCAAACCATCTATCGTGACGACGCAGTTCTGGTGATACCGGAGATGGAGACGGAGACAGACTACGATCGGGGGTGACTGCATCCACCTCCATCTTCTAGCGTCGTCTCCCGGCGTGACGACCTCCCATGTATGCCTTCCACGTCCAGGGCCGTCCATGAGGCGGACCACCTTGCAGGCGCCGGACGGGGCGGCGTAGCCGATGCCAAAGGCGTAGAGCTGGTAAACCCTGGATGTCATGAGCACGTTCCCGGTGGCCAGATCGATCACGCGGAGGAAGTGGCCGATGCGGGTCAGCGGGTGGCGCAGACCGGGCTGCCGGAGTCGGAGGTGATGGGCTGGAGGTCGCCTACGCCCTTGATCACCCTCACGACGCTGCCGTCTGCCGTGTCCAGCAGCCGAAGGTCGCGGGGCCCTGGGCTGGCCACGACATGGAAGTAGTTGGCGACGAGGAGGAGCTGCGGCTCCGTGCGGGCCTTGTGCGCCGCGAGGAACGCGGGGTCGGAGATGAGCGCGCGCCAGCCCCTGGACACGCACCGGAACCGGCACTTTGACTTCACCGGCGCCGAGGAGAGTATCTCGGAGACGACATCGTCCGGTAGCGACGTCGGCATGGTCGATCGGTGGACGGAAGGAACCACCCGCGAGGCCGTGAGTCGTTGCGAGGATCGCGCCTGCTAGGTAGTACTAGTATTTAATCAGGCTGATAGACCTCGAAAAAGGATTCAAATCAAACCAAATCGATCGCAGATAGACTACTAAACGCGTCTACCGGTGCCCGAGGCCCTTATCTTATCCATGCGCGCGCATGCACTACGTGCGTAGTCGGGGGGTCCTAAATACACCCGCTGTTCCCTAATATAAGACGTTTTAGCTATTTCAAAATATTGACTACATACACTCCCTCCGTTTTAAAATATAAGATATATTGATTTCCGTATAAATCAATCATTTGAATGTTTGACTAAGAATACAGAATAAAATAATAGCATCTCCAATACTAATAGATAAAATATGAAACTACTTTTCATGAAGGATCAAATGATATAAATTTCGTATTATAGATATTGATATATTTTTCTAAAAACTTGGTTAAACATGCACAACATACATACTAAAATGTCTCTACATACATACGAATCAAGAAAAAGACAAAACGTCTTTTTTTGAATTGTATGAATTGCTTACCACATGTGTTATGTTAGGGAATGGAGGGAGTATAAGTCTTTTTAGAGATTTCAATAAGAGACACATACAGAGCAAAATGAATAAACCTACACTCTAAAATATGTTTATACATATCTGTATATATTTTGTATTGAAATCTCTAAAAAGACTTGTATTTAGAAACGGAGGGGGTACATTATTACTAGACTAGATCACGAAGGTGCGCCCGTCCATATTAAAAAAATAACAAAAGTTATGTTTGAGAACATATATTTGCTCAGTATGAAGTGAAGGTACATTATTGCATGAAAGCTCATATCAAAATAATGACATCGCAGAGTCCACAAATACTCCATCTCAAGTATGAATATATGTTTTTTCTGAGAAAAAAAAACCTGACCCATTCATCAAATATTATGGCACAAAGAACACAAAAAGATGTAGAAATTACATCTATGTCCGTAGACCACCTAACAATGACTACAAGCACCGGAGTGAGAAAACCTTGTTGTAGTAAATAGTCGGGAAGTCGTCATGTTAAGACCTCAAAGGACCAACGCACCAGAACATCAACCTTCGTCGATGAAGGGAGGCTAGATTGGAAGGATTCAACATGAAGACACACACAGACAAACGAAGACCAAATCCAAGCAAATCAATAAAACACAAACATCGATCGAATCTCGTGAGATCCGCTGAAGACACGCCTCTACACGCCCTCCGATGACACTAGGTGTACCGCCATGACTAGGCGGGAGAGCCTTATTCCATTTTCACGGAGCCGTCGATGTCTCGTCTTCCTGAGCATGATACAACCCTAAACAACTTTAAAAAACACCTAAAAACGGAGTATGAGTCCTCTGATGTCTACTACGCAACTTTATCCATGTAGACGTTGCTGGGCCTCCAAGTGCAGAGTTTTGTAGGACAGTAGCAATTTTCCCTCAAGTAGATGACCCAAAGTTGTCAGAATCGCGATCTTGAATCGGATCGGAGCTTCAATGGTAGGATCGCAAATCGTAGAAGCTTCACTAGCAGGATCGTAGAAATGTAGATTCTAAGAACTAAAATCGTAGAATCATAGGGGTTAGTTTGGATCATAAAGTCGTAGAATCGTATAACAGAATCGCGATTCTGACAACCTTGAGATGACCTAAGGTTTATCAACCCATGGGAGGCGTAGGATGAAGATGATCTCTCTCAAACAACCCTGCAACCAAATAACAAAGAGTCTCTTGTGTACCCAACACACCCAATACAATTGTAAATTTTATAGGTGCACTAGTTCGGTGAAGAGATGGTGATACAAGTGCAATATGGATAGTAGATATAGGTTTTTGTAATCTGAAAATATAAAAACAGCAAGGTAGCAAGTAGTAAAATTGAGCGAAAATGGTGTTGCAATGCTTCGAAACAAGGCCTAGGGTTCATACTTTCACTAGTGCAAGTTCTCTCAACAATGATAACATAATTAGATCATATAACAATCCCTCAACGTTCAACAAAGAGTCACTCCAAAGTCACTAATAGCGGAGAACAAACGAAGAGATTATTGTAGGGTACGAAACCACCTCAAAGTTATTCTTTCTGATCGATCTATTGGGCTATTCCTAGAAGTGTCACAAACATCCCTAGAGTTTGTACTAAAATAACACCTTAAGACACAAATCAACCAAAACCCTAATGTCACCTAGATACTCCAATGTCACCACAAGTATCCGCGGAGTTGGTTATACGATATGCATCACACAATCTTAGATTCATGTATTCAAACCAACACAAAGAAGTTCAAAGAGTGACCCAAAGTTTCTACCGGAGAGTCAAGACGAAAATGTGTGCCAACCCCTATGCATAAGTTCACAAGGTCACAGAACCCGCAAGTAGATCACCAAAACATACATCAAGTAGATCACGTGAATATCCCATTGTCACCACAGATAGGCACATGCAAGACATAGATCAAGTGTTCTAAAATCCTTAAAGACTCAATCTGATAAGATAACTTCAAAGGGAAAACTCAATCCATTAAAAGAAGGTAGAGGGGGAGAAACATCATAAGATCCAACTATAATAGCAAAGCTCGCGGTACATCAAGATCGTGCCAAATTAAGAACATGAGAGAGAGAGAGAGAGATCAAACACATAGCTACTGGTACATACCCTCAGCGCCGAGGGTGAACTACTCCCTCCTCGTCATGGAGACCGCCGGGATGATGAAGATGACCACTGGTGATGATTTCCCCTTCAGCAGGTTGCCGGAACAGGGTCCTGATTGGTTTTTGGTGGCTACAGAGTCTTGCAGCAGCGGAACTCCCAATCTAGGTTTCTTTTCGGGGGTTTCTTCATTTATAAGATTTTTTGGCGTCAGTTTCAAGTCATGGGGGTCCATGAGGATCCCACAAGGACGGAGGGCACGCCCAGGGGGTAAGGCGCGCCCTCCACCCTTGTGGAGGCCTCATGGATCTTCTGGCCCAACTCTTTTGCTTCAGGGGCTTCTTTTGGTCCATTAAAAATCATCGGAAATTTTCAGCTCGATTGGACTCCGTTTGATATTCCTTTTCTGCGAAACTCAAAAACAAGGGAAAAAAACAGAAACTGGCACTGGGCTCTGGATTAATAGGTTAGTCCCAAAAATCTTATACAATAGCATATAAATGCATATAAAACATCCAAGATAGATAATATAATAGCATGAAACAATCAAAAATTATAGATACGTTGGAGACGTATCACCCTCTCACCGGCAAGAGGGCCGGGACCACTGCGCCTCCATGGCCCTAAGGCCACAAGAGATGAGGTAGATTGGCGGTGATGCCGGCGGAAGGCAGAGAAACCCTAGTGCAGGACTCACTCGTGGAAGGAGAGGAGGAAAACTTATTCAAGTTTGAATATAGGTTATGCATATTCTCATATACAACACATTAGATCTAAATGATTAGGTCATCCAAGCAATGAACTGCAAAATTTACAGTTTTAAAAGATAGATCAATGTGAAAATTAGTTGTGCCTTCACTAGATTTAATTTGATAGTCTATGTACTACCGTTTCATTACATTTTCATCGCGTTTACCAACTTGTGCAAACACCAATAGTAATAATCTGGCTGATATATCTGATTATTACTCATTTCATCAAATACAAATGTGAATGGCAAAATTACAACAAAGGAGGACGTTTAGGAACAAATCATGTATTTACGGGAAGATATGCTTGCATAAGAACTGCTCAATCACGCACAATGAAAATGCATCAGGATTTGATTAGAATACAAGCAAGAACAAATAATTGCACGAAAGGATGGCAATGCTGACTAAAGGAAAGAAAGCTACCTAAAGTAAGGCAAGTAAAGGAGAGACGGAGAAAAAATGATAGAGCAACAAAGTATACTAGCTAATTGCCCATGCATTCCAACGGGCGCGTGCTCAATGTTTGTAACATTTAATTTGATGGGAGTACGGGTAGGAGAAAGCAAAGAAAGTTTTGATTTAGTTAAGATTTTAATAAGAAAATGATTTGAGTTGATTGAGTTAATGCATGACATGGTTTTAGGAAAGTATCGATTTATGTTGGTTTTATTTTGTGCAGCATTGGTTGAGGTTAAAAACAACAACAGGAAACCAAAGGGAAAGGAAAACGTGGGAGGAAAAAACCAGGTGTGAGGTGGGGGCAATGCTACTAGGTCACTTTTAATATTAGAGATTAGAGATACCGCCTGTCCTGGATTTAGAGTCCCAGAGATGAATATTTGCTGATGCATTTTCCCACTAAACACCACAAATGTTTTTCTTGTGCCGATGCAGTGTACGAGAGATGAACAAAAAAGCTGAATTGCGCTCCTAAGAGGCAAATGGAAAACACCACAATAATGAGCTTAAGCAATGAATTGATACCACTGATATGTCCATTTTGCATCATGTTTTTCTAATGTTATTTATGATGTTTTTATGCATAATAATGTTTTTTGGAGTAATTCTAATGCCTTTTCTCTCATAATATGCAAGGTACATAAAAAGAGGGAGAATCCCGACAGCTGAAAATTTGGACCTGGAAAAGCTACGCCAGGCTACCTATTCTGCACAACTCCAAACAAGTTGAAACTTTACGGAGATTTTTTATGAAATATTTGAAGAATATTGGAGCAAATAAGTAACATAGGAGGTCTGCCAGGTGAGCACAACCCACCTGAGCGCGCTAGGGAGTCCAGGCGCGCCCTGGTGGGTTGTGCTCACCCAGGCCCACCTCCGATGACCTACAAAAAATAAGGAGAGGACTTTCGGGATGGAGTGCCGCCGTCTCGAGGTGGAACTTGGGTAGGAGCATTTTTGCCCTCCGGTGGAGTGATTCTGTCGGGGGAACTTCCCACCCGGAGGGGGAAATCATCATGGTCATCATCACCAACAACTCTCCCATCTTGGGGAGGGCAATCTCCATCAACATATTCAACAACACCATCTCATCTCAAACCCTAGTTCATCTCTTGTGTTCAATCTTTGTACCCGGAACTATAGATTGGTGCTTGTGGGTGACTAGTAGTGTTGATTACATCTTGTAGTTGATTACTATATGGTTTATTTGGTGGAAGATTATATGTTCAAATACAATATGTTATTTAATACCCCTCTGATCTTGACCATTATTATCATTTGTGAGTGGTTACTTTTGTTCTTGAGGTCACGGGGGAAATCATGTTGCAAGTAATCATGTGAACTTGATATGTGTTTGATATTTTGATAGTATGTATGTTGTGATTCCCTTAGTGGTGTAATATGAACATCGACTACATGAAACTTCACCATATTTGGGCCTAAGGGAATGCATTGTGGAGTAGTTCTTAGATGATGGGTTGCGAGAGTGACAGAAGCTTAAACCATAGTTTATGCACTATTCTGTAAGGGACCGAATGGATCCAAAAGTTTAATGCTATGGTTAGAATTTATTCTTAATACTTTTCTTGTAGTTGCAAATGCTTGCGAGGGGGTTAATCATAAGTAGGAGGTTTGTTCAAGTAAGAACGGCACCTAAGCATCGTTCCACCCACATATCAAATTATCGAAGTAGCGAACACAAATCAAATCAACATGGTGAAAGTGACTAGATGAAATTCCCGTGTACCCTCAAAAACGCTTTGCTTACTATAAGAGACCGTTTTGGCCTGTCCTTTGCCTCAAAAGGATTGGGCTACCTTGTTGCACTTTTTTTTACTATTATCATTACTTGCTCGTTACAAATTATCTTGCTATCAAACTACTATGTTACTTACAATTTCAGCACCTGCAGACATTACCTTGCTGAAAACCACTTGTCATTTCCTTCTGCTCCTCGTTGGCTTCGACACTCTTACTTATCGAAATAGAGCTACAATTGATCCCCTATACTTGTGGGTCATCAAGGCTATTTTATGGCGTCGTTGCCAGGGAGTGAAGCACCTTTGGTAAGTGGAATTTGGTAAGGAAACATTTATATAGTGTGCTGAAATTTATTGTCACTTGTTACTATGCAAAACAATCCTTTGAGAGGTTTTTTCGGGGTATCTTCACCTTGAACGGAACCACAATTAGGTACCCATCAACCTACTGCACCTACTGAAAATATTGAATATGAAATTTCTTCGGGTATGATAGAACAAGTGCTAGCTAATCCTTATGCAAGAGACGGAATCGAACATCCTGATATGCACTTGATATGTGGAACAAATTTGTGGATTGTTTAAGCTTGCAGGTTTACGTGGAGATGAAGTTATGAAAAAGTTTTTTCCTTTATCTTTGAAGGTAAAAGCATTGGGATGGTATAGGCTATGTGATGATATTGGATCTTGGAATTGGAATCGATTGAAACTGGAGTTCCACCAAAACAATTATCCTATGCATCTAGTTCATCGTGATCAGAATTATATATATAACTTTTGGCCTCGTGAAGGAGAAAGTATCGCTATATCTTGGGGGAGGCTTAAATCAATGTTATATTCATGCCCCAATCATGAGCTCTCAAGAGAAATTATTATCCAGGATTTTTATGCTCGGCTTTCTCATAATGATCGATCCATGCTTGATACGTCTTGTGTTGGTTCTTTTATGAAGAAGACTATTGAATTCCGGTGGGATCTTTTGGAAATAATTAAATGCAACTCTGAAGATTGGGAACTCGACAAAGGTAAAGAGTCAGGTATTAAGCTTAAGTATGATTGTGTTAAATCTTTTATGAATACCGATGCTTTTCAAAAGTTTAGCATTAAATATGGACTTGACTCTGAGATAGTAGCCTCCCTTTGTGCATCATTTGCTACTCATGTTGATCTCCCTAAAGAGAAGTGGTTTAAATATCACCCACCTATTAAAGAAGAAACTAAAGAACCGGAACCAGCTGAAGAGGAAACTATTATTTATAATGTTGACCCAGTTGTTTCTACTGCTTATATTGAGAAACCACCTTTCCCTTTTAGGATAAAGGAACATACTAGAGTTTCGACTGTGGTCAAAAAAAGTTATATTAGAACACCTAAACCTGATGAACAAATCAAAGTAGAGCCTAGTGTTGCTATGGTTAAAGATCTCTCGGAAGAAGATATAGATGGGCATGTTATTTATTTCTGTAATGAAGCTACTAGAATTGTCAAACATGATAAAACAGATAATCATAGACCCGTTGTTGGCATGCCCGTTGTCTCAGTTAAAATAGGAGATCACTGTTATCATGGTTTATGCAACATAGGTGCTAGCGTAAGTTCTATTCCTTACACCTTATATCAATAAATTATGAATGATGTAGCACCCGCAGAGATAGAAGACATAGATGTTACTATTAAACTTGCTAATAGAGATACTATTTCACCAATTGAGATTGTTAGAGATGTTGAAGTATTTTGTGGGAAACTAAAATACCCTACTGATTTTCTTGTTCTTCGTTCCCCACAAGATTACCTCTGTCCCATTATCTTTGGTAGACCTTTCGTGAACACCGTTAATGCTAGAATAGATTGTAAGAAACAAACTGTCGGTGTCAGTTTTGGTGAGGAGTCTAATGAGTTTAATTTTTCCAAGTTTAGTATAAAGCTTCATGAAAAAGAATTGCCTAGTAAGGATGAAATAATTGGTCTTGCTTCTATTGTTGTGCCTCCTACTGATCCACTAGAACAATATTTGCTAGACCATGAAAATGATTTACATATGCATGAAAGAAATAAAATAGATAAGATTTTCTTTGAACAATGTCCTCTGCTCAAACATAATTTGCCTATTAAAACCCTAGGAGGTCCTCCTCCACCTAAAGGTGATCCTGTGTTTGAATTAAAACAATTGCCAAACACTTTGAAATATGCTTATCTTGATGAAAAGAAGATATATCCTGTTATTACTAGTGCTAACCTTTCAAAACATGAAGAAGAAAGATTATTGAAAGTTCTAAGGAAGCACCGAGCTGCTATTTGATATACTCTTGATTATTTAAAGGGTATTAGTCCCACTCTATGTCAGCACAAGATTAATATGGGACCTGATTCTAAACCCGTTGTTGATCACCAACGTCGGTTAAATCCGAAGATGAAAGAAGTGGTAAGAACGGAGATATTAAAACTTCTGGAAGCAGGTATAATATATCCTATAGCTGATAGTAGATGGGTAAGTCATGTTCATTGTGTTCCTAAGAAAGGAGGTATTACTGTTGTTCCTAAAGATAAGAATGAACTTATTCCACAAAGAATTGTTACAGGCTATAGAATGGTAATTGATTTTAGAAAATTAAACAAAGCAACTAGAAAAGATCATTACCCTCTTCCTTTTATTGATGAAATGGTAGAAACATTACCTAAGAAAACACACTTTTGCTTCCTTGATGGATACTCTGGTTTTTCACAAATACCCGTTTCTCAACCTGATCAAGAAAAAACCACTTTCACTTGTCCCTTTGGAACTTATGCTTATAGAGGTATGACTTTTGGTTTATGCAATGCACCAGCTACCTTTCAAAGATGTATGACTGCTATATTCTTTGACTTTTGTGAAAAGATTGTTGAGGTTTTCATGGATGACTTCTCCGTTTATGGGAAGTCTTTTAATGATTGTTGAAGCAATCTTGATCGAGTTTTGCAGAGATGCAAGCAAACAAATCTTGTCTTGAATTGGAAGAAGTGTCGCTTTATGGTTAATGAAGGTATTGTTTTGGGCCATAATTTTTTTTAAAGATGTATTGAAGTGGACAAAGCTAAGGTTGATGCGTTGAGAAAATGACATGTCCTAAAGATATCAAAGGTATTCGCAGTTTCCTAGGTCATGCTGGTTTCTATAGGAGATTTATCAAAGACTTTTCTAAAATTTCTAGGCCTCTTACAAATATTTTGCAAAAGGATGTTTCTTTTGTTTTCGATGATGATTGTTTAGAAGCCTTCGAAACACTCAGGAAAGCCTTAATTTCTGCACCTATTGTTCAACCACCTGATTGGAACTTGCCTTTTGAAATTATGTGTGATGCTAGTGATTATGTTGTTGGTGTTGTTCTAGGACAAAGAGTTGATAAGAAACTTTATGTTATTCATTATGCTAGTAAAACTCTAGACAGTGCTCAAAGAAATTATGCTACTACTGAAAAAGAATTTCTAGAAGTGGTGTGTGCTTGTGATAAATTTAGATCTTACATTGTTGACTCTAAAGTTATTGTTCGCACCGAACATGCTGCTATTAAATATCTTATGGAAAAGAAAGATGCTAAACCTAGACTTATTCGATGGGTTCTCTTGGTACAAGAATTTGATTTACATATTACTGGTAGGAAATGAGCTGAGAATCCCGTAGTTGATAACTTGTCTAGGCTTGAAAATGTGCTTGATGACCCACTACCTATTGATAATAGTTTCCCTGATGAGCAGTTAGCTGCAATAAATTTTTCTCATAGCACTCCTTGGTATGTTGTTTATGCTAATTACACTGTTGCTAAATATTTACCACCTAGCTTTACTTACCAACAAAAGAAAAAATTCGTCTATGATTTAAGACATTACTTTTGGGATGACCCACATCTTTATAAAGAAGGAGTAGATGGTATTATGAGACATTGTGTACCTAAGCGTGAACAGGGATAAATCCTACGGAAATGTCACTCCGAAGCTTATGGAGGGCATCATGCTGGAGACAGAACTGCTCACAAGGTATTGCAATCTGGATTTTATTGGCCTAATCTCTTGTGATGAATGCCAAAGAATAGGTAATATATGTAAGCGTCAAGAAATGCCTATGAATTATCCACTTGATGTTGAGCCATTTGATGTTTGGGGATTTGATTACATGAGACCTTTTCCTTCGTCTAATGGGTATACACATATTTTGGTTGATGTTGATTATGTTACTAAATGGGTAGAAGCTATTCCAACTAGTAGTGCTGATCACAAAACCTCTATTAAAATGCTTAAGGAAGTTATTTTCCCAAGGTTTGGAGTCCCTAGATATTTAATGGCTGATGGTGGTTCACACTTTATTCATGGTGCTTTCTGTAAAATTCTTGCTAAGTATGATGTTAACCACAGAATTGTATCACCATATCATCCTCTGTCTAGTGGTCAAGTTGAACATAGCAATAGAGAAATAAAATTAATTTTGCAAAAGACTATCAATAGGTCCCGGAAAAATTGGTCTAAGAAATTAGATGATGCAGTTTTGGCTTATAGAACAACATATAAAAATCCTATGGGTATGTCTCCTTATAAAATGGTTTATGGAAAAGCTTGTCATTTGCCTCTTGAGTTAGAACATAAAGCATATTGGGCAGTCAAAGAACTCAATGATGATTTCAAACTTGCCGGTGAAAAGAGGTTATTTGAAATTAGCTCATTAGATGAATCGATAACCCAAGATTATGAAAATGCCAAATTATTTAAAGAGAAAGTTAAAAGATGGAATGATAAAAGAATCCAAAAGCGTGAGTTCAAAGTCGGAGAATATGTTCTTTTGTACAACTCTTGTTTCAGGTTCTTTGCAGGAAAACTCCTCTCTAAATGGGAAGGACCCTATGTTATCGAGGAGGTTTATCGGTCTGGAGCTATCAAAATAAATAATGCCGAAGGTACTAACCCGAAGGTTGTCGATGGGCAACGAATAAAACATTATATCTCAGATACGCCCATTAATGTTGAAAGTAATATTATCCAAACAATGTTACTGGAAGAACACATAAAAGAGTCCTTACGGAATACTCCAGAATCGTGAAAATAAGGAGGTACGTGATACGATAAGTAAACGGACTCCGAAAAACCCGCAAAAATATTTCTTGTCAGTTTTGGAATATTTAGAAAATTAGGAAAATAAGAAACAACCAGGAAGCGTACCCTGGTGGGAACAAGACACCAGGGCGCGCCCAGGTGGTGCCCACCTGGGGCACCTTCCGGACTCCGCTTTTCTCCGTTTGCCTGTTTCCTAAGATAAAAAAATCTTTAAATACCCCCCGAACCTGTTGACCACCGTATCGAGGAGAAATCTTCTGTTTTCTTTTCTTGCTGTTATCCTAATAGATCTGAAAATATGTCATCCCAAGACTCTGAGGGAGATTGCTATGTTGTTGATTTCATCGCAAACCCCAAGTCTTATGGGGATGTGGAGCATTATGGTTGGACTTCGGAGGAAGAGGAAGACTATTATCCTAGGGAGAAGGAGGAGACGAGCTCAGAGCAGGACGAACCCCCGTTGCCTCAACCTGGGGACATGCATGTGGAATTCAAGAAGTCAAGCCTCCCAAACAAACCAAAGAGGCCTAAGGTTCGGTTCATACCCTTCCGCCATTTGCAGGAAAATAAGCAAGATCTATGCAAGAAGGTACTGGAGCTTGAGCAAGAGGTCGGTGAATTGAAAGAGGAAAATTCCATCCTCAAGCGTAAGCTAATGAAGAAGGACAAAACCTCTACTCCATCACCACCACCTCTTTCTTCATCACCAAAAGAAAATTGAGTATCGGGTATGGGCACTCCCCTTGGCTTTCGCCAAGCTTGGGGGAGGTGCCCCTGTATCGTATCATCCCCACTACCCTTTGCCTTTACTTATTTTAGTTCGATCTTTTGCCTTAGTTGAATAAAAGTTTAGTTCGATCCTTTCTTTTTGAGAGCTTGCTTAGTATCTATCCTTGTAATCGTGTGCAAGATATATAATAAAGTTTAGTTTGAGTGTTTGCTTTCTTTACTTTTATGTTGCAATAAAAAGAAAGGAAATAAATGAAAAATATAATATGTTAATCTTATGGTAGGTGATGTCACCACATAAGGAAAAGTATAAGTAGAAAATTTTATTAGAGATTGACAAACATAACATTGGTCAATGATGCAACTCATGAAAGAATTAATAAGTGAAGAGAAGATTCACATATAAATACACTATCCTAGAAATCTTTTGTGATTGTGAGCCCCCATCAAAATATTATATGCCAAAATTGTTGATGTTGGACAAGGAAGACAATGTAATGATTTACGTTTGTTCATATTCACATCGAAGTCATATTGTCATATACCCTTCAACATGTGGTGCTTGCCCCTATCTTTGCTAGCCAAAAACTCCGCACTAAGTAGAGATACCCAAAAAACCCTTAAACCCAAATCTTATTTCCAAGAGTTCACCATACCTACCTAGGGATTGAGAAAGATCCCTCAAGTAAGTTCTCATCGGTGCAATAAGGCAATAAAAATTGCTTCTAAAAGTGTGAGATCATTTAGTTTAAGAGAAAAATGAGCGTTGTAGGAACTTGTGATGGTGAAGAATAAAAGCGACAGACTGCATAATAAAGGTCGCCATGACGTTCTTTTGAACTAAGGGGTTGAGCATACAAACAAATAAGTGCATGGCAACCTCTGGTTCCCTTTGCGAAGGGCCTATCTTTTAATTTTATGTATTTACTTTTATGCGAGAGTCAAAGTTTCTTCTCTCTATTCTTTTTTATTTTTCTCCTTTGGCAAGCATCATGTGGTGAGGAAAGATCTAGGCACATATGTCCAGTTGAATGTGGGTGGCATGAGTTATTATTGTTGACATCACCCTTGAGATGAATACGTTCGGAGGCGAAACTATAAGCCCCCATCTTTCTATGTGTCCGGTTGAAACGTTTAGCTCATGTGTATGCGGTGAGTGTTAGCAATCATAGAAGACTATATGATGGTTGAGTATGTGGACTTGCCTAAAGGCTCCGATACATGACCCTTCCTGAAAAGATGATGAATTGTAGTTCAGAGTTGACTGAGAACATAGTTTGTTGGTTTTTGACAGAGTTTATGCTTTACACTTCAATTGTGTGATGAATTGTCACTTTTTCATGAGAAGTTTATGATAAAAGTTCTATGATAAAAGTCTTATGTTTAAGTTTGTTGCTGTTATAATAATCTACATGATGCTTCTATGTCCATATTTTGTTTTTATCGACACCTCTCTCTCTCTAAGCATATGGAGATGTTTTTCGATTTCGGTTTTCGCTTGAGGACAAGCGAGGTCTAAACTTAGGGGAGTTGATACGTCATTTCGCATCATGTTTTCCTATTGTTATTTATGATGTTTTTATGCATAATAATGCTTTTTCGAGTAATTCTAATGTCTTTTCTCTCATAATATGCAAGGTACACACAAAGAGGGAGAATTTCGGCAGCTGAAAATCTGGACCTGGAAAAGCTACGTCAGGCTACCTATTCTGCACAACTCCAAACAAGCTGAAACTTTACGGAGATTTTTTATGAAATATTTGAAGAATATTGGAGCAAATAAGTACCAAAGGGGGCCCACCAGGTGGGCACAACCCACCTGGGCGCGCTAGGGAGCCCAGGCGCGCCCTGGTGGGTTGTGCTCACCCAGGCCCACCTCCGGTGCCCATCTTCTGGTATATAAACATAGAAAAAAAATAAGAAGAGGAGTTTCGGGACGGAGCGCCGCCATCCCGAGGCGGAACTTGGGCAGGAGTACTTTTGCCCTCCGGCAGGGCGATTTCGCCGGGGGAACTTCCCTCCCGGAGGGGAAATCATCGTCGTCGTCATCAACAACTACTCTCCCATCTTGGGAAGGGCAATCTCCATAAAAATCTTGAACAACACTATCTCATCTTAAATCCTAGTTCATCTCTTGTGTTCAATCTTTGTACCGAAACTATAGATTGGTGCTTGTGGGCGACTAGTAGTGTTGATTACATCTTGTAGTTGATTACTATATGGTTTATTTGGTGGAAGATTAAATGTTCAGAGCCAATATGCTATTTAATACCCCTCTGATCTTGAGCATGATTATCATTTGTGAGTAGTTACTTTTGTTCTTGAGGTCATGGGAGAAATCATGTTGCTAGTAATCATGTTAACTTGATATGTGTTCGATATTTTGAAAGTATGTATGTTGTGATTCGCTTAGTGGTGTCATGTGAACGTCGACTACATGACACTTCACCATATTTGGGCCTAAGGGAATGCATTATGGAGTAGTTATTAGATGATAGGTTGCGAGAGTGACAGAAATTTAAACCCTAGTTTATGCGCTATTCCGTAAGGGACCGAATGGATCCAAAAGTTTAATGTTATGGTTAGATTTTATTCTTAATACTTTTCTCATAGTTACGGATGCTTGCGAGGGGGTTAATCATAAGTAGGAGGTTTTTTCAAGTAAGAACAACACATAAGCACCGTTCCACCCACATATCAAATTATCAAAGTAGCGAATACAAATCGAATTAACATGGTGGAAGTGACTAGATGAAATTCCCGTGTACCCTCAAGAACGCTTTGCTTACTATAAAAGTCTGTTTTGGCCTGTCCTTTGCATCAAAAGGATTGGGCTACCTTGCTGCACTTTTTTTTTACTATTATCGTTACTTGCTCGTTACAAATTATCTTGCTATCAAACTACTATGTTACTTACAATTTTAGCACTTGCAGACATTACCTTGCTGAAAACTACTTGTCATTTCCTTATGCTCCTCGTTAGGTTCGACACTCTTTCTTATCGAAAAGAGCTACAATTGATGCCCCATACTTGTGGGCCATCAACCACCCTTGAGGCTTCATGTACACATATGACGAACGGTACGGTGCTCATATAGATGTAAATATTTCAGCAAGACATGGTATATAGTGAACCGAGTCTCGCTCAAGTGGTTAAGTTCTTTGTGGTGGAACCAACCCACCAGGGTTCAGTCTTTTTGACAATGTTCTTTCAGTGGGAGGGGACGTTCTCCTCGACTACGAATTCGCCTGTGGTGCTCGTATGGATAGGGTGTGCGTACATGCATTCATAGGTTATGAGCGTCCGCACGGACGACACCAATGTTGAGGTGGATATCAATAGAAGCCCGCCGATGCTGGAGTCGCATCACGTCCCAGAGGAAGGACCATCGGTGTATCACGGAGGAAAGAACATATGAGTTGGACAGCGTGATGTGTCAGCGCGCGAACACGAAGACCTAGGCCTTCGACGACTTGATTGCGGATAGAAACATGAGTTCGTTCTGCGGAGCAGCAACCCACGAGATGGTGCCAGGAGCACATGAACAACCGAGTTGATCAAGATCTTACGTTAGATTGATCCGACGGTTGAGTGGCACAAAACGCTGTGGAGGCTTGTAGGTAGGTGAGTCTTGATGGTTTTTTATTGTGCCCAACAAGGATGAATAGAGCATGTATTGCCGTCTTCAGTTTACCATCTCATGCACACCAAATAGAAGATCCTGGAACTCATGGTAGAGCATAAACAAAGGTCACACGTCAAGCAAAATCATCAAATTGGGAGCCACATCAATAGAACGTGAGTTAGAGCATCTCCAAGTAGACTGGGCTAATTGACAACCCCCTGGTGCACATATGTCCGGACGTCTTGGTACACAACAGTGTCCCTCAACTTATCCCTAAATTTTCCATACACATGCATATCAATCGTGACGATGGTCCAGGGTCCCATAAAAGGGAGGAAAGAGAGGAAAAAAGAGAGATAAAGTGGTCCGGGTGGGCCGGGTCCAACGTGGCGGACTGTCCAAACATGTCCAGATCCCCATTTCCTCCATCATATGGGCAAATGGGCTGGGTTTGGGGGGTCCAGTAGGAGAGGTGTTTTTCTATCTAAACATGTCTGAAGTGTACCCGAACATATGGGGAGGATTTGGGGGCCTCGGTTGGAGATGCTCTTAAGGCCTTTAAAAGACAATGTGCCAGTAGTTGCACCTAGAGTTGGGCAAGCAAACCCAATGATGCCTCGTGATGGTCCCACTTTGAACTCCAAAACCATAGAGACTCCGAGCTATGTTAACGAACTTCATGCTTGTGGCCTTCCTATGCTTCTACTTTTGCTTGTGTGCTTTAAAAGCTTGAGAACTTGTGCTTGTGTTGTTGAGAACGTGTTATTGTTATCTATATTATGGATGGTGATTTATGCCGAGTACACTTTACCAAGAGCAAAATTTCGCAAAGCTTGTGGAGTTTTAACTGGTTTTACCACGTTTTTTGGGCACTCGGCAATTATACATATTCTAGTAGTGAGTAAACTGTCAGTTGCTGCAGAAGGAGATTACTAAAATAGAAGCTGGTAAACTAAAACATTGCTGAACTGGAGGACCGTTTTAGTTATTGTGTAAGTTCTTGAAGAGATATAGAGATTGCATAGTATTCTAACATTGTAGTGATGATGGTCATTGTAACGCCCCGAGACCGACGCGCCAGACGGATTCCATATTTTTTGTAATCATTGTGTGTATTTATTTGTTTGTTGCATTCATCATGTCATCATACGCATTGCATCCGCATGTTTTCATAAAACTTGCATTTGCTCGTCGTTGCCGTTTCTCCCTTTGCCTTCATCACCTTCCCTCGGACCACTTTGCCTTCGTTGACCGTTCCAGACCTATCGGGTTTTCGCTTCCCTCTTGACCGTGATGGCCTAACCCCCCTTTGCGTGCGTGTCCAAAACTTCCCCGATCTCGATCCGGGAGGTCGTGACCGATGGGTCCGGATTATCCCCAAACATCCCTAGAATATCTTCGGTTTCTTATTTGGACACCCATAGCATTTTATCTTGACCGTCCGGTTTTGATCAGATGATCCAAACTCCCTCCTTTCCTTATATATACAGAGCAGCCCCTAACCTAATCTAGTCTAACCCTAAAATCTAGCCCCCTTGTCCCATCGCCCGCCGCCACTCTCTTCCTTGGGATCGCTCCCGATCCAAAAATCCACCGGGCCAACCACCTCCTCCCCTCGATCCACTGACTCCCGCAACCCTCCACTCCTCTCGATCCATGGCCACCTCCTACTCGAGAAACCAGCGCCCCGCTGCCTTCTCTCCCCTGTTCGATCCGGAGGAGAGGAGCTTCTCCATGCCGTGCTCCTTCCCCGAGCCCCAGCTCGACTCCGGAGCACCATTGAGCCTCGCGCCTCTCCTCTAGTTCACCTAACATCGTCCCCGGCGAGCAGTTCTGCCGGCCAGGACACACCGGCCAGCCTCCGGCCACCTCCAGGCCGACCCCGCCGTGCCCACGGCCTCTCCCGCTCGAGGGCTCCCGAGCACACCTGCGAGTTCCGGTCCGAACCCCGCCGTCCTCGTCTGTCCGTCATGCCGCCAAGGCCAGGCTTCTCTGTCTTCCTCCAACCATAGTCGCGCAAGCGCCCCTACTCCACCCGAGCAAGCTGCAGCTCGCCGGAGCCAGCAGATGAGTGTTGCCCTTCCCTTTGCTCTTTCTTTTCTTCCGTTGCTCCCTCCTTCCTCCTCTAATCTCCCTCCCTTTCCTGTTTGTTTTCTTCTCTGTCAGGAAACGGACGAAGCTCGCCCTCTGCTGCCATGGCCGCAGCAACCGCGAGCCGTCGCCGGATCCGCCTCCATCGGCCTCTGTTCGGCGCGGCACCGCCGAGATCCGCTCGCCACCTCGCCGACCTGCAGCTTCCCGCACCTGCTGGCCCCGCCGCAAGTCCCAGCACTGCCTCCCTCTGTTCGAGCGAGGGAGACGAGCGATGACTCTTCTCCATCGAGCCGCTCTGACTCGAGCGCTCGCGTTGACCCAGCGCTCGCATGACCGCGGCCCAGCCCCAGCTCTCCTCTGCTCTGGCCCGAGACCTTTGCTTCGGTTTCGTTCCGGAGTTGTGAGGATTCGTTCGACTATGTCCGTTAGTCTTCTTCATGGACTCGTTCTTCTTCCTTGCGGGATTTCAGGCAAGATGACCATACCCTCGAAATCACTTCTATCTTTGCTTGCTAGTTGTTCGCTCTTTTGCTATGCCGCGCTACCTACCACTTGCTATATCATGCCTCCCATATTGCCATGTCAAGCCTCTAACCATCCTTTCCTAGCAAACCATTGTTTGGCTATGTTACCGCTTTTGCTCAGCCCCTCTTATAGCGTTGTTAGTTGCAGGTGAAGTTGAAGATTGCTCCATGTTGGAACATGTTTATGTTGGGATATCGCAATATCTCTTATTTAATTAATGCATCTATATACTTGGTAAAGGGTGGAAGGCTCGGCCTTATGCCTGGTGTTTTCTTCCACTCTTGCCGCCCTAGTTTCCGTCATACCGGCATTATTTTCCTTGATTTTGTGTTCCTTACGCGGTTGGGTGTTATGGGAACCCCTTGACAGTTCGCCTTGAATAAAACTCCTCCAGCAAGGCCCAACCTTGGTTTTACCATTTGCCTACCTAAGCCTTTTTCCTTTGGGTTTCGCGGACTCAAGGGTCATCTTTATTTTAAACCCCCGGGCCAGTGCTCCTCTGAGTGCTGGTCCAAACCGAGCGATGTCCGGCGCCCCCTGGGCAACCAGGGTCTATGCCAACCCGACGTCTGGCTCATCCGGTGTGCCCTGAGAACGAGATATGTGCAACTCCTACCGGGATTTGTCGGCAATTCGGGTGGCTTTGCTGGTCTTGTTTTACCATTTTTGAAATGTCTTTTAACCGGGATTCCGAGTCTGATCGGGTCTTCCTGGGAGAAGGAATATCCTTCGTTGACTGTGAGAGCTTGTGATGGGCTAAGTTGGGACACCCCTGCTGGGTATAAACTTTCGAGAGTTGTGCCCGTGGTTATGTGGCAGATGGGAATTTGTTAATGTCCGGTTGTAGAGAACTTGACACTTGACTTAATTAAAATGCATCAACCGCGTGTGTAGCCGTGATGGTCCCTTTTCGGCGGAGGCCGGGAAGTGAACACGGTCTGGTGTTATACTTGAACGTAAGTAGTTTCAGGATCACTTCTTGATCACTTCTAGCTTCTCGACCGTTGCGGTGCTTCTCTTCTCGCTCTTATTTGCGAATGTTAGCCACCATATATGCTTAGTGCTTTCTACAGCTCCACCACATTACCCCTTTCCTACCCATAAGCTTAAATAGTCTTGATCTCGCGGGTGTGAGATTGCTGAGTCCTCGTGACTCACAGATTCTACCAAAACAGTTGCATGTGCCGACGATACAAGTGCAGGTGACGCAACCGAACTCAAGTGGGAGTTCGATGAGGACCTTGGTCGTTACTATGTTTTGTTTCCTGATGATCAGTAGTGGAGCCCAGTTGGGACGGTCGGGGATCTAGCATTTGGGGTTATATTCTTTTCATTTGGATTTGACCGTAGTCGGTCTATGTGTGTATTTTGAATGATCTATGGTTTATTTAAGTATTGTGTGAAGTGGCAATTGTAAGCCAATCCTCTTTATCCCATTATTGTTCATTACATGGGATTGTGTGAAGATGACCCTTCTTGTGACAAAACCTACAATGCGGTTATGCCTTTAAGTCATGCCTCAACACGTGAGAGATATAGCCGCATTGTGGGCGTTACAAGTTGGTATCAGATCCATCCCCGACTTAGGAGCCCCCTGCTTGATCGAATCACTCGCGTTGTTGAGTCTAGAACAAAAATGTTTTGAGTCTTAGGAATATATATATCGGAGAATAGGATTCTTTTTACTCCTCAGTCCCTTCGTCGCTCTGGTGAGGCCTCCTGACGTAGATGTTTTGACTTTCCTCTCCTCAAATTTCACTAAACAATTTTTGTAGGATCACGCGGGTATCTTGGAATCGTTCCGATGGTTTTGTGACGAGAACATTGTTCTTGGTGCCTCCTGACATTTAGGGGTTGTGGTAGTGTCCCGGGGAGTTGAGCTCCGAGGTGTTGTCGTCACAATTTTATTGTTGCAGTTTTGGAATACCTGAGTCTCGCCGACATCGAAAATCTCTTTTATGCAGTTGTTGGTGAGATCACCTCGACGCCACCTAGTACTGGGGCGGGAATTCGGGAGTATTTCCATAACTCATATAACAGATGCTTTTCGAAGGTTGAGGTACACGATTTCCGGAGTTTTCTTGGTTATGTGTTGACGGATGGATATAGCTGGATCTAGGTATTGTTAGTTTGGGTGAGATATATTGCGTCCCCTGTATCCCCAACACCAGATTGCATAACCAGAAAGTTTCAGGAGTTTATAAGTGGGAATTCAAGTATCTCGTAGGATATCTTTCCAACACACACATGATACGATATGGGATCTATCATATGTTTGTTTCCGGCTTATTCTGCAAGCCAATCCTTTGTTTTGTTTTGGTTTGTGGTATTCGAGTTGCTTCAATGTCAAGTGTTGATTCCATACCTTTCCTAAGCAGTGTTCTCATATTTCTATGTGAATACTAATCCTTCTTGATCATCGAGGCTGCCATGTTAATTCTCTTCCAACCGACGTGCTTCTCTTAAAGTGGATCCGATCATTTCAACATTCGCGAGATCAATTTTAAGCTTTCTCAACGGTGTCTGTTTCATTCCATCCCCAAGTTGCCTTTGTTTTTCCCTCCCTCCCACCCTTTTTCTTCAAGGACTCAAATTTCTTAATCAAGTATCCATCTTATGGATGTGAAGTCTCTTCATTCTTTTCCTCCTTGTTCTTATCTGGTGTTTCTCAGAAAGATACTAATGGAGCTTCAAGTTCATCATTCTTTGTTCTTTTCCTTTTCTGGTGGATTCAATTCAAGCCTTCAGTGTTGATCACATTCCTTTCCTCGTTTCAAATGCTTTCTCATGCCGGTGCAACTCTTAATCATTCTTCGTGTGCTATTCAATTGTTCCGGAGTGATGAAGATATCTCAGAAGATTCAAGTTTCCATTCTCAATCCACTGAAGTTCTTTTGAGGATGCTATCTCTTTCAAGCCATTTAATTCAACCGGTGCAATCTCTTTGCAAGCAATCGTTCAACGGTTGTTCTTTTGAGTGGGCCCTATCCCACAGGTCTTTTCCCAGGATCTTACCTGACTCTTCTAATTTTCCCGGAGCTTCTAAAATTATTTTCAAAGTTTGACGTAAGAATGGGTTACCATCAGTCATATGTCTTTCTCCAAGATCTTTCAAATTCTTTTCATCGTTGGTTCAACCTTTCCAATTTTCATTCCGGAGTGCCTTGACAATTCATGGTGGTGTTTCTCATCGTCATTCTCAACATTTGAAGACCGAAGAAGAGTTTCTCTTAAATCTTGCTCCATTCTCTTCAAGATTCATGGTTCTAGCTTGATGCCATCCTTTCATAATTGCTTTTGATGGTGAGAATTCTTTTCACCCATCCGGAGCATTTCAGGAGTCTTTTCAGTTTGATTCGCCAAGTCCATCATCTCAGAATTATTCATTCAAGCTTTCAGCTCTCCTTCTCCAAATCTTATCGGTGCATCATTCAAGTATTATCTAATCAACTCGGGATCTCTGCGTTCACTTGTATCTAAATTCTCTCAAGTATCTTCGTTCATTTTCTAATTCTTCCCGGTGATTCTTTATCTTTTCTTCGTTCATTTTCAATTCTTATGGTGGTTCGTTCAAGAGTTCTCTTCCTTCGTTATCATATAGATTCATTCGTTTTTTCCAATCCTACCGGTGGTTCGTTGAAGACCTTCCCAAGTATGCAAAATCCGTTGCTTGTCATCAATTTAAATTGGTTAAGGATACGCATAACATAATTCTTGTTCTTGTTTCATCCAAGTGATTAATTCCTTCTTCCGGAGTTCCAAGTTTTTCCGCATTATCTCGTCGCGAAGCTCCATCTAAATTATCGCAAGGCTTGACCTTGTGTTCTCAACTTCTCTTTTTTTATCATCCTTTTATTATCGGAGTTCTTCATGGAGGCTCTACATGATGGTTCATCAAGGATTTAATTCATTCTCGAAGTGTTCTTCAAGATTCTTGTTGGAGGAGCTCAAGTATTCTTCTTCCTGCATTCCAAAGTGCAATTCGTTCTACCTTATCATTTGAGTTGGTGTTATGTCATTCTTGACAATTGAGCTCGCGTTTCATGATTCACATGTTGTCAAGAATGAGATATTTAAATCCACCAATCTCTTCGTTGGATTTATCTTGTGTCATGTTTCACCTTAAGCCTTCCCTAAGGAAGGTTGCTATTATGATGATTACCTATGATCCAAGTTTTCTTATCACCTCGATGGAAGAAGCTTTCTATCTTTTCTAGCTCTCAATCAAATCTTTTTACTGTGAATGGCAGGTTGTCACCTCATAATTTTGAGATGTCTTCCATAATCCCTCATCAAGGTTATCCTTTCGTTGTTGATAATCCAACAACTCTGTTCTAGCATTTGTTGTAAGCGTGCTCTCTCAAGATTTTGTTTCCCTCCGTTCATTCCACTCCATTCTTTCTTTTCTTCCGGAGGCATTGTGATGTTGCTCTCTTCTCTCATCATCTCCAGTTTTGGAGATCGTGTTCTTTTCCTTGCTTATCCATTTACCCGGAGTGTCGTGTTTTCATTCGAGCTCTCTCATCTTATCAAGTTTTGCCTCCTTCCTCAACCAGAGTGCGGTCTGAAATCTTTCTTACCCTTTGTGCCAATTTTCAATAGTTCCGGAGGCAGTTTGTTGTTGATTTCATCAAGTATCATCCCATCTTCTCAAGTTCATGGTAATTCCTTCCATTTTCAGTCGGAGTGTTGTCCAAATTATATCATTCTTATTCCTTCTCTATCTTGTTTTAACTGGAGTGGCTTCAAAATCTATCTTGTCCCCTAAGCTCTTGGTTCTCATCATGTTCTATGTTCTTCTTTGCTAAGGGAGTGTTTGCAATCTCGTTCACCTCCATTGTATTCTTTCTTTCAATTTGTTTAACCTGTCAAGGTTCGTGGTTTCACTCGTTTGTCAAAAAGTAACTTAGTTTTACCTCTTCCTCTTCCGTTTCTCTCCGGTGCCATCCTAGATCTCGGGACGAGATCCTCTTGTAGTGGTGGAGTGTTGTAACGCCCCGAGACCGACGCTCCAGACGGATTCCATATTTTTCGTTATTGTTGTGTGTATTTATTTGTTTGCTGCATTCATCATGTCATCATACGACGCATTGCATCCGCATGTTTTCATAAAAATTGCATTCGCTCGTCGTTGTCGTATCTCCCTTTGCCTTCATCACCTTCCCTCGGACCGCTTTGCCTTCGTTGATCGTTCCAGACCAATCAGGTTTTCGCTTCCCTCTTGACCGTGACGGCCTAACCCCCCTTTGCGTGCGTGTCCGAAACTTCCCCGATCTCGATCCTGGCGGTCGTGACCGATGGGTTCGGATTATCCCCAAACATCCCTAGAATATCTTCGATTTATTATTTGGACTCCCATAGCATTTTATCTTGACCGTCCGATTTTGATCAGATGATCCAAACTCCCTCCTTTCCTTATATATATAGAGCAGCCCTAACCTAATCTAGTCTAACCCTAAAATCTAGCCCCCTTGTCCCATCGCCCGCCGCCACTCTCTTCCTTGGGATCGCTCCCGATCCAAAAATCCACCGGGCCAACCACCTCCTCCCCTCGATCCACCCAATCTCGCAACCCTCCACTCCTCTCGATCCAAGGCCACCTCCTACTCGAGCAACCAGTGCCCCGCTGCCTTCTCTCCCCTGTTCGATCCGGAGGAGAGGAGCTTCTCCACGCCGTGCTCCTTCCCCGAGCCTCACCTCAACTTCGGAGCACCACCGAGCCCCGCGCTTCTCCTCCAGTTCGCCTGTTGTCGTCCCCAGCGAGCAGTTCTACCGGCCAGACCACCCCGGCCAGCCTCCGGCCACCTGTAGGACGACCCCGTCGCGCCCACAGCCTCTCCCGCTCGAGGGCTCCCGAGCACACCTGCGAGTTCCGGTCCGAACCCCGCCGTCCTCGTCTGTCCGTCGTGCCGCCGAGGCCCGGCTTCTCTGTCTCCCTCCAACCACAGTCGCGCAAGCGCCCCTACTCCACCCGAGCAAGCTGCAGCTCGCCGGAGCCAGCAGATGAGTGTTGCCCTTCCCTTTGCTCTTTCTTTTCTTCCGTTGCTCCCTCCTTCCTCCTCTAATCTCCCTCCCCTTCCTGTTCGTTTTCTTCTCTGTCAGGAAACGGACGAAGCTCGCCCTCTGCTGCCATGGCCGCAGCAACCGCAAGCCGTCGCCGGATCCGCCTCCATCGGCCTCTGTTCGGCGTGGCACCGCCGGGATCCACTCGCCACCTTTCCGACCTGCAGCTTCCCGCGCCTTCTGGCCCCGCCGCAAGTCCCCAACGCTGCCTCCCTCTGTTCGAGCGAGGGAGACGAGCGGCGACTCTTCTGCATCGAGCCGCTCTGACTCGAGCACTCTCGTTGACCCAGCGCTCGCATGACCGCTCCCACTCCAAGCCGCGGCCCAGCCCCAGCTCTCCTCTGCTCTGCCCCGAGGCCTTTGCTTCGGTTTCGTTCCGGCGTTGTGAGGATTCGTTCGACTATGTCCGTTTGTCTTCTTCATGGACTCGTTCTTCTTCCTTGCGGGATTTCAGGCAAGATGACCATACCCTCGAAATCATTTCTATCTTTGCTTGCTAGTTGTTCGCTCTTTTGCTATGCCGCGCTACCTACCACTTGCTATATTATGCCTCCCATATTGCCATGTCAAGCCTCTAACCATCCTTTCCTAGCAAACTGTTGTTTGGCTATGTCACCGCTTTTGCTCAGCCCCTCTTATAGCGTTGTTAGTTGCAGGTGAAGTTGAAGATTGCTCCATGTTGGTACATGTTTATGTTGGGATATCACAATATCTCTTATTTAATTAATGCATCTATATACTTGGTAAAGGGTGGAAGGCTCGGCCTTATGCCTGGTGTTTTGTTCCACTCCTGCCGCCCTAGTTTCCGTCATACCGGCGTTATGTTCCATCAAACAAAAGTGAGAACTCCTTGTTGGTGACACCGCGATCAATTATTCATGGCAAGCTAAGTTGCACGGATACGGCGATACGGATAGAGACACCATGATACGTCAATTCTTCAAAAGCGCACATACGAGGATACATTTCTATATGTATAATAAATACTAAAGTTATATAGAAAATAGTGATTATTTGAAAATATGACAATTTAAGAACATTGACAAGGTGATAGAACACATGGAAAATGCACCATAAATATAATCCTGGTTCTCTTGACCAGTTGAACTTCAATTTGAAGCTGCCGAAGAGTAGGATCGGCCACGTTTGGGCCGGGATGAGAAATAATGAGGCGAGAAAAAGGAGGGGGTTGTCGTGGACTCATGGGTTTGGATATATAGGTTTCCTTGTGTCCATGGAGTACCACACGGATATCCCCAAAGTATCTTAATTAATAAACTTATTTGTATGAACAATAGAAAATTGGTTAATATGTTTCGAGTAGTACCTGAATGCATCCGAGTGTCCGAGTATCTGATTGTTGATACACCTGATATGGCAATTTCCAAAAGTATCTAGGTAACATAGACAACAAGGTTTGCCATAAAAGAAGGTTACACGCCAAAAGGAACATCATCTGGTTGGGGGATAACCACGTCAATGGAATGTGAGTTAAAGCCTTTCAAAGACACTGAAGTTGAGTCGTATATCTCTCGCACACAGTTTACATTAGCCTCGATGGGCTTATATCGAGGGAGTACACAGAGGGAGAGAGAGAGAGAGAGTACAACGGCACCCCTGGCATGCAAGGCGTGCGGGCGCACGTAGGCGCATGAAGTGCGTGGACAGTTTGGCCTAGCTAGAGACCCGGCGAGGTGGGTTAGCCACCTGTGAGCTGCTGTAGACGTGCGGTCGAACACCCCCCGCAGCCGAAACATGGGGTTCGCCGATGTTGAGGCTGGACCGAATGTCGTTGAAGGCGCGTGTCGGCGGCCCCTTGGTGAAGATGTCCGCAAACTGGGAGCTCGTAGGGACGTGAAGAACCCGTAGCTCGCCCAACATGACGCGTTCACGAACGAAGTGGAGATCTATCTCAATGTGCTTCGTTCGTTGGTGTTGCACCGGGTTGCTGGACATGTAGACGGCGCTGACGTTGTCGCAGTAGACCACTGTAGCTCGCGTGGGAGGCTGATGAAGTTCGCCGAGCAGTTGGCGTAGCCACACGGCCTCGGCGACGGCGTTTGCCACGGCACGGTACTCGGCCTCGGCACTAGAACGAGAGATGGTACTCTGCCGCTTTGACGACCACGTGAGAAGGTTGCCGCCCAAGAAAACGCAAAAGCCGGAGGTCGACTTGCGCGTGTCAGGGCAACCTGCCCAGTCGGCGTCGGAGTAGGCAATGAGCTCGGTGGAGGTATCCCGATGGAGCTGGAGCCCGAGGTGTGTCGTCCCTCGCAGGTACCGGAGGATGCGTTTGACGAGCTGAAAGTGGCAGTCGCACTGCTGGACGGCGTAAGAGAGATCGGGGCGCGTCAACGTCAAGTACTGGAGTGCACCGGCCAGGCTGCGGTACAACGATGGGTCGTGGAAGAGAGGCCCGGTGTCGGCGGAGAGCTTGGCGAGCGTGTCCACCGGCGTCGAGAGTGGCTTGCAGTTGAGCATCCCGGCGCGGTCGAGGATCTCCAACGCATATTGCTCCTGTGATAAGAACAAGCCGCGCGCCGAGCTGGTGACGTTGATCCCGAGGAAGTGGTGGAGCGAGCCGAGGTCGGTCATCGCAAACTCGCGATGGAGTGCCCGGATGACGGTGTCGAGGACGGCGATGGAGCTGGCGGTGAGGATGATGTCGTCCACGTATAGCAGGAGGTAGGCGAGGTCCCCACCACGGCGGAGAATGAACAGCGACGAGTCCGTCCGCGACGCGACGAAGCCGATGGAGAGCAGGTACGTGGTGAAGCGCGAGAACCACGCCCTCGGCGCCTGCTTGAGGCCGTAGAGGGAACGGTTCAGCCGGCAAACATGTGAGGGTGAGGTAGCATCGACGAAGCCGGAAGGTTGGGCGTTGTAGACTGTCTCCATGAGGTGGCCGTGAAGGAAGGCGTTCTTAACGTCGAGTTGGTGGATGGGCCACCCCTTCCCGGTGGCGAGGCTGAGAACCGTGCGGATGGTCGCCGGCTTGACGACGGGACTGAATGTCTCGTCGTAGTCGACTCCAGCTCGTTGAGTGAAGCCGCGTAGGACCCATCGCGCCTTGTAGCGAGCGAGCAAGCCGTCGGAGTGGAACTTGTGCCGGAAGATCCACTTGCCCGTGACGATGTTGGTACCTGCAGGACGCGACACTAAAGTCCAAGTGTTATTCCGCATCAGTGCATCATACTCTTCTTTCATGGCGTTGTACCAATTTGGGTCTCGAAGAGCGACCCGGAAGGAAGAAGGGATGGGACTGATGGTGGTCGGGGGTGGAGTGGAGGTGGTGAAGGCCTTGGGCTGAGCAAATCCAGTTTTGGCTCGTGTGCGCATGCGGTGGAGGTTGACTGGAGGTGTAACTGGGATGGCACGAGGAGGCAACGCGGGGCCAGGTGGAGCGTTAGGAAACCCGCATGGTGTGGGCGTTGGAGACGGGCATGGCTCGTGTGCATGCGTGCTTGTGGGAGACGTGCATGGCTCGGGTGCATGCGTGCTAGTTGGGGACGTGGGTTCTGCATGGGAGTTAGGTGGCGTGGGATCTGCATGGCACGGGGACGCGGGCGGTGGGGTGCGCGCATGGGATTGGGAGCGCGTGGGGGCCGCGTGGGATCGGGGAGAGTTGGCCGGTAGCGAGCGCAGAGGCGGGGATTGGGTGGGCGCGAGGGGTGATCCCGGAGCGGCAGGTGGGGTTGGGGCGGGTCCGGCGGAAGGGAGCGATGGGTTGGCGGACACCGGGAGCGGACGAGGCTGGTACAAGGTAGGTGCGGCATGGAAATCTGGGAAGGTTTCGGGGCTGAGATTTTCTGTGGACGTACGAGGCGCGTGGGAAGATGGTGTGCCGCCAGAGAAATAGGGGAAAACGCGTTCGTTGAAGATAACGTGGCGGGAGATGATCACTTTGCGCGTAGAGAGGTCCAAGCAGCGGTACCCTTTGTGCTCGAGCGGGTACCCGAGAAAAACACACCATGAGGAGCGAGGGGAGAGCTTGTGGGGGCTGGTTGCGATAGTGTTGGGAAAACATAAGCACCCAAAGACGCGCATGTGATCGTATGTGGGGTTTTTGCCGAGGAGACGATGATAAGGTGTCTCGGAGGCAATGGAAGAGCAAGGTCGCCGGTTAAGGATGTATGTGGCGGTGTGGAGGGCCTCGACCCAGAACGCGGGGGGTAGGTTAGCGTGGATGAGGAGAACGCGCAAGATATCGTTGGTGGTGCGGATTAGGCGCTCGGCCTTGCCGTTTTGCGGTGATGTATGGGGGCACGAGAGACGGAAGGAGGCGCCATAGCGAGAGAAGAGATCACGGAGGGAGGTGGTGAGGAATTCATCCCCGTTGTCGCACTGCATGCACTGTATGGGGACGTGGGACTGAGTGAGGACATACGCATGGAAACGGTGAAGTACGTCAACGGTGTCGGATTTGTGGCGTAAGGGAAACGTCCAAGAGCAGTGTGAAAAATCATCTAATATCACTAAGTAATATTGAAAACCAGAAAAGCTGCTAGTTGGAGAGGTCCACAAATCACAGTGTATTAATTGAAAAGGAGCGCTAGTAAAGGAATGGGAATGAGAACATGGCAGCCGTGGCTGCTTGCCTAGTTGGCATGCCGTACAAACGGAAGTGTTTGACACACCCTTATTACAGTTTGGAAGGAAATAAGTAGATAACATGGAAATGGTTTTATTGCTCGGGTGCCCCAAGCGCTGGTGCCACACGTCGCCGCCGATGACAGTGAGAAGGGCTTGCACGTTGGTGTTGGAGAAGAAGGGGTAGAGGTCTCCATGGCTATTGCACCTCATGATTATCTTGCGAGTGGCTAGGTCCTTCACGGAAAAACCGAACGGGTCAAATTCTATACTGCAAGAGTTGTCAATGGTAAAGCGACGAACAGAAATAAGGTTTTTGATAATCATGGGGGAAACGAGGACGTCATTGAGAGAGAAGGAGGAGACAGTAGTAGAACCAACAGCAGTAACGGGTAAGCGAGACCCATCTCCAACGACAATACCAGAAGAATGACGCAAAGATGGGGAAGAAAACTTGGAGAGAGTGTGCGTCATACCGGTCACATGAGAGGAGGCTCCCGTGTCCAGGAACCACTCCTGGCCGCCGCCGCCGGCGTTGTGCTGCATAGACAGGTTCTGAAGAGCTGCGTAGAGCTGGTTGTACTGCTCCCATGAAGGCCCGCCGGTCGGCGGTGCAGCGGCCACCGGATAAGCCTGGTGTGGTGGCGGCGGGCGCGGGCCGAGAACGCCCGCAGCGTTGGGCGCAGCCCATGTAGATGTAGGACGAGGCGGGGTCGGGCCAGGGAGCATGGTGCCGTACGGGGCGAAGAAGCCAGAGAGCGGCGGGCCTGGGGTTGGTGTAGAGGCGCCACGCCCGGTCGAGGAACCAGCAGAGGAGGACGAGCCGCGCCCACGGCCGCGGGAGCCTGGGTCGCCGGTCGGGGAGGCAGCGCCCCCTCTGCCCTTGTCTGCGGAGGAGCCCCGGTCTGCGGAGGAGCCCGAGGGAGCCCAGTCGGTGGAGGAGTTCGCACCGCCGGCGATGGTGAGGGCGGTGGCAGTGGCCTCGGGGCGGTCGTCGAGGCGAGCGCGCTCATTAGCCGCGATTTCCTCCATGAGGAGCCGCGAGCGCGCTTGCACAAACGAGGGAAATGGCGTCTGCATCGGGAGGAGCGTCGCCATGATCTGAAATTTGCGGGAGAGCCCGCGGATCAGCTGGAGAGTCAGGGCCCGATCGGTGATGTGGTCGCCGACGTCGTCGAGCTCATTGGCGAGAGACTTAAGCCGCCGACAGTACTCGGCGATGGACAGGTCCCCCTGGACCAGGTTGCGAAACTCCGCGCCAAGGATGACGGCGCGCCCCGCTTGGTTGTCGCGGAACAGCAGGTGCAGCTCGGACCAGATGTCGAATGCGGTGCTCTCCGGGGAGGCGACGACGTCCAGGAGCTCGTCAGCGACAACCCCATGGAACCACAGAACGACCGTGAGGTCGTCGTTGCGCCAAACCGCGCTCTGGCGAAGTGGCGCGGCGGGCTCGTCGAGGTGGGTCTGCACGTTATGGCGACGACAGATGCAGTAAAAGAGTTTGCGCCACTTGGTGTAGTTACCAGATTCCAACTCCAGCCGGGATTGAAAGTGATGCGCGATGGATGCTGGGAGGCCGGCGGAGGAGGAAGAGCCAACTTCCGGCGGGGCCAGGTGGGGGAGCATGGCGTTGTCGAGGCGCGGAACCGGAACACTCCCGGCGAGGTGAAGTTGAGCCGCGGCGGGCGAAGCAGAAGAAGACGCGGCGAGGTGGAGGCCGGGGGCCGTCGTGGAGGAGGAAGGAGGGGCAGCCTCGGGGATGGGCTCCTTGCCACAGACGACCTCGGGCGCGAGGCGTGGAGCGGGGGCCGCGGTGACCGCGACGGGGGCCGCGGGAGCCGCAGCGGAGGCCGGGACGGTGGCCGTGGTGACCGCAGCGGGCAGGGCGACGGGGTCCGCGGCGAAGAGACGCCGGGCGGAGGGAGAGACGTAGGCAGACTCGAGGTCGGCAGAGCGGGAGCGACGAAGGAGTCGATCCATGGCGGAAGCAGAGATGAAGAAGAAGGATCGGAGGTGTCTGATACCAAGTTGAGTCGTATATCTCTCGCACACAGTTTACATTAGCCTCGATGGGCTTATATCGAGGGAGTACACAGAGGGAGAGAGAGAGTACAACGGCACCCCTGGCATGCTGGGCGTGCGGGCGCACGTAGGCGCATGAAGTGCGTGGACAATTTGGCCTAGCTAGAGACCCGGCGAGGTGGGTTAGCCACCTGTGAGCTGCTGCAGACGTGCGGTCGAACAACTGAGACCGGCAGCAATCAGAAAAGCGCCAAACCTTCATCGAGGCCGACAAAACTAACAACAAAAGAACTCAAGTTTTTTTCCTCACGTCGCCTTCCCCTAGGTGACGCCAGGGGCCCCCGAACCCTAGCGCCGCAGGCCTCCTATCGTGCCCCCCTCTGCCGCCACTGCCGCTGGCGAGGGCCGCGATGGCGGCGGGCCCGGCGCCGAAGGCACCTGGGCGGGTGGATGCGGCGAGATCTCATCTAAGGCGGCAGGAGCGGCCCTTCTCGTGGGATCCGAAGGCGGTGACTGGGGCGGCGATCCCTTGCCGCGCGGCGGTGGCCGAAGCGCCGTAAGCTGGCGGAGCGGCGGCCCTGAGATGGACGGCGGCGGTCGCGGTGCCCCATCCGACGAGGTGCCTGATCCGCGCGGAGATGGTGGCGGCGACGACTGCGGATCCAACGCCCCGATCGGATCCGCCGCGGGGTGGCCTTCCGCCGACTGGCGGTGCGTGGAGCGACCGGTGAGGAGATGCCGGATCTCCGTCGGTTTACAAACGGCAGCGTTCGTCTTCGTGGCGAGACTCCACTCGGTTCCAGCCAACCGCGAAATCGGGGCGACGTGGCTTCCGGTGAAAATCGCGCCTGACTGCGGTCATGGCGGACAATTGCGGCGTCTCAGACGTCGTTTCCTTCTCGAGGCATCACAGTTGCAGGTCATGTCAACCTGATCAGAAGGTTTCGGGGGAAACCCTAGATCTGGGTCTACCGGATCGGACGATGGCGACGTTTCGATGTCGTTCTCCCTCCTGGGGGCATTGTTTTGGAGCAAGTGTTGGCTGGACGGGACAAGAGGAGGAGCGGCGTGGTATCTGACACGTCGACAACGGCGGGTCTCAGCGGCATGGAGCAGCGGGGTCTCGCCGGTGGGCGTGTAATGATGGACGAGCGCAGGATGATGGCGTTGTCTGGCGTCGACGGTAGCTAGACCGGGCAAGGTACATGCAGCAGTACAACACTAAAGATGGATTGGTGGCAGGTGGCTGCGGCGGCCTCACATCCGGCAGGCGTCCTGGTTGAGGAGTGCACCGGACTGGTGGGTGCCCCATACCCGGCAGACGTCCTGGTTGGGACCTCAGGTCTTAGATGTTAGGTTTGGCTGCGAGGTCTGTTTGGTATTAGACCCATACTATCAGCATCCCTTCATCAACTGGATAGGAGTAGCGACAGATGTTGCCTAAACGGTGGCTTTAGTCTTACTTGTGTATGACTTTATAAGGTCTTGTGTGAATAATTAATAAAGTGGTTGCATTAAATACAGAAGCCGGGGGTCCTCCTCCATTTCTAAAAAAAAGTTTTTTTTCATGAAGGACAAAAAAGTCAAGTAACCCAACCACCACATGAAATTCGAACCAATATCTTTGTTGTAGAAAGGAATATGAAGGAGGGGTGCTACATCTTCAGTAAGCAGCGAAGCTCTCTCACTGTCGAGTCCGACCTCATTGCGTCTGTGCCAGATCCATCGTCGCCGGATCCGGCGATCAATCTCGGATCGTTCTTTGCATCTTGTTGGAGTCAATGTTATTCTACTCCTCATCTTGCATCACTGCTTGGGAGGCATTGTTATTTGCCGTCAGGGTCCAAGCAAGCTGATTCGATGGCATATCAGAACCCACGCCGGCGGCAATATCCATGGATTTCTATTGTTTGCGTTTACGGTCAACATTGATCTCCACTCATTTTGGTCGGGGAAGAGTTCTTTTCATGCCCCCTCCGTAGTATCACATCCATGTTCCCTAGACCCGTTTCCCCTACCGCCATGCTTGTACGGGTAGGTGGCCTCACCATGCATATCAAACCCTCCACGGCCACATCTAGCAGTGTTCTGAGCTTGTGAAGCCCTGATGTCTGAGTTCCCTGATGTGTTTTCATCGGAGTCAAAGCCCTTAGAAGAGGATGCCGCACCGAATATGTCTAAGCCTAACCGGTTGTGCGCGCAACTCGAATCGTCTCCGTCACTGCGTCATGTGGATCCGCGCGAGCGTGCCCCACCTGGTCCCACCCAACAATCCATAGCCTTATTTTCTCATGAGATAAACGCACCATTTGTCACTGAACTCTCGCGAGATGAGCATATTGGTCACACAAGTCTCAAAACGTGGAAAACGGGTCAGTTTGGTTTGCTATATGAACAAACGGGTCACTCTCTTCTTTGAGTCGTTTGGCGCAGCCCACGTGGCGTTGTGAGTCAGCGGTGTATATTTGCAAGAAAACCCCTAGAAAGAAAAACATATTCAGTACCGACCCCCGACTGCGCACTCCACCCCCAAACCCCGACTGGCCGACCTTGACGGTGGCTGGGTGCCCGTCGGCGGCAATGTCAACCCCGTTGGCTGTCTCCGTAGGTTGCGGCGGCGGAGAGGATGGCGAGGTAGCCCCCCCCCCCCTACACTAGCCGCGGCGGCTGACGAATCTGCGGGTACTGGCGGCGGCGGTGTTTGTGGTGAAGCCGTTGTCGGTGTGGTTGATGCCGGTGGTCGCGCTGGTGCTGAGCTTCTTCCTCAACGGCGATTTCCCTGGGATGATGCACCCGAGTATGGTAAGTTCTTCTCACTGATTTTTTCTAGGGTTTCAAAATTGGGGATATTTTGTTAGATAAGTGGATAATTTTAGGTTCAAAATTAGGGATATTTTGTCAGTAAAGAGATGAATTTGTACTTTTTTTGCAATGCAGGGGATTGCAGTGACTTATTTAGCTTAGTAATACATCACAATGGATGGTTCTGTGGTGTTGGATCGAACCGTGTTTACATGCAGGAATCAGTAGATGTTTTTGATGGCTGTGACAAGGGTACATTCTGTTGTGCGCTGGTTGATTGGATGATCAAGCAACTAGGATATGCTTTGCCATCCATGGGATTTCCAGTGTACTGGTTGGATCTAGGCAAAACAGTAGTAGATGGTTTGAGGGAGATGAACTTACAAATGCATGCATTATCTATGGCAGATTCAGCTTGTGCAAGAGGTGGCCACAATTTGCATGTTTATGTTGATCATGATAATGTTCTGGACAAACAACTTTGGGGTGATATTCTTCTACAACCAGTTGAGCTACCTAAAGTCGTAAGTCCTTACAGGAAAGAATTTCAGTCACAGGACATACCAGCTAGCAATTTGATGCCTACATTCAGTGAGCAAATGTTCAACATGATGTCAGGTGGATATCAAGATTTGTGCAAAAACAACAGATCCATACCTGCTAGGAGGAACTTGAGTACTAATTTTGTGAAAGAAGAATTTTACATGGAAAAGAAAGGGAAGGAGAATATGTTTCCTCATGTTGTACAGCAAGAAGAAGAATTTGCTGCTGTTAAAGAAGAAGATTTTGCTGCTATGCAGGAAGAAGACTTTGGTGCTATGCAAGAAGAATATTATGCTGATGAGAGTGAAAAAGAAGAGTGTGGCTATGCATCAGACTCAAGTATTGATCCAGATTTTGCAGATTCTGACTATGATTTTCAAGCTGGAGATGACACCTTGTTTGATGAAAATGTTGACACTTCTGTCCCAGATGACATAATAGCTGCAACTAGGAAAGTTGTGAAAGAAGATGCAAATGGTGATGATCCAGATGTTGTTGCTACAGAGAAATTAGAGCTCCTAGAGAGTGAAGACAGGACAAAATTTGATTTCCCAGCTTTCAACAAATTGACAGACATGGAAGACCCAACATTTAAACTTGGCATGGTCTTTTCAAACCCTGCGGAATTAAGAAATGCTTTGTCCATGTACATAGTGAAGAGCAGAGTGAAAATAAAGAAGACAAGGAACAATGCTACCAGAATTGAAGCAAAATGTGTTGAAGGCTGCCCTTGGAGAATGATTGCTGTTAAAGATACCAGAGTTGAGTGCATGCTGGTAAAGATATATGTTGGAGAGCATACTTGTGAGAGGGTGTGGGAAGTGAGAGAGTTGACAGCTCCATTGCTAGCTGGAAAATTTGTTGAAGATTTCAGAGATGACCCAAAGATGAGTTTGACAGCTTTTCAGAACAAAGTTCAGAAATAGTACAACATGAAGCCAAACAGATTTAAGTTAGCAAGAGCTAGGTTGTCATGTCTGAAAAAGATCAGAGGAGATGAAGAGGCCCAATATGGACAGCTTTGGGACTATGTACATGAGCTAAGGAGAGCAAACCCAGGCACTACTTTCTTCTTGAAAAGGATGGGTGAAACATTGAGCACTTTGTACTTATGTCTGGATGCTTGTAGAAGAGGATGGCTACTTGGTTGTAGGCCCATTATTTGTCTTGATGGAACACACATAAGGACCAAATATGGTGGACAGATATTGACAGCAATTGGAGTAATCCCAATGACTGCATCTACCCAATTGCAATGGCTGTTGTAGAGGTGGAGTGCCATGCCAGCTGGAAGTGGTTTCTTACTTATTTGAAAAATGACCTAAACATCATTAACACATCAACTATCTCTATAATGAGTGATAAACAGAAGGCGTGGTGAAAATTAAAAAATTCCTTATATGTGTGTGATTACAACATTGTATCTTCTGTCTTAACATAACATAGCTATTGTTTGTTGTGATGTAGGGTTTGATTAGAGCAGTGAGAGAATTGTTCCCTGACTCTGAACATAGGTTTTGTGTCAGACATCTCTATCAGAACCTGAACCAGCTTCACAAGGGAGAAACAGTAAAGAATCACTTGTGGGCATGTGCAAGGTCAAGCAACACTACAAGATGGCAGCAAAACATGGACAGGTTCAAGGCAGATTTTCCTAAGCACATGCTTGGTTAGATGAAAAGAAGCCATCTGAGTATTGCAGAGCTTTCTTCAGTGATTTTGTCAAATGTGACATACTTACAAACAATTCTTGTGAAGTTTTCAATAAGTAATTACCTTACCTTCTTCTCTTGACTATTGCTTATTAAATGTCTAGTGCTTACTTCTGTTTATGGACCTGCCTACTAATTAGGTGGATATTAGAAGCTAGAGAGCTACCTGTCCTGTCTATGTTGGAGAACATTGCTTGCAAGATAGGGACAAGATATAACAAAATGCAAAAGGATGCTCTACAGAAGTGGAATGGTCAGATTTGCCCAAAGATTAGATAAAAAGTTCAGAAAAATGCAGATTATGCAGCCAACTGCTTTGCTACTGAATATGGAAGGTCAACTTTCAAAGTCCTGAGCAATGGTGTTAGTTACATTATAGAGCTAAACATGAGAGCTTGCACTTGTAGAAGATGGCAGCTAACTGGTATTCCATGCAACCATGCAATAGCTTGTTGTAGGCATGAGAGGATTAAACCTGAACAGATGGTATGTAGTAGCTATTCTTTGAATGCTTTCATGCAAGCTTATGGTTCTGTGGTGAAGCCAGTGAGAGACAAGTCAGAATGGGAGCATGTTAATGGCCCAGTAGTCAAACCTCCATTTTATGAGAAGGTTGTTGGCAGGCCCTCAAGCAAAAAAAGAAGAAAAGGTCCTGAAGAAAATGAGGATGGTACAAAGTTGACCAAACATGGGGTCACTCATTGTGGATATTGTGGAAATGCAGGCCGTGCAAGAAAGGATGCCCTAGATTGAAAGAGATTGCAAGGGCAGAAGCAGCAGCAACACAAGCAGCAGCAACAGGAGCAGCACAAGCAGCAGCACAAGCACCACAAACAGAGGACAGCTCATAGGAGCAACAACAACAAAGACCAAAGAGAAGGAGAAGAAGAACTGTGGAAGAGCAAGTGGGCATTCCAATCTCCATGCCAAACCCAAACAGAGGCCCTACAATGGTTGATGAAAATGGAGATGTTGATATTCCTGAGATACTAGAGGTAATATGCAGCTATACTTACAAATAATTACAGCTTCTATAGGCAGTACTAACTAATTTTGTATTGTTTTGATCAGCACATTGAGCATGTACAGCTAGACCCTAGGAAAGATCCTAGCAATGTGAAAGAATCTATGATATCTCAGCTAGCACATGAGGTGAAGACCAAATTGTCATTGAAGTACTTGTAACTTGTTCTCTTTCTATTTTGTTCTTCCAATAAAACGGTGTTATGTCATTCATAAAATGCAGGCACCAAAAATTGTCATTGAAGAAATAGAGCCATTCCCTAGTGAATCTGCTTTTGTTGCACAATATAGAGCTAACATTCCACCACCAAGGACATCAACAGTCACAGCACAGGTTTTGAGAGCTCAAGCAAGGGATAGGTCAGGAAGAAGAAGAGAAGCTAGAGCTGCAGCTAGTGCAATTAATAGGAATGCAAACACAGCTGGCACAAGCAACAATGCAGCAGGTGTTGGAGGATTTCGGTATCTTCTGTTTGGACAGAGAGGAGGAGGTGCACCTACAAGAGGCAGAAGAGCAGGAAGAAGGGGAGGAAGGGGAGGAAGAAGAGGTAGAACAGGACCAACATATGTAAACACGTCTGGCATAAGCATGGATGAAGAGGAGATCAACAATACACAATCAGCACCACAAGATTGAGATCATGCTATAATTCAGAAATGTAGTAGTTCCAAAATGAACTTGCTATAGTTTCAAAATGAACTTGTTCTTTTAGTACTGTCCAGTGTAGTTACTTTTGGCCCAACTAATCCTTTTGGATGAATTTGTTCTTTCAGAACTGAGAAATTTTAGTACTGTTCTGTGTAGTTCCAAAATGAACTTGTTCTTTTAGTACTGTTCTGCGTAGTTACTCTCTGCAAGATAATTTCTCTGTGGTTTCTGCTCTTTTGTTAAATGAGATATCTCTTGTCAAATCAATTGCATATACTGGTAGTGCAACAACAATTGAATTTCATGCAACATCCTCACATCAGTCACACATCATAAATAGATCTCTTACATAAAATAGGTTCACAACCAAACAATAGTCTTACAGACATATGCTCACACTGGCACACAAGAAACATACATGATACATTGCTGAATAAAAGAGATGCATCATCTCTGTCTCATCTACATCCTAAACAGAGCACCTGCATGGCCATCGGACCCTGGCCCTGCAAAACCATGTCCACCACCAATGTATGCCTTCTCTGCACCATCTATTGTACCAGGATAACAAGTGAAAGTGTGACACCGAGCGCTGTTCGATTCTTCGTCATAGTCATAAGCAGGCGGCAACTCTGTTAAGATAGGGATGTGATCTATAACCTTCAGAACATGGATCTTCAGAAAATGAACAACTGTTGGCTTCTCATCTTTCAGACGACTACTAGGCGGTGAAATTGGCACGTCAGAGTTAGAGGTTGGCTCCTCATCTTGTCGTAATTCAGGCTCTGGCAGCTCCACTTCATATAATTTAGGCAATTTGTTTGGGTTCTTCATCCATGCTTCAACAACGACGAAGCACCGATCAGTGGGCTTCAACATCTTAACGAGATCGCCGCTGAGACTGCTAACCAGGTTGGTAATGAACTCGACCTCCCATGCCTCTTGCGGGAGCCCATCAAAGCTCAATCTTGTCAAAAACTTCATAGACGACTCCTCGCCACCCATCCCATGATGCCACCGGCAAAACTGGATTGTCTCGCCGCCGACGATAAGCTTGCGGGAGTGGTAGATGAGCACGCGAGTGCAGTCGTCGCTGGACCGAAACCGTACAAGAAAATTCGCCGGAGGCGAACATACCTCAACCATGATGTCCTCGCGGCGGACGCCGCATTGCGCCTCCAAAGCAGCAACCACCTGTGCCGGCAACACGGGAGGCCGGTTGCCTTCCACTGTACCCACCAGGGCACGACCGCGTAGCTTCTCCTCCAGCCGGTACATCCCAGCCGTGCGCCTCAGCACACAGCGACCGAGCTCAGGCCGCAACTCCGGCTCGCCGCGCCTCTAGCCCTCCGCCGGGAAGAAGATACTACCCTCCCTGTTCTCTGGCCGCCAGCTCTCTCCCTCATACTGGTCCATCTCGAGCGAGGTGACAAGAACGGTGACGGCTGTGGCAGATCTGGAGAGAGGAGAAGGTGAGATCGAGAGAGAGCTAGGGTTTTCCCCGAATCGGGCTGAATTGGGGATTTTGACCAGGGAGAGGATGCACAATTTGCAAAAAAAAAAAACCTTCACAATGATCCTGACAGTGGGCCATAAGCTGAGTCAGCAAGCCACGTCGGCCCCGTAACGGCTCGCAACAGGGAAGTGACCCATTCGCTCATAAAGCAAACCAAACTGACTAATTCTTCACATTTTGAGACTTGTGTGACCAATGTGCTTATCTCGCCAGAGTTCAGTGACGAATGGTGCGTTTATCTCTTTTCTCAGCGCTATACGCGGCACGGCGGCAGGAATACAGGTCACATCGTATCTCTCTCGCTCGGCCGTTCCCCACCCCTCATTCCTTCTCTCTCTCGTTCCCCATCCCGTGTTTGTCGAATCCGGCGCGCCGCCGGCTCCCTCCTCCCTCGCCATGGCCACGCATCGCCGGGTTGCTCCTCCTCCATGGCCCCCTCCCCTCTCCTGACCTGAGACGTGCTTCTCACCGGTAGTCGATTGTCCTCCGCCCATGCCCTGCTGCCTCTATCGCCAGATCCGCCATCGAGGTAAGATGGAGCAGCGTGCCTGCCTCATAGCCATGGTGGGGGATGGTGAGAGGATGTCGGGCATCGACGAACCACGAGCAGCATCATCACCACTGTGAGCAGCTCGGTTGTGGCCAGATCTAGAGTTCAGCGGCTCGGCGGCAAGGCCCAGTGAGGAGTCTAGAGCTCCTCCTCATCTTCCCCGTCGTCTTCCTTAAAGAGTCTAGGTAGCAGTGATTCCTCTCCTTGTTTTTTCTTAAACAAGATTTTTATTCTTTTCTCAATCTTTTAAGATGCATGTGGTTTCGTGTGTGACAGTGGCTTCTATCCGATGTATTTTTCATCCAGCAAGTTTAGGAATATGGGTTGATCTTATTTTGTTTCCTCTCCTGCAGTTTTCGGCTAGAAGACTGCACTTGTTTTGTCCCTCTCCATACTCAGGAAATATTTAGACACACGATTAACCATTCATTAAGCATGTAATTTAATGGTCCATTAGCAATAGAAGCCCTTCTGTCTCTCGCGCAGATGTAGTTTAAAATTTAAATTGTACAGTCTGGTGTTGATTTGACGCTAGCTGTAGCTGCAATACGGGAGAGAGAATGTTACAAGAAAACTGATATACGCTAGAATACTGGGAATCTTTGTGGGACCTGCCTGCATGTTGATTTGACGTGCATGCTAGATGTGTGGAAGAGATATGCGTTGCGCGCGCAATGCGTTAGGAAAAATCCATGTCCATGCCGCACACAGTTTCACCGCCCAATAGACAGAACACTCCAAGTGCAGGTCACAAAAACTAACATCACCCATATGGTTACCCGAAAGATTCGCGAGGTGTGTGCATGTCTCATGGAGCGAATCATAGACTTGTAGCATCGGACTTGCTTTGTCGTTAAGTAAGCAATAGCACATTAGCTTTGCACCATGATGCATCACCCTGAAAGGGATCACTAGATCAATGGTTTGAGCCATCGGGATCACATATGCCTCTACCCAGGTGCCCTCGGCCAAATCAGACAGAAGCCATACGGTCGTGCAGGCAAGTATGGTCCCACGTCCCTCCGAGTGAACCATGCAAAGGGTGCCATTGAGCTCGACCATGCGGGTCTCCGAGTTGTGCTTTAGTAGCCTCACTAGGGCTTTGATGGACCTCTTCCATTGCTCGCTCTCGAGGTCGAGGCAGATGACATGGTCCTCCTCCACCTGGGGTACCGGCACCAACCCGTTAAGGATGCACATCACACCATCCAACGTGTAAAGGAAGTATATCACACCATCTATCGTGACCACAGAGTTCTGGCGATAGCCGACATGGTCTGCAATTGGGGGTGACTGCATCCGCCTCCAATCCTCCATCTTCTGGCGCCGTCTTCCAACGTGAGAACCTATCTTTTCTTTTCTTTTCTGAGGTAATTCCAACATGAGAACATCGTAGAAAATATATTCAGGATGGTGAGAAGATCGGCGTCCAATCCTCCATCTTCTATTGCTCATGCGGCGGACCACCTTGAGCTTGCCCGACGGGGCGGCGTAGCCGATACCAAAGGAAGTATAGAACGCTCCGCCGTCGCCCATCTCCGTGGAGGTCATGAGCACTTTCCCGGTGGCCAGATCGATCACGTTCAGGACGCGGCCGTCGCGGGTGGCGCAGACGGGGCCGCCAGGGCCGGAGGTGATGGTCCAGAGGTCGCCCACGCCCTTGATCACCCTCGCGACGCTGCCGTCCGTTTCCAGCAGCCGCAGGTCGCGGAGCCCTCCGCTGGCTACGCCATGCGGCCATGGAAGGAGTTGGCGACGATGAGGAGCTGCGGCTCAGTTCGGGCCTTGTGCGCCGCGACGAACGCGGGGTTGGAGATGAGCGCACGCCACTCCCTGGACAGCACAGGAACCGGCACGCCGATTTCACCGGCGTCCAGGAGAGTATCTCGGAGACGACGTCGTTCGGTAGCGATGTCAGCATGGTCGATCGGTGGCCGGATAGAACCACCCGCGAGTCGTTGCGACGATCGCTCGTGGAGCTACGGGTTTTTTTTTCGTGGTGTAGGTGTAGCTAGGTATTTAATCAAGCTATTGTTCATTGTTTTTGAGATAGCTTACCACTCATGCCAAGTGATAGGTATTTAATCAAGCTGATCGAGCGCACACATAGACCACCAAAAGGATTCAAATCGTAATGGCATGTACAATCGTATTGTATACGGAAAGGGAAACGTTTCCTATGGTGCGCCGGACGAGCGTTTCGGCCGGTCGCGTGCGAGTCGGGGCGCGTGGAATCGGATCGTGCTGGATCCTTTTACGCAGGGGGTGCCACGACCACGGCCCACGTGGGCTGGCTGGCCCATGCCCGCGTCCCGCTAGCCTTATCCTCTCACGCAGGTGTCTCTACTTTCTCCGTCTCTCGATCCCATCTCTTCTTTTTGCTTCATGGTGACGGCGAGCCGCGGCGACCTCGGTGATGTGCGACGGAGGCGAGGCGATGTGCGATGGGGGAGCCACCACGCATCTGGTTGCAGCCGCAGCTCTGGTGAGCTCCGCCATGGCCGTTGACGCCGCGTGCTGGAACCAACGCCCACCCATGCTGGAACCAGCCACCGTGGTTGCTGGAACCGGCATCAATTTTTGCTACAACCGATGATTTCTTTTGCTGGAACCGGCATCCATACAGACTCTTCTCATCCACTCATTACCTTTAGCGAGCGGCCAAAGCAAGTTGCCGGAGAAATCACCTCTGCTTCCTCCCGCAGAACCCTGCATCTCCGGTGCCTTGCAACTCCGGTGACCCTCGACTGGACAGTGGCGGAGGCATTGCAGAACCTGCTGCACACGCTTATGCTACAACCGCTAACCAAAAAGCTTCAAACGAGATGAAAAAAGCTTCAACCAGATATATGAAAAGCTGCAAGCAATCATTGCCATGGAGGAATGCTACAACCGTTGACATAAAATGCTACAACCCTTGATGAAAAAAGCTTCAACCGAAACGATAGAGAAAGCATTAACTAAGACTGCTACAAAGAAAAATAGCTGCAACCATTGATAGAAAAGTTTCGACCGTAGATGAAAAAAGCTACAACCATTGAAAGAGAAAGCTACAACCATACACTGCATAATCAGAAAAGTTGCATCCATTATAGAGAAAGCTTCAATCGTATGTGCGAAAAGCTTCAACCGGCGTGCGTTGCCACCGGAGCTGCAATCACAGTTGATGGCCTGGTAGCCGTAGTCGACGCAATTTCGTGCAGCGATGAGCATCAACGGCGAGCCGCGGCGGCGGAGCTACAACCGGGGAGAGCTACAAGCGTCGCCGCTGCAAGCTGCAACCGCAGATGTAGTTGTTTCATGCGTCGTGGCAACGATGAGGACGAGCGGCGAGGGTTGGAAGCGGCGGCGAGGGTGGGGACCGGCGACGGGGATGGCCGGCGAGGGTGTGGACCGGCGACGAGGACGGCTACCGGAAGGGATAGGAGGCGCGGCGCACCCCGGGTGTCGTGGATTTGTCACGGCAGATGTCCTTAGTGTGAGGACTTAGTCGCGGGGCCAACGCATCTATGTGGTAGCTTGAGGGGGGTTGGGTAGAATCGAGAGACGCAACATAAGACAAGGATTTAGACAGCTTCGGGTCCCGGGAAACATCATCCGGTAATAACCCTACATGCTGTTTGAGGCTAGGTCTCATTATCATCACCAGGGAGACGCCGTAAACCGGCTCTTTGTGTCTAGCCCTAGAGATTATTGATTATCCTCCTCTCTTTGGGGAGCCCTGCCCCTCCTTATATATGTTGAAGGGGCGGTTTACATGTGAAGTCCTATTAGGATTAGGACTAGTCTATCTCTAATACAAACCGGATATAAGTCCTGGCCTTAACTCCTTGTAAGGCAAATATTCCTTTCCTCTTAAACCGGCCCACCATAGTTGAACCGGCCTTCTGGGCCTTGGGCCTCGTCCATCGTCTGATCCGCCCGCCGGGTTACCAATGAGTCATAACGACCAAGCGGGTTCTTGTAAACCGCCAAGGTCAGGGCGGGTCTTCAGATAAACCGCCAAGGTCAGGGCGGGTCTTCAGATAAACCGCCAAGTCCGGCCGGGTTAACTTCCGGCCGGTTTACGCCGCGGGGTATATCCCCGACATTAGCCCCCAAGTTTAGCTTGGATTTATCCATGGTAAACTTATGCTGCAAATAAACACCAGAACAAATTTGACAGGTTGTTCTCCGGGTTAAGAATTTTTGTAAACCGGCACCTGATCGTTCTTAAGTCCTTGTCATTTCCTTCTTCTAGAAAATCTGGTTTAACAGGCCAGCTTCATAATCAACTTGCTGACATTAGTTTCTCATAGAAAATATATTGTGAAGAATAACTCCTTTGATTCAGCTCCCAATGCTGAAAAACAATACTGGTCCTTGAAATATTCATCTGATCTTCAGCCGGTTTAAGGACGCAGAACTCGCCGATTTATCATTGCCAAGATCACCGGTTTATAAATATTGATAGCACCGGGCCCTACTTGTAACTAACATCCAGCTTGAAAATATACCTCTTATATGCCTATCACTTCTAGCCCCCAAGTCTTAAGAAGGTAGCATAGCAACAGCTTAAGACTTGTTTCAATAAATATCACCATCTTGAAGAAATCCAAGTTGTTCATCTCAATCATTAGTCAGAATTGAATATTCCACATATGTAGCCCCCAAGTGCCGGGTTGTCATGCTTGCAGCAACCTGGGACTTGTAATTGTCTGATGCTCATAAAAACTTCAACCAGTGTAACCTCCAAGGGCCGGGTCATTATGCAATAATGAGCAGGGACTTTGTAAATATAATCATGTAGATTTGAGCAATGATGTATAGCCCCAAAGGGCCGGCTCAGTAAGATAATATTGAGCTGGGACTTGATATATACTTCAACGAAAATAACATCATATGATATAACTCCCATCATGGGGCTTGAATTCACGTCCACAAGGTTAAGAGCCTTGTGCTTTACCAACTGAGCAGTGGACCCTTCAATGTAATGGATAAAAAGCTTTGTACCTTGAATTGTTGAAAGGAGCAATTGGTAGCCCCCAAGTGTCATGGTGCATGCTTGCAGCGACATGAGACTTGCATATTTGATATAATCTCAACTTTGAATAATGTAGCCCCCAAGTGCCGGGTTGTAAGCCTGCAGCGACTCGGAACTATTCCTTTAATTGTAGAAAATGATAACCATTGCGCTAAAGTGACTTTAAAAACCTTATTCATAATAATAAAAATCCAGCCATGTTGGCTATTTGAATAATATAATCCGGTATGAAAACATTATTCAATCAATACTATAATCAAAATTCAGCCAAGTTTGGCTATTTGAATAACCCAATGATTTATAAGCGCATAATTCCAATGGCGCAATCCAAATATATACTGGCGACTTATAGTCCAAAGCCAGGCCGGTTTAATAAACACCGGACAATTTCTCATCATAGACTGGCGATTTATAATCGAAAGCCAGGCCGGTTTAATAAGCACCGGATAATTTATCATCATACCTTATTCAACCTGTTTCTGCGTATAACAAGTTTAAAGTGTCCTGGCGGTTTACCGCCAGACGGGTCATAATGCCCAACATATAACCCAGGTTTATAACCAAGGCTGTACTTAAGAATAATCAAATATGAAATATATCATACCTGTGACATTGAATCATATCGTTGGTTTACCAACTTTTTGTAATAGGGGTAATAACCCAAATTTTGAGTACTGATAACTCCTTCCATATTGTGCTGGTTTATGATAAAACCGTGTCGGGTTTTGTGATAAACACCGGATTAACCATATATAATACTGGTGACTTGTAGTCAAACCAGACCGGGCTGATAGTCTCCGGATTATAACTTGATCGTGTACTAACAACTTGTAGTTGAAAGCCGAGCCGGGTTGATAAACACCGGTTTACTCCATAATAGGATGGTAACATAAAATCAAACCGGGCAGATAATCTCCGGTCTAAAAATGGACCGTGTTCCACCAATTTGTAATTTGACAGTCGAACCGGTTTAAGAATTGTCGGTTTAAAAACGCAACAAAAGAAATATTTATCAAAACAAAATTTCAAGCAAAGGCAATGATAAAATCATTTGCAAAAAGAAAGGCTTTACTAAGCTGGTCAGATGGTGTGACCATGGTCAGACGCAACCAAGCCCCCCGAAGGCGTAGCGATGGTGCCAGTCGGCCAGGTCCCCAAAAGACTCGTGGCATTACGCCGGCCAAGTGGCATGACATTGGTTCGGGTTCGACCAAGCCCCCAAGTGATTCTAAGGCCTGTAGGCCAACCAAGAGGCGTGACCGGTTCAGACTTGACCGTATCCCCAAGTGATCTGGTGGCTTTCGCCGATCAAGAGGCATTGCATCGGTTCGGACACGACCGAGCCCCCAAGTGATCTGGTGGCTTTCGTCGATCTAGAGGTATTGCATCGGTTTAGATATGACCGAGCCCCCAAGTGATCTGGTGGCTTTCGCCTATCAAAAGGCATTGCATCGGTTCAAATATGACCAAGCCCCCAAGTGATATTGATAAATTTTGCAAGGGGTAAACCGGAGATCGTTTTAAAACAACTCCATGTAACCACACATGATATAAAAGAACAGATACCCCGCTTCATGAAGCAGAAGCCCCCATGTGATCAACAATATGTCAGGCCAATAAGGCAGGATACCCATGTTTGAACCGCGCATCATGGCAGCAGGTCCTCTTTGGCACATTTTAACTATTTGCAAGAGATAAATCCTTCTTGAACCGGATGTTAAACCGGATATTAAGAGCTTCAAAGCTTTGTAGGAGACATCTTTCCCTTGAACCGGATTTTAAACCGGAATCTTCATTTTCAGCCGGAAATTTTCTGACGGCCTTTAAACTCGAACTTGCGAGAAGTTAATTCCCTTTTGAACCGGACATTGTTAAACAGGATTTGAGCGCTTCACTTTGTGGGAAAATAGATTTTTCTTGAACCGGATTGTAAACCGGATATTGAGAACTTCAGTGAGACTGACTTCCCTTGAGCCGGATTTTAAACCGGAATCTTTTCTGATGACCCGGATCTTCTTCATTGAGCCGGGATTTTGTAACTGTCATATACTTTCTAAGCCAGAAATTTTCTGACGGCCTTTAAATTTTTATCAATATAACAGCAGCCTCCGGGACCGGGTTATCTTTTCCTAAATCATCCCGGGGTTCTTAAACCGGCTGAAACTGGCAAGATTCGCTGAGTCATGTCATTGTAGCCCCCGAGTCTCAGAGGTGACTCGAGGAGTTGGCTTGAGACTCTCCATATTTGACCGTGATATAAACCGGCATAACTTGTATATCTCTGGTGTTGATAGCACGATGTGAATCCACAGAAGGTTGAGGTGACTGCGGCGGGTTGTAAATGATCCCATATGAATCGTGTCAGCAACTCGGCCAATGGTTCCTTCCAACTGGTGATTTGAAGCTTAACCAAACTGTAGTGACAGCGACTTGTGCGCCTGCCCATTGAGCCATCCAATGCAGACGGCGGTCGATAGTATATGATAATTTGCCTCCAATTTGTTGAAAGAAAACCGCGCTACCCAAGTTGTGACTTGCTCATACCCAATAACCAGCTCATGCAGACAGGTGCGGCCCGGTATATTGATGTAGACCAGGCCGCGAGAGACGGACGACAAAGACGACCGCAGCACCAGAGGCAGCTCGGACAGATGAACCGGACGCAGCATTATAAGCCGGTGCGGACAGGGAAAATCGGCACCGGTGTCGTAAACTGGCACGGACGGGCGAGCTAATCGCGGGTGCGGTCCCGGCACGCTGATGTAAACCGGGCCATAGGGACGGCGACTTGCTCACGTTCATTCACCGAGCTTGATGGCGTGGTCAGATGCTAGCGCATTATAATGATGGTGCGAGCTATATATCCATGACACAGCCATAGCTTTTGCAGTGAACAATTGTCCTGCATAAACAATATTGCAGACCAAGGCAAAAGGTAAACTGTTCTTTGACAAAAATAATATGTGCTAAAAATATATTTTTGATGGATATCACCTGATGTGTTTAGACCAAAAATAATCCGCCATGAAGTTGATGATCAGTAGGTGAAACTGAAATTCCTCACGGGTGAATCGGCCGCGGGAGTAGACAGATAAACCGGCCACGGCATTTGTAAATCAGTGCAGACGAACAAATTGTCCTCCGCGTTGTAGTGCGGTCGGGCGAGACGGCCTGATTTAATCGGATGACAGATGATCTTTGCGCGTCCATAGTTTAACTGGGATACGGAGCCCCAGCAGCAACATGAACATGCTAATCCGCGGATCCAGTATTCCGTCTGGGCAGGGCCGACAGAAGCAGCAGCTCAAGCTGGTGGTTCACGGGCGCAATCCCGGTGGCCAGCTTGCGGCGGTTTGGTGACAGACTCTGACGGGAGCAGTGACCTGAGGCGATCCGGCGCTGCAGCCAAGGCGGCCTGGAAGTGACGGGGACGGATTGCAACCAGGTCCGCAGCGGTGGAGGTGCCCTGGCGAGGCTCTCGGAGGCCGCGACGGTTGTAGCAGAAGAGGCTCCGATAGGACATGGCAGCTCAACGCGGGACAGCCCGGAGGGCGACCGGGCGGCTCACGGCGCTGGGCGACTCTCCCGTGAAGCTCACCGCGCGGCAGCGTTTCATAGCACAGAAACCGAGAAGAACCGTGGCAGACTCGGAACTGCAGCAGAGGAAAGCGAAACGTGATCGGGCAGGTAGCAGAGGAAAGCGAAACAATGATTCCTCCTCCGGGTCGTGGCCGCTCTCCTTTTTTTTTTAACATGGCTTCCCACGTCTCAGTGGATATTGGAGTAGTACTAGTTGATGACTTGATTTTGATCTTCACGCACAAAGCAGCAGCGGCAGATTGATTTTTTGCCTCGGGACTTGATACGTACGGATCAGCAATTGCAACCAGGCGGAACAGCAACGACAGCTGCAGCTTTTATGGATTTCCACTGGGCATCACAGTGGAACAGCAAGGACGAGTGCGGCTCGTGCAGAAGATGTCATCTCGGACTCGACGGATTGAGACGACGTGACGGCCACGCACATAGCCCTAATTTTTTGTTTAACCTTTAAACCTCACGGATAAAAAATCTGATCCGACGAACTTGGAACTGATGCGGATCTTTTTAAACTGGCGCTTCTTTATCCGAAAAATTGCGAGTTCCTCGATCCCTAAAAGAGATCCCTCCAAGAAGTCAACACCACCGTGCGCAGGCCCCACGGTGGGCGCCAACTGTCGTGGATTTGTCACGGCAGTCATTATCATCACGAGGGAGACGCCGTAAACCGGCTCTTTGTGTCTAGCCCTAGAGATTATTGATTATCCTCCTCTCTTTGGGGAGCCCTGCCCCTCCTTATATATGTTGAAGGGGCGGTAAACCGGATATAAGTCCTGACCTTAACTCCTTGGCAAATATTCCTTTCCTTTTAAACCGGCCCACCATAGTTGAACCGGCCTTCTGGGCCTTGGGCCTCGTCCATCGTCTGATCCGCCCGCCGGGTTACCAATGAGTCATAACGACCAAGCGGGTTGCTTGTAAACCGCCAAGGTCAGGGCGGGTCTTCAGATAAACCGCCAAGGTCAGGGCGGGTCTTCAGATAAACCGCCAAGTCCGACCGGGTTAACTTCCGGCCGGTTTACGCCGCGGGGTATATCCCCGACACCGGGCGAGGGGATCAAGCCCGATGAAGAAGAAGCTGGGGCGATTTTTTTTTTTTTGCTCCAGATCCAACCGCTGCGTGGCTCGCATCGAGCGGCTAGGGCTGGACCGGCCGAAGTTTTCGGCCGGTGCGCCGGTGCCTAGCGATGCCCATACGGAAACTATAATCCCACTACTGGTTTTGGCACAATTTGGAAAGGTATTTGAAGGTAAAGCACACATATTGGAAACCAAATTTATTTCTCGCTTATAGCAGACCTAGCATGTTCTCCACGAGAGGTATGTCTCACATTAAGAAAGACTGAAGGTTATCTCTCGTCGAGTGAGAATAGTATCAGGCGCGCACAAACTTTAAAACCAGGAAGAAATGGGGGGCGCCGAGGGATCAATCCCTGGCCTCCCGGCTGACCACGCGTGCTGGTAGCCACTCGGCTCGCCAATCGTTTTGTGATTAGCTAATTCGGTGCAACATAATTTAGGCGAAACGAGCTGTTTTTTCACTGGGTTTTCCCAGGCTTTTCTATTTTCCATGCTTTTTCATCAGTTTTCTTTCTTTCCCGGTTATATTGTTTTTATTTGTTTATTTTCTCATTTGCATTAGCTTTTTTGCTTTTCATTCTTTCTTGCATTTTTATTAATTTCTTTCCTGGTGCTCATCAGTTTTCATTTGTTTTGCATTTCTTCCTTCTTTTTTATTTTATTTTGTTTCTTCTTTTCTTTAATTTATTGTTCTCTTTTGTCTACATTTTTGTATATGTCAACAACATTTTACTAATACACATTTAACACTTTTCTAAATAAATTTAACTTTTTTTAATACATGAACAACATTTTACTCTAATACACATTTTTAACATTTTTAAATGCTTGATAACCATTTTTCAAATACAAGAACAAAAAAGTTTGAATACTTGGTCAACATTTTTCCTATACACAGTTTTAACTCTTTTCAAATGCTTGATCAACAATTTTCCAATAAAAAGATTTAACTTTTTGGAATACATGTCAAAAAAATCTATACGCATTTAAATTTTTTAAAACACTAGATTAACATTATTCAAAATCTTGTTCAATGTTTTTTCCAAATGCTTGATTAACATTACTATATACATGACCAAATTTTTTTAAATAAAATTTAGTACATGGTCAACATTTTTTCTATACACATTTAATAATTGTCAAATCCTTGTCTAACATTTTTCAAATACTTGTTCAATTTAAAAAATCTTGATTAACATTTTTACATACATGATTTAAAAATATAGTTTTTTTAATGCATGATCAACAATTTTTCAATACACATTCAACACTTTCTGAATGCTTGATTAACATTTTTTAAATACTTGTTCAACATTTTCTGAATGCTTAATTAGCATTCTTTAAATACGTTTTCAATATTATTTAAATACTTGTTCAACAGTTTTCAAATATTTGTTTGAACTTTTCTAAATGCTTGATTAACATGTTTTTATATATTTCTTTAACATTTTTCAGTTAGTTGTTCAACATTTTTCAAATGTTTTTGTAGAGCGATTTTTGTAGTATCTATATTTAGAATATCCTAAAGTATTAAAAATAGTGCAAAAATAAATAAATAAACGAAAACAGAAAACGTAAAAAAACAGAAAACAGGTTGTGGCCTCCCGCGCGTGTGGCTGGGCCCACCTCGCTCGCCCCGAGTCATTTGTTAGTCCGAAATCACTAATTAAGGAGTACTCATTGTAAAGAACATTCCACTTTCCCAGGTCGCGACAACTGGCGCACATGCAGCGCGCCACTTGTTGCAACCTGAAGCTTTCCCTTTTTTCATAGATCTGTTTATTTAAAACGTCTTATCTCTTAAACCGTGCGTCCAAATCTCGAACCGTTTTTACTTGGATTCCTCGCGTCGAGATCTTCAAAACTAGATCCCATGTTGATAGGTTTTGACAAACTTTTTTTTAGAAAAAACCAGACGAAAAAAACCGGGCGAAAAAACCGAACCGGGAGCACGGTTTTTTTTCCTTTCTGAAAGAGGCATGCCCGTGCCTCTCGCGAAGTCACAACCGTGCTTCTCGTGGAAGCAAAACCGTGACTCTCATGAAAGAACTGCGATGCCAAGTTTATGAAGTTCGCTCTCTAAAAATACATGGCAAGTTAAGGGAATTTGTAATGGGCACATAGCAAAGTTAGGAATTGTGTACTTCAAAAAAAAGATGTCAAATTTTAGGAATTTTCTACGGATGCATGGCAAATTTAGGTATATAGTTCTCTAAAAACATGGCAATTTTGTGAATTGAAAATTTTGCTATGGTTGAAAAAAAATTGCCATGGTACATTTTTTTGCCATGGTCCAAAAATCATGGCAAATTACCTCCATAGATCATGCTAAATGGGGATAATTTTTTTTTACTTGTATCAGGACAAGACATATCATGGCAAATGTACTACCCCATTATCAAAGGCAAACGTTGTATTGGCTAGGTTTGATTAAAATCATGGTATTAGCTGAAAGAAATAATTTAGCATGTAGTCATTAAAAAATGTTTTACAATTTGACATGCGTCTTGAAAAAACAAAAAAAAACAGTTTATTTATTTCCATCAAAATCATTGCAAAAAATGCCATGTACTAGAGGACACAATTACGCTAAAAATTGCCATGTATGTGTGCACGCGCGCACACAATCTTATCATTGTCCTTCCAACTACTAATACAATGCCCGTGTGTTGCCACAGGCTAGAATGCATATAAATAAATCGAATAAATGATTAAATCCGTCCGAAGGTCGAAACTCATTTACTCCTCATATGTTCGTGTGTGTTCGGATAAACTTGTGCCCAGCTGGCTCCGCAAAATTCAACCGTCTGTACAATCCGAGCTCCCCCAAATCCAGCCCATGTGTGTGTGGGGGGGGGGGGAGGGGGTGTCCGGACTATCCACCATGTTATCTCCAACATGTGGTCCTAACACAAAACCCTTTCATTTTTTTGTCGGACCCTCCCTTTCATGCTCGATTTCACGTCATAGCGGGACAATTCTCGCTTGAGCCCTCTACCTTTAAAACGATGTTACGTACCTCACATTTGCCAAGCCACCCTCACTTCTTCAGGTCGCACTTCCCCACGGATCATCCAGGAGTCTTCTACCAACCACCCCTCTATCCGCTCTAATCCCTCCCATCCGTATTCGTGTCGACCCGACACCGCCATCAAGGGGGCCGAAGCGTCCATCACTCGTGACGCCTTCGAGCCAAGAAGACACATCCGGTGTCTCCTGAGCCATTGTCATCGTTGTGACATGAAGTTGAATGTCGTCCATGACCACGAAACAAAAATATAATGTCCATTGTCAGGCATGGAACTGATACACCGATGTGTCCATTATTGACTCTTGAAGTAACCAACCAATGAATTTAACCTTCTACTCTAAACAAAAAATTCTATGACTTGATGGGAAAAAGAAAAGAACCGCTCGCTCATGCAATTTGCTGCAAAGCCATCTCTAATGAAATGCTATTTGCTACATTATTAAATAGGAAAATTATTTCGATCAGCCAGCCATAACTCAACAGACCAATCTCTAATGAAATGCTATTTGCTACATTTTTTAAATAGGAAAATTATTCCGATCAGCCAGCCATAACTCAACAGACCAATCCGAACCCACATTTTCTAAAGTAAAGAAATTATTTCCCTTGATCGATCAAGATGCCAAAGTGTCGTTTGCCCGACTGTTATGTTCCTACACACGCGAAGCGAATTATTTTTCAAATCAAGGAATTAAGAAAAGGAAGAATATCATGATGTTCGTGGCACTTGCCAGGTATGCCATGCTACCATGGCATTGTCTTTTTAGTCTCTACCCACATGCCGAGTTGAGAAATAATCTTCAGATATACCCACTGCTAACACACTCGCGTACATAATGGCCCTTGGCTGATTGATTTGGCTGTCTGTTAACACAAGCACACAACACACAAAATCAGTCAATGGCCACACGTATGCATTGTTTACTTTATTTCAATTGTGATGCAATCGTGACACCTACTCGCCCCGTCTGCTCGCCCGTCACGGTAATTGCCTACTCGCCGCTGGTGCCAACCGCTCGACCTTGCCACCGCCGCTCACCACTCAATCTCCACCGGCTGCCCATTGCCTCTTGCGCCACCCGCGCGCTCACTCGGCCCAATGTTGTTGTTTGGAATGCGGGACTGAAGGTAATCCATGGACAGGTTAAGTTTTAGTTCTGCTTGGCATCAATCTTTGGTACTTGTCAATCCATCTAACGCACAAAAAAATCGACTGTCACACCCTGATTTTCATGCCACAACACTTAAGCTAATAAATCATGATAAAATGTGGTTTGACAAAAACTTTTGAGTGTTTTTGGACTTTGCTTGATTTGATTTTTGTCTACTGTTTGCAAGTGCTCTAAAAATCAAATAAATCCTCCAACTCATATACTTCATCTCCTTGCTCCAAAACCTTTTCCCAATGATCATGCCATGTGTATAGTGCAATATAGTATTTTCTTACAAAAATAATTTGGCAAATTGTATTTTCAAAAATTAGTTTTCCAAAAACCCCTTGATTAAGGTTGTACTGCAAGTACTTAATTAAGGGTAGTAAAAATCTTTCCAAAAATATTTTTGACTCCTATTAGATATAGGTTACCCAGAAACCGCAAAAATATAATTTTAAAAGTTATTTTCCTATTTTATTTAAAGGATTTTTCTTAAGGCCAGAAATGGTCATTAATAGGTTAAAATTATTTTAAAGCTTTAAAAATATTTGAGAAAAGTTAGGGAGACTCAATGGACATATATTTTCCATATATATGAGTTTCAACATATGGTCATGATCAAAATATTGGACAAAACCTCCCAAAACCATTCCTGCTCATTTCAAGGATTTGAAATATTTCTATAAGAAATATTTTCAAATAAATCCAGGAAAATTCTAACATGTCACATATGACATTTTTTATGATCTTGCCAAGTACCATGTCATGGAGAATAGTATAACCCCATGAAACCCTCTCAAAACCACTTTTGTCCTTTTTCAAGGTTGAACATTTTTGCACTGTCAAACATGTCCAAATGCTCTCAAACTTGGTGCACATGCTCAAATGGTGTAATAATGCATCTAGACCAAATGGCACAAGTTGGAGAGAATGTTATCTTGATCAAAGTACCCCAAAACCCTTTCTGTCCAGAACCAAATTTGAACAAGTTTACATTGGCAACTTTCTCCTTTTGATCTGAATTTTTGTGGACATGTTCAAATCCCCAAATGATGACACTACACCAAGTGGTGCATCAAGGAGAATAGATTTGCATGACTAAATCTTGGTAAAGCCATTTCCGCTGATTTCTAGGGTTTACCAAAGTTACATTGACTACTTTTCCCAAATGAGCTCAAACTTGATGGAACACCCTACTTCTATGTGCCATTTCATCCAGTTAAGTTTCATGTCAAATGAAATTAAATTTCTTGCCCAAACCTACATGCCAGCATCCCACCTAGCATCTCCCCACCCCAGGGCATCCAAGGTAACCCCAAGGCACAAGGGGACATGCCTTGGCCCTTTAAAAATGGCCATGCCAGCCATTTGCATGCTCCAGAGCGCGCTACAGTGCGCCCAGACACTGTAGCCGCCCTCTGCCCGACGCCTCCGACGACCTCGGCCCTCCCCCTCATGTCTCCCGAGGCCGCCTCGACGTCCTCAACACGCTACGAGTTCGGGCCTCTCCTCTCTCTCTCTCTCTCTCTCTCCCCTGGCCGCCCCGAGGGCGACAGAGCGCCGCCCAGCTCCGCCACTCGCTGACCTCGCTTGGGACCCGCCTCGAGCTCGCCCCCCGCTCCTTCTCTTCCTTCCAAGTGCCCTAAACCACCCCCACAAGCACCACTGACCCCTCCTCACTCACTCCCTCGACCTCCAGAGCCATTGCCGCGGCCGCCCGTGCACCCCGTCCATGGTGAGTCACGGGCCGGCTATATAAAGCCGTCCCAGGCCTCCCTCTGGATTCCCTTCGCACTCTCTCATTCCCAGTGACCCCCTGGACCAACCCACTCCCCTCCTCGTGCCCTCCAACCACCTCCATGGCCGGAGCCGAGCCATCGGGCTCCGCCTAAATTCGGGCTACCCCGAGCCCCTCCTCTCCCCCTAGGTGCACCAGCTCCCTCATTTAACCACTGCAAGGCCCTATACCCTCTCCGTTCATCCCCGGGTGCGCCGTGCGCTCACGGCCAAAGATGGTCGACGGCCTCCTCCGCGACCATCCAAGCCGCCGCCACTACGGCCCTCCTCGGCGCAGGTGAAGCACCTAGGAGGATGCGGCGCAGCCTCATGAGCACGCCGGTGGGCGGAGCGTCGCCAGAGACTCCCTGTAACGCCGGCAGTCACCGTCGGGGCGCCTCCTCTGTCTCCCGTCGCGCCCGCGCGGGAGGTTGAGGACGAACCTGCCAGCGGGCCCCGCGTGTCGGCCGGCCAACGAGGTTGAGCCGCTGACGGGTAGGCCCCATTCCGGTTAAGTGGAGACGGGCTCTGCTGCTGCCGCTTTCGCTCGGGGAAGGCGTATTCGCCCCGAGTACGCCTCCTGCGTCGACAGCCCGCGCGCAGCCGAGCAGCTGGGCCAGGCCCAGTACGCTGCCCCGCTAAGTCTCGCCCAATGCTCGCTGTTGCCTCCCAGATCTAGCCCGTTTGGGTAAAAACCCTTTTCCTTTTTCTTTTCTGTATAATTTGTAAAATCCATAAATAGTTCAAATTAACTCCAAATTTGATGATTCAAATTTCTAGTAGTTTCTAAATTCATTCCCTATCACATGGTGCTACTTGCACATTTTTCCAGAAATATTTCTTTCACAAATAATTAGCAAATCCTATTTTTCCATTTCTTTGATAAACTTTAGAAAATCACAGAGAGCCCATTTTTTATCCAAATTCCATGATTCAAAATCCTAAATGTCTATAAGTTCAAAACTTGGTTTTTGAACATATTTACTAATACTTTCTGTAGCACCTCAAATAATGGTCTATTTCTTCATATATAGCCAACTTTGCAAATTCATAGAGAAATCATTTGAACTCCAAATCCAATGAAACCAACTCCTAGATGCTTCTAAAATCATCCTTTGTTAAATGGGTGCCTTTGCTCATTTTTCAAAATAATTCGTCTGTACACTTCTTGCAATTCCATAAACCCCTTGATTCCATCATATCGAAATGTTTAATATCCATAGATCCACTTCCAATGAAATCACTTTGGTCATCCCTCATATGACCAGAGGTATCCAAGAAAAGTCAATTTCATATTTTTTTAGAGCACATTTATTCTTGCCTTGTTGTGTTGCTTATTGTGATTGTTTCCGACGTTAGTTGCCGAAGTAGACGGAGTACTTGGAGGAGGACCAGAAGATCTCAAGACTCTGATGAACCAGGCAAGCAGCCCTTTGACCATGTCTATGAAACCCTTTTTATGCATGTCATATAGCACTTTATTATTGTTGCATCGGAATCATGATGAGATGGTAGCCACTTTGCTAGGTTGCCTTCATTTCCTCCTTGTTGATACTTGCATTGTGCATGACCCTACCTTCTTATGAGGGTTATGCCGGTGGGAGTAGATAGGATGCTAAAGTAGTGCTACGCAAAAAGGGACGGGAATATGCATGGTGATGGAGACAAAGTATTTTCAAAGGACTTTTCGAAAACCCCGTCGGGTGCCACTTATGCCCGGGGGAGATGATGAGTTTGGTAACTACTTGATGACGAAGTGGTGTACCGAGGCAAGAGTGTGTGTTGTTTTTCAAAAGGGATTGGTTTAAGTTGCGACCGTTATTCCAACCTTACATGCGCAACCACTCTACCCTTGTATGGGAAAGGGCATTATTGATTACCTAGGCCGATACTAGCTTAGAGCCCGCATTACTAGTGACAGGAGAGTTGTTAGTGCGCTCTCTCGGGACGGGGTCGTGCCAGGTAGGGCGGCCATGACTGTTTTCACAGGGCACCGGATACACCGTTGTGTCCCCTCTCGGATGTTACGATCTCGAGTGAGTCTCGTATGATGTACATCATGAGGATACAGAAAAACGAGTGGACTCCTTGTTAGTGTCGTCTAGGGAAAGATAGTGATCGGGTGCTTACCCCGGGTACTTGAGGTACCGCGGGTCGTGGATGACACGGAAGTTCCCCGGATGGGTAAAGTGTGCAACCTCTGCAGAGTGTAAAACTATTCGAATAGCCGTGTCCACGGTCAAGGACAGTTGGGTAACCACTCTTGGGCTACGTCCACATGTTCAGAAACCAGTGAGTGTGTGTTTGGATAAGTGGGAAGAACTACTTGGGTCAAGTCAAAGGACTTGACATAGATGAGTTGGGTTGGAGCCCACTCCCTTTATGTTGATATTTGTAACATGTCCTCTTAGTTACTTGAATTCTCCTGATGCATACCTTACAAGTTGTTGAACATGTCATTGCACTCAAACTAGCTTTCCGCAAAAATTTACCTATATCATGCATTGTTGTATCTTGAGCCAAAACATGGGTTGCTTGCGAGTACATTCAAAGTACTCATTGGCTTGCCACTGGTTATTTTATTGGCCAGGCATAAAAGAACAGGATATGAAGAAGAATACTTTGGTGACAAACATGCGAGCTAGGACGCTTCCCAGTCAGAATGCCTGTAGGGTTAAGGCAGATGGCATGGGTCCAAGTTATCGACGAAGATTTCCGCTGCAATGTTATACTCAAGACTTGACCATAGTGGTCCTACTTGTGTAATACGGTATGTATGGATGTAAGACTCTTGTTGTTCAGTTTCTGTGTGTTCAGTGAGCATTGATCTCTGGGATCACTGTACACGTGCATTCGGTGATCACAACTTATGAGTAGGGGTCCCCACATCGACTCTCAGATAGAAAAGTGATCTAACTCATTTGTCAAGTACCCTGCTCTAAAAACTCTGTGACAAATGAATCTAGTAGAAGTAAAAATGGTAAGAAGCCCTCAGCTCAAACTATAACATAGCTAAAATTAATTAATTTAACCATTGTGCTTCAATAGTTGGAACACTGCAGTTTTATTTATATGGACTTATACTAAAGACAATTTAGGCATGGAAGAGAAAAACATCACCTCCAATCATTAACATCCCAATATTCTGACGTAGATTTGGCACTGACTTCTCTAGATGAACAATGATCCCAATGTCCCTCTTACTGGATAGCAAGTCCAATGTCAATGGCAATACACAATAGGGAGCGGCATCTGAAATCTTGTGGTCCATAGCAATTTGAGTCCTTCTCAAGAACTTACCCTGCTTTGATAACCACATATGAACCAACCATAGAAGCGTGAAAAGTGAATGCATTATTGGTGCATATAGAGGACTACATATCACATTCTCTTGCCATCTCTCAAACTGTCACATCTCGTTACTTCTGATTCCACGCTGTTCTCTCTCAAATTAATTAGTGATTGCATCACAACACAACGGATTATCTTGATCAACTCCTAACAGGATTCAAGTCAGCATTGAAATCTACAGGAAGATCATGGATCAGTAATCTGAGAAAGGAAGGTCATGACAGAAATAATCAAGATGCTATAATCACTTGATATATAAGCGTGCTGATTACATAGTAGTGTAAAAACAAATGATTGGAACAATACAAACAGAACTGAAAATTTCCTGTTAAGTGAGGAAATCGGAACTATTGTTCAGCTTACTAAAAATCATGCTTCATTTAACAACATAAGAGATCAAACTAAGTTCACGTGGCTTCTGTTCAAGAAAGAGTTCAGTAGTATAGTGATCATAATTGTTCAGCACAAGAAAAAGAAGTGCATGGCGGTTTTACCAGACAACGCGGCACAACCGCACACACATGCTGATCAGCAGCAGGAAGCACACAGCGTCACAGCGATACACAGCGGCAGGGGCATACCACGCACACATGCGCAGCAGCAACAGCCACACGCACACATCAGCAAGCTAGCGCGCATGCCAGCGGATATAAAAATCTCAATGGCGGCCCGTCTCCCTCAAACCTCCTCGGCAACCCCACTGAACTTGTCACCTCATGCCCCTCCTGTCTCTCTCACTCTCCCTTTCATCCAACAACGCCCTGCCTTCCAGCCATCGTTCTCGTCTTTCTTGGGTTGATACAAAAAAAAAAGGGTAAATAATTGGATGCTTACTTAGCATGTTGTAGCAACCTTATAAGTGGCTCAATGGGACAAGCGCACGAAACATTTCAAAACATGCAGCGAAGAGTTGCCAACTGTAGTAATTTTCTTAATGTATGTACTATTAGTTGGCAAAGGAAATTGATTTTGTGCCACCAAATGAATGCACATCATCTCGTCCGCTTATTCTGGATGGCTAGAGATATGCAATCCTTTTGCCGGCCAATTGACAATAATGCCTGAAGCAAGTTTATACAGATACATAGCAATGGACATCAAAAAATGATATAAGGAACTAAAGCTAAGAGTACCCCCCCTATTTCTTCAGTTTCGGCAGATTCCTCATCTTCAGCATCTTGACCATATTTGTCAAGTCGTTATCAGGCCTAAGCCTGGCTCTGTTGTTGGCTTGGCTGCTGCATGCCACAACCATTATATAGATTAGAGCAAACAGAAGCAGGCCCTAATTAGTCCAGAGAAAAAAAAATAGAGGTAACACATACCAGAAGTCCAGCCACAACCACAACCAGAGATAACATATCATTGCAAGCGGATATCAAAAGAACAGGATCCACAGCCAGAGGCTCGGGATAAACCAAATGCAGCGACCGTTAACAAATCCAAATTCAGTGTTAACAACAACCACTTATATATATTTGGACGTACATAGAAATTAGATATTTCCTAATTGTTTGCATAACAAAAAACATACTGACTGCAAGAGAATGAAAGACTAACCTATTGATGAGCACAACAGTACATACCATCCCATCATGATGTTGCCATCTCTCACACTTGATGATTGCATCTTGTTATTTCTAACATATACACCATCGGGCAATTGCTTTATTATAAATATATTTACACAATATGATCAGAGAAACATCAAGGAGTCGGATGCTGGTGCACAGATTCTCCTCAAATTCCGCATGCAACCCTTGTAGAGAAGAACGACATATTTTCTTAGGTGATTTTTGATCGAGCTCCTACAAAAAAATTCAAAGAAATCATGAGGAGCATGGAGCCAAGCAAACTAATCAGAGTAAATCATGAGAGGAGAAGCCTCTCAACCTACTACAGGGAATCGAGTCAACATTAATTCGTGTAAGAATTAAACCGTAATGTAGATCAACAACCCAGTAGTTGATAAAATAACCCTAGCGAATGCCAATTGGATTATATAAGTAAGATAGAGACATCGAAAAAAAGAAAATATAATTCAAAGAGTATATATTCTATTTTCTTACTTGACATCACAGAGAATGCAAGTCAAAGATATTGCGATACATCTTACCCTTCTATAAATTGACTGCAAGGCACAATCCCCAGCAAAATATAAATGAATTGCTCCTATGGTCCAAGTATTGCATAAATAGTTATATACAGACTATTCCATAGTGAGCATAAACATGGCATGTACTACCAAAATCCCTTTGCTATGGAGCTTAGTCTGCATGTCTATTCGTCTTTCTGTAAATCAGTTGTGGCCAAGATGTGCTGACAGCTCACCAGCCTCTCCCCGTTTACCAATAAAACCAAAGCAGCTCAAAGCAAAAAATAAGAACATAGATATATCTACCTGATGTAATTGCTTCTAACTCCAGAGTGTTGGTAGAGTCGAGAAGAGAACACCCAACCAATGTTGAAGCAGATCGATCTGCAGTATTTGTTAGGGACGGCACCATCATTAGAGGTCCCAATTGTAAATCAATCTGCAAGAGATGGAGATGCGACTGGAAGCTTACGGATTCGATGCATCAGAACAGCCATGGCCCATGGGCAGAGGAGAAGTGCCGGCAGCTGGGGATCTGACGTGTCACGGACATCATGGGAAGAGGAGAGGCGGCGGCAGATCAAGCCTTGGGCGTGGCAGGCGAAAGCACACTCACCCCTATTGCACCCTTCCTACTTCCCCGTCCTTCTTCTCCTACCTCTCCTCCTCCCTGGATCCTCCTCTGTCTCTCTTTTCCACAAGAAAAATCGAAGCCCCGCCATGACCTTGAGCTCCCCCTGCCAACCATGGAGGCCCACCTCCACCTGAAGGACTTCGCGCTGCTGCGCCGGATCCGTCCTTCTTCTGCGCCTGCTGGATCCCGCGACCGCCGTTCTTCATCGAGCAGATGCGTCATCCCCAGCTGCTCGAGCCACCGCGTTGACCTAATCCAGAAGCTACTTTCGAGCGCCGAGGAGAGGGCGGCGAGCGGGCAGAGGTGCGGCTGCGGCGGCGGGCGCGTTGAGGTCGGCCGTGGCGGCGAGCGGTGCGGCGGCTAGGGGGATTTGGCTCGGCCTGGGCGCGGGTCAGGGTCGAAGCGAGGAGGCAGATGCGTACGGTTATTTTTTCCAGCGAACCGTTTTTCTGGCAGATTAATGATGGAACCCGACGAAAAAACCGACGAAACTGGGAGGTGGGATCGTTACTGCGGTGGAATTGGAAGGTGGGAGGGAGGACAAAAAAACCAGGAGAGGTGGGATGAAAATTAACCGTGAAACGGAGACTATCAACTAAGACATAGGAGTAGAGACTATTCACAATTAACTACAAGGAGATTGAAGAAGGAATGCATGCATTAATTTATTTTATCTAAACATAAACCTACACAAATCATATGGAGAGCAACTGTACTAGAGGCCAGCCAGTTTAACGCAAAGGGCGGCTCGCTTCCCCACCGCTCATTAGAGGGGAACCACTGCCTGATGCTTCAGCCGGAGGGGAAGGGTCCCTACCTCGGACGAACCAAAGTTGGTTCTTGGGTAAGGGGACGATGGTGGCCGGAGAGAGGGCAAGACACCGGCTGTGTACACGGCGATGCCTCGGCGGTGGCCTTCCTGGGACCCAACCGGCGGCGGCCTCTCGTATTCTACATCTGCTCGATGATGGCGGACGTGTTGGCCGCCACCTCGTCGCCATCCGCCTAGCTGGCTTCTTTCTCCGGGTGCATGGCGCGGCTATGCGCGCGTCGGCAGCGGATGGCGCGGTCGAAGGCACTGTAGGCATCGTCGGCAGCGGTGATGATGCCCGTGCCGCCGTGCCAGGATGGAGCAACTCGCCACTCCTCCGCGAGCTGGCTTCGAGCGGCGAGTTGTTGAACCACGCATCAGCTTGAAGTGGCAACTTCATCTGTCGGGCTAGGCGAGGGAGGTGAAGCAGCGAGCTACCTTGCTCATATCCGTCGGGCTCGGCGGGCCACTCAGTTGGCTTTTATGCCGGAGAACTGCTCTTCCAGCTCGTCGGATGCCATCGAAAGATTGGAGAAAATGGTGAAAGGAGGAGATGGAGAGAGGCGAAGTGGTGTGATTCTTCCCCGGCGTCTGCCCTTGTTTAAATAGAGGGCGGACGTGAGGAGCCTGCCCGGCATTGTGTTTAATGCCAGCCCGCTCGTGAACAAACGTCTGTCCAGAGTAGATTTTTGGGCTTCCATGCGGTTCAATGGAGGTGTTTAAATGCGGCGAGGAGGCGTGTTCAGCCGGGTATGCAGCGGGCGGCGCTCTCGGCCGGCGCGCCGCTTCAATGGCGGAGGCAGTGAGAGGTCGCATCCATCCTGAGCCGCCTACAATGTGGAGCAGCATGCTCTACAGCGGCATGAATGCAGGCAGCTGGACGACGGGTGGAAAGCACGAGCCGGCGGAGTGAGAGGTTTTTGGTGGGTCGGGGCGGTCAGAAGCGGACGTGATAGTGGTCCGGACTTCCGTAAACCTCCCCCATGTTTCTCACTGGTTTGCGGAAGAAAACATGTTCAGACCATGTCACGGACCGATACAGAATAACGTTGGATGGCTTCCACAGTCCGACGGTTGCAAGAGGTTTGCGGGTCGGCGTTGGAGATGGCCTTAGAACAAGGTCTTTTATTGTAGCTCCAATGTTGTCTTTTAGGAAGATTATATAATTAGGAGGACTTATGCACTTTTCTCCTGCCCGGCGGCGCATCTGGCGTGGTTGGAGCTACAAGATGGGGCCTTTGACGATGTCGCAGTGTTAAAAAAAGAGACCAACCCAAGGACTAACTCTTGTTGGCATTTTTTTTATAGGAGAAACTCCGCGAGCTCCGCGTGTTTAAGCCGGGACTCGAACTTGGGTGGGCTCGCGGCAACCTCAGCTGCCCAACCAACGGGTCGACACCCCGTCCTCACGATGTCGCAGTGTTAAGGGAGAAGAGCCGACCAGGGATGGGTTTGGGAGGTTTAAATCAGGTAAACATTTTTCCACAACAATATTACTATTAGCGACTATTTCAGCTCTCTCTACTTTCTCCATCCTCAAATTCACGGTATTACAACAATCAATATCTACTATCATTACTACGTTTTTATCGTCATCTCTTCGTCGAATTAGTGCATCTATATAAATTATCATTATATTTGATGTATTGAGGACACAAGAGACTCTGCCTTCAGTTCGCCCTCTCTGTGGTGCAACGATGTCTAGTAGTTTTCGGTCGTTAGATCGATCATCATTTTGAGTTACCGCTCTCCGGGTCAAAGTGGGGGAGGGGATGGGGCATAGGGAAGATGGGTTTCATTTGGATTATACTAACAAAGCTTATCCAGCTCACTCCTGTGTTTGTGGTTTATGAATCTGATTGTAATTTTTTATGACAGATCATGAATAGTAAGCAAAAAAATTAATAAAAAGGGATTCTATTACAAATTATTCTTGCATTATCGGAGCTTGGGAGGTAAAAAAATACCGATGGATCTCGTGCCTCAGGACCGAAAATGTTAGTTGTTAGAGCATCTACAACTAGACTTGACAAATCTGTCCCTCCATACGCATGCGGACGCGTTCATGGATAGTGACGGGTTGCATCTTAAGTTTTTCTTCGCACAACCGGACACCTTAGTTAGCAAACCTTAAATCCATACAAAACACATGCAATGTACGTAAACAATGCAACGCACATCATCCGGTTATTACATCATGACATACCATCGAACTATCAAACTTTAGCATGTTCTACCTACATATTAGCTATGGAGAAGCTCATCCACAGTTGCCCTTGCCCTTCCCGGCGCCTTTTCCATCTTTATCCCGGAAGTACCGGCCAAAGACGCCAATGGATCCAACCGGAGTTGAGTGATCCGTCGATGTCTTCCTTCTCAACTTTCGGGGGCAGTCCAGCCATGACACGGACCGCCCGGTTTTGCTCTTGGAGAACTTCCTCATATGCAGAGCGCGCGCCGCCGCATCTGCCGCCGCCATATCGACAGCGAGGCAGGTCTCGGGCTTATCCTCTTCTTCCAACGGCCCGGAGATGGGGAGGCTGCCGGACCGCGAAGATCCTACCCCGGTAGATCGAGTGTCCTCTGCGTCGACACAATGGATTCACACCAAAAAGATCCCCCATCGGTCAGGCGCAGTCCTCCCATGAGCGCCGAAGGGCAATGCATACGACCATAGCATCCTCCAACCCTCACTGGACGATACCCCAGTCGACGGATCCAGACTACTCGATGTCTGCTGGAGAAGGCCGGACGGGAGCTTGGGTGGCAAAGTGGACAGAACAGGGACAAATATATGTGAGGTTGAGGTGAGCCAGAGTAGACCACCACTGACGTGGTCCCGAGCTACTCCATATTCGCACTAAATTTGGACTGAATACGAGGGATGCCGATCAGCCCCGAGTGTTTGAGGCAACCGTCTAGATCACTTTTCTTTATTGGTCACTGACTGCGTTTAAGGAGGAGGGTTGAGGCAGCCGACTGTAGATGCTCTTAGGAGGCCGCAGGACGAACATGACAGAAAACAGTGACCTCTTTTTCTGCAAACGAGCCTGCCTACGTGCAACTTGTCCTGAGCACTATGAAGCATACGACTTGAGACACTCACAGATTCAGAGCCATGCCAAATAAAAATGCTGGAATAACCAGATATTCTCTTTCAAAGCACACTCTAAATAAGTCGAGAATTTAACAGAGGCAACCACAAAATTTACTTGCATGACTCCAATATAACCAGAAACACGTTATAGTACAGTTGGCCAAAAAGAACAGATCCCGACCCACAGAACAAGAGTAAAAAAACACAAACAGGTCTTGAACAAGAAAAACGCTTCAGGGAGCCGCACGCGTTCTTCTTATTCTCCGAGTGTCAAAATCAACCTCAAATAGATAAGACATGTTCCCACGCAGTTCCAAGTGTTCAGGTGCCTCTGAAGGGAATACATACCGCCGCAAACCCTAATCTCTGCTTTGCCTCAAAGGTATTACACGGAAGAGGCTACTCCCCTCCCAGCCAATCACATGAAGTCGAACTCATCGGGATCATCAAAAGATGCCCCTGGTCGGGCCACAAAGTCCTCCTCTCCTTTCTCTATATGGAGCTGCTTCTTTTTTGCTCCTGCAGATTTATCGCAAACATCAGCATAGAAGGCATATAAATAGTAACAGCATTCCCACCCTAGCCCTACATATTATGTTTGGCTAAAAACAGAAAGTGCCTAGATTAGGCCCAAGAATCTCACCTCCTTTCTTTTTGCCTGCTGCAGCTTCTTTCTCAGCCTTGATCTTTTCATTGGCAATTGCCGTGACGGAGGAGGATATTTCTTTCGCATCCGCACCTTTCAACGGTGTCATGGAAAGTCTCATGACATTCTTAAGTAGACCCATGTAGTGAAAGCTTTTCTGTATACATGAGCCAAGGGTGTCAGTTCCTGAAGGAAAGGGAGTCCCAATACAAACCAAACAGAGAGCTCTGCAAAACGTTGAACAGACCTCATAGGGGCGAATTTTGTTTGCGACAAGCTCAGCATATTCCGCAAAGTCGCTCTCAGACTTAGGGATGAAAGTCTCTAGTGACTTTTCACTGCCGTCCTTCTTTGCAAAAAGCTCTGCTGTTGCCTTAAAGTCAGCTTCTTCCACTAGCCTGTAATAAGTAAAGCATCAGAGTGAACACACTGAATGGTAGGCACATCGTACCAGAAGGTCACAGTAAGAAAAGAAATAGCAATACCTTTGTTGGCGAAGCTTCTCTGAAATAGGATCGTCAAGAACATCATCTTCCACTACTTCAGTACTCGTTGAGGGCTGTTTGCCTTTTTTCACAGCAGCTTTAGCACTAGGTTTTGGAGCAGGCTTTTCAACAGGTGGTGGCTTAGGTTTCTGCATTGTATGTATTACAGAACCAGTGTTGAATCAATGACAATTCAATATTAGTAGCACATATACCAATAAACATGAAATTTTGGTGATTAATTTGCACATCAGAACCAGTCATACACAAAAGAGCATATATATGGTCACTGTCAGACAATTCACCAGACATATACTTGTTGAGGCGAAATTAATAGACCACGCGAACAGACAGAACATAATGCAAGGACACAGCAGTTTGATTTTTTAGGGATTCCTCTACACATTAAAGTGACATTATGTTGAAATTCATGTCAACAATGAACACCAAGGATTGCTTGGCAAATTTCCAGCAACAGTACAAAATCATTAGGGGTGGAATTAATGTTTGGCAAGTGGGTACATGCCACGCATGTCCCTGATAACCCTCAGATTGGATGTTACTTTCTAGTTTCACATATTTGCAGTGCTAATAATGCCCAGAAATAAATGAAAAAAATCTGAAAATAACCAGGTGATTCCCTTTTTAAACTTTCTATAAAATGAAGAGCTACAAAAATGTGGGCCAGGGGGAAAGGGGGGTTATGTGCACTAAAAAGTGTGCAAATCTTTCCAGTACCTCTTCCTCCTCTTCCCAAGATTCTTTGACATCATCTTCATCCACATCTTCATCTTCCCAGTTACTTTTAAGAGGTTGAGCTTTCACAACAGGTGCGATTGGTTGAAAATCATCATTCTCTGTAAACACCCAAAAAAAATAGTAAGTGTTAGAACAAACAAGCACCATAGATTCAATGACAAAAAGTGAAGATTTCAAGGCTTCATACAACCTGTTCTGGTAATGCACTAAAGTTGTCTTTAATAAAATGTGGCAAGCACCATCAGATATCACTCAACCTCCCAAAATAAATAAATTGTACAAACAGGATTTTGGCTGAATTCCTAGGTCCCAGACCCGCAACATCGCATTAATCGTCAAAATACTGCGTGCGCAATGATTTGGCTAAAAAGTCCGAACAACATGGGACACATTTTGTAGCACAACTAAGAACAGCACAGGCCATCGCAATAATGTAACATGTCAAGGGCTGCTCTACGCAAGCATAGTTGCACATGCAAATTCAACTGTCTAGTTTCTAGGACGAAAGTAAGAACCCACCCTAAATGCTCTACATGTCTTCTAAATTGCTCGACAGATAAAAGCAGCATAAAATACTTCACGAAAGCACGAAATCATTACGCTGTAGTACTGATGAAACAGAAACATGCAGAGTGCTAACTGATTACAGGCGGCGCCAGGGCTAAGAAAACAACAACACACAGCCTGCGCCTGGAACTGGTCGATGTACTCCACAGAGCTAACAAACAAGTGAACCGTAGAAATGCCAAAAACCCAAATTCCTAACGATTGCGCCCAGAATCCTAAACGCGCTGGGGTCTCAGCAGCAACGTGCCCCGATCTCACGCACAATCGCAGCGCCCAAAATTCGCGATAATCATCGCACGCAAGCCGCCCATTAGGCCCGCCAATCGCCCGACGGACTGGTCGCGCGGTGGCGAAACAACCGACACCTAAGATTCGGCTGGTCAAGGGAGGTCCGTCGGTCGCAAAAACGAACTACCCGCATCGGCAACGAATCGTGCATCGGCTCCGGCGAACCGGAACCCGCAGATCGGGAGGCGCGGGAGAGAGGGAGGCGCTCACCCCAGTCCTCCATCGTGGGGCGGAAGTCGTCGAGATCTGAAGCGGGTGGCGGCGGCGACGGAGCGGCGAACGGACGGGACGGACGGGGGAGGGGTCTAGGGTTTCCGCGGCGAGGCGGCGGCGGCGGCTGGTGGCGGGGGAGGGGAGGGGCAGGAGGGAGGGTTCTGGAGGGGAAAGGATTGACGGGTCGGGCTCTGCCTAGCTGGCTCTGCGTGCTTGCCTGTTTGGGTCGCCTTCTCGGCCTGCCTGGCTCGTGGCTCGTCTCGTGCTGCGTTGGGGGGAGGAGTGGCGGCTTTCGCACCGGGCGATGCGTACACACGACGCGTGCGCGGAGACGAAACGGAACGGATGCGGTCACGAGTTACGTCCGGACGTCCCACGGTTAGTCAACAACTTTTAATAGAAAATTTGGCCCTGAATTAGATTCTCGCTTCACTGGCAAAACTGATTTGAAAAATAGCTGTTTGTTTTCAATTCATCTTTTTCAAACAGAGTCCAAGGTACTTCCTCCGGGTCCACGGACGGAGCCAGAAAAATTGTACGAGGGGCCAATTGTTGCTGCACCATCGTTGGGGAAGGCCAGAATAGGTAAAATCCAAAAAAGAAAATTGTTCCCAAAGCGTTTGATTAGTAGCTCTAACAATGTTGTTTTATCAATGTTGGCCTGGGCCATGGCCCAGCTCGCCCCCCTGCTGCCTTCGTCCTATTCAGGTCAAACAATAGTGCTAGTTTTTTTTTATCCCTTTCACTTTCTTTTTCATCTTACGGTGTGTTAGAAAATCAAGGTGCAGCGGACCAGTGTATACTGGAGCATTTCATAACCAACGGATCCATAAGCCCGTGCATGGAGCATATACGACCGTTCTAAAATGCCTTCTGTTTTGCTAGTTGTTGCAAAAGATACAATGCATTCTACCCTGGAAAAAAAGATGCAATGTAGTATTCTGATGAGATCAAGGAGGGCCTGTTGGAATATATGATGAGAATGCTAAGGGTAGTGAGGTGGGTCAAAAAAAGTTGTTGCAAAGATGCCAATCATGATCCCATTCAGTCTCCAAGGTGTGTTTCAGTTGCAAGGCACCTGGAAACCATAGTATACCAGTTTTTATCCATTACTCAATATCTGGGGAGTGCTGCCAATGAGCTTGGTTTCTTCCACGTTGAATTTGAAGACGGGAGTTCTAATCACCGGCTCCATTTTTATTCCAAACATCGCAGGCCGCGCCATCTTTTTTTCCAAGGTAAAACTTGTATTACTCAAAACTATCCAGGGTTACAATCACGACCGGCAACGTCAAAGAGTTCATCAGGACCCGATCCAAGCCACACAACAGTTTGGCATTGTGATCGTCCAAAGTTTGCCAAAAAGTGACTACCATTATTTTTGCCACGCACGACATAAGTAATACAAGAATTACACTCGATCAAACTAGTTTTGATCTACTTTATCAGGAAGGCATCTTTGATCTATTCGTATCTCCACTCTGAATCATCCTCACTGCTTCCAGCTATCTAATTCAACGTCAATAGGAAGATTGCTCCATTGTAATGCAAGTAAGAGGCCCTCTCGGATGCCCATGATCTCCGCCTCAAGCACATCATTACAATCAAACAAATATCTACATGAGTTGAAGATAGTACCGTCGTCATGGTCTCTGAGTATCGTACCTGTTCCAGCTACTCCATTTAGCACAGATTCATCGGTATTCAACTCCACTCGACCAACTGATGGAGGAACCCAAGGGCTGGGATCAAGACAAGCTTGTCTCAGAGGAACTGGAGCCAAAATAGTTGTCATTGCTCGTCATCGTCGACCCCTTTGTGGCTCGCATTGTAAAAGCGGCATGCCTCTTCGGCATTGCGCTGGAGATCGGGAAAGGCAGTTGGCGAGCACCAAACTTGAGTCAACTCAGGGAATGCGTGGTGTTCGAAGATACACTGCAAAAGATATGTGATGGAGGCAAATCCAACAGACCTCGGGTAGGGGGTCCCAAGCTGGTAGCCTTGGCACGATGGTAATAGAGACATAAGATTTACCCAGGTTCGGGCTCACTCGAAGAGATAATACCCTACGTTCTGCTTTGGTTGTATTGATTTGGTGAGAGTAGAATTACAGGTTGATCTACCATGAGATCATGTGTGTAGGAGAGTTGGCGTCTACGGACCTCACTCCTTGGCTTATATATAGATCCCAAGGTGCCTAGGGTTTACACATAGGTTTGTCACATCTAGGGATAATCGTGACGTAGACAACCTCTAAGTCTTGGAGTACGCGCCAAGTCTTTAGAATCTTCCATCTTGGCTCTCCTTGGCCCCGACGAATGTAGCCCACTGGTTGATAATCTTAGGAGTCCTTGGCCGACCCATATGGTCGGGAGCCGGCGTGGCAAGCACCCCCTAGTTTAGGACACCACCACTATTGTACTTATCAACTATGATTCTGAGTTTTTTTTTCAAGTGTGCTACCACCAGATTCAATATGGTTTGATTGAGGAACTAATTCTTCTTTCTAAGAGGTAAACTGGCTTTATTTTAAAATTATAATTTGAGAAAGCGTATAACATGGTGAATAGAAAATTTCTCATTTCTATGATGAGACCTAGAGGTTTTAGTGAGAAGTGGATCAATCTAATCAGCTCCTCGTTATTCAAATGATCTATTGGTGTCAGAATTAATGGCATCAACAACAATTTCTTTGAAATGGAAGGGGGGTTAGATAGGGAGATCCATTTCCTTTTTGCTTTTTAATCTTGTTGTGGATGTATTTACTACTCCCTCATTTCCTAAATATTTGTCTTTTTAGAGATTTCAAATGGACTACCACATACGAATGTATATAGACATATTTTAGAGTGTAGATTCACTCGTTTTGCTACGTATATAGTCAGTTGTTGAAATATCTAAAAAGACAAATATTTAGGAACGGAGGGAGTAGAATGCTTATTAAATCCGGCATCAACAACAATTTCTTTGAAATGGAAGGGGGGGGGGGGGGTAGATAGGGAGATCCATTTCCTTTTTGCTTTTTAATCTTGTTGTGGATGTATTTACTAGAATGCTTATTAAATCCGCCAGATGTCGTCATGTTGCTAGTTTAGTTGTTGAAATAAACTAGCAAGAGGGTATATGCCATTGCAATCTAGTGAATTCAAGAGGGCATATGCCAACAACCCCATTACTAGTTCAGTTGTTGAAATAAACTAGTCTAATGCAGATTTAATAATTATAGTTGTCAAGAACCCCATTAGATTCAAGAGGGTATATGCCATTGCAATCTAGGGAACTGTTTTCGTATTGTCATACTAGGGGCATAACCCCATGGCTTCTTCAATAGATCAAATACAAAAAAAATACTAGGAAGAGATGATTTGATTCCAAAAATAGTTTACTAGGGTGAGGTGCAAAGTAACAGTGCAAAGCTCACTATTCCTAACATAACATGACATATAAAATCCTTTGTCATGCCATTCTTCTGATCATAGCTACGAATAGTGCCGCCTTCATCAACACATGCAGGAGGATTGCGTGCATTCAGACATAACATAGCAAGAAAAATCTCAAGCACAGAAGAAGAACCAAGATGATTTCATCTGCAAATCTAGCACTATGTTTCTCTTTATCTCCAAGGATCTAGCCTAGTACCAATAATCCAAATACAACACAAGAAAAACAAAGCTCTTCGTCGATCACATCAGACTAACGAAACTATCTGTCTTCCAAACTAAAAAGGGCCTAGACTGCTTATTTACAACCCCCCAAAAGAAAACTGGAAGGAATTAACAAACTTAATGAGGTTACCGCACACCAACTACCCTAAGACGACTTGAGGACCGCGCCTTCCGTTATCTTCCACCCTCCTAGTCCGGTGAAGGTCATCTCATACCGGGTGGTGTACTTCGTGTCGTACGAGTCGTTGTTCTTGGGGTCGGTTGCGTCGATGAGCTCGCCTGCCTCCTCGATCGTCGCCTCCACGGTCGCTCGCCGTCCGTCCAGGGAGACGGTGATGCTGTCGATTGCCACGTCGGACAGTGTGTAGTCCCAGAACCAGCCTTTGCGCTTGATCTCTGCTGCTCGGTCCGTCCATACCTTCAGCATGTTGCTATCAAGAACCTGTGGGCATCAGGGAAATGCCCGTTTTCAGTTAGCATCGTAAGGGAGATAAGTTGGCAGTGGAAATAACTCTCGAGAAATTATGCTGAAACAATAGCAGTGTTAAATGCCAACCCAGATAAGCAGGTCAAGTATACTTATGAACAGTGAACCTATATGACTATCCAAAAGTGCCTCTGACTGCATAAGGTATCTCGTGAGTGGAAGTAAGACCAGCAACAGAAGACAGCCGGCCAAAGTTTTGAACCTCACCTCTTGCAATGATTCCACAGAATGATCTGATCCCAAAGCCTTGGTTTTGATACTCTGCCACTTGCGAACAACATCTTCTGCCAGCTTCGCATCCATTCTAGGAATCTGTATTGGCTCATCTGGAGCATCATCTTCAATAAACAAATATGTAAGGATTTTATTGAGTATGACGTGAATTATAAAATTAATACTCCCTCCATTTCAATATAATATAAGGTGTATTAGTTTTTTCCAAAGTCAAACTTGTGCATGTTTGACCAAGTTTTTAGAAATAAATATCAGTATCCACAATACCAAATTTGTATCCTTTTTTTCGAAACGGAGGCATAAGATTTGCTTCATCTATTAATTAAGAAGAGAATATAGTTTGTGATACATGATCCCTCGATACAAAAAGTTATACTCTCCCATTATTATTTTCCCTAATTTCTTTGTGCCGCGGTAACCCAAAGCCTTGCCTCGAGCTTTATGATGTTGAGCAAGATTGGAGGTGGAGTACTCTTGTGACAGATATCTGGGCGTTTCTCTTGTTCCAAATAGTCCAACTGACGAGCATGGTTAGAGACGCCAACGCTTTTCTATTGGCCACACACTTGGCGGAGAGGCTAACCCATCAGTCCTTAATTGAGAGCTGCAGTTGCCAAGAGGTGGTGTCCAATTGCCCAAGGTGAATCCATTCATTCGCCAAATTCGGTGAAGCGGCATTTGAAGAAAAGATGCATCCCGGACTCTTGTTCTCTTTTGCATACAGGACAAAGGCCATAATTTGGCCAACCACGCTTAGCCAAACTGTCAGCGGTCCAAATTCGGTCTTGAATAGCCAACAATGTGAAGAATTTACTATAGGTGGCGCCCAAGCCTTCCAAGCCGTGTGCTCCATGGGGGAGTAAATATTCCCAAGAATTGCGCCGAGTAGGCGGAGGGAGCCATGTAGTGGCCATTAGTCGTGTGCTTCCATGTGATGTCGTCTTGGGCCTTTTCTTCAAGATGGAAGTTGCCAATGAGCGCCCAAAGAGCAATGAATTGATGGAAGTGAGCCATGGAGAGCATGTTGGACATCTTGATTTTGGAAACCCAAGCGTTCCCATGTAGCACCTCCCGCATCTTCTAATTCTTGCATGTTGATGCCTCATAAATGAGCAGTGCAATTTCCTTGAACTTATGGTCTTGCACCCAAGGTGCATCCCAGAAAGGGGTTCTCGCACCATCGCCAACTGTGATAACTGTGGAGGCATAGAAAAGGTCAAGATCCATCTCATCACAAGGGTTGCTCATTCCAACCAAAGATTTGGTCGGATCTTTCCATTCGTACCATGCCCACCGCAATCTTAGTGCCCTAGCAAACTTGTCGGTGTTGAGCACCCCAAGGCCCCCACGGTATCCCAATTAACCTTGCACTTGGCCCCCAACGTCTTGTTAGATCCGACCCATAGGAACACCCTTTCGAGCTTGTTTGTGTTGTGGAGGGTGCTTGGAGGAACAATGAGGGGAGTGATGTAGTACACCGCTTAGGCGGAGAGCACGACTTGACAAGGGTAGTGCGGTCGATGGTAGTGATGTTGTTTCCATCGCAAGGAACTAATTGGCCGCCACCTTGTCCTGAAGGAATTTGAAGGTCCACCTTCTTGAGTTCCCAAACCAAAAGCGGAGGACCCAAATACCGCATCGGAAAGGAAGCTCCCATGGCCGACCAAGGTTGAGAAGGTTGCACCAAATGGGGACCACCGAGCTCTTGTTGAAATTGGTAGCAAGACCCCAAAGTATCTCAAGATGGTGGAGAGATTATCAATGTCTCTCTTGATGAGTGTCATAAACACCGCATCCGCATAGAGAGAAGTTTGCATCATGGCTCCTCGGTCCCTAATCTTGAGGAGAAGCCCTTTCCTAGTTGCCAATACGAGGAGTTGTTGGAGGGGGTCGATAGCAATGACGAAGAGGAGTGGAGATAAAGGGTCTACTTGCTAAAGACCTCAATCGTGCCTAATGTGTGAGCTAGCCACACCATTCAAAAGAATCCTGGACAAGGAGGTGCAAAGCAAGGCGGTGATCCAGTCACGGAACTTGCTCAAGAACCCTCTTTTTTGGAGGAGGTCAATGATGTATTCCCACTTCGCCGAATCGAAAGCTTTACGGATATCAAGCTTGAAGAGGAGGGACAGTGTCTTCTCTTGTGAACTTTACGCACGAGATTACGGACATACATGAAGTTGCCGTGCATACTTCTCTTTATGAAAGCACTTTGGGCGTTGGAGATGAGGTCATTCATGTGAGGGCCAAGCCGAGTAGCAAGCACTTTTGCAATAATTTTTGCAACCGCATGGATGAGGGTTATAGGTCGATAGTCTGAGATGTCCTCTGCCCCTACCTTCTATGGCAATAGCAACATTAGTCGCATTGAGCCAATGAAAGTTGGCATTGTGCAAGTTGCCAAAAAGGTGGATGGCCCTCATGATGTCATGCTTGACGATGGCCCAACACTTCTTGAAAAAAAAGGGTGAAGCGATCCGGGTCGGGGGCCTTGTGGCACGGCATAGCATCAATGGTCGCCTTCACCTCCTCGGCAATCGGCTCCTCCAAGCCACTGAAGTCATGCGCCTCAAAGTTGAGCTCCTCCCAATTAAAATCCTTCGCACTTGGGCTCCCTTTTCCCATGACCTCGTGAAGCGGTCATGAATTATATTTTCTTCTTTTCATGCTCGGTGACCCAACCATGGTTGTGTTTGAGCCTATGGATGTGGGTTTTTTCTTCTTCTAGCATTTATCCGCCGGTGGGAAAATTTGGTGTTAGCATCACCATCCTTTAAGTTGGACATTCTTGCACATTATTTTTTTCTTGTCCTCTCAAGAATCGATAAGCTTATGACCCTTCTTTTGAGCCTCGCAAGAAGGTCATGCTCTTCATTGGAGCGTTGGCTGTCTTCTTGGAGCAATGTCAAGATGGAGGATGACAAGGAGGGCTACGTGAAGATGGACTTTTGCCTTGGAGAAGAGCACTCGACTCCATTCGGAGAGCCTAGCCCCGGTCAACTTGAGCTTGTGGCGCAACACTTGGTAAGGCTCAAGGTGGTTGGAGGGTTCATTCCACGATTTGTGCACGACCTCTTGAAAGCCTGGAAGCGAAGCCCTAAAGTTTTCAAACATGAAAGTTCGTGGTCTTCTAGGATCTGTATCATCGGCGAGCAAGAGGGGACAATGGTGGGAGGGCGAGGTTGAAAGGGCATGAAGGACATGAGTGTTGAATTGAACATCCCACTCGGAGTTGCAGAATAAAGCGTCAAGCTTGCACAGAGTAGGGTTGACCCTCTCGTTGCTCCAAGTGAAGCGCCGGTTTTGAAGGTGAATTTCGAACAACTCACAATCATGAAGAGCAGCCCGGAAATGATTGATGCGGCTTCTATTGATGTTTCTTTTGTTTTTGTCCTGCGCACGGTGTATTTGGTTGAAATCGCCCGAGACGAACCACATAACCCCGCATGGCGGTTTTTGGCCGACAAGCTTGGCAAAAAAGCGTCTTTGCAAGAAGGATCAGTAGGCCCATAGACCGAAGTGAGCTCGTAACGCACGCCAGTGCCACCAGTGTGTTGTTAAGCTTCATGCACTAGCCAACGCAACCAAAAGTTTGAACTGATGGAAAGGGCTAGGAAATCCACATATACACTTCAACAGCCCCTCTCACGTGTGACACAAGAAGTCAACACTTGAATAGACTCGGAGTTATGGCTCAAGAGGCCTATACGTGGACACATTAGGGGGGCAGCAGCAATTTTTGGTTAGATTGCGAAAGCCAAGACTTGAACTCAAGACCTTAAGCTCTAATACCATGTTAAGCTTCATGCCCAAGCCAACGCAACTAAAAGCCCGAACTAGTGGAAAGGGCTAGGCAATCCACATATACACTTCAACGCGTGTAACATGGTCCAGAGACCGTAAGAGGTGGTGCTGATGTCTGAGACATCCACCAGTATTTTCATATTTTATCTATTAGGTATTACAGATGTTGATATTTTACTCCATAATCTTGGTCAAACATACAAATGTTTGACATCCATGAAAATTGACGCACTTTATTTTCTAGAAGGGAAGGAGTATATAAGTACTATGATTCCAGAAACAACTCTGTATATGGATCAAACAGTTGGTACAGCTTTGTTCAAAACGTCAATCCAAAGCTGCTATATCGAAAATGTAATGTCATTAGATATCACGCATGCCCAGTAAACACATGATCAGAGCTTTTTCCTTTTTTTACTAGTTGGAAATAAAAGAGTGTCTACTTACCATCAACTGAGTCAACAACATTAGCAACTGTCATGGACTCATGCTCGCTTCTGATAGCGGGGAGCACCTTGTTACGAGGCAAATACTTCAGGCCTAATACTGTCAACAGAGCAAATAATGCACTGGCAGAGACAATCTTCAGTGCAGCACTTTTGGAATCATGGATATCAAATCCCATAATATTTTTCTGGTCAAATTTACTGACAGATTCCTCAAGGCCATCATTAGGATTCTCCATGGCTGATCGATCTAGCTGCTCTATCAGTGGAAAAATCTTGTTGAATGCTTGGACAGCACTTGATTTCACGGTACCAAGAGCAGCTGTAGCTTGAGCACCGAGTTTTGCTATAGCAGCAGCAGCAGCCAAATGAGAAGCACCACCACCTTCCATCATTTCTAGGTAGCTTAAAACCTTCGGATCATCATAGTAGTCTCCAAGTGTAAACTGCATGCCTCGAGTATCTCTACTCCTAGGGAAAACCTCTGAGACAAGCCAAGTCTCCAAAAGCTTACACAGGCCTGGAAGAAGATCATTCTCCTGCTGGTCGATGGTAGAGTTGTTCACAATAAACTCTACAATTTTGGGGTCTCTATGTGCTGAGGATTCATTATCTATCGCAAGCCAAATTCTGCAGTTGCTAATGTCTCCCACAAGTAATGAGCAAAGTGCCCTTTCCAGTGCAAGATCCATCTCATTATCATAAGCATATTGAGAACCTATATTGAACTTCTGGAGCTGTTCGAAAAGATCATCTGCCATCATGATGAGCTCTGGCCTTTTACTTACAATTGCTTGAGCAACATTTGCAAGTGCCACGCTATAGATTTCAAACCATTCAGGCGGTATGCTATTCGGTGTTTTTGAGAAGAAATCCATCTGTGATTTGTAATACAAATGAATCAACACATTCTCAAAATATGTGCTACATCAACATGAAAAGGCTACTGCCTCATGAAAATGGTGATAATTACAAACCTGCTCCGCTGATGTCATCTGCAGAAAGGCTTCATTCATGTAGGCTTCACGCGAAAATCCTCCTCCAACAGTAGCAATACCTCCTCTACCAACACTCCACAAAATGTTTCTCACACCACGAAGACCTTCTTGGCGTTCATTCTGATGTTTTTCATCAAGAGGAAGGGCAAGAAGCTCCAAAACACAACGAGGTGTGATCTCCTCCAGAGTTTCATCAATTTGTGAAAGCAGACCAGGTGCGAGATTGATTGCCCCGTCCTCCTAAAGGATAACATATATGTTAGTACTGCTTCCAGACGATCTTTCTTAGCAACATACAGCACATGCATTCATGCTGGTCTTCACATATTTATCTAAATCTATCCAATTCAAATATCGTCCCAGTGAAAATATAAATGCAAAGACCATTGTTTTATGGAGTCGCCTTTTTATACATTTATCTTGTATAGCTAGACTTGTACATTTTATTATACTACTTATAAAAACTTATTTAGTAGGATCTGTCCCTGCTCTTAAACATGGAAGCAGAAGTTTGACGCATCCTACTAAAAGAAATCACATACGGAAATACTAAAGGAAAAGGCGCTGCATCTTATTCTTATGCTTACCATAAGGGGACTTACTTAGCCAAATAAAATCAAAATTAATACTCAGCATTAATACCAATTAGATCAATCAAGACTACATAATATACACAGCAGTAAAAGAAGAAGAAGAAAATGTTTTAACCTAAGTCAACATGTAACACTGGGATTAATAAATAGGTGTTTGTGTAAAGTCACCATACACATGTTAAATCTGCAATACTGTCTGATGGTAAAAACAGCTGACCTGCAAGAGCTTGAGAGCCCTTTCAAGCACCTCACAGCAGCGGATTACATCTGGAGGGCTAGCCGCCATAGCGTCCCTTGATATGTCCACATAAGCGAGCGCCATTGCCAACACCACATCCTGCTTGAACCGCTTGGGCGGGCGGTCCTCCAGTAAGTGCTCTCCAATTGCAAGCACTGCCTGTGCCTCCCCAGCCTCCTGAAGGGCACAGAGCACACCTGGAACCTGCTTGGCAAGGCATCCAATTTAAGCAGAGACCAAGTACATGCTAATGCTTTCTGAAATCCTGCAAGATCCAAGTGCACCGTTTACTGCCCCTACAGCCTCACCTTGTCCCAAGCAACATCCAGTGTGAGCGCCGCGTCACGGTCCTCAGAGAGCGCGCGGTCATACTCGGTGCGGGAGCTCTGGTTTGTGAGAGTATCATGTGCAATCTGCAGTATTTGCCGACGGCCAACAAGGGTATCTGTGCTGTAGCCGTACTGCGGTGGCTTGGCCGCCCGCGCCTCGAATGCCCGCCTGACGCCGTCGCTGAGGAAATGCGGCTCTGCCCCGAGAACCTGAGCAGAGCAAGCCAAGCAATCATTTCCCACACTAATAGAATGTTGCAGAAACTTCACATCCCCAGTTCACTTATCAGCGAAAAGAGGTCATACTTTCATGGCAAGGCAAGCCAGGCAATCATATTCCAAACAAATCAAATGTTCCAGAAAATTCATCCGTGGTTCATTTATCAGGTAAAAATGGGTCTTGTTTTTGTGGGATTGGCTGAGGATAACCTAGAGAAAAGTCTATAAAATGGACACCCTAATCACAATGCTGGATGGCACAGCCGTTGTACCACACTGTATGGTAACATTTCAAGGACAATGTATTTCGCCTCTGTCAGATGGATATTGCTAGGTTCAGTTAAATCAGGTGAGATATTTACCACACTAATAGAAACATCACATCCCCAGTTCACTTATCATATAAAACAGGTCATACTTTCATGGCAAGCCAAGCCAAGCAATCATATTCCAAACAAATCAAATGTTCCAGAAAATTCATCCGTAGTTCATTTATCAGGTAATAAAAACGGGCTTTGTTTTTGTGGGATTGACTGGGGATAACCCAGAGAAAAGTCTTCAAACTAGATACCCTAAGCACAATGCTGGATGATACAGCCGTTGTACGACAAAGTATGGTAACATTTCAAGGACAATGTATTTCTCCTCTATCAGATATTCAGATAGATATTGCCAGGTTCAGTTAAATCACGCGAGATACGTACCTTGTAGAAGTCGACCTGGACGGGAAGGGAGCGGTCGGCGGCGTCGGGGAAGAGCGGGACGCAGGGCACCGCGGAGACGCCGGCGGGGGCCGCGGCCGGCGGGTCGGGCGCGGCGGCGGCGGCGCTGGGGAGGAGGTGGAAGTCGGCGAAGAGGCGGTCGGCCCAGCGGCTGGCGGCGCGGCAGGCGAGGGCGGAGGCGGGCGGGGGCGGCCTGCGGCGCGGGCGCGGGAGGGAGAAGGCGAGCGGCGCGGAGTTGGGGCGCGCGAGGAGGTTGTGGAAGCCCTCCATTGCCGGCGGCGGCGGCGGGGCCGCGGGGAGAGGGGGGGTTTAGAAGGGGAGGGGAGGGGAGGGACAGCGGCGTGCGCCCGGCGGCCTGCCTGTGTCGTTGTCTTGTGCCTGTCCTTGTTGGGTGGAGTACCACTGTAGTTCGGATCCACTGAGGTGAGGTGACTGATATTGAAGGCCCTGAGCTCTTTTTTACACACTGCAAAGTTCCACGTGAAATAGTCGTGGGACTGAAGGCTAAACGCGCGCTTCGTCACGCCGTTCTTCATTTCGGATTAATCCTTTTTTTCTCTACTACTAGTAGATTATTGCGGTCGGTTGTATCATTTTGGCTTTATCTACGCTCGCTTGAGTTTTAATTATGTTCATTGGCACATCATGGTAGACATTTTTCTTTTGGCAATTTGCATCAAAACATGTTGGGCTACCGTTGAAGACGATATCTGTTAGAGCATCTTCAGTAGCAGCCCTGTTTTTTAGCATGAAAAGTTGGTGGAGTAAAAAAACACAAAAATTGTTTTTTTTTGCATGAACAAGCGCTGTCTCCAACAGCAATCCTATAAACAGGGCGTGAAATAGGGCACATTTGCTCCAACATCTATCCTAAAATAGGGCAGCCGCACCACAATTTGCATGTGCATTTCCACCATAATTATACGAATTTAAACATACGAAAATTTGCACAACAATTATGCAAACTCACTACGCGAATAAAAAAGCAACAACATATGAAATTCAACTCAAACATAGTCTCTCAACCGCTTGATGTCGCCTCCTCGAGGCTTGGGGGCCGCGACAGTGGGCTTCTTCGACCGGCGGCCTTCCTTTTTCGGCTGCGGTAGCTGGTCATGGGGCTTCAAAACCAGCACTACAGCCATGAGCGGCGGCGACGGCGGCAGGGGGCTTCGTCGGCCGGTTGCCTCCCTTTTGTCTGTTGTAGCCGGTCAGGGGGGCTTCAAACCCAATACTGTGGCCATGGGCGGCGGCGACGGAGAATGAAGCTTTGGCGGCGGCAGGGCCTCCGCCAGCCATCGAGAGAAGGGTGGGAGCGGCGGCAAGCGTATCACGGTCGGCGGTGGGGTCATAGGAGCCGCCCATGGCGCGTGCAGCCGACCTACAGGTGGATCCGAGGGTTTCCGGCTGCAGGCGGGAGACAAAATGGTCGCGCACATGCGTCAGGATGCAGCCTCGCGTTTTTGCGGCAGCCGCACGATTGCTCTATATTTGCTACACTTGGGGGCCCTTTTTTGGGGTTGCCTAATTTTATTTTATTCTTTTGCATTTCTTTTAGGATTGAACATCTGTTGGAGGTTGATTTTTGTCCTCTCGTGCCTAAAAATAGGGTTGCCCTTGAAAATGCTCTTATGAGGAGAGTGAAGTTATTACGCGCTTGGTTTTGTCGGTATGAGCCTCTGGTGATTGTGTGAGATCTTATTTCATGTTGAAGCTATGAAATTGTTGCTATAACGCTCATGTGGGCCGGTCCATGGAACTCTCGCCGGCTCAGTCAGCTCTTGATTTGCTTGCTCCCTTAGTTTTTCTGCTTGCTTCATCGCTAGCTTAATAAAAAACGACCATTGTATTTTTATTTGAAGAAATTTATTAAATCAAAAGAAGCTCGCGTATTTATAAAATCTTGTATTAAAAATGTTGTGAATTTAAAAACATGAATTGAAAAAATTTAAAGAATTTAAAATTATTTTTGAATTTCAAACAGTGGTCATGAATTTGAAAAAGGTTCACAAATTAAAAAATGTTCATAGGATTTAGAAATGTTCATCAACTTTAAAAATATTCATGAACTGAAATAATTTTTTCCTGAATATAAAAATGTGTATAGCCTTTTAAATTGTTCATGGCTTTTAATAAATATCCATGAATTAGCATGTGAAAAAACAAAATGGAAATATGAAAAGAAAAGAAAAAAATAAAAAAAGAGAAAGAAAAAAGCATGAAAAAGGTAAAATAAAAACTTTTAAAACATTAAAAAAACACATAAAAATTAAGGAATACCTTCTCACACCGAAAAAAATGACCGACCCAACGGCACACACCATTACAGACAAGTCATAGTGTCCCCAACAAACGGCCCCGATGGGCCAGGAGGTTCCAAATCTAGGAAACTTAGTATTACAAACAGGTCCATATTATCCCCCACGGCCCATGGATGAGGAGGCTTCAAATCTAGGGAGCTTACTCTCTGGTATTAAAGGGGAGTTGGTATTTGTTCCATTTGTTTTCTTACTCCATCATTGAACCCCATTGACAGCCTCTCACCATTTTTTCCTTGTCAAAGTCGATGCCCCACCAGCCAATGTTCATGGAACAAATTCGAGGTCATTTGATGGATGTCTAAGAAAAGCGCTCACAAATAGACCCTTACGGCCTACCTGAATATCCCCCGTTGCACATGATCTATTTTTGGACATATATGAAATGACCTCAACTTTTGCCAGTAGGTGGGCATGCCCATGGAAGGCATCCATGCCAGGTTTGAACGAATTCTGACGTCGTATGCAAGTTGTGACATGTCCGGCAATTTATCAACCTTTTTGACAAAGAAAACTCCAAAAAATGCAAAAAAATGAAAAACGAAACAACTTGGCATGGTGCCTTGAATTGTTCATATAAGGCCATGAAAAAAGCTGGGCTATTTTGAAGGATGTCAAGAAATAACATGCTCTTAGGACGGAGCCTTCGTTGAACATGGTCTAGTTTTGAAAATCTTGAAATGACCCCAACTTTTGCAAGCAGGTGGGCATACCCATGGTAGGCACCCATGCCAGGTTTGAACAATTTCTGACACCGTATGCAAATTGCGACACGCCCGGTCATTTATCAGCCTTTTTTATGAAGAAAACTTCAGAAAATGCAAAAAATATAGAAAACCAAAACACCTTGGAATGGTGCCTTGAATTGGTCATACAAGCCAACGAAAAAATGGAGGTAACTTGAAGGATGTCGAGAAACAACGTACTCTCAAACTAAGCCTTCTCGCCTACCCGGTCACCCTCCATTGAACATGGTCTAGTTTTGAAAATCATGAAATGACCCCAACTTTTGCAATCATGTGGGCATGCCCATGGTAGGCAACCATGCCAAGTTTGAACGATTCCCGACACAGTATGCAAGTTGCGATACGTCCGACCATTTATCTAGTCTTTTTGACCAAGAAAACTTCGGAGAATGCAAAATTTGTAGAAACCAAAACAACTTGACATGGTGCCTTGAGTTGGTCATACAAGCCAACCAAAAAAAATTGAGATCATTTGACGGATGCCGAGAAACAACGTGCTCTCAAACTTAGCCTTCTGGCCTACCGGACACCCTACGTTTAACATGTTGTTGTTTTGAACATTCTAGAACTGACTCCAACTTTTTCCAATAGGTGGGCATGCCCGTGGTAACCATCCATGTCAAGTCTAAAAGAAAAAAGTGTTTACAATCATAATTTAAATAGGTGTTTAAAACTATTATTTTGAGTTTTTAACATAACTAATAAATACAAAGGGATAAAGTTGAAAATAGTAAATGCTTTTTAAATAAATATTTGAAGGAAAAAATAATATAAAGTCATAAATTAAAGCAGTTACTTAAAACTGTTATTTTGGTATACCAAACAATATTTCAAAATAATTCATAGGTTTCAAAAATAATAATAATAAAGTTCAAAAAGGAGAAAATGAATTAAAAAAAGAGAGAGAAAAACAGAAGAAATAGAAGACGCCCCCTTCATGCGCCTGTTGGGCTGGCCCAAGCGCTTGCAGATTTGAAAAAAGTTCATCAATTTAAATAAAGTTCACAAATTTAGAAAAAAAATCGTGGACTTTGAAAAAAAAGTTTGTAAAAGTTGAAAGATTTAGTGGATTTGAAAAAAGTTTATGACTCCTTTATTCAAAATAACTCTATACGATTTATGGAGGATTGAAATCCTTAGGAATTTTTTCTGTGTTGATCCTTTGATTCATAGGATTGGATCCCATAGAAATTTTTCCTATGAATTTTTTTTACTATATTTCATAGGAAATCTAACATCCACTGCAACCCCCTTTTTGTATTTTTTTTGTTTTTCCTGTGCCATCAAGCACTCTTTGCTAATCCTATAGGATTCAAGTGTGCATGCCACTTCAATCCTATACTTTTTCTATTCCTGTGTTTTCAAAATCCTGCGAATCAAGGAGGCGTGGATTTGGAAAAGAGTTCATGGATCTAAACAAAGTTCTTGAATTGAAGAAAAATATTCATGAATTTGAAAAGTTCGCAAATTTAAGATAAAGTTCATGATTTAAAATAGTTTGCGAATTTTAAAAAAGAAAGAGAAATAAAAATAGAAGAAAAACCGGACAAACAAAAACCTAAAAAAGGAAAATCAAATAGGCTCTCGTTGGTTAGTGTTATTTTGAAGAAAAAAAAGAAGATACCTAGGCACAACAAGAAAGTACTCTAGTTGGTTACCGCGCTTGTACTAAGCGAATCTCGTCGGGCATTTGTTTTGGAAGGTCTTACAGAATAGAAAAAAAGTGTAAAATTAGCCGGCCAGGGGTGCCCGTTTGCAAAGTTCAAAGTTTAGCACCCGCAAAAAAAAATAATCAAAGTTTAGGGTCAAATAGAAAATGCTCGAACGGCCTATACTTTCCAACGGGCGATCCACCTTACATAAAAAAATAGGTATGATTTGACAAAATTTCATATTATCCTTTATACATTTAGTGGGGAGTTGTACCGAAGTGGGGCTGACCTCTTCCAATATATTCACATGCCACATGTGTATGATTTAAAGCAATTCTAGAAGACCCTGCATCCGCCCCCGACCCACAAAATAACCGCCAAAATGCGGGTCCGCATGGAAAATCCCGCCCGAACAGACCCCGCAAAGGCGGCCGGCCCGCAAAAAAAATTTAAGGGGCGCGGCAAAATCTCGGGCCCAACCCGCGAATACGCGGGTTTCCCCCTCGCCGCTGCGGTGCCCTGCATCACAGAGAAGCAGTTGGCAGGAGGGACATTTCAGCTCGCGCGCCTTTCCCCACCTCCTTCTGCCGTCGACCGCCTTTGCTTCCGCCCGTCCGCCACCGGCGTTTCCGGCCAAATCTGCGGGCGGAATCGCGCCGCGGGACCGTCCCCCACCCTCCAGCGCCGATACGGTGCACCGACCCCCCGGATCCGGCGAGAAGAGCCGCCCCTCGTCGCTGTCGCGGCCGGGGATTGACCACCGTCGAGCCCGCCCCTCGTCGCCCCCCGGGATCACCCGCCGCATCCGCCGCCGGTAGTGTTTGTTTTGTGATATTTGCAAGCGGTATAGTTGATTGACGCGCCGATATGCATGTAGATGGAATTGAGCCCGTGCGAGAAGTTCTTGCTCTCCGATTCATCCGATTCGGACGGCTCGGATGTTGAGACCATGCTTGCGACATTTCGGCAGCAGACATTAGTGATGGAACTTGCCGTGAAGGAGCACGAAGACGAGAAACCGGAAGAGGCGGCGAGGATCGACCGTCGGGCGTCTTTGCATTCCTCGAAATCGCCATCTTGAGAACGAGATGTTGATGCAAGACTACTTTGCGGAGAATCCAACATATCCACCGCACCTCTTCCGGAGAAGGTACCGAATGCGCCGATCTCTCTTTATGAAAATTGTTCAAGCTTGCGAGGCAAATTGCCGGTATTTTACTCAAAGAAGAAATGATGCGGGCTTAAAGGGATTTAGTGCATATAAAAAAAAACTCTGCGGCTATGCGGGTGATTGCATATGGCGTTCCGGCTGACTATGCCAATGAGTACCTTCGCATTGGTGAAGATACTACAACTGAGTCAGTAGGTAAATTTGCAAAAGTGATCATCTGTGTCTTTGGTCCTGAGTATTTTCGAGCACCCAACGATGATGACACAAAGGAATTGATGGCATCTAGTGAGAGGAGAGGTTGGCCTGGCATGCTAGGTAGCATTGATTGTATGCATTGGACTTGGAAAAATTGCCCAAAGACATGGCAAGGAATGCATTGTGGCAAGTCTCGTGATGCAACAATTATACTAGAGGCCATAGCATCCGGGGATTTATGGATTTGGCATTGCTTCTTTGGTATAGCGGGCACTCTCAATGATATCAATGTATTGCAACGGTCTCATTTGTTTGCTAGGCTTGATAGTGGTGATGCTCCTGCTTGCAACTACACTATCAATGGGCATGAATACACAAAAGGGTACTATCTTGCAGATGGTATATACCCTCCTTGGTGCACATTTGTCAAGAGCATCAAAGATCCCAAAACTAGAAACATTGTGAATTTGCAAGGGTGCAAGAGGCAGTCCGAAAAGATATTGAAAGAGCATTTAGTGTTTTGCAATCTAGGTTTGCCATTGTTCGTGGTCCTGCTCGTTTTTGGGATAAGAGAACCTTGAAAAATGTCATGACATGCTGTGTTATCATTCATAATATGACTCTTAAAGATGAGGGAGAAATGAACTTGAAATTCTTCTACGACAATGTGGGTAGCCGTGTCAAACCAGCTAGAGACTCTAACCGCATTAGAGCTTTTCTTCAGACATACACGAAGATTAAAAATGCAAACACACACTTTCAACTTCAGGAGGATCTCATTGAGCATCATTGGCAAAGGGCTAGACAGTGACTCATTTTTGTATTCATTTGTATTTGTATTCATCACAAGTTTTGTATTGCATTATTTAAGTTTGCTTCGGTCATGTGAATAATTATTTGTAATGTGGATGATTGTTGTATTATTTTGGATTTGAATATAATTATTTAGTTTGCTTCCGATTGTTGTGTTTATGCTGGATTTGATATTTGCGAGCCGATGAGATGCGGGATGCAGCGATGCAAGAGCAGACACCGCGAAGCCGACCCGTAAAAAAACATATTCCATGAATATACTTTTATACAAGTCCGTTTGGGGGGTCTGCATCTGCGGCCGGCCCACAAAGCCCGTTTTCCGCGAACTGCAAACGCGTTTTGCGGGCCGGCAAGATGCGGGGTCTCCTAGAGTTGCTCTTAGTACAGTTATTTTGAATGAAGTTTTCTAATCCACAGGTACAGTTTTGTAATCCACAGGTGCATGAAAATACCAAGACCTGATGATTTAGCCAGCGCATCTAACTTATGAGCCACCGTGTTACTTCCTCTACCCGTGAACTGGAACATCTAACTCACAACGCGGCACATTCCCTCGCCCCGCCCTCAGATAAGATGGAGCTCTGAGCAATGGCGATTTCGTTTCCCCCGCAAATGAACACAAAAGACCCTGCAATTTCGTTTTTTATTTACTCGTGACAGCAAAACTTCACACTCCAAAGTCAGCTACGATCTTATGGACAGAGAGAGACGAATCAGACAACCCAGAGCTCGAAGACCTTGACGACGATCATGGCCTGCCTAGGTGGAGCTCATGGCCAGTTGGTAAACTCGAAGACCTTGCCGACGATCTCGAGCCCCGTGGGGATCTGCCAGATGAAGAGCAGCACGTTGATGGTGTTGAGCGCGATGTGCAGGCTCCTGGCCGTCTCGTTCCCCTTCTGCATCGCCGGCACCAGCGCCGCGGCCGCCGCCCAGAGCACGGTGATGGCCGCGCCCGCGAACAGGTGCGGGCCCGGGAAGAGCTTGCCGGTGCGGAGCCAGGTGTTGAGCGCGCCGCCGACGGACTCCGTCACGCCCAGGCCCAGCAGGATCGACCCCGCGTTGAAGTGCCGGTCCCGGAACCCGCCCTTCACCAGCTTCTTCCTCTCCTGCGCTCGCCGGAGCAGAGCATATCAGAGCAATCAAATAGCAAACCCACATGGCGCCATTGCGAGAATGACAAGTCGAAGGAGCTGAGCTGGAAGGCGATTGTTATGCTGGTCACTTACCTCGGTGAGCTCGTTGATCTTGATCTCGGTGGGGGATTTGGCGGCGGGAGGCGGGGGCGGGGCGGCGGAGTCCCCGGCGCCGACGGCGGCGGGTGTGGCGGCGGCGGCCGGGCGGACCTGCTTCTTGAGCTCGGTGATCTCGTCCTGGACGGTGCGGACGCGGCGCCACTGCCAGCCGAGGTAGCCCGCCCAGAGCGTGTAGGCGAAGAGGCCGCCCATGATGGCCGGGTGCAGCAGCGCGACGGTGCGCCCCTCGATGATCCCCAGCTCGCCGCCCACCGCCAGCGCGTCCGGCGGCGGCAGCGCCGCCAGCAGGGGCACCGCCCCGGCCAACGCCACCGCCGCAGATCTCAGCGACGGCACAGCAGACGGCGAAGACGACGATGACGACTGTTTGGAGTGCTTGGGAGAGGAGGAGGAGGCGGAGCAGGAGACGGGGTGGAGGCGGGCGGCGCGGACGACGGCCGTGAGCGGCGAGGCCATGGGCGTTCGAGCTGCGTGCGTGCGTCCGTGCGTCCTGGGCTGGTGGTGGGGGTGGAAGGAGGAGCAGGAGAGGAGATAAGGAAACGAACGGACGGACGAGCTGGCGAGAGGCGAGAGCTGAGCGAGTGTGAGGTGAGCTCGGTGTTGGTTGGGGGAGACGACAGGCGGCGTGGCGTCCACGCGCGCGGCCAGCGCTTTTGGCTGGGCCTGGTTTCCGGCGTCTTCCGGGCCGACGGCGACGGGTATCGTCGTATCAAGGCGTCCCTGTCCGTTGGGCTTTTCGGGGCCGATCGCCTCGATGGGGAAGCGAGTGGTGCGTGGACTGACACGCTAGGACTGGTCTACACATAGTGTACGGCGCTGTGGTGCTCGCCCAGCTCAGTCGCGGGAAGCCCTTCCTTTTTGAGTTTCGCCTCGCTGTCTCGCCGCTCTACACCAATTCAATTTGGTATCAGACTATCAGTAGTATATGAACATCGTACGTATGATATAAAGAGTACTTCAGTGATCTAAACGCTCTTATAATTTTTGCGGAGGGAGTAGATTTTATGGATACAGAATGAAGCGTCAAAGGGTACATACATGCATAATAGGCCGACACTAGGCGTCAGTCGACCGGTGCAAGCGGTCTCAAGAGCCGTCTAATTGCTTTGCGCGCAAACCGTTCGATTCACCCGGATCCATCACTGTCATCAACCTCTTTACCAGCTGACGAGTAACGCTACCTGAATTCTAGCGATGAGAGAGTCAAGGGCTCTCACACACTGCTGGAGAAACCATCGGATGCACGCTGAGAACCATACCATGATTTCTAGAATCTCCGATCGTATCGGAAATTATTCATTACCTAGGGGTATTCTCCTGAAATCCAAAGAAAGATTTCCCCGTCACCCTAGGGCATTGCCCATAGAGTATACAATGGGGAAATCTTATCCACTAGGGTTTTGTAGTGAAAATCCATAGGTAGACACGAGCATATCTAAAAAATAAATAAAATAAAATAAAATAGCAAAAAATCTGAAAAATTATACATCGAAGATGAACAAGTTTTCTGTGGGCGTGCAAAGTTTCATGGCAATGTGACATGAGAGGAGCTCAGGACAGAAAAAACAAAAATAGTGCTCCAAATATCGCCACCATTTTTTGCATACACCTAGAAAGCTCGTGCAACTTTTGTGCCAAAAAAATTCTAAATGTTTTTTTTAATTTCTTTTGATTTTACTGTTCATCAGCAGGATCAGAGCTCCCCAACACCAAACGCCGTCCACGGTTTTTAGCCTTTTCCTTAGGGTATCTGGCCAAAAAAATTGTCAATATAGCCCGTATTTAAAATACAATTTTCGACAGTGCAAAAGAAATTGAACTTTTTTTGTACATACACAAATACATATATAACACATTTGATTTTTTTTTGCAATATAAGTTCATAGCATAGACAAAAAGTCAAATACATACATAAAAAATGGGCCAACTTTTTGTTGTTGTTGGGCCAGGATCTTTTTTCATAGCCTGCAAATCGTAACATTTTTTGACAAAAAAATACAAATCCGTCGCGAATATGTAGTATAACTTTTCACAGGATTTTTATTTTTTTTAAGCATGGAAATATCATTTGACATTTATTTTGAAATAAGTTCACTCTCTATCTGGCCATGGCTACTTGCAGTGCTGCTTCCGATCACTGCTTCGAGCAATATTCCAATGTAGATCTATGTTTTTTTTGTAACAATTTTGCAATCTAATGTTAAATAGAAGTATTGAACATTTTGTTGGGGGGGGGGGGGGGATGCTACAGTTTGACTATCATAACAGTACCCACAGCTACTATTCTTTTGTTATCAGTTTCAAAAAAACTTCAGAAGCCCTCAACTCAATGTGCCGCGGATGGAATAGCTTTCTTCCTCGATCAATCACTGAATTAATCCTGACAAGTCAACCCATCTGAATCTGTCGAAGGGCGCAGATCCGTGAAGCACCATATGTTTTGGACTTGCTGCGACGTGCTGGTATGTTGCAATCCAAGCATGCCCACCCCTATGTCTGCGACTGGTCGGTTATCAGCTTTGGATGGTGCCTTGCTTCCTTCAGATGATGCTATAGAGTATCACAGTATTGTTGGTGGGTTGCAGTACTTGACTATCACACGGCCGAACATCTCCTATGCCGTCAACCGTGTGTGCCAGTATCTTCATGCTCCTCGGACTTCACATTGGTCAGCTGTGAAGTGCATACTGCGTTATCTCTGTCATACTGTCTCCTATGGTTTGCATCTTCGGTCTACCTCCACGAGTGCTCTCTCGGCGTTCTCTGATGCTGATTGGGCTGGGAGTCTGGATGACCGACGATCAACGGGGGTCTATGCTGTCTTCTTTGGTCGCAACTTGATCGCCTAGAGTGCGCGCAAGCAGGCCACAGTTTCTCGGAGTAGCACTGAAGCAAAGTATAAGGCGGTTGCCAATGCCACAGCTGAGCACATTTGGGTACAGTCTCTATTGAGAGAGTTGGGAGTCTCTCAAGAGCAGCCACCGGTTCTTTGGTGTGACAATATTGGTGCGACGCATCTTTCGTCTAATCCAGTTTTCCATGCTCATACCAAGCACATCGAAGTTGGCTATCACTTTGTGAGGGAACATGTTGCACAGAAGCTTCTCCATATCAAGTTCATCTCCTCCAAAGATCAACTTGTTGACATCTTCTCGAAGCCAATCCCGCAATCTCAGTTTGAAGGTTGTAGGCGCAATCTTCACTTGCTTTGTACTTCAGGTCACAGTTAAGATTGAGAGAGAGTGTTAGACAATGTCTATACATAGTTTCTGCGTATACTCTATATATTATATTTTGTACACTCCGTGTACCCTTATATATGAGATAGCCACACCCGTATTGGGTGTCGGGCAATTTCCCAAAACATAACGTTTTACAGAAGTCGGGCATCGTCTCATCGCCTTCATCTCTCGCATGGAGTTGAGAAATCGTCAGTTCGGAGGAGAAATGGTGAGAGGCAAGTACGGGGCCACAGCTCCGGCGTGCTATAGGGGTGGAGGGGCAGACCCACGCGGTGGAGGTCTGCAGTCTCACCGCCGGCGTCCATCATGCAGAAATGTGATCTCAAAATGTGTTTCCTTCTTTTGTAATGGAAAGAGTTGAAGGGTGATTATCAGCGTTGGGCGGGGATTATTTTGCCCCCTGATCTAGGCAGGCCTAAGAGTTAACTATATCCTTCTTTGCTCTTCAAGATAGCTATGTTGAGTGACAAACCGACAAGGCCATTCTCACAGGTCTGGTCGTCATGAAGCATCATCTGCTCGATATAGGCCAGTTAGTTGTTCCTTGACGCATGTTCTTGATATATTTCGGTCTAACAACAAGATCTCTACTCATCAATAGTATTAAAGTTATAAAGATCAAAAAGAGAGTATTACAGATATGATTAATATGTGTTAGAAAAAAAAGCAAGCAACGTTCCCTTTGGATGCCCGTATCGTAAATTGTCAGTCACTAATTCTCGGCAGATCGTCCTCAGTTCAAATCCATCATGGATATCTTCAACACTCTCTGAGAAATTCATAGATTGTTCCTTATTAACAATCTGATATTTTCAACCCTCTCGGAACAAACCCTGACAAATTCACAGATTGTTCCTTATCAAGAAACTGATAGAAAAAACTTGACAGCATCGGTGGTTCATGAAGGTATAAAATTATACGGGATCACACAAACAGAAAGATGCAATGCAGTATTCAAGGCTATTGTATCAACTCACACATATATAGGCACAACAAAAGTAAATAATGTAACCGCAACCATGAGGGAATTCCTGCCTGAAGTGGCAGCAAGTATTAGGCTGGTCGTAATGGTAGTATCATAGCTAGTATCATGCATGCCAACTAGGCAATTTTGATGATGTGTCATAGCATTAAATGAAGAAAGAGAGGGTGTAGTATCATATCATGATACCGTATCATATTAAATGCTATGCTACTTTGTGTCATGCATGGCAATAAATAGAGTATACATGATACTAATATATGATACTATGCATTAGGGAGGTAGTATCATATACTAGTATCATATGCATGATACTAGTATATGATACTCCCCATTACAACTAGCCTTAAAAAATAGAGTAGCTTTTATTTCCTTGGAACCTCCACTAGTTAGGAAACTTAGAAAACTTTTGCAGGTATGTTCATTAATTAAGACGTTCCAGAAAGCCATTGATTAGAGGGTTTAGCAGAAGATAACCCCGCGCCTTATTTTTTCAATGAGAGCGCTCACCTAAATAATCCCACAAGGTCTTAATTAGATGCTTGCAGGCCAACTATAGATTTTGGCCTCTTGCCACGCCAAAAGCAACCAAGGATTCAACAACCACCCCATGGTCCCTGCATACCTTAGGCTCTATATCGTTTTTACGGGTACGCGTCGCCTCCCCTCGCACCCCTCGCGTCGCCTCCCCCCGGGCGACGCCAGGGGCCCCAACCCTAGCGCCGCCAGCACCTCCCCCTCCACCCCTTCCTGCCACCGCTGCCGCCGGCGTGGGCCGCGGTGGCGGCGGGCCCGGTGCCAAAGGTTCTGGGCGGGGGGAGGCGACGGATCCCATCTGAGGCGGCGGGGGCGGCCCTTCTAATGCGATCCAACGGCGGCGGCTAGGACGGAGTATCCGGGCTGTGCGGCGGGGGCCCGAGCACCATTGCCGGTGGAGCGGCGGCCCTGCATGGACGGCGGCGGTGGCAGCGCCCCATCCGGCGAGGTGGGCTGTCCTGCTCGTGATGGTGACGACGGCTACTGCGGATCCAACGCCCCGTTTGGATCCGTCGCGGGGAGGCCTTTCGCCGATCGGCGGCGCGTGGAGGGACCGGTGAGGAGATGTCGGATCTCCGCCGGAGTACCAACGGCAACATACGTCTTTGTGGCGAGGTTCCACTCGGTTCCAGCCAGCCATGAGGTCGGGAAGACGTGGCCTCCGGTGAAAATCGCGCCAGACTGCGGTCTTGGGGACGATGGCGGTGTCTCAGACGTCGTTTCCTTCTGGAGGCATCGTCGTTGCTGGTCTCATCAACCTGATCGGGAAGTTCCGGGGGAAACCCTAGATCTGGGTCTACCGGATCGGACGATGACGGTGCTATCGGTATCGTTCTCCCTCATGGGGGCATCGTTTTGGAGCGAGTGCTGGTTGGAGGGGACAAGAGGAGGAGTGGTGTTTCATCTGCTCCATTGATGACGGCGGATCTCGGCGGCGTGGCGCAGTGGAGACTCGGCGCCTGATGAGCGGAGATGGACTCGCGCAGGAGGGTGACGCTGCCTGGCGTCATGGTGGCGTCGGCGGCAGTTGGACCGGCCAAGGTTGATGCAGCAGTACAGCTCTGAAGATGGATTCGTGGTAGGTGACTGCGGCGGCCTCATACCCGGCAGGAGTCCTGGTTGAGAAGCACGCCGGACTGGTGGGTGCCCATACCCGGCAGGCGTCCTGGGTGGGACCTCAAGTCTTTAGATGTTTAAGTTTGGCTGCGTGGTCTGTTTGGTATTAGTCCCAGACTTTCAGCGCCCCTACATCAACTGGATAGGGATATAGACAGTTGTTGCTTAGTTTGGTGGCTTTAGACTTATTGTTGTATGACTCTGTACGGTCTTGTGTCAATAATTAATAAAGTGGCCGTATGCATCGTCCAGATGCAGAAGCCAGGGGTCGTCCTCCTTTTCTAAAAAAAAATGGTCCCTGCATACCTAAATCATAGGGGCATAGTTCTTGCCCGTATCACATCAGAGAGATGGTAAGGGAAGAAAGTAAATCTGAATAAACATGTTGGATGGAAACAAGAAAATGCACTATCTTGATTATATTCAAGAAAACGATGTGAAAGTGGAAGGAATATCGCAAAATCCTTGAGAACATAGTCCTTGCTTGACAAAAAAGGCCATTAGGAACGAAAAAATTGCAACTAGTCAAATATAAAGGTAATTCAAAGCTATCTCTAAAACCATCGGATTTGGAGACTGAAGCGAGGAAAGCATGGAAAGGTAGTGAAGTTACCTAACTTAAGCAAAATAGGAGTTCTTTATTTGTGGGTAGAGGAGACAATTATATTTCAATAGCTTAAGCAAAAGAGCTAGTCAACTGAAATTCTGAGAACATTCTAAATACCAAACCATTTGAAATTAATACAATAAAAGTCAGCTTACTTAATGTAATCTTTGCAAAATATTAGAAAACATGGACATTAGGGAGTTGTTGTTCGTTGTTATTTTCTAGATAGCTTTCTGATGAGAGAAAAACTAATCCTGAAGTAAATCGATTGAAAGCACTTTTATAGTGCGGGCATAAACAAATTCACTGCCCACAAGTTCATTCCACAAGAGTTGTTCACCTAAACCAAACATATGTTTGTGATTGCATAGCTCTAAACTAAATAATAACAACATAACCAAATATCAATGCATGACCGTAATAGAATATCATACTACAATTTCCCAAAATACCATAGTAATACACTATAGCGTGGGTGAGTATGTTAACTTGCCAACATCATGTGCAGAAATTATAAACGAGAACTGAAAGGCAATACATAAAATTGAGCCAACACACAAAAGTGAAAAGAATAAAGAGAACTACCTTATAGGTGAGTACAAGAGTATCAACAGTCTCTGTGGGTGGATCTTCCATCCATCCCCACACACCTTACTTCTAGCTAGTTTGGCTAAATCATGAGCAGCACAATTAGTTTCTCTAAGAGCATGCTAAAAAATAATATGCGGGAAATCACACGCAATGTGATATATATATATATATATATATATATATATATATATATATATATATATATATATATATATCATCATCATCATCATCAAATACTGTCGTTGATAGACCGAAAGAGCGACCTCCGTTCTTCATTATCTCTATCACCTCGATGTTGCTGGAGTTCACCTCGATGTGGTATGCACTTCTTTTATTGTGTGATCAGAGGTTATATGAGTCATATGCATAATAGGTATACCTAATATTGTTTCACGTAATTTTTATTAATCTCGACCATCAAAAATTTAAATCAACGAACCATACAATTTTAACATATCTGGAAGAATATGATGGCTTGTTTGCCTCTTGTTTTAATAATACTCCCTCCGTCTAGAAATAATTATCGCTCAAACGGATGCAACAATTATTTCCGAACAGAGGAAGTATAATACTCCCTCCGTCCTAAAAGGCATGTCGCGGTGTACATTTTGCAAACGAACCTCCAGCTTCCCCTACACAATCCACACTCCATGCCACCCATTCTCTCCCCTCGCTCCCCCGTTCTTTCGATGCTTGCTCGTCGGCGACGCCACGACGCTGCGCCGCCTTGATCCCCTCCCGCCCACACCGGTGTCTCCTTCTTCCCCCATGCCTCATTCGAAGCTTGGACCTTTGTCTGAAGCTTGGATTTTTGTGTGGCGGCCCCGCGTGGCGTCCATCCCCGAGGGCCCCTGGCCATGGCACCCATCATCCATGTCTACCTCCTCCCCTCGTTCATCTACCGCCTCATTGGCCTGGCCTCTTCTCCTCGCCGGGGCGCTCCCCCCGCCTCCGCTCCTCCTTCCCCGTCGGCACCTGCCACCTCGCCGTTGCCGGTACAGATAAGGTAATCTCTTTAGACCGTGGAGGCCAAGGAGGAGCTAGTCTCTATGACTGTCGTCACCCGTCGCTGAACTACTCTCTGAACTAATTTCAGGCAGTTTAAGTTGCAGACCTCCACTTCCTATCATAGATGGTCCATGGTTGTGAGTTTCTTATTCAGTAGAGCTCGATCTTTAAACTCACAACATTTCCTTTGTTAGTGAATGTGGAGGCATCTATTGTTACTGAATTTCCTTCAGTTGTTTAAGCTGAATTTTGAAACGATAACTCTTCTTCCTAAGAAGACAGAGGCTGTTCGCATTGAGCAGTTCAGGCCTATATGTCTGCTTAATGTGAGTTTTAAAATCTTCACCAAGGTCGGGACGAACAGACTTACGCCGATTGCGCACTCTGTAGTTCATCCGTCCCAGACTGCTTTCATGCCTGATAGAAATTTCCTTGAAGGGGTTGTTGTCTTGCATGAAACGCTCCATGAAATCCACTCAAAAAAACTTGATGGCGTAGTTTTTAAAGTGGATTTTGAAAAAGCATATGATAAAGTTAAACGGCTTTTCCTTCAACAAGCTTTGTGTATGAAAGGTTTTGATCCGGCCTGGAGAAACCAGATTGATTCCTTTACGCAAAAAGGGAGTGTAGGGATTAAAGTGAATGACGACATAGGACACTATTTCCAAACACACAAGGGGCTAAGGCAAGGAGACCCGATGTCACCGATCCTGTTTAACATAGTGGCTGATATGCTGACTATTTTAATAGGTCGGGCAAAGGATGCAGGGCAGGTAGGTGGCCTGGTTCCACATCTAGTTGACGGAGGGATATCCATTCTTCAGTATGCTGATGATACTATCATCTTTATGGAGCACGACTTGGCGAAAGCAAGAAACATGAAGCTGCTGTTATGCTTATTTGAACAATTGTCTGGGCTCAAAATTAACTTCCACAAGAGCGAATTGTTTTGCTTCGGAAGAGCAAATGATGACCAGGAAACGTATAAACAATTGTTCGGCTGTGAATTGGGTTCATTACCGTTTACGTACTTAGGTATACCCATTCATTATCATAAGCTGACTAACTTTAAGTGGAAATGCATCGAGGATCGTTTTGAAAAGAAACTGAGATGTTGGAAAGGGAAGCTCATGTCATACGGAGGACGATTGATTCTGATTAATTCGGTCCTTACCAGTATGCCTATGTTTCTCTTATCCTTTTTCCAGGTTCCGGTGGGTGTCAGGAAAAGGTTAGATTTCTACCTATCTCGATTCTTTTGGCACAATGATGAGCTTAAACGAAAGTATAGGCTTGCTAAGTGGGATATAATCTGTAGGCCGAAGGACCAAGGGGGTCTAGGTATTGAAAATCTGGAAGTAAAAAACATATGTCTCCTTAGCAAGTGGCTATTTAAACTGTCGTCTGAGACGGAGGCTACTTGGGCACAGATTTTGCGTAATAAGTATCTTTATGCTAAAACCTTGGCCCAAGTGAATGTGAGGCCTTCCGACTCACCTTTTTGGAAGGGTTTGATGAGAGTCAAACAACTCTTTTTCAACAAGACAAAATTTATTGTCGGGAATGATGCTACTACGAGGTTTTGGGAGGATATGTGGCTTGGGGAGACCCCCCTTGCACTTCAATATCCTACTTTGTACAACATTGTGCGACGTAGAGAAGCCTACGTTGCAACTGTTTTACAATCCACTCCCCACAATATTAGTTTTCGGAGGACGCTAGTTGGAAATCTTTGGGAGGCCTGGCTCCATCTTGTTAGACGTTTAATGGAAGTCCGGCTGTCCCAGCAGCCAGATCAGCTGTATTGGAAACTTACTAAGAACGGTGTGTTCTCGGTCAAATCAATGTATCTGGATGTCATAAACTCTAGCGTCATCCCTTCCTCGATACACGTTTGGAAAGTAAAGGTTCCCTTACGAATCAAAGTGTTTATGTGGTTTGTGCATAAACAAGTCATTTTGACTAAGAATAACCTGGCAAAACGCAACTGGGTGGGCTCATCAGGTGTAGCTTTTGCGATCATAACGAAAACATCAAACACCTCTTTCTCGATTGTCCGTTGGCTAAGATTCTGTGGCGGTCAATTCATATTGCGTTTAATATTAATCAGCCCACCTCTATCAACATGTTATTCGGAACATGGCTTGATGGGGTCGATTCAGATACTGCAAGACACATTCGTGTTGGCGTTTGTGCTTTATTTTGGGCAGTATGGAACTGCAGAAATGATTTAGTCTTTAACAGATCAACAAACATTCACTTTTTGCAGGTTATCTTCAGGGCCACGGCGTTCATCTGTATGTGGTCGCTACTCACTCCGACGGAGGCCAGGGAGCGTTTGGTTACTGCGTCTACCCGATGTGAGATGGTAGCTCGGGATATTTTCAACCGGTTTGGATGGCGGTCATGTAATAGGATAGGCATGTAGTGCTCCTATTGTATTTGCCAGCCGGTTGTGGCTTTGGGTTTTAGCTCTTTTGAGCTTTTGTTTATTTTCGCACCACGTTACTTGGAGACTTTGTTACTGGATTATCCTTTTTAATAATATGAGCCGTATGCATCTTTCTGATGCAGAGGCTGGGGTAAACCCCCTTTTCGAAAAAAAAAATCTATTGTTACTGAAATTGTTTCAATTGCCCAGACATTTTTACTGAAATTGGCTGGTAACTAAAATTGTTTCAGGCTTTCAGCCAATTCCCCTATCATAGATGCCTCCTTACTGGACTTGTTTCATCCAACAACCAATGGCCCGGACATTGTTACTAAATTCAGTTAGATAAATCCATGCTTAGGCTATCTATATATACTCTCAAATTATTAAGTGAGGAGTACCGACTAAATTTAGTTAGCAAACAAGTATTGTCCGACTAAATTAAGTGAGGAGTACTGACAATGATTCAGTTTACTATAGTACCTTGAACATTTTCCAGATTACTCCAATGTTTATTGACATGATGTTCAAGATAAACATATCATGGATTCTTGTTGCCTGCTTAGAACTATAGTAAAATGCATCAATGGAGATCTAAGATCAAACGTCATGTTTGGATATGTAGCATCTTTTTATTTGGTAGCATTTTAGCATCGGTACCCAACCAGTTCAATTTCTTCTCCTAATTCGTCATGTTTTTGTTCCGTGACACAATGCAGGACAAGTGATCTATATGTCCCCTACAATCCTCTGTTAGCAGTACTCTTTGGGATATCTTTTGCCAATATGCGGAGAGACGTTAACTTGCTTTAACTTATGTGTTTTCAGACGGCAGCGACCAAGAAGACATTAGTGACTCTGCATCCAATACAGGCGCTGCTGCGCCGATGAATTCAGTGTCTGTGGAAGAGATATGCATAACCAATGAATTCATTGTCCATGGAAGAGATACGCATACACAATTTACGAATGAATTCAGTGTCTGCGTCGGTGAATCCAGTGTCTGGATCCATTCTAGATAGAGAGTTGTTTGTACTTTCTGAATTTAAAATAAAGTGTGACATTATCTTCCTAGTCTATTTTACTCTTTAGCTTTGGTGTCTGTTTACTTATCAAAAATTCATGTTTACTCCTCAGCTTTGTTGTTTGTTTACTTGTCAAAAATTCAGTTAGTTGTCACATGTGAATCTTGACACTTATATTCATTCTCTCTGTATTCCATTAACACTTATATTCTCTCTTTATTTGCAGTTAGTTACTGACAAAATTCATTCCATTGACACTTATATTCTCTCTTTATTCAGTTAGTTGCTGACATTCATATTACCGTCATACTCCTGACCATTTGTCACATGTGAATCTTTACAAGGAGAGAGGAACAAAAAGAGAATATAAGTGGTCAATGGAGAGAGGAATAAAATAGACACCAAAGCTGAGGAGTAAACAAGAATTTTTTTGAGAAGTAAGCAGACACCAAATCTGAGGAGTAAAGCTGACTAGGAAGATAATGTCGCACTTTATTTTAAATTCAAAAAGTACAAACAACTCTCTATCTAGAAGGGATCTAGACACTGAATTCACCAGCGCACACACTGAATTCACTGGTAAATTGGTTATGCATACCTCTTCCATAGACAATGAATTCATTGGTTATGCATATCTCTTCCACAGACGGTGAATTCACCGGCGCAGTAGTGCCTCTATTGTATGCAGAGTCACTGATGTCTTCCTGGTCGCTGTCATCTGAAAACACATAAGTTAAAGCAAGTTAACCTCTCTCCGCATATTGGCAAAAGATATTTCAAAGAGTACTGCTAAGAGAGGATTGAAGGAGACATATAGATCCCTTGTCCTGAATCGTGGCACGGAAGAAAAACATGACGGGGCAGGAGAAGAAACTGAACTGACTGGGTACCAATGCTAAAAGTTGCCAAACAAAAAGATGCTACATATCCAAACATTAGATTTGATCTTAGATCTCCATTGATGCATTTTACTGCAGTTCTAAGCGGGCAGCAAGAATCTTGACATGACAGGTTTATCTTGAACATTATGTCAATGAACATGGGAGTAAGCTGAAAATTTTCAAGGTACTTCAGTAAACTGAATCGATGTCAGTACTCCTCACTTGATTTAGTCAGAGCATAATTTGTTTGCTAATTAAATTTAGTCGGTACTCCTCACTTAATAATTTGAGAGGATATATGGATAGCCTAAGCATGGATTTATCTAACTGAATTCAATAACAATGTCTGGGCAATTAGTTGTTGGCTTAAACAAGTCCAATAAGGAGGCATCTATGACAGGGGGAATTGGCTGAAACAATCCCAGTAACCAGCCAATTTCAGTAAAAATGTCTGGGCAATTGAAACAATTTCAGTAACAATAGATGCCTCCATATTCAGTAACAAAAAAATGTTGTGAGTTTAAAGATCCAGCTCTACTGAATAAGAAACTCACAACCATGGATCCATCTATGACAGGAAGTGGAGGTCTACAACTTACATTGTCTGAAACCAGTTCAAGACTCGTTCAGCGATGGGTGACGGCGGTCTCAGGGACTAGCTCCTCCTTGGCCTCCACGGTCTCAGAGACTACCTCATTTGTGCCGGCGACAGTGAGGTGGCAGGTGTCGGTGGGTAGGCAGGAGGAGCGGAGGCGGGGGGCGCAGCGGTGAAGAGAAGAGGTCGGGTCAATGAGGCGGTGGACGGAGGATGGGAGGAGCTAGACATGGACGGCGGGCGCCACGGCCAGGGTCCTCGGATATGGATGCCTAGCTGGGCCGCTGTGCAAAAATCCAAGCTTCGAACGAGGCATGGGGGAAGAAGGCGTTGCGTGCGTTGGGCGGGGTGGGGGAGGGAGGGTGATCAAAGCGGCGTGGCGTCTCCGACGAGCAAGCGGTGAAAGAATGGGCGACGCGGGGTGTGGATTGTGTCGGGGGAAGCTGCAGGTAATTTTCTTGCAAAATGTACACCGCGACATGCTTTTTTGGACAGAGGGAGTACTTGATGGTCGTGTAATAATCAACCAAGAGTTAGGCGATAGACAAAGGATGGACTTCTCTTACTATGCGCCACCGGCGAGATTCCCATAATCGTACTACCTTCATCCTTTGCAGGTGGGCTTGTGGGCGTATCGTTGTTGAGGACGTATACTTTCCTTCTTTCTCCACTAAAGAAAAACACTTTCCTTTCTTTCCTTAGGAAGGAAAGAATTAAAAGCGGCAAATTCAATACATGTAGTTAACTCACGGAAAGTGTTCACATTTTAATTTTTTTGTATCATTGAAAATGTGTTTGTGCCTTTCGAAAGATGTTATGTAAATTTTAAGAATCGTTCATAAAATTTAAAATGTTCATGTAGTTTTAAGAAAAGTGTTAATGTATTAAAATCGTGCTCGTATGATTTGAAAAATGTTCACCCTTTTTTCAAAAATAATTTTGATGTAATTCTAAAAAGTGTTCACGTGCTTAAAATGTATTCATAATTAAAAAAATATTCATGCTCTTTAAAATGGTCCATGTGATTTAAAAAGTATTTATGAGTTTTAAAAAGAATGTTGATGCATTTAAATAAATAGATATATAAATTAAAGCTCGGGAAGCACATATGTCACGTCCAACTCACGAGACTAGTTTTAAAACTATTAGACATTCACTTGCAGTGGTGTGGTTCAGTGACAATTCTGTGTGCGGTGATCGAGATCATCACATTGGAAATGGACACCGCGACCACGGTCGATGAAGGCGAGAAGGAGGATATAAGACCAGAAGGTTGAGGGGATATGTTGAAAAGGATAATGTGTGCCTGTGGAGGGGTCTTGAGTCGTCCTTATTATGATGGAAGCATGTGATTCTTCTCTTCCATTACAACGCACGGGCATGTTTGCTAATAATGTTTAAAATGATATTCAAGTGTCAAAACTAAGACGAGGCTCACCAGATCTTTGCATCATGGTTCCGTAAAAGGGCGGGCGAGGGGGCTCTAGCCCAAGCTGCTCCCTCGTACATCTGGCCTGCAAATGTCATAGATATCGAACCTTTTTCATTAATTGAAACTATAGCACATATCTTCTCTTTCATTTTTCAAAGCATTATTTTGCGAATGCTCTTAGGATCTTCGAAGTAGATACCTGGTTTGTCACGATTGATCTCTCTCGGTTGGTTTTGTCTTGTCCAGTTGGTCATCAAGATCGGGAATTTGCAAAGGCCCGCCTAGACCCGGTGTGAGACAATGGCACGATGATCGGTGGTGGGTGATAATGAGCGCCCATGCTGTTTCCATCCATAGATCTTGGCCATACGATCACCTTGTCGCGGAAAAATCATGAAAATAAGCATAACTTTGCACGTCTTTTAGGATATGCTAGTTACATACCTCATGGTCGTACTTGATTCCGTGGCTTTGATTCAATCTGGTGGGGCATCATGTTCCTTTTTTCGTTGTTAGATTTACACCATGGAGAACCACTTATGCCCACTGTAGATCTAGTGATCGATGATGGTACAACAACAAGAGGTGGGTAGCAAAGAGAATCGAGGGTGTTACCATCCATAGATCTGGTAGCTTGCGATGAGCTCAGTGTTAAACTCTGAGGATACATCCACACACACACACACATCTTCTCAATGCATGATTTTGCTAATACTTGTCAGATCTACTAAGTACGTACCTGATTTGTTGTGCTTGATCTTGTGGTTTCTTGGCGATCTGATCAAGCCTTGTGATCCGTCTTTATCGTTTGATCTACACCATGGGCATTCATCAAAGCCCACCTTAGATCTAGTGAGCGGTGGTGGTATGACGCTATGAAGTTGTTGATAATTGTATTGATGATGCTACCATCTATCTAGATATGGTTGCTTGCGGTCTGGTAAACGCTAAAACCATGAGTACGAGCTTGGGGTATTCCGATGGTGACAACGAGTTGATGTCGAGCGGTGGGGTGCTTAACTATGAAGGCCACCACCCGGCCATAGGTTATGGGGGTGGCAAGGAGGATGTGGAGGCTATATGAGGACTCAAAGTATAGTGCATAGAGTTCTCAGAAGCATTGGAGAGATGTGGAGGGGGCGGAGGCGGAGGAGCAAAGTGAGACATGTTGAGGAAATAGAGTTGGACCAACTCTTATACTAGTTTAGCCAGATATTTTTGGAAATTCTATGCATGCTTTTCTGAATAGTCCTTTCAACACTATAAATAGTTACAAAATACATTAATCATAGGAAATGATAGGCTTGTTAATGTTGTTTTTATGAGAAGATTCTTAAGGGGCATACACTATATTTTTTAAGATTTAATATCGCCTACAGTCATCAAAGATATGATATGTGAATTGACTATAAAAGATTTCTCATGCAAAATATAAATTTATTACTCATGCATCCCAAATAAAAAATCATGTAATATTACCAGAGTTTAAAACATTATGGGACAGAGAAGAGCACATAACACATCATCTATAACCCAACAGTCTTAGAGACATAAAGAACTTTGGTATAACTACATTTCCAAAATACTCATAAACTAGGTGATGGTATGTCCAAGTAAAATCACAGAGCGCTAGAACAACTGGTTATATGGGATTTTAGGGTGCTCCCACCTCTATATAGACTTTTGTGCGATGGCACTTCAATATAGACCACTAATTTTGCATGGTTTTCTATACCAAGCTTAACATGGACTTTTGATTGAAAACCAAGGAATACCATATTTCCGCAATTAAACACAATAATGATGGCATTATTAGAAATATGTCACGTAGCAATGAAGTAAAATTGTGATAGCATTAGATTTTTATAATTAGTAGCATTATTGTCGATGATCCTTCCACGATCTCCAAAATATATCACGTAGCAATGAAGTAAAATTATTCCAGGAGATTTGCTCATCAATTCATTGATATATAAAATCTTTAGCATATTATTCATGCCAACATCACTAATTTTGCTCAAAAAACGTCACTAATTTTGGAGTTTTAGCAAATTACTCCTACCCAACTAAACAAGAAATGTTTTAGATAGGTCAAAATTATAACACAGTGTAAATTTTGACCTAATTTGTAGTTTAATTTCTTATGTTAGTTCACCCACTGCAAAAAGAAATGTATTGTAAACTTTCGAAAAATATAACATGGAAATTTTTTATTTTGTATTATTTTCCTTTGTATCTATCCGAAGGATGAAGTGGCCTGCAATGTTGTATGGTGCTGAGTGTTGGCCAACTAAAAGGCAACGTGTTCAATAGTTAAGTGTGACGGAGATGCGCATGTTGAGATGGATGTGTGGCAACTCTAGAAAGGACCGAGTCTGGAATGATGATATACGAGATAGAGTTGGGGTAGCACCGATTGAGGTGAAGCTTGTCCAACATCGTCTGAGATGGTTTGGGCATATTCAGTGCAGGCCTCCTGAAGCTCCAGTGCATAGCGGATGGCTAAAGTGTGCTAACAATGTTAAGAGAGGTCGAGGTAGACCAAACTTTACATAGGAGGAGTCCGTAAAGAGAGGTCAGAAGGACTTGGTATCACCAAATAACTAGCCATGAACAGGGGGCATGGAAGCTTATTATCCATGTGCCAGAATTATGAGTTAGTTGTGAGATCTTATGGGTTTCATTTCTAGCCTACCCCAACTTAATTGAGACTAAATGCTTGTTGTTGTTTGTTTGGTTGTTTGTAACTATCCGAACCTTGTTTGCCCAAATTCTGTAACCATAAGCTCAACTTACGATTGCTAAAGTAAGTAGTGCAAACCTTACTTGATAAGTCACATGTTAAGAATAGTCTTAAAATAAGAAGTTCACTAGCTAAACAATAAAATGGGCAAACTGTATTTAGATCTTATGGGTTTCAGTTCTAGCCTTCGTCCACTCCGCGACAAAAACACCTGGGATTTGACAGCCTGACATGGCAGATATTAGATCTCAAAGGAAAGGAGCTACATGGCCCACTTTACATTCTGGCCTATGGCATCCGGTTATTGACGATGTCACCATGGGAACTTGAGAAGCCACTGTAGGCACTCCTGGAAATAGTGTTGGGGAACGTAGCAGAAATTTAAAATTTTCTACGCATCACCAAGATCAATCTATGGAGTCATCTAGCAACGAGGGGAAGGAGAGTGCATCTACATACCCTTGTAGATCGCTAAGCGGAAGCGTTCAAGTGAACGAGGTTGATGGAGTCGTACTCGTCGTGATCCAAATTACCGATGATCCTAGCGCCGAACGGACGACACCTCCACGTTCAACACACGTACGGTTGGGAGAGACGTCTCCTCCTTCTTGATCCAGCAAGGGAAGGAGAGGTTGATGGAGATCCAGCAGCACGACGACGTGGTGGTGGAAGTAGCAGGATCCTGGCAGGGCTTCGCCAAGTGCAAGCGGGGAGGAAGAGGTGTCACGGGAGGGAGGGAGGCGCCAGGGCTTCAGGTGCGGCTGCCCTCCCTCCCCTCCACTATATATAGGGGCCTAGGGGGGCACCGGCCCCTTGTAGATCCCATCTAGGGAGGGGGGCGGCAGCCCTAGGTGTGGCTTGGCCTCCAAGCCAAGTGGAGGCGCCCCCACCCCTTAGGGTTTCCAACCCTAGGCGCATGGAAGGCCCAAGGGGGGGGCGCACCAGCCCACCAGGGGCTGGTTCCCACGCCCCTTCAGCCCATGGGGACCTACGGGATAGGTGGCCACACCCGGTGGACCCCCGGGACCCTTTCGGTGGTCCCGGTACAATACCGATGACCCCTGAAACCTTCCTGGTGGCCGAAACTGGACTTCCTATATATAAAAATCTTTACCTCCGGACCATTTCGGAACTCCTCGCGACGTCCGGGATCTCATCTGGGACTCCGAACAACTTTTGGGTTACCGCATACTAATATCTCTACAACCCTAGCATCACCGAACCGTAAGTGTGTAGACCCTACGGGTTCGGGAACCATGCAGACATGACCGAGACAACTCTCCGGCCAATAACCAATAGCGGGATCTAGATACCCATGTTGGCTCCCACATGTTCCACGATGATATCATCAGATGAACCATGATGTCGAGGATTCAATCAATCCCGTATACAATTCCATTTGTCTACTGGTATGATACTTGCCCGAGATTCGATCGTCAGTATCCCGATACCTTGTTCAATCTCGTTACCGGCAAGTCTCTTTACTTGTTCCATAACACATCATCCCGTGATCAAATCCTTGGTCAAATTGTGCACATTATGATGACGTCCTACCGAGTGGGCCTAGAGATACCTCTTCATCACACGGAGTGACAAATCCCAGTCTCGATTCGTGCCAACCCAACAGACACTTTTGGAGATACCAGCAGTGCACCTTTATAGCCACCCAGTTACGTTGTGACGTTTGGTACACCCAAAGCATTCCTACGGTGTCCGGGAGTTGCACAATCTCATGGTCTAAGGAAATGATACTTGACATTAGAAAAGCTTTAGCATACGAACTACATGATCTTGTGCTAGGCTTAGGATTGGGTCTTGTCCATCACATCATTCTCCTAATGATGTGATCCCGTTTTCAACGACATCTAATGTCCATGGTCAGGAAACCGTAACCATCTATTGATCAACGAGCTAGTCAACTAGAGGCTTACTAGGGACATGGTGTTGTCTATGTATCCACACATGTATCTGAGTTTCCTATCAATACAATTCTAGCATGGATAATAAACGATTATCATGAATAAGGAAATATAATAATAACTAATTTATTGTTGCCTCTAGGGCATATTTCCAACAGTCTCCCACTTGCACTATAGTAAATAATCCAGTTCACATCGCTATGTGATTAACACTCAAGGTCACATCCCCATGTGACTAACACCCAAAGAGTTTACTAGAGTTAATAATCTAGTTCACATTACCATGTGATTAACACTCAATGAGTTCTGGGTTTGATCATGTTATGCTTGTGAGAGATGTTATAGTCAACGGGTCTGAACCTTTCAGATCCGTGTGTGCTTTACAAATCTCTATGCCATCTTGTAGATGCAGCTACCACGCTATATTTGGAGCTATTCCAAAAAACTATTCTACTATACGAATCCGGTTTACTACTCAGAATCATCCAGAATAGTGTCAAAGATTGCATCGGCGTAACCCTTTACGACAAACTCTTTTACCACCTCCATAATCGAGAAAATTCCTTAGTCCACTAGTTACTAAGGATAACCTTGACCGTTGTTCCGTGATCCATTCCTAGATCACATTTGTACCCCTTGACTGACTCATGGCTTGGCACACTTCAGGTGCGGTACACAAAATAGCATGTTGTAGAGCCTACGTCTAAAGCATAGGGGACGACCTTCGTCCTTTCTCTCTATTCTGCCGTGGTCAGGTCTTGAGTCTTACTCAATACTCATACCTTATAACACAGCCAAGAACTCCTTCTTTGCCGATCTATTTTTGAACTCCTTCAAAATCTTGTCATGGTATGTGTTCGTTTGAAAGTACTATTAAGCGATTTTGATCTATCCTTATAGTGTTGGGGAACGTAGTAATTTCAAAAAATTTCCTACGCACACGCAAGATCATGGTGATGCATAGCAACGAGAGGGGAGAGTGTTGTCTACGTACCCTCGTAGACCGTAAGCGGAAGCGTTATATAACGCGGTTGATGTAGTCGTACGTCTTCACGATCCGACCGATCCAAGCACCGAAAGCACGGCACCTCCGAGTTCTGCACACGTTCGGCTCGGTGACGTCCTCGCCTTCTCGATCCAGCAAGAGGGGCGAAGTAGTAGATGAGTTCCGGCAGCACGACGGCGTGGTGACGGTGTTGGTGAAGAACAATCTTCGCAGGGCTTCGCCTAAGCACTACGAAAACTATGACGGAGGATAAACTAGAGGAAACGGGGTTGCCGGCACACGGCTTGGTGTTTCTTGATCTGTCTTGGGTGCTAGCCCTACCCCTCTATTTATATGTTGAGCCTTGGGGTCGAAACTTGGAGTAAAAGCCTCCACAAAGTCGGTTTCACTCGAAAGGCAAGAGTCCTTCTCGGCCTCCAGGGCCAGAGGCCAGGGTTCCCGGCGTCTGGGCCCAGACGCCAGGGACCCTGGCGTCTGGCCTCTGGACTCCGCAAAACTTCCTTTTGCACTTTCCAAAAACCTCGTGGGCTTTCCCCTTTGGCCCAGATAAAGTGTTCTCGTGCCCAAACATTTCGAGAAATATTCGAAACCCCTTCCGATGGATTCCAGAACCTTTCTGGAGATCAAACACTACTATCCACATATCAATTTTTACTTTCGGACCATTCCGGAGTTCCTCGTCATATCCGTGATCTCATCCAAAACTCCGAACAACATTCGGTCACCAACATACATAACTCATAGTACTATATCATCAACGAACGTTAAGCGTGCGGACCCTACGGGTTCGAGAACTATGTAGACATGACCTAGAACCATTCTCGGTCAATAACCAATAGCGGAACCTGGATGCTCATATTGGCTCCCACATATTCTACGAAGATATTTTATCGGTCAGACCGCATAACAACATACGTTGTTCCCTTTGTCATCGGTATGTTACTTGCCCGAGATTCGATCGTCGGTATCCAATACCTAGTTCAATCTCATTACCGGCAAGTCTCTTTACTCGTTCCGTAATACATCATCTTGCAACTAACTCATTAGCTGCAATGCTTGCAAGGCTTAAGTGATGTGCATTACCGAGAGGGCCCAGAGATACCTCTCCGACACTCGGAGTGACAAATCCTAATCTCGAAATACGCCAACCCAACAAGTACCTTCGGAGACACCTGTAGAGCACCTTTATAATCACCCAGTTACGTTGTGACGTTTGGTGGCACACAAAGTGTTCCTCCGGTAAACGGGAGTTGCATAATCTCATAGTCATAGGAACATGTATTAGTCATGAAGAAAGCAATAGCAACAAACTAAACGATCAAGTGCTAAGCTAACGGAATGGGTCAAGTCAATCAGATCATTCACCTAATGATGTGATCTCATTAATGAAATAACAACTCTTTGTCTATGGTTAGGAAACATAACCATCTTTGATTAACGAGCTAGTCAAGTAGAGGCATACTAGTGACACTCTGTTTGTTTATGTATTCACACATGTATTATGTTTCCGGTTAATACAATTCTAGCATGAATAATAAACATTTATCATGATATAAGGAAATAAATAATAACTTTATGATTGCCTCTAGGGCATATTTCCTTCAGTCTCCCACTTGCACTAGAGTCAATAATCTAGATTACACAGTAATGATTCTAACACCCATGGAGTCTTCGTGTTGATCATGTCTTGCTCGTGGAAGAGGCTTAGTCAACGGGTCTGCAACATTCAGATCCGTATGTATCTTGCAAATTTCTATGTCTCCCACCTGGACTAGATCCCAGATGGAATTGAAGCGTCTCTTGATGTGCTTGGTCCTCTTGTGAAATCTGGATTCCATCGCTAAGGCAATTGCTCCAGTATTGTCACAAAATATTTTCATTGGACCCGATGCACTAGGTATAACACCTAGATCGGATATGAACTCCTTCATCCAGACTCCTTCATTTGCTGCTTCCGAAGCAGCTATGTATTCCGCTTCACACGTAGATCCCGCCACGACGCTTTGTTTAGAACTGCACCAACTGACAGCTCCACCGTTTAAAGTAAACACGTATCCGGTTTGCGATTTAGAATCGTCCGGATCAGTGTCAAAGCTTGCATCAACGTAACCATTTACGATGAGCTCTTTGTCACCTCCATATACGAGAAACATATCCTTCGTCCTTTTCAGGTATTTCAGGATGTTCTTGACCGCTGTCCAGTGATCCACTCCTGGATTACTTTGGTACCTCCCTGCTAAACTTATAGCAAGGCACACATCAGGTCTGGTACACAGCATTGCATACATGATAGAGCCTATGGCTGAAGCATAGGGAACATCTTTCATTTTCTCTCTATCTTCTGCAGTGGTCGGGCATTGAGTCTTACTCAACTTCACACCTTGTAACACAGGCAAGAACCCTTTCTTTGCTTGATCCATTTTGAACTTCTTCAAAACTTTGTCAAGGTATGTGCTTTGTGAAAGTCCAATTAAGCGTCTTGATCTATCTCTATAGATCTTAATGCCCAAAATGTAAGCAGCTTCACCGAGGTCTTTCATTGAAAAACTCTTATTCAAGTATCCCTTTATGCTATCCAGAAATTCTATATCATTTCCAATCAGTAATATGTCATCCACATATAATATTAGAAATGCTACAGAGCTCCCACTCACTTTCTTGTAAATACAGGCTTCTCCAAAAGTCTGTATAAAACCAAATGCTTTGATCACACTATCAAAGCGTTTATTCCAACTCCGAGAGGCTTGCACCAGTCCATAAATGGATCGCTGGAGCTTGCACACTTTGTTAGCTCCCTTTGGATCGACAAAACCTTCTAGCTGCATCATATACAACTCTTCTTCCAAAAATCCATTCAGGAATGCAGTTTTGACATCCATCTGCCAAATTTCATAATCATAAAATGCGGCAATCGCTAACATGATTCGGACAGACTTAAGCATCGCTACGGGTGAGAAGGTCTCATCGTAGTCAATCCCTTGAACTTGTCGAAAACCTTTTGCAACAAGTCGAGCTTTGTAGACAGTAACATTACCGTCAGCGTCAGTCTTCTTATTGAAGATCCATTTATTCTCAATTGCTTGCAGATCATCGGGCAAGTCAACCAAAGTCCATACTTTGTTCTCATACATGGATCCCATCTCAGATTTCATGGCTTCAAGCCATTTTGCGGAATCTGGGCTCACCATCGCTTCCTCATAGTTCATAGGTTCATCATGATCTAGTAGCATGACTTCCAGAATAGGATTGCCGTACCACTCTGGTGCGGATCTTACTCTGTTTGATCTACGAGGTTCTGTAGTAACTTGATCTGAAGTTCTATGATCATCATCATCAACTTCCTCACTAATTGGTTCAAACGTCACAGAAACCGGTTCCTGTGATGTGCTATTTTCCAATAAGGGAGCAGGTACAGTTACCTCATTAAGTTCCACTTTCCTCCCACTCACTTCTTTCGAGAGAAACTCCTTCTCAAGAAAGTTTCCGAATTTAGCAACAAAAGTCTTGCCTTTGGATCTGTGATAGAAGGTGTATCCAACAGTCTCCTTTGGATATCCTATGAAGACACATTTCTCCGATTTGGGTTCGAGCTTATCAGGTTGAAGATTTTTCACATAAGCATCGCAGCCCCAAACTTTAAGAAACGACAACTTTGGTTTCTTGCCAAACCATAGTTCATAAGGCGTCGTCTCAACGGATTTCGATGGTGCCCTATTTAATGTGAATGCGGCCGTCTCTAAAGCATAACCCCAAAACGATAGCGGTAAATCTGTAAGAGACATCATAGATCGCACCATATCAAGTAAAGTACGATTACGACGTTCGGACACACCATTGCACTGTGGTGTTCCGGGTGGCGTGAGTTGCGAAACTATTCCGCATTGTTTCAAATGTACACCAAACTCGTAACTCAAATATTCTCCTCCACGATCAGATCGTAGAAACTTTATTTTCTTGTTACGATGATTTTCAACTTCACTCTGAAATTCTTTGAATTTTTCAAATGTTTCAGACTTATGCTTCATTAAGTAGATATACCCATATCTGCTTAAATCATCCGTGAAGGTAAGAAAATAACGATATCCGCCACGAGCCTCAACATTCATCGGACCACATACATCTATATGTATGATTTCCAACAAATCTGTTGCTCTCTCCATAGTACCGGAGAATGGTGTTTTAGTCATCTTACCCATGAGGCACGGTTCGCAAGTACCAAGTGATTCATAATCAAGTGGTTCTAAAAGTCCATCAGTATGGAGTTTCTTCATGCGTTTTATACCGATATGACCTAAACGGCAGTGCCACAAATAAGTTGCACTATCATTATCAACTCTGCATCTTTTGGCTTCAACATTATGAATATGTGTGTTACTACTATCGAGATTCAATAAGAATAGACCATTCTTCAAAGGTGCATGACCATAAAAGATATTACTCATATAAATAGAACAACCATTATTCTCTGATTTAAATGAATAACCGTCTCGCATCAAACAAGATCCAGATATAATGTTCATGCTCAACGCTGGCACCAAATAAAAATTATTTAGGTCTAATACTAATCCCGAAGGTAGATGTAGAGGTAGCGTGCCGACCGCGATCACATCGACTTTGGAACCATTTCCCACGCGCATCGTCACCTCATCCTTAGCCAATCTTCGCTTAATCCGTAGCCCCTGTTTCGAGTTGCAAATATTAGCAACTGAACCAGTATCAAATACCCAGGTGCTACTGCGAGCATTAGTAAGGTACACATCAATAACATGTATATCACATATACCTTTGTTCACCTTGCCATCCTTCTTATCCGCCAAATACTTGGGGCAGTTCCGCTTCCAGTGACCAGTCTGCTTGCAGTAGAAGCACTCAGTTTCAGGCTTAGGTCCAGGCTTGGGTTTCTTCTCCTGAGCAGCAACTTGCTTGCTATTCTTCTTGAAGTTCCCCTTCCTCTTTCCTTTGCCCTTTTTCTTGAAACTAGTGGTCTTGTTGACCATCAACACTTGATGCTCTTTCTTGATTTCTACCTCCGCAGCCTTTAGCATTGCGAAGAGCTCGGGAACTGTCTTATCCATCCCTTGCATATTATAGTTCATCACGAAGCTCTTGTAGCTAGGTGGAAGTGATTGGACAATTCTGTCAATGACGCTATCATCCGGAAGAGTAACTCCCAGTTGAATCAAGTGATTACAATACCCAGACATCTTGAGTATATGCTCACTGACAGAACTATTCTCCTCCATCTTGCAGCTATAGAACTTATTGGAGACTTCATATCTCTCAATCCGGGCATTCTTCTGGAATATTAACTTCAACTCCTGGAACATCTCATATGCTCCATGACGTTCAAAACATCATTGAAGTCCCGGTTCTAAGCCGTAAAGCATGGCACATTGAACTATCGAGTAGTCATCAGCTTTGCTCTGCCAGACGTTCTTAACGTCGTCAGTTGCATCAGCAGCAGGCCTGGCACCCAGCGGTGCTTCCAGGACGTAACTTTTCTGTGCAGCAATGAGGATAATCCTCAAGTTACGGACCCAGTCCGCGTAATTGCTACCATCATCTTTCAACTTTGCTTTCTCAAGGAACGCATTAAAATTCAACGGAACAACAGCACGGGCCATCTATCTACAATCAACATAGACATGCAAGATACTATCAGGTACTAAGTTCATGATAAATTTAAGTTCAATTAATCATATTACTTAAGAACTCCCACTTAAAAACACATCCCTCTAATCTTCTAAGTGATCACGTGATCCAAATCAACTAAACCATAATCGATCATCACGTGAAATGGAGTAGTTTCCAATGGTGAACATCACTATGTTGATCATATCTACTATATGATTCACGCTCGACCTTTCGGTCTCAGTGTACCGAGGCCTTATCTGCATATGCTAGGCTCGTCAAGTTTAACCTGAGTATTCTGCGTGTGCAAAACTGGCTTGCACTCGTTGTAGATGGACGTAGAGCTTATCACACCGGATCATCACGTGGTGTCTGGGCACGACGAACTTTGGCAACGGTGCATACTCAGGGAGAACACTTTTATCTTGAAATTTAGTGAGAGATCATCGTATAATGCTACCGTCAATCAAAGCAAGATAAGATGCATAAAAGATGAACATCACATGCAATCAATATAAGTGATATGATATGGCCATCATCATCTTGTGCTTGTGATCTCCATCTCCAAAGCACCGTCATAATCACCATCGTCACCGACGCGACACCTTGATCTCCATCGCAGCATCGTTGTCGTCTCACCAAATATTGCTTCTACGACTATCGCTACCGCTTAGTGATAAAGTAAAGCAATTACAGGGCGATTGCATTGCATACAATAAAGCGACAACCATATGGCTCCTGCCAGTTGCCGATAACTCGGTTACAAAACATGATCATCTCATACAATAAAATTTAGCATCATGTCTTGACCATATCACATCACATCATGCCCTGCAAAAACAAGTTAGACGTCCTCTACTTTGTTGTTGCAAGTTTTACGTGGATACTACGGGCTTAGCAAGAACCGTTCCTACCTACGCATCAAAACCACAACGATAGTTTGTCAAGTTGGTGCTGTTTTAACCTTCGCAAGGACCGGGCGTAGCCACACTCGGTTCAACTAAAGTTGGAGAAATTGACACCCGCCAGCCACCTATGTGCAAAGCACGTCGGTAGAACCAGTCTCGCGTAAGCGTACACGTAATTTCGGTCCGGGCCGCTTCATCCAACAATACCGCCGAACCAAAGTATGACATGCTGGTAAGCAGTATGACTTATATTGCCCACAACTAACTTGTGTTCAACTCGTGCATATGACATCTACGCATAAAACCTGGCTCGGATGCCACTGTTGGGGAACGTAGTAATTTCAAAAAAATTCCTACGCACATGCAAGATCATGGTGATGCATAGCAACGAGAGGGGAGAGTGTTGTACACGTACCCTCGTAGACCGAAAGCGGAAGCATTAGCACAACGCGATTGATGTAGTCGTACGTCTTCACGATCCGACCGATCAAGTACCGAACGGACGACAGCGCTGAGTTCAGCACAACGCGATCGATGTTGTCGTACGTCTTCACGATCCGACCGATCATGTACCGAACGCATGGCACCTCCGAGTTCAGCACACGTTCAGCCCGATGACGTCCCTCAAACTCCGATCCAGCCGAGTGTTGAGGGAGAGTTTCGTCAGCACGACGGTGTGATGACGATGATGATGTTCTACCGACGCAGGGCTTCGCCTAAGCACAACTACAGTATTATCGAGGTGGACTATGGTGGAGGGGGGCACCACACACGGCTAAAAGATCAAATGATCAATTGTTGTGTCTATGGGGTGCCCCCTGCCCCCGTATATAAAGGAGCAAGGGGGGGTGCGGCTGGCCTAGAGAGGGGGCGCGCCAGGAGGATAACCCTCAAGTTACGGACCCAGTCCGCGTAATTGCTACCATCATCTTTCAACTTTGCTTTCTCAAGGAACGCATTAAAATTCAACGGAACAACAGCACGGGCCATCTATCTACAATCAACATAGACAAGCAAGATACTATTAGGTACTAAGTTCATGATAAATTTAAGTTCAATTAATCATATTACTTAAGAACTCCCACTTAGATAGACATCCCTCTAATCCTCTAAGTGATCACGTGATCCATATCAACTAAACCATGTCCGATCATCACGTGAGATGGAGTAGTTTCAATGGTGAACATCACTATGTTGATCATATCTACTATATGATTCACGCTCGACCTTTCGGTCTCCGTGTTCCGAGGCCATATCTGTTATATGCTAGGCTCGTCAAGTTAAACCTGAGTATTCCGTGTGTGCAACTGTTTTGCACCCGTTGTATTTGAACGTAGAGCCTATCACACCCGATCATCACGTGGTGTCTCAGCACGAAGAACTTTCGCAACGGTGCATACTCAGGGAGAACACTTTTACTATGATAATTTAATGAGGGATCATCTTATAATGCTACCGTCAATCAAAGCAAGATAAGATGCATAAAAGATAAACATCACATGCAATCAACATAAGCGATATGATATGGCCATCATTATCTTGTGCTTGTGATCTCCATCTCCGAAGCACCGTCATGATCACCATCGTCACCGGCGCGACACCTTGATCTCCATCGTAGCATCGTTGTCGTCTCGCCAATCTTATGCTTCTACGACTATCGCTACCGCTTAATGATAAAGTAAAGCATTACAGGGCGATTGCATTGCATACAATAAAGCGACAACCATATGGCTCCTGCCAGTTGCCGATAACTTAGTTACAAAACATGATCATCTCATACAATAAAATTTAGCATCATGTCTTGGCCATATCACATCACAACATGCCCTGCAGAAACAAGTTAGACGTCCTCTACTTTGTTGCTGCAAGTTTTACGTGGCTGCTACGGGCTTAGCAAGAACCAATCTTACCTACGCATCAAACCACAACGATAGTTTGTCAAGTTGGTGCTATTTTAACCTTCGCAAGGACCGGGCGTAGCCACACTCGGTTCAACTAAAGTTGGAGAAACTGACACCCGCCAGCCACCTGTGTGCAAAGCACGGCGGTATAACCAGTCTCGCGTAAGCGTACGCGTAATGTCGGTCCGGGCCGCTTCATCCAACAATACCGCCGAACCAAAGTATGACATGCTGGTAAGCAGTATGACTTATATCGCCCACAACTCACTTGTGTTCTACTCGTGCAAATAACATCAAACCATAAAACCTAGGCTCGGATGCCACTGTTGGGGAACGTAGTAATTTCAAAAAAATTCCTACGCACACGCAAGATCATGGTGATGCATAGCAACGAGAGGGGAGAGTGTTGTCTACGTACCCTCGTAGACCGTAAGTGGAAGCGTTATATGAACGCGGTTGATGTAGTCGTACGTCTTCATGATCCGACCGATCCAAGCACCGAAAGCACGGCACCTCCGAGTTCTGCACACGTTCGGCTCGGTGACGTCCTCGCCTTCTCGATCCAGCAAGAGGGGCGAAGTAGTAGATGAGTTCCGGCAGCATGACGGCGTGGTGACGGTGTTGGTGAAGAACAATCTTCGCAGGCTTTGCCTAAGCACTACGAAAACTATGACGGAGGATAAACTAGAGGAAACAGGGTTGCCGGCACACGGCTTGGTGTTTCTTGATCTGTCTTGGGTGCTAGCCCTACCCCTCTATTTGTATGTTGAACCTTGGGGTCGAAACTTGGAGTAAAAGCCTCCACAAAGTCGGTTTCACCCAAAAGGCAAGAGTCCTTCTCGGACTCCAGGGCCAGACGCCAAGGTTCCCGGCGTCTGGGCCCAGACGCCAGGGACCCTGGCGTCTGGCCTCTGGACTCCGCAAAACTTCCTTTTGCACTTTCCAAAAACCTCGTGGGCTTTCCCCTTTGGCCCAGATAAAGTGTTCTCATGCCCAAACATTTCAGGAAACATTCGGAACCCCTTCCGATGGATTCCAGAACCTTTCTGGAGATCAAACACTACTATCCACATATCAATTTTTACTTCTGGACCATTCTGGAGTTCCTCGTCATATCCGTGATCTCATCCAAAACTCCGAACAACATTCGGTCACCAACATACATAACTCATAGTACTATATCGTCAACGAACGTTAAGCGTGCGGACCCTACGGGTTCGAGAACTATGTAGACATGACCTAGAACCATTCTCGGTCAATAACCAATAGCGGAACCTGGATGCTCATATTGGCTCCCACATATTCTACGAAGATCTTTTATCGGTCAGACCGCATAACAACATACGTTGTTCCCTTTGTCATCGGTATGTTACTTGCCCGAGATTCGATCGTCGGTATCCAATACCTAGTTCAATCTCGTTACCGGCAAGTCTCTTTACTCGTTCCGTAATACATCATCTCGCAACTAACTCATTAGCTGCAATGCTTGCAAGGCTTAAGTGATGTGCATTACCGAGAGGGCCCAGGGATACCTCTCCGACACTCGGAGTGACAAATCCTAATCTCGAAATACGCCAACCCAACAAGTACCTTCGGAGACACCTGTAGAGCACCTTTATAATCACCCAGTTACGTTGTGACGTTTGGTGGCACACAAAGTGTTCCTCCGGTAAACGGGAGTTGCATAATCTCATAGTCATAGGAACATGTATTAGTCATGAAGAAAGCAATAGCAACAAACTAAACGATCAAGTGCTAAGCTAACGGAATGGGTCAAGTCAATCAGATCATTCACCTAATGATGTGATCTCATTAATGAAATAACAACTCTTTGTCTATGGTTAGGAAACATAACCATCTTTGATTAACGAGCTAGTCAAGTAGAGGCATACTAGTGACACTCTGTTTGTTTATGTATTCACACATGTATTATGTTTCCGGTTAATACAATTCTAGCATGAATAATAAACATTTATCATGATATAAGGAAATAAATAATAACTTTATTATTGCCTCTAGGGCATATTTCCTTCATATAGATCTTGATGCTCAATGTTCAAGTAGCTTAATCCAGGTTTTCCATTGAAAAACACTTTTCAAATAAGCCTATATGCCTTCCAGAAAGTGTACGTCATTTCTGATCAACAATAGTCAACAACATATACTCATCAGAAATTCTATAGTGCTCCCACTCACTTCTTTGGAAATACAAATTTCTCATAAACTTTGTATAAACCCAAGATCTTTGATCATCTCATCAAAGCGTACATTCCAACTCCGAGATGCTTACTCCAGTCCTTAGAAGGGTTGCTGGAGCTTTGCATACTTGTTAGCATCTTTCAGGATTGACAAAACCTTCTGGTTGTATCACATACAACCTTGCCTAAATAATGCAGTAACTGCTAACATAATTCCAACAGACTCTTAGCATCGCTACGAGTGAGAAAGTCTCATCGTTGTCAACTCCTTGAATTTGTCGGGAAACATCTTAATGACAAGTCGAGCTTTCTTAATGGTGACACTTACCATCCTTGTCCGTCTTCCTTTTAAAATCCATATGTACCCAATAGCTTTACGACCATCAAGTAGTTCTTCCAAAGTCTACACTTTGTTTTCATACATGGATCCTCTCTCGGATTTTATGGCCTCGAGCCATTTTTCGGAATCCGGGTCCACCATCGCTTCTCCGTAGCTCGTAGGTTCATTGTTGTCTAGCAACATGACTTCAAGACAGGATTACATACCACTCTAAAGTAGTACGCATCCTTGTCGTCCTACGAGGTTTGGTAGTGACTTGATCTGAAGTTTCATGATCACTATCATAAGCTTCCACTTCAATTGGTGTAGGTGCCACATGAACAACTCCCTGTGCCCTGCTACACACTAGTTGAAGTGACGGTTCAATAACCTCATCAAGTCTCCACCATCCTCCCTCTCAATTCTTTCGAGAGAAACTTTTCCTCAAGAAAGGACCCGATTCTAGAAACAATCCCTATTGCTTTCGGATCTGAGACAGGAGGTGTACCCAACTGTTTTGGGTGTCCTATGAATATGCATTTATCCGCTTTGGGTTCGAGCTTATCAGCCTGAAACTTTTTCACATAAGCGTCGCAGCCCCAAACTTTTTTAAGTAACGACAGCTTAAGTTTCTCTGAACCATAGTTCATACGGTGTCGACTCAAACAGAATTGCGTGGTGCCCTCTTTAAAGTGAACGTGGTTGTCCCTAATGCCTATCCCATAAACTATAGTGGTAATTTGATAAGAGACATCATGGCATGCACCATATCCAATAGGGTGCAGTTATGGTGTTCGGACACACCATCACACTATGGTGTTCCAGGCGGTATTAGTTGTGAAACAATTTCCACAATATCTTAACTATGTGCCAAACTCGTAATTCAGATATTCATCTCTATGCTCATATCATAGATATTTTATCCTCTTGTCACGACAATCTTTCAACTTCACCCTGAAATTACTTGAACCTTTCAATAATTCAGACTCGTGATTCATCAAGTAAATATACTAAGCATCTACTCAAATCATCTGCGAAGCAAGAACATAACGATATCCACTACATGCCTCAGCACTCATTGGACTATACACATCAAGATGTATTATTTCCAACAAGTTGCTTTCCTGTTCCATCTTACTGAAAACGAGGCCTTTTAGTCATCTTGCCCATGCGGTATGATTTGCATGTCTTAGGTGATTCAAAATCAAGTGAGCCCAAACGATCCATCTGTATGGAGTTTCTTCATGCATATATACCAATAGGCATGGTTCGCATGTTTCAAGTGATTCAAAACCAAGTGAGTCCAAAGATCCATCAACATGGAGCTTCTTCATGTGTTTTATACCATTATGACTCAAATTGCAGTGCCACAAGTATGTTGTACTATCATTACTATGTTATATCTTTTGGCATGAACATGTGTATCACTACGATCGGGATTCAATAAACCATTCATTTTAGGTGCAAGACCATTGAAGGTATTATTCAAATAAACAGAGTAACCATTATTCTCCTTAAATGAATAACCGTATTGCGATAAACATAATCCAATCATGTCTATGCTCAACGCAAACACCAAATAACAATTATTTAGGTTTAACACCAATCCCGATGGTAGAAGGAGCGTGTGATGCTTGATCACATCAACCTTGGAAACACTTCCAACACATATCATCGTCTCACCTTTGGCTAGTCTCCGTTTATTCTGTAGCCTTTTATTTCGAGTTACTAACACTTAGCAACCGATCCGGTATCTAATACCCTGCTGCTACTAGGAGTACTAGTAAAGTACACATTTAATATAATGTATGTCCAATACATACTTCTGTCAACCTTGCCAGCCTTCTCATCTACCAAGTATCTAGGGTGGTTCTGCTTCAGTGACCGTTCCCCTTATTACATAAGCACTTAGTCTCGGGCTTGGGTTCAACTTTGGGTTTCTTCACTAGAGCAGCAACTGATTTGTCGTTTCATGAAGTATCCCTTTGTTGCCCTTGCCCTTCTTGAAACTAGTGGTTTTACTAACCATAAACAATTGATGCTCCTATTTGATTTCTACTTTCGCGGTGTCGCGAATAGCTCAAGGATCATCATATCTATCCCTGATATGTTATAGTTCATCACGAAGCTCTAGTAGCTTGGTGGCAGTGACTTTGGAGAACCATCACTATCTCATCTGGAAGATCAACTCCCACTCGATTCAAGCGATTTCAGTACTCATACAATCTGAGCACATGCTCAACGATTGAGCTTTTCTCCTTAGTTTGCAGGCTTAGGAAACTTGTCAGAGGTCTCATACCTTTTGACGTGGGCACTAGCCTGAAATCCCAATTTCAGTCCTTGGAGCATCTCATATGTTCTGCGATGTTTCAAAAAAAAAATCTTTGGTTCCTCAATCCTAAACCATTTCGCATTACGCACTGAACTATCATGTAGTCATCAAAACGTGTATGTCAGATGTTCGCAACATCCACAACCGACGCTCGCGGTTCAGCTCACTGAGCGGTGCATTAAGGACATAATCTTTCTGCGCAGTAATGAGGACAATCCTTAGTTTACGGACCCAGTCCGCATAATTGCTACTATCAACTTTCAACTAAATTTTCTCTAGGAACATATCTAAAACAGTAGAACTAAAGCGTAAGCTACGACATAATTTGCAAAGTCCTTTTGACTATGTTCATGATAATTAAGTTCATCTGATTATTTAATGAACTCCCACTGAGATAGACATCCCTCTAGTCATCTAAGTGATACATGATCCGAGTCAACTAGGCCGTGTCCGATCATCATGTGAGACGGACTAGTCATCATCGGTGAACATCTTCATGTTGATCGTATCTTCTATACGACTCATGTTCGACCTTTCTGTCTTCCGTGTTCCGAGGCCATGTCTGTACATGCTAGGCTCATCAAGTCAACCTAAATGTATTGCGTGTGTAAATCTGGCTTAAACCCGTTGTATTCGAACGTTAGAATCTATCACACCCGATCATCACGTGGTGCTTCCAAACAACGAGCCTTTGCAACGGTGCACAGTTAGGGGGAACACTTTCTTGAAATTATTGCGAGGGATTATCTTATTTAAGCTACCGTCGTTCTAAGCAAATAAGATGTAAAACATGATAAACATCACATGCAATCAAATAGTGACATGATATGGCCAATATCATTTTTTGCCCCTTTTGATCTCCATCTTCGGGGCGCCATGATCATCATCGTCACCGGCATGACACCATGATCTCCATCATCGTGTCTTCATGAACTTGTCTCGTCATCTATTACTTCTACTACTATGGCTAACGGTTTAGCAATAAAGTAAAGTAATTACATGACATTTATGTAGACACGCAGGTCATAAATAAATTAAGACGACTCCTATGGCTCCAGCCGGTTGTCATACTCATCGGCATCCAAGTCGTGATTCCTATTACAAGAACATGATCAATCTCATACATCACATATATCATTCATCACATCCTTTTTGGCCATATCAGATCACACGGCATATGCTGCAAAAACAAGTTAGACGTCCTCTAATTGTTGTTGCAAATTTTTACGTGGCTGCTATAGGTTTCTTAGCAAGAACGTTTCTTACCTACGCCAAAACCTCAACGTGATATGCCAATTTCTATTTACCCTTCATAAGGACCCTTTTCATCGAATCCGATCCGACTAAAGTGGGAGAGACAGACACCCGCTAGCCACCTTATGCAACTAGTGCATGTCAGTCGGTGGAACCTGTCTCACGTAAGAGTACGTGTAAGGTCGGTCCGGGCCGCTTCATCCCACGATGCCGCCGAATCAAGATAAGACTAGTAACGGCAAGTAAATTGACAAAATCGACGCCCACAACAACTTGTGTTCTACTCTTGCATAGAAACTATCCATAGACCTAGCTCATGATGCCACTGTTGGGGAACGTAGCAGAAATTTAAAATTTTCTACGCATCACCAAGATCAATCTATGGAGTCATCTAGCAACGAGGGGAAGGAGAGTGCATCTACATACCCTTGTAGATCGCTAAGCGGAAGCGTTCAAGTGAACGGGGTTGATGGAGTCGTACTCGTCGTGATCCAAATCACCGATGATCCTAGCGCCGAACGGACGGCACCTCCGCGTTCAACACACGTACGGTTGGGAGAGACGTATCCTCCTTCTTGATCCGGCAAGGGAAGGAGAGGTTGATGGAGATCCAGCAGCACGACGGCGTGGTGGTGGAAGTAGCGGGATCCCGGCAGGGCTTCGCCAAGCGCAAGCGGGGAGGAAGAGGTGTCACGGGAGGGAGGGAGGCGCCAGGGCTTCAGGTGCGGTTGCCCTCCCTCCCTCCACTATATATAGGGGCCTAGGGGGGCACCGGCCCCTTGTAGATCCCATCTAGGGAGGGGGGCGGCAGCCCTAGGGGTGGCTTGGCCTCCAAGCCAAGTGGAGGCGCCCCCACCCCTTAGGGTTTCCAACCCTAAGCGCATGGGAGGCCTAAGGGGGGGCGCACCAGCCCACCAGGGGATGGTTCCCACGCCCCTTCAGCCTATGGGGCCCTGCGGGATAGGTGGCCACACCCGGTGGACCCCCGGGACCCTTCCGATGGTCCCGGTACAATACCGATGACCCCCGAAACCTTCCTGGTGGCCGAAACTGGACTTCCTATATATAAATCTTTACCTCTGGACCATTCCGGAACTCCTCGTGACGTACGGTATCTCATCCGGGACTCCGAACAACTTTCGGGTTACCGCATACTAATATCTCTACAACCCTAGCGTCACCGAACCTTAAGTGTGTAGACCCTATGGGTTCGGGAACCATACAGACATGACCGAGACAACTCACCGGCCCATAACCAACAGCGGGATCTGGATACCCATGTTGGCTCCCACATGTTCCACGATGATCTCATCGGATGAACCACGATGTCGAGGATTCAATCAATCCCGTATACAATTCCCTTTGTCTACTGGTATGATACTTGCCCGAGATTCGATCGTCGGTATCCCGATACCTTGTTCAATCTCGTTACCGGCAAGTCTCTTTACTCGTTCCGTAACACATCATCCCGTGATCAACTCCTTGGTCACATTGTGCACATTATGATGATGTCCTACCGAGTGGGCCCAGAGATACCTCTCCGTCACACGGAGTGACAAATCCCAGTCTCGATTCGTGCCAACCCAACAGACACTTTTAGAGATACCCGCAGTGCACCTTTATAGCCACCCAGTTACGTTGTGACGTTTGGTACACCCAAAGCATTCCTACGGTATCCGGGAGTTGCACAATCTCATGGTCTAAGGAAATGATACTTGACATTAGAAAAGCTTTAGCATACGAACTACACGATCTTGTGCTAGGCTTAGGATTGGGTCTTGTCCATCACATCATTCTCCTAATGATGTGATCCCGTTATCGACGACATCTACTGTCCATGGTCAGGAAACCGTAACCATCTATTGATCAACGAGCTAGTCAACTAGAGGCTTAGTAGGGACATGGTATTGTCTATGTATCCACACATGTATCTGAGTTTCCTATCAATACAATTCTAGCATGGATAATAAACGATTATCATGAACAAGGAAATATAATAATAACTAATTTATTATTGCCTCTAGGGCATATTTCCAACAAATAGTATCCGAACTTTCAAGGCTACAAAAACTGCATACGCAATCTTGTGATAATGAGGGTACCTTGTTTTACACAGAGATAACACCTCGAAAACATAGTAAACCAGCATGTGGACCTTGTAGGCGTGGTCATTCTCTTACTGCTCAACGACGAGCACGGCGCTGACCACCTAATTGGTGGCCAAGATATACAATAAGATCGGCTTGCTAACGGGCAGTGATGCAAGGATTGGTTGCTCACCAAGTAAAAATAAGAGTCAGGGCGGGTGAGGAGTATAATACTTCTATACCTAATAATAAAGGGGTAATTTCTTCTGGCGGTACCTCACGGAAATTACCCCCAAAATTGCAAAATATTACCCACCAATACCACTGATAAAAAAACATTTTACACATAGGAATCCCCCGCCTGGGCCGGCCCATGCAGTAGAAGCCACTTATACTGCGCACTGTGAGAAGACGCGGCGCGTCGGATTGGGCCCACCGATCTTCAGGCAGCCTGTTTTTTTTTTCGTTTCTGCTTTTTTCTACTTTAAATAATTTGGGGCTTCAAAAAAGTTCCCAAAATAAAGAAAATAAGAATTTATTAAATAAAATGTTTAATAAATATTAAAATGTTTATGGATTCAAAAAATGTACACGATTTTGTAAAATATGTTTTGTTAATCAAAATTGTTTGAAATTTTGAAAACAAATGTTCGGGAACTCAAAAATTGTTCATGATTTCCTAAATAGTTTGTGTATTAAAAATATTAATGAAATTGTACAAAATTCGCTGATTCAAAAAGTGTTCATGAATGGAAAATATCATAAAAATCAAAAATCTTTTTGTAACTTACAAAATAGTTTACTCATTCATAAAAATGTTTTCTGATTCAAAAAATGATCACGCATTTTAAAAAATGTTCATTAAATCAAAAAAGCGTTCATGAATTTTAAAAATTGTTCCGCTAATTTCGAAAAAAATGTTCGTCAATCCTAGAGAAATTCGCGGATACAAGAAAATTGTTAAAAAAACGTTCACAATTTTTAAAAGTGTTTGCAAATTGTATAAATTGTTCATGAATTAAAAAAATGTTTCTTGATTATAGAAAATGTTCAAAATTTGTAAAAGTGTTCACAAATTTTAAAATTGTTCGCAATTTCAAATATGTTAAAGGGCAGCCTGGTGCATGTAGCTCCCTTTTGCACAGGATTCGACCACTTTAGGCCGTTAGTAAGCAGGCTTTCGCTACATTTCTGCAGGAGGCTGTTTGCAGGACTTGAACCCGTGACCTCATGGTCACAAGGGACGCTGCTTCGGTGCCGTAACTGCAGGTGCCTTTGGGCCAGTGACATGTGGGCCAACCACCTGTTGGGCCTACATGTCATGGACCCAAAGGCACCTGCAGTTACGACACCGAAGCATAGTCCAGTCATAAGGTAGCAGCTTTACGACTGCTCCGAGGCTCCCCTTGACGATTTCAAATATGTTCATCAGTTAAAAAAATGCTCATGATTTTAAAAATTGTTCATGATTTCATGAAATTGAGAGTGATGGTGTATTTCGGTGATGCATCAAAATGTGGTCAAGGACATTTTACACAGGGGAATCACCCGCCTGGGTCGTCCCATTCAGTAGATACCTCCTATACCGCTCTCTATGCACTGGGAGAAGATGCGACTCGCTTGATTGGGCCGGCCCATGTCCGGAAAGCCCGTTTCCAAAATTTAGTTTTTTTATTTTTTCCTCGTTTTCCTTTTTTTCTATATTAGATAATCTTGGACTTCAAAAAAGTTCCAAAAATAGAAAAATAATAATTTTGAAATAAAATTTTAGCAAATAATAAAATTTAGGGATTAAAAAAAAGTTCGTGATTTTGTAAAAAAATGTTTGCATGTTGAAAAAATGTTTGAAATTATGAAAACAAATGCTTGAGAAATCAAAATAAGTTCGTCATTTTTATTAAATTTCGTTTATTAAAAAATGTTAATGAAATTGAATAAAATTTCTCCAATTCAAAAATGTTCATGAATGGAAAAATATCATAAAAAATCAAAAAAATGTTCATGACTTACAAGATAGTTTATTCATTCATAAAATGTTTGCTGATACAATGATCATGCATTTCAAAAAGTGTTCGTTGAATCAAAAGAAATGTTCATAAATTTCCAAGATTAATCACTAATTTCCAAAAAAAGTCCGCCGATTCTAGAAATGTTCGCCGATTAAAGGAAGTTGTTTAAAACATGTTTGCAAATAGTATAAAATAATCATGAATATAAAAACTGTTCTTGATTTTATAAAATGTTCGAAAATTTGTAAAAGTGTTCACAAAATTGAAAAATATCCAAGATTTCAAATATGTTCATGCATTTTAAAAATAATTCTTGATTTCACGAAATTGAGAGCGATAGTGTATCTCCAAAGCTTTTAGGCGATCGGCTTGGTCTAGTTTAGAGCATCTCTAACCCATCTCTTAAAAAATTACTCGTCTACTCCTTTTCAAGAGATGGGTTAGAGATGCTCTTACACCATACCCCCTCTGCTCCTTTTACTCCACGTATTAGATTTGTGTTAAGTCAGAGTTTGTAAAATTTGACCATTTTTTATTAAAAAATGTCAACATACATAATATCAAACATAAATCTACATTTTATAATGAATCTAAACATATTGGTTTGATATTGTGAAGGTTGATACTTTTTCTATAAGTTTGGTTAAAATGAATGTATTTTGACTTCAAACAAAACTTATATGCAGACTAAAAAGGACCGGAGGGAGTACAAAGTAAGCAATGGGACCCGTAAAAACCAAACAGTTAGAAGATTCAACAAACCCATAGGGAGAACGTCATGATTTCCCAGTTCCCAGGGTCATGATTTCGCAGACCCCAGACTCCGTAGAGAGAACCAAACGAAGTATTATTTGTGTCAGCTCCCGAACGACCTGGAAAACATATATATACATAGAAGCAGATTCCTCTGTTACGTCATACATGAACAGAGGCAACATCTCGATCAACTTCCCTGAAAAAGATCACACACATGCTCCCGTATGATATCAGCCACACTGTCTCGAACCAAACAACTTGGCATGCTTCGGCTTCGGCTCCAGATTGGAATATTCAGAAACATAAGATTGAAAGGAGAAACATGTGACCACGATCGAGCCACGAGCGCGGGCTAAATTAATCAATAAAGCAAAGCTCAATGTAACCATGTGCTACGAACACTCAAACAACGGCGGCTATACGGCGGCGATACAACAAACATGCAGAGTCAGTAACGATGCAAGTAGTAGTACATAACAATCAAGACGGCTAGCTATGGAGGTGACAGCTCAGGCGGCCGGCGCGGGCGGCGGCGGCGGCGGGAGCAGCTCGTCGGCGATGGCCTCCTCGAGCCAGCCCTCGGCGTCGGCCATGATGCCGGGGCTGAGCCGCACCATGAGCACGCAGAACTCCTGCTCGCTCAGCGCGCCGTCGCCGTCGTGGTCGCCCTCGCCCACCATCGCCTGCGCCTCCTCGGCCGTCATCCCCTCCACGCCCAGCACCGCCCCCGCGCTCCGCCGCAGGCTCTCGGCCGTGATGGCGCCCCGCTCCGGGTCGGCCAGCAGCCGGAACCCCGCCCGCAGCTCCGACAGCAGCCCCGCCGTGCCCAGCCGCCCCGCCATCACCGGCAGCAGGTCCTCGTACGCCCCCGCGCCGTCCTCCGCCATGCCCTGCTCGAGCTCCGATCGATGAAGAAGTGTCGCCGCTGTCGTTGTTTCTGCGTCGACGGGGCGCAAGAAGCCGAGCGCTGGCTGGCCTCTTGTATAAAGCGGGGAGGGGGGAGGAGGTGAGGACGGATGATCATGGATAGGACGGTACGATCGAGAGGATGATGACGGCGACCCCATGTCCATCTCGGGGGAGAAGCTTCCGGGAAGCTGCGCGGGTGGGGAGGGGGAGATATTTGGACGGCCGGTCGGCACCCGTGGTGGTTGTACACACGAGGACGAGGGGACGAGTGAGCTCTGAGCGGAGCACGGGATGATGTGACGGGGCTGGGACGGCGGAGGGAGGATCTGACGTGACGCTGGCCCGGTCGTGCGGTGCTTGTCGTCGGAGGAAGCTTCCTGGGAGGAGCCGGCCGGCCGGGAGTATAAATGCTGGGTGGACCCTTTCATTATGCCTTTCGGTCATGAGCTCAGCCGGCTCGGTCCATATCGGAGATCTGGGGTGGTTTATGACATATAGTACATTTTTAGAAAAAAATAAGGAACCACTTGACATGAGTGGTAAGCTATCTCAAAAACAATGAACAATAGAAAAAAATAAGGAAAAGGTTGTACCTCTTCATCTTTGCACACGCAGCTATCTCACTTACAATAAAATAATAGATATAACACTTAATTTTTTTCCAAAAAAGGGGACTCTCTGCATGCGTCAGATCGATGCATACGGTCAAATTTTATTAGAAAGCAGATAGTTCAACAGAGGTCTAAAAAGTCACAAAGGAAATAAAAAGAGCTCACAAAAAGCCTAGAACAGCAGCCATAGCGCCACAACCGGCCGGTATAAATAAGATAAGGAAACTAATTGCCTATCCTATTATATGACTGCCATCCAAACCGGTTAAAAATATCTCGTGCTACCATCTCCCAACGGATAGATCCAGTAGCCAAACGCTCTCTGGCCTCCGTCGGAGTGAGTAACGACCACATACGGATCAACGCAGTGGCTCGAAAGATAACCTGCAAAAAATGAAAATTTGTTGTTCTGTTAAAAACCAGGTCATTTCTGCAGTTCCAGACTGCCCACAATAAAGCACATACTCCTACACGAATGTGTCTCGCTGTTTCGGCCTCTATCCCGTTAAGCCACGTTCCAAATAACGTGTTGACAGAATTCGGAGGAGTAATATTAAAAGTTATTTGCACTGTCCGCCATAGCACTTTTGCCAGCAGGCAGTCAAGAAAGAGGTGTTTGATGGTTTCATCTCGATCACAAAAACTACACCTAGTAGGTCCTGTCCAGTTGCGCTTTGCCAAATTATCCTTGGTTAAGATGACTTGTTTATGTACAAACCATATAAACACTTTAATTTTTAATGGAACTTTGACTTTTCAAACGTGTTTGGAACTAGGAATGGAGCTAGAATTGATAACATCGAGATACATCGATTTAACTGTAAACTCCCCAGTCCTAGTAAGGTTCCAGCGCAACTGATCGGCTTGTTGAGACAACTGGATCTCCATCAGTCTACTCACTATATGGAGCCAAACTTCCCAACGATTACCGACTAGCGTTATCCTAAACTGAATATTTAGGGGGATGGACTGAAGTACTGTTGCAACATACGCGTCGCGTCGTTGAACAATACTATAGAGCGATGGGTATTGAAGCGCCAGGGGTGTCTCTCCTAGCTAAGTATCCTCCCAGAACCGCGTGCTAGCGCCATTTCCAATTAAAAACTTTGTCTTATTGAAAGTCTGATTTGACTCTCATCAGTCCTTTTCAAAAAGGCGAGTCCGTCGGCCATGCTGTCACTTGGGACAAAGTTTTGGAATGAAGATACTTACTACGGAGAATCTGTGCCCATGTGGCTTCACTCTCTACAGATAACTTGTGCAGCCACTTGCTGAGAAGACATCTGTTCTTGACTTCGAGATTTTCAATCCCAAGACCCCCTTGGTCTTTTGGACGACAAATGATATCCCATTTGGCGAGTCGTCTGTATTTTCTTTTTAGCTCATCACTCTGCCAGTAGAATCGGGATCGATAGAAGTCCAGCCTTTTCCTAACTCCAACTGGAACCTCGAAAAAAGAGAAGAGAAACATAGGCATACTCGTGAGAACCGAATTAATAAGGATTAAACGGCCTCCGTATGACATAAGCTTGCCCTTCCAACAACTCAGTTTCTTCTTAAATCGATCCTCAATACACTTCCATTCTCTGTTTGTCAGCTTACGATGATGAATTGGTTTACTGTGACGCCCGGATAATTAGGCTACAGTAAAACTCTCCTAATGATGCCAAGTCATCTTTGATTACTGTTGCTAAACTTCGGTTAGTTCGAACCGATTCAAAATTCAATTCAAAAGAAATTGGCAAACAACAAATGTTTTTAAAAGTTGAAACAAAAATGTTCGGACGGTGCCATATTTTGCTTAAGTAAATAAGGTGTAATGAACACGTTTTTATAAAATGTCTAGGTAATTTAAAATGATTTAAACAGAAAAGAAAATAAATAAAAAGAAAAGAAACTACAAAAAACAGAAAACAAACAAAAAAAGAAAAAGAAGAACCCCCCTTCCCCTGGGCCGAATGGCCCAGCTAGCAAGCAGGCCCCCCTGGCCGGCCCAACACCCCCCACTACACCTAACCCCACTTCGCTGAAACCCTAACCCCCCCACTTCACACGAAGCCCCACTCCCTCCCCCTCGTCCCACTCCTCTGCCTCCCTCCCTCGACCCAGACTGGATCGGGGAAATCGGGGCCCCATCCCGAGCACGCCTCGCCGTGGCTCCCGTGGTCGTCGTCGCCGTCACTCACCGCGCACCACCTCGCCGGAGCCCCTCGCCGCCTCAACCCCGTCGCCCCGTCGCCGAACCCACCAACACCACCGCCGCCCGCCGTCGCTTCTCGCCGTCCCTGGAGCCAGCTCGACGCCGTCGCCGCCCGGACTGCCCTCTGCCGTCCTCTACGTCGTCTCCTCCTCGCCCCCTCTTGCTCTGGATGCCTTGCCGCGGCGCCCCGGCAACGCCACCGCCTGAGGACGACGTCACCCGCCTCCCCGACTGCCACCTCGTCGTTCAGCTTCTCCACCGACCACCTCGAGCCGCTGCCTCCCCGTCCGGCTCACTGTGAGCCCCGCGCCCTCCTCCTTCCCCTGTCCCCGCGCCGTCCGTGCCTCCCTCGGTGCGCCACCATGCGCAATCGCGCCCGCGTGCCGGAGCTCACGCTCTGGGCAGCACGCGCTCACCCTGCGCACTCCGACGCTCCGCTCGCTCCCAGCACTTCGGTTGGGGCCGAGCCCCGCCGCTGCCACCGTGCGCCCACGCCCCCGCTCCCTTGGCCTCGTCCGCAGCCCCCCTGGTGCTCTGCCCAGCACCGCCGCCGACCCCTGCGCCGTCGCCGCCCGCGGCGAGCGTGCGCCCCGGCTCGCTGTACCTTTACCTCGTTGGCCGAGCCTGAGGCAGCGGGCGGGCGCCCTTTGCGCTACATAGGGCTGCGCCCGACGCCCGCTAAGCGACCAAACCCGCTAGGCCCCCTGGGGCCTATGACATGTGGGGCCCGGCCCCAGAATGTTTAGAAAAAAGAGAAGAAAAGAAAAAAGGAAATAAAAAATGAATTAATAAAATTAATAATTAGTTAATTAATTATTGAATTAATTAACTTAATTAATCTTGTTTAGTTAACCTAATTAACAATTGTTAATTAATTAAACTGTAATTAGATTAGTTAAATCCTAATTAGAGTAAACATAGTATGACATGAGGGACCCACACGTCAGATTGACCCAGTCAAGTCCCTGTTGACTGTTGACGTCATGCTGACGTCAGTGTGCACTATTCTGGATAATATTAATTTGATTAATAATTAATAAATTAGAAAATGATTAAATCTTTAGAAAATCATATCTTTTACTCCGTAACTCGGATGGAAATACTTTCTACATGAAAGTTGCTCAGAACGACGACACGATTCCGGATACGCAACCCGCTCGTCCGCCACACCCCCCTAACATATCAAACTCGCAACTTTCCCCCTCCGCCTCCTCTGCCCGAAAACGCGGAACACCGGGGATACTTTCCCGGATGTTTCTCCCCTTCACCGGTATCACCTCTTACCGCGTTAGGGTACCCCTAGCACCGATACTTGTCATGTCATGCATCGCTATGCATCTGTTTGCTTAAATATTTATTGTTTCTCCCCCTCTTCTCTCGCTAGACACCGAGACCGACGCTGCTGCTGCCCAGTACGACTACGGAGTTTACGACCCCTCTCTCTTGCCAGAGCAACCAGGCATGCCCCCCCCTGATCACCAGATATCGCCTACTCTATTCTATACTGCTTGCATTAGAGTAGTGTAGCATGATACTGCTTTCCGTTATTCCTATCCTGATGCATAGCCTGTCCTTGTTACTACTGTTGTTACCTTTACCTGCAATCCTACATGCTTAGTATAGGATGCTAGTTTTCCATTAGTGGCCCTACATTCTTGTCCGTCTGCTATGCTATATTATCGGGCCGTGATCACTCGGGAGTTGATCATGGGTATATGCTACATTATACATGATACATGTGGTAACTAAAGTCGGGTCGGCTCGAGGAGCACCCGCGAGTGATTCACGGATTGGGGGCTGAAAGGACCTTTGTCCCAACGGCCCTCTGTGTGGATCTTTGTGGCAGAGCGACAGGGCAGGTTGAGGTCACCTAGGAGAGAGGTGGGCCTGGCCCTGTCGGCGTTCGCAGATACTTAACACGCTTAACGAGATCTGGGTATTTGATCTGAGTCTGGCTACTGGCCTATACGCACTAACCAACTACGCGGGGAAGATATGGGCACTCGGCGCCGTGATATCAGCCGAAGCCTTCGTGACGTCAGCGACTGAGCGGCGCGCGCCGGATTGGACTGGAACGCCACTAGGCTAGGTCTGCTTCCGGCCGCCCACGCAACATGCAGGTGTGCTCAGGGCGATGGGCCCAGACCCCTGCGCGCTTAGGTTTAGACCGACGTGCTGACCTCTTTGTTGTGCCTAGGTAGGGCTGCGACGTGTTGATCTTCCGAGGCCGGGCATGACCCAGGAAAGTGTGTCCGGCCAAATGGGATCAAGCGTGTTGGGTTATGTGGTGCACCCCTGCAGGGAAGTTAATCTATTCGAATAGCCGTGTCCCTCAGTAAAAGGATGACCCGGAGTTGTACCTTGACCTTATGACAACTAGAACCGGATACTTAATAAAACACACCCTTCCAAGTGCCAGATACAACCCGGTGATCGCTCTCTAACAGGGCTTCGAGGAGGGGATCCCCGGGTAGGTTTATGCTATGCGATGCTACCTGGAGGACTTCAGTCTACTCTCTTCTATATGCTGCAAGACGGAGGCTGCCAGAAGCGTAGTCTTCGACAGGATTAGATATCCCCCTCTTATTCTGGCATTCTGCAGTTCAGTCCACTGATATGGCCCTTTACACATATACCCATGCATATGTAGTGTAGCTCCTTGTTTGCGAGTACTTTGGATGAGTACTCACGGTTGCCTTGTTTCCCCTTTTCCCCATCTCTCTACCCGATTGCTGCAATCAGACGATGGAGCCCAGGATCCAGACGCCACCGTCGACGACGACTCCTTCTACACTGGAGGTGCCTACTACTACGTGCAGCCCGCTGACGACGACCAAGAGTAGTTAGGAGGATCCCAGGCAGGAGGCATGCGCCTCGTTCGATCTATATCCCCGTTTGTGCTAGCCTTCTTAAGGCATACTTGTTTAACTTATGTCTGTACTCAGATATTGTTGCTTCCGCTGACTCGTCTATGATCGAGCACTTGTATTCGAGCCCTCGAGGCCCCTGGCTTGGATTATGATGCTTGTATGACTTATTTTATTTGTAAAGTTGTGTTGTGATATCTTCCCGTGAGTTCCTGATCTTGATCGTACACATTTGCGTGCATGATTAGTGTACGATTGAATCGGGGGCGTCACAAGTTGGTATCAGAGCCGACTGCCTGTAGGAATCCCCCTTCCACACTCCTTGGCCGAAGTCGAGTCTAGACATTGCAAAAACTTTTACTAACTTGGCTATGTGCCTTACGGGCACACGTCACCGTTTGGCTGGTAGTAGGATCTTTTTATTCCTCGACCTTTACTCTAGGACTCTGAACTCTCTTCTATTCGGGTTAAGTGATTTTGCTAAAATCTAACTTTAGGTTTTCGAAAATACTTCCTCCCGAAGAGCCCCTTCAGGCCAGATGATCGCCTGCTGCAACAGAAGATTCTGACAATACTCCCCGATGTTTCCCCGAGACCTTTGTGCCCTTCGCCGTTGCAATTCCATACCACCAATAAGTCCCTATGGAAAGCTACATACACTTGTCGTCCATAACTTCATTCCCAGTTGGTCTTGTTATTACAAGATACCTCGGAAATTCTCTCTATTTTTCCGAGAATACCTTGTGCCTACCGCCTAGCAGTTCATTATCCACATATACCCCCCTATGGATAATTCTCGCACTTATCGGGTATCCGCTCATTCCCAGTTGTTCATGTGTTTCGCCAAAGACTTCAAAATATCATTCGATCTCCCAAAAATCCCGAGCAGCCTATTGCTCTTGAAATTCTCGCTTGCTTGCATTATGGTTAATCCCACAAGTTTCGTAATCTTATTGGCCTCCCTTGTCTTTATCATTTTAAGTCCGTTGATTCAATATGTTGAGGATGCTCGCATTCCTCAGTCGAATCCTAGGATTCATCCTTCCGGCTCAGACGTCATTTGGATATGAGCTGGTTCTTGACCAATCAATGCCTTGATCATTGTGCTTCCAAGTCTGTTGAACTTATTCATTTTCGATCAGACGATTGCTTCTGATCCCTTGATTTGGAGATCATAAGGTTTCTTTGCATTAAGCTTTGAATTAGTCAGTTGTTTCTATAACCCGATGCCATGGCATTTCTTCTTCCTTTGATTGAGTACCGATACTCACATCAGCCCCGTTGTGGATCGCCATACCCATTGCCGGGTTATTATCCGACAATGTCCTTCACAACCAAAATTCTTGTGAGTTCTTTACCTGATACATAATGCCCTTGGTAAATTGTATCATCTGCTTGGCTAACCATGCTCTGCTTTCGAGCTGGTCGTAATTACTATTGAAGCTTGTGGTATATGTTTCCATGATACCCTGACGGGTTGAACCTATGCCTTCCTTTATATGTGTGAACTCGGAAGTTTTCACGAGTCATACTCATCTGATATCTCACCAGATAAAACTTTCAACACTAATGCCTTTATCAAAGCGAAAAGTGAATGGAAGGTTATACATTGAAGAAGTGGGAGTCGACCTTGAACTTTGTGTTCATGCCCATGGACACGATGTAGATCTTATCATTAAAGCTTTTCTTAAATTAATTATTCCCTTGGTATAAGTTCATCTTATCTCTGGGATCTGGCCTTTTGCAATCGTGGTTCCGACCATGTTCTCCTTTAAATAACATTTCTCGTGCAAGTTTAAGCATTTGTCTTCTGCAGAGCAATACCCTAGTCCAATCTCTACTTTGATCTATCGTCGAGCATTACCCCCCTGGTATCTCGAGATTATCATGGAACTGCATAACCTCTTATGAGTTCTTCATCAGGTATTACATTCTCACGGACTCCAATTTTTCACGGACTTTGAGTTATGAAACACTCAAGGACACCGATAACGGAATCGAGTCTGCACTGCGATTCAACGAGGATTAGAGATCTTCATCGCTTACAAGTTTAATACTCCATGTCTGTCCTAGCCTAAACGGATACATCATTATCGTGCTAATTTTAATCATCAGCATTCTGAGCTCTTCAAGGGTATCAACTGAATTCATGATGAGAAATACCATCCTTGCCCCCGATGATTTGTGTATCGGCCACTTTATTGCCTTCCCTCCAACAAAAACTTGTTCATGTTTTGTGTTATACCTTGAGTTCCTTGCTATCCAGCATTTGTCCTTCTCTGCCTTCGAATATTACCACCTTTTATGTCAAGAATGTCGTGGTAATTTTACCACCTCTTGAGAATTCTTGATATAGTAATATCTCTTGCCATTTGCGTTCATTTCTTGGTCTCCATGTTGTTTCTAACCGGAATACCGACAAATGGTCTGTGATGTGTAAATTCTAAACTTCTAGCAACCCTATTGCTTTGAAGTTATTGGTCTACAGTTTCATTATAAGTCTATTGCTTATTGAATCATCATTCGAACATTGATCGTGCTACCTAGTCCAGATTCCTGGGTGCACCCTTCTATCATTGTTCAGTTGAGTATGTTTCCCTCGAGCATACATCATTATATCATTGATCCAACAAATGATATTTCCTTGTTCACATAATTGTGGAAATCCATCTTTTGGAAATCTCGATGAATTGTCGCTAAGTTCATGAGCCACCTCCTCATTCTATCCTTGGTTTAATAATGAACTCGTGATTCGGAACTTGCTTCCACAGTTCAATTCCCGAGAATCTTACAATGTCATCTTGATAATTTGTGTTGCACCTTTTCTTCTCAGGCATCCTGAGTCTAAGGTATCCCAACACCGATCAGATCTGAATCTCGGTCAGATATGATGGTTGGAACATTTTCCCAAGAGTTATAACATTGGTCTTTTATGACCCGGTAAGGTGATGGCATGCCCAACACACCTGGCCGGATGACCTATTGTTATAGATTCCCTTTCAGCAAGGTTATCCATTTTTCCATGGGGAAATTGTAAGACTTATCCTATAAGTTGTTTCCGATGAATCCTTTGTGTTTCCAAAGTCTGACCTTTGCTTAAAGACCATGTCAACACTATCTCGAAGCTTGTATGTGGTACTCCGATTTTCAATAAGAACATTTGAAGCACAAGGCTAAAATTTCTTTATTAATTACCCCAAACACCGTTGATTGGGTAATGTCATGAACTTCCTCTCCCGTTACCTAAATGGATTTCTAAGTTATATCTTGTCATGGATATCATGCTCTGCTTGTCCTTGGGAAGGGTATACCCCTGGTATATGTGTCAAACACATTTTCCTTTTCATTGTCCTTTTTGATTTGATGATCACATTTTCCTTCCTTTGATTTGTTTAACCTTCCCTGTGATCCATATGATCTAAGCAGTAATATTCTTCTGCTTATGTAAACACCTTGGTGTACAACCGTGTCAGTAAGACCCTGTTGCTTTTGTTGATGGCATTCCGGTAACCACCGATGGACGAGAACTTTGCCTATTGGTCCGCCTCATTTCAACGAGCAGGAGAATGGTTCTCTTCGTCCCTCGCCCTTGGTACCAACGTTGTTGCCAACATAACTGACAGGCTACCCCTGACATGCCTTGCTATCATGAGCGTGAAAGATGTCAACAACCTTCCTACTTTTAACCACATGGTGGGCCCATAACCCACAGTTCCACAGAATCGAAACTTGACTCTCTTGTACACCCATGTTGCCAAAGTTATTCCTAGAGCTTGACTCGTATGTAATTCATGAGTCACCTTCCTAGTGATCTATTCTGGTATCAGACGCAATACTTATTCCCATTGCTTTGAGCCCCTTTCGAGCCCTGTTTCAGGCATCGAACGATTGCCTGCTCGCTCGAAACATCCCATGAAACCTCAATTGCTTTGCTCTCGATATTTTCTTAAGTTTCAATTCGAGAGTTACTATCTGCCACCTTCCCCCGATGTTATCGACCAGATAGTCAACCTTGTACAGGTTCGTTCTCCCGGAATACCCCCTTATTCTTTCGTAAGTACGATGGAACCCCCGAAGAAAGGATGCCGACTTCATCTTGATGACTTGAAGCAGAAAAAGGAAGACATCAATATAATGGATCGACCACTTCGAGAAGAGGAACCAAGACCGAGAAGATCCGTTAGCATTCCGTAACTAGACCTTTCCCCCCTTCGCTACCTCTTAAATCTCGGGACGAGATTTCTTGTAGTGGAGGAGAATTGTGATGCCCGGATAATTAGGCTACAGTAAAACTCTCCTAATGATGCCAAGTCATCTTTGATTACTGTTGCTAAACTTCCGTTAGTTCGAACCGATTCAAAATTCAATTCAAAAGAAATTGGCAAACAACAAAGGTTTTTAAAAGTTGAAACAAAAATGTTCGGACGGTGCCATATTTTGCTTAAGTAAATAACGTGTAATGAACACGTTTTTATAAAATGTCTAGGTAATTTAAAATGATTTAAAACAGGAAAAAAATAAATAAAAAGAAAAGAAACTACAAAAAACAGAAAACAAACAAAAAAAGAAAAAGAAGAACCCCCCTCCCCCTGGGCCGAATGGCCCAGCTAGCAAGCAGGCCCCCCTGGCCAGCCCAACACCCCCCACTACACCTAACCACACTTCGCTGAAACCCTAACCCCCCCACTTCACACGAAGCCCCACTCCCTCCCCCTCGTCCCACTCCTCTGCCTCCCTCCCTCGACCCAGATCGGATCGGGGAAATCGGGGCCCCATCCCGAGCACGCCTCGCCGTGGCTCCCGTGGTCGTCGTCGCCGTCACTCACCGCGCACCACCTCGCCGGAGCCCCTCGCCGCCTCAACCCCGTCGCCCCGTCGCCGAACCCACCAACACCACCACCACCCGCCGTCGCTTCTCGCCGTCCCTGGAGCCAGCTCGACGCCGTCGCCGCCCGGACTGCCCTCTGTCGTCCTCTACGTCGTCTCCTCCTCGCCCCCTCTTGCTCTGGGTGCCTTGCCGCGGCGCCCCGGCAACGCCACCGCCCGAGGACGACGTCGCCCGCCTCCCCGACTGCCACCTCGTCGTTCAGCTTCTCCACCGACCACCTCGAGCCGCTGCCTCCCCGTCCGGCTCACTGTGAGCCCCGCGCCCTCCTCCTTCCCCTGTCCCCGCACCGTCCGTGCCTTCCTCGGTGCGCCACCATGCGCACTCGCGCCCGCGTGCCAGAGCTCACGCTCTGGGCAGCACACGCTCATCCCGCGCACTCCGGCGCTCCGCTCGCTCCCAGCACTTCGGTTGGGGCCGAGCCCCGCTGTTGCCACCGTGCGCCCACGCCCCCGCTCCCTTGGCCTCGTCCGCAGCCCCCCCGGTGCTCTGCCCAGCACCGCCGCCGACCCCTGCGCCGTCGCCGCCCGCGGCGAGCGTGCGCCCCGGCTCGCCGTACCTTTCCCCCGTTGGCCCAGCCTGAGGCAGCTGGCGGGCGCCCGTTGCGCTACATAGGGCTGCGCCCGACGCCCGCTAAGAGACCAAACCCGCTAGGCCCCCTGGGGCCTATGACATGTGGGGCCCGGCCCCAGAATGTTTAAAAAAAGAGAAGAAAAGAAAAAAGGAAATAAGAAAAATTAATTAATAATTAGTTAATTAATTAGTGAATTAATTAACTTAATTAAACTTGTTTAGTTAACCTAATTAACAATTGTTAATTAATTAAACTGTAATTAGATTAGTTAAATCCTAATTAGAGTAAACATAGTATGACATGAGGGACCCACATGTCAGATTGACCCAGTCAACTCCCTGTTGACTGCTGACGTCATGCTGACGTCAGTGTGCACTATTCTGGATAATATTAATTTGATTAATAATTAATAAATTAGAAAATGATTAAATCTTTAGAAAATCATATCTTTTAATCCGTAACTCGGATGGAAATACTTTCTACATGAAAGTTGCTCAGAACGACGAGACGATTCCGGATACGCAACCCGATCGTCCGCCACACCCCCCTAACATATCAAACTCGCAACTTTCCCCCTCCGGCTCCTGTGCCCGAAAACGCGGAACACCGGGGATACTTTCCCGGATGTTTCTCCCCTTCACCGGTATCACCTCTTACCGTGTTAGGGCACCCCTAGCACCGATACTTGTCTTGTCATGCATCGCTATGCATCTGTTTGCTTAAATATTTATTGTTTCTCCCCCTCTTCTCTCGCTAGACACCGAGACCGACGCTGCTACTGCTCAGTACGACTACGGAGTTTACGACCCCTCTCTCTTGCCAGAGCAACCAGGCAAGCCCCCCCTGATCACCAGATATCGCCTACTCTATTCTATACTGCTTGCATTAGAGTAGTGTAGCATGATACTGCTTTCCGTTATCCTATCCTGATGCATAGCCTGTCCTTGTTACTACTGTTGTTACCTTTACCTGCAATCCTACATGCTTAGTATAGGATGCTAGTTTTCCATTAGTGGCCCTACATTCTTGTCCGTCTGCTGTGCTATATTATCGGGCCGTGATCACTCGGGAGTTGATCACGGGTATATGCTACATTATACATGATACATGTGGTAACTAAAGTCGGGTCGGCTCGAGGAGCACCCGCGAGTGATTCACGGATTGGGGGCTGAAAGGACCTTTGTCCCAACGGCCCTCTGTGTGGATCTTTGTGGCGGAGCGACAGGGCAGGTTGAGGTCACCTAGGAGAGAGGTGGGCCTGGCCCTGTCGGCGTTCGCGGATACTTAACACGCTTAACGAGATCTGGGTATTTGATCTGAGTCTGGCTACTGGCCTATACGTACTAACCAATTACGCGGGAAAGATATGGGCACTCGGCGTCGTGGTATCAGCCGAAGCCTTCGTGACGTCAGCGACTGAGCGGCGCGCGCCGGATTGGACTGGAACGCCACTAGGCTAGGTCTGCTTCCGCCCGCCCACGCAATGTGCAGGTGTGCTCAGGGCGATGGGCCCAGACCCCTGCGCGCTTAGGTTTAGGCCGGCGTGCTGACCTCTCTGTTGTGCCTAGGTAGGGCTGCGACGTGTTGATCTTCCGAGGCCGGGCATGACCCAGGAAAGTGTGTCCGGCCAAATGGGATCAAGCGTGTTGGGTTATGTGGGGCACCCCTGCAGGGAAGTTAATCTATTCGAATAGCCGTGTCCCTCAGTAAAAGGACGACCCGGAGTTGTACCTTGACCTTATGAGAACTAGAACCGGATACTTAATAAAACACACCCTTCCAAGTGCCAGATACAACCCGGTGATCGCTCTCTAACAGGGCTTCGAGGAGGGGATCGCCGGGTAGGTTTATGCTATGCGATGCTACCTGGAGGACTTCAGTCTACTCTCTTCTATATGCTGCAAGACGAAGGCTGCCAGAAGCGTAGTCTTCGACATGATTAGATATCCCCCTCTTATTCTGGCATTCTGCAGTTCAGTCCACTGATATGGCCCTTTACACATATACCCATGCATATGTAGTGTAGCTCCTTGCTTGCGAGTACTTTGGATGAGTACTCACGGTTGCCTTGTTTCCCCTTTTCCCCATCTCTCTACCCGATTGCTGCAATCAGACGATGGAGCCCAGGATCCAGACGCCACCGTCGACAACGAATCCTTCTACACTGGAGGTGCCTACTACTACGTGCAGCCCGCTGACGACGACCAGGAGTAGTTAGGAGGATCCCAGGCAGGAGGCCTGCACCTCATTCGATCTGTATCCCCGTTTGTGCTAGCCTTCTTAAGGCATACTTGTTTAACTTATGTCTGTACTCAGATATTGTTGCTTCCGCTGACTCGTCTATGATCGAGCACTTGTATTCGAGCCCTCGAGGCCCCTGGCTTGGATTATGATGCTTGTATGACTTATTTTATTTGTAGAGTTGTGTTATGATATCTTCCCATGAGTTCCTGATCTTGATCGTACACATTTGCGTGCATGATTAGTGTACTATTGAATCGGGGGCGTCACATTTACCTAGGTACGTAAACGGTAAAGCCCCCAATTAACACCCAAACAATTGCCTATAAGCCTCTTGTTCCTCCTTGGCTCTTCCAAAGCAGAACAATTCGCTTTTATGAAAATTAATCTTTAACCCGGTCAATTGTTCAAATAAGCACAACACCAGCTTCATATTCCTCGCTTTTACCAAGTCATGCTCCATGAAGATGATAGTATCATCAGCGTACTGTAAGATGGACACACCTCCATCCACTAGATGAGGCACAAAGCCACCCACCCGACCAGCCTCCTTTGCCCTTCCTATTAGAATTGCCAACATATCCACTACAATGTTGAGCAAGATAGGAGACATCGGGTCACCTTGTCTCAGGCCCTTATGTATCTGGAAATAGTGACCTATGTCGTCATTCACTTTAATTCCAACACTCCCTTTTTGCGTGAAAAAATCTACCTGGCGTCGCCAAGCTTCATCAAAACCTTTCATGCGCAAGGCCTGTTGAAGGAAAGGCCATTTGACTTTATCGTACGCTTTCTCGAAATCCACCTTGAAAACAACTCCATCTAGTTTTTTCATGTGAATCTCGTGGAGCGTTTCATGAAGGACCACAACCCCTTCCAGGATGTTTCTGTCCGGCATGAAAGCAGTTTGGGAGTGATGAACAACAGAATGCGCAATCTGTGTGAGCCTATTCGTCCCAACTTTGGTGAAAATCTTAAAACTAACATTAAGAAGACAGATTGGCCTGAACTGCTCAATTCTCACAGCCTCTGTTTTCTTAGGAAGCAGAGTTATCGTTCCAAAATTTAGGTGAAATAGTTGAAGCTGTCCAGAGAATAAATCATGGAACATCGGTATCAAATCCCCCTTAATAATATGCCAGCACTTTTTTATAAAACTCCGCCGGAAATCCATCTGGCCCTGGAGCCTTATTATTTTTCATCTGTGAAATGGCTCCAAACACCTCTTGCTCCGAAAATGGGGCAGTCAAGGTATCATTCTCATATGCAGTCAGTTGAGGAACATCCTCAATCCGAGACTCATCCAGGGATACACAATTATCCTCCGGAGGTCCAAACAACTGCTTGTAATATTCGGTTATGTATAATTTTAGGTTTTCCTGGCCTAAAATCGTTCCTTCATCTTGTTCAAGCTAAAAGATTCGCTTCTTTCTGTGCTTGCCATTGGCGATCATGTGAAAGAATTGAGTGTTCGCGTCCCACTGGACCACTTTGCGAACCTTAGCCCGCAACGCCCACTTCAATTCCTCTTCACGGAGAAGCTCCTTCAATCTCATCTCTGCCTCGAGTTTAGCATGAAGCTCCGCAGTTTGAAGGATTGTGGACTCGGCTTTTAAATCTAGGGACTGAATAAGCGTAAGGAGCCTTTCCTTTTCAACCTTATAAATCCCACTAAGATGCTTAGCCCACCCACGCAAGAAACTCCTCAGGTGTCGTATCTTATTGTGCCAGTGCTCAACCGAAGTCCTACCTCCTGCATCCTTAGTCCATTCTCTAGCTACCAGATCAAAGAAGCCTTCTCTTCCAGACCATGCCAGTTCAAACGAAAACGAGTTTTTGTTCCCCAAGTGGGTTGCCTCACCGGAGTCCACTAGTAAAGGTGTGTGGTCAGAAATTCCACGCGGTAGCGCCTGGACCATTACCAAGGGGAATTTCTGTTCCCATTTGACGCTTGCTAGGACTTGATCCAACTTCTCAAACGTCAGGTTTGGCAAGGTATTAGCCCAGGTGGATTTTCTATCCGAAAGCTCTATCTCTCTCAGACCCACGCGATGGTGTTAAACATAAAGGACCACCTGCCATCGAAATTATCATTGGTTTTTCCTCCCCTCTCTGAATGACGTTGAAATCCCCCCCCCCAACCAAGATTAGGAGCTACTCGGATCCGCAAATCCGGACAAGATCTGCCAAAAACTCTGGTTTCAGTTCTGGCTGCGCGGCACCATATACCGCCACCAGTGCCCAATTAAACCCATCGGCCTTTGACCTAACCCGAAACTTCACTGCGAAATCTTCCATGACAACACTTCGCACTTCCAGCGATTCGCATTTGACTCCAAGTAAGTTCCCACCCGATCTTCCTCTCGGAGGAAGGCAGTGCCAATCAAAATCGACACCTCCCGCTAAAGTACTAAGAAACTGGGGTGAAAAATTATGTCTACTAGTTTTCGAGAGAGCAATAAAATCCAACCTATGCTCGATGGACGCATCTGCAAGAAACCTTCTTTTAGCCAAGTCTTTCAGACCTCTACTATTCCAAAAGATTCCCCTTATATTTCGTCATGAAATTTTTTAGTAGTACGAATCCGAGCACTCCTACGGACCGTGGAAACAGGGTAGATCTTCCGCTTCCACTTACGTTTAGGTTTGTTTTGATCCTCCACCCGGTCCTCACAACCGGGATCCGTGGATCTCACTACAGCTACGTCGAAAGTAACATCCTCTTCCTCTGACTCAGGAAGGGATGGTGCGAGATCCGCACAAAAATTATCCACCACCCTAACTCCCAACTCATTTATATCGGAATCATTCATGGGTTTGACCGCTTCTAAATTTCGAATCATTTCTAAAGCATGTTCTGCTTCCAAATCAAGAATATCATTAACCGATATTGAAATTTCACTATCATTACTACCTAGTGAAACTCCTAATTGATTTGCATTATTAATAATCTCATTATCAGAAAAATGCAAAATGGAATTGGAAATGTTGACTGACATACCAGTAGTGACCTCAATGTCACGAAGCTTGGCCGTCCTCATGGCGCATCGCTTTTGCATGTCATCAACCTCCGGGGGATCCTGGACGCGGCAGCTCATCCGTCGCCCCTCAGATACCGGATCTGGAATGCCTCCAAATGCGATTACCTCCTCCCGGGTGGCCCTGTTAGGGGTAAGGCCTCCAGCCGTACCCCCCACGTCTGGCCCGGCTGCGATGCCCGGGGAACCACCAAGGTCCGTCGAATGCACCGGCGAAGAACCCATCGCTCCCAGTGAGCGCATGGGAGAAGATAACTGGGCCACCTGCCCATACTCCCCACCTGACGCAGCCAGCGTAGCCGGCGTCCCGGCCATAAGCAACAGAGGGGAAGTGGGCACGGGGGCCGCCTGCCCCCGCTCCGCACCCGACCCCTCCCCCAGGCTGGGAGGCGACGCGGTCCCCGTGGCCGGGGTCAGCTGAAGCCGCCCCTGCCTCCTAGCATGAGCGTGGCCCTCGGGACGCAAGGCCGGCGCGGGCTCAGGCCCCGTGGCCACTACAGGAGAGGAGGGGACCGAGGCTACCTACCCGGGTCCCCCTCCCAACCTGATGACACCACCGCTCAACATAATGGATGCCTCCACCGCAGTCCTCATCTGCGGCGAACCATCAGAAATAGAGGGAGAACAAGGGGCCTCCTGCCCATGATCCTTCCCCCCCCCCAACAGCGGATGTGAAATCAAGAGGGGGGAGTGTGCGTTCTAGCACGTCCTCTGACTCCACTCGCTCACTCCACAGCCTAGGAGGAGCCGAAGCTGGCTCAAAGGAACTGAATCTCAGAGTACTCATCGGCACAGAAGGCGAAGCAGCAGCCCCCTTCTCGGACGACTGTGAGGTGGACTCCGGGCCTTTGGACTCATGCCCAGCAGTCTCCCTGCGCGCCTCCGAGTTACCCAATCCATCATCCTTATCGTGCATATCCACATCCGTCCCGGCCATTGCCTCAGCAAAAAGATATGTATCCTGAAACTCAATCTCAAGGTATCCATATCATTAAAGATATAACACTTATGCAAAAAATGCGATCGGCACTTTCTGGACCACCACCTCGAACCCTTAAATTGATTCACAAAATCTTGTGATACCCTAACCTTGTCACCCCAAGGAACAGATGGGAATCTATGCCCGAGCTTCGTCTAATACATCCGGACGAAAGAACTTGAGGAGAATCAAAGCCTAGAAGACCAACTCGAAAATGAAGCGCCGCCATTCGCCAGAGCATTGCCCCTGCAATGACTAAAAAAACATAATCTATCTACTAACCGAGGTAGAGGCACCAAGATTCCCCTCCACCAGCCATCAGAGCGGCATGAAGAAGGGAGGTGGGTCCATAGGCTAGCTGGTAGAATCAAGGGAAGGAAGATTTTTCCTTAGTTGACTTGCGAGAGGAAAATTTAAAAAATACTCATGAAAATGATTGAGTTACAAGCAATGTGTTGAATATAACTATAGATTTTTCTGAACTGAAGAAAATTTTAAACACAATCTTGTATGATCAGATATGATAACCAATGCCAAAATTTCATATTTCAGATCAAAATTATATTTATAAAAATCTAAACCATAATTAGAAAATATTCTCTTCGTCCGAGTTTATTGGGCCCCTCGATAAAAACTCAAGGACCAAGGTGATTTATTAACTATAAGAACCTTTGATTTCGGAGCATGTAAACAGAACCCTATGCATTTATATTTTATACCAAATTTATATTTGATAAAAATCTAAAACCTCATTTAGACCATATATCACTAACCAGTACATCAACGATATATTTACGTCATCTCTAACCCATGTATCAATTTGTCTCGTCCATGGTTGTTTTGGCTCGTTAGAAGTTCTATATTACAACGTTATATTTATGCCGCCTCTAACCTTATCATCATCTAGTTACACAACCCTCCATATCCACCCTCCCCTCCGCGACTAACCTTCCTCGCGTTTCTACCCCCTCCCCACTCTCTCCATTGGTTACATCGATGATAATTTATTTTTCAATTTTTTTCATTGTCATGTGAATTCTAATGAGAATTTTATTATGCTTGTGAATTGTAATTCTTAATGACCATGTGCCTAGTCGGTGTGCATGTATGTCATGCATACTTGTACCATACACATGACTTTCAAAAATGAAATTTCATTAAGAAATAGAGTGCATGATACATACATGATAATATGTATGAATATATTGGCAAAACAATCCAATATTTGCCAATTATATTTATATGGAACATTTTTATTTTTTATATATCATTTTGCATTAAATTTGAATTGTTTTTTCATTAATACGAAACTTTGGTCTGCAAATTTAATATTTTAATGTTGTGCAAATAGACATTAATGATGTGTAAAATTACAATGAATTCAATATTATATAATAGGCATACAACAATATTAAATAGAAGCTCTATTTTGTTGTGCAAATTATGCATTTTCCCTAGACATTGGTTTGAGATATTTTGTTGATTTGAAATCCTAATTATAAAAAATTAGGAAACATGTCAAAATCATATTTGTCTAATGAATAATGGGCACACATGTTTACTAATGTATCCTTATATGTGTGTCTATTTTCACATCTCTTGAATAAAGGGCTCTAAATGGGCGAGAGTAACAAATATCCTACTGGAGGTTTGTAGAGTGATATTCTTGAGTGTATGAGGCGAGGGTAGAGAAAATAATGTATGAGGTATATTGCCGAATATCCATTTCTGAGCCGATACTCATCTGCACCCGGTGAAGAGAAAATTCACAAAAATTACTAAATAAATTAAAAAAATTCAAATTGTTTTTGCATGAAAGATAATTTGATGCGTTGGGTGCGCTCCAAATTTTAGATCATTTAAACATCTGAGTAGCTCTCAGCAAAAATGACAAATTGGGACAGAACAATACATGAACAGTAAAAAAATCACAGGCCCCAAAATAGTCTTTTTTGCGAAGAGCTACCCAGATGTCAAAATGATTTGAAATTTGGAGCGGACCTCACGCACCAAATTATCTTCCATCTAGAACATAATTCAGTTTTTCTTTTTTTGCATTTTTCTAGTTCTTTTAATTTTATTTTCATCGTAGGTGTAGTTTTTTTTTGTTTGCAATCCATCGTAGGTGAAGCTGATCCTGGGCACCGAATCACCTCACCCGTTGGTTGGATTGCTTTGTTTGGTCGCTCTTTAGTGCAGGCTTGCAGTTGATGAGCAGGCATATCTTCCATAGTCACATACCAGCAATATTTGCAAGTCCAGCATCAATTTGTAAAATATTTTTTTATCCATAGGAAGGAACAACCTGCATGTGCTATGGTCGAAGACACGATTAAAAAATAGAGTATGTTTGATTGACATCTAAATTTTCGTGTAAAAGGAATTCCAGCCTACAATCATTCTGTTCTTACTCGGTTCGGTTCTCTGCCTTTCACAAAACCTTGCATGGTCAACGCATTTTTTTTTCACAAATTCTTGCCAGAAATTTGAAAGAATCAAGGAATCTCTCTCGAAACAGCCATTCGCTCCACTCCCATACAAGGTGTTCAAGAAGTCTTCTCACAAAGCAGCTGAAAGAAAAGCCAAACAAACAGATGTACACCTAAAATAAATGCACCACCCAGTGCCGTCGTATCGCCGGAAAGCTTGAGCACCGGAGAAGCCACGCCGCAGGAAGAAGAGCTCGTGGGCACCGGACGAGGAATCACGACCCCATGCCTCTCGAAGGAACACTGTCTGCACTGCTACGCCCTCATCAAACCGTCACTGGAGAGGACCCTCTGCCCTCTCACCCCACACAAAGGAGCGCCGACCCCACCATCAAATAGCGAGGATCGAGAGCACGAAGGACGCTGGCATGTTTAAATGACAGGAGGCATCAAAACATCCACTTACCATCACCAAATATACGCCGAGCTATGATCTGAGCCCGTTGGAAGATGTCTTCGCTACGTGAGAAGGATGCACCCGATCACCCCAAGGACGCCCAAGAAGGTCACGACGCAAAGTGTCGCCATCGCCGAGTCTGGCAGAGCGAACAAGGGTTTTCACCCGGAGCCCTAACACGAGAGAGAAAGGCCGACGTGTCGCCCCAAGAGGATGCGATTGGCGCCGACCACAAAGCTTTCGCTCATTATCTATCCCACGCCACACCGAGGAAACCAAAGACACGGAGCCTACCACAGAACGAATGAAGCCCTTCAGGTCGAGATCAGGGTTCAGACATCACCACCAGGACCATCCGCCACTACACCTCTCGCCGCCCATGCAGCCAAGAAGCGCAGCCAACACTGCCGACACGCTGCTCGTCGGAGAGTAAACTGTGTAGTCCACCTCCTAGGCAGTCACCCCGGCATCCGAGAAACCCAACAAGCCTCTGCACTACCTCCAAATAGAGCACACATCATCCACATAAGGAACCACCACGACACCTACAGCCAACCACAACCAAGACCGTTTGACAATTATTAACCCTAAAATGTGTTTTTTTCCTTTTGATTGTGCCTCTCGTGGAAGCAAATTCGTGCCTTCACGAGAAGTAAATATGTGCCTCCCGTAAAAGAAAAAAAAGTGTTTTTTTCTTTTTACGAGAGACATGGCCGTGCATCTCGCCGAAGCAAATCCGTGACTCTTGTGATAGAAAAAAACGCGTTTTTTTTTCCTTATGCGACATGACCGTGCCAATCGTGTAAGAAAATCCATGCCTCCACGAGAACTAAATTCCTGCCTCTTGTGTAAGGAAAAAATATGTTTTTTTCTTTTTTAAGAGGCAGTACTATGCCTCTCGCGAAAACAAATCCGTGCCTCTATGAGAAGTAAATCAGTGTCTCTCGCAGAAGGGAAAAAGGAGGAAATACTTTTTTTCCACAGCCATGTCTCGCACGTAAGTAAATCCGTGCCTCCACGAAAAGTAAATCCATGCCTCTCTCGGAGTACTCTTGCTCCCACTCATCTAAAGTGACCCTTGCAATAGCTCCCTAAGCAGTACTTGCTCTTTAGTTGCTCTCGGTTTTTTTAGGGGTTGCTTTCGGATATAGGAGCACCCATTTTTACCGCCCCGGACGGCCGATAGAAACGCAGGGTTCCCCAGGCCCCCCGACGGCCCATAGACACAGGGGCTCCCCCAGGCCCGGCGATTCGCGCCAAAACCCGAACCCGCGTAGCGAAACGCGGCGCGCGCTCACTCGGCTTCCCGCGAAGCCGAAGCCGAGCAGCCCCGTTCGCGCCATAACCCGCCCCCCTTCTCCCACCGTTCTCCGGCTACATCTTCCCCTCCACTAACACCTGACGGCCACCCACCTGACCTTAGCCGCCCTTCCCTCCCCCGTCCGCCCTCCGCCTCCCGCTCCCCTCGGCCTCCCCCGGATGCATGCCGCAGATGGGCCCCGCCACGCAGCAGCGCCACCGGACGCGCGCGGGGCGGCCGACCTCCAGGCTGCCCAGGGCGGCGGCGGACGACGACGACGACGCCAGGTGCGAGGCGTGCGGGTCCGGCCGCCACGCGGACGAGCTGCTGCTCTGTGACGGCTGCGACCGCGGCCTCCACTTCTTCTGCCTCCGCCACATCCTCCCACGCGTGCCCGCCGGCGACTGGTTCTGCCCCTCCTGCGCCGCCGCCGCCACCAATGGGAAGATGTAAAGATTTTCACTAGCCTCCATGTACTTTGGCACTTGTGCTAGTCCCTAGATTGACTTCATGGTTTCAAACATCGACGATGAACTGAAGGGCCGGGTCGTGTTTACCTTCCCTATCGCCAACCATCCCGCATCTGCTTCGTACTTCTTTGATTCCTCCTCCCCTACTATCACTGAAGGAAATATGCCCTAGAGGCAATAATAAAGTTATTATTTATTTCCTTATATCATGATAAATGTTTATTATTCATGCTAGAATTGTATTAACCGGAAACATAATACTTGTGTGAACACATAGACAAACTAAACGTCACTAGTATGCCTCTACTTGACTAGCTCGTTAATCGAAGATGGTTATGTTTCCTAACCATAGACATGTGTTGTCATTTGATTAACGGGATCACATCATTATGATTGACATGACCCATTCCATTAGCTTAGCACCCGATCGTTTAGTATGTTGCTATTGCTTTCTTCATGACTTATTCATGTTCCTATGACTATGAGATTATGCAACTCCCGTTTGCCGGAGGAACACTTTGTGTGCTACCAAACGTCACAACGTAACTGGGTGATTATAAAGGTGCTCTACATGTGTCTCCAAAGGTACATGTTGGGTTGGCGTATTTCGAGATTAGGATTTGTCACTCCGATTGTCGGAGAGGTATCTCTGGGCCCTCTCGGTAATGCACATCACTTAAGCCTTGCAAGCAATGCAACTAATGAGTTAGTTGCGAGATGATGTATTACGGAACGAGTAAAGAGACTTGCCGGTAACGAGATTGGACTAGGTATTGAGATACCGATGATCGAATCTCGGGCAAGTAACATACCGATGACAAAGGGAACAACGTATGTTGTTATGCGGTCTGACCGATAAAGATCTTCGTAGAATATGTGGAAGCCAATATGAGCATCCAGGTTCCGCTATTGATTATTGACCGGAGACGTGTCTCGGTCATGTCTACATTGTTATCGAACCCGTAGGGTCCGCACGCTTAACGTTACGATGACAGTTTCATTATGAGTTTACATGTTTTGATGTACCGGAGGTTGTTCGGAGTCCCGGGTGTGATCACGGACATGACGAGGAGTCTCTAAATGGTCGAGACATATAGATTGATATATTGGACGACTATATTCGGACACCAGAAGTGTTCTGAGTGATTTCGGAGAAAACCGTAATGCCGGAGGGTTACCGGAACCCCCCGGAAGAAGTATGGGCCTAATGGGCCTTAGTGGAGAGAGAGAGGGGCGGCCAGGGTGGGCCGCGCGCCCCCTCCCCCTCTAGTCCGAATTGGACTAGGAGAGGGGGGCGGCGCCCCCCTTTCCTTCTCCCTCTCCCCCTTCCTTTCCCCCTCCTAGTAGGAGTAGGAAAGAGGGGAGTCCTACCCCTGCTAGGGTCGGCCGGCCTCCCCCTTGCCCTTTATATACGGGGGCAGGGGGCACCTCTAGACACACAAGTTGATCTTCGTGATCGTTCTCTTAGCCGTGTGCGGTGCCCCCTCCACCATAATCCTCGATAATATTGTAGCGGTGCTTAGGCGAAGCCCTGCGACAGTAAAACATCAAGATTGTCACCACGCCGTCGTGCTGACGGAACTCATCCCCGACACTTTGCTGGATCGGAATCCGGGGATCGTCATCGAGCTGAACGTCTACTAGAACTCGGAGGTGCCGTAGTTTCGGTGCTTGATCGGTCGGGCCATGAAGACGTATGACTACATCAACCGCGTTGTCATAACGCTTCCGCTATCGGTCTACGAGGGTATGTAGACAACACTCTCCCCTCTTGTTGCTATGCTTCACCATGATCTTGCGTGTGCGTAGTAATTTTTTTGAAATTACTACGTTCCCCAACAGTGGCATCCGAGCCTGGTTTTATGCGTAGATGTCATATGCACAAGTAGAACACAAGTGAGTTGTGGGCGATATAAGTCATACTGCTTACCAGCATGTCATACTTTGGTTTGGCGGTATTGTTGGATGAAGCGGCCCGGACCGACATTACGCGTACGCTTACGCGAGATTGGTTCTACCGACGTGCTTTGCACACAGGTGGCTGGCGGGTGTCAGTTTCTCCAACTTTAGTTGAACCGAGTGCGGCTACGCCCGGTCCTTGCGAAGGTTAAAACAACACCAACTTGACAAACTATCGTTGTGGTTTTTGATGCGTAGGCAAGAACGGTTCTTGCTAAGCCCGTAGCAGCCACGTAAAACTTGCAACAACAAAGTAGAGGACTTCTAACTTGTTTTTGCAGGGCATGTTGTGATGTGATATGGTCAAGACATGATGCTAAATTTTATTGTATGAGATGATCATGTTTTGTAACCGAGTTATCGGCAACTGACAGGAGCCGTATGGTTGTCGCTTTATTGTATGCAATGCAATCGCCCTGTAATGCTTTACTTTATCACTAAGCAGTAGTGATAGTCGTAGAAGCATAAGATTGGCGAGACGACAACGATACTACGATGGAGATCAAGGTGTCGCGCTGGTGACGATGGTGATCATGACGTTGCTTCGAAGATGGAGATCACAAGCACAAGATGATGATGGCCATATCATATCACTTATATTGATTGCATATGATGTTTATCTATTATGCATCTTATCTTGCTTTGATTGACGGTAGCATTATAAGATGATCTCTCACTAAATTTCAAGATAAAAGTGTTCTCCCTGAGTATGCACCGTTGCCAAAGTTCGTCGTGCCCAGACACCATGTGATGATCGGGTGTGATAAGCTCTACGTCCATCTACAACGGGTGCAAGCCAGTTTTTGCACACGCAGAATATTCAGGTTAAACTTGACGAGCCTAGCATATGCAGATATGGCCTCGGAACACTGAGACCGAAAGGTCGAGCGTGAATCATATAGTAGATATGATCAACATAGTGATGTTCACCATTGAAAACTACTCCATTTCACGTGATGATCGGTTATGGTTTAGTTGATTTGGATCACGTGATCACTTAGAAGATTTGAGGGATGCCTTTCTAAGTGGGAGTTCTTAAGTAATATGATTAATTGAACTTAAATTTATCATGAACTTAGTCCCTGATAGTATCTTGCTTGTTTATGTTTAATTATAGATAGATGGCCCGTGTTGTTGTTCCGTTGAATTTTAATGTGTTCCTTGAGAAAGCAAAGTTGAAAGATGATGGTAGCAATTACACGGACTGGGTACGTAACTTGAGGATTATCCTCATTGCTGCACAAAAGTATTACGTCCTGGAAGCACCGCTGGGTGCCAGGCCTGCTGCTGATGCAACTGACGACGTTAAGAACGTCTGGCAGAGCAAAGCTGATGACTACTCGATAGTTCAATGTGCCATGCTTTACGGCTTAGAATCGGGACTTCAACGATGTTTTGAACATCATGGAGCATATGAGATGTTCCAGGAGTTGAAGTTAATATTTCAAGCAAATGCCCGGATTGAGAGATATGAAGTCTCCAATAAGTTCTATAGCTGCAAGAGGAGGACAACAGTTCTGTCAGTGAGCATATACTCAAAATGTCTGGGTATAATAATCACTTGATTCAACTGGGGGTTAATCTTCCGGATGATTGTGTCATTGACAGAATTCTCCAATCACTGCCACCAAGCTACAAGAGCTTCGTGATGAACTATAATATGCAAGGGATGGACAAGACAATTCCCGAGCTCTTCGCAATGCTAAAAGCTGCGGAGGTAGAAATCAAAAAGGAGCATCAAGTGTTGATGGTTAACAAGACCACTAGTTTCAAGAAAAAGGGCAAAGGGAAGAAGAAGGGGAACTTCAAGAAGAACAGCAAGCAAGTTGCTGCTTAGGAGAAGAAACCCAAATCTAGACCTAAGCCTGAAACTGAGTGCTTCTACTGCAAGCAGACTGGTCACTGGAAGCGGAACTACCTCAAGTATTTGGCAGATAAGAAGGATGGCAAGGTGAACAAAGGTATATGTGATATACATGTTATTGATGTGTACCTTACTAGACCTCGCAGTAGCACCTGGGTATTTGATATTGGTTCTGTTGCTAATATTTGCAACTCGAAACAGGGACTACGGATTAAGCGAACACTGGCCAAGGACGAGGTCACGATGCGCGTGGGAAATAGTTCCAAAGTCGATGTGATCGAGGTCGGCACGCTACCACTACATCTACCTTCGGGATTAGTATTAGACCTAAATAATTGTTATTTGGTGCCAGCGTTGAGCATGAACATTATATCTGGATCTTGTTTGATGTGAGATGGTTATTCATTTAAATCAGAAAATAATGGTTGTTCTATTTATATGAGTAATATCTTTTATGGTCATGCACCCTCAAAGAGTGGTCTATTTTTGATGAATCTCGATAGTAGTGATACACATATTCATAATGTTGAAGCCAAAAGATGCATAGTTGATAATGATAGTGCAACTTATTTGTGGCACTGTCGTTTAGGTCATATCGGTGTAAAGCGCATGAAGAAACTCCATGCTGATGGACTTTTGGAACCACTTGATTATGAATCACTTGATACTTGCGAACCGTGCCTCATGGGCAAGATGACTAAAACCCGTTCTCCGGTACTATGGAGAGAGCAACAGATTTGTTGGAAATCATACATACAGATGTATGTGGTCCAATGAATGTTGAAACTCGTGGAGGATATCGTTATTTTCTCACCTTCACAGATGATTTAAGCAGATATGGGTATATCTACTTAATGAAACATAAGTCTGAAACATTTGAAAAGTTCAAAGAATTTCAGAGTGAAGTTGAAAATCATCGTAACAAGAAAATAAAGTTTCTACGATCTGATCGTGGAGGAGAATTTTTGAGTTACGAGTTTGGTCTACATTTGAAACAATGCGGAATAGTTTCGCAACTCACGCCACCCGGAACACCACAGCGTAATGGTGTGTCCGAACGTCGTAATCATACTTTACTTGATATGGTGCGATCTATGATGTCTCTTACAGATTTACCGCTATCATTTTGGGGTTATGCTTTAGAGACGGCTGCATTCACGTTCAATAGGGCACCATCAAAATCCGTTGAGACGACGCCTTATGAACTTTGGTTTGGCAAGAAACCAAAGTTGTCGTTTCTGAAAGTTTGGGGCTGCGATGCTTATGTGAAAAAACTTCAACCTGATAAGCTCGAACCCAAATCAGAGAAATGTGTCTTCATAGGATACCCAAAGGAGATTGTTGGGTACACCTTCTATCACAGATCCGAAGGCAAGACATTTGTTGCTAAGAATGGATCCTTTCTAGAGAAGGAGTTTCTCTCGAAAGAAGTGAGTGGGAGGAAAGTAGAACTTGATGAGGTAACTGTACCTGTTCCCTTATTGGAAAGTAGTACATCGCAGAAACCGGTTTCTGTGACACCTACACCAATTAGTGAGGAAGCTAATGATAATGGTCATGAAACTTCAGAACAAGTCACTACTGAACCTCGTAGATCAACCAGAGTAAGATCCGCACCAGAGTGGTACGGTAATCCTGTTCTGGAAGTCATGCTACTAGATCATGGCGAACCTACAAACTATGAAGAAGCGATGGTGAGCCCAGATTTCGCAAAATGGCTTGAAGCCATGAAATCTGAGATGGGATCCATGTATGAAAAGAAAGTATGGACTTTGGTTGACTTGCCCGATGATCGGCAAGCAATTGAGAATAAATGGATCTTCAAGAAGAAGACTGACGCTGACGATAATGTTACTGTCTACAAACTCGACTTGTTGCAAAAGGTTCTCGACAAGTTCAAGGGATTGACTACGATGAGACCTTCTCACCCGTAGCGATTCTTAAGTCTGTCCGAATCATGTTAGCGATTGCCGCATTTTATGATTATGAAATTTGGCAGATGGATGTCAAAACTGCATTCCTGAATGGATTTCTGGAAGAAGAGTTGTATATGATGCAACCGGAAGGTTTTGTCGATCCAAAGGGAGCTAACAAAGTGTGCAAGCTCCAGCGATCCATTTATGGACTAGTGCACGCCTCTCGGAGTTAGAATAAACACTTTGATAGTGTGATCAAAGCATTTGGTTTTGTACAGACTTTTGGAGAAGCCTGTATTTACAAGAAAGTGAGTGGGAGCTCTGTAGCATTTCTAATATTATATGTGGATGACATATTGCTGATTGGAAATGATATAGAATTTCTGGATAGCATAAAGGGATACTTGAATAAGAGTTTTTCAATGAAAGACCTCGGTGAAGCTGCTTATATATTGGGCATTAAGATCTATAGAGATAGATCAAGACGCTTAATTGGACTTTCACAAAGCACATACCTTGACAAAGTTTTGAAGAAGTTCAAAATGGATCAAGCAAAGGAAGGGTTCTTGCCTGTGTTACAAGGTGTGAAGTTGAGTAAGACTCAATGCCCGACAACTTCAGAAGATAGAGAGAAAATGAAAGATGTTCCCTATGCTTCAGCCATAGGCTCTATCATGTATGCAATGCTGTGTACCAGACCTGATGTGTGCCTTGCTATAAGTCTAGCAGGGAGGTACCAAAGTAATCCAGGAGTGGATCACTGGACAACGGTCAAGAATATCCTGAAATACCTGAAAAGGACTAAGGATATGTTTCTCGTATATGGAGGTGACAAAGAGCTCATCGTAAATGGTTACGTTGATGCAAGCTTTGAAACTGATCCAGACGATTCTAAATCGCAAATCGGATATGTGTTTACATTAAACGGTGGAGCTGTCGGTTGGTGCAGTTCTAAACAAAGCGTCGTGGCGGGATCTACATGTGAAGCGGAGTACATAGCTGCTTCGGAAGCAGCAAACGAATGAGTCTGGATGAAGGAGTTCATATCCGATCTAGGTGTCATACCTAGTGCATCGGGTCCAATGAAAATCTTTTGTGACAATACTGGTGCAATTGCCTTGGCAAAGGAATCCAGATTTCACAAGAGAACCAAGCACATCAAGAGACGCTTCAATTCCATCTGGGATCTAGTCCAGGTAGGAGACATAGAGATTTGCAAGATACATACGGATCTGAATGTAGCAGACCCGTTGACTAAGCCTCTTCCACGAGCAAAACATGATCAACATCAAAGCTCCATGGGTGTTAGAATCATTACTGTGTAATCTAGATTATTGACTTTAGTGCAAGTGGGAGACTGAAGGAAATATGCCCTAGAGGCAATAATAAAGTTATTATTTATTTCCTTATATCATGATAAATTTTTATTATTCATGCTAGAATTGTATTAACCGAAAACATAATACTTGTGTGAATACATAGACAAACTAAACGTCACTAGTATGCCTCTACTTGACTAGCTCGTTAATCGAAGATGGTTATGTTTCCTAACCATAGACATGTGTTGTCATTTGATTAACGGGATCACATCATTAGGAGAAACTCCCGTTTGCCGGAGGAACATTTTGTGTGCTACCAAACGCCATAACGTAACTGGGTGATTATAAAGGTGCTCTACAGGTGTCTCCAAAGGTACATGTTGGGTTGGCGTATTTCGAGATTAGGATTTGTCACTCCGATTGTTGGAGAGGTATCTCTGGGCCCTCTCGGTAATGCACATCACTTAAGCCTTGCAAGCAATGCAACTAATGAGTTAGTTGCGAGATGATGTATTCCGGAACGAGTAAAGAGACTTGCCGGTAACGAGATTGAACTAGGTATTGAGATACCGACGATCGAATCTCGGGCAAGTAACATACCGATGACAAAGGGAACAACGTATGTTGTTATGCGGTCTGACCGATAAAGATCTTCGTAGAATATGTGGGAGCCAATATGAGCATCCAGGTTCCGCTATTGTTTATTGACCGGAGACGTGTCTCGGTCATGTCTACATTGTTCTCGAACCCGTAGGGTCCGCACGCTTAACGTTACGATGACAGTTTTATTATGAGTTTATATGTTTTGATGTACCGAAGGTTGTTCGGAGTCCCGGATGTGATCACGGACATGACGAGGAGTCTCTAAATGGTCGAGACATAAAGATTGATATATTAGATGACTATATTCGGACACCAGAAGTGTTCTGAGTGATTTCGGAGAAAACCGGAATGCTGGAGGGTTACCGGAACCCCCCGGGAGAAGTATGGGCCTTAGTGGAGAGAGAGAGGGGCGGCCAGGGTGGGCCACGCGCCCCCTCCCCCTCTGGTCCGAATTGGACTAGGAGAGGGGGGCAGCGCCCCCCTTTCCTTCTCCCTCTCCCCCTTCCTTTCCCCCTCCTAGTAGGAGTAGGAGGACTCCTCCTCCTGGCGCGCCCTGCTAGGGCCGGCCGGCCTCCCCCTTGCTCCTTTATATACGGGGGCAGGGGGCACCTCTAGACACACAAGTTGATCTTCGTGATTGTTCTCTTAGCCGTGTGCGGTGCCCCCCTCCATCATAATCCTCGATAATATTGTAGCGGTGCTTAGGCGAAGCCCTGCGACGGTAGAACATCAAGATCGTCACCACGCCGTCATGCTGACGGAACTCATCCCTGACACTTTACTGGATCGGAGTCCGGGGATCGTCATCGAGCTGAACGTGTGCTAGAACTCGGAGGTGCCGTAGTTTCGGTGCTTGATCGGTCGGGCCGTGAAGACGTACGACTACGTTGTCATAACGCTTCCGCTATCGGTCTACGAGGGTACGTAGACAACACTCTCCCCTCTCGTTGCTATGCATCACCATGGTCTTGCGTGTGCGTAGGAACTTTTTTGAAATTACTACGTTCCCCAACAATCACATCATCCAATTCATCATCCTTGAGATCCAGGTGTTGCAGCATCTCTTCCAGCTTCTTCCCAGACCATCCCGCAGAAGACGATTCTCCTTCGGCCGCCATCTAGGGGTTCGCCCGTCAACAGCTCTGCGAGTCAGGCCAAGAGACAGACGGTCCTCTCCTTCCGCTTCCCAACAGCAGGACGGGCTGCACGGAGTTCCGGACCGACGGTAGATCAGAAAACTCTAGACGGCGTTGGAGGCGTCGCCAGAGGCGAAAACCCTAAACTCCCCCAGAGCTATACGTCAGTTACTGCGACCCGGAAGACAGTGCCACCTTAAAATTTTCTCTAAGTGGGCCGGCCAAGTCACACAGTTTTGTTCTGATGTTTACTCGGTTTTCTTTCAGTGTTTCTTTTGGTTTTAGCTCATTTATTTAGTTCGTCTCGGTGATTTTCCCTGGGTTTTTTTTCCTGTGTTTCTTCAACGGTTTTCTTTAGTTTTCTTTTTTTGAACACATGTCTACTTTCTTCAATACATATTTTACATTTTTCATATACTTGTGGCACATTTATTTGATACACGTTGAACATTTTTAAAATGCATGATGTACATATTTCATATACATATTTTGAACGTTTATCTATTTAATAGATGTGAAAACATTTTTAAGTAAATGTTAAACATATATTTATTTAATAGATGTGAAAACATTTTTAAATAAATGTTAAATTTTATTTATTTAATAGATGTGAAAACATTTTTAAGTAAATGTTAAACATCTATTTATTTAATAAATGTGAAAACATGTTTAAATAAATGTTAAATTTTATTTATTTAATAGATGTGAAAACATTTATTAAAAAAAACTATGCACAGATTTTTTTACGTAGTATACATATTATTTTTTAAATATCACGAACATATTTTTTAAGCGTTCGGATATTTTTTTGAATGCTAGTTGCGGGAACATCTTTAAAAGTTGAGAGAGGGACGAGAGAGTTTTTTAACACACTCACACGCCGTTGCAAAGAAATCATAGATCAGATTAAGGTTGGTGCAAGGTAGTGGGCTGACAGGCACGACCCAAGACTGTCAGTCCCATATCTTAGTGAAACTAGAAGAACGCCCGTGCGTTGTAACGGGGATACATTATCTTTAAAAGTTCAATATCAATTATGTTAATATTACATTTAATATTCTCATACATATTAAGTGACATTGACGATCTTTTTTACCATCAAATTCTCACACACACACCCTCTTCCTCCCTCTTCCTCACTCTCTCTCCCCCTCTCCCTCACTCGAGAGGTGGGATGAAAATAAACCCGGAATGAAGACTACCAACTGAAAAATTAGGAGTAGAGATCATTTAGTTGATAAGAATAAATAGAAAACGGTGTTAAAAAGAAGAAACGGATTAGAATACATTAAAAAACCAAAAGGACGATGTAAAAGGGAATTCGCCCTGCCCCCCGGGCCTTGCCACCGAACCGGCTCAGCGGTCCAGTCCCCGCGCAATCGTCTTCTTCTGTTCCCCGAGCCGCGTCGCTACAGAGCCGGGCTCCTACCCGACCACCTCGCTGGCTTCGAAGGGGAATGGATAAGGGTGACACCCTTCCCTCCCTGCCCCCATGGCCTCACTCCTCCTCGACGCCCCATCCCAAATCCACTTCTCCTCCTCCTCGCTCGATCCCGTCGATCTGGACGAAGTCAGACGCCACGGCCACCATGACCAACCCCGTCCACATGGCCACTGCCCTCCCTGCGGGCTAGGAGCTTGTCGAGGAGCTCCAAACGCCTTCGCTACTTCGTCTGCGCCAACGAGATCAAGTCCAGCACCCCCGCATCGACGTCGCTGCCGTCTTCCTCAACCTTGGGCCATTGCGACATTGTCGTTCGATCCGCGCCGCCCCGAGCTCCCATGTCTTCCCCTAGGGCGCCATTGACACCGCCATGATCTTCTCTTGCCTTTTCCCCTGTTTCCCCTCTCGTTTGCTCTCATTAGGTATTTCGCCGTGGCCGAGAACCGCCATCCGCCATGGCCATTGCAGGGGTAGCCACCGAGCTTCTCGGATTGACCCCGTGGCACATGCCTACTCTTATGCACGCCCATGCCCGAGCCTGCCGCTCTTATTCCGCGCCCGTGGGGCCACTCCCTCTCCATGCCCACGCTCGTGCTACACCGCGTCGGTCGCGCCCGCCGCTGCCGCCGCGCTCGCCGCCGCCACCGCACCACTGTGCCCCGCGCGACATACACCCTGGCCGCGCGCCACACTCTCGCTGGCTGCGCTCGCCCCGTCTGCTGCCGCCTATCCCTTCGCTCGCCCCGCTATCGCGCCCCTGCCTCCAGTCGTGGCCATCTTCTGCCGGCCGCCCCCTCAGCCACGCCGGCCGCATCTCTGCCCTCCACCGTCGGCCGCTCACCTCACCTGCTGCGTGTTGCTTCCTGCTGCTATGCGCTGCTCTACCGCTGGTACGCTGCTGCGCCATGCCCTCAACACCGTCGTGGACAAATGTGGCGGAGGGATTGTTAATGGAGTACGAGAAGGAGGTGGCGGAGAAGGTGTGGAGAGGCAAGAGGTCTGGGGTGATGTCACCTGACTGTGGTGGAGGTGTTTATGTGAGAAGGAGCCAGAGTGGAAGGAGAGACCACAATTGGAAAGAATCGCAAAAAAAAAAACTCATAACCCGGAGATCTCAGTTCAAAAAAATGCTAATATCGATGGAGGGGTGATTTCCTTCAATAGGTGGAAAACATAGGAAATTGGTTATTATCAAGGAAAGGTAAAAATTTAGGAAAGTTATGATTTTTGAACTGATTTCTATACAAATGAGGTTTTATTGTTTGGTAACGTGATATCAGTACCTGCCCGTTTGTGACGTGTCTGATTAGGAAAGCTTGCAAATGTTAAGAAACTATTTATTGGGAGGAAAGTTGTGACGTGTCTGTTATTTGTTTCCTAAAACAAATTTCACTAATAAGAGAAATCGATTGATTTAGATAAGTTAGGAAAGTTAGATTAAAATGTATTATTTGTTTACTGAAAATCTATTATTTGTTTCCTAAGACAAATTGAACCAATAAAAAGAATCGATTGATTTGCATAATTTAAGGAAGTTAGATTAAAATGTATTATTTATTTCCTGAAAATCTGTTATTTGTTTCCTAAGACAAATTGAACCAATAAAAGGAATCGATTGATTTGCATAATTTAAGGAAGTTAGATCCGTGATTTGTCATACGTTAGGAAAGTTCTGGTTGTAATAAAGAGTGGAGAGAAAAATAAACCGATGGACCAGGGTAGGAAGGGGTGGTGGGAGGAGAGACGACAAAAAACCAGCCAAAATAAACCGCGGAGACGATTCACCAACTCGTCCATTAGGAGTGGAGATAGCATCAATATCCTGAGGAGGGGCGAAAAAAAGAACTGGTCATTGCTCCTATTCCAAATTATATCAAACGGTCAAGCTCATCCCAGGGGCAGATCGAATGGCCACAATTCTCAAAACGCTAAGAAAGCTCAGGTTCCGGCAGCTCTCTAACCATGGGTTGGGACGAACCCATACGGTCAACCGATACAAGGTGTTAAGGAAGAAGATATGCTACAAGAAATATGTTAATCCATGACGGTTCCAATCCATCACACTAGGTAGGAATTGCGGCTTGCCGCACCCGGCAGCACCACTGCCGGATATAGTCATATCCTTGAAGCATTGCAAATAATCAAATAATACAATCATTGAAGCATTGCAAATATAAAAAATAGCAGTACAGTGCCATACACCAAATCATTAGCCTAAGCATCAAGATAAGAAGTGCAGCGTGCAGCCTACTATACCCCCTCCAACAGCTATATCCAACCTGGCAGGTCACACTTCATATTCGATAGGTTCACATGATGAAAGGAAAAGGTGCACGGGTTTAGAACAATATACCAAAAGCAAGGAAGAATCACAGCTTGCCGCAACCCTGCCAGTATCAAAGTATCAAAGCAACTGGAGCATTGTATACAAAATAAAAAATAGCAAGATGTACTTTCATATCAGTATACTACAGCAAATCATTGTATGTGAATTGAACCTAGAAAAATTGAAATGAAGCTTGCCGCACACCTCCTACTCCACTCATCCAGCCCGGTAAGACATGGTTCATATTCGATAGGTTCAGAGAACAAACTGGTCCATAACACTATAGTCCATTACATGCCAATGGCGCATTTTTTTCATAAAAATTATACTAAAAGCATCAAGGTTTACATCATACCAAAATAATCCACCAAGATTGTTCACCGTAACTTATTTACAATGCTATTACAAAGAATAGGAGTGAACTATATAGCTAACTATATTAGATAGAGAGCCTTGTTCAAACATCCCTCATCCCTCATCCGGCATGATTGTGTGGTGGTATGTATGGATCTGTTGAACAACATAGAAATCGCTGCCGCCAATCACTTGAATCCAGGGTTGTGGGCAGAGTTTCACACCCGCATAATTTCTGAGTAAAGCAAATGTCAGGTGAGAAATCAGATCTAATATATTGATTTCTGAGTAAAACCAAGCACTTGAATCCAGGATTGTGGAACCTGGATGATCATCGGACCTGGATGACCGTCGTATCCAGCCCGCTGATACAACCATTTGGAGCATTTCATATAGGACATATCATGATATAGGTTCAGTACAATACACAAAGTCATAGTTGAAGAGAACTCATTTACACTGATTTTACATGACACAGTAGTAAACTATATGGTATACTATATTAGATAGATATCTTTGTTCAAACGCCATGCATTAATTTGCTTGTGTCTTGCGATGAACAAATCTGCTTAAGGAGAACGCCAAAAACAATTCATATTGTGTTATGAAGGCAAGAAAATAGTTGAGTTTGCACGGACTATTTAACTAAGTTATGTAAACCTTTGCATGTGCGATGGATGGATCTAGCTTAACCGAGTTTTACCCACAGCATCGACAACATGATCTGTAATCGACTATATAATACGGCTAAGAATGTAAGCTGGGAAATTGGAAGTATGCATTGTCGTAATTGAACTCCTACATATAGATTCAGAATTCTCATATACATGATATTAGAAATCCAAATCATATCAGATTCAAACTAAGCGGCCATGGTACACTAAGAGGCTGGTGGAACCAAAATTAAGATAGGAAGGAAACCAGGGACCAAAGAGACATGAAGCCTGAAGTCATGCAAGAATGCTAGGAGGACCATTGACTGGCAAAGTGCACTGGTGAGGTAAAGGCTAATAGAAATGATGTAGTTATTTTAGATGAGAAAGTGCACAAATGAATGCTTGATATGAAGTTAAACTATGTCTGTCGTCTATTTACCTTCAACCCTTCCCTATATATTCTCTTCAAACCCAAGATAATCTTTAAGCCTGATGGGCTTATATACTATATTATCATCAAAAATAGCCCTGCAACATGAAATTACATATGAGACAAAGTAGGATACCAGTGAGCAAGTCAATAAACAAATATACCCCTGTTGGATATGCTCTTCCACAGCCAAGCATAATAATAGTGATGTTGCAATATGCACATATGTATCAAAGAGAAACATTTTCAGTCAACAGCTCATGTCTACCATAAAACGATAACTTATACCAGGTACAATGTGACGAATGAATACACTGCATGCAGTTCAGCGGTTTAACACCCAGGACAAGAAAGCACTGAACCATCAAAAAAGCAAACCAAAGAAACCCTACACTTATTTTTTTTGACTAAAAATGTTTAATGCGGTCCAGGGTTCATTAAACCGGCGGTTGCTGGCTGAAACCAAACCACATTATCTTTGTTTGGCTTTTTAGAGAGATCTTATTCACTCCCTGAGCACCGCTAAATGGCAAAAGGTATATAACATCTTCTTTGATGTATTAATTTTGAAACATACAGAACTCAAAGCTTCCCTGAACTTTGTTTAGCCAAGTTAACATGAACAATGCATAAAACAATAGACCATGGGCGGATATAGTTTCCAAGTAAATTTATATTCCATGAAATGAGGTATATTGGACATGAACCTAAACCTGGACCGATATATCTTGGCTTCCATAGGGTTTAATATAAATCGGTAAATGATTATGTGCCGACGACTGTTATCAAAGGATGCATTTGCAAGAATTTCTTGAGCTCAACTCACACATATGTACAAATGAAAATAAGCACATGTCATGCAATTTCTAGATCAAGATTTCCTTAGTTGTTTTTGTTGCCTTTTTCTAACTGATTAAGAACTTATGCCATTTAAGCTGCCCATGCATGGTTACATAGTAGTCAACAGAGACTGGTAAGAAAGTTTTAGTTCTTCTTTTCTGAACATAGTCGTATAAAAAAAAGGAGCACACAAAGATCATACTGAGAATTCGATCCAACATATGAAGCATCTTGTAAATCCGGCCATCGGAATCCTCTTCAATAAAATTTGAAGTGCCTTGAAACTTTTCTCTGCTAGTCTGCTTGTTCACCGCAAGGGATTTACAAAAGCACTAATCATGTAAGTACTGACAAAACTAAATGATGAATAATCACCAAATCAATAACCATGTATGCATACGGAGGGACAATGTTGATCAAACAAAAAGCAATTCACAATTTATACATGTTCCTATAAATTAAAGCGTCGAGTCATAATGCATTTGCTTTGTGCATTTCCATCCCCGGTCATGCCATAAGTGTGCAACGTGCATAGAATTGTCTAAAGAGCGAAATAGACATATTTTGTGGTTCTATATCAAAAACTGAAACAAATGACGCGCGCCTCTAAGTCTAAGGCGGAGGTGTGCGCTCTTGTATGCATAAAGATAGCGGTTCCATTACTTATATCATCTAATATTAATTGCTGTGTTTGAGAACTCTCAGTGGGGTTAGATTAGGCTTTAATTTGATCGCTGGGTTGTGTGAGCATTGGGTTGAAGAGAGAAACAATGAATCCATTTTGCTTTGCTTTGCTTTGCTTTGCTTGGGGAGGGCATTCAAATTAAAATATTGATGATGGAACCAAGAGCATAGTGAATGGAGTACGTGGGCATCTTCCTTTCTTCAGTCCAATTCCAAAGACATTCTATGTGTGTCGTGTGTGTCCATGACATGAGATGGGATGAGATTTGATCTGTACTGGTTGATGTACGTAAAGTGCAACTGAATATGTAAACTAATTAACTTTCATACTCATGCTTATTACTTAAAGGAGTTGTTTTTATTTCATTTTCGATGCAGAAGAGAACATGAAGCAGTTTTTTTAACAAAAAATTTAGAGAGCTTGGGAGCACAAGAAGCCCTCTGCAAACACTACATTATTAACAGCATGCAGAATGTGAGTGACGAAATATTGGGGTTAGATTTCTTCCCTGCTGAGCTGAAAGCCTGAAACCGTAATAATAATCAAAAGCCAATCAACGCTTACAGACGTGTAGATGACCATACAAAGAATGTAAAGAAGAGATTTCAAAGGCACCTTGATGTTTTTGTAAAAAGAAGATAGCAGATAATATCCCGGATCCTTTAAAAAGTCACCAATATAATTAATCTTGTGCTGCTGCAGGCTGCAGGCCTGCAACTGATCCATCTGAATCCGAAAGAAAAAATCACTGAGAGGCAAGAAGCAGTAATGGAAGATTTTGTAGATAAACATGTGAAAGGAAACTACAACAATAAGAAGTACGTAACAGAAAGATAACACATAACATAATTTTGGGGCACTTGAATTGTGTTGTGTTCTTGGGGCCCCAAAAGCTACAAGACGAAGCAGCAAGGCCACTAATCCCTGATTGATTCTTGGCGAACTAATCCGTGATTGATTCATTGGATCGGATTGAGCTAAAACAACATTAGGGCCAGAACGTAGAGAGGGTGAGGTGGCGCGCGTCGCATCGGCCGGGGCAGAGTACCTCCGCAACCTCCGACCCCCGCCTCCCCGAGTCGATCTCCGACTCATTCCGCTGCCGCCCCAAGTCGAGGACCCCTTCCAGATTTGGCCCAGGTCCACGCCGGCCGCTCATCGACGACCTCCTCCTGGACAAGCTCAATCATAGCCCAGATCCGAGGCCGCCGCCGGTGGAGGTCGACGGTGACCTCTCGCGAGGGCCGACGGTGACCCGCGCTACCCCTGCTAAGCACCGAGGGGGCGATGGCGAGGCAAGCGGCGGGAGGCGGGCCGCTGCAAGAGCAAAGGGAGAGGAGGGACCGAGGGAGGCTAGGGTTCTCACCCAATCGGGAGCCCTGCTGACCCTTAGACAGAATCGAGCCAACCACAGCACGACGCGCAAGGATCAGCACGTGAATTCCCTAAAATGCCCTCGGCGGGGCAAGCAAATTCCAGACGGTGGCACGAACCCAGTGTCGATTCACAGCAGCACCGTCGACACCCGCCTCGAAAGCCAATGACAGAACTGGCCCACACTGCCTGGGCCCCTCCTGTCATGGAGAGATGGGAAGGCAGCGAGAGTGTAAAAGCGCTGGCCGTAGCAGTGTCTGCTTCGATCCGACGGCCCGGATCGTTCCATCAGAGATCCGACGGCCTGAAGTTGTTTGGAAGCGCTATCCGACGGTCCAAAATCACATGGCCTGAGGAGGCTTCATTTTGTTTCAGACTCTAAGGGTCCGTTCGGTATATAGGAAATTCGCAGGAACATTTGAAGGCTCGGTTTCCATAGGAACTCCTACCTGCAGTGCGTTCGGTTCAAGGGAATCTCGGTGGTCCGTTCCATTGGAAAGCTACGCGAGCCTGTACTTTTCACAGGAAAACAAAAATCCAGTAGAACCTCATGTTACCGATCGAGGAGTCCCCGAGGCTAGCTGGCTTTATCCGCTACACGTACTACTACCACAAGAGTAAAGGCGTCCAGCCGAATAAAGAATATAAAAACTGCTAATCACCACTGACGCCCATCCCTTGGCTGGAAAGGGCCAAACAGTGCTGCTGCAAGTCAAACCGAACAGGCCGGTTTTTCTGGTTCCTACGTTTTCAGATCCATATGTTTTTACTGTTCACCCAACCCTGTTCCTGTAAAGTTGTTTTTCCCTTCGTTTTCTCTTCCTCCGTACCGAACGGAGCCTAACAAGGGGATACCAGTGCAAAACAAATCACGCTGACGGCCCATAGAAACACAGCGTTGCCCAGGCCCCCTGACGGCCCATAAAGACACAGGCGCTCCCCACCCGCCGATTGGCGCCAAAACCCGAACCCGCGTGACGAAACGCGCTCGGCTTCCCGCGAAGCCCCGTTCGCGCCAAAACCCGCCCCCCTTCTCCCGCCGTTCTCCGGCTACATCTCGCCCCCTCCACCAACCCGTGACGGCCACCCACCTGACCCGAGCCGCCCTCCCCTACCCCGTCCGCCCTCCGTCTCCCGCTCCCCGGCCTCCGGCGGACGCACGCACGCCGCAGATGGGCCCCGCCACGCAGCAGCGCCACCGGACGCGCGCGGGGCGGCCGGCCGCCAGGCGGCCCATGGCGGCGGCGGCCGACAAAGACGACGGCGGCGTCAGGTGCGAGGCGTGCGGGTCCGGCCGCCACGCGGACGAGCTGCTGCTCTGCGACGGCTGCGACCGCGGCCTCCACATCTTCTGCCTCCGCCCCATCCTCCCGCGCGTGCCCGCCGGCGACTGGTTCTGCCCCTCCTGCGCCGCCCCCGCCGCCACCACCGCCCATTCTGCCAAATCCGCCGCCGCCGTCCAGACCAAGATGCCCAAACGTAAGTCGAAAAAAGAAACATCCTCTCCCGTTGACCATTTTTCGATTGGATCTGCTCGTTCGCTGACTCGGATCTCGTGATTTCGTTGCAGAGTTCCCGCTGATCCAGACGAAGATCGTCGATTTCTTCAAGATCCAGCGGCGCCCGGCGTTCGCGGCGCCCGAGCCACCGGAGGGGAAGAAGAGGAAGCGGAAGGCCGCCAGCGCGCTGGTGGTGTCCAAGAAGAAGAGCCGGAAGCTGCTGCCCTTCACCCCCAGCGAGGACCCCGTCCGGCGCCTCACGCAGATGGCCTCGCTCGCCACCGCGCTCACGGCCACCGGCGCCGTCTTCAGCAACGACCTCACCTACGTGCCCGGCATGGCGCCCCGCTCCGCCAACCAGTCCGCCCTCGAGGCAGGAGGGATGCAGGTCAGACGCTTCCTCCAATTCCTCCATTAAATTCAGTGTCGCGACGCCATTTCCAGTTTTGCTGAATCTCTGGTGACATCTCATCTCAGGTGCTGCCGAGGGAGGACGCAGAGACCTTGAGCCTGTGCAAGAGGATGATGGAGCAAGGGGAATGGCCCCCTCTCCTCGTCGTCTTCGATCCGGTGGAAGGGTTAGTATTATGGACAAATTCGCTGCTCATTTCTGAACTTGTTCTTCAGAATCCTTCAGGCGCTGATGATGATTGTGTGCAATTTTTTGTTCAGATTCACGGTGGAGGCAGACAGGCACATCAAGGACCTGACCATCATCACCGAGTATGTTGGCGATGTGGACTACCTTCGAAACCGCGAGCATGACGACGGCGACAGCATGATGACCCTGCTCTCCGCTGCGCCGCCGTCCAAGAGCCTGGTCATCTGCCCCGACAAGCGGAGCAACATTGCACGGTTCATCAACGGGATCAACAACCACACGCCGTAAGCATCCTCTTCCTCCGACCACCACCGTGCATTTACTAACGCATTGTTCGGAACCATGTCTGAATAATTTCCGTGATGATGACCATTGCAGGGAAGGCAGGAAGAAGCAGAACCTCAAGTGTGTGCGGTTCGCCATCGGCGGCGAGTGCCATTGTCTCCTGGTGGCCAACAGGGACATCTCCAAGGGGGAGAGACTGTACTATGACTACAACGGCGACGAGCACGAGTACCCAACTCACCATTTTGTATGACACATGAGCTGATGTTTAGCCTGCAATCTGCATATTCATTTTATCTGTAGTCATAGGAAAACGATTGTGATGATCCCATTCCCCCAAAAGTCAACATGTAGAGTCATCTAAGTGGTTGATAGATCTGGAAATTTTTAACCTGGAAAAAGGAAAAGGGGAACTGTAAACATTGTGCATCCAATGGAATGGAATACAATGGCAAATGGGTTGTTCTGTTCATGCCTGTGTCTGGTGTAATTGCGCTTTGTCAATGTTTTTGTTTGAAGGCACAAATGCCAAAAGAAGATGAAAAATTTGGTTTAGAATATCCAGTTTCAGTTGAAATTGTGCTACTCCCTCTGGCATGGTCCTCAAGATGGGTATACAATAGGTAACGTTGACCACTAATTCATAACACTATATTTACAAGATTTTAAAAATTATAAATATTTTAAAGACAAATCTGTACATATGTTTTTCAACCTTTTTGGACAATTAAAATGGTATTCATAGTCAGTTTAAAAAGCTTAACTGAAGGTATCCAAAATGTCACTTATTTGTGATACAAAGAGAGTATGGTGCAAGTGTTCTCAAGTGAAACCCACAGGGCTGTAAGGACTGAGCCGATCTAGCTTAGCAGTTTTTTCTTTTCTTTCTAGAGCCAGGCTTAGGGGTATCTGAAACATTGAGTTGAAATGGCTTAGGATTGTGCGTATGTCTAGATGTCCAGTTAGGTCCAACATAAGCTGTGGTGAGAATAAGCTTGTCAAATTTATGAGGATGAGTTTAGAACAAACTTATGGATAGCAGTTTATTCTCAGTGGTGAATGGTGTAAAGTTTGAAATAGCCCTTGGAGTAGTCTAGTAGATGGAACAATTGTTTCAGCCCGTTATTTGTGCAAGTTGCCGCGAATATGAAGTTCTACAAAATACACTCATCTTGACCATACATAATGATTATCGATGCATCAAGTGAATCTACTCGTGTGCAGCAAACAAATAAAAAGTCTGCTTTCATGCAACACACTGAAAATTAGCACTACATACACATTCTGGACAGGTAGAAGGGAGCGTTTACCTCCACATAAGCAGAACACACTAGATCAGCCATCTACAATTTTACAAATACTTTTGCCATCAAAATACAATGCAAGTTCTCAAGTTTTCTTGCCTTGCCTACAAAAATAATGACCACAAACTTTGGCGTTCATCTCGCTGCCATTAAACTCGTGGCTATTCCGTTTTGCAGAGGTCCGTCCAAAAAGTAATATTTTCCCTCAAACAACACAAAGCGTTGATCACACAAAGAACTGTCACAAATGTCGTTATGCAAACACATGCATACGACAACTATCTTCTTTTTCTTATCAACACAGAAGCATGTCATGCACATAACAATAGTACACCGTTTCATCCTGATACAAAGATCAAAGTTATGCATTTAGGCAGAGGATGTGATCCCAGTTCATCTTGGGATGCAAGAATTGAACAGATTCATGTGAAATTCCATCCACATGAATTGATCGTCAACCATTTGAAAAGTGTGCAGAAATCCAGCACAGCAACACTTGCATGCAACATCAGGAACACCACAAACACACACACTAGCTCTAGTTGAGAGCTGGCACAAAACAGAGACAATAACAGAGAACAGGAACATATGAAAGAACAAGCAAAGTTTACTAGTAATGCAAGCTATGATACTGTCAGTCAATACACGGTACATCTCATCGCTCCCCAATGGTCTCACTGAAATGACCCCTTTGCAAAGTTTAAGCTAACAATCGCAGTTCAAACCAAATCGACATAACATTCAGCTAGACTGCTAGAGCTAGCCAACAGGTTACAGAAGTTTCTGGCTGCCTAACATAACCAACTTGAGCATCACTTAGATGTGTGGCCATTCGGTCCAAAGCATGGTATGCTTATCAGTCCCTATCTCCCCCTCACAGGCGAGCGGCTGCACAGATGAAAACAAGCTCAGTGTGGTGCTTCAGCGCGATTTAGCAAACACAAGGAAGCATTTTCAGCATATACTAACCTGCGGCGCCTGTCATAGGCAGGACTGGCTTTGCTGCGTTCACGGTCATACTTGGCGCTAGTCCTCTCATCTCCTTTGGGCTTCCACCACGGACATAGTCAGGACTAGCTCTGGCCATTAGAGATATTAGTATGACTGTCATTGCTTGATACATTTGTACTGTACTACCATTATAGGAGGTGATTTCTACCAAATTAGAGAACAAACTACTTTTGAAAATTGACCTGTTTGTGAACAGCACCACTGGAAACAAGAACAGAACGACCAAAGACTGTAAACTATACTTCTAAAAAAAAAAGACTGTAAACTATCCACCATCCATGCCATGGGTGACAAAAGCCCACCAGCTTCTTCAGCTATTTGTTGAAAAACTCCACAGGCATAAGCTTAGAGCAGGAACAAAGAGGCCATCCTACTCAGAATCAATGAGCAGAAATTTATAAAATGAAACTCTATGCTAGATAAATACATTTCAGAATATTTGTATCACTTTGATACCTTTTACTATGCAAATTCTACATTTAGTTACAGAAAATGGAATCGATTGCTTTCAGAAATTAGTTCAAAACTGCACAATGATACCTTTAAGGTTAGCTCTATACAATTTTCAAACCAAATTATAAGATTCCAGAAATATAAGAACCATCTGTTTTTTTAGCAAAAACAGTAGGGAAGGCCCCCTACTGTAACAATTTTTCATTGTATAATGGAAAAATTACAAATGGTGGGGTATAGCATAGCTATAGTCTTACAAATGTTCCTACAAATAATCTAGCCATGATTGCATTCCCTCCTTGAGACTAGGTTTGGTTCTCTTGATCACCATAGCAAGCAACTGATGCAATATTCTAAGTTTCTTTGCTTGTGATCAAAGATGATGCCATTCCTGTGTTTCCATAGGCTCCAGCAACCTGCGATGAAACATTCTTTGAAACATTTGATTGTAATTCTGTTTTTGGCCTCCATCAACATATCAAATATAGTCGAATCTGCATTCCATTCAAAGCCCAGAGCAATCCAGAAGTTTTGACTGAAATCACATGAAAAGAATAGGTGGATATAATCCTCATTAGGTTCATCATCACACAGAACACATCTGTTGTTTTCCACATAGAGGTTCTTTCTGGTAAGTAGGTCCCTTGTGTTCAATATATCTTGTAGGAGAAGCCAAAAGAAGAACTTCTGTTTATGCAGACAACTGGATTTCCATATCCAGTGAAAGGGTTTGGCCGCATCAGGTGGATTACCAACAAACTGAAGGTAAATTCTTTTTGTGGAGTATTTAGTGCTAGACCAGTAAAAATTCCATGTATCTTCCATAGAAATATCTGCCAGTCCATTCAGGTACTCTAGTAACACGAGACATGAAAAAACATTACCCGGTTAAAAATGCGGTCAGGTTTGAAAATAAGAAAATAAGCCGGTCCCAGTTTCTACCAAACTGACAATTATTTAATAAAATATAATTCACGGGGTAAAAGGGATCATGGGACATATCCAAACCCAGTTACCAGAAGAGATTGTTCCATCGCTTAAGCCGTTATTCCCAATAGGTTTCTGCAATTCCTAGACCACCATGGAACATATCAGCAGCAGCAGAGCCTAGTCTTCGTACAACCTAAAAGAAAGTGCATTTCAAAGAATAAGGATAAGAGAAACAACATAAAGGAGAAAAGTAGGTGCATGCGTGATAAATACATTTCAGAAATTTATAAAACTGAAAGAATGAAAGGAAAAAAGCCATCCTACTCAGAATACTTTTCCTTGTTAATCATGGGAAGATTCACTTACCCTACAAACGGCAGTGAATTCCTTGAACAAATTTATATTGGCCCACATCTGCTACATGAACTATCTGAATGACATGAATTATGACTGCATACTGAAGTACTTAAATGAACAGATACATTGGTTCTATGGACACTGGAAGATTTTAATGTCAGGCACACACTGCTGTGCACATATCCTTCTTGTACAGTTGTATACGAAAAAATGGCTACCTTGCCTGTCAGGCTGACATGAATCTTTTGCCCATTACAATAGGCACCTTTGCCTGTTTTCAAGGAGAAAACAAAACATTGAAAAACTATTTTAATAGTTATTAGAACCAGAACAAGAAAGATCCTACCAGAAGATGCAGAAACTGTACGAGTGCTCCAGGCCTCCAGCACATAGGCCTACCACAAAATTCCACCTAAATGAGATGTCAATATCGCGTGAGTAATACGGAGGGAAGCTATTTCTTAGACCGAGATAATCTGTGTGACCGTGTCCAATATTCAATAGTCGTATGGTTCGAGAATTATGGAATAAGGAATCCCGATATGAAACGTTAGGTGTACTGAAAGAGTTAGCTAGAATAATGTGAAACTGTCAATAGGACTAGTAAATTTCATAGTTTTCCTTTTCTATGAGTTCAGTTTCATCAATTTCTCCCCCAGCTGTTAGAAAAGCATTGCACTCTAATTAAGATCCAAACCCTATACAGAAAAGGATCCCAAGTGCATGAACCAGCTGTAGGATCAAAGACAGCAGCTAAAGGGGATTAATTACAGCTTACAACACAGGAAATCACACAAGCAAGCACATGCTGAATAATAAAACATCTAAATTCAGATTGAACAGACATCTAAATTCAGTTAAGAGATATGACAATACACATCCCAATCTTTTAGCCATTACTTAATAATGTATCCTGACATACATAACCAGATCATTATAAATCAAAAACTCAACAAGGTCTTGAACCTTGGTACAAGCTACAAAAACATGAATGTATCCTATCCTTGGGGTAAACGGCGATTGCATGTATCCTATCCATGGGGTAGCGAAAAACAACACACAATTCGAAGCTGGTCAGCTTCAGAAGAGATATGGAGTGGCAAATGGTGATTGCATCATCCACTCGGCAGGAATTGCCGGTGAGCATGGAGCGGAGTCGTACCAGCTGATCGAGGCTGCTTCATCGTCCGTGGTGTCGCCTCCTGTCCAAGAATCACAAATTCCAGCATACGCGGCACACGGCAGGAGGCTGAAATAATTTAGCATTGCTGTCTGGCTCTGCAAGTCAGTGGGCAGCGGTTCGATGACGGGCACCGACAAGTCAAATTGATCAGAATTGTGAAAAGGGGGTATGACTGAACCACCATGGAGGACCATGTCATAGTTGCTCACCATGGAACCAGCATGGTTGGACATGGAGGAGCTGTAATTAACCTCTGATTCAGAGACGACAGGCATCAGGAAGTCACCCAGGAGGATTTGATCAGAATTCTGATGAAAAGGCGTGCGTGCACCAGCACCACCTTCGTCCAGGAGGAGCGGATCACAGTAGCTGCTCGCCGCCGAACCGGCGTGGTCGGCCATGGAGAAGTTGCAATTGACCTCTGATTCAGGGAAAGGCATCACGAAGTCACCCAGGACTTGATCAGGCGTGAGGCCGGACATGAAGAGATCATCAAGAAGCTGGTCCACCGAGACGCCGTCCGAGCAGTTGTTCAAGTCTGTCTGTGGCTCGACGGCCGGCGGCGGAATTGGTGCAGCAGGAGGAACAAGCAGCCGCCGCTTCACAGTCGTCACCGGTGCTGAGTCGTCTCCGGCCTTCCTCTTCCTCCCCCTCCTGTATGCCGGCGAGGTCGGGAGGGAAGCAGATCGGGGCTTGCGCGGGCTCTGGTAGACCTTGCAAAGAACCGGAACCGTCTCACCTTTCTCATCATCTCCTTGATCATGAGCCACGCGGAACTCGACCATGAGCCACACGGCCTCCACGGATCCGTCGGCACTGCTGGGCTTATACCTGAAACTCTGCTTGTACCCGACGACTCGGCCGCGACCCTCGCCGTCGAGGACGGCCACCCTCCCCTTCTCGGCGTGCCACGTGCCCTCGCCGCCGCCGACGGCGCGGGACCTGCGCTTGTCGTGCCCGGACAGGGCCTTGGCGGGGCCGAAGAGGTACCAGCACCTCCTCTCCGCCCCGGTCTTGGGCGCCAGCAGGACCGCGGGCAGGAGGCCCGAGACGAGCGCGGCCGGATCGGCGGCGTAGGCGTCGGCGGTGTGCAGGAACGTGGCGGCGGGGTCAGGGAGGGGCTCGCTCGAGATCATGGGGCGGAGGTAGAAGGAGATGAGGTCGGCGTCGGAGGGGCTGAACCTGCAGCCCATGGGAAGGACGGAGGAGGAAGCCATGGGTCATCGGGATGGCGGCCGGCGGGGAGCTGGCTAGGGTTTGGGGGATCTGGGAGGCGCCGGCGGCGGGTTTGGGATGGGTGGATGGAAGATTCGAAGATGCGCGCGCTCTCTGCCGCCTTTTGTAGTGCTTGAAATCTTGAATCTTTGAGGGATGGCGCGTGTTGGAGAGGACGCGGGTTTGGGTTTGGGCTTGGATTTGGGATGGCAGGGGGTGGAAGACGCGTTCCGTGGGCTCTTTCCATAAGAGAAAACCAGTGATTTCCTTTCGTCGGTCCGAAATACACACTGAAGACTTACAAGGATACTTTCTAAAAAAAAAACTACAGAGAAAAAATAGGTCAATTTTGCAACATAGGTCAAGTTGCAGAATTTTTGCAACAAAAGTCTTGTTACAGTTTTTTTCTTTTGTAACAGACGTCTTGTTGCAATTTAAATTTTTTGCAACGAAGGTCTTGTTGCAATTAATTTATTTTGCAACAAACGTTTCGTTGCAAACTTAATTTTTTTGCGACAGAGGTCTTGTTAGCGAGCACCAAGCAGCGACCACGTGGGAGACGAAGACACGCGTCACATGGATGACAGATGGATGCTTGCGTGCAATCCACCGGCTGAAGCCAAGCATTTTTCAAAAAAACAATTGCAAGGATGATGATGATGGGAGCTTCTCGTTCAGCGCCTTAAGCGCCCGAACAGGTTTGCTGGCGCCCATGTGCCCTGCTCATGGGCTGGCCCAAGAAGAAGGCAATCTCTCCCTGGTCGCTCGATGACGTTCTTTTTTGTAGGTCGGATCGTGTTTGACCAGTCGCGGACCGGTCAACCATTGGCTTTTATGAAAATATGAACTTTTTCTTAGAGAATAGCAAGAAAATCAAAAGGTTTTGCAGATTTCAATTTGTTTCACAAACTTCAGAAAAGTTCATGAATTTGGAAAAAAGTTCATCAAATTTGAAAAGGTTAATCTATTCTGAAAGAAATATTAAAAAAAAGGTTCATCGATTTTGAAAATGTTCCTAAAATTTGAAAAGAAATCATCAATTTTGAAAAAAGTTCGTTGATTTGAAAATAGATTACTCAAATTTTAAAAAGTTGAGCATTTTGAAAAAAATAAAAAGAGTAAAGAAAAAGGAAAAAAATAAAAAACATTGAAGAAAATAAACAGGAAAAGGAAGGAAAAAATAAACAAAAACTGGTCTAAAAACCAGTGGCTTTCTGTGAACCGGAAACTGCCCAGGGGCCGGAAAAAACGAGGGCTTTCTGTGAGCTTAAAAAGAATAAATTGTAAAAAAGAAGAAAGAAGTTTCAAGAGCCAAGTTACCAGAGTGGTTACCTCGAGTTATACTTGAGGAAGAGATTGGAGGTTCGATTAAGGCCGGTCGCACCTTTTTTTTTGCAATTTAAGAGAAAAAAGGCCAATGGGCCGGCCCAGCACGGATGGGGCTGTGCATTCGTTTGCTAAATGCGCAGTAAGGCGCGGAATAGGAAATGCCGATGATGGCACGGAGTCTGGTGTTTGGTGTGTATGTTTATCTCTACTCCTAATGTCTGAGTTGGTAGACTGGTACGCCGATTTTATTTTCATCCGGTTTTATTTCGTCCCACCTCCCACCACCCCCTACATGCTGGTTTTTAACTCCCTCCCATTGAAAACCAATTCGATTCGCCTAATCCCCTTTCATTTTTTTGTGCTTACTTTGGCAGGTGCCGATTTAATTCAATCACGGAAATACCCCTGCCATATATTAAGCGTGGAACAAGAAAGGCTGGCAATTGGTGAATCAATCACGTAAACACCAGGTACTAGTAGAAAGCCCATGCGTTGCCAGGGGCTAACTAACAAAATATACGTACAACGAGAAATATGCTAATGAAAATGTATATACAAAGAGAAATGTCATGTGATATGGGAGTCAGACAATTGACATGTGATGATATTTCATGTTTGTGATGTGGTATATAAATGCATCTCATCATCTTTCTCTCCCCCTCCCTCTCTCACAATCCTTTCTTCTTCGAATGTTTCTCATGGGGCGAAGGCATAATCATTGATATGAATAGTCATTAAAATATCAAATCACTACAACCAACAATCTATCATCTGCTGCAAAATTGACACCTATGCTTATCATACATACCACAAAAAACAACTATGTTGCAGTCGAGATAAAATTTTGGAAGCACATTTCTCTCAAATCAGTATTAATGGATCAGGCATTGACAAAATGATTCTATTTGTGTAAAGGAGAGCAAATGACATGGCACACAGACACCAATCTATTCAGGAGTGTTACATTAATCAGAAAATTTGTTCAGCACATGGTAGCTATATAAATAGTCCAAATATCATTCATGTTGACAGAAATTAGCAATGCTCACAGCTACGTACGAAATTGGCCAGAGACAATTCTCTAGCATCTTTTTTATGGGATTTTCTAGCATCTTTCTATTTTTACACATCGTTGCATGCCAAGTTCCAAAGATTGAACTTCTTAATAAAGACATGCCTTCACGTCCATGCAGGAGCTTTAGTGTCGATCTGGCCAATAAATTGCTCTGATGCTGGCGAGGAATCTTCCGCTCGAGCTTCTGTAGACACAGATCTGGCCTGGACCTCAAGTTCCAAATAAGAAATAATGAAAAAATCATAATAAATGGCATGTCTGGACCTCAAGGGCAATTAACACAAAACAACGGATAATTGGGAGGTTGGGCAGTGCCGCTCCTCTTTGCGGCAACATGAGGGTCTATTTACATGGGAGAGATATGGCAGGTTACACTAATATCAAGTAGAAAGACATGTACCCAATTTACATGGGAGGAGTCATGTATAACAGAAAAATATCTAAAGCTGATGAAGACCTGATATGCTTGACAACTTAAGGGATATTTCTATTTGGTTCTCAATTTACTCAAGCTCCTCCATGCTAAGTGGACACAGATTCTCACCGAAATATTTCTACGATAGGGAGGGCTGATAAGTTGGATCAACAGTGCAATATATATACATAAATTGTAACCTGAAAACATTGTATACTTGACATGGATATTGCAGAAGATAAGCATCAGACCAAGTTGATATAAGAGGTGTGCGAAAAATAACAACGCACATACACAAGGGATAACCAACTAATTATGTGACTATTAAAATGAAAAGGTTAATCTATTCTGAAAAAAAATTGTTTTAAAAAAGGTTCGCCGATTTTGAAAATGTTCCTAAAATTTGAAAAGAAATCATTAAATGTGAAAAAAGTTCGTTGATTTGAAAATAGGTTAATCGAATTTAAAAAAGTTCGAGCATTTTGAAAAAAAAAGGGTAAAGAAAAAGTAAAAAATAAAAAACATTGAAGAAAATAAACAGAAAAAGGAAGGAAAAAATAAACAAAAACTGGTCTAAAAACCAGTGGCTTTATGTGAACTGGAAACTGCCCAGGGGCCGGAAAAAACGGGGGCTTTCCATGAGCTTAAAAAGAATAAATCATAAAAAGAAGAATGAAGTTTCAAGAGCCAAGTTATCCGAGTGGTTACCTCGAGTTATACTTGAGGAAGAGATTGGAGGTTCGATTAAGGCCGGCCCAGGGAGGATGGGGTTGTGCATTCGTTTGCTAAATGCGCAGTAAGGCGCCGAATAGGAAATGCCGATGATGGCATGGAGTCTGGTGTTTGGTGTGTATGTTTATTTATGACAGATGTTCGGAAAGAGAATGTTTTGGGTTTGAGATGGGAGGGGTGGCCGGGTGGAAGACGTGTTCCCGTGGGCTTGGGACTGAATCTTGAGGGAGTGCGTATCTATCGCATTTTGCAAGAACGTCGACCAAACGCACATGTCTCAATACCCATAGCACACTTGGGCTGGCCCATTTAACCCATTCCTTCGCCCCTGTTTCAGGAACCTTCTAGCAGGTTCCTGAACTAACTTTTGCTTCTTCTATTTTTTATTTTTATTTCTCTCTTTTTTGTTTCTTTCTCTCTCTCTTTTCTTGTCCAAAAATTGTCAGTTTCTAAATCATCTAAAAAATTCAGAATTTTCAAAGTCTTTTTTCTTCAAAAAAATACTTGGAATGTCGACAAAAGGCATGTTATGTAAAAATCTTTGGAATTTTTTAAAAAAAAATTCAAAAAAATTCATATCTTCGAAATTTGTACAAAAGTAACAAAAAAGATCAATTTTCAAAACAATTCATGCTTTTAAAAAACCTTTTGGAATTTCAAGTTTTGTTCACTTTTTTACAAAAAATGATCAAATTTACAAAGTTTTGTTGAAAAAATGTTCTCACTCAAAGAAAATACTGAATTTTCAAAAAAAAAGTAACTCCCGCTAAAATTGTTATTTTTTTTAAAAAACATCATGTTTTTTTTTAAAAAACATCATGTTTTTTTAAAAAATGTCCCCCTTTTTCAATTTTTGTGGGTTTTCAGAAAGTGTTCATGTTTTCAATTTTTTATTCGGAATTTCAAATTTTGATTCAATTTGTGTTCAGTTTTTCTAAATTTGATCATAGATTTTAAAAATGGTCGCATTTAAAAAATGAGTTTTTGAAAATTCATTCATGAATTTTAAAAGTGGTCTCGTTTCAAGAAATAATAATTTCTAAAAAGATTTGTTTGTTTTTAAAAAATGATCTGTTGTTGCTGTTGATCTTAATTCTTCGCGCTGCTAGTAGACACGAATCCTCAGTGGTCCCTTGATTAGCACCGCGCACTCACGAATTCGGCGTCTTGTGTTTGATTCCTAGCGAGTGCTCGATTTTTTTGCATATGTTTGCACTACAGTACCCGTATAGGTTGTTAAGCCGGCCCAGTCAATCGCTGCACTTATATAGTATACCAAAGTAAAATATTGTGCGCATCACATAGAGGCCAAAAGTTAATTATTTAACAAATATATTTATGTACATAAAATACACACACGCACACTACTACTGGAATATGTTTTATGCCGAGTGCCATAAATACTCGACAAAAGCCCCACAACACTTGACAAACGGGCCACCGAGTACTCTAAACTTTTGGGAAAGAAGGGGCAGAAATGGTGAGAAAGTAAGGAAAGGGATGCTTTTTAAAAATAAAAATGGTGAGTGTTATATATCGGGTACTCAGCAAATATTTTCAACATCTGGAAAAGATAATAAATTCTTTGCCAAGTGTTCAGCATGAGATGCTCTGACAAACTCGCCTCATTGTAACAGCACCATCACTTGTGGCGGCAAGGGACACATGGCACTGGCTTTGCTGAGTGCTCGCCGCAACCTTTGTCGAGTGTTCTGTTCGGTTGACTCAGCAAAGACATGTGCATTGTTTCTTTTTTGGCAGTATTTGATACTGTATAACTAAGAATCTTTGTTGTACTAGCATATGTTGTACTCCGTCCGTCTTAAAATAAGTGTCTCAACTTTGTACTACTAACTTTAGTATAAAGTTATACTAATGTTAAATCACTTACTTTTGAAACAGAGGAAGTATGTGTTAATACGGGAAGTTATTATAGGCAAACAAAATTGGAAGATAGAGATAGTATTAACTGGACATTGTTATGTCTTTTCTAATCTGGTGTCGTGTTCTTAATAAAGATATTATTTTCCTTGTTTTATAAAAGTATACAAGAATGATAACTAGCGAACGTTTAAATTTTTGGGCCTCCCAGCGGACACCCTCAAAGCTCGAACGAAGGAGAATTTTTCTGCGAAACATGGCATTTTTTCGGCTTTTTTTTGCGCTATATGGCAATTTTCTCCTCCAATCATGGCAAATCCTACAAAGTTGCCATGGCAACTTTAGTTGGTTTGGCATGACAAATTTGACGCTCGCTGAGAAAAACGCTCCCATAAAACATTCTCACAATATTGTGGTATGTATAATCGTTATACACTATCATAGACATGCATCATCCTACCTTCCCAATGGTAAAGGTAATATTATTGTGCGATAATAAAATGAAGGGTCCATATATATGTCTGGAACATGCATGTTGAAAGAACTCTCAAATCTTTATACGCATTTGTTACACTATCTTCACGATATCATTCACGCCTTTCCTTTTGAACTTCACCGGGTACGATGCATATATGAGGATACCACACAACCCATCCTCGGCTTGACTGTTGACGTCGCGTGCTATGCGGATGTAGCCATTTTCACCCCATTCAGGCCCCAATGAGTTCTTTACGATCCAATAATCCATGCGTTTCTTCGAGTCCTGCTCATTGGTAGTGCCGTAGCCCACCACTGTCATTTCGTGGTTTAGGTCTGTCCCGCATGGTCCCGTGAAGACGCCTCCCCCATAGCGTCGGAAAGCCGTCGAGTTAGCATCGAGTGCCACGACGACGGGTTGGGCCGCCACTGCGTGCATCAATGCCACCTCATTGGGCGACACTTGTTTGTAGCCGTCAATGGTGACGACGGTGTTCCGGTTCTGCTTGGGCACCGAGCAGCGGCCGTGCTCATGGCCAACGTACGGATACTCAACCTCCGTTTCGATGCCCCCATGGTGGATAATGTACTTGAAGGCTCCTTCCGCGTTGCCGCCACGACATCCCTCATTCCCCTTATCGCAGTCTAGAAGTTGTTGCACAGATAATGACGTCAGGTTTCGGGTCCTGATGGAGTTGATGCCCTCCACCGCTGCTATCACTGCGAAGGCCCAACAGCCCCCGCAGGTCCCCTGACGCTTCACATTCGTCACTGCTGACGGACGTTGGTCGTATCCCATCATGCGCCAGTCCACGGCAACTGGGAGGTCTTCGCGGGCAATGTTGGATCCTTGCGTGAGCTGACCCTGATGCCGGCGCTTCCGGCCATTGGACCTGATGTTGGAGCAGCGACCGTAAGTACGGTCTACCTCTTCATCGGTCATGTCGCCGAAGAGGTTGAGGCTTAGCTTGTAGGGCACGTCTTGTTGGTTGAACTCGTGGATCATGCGTGCATTCTCCTTGAACACGTTGAAGCGCCGAGTCTTGTCACCAATTTCGCGCTCCACGCTGTGTTTCTCGCACCAGCGCTCATACAGCGCCCACAAGGACTCCTCCGACGCCAGATCCTTATCCATGATGTCCATGGCGCTCGCCGCCGACATAGTGGTGGTCAGCGCGATGGCCATGAGTAGCATCATCGCAAGCGCTCTTGCCATTGTGTGTAGTTGCTTCAAGTGTTTGGTAATGGTGGACCTTCTTATAATAATCTAACTCATGCTTATCTCTATCTCTATCTATATCTATAACACTGGTGAGCCCTCAACATTTTTAATGTGCAATTAATATCATACCAAATATGAATGTTTGTGCTAATCTCATAATTAATGCACAAATGATATTCTACCTTATCAACTTGCAATTAATTTCCTTTCCAATAATACACATTTACTTGTAGATTACTAGTAAATGTGTACATTAGTACTATTAAATGCATACATGCAATGCATGTTTTTTAAATAATTCATATCTATTATCAAAGTTAATCGAAAGTATAAAGTATCTCAAACATAACAAAACATTTATCTGCTGTTGAATCAACACTTTCATCTAAAGACACAACAAGAATGCCCTTCTCCCCAAGCTTCTGGAATCTACCCATTTCTATTACACTAACCCCCTACATAAGCTACAACTCACGTGGAACAAAAAGTCCCCTGAAAAGTCAAAAAAGGAAAACTAGCGAATAAAGAGACGGTTGAAGAGTATACAAAAGTCCCCTGAAAAGTCAAAAAGGAAAACTAGCGAATAAAGAGACGGTTAAAGAGTATACAATCAAATGATTCATTTGATTACATGTGGGGCAAACAAATTACATCAGCCCACAAATAGTAAGAAACATGAAGAAACACAGTAAGAGAGCGCGAAACATGTAGCCTCAATAGTTCAACTATGTGTGTGCAAACTCAATAATGTAGACAAACTCGATAATTGCATTACACAAACACACAAATTACATGAAGCAATTGATCAATTTACAATACATATGTGTGTGTTGGGGGGGGGTACGTAAAGCAACTACAGAAATGAAAAGTAGGACTGCAAAATTAACTGAATCACTACGTGGATAACACAAATAAAACCTAGCTATAGAGAAACTCTAGAGTAAACTGATCTTGATTTGCGGAGCACATCTATCATACTACAACCTCAGTAGAGGAAGCACAAATCATAACTGCGTATATCATCATATCATTGAACTTCAAAAATGAACCAAACCTAACATAAAAAATATCTACCTCTGTGACTAAATATAAGACGTTTTTGCAACTCCCAATAATTCTGCATCAATAATGCAAACTACACATAGACATAGTTCATAATTAATTTGCACTAGTGATTAAACTAAATTAATACATAATTGTGCTCCGACTCAAATCAATATCTCTCATAATTTATTTTAAGTGATTCAAGATCCAAATCTAGTTCTCACCAATTGATGTGGACATCACTGATGGCGAGAATTTTGACCGGTGGGCAAACTCTTGCCGATCATATCTCCATATGACTCTTGTTCATCTTTCGATGCTTCGTGCTCCGAGCTCAGAACGATTCTGCTAGAACTTCAAGAAAACCGAGTGCTATCTACATCCATGGTCTGATCATCCCCGTCTTACACCTCACGTCCCATTTGTACTCCTATGGACATGACGCACTCCGGAACGCTACGTGTTATAGACGGTTAAACACTGGGAAGAGCACCTTTTAACTTGATATTTACTATGAGGGATCACCCTAATAATTTGACTACTACGCAATCAAAGGGTGCACACAACAAAGGGATAAACATCTCAAGCAATTCATAATAGCATGATATGGTATAGTCCTGGGCGCCGGGAGTTCTCTATGATCGTCCTCAATCTCTAGTTGAAGCAACGTGACGGCCAATATTTCATTGTCGTGGCACACATTTCAAAAATGTTGCTGTGGCAGCAATCTAGAAAATGTTGTCGTAGCGGTCGTTTCAGAAAACGTTGTCGTGGCACCAAAATCAGAAATTTCGTCGTGGCACGAAACTACAGCTCCTTGTCCCGCGCCTGGTACATTCTCCTCGCTGGGGTCCTCTGTGTACATCTTGCCGCCATCACTTGTAACCTATCTCTATGATATTTACATTAAGGTGGCAATCTCGTGGCTCTAGCCATCATGCTGTGACGCGCAGGCCACTTAACATTACAACATATAGCCATCTCGTACATAAACTCATTATCATGAAGAAGGCTATACCACATCATATGCAAACCCTGTAAAACCAAGTTAGACGTCCTATAGTTGGTTTGGCAAATTTTAATTACATGGCTTCTAGGGTTTTCAGATAAACCTAGCTACCTACGTGCACACCATAAAGTGATAATCCTTGTTGCTAGATTAACTTTCGGGGTGTGTGAAAGAAAAGACTTAATTAAAAATCTCGTTCCCCCACACTAAATTTCATCTAATACGCGTGACCCCCTAGAAGATCATCCATCTTCATTTCTCTCTTGTGCACGCGACAGTTCACTATTCTTGACTATGGTGAAGCCCAAGGAACTGTTAGCATATCATCGACAGTCAGAGCCGAACGATTATCAAAACCTTGTAGAAAGCGATACCATGTCGTCAATGAACTAAACCAAAGCAACACTCGTGGGAAGCATAGCAAGAACATCACCCTCACTATCACATGTGATCTAGATCGAAACCTGCATCTACTCATAGAACCGCTCATGATGCCACTGTTGGGAAACGTAGTAGAAAACAAAAATTTCGCCCTATGATCATGTTGGGGAATGTAGTATTTCAAAAAAAATACCTACGATCACGCAAGATCTATCTAGGAGAAGCATAGCAATGAGCGGGGAGAGTGTGTCCACGTACCCTCGTAGGCCGAAAGCGGAAGCGTTTAGTAATGTGGTTGATGTAGTCGAACGTCTTAGCGATCCAACCGATCCAAGTACCGAACGCACGGCACCTCCGCGATCTGCACATGTTCAGCTCGATGACGTCCCTCGAACTCTTGATCCAGTTGAGGCCTAGGGAGAGTTTCGTCAGCACGACGGCGTGGTGAATGTGATGATGAAGTTACCGGCGCAGGGCTTCGCCTAAGCACTACGACGATATGACCGAGGTGTGTAACTGTGGAGGGGGGCACCGCACACGGCTAAGGCAATTGTCTATTGTGCTATTGGGTGCCCCCTGGCCACGTATATAAAGGAGGGAGGAAGAGGAGGCCGGCCTAGGAGGGGCGCGCCTATAGGGGGAGTCCAACTAGGATTCCCAATCCTAGTTGGAGTCCCCTTCCTTTTCCAAGAGGGGAGAGAGGGGAGGAGTAGGAGAGGGAGAAGGAAAGAGAGGGGGCGCCGCCCTCTCCCTAGTCCAATTCCTACATATTGTACGAAGATCTTTATCGGTCAAACTACATAACAACATACGTTGTTCCCTTTGTCATCAGTATGTTACTTGCCCGAGATTCGATCGTCGGTATCACCATACCTAGTTCAATCTTGTTACCGGCAAGTCTCTTTACTCATTTCATAATGCATCATCCGCAACTAACTCATTAGTCGCATTGCTTGCAAGGCTTATAGTGATGTGCATTACCGAGAGGGCCCAGAGATACCTCTCCGACAATCGGAGTGACAAATCCTAATCTTGATCTATGACAACTCAACAAACACCATCGGAGAAACCTGTAGAGCATTTTTATAATCACCCAGTTAGGCTGCGATGTTTGATAGAACACTAAGTGTTCCTCCGGTATTCGAGAGTTGCATAATCTCATAGTCATAGAAACATGTATAAGTCATGAAGAAAGCAACAACAATAATCTAAACGATCATAGTGCTAAGCTAACGGATGGGTCTTGTCCATCACATCATTCTCTAATGATGTGATCCCGTTCATCAAATTACAACACATGTCTATGGCTAGGAAACTTAACCATCTTTGATTAACGAGCTAGTCTAGTAGAGGCATACTGGGGACACTCTGTTTGTCTATGTATTCACACATGTACTAAGTTTCCGGTTAATACAATTCTAGCATGAATAATAAAGATTTATCATGATATAAGGAAATATAAATAACAACTTTATTATTGCCTCTAGGGCATATTTCCTTCAGTCTCCCACTTGCACTAGAGTCAATAATCTAGTTCACATCGCCATGTGATTTATCACCAATAGTTCACATCTTGATGTGATTAATACCCATAGTTCACATTGTCATGTGACCAACACTCAAAGGGTTTACTAGAGTCAATAACCTAGTTCACGTTGCTTATGTGATTAACACCCAAGAGCAATAAGGTGTAATCATGTTTTCTTGTGAGAGAAGTTTTAGTCTATGAGTCTGCCACATTCAGATCCATAAGTATTTTGCAAATTCCTATGTCTACAATGCTCTGCACGGAGCTACTTTAGCTAATTGCTCCCACTTTTAATATGTATCCAGATTGAGACGCAGAGTCACCTGGATCGGTGTAAAAGTTGCATCGACGTAACTCTTTACGACGAACTCTTTATCACCTCCATAACCGAGAAATATTTCCTTAGTTTTGTAAGGATAATTTTGACCGTTGTCCAGTGATCTACTCCTGGATCATGACGACCCACAAGTATAGGGGATCTATCATAGTCCTTTCGATAAGTAAGAGTGTCAAACCCAACAAGGAGCAGAAGGAAATGATAAGCGGTTTTCAGTAAGGTATTCTCTGCAAGCACTGAAATTATCGGTAACAGATAGTTTTGTGTTAAGGTAATTTGAACGAGTAACAAGTAATGAAAGTAAATAAGGTGCAGCAAGATGGACCAATCCTTTCTGTAGCAAAGGACAAGCCTGGACAAACTCTTATATGGAGAAAAGCACTCCCGAGGACACATGGGAATTATCATCAAGCTAGTTTTCATCACACTCATATGATTCGCGTTCGGTACTTTGATAATTTGGTATATGGGTGGACCGGTGCTTGGGTGCTGTCCTTTCTTGGTCAAGCATCCCACTTATGATTAACTCCTATTGCAAGCATCCGCAACTACAAGAGAAGTATTAAGGTAAACCTAACCATAGCATGAAACATATGGATCCAAATCAGCCCCTTACGAAGCAACGCATAAACTAGGGTTTAAGCTTCTGTCACTCTAGCAACCCATCATCTACTTATTACTTCCCAATGCCTTCCTCTAGGCCCAAACAATGGTGAAGTGTCATGTAGTCGACGTTCACATAACTCCACCAGAGGAGAGACAACATACATCTCATCAAAATATTGAACGAATACCAAATTCACATGACTACTTATAGCAAGACTTCTCCCATGTCCTCAGGAACAAACGCAACTACTCACAAATCATATTCACGTTCATAATCAGAGGGGTATTAATATGCATAAAGGATCTGAACATATGATCTTCCACCAAATAAACCAACTAACATCAACTACAAGGAGTAATACACACTACCAGCAACCCACAGGTACCAATCTGAGGCTTTGGGACAAAGATTGGATACAAGAGATGAACTAGGGTTTTAGAGCTGGTGAAGATGTTGATGAAGATTGACCCCCTCCCAATGAGAGGATCGTTGATGATGACGATGGTGATGATTTCCCCCTCCCGGAGGGATGTTTCCCCGGCAGAATAGCTCCGCCGGAGCCCTAGATTGGTTCTGCCAAGGTTCCGCCTCGTGGCGGCAGAGTTTCTTCCCGAAAGCTTGCTTATGATTTTTTCCAGGGTAGAAGACTTCATATAGCAGAAGATGGGCACCGGAGGCCTGTCAGGGGGCCCACGAGGCAGGGGCGCGCCCCCCACCCTCGTGGCCAGGGTGTGGGCCCCCTCTGGTACTTTCTACGCTCAATATTTTTTTATTAATTCCAAAAATAACTTTCGTGGAGTTTCAGGACTTTTGGAGTTGTGCAGAATAGGTCCGTAATATTTGCTTCCTTTCCAGCCCAGAATTCCAACTGCCAGCATTCCCCCTCTTCATGTAAACCTTGTAAAATAAGAGAGAATAAGCATAAGTATTGTGACACAATGTGAAATAACAACCCATAATGCAATAAATATTGATATAAAAGCATGATGCAAAATGGACGTATCAACTCCCCCAAGCTTAGACCTCGCTTGTCCTCAAGCGGAAGCCGATAACGATAAATATGTCCACATGTTTAGAGATAGAGGTATCGATGAAATAAAATACGGACATGAGGGCATCATGATCATTCTTATAACAGCAACATATATATTGTCATATGATTTTCTTATGCTCAAGTAATAATCTATTCACAATGTAAAGTATGAATCAAAAACTTCATGGAGAACTAACAAACTATGATCTCGGTCATTGAAGCAATTGCAATTTATCGTTACATCGGAAGGAATCATTATAAGAGCTTTTCAGCAAGTCCACATACTCAACTATCATTTAGTCTTTCACAATTGGTAACACTCACGCAATACTTTATGGGTATGGAGTTTTAATCGGACACAGAGGAAGATAGGGGCTTATAGTGTTGCCTCCCAACCTTTTACCTCACGGGTAATGTCAATAATAATAGTTCATGATGACTTACATCCAATTGGATATATATATATATATATATATATATATATATATATATATATATATATATATATATATATATATATATATATATATATATATATATATCAGGATCTTTCCAACACAATGTGCTTGTCAAAGGATAAAATGTAAAAAGGAGAGGTGAAGATCACCATGACTCTTGTATAAAGTAAAAGACAAAAGTAAAAGATAGGCCCTTCGCAGAGGGAAGCAGAGGTTGTCATGCGCTTTATGGTTGGATGCACAAGATCTTAATGCGAAAGAACGTCACTTTATATTGCCACTTGTGATATGGACCTTTATTATGTGGTCCGTCGCTTTTATTTCTTCCACATCACAAGATCGTATAAAGCTTATTTTCTCCACACTAATAAATCATACATATTTAGAGAGCAATTTTTATTGCATGCACCGATGACAACTTACTTGAAGGATCTTACTCAATCCATAGGTAGGTATGGTGGACTCTCATGGCAAAACAAGTTTAAGGGATATTCAGAAGCACAAGTAGTATCTCTACTTGGTGCAAAGAATTTGGCTAGCATGAGAGGGAAAGGCAAGCTCAACATGTTGGATGATCCATGACAATATACTTTATTTCGGATATAAGAAAATATAACCCATTACGTTGTCTTCCTTGTCCAACATCAACTCTTTAGCATGTCATATTTTAATGAGTGCTCACAATCATAAAAGATGTCCAAGATAGTATATTTATACGTGAAAATCTCTCTTTCTTTATCATTTCCTATTAATTGCAACGATGACCAAAACTATGTTTGTCAACTCTCAACAACCTTTATTCATCATACTCTTTATATGTGAAGTCATTACTCTCCATAAGATCAATATGATCTCTTTATTTCTTTTTCTTTTATTCCCTCAAAATCATAGCAAGATAATCAAGCCCTTGTCTCAACACTAATCTTTATTATATATAGCTCATGGACTCGATTACATAGAAGGATCATAAAGCAAAACTCAAAACTAAATCATACTAAAACTTTATTCTACTGGATCAAGATATTACCAAAAGGATCGAACTAAGAAAAACGGTAAAGATAGGAGTGTGATGGTGATACGATACCGGGGCACCTCCCCCAAGCTTGGCAGTTGCCAAGGGGAGTGCCCATACCCGTGTGATTATGTCTCTTTCTTCGGAGGTGGTGATATTCTTGGCGATGATGCCCCTCAGGATACGATTCTCCAACTCAAGCTTATTGACTTGCTGCTTGATATCCATTATTTCCTTACGGAGCTTACCCGTGATGGTTAAAGCTCCTTTCACCCATGGATGTTGCATAGCTGCGGGAGAACAAGTAACACTCTTTTTCATATTTTCATAAGAGAGAAATTTAACATTGGAAGGGATGACCGAGGTTGGAATGGCTGAGCTCTGTAGTTCCCCCACCGTGAATCCGGCTCGAAAACGGGAAGTAACTTCTTGATCCTCCTCCATGGCATCTATCCTTTTCAAGTCGGCCTCCATCTCTTCCTCCGTTGATGGCCCAAAGTGGTCAGCATCACTGTTTGCTCTTGATCTCGGTGTCGGATTAGACACCCGGCTCTCCCCGACTGATTCTTGAGAAGACATCTTGCTCTAATCTACGGCAGAAACAGCTCAAAACAAAAACAGAGGATAATTGCGTGATATGAGGGTCAAAACCTTCGGGAGATTATATAATGAATTTTTATCGAACAAAAGAAGTCTTGTGCAAGGAAACAGAGTCCGGAGGGCACACGAGGTGCCCACGAGGCAGGGGGCGCGCTCTCCACCCTCGTGGACGCCTCGTGTCCTTCCCGGACTGCTTCTTATTTTCTTAAATATTCCAAAACGAAGAAAAAATGCCATTAGAACTGTTTTGGAGTCGGTTTACTTACCGTACCACATACCTATTCCTTTTCGGAGTCTGAAACGTTCTGGAAAGTGTCCCTTATGTATTCCTCCGGGGTTACGGTTTCAATAACATTAGTTTAAACATTTATAGGATTGCCTGAGATATAATGTTTGATTCTTTGACCGTTCACCACCTTCGGATTTGTGCCTTCAAAGTTGTTGATCTTTATGGCACCGGAACGATAGACCTCCTCGATAACGTAAGGACCCTCCCATTTAGAGAGAAGTTTTCCTGCAAAAAATCTTAAACGAGAGTTGTATACCAAAACATGATCACCTACATTAAACTCACGCTGTTGTATCCTTTTGTCATGCCATCTTTTAACCTCTTCTTTAAATAGTTTGGCATTCTCATAGGCCTGGGTTCTCCATTCATCAAGTGAGCTAATGTCAAATAGCCTCTTTTCACCGGCAAGTTTGAAATCATAATTGAGCTCTTTAATGGCCCAATATGCCTTATGTTCTAGTTCGAGAGGTAAGTGACATGCCTTTCCATAAACCATTTTATACGGAGACATACCCATAGGATTTTTATATGCAGTTCTATAGGCCCATAATGCATCATCAAGTTTCTTGGACCAATTCTTTCTAGATCTATTAACAGTCTTTTGCAAAATTAATTTGAGGTCTCTATTACTCAGTTCTACTTGGCCACTAGACTGCGGGTGATATGGAGATGCAATTCTGTGATTAACGTCATACTTAGCAAGCATTTTATGAAAGGCACCATGAATAAAATGTGAACCATCATCAATAATTAAATATCTAGGGACTCCAAACCTCGGAAAAATAACTTCTTTAAGCATCTTAATAGAGGTGTTATGATCATCACTACCAGTTGGAATAGCTTCTACCCACTTAGTAACGTAATCAACAACGACTAAAATATGTGTATACCCGTTAGAGGAAGGAAACAGTCCCATATAATCAAAGCCCCAAACATCAAATGGTTCAATAACAAGTGAATAATTCATAGGCCTTTCTTGACGTCTACTAATATTACCAATTCTTTGACATTCATCACAAGATAAGACAAACTTACGGGCATCCCTGAAGAGAGTAGGCCAATAAAAATCGGATTGCAATACCTTATGTGCAGTTCTATCTCCAGCGTGGTGTCCTCCATAAGCTTCGGAGTGACACTTGCGTAGGATTTGTTCATGTTCATGCTCAGGTATACAACGTCTAATAACACCATTTACTCCTTCTTTATAAAGGTGTGGGTCATCCCAGAAGTAATGTCTTAAATCATAGAAAAACTTTTTCTTTTGCTGGTATGTGAAACTAGGTGGTATGAATTTAGCAACAATGTAATTAGCATAATCAGCATACCATGGAGCAGTGCGAGAAGCATTTATGAAAGCTAATTGTTCATCAGGAAAGCTATCATCAATAGGTAGTGGGTCATCAAGAACATTCTCTAACCTAGACAAATTGTGTGCAATGGGGTTCTCAGCTCCCTTTCTATCAATAATATGCAAATCAAATTCTTGTTGCAAGAGAACCCATCTAATAAGTCTCGGTTTAGCATCTTTCTTTTCCATAAGGTATTTAATAGCAGCATGATCAGTGTGAATAGTTACTTTAGAATCAACAATATAAGGTCTGAACTTATCACAAGCAAATACAACTGCTAAAAATTCTTTTTCAGTAGTAGCATAATTTCTCTGGGCACTGTCTAGAGTTTTACTAGCATATTGAATAACATTTAATTTCTTATCAACTCTTTGTCCTAGAACAACACCTACAGCATAATCACTAGCATCACACATAATTTCAAAGGATAAATTCCAATCAGGAGGTTGAACAATAGGTGCGGAAATCAAGGCTTTCTTAAGTATTTCAAATGCTTCTACACAATCATCATCAAAGACAAAAGGAATATCTTTTTGTAAGAGATTAGTCAGAGGCCTGGAGATTTTAGAGAAGCTATTAATGAACCTCCTATAAAAACCGGCATGACCAAGGAAACTTCTTATACCTTTAATGTCCTTGGGACACGACATCTTTTCAATAGCATCAACTTTGGCTCTATCAACTTCGATACCCCTTTCAGAAATTTTAAGCCCCAAGACAATACCTTCATTAACCATAAAGTGGCACTTCTCCCAATTCAAGACAAGATTAGTTTCTTCACATCTCTGCAAAACTCGATCAAGGTTGCTCAAGCAATCATCAAAAGAAGTTCCATATACGAAGAAATCATCCATGAAAACCTCAACAATCTTTTCACAAAAATCAGAGAATATAGCCATCATGCATCTTTGAAAGGTAGGAGGTGCATTACATAAACCAAAAGGCATACATCTATAAGCAAAGGTACCAAAAGGGCAAGTAAAAGTGGTCTTTTCTTGATCCTCTTCTGACATAGGTATTTGAGAGAAACCAGAATAACCATCTAGAAAGAAAAAATGTGTATGTTTGGATAATCTTTCTAGCATTTGATCAATAAAAGGTAAGAGGTAATGATCCTTTTTAGTAGCTTTATTTAATTTGCGGAAATCAATTACCATCCTATAACATGTAACAATTCTTTGTGGAATCAATTCATCTTTATCATTAGGAACAACAGTAATACCTCCCTTCTTATGGACACAATGGACAGGGCTTACCCACTTACTATCCGCAACGGGATAAATTATACCTGCCTCCAGAAGTTTTAGTATTTATTTTCTTACCACTTCTTTCATCTTAGGATTTAACCGTCGTTGATGATCAACAACTGGTTCAACATCTTTCTCCAATTTAATTTTGTGCTGGCATAGAGTGGGACTAATGCCCTTAAGATCATCAAGAGTATATCCAATAGCAGCGCAATGCTTCTTCAGAGTTTTCAATAGTTTCTTTTCCTCATGCTCTGAAAGGTTAGCACTAATAATAACATGGTATATCTTTTTCTCATCAAGATAAGCATATTTCAGAGTATCAGGTAATGGTTTAAGCTCAAACACGGGATCACCCTTGGGTGGAGGAGGATCCCCTAGGATTTCAATAGGCAAGTTGTGTTTCAAAATAGGTCCCTGTTTAAAGAATACTTCATCTATTTCCCTTCTTTCATTCATAAACATATCATTTTCATGGTCTAGCAAATATTGTTCTAAAGGATCACTAGGAGGCACGGCAATAGAAGCAAGACCAATAATTTCATCTTTACTAGGCAATTCCTCATCACGGGGTTGTCTACAAAATTTAGCAAAATTAAACTCATGAGACATGTCACCCAAACCAATAGTAACAACATCATTTTCGCAGTCTATCCTAGCATTAACATTATTCAAGAAGGGTCTACCAAATATAATGGGACAAAAGTTATCTTGTGGGGAACCAAGAACAGGAAAATCAGCAGGATATTTAACTTTCCCACACAAGACTTCGACATCTCTAACAATCCCGACTAGTGAAATAGTATCTCTATTGGCAAGCTTAATCGTAACATCAATTTCTTCTATCTCAGCAGGTGCAATATCATGCATAATTTCTGTATATAGAGTGTAAGGTATTGCACTGACACTGGCACCCATATTACACAAACCATGATAACAATGATCTCCTATTTTAACAGATATAACAGGCATGCCTACCACATGTCTATGTTTATTTTTAGTATCAGGTCTAGCAATTCTAGCAGCTTCTTTATAGAAGTAAATGACATGCCCATCAATATTATCAACCAAGAGATCTTTAACCATAGCAATACTAGGTTCAACTTTAATTTTCTCAGGGGGTTTGGGTGTCTTAATATTACTTTTTTTGACCAGACATGAAGCCTTAGCATGATCCTTTATTCTAACAGGGAAAGGTGGTTTCTCAATATAAGCAGTAGGAACAACATGATCATTATAAGTGATAGTCTTTTCTTCAACTTTAATAGGTGCAACTAATTTTACTTGAATGGGAGGATTATATTTAAACCACTTCTCCTTAGGGAGATCAACATGAGTAGCAAAGGATTCACAGAAAGAAGCTACTATCTCAGAGTCAAGTCCATATTTAGTGCTAAATTCACGAAAAACATCGGTATCCATAAAAGATTTAACACAATCAAACTTGGGTGTTATACCTGACTCCTTACCTTCATCGAGATCCCAATCTTTAGAGTTGCATTTAATTCTTTCCAGTAAATCCCATTTGAATTCAATAGTCTTCATCATAAAAGAACCAGTACAAGAAGTATCGAGCATGGAGCGATTATTGAGAGAAAGCCGAGCATAATTTTTTTGAATAATCATTTCTCTTGAGAGCTCATGATTGGGGCATGAATATAACATTGACTTAAGCCACCCCCAAGCTTGAGCGATGCTTTCTCCTTCGCGAGGCCAAAAATTATATATATAATTACGATCACGATGAACAAGATGCATAGGATAAAACTTCTGATGAAATTCCAATTTCAAACGCTTGTAGTTCCATGATCCCATATCATCACATAGCCTAAACCATGTCAATGCCTCTCCCTTCAAAGATAAAGGGAATACCTTCTTCTTGATAACATCCTCGGGCATACCTGCAAGCTTAAATAATCCACAAACTTCATTCACATAGATTAAGTGCAAATCGGGATGCAATGTTCCATCTCCTGCAAAAAGGATTAGCTAGCAGTTTCTCTATCATACCCGAAGGAATTTCAAAATAAACATTTTCAGTAGGTTCAGTAGGTTGAGGGGTAACTAATTGTGGTTCTGGATGAGGTGAAGATGCCCCGAACAAACCCCTCAAAGGATTGTTTTCCATAGTAACAAGTGACAGTAAATTTCAGCACACTATATAAATTGTTTCCTTACCAAATTCCACCTACCAAAGGCGCTTCACTCCCTGGCAACGGCGCCAGAAAAGAGTCTTGATGACCCACAAGTATAGGGGATTATCATAGTCCTTTCGATAAGTAAGAGTGTCGAACCCAACGAGGAGCAGAAGGAAATGATAAACGGTTTTCAGTAAGGTATTCTCTTCAAGCACTGGAATTATTGATAACAGATAGTTTTGTGATAAGGTAATTTGTATCGACTAACAAGTAATGAAAGTAAATAAGGTGCAGCAAGATGGCCCAATCCTTTTTGTAGCAAAGGAAAAGCCTGGACAAACTCTTATATGGAGAAAAGCGCTCCGGAGGACACATGGGAATTATCGTCAAGCTAGTTTTCATCACGCTCATATGATTCGCGTTCGGTACTTTGATAATTTGGTATGTGGGTGGACCGGTGCTTGGGTGCTGTCCTTTCTTGGACAAGCATCCCACTTATGATTAACTCCTATTGCAAGCATCCACAACTACAAGAGAAGTATTAAGGTAAACCTAACCATAGCATGAAACATATGGATCCAAATCAGCCCCTTACGAAGCAACGCATAAACTAGGGTTTAAGATTCTTTCACTCTACCAACCCATCATCTACTTATTACTTCCCAATGCCTTCCTCTAGGCCCAAACAATGGTGAAGTGTCATGTAGTCGATGTTCACATAACACCACTAGAGGAGAGACAACATACATCTCATCAAAATATCGAACGAATACCAAATTCACATGACTACTTATAGCAAGACTTCTCCCATGTCCTCAGGAACAAACGTAACTGCTCACAAATCATATTCATGTTCATAATCAGAGGGGTATTAATATGCATAAAGGATCTGAACATATGATCTTCCACCAAATAAACCAACTAGCATCAACTACAAGGAGTAATCAACACTACTAGCAACCCATAGGTACCAATCCGAGGCTTTGGGACAAAGATTGGATACAAGAGATGAACTAGGGTTTTAGAGGAGATGGTGCTGGTGAAGATGTTGATGAAGATTGACCCCCTCCCGATGAGAGGATTGTTGATGATGATGATGGTGATGATTTCCCCCTCCCGGAGGGATGTTTCCCCGGCAGAACAGCTCCGCCGGAGCCCTAGATTGGTTCCGCCAAGGTTCCGCCTCGTGGCGGCGGAGTTTCTTCCCGAAATTTTGCTTATGATTTTTTTCCAGGGTAAAATACTTCATATAGCAGAAGATGGGCACCGAAGGCCTGCCAGGGGACCCACGAGGCAGGGGGGCGCGCCCAGGGGGGTAGGGGGCGCCCCCACCCTCGTGGCCAGGGTGTGGGCCCCATCTGGTACATTCTTCGCTCAGTATTTTTTATTAATTCCAAAAATAACTTCCGTGGAGTTTCATGACTTTTGGAGTTGTGCAAAATAGGTCTCTAATATTTGCTCCTTTTCCAGCCCAGAATTCCAGCTGCCGGCATTCCCCCTCTTCATGTAAACCTTGTACAATAAGAGAGAATAGGCATAAGTATTGTGACATAATGTGAAATAACAGCCCATAATGCAATAAATATCGATATAAAAGCATGATGCAAAATGGACGTATCAGATCACTATTGTACCCCCTTGCCAAACTCATGGCAAGGTACATAATATGTCTAGTACACAACATAGCATACTTTATAGAACCTTTGGCTGAGGCATAGGGAATGACTTTCATTCTCTTTCTATTTTCTGCCGTGGTCGGGATTTGAGTCTTACTCAACTTTACACCTTGCAATACAAGCAAGAACTCCTTCTTTAACTGTTCCATTTTTGAACCACTTCAAAGTCTTGTCAAGGTATATACTCATTGAAAAATCTTATCAAGCGTCTTGATCTATATATCTTGATGCTCAATATGTAAGCAGCTTCACCGAGGTCTTTCTCTGAAAAACCCCTTTCAAACACTCCTTTATGCTTTCCAGAAAATTCTACATCATTTATGATCAACAATATGTCATTCACATATACTTATCAGAAAGGCTGTAGGGTGATACGTCTCCGTCGTATCTATAATTTTTTATTGTTCCATGCCAATATTCTACAACTTTCATATACTTTTGGCAACTTTTCATACTATTTTTGGGACTAACATATTGATCCAGTGCCCAGTGCCAGTTCCTGTTTGTTGCATATTTATGTTTCGCAAAAACCCAATATCAAATGGAGTCCAAACGGGATAAAAACAGACGGAGAATTATTTTGGAATATTTATGATTTTCGGGGAGTAAAATCAATGTGAGACGATGCCCGAGGGGGCCACGAGGCAGGGGGCACGCACCAGGGGGCAGGCGCGCCCTGGACCCTCGTGGGCACCCTGTAAGGCGGTTGGCGCTCTTCTTTTGCCGCAAGAAAGATAATTTTATGATAGAAATCTGGGCGAAAGATTCAACCCAATCGGAGTTACGGATCTCCGGATATAAAAGAAACGATGAAAGGGCAGCAGACCAGAACGCAGAAACAGAGAGAGACAAAGAGATAGATCCAATCTCGGAGGGGCTCTTGCCCCTCCCATGCCACGGAGGCCAAGGACCAGAGGGGAAACCCTTCTCCCATCTAGGGATGAGGTCAATGAAGAAGAAGACGAAGGGGCCCCCTCTCCCCTTCTCTTCCCATGGCGCCGGAACGCTGCCGTGGCCATCATCATCACCGCAATCTTCACCACCATCATCACCAACTCTTCCCCCCTCTATGCAGCGGTGTAACCTCTCTCTTACCCGTTGTAATCTCTACTTAAACATGGTGCTCAACGCTATATATCATTTCCCAATGATGTATGGCTATCCTATGATGTTTGAGTAGATCTGTTTTGTCCTATGGGTTATTTGATGATCAAGATTGGTTTGAGTTGCATGTTTTATTATTAGTGCTGTCCTATGGTGCTCTCCGTGTCGCGCAAGCGTGAGGGATTCCCGCTGTAGGGTTTGCAATATGTTCATGATTTGCTTATGGTGGGTGGCATGAGTGATAGAAGCACAGACCCGAGTAAGTAGGTTGTTTGCATATGGGATAAAGAGGACTTGACGCTTTAATGCCATGGTTGGGTTTTACCTTAATGATCTTTAGTAGTTGCGGATGCTTGCTAGAGATCCAATCATAAGTGCATATGATCCAAGTAGAGAAAGTATGTTAGCTTATGCCTCTCCCTCAAATAAAATTGCAATAATGATTACCAGTCTAGTTATCGATTGCCTAGGGACAAATAACTTTCTCATGACAAAAAGCTCTCTACTAAAACTAATTTAGTTCTGTCTTTATCTAAACAATCCCTAGCTTTTATTTACGTGCTCTTTACTATCTTGCAAACCTATCCGAAAACACCTACAAAGTACTTCTAGTTTCATACTTGTTCTAGGTAAAGCGAACGTCAAGCGTGCGTAGAGTTGTATCGGTGGTCGATAGAACTTGAGCGAATATTTGTTCTACCTTTAGCTCCTCGTTGGGTTCGACACTCTTACTTATTGAAAGAGGCTACAATTGTTCCCCTATGCTTGTGGGTTATCATAGTGCTCCCACTCAATTTCTTGTAAATACAAGCTTTACCGCAAGTATGTATAAAACTATATGCTTTGATCAACTCATCAAAGTGTATATTCCAACTCCGAGATGCTTGCACCAGTCCATAAATGGATCGCTGGAGCTTGCACACTTTGTTAGCACCTTTTGGATCGAAAAAACCTTCTGGTTGCATCATATACAACTCTTCTTTAAGATGTCCATTAAGGAATGCAGTTTTGACATCCATTTGCTAAATTTCATAATCATCAAATGCGACAATTGCTAACATGATTCGGACAGACTTAAGCATCTATACGAGTGAGAAAATCTTATCGTAGTCAACATCTTGAACTTGTCAAAAACCCTTTTCGACAAGTCAAGCCTTGTAGATAGTAACACTACTATCAGCGTCCGTCTTCCTCTTGAAGATCCATTTATTCTCACTGGCTTGCTAATCATCGGGCAAGTCCACCAAAGTCCACACTTTGTTCTCATACATGGATTCTATCTCAGATTTCATGGCCTCAAGCCATCTGTCAGAATCTGGGCTCATCATCACTTCCTCATAGTTCGTAGGTTCATCATGGTCTAGTAACATGACTTCCAGAACAGGATTACCGTACCACTCTGGTGCGGATCGTACTCTGATTGACCTATGAGGTTCGGTAGTAACTTGATCTGAAGTTTCATGATCATCATCATTAACTTCCTCACTAATTGGTGTAGGCATCACTGGAACTGATTTCAGTGATGAGCTACTTTCCAATTCGAGAGAAGGTACAATTACCTCATAAAGTTCTACTTTCCTCCCACTCACTTCTTTCGAGAGAAACTCCTTCTCTAGAGAGGATCCATTCTTAGCAACAAAGATCTTGCCTTCGGATCTGTGATAGAAGGTGTACCCAACAGTCTCCTTTGGGTATCCTATGAAGACGCATTTCTCCGATTTGGGTTCGAGCTTATCAAGTTGAAACATTTTTACATAAGCATCGCAGCCCTAAACTTTAAGAAACGATAGCTTAGGTTTCTTGCCAAACCACAGTTCATATTGTGTCGTCTCAACGGATTTAGATGGTGACCTATTTAACGTGAATGCAGTTGTCTCTAATACATAACCCCAAAATGATAGTGATAAATCGGTAAGAGATATCATAGATCGCATCATATCTAATAAAGTACGGTTATGATGTTCGGACACATCATTACGCTGTGGTGTTCCAGGTGGCGCGAGTTGCGAAACTATTCCACATCGTTTCAAATGAAGACCAAACTCGCAACTCAAATATTCGTCTCTGCGATCAGATCGTAGAAACTATATTTTCTTGTTATGATGATTTTCCACTTCACTCTGAAATTCTTTGAACTTTTCAGATGTTTCAGACTTATGTTTCATCAAGTAGATATACCCATATCTGCTCAAATCATCTGTGAAGGTCAGAAAAATAAAGATACCCGCCGCGAGCCTCAACACTTATCGGATCGCATACATCAATATGTATTATTCCCAATAAGTCATTTGCTAGCTCCATTGTTCTGGAGAACAAAGTCTTAGTCATCTTGCCCATGAGGCATGGTTCGCAAGCATCAAGTGATTCATAATCAAGTGATTCTAAAAGTCCATCAGCATGGAGTTTCTTCATGCGCTTTACACCAATATGACCTAAATGGCAGTGCCACAAATAAGTTGCACTATCATTATTAAACTTATATCTTTTGACTTCAATACTACGAATATGTGTATCACTACTATCAAGATTTAGTAAAAATAGACCACTCATCAAGGGTGCATGACCATAACAAATATTACTAATATAAATAGAACGACCATTATTCTCTGATTTAAATGAATGTCCGTCTCGCATCAAACAAGATCCAGATATAATGTTCATGCTTAACGCTGGCACCAAATAACAATTATTCAGGTCTAAAACTAATCCCGAAGGTAGATGTAGAGGTAGTGTGCCGACGGCGATCACATCGACTTTGGAACCATTTCCCACGTGCATCGTCACCTCGTCCTTAGACAATCTTGGCTTAATCCGTAGTCTCTATTTCGAGTTGCAAATATTAGCAACAGAACCAATATCAAATACCCAGGCACTACTGCAAGCATTAGTAAGGTACACATCAATAACATGGATATCACATATACCTTTGTTCACTTTGCCATCCTTCTTATCCGCCAAATACTTGAGGCAGTTCTGCTTCCAGTGACCAGTCCCTTTGCAGTAGAAGCACTCAGTCTCAGGCTTAGGTCCAGACTTGGGCTTCTTCACTTGAGCAGCAACTTGCTTGCCATTCTTCTTGAAGTTCCCCTTCTAACCTTTACCCCTTTTCTTGAAACTGGTGGTTGATAACCCACAAGTATAGGGTATCAATTGTAGCCTCTTTTGATAAGTAAGAGTGTCGAACCCAACGAGGAGCTAAAGGTAGAACAAATATTCCCTCAAGTTCTATCGACCACCGATACAACTCTACGCACGCTTAACGTTCGCTTTACCTAGAACAAGTATGAAACTAGAAGTGTTGTTGGGTTTGCAAGGTAATAAAGAGCACGTAAATAAAATCTAGGGGCTGTTTAGATAAAGACACAACTAAGTTAGTTTTAGTAGAGAGCTTTTTGTCACGAGAAAGTTATTTGTCCCTAGGCAATCGATAACTAGACCGGTAATCACTATTGTAATTTTATTTGAGGGAGAGGCATAAGCTAACATACTTTCTCTTCTTGGATCATATGCACTTATGATTGGAACTCTAGCAAGCATCCGCAACTACTAAAGATCATTAAGGTAAAACCCAATCATAGCATTATAGTATCAAGTCCTCTTTATTCCCATACACCATGACCCACTTATCCGTGTTTGTGTTTCAGTCACTCACGCAACACAGACAATAAGCAAACCATGAACATATTGCAAACCCTACAGCGGGGATCCCTCACGCTTCCGCGACACGGAGAGCACCATAGGACAGCACCAATAATAAAACATGCAACTCAAACCAATCACGATCATCAATTAACCCATAGGACAAAACGGATCTACTCAAACATCATAGGATAGCCATACATCATTGGGAAATAATATATAACGTTGAGCACCATGTTTAAGTAAATATTACAGCGGGTAAAAGAGGGGTTACACCACTGCATAGAGGGGGGAAGAGTTGGTGATGACGGCGGTGAAGTTGTTAGTGTAGATTGCGGTGATGATGATGGCCCCGGCTGCGTTCCGGCGCCATCGGAAGCGAGGGGGAGAGAGCCCCCCTCTTTCTTCTTCTTCCTTGACCTTCTCCCTGGGTGGGAGAAGGGTTCTCCCTCTGGTCCTTGGTCTCCATGGCGTGGGAGGGGCGAGTGCCCCTCTGAGATTGGATCTGTCTCTCTGTCTCTCTCTATTTCTGCGCTCCCAGATATGGCCTTTTGATAATCCCCAAGTGAAGGGAATCATCATAGCAATTTCCAAAGGTGGAAGTGATAAGTATGGAGTGCCGAACCCACAAGAAGCTAAAGGTAAGATCAATATTCTCTCAAGCCCTATCTGCACTGATACGACTCTACATATACCGAATGTTTGCTTCCAACTAGAAACGAGAAATAAAACTACATTGTGGGTATTAAGAGGATAACTTTGCATGGTATCAGAGAGCTAAAATATAAAAGTAGGTGCTGTTATCATAAAGTTAGAATATATTATAAATAGCGAGTGTGGAATAATGGTGGATCGGTGTGCGGAATTGTCCTAGGCAATTGTTAACAAGACCGGTAGTCGTCATTGCAATTTCATATGAGGGAGAGGCATAAGCTAACATACTTTATCTACTTGGATCATATGCACTTATGATTGGAACTCTAGCGCATCCGCAACTACTAAAGATCATTAAGGTAAAACCCAACCATAGCATTAAAGCATCAAGTCCCCTTTATCCCATATGCAACAACCCCCTTACTCGGGTTTATGCTTCTGTCACTCAAGCAACCCACTATAAGCGAATCATAAACATATTGCAACACCCTACAGCAGGAATCCCTCACGCTTGCGCGACACGGAGGGCACAATAGGACAACACCAAAATAAAACATACAACTCGTACCAATCTAGATCATCAATCAACCCAAAGACAAAGGATATCTACTCAAAACATCATAGGATGGCAACACATCATTGGATCATAATATGTGGCATAAAGCACCATGTTCAAGTAGGGATTACAACGGGGTGTGGGAGAGTGGACCGCATAAAAGAGATGAGGATGGTGATGATGGTGGTGATGTTGATGAAGACAATCATCGCGGCGATGATTCCCCTCTCGATGGCACTCCGGTGCCACCAAGGGAGAGGAGGAGAGGTTCTCCCCCTTGTGCTTCCTCCTCTATGGCCTCCCCCTTGGATGGGGAAAGGTTCTCCCTCTAGTCCTTGGCCTTCATGGCGATGATGGCCTCTCCGGGATACTCCTCCATGGCCACCGGTGATGATGGCCCCCTCCGGCAGGATGCCCGAGAGGGCCTAGATTGATTTCTCGTGGCTACAGAGGCTTGCGGCGGCGGAACTTCTGATCTAGGTTTCTTTCTAGAAGTTTGGGTATATATGAGAGGTGTTGGCGTCGAGAACAAGTCAGGGTGGTATACAGGCTATCTGCGAGGCAGGTAGGCGCACCCAGGGGGTGGGCGCCCCCCACCCTTGTGGGCAGCCCGGGACTCTTCTGGCCCAACTCTTTGACTCCGTGGCGTTCTTATGGTCCAAAAATAAGCTCCGTCAAGTTTCAGGTCAATTGGACTCTGTTTGGTTTTCCTTTTCTGCGATATTCTAAAACAAGGAAAAAATAGAAACTGGCACTGGGCTCTAGGTTAATAGGTTAGTCCCAAAAACCATATAAAATAGCATATAATACATCCAAGGTTGATAATATAATAGCATGAATACTTCATAAATTATAGATATGTTGGAGACGTATCAACATCCCCAAGCTTAATTCCTGCTCGTCCTCGAGTAGGTAAATGATAAAAGAAATAATTTATGAAGTGTGAATGCTATCAAGTGCACAATTTTGATCAATGATAGTTCCAATCACTTTTTCTAGCATCATTATATGTCATATCAGTAGCTCATCTTCATAAAACTTTTCATGATCAAGTAACAAGCTATTCACGTGTTAAAGTATAGATCATAAACATTCTTGAAACTAACAAACTATATTCTTAGTCATCAAACAATTGCAATTCATCTTATTTTCAGGAAGGGTCTATGTCAGAGCTTTGATTTAGCAAACTCCACATACTCAACTATCATTTAATCTTTCACAATTGCTAACACTCATGTGATATTTATGGGTTCAAGGTTTTAATCGGACATAGAGAAAGACAGGGGCTTATAGTTTCGCCTCCCAACCTTTTACCTCAAGGGTAATGTCAACAATAATAACTCATGAAAACCTACATCCAAGTAGATATATACATATCCGGATCGCTCCAACACAAAGTGCTTGCCAAAGGAAAAAGTGTAATTATGAAAGGTGATGAACACCATGACTCTTGCATAAGGTAGAAGATAAAAGTAAAAGATAGGCCCTTCGCAGAGGGAAGCAGAGGTTGTCATGCGCTTTTATGGTTGGATGCACAAAATCTTAATGCAAAAGAACATCACTTTATATTGCATCTTGTGATAGAGACCTTTATTATGCAGTCCGTCGCTTTTATTACTTCCCTATCACAAGTTTGTATAAAGCTTATTTTCTTCGCACTAATAGATTATACATATTTAGAGAGCAATTTTTATTGCATGCACCGATGACAACTTACTTGAAGGATCTTACTCAATCCATAGGTAGGTATGGTGGACTCTCATGGCAAAACTAGTTTAAGGGATATTTGGAAGCACAAGTAGTATCTCTACTTGGTGCAAAGAATTTGGCTAGCATAAGGGGGAAAGGCTAGCTTAGCATGTTGGATGATCCATGACAATATACTTTATTTCGGATATAAGAAAACATAACCCATTACGTTGTCTTCCTTGTCCAACATCAACCTTTTAGCATGTCATATTTTAATGAGTGCTCACAATTACAAAAGATGTCCAAGATAGTATATTTATATGTGAAATCTCTCTTCCTTCAATGTTCTTTCATGAATTGTTCAAGTGACCAATTCTATGTTTGCTAACTTTCAATGGGTTTACTACCTATACTTATTATGTGTGAAGTCATTACTCCCCATGTTGTAAGCATATGAAACATATATAAATTCAGATTTATGACATTCAATTCATTCAACCTTTTATTCATAGGATATACGTGAAGCACGCGAGTTATTGACAAACTACTCCAAAAAGATACAAGTGAAGAACACTGAGTAGTCAAATAATTAACTAGCCATGGGAGGATTATTTTTCATTTAATAATTCATATCCAATGATTTTATGCAAACAGAAAGTAAAAACGAAAATACGCTCCAAGCAAAACACATATCATGTGACGAATAAAAATATAGCTCCGAGTAAGGTATACCGATAGTTTTGAAGATGAAAGAGGGGATGCCTTACGGGGCATCCCCAAGCTTAGGCGATTGAGTCTTCCTTGAATATTACCTTGGGGTGCCTTGGGCATCCCCAAGCTTAGGGTCTTTCCTCTCCTTATTCTGCTCATATCTATATCTCACCCAAAGCTTGAAAACTTCAATCACACAAAACTTAACGGAACTTCGTGAGATAGGTTAGTATGATAAAGAGCAAACCATTCACTTTGGTACTGTCAAAGACAAGGTTCATAGTTGTTCTCACACAATTCCTACTGTACCATATCATTTCTACAACTTATATTGAAAAATATAAGCCATAGAAACTAGAAAACAAGCAAACTATGCAATGAAAACAAAATCTGTCAGAAACAGAACATTCTATAATGATCTGAACAGCAACCATACTTATGCTACTCCAAAAATTATGAAATAAATTGGTGGACGTGAGGAATTTGTCTATTAATCTTCTGCAAAAAGAATCAACTCAAAATCACTCTTCTGTAAAAAAAATGGCAGCTAATCTCGTGAGCGCAAAGTTTCTGTTTTTTACAGCAAGATCACATTAACTTTCACCCAAGTATTCCCAAAGGTCTTACTTGGCACTTTATTTAAACAAAGCTATAACATTATTACTACTTTAGCTTAATCATGTAAACACACAAAAATAGTAAGGTTAAATATTGGGTTGTCTCCCAACGAGCGCTTTTCTTTAATGCCTTTTAGCTAGGCATGATGATTTCAATGATGCTCACATAAAAGATAAGAATTGAAACATAAAGAGAGCATCATGAAGAATATGACTAGCACATTTGAATGTAACCAACTTCCTATGCCAAGGGATTTTGTGAACACATAATTTATAGGAGCAAGAATCAACTAGCATAGGAAGGCAAAACAAGTATAACTTCAAAACTTTAAGCACATAGAGAGGAAACTTGATATTATTGCAACTCCTACAAGCATATATTCCTTCATCATAATAATTTTCAGTAGCATCATGAATTAATTCAACAATATAACCACCACATAAAGCATTTTTTCATGATCTACAAGCATAGAAAATTTTCTACTCTCCACATAAGAAAAATTCTTCTCATTCGGAATAGCGGGATCACTAGTTACTAAAGTTGACACTCTTCCAAACCCGCTTTAGATGATAGTATTATTCATACTCCAAAATATATAAGTGAAGTTCATGGAGCGTTCTACAATTAATATAGACTAACCAATATCCAAGCTCAATATATATAAGTGAAGCACATGAAGCATTCTATAAAACCATACTCAAAAATATTTAAGTGAAGCCCAAAGAGCAATTCTATAAGATCGTACTTAAAAGATATAAGTGAAGCACATGAAGTATTCTATAAATAAATGAAAGGCTATCTCATACTATCATGGTTCTTAAAGAAAAAGAAAAACACAAAGGACACAGATCATGTGAACAAAACAAAAACCGAGGTATACCGATAATTGTTGAAGAAGAATGATGGGATGCCAACCGGGGCATCCACAAGCTTAGATGCTTGAGCATCATCTTAACTATTTACATGGGATGACTTGATAATCCCCAAGCTTGAACTCTTGCCTCTCATTATTCTTCTCATATTGATAGCTCCTTGATCTTCGAACACTTCATCCACACAGAACTTTAACAAAAACTTGTGAGATCCATTAGTATAACAAAGCAAATCACTACTATAAGTACTATTGCAAACAAATTAATATTTTGTTTTTGCATTATAGATACTGTAATATAAATTTTCCATGGCTTAATCCACTGATAGAAATCGATAGTTTCATCAAAACAAGCAAGCAATGCATCAAAAACAGAATATGTCTTAAACAGGACAGTCTGTAGTAATCTGGAAGTTTAGCAAACTTCTGTAACTCCAAAAAATATGAAATAAATTTGAATATTTGAAAGTTTTGGACAGAAGTAATGTGTAAAAAGTTTCAGACCCATTTGACCTTCCAGTAAAAAATGTAAAATCATGTGCTACAGCCAAAGTTTCTGTTTTTGTTCTGCACATAGTAAACAAGCAATCTAATCATCCTAACCAAAGCTTGGCACATTATTTTTATAATAAAATCGATATACACAAGGGGATAATTATTTACAGAGAAACTTCCATGAAAAATTCTACATTGTTTCCATGAGCATGAACACAAGTGCTCAAGGTCGACCCTCACTTCTTCAATGCATAACTTTTCAATCACTTCTCTTTTTGAAAAACTTTTTAGGCATGAGAGGCAAGTAATAAATTTTTTGTATTTCATTCTTTTAATTTTTTTATGTTTCACCCACAACTAAACAGAAACAAAAAGGAAAAACAAAATCTACTTAGTGAAGAAAGCAAACAAGCACACACGAGAATATCAACCCCACGCTATTGCTCCCCGGCAACGGCGCCACAAAAGAGCTTGATAATCCCCAAGTGAAGGGAATCATCGTAGCAATTTCCAAAGGTGGAAGTGATAAGTATGGAGTGTCGAACCCACAAGGAGCTAAAGGTAAGATCAATATTCTCTCAAGCCCTGTCTGCCACTGATACGACTCTACGTATACAGAATGTTTGCTTCCAACTAGAAACAAGAAATAAAACTACGTTGTGGGTATGAAGAGGATAACTTTGCATGGTATCGGAGAGCTAAAATATAAAAGTAGGTGCTGTTATCATAAAGTTAGAATATGTTATAAATAGCGAGTGTGGAATAATGGTGGATCGGTGTGCGGAATTGTCCTAGGCAATTGTTAACAAGACCGGTAGTCGTCATTGCAATTTCATATGAGGGAGAGGCATAAGCTAACATACTTTCTCTACTTGGATCATATGCACTTATGATTGGAACTCTAGCAAGCATCCGACTCTACTAAAGATCATTAAGGTAAAACCCAACCATAGCATTAAAGCATCAAGTCCCCTTTATCCCATACGCAACAACCCCCTTACTCGGGTTTATGCTTCTGTCACTCAAGCAACCCACTATAAGCGAATCATAAACGTATTGCAACACCCTACAGCGGGAATCCCTCACGCTTGCGCGACACGGAGGGCACAATAGGACAGCACCAAAATAAAACATACAACTCGTACCAATCTAGATCATCAATCAACCCAAAGACAAAGGATATCTACTCAAAACATCATAGGCTGGTAACACATCATTGGATCATAATATGTGGCATAAAGCGCCATGTTCAAGTAGGGATTACAGCGGGGTGCGGGAGAGTGGACCGTGTAAAAGAGATGAGGATGGTGATGATGGTGGTGATGTTGATGAAGACGATCACCGCGGCGATGATTCCCCTCTCGATGGCACTCCGGTGCCACCAAGAGAGAGGAAGAGAGGTTCTCCCCCTTGTTCTTCCTCCTCCATGGCCTCCCCCCTGGATGGGGAAAGGTTCTCCCTCTGGTCCTTGGCCTTCATGGCGATGATGGCCTCTCCGGGATACTCCTCCATGGCCACCGGTGATAATGGCCCCCTCTGGCAGGGTGCCGGAGAGGGCCTAGATTAATTTCTCGTGGCTACAGAGGCTTGCGGCGGCGGAACTTCCGATCTAGGTTTCTTTCTAGAAGTTTGGGTATATATGAGAGGTGTTGGCGTCGATAACAAGTGAGGGGGGTCTCCGGGCTGTCCACGAGGCAGGGAGGCGCGCCCAGGGGGTTGGGCGCGCCCCCACCCTCGTGGGTAGCTCGGGACTCTTCTGGCCCAACTCTTTGACTCCATGGCCTTCTTCTGGTCCAAAAATAAGCTCCGTCAAGTTTCGAGCCAATTGGACTCCGTTTGCTTTTCCTTTTCTGCGATATTCTAAAACAAGCAAAAAACAGAAACTGTCACTGGGCTCTTGGTTAATAGGTTAGTCCCAAAAACCATATAAAATAGCATATAAAACATCCAAGGTTGATAATATAATAGCATGAATACTTCATAAATTATAGATACATTGGAGACGTATCAGCTTTCACCGTTTCTTATATTCCCGGAGATCCGTAACTCCGATTGGATTGAAATTTGAACACAATTTTTATCCGGATATTAGCTTTCTTGCGGCGAAAGAAGGGCTACAACCGCCTTACGAGGTGTCCACGAGGGTCAGGGGCGCGCTTGCCCCCCAGGGCGCCCCCTGCCTCGTGGCCCCCTTGGACATCGTCTCGCGTTGATTCCACTTCCCAAAATTCACATATATTCCAAAAAAACTCTGTCAGTTTTTATCCCGTTTGGACTCCGTTTGATATGGATTTTCTGTGAAACAAAAAAACATGCAACAAACAGGAACTTGCACTGGGCACCGGATCAATATGTTAGTGCCAAAAATAGTATAAAAAGTTGCCAAAAGTATGCAAAAGTTGTAGAATATTGGCATGGAACAATAAAAAATTATAGATACGACGGAGACGTATCAGCATCCCCAAGCTTAATTCCTGCTCGTCCTCGAGTAGGTAAATGATAAAAAGGATAATTTTTTATGTGTAATGCTACCTAGCATAATCTTGATCATGTAATCTTATCATGGCATGAATATTAAGACACGAGTGATTCAAAGCAATAGTCTATCGTTTGACATTAGGACAATAATACTTCAAGCATACTAATAAAGCAATCATGTCTTTTCAAAATAACATGGCCAAAGAAAGTTATCCCTACAAAATCATATAGTCTGGCTATGCTCCATCTTCACCACACAAAATATCCAAATCATGCACAACCCTGGTTTTAGCCAAGCAATTGTTTCATACTTTAGTATTCTCAAACTTTTTCAACTTTCACGCAATACATGAGCGTGAGCCATGGACATAGCACTATAGATGGAATAGAATATGATAATGGAGGTTGTGTGGAGAAAAAAAAAGGAGAAAGTCTCACATCGACACGGCTAATCAACGGGCTATGGAGGTGCCCATCAATTGATGTCAATGTGAGGAGTAGGGATTGCCATGCAATGGATGCACTAAGAGCTATAAGTGTATGAAAGCTCAAACTGTAAACTAAGTGGGTGTGCATCCAACTTGCTTGCTCATGAAGACCTTGGGCATTTGAGGAAGCCCATCATCGGAATATACAAGCCAAGTTCTATATTGAAAATTGCCACTAGTTTATGAAAGTGATAACTCAAGAGACTCTCTATATGAAGAAAATGGTGCTACTCTGAAGCACAAGTGTGGTAAAAGGATAGTAACATTGTCCCTTCTCTCTTTTCTCTCATTTTTTTTTATTATTTTTCTTTTTTTCTCTTTTTTTGTAGGCTTCTTTGGCCTCTCTATTTTTTTGGGGGGCTTCTTTGGCCACTTTTATTTTGATAACCTCACATGGGACAATGTTCTAATAATGATGATCATCACACTTTTATTTACTTACAACTCGATATTACAACTCGATACTAGAACAAACATATGACTATATGAATGCCTCCGGTGGTGTACCGGGATGTGCAATGATCTAGCGTAGCAAAGATATCAAAAAACGGACAAGCCATGAAAATATCATGCTAGCTGTCTTACGATCATGCAAAGCAATATGACAATGAATGCTCAAGTCATGTATATGATGATGATGGAAGTTGCATGGCAATATATCTCGGAATGGCTATGGAAATGCCATGATAGGTAGGTATGGTGGCTGTTTTGAGGAAGATATAAGGAGGCTTATGTGTGATAGAGTGTATCGTATCACGAGGTTTGGATGCACCGGCGAAGTTTGCACCACTCTGAAGGTGAGAAAGGGCAATGCACGGTACCGAAGAGTCTAGCAATGATGGAAGGGTGAGAGTGCGTATAATCCATGGACTCAACATTAGTCATAAAGAACTCACATACTTATTGCAAAAATTTAGAAGCTATCGAAACCAAGTATTAGACGCATGCTCCTAGAGGAAGGGTTGGTAGGAGTTAACCATCGCGCGATCCCGACCTCCACACAAAGGATGACAATCAAAAAACAAATCATGCTCCGACTTCGTTACATAACGGTTCACCATACGTGCATGCTTCTGGAATCACAACCCTCAACACAAGTATTTCTACAATCCACAACTACCCACTAGCATGACTCTAATATCACCACCTTTATATCGCAAAACTATTGCAAGGAATCAAACATATCATATTCAGTGATCTACAAGTTTATGTAGGATTTTATGACTAACCATGTGAATGACCAATTCCTGTCATCTCTCTAAATGGATATAAGTGAAGCAAGTGAGTTTAATTATTTCTACAAAAGATATGCCCACGCTCTAACAAATATAAGTGAAGCAAAAGAGCATTCTTCAAATGGCGGTTTTCTATGTGAAGGGAAACCGGCAATCCAAACTTCAAATGATATAAGTGAAGCACATGAAGCATTCTATAAAGCTATACTCAAAAGATATAAGTGAAGTGCAAAGAGCATTCTACAAATCAACCAAGGACTATCTCATACCATCATGGTACATAAAAGAAAAGTCAAAACTAAATGGAAAAGACGCTCCAAGATTTGCACATATCGCATAAACGAAACGAATCCGAAAACATACCGATACTTGTTGAAGAAAGATGGGATGCCTTCTGGAGCATCCCCAAGCTTAGACGCTTGAGTCTCCTTGAATATTTACTTGGGGTGCCTTGGGCATACCCAAGCTTGAGCTCTTTCCTCTCCTCCTTCTCCTCACATCGATACCTCCTCGATCTTCAAACACTTCATCCACACAAAACTCAACAGAAAGCTCGGTAAGATTCGTTAGTATAATAAAGCAAATCACTACTCTAAGTACTATCGCAAACCAATTCATGTTTTGTTTTTGCATTTTAGCTACTGTAATATAACTTTTCCATGGCTTAATCCACTGATAGAAATTGATAGTTTCATCAAAACAAGCAAACTATGCATCAAAAACAGAATCTGTCTTAAACAGGACAGTCTGTAGTAATCTGAACATTCACCATACTTCTGGTACTCCAAAAATTCAGCCAAAATTAGGAAAAATGAACAATTTGTATAGAAAGACAGTGCAAAAAGTTTCAGAACCGTTTGACGTTCCGGTAAAAAAAAATGTAAAATCGCGCACTACAACCAAAGTTTCTGTTCTGCACCGCACAAACCAACAAGTAATCTAAAACATCCTAAAGGCAAACCTTGGTGCATTATTTTTATTATAAAATGGAATTGTACAAGGGGATAATTATTTTTGTTGAAAAGTTTCTGTAATCAAGATTCATAAAGTTTCCGTGAGCATGAACAAAGTTCAAGGCTAGCTCCGACTTTAACAATGCTCGTCTTTCTCACTTTCGCTTTTCTTTTTGAAAAGTTTTGGGTTCCCCTCTATATTTTTTTGTTTTTAAACTATATAAAAGCACTCAACATAAATAAATGACTCTCTAAAACTTCCGGGTTGTCTCCCTGGCAGCGCTTTCTTTAAAGCCATTAAGCTAGGCATATAGTGCTCAAGTAATGGATCCACCCGGATCCCAAGGTATATCAAAGCCAATTTTAATTAACAATGACTTGTAATTTAGTAGTGAGCACAAAGTAACATATATCATGTAATTACGAAGTCTAACTCTCTTCATATGCATCGGCATGTCATAAAAGAACAATTCATGCACACATAGTAAAGACCAATGCATAGTATAAGCCGTTTCTTGCAATTCTATCGTGTTGGAAACATAAAGAGGCGGAGAATAGTTCCTCTCTCATAATAATTGCAAGTAGGAGCAGCAAGAACATGCATGTTATATATATCAAAATCATCATGTGTAGTAGTAAAACGCAACCCATCAATATAATCCTTAATAAGGGCAAACTTCTCCGATATAGTGTAGTTGGGAGAATTCAAAAAGATAATAGGACTATCATGCGTGGGTGCAATAGCAACAATTTCATGTTTAACATAAGGAACTATAGCAAGTTCATCTCCATAAGCATAATTCATATTGGCATCTTGGCCACAAGCATAGCAAGCATCATCAAAAAGGGATATTTCAAAAAAATCAACGGGATCATAACAATCATCATAGCAATCATCCTTCGGTAAGCACGGAGGGAAATTAAACAATGTATGAGTTGAAGAGTTACTCTCATTAGAAGGTGGGCACGGGTAGCTAATCCGCTCTTCCTCCTTTTGTTCTTTGCTCTCCTCATCATTTTTTTCATCCAATGAGCTCATAGTTTCATCAATTTCTTCTTCCATAGACTCCTGCAAAATATTAGTCTCTTCTTGGACAGCGGACACTCTCTGTCGGTGTCAAAACCGGCGGATCTCGGGTAGGGGGTCCCGATCTGTGCGTCAAGGTCGGATGGTAACAGGAGACTAGGGACACTTTATTTTACCCAGGTTCGGGCCCTCTCGATGGAGGTAAAACCCTACTCCTGCTAGATTAATATTGATGATATGGGTAGTACAAGAGTAGATCTACCACGAGATCAAGGAGGCTAAACCCTATAAGCTAGCCTATGGGTATGATGATGGTTATGATGTGTTCGTCCTACGGACTACAACCCTCCGGTTTATATAGGCACCGGATAGGGTTAGGGTTACACAGAGTCGGTTACATTGGTAGGAGATCTTGAATATCCGCACGCCTAGCTTGCCTTCCACGCCAAGGAAAGAACCTTCCAGACACGGGACGAAGTCTTCAATCTTGTATCTTCATAGTCCTGGAGTCCGGCTGAAGATATAGTTCGGCTATCCGAACACCCCCAATCCAGGACTCCCTCAGTAGCCCCTGAACCAGGCTTCAATGACGACGAGTCCGGCGCGCAAATTGTCTTCGGCATTGCAAGGCGGGTTCCTCCTCCAAATTCTTCAAGAAGATAATAAACACCAAAAAATAGTGTCCGGCTCTGCAAAACAAGTTTCCACGTATTGCCACATAGAGAATAATACAAACACAAATCAAATCTGCTGACGTATTCCGCAGTGCGTCATAACACTGCGACCAAGCCTTCTGTATGGATTATTTTTTGTTGTTCCACCGCAGCACGTTCAACGAGGCGGTTTCCTTGGCACGTCTTGTCAAAGCAGAGATCGTGTGCCCCCTTTAACGGGATTCTCATTAATACGGACGTGGGTAACCCAACCGTGCCCATTAAGCACGTCCTGCCTTGATTAAAGGCTAGTCCAAGACGGTTACGAGGAGGGCTCTTGATATTCTGCCTCTTATAAAGAGACCGAGACCTTGCTCCCCTCTTGTGTTCTCAAAACAAGCTCGCCCATAGCCTCGAGTTCCAACACCCCAGGCTTTTAGATTCTAGGCGCACCGGACCATCGACAATGTCCGGCTCCGGCCTTCAAGGCCAATGGATGCCCTCCTCCGTTACGGAGGAGGACGTATCAAGGTTGAGGGAGGCTAGGTTCCTGACCAGCGAGATCCCGCACAGGTTGCCTGCTCAAGGACAAGCGATCCCAAGCCCTCAGCCTGGTGAGAGCGTAGTATTCATCTCCCACTTCCTTCGGGGATTAGGCTTCCCAACGGATCCTTTCGTAAGGGGGCTGATGTTTTATTATGGGCTGGAATTCCATGACCTAGCTCCGGAGTCCATCCTCCATATCTCCTCCTTCATTGTTGTGTGTGAAGCGTTTCTCCATATCACTCCTCACTTCGGATTATGTCTCAAGACCTTCAAGGTAGAACCGAAGATAATCGAGGGGCGTCACGTAGAGTGCGGAGGTGCTGTTATAAAAAGGAATACCGATGCTCCATGGCCCGAGGGCACTTTTCAAGAGGAGCTCGGCTTATGGCAACAGGAGTGATTCTACATCACCTCTCCTCGGGGCACCACTTGGGTAGTGCCTCCCGCCTTTCGCTCGGGCCCCCCACCACGTTTAACATCGTGGATCAACACAGGGTTAGATCGGGGCTTGCCCAAAGACGTTCCTCTGTTGCAGGGCCGCATAAAGGATCTCCTAAAAGGAGACCTCAACCTGGTCAAGGTGACACAAGTTATGCTGATTCGCCGGACACTGCCCGGCCAACGTCGCCCCCTCCGCTTGTGGGAGTTCAACCCAGAGGGGCCGCGAGTTCTCCGAAATTTCACGGGCGTGACGCCTACGGAGATGTATAGACTGTTCTTCGGACCACAAGGAGTGAGTACGGATTTGACCGCGGATGCTGGTTTAAGCCGCAACCGCCCGGATACAGAAGTAGGTGACCTTGCGCCCGGACCTTCTATCCATACAATTGACCTATTTTTTAACAGTACTTCTCCTTTTTACGCAGGAGTGGATAGCGAAGGTGAAGCTGGTCCGGTGTCCGGCTCCCCTTCCCGAGACCAGGCTAGATCCTGTGCTAGTCAGGATGTTGGAGGTGGCGCCTCTGGAGGAAAATGAAGGGGCGAACAAGGAAACCGTGGCCTCTTCGAAAGGGGCCATCCCAAAGGGGGGAATCGACAACTCCTCTCCAAAGGGGAAGAAAAGGGCCGCCTCTGACGACCCGGGAGCCGTAGCTCCAAAGCGGGGGAAAGAATCCGCGTCAGAGGACCCGACGCCGGGGAGCCCCTCGGCCGAACTAAATCCTCAAAAGGAGCATCCCTCCAACGAGCCGTAAGTAGAAAGAGAGTCATTCTTTTAAGAGAAATCCTTAATTTATATCTGAGAAGTTTTAACCGAAACCTTACCTTGTAGTTCGGACCTCGACCCTTCTCGGCAGAGCTCGTCATCGGGGGATCTTCTTCCGGAGATGATGGAGAGTGGAACGCCTCCTCCTTCATCGCCTAGCAAGGCGGGCGACGCCGAAGTGTCATCGCAGAGGATTTCTCCGAATCTGCCAGAGGCAGAAGGTGATCATGCGGCCCCCTGGGGTTCTCCGTGTCCGGCCTCCGAAGAAGGCCATGGGACGAGTCCGGCACCATATGGTGTTCGGTCGGAGGAGCTGAAGGTTCTCCTGGGCCGAGCCTCTATTTTAGAGGAGCATCGTGTGTTGATGCACACGGTGATTGAAAAGATTTCATCCGCGGAAAGCGGACTGAACGAGGCCGTCAAGAGTTTACTGGCGGGCCTTGAGGTACGTTTTGAATAACGAACATTAGTGTTAATTGCGCATAATAACATGCGCCTTGTATAGATAGTAGCCCCTGAGACTCTGTGTGCCGCAAATATTAGCGGCGCGCAGAGGATCTTAATCCTAGGTCCTTTAAGTGGCACCTTTGTATATAGGTGGCAGGTTGTCCGGAGTCCAGCCGGACTCGAGATTTTGCCGAAATGAAACGGCAACTCGATGAGGCAGAAGCCGACATCGTGCTTGTTGACAAGCGGCTTGATGATGCTCAAGGTATTGAGTTTATTTGGCGATTGTTAGTAAGAGGAGCTTTATGTCGATATCTTACCTTGTGTATGCTTGATGCAGATGGTGCGGCGGCCGTAGAAGGACTTAGGGCTGAGCTCGCCAAAGCAAAGGAACAAGCCAGAAAAAGCGATGCGGCTGCCGGAAGAGCCCGTGAAGAGCTAAAAGCCGAATAGGCTTCCCATTGCCGAAGCAAGGAGGAGATGGCTGATATAGCCGTGAAGTTGAAAAGTGCTACTGACCGATGCAAACTTCTTGAAGAGGAAGGTCGAGCCCGGTAGACGGATTTAGAGAAGGCCGTCGCCGACGCCAAGGACGCCCGCTCTGGTATGAGAGCGTCAAGGGAAGAGCTGCGTCAAGCCGGACTAATTGCGGATGGAAAGCCCTTCCTGTTGCGGAGAAAATTCTGTGATCCGAAGTTCGCCCTGTTGGACCGAGCGTGGAGCGTGGAGGACACCTATCTGGATTTGTCGGCTAGTGCCGCTGATGCGACCAGGTACTTTCAAGATAAGAAAGATCATGAAGTGGAAAAGCTCTTCTGGTCGCAGTTCACTAATCCAGAGCGTCCACTATCAGTGGATGATCGCCTGGCCCAATGGGCCGAGCTGAATAGGTCGTCCGGACTCGCCATGAAGTATGCCATGGACCGCCTGTGTCCGGGGAGATCGAAGCCGAGAAGCTATTTCAGTTTGGTGCAGCAATTTCTTGACGTGGTGCCTCGGATTGAAGCTCTAAAGAGGTCCGCTTGCACAGAGGGCGCGCGGCTGGCTCTTGCCCGTGTCAAGACATACTGGGTAGATATGGAGCCCACCGTTGTTGCGTCCCGTGATTCGGATAAAAGCCGAATTCCTTCCGAGCACTATTTTGAGGAAGTCCTCACGGGCGCTCGTATAATAGAGACGCAGTGTTCGAAAGATGCTGTTTTATGACAGCATATGTAATCGTAGATCAATATTTTTATAAATTGTAATGGCGTAATTTAGACTTGTGCCTTCAAGTATTAAAAACACCTCCTGTGCGGCCGTTTTAATATATAAATTCTGAAAGATTGCAGTCGTTGGCTTCAGCCCCCACGCACATAGTGCGGGGGTGCGCGCGGAGAACGCATTTTCACACTTAACCCAACGTCTTGGTCCTACAAAGGAGGTGATAGCGCCGCGGGCTAGGCAACCGGACTATAATGCTTTAACACTTTCACTTAGCCATAGGAGCTTGACAGTGGGACTCTTTAGGTAGCCCTTTAATGGCGACTGCGTTTACCCGAATTCGGGACGCATATGTGCCTGACCGGGAAGCGGCCCTTCGTCAAAACGGAGGAATTCGATAAATTCCTATAAGTCATCGAGTGGTGACCAGTCTCGCGCTACATCATGACAGTCGGTTTTCGGCTTTCTCTAATGAGGTGCTCACCCGACCGAACCGGGGCACAATCGCAGTAGTTCTCCTGGTGCAACCTTAGCCGACAGAACGGAACGTAAGGTGGCCGAACTCAGGAGCCGAGCAACCCAACATGTGACCAAAATCATGACTCGGAGCTGATGCATATAGTGCCAAAACTTGCGACGCCGAACACTCCCTAAGGTGTTCGGTCTTTGTGGGTGCGTGTGAAACGACACCCTTGAAAAAGAAAAAAAGCCCCTTGTGTCCAGGTACGAGCAAGAATTCTGGCGTGACCACATGCCAAAACGCCAGTCTCCTCCATGGTTATAGTGAGGTAAACCAGGGGATGTATAGCAGCAAGAGACAGTAAAAAAGGTTTACGCAGGGTCTTAATCTAAGAAGAATCCTTTGGGGCGGGTCCCTACTGCACGTCTGCGCCTGTGTCTCCGCTGTGCCATGTCCTGGACGGGCACCGTACGACGTTCATCTATAAAAGGGAAGAACTAAATTGAAAAATGGGTCGTGCGGATCAAAAAGAATAATAAATAAAATGTGAAGTGAGAAATAGATACGGTCGAGTTTTATTGTCTCTGCGTACAGCCCCTGGTGAGGCGTACCAAGCCTATAACGAAAATGAGCTTGTGACGAACTCATTGAGTCCGGGTCCGCGGCCTTTTGTGACTTACATTTAAAAAGTCTTTTGGCTGGCGAGGCCATTTTGTTGGGAGGCCGTTTAAGCGGCCGCACAATCCTCCGTTTGGAGGAGATGTAGTTTAGTATACTCCCTTTAAAGAGATGATGCCTCGAGTACCGGGCATCTTTAGCGTGAGGGATGCATAATGCGGTATTGCGTTAAAGCGAGCGAAAGCTCCGCGTCCCATTAGTGCTTGATAGCGACTTGAAAACGGGACTATGTGGAAGATAAGCTTTTCGCGACGAAAGTTATTGGCAGAGCCAAATATGACCACAAGCCGGAGAAAACCCATATAGTTGGTGTCCGGGCCTGGTGCTACTCCTTGAAAGGAGGTTTTACTGTGACGGATTCGTGCTGGGTTTATGCCCATGCGGTGAATTGTATCCTGATATATCAGATTTAGTCCACTGCCACCGTCCATAAGGACGTTCGTAAACTGGAATCCGTCTATTATTGGATTAAGCATCAGGGAAGTCTGGCCTGCGTGTTTGATATTGCGAGAATAATCTAGCTGATCAAAAATGATTGGCTTTAGTGACCAGTGGCCAGACTCCTGAGGGATAGGCTTGAATGTGCGGACCTTTATGGGTGCCTCATGCCTTGTTATGTGAAGTGAGTTCACTGTTTTGACTTCTTGCGGGAAGTTCTTTTGCTTCCTGGTGTTCTGCTTTTGGGGTTCGTCCTCTTCCTCACTTGGTGTGTCGAGCCCCTTGTGTTCGGCATTAAGCCTTCCGGATTGTTTGAAAACCCAACAGTCTCTGTGGGTATGATTAGCAGGCTTTCCAGGAGTACTGTGTATCTGACATATCCTGTCCATGATTCTCTTTAGACTGGACGGATCTTCCCTATTACCTGAGGGGGTGATTTTGTCTGATTTTGGCGTGAGCCTTTGAATCCGGCATTGACTGTCGTGCTCTTCGGACTTTTTCTTTTGATTCGGCGAAGGTCCTTGTATCGCCGTGGTTTCCCGTTTCCATCCCTGATTTCTGATGTACTTGGGTCGTTGGGGCTGCATCGTGCCAACCAGCTGTCCTCTCCTGCGCAAAAGCGGGTCATGAGGCTTGTGAGTGCGGCCATTGTTCTTGGCTTTTCCTGGCCGAGGTGTCTGGCGAGCCATTCGTCTCAGACATTGTGCCTGAAAGCCGCTAGGGCTTCGGCGTCCGGACAATCCACTATTTGATTCTTTTTAGTGAGGAATCTATTCCAGAACTGCCGAGATGATTCTCCGGATTGCTGAGTTATGTGACTGAGGTCGTCTGCGTCCGGGGGACGGACGTAGGTCCCTTGAAAATTTGCTCGGAAAGCGTCCTCGAGCTCTTCCCAACTTCCAATTGTGTTTTCGGGAAGGCTTTTAAGCCAGTGCCGGGTTGGCCCTTTAAGCTTAAGGGGTAAATATTTTATGGCGTGGAGATCATCTCCTCTAGCCATATGTATGTGGAGGATATAATCCTCGATCCAGACTCCCGGGTCTGTTGTTCCATCGTACGCCTCTATGTTAACGGGTTTAAATCCCTCTGGGAATTCATATTCCAGGACCTCATCGGTGAAACATAGAGGGTGTGCGGCACCCCTATATTTGGGTGTGCCGGATTCTGATGGTGGATTTTTTGCATTGCTTATGAGAGCTTGCTTTCTTGGCCCGTAAATGGACCTGGCTGGGCCATGATGCGAGTCTTTGATTGTGTCGCATGCCGCATTGAGTGCGGCGCCGTTTGCCGTATTGTAGTGGCCGATAGGTCGTTTATTCGACCGTGTAGCCTTTTTGTTTTTTGAGTTTGGGGGCTCTAGGGCCTCCTGGTCGAATTCGGGCAGTAGCTTTCTCTTCGGATATGTGCGGCGGCTGCCGCCGTATTTGTCTGCGGTCTTGATTACTTTGCTCCATCTTGTTTTGAGTGCATCTTCCGCCGTCTTTAGCTTTTGCTTCTGCTTCTTTAGGCTTCGTGCTGTGGCGACGAGCCTTTCTTGGAGATTCTTCTGCTCCATGATTTTATCCGACGTGGTATCGTCCGGAGTTCTGTTATGACCGGGGGAGGACTGTTCGTCCTCTCTGCCCGTGTTACCCTGTTCGGACGGCTGTTCTGGGATGCGTTCGTCATCTGCCGGCTCGTCCTGCTCTATGGCTGGGTCTTGATCGAGGCGGGGCTTCGCTTGGCGTTTACGTCGCCGCTTTGTGTGCTTTTCGGAGGGTTTACCCTTCTTTTCGCCCCCTTCTTCCTCATTGTGAGTTTTTTCAGGTGTATCCACCATGAATACGTCATTAAGTGGGGTGGAGGTCCAGTGCCCTATGGGCGCTGGTTCCCGTTCGTCTCCGTCTTCGTCGTCCATACCGTCGAAGTCTTCGGAGCCGAAGTCGAGCATGTCGGTTAAATCGTCGACAGTGGCTATTAAGTGGGTGGTGGGTGGGCTTTGAATTTCTTCGTCGTCCGAATCCCAACCTCGCAGGCCACAGTTCGGCCTGGGCTCTCCTGAAAAAGAGAGAGACTTGAGAGATTTCAGAATATCGCCGAAAGGCGAATACTGAAAGATGTCTGCGGCGGTGAACTCCATTACCGGCGCCCAATCTGATTCGATTGGCAGGGGCGCGGGAGGTTCGGAGTTCGGAGAAGAGTCCGGCTCCTTGGAGTCATGTGCCATGCGGAGTGTGGGGCTTGCGTTTAGCTCAATGGCTTTTAAGATCGCAGCCCCGAGGTGATGTCCAACCGTTCATCCTCAAAGAATGCAGCGGGCTCCGGATCGAGGATCGGGGCCGGAGCGCATGCGGCCTCCAGGACACTGTTCGGAGGCAGAGCTATATCATGCCCCTCGAGATAGTGCGGTGCGCTTGGCTGTGGCTTGAATCCGTCGAAGATCAGGTCTCCGAGGATATCCGCCGTGTAGTTTAAGCTTCCCCACCTGGCTTGATGGCCAGGGGCGTGGCTTTCGATCTGCTCCAGATGGCCAAGCGAGTTGGCCCGCAAAGCGAAGCCGCCGAAGATGAAGATCTGTCCGGGGAGAAAAGTCTCACCCTGGACCTCATCGTTGTTGATGATCAAAGGAGCCATCGGGCCTAAAGGCGACGACACAGAGGAGCTCTCAATGAAAGCACCAATGTCGGTGTCAAAACCGGCGGATCTCGGGTAGGGGGTCCCGATCTGTGCGTCAAGGTCGGATGGTAACAGGAGACTAGGGACACTTTATTTTACCCAGGTTCGGGCCCTCTCGATGGAGGTAAAACCCTACTCCTGCTAGATTAATATTGATGATATGGGTAGTACAAGAGTAGATCTACCACGAGATCAAGGAGGCTAAACCCTAGAAGCTAGCCTATGGGTATGATGATGGTTATGATGTGTTCGTCCTACGGACTACAACCCTTTATATAGGCACCGGATAGGGTTAGGGTTACACAGAGTCGGTTACATTGGTAGGAGATCTTGAATATCCGCACGCCTAGCTTGCCTTCCACGCCAAGGAAAGAACCTTCCGGACACGGGACGAAGTCTTCAATCTTGTATCTTCATAGTCCTGGAGTCCGGCTGAAGATATAGTTCGGCTATCCGAACACCCCCCAATCCAGGACTCCCTCACTCTCTCAATAAAATCATCAATATCGGAATTGAATTCATAATTCTCAGAGCAATATTGAAGGATAGCTAAATTTTCAGGTCTATAAACTGAATCATCAAAATTTTCAAACTCTTTAAACAAAGATTCAATTTCACATGCACCCTTAAAAGCAACAAATTCTTCTATTCGTTCCACATCATAGTAATCATATATACCTCTAGCATAAGAAGCCAAGGTTTCACTATCATTAAATTTGCATAAAAGGGAAGGTGTGGAGCCTTCATCCTAGAGCAACAAGTATAAACATATCTCAAACATAGTTGCCTAGCATACCAATACAACATATAAATTTGATCCCATAATAGTTTCCCTTTTTCAGTCAAGCGATAATCCCTAAAGTATTCACGTTGATCCAACGTATCTCCCATTACAAAGTTGAATGGGGTTTTCTCAGGATTATCAAAGTAGCACTTAATATCTTTCACATAATCGGCATCGAGGGTTTTAGGAGGTTCCCCATCTCCATGAGTAGCAAGTAAACCTAATTTTTTTGGTATTTCGTGTTCCATATCCATAACTAAAGATAGAGAACAACTAAGAACAACAAATAAAAATTACTTAGTGATAAAGCAAACAAGCACACACGAGAATATTCACTCCATGCTATAACTCCCCGGCAACGGCGCCATAAAAAGGTCTTGATAACCCACAAGTATAGGGGATCAATTGTAGCCTCTTTTGATAAGTAAGAGTGTCAAACCCAATGAGGAGCTAAAGGTAGAACAAATATTCCCTCAAGTTCTATCGACCACCGATACAACTCTACGCACGCTTAACGTTCGCTTTACCTAGAAAAAGTATGAAACTAGAAGTGTTGTTGGATAGGTTTGCAAGGTAATAAAGAGCACGCAAATAAAAGCTAGGGGCTGTTTAGATAAAGACACAACTAAGTTAGTTTTAGTAGAGAGCTTTTTGTCACGAGAAAGTTATTTGTCCCTAGGCAATCGATAATTAGACCGGTAATCACTATTGCAATTTTATTTGAGGGAGAGGCATAAGCTAACATACTTTCTCTTCTTGGATCATATGCACTTATGATTGGAACTCTAGCAAGCATCCGCAACTACTAAAGATCATTAAGGTAAAACCCAACCATAGCATTAAAGTATCAAGTCCTCTTTATTCCTATACGCCATGACCCACTTATCTGTGTTTGTGTTTCAGTCACTCACGCAACACAGACAATAAGCAAACCATGAACATATTGCAAACCCTATAGCGGGGATCCCTCACGCTTGCGCGACACGGAGAACGCCATAGGACAACACCAATAATAAAACATGCAACTCAAGCCAATCACGATCATCAATTAACCCATAGGACAAAACGGATCTACTCAAACATCATAGGATAGCCATACATCATTGGGAAATAATATATATCATTGTGCACCATGTTTAAGTAGAGATTACAGCAGGTAAAAGAGGGGTTACACCGCTGCATACACTACTGGAATCAGGATCTTTGCCATCAGCCAGATCTTTGCCGTCCGCTAGCTGACGGCAAAGACCTTCTTTGTCGTCAGCTCAATAGAAGCTGACGGCAAAGATTAGGCTGACGGCAAAGACTATATTTGTCGTCAGCCAAGTCTTTGTCGTCCGCCAGCAGACGACATATAGTCTTTGTCATCCGCTCGCGGACGGCAAAGAATGAGGGTGGCCCACTACCGAGAACCACCTAACGGACACTGTCTTTGTCGTCCGCTAGCAGACGGCAAAGAAAGTGGCCAAGCTAACGCACGTTAGCTAGGATCTTTGTCGTCTGCTGGCGGACGGCAAAGAACCGTGCCCTAACTAAAATCCATATCGACGCCCGCCCGCGCCCCACATCAGTCCCCTATCTCTCCGCCCGCGCCCGAGTCGCCGCCGCCCCGCACCATCCCGCCCCGTGCCGCCGCCGCCCCGCGCCACCCCCGTCGCGGCACCGCCCCAGCAGCCCCGGTGACCCCCTTCCCCGCCCCGCGCCGCCCCGTGTCCGAGCTGCCGCCGTCCCACGCCACCCACGTCGCCGCGGCACCCCCTCCTCCACCCCGGCGGCCCCGGCACCCCTCTGCTCCACAACCGCAGCCGCCCCGCCGCTCCGGCGCTCCCTCCTCCACCCGACGGCCCCGGCGCCCCTCTGCTCCACCACTGCGGCCTCCCCGCCGCTCCGGCGCCCCCTCCTCCACCCGGCCGCCCCGGCGCCCCTCTCCTCCACCACTGCGGCCGCCCCACCCCTCCGGCGCCCCCTCCTCCACCCGGTGAGACCTCTTGTATTTTTCTTTCTTTGTTTCTGTATTTTAAGTTTAGTTTAGGTTTATTTTAGGTTTGGTTTAGTTTAGGTTTACTTTAGTTTAGGTTTAGAGCATAGATAGCATCTTCTCTACTATAATTGTGTATAATCTCAATTCTCACTAGTAGTCTTATTAGTCAGATCATCTTCTATACTATTATTGATCCACAGTGTTTAGTTATGCATGATCAATTTTTTGTACATTATGCTTTTTATGTGTCATTTAAATAATGTAGTGCCAGATTTCTCAAATCATTGGCATATAATGAATTATTATTGTTATATTATTAATAGATGATGGAAGAAAAACTATTTCCCTTCAAAGTGAAAAATCTTTCAGTGAAGTAAATATTAGTGCACGAGTTCTTTTGTATACAAGAAAAAAATGGCATGTCTTGGTAGGTACGTGGCAACCGTATCATCAGAGTTAAACTTTAGAATTAGTATTTGTGATAAATGAATTCAAATGCATTTGCAATAGAAAATGTAATACACATATCTAGTGAACTGTAAACGAAAGTTATCCACAGACTCCTTGAAGGGGTTGTATAAAAGATTATGAAACTAATAGTGAGAAGAGCAAGAGCTTTCCTCAAATTCCTTTGCATATATTCAAATTCATCAATCAGCAACACTTGAATTAGTTTAGTTTGAGAAAACAACAAGACATGCATATTGCTTATGGAATCTGTCATAAGAGGCAAACTATACCCGTATTTTCCTTTTGTTTTTTGCGGAAAGGCAAACTATACATTCTGATTTGCATACAAACTAAATTGATTTTACGACACTACACCCTTAGTTTCTGATTTGAGGTTTGTTTGTTTGCTTGGTGTGTGGAACCTAGAGCCACCTAAAATATGGTGCAACTATGATTTGTTGCCACAAGTATTCCAATGTGATCACACCAGAAGGAACTTTAGGTTTAGTTTTGGTTAAGAAGAAAGAAGAAAGATGAAAAAAAGATAAAGAGGAGAAAGAAGAAGTGTATTTTCCCCCTATTTTTAGATTACTATGCTCTTTTTTTCAACATTTTCAGTTTTCTTTCACATCTACAGAAATCCCTAGTTTTGAAGGGTAGCAATTGACATTGCCAACTAACCTACCAAATTAACTAAGTGTTGTTGATGTTGTTGAGCAAAAGTGCATTGCTTTTTTTCTCAGTTTTCTTTCATGTCTAGAAACTTGGCTCTATGTTTATAGATATGCTTCTAGCTAGATACTAATTGGTCTCTTCTACTGCTTATTAGAGATGGGGGGAGGCCGTCACCGCAGGCTCCGCTCTGCCACACCGAAGTACGAGTTGGATGCTTTTGAGTTCTTCAGTATCATACTTGGGACTTCCTCCAGGAGGCAGGTATATAAAAGGAGAGATCTCCCCTTCACCCATCTCATTATGATAACTCTGTTGTTTGCTACATCACTCCTTGTCCCAAACTGCAAAGGCTGCCTGACACTTTTATGAACATGCTGGGTGAAGATCTGCCAAATAATGTGAAGCTGCGACAGGCCGACAGCGGGTTTCGCAGGCTGTGGGTCGTGGAGTTGGTGATCAAGGAGGGCCACATGTACCTGTGTCGTGGCTAGGAGAAGTTCTACCGTGCCTACGACCTGCGGCTGGGGTACTTCCTTCTCTTCAGGTACAACGACGACGCCACCATGCTCATCGTGAAGGTGTTCAACACGACTATGTGTCGCATGCGCTACGCTGACGACGATGATGCCAGTACGTTCTGCCTCTTCTTATTCATCTACATTTGGCTTTGTCTCGCATCGATTGTTAACGGTCGTTAATTGTTGCATTTGGACAGGCAATGGGAGCAGCAGCAGCGACACTGGCTACAGCCAAAGCAGCAGCGATTCTGGCTGTAGCAAAAGCAACAACGATTCTGGCTGTAGCAAAATCAACAGCGATTCAGGCTGCAGCAAAGACAGCAAGGAGGATGATCCGGACTGGAGTGGGGAAGAAGAGGAGCAGAGTGGGCATCAAGCTGAGGATGACCTAGCGATGGTGGAGGCTGACCAAGGGCAAGATATGGTGGTGGCGCACCATGGGCAAGAGATGGTGGTGGCTGAGGATGACCTAGCGATGGTCATGCATGTCCTGCCTGAAGATGGCCTCGCGATGGTGGTGGTTGCTACCTCTTGAGCACTGCGTTGGATTTCCTTGAAGAGGAAAGGGTGATGCACCAAAGTAGCGTAAGTATTTCCCTCAGTTTTTTGAGAACCAAGGTATCAATCCAGTAGGAGGCTACGCGTGAGTCCCTCGTACCTACACAAAGCAAATACCTCCTCGCAACCAACGCATAAGGGGTTGTCAATCTCTTCACGGTCACTTACGAGAGTGAGATCTGATAGATATGATAGGATAATATTTTTGGTATTTTTGTGATAGAGATGCAAAGTAAAATAAAAGCAAAGTAAAAAGCAAAGGAAATAACTAAGTATTGGAAGATTAATATGATGAAGATAGACCCGGGGGCCATAGGTTTCACTAGTGGCTTCTCTCAAGAGCATAAGTATTTTACGGTGGGTGAACGAATTACTATTGAGAAATTGACAGAATTGAGCATAGTTATGAGAATATCTAGGTATGATCATGTATATAGGCATCACGTCCGAGACAAGTAGACCGACTCTTGCCTGCATCTACTACTATTACTCCACTCATCGACCGCTATCCAGCATTGAGAGGATCGAGAAGAGGTGTCTAGAGGGGGGGTGATTAGACACTAAGTGCCAAAAGCTGCAGTTTTTAATATTCTTAAGTTTAGGTGGAGTTTAGGCACAAGTTTAATGAACACAATACGTATCAAGCAAGCATGCAATGAGTTTATGAGCAGTGGAAAGTAAAGCACGTCTCGTCGCCCAAGGCTACACACAAGTTGAAGGTATGGACTATGGTGAGACATATGCTCCCGTTGCTAGACTTGAGTCCATTCGCATCTTACTTGCTTATGCTAATCACCATGATATCACCTTGTACCAAATGGACATTAAAAGTGCTTTTCTAAATGGCAAAATTGAGGAGGAAGTTTATGTTAAGCAACCTCCCGGCTTTGTCAATCCTAAGAAACCTAATCATGTTTACAAACTTCACAAATCCCTTTATGGTCTTAAACAAGCTCCTAGAGCATGGTATAAATGCTTGACCAAGTTCCTTACTGAAAAAGGCTTTGAAATTGGTAAAATTGATTCTACTCTTTTTACTAAAAGGGTTAATGGAGAACTATTTGTGTGCCAAATTTATGTTGATGATATCATATTTGGTTCAACTAACCCTCATTTTAGTGAAAAGTTTGGAAAGCTAATGTCGGAGAAGTTTGAGATGTCTATGATGAGTGAACCCAAATTCTTTCTCGGTTTGCAAATCAAGCAAACTAAGGAAGGTACATTTGTTTCTCAAACGAAGTACACCAAAGACTTATTCAAGAAGTTCAATATGCAAGAATGCAAAGGTATGCCTACACCTATGCCTACTAGTGGACATGTTGATTTGACCAAAGATGGTGAACCGGTTGATCAAAAGGTTTATCACTCTATGATTGGTTCGTTGTTACATCTATGTGCCTCCCGTCCCGATATTATGCTAAGTGTGTGCATGTGTGCATGATATCAAGCTTCTCCTAAGGAATGTCATCTTAAGGCCGTGAAAAGGATAGTGAGATACTTAATCCATACACCAAATTTTGGCATTTGGTATCCTAAGAGGTCCTCTTTTGATCTTGTTGGCTATTCCGATTCGGACTCTGCCGGAGACAAGGTTGATAGAAAGTACGCTTTCTATCATGCATGGATTAAGTATCTCACTATCCTTTTCACGGCCTTCAGATGACATTCCTTAGGAGAAGCTTGATATCATGCACACATGCACACACTTAGCATAATATTGGGACGGGAGGCACATAGATGTAACAACGAACCAATCATAGAGTGATAAACCTTTTGATCAACCGGTTCACCATCTTTGGTCAAATCAACATGTCCACTAGTAGGCATAGGTGTAGGCATACCTTTGCATTCTTGCATATTGAACTTCTTGAATAAGTCTTTGGTGTACTTCGTTTGAGAAACAAATGTACCTTCCTTAGTTTGCTTGATTTGCAAACCGAGAAAGAATTTGGGTTCACTCATCATAGACATCTCAAACTTCTCCGACATTAGCTTTCCAAACTTTTCACTAAAATGAGGGTTAGTTGAACCAAATATGATATCATCAACATAAATTTGGCACACAAATAGTTCTCCATTAACCCTTTTAGTAAAAAGAGTAGAATCAATTTTACCAATTTCAAAGCCTTTTTCAGTAAGGAACTTGGTCAAGCATTTATACCATGCTCTAGGAGCTTGTTTAAGACCATAAAGGGATTTGTGAAGTTTGTAAACATGATTAGGTTTCTTAGGATTGACAAAGCCGGGAGGTTGCTTAACATAAACTTCCTCCTCAATTTTGCCATTTAGAAAAGCACTTTTAATGTCCATTTGGTACAAGGTGATATCATGGTGATTAGCATAAGCAAGTAAGATGCGAATGGACTCAAGTCTAGCAACGGGAGCATATGTCTCACCATAGTCCATACCTTCAACTTGTGTGTAGCCTTGGGCGACGAGACGTGCTTTGTGGAAAGTAAAGCATGCAACTTGCAAGAATGTAAAGGGAAGGGTTTGGAGTATTCAAACGCAATTGGAGACACGGATGTTTTTGGCGTGGTTCCGATAGGTGGTGCTATCGTACATCCACGTTGATGGAGACTTCAACCCACGGAGGGTAACGGTTGCGCGAGTCCACGGAGGGCTCCACCCACGAAGGGTCCACGAAGAAGCAACCTTGTCTATTCCATCATGGTCGTCGCCCACGAAGGACTTGCCTCACTAGCGGTAGATCTTCACGAAGTAGGCGATCTCCTTGCCCTTACAAACTCCTTGGTTCAACTCCACAATCTTGTCGGAGGCTCCCAAGTGACACCTAGCCAATCTAGGAGACACCACTCTCCAAGAAGTAACAAATGGTGTGTTGATGATGAACTCCTTGCTCTTGTGCTTCAAATGATAGTCTCCCCAACACTCAACTCTCTCACACAGGATTTGGACTTGGTGGAAAGAAGATTTGAGTGGAAAGCAACTTGGGGAAGGCTAGAGATCAAGATTCATATGGTAGGAATGGAATATCTTGAGCTCAACACAAGGGTAGGTGGTTCTCTCTCAGAAAATGTGTATTGGAAGTGAAGATCTGTTCTGATGGCTCTCTCCACGAATGAAGAGTGGGTGGAGGGGTATATATAGCCTCCACACAAAATCCAACCGTTACACACAATCTGCCAAACTCGGTGGGACCGAATCGTTAAACTCGGTCGGACCGATTCAGCAAACCTGGTGACCGTTAGGATTTTCGGTGGGACTGAGATGCAACTCGGTAGGACCGATATGGTTAGGGTTTGGGCATAACGTAATCTCGATGTGACCGATTACACAAACTCGGTGAGACCGATTTTGGTAATAAGCTAACCAAGGGTTGGTCAGGCAAACTCGGTGAGACTGATTACACAAACTCGGTGGGACCGATTTTGGTAATGAGCTAACCAGAGGTTTTGCATTGTAATCTCGGTAGTACCGATTGCACAAACTCAGTGAGGCCGATTTTGGCAGTCAACATACACAGTGAGATTACAACCCCATCTCGGTGAGACCGAGATCCCTATCAGTGAAACCGATTTGCTAGGGTTTGTGGCAGTGGCTATGACATGTGAAACTCGGTGGCGCCGGATAGAAAGAATTGGTGGGGCCGAGTTTGACTTTTGGTTTAGGTCATATGTGGATGTGGGAAGATAGCTGAGGGTTTTGGAGCATATCACTAAGCACATGAAGCAAGAGGCTCATTAAGCAACACCTCATCCCTCCTTAATAGTATTGGCTTTTCCTATGGACTCAATGTGATCTTGGATCACTAAAATAGAAAATTTAGAGTCTTGATCTTGAAGCTTGAGCCAATCCTTTGTCCTTAGCATCTTGAAGGGGTTCCACATCCTTTAGTCCATGCCACTCCATTGTTGAACTCATCTGAAACATACTAGGTAAAAGTGTTAGTCCAACAAGAGATATGTTGACATTAATTACCAAAACCACCCAGGGAGCACTTGTGCTTTCAATCTCCCCCTTTTTGGTAATTGATGACAACATACATCAAAGCTTTAGCTAAAGATATAGAGAATAGCAAGTAAAGCTTTGGAAAGACATGTAACATGCATAGGCTCCCCCTACATGTATGCAATCATGTGAATATGGAATATAGGAGCATGTGAATGCATAAACATGACAGAGTAAGCAATGTGTTACATGTATCTTGGCTATATGCATCAGAGAAAATGATGTGAATATGAGAAATGTACCTTCATGCTTATGAGTCCTTCTTGCAAACAGTATGTACATCAGCAAGAATTTCTCATTCACATGACAGTGATGCATATACTTACCTTGTGGTCTTGAGTTGGCTTAGGATGGTATGAACCTGCGCAAACAAGGTTAGATAACACAGATACACCTACTAACCAGAGCAAACAAAAGGAACCACAAAAGAACCAAGACTGGGATGACATGTAGAGTGAGTACTAAGTACTACATTGGATATAGACATGTCCCCAAAGGTAAATATATGCAATAAACTCAGAGATTTCCTTCCCTTAGATGTCTTGCTCCCCCTGAATCTAACATGAGATATTTGGAGAAGATAGGGAACAGAAAATCAGAGTAATAGAAAATGATCAACAGAGCTTGAGCTAAAGCAAGCAAACAAACATGTCTTTCCCCTTTTAAAGACATGTGACATCTCTCCTCTTGAACACCAAGCATCTGGGGTCATTGATGATATTACTTTCTCTCCCCCTGAGTATATTCTCCCCCTATAGGAAAGATTAAGCTTTGATGTGATCTCTCTCTCCCCCTTTGACATCAATTTCCAAGAAGGGTCTTCTGGTCATGTGATACAAATGGGTTGGACCTTGAGGCACAGAGCAAAGCAGCATGTCTAACATGATGCTGGTAGAGGACAAGAATCATTGAGTGGAGCTGGAGCAAATAGAAATCAGGAATAAGTGGCAAGTTGGCTTTACTGGGATGAAATCAGTGGCTCCGAGTTGTGTGCTTTGGTTGCACCGAAAGGTTTCGGTTAGACCGAAGAAAACAAATCGGTGTGACCGAGTTCATCAAAATGAAACTACTTGTCACCTCAGCTCACTAGACAGGTAGGATCTCACAAGGATTTGCAAGGAATTGACTGAGAGATTTGCAATGAATTGGATGGAGAAAATGCATAACAAATGAAAACAAAAGAAACTAAAAGTTCTAGATGAAGTTTTTTATTTTTATTTTTATTTTTTTTGAAAGGAGAAAGAAATATGCAAGGAACAAATGCAATAACACAGAAAAGAACACACAAGAGAACTTCATCTAGAGTTGGGCGGTGACAAGGTCACCTATGTTAGAGTATATTGACTTAGGAGTCAAGTGAGAGCACTTGATCATAGGTCATACTCATCGTTTAAGCTCAAAATGGGGTTACCATTTTTCGTTTAAGCCTTTTGATGTATTCACATCTTGTCGAGTTGCTTTGACTCATGACTTGTAGTAAAGCTTCTCTAAGATGGAATAACATACCTTGGGTGGTGGTGTTGATCTTGCTCATGTAGTTGAACTTGTGTGGGTTGCTCAAGGTTGATGTAGTTCATCAAGAGTTGGGAGCACCACTTGGAGTGTGAGTTCATCTACCTACATGGGTTAGTCTTGCAAGGAAGAGCACTTGTGTATCCAAAATGACTATCATGAAACTCAACATAGAATTTGTCAAAGGATATGTTTGAATGGTTTCGTGCTTCCTTGTCTTCAACCACCATTGTGTAGAGACTTGGTGATGTAGAGATTGCTCAAGATGTGAGTGAGTTGTAATCTCATAGGATTAGATTCAACCAGGTACCTACACGGGTTAGATAACATGCAAGGTGCAAATATATCCAAGACATATGAATAGCTTCATAAGAGAAATATCAAGGATTAGTCATAGGCTCATGCCTCGCATGTATCAAATGGAGTTCCTACTCCAAGTTTGAAGCATCAGTGATGTTCAATTCACCTCTTAACATGCAAAACACTTTCTCATCAAGTGGTTTAGTGAATATATCCGCCAATTGCTTATCGGTGCGAACATGCTTAAGGTTAATGTCCCCTTTGGCAACATGATCTCGAATGAAATGATGACGAACTTCAATATGCTTAGTTCGAGAGTGTTGCACGGGATTGTGAGCAATCTTAATAGCACTTTCATTGTCACATAGTAATGGAACATGTTTCACATATATCCCATAATCTTTAGGAGTTTGGGTCATCCAAAGTAATTGAGCACAACATGAACCAGCGGCAATGTATTTTGCTTCGGTGGTGGATAAGGATACCGAGTTTTGTTTCTTGGAAGACCAAGACACAAGAGATCTACCAAGGAATTGACAAGTACCCAAAGTGGACTTTCTATCAACCTTGTCTCCGGCAGAGTCCGAATCGGAATAGCCAACAAGATCAAAAGAGGACCTCTTAGGATACCAAATGCCAAAATTTGGTGTATGGATTAAGTATCTCACTATCCTTTTCACGGCCTTAAGATGACATTCCTTAGGAGAAGCTTGATATCATGCACACATGCACACACTTAGCATAATATCGGGAGGGGAGGCACATAGATGTAACAACGAACCAATCATAGAGTGATAAACCTTTTGATCAACCGGTTCACCAGCTTTGGTCAAATCAAGATGTCCACTAGTAGGCATAGGTGTAGGCATACCTTTGCATTCTTGAATATTGAACTTCTTGAATAAGTCTTTGGTGTACTTCGTTTGAGAAACAAATGTACCTTCCTTAGTTTGCTTGATTTGCAAACCGAGAAAGAATTTGGGTTCACTCATCATAGACATCTCAAACTTCTCCGACATTAGCTTTCCAAACTTTTCACTAAAATGAGGGTTAGTTGAACCAAATATGATATCATCAACATAAATTTGGCACACAAATAGTTCTCCATTAACCCTTTTAGTAAAAAGAGTAGAATCAATTTTACCAATTTCAAAGCCTTTTTCAGTAAGGAACTTGGTCAAGCATTTATACCATGCTCTAGGAGCTTGTTTAAGACCATAAAGGGATTTGTGAAGTTTGTAAACATGATTAGGTTTCTTAGGATTGACAAAGCCGGGAGGTTGCTTAACATAAACTTCCTCCTCAATTTTGCCATTTAGAAAAGCACTTTTAATGTCCATTTGGTACAAGGTGATATCATGGTGATTAGCATAAGCAAGTAAGATGCGAATGGACTCAAGTCTAGCAACGGGAGCATATGTCTCACCATAGTCCATACCTTCAACTTGTGTGTAGCCTTGGGCGACGAGACGTGCTTTGTTGCGAACCACTTGTCCATCTTCATCTTGCTTGTTGCGAAACACCCATTTGGTACCAATGATGTTGTGGTTGTTGTCGGGCTTCTCGACCAATGTCCATACTTGATTTCTCTCAAAGTTGTGTAGCTCTTCATGCATAGCGTTTATCCAATCCGGATCCTTCAATGCTTCTTCAACCTTCATAGGTTCAATTTTAGAAATGAATGAGTAATGTTCACAAAAGTTAGCTAAGCGAGTTCTAGAGTGAGTGATTCTCCCGGTTTGGATATCATTGTAGATTTGCTCGACGGGATGATCTTTGGCAATTCTTGCTTGAACTCGTGAAAGCTTTTGCTTGGGTCGGGGTGGAACATCCTCTTCATCTTGTTCCTCTTCTTCTTCTTGGCCTTCTTCATTGTTGACGTTGTTGTTCTCTTGTTGTGGTGGAGAAGGAGGTTGTTGATGTTCATCTTGGTGTACTTCCTCGTTTTCTTCATCTTGACGTGTCCCACTTGTGGATGCTTCCGTATCAACTCTTGGTTCACCTTGACGTGATGTAGAAGCTTCCACTTGGACAGACGAGGTACTCTCCTTCATTTCCGTTGGATGAATCTTGCCAATGGACAAGTCTTGAATTGCTTCCGAAGGGTCTTTGTCTCCTACCTCAATTGGCACTTTGAGCCGAATACTCGAAAGTATCCAACTTGGGGTTTGTTACTGGTGAGGAGCTCGTATGCCGTCTTGCCGAGTAGCTTGTGAAGACACAAGCGATTTGTTGCATGACAAGCTGTCTCAACCGCTTCCGCCCAAAAGTGTTTTGGCGTCTTGTACTCATCAAGCATCGTTCTTGCCATCTCGATAAGAGTCCAGTTCTTCCTCTCAACAACTCCATTTTGTTGAGGTGTGTACGTAGCCGAGAACTCGTGTGAAATCCCTTCCTCGTCAAGAAAGGTGTCCACATTTGCGTTCTTGAACTCCGTTCCATTGTCACTCCGAACCTTCTTGATCTTCACGTCAAACTGATTTTGGGCCTTCCTAGCAAAGTTTTTGAAGATCTTTTGGACCTGCGACTTGTCATCAAGAAAGAACACCCACGTAAATCTTGAAAAATCATCAACTATGACTAGACCAAATGAGTTACCACCGAGACTCTTGTATGCATTTGGACCAAAGAGATCCATGTGAAGTAGCTCGAGTGGTCTTCTTGTGGTCATGATGTTCTTCGCGCGGTGACTTCCTCCAACTTGTTTCCCTGCTTGACAAGCACTACAAAGTCTATCCTTGTCAAATACGACATCTTTTATTCCAAGGATATGATCACCTTTAATAAGCTTATCAAGATTTCGCATTCCAACATGACCTAGTCTTCTATGCCACAACCAGCCTTTAGAAGATTTAGCAATTAAGCAAGTTTTAGGTTGAGCCTTTTTAGTGAAATCAAGAATGTAAAGATCTCCTCTATGTATACCGGTAAAGACCATTTTATGATTGTCTCTATGAAACACTTGGCAATCTACTTCAGTGAATAAGGCATTGAAACCGAAATCCGCAAGTCTAGAAACTGAAAGTAAATTGTATCCAAGGGATTCAACAAGCATGACATTTTGTATGGAGCTATCGTGTGAGATGGCCACCTTACCAAGGCCAACCACCTTAACCTTTGAATTATCACCAAAGGTGACATATTTTCGAGGGCCGTCATTTTCAGCAAGCTCACGGAACATCTCTTCATCTCCGGTCATATGATCAGTACATCCACTATCAAGGACCCACTCCTTTCCTCCAGCCATGTAGCCACGAAGATTTGCCATAAGACCAAAATGTCTCATTGCATCATCAAGATCATAGTCACTATCATCACCTTCATCATAATATCCACGTTCAACATCATCTTGTGATTGATCAATTCCTAGAGAGGGTAATTCATTAGGTAAATGATCATCAAAGTGGTTACCTTTATGAATTCTTATAGCTTCGGATATGATATCACTAATGATTCCAACATTTCCTTTAGCATGCATGAGATTGGTAAGCTCAAATAGACAATCACCAAAAGTAGGATCACTAGAGTTCATCTTACTCAAGGCAATAGATTTATGGAGAATTTCGTCTAAATTTTTTAAGGAATAATCGGGAAATCGTTCCTCAAGAAATTTCCATATGGTGTAGGCACATTTGAGAGTAGGCAAACTAGCAATCAAATTTTTGGGTAATCCTCTAATGATGAGCTCAACAGTTCTAAGATTGCGAATCATGTCAATATCTTCATCTAGGGTAGGGTGCAAAGGATCAATATGAGGTGCACAAGGACTAGCAATGTACTTGTTCAAATGATATTCACTGAAAATCTCAAGCATTTCATTTTTCCACTCATGAAAATACTCTCCATCAAGAATGGGCACTCTATGTCTAAGACTCCTTAAAGTAGACACATCCATCTTCCTCCAAAGGTGTTTAAACCAAGGCAATGGAGACCAATGCTCTGATACCAATTGAGAGGATCGAGAAGAGATGTCTAGAGGGGGGATGATTAGACACTAAGTGCCAAAAGTTGCAGTTTTTAATATTCTTAAGTTTAGGTGGAGTTTAGGCACAAGTTTAATGAACACAATACGTATCAAGCAAGCATGCAATGAGTTTATGAGCAGCGAAAAGTAAAGCATGCAACTTGCAAGAATGTAAAGGGAAGGGTTTGGAGTATTCAAATGCAATTGGAGACACGGATGTTTTTGGCGTGGTTTAGATAGGTGGTGCTATCATACATCTATGTTGATGGAGACTTCAACCCACGGAGGCTAACGGTTGCGCGAGTCCACGGAGGGCTCCACCCACGAAAGGTCCACGAAGAAGCAACCTTGTCTATTCCATCATGGTCGTCGCCCACGAAGGACTTGCCTCACTAGCGGTAGATCTTCATGAAGTAGGCGATCTCCTTGCCCTTACAAACTCCTTGGTTCAACTCCACAATCTTGTCGGAGGCTCCCAAGTGACACCTAGCCAATCTAGGAGACACCACTCTCCAAGAAGTAACAAATGGTGTGTTGATGATGAACTCCTTGCTCTTGTGCTTCAAATGATAGTCTCCCCAACACTCAACTCTCTCACACAGGATTTGGACTTGGTGGAAAGAAGATTTGAGTGGAAAGCAACTTGGGGAAGGCTAGAGATCAAGATTCATATGGTAGGAATGGAATATCTTGAGCTCAACACAAGGGTAGGTGGTTCTCTCTCAGAAAATGTGTATTGGAAGTGAAGATCTGTTCTGATGGCTCTCTCCACGAATGAAGAGTGGGTGGAGGGGTATATATAGCCTCCACACAAAATCCAACCGTTACACACAATCTGCCAAACTCGGTGGGACCGAATCGTTAAACTCGGTCGGACCGATTCAGCAAACCTAGTGACCGTTAGGATTTTCAGTGGGACTGAGATGCAACTCGGTAGGACCGATATGGTTAGGGTTTGGGCATAACGTAATCTCGGTGTGACTGATTACACAAACTCGGTGAGACCGATTTTGGTAATAAGCTAACCAAGGGTTGGTCAGGCAAACTCGGTGAGACTGATTACACAAACTCGGTGGGACCGATTTTGGTAATGAGCTAACCAGAGGTTTTGCATTGTAATCTCAGTAGTACCGATTGCACAAACTTGGTGAGGCCGATTTTGGCAGTGAACATACACAATGAGATTACAACCCCATCTCGGTGAGACCGAGATCCCTATCGGTGAAACCGATTTGCTAGGGTTTGTGGCAGTGGCTATGACATGTGAAACTCGGTGGCGCCGGATAGAAAGAATCGGTGGGGCTGAGTTTGACTTTTGGTTTAGGTCATATGTGGATGTGGGAAGATAGCTGAGGGTTTTGGAGCATATCACTAAGCACATGAAGCAAGAGGCTCATTAAGCAACACCTCATCCCTCCTTAATAGTATTGGCTTTTCCTATGGACTCAATGTGATCTTGGATCACTAAAATAGAAAATGTAGAGTCTTGATCTTGAAGCTTGAGCCAATCCTTTGTCCTTAGCATCTTGAAGGGGTTCCACATCCTTTAGTCCATGCCACTCCATTGTTGAACTCATCTGAAACATACTAGGTAAAAGTGTTAGTCCAACAAGAAATATGTTGACATTAATTACCAAAACCACCCAGGGAGCACTTGCGCTTTCAAGCATGCATCTAGAGTATTAAGTTCATGAAAACAGAGTAACGCCTTAAGCAAGATGACATGATGTAGAGGGATAAATTCATGCAATATGATAAAAACCCCATCTTGTTATCCTCGATGGCAACAATACAATACGTGCCTTGCTGCCCCTACTGTCACTGGGAAAGGACACCGCAAGATTGAACCCAAAGCTAAGCACTTCTCCCATTGCAAGAAAGATCAATCTAGTAGGCCAAACCAAACTGATAATTCGAAGAGACTTGCAAAGATAACCAATCATACATAAAAGAATTCAGAGAAGATTCAAATATTGTTCATAGATAATCTTGATCATAAACCCACAATTCATCGGTCTCAACAAACACACCGCAAAAAGAAGATTACATCGAATAGATCTCCACGAGAGAGGGGGAGAACATTGTATTGAGATCCAAAAAGAGAGAAGAATCCATCTAGCTACTAACTATGGACCCGAAGGTCTGAAGTAAACTACTCACACTTCATCGGAGAGGCTATGGTGTTGATGTAGAAGCCCTCCGTGATGGATGCCCCCTCCGGCGGAGCTCTGGAACAGGCCCCAAGATGGGATCTCGTGGGTACAGAAGGTTGCGGCGGTGGAATTAGGATTTTGGCTCCGTATCTGATCGTTTCGGGGTACGTAGGTATATATAGGAGGAAGGAGTACATCGGTGGAGCAACAGGGGACCCACGAGGGTGGAGGGCGCGCCCCCCTACCTCGTGGCCTCCTCCTTTCTTTCTTGACGTAGGGTCCAAGTCTCCCGGATCATAATCTTCCTAAAAATCATGTTCCCGAAGGTTTCATTCCGTTTGGACTCTGTTTGATATTCCTTTTCTGCGAAACTCTGAAATAGGCAAAATCCAGCAATTCTCGGCCGGGTCTCCGGTTAATAGGTTAGTCCCAAAAATAATATAAAAGTGGACAATAAAGCCCAATAATGTCCAAAACAATATATAAAATAGCATGGAGCAATCAAAAATTATAGATACGTTGGAGATGTATCAAGCATCCCCAAGCTTAATTCCTGCTCGTCCTCGAGTAGGTCAATGATAAAAATAGAATTTTTGATGCGGAGTGCTACTTGGCATAGTTTTAATGTAATTCTTCTTAATTGGTATGAATATTCAGATCCGAAAGATTCAAGACAAAAGTTTAATATTGACATAAAAATAGTAATACTTCAAGCATACTAACAAAGCAATCATGTCTTCTCAAAATAACATGGCCAAAGAAAGTTATCCCTACAAAATCATATAGTCTGGCTATGCTCTATATTCACCACACAAAGTATTTAAATCATGCACCACCCCGATGACAAGCCAAGCAATTGTTTCATACTTTTGACATTCTCAAACTTTTTCAATCTTCACGCAATACATGAGCGTGAGCCATGGATATAGCACTATATGTGGAATAGAATGGTGGTTGTGGAGAAGACAAAAAGGGATAATATAGTCTCACATCAACTAGGCGTATCAACGGGCTATGGAGATGCCCATTAATAGATATCAATGTGAGTGAGTAGGGATTGCCATGCAACGGATGCACTAGAGCTATAAGTATATGAAAGCTCAACAAAAGAAACTAAGTGGGTGTGCATCCAACTCGCTTGCTCACGAAGACCTAGGGCATTTTGAGGAAGCCCATCATTGGAATATACAAGCCAAGTTCTATAATGAAAAATTCCCACTAGTATATGAAAGTGACAAAATGATAGACTCTCTATCATGAAGATCATGGTGCTACTTTGAAGCACAAGTGTGGTAAAAGGATAGTAACATTGTCCCTTCTCTCTTTTTCCCTCATTTTTTTATTTTTTTATTTGGGCCTTTTCTCTTTTTTTCTGGCCTCTTTTTTTTACTTTTCGTCCGGAGTCTCATCCCGACTTGTGGGGGAAACATAGTCTCCATCATCCTTTTCATCACTTGGGACAATGCTCTAAAAATGAAGATCGTCACACTTTTATTTTCTTACAACTCAACAATTACAAGTCGATACTTAGAACAAAATATGACTCTATATGAATGCCTCCGGCGGTGTACCGGGATATGCAATGAATCAAGAGTGACATGTATGAAAGAATTATGAATGGTGGCTTTGCCACAAATACGATGTCAACTACATGATCATGCTAAGCAATATGACAATGATGGAGCGTGTCATAATAAACGGAATGATGGAAAGTTGCATGGCAATATATCTTGGAATGGCAATGGAAATGCCATGATAGGTAGGTATGGTGGCTGTTTTGAGGAAGGTATATGGTGGGTGTATGATACCGGCAAAAAGTGCGCGGTATTAGAGAGGCTAGCAATGGTGGAAGGAATAAGAGTGTGTATAATCCATGGACTCAACATTAGTCATAAAGAACTCATATACTTATTGCAAAAATCTACAAGTTATCAAAGCAAAGTATTACGATCATGCTCCTAGGGGGATAGATTGGTAGGAAAATACCATCGCTCGTCCCCGATCGCCACTCATAAGGAAGACAATCAATAAATAAATCATGCTCCGACTTCATCACATAACGGTTCACCATACGTGCATGCTACGGGAATCAGAAACTCAAACACAAGTATTTCTCAAATTCACAACTACTCAACTAGCATGACTCTAATATCACCATCTTCATATCTCAAAACAATTATCAAGCATCAAACTTCTCATAGTATTCAACACACTCATAAGAAAGTTTTTACTATTCTTGAATACCAAGCATATTAAGATTATTTAAGCAAATTACCATGCTATTTAAGACTCTCAAAATAATCTAAGTGAAGCATGAGAGATCAATAGTTTCTAGAAAACAAATCCACCACCGTGCTCTAAAAGATATAAGTGAAGTACTAGAGCAAAACTATATAACTCAAAAGATATAAGCGAAGCACATAGAGTATTCTAACAAATTCCAAATCATGTATGGCTCTCTTAAAAGGTGTGTACAGCAAGGATGATTGTTTTAATCTAAAAAGAAAAGACTCAAATCATACAAGACGCTCCAAGCAAAACACATATCATGTGGTGAATAAAAATATAGCTCCAAGTAAAGTTACCGATGGAAGTAGACGAAAGAAGGGATGCCTTCCGGGGCATCCCCAAGCTTTGTCTTTTTGGCTTCATTAGATTATCTTGGAGGTGACATGGGAATCCCCAAGCTTAGGCTCTTGCCACTCCTTGTTCCATAATCCATCAAAAAAATTCACCCAAAACTTGAAAAGTTCACAACACAAAACTCAACAGAAATCTCGTGAGCTCCGTTAGCGAAAGAAAACAAAAGACCACTTCAAGGTACTGTAATGAACTCATTCTTTATTTATATTGGTGTTAAACCTACTGTATTCCAACTTCTCTATGGTTTATAAACTATTTTACTAGCCATAGATTCATCAAAATAAGCAAACAACACACGAAAAACAGAATCTGTCAAAAACAGAACAATCTGTAGTAATCTGTAACTAACGCAAACTTCTGGAAATCCAAAAAATCAGACAAAATATGAAGACCTAGGCAATTTTTTTATTGATCAGCAGCAATTGGAATCACTATTGTATCACGTTCTGGTAATTTTTAACAATTGTTTTCGTGAACAGAAAGTTTCTGGAAATTACAGCAAGATCAAATAACTATCATCCAAGAAGATCCTATAGGTTTAACTTGGCACAAAAACTAATTAAAACATAAAAACACATCTAACCAGAGGCTATATCAAAGGTTTATTCCTAGACAGCAGCAAAAGCAAAAAAAAAACTAAAAATAAAATTGGGTTGCCTCCCAACAAGCGCTATCATTTAACGCCCCTAGCTAGGTATAAAAGCAAGGATAGATCTATGTATTGCCATCTTTGGTAGGCAATTCTTCAATGAGACATATATAATCTTTAGAAAATTCTTTATTTTTAGTAATTATCAAACTTTTAGGCACAAGATCGAAAAATTCATCCGTAGCAAATGGTTCCTTAATGATGGCAAAAAGATTGGGATGAATACTTATAGATTTAAGATCCGCAGTTTCCTTACTAGAGGATTCACCCTTATTTTTAGGAACATACATAAGCTTGGCAAGTTTAGTATGAGGACTTGGAGTATTCTTTACGGAAGAAAAAGCGGTTCCCAAGTTGGTAATGATGCTCTCAAGTTTATCGATTCTAGTGGAATCTTGATTTATTCTCTCATTAACTATGGGTTCCTTCTCCTTAATATTTTTCAAAGTTACTCCTACCTTACATCCATATTGTGTAATTTGGTTGTGGATCTTTTTATCTAGATTTTCAATTAACTCTACGGTAGCAACTTTATTTTCAATAATTTCAAGTCTTTGCATTATATGCTCCAAAGTTAATATAGTTCCATTAACCAAAAGAGGGGGTGAGCCAAACAAATCTATCATAGCATTATAAGAATCAAAAGTGTTGCTACCCAAGAAATTCCCTCCGGAAATGGTATCAAGGATATATCTATACCAAGGATTAGCACCTACATAAAAATTGCGGGGAAGAACGGAAGTAGATTGCTTCCTGGTATATATATTTTGAGCATTGCAAATTCTATACCAAGCGTCTTTTAAATTTTCTCCCTCCCTTTGCTTAAAATTAAGAACTACATTCTCGGGAGACAACGAAGAAGATAGAAGACTAGCCATAACGGCAAGCAAACGAGAAAAAGGCAAAAGGAAGAGAGAGTGCGAATAAAACGGCAAGGGTGAAGTGGGGGAGAGGAAAACGAGAGGCAAAAGGCAAATAATGTAATGTGGGAGATAAGGGATTTGTGATGGGTACTTGGTATGTTGACTTTTGCGTAGACTCCCCGGCAACGGTGCTAGAAATCTTCTCTGCTACCTCTTGAGCACTGCTTTGGATTTCCTTGAAGAGGAAAGGGTGATGCACCAAAGTAGCGTAAGTATTTCCCTCAATTTTTTGATAACCAAGGTATCAATCCAGTAGGAGGCTACGTGCGAGTCCCTCGTACCTACACAAAGCAAATAACTCCTCGCAACCAATGCGATAAGGGGTTGTCAATCCCTTCACGGTCACTTACGAGAGTGAGATCTGATAGATATGATAGGATAATATTTTTGGTATTTTTGTGATAGAGATGCAAAGTAAAATAAAAGCAAAGTAAAAAGCAAAGGAAATAACTAAGTATTGGAAGATTAATATGATGAAGATAGACCCGGGGGCCATAGGTTTCACTAGTGGCTTCTCTCAAGAGCATAAGTATTTTACGGTGGGTGAACGAATTACTGTTGAGCAATTGACAGAATTGAGCATAGTTATGAGAATATCTAGGTATGATCACGTATATAGGCATCACGTCCGAGACAAGTAGACCGACTCCTGCCTGCATCTACTACTATCACTCCACTCATCTACCACTATCCAGCATGCATCTAGAGTATTAAGTTCATGAAAACAGAGTAACACCTTAAGCAAGATGACATGATGTAGAGGGATAAATTCATGCAATATGATAAAAACCCCATCTTGTTATCCTGGATGGCAACAATAAATGCGTGCCTTGCTGCCCCTACTGTCACTAGGAAAGGACACCACAAGATTGAACCCAAAGCTAAGAACTTCTCCCATTGCAAGAAAGACCAATCTAGTAGGCCAAACCAAACTGATAATTCGAAGAGACTTGCAAAGATAACCAATCATACATAAAAGAATTCAGAGAAGATTCAAATATTGTTCATAGATAATCTTGATCATAAACCCACAATTCATCGATCTCAACAAACACACCGCAAAAACAAGATTACATCGAATAGATCTCCACGAGAGAGGGGGAGAACATTGTATTGAGATCCAAAAAGAGAGAAGAAGCCATCTAGCTACTAACTATGGACCCGAAGGTCTGAAGTAAACTACTCACACTTCATCGGAGAGGCTATGGTGTTGATGTAGAAGCCCTCCATGAAGGATGCCCCCTCCGGCAGAGCTCCGGAATAGACCCCAAGATGGGATCTCGTGGGTACAGAAGGTTGCGGCGGTGGAATTAGGTTTTTGGCTCCGTATCTGATCGTTTCGGGCTACGTAGGTATATATAGGAAAAAGGAGTACGTCGGTGGAGCAACAGGGGGCCCACGAGGATGGAAGTCGCGCCCTGGGGGGGTGGGCGCGCCCCCCTACCTTGTGGACTCCTCCTTTCTTTCTTGATGTAGGGTCCAAGTCTCCCAGATCATATTCTTCCTAAAAATCACGTTCCTGAAGGTTTCATTCCGTTTGGACTCCGTTTGATATTCCTTTTCTGTGAAACTCTGAAATAGGCAAAAAACAGCAATTCTGGGCTGGGCCTCCGGTTAATAGGTTAGTCCCAAAAATAATATAAAAGTGGATAATAAAGCCCAATAATGTCCAAAACAGTATATAAAATAGCATGGAGCAATCAAAAATTATAGATACGTTGGAGACGTATCAGTGGTGCCTGACAATGACCTCGCGCCGGTGGTGGCGACATCGATCCCACAGCTGGGCGACATGACCACGCCAATTGTGGTAGAAGACTACATCCCACTGCGTCCACCACCTCGCCGCTCTTGGCGCATCAGGCTGAGGAAGGAGAAGGAGAAGAACAATGAGAACTGAACTATGTCAGGTATGTCAGATCTCCAAAATGATATATATATAGTTAGCTCTAATATGCTTAGTTACCTATGTTAGCTCTAATATGCTTAGTTACATATGTTAGCTCTAATATGCTAAGTTATCTCTACTATGCTTAGTTTCCTATAGGTTAGCTCCCAAATTACTTATGTTAGCACAAAATGACCAAGTTTACATAATAAGCTTATAGTCTTCTTCTTCTTCTTCTTCTTCTTCTTCTTCTTCTTCTTCTTCTTCTTCTTCTTCTTCTTCTTCTTCTTCTTCTTCTTCTTCTTCTTTTTCTTCTTCTTCTTCTCCAAAATGACATAAGTTAGCTACAAGTTAGCTCTAATATGCTTAGTTCACTCAAAGATGGCATAATTAGCTAGGTTGGATCCATTTTACCTAAGTTGGCTCTAATATGCTAAGTTACCTCTAATATGCTTAGTTTCCTATAGGTTAACTCCAAAATTACTTATGTTAGCACAAAATGACCAAGTTTACATAATAAGCTTAATTATAGTCTTCTTCTTATTATTATTATTCTAGTCTTCTTCTTCTTCATTTTCTTCTAGGTTAGCTCCATTTTACTTAAGTATGCTTACTTCTTATAGTCTTCTTCTTCTTCTTCATTTTCTTCTTCTTTTTCTAACATCTTGTTTATCATTTTGCAGACTTGATTTAATTCACGGAAGCTTGCATGGATGGAGTGCTTCTTTTCCATTTGTGCTTTTATTTTGTATCAATGAACTTGCATGGTTGGAACTTGTTATATGGATGGATGGATAACGGTGTTGGATGAACAATGTGAAACTTTTGTAATATGTAAGGATGGAACTATATATGTGTTGGTTATGTATGTATATATGATGAAACTTGTGTGTTGGATATGCTTGTTGTGTATATATGTGAATTGTTGTGTATATCTGCGTATATCTATGAATTGCTATCAAATTGAATGAATTAAATTAAAAACAGGGTTATATAGGCTCTTTGCCGTCAGCTAGCTGACGGCAAACATGCCACGTGGCAGCTACCTGTGCTTCCTGGGACTGCCATGTTTGAGCACTTTGCCGTCTGCCAGCGGACGGCAAAGACCTTAGCCTCTTTGTCGTCCGCTGGCTGACGGCAAAGCACGCCGTTAACCCCTAACGGCTCTCACACCACCTCACTGCCGTCCACGATCTTTGCCGTCTGCTGGCCACAAACGGTGGACGACACAATCCTTTGCCGTCCATTTCCAGGAAGCGGACGGCAAAGAAGGCCTTTGCTGGCACGTGTTTGGACGGACAATTTGCCGTCTGCTGGCAGACGGCAAAGAACTTTGCCGTCAGTGATCCATGCCTTTGCCGTCTGCCATGGCGGACGGCAAAGAAGCTGATTCCAGTAGTGATAGAGGGGGGAAGAGTTGGTGATGACGGCGGTGAAGTTGTTAGTGTAGATTGAGGTGACGATGATGGCCCCGGCGGCGTTCCAGCGCCACCGGAAGCGAGGGGGAGAGAGCCCCCCTCTTTCTTCTTCTTCCTTGACCTTCTCCCTAGGTGGGAGAAGGGTTCTCCCTCTGGTCCTTGGTGTCCATGGTGTGGGAGGGGCGAGAGGCCCTCCGAGATTGGGCATGTCTCTCTGTGTCTCTCTGTTTCTGCGCTCCCAGATCTGGCCTTTCACTGTTTCTTATATTCCTGAAGATCCGTAACTCCGATTGGATTGAAATTTGAACACAATTTTTATCCAAATATTAGCTTTCTTGCGGCGAAAGAAGGGCAACAACCGCCTTACAAGGTGTCCACGAGGGTCAGGGGCGCGCCTGCCCCCCTGGGGCGCGTCCCCCTGCCTCGTTCCCCCCTCGAGCATTGTCTCGCGTTGATTCCACTTCCCAAAATTCACATATATTCCAAACAAAATCTCCGTTAGTTTTTATCCCGTTTGGACTCCGTTTGATATGGATTTTTTGCGAAACAAAAAACATGCAACAAACAGGAACTGGCACTAGGCACTGGATCGATATGTTAGTCCCAAAAATAGTATAAAAAGTTGCGAAAAGAAAGTAAAACTTGTAGAATATTGGCATGGAACAATAAAAAATTATAGATACGATGGAGACGTATCAGTGGTCTTGTTGACCATCAACACTTGATGCTCCTTCTTGATTTCTACCTCCGCAGCTTTTAGCATCGCGAAGAGCTCGGGGATTGTCTTATCCATCCCTTGCATATTATATTTCATCACAAAGCTTTTGTAGCTTGGTGGCAGTGATTTAAGAACTCTATCACTGACACTATAAACCGGAAGATTAACTCCTAGCTGAGTCAAGTGATTATGATACCCAGACATTTTGAGTATATGTTCACTGACAGAACTATTCTCCTCCATCTTACAGCTATAGAACTTATTGGAGACTTCATATCTCTCAATCCGGGCATTTGCTTGAAATATTAACTTCAACTCCTGGAACATCTCATATGCTCCATGACATTCAAAACGTCATCCCGGTTCTAAGCCGTAAAGGATGGCACACTGAACCATCGAGTAGTCGTCAGCTTTGCTCTGCCAGACGTTCATAACATCCGGTGTTGCTCCTGCAGCAGGTTTGGTACCTAGCGGTGCTTCCAGGACATAATTCCTGTGCAGTAATGAGGATAATCCTCAAGTTATGGACCCAGTCCGTGTAATTTCTACCATCATCTTTCAACTTAGCTTTCTCTAGGAACGCATTAAAATTCAATGGAACAACAGCACGGGTCATTTATCTACAACAACATAGACATGCAAAATACTATCAGGTACTAGTTCATGATAAATTAAAGTTCAATAAATCATATTACTTAAGAACTCCCACTTAGATAGGCATCCCTCTAATCATCTAAGTGATCACGTGATCCAAATCAACTAAACCATGTCCGATCATCACGTGAGATGGAGTAGTTTTCAATGGTGAACATCACTATGTTGATCATATCTACTATATGATTCACGCTCGACCTTTCGGTATCAGTGTTTCGATGCCATATCTGCATATGCTAGGCTTGTCAAGTTTAACCCGAGTATTCTGCGTGTGCAAAACTGGCTTGCACCCATTGTATGTGAACGTAGAGCTTATCACACCCGATCATCACGTGATGTCTCGGCACGACGAACTGTCGCAACGGTGCATACTCGGGGAGAACACTTATGCCTTGAAATTTAGTGAGAGATCATCTTATAATGCTATCGCCGAACTAAGCAAAATAAGATGCATAAAGGATAAGCATCACATGCAATCAATATAAGTGATATGATATGGCCATCATCATCTTGTGCCTTTGATCTCCATCTCCAAAGCACCGTCATGATCACCATCGTCACCGGCTTGACACCTTGATCTCCATCGAAGCATCGTTGTCGCCTTGCCAACTATTGCTTCTACGACTATCGCTACCGCTTAGTGATAAAGTAAAGCAATTACATGGCGATTGCATTGCATACAACAAAGCGACAACCATATGGCTCCTGCCAGTTGCCGATAACTCTGTTACAAAACATGATCATCTCATACAACAATTTATATCAGCACGTCTTGACCATATCACATCACAACATGCCCAGCAAAAACAAGTTAGACGTCCTCTACTTTGTTGTTGCAAGTTTTACGTGGCTGCTACGAGATTTAAGCAAGAACCGTTCTTACCTACGCATCAAAACCACAACGATTTTTCGTCAACTGTGTTGTTTTAAGCTTTAACAATGACCAGGCGTAGTCAAACTCGATTCAACTAAAGTTGGAGAAACAAACACCCACTAGCCACCTATGTGCGAAGCACGGCGGTAGAACCAGTCTCATGAACGCAGTCATGTAATGTCAGTCTGGGCCGCTTCATCCAACAATACCGCCGAATCAAAGTATGACATGCTGGTAAGCAGTATGACTATTATCGCCCACAACTCTTTGTGTTCTACTCGCGCATATAACATCTACGCATAGACCTGGCTCGGATGCCACTGTTGGGGAACGTAGTATTTCAAAAAAATTACCTACGATCACGTAAGATCTATCTAGGAGAAGCATAGCAATGAGCAGGAAGAGTGTGTACACGTACCCTTGTAGATCGAAGGCAGAAGCGTTTAGTAACGCGGTTGATGTAGTCGAACGTCTTCGCGCTCCGACCTATCCAAGTACCGAACGCACAACACCTCCGTGATTTGCACACGTTCAGCTCGGTGACGTCCCTCGAACTCTTGATCCAGTTGAGGCCGAGGGAGAGTTTCGTCAGCACGACGGCGTGGTGAATGTGATGATGAAGTTACCGACGCAGGGCTTCGCCTAAGCACTACGACGATATGACCGAGGTGTGTAACTGTGGAGGGGGGCACCGCATACGGCTACAATTGTCTGTTGTGCTATTTGGGTGCCCCCTGGCCACGTATATAAAGGAGGGAGGAAGAGGAGGCCGGCCTAGGAGGGGCGCGCCTATAGGGGGAGTCCAACTAGGATTCCCAATCCTAGTTGGAGTCCCCTTCCTTTTCCAAGAGGGGAGAGAGGGAAGTAGTAGGAGAGGGAGAAGGAAAGAGAGGGGGCGCCGCCCCCTCCCTAGTCCAATTCGTACTTGCCATGGGGTGCGTGCGGCCACCCCTTGAGGCCCTTCTCTCCTTTCGCGTATGGCCCATTAAGGCCCACTACTTCCCCCGGCGAATTCCCGTAACTCTCCGGTACTCCGAAAAATACCTGAATCAGTCGGAACATTTCCGATGTCCGAATATAGCCTTCTAATATATTGATATTTACATCTCGACCATTTCAAGACTCCTCGTCATGTCCGTGATCTCATCTGGGACTCCGAACAACCTTTGGTACATCAAATCACATAACTCGTAATACAAATCATCATCGAATGTTAAGTGTGCGGACCCTACAGGTCCGAGAACTATGTAGACATGACCGAGACTAGACCTGGCCATGGGAAACTCGGCCCGGTCGGCCCGGCCCGACCTTGTCCACTGGCCGGGCTTGGGCCTAGATTTCAAGCCCGATAGCCGGGCCGGGCCTGGGCCCGTCAAATTCACGCATTAACGAAGAGGCCCGGCGGGCTTTTGGAATCATGGGCTGGGCTCGGGCCTGGATATTTTGCACCAGGCTTTGTTAGGCCCGGCCCGACAGATGGCCAGGTATAACCGAGACACATCTCCTGTCAATAACCAATAGCGGAACCTGGATGCTCATATTAGCTCCTACATATTCTACAAAGATCTTTATTAGTCAAACCGCATAACAACATACGTTGTTCTCTTTGTCATCATTATGTTACTTGCCCGAGATTCAATCGTTAGTATCATCATACCTAGTTCAATCTCATTACCGTCAAGTCTCTTTACTCGTTCCGTAATGCATCATCCCGCAACTAACTCATTAGTCACATTGCTTGCAAGGCTTATAGTGATGTGCATTACCGAGAGGGCCTAGAGATACCTCACCGACAATCGGAGTGACAAATCCTAATCTTGATCTATGCCAAATCAACAAACACCATCGGAGACACCTGTAGAGCATCTTTATAATCACCCAGTTATGTTGTGACGTTTGATAGCACACTAAGTGTTCCTGCGGTATTCGGGAGTTGCATAATCTCATAGTCATAGGAACATGTATAAGTCATGAAGAAAGCAATAGCAATAAAATAAACGATCATAGTGCTAAGCTAACGGATGGGTCTTGTCCATCACATCATTCTCTAATGATGTGATCTCGTTCATCAAATGACAACACGTGTCTATGGCTACGAAACTTAACCATCTTTGATTAACGAGCTAGTCTAGTAGAGGCATACTAGGGACACTCTGTTTGTCTATGTATTCACACATGTACTAAGTTTCCGGTAAATACAATTCTAGCATGAATAATAAACATTTATCATGATATAAGGAAATATAAATAACAACTTTATTATTGCCTCTAGGGCATATTTCCTTCAGATCACCCAAGAACAATATGAAGATGCATAATGGGTTTGGATCAATGATCGTTACCGACTCCGGGAGTGCAGCGGAAGTAGACAAGTCGGTGTAGATCATACTTAGAGTCCCCCGAACGCCGCCGACGATCCCACAAATCGCCCTCGGACGATCTGAAAGTGCGTTATATCGACTAGAGGGGGGTGAATAGGCGATTTTTATGAAATTCTTCACTAAGGAATTTGCTAGTGAGGAAATTCCTTAGCGAAGAACTACTAGCAGCGGAATAAGTACTCAGAGGTAAACATAGCAGATTACATGCATGGTCATCATGATGAAATGAAGACAAACACAGAGTACAAAAAGCGTAAACACATGATAGCACAAGATGAAGACAAACAGACTGAAGAAATTGAACTGAGGAAATTGAGAAAGTCTTCAGTCAAAGTCTTCAAACACAGATATGAACAAACACACAACACAGTAATGAGGAAATGAAAGTGTTGAGGAAATAGAACCAGTAAGCTTGGTGAAGACAATGATTTGGTAGACCAGTTCCAACTGCTGTCTCACACTACAACAGGAACCCCCCTTTAGCAACGCATCGATGCGTTGTCCTATGTCCCTATATGCGTTGCTACGGCCTACACCAACGGATTTATATGCGTTGTCGTTGGTGGCGTTGCTAGGGTCTATGACAACGTATATACATGCGTTGGTAAACGGCGTGTAGAAGCGTTGTAAGAGAGCAACGTATAAAGCTAGAGCGCAACAACGCTTCACATGCGTTGTAAAGGTCATTTAAATGACTAGATGCTTTGGTAGGTCGCATGAACGATTTATGGTATTTCCAGAATTAGTAGATCAACGGTGATCGTGCATAGGAGACACAAATACAATGAACAAAAATTTCTCATATATTAAATCAAAATGTTGCATTACAAAGAACATGATCCAAAGTTTACAAGATGTTAAACTATCTAGTATGGAGAAGTAGGTTGTTCTCGACCTTGCATCAACTTATCAGCCATTAAAAATGATGTTTGAAACTTTGACCATGAAAATGGCATTCTAATTATCTAAGTAGCATCCTCATTCTCGACCTTGCACAACATCTGAGCCATGCATCATCAGTTTATCTTGCAATCTACAGTAGCAAAAAAGCAAAGAAATGGGATGAGTAACTTACGGTAAAGAAAACAAAGTTATCAGGACACTAAAATGTAAAGGAGGAGCACCTTGGAAAGGTAGATGGCCATGACATCAGCAGCTCTGTACACATAATAGGCGAGTACTAGTCTACAGCTGACAAATATTTTTATCATTATTTTCTTATGAAGAAACCTGGTACATGTCAGCTGAGTTAACATAAACCATAATGAGAACATGGAGTACTAAGTAAGAAAAAGGTACCTCTCTTGAATGAAATAATTTTCTAACATACCACATATCCTTTGTTTGCTAAGAAAGATCTGCAGTTCTATGGAAAATACAAACAGATGCAAGCTTTCAACAATTCAAAAATACTTCCATAATGCAATTTTATGTTTCCCAAATTCAAATTTTAAATATAGGAAAATTAGTGTGTTGTAATAATTTTCACCTTACCTTTAAGTTAGAGTTTTCTTATAAACTTTATTTCATTTGTGTGTCGTTGACCTCACAGTGTCTTTTAAGCAACTTAACATCCTGCTAAGAAAATTAAAAATAAAATCTAAATCTAAATTTCCTACTGACTGATAACTGACTAATAATATTGCCATTTGTTCACGCTTTTCTACAGTGTACTGCTATTTTTGAGAAAAATAAAAAAATGCTTTCATGTACGCATTCAACGGCACCTCACGTGAGTAAATTACTACTGTAGCGCTCACTTCTACGTACTTCTAGTATGTACTGGAGTAGGAGTACTACCTTGTCTAACATGGTCGGTTCACAAGCTAGCTCCTCAAGTGAAAATTCTGGAGCAAAGTCAGGTCAGATGCATGGCAGGAGAATGGCCCCGCACAGCGAATCCAGGGAATATTGATCATCGGATTGCAAGACCTAACGGCACACAAAATGCCACGTTTCCTCATATTTGAACCAATTAATTACGAACGTCCGATGGCAAAGATCGGCTTATATGTCATATTACTCATACACAATATAGTAGTATAGTTTTTTAGTGTTCCAGACTATTTTTCTATTAAAAAGACCAAAATGTAGAAGTGGGAAGTGCATATACTCGCAAAATCAGCATCGGCACTCTGTACATGAATAAAAATAATACACTAGCGAAAGGGTCATTACCCTGCTATGAAGTGGAAACACAGAAACTTCGAGACTTGACATTATCTTGTAAACTGATGGCATTCTATTTCTCTTAAAATCCCCACATCTTCAGTTCTGAATTTACACGACTTAACATAAAAACTGCATAAACCACACATGCTCATTTATTAAATTAACAAAGTTCTATAATTAGGCTAAATCGAGCAACTCAAATATTTACTCTGTAGAGGATATGTCAAAGAACCATAGGACAATCATGCAGTGGTCTCCTCTTTCTGCAGAAGCTTCCCCAGCTATATATGTCATGATCGTTCCCTGAAGATAAATACACTTGTCACTATAAAAAGTTATACTGTAAACAATCAGCCAGGGGAAAGAAAATAAGATGGGTTATTAATATCACAATACGAATACATACATGTTGAAAACAACAAACCTTTGTGTGCCGCTGAAATTAAGAAGTATCAAATAACAGGAATATTATGGAGTGATGCTTGTGGGGCTTATTCCTTTAGTACGAGGTGTGACAATGAAAAAAGTAAGGATTCATATAATAAAGACTAATAAGGGGAGTTGTTTACTGTTCTCAAAGTAATCATGATGCCATAGATCGATACTAGTGCTTACCTGTTCCTCTAGTGTATCTTCCTAGTACAAACTTCATCGAGTGTATCTTCAAGGATCTTGTAAGCAATGCTCTTTGGTACTTTTTCATGATATTAATATATTAATATATTCCCTTTGTCGAAAAAAATGGTCAGAGCTAAGATATATCTGAGATAATATGACAACTCATTGAAAAAGTGTGTGATGACAAATTTCACTTTCTAATAATTATAATTACCTAACTGCTAGCAGCAAGAATATCAAAAACATAATGCATCATAACAAACAATGTTTTTAGAAAAAGAGGATGCAAATATTTTCTGAAATTAACACACATAGACACAGTTGCATATATCTAATATCTAAATCAATAATGCTGACTAGCAACAGCTTGCGCATGGTGAACTAGAATAGGAAATAGGGAATTAACAGAGGTAAACCAAAACTGAATTAAATAATTAACATGCCTAGAAAGGAGTAGCGGCCGCTTGGCTTCCCGTGATCTACAACACCATGGGGGACAACCTAGTGCAGATGTTGTACTACTGATAGGACAGATGGCCCAGAACCAGAGGATCCAAAAAGGAAAATGGATGTGTCACTACGCCAGTGCCTGCGGTGGTGGATCAGGTGAGATTGATGGAGGGGATGAGGTGGTGGCAGAGGAAGAAAAAAAGAGGATTCTAGCACGTACGAAGATGTGGTGGCGGAGGCGGCGGGCAATCTCGTACGTGAACTGGTGCTCGAGCTGGGCGGCATCCTACTCGGGCTCGCTAGCCATATCTATGGCGATGTCGCGAACGGCGTACCGGCCGGAGAAGACGCGGCTGTGCCGCTCCGACGCGAACCTGGCGCAGATCTGCAACTTTGACAGGTCGGTTCTGAAGAGCTGTAGAACTTTGACAAATCCGCCGCCCCAGATAATACCACCACCAGGTAGTTGGACCATGACACCGCCCTTTGTAGTACCCCAGCGACAACGGCCCCGCCAATTTCTTTAGAAGATATCTGCCCGTGGGTGGAGATGTGGAAGAAAAACTAGCTGCGAATAATTGTGAAGATAGAGAGGAAGACGAGGAGGAGGTGGATATGGGGAGGAAGTTAGGTTTTTTTTAGGGAAACGGGAGGAGGTTAGCTATTCGTGGGGAGGTGGGAGGGGTTGAGCCCGTAGCCCACTAACACATGTTGTCTCACCGTTGCTAGATATGCGTTGCCATATGTATGTTTTTGTTGTAGTGTCAGTTGTACATCTGGTTGGAGCGCCTGAGTATTTAAACTCGAGGACACCTAGTCCCGGACACACAGTCCTCACCGTATTCTCCTTGAGCTAAGGACACACAGTCCTCGCCCAATCACTCATGGTAAGTCTTCAGGTGACTTCCAAACCTTCACAGACTTGGTCACTCGGCGATCCACAATTCCTCTTGGATGCTCTAGACCTTGACGCCTAACCGTCTGGAAGAAGCACAGTCTTCAAAGGTAACAAGTGTCGGATCCACACAGGATCAATCTCTTCAATGATGCTCAATCACTTTGGGTTTGTAGGTGTTTGGGTTTGGGTTTGGATTTTCCTCACTTGATGATTTTCGCTCAAAGTCCTCGGAGGATGGGTTGCCCTCAAATGACAAGTGTCAAGTTCTCTCGGAGCAGCCAACCAGCTAGTGGTTGTAGGGGGCGGCTATTTATAGCCTAGGGAGCAGCCCGACATGATAAGACATAAATGCCCTTCAATGATATGACCGTTATGTGGATAAGATATTTTGGGACAGCTGGCGCGTAGCACAGCAACGGTCGGAAATTTGAGGTTCAAATTCCTCAAGGCTATCATGTTCCTCACTGTGTAGGCAATTCGCACTGGCGAATTCCTAACTCCTCAGTCAGAGCAAAGTCCTTAGTGACCAGAAGAATTGCGTCTCTATCACTGAAGAAATTGACTGAACTGTATGAGATTTCCAATGGCTTCACTCGAAGGGATTGGTAGGTGTAGGATTTGAGTTGAGCATCACATGGAAATTTTCTCCTTAGTATTTCCTTGACCCCCTTTAACAGTACGGTGTTTCCTATGACTCAAGAAAGAAGAAATGAAACTATGTAAACAAAAGTCTTCACGCTTCATGTTCCTCGAATGAATACCAAGTCTTCAAGGTTACACCAATTTCTTCACTTTCAAAGTGTTCAGAAAGTCTTCAGTATATCAAAGTCTTCAGTCGAAGAACTTCATTTTTAGGGGTCGACTTTCTCTGTAAATATCAAACTCCTCATAGACTTATAGACCTGTGTACACTCATAAACTCATTAGATCCTTAACCTATAAGTCTTCAATACACCAAAATCACTAAGGGGCACTAGATGCACTTACAATCTCCCCCTTTTTGGTGATTGATGACAACATAGGTTAAGTTTTCAACGGGGATAAATATATGAAGTGTAAAAACTGATATTGAGGAATTTGATTGCAAGATATAGAAGAACTCCCCCTGAAGATGTGCATAGTGAGGAATTTGCTTTTGAAGCAATGCACACTTGAAGAGTTGAATCATGGATATCTCCCCCTATATCTTGTAATTCATACACGCATTTGATATATAATATGAAGAATTTGAAATGCATGATGAAATATGGTGCCTGATGTAAATCAGCATGCGTGCGATAATATTAATGAGGAATAAGCATGCAGAATAGCGCATCAAAAGTATCAGAGAATAGTGCAACAAAAGCATCAGCGCACCATCGGGTTTAAGATTACAACTCGATCCAATAAAAGTTTCGGAAGAACAAGAGTTGTAACTTAGAAAAAAACACCCATTATTATAGACCCGCTTGAAGACTAACTCAGATTTCTCCCCCTTTGTCATCAAATGACCAAAATGATCGAAACTGAGGACTAACGCCCCTAAAGTTATTCAAGTTGATGAAGGAGCGCCAGTGTTGTTGGGGTCGGTTGTTGAAGTAGGGCCTGCCGCAGTGTTGTCCAAGTCTTCATTTTCATCAGTGTCGCGTGATGAAGAATATGAACTGGCCACCAAAGAAGGAACTGGGACCTTATTGTATTTCTTCGGAGGAGGTGCAGACCAGGCAAATTCTTCATTGAGACCCATTTTCTTTAGATCATCAACGTTGTAGACTTGAGATAGAACAGCCCAGGTGCGGTTGAGGGTTTCATGAAGGTAGTAGTGGTTTTTCTTCACTGCATTGTGTGTTGAAGTCATGTTGTGAAGAATTGAACCAAACTGACGCTTGACCCATTTGTGATTGTGATCAACCTTTTGATGAAGACTGAGGAGTAACTCACGATCAGTCATCACCCTGGGTGTTGTGGCTTGAGGATTTGGCTTGGCAGTGTTGGCGGCAGAGTCATGTGTGGCAGAGTCATCATTGGTGGAATAAGAAACAGCCTTGCGAAATTGACCATCCAATGGACGAATGCCTTCATCTATCACAGCGGTAGCCTTGCCCTTTTCTTCAGCTGAGGAAAATGTCCTTTTGAGGACTTCAATGGGAGGCAAGTAGCTGCAGTGGTTGAGAGTTTCAGCTTTGTAGTTGAGTGAAGACCTTGTCCTGATGAATCTCATAATCCAAGGTGCATAAGGCTTCAGCTCAAATGGCGACATAGCGATATTTGCCAAAGTCCTCATGAAGAAATCATGAAAGTTGACAGGAACGCCGTGACAGATGTTGAACAGCATGTTCTTCATGATGCCAACGACTTCTTCATCACTTGAGTCGTGGCCTTTGATGGGACTCATTGTCTTCGTCATAATCCCATAGACAGTCCTAGGCACATACAACAATTCCTTGACGAGGAAAGTGGTTCGAGGGGCCTGCCCTGGCTTCAAAGGCTTCATCAGCACTTGCATATAGTGATTTGAAAGCTCAGGTTCGTTGTAAATACAACGTGCATCTTCAGTGGGTGGAATCAGAGGAAGGGCACGAAGCAATTCAGATGCTGGTGCCTTGTAATGTGTGTTCTCAGTCATCCAGTCCAGAACCCATGAATTGACATCTTCAGAGTTGCCGGTGATGTGCAATGTTGCATAGAACTGAAGAATGAGTTCTTCATTCCAATCGCATATGTCAGTGCAGAAATTGAGCAGTCCAGCGTCGTGAAGAACACTGAGGACTGGCGTGAAGCACGACATGGACTCCATATCCACATGAGGAATATGTGCATGGTCCAAGACTTTGTCCTTGTTGAAAAGCACTGAGGAATAGAAATTTGCTAGACTTGCTGTCCAGAAACGCCTCTTCCTTATGCGAGCAGAGTCATAAGGGTTGTATTCAGTGAAGAACACGTGCTCGCCAAAGAAGTCTTCAGCCTTGAAATTTTGTTTCCTTGAGAACGGATCCTTTGGCTTGGGCAGAGGAGTGTCAGTGAGTTGCATCACTACCTTAGGAATCACGATCTCAGTTTCTTCAGGCTGGGGAATTTCTGGTTCCTCCTCAGGTGCAGTCACCTTTTCAGCTTCAGTAGCAGTTTCTTCAGCACTAGTGGCTGGAATTTCTTCATTCACAGATGCAGTGGGATGAGTTTCTTCAGAGCCCATTTGAACAGTTTGTGCAGGGGAGTGAGGAATTTGCTGCAGTGGGGTGAAGAGTGGGGAATTGGGATGCTGACTTTCCCAAAAGTCGTCATTCATCACTGGAGTTGTGCTTCCAATATCCACATCTTCATCATCAATTTCTTCAACTCCAGCCTCTTCAGCATCAAACTGAGGCATTGGTGATGAGACCATTGGGGTTGAAGGGATTGAATCCACTTCAATTTCTTCATCAATCCGCTCTGAGGAAGCAGCAGATTGAGTTTCTTCATCTGATCCACTTGGGATCTCATAGTCTTCACCAAAAGGAACAAGGTCCTTTGATGGCATGGATGACATAGGAACAGCATCAATGGGATTTGCAAACGAGCTGGTCGTTGGCTTCATCTTCTTGGGAGCTGAAGATTCTGAAGCATTTGATTCTTTCCTTTTCTTCACTGCAGCTCGCTCTGCAGCCTTGGTTTTCTTCACATCCAAAGCAGATGGAAGGATAGGAGTTGGTGTAGGCGCAGGTGGAGCTGAGGAATCTGGTTGATTTTCCTCAGGAGCAACTGATGCAGTTGTCCTTTCTTTTTTAGTTTCTTCAAGCGCACCACTAGTGGATGCCCTGGCAATTTCTTCAGTAGCTGGAGTGGAGTCATCAGCCCTGGAACTAGCATTTTCTTCAGCAGCCTGAAAGTCATCAGCGGTGCTGGCATGTTCTTCAGTGGGATGTGCTGAAGGTTCAGCTTGAGGAATATCTTGTTGCGATGGGGCTGCAACATTGGTGAATTTCTCAGTCAGTTTTACAAACCTGACTTTTGCTCCTTTCCATTCTGCATAGTATGCATCAAAGTCATCGCTGAGGGCTTTGATGTCAGCTTGCATCTTGATGAGTTCTTCAGGCTTCATGGTGAGAACATTTTTCCTTAGCAGTTTCTCTTTCCTGTACTGCGATTTCTTGATCTGCCTGCCCTATCATATTTACACGTCTCCTCTTGGATGAAGTGAGTCAGCATGTGACTTCGGCCAGGAGTCAGTTTGAAGTCAGGCATAGGTGTGTTTGGATCCTTATGCCAGATATTGATGTAATCAAGGATCTCCCTTGGATCCAGCAGTAGGGGCACAGGTGTGCCTTTGGCTTTAGCAGCCCTTTCTTGGCGGTCTCTGATGATTTCAGCAAGTTCTTCTTCATCAGCTTCATCATCATCAGATGGTACAGTAAAGACTACCTGCTTCTTGTTGGGACTTGGGCGAGTACCGCGTCCAGCAGTAGCCTTTTTCTTCAGCAGAGAGGGTCCAGCTGAGGAACTTGGTGCAGCTGAGGAACTAGCTGAGACACCAGAGGCAATAGAGACGCCAACAGTCCTTTGACACGTGGCAAGATGCGCAGGTGCTGAGGACTTTGTCGGATCAGTTGAGGACTTAGTCGGAGGTGTTGAGGATTTTGCAGGAGCAGGGGCAGCTTGAGGAAATTGCCTTGAAGATTTTGAGGTGTCTGGCCGTGAGGGCATTGCTGGTGAAGCACTTGGCTTGCGAGCGGGCTTCTTGGGCATTGATTCCCTCGGCTTGACAGAAGCCTCAGTGGCAGCAGCAGCAGCAGAGTCTTCATTAAATTTCCTCACTGCTTCTCTGGCTTGCCTTGCCAATTTAGCTTGACGCTTGGCCCATTCTATAGGAAAGTCCTCACCGCGTTTAACGCTAGTGGGATCAGCCACTTGGCCAGGTGCCAGTGGGGCTCTTGGGCATGGAGGGTTCAGTGTGAATTTCTTCATGTACTTGGGAGTGACGTACCTGTACTCCCTCCATTCACGTGCCCATCTCCTTTCAATCCTTTGAATGCGCACCTTGCACTGATTTTTATCTTCTTTGCCAAATTTGGATTCATCAGGCGTGCAGTAATATTTATAAATATCTTCAGGGATTTCAAATGCAGTCATAACCTCAGGCTTCTTTCCTCCTTTCTGAGGCCTTTTACCATCAGCCATTTTCTTTAGTTGAGGAATTTGAATAATTGAATTCTCTGAAGAAGTGTGCAACTTTTCTTCGAGGAACGCTGCAAATGAGTTAAGTTGATGAGAACCTAATGATTCAGCAGCGGACATGTGTACCTATGAACAGAGTATGGTTGCGAGGAATTTGAAGAGGTCATATGCGTTCTCAGAGGGTTTTTCATAAAGAGCAAGTTTGAGGAATTTGACCAGATTCGTCTTGAAGAATTTCACTAAGCGCGCTATATCTTAGGTTCCAGAGTTGTATAGATCGAAGATCCACACAATTGAGGAATCTTTGAAGAAATTGATGCTTAGGGAAATGAATCAAGAACAGATACCGTGTGAGGTGTTTTGTGTGTGAGGATTTGAAGAATAAAACACCTTTGAAGATTTTGTAGGAAAATTTCGAATCAAAGAGGGCAGTTAAAGTAACTTTTAATTACCCTGAAACGAAGAACACAACGAACTATGAGTTGAAACAGGGAAGTTCGTCGATGCAGATCTTCCACGCCCTAACTTGGCGGAGGAACACGTCTACGGCGGCGGCGGAGGTGAAGATTTCCGCAGTCGGCTGAGTACGACGGCGACGAGGTCGAGGCAGTGAAGCTCTTCCTCACCGGCGACGATGAAGTAGCGGCGGCGCTAGGGTTCGGAAGCTCGAGCGGGGGGAGTGAGATCGAGCGGGATAAAAGAAGTGAGGAAGGGGACAGGGGTATTTATAGCCACGGTGAAAAAACTGCTCGTCCGAAGATTTGGGATGAACGTGCCCCTGACCGTTCTCCTTCTCACGACATGTGTCACCCACATACTGTGTAGTGGAGATCGTGTAAGATCGTGGGTGAGTAAAATAATGCATCGTGGGATGCGGAATGGTTTGAGCGGCCAAACCGAAAGTTTGGATAAGATCAGTTTTAACGTTCCGTTCGCAATTTCTTCAGCTGACAAGGACACAGTGAAGAATTAGAACGAGTTTCAAATAGAACGCACATGAAGAATTTGTGAACAGATTGGATTGAGTATAGCATAGAGGGGAAGGGTCCGATCACATTCACTTAGCAGAAGATCCAACTTGAAGAAATAGCTATAAGTGAATGCTGTAGAGGACATAAACTCATATATATATATATATATAGCCAATGAAGAAAAACGATGGCACAAGTGAAGATTTTGCAAGTTGAAGAATTTGAACAACTGAGGAATTTCAAAAAAACTGAGGAAAAACTCAAATTGAAGATTTTCAACTTTTGTGGTGGCGTGACCCACCGTATAAGAATGATGATTTCAGACACCGCGTACAATTGTCGTAGGGTTCTGAGAATCAAATTCTTCATTAATTTCTTCACACTTAGAGTGTTATTCTTCATTGATTGAAGAAAAACGTTTCTTCATGTGTTGCACATCTAAGTCATCAATTTTGCATAAGTGTTAGGATGAGTGCCTTTTCAAAGTACATTCGAAGATTCTAAGATATTTAGCTCACACCGCAACTTGCTAAATCTCTTCTCATCCAAGGGCTTAGTGAAGATATCGGCTAGCTGTTCTTCAGTCTTCACATGCTCAATAGAAATGTCACCCTTCAACACATGATCACGAAGAAAATGATGATGAATCTGAATGTGCTTTGTCTTCGAGTGCTGAACTGGGTTGTGAGCAATCTTGATGGCACTCTCATTGTCACAGAGGAGAGGCACATTCTTCACGTTGATGCCATAGTCCTTGAGTGTTTGCTTCATCCATAGCAGTTGAGCACAGCAAGAACCAGCAGCAATGTACTCAGCTTCAGCAGTAGACAGTGATATGCAGTTCTGTTTCTTTGACGACCAACAGACCAAGGATCATCCGAGGAAATGACAAGTACCAGATGTTGACTTGCGGTCCACACGGTCACCAGCATAGTCAGAGTCAGAATATCCAATGAGATCAAAATATGAGCCCTTGGGATACCATAATCCTAGTGTTGGTGTGTGAGCTAGAAATCGAAGAATATGCTTCACAGCCTTATGGTGTGATTCCTTCGGTGCAGCTTGAAATCGGCACACATGCAAACACTAAGCATTATATCTGGCCTAGATGCACATAAGTACAATAAAGAGCCAATCATGGAGCGGTATACCTTATGATCGAAGTCAGTACCATTTTCATCAGTGCATAAATGACCATTTGTGGGCATTGGAATTTTGATGCCTTCGCAATCTTGCATGCCGAATTTCTTCAGGACATCCTTGAGGTATTTCTCCTGAGATATGAATATGCCATTGCGCTGTTGACGAATTTGAAGACCTAAGAAGAATTTCAACTCTCCCATCATAGACATTTGATATTCTTCACTCATCATATAGGCAAATTCATCACTATAACGTTGGTCAGTACAGCCAAAGATGATATCATCAACATATATTTGGCACACAAACAGTTCACCATCATAAGATTTAGTAAAGAGAGTGGGATCGAGTGAACCGGGTGTGAAGCCTTTCTTCATGAAGAATTCCTTCAATGTATCATACCATGCCCGTGGGGCCTGCTTGAGACCGTAGAGGGCCTTGTTAAGTCTGAAGACTTTGTCAGGATGTTTTGGATCTTCAAAACCTGGGGGTTGAGCAACATATACTTCTTCCTCAAGCTTACCATTGAGGAATGCACTTTTCACATCCATTTGATATAAGATGATATCATGATGGTTAGCATAAGCAAGTAATATGCGAATAGCCTCAAGTCTAGCAACAGGTGCAAAAGTTTCATCGAAATCAATTCCTTCAACCTGTGTGTAGCCTTGAGCTACTAGTTATGCCTTATTCCTCACCACAACACCATTTTCATCTTGCTTGTTGCGGTAGATCCACTTTGTGCCAATGATGTTGTGCTTGCGAGGATCGGGACGATTGACTAGTTCCCATACATTGTTGAGCTTGAACTGATGTAATTCTTCTTGCATGGCCTGAATCCACTCAGGCTCCAGAAATGCTTCATCTACCTTAGCGGGCTCTGTGATAGAGACAAAAGCAAAGTGCCCACAAAAGTTAGATAGATGTGAATCTTTTGAGCGGGTGAGAGGACCTGGTGCTCTAATGTCATCGATGATCTTCTCCACTTGCACTTCTTTTGCAACGCGAGGGTGAGCTGGTTGTCGTTGAGGAATTTGATCAGCATTTTCTTTAGCATCAATTTCCTCAGCATTTTCTTCAGGTGCATCAGCTCGACGTTCTTCCCGTTCTGGAAGGAATTCTTCAGCAGATTCTTCAGTAGGAATGACATCTTCAGTAGCCTTGTGTTTGATTGAATCCTCAGGTGTTGGTTCATCTAACATAGAAGGTAGGTGCTCTCCTTGCGAGCCATTAGTTTCATCAAACCGCACATCTACAGTTTCAACAATCTTGTGAAGAACATTGTTGAAGACTCTGTAGGTGTGCGAGTCCTTTCCGTAACCAAGCATAAAACCTTCATGTGGTTTCGGTGCGAATTTAGAGTTGTGATGAGGATCTCTAATCCAGCATTTAGCACCGAAGACTTTGAAATAACTCACATTGGGTTTCTTGTCAGTGAGGAGTTCATAGGCAGTCTTTTTGAAGAATTTGTGAAGATATACTCTGTTGATGATATGGCACGCGGTATCAATTGCATCAACCCAAAAACGACGAGGGGTTTTGTACTCATCGAGCATAGTGCGAGCCATCTCAGCAAGAGTCCTGTTCTTGCGCTCCACGACGCCATTCTGTTGAGGAGTATAAGGAGTAGATAACTCATGAGTAATACCAAGTTCATCAAGATAGTCATCGAGACCCGAATTCTTGAACTCAGTGCCATTGTCACTTCTGATGTGCTTAATCTTCACACCAAAGTTGGTTGAAGCCCTCGAGGAAAATCGTTTGAAGACTTCCTGCACTTCAGTTTTGTAAGAGACAAGGTGTACCCATGTGTAACGAGAGTAATCATCAACAATAACAAAGCCATATTGAGATGCTTCATTTGAAACAGAGGAATAATGATTAGGACCGAAGAGATCCATGTGAAGATATTCAAATGGTCGAGTAGTGGTCATGATGGTCTTTGTTGGATGATTGGCCTTTGTCATCTTTCCAGCTTCACAGGAACCGCACAAGTGATCCTTGAGGAATTTGACATTCTCAATGCCAATGACATGCTTCTTGTTCGCAAGCGTGTGCAAATTCCTCATGCCTGCATGACCAAGTCATCGATGCCATAGCCATCCTTCTGAAGCTTTTGCAAGTAGGCACACGGCTGGTTGTGAATCTGCAGAGAAATCAACAATATACAAGTCTCCTCTCCTAAAGCCTTCGAAGACTTTGGAATTGTCAGCTTCCATAATCACAACACAACGATACTTGCCAAAGACAACAACCATATCAAGATCACAAAGCATTGAGACAGACATAAGGTTGTATCCTAAGGACTCAACAAGCATGACTTTGTCCATGTGTCGATCCTTTGTGATAGCAACTTTACCTAGACCCAATACCTGACTTTTGCTTTTGTCAGCGAAGATGATATGCTTCATATGTGACGATGATAAGGGAGCATCCATCAAAATATTCTTGTCACCAGTCATGTGATTTGTACATCCACTATCAAGTACCCATTTAGTGGCTTTGGGTTGATCATCCTGCAGATGAATTAGTGCAACTTACGATCTCATATACTTCAGCAGTGAAGAATATGATATCACAATTCATCAGATCAATTTCATCAAGCAGTAAGACAAATAAAACAGAGGGAGGGCGTGTGAAATGAAAGTTCATTTTATCATGGTTAGCCTGCGTCCTTTCAGGCACTTTGTCAGGTCCCCGGCAAATTCTTCAGACATTTCAGTATGTCTGGAGACCTGACCCTGCATAAGAGATTAGTTCTTTTTCTTCACCACCCACATCTGGAGGGGTGGCAAAGAGTTCATCACTCTGCGAGCTCCATATGAGAATGGTGGCATAGCGGCCAAACCATTTCGTTTCACATAAGAGCGATTAGGGTAAGCATATGAATAAGCAAAGAAATTCTTCGAGGACTTATGAACATAATAATTTGAAGAATAATGCTCATATTCATAGTCCTTGGCTCTTCCCTGCGAAACAGAGTTGTTAGCACGATGATGTTCATATGAGGATTTTGATCCATGTGAGGAATTTGATCCGTATGAGGACTTGGATCCATATGAAGAATTTGGTCCATATGAAGAATTTGATCTGGGGTTCCTTTTCTTCACAGGTGGTGTCATGAGGACATTCACCTGAAGCCTTTCAAGGCACCTTTTGGGAACCCAGATTTTCTTCATAGGGGAACCGTTCCTGCAGTTAGTGCCAACATATCTAGCAAATACTTCACCATTCTGATTTTTGAACAGTTTATAGTTGGAGTCAAATGACTCATCAGAAGAATGAGAAGATTCACATGTATAGCCAGATAAATTAGATGGATCAACTGGAGGTCCCTTTGCAGCAACCCATGAGGTTTTGGGGTACTGCTCAGGCTTCCAATATGTACCATCAGCATTGAGTTTCCTCTCAAAGGCAATACCCTCTTTCCTAGGGTTCCTATTGAGGATCTGCTTTTTAAGCACATCACAAAGAGTCTGATGCCCTTTGAGGATTTTGTACATGCCTTTCATGTACAATTCCTTCAGCCCTGCATCGTCAGTGATACTAGCAATGTCCTCAGATGAGGAATTAGTGATAGCAGAGACAGGTGAAGAATTTGTAACATTAGAAGCATTTGAACATTCAGGTGAGGAATTAGCAGATTCTCGTTCAATGCATTTTAAACATGGAGGAATAAATTCTTCCTGAGCAGCGCTAATTTGTTGAGCAAGTAATGAATCGCGCTCCTTCTGAAGATCTTCATAACTCACTCTTAGCTTCTCAAGATCTTGCTTCTTTTGAAGATATTCATAAGAAAGCTTCTCATGATCAGATAAAAGAGTGTTATGATGAATTTGAAGGTTGTCAAACCTGGTCTGAAGTCTCTGAAGATTTTCAGTTAAGGCCTTAGTGCGATCCAATTCTTCACCCAACATATCATCACTTTTGTCTAGCATGTTTTGAACCTTTTCAAAAGCCTTTTGTTGTTGCACAGCAATCTTAGCAAGTTTAGAGTAGCTAGGCTTAAGATTTTCATCAGATTCATCCTCACTAGATTCAGATGAGGTGTATTTGAGTACCTTGGCACCCTTTGCCATGAAGCAATAGGTGGGAGCGTAGTCATCACTGCCTTCATCAGCCTTGTTGGTGAGATCACTTTCTTCAGCGTTGAAGATGGATTTGCTGACGAATGCAGTAGCGAGGGCTAGGCTAGCCACACCAGATTCAGAATCATCAGATTCCTCTTCTGCTTCATTTTCTTCAGATTCAGCCTCAGAGTCCATTTCCTTGCCAATGAATGCCCGAGCCTTCTTGGAGCTGCTCTTCTTGTGAGACGAAGACTTCGAGGATTTTGATGATGAAGATTTTGAGGACTTCTTCTTTTTCTTCACATCATCAGAACTATAATCCTTGTATTTCTTCTTCTTTGATTCCTTTTCCCACTGAGGACAATCTTGAATGTAATGTCATGGTTTCTTGCACTTGTGACAAAGCCTCTTCTTGTAGTCACTAGATGAGGAATCATTGCTCCTTGAAGGTTTTCCAAAGCGACCACGTCTTGAGAACTTCTGGAATTTCTTCACAAGCAGTGCTAGATCATGACTCAGTTCTTCAGGATCACCAAGGCTGCTACCAGAGTCTTCATCTTCGGACTCATATAGTACCTTGGCCTTCAGTGCACGTGATCTGCCATAGTTCGAACCGTAGTGATCTCTCTTCTCATCAAGCTGGAACTCATGAGTGTTTAGCCTCTCGAGGATATCAGCGGGGTCAAGTGACTTGTAATCAGCACGCTCTTGTATCATCAGTGCCAGAGTATCAAATGAGGAATCAAGCGATCTTAGCAATTTCTTCACCACCTCATGGTCGGTGATGTCAGTGGCACCAAGTGCTTGCAGCTCATTTGAGATATCAGTGAGGCGATCGAAGGTTTGCTGAACATTTTCATTGTCGAGTCTTTTGAAGCGGTTGAAGAGATTGCGAAGAACATCAACTCGAGAGTCACGCTGAGTTGAAACTCCTTGATTGACTTTGGACAGCCTATCCCAGATAAGCTTAGCAGTTTCCAAAGCACTCACTCTACCATACTGTCCTTTACTCAGATGGCCACATATGATATTCTTCGCTTGGGAATCGAGTTGCTTGAATCTCTTCACATCGGTAGCGTTCAGTGAGGGTGAGACGGAGGGAACACCATTTTCCACAACGTACCAGAGATCGTTATCAATTTCCTCAAGATGCATTCGCATCTTATTCTTCCAGTAGGGGTAGTCCGTCCCATCGAAGGTAGGACACCCAGCAGAGACCTTGATCGTACCTGCGGTCGACATAACTAAAACTCCAGGCGGTTAAACCAAATCACACAGAACAAGGGAGTACCTTGCTCTGATACCAATTAAAAGTGCGTTATATCGACTAGAGGGGGGTGAATAGGCGATTTTTATGAAATTCTTCACTGAGGAATTTGCTAGTGAGGAAATTCCTTAGCAAAGAACTACTAGCAGCGGAATAAGTACTCAGAGGTAAACATAGCAGATCACATGCATGGTTATCACGATGAAATGAAGACAAACACAGAGTACAGAAAGCGTAAACACAGGATAGCACAAGGTGAAGACAAACAGACTGAAGAAATTGAACTGAGGAAATTGAGAAAGTCTTCAGTCAAAGTCTTCGAACACAGATATGAACAAACACACAACACAGTAATGAGGAAATGAAAGTGTTGAGGAAATATAACCAGTAAGCTTGGTGAAGACAATGATTTGGTAGACCAGTTCCAACTGTTGTCTCAGTTGTACATCTGGTTGGAGCGGCTGAGTATTTAAACTCGAGGACACCTAGTCCCGGACACACAGTCCTCACCATATTCTCCTTAAGCTAAGGACACACAGTCCTCGACCAATCACTCGTGGTAAGTCTTCAGGTGACTTCCAAACCTTCACAGACTTGGTCACTCGGCGATCCACAATTCCTCTTGGATGCTCTAGACCTTGACGCCTAACCGTCTGGAAGAAGCACAGTCTTCAAAGGTAACAAGCGTCGGATCCACACAGGATCAATCTCTTCAGTGATGCTCAATCACTTTGGGTTTGTAGGTGTTTGGGTTTGGGTTTGGATTTTCCTCACTTGATGATTTTCGCTCAAAGTCCTCGAAGGATGGGTTGCTCTCAAATGACAAGTGTCAAGTTCTCTCGGAGCAGCCAACCAGCTAGTGGTTGTAGGGGGCGGCTATTTATAGCCTAGGGAGCAGCCCGACATGATAAGACATAAATGCCCTTCAATGATATGACCATTATGTGGATAAGATATTTTGGGACAGCTGGCGCATAGCACAGCAACGGACGGAAATTTGAGGTTCAAATTCCTCAGGGCTATCATGTTCCTCACTGTGTAGGCAATTCGCACTGGCGAATTCCTAACTCCTCAGTCAGAGAAAAGTCCTCAGTGACCAGAAGAACTGCGTCTCTATCACTGAAGAAATTGACTGAACTGTATGAGATTTCCAATGGCTTCACTCGAAGGGATTGGTAGGTGTAGGATTTCAGTTGAGCATCACATGGAAATTTTCTCCTTAGTATTTCCTTGACCCCCTTTAACAGTACGGTGTTTCCTATGACTCAAGAAAGAAGAAATGAAACTATGTAAACAAAAGTCTTCACGCTTCATGTTCCTCGAATGAATACCAAGTCTTCAAGGTTACACCAATTTCTTCACTTTCAAAGTGTTCAGAAAGTCTTCAGTATATCAAAGTCTTCAGTCGAAGAACTTCATTTTTAGGGGTCGACTTTCTCTGTAAATATCAAACTCCTCATAGACTTATAGACCTGTGTACACTCATAAACTCATTAGATCCTTAACCTATAAGTCTTCAATACACCAAAATCACTAAGGGGCACTAGATGCACTTACAATCTCCCCCTTTTTGGTGATTGATGACAACATAGGTTAAGTTTTCAACGGGGATAAATATATGAAGTGTAAAAACTGATATTGAGGAATTTGATTGCAAGATATAGAAGAACTCCCCCTGAAGATGTGCATAGTGAGGAATTTGCTTTTGAAGCAATGCACACTTGAAGAGTTGAATCATGGATATCTCCCCCTATATCTTGTAATTCATACACGCATTTGATATATAATATGAAGAATTTGAAATGCATGATGAAATATGGTGCCTGATGTAATTGAGCATGCGTGCGATAATATTAATGAGGAATAAGCATGCAGAATAGCGCATCAAAAGTATCAGAGAATAGTGCAACAAAAGTATCAGCGCACCATCGGGTTTAAGATTACAACTCGATCCAATAAAAGTTTTGGAAGAACAAGAGTTGTAACTTAGAAAAAAAACGCCCATTATTATAGACCCGCTTGAAGACTAACTCAGATTTCTCCCCCTTTGTCATCAAATGACCAAAATGATCGAAACTGAGGACTAACGCCCCTAAAGTTATTCAAGTTGATGAAGGAGCGCCAGTGTTGTTGGGGTCGGTTGTTGAAGTAGGGCCTGCCGCAGTGTTGTCCAAGTCTTCATTTTCATCAGTGTTGCGTGATGAAGAATATGAACTGGCCACCAAAGAAGGAACTGGGACCTTATTGTATTTCTTCGGAGGAGGTGCAGACCAGGAAAATTCTTCATTGAGACCCATTTTCTTTAGATCATCAACGTTGTAGACTTGAGATAGAACAGCCCAGGTGCGGTTGAGGGTTTCATGAAGGTAGTAGTGGTTTTTCTTCACTGCATTGTGTGTTGAAGTCATGTTGTGAAGAATTGAACCAAACTGACGCTTGACCCATTTGTGATTGTGATCAACCTTTTGATGAAGACTGAGGAGTAACTCACGATCAGTCATCACCCTGGGTGTTGTGGCTTGAGGATTTGGCTTGGCAGTGTTGGCGGCAGAGTCATGTGTGGCAGAGTCATCATTGGTGGAATAAGAAGCAGCCTTGCGAAATTGACCATCCAATGGACGAATGCCTTCATCTATCACAGCGGTAGCCTTGCCCTTTTCTTCAGCTGAGGAAAATGTCCTTTTGAGGACTTCAATGGGAGGCAAGTAACTGCAGTGGTTGAGAGTTTCAGCTTTGTAGTTGAGTGAAGACCTTGTCCTGATGAATCTCATAATCCAAGGTGCATAAGGCTTCAGCTCAAATGGCGACATAGCGATATTTGCCAAAGTCCTCATGAAGAAATCATGAAAGTTGACAGGAACGCCGTGACAGATGTTGAAAAGCATGTTCTTCATGATGCCAACGACTTCTTCATCACTTGAGTCGTGGCCTTTGATGGGACTCATTGTCTTCGTCATAATCCCATAGACAGTCCTAGGCACATACAACAATTCCTTGACGAGGAAAGTGGTTCGAGGGGCCTGCCCTGGCTTCAAAGGCTTCATCAGCACTTGCATATAGTGATTTGAAAGCTCAGGTTTGTTGTAAATACAACGTGCATCTTCAGTGGGTGGAATCAGAGGAAGGGCACGAAGCAATTCAGATGCTGGTGCCTTGTAATGTGTGTTCTCAGTCATCCAGTCCAGAACCCATGAATTGACATCTTCAGAGTTGCCGGTGATGTGCAATGTTGCATAGAACTGAAGAATGAGTTCTTCATTCCAATCGCATATGTCAGTGCAGAAATTGAGCAGTCCAGCGTCGTGAAGAACACTGAGGACTGGCGTGAAGCACGGCATGGACTCCATATCCACATGAGGAATATGTGCATGGTCGAAGACTTTGTCCTTGTTGAAAAGCACTGAGGAATAGAAATTTGCTTGACTTGCTGTCCAGAAACGCCTCTTCCTTATGCGAGCAGAGTCATAAGGATTTGAGTTGAGCATCACATGGAAATTTTCTCCTTAGTATTTCCTCGACCCCCTTTAATAGTACGGTGTTTCCTATGACTCAAGAAAGAAGAAATGAAACTACGAAAACAAAAGTATTCACGCTTCATGTTCCTCGAATGAATACCAAGTCTTCAAGGTTACACCAATTTCTTCACTTTCAAAGTCTTCAGAAAATCTTCAGTATATCAAAGTCTTCAGTCAAAGAACCTCATTTTTAGGGGTCGACTTTCTCTGTAAATATCAAACTCCTCATAGACTTATAGACCTGTGTACACTCATAAACTCATTAGATCCTTAACCTATAAGTCTTCAATACACCAAAATCACTAAGGGGCACTAGATGCACTTACACGATCCCTCGAACGGAAGACCGAAAGCACGACCTCTCTACTTGGTTGCAAGTGTACGGTCTTCATGATTCGGCAGCGCTTCGTCGTCCAGAGCTAACCATCGCTGGAGAATTAGAGGGAGAAGATTAGAACCACACGAGGCTTCTAATTATGAAGATTAGAGGTGGCTAGGGATAGCTCTAATTAGTCAACCAGGACCAACGAGAACTAGAACTAGATCAACTAGAGGAGGCTCGAAAACTTGTATATCTAATTAGGCACCAAAACCCCACTATATATAGGTTAGAGGGGAGAGGGATGGTTGCCACCATGGAAGGAACCCCTCCTTGGGGCGTCCAACCAAGGGGAGGAGTTGGACTCCTCCCCCACTCCTATTCGGCCTCCTTCCTTAGGGAAGGGGCGCCTCTCCCCACTTGGGCCCTTGTGGCCCAAGTTTCTTTCTACCTCTTGGCTTTTTAGGCCCGTTGATATTAAATTAAATATATATATTTGTTCTAAACTTTTTCAGAACATTATATATATATATAATTTAATATCCCCGAAAACATTTTCCACCTATATATATTAATTGCTAATACCCGGTATTACCCGATATTCACTAAAACCCTTCCGGTGACCCCAAAACGCTTCCGGAACCTCTCGGAACTATTCTCGGATATTAAAGGAACAATTCCAAAAATATATTCTCATTACTCCCGTACCACTAACACTTAGTATATCGTGATTACCTTAAGCTTGTGACCCCATAGGTTCGCTATTCATAGACATGAACGAAACCCCTTTGTTCACTGACCGATAGCGGAACCGTGGACATCCATATCGGTCCCTATGATTACAGGAATGATATTCGAGTGAACCTCTGGTCATCATGTGGTGTTCGCTTTGCTTCACGATACTTTACAAAACCCAGTGTGCATCGGTATCCTCTTGAGTCATCACCATGCTCACTATACCGTTGCTCCCGTTACCGGGTTTTTTCTTCTTTCTCGTTGACATATTCCAGCATCCCTGTGACGTAGTCACCTGTGTCTTCCCAGACGATGATGGATGCCGTAACACCGAGAGGACCCTAAGAATATCTCTCCATCGTCGGAGGAGCAAATCCCACTCTTGAGCTATCCGATCACTTGTCAAACTTTTCAGTGAGCCTGAAAGTTGTCGTTATGATCACCTTGTTATAGATGATGTTTGAGCAACCCCAATATCCACAGTCTGGTAGGAGTGACCGAGACACTCTCATGGTCTGAGGAACTAAAACACATGCTAACACTCCATGTTATAAAAAATGATTTCAGACGATATAATCACAAAGTATAACAGCCAAGTTTGGGTCGACTCAATATGATTTTTCTTCTAACATCATACCCTCAATGTTGTTTTAGGACTATCGTTACACTCAACGATATCCTAAGATCCGGAAAACGTGATCACCAACAACACTTGACCTAGTCTTAAAGGCGAGACTAGGAACCTATTGTTTATGGTTTGTCATTTCACACGTGCATATGAGTTTTCCACTGAATTACATATTCCAGGATCATAGCAGTTATAGCATGAAATGTAAACTCTTAATTATGAATAATGGAAATATAATAATACAATATTATTGCCTCTAGGGCATGATACGTCTCCAACGTATCTATAATTTATGAAGTATTCATGCCATGTTTACAACAATTTTATATGGTTTTGGTATGATTTGCATGGAACTAACCCGGACTGACGCTGTTTTCAGCTGAACTACCATGGTGTTGTTTTTTGTGCAGAAATGAAAGTTCTCCAAATGAGCTGAAAATTTTTGACAATTTTTTTTTGGAACAAAAGAGACCCCCAAGCTTCGTGGGAGGGCCATAAGAGCCACGAGGAGGGCACAGCCCACCAGGCACCAGGCTCGCCCCAGTGGGCTGTGCTCACCTCGAGGCCCGTCTTCGCGTGAAATCGACACCAAAAAATCCTATAAATAGAGAAACCATCCGAAATAAACCTAGATCAGAAGTTCCGCAGCCGCAAGGCTCTGTAGCCATCGAAAACCAATCTAGACCCCATTTCGGCGCCCCGTCGGAGGGGGAAATCATCACCGGTGGCCATCTTGATCATCCCGGCGGGCACCATGATGAGGAGGGAGTAGTCCACCCTTGGGGCTGAGGGTTTGTACCAGTAGCTATGTGTTTAATCTCTCTTTCTCGTGTTCTTGAGATGTCACGATCTTGATGTATCGCGGACTTTGTTAATATAGTCGAATAATATGGTGTTTTCCCCTCTCTATCTTGTTGTGATGAATTGAGTTTTTCCCTTTGAGATTTCGTTGTTATCATATTGAATACTTTTATGGATTTGAGAGCACTTGATATATGTCTTGCATATGAATACTCGTGGTGACAATGAGGTATCATACTGATTCACTTGATATGTGTTTTGGCACTCAACTTGCGGATTCCCGCGGTGACATTGGGGTAATCTATGCATAGGGGTTGATGCACGTTCTCGTATTTTGTTTCTCCCGTAGAAATCTTAGGGCGCTCTTTGAAGTTCTTTGTGTTGGATTGAGTATTATGAATCTGAAATTATTTGGTGTTATTTTAGTACGAACTCTTGGATAGATCGATCGGAAAGAATAGCTTTGAGGTGGTTTCGTACCCTGCAAATGATTTCTTCATATATTCTCTGCTAGATAGGAACTTTGGAGTGATTCTTCGTTGCACGTTGAGGGACGGTTATATGATCCAATTATATTAGCGTTGTTGAGAGATTGCACTAGCGAAAGTATGGACCCTAGGCCTCATTTTCAAGCATTGCAATACCGTTTTTGTGCTCGTTTACTATTTCCTACCTTGCTGTTTTTATTTATTCAGATTATAAAAATATATTTCTACCATCAATATTACACTTTTATCACCATCTCTTCGCCAAACTAGTGCACCTATACAATTTGACATTGTATTGGGTGTGTTGGGGACACAAGGGATTTCTTGTATTTGGTTGCAGGGTTGTTTGAGAGAGACCATCTTCATCCTACACCTCCCACGGATTGATAAACCTTAGGTCATCCACTTGAGGGAAAATTGCTGCTGTCCTACAAAACTCTGCGCTTGGAGGCCCAACACGAGTCTACAAGAATAAAGTTGCGTAGTAGACATCATGGCATATTTCCAACATTGTCCGCAATGGAGGTCGTCGACAGGGGGCGGAGTGTACCTAGGTACAAACGGCTCCAGGGTGCAGCGCCATCGTAGAGGTGAGCGGGCACGTCGGTGCTGGTTGCGGACGTCCGGCAATGGCTCTGTGGCAGCCCGAGGCGTACAACAGCGACGCCGAGGTGGATGGTGCGGATGCAAAGTAAGGGGAAGAAGGGGTGGAGTGAAAGAAAACGGGACCGTGAGGTGGGATTGGGTGGGCCGGTGGTGTCGGAGTCCTACGTGTCTGTTGTCCGGACTCCCACAAAGCTCCCCCACTTTGTCTTCAATTGCGGAAAAAAGTGCATCTGGACCGTCTTGCGGACCGATACAAGCCCGCGTTGAATGGCTTCCGCGGTCCGGACAACACGGTCTAGACATATGCAGGCGGTTTGAGGGTCAACGTTGGAGATGCGTATCACCAAAGTTGGTGTCATTTGTTCGGGCGGGGAGGGAATGAGGTTCCTCTCCCTCGATTGTAGCAGTGTGTCAGGGTGGCAGGAGCACGGAGCTAATCCTTGTAGGCACGAGAATGCTTCTCGGTTCCATCTCGGATACTTATATTTATTGATAAAGGATGTAGCATTACAATTTTACAGAACATATTTGTTCAAATAAGGTGAAATATTCTCGGATGGTCAAGATTTTTATTTGCATATTAGTAGATTCATTTGATGTATCGGTGATCATTTATGTGGCATACAGACATATTGAAATGTCACAAACATAGTCAAAGCATCTACAACCGGACCTATCAAAAGTGAGACTCCACATGTCTGAGAGCATTACTAGTAGAACCCCTAAACCCTTATACCCCTGTAGCAGTTTTAAGGATTGAGAAGTGCCACTTTTTGACACTTTTAAGGGTTGAAAAACAGGGGCAAAGACTAGAATCCTCAAACCCAACCCTTAAACTGCTTTAAGGGTTGGATTTGAGGGTTCTAGTCTTTGCGTCAACCCCAACCTTTAAAACTGTCATTTCATATATCACACATTTCATCATATGACATATCACAAATTCCATCACATTTGACATAAAACAATAATCATTCTAGTTATTATTACAACACCGAATAAAACAATAATCATTCAAATTATTACAACAATGTTTGAGCAAATTACATGAATTGTTCGAATCAAATAGGACATAGAAAAGTAAAACAAAGATACATCATGGGCCAATGCGCCGCCCATCCAACTGCCAGTGGTGCTCTATTAGATCATCCGGGAGCCGACCATGAGTGGTTGCATCCTCAATCTCACGATGTGCTTGAAGAAAAGCGTGTATGCGAGAAGGGTTTCTTTCCGGTTGCACATGAGTACCAACATTGTCATAGAAACAAGGGAGGTTTAAACCTCTTTCATCCTCTAGGATCATGTTGTGTAGAATCACACAACATTTCATGATGTTCATCAAGGTTTTTTTGTCCCAAAACCGAGCTGGACCACGAACTATGGCAAACCTTGCTTGCAAAACACTGAAAGCTCTCTCAATATCCTTGCGGGCTGCCTCTTGTGCCTTGGTGAAATGAGCCTCTTTTCTTGTTAAGGGCACCCCATTTTTCTCCTTGATGGACTTCACAAGAGTTGCCCATTCGGGATAGATGCCATCGGTGAGATAGTATCCCATTGAGTACTCATTGTCCATGATTTTGTAGTTGCAAGCTGGAGCATCCCCAGAAATTAATCTTTTGAACAAAGGAGATCTATTGAGGATATTGATATCATTGAGTGTTCCCGGCAACCCAAAGAATGCATGCCAAATCCATGTGTCCTGAGATGCTACCGCCTCAAGCACAATGGTAGCATCACGGCTTTTACCGCAATACATTCCGTGCCATGCCTTTGGGCAATTTTTCCACCTCCAATGCATGCAGTCAAGACTATCTAGCATCCCCGGCCATCCCCTTTTTTCATTCATTTCCATTAATCTCTTTGTATCTTCCTCGTTTGGTGCCCGAAGATACTGCTCACCGTACAGCCGAATGACCAATTTGGCAAACCTACGGACTGACTCCGTGGTTGTATCTTGCCCAATGCGAAGATACTCGTCGGTATAATCCGCGGGTATGCCATAAGCGAGTACCCGCATTGCCGCCGATATCTTTTGATATGCACTAAACCCCATGATACCGGCGGCGGATCTACGACGTTTAAAGTAATAGGAGGCGGCCTCACAATCGTTGACAATCTTCACAAACAAACTACGCCGCATTCGGTACCTTCTGCGGAAGAGACGAGGAGGGTATGTAGGTACCTCCGCGAAGTAGTCTTCCATCAAATGCTCGTGTCCGAGAGCGCGGTTCCGGTAGATGGTGACTCGCCCCATCTTCGACCCTCTCCTCTGATCCATCAGCCTCACGCGGTTTTCAAAGGATTGCACATCGATGAGGAGGCTCATCATATCGACGTCGTCGTCTTGCAACAACTCGTCGATGTCCGAATCATCGGATGACGACCAACCCGACGAATCGGACAACGAGTCCATGTAGTTGTTGTTCACCTCCATCTACACAATACAACAAACAATAAATTGTGAGTGCCAACAATTAATCAAAAAGTAAAAAAATAAAACAAAAAAGGAAGAACAGGAAGAATACCTGCGGGTTGGGGGCGGGCGACGGCCGGCGTCGAGGGGAGGCCGCGAAGGGCGGATCCGGCGCGGCGGCTCGAGGAGGCCGGCCTGCCTCTGGCCTTTGGGGGGCGGGAGGCGACTGGGGGCGGGGCGGGAGGCAGCTGGGGGCGAGAGGCGACTGGGGGCGGGGCGGCCGGGGCGGGGGGCGGCGGAGCGGGAGGCCGGGGGGGCGGGACGCCGAGGCGCGAGGCGGCGGCGCGGGAAGCCGGGGGGCGGGGCGGCCGGGGGCCGGGGCGCGGGGCGGGAGGCGACTGGGGGCGTCGACGGGAGGCGGCGAAGGGCGGATCCGGCGGCGGGGAGCGTGGCGCAGGGGCGAGACGGCGGCGGCGTCGAGGGAAGGCGGGGGGGCGGCCGGATTGGCGGCGGGCGACGGCCGGCGGCACGGGAGGCCGGGAGGCCGGGAGGCGGGAGGTTGGGAAGGGAAACTTCCCTCCCGCGCGACGGGGGAAGGGAGTGCGGGCTGGGGTCGAGCGCACCCCTCCAGCCCTCACTTCTACGGTTCAAAATTGGGTTTGAGGGTTGGACCCTTACTTTTTTTTTGAGGGTTTGAGGGTTTGAGGGTTTAGGGGTTCTAGTCTTTGCGTTTTTTTTGTTGCAACCCGCAAAAAAGCGGTTATTTATGAGGGTTTGAGGGTTTAGGGGTACTACTAGTAATGCTCTGAGACGACAATGTCAGCCACCCTTCATTTTTCACACATTGCAACCACACTCCTCATTTTCATATCCTCATTTTCATACAATGTCATGCAACATCTATTTGTTCTAAGTACATAAACAAAGTAGCAAACTAGCAAGCTATTTTCATACAATGTCATGCAACATCTATTTGTTCTAAGTACATAAACAAAGTAGCAAACTAGCAAGCTAAACTACTCGTCGTCGGAAATGTTGACGACCTCCTTACCGGAGGCACCGGCCTTGTGGTCATTGGCGGCCGGGCGAAACATTGACCCCTACTCTTTGTCGTCCTCATCCGTGAAAAGCTGCTCAGACTCCATGGAGGAAGCGACAGTTCGCCCTTCGCCGTCATCTCCGCCTTGGACTAGATGAACTCGAGAATGGCCTATTGTTTGCCACCTCCTCCGCTTGGTTGAGCTCAAACTCCGCCAACACGTCCTCCATGCCGAATTCGACTTGTTCCGGCATCGATGCCTTCTCCTTGTACGACGGCGGCTCTTCCTCCCCTTGCTTCACCTCTTCCATCTCCTCGTCCGGCACCACCATCTCCTCCTTCGACGCCTCCATGTCCGAAGTAAGGCAGATCGTAATGCTTGAGGCGCACATCTCGCCTAGAGCTGTGTCCAGCGCTACGGTGTCAGCAGCTTGTACTATGTCAACTCAGATTGGAAGTGGAAGAGGGAGAGGAAGTGGCAGCGGCGACGCATACGGGGTGGGACAAGCTTGCTTTGCCTCGTCGTCCAGCTTAAATAGCCGGATTTAGTCCCTCGGGCCAATGCGCCGGAGCGGTGACATGAATGCGTCCTCACCTAAACCGGAGGAGGCGCCTGGCGGACTAATTGGCGTCAGGCGCCGAAGCAGCGACATGAATGCGTCGTCACCTAAACCAAACGAGGCGCCTATCAAACCGATGGGTTTTGGTGTGGGCCTAGCCCGTTAGACCGACATGACAGACGCATCCGAGTATCCCCATATCAGACAAAAGTCATGCGTCCGAGTATCCCCATATCAGACAAAAAAGTGAGTATGCAAGCTCCCTAAAAACCATAGTTTAAGCTAAAAAAAACATAGTTGTGCAAACACACGCATGCAGTAACCCTCTTATTTCGCAAAACTATGATATGCCCATATTTATAGTTCAGCTTGGGCGTGGAAGAATTAAACAGCTTCATGTGAAACTCCATCCACATGAATTGATCATCAACCATTTAAAAAGTGCCCAGAAATCCAAGAAAGCAACACTGCTTGCAACATGTCCAGGGCTATGCTGCTGGCATATTGCTACAATAGAACCCTGGACATGTCGACCAGCACAAAACAGAAACAACAGCAGAGAATAGGAACATGGAAGAATAACCAAAGTGCAAAGCTAGAATACTGCTGTCGGTCGATACACGGTACATCTCATCGCTCCGCAAATGGTCTCACTGGAAGAATCCGTTTGGACAAAGTTTAAGCTAATAATCATCACAGTTCAAACCAAATCGACAAAGCATTCAGCTAGAGCTAGCTAATAGAGATATTACAGAAGTTTCTGGCTACTTAACATAACCAACTTGAGTGAGCATCGCACTATGACGGGTGCAGCCATTTGGTCCGAAGCAGGTGGCGTTGAGCGCAACCATCCACAGTTTCAGTCCCTATCTTCCCTTGCAGGCGACCTTGCAGGCGAGCGGCTGCGCAGTGGAAAACAAGCTCAGTGCGGCACCTCAACACGATTTAGCAAGCACAAGGAAGCATTTTCAGCGTACTAACCTGCGGCGCCTGTCATAGGCAGGACTGGCTTCACGGCGTTCACGGTCATACTTGGGGCTAGCCCTGTCATCCCCTTTGCCGCCGTATGGGCTTCCACCACGGACATAGTCAGGGCTATCTCTGGCACCACCCTTGCCATAGTCCGGGCTGCCCCTCTCCCTGCCCCTGCCATAGTCTGGGCTGCCCCTTTCTCGCCCTCTGCCATAAGGACTTGCCGACCTACCACGATTGTCCCTTCTGTCAGGAGATCTATCACGGCCTCCTCTCCTGTCTGGACTGTACCCGTTCCTTTTTTCATCATCGTCACGAAGTGCATACTCAACAGAGATGACCCTGTCCATCACAGTGCTGCCAAAAGAATGAATTCAGTTACAATCAAGCTATTACTGCAGGCCATATATGTAATAACAGGGCAAGTACTCCTTACAAGCACATCAAGAAACAAGTGTTAGTACCTTCCATTAGTACCGTCCAGAGCTTTAGTAGCATCCTCCTGTGTTTCATACTGGACAAATGCAAAGTTCCTTCTGATTCTGATATTTGCAATCTTGCCATACAGATCAAAGTGCTTCTCCAGATCTCTTGTCCTTGTGTTGATCGGATCAAAGTTAATCACAAACAAGGTTTTGGTTGGTTTCACGCTGCTTGGAGATCTCTTCCCATTTCCTTTCCGACCACCACTGCGATCCTCCTACACAAATAATAGACGGCAGGTATTAAGAAAAATAAGTCTACTGAAAGATGACTTTTATTATTTGTTTACAACTGCACACCTTTGTCCATTCGACTCTCAGTCTCCTCGCTTTTCTACCAAAGTCAGTTCTGTCAAGTCTATGGATAGCATCTTCAGCATCACGTTCATCTTCCATGTAGACGAACGCAAATCCTTCAACGTTGAACATGGAAAAGTGACTAGTTATTTACAGTAACTCACACATTTTACTAACCCTTAGGGTAAACAGATAAAGGCGAGTATGGTGATCAAAATCTTTGCAAGATATAAAAAACTGCAAGATCACCTCGGGAAGCTACAAATTGATACGTCAGCACAAATAGAAACAGACCTTTTGTATGTTGCACTAAATGATGTCAGAGTATGATAATCTGAACGTTCGTGGTACACCAAAAGAGGTGGTGGTGCTGCCGGTGGAACCTCTACTCTTCTCCAGCCGGCCATGAGATTGGCATGGTTGGATCGACGTGGGAGAGTGTAACCGGGCGGGGGAGGAGGGTGCAACATTGATGTAAAAGTAAGACATCAGTCACAAGGTGGTCGTTTCCAAGTGACAGATGTCATGGTGGACTGTGAGCTCCTGGAAATGGACAGGGCATGAGGCAGGGGCTCAGGCAGGAAAGGTAGAGCCCAGTCCATCAACCAGGATGAGCACAGATGCTTCATGATATTCCTGCGGCAAAGAAACAATTGAGTACTGGACCTAAACTTTAAGAAATTAAGTTCTTTTTTCTAAATTTATCCTGGTTTGGAGTTGTCCAATGACTTTGACAAAATAACATAAACATAATCTGATTCTGTTGAACATTCTCTGGCCTGATACACTTTGTCCAATCATATCTTATAACAGACCGCAGTATACTGCACCGGGGATGGTTGAAGAAATGATGGCAGTCTTTGGAGCAACGAGGACGGCTGTTTCCACTTGGCATCCACCCAAACTTGTCGAAGCTAACTGAGCACACCATTCACTCCATTCCCTTGGAAGACTTGTATGGAGCTAATGTATTTGTGCACATCAATATCCTTCTCGAGTAAATAGCAGTTTGCACCAGGTAAATTGGATATGAAAAAACACAATTTAAAGCTGTTTACTCAAGCATTACACTTGTAAGTTTATTTCTTAGAAGAGTTTGTTGTCTTAATGACTGAGACCACCACGGCAAATCAGATGGTAAAAAGGGGCAACTTAAATCTAGAGAATGGACATGAACAGTCTTACCTGTCTTCATGTCAACTCGCTCCACTCTTCCATATTTGCTGAAAAGACGCTCGATTTCAGACTGGCGGGCATCATACTCAAGGTTCCCGCAGAAAATTGGCCTCATGTCGCTGCACAAACAGCTCTTCTCCAAAAACCTATTCGAAGATAGAGGTCAGTGGAACTGTTAATCATGGACAATAATGATACACGTTCTCAATAGATAATAGCAGATTCACGCAGTCTCTATTCCAGACATTTTGCACAGAAACTAAAGACAAACATCACTAGCAGATTTGCAAAAAATCAGCACATTTGAGGTACTTATGAGGAGCTGTGCATTTGCTAGCTAGATTCATTTGCCCAAATGGGGTGCAAACTGCAGTGATGACCAAGTATCTAACGCACTGGAAGCTCAAACACCTTGGTGTCCAACAATACTGATCAGCTGACCAGCGAAATCGTAAACGCAAATACGTTTTACTGAATTGCAGTCTCAATAAATAGTGTCGTTACAGTTTATCAACCAGACCAGCGTCAGAGTCTGTATGAGCCAATGAAAATAGGATGATAATACTCCCTCCGTCCGAAAATACTTGTCATCAAAATGGAAAAAAAGAAACGGTGGCACAAGAGAGTGGGGTAGCATCCATGATACTCCCTCTGTTACAAAATAGCGCATCCAGATGCTAATGTTTTTTTTCTATGAACTAGGTCAAACTCTAGAAGGCTTGACTTTGGAAAAATCTACATATGCACTATATTCTGGAATGAATGAATGAAACCCCCAAGACCTAACAAGCAGAGAACAATAAACCGTAACAAAGCATCCCAGTGAACAACAACGTTAGTAGCACCTGACAACCACGGGCAATTTTTCACAGCTTAAACAGCGCACAGATTCCCGGTAGCAGGCACCGTTGCCAGATTTCTAGGTATGGCGCAGCTAAACCGAAATCTTCCTTATATGCCCCGAATCTGCCAGCGCTCCCGGTCAGAAGGAGCAACGCAAAGCAAAGGCGAGCTAGACTCCTATGGCCAATTTTTTTAAAAATAAAAAATAAATCACCAGATCTGAGCTCCCCGGGCCGAGGCGACCGAGCGAGCGCCAGATCCAGGGGGGAAACGCGGACGGGCGCCGTGCTTCCGGGAGGAATCGTAGCATGCGAGAGGCGTGGGTTGTGCGGCGTTACCTTTGGATTGGAGGGCGAAACCCTAGGTTTCCACGGGCGCGGCTGGTTTGGACCCGGCGGCGACGGGAGCGGGGAGACAGAGACGGGCAGGGCGAGACGGGCTGCTGGTCCGCGGCCCGCGAGGGGGAGGGAGGGGGTTTATAGGCGCGAGGGAACACGAGGGGCTGTGAGGTGGGGCCCGCCTGTCGGTGTGATGCATCTTTTCAAAAAAAATCAGAGTTGGTGTTTAAAGTCAAACCCCCTAGAACTACAACTCTTTATTATACTTTCATCATTACTGTCATGTGGGGCCCACCATCCGGCCGGCACACACTCTCAAACTGCCATGTCCTGCATTGGCCGGGCATATGCAAATACACGGTGTTTGGTTGCACACAGGTTGCAAGGTGTGGTAACCTTGTCCCCTGTGTGGGAAGCTTACCCGCTACAACTTACACACGATCACATTAACGCCACAACACTGCAATCACGACGAACTAGATGATGATGAAGTTCTTTAGCCCAAAATGTCAATCCACCTTGCCAACTTCAACACTCCTGCAATGCTGCTTCAGCACGGCCTTGGAGTAAGCATCACCTACCGTCTGCCTACGCTTAAACCCTCTATGACAACTGTTGTTGTAACTTGACACTTATTCATTGCATTCTTCACATGAACTATAAACCCCTGGAACCCTGTCGTGGAACACCACATACCACTTGTCCTAGCATTGCAGAAGAGCAACAGTTCAAGCAGCAAGCAATGGAGAACGTTAGACATGAAAAATAACAAAGCATGCATGATCATACGACATAACAAGTTCAACCTACCACTATTATGGTGTTATCCTACCACTACATCCAAAAGAGGGTGTAATCCTACCACGCAAGTTCGACATCAACGTGAGGCTTAGTATACACCACCTCATGAAAAAAATATAAAACATCAATAGTTTTCAAGCCCTAACTACACAAAATATACGTTGTCATCGTCGTCGAGGATCATGCATGTAGTCACCACCACCAGATACAACACTAGTAGTAGTGCTTGCCCGGCCAGCTCCTGAGCCAGAGCACCTTGTGAGTGTTGCCATGGCAACAAACCCAACACCATGGGCCTTGTTGTCCAATAGGTGACCCAGAGCAGCCATCAAAGCCTCTTGGCTGAAGCCACCTTGGTCCATGACAGCGGTGTAGAGGCTAGGGTGGACGTCGATCAACTTGCTCTCCCTTATTAGTTGCGAGAAGACAGTGGTAGACATACTTAAACAAGGAGGGCATGAGCTAACCGTGATGTGGCCGGAGTAGTGCTTTGCCTCCAGAACAATTGAGCAAGTGGTCTAACCCCATGAGGCACAACTAAGGTCTCTGAGCTTGGACACTTGGATCCATCTAGCTCTCCACTTTTTGAGGTGGTTGTAGACCTAGGTGGAAGACACCTCATGACCACTGAACTCGACCACCTGCTTCGCAATGGTGTTCAAGTGCACCTCCTTGAAGCCCTTATCAATCTTAACCCCAGTAGATATGAACTCACACATCTTGTTAAGCACGACGTGGACATGAACGGCTGCCACCTCATGTTGTTCCCCCCTACCATCCTTCGTTGCCTTTGCAGTTGCCGTTTGTGCAGCGGCAACGGTAGCAACATTTGGCACAACGAGCACAAATGGTGTAGGCACGAAAGGAGGAGCCATGCCTGAAACCTCGAACACATTTGAATTAGGAAGCATCTAGTCCTCAAGTGGGGCTGGGAGTCCTCGACATAGGACGGAGGAAACTGGCTCGCAGACAGGACAATGGCCCGACTAACCTCTTGCGTTTACATGGTCATGTCCTACAATCATAGCACACACTTGGACAGTAAGCATAGCACACACTACCGAACCATCTAGCTCAACACAACACGATATGAGCAACATATATTAAGAAGCATGCATTCTACCAATCCATCACTACTAGCATTCCAATTCATTGTGTTCAACACTACGATACAACCCTAGCATGCTACAAACCTTGCCACATGCTCACAGATCAAACCCAACCACATGCTCTTAGATCAAACCCTACCACATGCTGTCAGATCTAGCTAGCTACAACAAATACAAAGAAGGGGGCGATTGAACTCAGAGAGGCCACCGTTGCAGCTCGAGGGAGACAGGGAACACGGTAGGGAAGAGGACACGAGCTGCCGTGGACTGTCGACCGGAGAAGAAGCGCCGCTTATTTGCTCGTTGGTGTCGATGCACGTCGGAGGGAAAGCTCGAAAGGGCGGGCGAGGGGGGGGGGGGAGTTTCGACGGTGAGGTGAAGGGGGTTATATAGGGCGACTGAATTAGCGGGAGGTAAACCAAAAGCCTCCCACTGATTTTTCAGAGATGCGCGCGAGCTTGTGCCATCTCCGTGGTCGCATGAGCTCGGCGCAGTGTTCCTCTCCCCTGCTTCGGCTGAGCCTGGCTTGCTAAAAACTGCCAATTCAAGGGTTCCTAGCGGGCCTGACTGTGAGGTGCTTTAAACATCGTGCTATGCAGGCCAAACAATGAATGCGGGCAACCAAACAACCCACTTTCTTCCTGCGCGGGCTTGGTTGGGCCTCATGCAGGCAACCAAACACGTCCGAAGTCGCAGGAAGTGGAGGTGGATGACACATGACGAGCGCACGGGGGGCGAGGAGGCCCCCTCAAGTCAAAATACAAGGTGTTATATGCAAAGAAATACTAAAAGGCTAATGTCACCTGGGAGACACTACTTTCAGAGCAAGTCAAATTGAGCATACCGAGACTTGAGAGTAGCTGAATACGAAAGCTTAAAACAACCTTACTTAATTTTTTTTAGAAAACGAGGATAACCCCCTGACCTCTGCATCATCGACATGGCCACATAAACAACCATAGTGGCAAGAAGATAATGTATTAATCACACCCACAGTCAAGCATCACATCCCAGATATTTAACCAACAAAAGAAAAGAAATAAAATAAAATAACAGCACAACATGATAACCAATACTCCCTCCGTCCGAAAAAGCTAGTCCCTTAAATGGATGTATCTAGCATCAAGTTAGTGGTAGATACATTCATTTGGCAGACAAAGCTTGGGACAAGCTTTTCTGGACGAAGGGAGTATTTGTCAGGAAAAAGAATGCCGCACAGCCAGGCAAAAAATATCAGAATGCCGCACACTCAAACAACGAGCATCTGCACGTTTTCGTTGTAGTTTATAGCCAAAACTGAAGCTCAAAATGCAACGGCCGTACCTCTATCTACCATCTATGTCAACACATAAAAATGCTTTACTATGAGCAGCTAGCATATTTGCCTGGTCTTCAGATTGTTCTGACAGACATTTGATCTCTACATTTCCGCCTCCAACTTGCGAAGACTAATACAGGAGGATAGATAGTTCCAGTAAATTATACACATGTAACGCCCACGTATCTTCCCTCTTGCAGGGATGCTATCTGCGATAAGGGAAAAACTGCAATTCCTGTGCGAGCAAATTGTATCCTGCATATTATCATTGCTTTTGAACTTGGAGCACAATCACTATGATCATCTCCATGCAAGGGCGCCGTGGGCTGAAGCTGTGCCACCGATTATGTTGCGGTGAAGGCTGTGGGACTGCTGGAGAATACTAGGCGGTCACTGTCAGCAAGCATAATCTGAAATGATTTGGAGAATTATCTGTTGTATCAGATAAAAGAACAATATCTTGTGCCAATCAACTTGCCATCTCTTCTGTACATGCTTTACCTGCAAGTTGCAGTGCGCTCTAGCTGGGAACCAAATCACTTCAGCGGCATGCTTAGTCCAGCAAGCAAACCAATAAGGTGATTCCATACGTATTTTGAACGCAGGGGTGGTCATACTTTTCCCAGGTGATTGTGCAACCTCACGAAATCATCCATCCCCAGTTCAGACGGTCTAGCCTGCAGCAATAGTGAGTTTAGTGCATGGGAGAGGATGGATGGAGGGAGGGAGAGCATACCGTAGGCGGAAGACCGATATTGGTTAGAGCAGCCTCAATGTCAGCAGAAGAACATAGGTGTTGAAGTGATTTCCGAAGCATCTTGCGTTTCCCATTGAACGCAGAGTTCACCTGGAATTAAAGGGCATGAGCAAGTCTTAATGGCTATCACCAACAACTGGCGGTTAGTTTAAAGAAAAGGAGGAAACTTTTTTTTTTGCGGCAAAAGAGGAGGAAACTTATGTGTGCAGTCTGACTCACCATTGAAAAGAAACTTTTGTTAGAACTAACAGGAGGATACTCCCCAGCATCCTTTATTTTAAACCTTATAACACCACCATCAACCTGCATGGTATCCACGATAAGTCCTTACATGCCACATTTATGGAACCCCAAGCATCGTTATAGCATGCTGAGCATAAGGACATCTGAAATAAGAAATTGCTTACCGTCGGTTGAGGGAAAAAATTGGCCCTCTCTACTTTGAACTTGTATTCAGGTTCTACAAAAAACAAAGATAACACATGCATGTCATTAACTGTGATGTGTGACTAGGCATACGGGAAAGTAGCTAGGCATACTAAGCGAATTGTTAAGACGCTGGAAAACAGTTCAGATGATTTGATGACTGTCAGGTCATGAATTGCATAGCTACACATAGCAGTTCCTACAGTACAGAAGAGATATAATCTGCCCACGCAGGGATCGAACCCAGGTAGGCAAGGAGACTCCACTGCGCTCCCATCAGATGCAGGCAATGACTACAGTTTGGATCATTTAATTGCTCAAGAATACTAGCTAATGTGCATCAGAGCATCTACATGTCGAAAATCGAAACAATGGAGAAAAACAATTCCTTGTATAAAGCCCAAAACAATATACCCATTGTTATGAGAGTTTACTTACTGTTTTCCTCGGAGAAAAGCATGATTACTTACAAAAACGAAAGAATAAAAGAGTAAGCCTATTTTCAAGCCTGGATGATGGAATACAGATATGGAGTATTCCATAGTGACATGAAGGTATCAAACAGGTAAAACTAAAGGAAGACCCTCTTACCAGAGTAGAAATTCACAAATACATTGATAGGGCGGTACTCTGGTGTTTGTATTGAAGCATTTGCAAGGCGTAGTGCTGCTTCATCCTGAGATGAAGAATTAATAAGATTTACCTTTTCTTATTAAAGATGTAATGAATCACCATAAATATTGAAGAGTAGGAGAACCTCACATATAACAAGGACAAAAATCACTGAAAAAAATCCGAAAAATCTAACATAAAATTTGGCAGAAGTGATAGAGGAAAATAGAAGGCGCATACAAACATCATTATGATTGACATTAATAGATACACAGAAATGAGCAGTACTTTGAATATACAAATCGTACAAGCAGTTTATGCTGCAGAAAATAATCAAAGTTCAGTCATCTTCTGAACCAATACGACCTATGCATTGTCCTACCGACGAGATGGGATGTCCACTAATTTCTTTCATGCTAATTTTGTAATCCTCCTGCTCGGAAGGCTGTAGTGCTAAACTCTCTTTCTGTTCAATGAAAAGAAACACAAAGTCTTTGCGTTTTCTCGAAAAAGAAATGAGCAGTACTTCGAACATACAAATCGTACAAGCAGTTTATACTGCAGAAAATAACCAAAGTTCAGTCATCTTATGAACCAATACTGGGTTGTAATTAACTGGAACTTGCAAGCAACATGTACCCACTTAACGCAAAAATAGATGTCATGCAAACCTGAAGCATGAGCACCATGACAGAGAAAACATCTCCCATTGGGAGAATTTGTTTGACAACTTCAGTGCTGACATTGAATGGTAAGTTTGACACAACCTGAAAAATACAAAGTATGAGGTGGACACAGAAACACCTTCATCATGACCAATAGTTAACGAATTCTGCAAGAAATTCAATGAAATACAAACAACGCCAAACATCAATGCTAACCTTGGCGTATTTTTTCGTGCCACGAGATTTCTCCTCCAGGATAGGGAGAAAATGGGAGTGAACATGAAATTTTGTAATATCTTCTTCAATGACCTGCATTAAATTTCAAACTCATTACACATCGGATGAGAACTATGTTTGATTTCAACATCCAATTAGAATTTCTAGTTTTGTTAAATATGTAACGAAAATGTCCATCTTTGGTGACAAGAAGAGCAAACTATTAAACAGTAAGATTTGTTATCATAGATATCCAGAAGAGCAACCAGAGAATGGTCCGTACAATAGCCCTTATTAAAAAAATACAGGGATGGTTATCATACTTATATCACTATAAAGAGCAAAGTGTTAAAAGCTATCACAGTGGCTATCACACACTGTATGTACCTGTTACATGATAACTTTTGAGCTTAGCACCTTAGGCATTTTGTGTTAACAACCAATCAAAGTATTGATGGGCTAACACACCCTTTAAGTTCACTTTGTCCAAAATTAAGAAGAATTCATGATATCTGAATCTTACTTTTCATGTAAAAATGTGTCATGTTTTTTCAACATAAAGCAGGTTAAGTTAGCATGAAGTTCACTACCAAATCACTATGCATAATAACCAAGAACATTATAAATTTGAACTAGGATACTACATCATTCAATTGGAGGTATTTACAACCGTCTGTAATGTAGCATGTGTTTTAGTACATACACAGTGTAAAAAGAGCGATCCTGCTGTCGGACCCGGCTTATAGATCTCCAGAATTTTTTTTTAAAGAATGAAGGTACAAGCCATGGGGTTGCCTTTTACTACCATTCGAGCAACATTAACAGTCAAACACAGGGATGAAACAATCCAATATGTTCATTTGGGAACAGGACAGTACCTTCAATTGCTCTGTGGATCCAAACCTATCTCTCACAAGGGTAGCCATATGCTTATCCTGACACCAAACAAACACACAATAAAAAGATGGTATTGCAGATTATGGATGGATTCAGTTAGCAGGGCTACTGGTCGAGCAACAGTACTGATAGACTAGGAGAGTGAAATAGGAAGACCTTCTCGACGGCGACGACAGTGGCGCCGGCGGCGAGCAGCGCGGCGGTGAGCGAGCCCGTACCGGGGCCTATCTCGAGCACGACGTCCCCATCCTCCACCCCCGCCGCCGCCACCAGCTCCTCGTTCACCCTCGCGTTCAGCATGTAGTTCTGCAGCACAGTGAGCGCTAACCCACGGTAAGAAAAGAAACTCGCGGACTGGGGTTCCGCGGCCGCCATGGAATGGAATGGGGGAGGAGAGGGTGGATGGACGGACGGACCTGGCCGAGAGATTTGCGGGGGACGTGGCGGCGGCCGTGCGAGTTGAGGGAGCGGATGGTGGAGTGGTAGTCGTCGGCCGCGCCGCCGCCGTCGGACGCGGCGGTCGAGACGGCGGATGTGGGCCGGATACGGCCGCCAGGCGGCGGCGGCCGGCGGTGAGGAGGCGTGGCCGGAGACGGGGAAGGCCGCGCCGGGCGCGGGGATAAGGAGGTGAGCGCCAGCATTTTCGAAGGTAATATCTTTTTTTCTCACTTTTGTTTTTATTTAGGGGAAACTTCAAACCCAAAGCCCAAGGCCAAGACTTCGGCCACCCCAAACCCTCTCTTCCGCGGCGGCGGCGATGGAGAGGAAAGAGGCCGCGGCGGCGCCGGCGGCCGGACGGAGTGGCGACTGCGACGAGGCCGACGGCGATCTCATCAGCCGCCTCCCCGACGACGCCCTCGGCACCATCGTCTCCCTCCTCCCCACCAAGGACGGCGGCCGCACGCAGGCCCTCTCCCGCCGGTGGCGCCACATCTGGCGCTCCGCGCCTCTCAACCTCGAGGTCCGCTCCCCTGCCAGCCCCCAGTACCCCTCCTCCGTCCCGCCCTCCGCCGTCCCCAACATAATCTCCCAGCACCCCGGCCCCGCCCGCCGATTCTCCTTCCGCTGCCGCGGCGCCGGTGATCTCTGCGCCCAGACGGAGAGCTGGTTCGCCTCCCGGGCCCTCGCCAGCCTCCAGGAGCTTGATATCGGCTACGAGTACCCCTATGCACGTACCAGCCACCCGCTGTCGCAATCCGCGTTCCGCTCCGCATCCACCCTCCTCGTCGCCAAGATCAAAGATTGCAGTTTCCCGGACGCGGTCTCACGGTCCATGAATTTCCCCCTCCTCAACCAGCTTACCTTGGATTGTGTTTCGATCTCCGAGGACGCCTTCCACGGCTTGCTCTCCGGCTGCCATGCCTTGGAGAGCTTATCCATGCTCGAAGTTCATGCCGCTGGATGCCTCCGCGTTAGCTCACGGACTCTCAGGAGCATTGGCTTCTGTGATAGCTCTGATGAAAAAGCAGAATTGGTCATCGACGATGTTCCTCGCCTTGAACGGTTATTGTTACCGTATAGTCACCTGAATGACCGTGTGACTATCCGGATTATTAGGGCACCTAAACTGGAGATATTGGGTCCTTTCTCGCCGGACTTGTGCCAATTCCCGGTCTTCCAGGTAGCAGCAGCAACAACCACCATTCAGCATTCTTACAAACAGATCATTATTTTGATGTTGGTTGTTTTCTTCAGGAAATAGGTCCAGTCAGCTCAGCAAACTCGATATCTACCGTGAATGTTTTGGCTGTTGGGTGTTATAGTGACCAATTGAATGCAGTTCTTGACATCCTCAGGTGGTTCCCCTGTTTGGGAAAGCTCTATGTCACCGTGAGTATTCATCTTGGCCTGCTTTGAATGTATGCTTTGGTTGACATATTTATTAATAACTAGTCTGACTAGTTAGTAGCAAAGCTCTAATGTATGCCTGTTTTTTTTTTACTGTTTTGCAGTTTGGCACGCAAAATTTGCCTCATTATGACCGACCACATCCCATGGAATGCCTTCAGACCCATCTAAAGGAAGTGGTGTTGAAGTATTTCAATGGTTATGAGCAGCAGATTGACTTTGCTAGGTTCTTTGTTTTGAATGCGAAAGTGCTGAACAAAATTGAATTCCATGTACGTGAGGACCACTACAACAATGAATTTGTGGCTCGTCAACACACGCTGCTCCAACCAGAAAAAAGAGCTTCTCGAGATGCTCGATTCGAATTCAGGAAAACTCGTGGTTCTATTGACTCTCATGCCAGCAAGCATATCCACGATATGTCAGTGGCCGACCCCTTCGTAGACAGGGTTGATGCCTGAAGATTGCACTCTCTTGTGCTCATTTTCTAGATGGGATTGATGCAAAAGGAGTCCACTTCTGAAATGTTGTAATGGGTAGGGATGCAAAAAGATTACTGAATAAAGTTGTAAAGTGGGATGGAGCTGGTAATAATCCCACCCACCAGAACTCCTCTGGCCCTTTTGGCAACTTAAATGTCCTTTCAGATATATACAGAAGTATGAGAAGTTTAGTTGCCGATTGGATTTTTTTGCATGCACATAGCATATGTATGATGCTTATGAGAGGTCAACATGTACGCCAGGCACTGTGATTTTCTACCTAGGATGTGCGGCTAATGATCCTGGAACAGGCTTCGGTTTACTCCTAGTTGATCTGCCATTAAAGTCTGAGTTTACCGAAATTAAACTTATCTCAGTGCTTGTACAAAATTAGCAAGTAATTTTCCTAACAGCATTATTTTGGGCCAAGGACCTGAAAAAAGTGTGAGGCTGTGGGCTTTGCCAGGAATAATCCTGTTTCTAAACAGCTGAAATATATTACTCCCTCCGATCCATAATAAGTGTTGCCATTTTGAATTAAGGTTGAACTAATCTTATTAGTTCAAAACTGCGACATTTATTTTGGATCGGAAGTAGTACTAGATAAGTAGTATTTCTAAACATCTTTGTTGCTTGCGAAACCGGGTTTTTGCTGCACCTTTATCACTGTGTATGGGGCATCCTACATTCTTGGGTAAAAGAGGCTTGAGATCCTGAACAAACTTCAGTAGTTTTGATGGAGTTGGCGACATTTTGTAGCTGGACATGCATATATCTTTCTCATAGACATGGAAGAACCAGCAGTAAACTCTGTGGAGCTCTGCAAAATCAGTATTGGATTTGGAAGCAAATACGATATATCAGGATGCTATGCATGACTGCTAAATCAGTTTTGTGGCATGCATACAAGATACTGTGGATGATTGCTTCCGATCTTTGCAAGGTGGGCAGGTACTGGGCTAGGAGGAAGACAAGAATGGTACCTTAGCAAGTATATCTTCTTCCATGATTGGAGATGAACTGATGCTTGCAACTAGCCCGTTCTGAAATATATCGATCCTTAGGTTTGTCCTCCCATTTTCCTTATCTTACTCCATCTTGTCCAAGGGAGAGGTTGTTGAATCTGTTGATGGTTGTGTGCATTAGTAAACCGATGTAAATTTATCTGTATTTTGATTAAATGTCTCACCGACTTCTCCCGTGAAGAAAATTTCACAGAACCACCACCCGAGGAGTAGAATGCACAGAACCACCACAATCGTGTCACCATGTGCGGAAAATCATCACTTTAGAAAACTTGACAGAATGCACCGCACCGGAAAAGTGGCAGTGGCAAAAAAACACTGGTGGTAGATGCTAATCGTTTTATGACATCACTAATCCGCCGGGACGACCCGTCAGACTGAGTTGGCAGAAAAAAATACCACGCATGCAAATTGGACTTGGTCTTCTTCCTCCTCCTTCCCCATTTTCTCAGATCTGAATCCCGAGCGCCCCAACCGCAACCGAGCTCTTATTCTTCTTGTTCCTGTTGTGACGCGGGCCAAGGTGAGCGAGCTTTGGGGGAGGGGGGGGGGGGGTCGATGCCCACACAAAAAAAATGAGACCAACCCAAGGGCTAACCCTCGTTGGCTTTTCTTTATAGGAGAAACTCCGTGAGCACCACGTGTCCGTGCCGGGACTCGAACTCGGGTGGGCTGGCAGCAACCTTAGCTGCCCAGCCAACGGGTCGATGCCCCGCCCACACAACAGATGACAACAATAGTGGACCAGTGTGCTCCAAGACTCGTTGGCGGTATCTGCGGTGTGCCACGTGGGGTCGCGGCAGTCGAGCACCTCCCTGAGAGCATCCGCTATCCCGGTCGTGACCGCTGCCCAACACCTGCTTCTTCCTTGCGGTGAACGACTCCGGGTTCACGGAGTCGAGCATGGATATGGGCTCCCTGACCAGGCGATGAGCACCACCACGTTGTGCAACAGGAAGGCGTCCTTCTCGTGTCTGCCACCCCACCCCGGCCTGTGGGGCCCCTCGGAAGGCCATGTAGAGCACCTCCGCGGTGTGTAGCCACACCGTGAAGCGGCCCTCATGGTCGGCTGCACCCTGAAGGCCACATGCCCCGCCAGTGTAAGCATGGCTGCTGCCGCTCCACCGACGACACCAGCGCACCCACGGTCATGCCCACCAGCACCGCCCCCCGCCCCAGCACCCGACAACTGCGCTCCCAGCTCCGTCAGCGGCGCGAGCGCAGGCGTCACCCCCGCTCGGTGGCCAGCAGCCACGCCTCCAGCTCCTACAGCCAGAGCGCGCCCCGGCATTGCCCTCGCCGCAGCAGCGTAGAGTGCGGCCATGGCGAGGCTCTTCTTAGGCGTCCCGGTGTCGGTGCGGCCGCCAGGTGTCCTCGGTGCGTGGGAGGTGCCGGCGGTTTCTTCTTGTACCTACATAGAAGAGATGCACAATGGTGTTTGATGAAATGCCTAAGGAGAGAGGAGAGGAGAAAGAAAAGAAGACTTGTCCAATTTGCCCATGTGGTATTTTTTTCCTGCCAACTCAGCCTGACAGGTGGACCCAGCCGATTAATGACGCCATCCAAATGCTTAACATCTACCAACAGTGTTTTTTTCATGGTCAATCTTTCGATGCGGTGCATTACAGAGTTGGTGTTTTTTTGCATTGTGTGACACGATTATGGTAGTCCTGTGTCGAAATAAGATCCCACCTCATATGAAGAAGATCTGTTGTATTCACACAGAAATGGTTCATATGGAAAAAGATCCCACCTCATATGAAGAAGCCATGAGAAGCCCTCATTCATCGAAGTGGATGAAGGCAATGGAAAACGAGATGAAATCGATGAGTTCCAAAGATGTTTGGGACTTAAAGGAAATTCCTAAAGGAGCCAAAACAGTAGGCTGTAAATGGGTCTACAAAATTAAGTATGACTCTAAAGGGAATATAGAAAAGTATAAAGCACGACCCGTGGCAAAAGGATTTACACAAAGAGAAGGGATATATTACAATGAGACATTTTCTCCAGTCTCATGTAAGGATTCCTTCGGAATCATAATGGCATTAGTTACTCATTTTGATTTAGAGTTACATCAAATGGATGTTAAGACGGTATTTCCGAATGGTGATTTAAAAGAAAAGTTCTACATGAAACAACCCAAGGGTTTTATCATGGAAGGCAAGGAAGATATGTGATGCCGCCTGAAGAAATCCATTCATGGATTAAGAGTTAAGACAAGCCTCTAAACAGTGGTATCTAAAGTTTAATGAAACAATTAAAAGTTTTGGATTTAAAGAAAATATTAAGGATAATTGTATTTATGCAAAGTTTAAAAATGGGAAATATATTTTCCTAATCTTGTATGTGGATGATATCCTGCTTGCTAGCAGTGATGTTAGTCTACTACAAGAAACAAAGAAGTTCTTATCCTCAAATTTTGACATAACAGATCTTGGTGAAGCATCATATGTTTTGAGCATAGAAATTCACTGAGATAGGAACAATGGAGTCTTAGGACTATCGCAGAAAGCATATTTAGAAAAGGTTCTTAAAAAGTATAATATGCATGCGAGTAAAGCCACACCTGCTCCTATAGTTAAGGGCGATAGTTTTGGGAAATTCCAATGTCCCAAGAACTAGTACGAGATCGATCAAATGAAAGAAGTACCATATGCTTCGGCAGTTGGCAGCTTACAGTATGCACAAGTGTGCACTCGCCCTGACTTAGCCTTTATCACCGGGGTACTCGGCAGATATCAAGAGAATCCAGGCATAGAGTACTGGAAGATGGTAAAGAAAGTATTGCATTATGCGCAAGGCACAAAGGACTACATGCTAATATACAGGAGAAGTGATTCCCTAGAGATAAAAGGGTATTTAGATGCGGGGGACAAAGATGATAGAAAATCCACGTCAGGATACGTATTCACCCTCGCTGGGGGGGGGGGGCTATTTCGTGGAAAAGCTCCAAACAGTCGATAGTTGCATCATCCACGATGTATGCAGAATTCATAGCATGCTTCGAAGCCACGGGGCAGGCGATATGGCTAAAGAAATTTATACCCGACTTGAAAGTGGTAGATTGTATTCACAAACCACTAAAGATGTACTGTGACAACCAGCCCGCAGTATTTTATGCTCACAACAACAAGTCAAATAATGCTGCCAAAACAATAGAGATAAGGTATTATGTTGTGTTCCCGCAAAAAAAAGGTATTATGTTGTGAAAGATAAAATCCAGAATCAAACTATAAGTCTCGAGCATATAAGGACAAAAGATATGCTTGCGGATCCGCTAACGAAAGGCTTACCATCCAATGTGTTCAAGGAACACTTAGCCGACATGGGTTTAAGGGAAAGCCTTATGATTCATGGATAGGCCCAAAAGGAACAGAATTTGTTTCTGAACATAACGTATGTTGTAACTGTATGATTCTATCGGCAATTAAGCTGTGACGATAAAACATGCTCTATGTACCAATATGTGATGAAACAAATAAACTAGAAAGTATAAAGTTAAAAGTAAGTTTGAGATTAAGGGGGAGAATGTTAGGTTGATCTCTCTCCCGTTCGAACCCAATGGGTCGAACGGGCCCCTGACTCGCGCCCTGATCGGGGGCGCCCAACCAAACCATGGTTGGTGGGCCCCTGTGACCCGCGCTATATAAATAGAGGCGGGGAGCCGGGGCACGAATTACGAGGTTAATCGCTGCCACAGTCCCCATCTACAATCCCTACCGATCTAGGGTTAGCGCGGTGCTCACGGGAAGCACACCACCGCCGCCATCTCTCTGCCATCACCGACCCCTACTTCACCATGGCCGGCGCTGGATCGAGCTCATCTGGACAAGCAGAAGGTAGGTTCACCGGAATGATCTAACAGCGCGATCCAAAGCAAACTTTCAAATTTTACTCTCTCGTGGGCTATAGCCTAGCACCAACTTTATGGCTATTTGAAATTCTGAACCTATACAACCAAGTGCCATTTTTACTGTACATTGATATTTCAAGTTATAGAGCACCAAGCTTATGCCTATCTGAGCCTATACAACTACACCTTGATACTATTTCAAGTGTAAATTCGATCTCACAGCTGATTTCCCCTTAAATTACAAATATACTTAGATTAGAGAAAAGAAAGAGAGAAACACGAACTAACCTACCCCCCACCCCGGTTGCAAGGTTTCTATTTTGTATCCTTTTATTTTCTTTTTTAGACAACTTCTCTTTGCTCTTTGTTTGAGGGGATTTCCTTGTTTTCACAAACATTGTCCGCCGAATTCCCCACAAACCCTCCCTCCGTCTCGCCAGCCGCCGGCCATGGAGAAGAAAAAGGCAGTGGCGGCGCGATCCGCTCGCAAGGAGCGAAAGTCCCATGGAGCCGCGCGGAGTGGCGACTGCGACGTGAACGCCGGCGATTTCATCAGCCGCCTCCCGGACGCTGTTCTGGGCACCATCATCTCTTTACTCCCCACCAAGGACGGCGGCCGCACGCAGATCCTCTCCCGCCGATGGCGCCACCTGTGGCGCTCTGCTCCTCTCAACCTCGAGGTAATCACCGGGCCTCCCGGACCCTGTCCTGGGCACCATCATCCCTCCGCGGTCCACCATTCCGCCGTCTCCAAGATAATCTCCCAACACCTTGGCCCCGCCCGCCGATTCTGCCTCAAGCACCTGATCGACGGCGACCTCCCTGAGATGGCGAGCTGGTTGGACTCCGGAGCCCTCGTCAACCTCCAGGAACTCGACATCACCAATTACACTGGATATAAGACCGGCTATATGTTGCCGCAATCCGTGTTCCGCTCCGCATCCACACTTCTCGTTGCCAAGATAATGGGTTGCATTTTCCCGGACGCGATCACACGCTCCATGAATTTCTACCTCCTCAACCAGCTTTCCTTGGATTGTGTTTCGATCCCTGCGGATGTGTTCCACGGCTTGCTCTCCGGCTGCCATGCCTTGGAGAGCTTAGCCATGCTCGAAGTTCATGCTGCTGGTTGCCTCCGTGTTAGCTCGCCAACTCTTAGGAGCATTGGCTTCCGCAAAGGCTCTCGTAGAAAAGCCGAATTGGTCCTCGAGGATACTCCTCGCCTTGAAAGGTTATTATTACCGTATTGTGACCGGAATAATTCAGTGACTATCCGGGTTATTCGGGCACCTAAACTGCAGATATTTGGGCCTTTCTCAACAGGCGCTTGTGAACTCTGGGTCTTGCAGGTAGCAGCAACAGGACATCATTCAGCATTCTTACATGGAGATAATTGTTTTTGATGTTGGTTGTTTTCTTCAGGGAATGAGCCCGGTCAGCTCGACAAACTCGATACGCACCGTGAAGATTTTGGCCCTCGGGTGTTCTGAACATCAATTGGGTGCAGTTCTTGACGTCCTCATGTGGTTCCCCTGTTTGGAAAAGCTCTATATCACAGTGAGTACTCACCCTTGCTCGCTTTAGATGTATGCTTTGATTGACATGCATATCAACTAGTCTAGTTAGCAACGCTTTAACATATGCATATGTTTTTCCGTTTTGCAGTTTCACGCACACTATAGGACGTTTGAACAAAATGAGCATCAGTATGACCCACTACATCCAGTGTGCCTTCAGACCCATCTAAAGAGAGTGGTGTTTAAGTTATTCAAAGGCTCTAAGCAGCAGATTGAGTTTGTCATGTTCTTTATTTTGTATGCGAAATTGCTAAAGAAAATTGAATTCCAAGTTTGCGGGGACTACTACAACAATGAATTTGTGGCTCGTCAACGCGCGCTGCTCAAAGTCGGAAACAGAGCTTCTCGATATGCTCAATTTACATTCAGGAATACTAGTGGTTGTACTGATGACCATATCACCAAGCATATCCACGATTTGTCACTGGCTGACCCCTTCAGACTGCCTTAGACAGGGTTGATGGCTGAAGATTGCACTGTCTTGTGCTCATTTTCTAGATGGGGTTAATGCAAAAAAGAGCAAACTGCTGAAATGCTGTAATGGGTAGGAATGCAACAAGAAAACTGCTGAAAATTGTTATCCCAGCCGCCAGAACTCCTCTGGCCCTGTGCAATTTGTTTTTTCTTTTCTGCCTAAGCTGGGCTAGAAACACGTGCTTGTGTTGGAAACTTAACTGTCCTTTCAGTTATATACCGCGGTATGAGAAGTTTAGTTGCGGATTAGATTTATGTTCATACACATAGCATATGTATGATGCTTATGAAAGGTCAACCTGTACGCTTCGCACTATGGTTTCTACCTAGGAAGCAGGCACTTCTGTGATTTTCTATTTCAGGTTGAAGTTCGGCTAATGATCCTAGAACCCAATGGGGTTGCCTACTAGTAGTTGATCTGTTACTAAAGTTTGAGTTTACTGAAATTAAATTTATCTTGTCCTTGTACAAATTAGCAAGTAATTTTTCTAACAGCATTAATTTGGGCCAAGGACCTGAAAATCGTGTGGGCTTTGCCAGGAATCCTGTTTCTAAACAGCTGAAACATGCTTCTTACCTTGTTTCAACGTTACTACTAGATAAGTAATACTCCCTCGTTCCTAAAGTAAGTGTCTCAACTTTGTACTAACTTTAGTGCAAAGTTGTACTAAAATTGAGAAACTTATTTTAGAGGGAGTAGTGTTTCTAAACATCTTTCTTGCTTGCAGAACTGGGTTTTTGCTGCACCTTTATCACTGTGTATGGGTATCCAAATTCTAGGGTAAAAGAGGCTTGAGGTCCTTAATAAACTTCCTCATAGGCATGATAGAATCAGCAGTAAACTTTGGAAGCAAATCCGATGTATCAGGATAGTATGCATGATTGCTAAATCAGTTTCGTGGCATGTACACGATAGTTGCATTTTGCTAAGTTAGTACTATCAGGATACTATGGATGATTGCTTCTTTACAAGGTGGGCAGGTGGCAAGAATTCGTTGTTCTTCATCCAATACTGAAATATTTCGATCCTTAGTTTTCTCCTCCCATTTTTCTTATCTTACGCCATCTTGTTCAAGGGAGAGATTGCTGAATCTGTTGGCGGTGAATGACTTAAGTTGATGGTTGTGGTCATCCGCAAACCAGTATAAATTCATGTGAATTTTGATTAAATGCCTCACTGACTTCTCCCCGGCTATAGCTTTTTTTTTGAAAAGGAGGATGTACCACCGGCCTCTGCATCTGGACGACGCAAGCAGTCATATTATTAATTATTCACAAAGACCATACAAGGTGATACATCAATAAGCCTGAAGCTACCATCTTGGCAACGCTGTTGCTACTCATACCCCTTGATGAAGGTGTGTCGAATATCCGGGCCTAATACCAAACAGACATCGCACCAAAGCCTAACATCTAAAGCCGGGTGTCCCATCCAAGCCACTACCTGGATTGGATCCCACACCGGTTCGGCACACTCCCAGTGAGCACCACACGCTGCAAGGGCCGTCATCTTCATCTTCCATCAGTCCATCCTCAGAGCAGAACTGATGCACCGACCTTGCCAGGGCTCTCTGCCATCAACGCCACCATGACGCCAGACAACTTCGTCCTCCTGCACGAGTCCATCTCCGCGCATCAGACACCGAGTCTCCACTACGCCATGCCGCCGAGACCCACCGTCGACGATACGGTTGATGCCACACCGCTCCACCTACATGCCATCTCGCGTCGACTCCGAACTACCAACAACTCCACCACCCTGAGCAGTCCCTGACCGACGCCTTCAGGAAAGAACACGACACCAAAGTGCCATCGTCGCCCAAACAGAGGAAGAGAGGCTTTCGCCTGCGCTCATGGAAGAGGTGGGGGCGTATGAAACACACCAAAGCCTCCAGGAAGGGAATCAACGCTGAGGGCGTCGACTTTGGTTCGGCCGCCACGCCGGCCTAGAGTTTTCCCTGGATCCATGCCCACCCGCCAGATCCGTCCAGGCAGTATTGGCGTCGACCGTAGTCGCTACCGTAGCCAGCACGATTCGGAGTAGATCGAGTCGGAGACGACGCCTCCCATGAACTCCGGCCGGCCATCGAGGAGCCGCCGTAGCGCCACGACCTCCACGTCGCCCACGCAGCCGTGGAAGGCCCCCCACTACTAGGGAAAAGCCTAGCAGTAGCGCGGGTTGTTGGCCTACCAGTAACGCGGGTGATAGCGCTACTGCTACGATGCTACAGCTAAAGGTTAGCAGTAGCATCGGTTTACCTGCGCTATTGCTATATCTACTTAGTAGTAGCGCCCAAGCACTACTGGTAATTACTAGTAGCGCGCCTCGTTGCCCGCGCTACTACTATTATTCCATATTATATTCCTTTTATTCATGTCATATTCATACACCTTTATACAAGTTTTCATACAGTAGCAATTTAGATATTGGTTTTACATCATAATGAGTTGTTACATCACTGGGTGAAAGAACCGTGGACTAGTTTCAAGTGGATGGACATCCACTTGAAACTAATTCGCGGTTCTTTCACCCAATGATATAATAAATATCATCACCATCATCATCATCATCATCATCATATCATTAACAACTTATCATCATAATACATCATTGTCATATAAAACCTCCTCATGATCATCATTTTCATCAATGAGACAACATATAGCAAGTTGGTCACTAGTCATAATCATAATTCCTCCTCCTCATCATCAACTCTAACACAATGTAGGACATAATAACACATTGTACCTAGGACCTACTTATCTCTCATAGGACCTACTACCCTCTCTTAGGTAAAATAGCATAAAATAAGATAGGCCCTGACCCTCCATTATGGAGAATGGAGATTATCCTGTCTCCAATTCTTGCCCTTCGCACAATGTTGCTTCCAAGTAGCTCCCTACAATTGACCATACATTTTTCCCAATCTTTGATTGTCATGTCTTCATCGGTTTTAGAAATCCGGTATGAACAGGAGTGATTCGTAGGATGACCTAACCGTAAGTTCAAAACATCAAGGCGGCCTTTCTGAAACATGAGATAAGGCACACAATCCTTCGGGATTTTCTATTGAAAAACATAGTAACAACTTCGTAGTTAGCAATGTAGTTGAGTTTTAGAAGAATTTATGCAAAAGATGCACGAATGTCGTAATAATAAAAAATCTTACCATGACATCTCCATGGATGTTACCATAGTTCAACGCGTGCACTAGTGGCACGTATTGACCATAATGTGGAGGAGTTTGATAATAGATATGGTAATTCTCAAGATCAGTAATAAATGAGATCAGATGATTTTTGTCCTAATAAGTTAATTCCGAGCCATCGGTGTAGTAGGTTTTGTCTACCATCTTCCGCACATTCTTTGAAGAATGAAAATAAGCTATCAATGGAAATAAGCTGTCAACTATTTTGAAATAAACAATATAAATTACTTAATAACTATGTTTGATAAACTCACATAGCGGTAGAATTGGAAGCGTATCAACAAGGACCCAAATGCTCATATTGTCTTGGGCGATGTCAGGATCACCAAGATCCATGGTGACAAGCATACCCTCATGAAAATCATACATCTTGCAAAGTGCTTCCCAATTCGGGCAACCAAAATGGGATACACTCTCAGAATTGTGTAGATTTACATCAAAATCCATACCATGATGGGTCCTTAGGTGAATTTTCTTTGTTTCCATACTTTTATGATCTTCATAATCCATCCTATCCAAGACATAGCGTCTTGCATGACATGGGATAAGCTAGTCGAATTGTAAAAGACGAAAATTACACGTTGAAGTAGTAGAAGTCGTGCTTAATTACGAAAAAAAACTTGTCGTCGTTGCGTACCGTTTCAACATCGAAGGTCTCCTGGAGCTTAATGCTGAAGCGCCGACCTTCGTCCAGGTGAGGCCTATTGCACAGACCCCAGTCGTCGTTGCACCAATCGCACTCCCGCGGAGACTTTCGTCGTCCGATGATGACATTTTCTATGTTCATAATTCAAATATTAAAGTTGTACAATTAAATATATGTACTACAAAAACTAAATTAGATCATTATTACTCATCACGGGTTGACTATTGGTCTGTCGAGTCTTTTCTTGAAAACTCTCAGCTCACGTGGTGTATACATTCGACCGTTGGTGATGGTCGCTCCTCCTTTCATCCCCAAGTGCATTATACTAAAATGTCTAGCACAGGGGAACGAAGGAGAAGCGACCCCACGACAACAGTCGGGATTCTTCGTCCTCTCATATATGGTGCAGACTCTCCCTCACTGATTCCTCTTTGACATTTGCGACCGTCGGTGATGGTCATTCATCCCTTCCTTCCCGTGCATTACCAAAAGGTCTATCACGAGAAAGAAGAGGAGGAACGACCCCCACGACAACAGTCGACATTCTTCTTCTCTCATGTATGGTGGAGTCCCGACTGACTTAAAAGTCAACCCAAAATGTCGTTCAATTATCTCCAATTTGAGCATTCAATTATCTCCAATTTTAGTATTCAAATTAGCATGCATTCAATAAGCAAAACTAAATCATCTCTTGCGTCCGTACATCGTCTAATATTATCACTAATACATATCGAATAGTATCATACATATAACATCACTAATACAGCTAGAACCCTAGCGAACGACGGGTATCGGCGCGGGTGGTGGACATCCAAAGAGAAGGAACCATCACAGGATCATAGCTCCAGTGAGATCCCTGAAGAACCTGCCAGGTATTGGAGAACCTGCCCTCCAACGCAACCATGTAGCGACAAACATGCTCATCCTCCTCATTGACACGGTAACGTACCACCTCCGATGTGGACGAAAGCCTCTACACTGTCATTGGCCCACGCGACCGCCACCAAAGAAGGTCTGGGTCGACGACGGGCTGCCTCCTCACCAAGTTGCGCGCCCCGGAAGGTAGCACCTCCCAGTACCAGCCCGGCGGAGCCCAGTCTCGGACATGGCCCCTCTGATCAAGAAGGCCTCCTCCGCCAAGTCGACGACGAGGATGCAGGATAGGCATCGTCGACGTCGAGAACAAATGCTTAATTATGAAAACAAAATTCATAAACACTTTGCGATATGTCGAGCAATGACATAGAAAAAATACCCTATGTTTTGCCAGAATATCATTGAATTCCCATTCTGGCAAATCACGAGCACTCGATATGTCCTACATTGTAGCACAAGTCATGCTAAAATTCATGAAAAAAATTCGGCATGACCTTTGCTAAAAACAGGACATATCGAGCACTTGAAATATGCCGGAACGAAAACGAATCAACATTCCGGCAAAACATAGGCTACTCGGAGGTACAGTGCAAATAAGAACACCAAGACATCCTCTATATTCAGAATGCATGATCATCGACATTAATGACATGGTGACTAGCACTAGCATTTTCATCATCGACATTTACAACACATTATCATCTATATCAACAGCATGGGTATTTGGCTATTCTCACCTAGAGGTCTTAGGGGGTCGGTGATGGGGCGACTGCGGGATGAGGCAGGGGAAAATATTTGATTTCTACATAAAAAAATAATTCTATCAACATGTATCTGATAGTATTAACAAATATGACATGTTCATTCTACCAAATGAGTAAATAATTTCAGTATCACTAGAAACTATCAACTATGTCTAAAAATAATATACTAAAACCCTAGTAATAATTCAGTTAAGTAGGAACTATCAACTAAACCCTAGAAACTATCCTAAATCAAAGTGTTATATATGACCAGAGGCTTATATCAACTAAAAACCTCTGTTGGAAAAGGCGAGTGCTAGGTAATGGCCAAACGCCTCGCCTAGGGCATAAATGGAGGTCTATGCAGGGCAAGCAAAGAATTGCCTACGCAAGCAAGAAATCATGCCACATACTGCACCGATATGCCAAACGGGTTATATTCCAATGGCAGTAGTCGATAATTAACTTATTTATATGCCCTAAACTAATATCAACACCCATATAATAATCACAAATACACTATGAGTAAAAACTATATTATCGCCTAGGCCGCGCCTAGGGTGCTTAGGCACCACCTAGCCACTAGGCGAAGGCCAACCGCCTCGCTTATGCCTACCGCTTTTCCCAACCTTGCTAAAAACTATCAACTATGTCTAAGTTTTTACTAATCAGTTAATCATACTAAACCAAAACTGTTATATATCAACTACAAACTATTAAGTAAATCAAAATGTTGCATATCAACAAGAAAATATCAACTAGCCTACTAAATTAAAATGTAGAAGGAGGGACGACTTGAGGAGGGAGGAGGAAGGAGGACGGAGGAGGAAGGAGGACGGAGGAGGAAGGCAGAGCGAGGAGGGGCCGACCGACAGCAAATGGAGGAGTGGAGGGAAGACAGAGGAGGAGGGGCAGGGAGGAGGAAGGACGGAGGAGGAGGGGAGGCGAGGAGGGAGGAGGGGGAGGATTACCTAGTCCAGGGAGGAGGGGGAGGTGACGGCGGCGCAGAGGGAGGAGGGGTAGGCGACGGCGACCGGCGGGGGAGGACCGGCGCGGGGGGATTGAGGGAGGAGAGTGAGTGAGTGTGATTGAGTGTGAGTGGAGAGAGGAGAGTGAGGGGTGGCCGGTTGAAGAAGATAGAATGGCTTAGAAGTAGTGCGCTTTAGGGAAACGCGCTGTTGCTAAAAGCCCTAGCAGTAGCGCCTTTTAGCCAAGAAGCGCTACTGCTATGCCCGTAGCAGTAGCGCCTTCTGCTAAAACACGCTAATGCTACATCTAAGCATGTAAAAATAAACATAAAAAATATATTGATCATCAATGATCTTTTTGTGTACAATCTGAATTGTCAATATGAGGCCTCACCGGTTTAGAAAATGGAGAAGACTCATATTGCGGCCACAAATTCTACATATAGAGTTCAATGAAGACCAAGTGGTTGTGATAATTTGAGAAGTAACATATTTAAGGTGGTAAAAACCTTGTTCGCGGAGCGAGGTGGGACTGAATTTAGGTGCAAGGAGTGGAGTAACTTAGCAGTAGCGAGCATCATCAAAAGGCGCTACTGCTAGGACCAGTAGCAGTAGCGCTGTTTGGAATAAGGCGCTACTGCTATAACTAGCATGGCGGCGAGGTCGTAGGAATTATAGTAGTAGCATGGCTTAGTACAGACGCACTATTGCTACATTTATTTCAGCAGCGCGTTTTGTTGACTCGCCCTATTTTGAACCGCGCTGCTGGTAAGATCATGTGTATAGGATTTTCCCTAGTAGTGCCCATCTGCACCTACGGATGCTGCCTACTAGGCAGGCCGCACCGCGCGCCACCGATCGAGGCCGCCACCCCGAAATCCCCGTGCCGCCCGAGGCACCGGCAACAGATCGACCACCGGCCACCATAGGAGTGCCCCGAACGCCGCCCCCCACGCGACCACCAGGGGGGTCATGAGCACGCGTCGCCCCCCTGAGTCCTCGCCGGCGCGCCCCGCCGCCGAACGCCAGCCGCGCCAGGCCTGACCACTGCGGGGAGGAGAGGTCCTGCCGCCGCCGCCGCCAACCGGGCTTTGCCTGACGGGCAGGAGAGGTGGGAGAGGGAGTCGAGGACTTGGCGGCGCTAGGGTTCCCCCCTGGTCGCCGTGCGGGGTGACACAGGAGGGGTCCTCGGTGGATCAGGAGGGGTCCTCGCCCTGGATCAGACCTTTAATTCTCCTTGTCTATAGCCTAGCAAGAACCCAATGGATATCTGAACATATACAACCCAATGCCTGTTTTACTATAAATCAATCTTATCTATATTAATGTAAATTCGATCTTGTAGTTGATGTCCCGTTAAATATCGAATATATTCATATTAGATTAGATAAAGAAAAGGAATACCGGCAAAAAAGACAAAAAGAAAAAGGAAGCCACGAACTAAATAAAACACACCCTATTGCAAGGTTTCTATTTTTTTGCAGGTAAAAAGGTTTATAATTTAATCCCTTTTGTTAGGCAAATCCTACTATTTTCTTATCTTTTTAGAATCTTTTCTTGTTTTTACTAGTTTTTTAGGGTCAACATGCTTCACTTTATTGAACTTGTTTTTACTTTTTTTAGACAACCACTTGTTTTTTTTTACTTTTTTTGAGGCAATTCAACGAAGCTTTATTAAGGCGTCACCACATTGACAGGGATTGAAGGAAGGTTTCCGGGGTGACCTACACTAGTTTAAACGGGCCTTTAGTCCCGGTTCCAGAGGGCCTTTATACCCGGTTCTGGAACCGGGACTAAACGGTCGGGACTAAAGGCCCCCCCTTTAGTCCCGGTTGTGTTACCGGGACTAAACGGTCGAGACTAAATGCCCCCCTTTAGTCCCGGTTGTGTTACGAACCGTGACTAAAGGCCCTCCACGTGGCCTGCTACCTCTTGAGCACTGCGTTGGTTTTCCCCGAAGAGGAGAGGATGATGCAGCAAAGTAGCGTAAGTATTTCCCTCAGTTTTTGAGAACCAAGGTATCAATCCAGTAGGAGGCTACGCTCAAGTCCCTCGTACCTGCACAAAACGATAGCTCCTTGCAACCAACGCGATTAGGGGTTGTCAATCCCTTCACGGTCACTTACGAGAGTGAGATCTGATTGAGATGATAGATAATATTTTTGGTATTTTTGATATAGAGATGCAAAGTGAAAAGTAAAAAATAAAGTAAAAAAGCAAAGCAAGATTAAAGTGATGGAGATTGATATGATGAGAATAGACCCGGGGGCCATAGGTTTCACTAGTGGCTTCTCTCAAGAGCATAAGTATTCTACGGTGGGTGAACAAATTACTGTTGAGCAATTGACAGAATTGAGCATAGTTATGAGAATATCTAGGTATGATCATGTATATAGGCATCACGTCCGAGACAAGTAGACTGACTCCCGCCTGCATCTACTACTATTACTCCACTCATCGGCCGCTATCCAGCATGCATCTAGAGTATTAAGTTAAAAACAGAGTAACGCCTTAAGCAAGATGACATGATGTAGAGGGATAGTTTCATGCAATATGATAAAAACCCCATCTTGTTATCCTCGATGGCAACAATACAATACGTGCCTTGTTGCCCCTTCTGTCACTGGGAAAGGACACCGCAAGATTGAACCTAAAGCTAAGCACTTCTCCCATGGCAAGAAAAACCAATCTAGTAGGCCAAACCAAACTGATAATTCAAAGAGACTTGGAAAGATAACCAATCATACATAAAAGAATTCAGAGAAGATTCAAATATTATTCATAGATAGACTTGATCATAAACCCACAATTCATCGATCTCAACAAACACACCGCAAAAAGAAGATTACATCGAATAGATCTCCACGAGAGAGGGGGAGAACATTGTATTGAGATCCAAAAAGAGAGAAGAAGCCAACTAGCTAATAACTATGGACCCGAAGGTCTGAGGTGAACTACTCACACTTCATTGGAGGGGCTAGGATGATGTAGAAGCCCTCCGTGATGACGGCCCTCTCCGGCGGAGCTCCAGAACAGGCCCCAAGATGGGATCTCGTGGATACAGAAAGTTGCGGCGGTGGAATTAGGTTTTTGGCTCCTGTTCTGATCGTTTGGGGGTATGTAGGTATATACAGGAGGAAGGAGTACGTCGGTGGAGCACTGAGGGGCCCACAAGGCAGGGGGCGCGCCCCCCACCCTCGTGACCGCCTGTTTGACTCCTTGGAGTAGGGTCCAAGTCTCCTGTATCACGTTCGGTGAGAAAATCACGTTCCCGAAGATTTTATTCCATTTGGACTCCGTTTGATATTATGTTTCTCCGAAACTCTGAAATAGGCAAAAAACAACAATTCTGGGCTGGGCCTCCGGTTAATAGGTTAGTCCCAAAAATAATATAAAAGTGGGAAATAAAGCCCAATATAGTCCAAAACAGTAGATAATATAGCATGGAGCAATCAAAAATTATAGATACGTTGGAGACGTATCAGGCATCCCCAAGCTTAATTCCTGCTCGTCCTCGAGTAGGTAAATGATAAAAAGAGAATTTTTGATGCGGAGTGCTACTTGGCATAATTTCAATGCAAATCTTCTTAATTGTGGTATGAATATTCAGATCCGAAAGATTCAAGAAAAAAGTTCATATTGACACAAAAAATAATAATACTTCAAGCAAACCAACAAAGCAATTATGTCTTCTCAAAGTAACATGGCCAAAGTAAGTTCATCCCTACAAAATCATATAGTTTAATCATGCTCCATTTTCGTCACACAATAATGCTCTCATCATGCACAACCTCGATGACAAGCCAAGCAATTGTTTTAATAATCTCAAACTCATAAACTTTCACGCAATACATGAGCGTGAGCCATGGATATAGCACTTTGGGTGGAATAAAATATAATGATGGGGGTTATGTGGAGAAGACAAAAAGAAGAAAGTCTCACATCAACGAGTGAGGGAGTCCTGGATTAGGGGGTGTCCAGATAGCCGGACTATGACCTTTGGCTGGACTGTTGGACTATGAAGATACAAGATTGAAGACTTCATCCCGTGTCCGGATGGGACTTTCCTTGGCGTGGAAGGCAATCTTGGCAATACAGATATGTAGATCTCCTCCCATTGTAACCGACTCTGTGTAACCCTAGCCCCCTCCGGTGTCTATATAAACCGGAGGGTTTAGTCCGTAGGACATCAACAATCATACCATAGGCTAGCTTCTAGGGTTTAGCCTCTCTGATCTCGTGGTAGATCTACTCTTGTAATACCCACATCATCAATATTAATCAAGCAGGAGTAGGGTTTTACCTCCACCTAGAGGGCCCAAACCTGGGTAAAAACATCATGTCCCTTCCCTTGTTTCCTGTTACCATCCGCCTAGACGCACAGTTCGGGACCCCCTACCCGAGATCCGCCGGTTTTGACACCGACATTGGTGCTTTCATTGAGAGTTCCTCTGTGTCGTCATCTTTAGGCCCGATGGCTCCTCTGATCATCAACAGCGATACGGTCCAGGGTGAGACTTTTCTCCCCGGACAGATCTTCGCGTTCGGCGGCTTTGCACTGCGGGCTAATTCGCTTGGCCATCTGGAGCAGATTGAAAGTTACGCCCCTGGCCATCAGGTCAGATTTGGAAGTTTGAACTACACGACCGGCATCCGCGGAGGCTTGATCTTTGACGGATTCGAGCCACAGCCAAGCACGCCGCACTGTCACGATGGGCATGATTTAGCTCTGCCGCCGAACAATGCCCTGGAGGCCGCACCCGCATCCGCTCCGACCTTTAGCTTGGAGCCAATTGCGCCAACCGAGGGCGGGTGGCTAGACCCCGCCGCGGGGGCTGCAGTCTCAACGGCGATTGAGGCGAACAACAACCTTATCCTTCGCGAGGCCCGTGACTCCATATTGCCGGACTCTTCTCCGGACTCTGAACCTTCCGCGCCCCTGCCAATCGAATCCGATTGGGCGCCGATCATGGAGTTCACCGCCGCGGATATCTTTCGGCACTCGCCCTTTGGCGACATACTGAATTCACTAAGGGATCTCTCTTTGTCAGGAGAGTCCTGGACGGGTTATGACCGGCAGGATCGGGATGCGGGCGACGAAGAAATTCGACGCCCACCCACCACCCACTTCATAGTCACTGTCGATGACTTGACCGACATGCTTGACTTCGACTCCGAAGACATCAACGGTATGGATGACGATATAGGAGACGAACAAGAACCAGCACCCACAGGGCACTGGAGAGCCACCCCATCCTACGATGTATACATGGTGGACACACCCAAAGGAAACGACGACGAGGAACGGGATGACGCAATGAAGGATCGCTCCTTCGAAAAGCAGTCAAAGCGGCGGCGTAAGCGCTGCTCCAAACCCCGCCTCGACAGGGACAGTGGTCATACAGAACCAGCCACAGAGCAGGGCGAGCCGGCGGACGATGAACACGGCATCAAGAAACCGCCCGAACAAGGTAACTTGGATAACCAAACCAAACAACCCGTCCCCGGCGAAGATAACAGTCCGGACGACCTCACACCAGACAAGTTCCTAGAGCAGAAGAACCTCCACAAAGGCTCGTTGCCACTGTGCGTAGCCTGAAAAAGCAGAAGCGGAAGCTCAAAACTGCGGAAGATGCACTCAAAATCAGATGGAGCAAAGTACTCAACACCGCAGACAAATATGGCGGCAGTCGCCACACCAAGAGCTACCCGAAGCGAAAGCTACTACCGGAATTTGATGAAGAGGCCTTAGAGCCCCCGCAATCAAAAAACAAGGCAACCATCCGGTCGGATAGACGACATCACGGCCAACATAGAGCGGCGAACGACGCCGCACACAAGCCAACACACGAACCACACGAGGACTCACATCGAAAAAATGGCCCAACCAGATCTATCTACGGGCCAAGAAAGCACGCTCTAGCAAGCAATGCAACACAACAAATATCCGAACACCACGACAAACCCAAATACAGGGGTGCCGCACACCCCCTATGTTTCACCGATGAGGTGCTGGACCATGAATTTCCATCGGGATTCAAACCCGTAAACATAGAGGCATACGACGGAACTACAGACCCCGGGGTCTGGATTGAGGACTACATCCTCCATATCCATATGGCCAGAGGAGACGACCTCCACACCATAAAGTACCTACCCCTCAAGCTCAAAGGGCCAGCCCGGCATTGGCTTAAAAGCCTCCCCGAAAACACCATTGGAAGTTGGGAAGAGCTCGAGGACGCTTTTCGGGCAAATTTTCAAGGGACTTATGTCCGACCATCGGATGCAGACGATTTAAGTCATATAACTCAACAACCCGGAGAGTCAGCCCGGAAGCTCTGGAACAGGTTTCTTACTAAAAAGAACCAGATTGTCGATTGTCTGGACGCCGAAGCCTTAGCAGCTTTCAAGCATAGCATCCGAGACGAATGGCTCGCCAGACACCTCGGCCAAGAAAAGCCAAGAATAATGGCCGCATTAGCAAGCCTCATGGCCCGCTTTTGCGCGGGAGAGGACAACTGGTTGGCAAGATGCAGCACCAGCGACCCAAGTACATCCGAAGTAAGGGATGGAAACGGGAAGCCGCGACGCAGCAAAGACCAGCGCAGGAATAAGGGAAATAGCCCGAAGAGCACGGTAGTTAACGCCGGATTCAAAAGCTCTTGCCAGGGTCAGAAAAAGCTGCCCCTCAAGGATAACAGGGATGAACTGTCTAACCTAAACGAAATCCTGGACAAGATATGTCAAATCCACAGCACCCCCGGGAAGCCTGCAAATCATACCCACAGAGAATGTTGGGTCTTCAAGCAATCCGGCAAACTCAACGCCGAACACAAGGGGCTGGATACACCAAGCGAGGACGATGACGAACCCCACAAACAAAGCATTGGGGAACAAAAGAAATTCCCACAAGAAGTCAAGACAGTAAACGTACTACACGTGACAAAAGGGAGAAACGAAGTGGCGCCCACAGAGATATGCGCCATGCGGCCTATCACAAAGGAGTCTCGCCACTGGTGGTCAAAACCGATCACCTTCGACTATCAGGATTACTGTAATCCGGAAGTATCCGGCATGCAGGTTGGGCTGCCTTGGTATTAGACCCAATAATTGACGGATTCCACTTCACACGCGTCCTGATGGATGGGGCAGTGGTTTAAACCTGATTTATCAGGATACAGTCCGCAAAATAGGGATGGACCCAACACAAATTAGCCATAGCAATACTTCCTTTAAAGGAGTAGCGCCAGGTCCAGAAGCCCATTGCACGGGCTCCCTCCTAGAAGTTGTGTTCGGTTCCCCCGACAACTTCCGTAGCAAAAGGCTGACCTTCCACATCGCTCCGTTTCAAAGTGGTTATCAAGCACTACTGGGACGCGAAGCTTTCGCCTGCTTCAATGCAATACCGCATTATGTGTTTCTCATGCTTAAAATGCCCGGTCCACAAGGCATCATGTCATTAAAGGGAAATATTGAGCCCCCCTCGAACGCGGAAGACTGTGTGGCTGCCTTGGCAGCCACACATTAAAATGACTTCACCAACCAAAGCATCTAACAGGTCGTTAAGACCACGGACACGGCTAGACGAGTTCGGAGCAAACATATAATTTATAAATGTTTAATAGCCGTACACCCCTATACAAGGGGCTCCGCGTATGTCAAATAAGCGACAATAAGGCTCAATTTTACCCATCTTGAATTATACTTTATTTATTTAGTATAACTTATATTTCGCATGACTATTTTTTCAACTAAGTTCCTGTCTTTTACAGATGAACACCGTGCTACACCCGTCCAGGACACGGCACAACGGAGACACAGGCGCAGACGTGCAGCATGGACCCGTTCCAAGGATTCTTTTTAGATTAAGACCCTGCGTAAACCTTTTTTACTGTCTCTTGTTGATACACATCCCCCGGATTCTCAGTATAACCGAGAAGGGGCTGGCGTCTTGGCATGTGTCCACGTCAGAATTTTGCACGTACCTGGACACTAGGGGCTCATTGCAAAGGGCACTGTTCAGCCCGTTTTCATAGACCGAATACCTTAGGGAGTGTTCGGCATCGCGAGTTTGGCCTTATATGCATCAGCTCCGGATCCTGTCTTTGGTCAAATGTTGGGTTTGCCCGGCTCCTGTGTTTTGCTGCCTTACGTTCCGCTCTATCGGCTAAGGCGGCACCAGGAGAACTACTGCGATTGTGCCCCGGTTCAGCCAGGCGAGCACCTCAGTAGAGAAAGCCGAAAATTGACTGTCATGATATAGCGCGAGACTGGTCAACCACTCGATGACCTATCGGAATCTTCGGGATTCCTCCGCATTGACAAAGGGCCGTTTCCCGGCCAGGCACACACGCGCCCCGAATTCGGGCGAGCACGGCGCCACCAGGGGCTATATAGTAGCTCCACTGTCAAACTCCTATGGCTAAGTGAAAGTGATAAAGCATTATAGTCCGGTTGCCTAGTTCGCTGCGCTACCACCTCCTTAATGGACCAAGACGTTGGATCAAGTGTGATGATGCGCCTTCTGCGATGTCATGACCGGATTTTCAATAAAATGCTTATTGAGAAACCGATCTATTTAGTCCAGTATGAGGGAAATATCCTCCAGACTGGTAGACAAAATCTTGATACAATAAGCCAGTAGCATAGAAATATATTACAGGGTCGAGCTGGGATGCTCAACAAGTATTACAAGCACGCCAATAATTATACATAAAGGCGGATATGACACAATGGTGTGGTGGCATACTACTGACTCGAGATAAAAGTAGTGGTGGAATAAAACAGTGGGAGTGGATACTATGACTTCTAAACTGGCGGCTCATCGAGCGTCGAGGTGAGGCTCGATGAATTTATTTAGGTAGCGGAAGCGGCAATAGTAAAGTGACCAAATCCAGGGTCGCACGAGACTGACTGGGACTCCTCTAGGCATTGGACTCGCTATCGAACTCTTCATCCATGAGATCGCCTTCGCCAGCATCTGGCCAAATCAACAAGCCAGGTGAGTACTTTGAAAGTACTCGCAAGACAGTTCGGACATAACATATAACAAACGCATGCATGAATGTGACATGAGTAATTTAACAATGCACATTCAGTTTAGTAAGCAAGGTAAATGAAAAGGGGGTCGGCGGTAGTCCGCCAGAAAACCCAACAAAATAACAACAAAAAAAACCGATCGGGTGTCTGAAGCGACACCTCGAAGGGTGAACAGATAAATAAAATCCTGCCGCAGTCGGGCGTCTAAGCGACACCACGTAAAGGGCTTAAACTGGAAATAAAAGACATGCATGCCACAGTCGGACGTCGGGGCGACATCGCAGAAAGGGCTTATATTGAAAGTAAATAACAATACTGCCACAGTCGAACGTCTAAGCGATATCGCAGAAAGGCTTATACTGAAAATAAATAACAACAAAGCCGCAGTCGGACGTCTGAGCGACATCGCAGAAAGGGCTTATACTGAAAATAAATAACAACAATGCCGCAGTCGGACGTCTGAGCGACATCGCAGAAAGGGCTAAAATTCATTATTCGTATCTGTCATTTTTCAAGAAAAATACTCATAGGAAAAAATTTAACTCATAATAATAAACGGGTTAGTCCATCCATAGAAATAATCATTTACCGGACTTAACACTCATGTGGCTCACCGGAGTTTTTGTCACCAAAACTGACACTTGTCAGGATAAGATAAATACTGAACTTGGACATGGTTAAGATGATTCAAAGGAATTTTGACTCTGCAGAGTTGTACTAAAAATGCCCACAGCCAACGGATTTCCGTAGTCACGAATGACTAGTTCCGTTTACGGTATTTCGGAAGAAACACAGCTAACCAGTACACACCCATCCCACCTCACGTTGCCAGGAATCACCCTAGACAGCGTTCAAGAAAAACTTTGAGACGGGGAGATCACAATCTCTAATAGCATGGGATCAAATTTATATACGCGCGCTCTAAGGGGTGCCCCCCTCTCGGTCCCAACCGGAAACACCCATGCCCCCTGACCGGATGATAGGCTTTAATCCAGGGCCATGGAACTCTCATCCCGGCCTCTCGATTTGGTGTGGACCAGGAAAGCGGTTTGCAACTTACTAAGCCATATCCCGTGCGGAAAACATGTGGTAGTACGGAAAGGGATATGGATGGGAACTGGACCGATACAGGTTGACACTGAAGTCAAATAGTCTAGCATAAGACTGGCATGCTACAACACTGCCATCTTACCCATTCTCATGCCATCAAATGGCCATGCAAACTCATATCCAACAACTTATGGATTTTCGAAACTCACTTGTATCAACTTTGCATGCAATATGACATTCATCGAGATGCTCATAAACATGCCATGAAACTACTTAATGCATACATGCCGTGACACCCATCATATCAAAAGTTCAAACATGCTTGCCTGGTTCAGAGTAGTCGGAGCCTAGCTCGGTGAAGTTCGCGGTTCCGTCACCTCCTTCGGTATCTACGGTATAAAGAAACATACGCGCTAACGTAAATACCGTGAGGTGCACAAAAAGTATCCCAAATATTTTTCAAATAAATATGATAAAAAACAAGACAAAATTTTAGAGAGGACAGAAAAAGAATCAATCAAAAATCATTTTCTGATTAAAAGTTATGAGTGTTTTAATCCAGGGACCTTTCTGTAATGAAACAGAAACTTCTCAGGGTTCATTTTATAAAACAGAAAATGTTTGGTTTGAGAATACGCCGGCCCAGAAGGGGGACGTACTTTGGCAGAAAGCGCTTTCAGAAAACGGTTCGTTTAAAAGAACAGAGAGGCTGACAGGCGGGTCCCACCCGTCAGGTTTGAAAATTCAAACGGGGGAGGCAGAGTTCGTCGGCGCCCGAGTGCTGCGGTGGTCGCCGGCGGCAATCCACGACGAGGTAGGGGGATCGGGTGGTACCTCTGAGCTCAGCGTGTCCTTCCGCGTCGGTGGGTGGTGGTGGTCGCCGGCGAGCTCTACGTCGACGGCGGCCCTTGCTCCGGCGGACGGCAGCTCGGGTGGAGTAGGATCTCGCCAGGGAGGGCTGCGAAGGACAAATTGACGCTGGGGTTAGCTCACTGGGTGCTAGAGGAGGCTATTGACGAGATTTGGGCGCCGGGGACGGCCTCACCGAAGCGATTCGAGCTGGTGGCCGAGGCGGATCGGGGCGGCCGGAGCTGGGGGAGGAGACCTCCTCGAGGTCCCCCTGATGGCTTGGCGGGGACCTGGAGAGGTGCAGTGAGGGTGTGTGTTCGAGGGCGAGCTCGGGGCCCCTTTTTATAGGCGATCCGAGGCGGTGGCCGTGAACGGAGTTCTCCGGCGAAGGTTACGGCGGCGCAGAGCTTGGTCGGAGAGGTTTAGGGAGTTGGGCGTCATCATGGAGGTCTACTGGTCCCATTGAGACGCTAAACGAAGGTGGATTAGGATCTCTGAGTGGGTTTCGACGGAACGGGGCGGCGCGGGCCTGTCGGCGGCAGAGAGCGTGCCCTGTGCTTGCCGGGCCACGGCGACGGTGCAGCGGGGTTGCACTAGCATGCATGAGCCACGTGGAGAGCTAGGGAGCGTTGGGCGGCGCCGGATGGCGTGGCGAGCTGGCTCAGTCCCTCGCTGGCCGCCACGGGTGGCGCTGCCACCGCAGAAGCTGCCAACTCCGGCGATGCTCGCCGCCACCGACGCCTGCACCCGTCCAAGAGGGCGTGCGGTGCTCTGGCCAGGGAGGAGAGGCCGTGCGCAACGCACCAGGGCGCACTATGGATCGTGACAGCTCTCTGACGAAGAAACGACACTGAACATTCTAAAACTCTGAATTTGCATAGTAACAGTGCTGGCCAGGTGTTCGACAGAATGATTCTGGTATGAGGGAGGTTCTCCTTGAGCTGATTTTTGGTGGGGTGGCCTCTCATTGCATCTGAGGGCTGCCTGAATTTTGGTGGAATTTTTGGAGAAGAGGAGATATGAATTTCACCAAATTTGGCAAATCTGGTCCAAACTTGCAGAGGCTGAAATTTGAAAAATTTGAAAAGAGGAAGAGTGGATCTTGATGGTTCTAGGTTGTGGGTGCTAAGGACTATCCAGAGGAGATGATTTGAGATCAAAACTCAAAAGCAATAAGGTACTTGCTTTGAAAATCACTTAGGCTCAAAATAAATGACAGAAAAGATTTGGGAGATAAAATAAATGAAATAGAATCCAAAAATGGGTTGGACTTGTTGGAATAGAGAATTTAGATTGCTCTAAAGTTGAAGGAGGGGTTTTGAGAGGATTTACCACAAGAGACATGGTAAAACCATGGGTGGTTTCAAGATAAGAGAAGCCCCAAAAATTTCATAGGGTTCCTCTAAAAGAAAATAAATAATTTCCAAAAATATATTTGAGAAGGGAACAATCAGAAAAAAAAGTTTTTAACAATCAAACACCAGAGTTGAAGAAGATACAAAAATAAAATCCTTGCTAGGGAAAAAGTTTTGAGAGAGAGAGAGGTTTTTGAAAGGATTTAAATGACCTTCTTCAAATCAACAATGTTTTTGTTGAAAACTAAATAAATTTTTTTTGGAGTGTCACAACACCTACCCCCTTAGGAAAAATCCCGTCCCTGAGATTTCAGCTGATCCTCAAATAAGTGTGGGTGCTCTATTCGAAGAAAATCCTCTCTTTCCCAAGTTGCTTCACTCTCGGTGTGATTGCTCCACTGAACTCTGAAAAACTTGATGGTTTTCTGCCGGGTTCTCCTTTCAGACTCCTCCAATATTTTTACAGGATGTTCCCGATAGGTAAGGTCTGGTTGCACGTCAATGTTCTCATGGGATACCTGCTTCTCTGGGTTGCTTACGCACTTCCTCAACTGCGAGACGTGGAACACGTCGTGGACATCAGATAACTCTTTGGGTAATTCTAGCTGGTTGGCTACCGTGCCTCTTCGTGCCACTATACAGAATGGTCCGATGAATCTTGGTGCTAGCTTTCCCTTAATTTTGAATCGTTGCAGGCCCCTCATAGGAGATACTCGCAGGTACACATACTCTCCGGTTTCAAAACTGACTCCACGATGTTTTTGATCGTAGTAAATCTTTTGTCGGCTTTGAGCGGTCTTGAGCCGGTCCCAGATGAGTCTGACTTTCTCTTCAGCTTCCCTGAGCATGTCTCGGCCGAATATACGACTGTCTCCGGTCTCTGACCAATTTAGCGGGGTACGACATCTCCGTCCGTACAGAGCTTCAAATGGTGCCATTTGTAGGCTGGATTGGTAACTGTTGTTGTATGCAAATTCTGCGTATGGCAAGCTTTCTTCCCAACTGGTTCCATAGGTGAGGACACATGCTCTCAGCATGTCCTCTAGAATTTGGTTTACGCGTTCAGTTTGTCCATCAGTCTGGGGGTGGTATGCTGTACTGAAGGCCAGTTGAGTTCCTAACGATTGTTGCAGCTGCTCCCAAAATCTAGAGACAAACCGAGTGCCTCTATCGGATATTATAGTTTTTGGGACTCCATGCAGGCAGACTATGCGGGAGAGGTAGAGCTTGGCGAGCTTCTGAGTGGTGTGGGTTGTCTTTACGGGGATGAAGTGTGCCACTTTAGTCAGTCTATCTGTGATGACCCATATGGCATCATTCCCGTGTTGTGACCGAGGTAGCCCGACAATGAAATCCATCCCTATTTCGTCCCATTTCCACTTAGGTATTCTGTTCGGTTGCAGTAGTCCGGCTGGTCTTTGATGCTCAGCTTTTATGCGTTGACAAGAATCGCAACATGCAATGAAGGTGGCTATATCCCTCTTCATACCGTGCCACCAAAATCTTTCCTGAATGTCCTTATACATTTTGGTTCCTCCAGGGTGGATCGAATATGGGGTGGTGTGGGCTTCAGCTAGAACTTGCCTTTTGAGGTCCTCTATATTTGGCACGCAGAGTCTTTCTCCATACCATAATATTCCCTCATTGTCTATGACGAATTCCGAGGCCTTGCCCATACTCACCTTTCTTTTAATGCCTTCGACGCTGGGGTGTCCATGCTGAGCTTCTTTAATCCTCTCTACAAGGTTGGGTTGTACTTCCAAATTTGTTATGGTGCCTTCCGTGACCATCATCAAATTGAGTTTGGCAAACTCTTGTTGGAATTCAGGTCTCAAGCCTTGCAGACTGTTGTCGTTCGAGCTGGGGTTCCGACTAAGAGCATCTGCCACTACATTTGCTTTTCCTGGGTGATAGTGAATACCAACATCATAATATTTTACCAATTCCAACCAGCGTCGTTGCCGTAAATTGAGCTCTGGCTGTGTGAAAATATACTTGAGGCTTTTATGGTCCGTATATATATTTCACAACGATTTCCAAGTAAGAAATGCCTCCATTCTTTGAGTGCATGAATGACTGCTGCCAATTCTAAGTCATGAGTGGGATAATTTTCTTCATGCTTGCGAAGTTGCCTTGAAGCGTATGCGACAACTTTGCCTTCTTGCATCAATACGCATCCGAGACCTCTTCGGGATGCATCACAAAACACTTCAAAATTCTTGTGTATGTCTGGCACAATTAATACTGGTGCTGTCGTTAGTTTCCTTTTTAGCTCTTGGAAACTTTTCTCGCAAGCTTCCGTCCATTCAAACTTCTTGTCTTTCTTGAGTAACTGCGTCATTGGCTTGGCTATGGTGGAGAATCCTTCAATAAATCTTCGGTAGTATCCTGCCATTCCCAAGAAACTTCGCACGTCCGTTACGCTGGCTGGTGGTTTCCAGCCAAGTACTGCCTTGACTTTTTCCGGGTCTACGGCAATACCTTCTTGGGTCAGTATGTGGCCCAGAAAACCTACCTGTCTTAGCCAAAATTCACACTAGCTGAACTTGGCGTACAATTGATGTTTCCTGAGTTCTCCTAGTACAATTCTGAGATGTTCAGCGTGCTCTTCTGGTGTCTTGGAGTATATCAAAATATCGTCGATGAATACCACAACAAACTTGTCCATAAACTTCATAAATATTTTGTTCATGAGGTGAACAAAATATGCGGGGGCGTTTGTTAATCCAAATGGCATTACCGTGAACTCATACAGCCCATATCTGGAGGTGAAGGCTGTCTTGGGGATATCTTCTGTTCGTACTTTTAATTGATGGTATCTCGACCTCAGGTCAATTTTTGAGAAGACCTTGGCCTGAGCGAGCTGATCAAACAAATCATTTATCCGTGGCATCAGGTATTTGTTCTTGATTGTGACCATGTTAAGTGCTCGATAGTCTATGCACAATCTTAGTGTTCCATCCTTCTTTTTGGGAAATAAAATTGGTGAACCCCAAGGTGAGGAGCTGGCTCGAATATATCCTTTGTCCAATAATTCTTTTATTTGCTTCTTCAGTTCTACCAACTCAGATGGTGCCATTCTGTATGGTTTCTTGTATATGGGGGTGGTTCCGGGTGCTAGCTCAATGCTGAATTCTATCTCTCGGTCTGGTGGCATGCCTGGTAGTTCTTCGGGAAATACGTCTGGAAATTCACACACTACTGGAACCTTTCTTAATTCAGAAATATCCACTTTGTTCAATCTCGGTTGCCGGGATATTTTCCTCTCCTTGGCTGAAACTTTTATTGTCTTCCCGTGGTGGTGGGTGAGAATTACGGTCCTGTTGAAGCAGTCAATAAAACCTTTGTTGGTGGTTAACCAATCCATCCCTAGGATGACATCCAGTCCTTTATTTTCCAATACAATAAGGTTGGCGTGAAACTTCAATCCTTCAAACTCAATAACCACACCTTGGCAGTAACTCTGAGTAACTTGCTTAATCCCAGGGGACTTGATGATCATGGATTTTTCCAAGGGGAATATCGAAAAATTATTTTGCAAAGCAAAACTTTTTGAAATGAATGAGTGAGAAGCTCCAGAATCAAACAAAACCATGGCAGGTATTGTGTTGACAGGAAACGTACCGAGTACGATATCCGGGGCATTCTGTGCTTCTTCTTTGGTCATGAGGTTCAGATGACCTTTCCTGTGGTTGTTATTGGGGTTGAAATTGTTTCGCTTGGGCGCTGAATTATTGCCACCGTTGTTCGGCTTTGGGGTCGAGTTCCTTGGCTTGGGGCACTGCTTGGCGTAGTGCCCTTCTTCTCCACATGCGTAGCAAGTAACGCCTGGGCGATATGTGAACTCCTTGTCCCTTGCATGGAAATTCTTGATTGGGCGTGAGACGTTCGTCGTGGGTTTGTGTGTCCCACCTTTCTGAAAATCCGACTTGCTACAGTGGTTGCGAGCAAGAGTAGTCTGGTCCCTTTTTCGCTTGCGGAAATCCTCCAAGCTGCGTCTCTCATTTTCCAAGGTAATGGCTTTGTCCACTAGCGTTTTGAAATCTGGAAAAGTGTGCACAACCAGTTGGCATTTAAGTGCGGGCGCCAGACCGTCTAGGAATTTCTCCATCTTCTTGCTTTCAGTCATACGCTCTTCGTTGGCGTAGCGAGATAACAGAGTAAACTGACCATTGTATTCTGACACTGTCATGGTCCTTTGTTTGAGGTCATCAAACTCTCTCTTCTTGATTTTCATAAGACTCTTAGGAATGTGCGCCCCGCGAAAACCTTCCTTGAAATCCTCCCAGGTTATATCATTTTCGTTAGGGTGCATGTGTAGGAAATTTTCCCACCATGATGCAGCTGCTCCTGTGAGATAGTGCGGAGCATATAATACTTTCTCAAGGTCTGAACATTTTGCAATAATTAATTTTCTTTCCATGTCTCGGAGCCAATCCTCGGCCTCAAGAGGTTTGTCAGTATGAGAAAATGTTTGGGGACACGTCTTCTGTAGCTCAGACAACTTGGATTGCTGCTAATACTGTCCATGTTGATTTCCCATATTGATGACTTGGTTCATCATCTCCTGGTGTTGTTGATGACTTTACTCATAAAGGCGGCACATTTGGGATAATGCTGTTTCACTGTCCTGTTGACTCGACTGTCCCTGTGTGAAATTGTTGCCTGGTTGAGTGCCGTAATTTTCCTCTGGCTGAGTTGGCATGGAGCGTGTCCAAGGATGAGACATTTTTCACTCTGGGGATATATTTTGTAAAACTCATAAGAAAGGGAAATGAGTCGAAAAAAAACAATAAACGCACAAAGATGGAAAACAAACTAAGTGCTCCAGGATTTTTCAAGATAGAAGATCGTTTGCGCACGGAGAAGGCCTGCTCATTACATATCTTACACGCTAGCAGTAATTATACAATACATCACTCAGGATATGCGTACATATACCTGACATGTTATTTAGGCTAGTGCACTTCTCCCAGTTCCTACATGATGCGCAAACAAGCTACTTCTCACAACTTATGTACATATAAACATATCGAACAAGGCGGTACATCGCATGGCGGCTAAGCGTACTCAGTCGGAGATGTTGACGATCTCCTTTTCCCTACCGAGGGTGAGGCGCAGTGAGGCTGGGGACTCGACCTCCTCCTCGCTAATAGGATCCAGAAGTGTAGTGCTGCGCCGAGTAGATGGAGCGGGTGCCAGAGGCGGAGCAACACGAACAGGAGTGGGCGCAAAGACTTGGTTGAACTCTTCGGTGGTAGGCAGGCGACGAGCAGCAGGTGCATAAGATGCTGAGGACGAGACGAAAGTCAGTGGCGGTGCGGTGTACAGGAGCTCCCTCCTATTGGCGGCACAGCCATGGACTGAGTCCATGCGGGCAGCCACGAAGTCGTGCACCAGGTTGTCGAAGGCTGCCTCCAGAGCCCGGAGGTACTCAATAAGCATCTCGAAAGCCTCGTCTCGTTCTCCTCTGGGGCAAGAGAACGCATAGTGGCAGGTGTATGGCACGTGGCATGGAAGGTAGCGGTAACGACGAGTCTTCATTGAGGGAAGGACATCCCTGAGACGAGCTATCGCCTCACGGGCTGCCATCTGCATAGCATGCTTCTCCGTAGGCATGGCTCTTCCCAAGTACCGGAAGCGGCGTAACTCAACACGCCCTCCCTTGAATTGCACCGCGGCCTGGTGCATGGTCAGACTGTCGTTGACCTTGTGCTGATAGAGTGTGAAGACTGGGCGCATAGATGGCCTCCATCGCGACCTGAACGATGAAGGTGAGGAGCTTGACGAACCCATCGGGCACGTTGGCGAACATCTGTGACTCGCAGCTGTTGTCAGCCATCTACAAAAGTAGGAAAAAATTTTCTGAATGGTCAGATCATAAATTTATGCTGACTATCAGAAAATGACTACATTTGCAAAAATAAGAATTAGCTCTACTATGCTAATATCCGATTAGCGATCGCACCTAGTGGCTTCCTACAGTCAGCCTGGCTCTGGTACCAAGCTTGTCACGACCGGATTTTCAATAAAATGCTTATTGAGAAACCGATCTATTTAGTCCAGTATGAGGGAAAAATCCTCTAGACTGGTAGACAAAATCTTGATACAATAAGCTAGTAGCATAGAAATATATTACAGGGTCGAGCTGGGATGCTCAACAAGTATTACAAGCACGTCAATAATTATACATAAAGGCGGATATGACACAATGGTGTGGTGGCATACTACCGACTCGAGATAAAAGTAGTGGTGGAATAAAACAGTGGGAGTGGATACTATGACTTCTAAACTGGCGGCTCATCGAGCGTCGAGGTGAGGCTCGATGAATTTATTTAGGTAGCGGAAGCAGCAATAGTAAAGTGACCAAATCCAGGGTCGCACGAGACTGACTGGGACTCCTCTAGTCATTGGACTCGCTATCGAACTCTTCATCCATGAGATCGCCTTCGTCAGCATCTGGCCAAATCAACAAGCCAGGTGAGTACTTTGAAAGTACTCGCAAGACAGTTCGGACATAAGATATAACAAACGCATGCATGAATGCGACATGAGTAATTTAACAATGCACATTCAGTTTAGTAAGCAAGGTAAATGAAAAGGGAGTCGGCGGTAGTCCGCCAGAAAACCCAACAAAATAACAACAAAAAAAACCGATCGGGTGTCTGAAGCGACACCTCGAAGGGTGAACAGATAAATAAAATCCTGCCGCAGTCGGGCGTCTAAGCAACACCACGTAAAGGGCTTAAACTGGAAATAAAAGACATGCGTGCCCCAGTCGGACGTCCGGGCGACAGCGCAGAAAGTACTTATATTGAAAGTAAATAACAATACTGCCACAGTCTGACGTCTAAGCGACATCGTAGAAAGGGCTTATACTGAAAATAAATAACAACAATGCCGCAGTCGGACGTCTGAGCGACATCGCAGAAAGGGCTTATACTAAAAATAAATAACAACAATGCCGCAGTCGGACGTCTGAGCGAGATCGCAGAAAGGGCTAAAATTCATTATTCATATCTGTCATTTTTCAAGAAAAATACTCATAGGAAAAAATTTAATTCATAATAATAAACGGGTTAGTCCATCCACAGAAATAATCATTTACCGGACTTAACACTCATGTGGCTCACCGGAGTTTTTGTCACCAAAACTGACACTTGTCAGGATAAGATAAATACTGAACTTGGACATGGTTAAGATGATTCAAAGGAATTTTGACTCTGCAGAGTTGTACTAAAAATGCCCACAACCAACGGATTTCCGTAGTCACGAATGAGTAGTTCCGTTTACGGTATTTCGGAAGAAACACAGCTAACCAGTACACACCCATCCCACCTCACGTTGCCAGGAATCACCCTAGACAGCGTTCAAGAAAAACTTTGAGACGGGGAGATCACAATCTCTAATAGCATGGGATCAAATTTATATACGCGCCCTCTAAGGGGTGCCCCCCTCTCGGTCCCAACCGGAAACACCCATGCCCCCTGACCGGATGATAGGCTTTAATCCAGGGCCATGGAACCCTCATCCCGGCCTCTCGATTTGGTGTGTACCAGGAAAGTGGTTTGCAACTTACTAAGCCATATCCCTTGCGGAAAACATGTGGTTGTACGGAAAGGGATATGGATGGGAACTGGACCGATACAGGTTGACACTGAAGTCAAATAGTCTGGCATAAGACTGGCATGCTACAACACTGCCATCTTACCCATTCTCATGCCATCACATGGCCATGCAAACTCATATCCAACAACTTATGGATTTTCGAAACTCACTTGTATCAACTTTGCATGCAATATGACATTCATCGAGATGCTCATAAACATGCCATGAAACTACTTAATGCAAACATGCCGTGACACCCATCATATCAAAAGTTCAAACATGCTTGCCTGGTTCAGAGTAGTCGGAGCCTAGCTCGGTGAAGTTCGCGGTTCCGTCACCTCCTTCGGTATCTACGGTATAAAGAAACATACGCGCTAACGTAAATACCGTGAGGTTCACAAAAAGTATCCCAAATATTTTTCAAATAAATATGATAAAAAACTAGACAAAATTTTAGAGAGGACAGAAAAAGAATCAATCAAAAATCATTTTCTGATTAAAAGTTATGAGTGTTTTAATCCAGGGACCTTTCTGTAATGAAACAGAAACTTCTCTGGGTTCATTTTATAAAACAGAAAATGTTTTGTTTGAGAATACGCCGGCCCAGAAGGGGGACGTACTTTGGCAGAAAGCGCTTCGAGAAAACGGTTCGTTTAAAAGAACAGAGAGGCTGACAGGCGGGTCCCACCCGTCAGGTTTGAAAATTCAAACGGGGGAGGCAGAGTTCGTCGGCGCCCGAGTGCTGCGGTGGTCGCCGGCGGCAATCCACGGCGAGGTAGGGGGATCGGGTGGTACCTCTGAGCTCAGCGTGTCCTTCCGCGTCGGTGGGTGGTGGTGGTCGCCGGCGAGCTCTACGTCGACGGCGGCCCTTGCTCCGGCGGACGGCAGCTCGGGTGGAGTAGGATCTCGCCGGGGAGGGCTGCGAAGGACAAATTAACGCTGGGGTTAGCTCACTGGGTGCTAGAGGAGGCTATTGACGAGATTTGGGAGCCGGGGACGGCCTCACCGAAGCGATTCGAGCTGGTGGCCGAGGCGGATCGGGGCGGCCGGAGCTGGGGGAGGAGACCACCTCGAGGTCCCCCTGGTGGCTTGGCGGGGACCTGGAGAGGTGCAGTGAGGGTGTGTGTTCGAGGGCGAGCTCGGGGCCCCTTTTTATAGGCGATCCGAGGCGGTGGCCGTGAATGGAGTTCTCCGGCGAAGGTTACGGCGGCGCAGAGCTGGGTCGGAGAGGTTTAGGGAGTTGTGTGTCATCGTGGAGGTCTACTGGTCCCTTTGAGACGCTAAACGAATGTGGATTAGGATCTCTGAGTGGGTTTCGACGAAACGGGGCGGCGCGGGCCCATCGGCGGCAAAGAGCGTGCCCTGTGCTTGCCGGGCCACGGCGACGGTGCAGCGGGGTTGCGCTGGCATGCATGAGCCACACGGAGAGCTAGGGAGCATTGGGCGGCGCCGGATGGCGTGGCGAGCTGGCTCAGGCCCTCGCTGGCCGCCACGGGTGGCGCTGCCACCGCAGAAGCTGCCAACTCCGGTGATGCTCGCCGCCACCGATGACTGCACCCGTCCAAGAGGGCATGCGGTGCTCTGGCCAGGGAGGAGAGGCCGTGCGCAACGCGCCAGGGCGCACTGTGGATCGTGACAGCTCTCTGACGAAGAAACGACACTGAACATTCTAAAACTCTGAATTTGCATAGTAACAGTGCTGGCCAGGTGTTCGACAGAATGATTCTGGTATGAGGGAGGTTCTCCTTGAGCTGATTTTTTGTGGGGTGGCCTCTCATTGCATCTGAGGGCTGCCTGAATTTTGGTGGAATTTTTGGAGAAGAGGAGATATGAATTTCACCAAATTTGGCAAATCTGGTCCAAACTTGCAGAGGCTGAAATTTGAAAAATTTGAAAAGAGGAAGAGTGGATCTTGATGGTTCTAGGTTGTGGGTGCTAAGGACTATCCAGAGGAGTTGGTTTGAGATCAAAACTCAAAAGCAATAAGGTACTTGCTTTGAAAATCACTTAGTCTCAAAATAAATGACAGAAAAGATTTGGGAGATAAAATAAATGAAATAGAATCCAAAAATGGGTTGGACTTGTTGGAACAGAGAATTTAGATTGCTCTAAAGAGGAAGGAAGGGTTTTGAGAGGATTTACCACAAGAGACATGGTAAAACCATGGGTGGTTTCAAGATAAGAGAAGCCCCAAAAATTTCATAGGGTTCCTTTAAAAGAAAATAAATAATTTACAAAAATATATTTGAGAAGGGAACCATCAGAAAAAAAAGTTTTTAACAATCAAACACCAGAGTTGAAGAAGATACAAAAATAAAATCCTTGCCAGGGAAAATTTTTTGAGAGAGAGAGGTTTTCGAAAGGATTTAAATGACCTTCTTCAAACCAACAATGTTTTTGTTGAAAACTAAACAATTTTTTTTGGAGTGTCACATGCGAACACCCCCGCATTATATGCGTGGGGGCTGAAGCCAACGACTGCCATCTTTCAGGTTATATACACATATATGTAAACGGCCGCACAAGAGGTATTATAATTCTTGCAGGCACAAGTATAAAAAGCTTCTACATTTCAGCAAAATATTGTTTTCAATAAGAATACATGTTATTCGAACATAATATCCTTCGAGCACTGCGTCTCTATTAAACGAGCGCCCTCCAAGACTTCTTGAAAGTTGTGCTCGGCAGGTACTTGGCTTTCGCCTGAATCTTGGGCTGCAACGGCGGTGGCCTCCATCTCCGCTCAGTATGACTTGACACGGGCAAGGGCCATCCGCACACCCTCCACGCATGCTGACCTCTTCATCGCGTTGATATACGGCACCGCACCAAGGAACTGTTGCACCAAGCTAAAATAACTGTTCGGCTTTGGCCTTTTCGGCCACAGATGATCCACGACATACCTCATGGCGAGTCCGGACAACCTATTGAGCTCGGCCCATTCGGCCAAACGATCGGTCAATGGAAGCGGACGCTCTGGATTGTGGAACTGTGACCAGAAAAGCTTTTCCACTTCACGATCTTCCTGATCTCGGAAGTGTTCGGCCGCATCAGCGGCACTCACCGCTATATCCAGATATGCGTCCGCCGAACTCCACATCCGGTCCAACGGAGCATATTTAGGATCTCCGAACTTCATCCACAGCATAAAGGGCTTTCCAGCCGCGATATCGCCGGCTTGACGTAGCTCCTCCTTCATCGCTCTCATCGCAGAACGAGCATCCTTGGCCGCTGTAGCGGCCTTCTCCAGGTCCGTCCGCTCCGCCCGATCTTCTTTTTCAAGAAGCTTGCAGCGGTCAGCAGCATTCTTTAACTTCACAGCCATCTCGGCCATTTCCTTCTTGCTTCGACAGTGAGCAGCCTGTTCGGCTTTCAGCTCCTCAACCGCCTTTAGGGCAGCCGCATCGCTTTCTCTGGCTTGCTCCTTGGCTCAGGCAAGTTCTGCCCGAAGGTCCTCCATGGCGGCAACCCCATCTGCATCAGGCGCACACATTGTAAGATACTGGCATCAATCTCCTCTTACCAGGTGTCTCCGGAGAAATTACATACCTTGCGCCTCGTCAAGCCGCTTGTTGACAAGCGCGATGTCGGCATCTGCCACGTCAAGTTGCCGCTTTAGCTCGACAAACTCTTTAGTCTGGCTGGCCACTGGACACTTCACCACCTACATAGGAAGGCGGCAAGTTATACCTGGGATTATGATCCTCCGCGTGCCATCGCTTCCGACAGCACACAGAGTCTCAGGGGCTACTATCTAGACAGGGCGTATCTTAAAATATGCGGAACTGTCAAACGGTACATCATTTCGCGTACCTCAAAACCTATCAGCAAACTCCTGACAGCTTCATGCAACCCGCTCTCCGCGGACGAAATCCTTTCAATTACCGTACCCATCAACGTACGGTGCTCCTGTGAGATAGACACTCGCCCTAGCAGATCCTTCAATACCTTCGTCCGTGCACCAGGCGGTGCCGGACTCATCCGATTGCCTTTTTCAAAGGCCGGACACGGAGGGCTTCGGGGGGCCATATGACTACCTCCCGGCCCTACCGGATTAGGAGAAACCCTCTGCGACGATACCTCGGGGTCGCCCGCCTCGTAAGGCGGTACGACAGGGGGAGGCGTTCCGCTCTCCATCATCTCCGAAAGAAGATCCCCCGAAGACAAGCTCTGCTGAGAAGGGCTAAGGTCCGAACTACAAGGTAAATTTTTGGTTATTTTCCTCGGAAATAAAGCAAGGATTTCTCTCATTTTTTACTTACGGCTCGGTAGAGGGCTGATCCCCTTGAGGGCATAATATGGCCGAGGTATTCCCCAGCACAGGACTCTCTAGCGAATACTTCTTCCCCGCTTTGAGATCACGGTCTCCGGGTCTTCAGAGGCAGTCCTTTTCTTCCCCTGAGGAGAGGAATTTTCGATTCCTCCTTTCCGGACAGCCTCCTTCGCGGAGGCAGTAGCTTCCTTGTCACCCTCATTTTATTCCGAAGGCGTGATCTCCAGCATCCTGGTTAACACGGGGTCCGGCGAGGTCTCAGGAAGGGGGGCCAGACACCTGATTAACTTCGCCTTCGCTAGCCACTCCTGTTTCAAGAACAACTCTTTTAAGGGCGATGTTGTGATAAATAAACGGATGGCGTGTACGGGCACAGGGCTACTTACTTGAGTATCCGGACGATTGCAGCTCAGACCTGCGTCCTTAGAGTCCGGACACACTACTTGTGGTCCGAAGAACAATTTGTACATCTCCACGGGCGTCGCGCCCATAAAATGTTGGAGAGCTCGCGGTCCCTCCGGATTGAACTCCCACAGGCGGAGGGGGCGACGTTTGCAGGGAAGGACTCGGCGAATCAACATAACCTGCATCACCACAACCAGACTGATGTCTCTTTCCAGGAGATCTCGGATGTGGCCCTGCAACAGGGGCACGTCCTTTGCTGGCCCCCAGTCCAGCCCCTTATTGACCCATGACGCTAGTCGGGGCGGGGGACCCGAGCGAAAAGCGGGCGGTGCCACCCATTTGGTACCCTTGGGAGCTGTGATATAAAACCACTCTCATTGCCATAAGCTGGACTCCTCTTGAAAAGAGCCCCCGGGCCATGGAGCGTCAGCATTCTTGCTTATTACAGCACCTCCGCACTCTGCATGCTGTCCCTCGATCATCTTCGGCTCTACTTTGAAGGTCTTGAGCCACAGTCCGAAGTGAGGGGTAGTACGGAGGAAGGCTTCGCACACGACAATGAAAGATGATATGTGAAGGATAGACTCCAGAGCTAAGTCGTGGAAGTCCAGCCCATAATAGAACATGAGCCCCCTCATGAAGGGATCCGGCGTAAAGCCTAGCCCTCGGAGGAAGTGAGACATAAACACAACGCTCTCGCCAGGCTCGGGAGTGGGAATAACCTGCCCTTGAGCAGGCAGCCTATGCAGGATTTCGCCGGTCAAATACCTGGCCTCCCTCAGCTTTACTACGTCTTCGTCCGTGATGGAGGAAGGCACATCGGCCTCTAAGGATGGATCCGGACATCGTCGAAGGTCTGAAGCGCCTAAATCTAAAGCCTTGGGTGTTGGAACTCGAGGCGAGAGGCGGATTCGATTGAGATCGAAAGAAAGGAGTAAAGCCTTGGTCTCTTTATAAGTGGGTGAATACCAAGAGCCCTCCCCGTGACCGTTTGGGACTTGCCTTTGATCAAGGAGACATACCAACGGGCACGACTGGGTTACCCACGTTCGTGTTGATGAGAATCCCGTAAATAAAGGGGACACGATCTCTGCTTTGATAAGACGTGCCAAGGAAACCGCCTCGCAAGACGCGCTGAGGTGGGACAGTAAAAAACGATTAGAATGAAAGCTTGGCTATGGTGTGATGTCACGTCACAGAATACGTCAGCAGATTAGATTTGTGAAAATACTATTCTCTCTGCGGTGGTATGTGGAACTTGTTTTGCAGAGCCGGACATGATCCTCGTGTTCAAAATCTTCTATGAAGTATTCGGAGGAGGAACCCGTCGTGCAATGTCGAAGACAATCTGCGCGCCGGACTCGTCGTCATTGAAGCCTGGTTCAGGGGCTACTGAGGGAGTCCTGGATTAGGGGGCGTCCGGATAGCCGAACTATGACCTTTGGCCGGACTGTTGGACTATGAAGATACAAGATTGAAGACTTCGTCCCGCGTCCGGATGGGACTTTCCTTGGCGTGGAAGGCAAGCTTGGAAATACGGATATGTAGATCTCCTCCCATTGTAACCGACTCTGCATAACTCTAGCCCCCTCCGGTGTCTATATAAACCGGAGGGTTTAGTCCGTAGGATAACAACAATCATACCATAGGCTAGCTTCTAGGGTTTAGCCTCTCTGATCTCGTGGTAGATCTAATCTTGTACTACCCATATCATCAATATTAATCAAGCAGGAGTAGGGTTTTACCTCCATCGAGAGGGCACGAACCTAGGTAAAAACATCATGTCCCTTGTCTCCTGCTACCATCCGCCTAGACGCACAGTTCGAGACCCCCTACCCGAGATCCGCCGGTTTTGACACCGACAACGAGGCTAATCAGTGGGCTATGGAGATGCCCATTGATTGATGTTAATGCAAAGAGTAGGGATTGCCATGCAACGGATGCACTAGAGCTATAAATGTATGAAAGCTCAACAAAAGAAACTAAGTGGGTGTGCATCCAGCTTGCTTGCTCACGAAGACCTAGGGCATTTGAAGAGGCCCATCGTTGGAATATACAAGCCAAGTTCTATAATGAAAAAATCCCACTAGTATATGAAAGTGAGAAAACAAGAGACTCTCTATTATGAAGATTTTGGTGCTACTTTGAAGCACAAGCATGGAAAAAGGATAGTAGTATTGCCCCTTTTTATTTATTTATATTTTTTTGGGCCTTTTTTTTCTTTGGCCTTTCTCTTTTTCTTGGGACAATACTCTATTAAATGATGATCATCACACTTCTATTCATTTACAACTCAATGATTACAACTCGATACTAGAACAAAGTATGACTCTATATGAATGCCTCCGGCGGTATACCGGGATATGCAATGAACCAAGAGTGACAAGTATGAAAGAATTATGAACGGTGGCTTTGCCACAAATACTATGTCAACTACATGATCATGCTAAGCAATATGACAATGATAGATATGTCATGAAGAACGAAATGGTGGAAAGTTGCATGGCAATATATCTCGGTATGGCTATGGAAATGCCATAATAGGTAGGTATGGTGGCTGTTTTGAGAAAGATATAGGGAGGTTTATGTGTGAAAGAGCGTACCATATCATGGGGTTTGGATGCACCGGCGAAGTTTGCACCAACTCTCAATGTGAGAAAGGGCAATGCACGGTACCGAAGAGGCTAGCAATAATGGAAGGGTGAGAGTGCGTATAATCCATGGACTCAACATTAGTCATAAAGAACTCCTATACTTATTGAAAAAAATCTACAAGCCATCAAAAACCAAAGCATTACGCGCATGCTCCTAGGGGGATAGATTGGTAGGAAAAGACCATCGCTCGTCCCCGACCACCACTCATAAGGAGGACAATCAAATAATACCTCATGTTTCAAATTTGTTACATAACGTTTACCATACGTGCATGCTACGAGACCTGCAAACTTTAACTCAAGCACTTCTCAAATTCACAATTACTCTACTAGCATGACTTTGATATTATCACCTCCATATCTCAAGACAATTATCAAGCATCCATCTTTTCTTAGTATTCAACACACTCAAAAGAAAGGTTTACAAATCTTGAATACCAAACATTTTATTATTAAGCAAATTACCATGCTATTAACGACTCTCAAAATAATCTAAGTGAAGCATGAGAGATCAATAGTTTCTGTAAAACAAATCCACCACCGTGCTCTAAAAGATCTAAGTGAAGCACATAGAGCAAAATTATAATGCTCAAAAGATATAAGTGAAGCACATAGAGCAAAACTATCAAGCTCAAAAGATATAAGTGAAGCACATAGAGTATTCTATCAAATTGCAATTCATATATGGCTCTCTCAAAAGGTGTGTACAGCAAGGATAATTGTGGCACACTAACAAACAAAGACACAAATAATACAAGATGCTCCAAGCAAAACACATATCATGTGGTGAATAAAAATATAGCTCCAAGTAAAATTACCGATGGAAGTAGACGAAAGAGGGGATGCCTTCCGGGGCATCCCCAAGCTTTGACTTTTTGGTGTCCTTGGATTATCTTGGGGGTGCCATGGGCATCCCCAATCTTAGGCTCTTGCCACTCCTTGTTCCATAATCCATCAAATGAATTTACCCAAAACTTGAAAACTTCACAACACAAAACTCAACAGAAATCTCGTGAGCTCCGTTAGCGAAAGAAAACAAAAGACCACTTCAAAGTACTATAATGAACTCATTATTTATTTATTTGGGTGTTAAAACTACTGTATTCCAACTTCTATATGGATTATAAACTATTTTACTAGCCATAGATTCATCAAAATAAGCAAACAACACATGAAAAACAGAATCTGCCAAAAACAGAACAGTCTGTAGTAATCTGTAACTAACGCAAACTTCTGGAACTCCAAAATATCTACCAAAATAGGAAGACCTAGAAAATTTGTTTATTGATCAGCAGCAATTGGAATCAGTATTTTATCACGTTCTGGTGATTTTTAACAATTGTTTCCGTGAACAGAAAGTTTCTGGAATTTACAGCAAGATCAAATAACTATCATCCAAGAAGATCCTATAGGTTTAACTTAGCACAAACACTAATTAAAACACAAAACCACATATAAACATAAGGTAGGTGGATTATTTATTCCTAAACAGAAGCAAAAAAAAAAAATTGGATGGCGTCCCAACTAGCGCTATCGTTTAACGCCCCTAACTAGGCATAAAAGCGAGGATAGATCTAGGTATTGCCATCTTTGGTAGGCAATCCATAAGTGGCTCTCATAATAGTTTCATATGGCAATTTTATTTTCTTTCTAGGAATGTGTTCCATGCTCTTTTTTAATGGAAATTGAAATCTAATATTCCCTTCCTTCATATCAATAATTGCACCAACCGTTCTAAGGAAAGGTCTACCGAGAATAATAGGGCAAGAAGGATTGCAATATATATCAAGAACGATAAAATCTACGGGCAAATAATTCCTATTTGCAACAATAAGAACATCATTAATTCTTCCCATAGGTTTCTTAATAGTGTAATGCGCAAGATGCAAGTTTAGAGAGCAATCATCAAAATCACGGAAATCTAGCAAATCACACAAGGTTTTGGGGATAGTGGAAACGCTAGCACCCAAATCACACAAAACATAAAACTCATGATCTTTAATTTTAATTTTAATAGTTGGTTCCCACTCATCATAGAGTTTTCTAGGGATAGAAACTTTCAACTCAAGTTTTTCTTCATAAGATTGCATCAAGGCATCAACAATATGTTCGGTAAAGGCTTTATTTTGACTATAAGCATGCGGAGTATTTAGCATAGATTGCAACAAGGAAATAAAATCAATTAAAGAGCAACTTTCATAATTAAATTCCTTGAAATCAAATATAGTGGGTTTAGCAACATCTAGATTTTCATTTCTTTCATTCCCACGTTCATCAGTTTCATCATCAAGATCTAGATACTCCGAGTTTTTAGAACGCCTTCTAGGTAAAGGAAAATCATATTCAGTTTCATCAAGATTCATATTGCAAAACAAGGATTTGATAGGGGACACATCAATAACTTTTAGATCTTCATCTTGACTTTCATAGGAATTGTAAGAACACGCTTTAATAAAGGCATCTTTGGAAGCACGCATCCTAGCGGTTCTTTCCTTGCACTCATCAATGGAAATTCTCATGGCTTTGAGAGACTCATTGATATCATGCTTAGGAGGAATAGATCTAAGCTTTAAAGAATCAACCTCAAGAGAAATTTACATAGTAAAAGATGAAGCCACTCGCCCTACTAGCGGCTATAGCCACGTCTCCTTTTATTCGTCTATGAACAGTGCGCGCGTGCGCGTGTTACTGTAGTGTCTATGAACAGTGCTCACTTGCGCGCGTTACTGTAGCGATGAGGGAATGATAAGGTCCCGAGCGCTCCTTTCCTCTCGCTCGCTTCCTTCTCCCGCAGCTACCAAACCTAACCCTGGCGACCCCCGCCTCCTCCTGGGCCTCGCCCTCACCGGCTCCCCGTGACCCCGCCCTCCTCCCCTGCCGCCGCCTCCAGCCCAATCCCCTCACAGGCTTTCTTTTTCCCTCCACTCCCCCGACGTCGCCACTTGTGCTTGGCAGAAGGAGTGGCTGCGATGATGGCAGATGCATGAGGAGGACGAGGAGGAGGCCGTGGTCATGGCGGCACGACGGATATTGTGTTCGGGCGGCGCAGTTAGTCGTGGCAGAGGTGCCAGCACGCGGGGTCGCAGTCGAGCTGGGCGTGAGGAGAGGGAGGAGAGGGATGGGAAGAGTGGGAGGCACAAGGACAGCGGCGCTCGCCATCTCATTCCCCATCTCTTCTCGTTGTACGTCCCCATGAGTTCCTCTTTCTAATCCCCTTCCTCTCCACAAGTTATCTTTTTATTTTCTGAAATATGTATGTTTGCTCATTGGGTGGCCATGGATGCTAGAGATGGAGGCCTCGACAGGAGGAGCTCGATCCAAGGAGCACGCCCTCGATCCGGGCTCAGCAGGGGGAGGGGAGCAGCAGCCGCGCCGGCCTCGTCGCAATGCGTGTAGCAAGCTGAAGGCGCGGCAAGAGCGGTGGTCAAGACCACGGTCACGGCTTCCGGCGACCACGGTCGCTTCATTCCGTCTCCTCCCCCTTTTTTTTCTTCTCAGGCAACAACAGATGACAAGATGCGATGCCCCATCTTCAGCTTGCAGGATGCTGATTTTGGTCCTCTCCTCTTACTGGTTTGCTTTGATTAGTAGAACAAGCTGCACAACATGTGTTTGTGAAAATGTTTCTCACGGATGAAACCTTTTTATGCCTAGATCTGCCTTCTTTCTTAGTGGCATATGCTTGCTGATACATTATGGTCCAAATTTCATAAATAAGGTCGTGCATTTTTCTTCTTGGGTTCATTTCAATATCTGGAACATGTGTTCCTTGTGTATGCACACTATTAGTCTTCAATCTCTACGAATAGAATTTAGGATTTGGTATCTAATATAGGAAGGGTAATTTGTCCCCAATCTAGGCCTCGGATGCACAACTTCTCCATCTTCCTCATTTTCTTATGTTCTGGTTTGGGTTATGTTGCCATATGTGCAGGTCGAGGAGGACCAATCCTAGACAACGACGTGGCTGCATTTCTCCCAAGCAAAGGAAACAACCAGTTACATTTTGTTTTCTCCCTGCCCCCCCCCCCCATTTTTGTCTGGGATGAAGTTTAGTTGTTTCTTTATGAGTTGGGGTTGAAGCCCACTATGTCTGAACCTTTAGGGAAGTTCCTTAAGAAATTTATTGGCCATGTGAATGTGCGGGTGGCAAGGAAGGAGGATAAGCTCAAAGTGAAGGATGAGTACAACAATTATAGGGTAATAATCTTATGTTTTTATTTTAGGTATATTGTGTGTATTTTGTTTTCTGGCATGGCATCACAAACTGAATAAATTAAAATTATCTGCGTATATTCTTCACGACCTCTGATATGATGATTAATGCATTCTGAACTCTAATGATTTTTGTGGTGAAACAAAAACTTCTAATGCTTGTTCCTATTTGTGTTGCATAAATTTTGGTTTATGTTAGGCATTTATAAAAGCTATATGGCCTAGGTCACTCTTGCCCTGACACTGCTGACAAGTATGTAAGCTAAATTTGAACTATCAAGATTATACGTCAGTATGTTCAAGCTTAGAGTCATGCAAGATTATACGTCTATATGTTCAAGCTCAGAGAGTCATGCAAATTGAAAATCTCCTCCCTATTTTGCATGTGATAAAGTTGGCTTAGTTGATACAGACAAATACAATGTTGGACTGTACGCTGGTAATTATGTTTCAATGTTCTGTAAGGTTACTATCCATGTTCAGTTCAAATTGTATTTTGTTAGTGAAATATTGCAAGCTTGCTAACATTTTTTATCTCCCAAATCTTTAAACCATGCCATGCCTAACGATTTAGATGGTTTAACCTTTTCTATTGGCAGGATAGGTCTGCCTATATGTTCCTGTTGTTTCCATCCACTCTCCTCTTACTAAGATGGTGGGTGCGGGATGGGTGCCTTCCGGCATTGACAGTTCAGGTGTACCAGGTATTTGTTGAGTACTTTCACATACCCTGAGTATATTTCCTCTTCTCATCACTTCATTATCCGACAGAATTGATCAAAAGACTATGTTTCCACATTGCAGGCTTGGTTATTATTCCTCTACACAAGTTTTGCTTTGGAGGAGAATGTGTTGCTTGTAAATGGAAGAGATATCCGTCCTTGGTAAGGATCAAAACTTTTATCACTTGATATATAAAATTGTAGACTGCAGCATTCAAGCAATTCATTACTTGAAACTTGTCCAGTCAAGTGTGCTTAAATTTTAAGAAATGTCTTTATTTGGCTCTCAAATCTAGCATCGACACATCTGTTTGTTTTGTTCCGGCAAGGCCGTGTTTAGTTTGTTCTCTAAATATTGCAAAATCAATTTCTTCTCCAAAGCATGCCATGTTGAATAGCCGATGCAGTGCACCGGTATTTTCCATCTACTAAAATTTTGCTTCATTGTTATGCATGCTTGTGGATGTTCTGCTCAATTTTGTGTTTGGATTATAAATGTGATGGTTCGAAGCTGTTAAGGTAAAGTTGCCTTGATTTAAGTTTGTGTCCAGAATACATGGTTGCTTTACTGAAGATGTATCACATATGCTACATATTATTGTGTCCAGTACAGTTTTCCTGTACCAAAGCTTGTTAGGTCATTCCAAAAATTGACTTCCAATAGAGGCTTTTTTGTCTTTTCTTGAGGTCAGTGCATATTGCACACTTCTATGTAGTGTCTCCAAGAAAGGTGTGGAAACATGCATCGACCATTTTCTGGACATAATATTCCTGTCAAATGCGTCCTACACAGAATATGCTTCATGCTGAGATGATTTTTCATACAGGTGCACGCTTAAAATGCAGAGTTGTTACATGCTTGAACCATCCAGGGCATCGAAGTTCAGTCAAACCATCAAGGTACCAAAATGAATCTGTGCATGATTAAAATTATAATTGAAGGCTGTTTAATCTACCAAAAATCACATATTTTGTAGATGAGAGAAAATATTTGATTTGTTTCTTGAAATAATGAACAATGTAATCACTTCTATTTTTTGACCCCTGTACTCTTTGATGGATTGATTTCTTACTAATGTGTAAATGAAAGATAACATGTCTGATGAAGGAGTATTTTTAGGTTTGTATTGCAGAACACATGACAAGGTGTGTTGTTGAGAAGGACACAATCCCACTGTCTAATTTCCACCCATTTTAGAATTTGGCCATCCTATAAAATTCACTTTCCTCTATTCATTTTTTTGCGCTAGCTAACCAGTAGCCTCTTTGCTACTGCAATGAAATCATGCTTTAGTGAGCTCGTATAATTTAAGGTTATGTCCAACATTAGATTTTCTATTGTGCCAGGGGCTATTAGCCCGAACACTCATGTTCCAGGAACCATGTTTTATGAAAGAATATTTTTAGGTTTGTATTACAGAACTTAACAGGGTATGTTGTTGAAAAGGACACAATCCCACTCTCTTATTTCTATGCATTTCAGAAGTTGGTCCATCTTATATAAAATAAGGAAAACATGCCTTAAGGACAAGCTCGCATAATTTAAACTTATGTGCAATATTAAACGTTGTATTATACCAGGATCCATTAGCCTAAGCCAATCTAGAACTAACATTAGGACTGGACAATAGAATTTTCCATCTAAAAAGTGATTTGTGTGTAGAATTGGTTACCACTAACACTGGTTACACCATTTAGACATTTACTATTCAGTCCCGACATTTACTTGTCAACTTACTATATGAATTTGGACATTGAACAACTTATAAATTGCTCTCGTGGACTTAATATGATATTTTGATATTCTGTACTAGAAACAGTACCTCACTCCATAATAAACATAGGTCATTACTCTTGTGTCCTGACATTTTTTTTGGTTTCTTATTAGCAAAGCTAGAGCTCCAACCATATAGTATGTCCGAGTTTTGACACAGACTTGTGACATAAACATAGACCATTACTCTTATGTCTTTTTTAGTTTCATGATGAGATGGCATAAAGTGATTATTCTTCCTCTTATGTGGTTTTAGTTTCACGATGAGATGGCATAAAGTGATCCTTCTTTGTTATTTCATTTTACAAATTCAAGAAAGAGTTGGCCCTTTTTTAAGGAGTATCAGTCTTGATGTTAATAACCTGGGTGCATTTGCAATACAAATTTGGGCAATTAGCAATATTGTTTCTATGGATGTCCAAAAATCTGTTTCATGTAGCTTGGCAAAGAAACTTAGAATCATGGATTTTTTTAGCAAATGCAGTAAATGTTTCCATATTCATCCCTTCTTCCTGCACTCATAGGCATCAAATAGTTGCTTAATTGTGGATGTACCTTTAGGCTTTCGTGAAATAGATATGCATCATATATTGATGCGTGTCCTAAGCAACAGATCATTACTATAGTTTATTTAGTGCCAAAACCTTACATTATGTGCCTTCTTTTAAGTTTTCACATAAAGCTAGGGTGTTCCTCTGTTTAGAGAGTTTAGATAGAAGGCAATACTGAACCACCTCCGTTTATTGTCTCGATATGATCTTTTAACATTGTTCCTCAACTGTGTTCAATCTGGCTTATCAATAAAGTATACTCACTGTCATGCATTCTGCCTTGATCCGTTGGCTACATTTATTTGGTTGGGTTAGTGCGGGGTATGGGCCAAGCTACTTGGCTCACTTTCGTTGCCTTTTGCGGGTCCTTCTGTGGCATCTTGTTGTCAGTCTGGGCCTTAATGCTCGGAGGAGGGTCAAGGGCATTTCCTGCACGGGAAGAGGGGCATCTGTGGGGGTATTGGCCAAAAGTAGGCAAGGTAAAAAAACTAGGTTCTATCTCTGCTACATCTGATTAGGCAACTAAATTTGGTTCCTTTACTCGTTTCTTTCACTTACTGTATGTGAAGTGATACAATTTTATTTTCATTACTGCATCTTAATATGTTTTATCGATTGGTGAATGCACAACTTTAGCTCATAAACTGGATGGCAAATGCTAATTTAGATGGGGCTTTTGCCACTTATTGTTTTATGGTTGTTTAGACACATGATGGCATGCTTCTTTCTTGCTAATTGTCAATCTTTTGTACAGGGTCCCTCGGCTACTTATGCTTTGCTAGACAATGAGGGTATGTAGTTAGCATGTATGGTTTTTACATTTTTTTGTGCATGTTGAGATGCATCACATGATGTTTTCCTTTTACATTTATGGGTATTATAGATTCCTTTCTTTTTCCACAAGGGGTAGTAGCTGTGCCATTCGATTTGAAGGACAAAGAGTTGATCACAAAGAGAGGTAGCATTCAGGATATATACACAAAAGAGTATAGAACCAAATTATATGATGTAATTGACCACTATTTCTATTAACTTCTCTATACACAATGTTCACAAGTTCATGTATTAAGTACATTTTATTGTGTCACTTGTGTTTACTCCTTTTTAATGCAAGTTTACAGCTACTCGGAGTTCGTAATTGCAGACTCAACTATCTTGACCTACCGATGATCTAATTTGTGGCATTATTACCTTAAGAAAATATTTGCATTTAATTTCCTTTATATATAGGGGTATGAGTTCTTACCAAATGTACTCAAATATACAGTTATTGAAAAAAAATGCAAATATTTTCAACACGGGCATGGTTTTAAACGGGTCTTTGCGCCATTTGGCGCAACTGGTCATCTAGTTCTATCAACGTTCCTAGCCAAATCATCAACTTTAAGCAATTTCTCTTCAAGCAAAGCATTAAAATTCTTTTGTGAATTCATAAAATCTTTAATACTACTCTCAAATTCAGAGGGCATCTTATTAAAATTTCCATAAGAGTTGTTGTAGGAATTTCCATAATTATTAAAAGGATTACTAGGATAAGGCCTAGGATTAAAATTCCCTCTATACGCGTTGTTACCAAAATTATTCCTACCAACAAAATTCACATCCATAGATTCATTATTATTCTCAATCAAAGTAGACAAAGGCATATCATTAGGATCAGAAGAAACACTCTTAGTAGCAAATAATTTTATAACTTCATCCATCTTTCCACTCAAAACATTAATTTCTTCTATCGCATGCACTTTTTTATTAGTAGATCTTTCAGTGTGCCATTGAGAATAATTAACCATAATATTATCTAGGAGTTTATTAGCATCTCCTAAAGTGATTTCCATAAAAGTGCCTCCCCCAGCCGAATCTAAAAGATTTCTAGAAGAAAAATTCAATCTGACATAAAATTTTTATATAATCATCCACAAATTCAAACCATGAGTAGGGAAATTACGTATCATTAATTTCATTCTCTCCCAAGCTTGTGCAACATGTTCATGATCAAGTTGATTAAAATTCATAATGTCGTTTCTAAGAGAGATGATCTTAGCGGGAGGAAAATACTTAGAGATAAAAGCATCTTTGCACTTGTTCCAAGAATCAATACTATTTTTAGGCAAAGACGAAAACCAAGCTTTAACACGATCTCTAAGCGAAAAAGGAAATAGCTTCAATTTAACAACATCATTATCGACATCTTTCTTATTTTGCATATCACATAAATCCATGAAGCTATTCAAATGAGTAGCGGCATCTTCACTAGGAAGGCCGGCGAATTGATCTTTCATAACAAGATTCAAGAAAGCAGTATTGATTTCACAAGATCCAGTATTGGCAAGAGGAGCAATCGGAGTGCTAAGGAAATCATTATTATTGGTAATTTGGTAGTATCTTGAGCCATCGCGACAAACAAGCAATTCAACACACGAGCAAACAAAAGGCGAGCGAGAAAAAGGCAAAAGAGAGAAAGAGATTGGGAAAGAGAGGGCAAATAAAACGACAAGGGTGAAGTGGGGGAGAGGAAAACGAGAGGCAAATGGCAACTAATGTAATGCGAGAGATAGGGATTGTGATGGGTACTTGGTATGTTGAATTTTTGCGTAGACTCCCCGGCAACGGCGCCAGAAATTCTTCTTGCTACCTCTTGAGCACTGCGTTGGTTTTCCCCGAAGAGGAGAGGATCATGCAGCAAAGTAGCGTAAGTATTTCCCTCAGTTTTTGAGAACCAAGGTATCAATCCAGTAGGAGGCTACGCTCAAGTCCCTCGTACCTGCACAAAACGATAGCTCCTCGCAACCAACGCGATTAGGTGTTGTCAATCCCATCACGGTCACTTACGAGAGTGAGATCTGATAGAGATGATAGATAATATTTTTGGTATTTTTGATATAGAGATGCAAAGTGAAAAGTAAAAAGCAAAGCATGATTAAATTGATGGAGATTGATATGATGAGAATAGACCCGGGGGACATAGGTTTCAGTAGTGGCTTCTCTCAAGAGCAATTGACAAAATTGAGCATAGTTATGAGAATATCTAGGTATGATCATGTATATAGGCATCACGTACGAGACAAGTAGACCGACTCCTGCCTGCATCTACTACTATTACTCCACTCATCGACCGCTATCCAGCATGCGTCTAGAGTATTAAGTTAAAAACAGAGTAACGCCTTAAGCAAGATGACATGATGTAGAGGGATAGTTTCATGCAATATGATAAAACCCCCATCTTTTTATCCTCGATGGCAACAATACAATACGTGCCTTGCTGCCCCTTCTGTCACTGGGAAAGGACATCGCAAGATTGAACCCAAAGCTAAGCACTTCTCCCATGGCAAGAAAAACCAATCTAGTAGGCCAAACCAAATTGATAATTCAAAGAGACTTGCAAAGATAACCAATCATACATAAAAGAATTCAGAGAAGATTCAAATATTATTCATAGATAGACTTGATCATAAACCCACAATTCATCGGTCTCAACAAACACACCGCAAAAAGAAGATTACATCAAATAGAGCTCCACGAGAGAGGGGGAGAACATTGTATTGAGATCGAAAAAGAGAGAAGAAGCCAACTAGCTAATAACTATGGACCCTAAGGTCTGAGGTGAACTACTCACACTTCATCGGAGGGGCTAGGATGATGTAGAAGCCCTCTGTGATGACGGCCCTCTCCGGCGAAGCTCCGGAACAGGCCCCAAGATGGGATCTCGTGGATACAGAAAGTTGCGGCGATGGAATTAGGTTTTTGGCTCCTGTTCTGATCGTTTGGGGGTACGTAGGTATATATAGGAGTAAGGATTACATCGGTGGAGCACCGAGGGGCCCACGAGGCATGGGGGCGCGCCCTAGGGGGGGCTCCCCCCACCCTCGTGACCGCCTCTTTGGAGTAGGGTCCAAGTCTCCTGGATCACGTTCGGTGAGAAAATCACGTTCCCGAAGATTTTATTCCGTTTGGACTCATTTTGATATTTTGTTTCTCCGAAACTCTGAAATAGGCAAAAAAATCAATTCTGGGCTGGGCCTCCGGTTAATAGGTTAGTCCAAAAAATAATATAAAATTGGAAAATAAAGCCAATATAGTCCAAAACAGTAGATAATATAGCATGGAGCAATAAAAAATTATAGATACGTTGGAGACGTATCATGGCCGCTCTCTGTGCGTGCGCTGGAGATCCTTTAGTCCCGGTTGGTGCTACCAACCGGGACTAAAGGCTCCACCTTTAGTCCTGGTTGGTGTTTTACCAACCGGGACTAAAGGAAAATTTTATTTTATTTTTGATTTTTTAATTTTCTTCCGATTTAAAATCTTTCAATTATTTGACAGTTTAATCTCTAATCACCCCTCCTCACTGCTTCAGAATTTAATGTCTACTCTTTAATCGGCACTCGTTCCAAATCGTCTAATTTCCCGGCCGGTCACCCATCCTCTCACTACTCCGGCCTGAGCACGCTTAACTTTCAGGTTCTATCTGCCCTAGTTTCCAAGTCTGCACTTGTTGTTTTCCTGACGGTAGTAAGCCATCAATCCTGTTAACCCTTAGGTCCTGATGTCACATGATTTAATTTTTTGAATTCCAAAGAATTATTAAAATAAACAACAATGATTAACAAATAACAATGATTAATTTAAAAACTCAAAAATACTTCAAAAAAGGAAAACATTACAAAAAACAAAAAAAATCCAAAATAATACAAAAGTTCAAAATAAAATAAGTAATAATAATATGGAATTTCAATGCAAATTAAATAAGTAATAATAATATTAATATTATTATGCCATTTAAACCACTATTTGACCAGAGTTTGACCACATTTCATTTTCTAAAACTTATATTAACTGAAGAATTTGTGTGTGTTCAATATGAACCATTCAAAGCCACATCCTTAAATTTCAACCCTTTTTGACTTCATTTGCTATTTTTCCGTTCATTTAATGATTCTTTAAGCTAAATTAGCCTGAAATTGAAAAGCACTACAAATGAACTCTGAAAACCCTGAAACTTGGCATGGTATCATCATTTCACCCAAGTAGCTTGTGCTAAAAAGTTGAGAGGGTTATGGCAAAAACTGGATGCACTTCGTGTACAAACTGGACCATCTATTTCGAAGTAACAAGGTTTCGGACGAAAACTCACGTGTTACAAAGACATTTCATTTTCTAATCTTATTTCAAGTCCAAAATTTTTGTGTGTTCAATATGAACCATGCAAAGCCACATCATTAAATTCCAACCCTTTTTGACTTCATTTGCTATATTTTAATGCATTTAATGATTCTTTGAGCTAAATTAGCCTGAAATTGAAAAGCACTACAAATGAACTCTAAAAACCCTACACCCGGGACTTAAAACGTCTAAAACTCTATTCTAAACAGTAAACACTAAAGGTTCAAACCCTAAAACCTAACCTTAGACTTGGAAATCTAAACCCTAGCCCTAAACCCTAAAACGTCCAAAAAATATATTTTCCCTTTGGAATTTTGTGATTTTATTTTTTTTCTAAACCCTAAACCCAGGACTTCAAACATCTGAAACTCTATTCTAAACAGTAAACACTAATGGTTCAAACCATAAAACCTAACCCGAAACACTGAAACCTAAACCCTAGCCCTAAACCCAAAAAACATCTAAAACGTCCAAAAACTCTATTTTCCCTTTGGAATTATGTGATCTTAAAAAATTGCCAAAAATTAAAACTTGTTGTTTCATCGGATCAATCCTTTTGTTCTGCAAATTTTGATATATTATTTGTATTTTTCTGAATTAGGATGATTTAGTTATGATTTTCCATGTTTAATGTGGTAAAAGGCTTTAGTCCCGGTTGGTGTCTTTAACCGGGACTAAAGATAGACCTTTAGTCCCGGTTAAAGACAACAACTGGGACTAAAGGGCTGGGACGAAAACATTGAAATTTGAAGAAAAAATTGAAAAAAGTTGAATTTTTTCAGTCTCGGTTGGAGATACCAACCAGGACTAAAGGGGCTGGCACCGTTGAAGCCGGTCGCGAACCCTTTAGTCCCGGTTGGTGTCACCAACTGGGAATAAAGGTCCCATACGAACCGGGACTCATGCCTGCGCCGCTCGAACCGGGACTAATGTGTTGAGCTTGGACCAAAGCCCTGTTTTCTATTAGTGCTAACAAACATGGCTGTCATTGATACGTCTCCAACATATCTATAATTTTTTATTGTTCCATGATGTTATATTAATAATCTTGGATGTTTTATAGTCATTTTGTAGTCATTTTATATCATTTTTTGGTACTAAACTATTGACATAGTGCCAAGTGCTATTTTCTGCATGTTTTTTACATCACAGGAAATCAATATCAGAGGGAGTCGAAACGCAACGAAACTCCATGGAGATTTTTTTGGACTAGAAGGAACATAATGGGCCCTTGCTGCACCTGGGGTGGGGGGGGTGCTCCGAGGAGAGCACAACCCACCAGGGCGCTCCAGGAGGCCCAGGCGCGCCCTGGTGGGTTGTGCCCACCTCAGGTGCCCCCGGACCGCCTCTTTGCTCTATAAATACCCCAATATTCCCAAAACCCTAGGGGAGTCAACGAAATATTCATCCAGCCACCACAGAGTCCAGAACCACCAGATCCAATCTATACACCATTTCGGATGGGGTTTACCACCTCCATTGGTGCCTCTCCGATGACGCACGAGTAGTTCTTTGTAGACCTTCGGGTCCGTAGTTAGTAGCTAGATGGCTTCACTCACTCTCTCTCTCTCTCTCTCTCTCTCTCTCTCTCTCTCTGAATTCTCAATACAATGGTTTCTTGGAGATCCATATGATGTAACTCTTTTGCAGTGTGTTTGTTGGGATCGATGAACTTTGAGTTTATGATCAGATCTATAATTTTATATCCATGAAAGTTATTTGAGTTTCTTTGATCTCTTATATGCATGATTGCTTATAGCCTCGTATTTCTTCTCCAATATTTGGGTTTTGTTTGGCCAACTTGATCTATTTATCTTGCAATGGGAAGAGGTGCTTTTTAGTGGGTTCGATCTTATGGTGCTTGATTCGAGTGACAGAAAGGGAACATGCACATATGTAGCATTGCTACTAAGGATAAAACGATGGAGTCTATCTCTACATAGACAGATCTTGTCTACATCATGTCATCGTTCTTATTGCATTACTCCATTTTTCAATGAACTTAATACTCCCTCTGTTCCTTTTTACTCCCCATATAAGATTTGTGTCGAGTCAAACTTCACCCACTTTGACCAAATTTGTATAAAAAATATCAACATCTACAATATCAAATATAAATAATATGAAACTACATTCCATAATGAATCTATAGATATCCCTTTGGCCTTGTAAATGCTGATACTTTTTTCTATAACTTCGGTCAAAGTAAAGATACTTTGACTTCAGACAAAAGTTATGTGCATACTAAAAAGAAACGGAGGGAGTACACTAGATGCATGCTGGATAGCGGTCGATGTGTGGAGTAATAGTAGTAGATGTAGCCAGGAGTTGGTCTATTAATCTTGGACGTGATGCCTATGTAATGATCATTGCCTGGATATCGTCACGAGTATTTGAAGTTCTATCAATTGCCCAACAGTAACTTGTTCACCAACCGTTTGCTATTTTTCTTGAGAGAAGCCACTAGTGAAACCTACGGCCCCCGAGTCTCTCTCTCATAGATTTGCCTTTGCGATCTACTTTTTCCTTGCATTTATTTTCAGATCTATTAAACCAAAAATACAAAAATACCTTGCTGCAATTTATTTCTATTTATTTTATTTGGCGTTTGATCTATCAATCTACTACAAATTTATCTCACGTCCGTTTGCCTATCTTGAGGTGCCGTACCCCGGAAGGGATTGACAACCCCTTTAACACGTCGGGTTGCGAGGATTTGTTATCTGTGTGCAGGGGATGTTTATGTTGTGTTGCTTGGTTCTCCTACTGGTTCGATAACCTTGGTTTCATATCTGAGGGAAATTGTCAGGACCCCGATCCTAAGCCACATCGATCCAGCGTGTAACACATCATATCACTTTGCGGCCTCACGCACGGTACTCCCACGGGTGCCACCTTACCTGGCCCGGGACCGTTTGCGCCTTTTGGCTCACGTATATGATAGTGTCGCTAGCATCCATATGACAGAGAACCCGGGCCGACATGGCTAGTCGTGAACCCAAAGCGGCGCTAGCCTATGAGGACAGGCATACATGAATCACATCGAACATGTCGGTCATCAACGTATCTATTCGGGCTGTAGCACTGGGCTAACAGGACTCCGGTAACCCGGGCTGTAGCAGGCTAGGCAGGACTCCGAATATCAGCGCGTGACATTTCCCCGAAGGGACAGACATAGGAACGACGTGAAACACATGCCGTCCAGTCAAGTGTCCAAGCAGTAGTGCTGGGCTAGCAGGACTCCGGTGAACCGGGCTGTAGCGGACTACTATCGCTCAGAAGCACAAGACTTACATTTCCCCATATGAAAGGCTGCCAAGGATAAACAACTAGATGGTCGGATCCCACTCATACCAAGCATTTCAATCATACACACAATATGCCGATATGAGTAAATACAACATGGCATCACAACAGTACTCTACGACTCAAGTACTTTATTTAGAAGGCTCCGAGGAGCCATACATATCATCCATACAGATAGGGGTCACATGACCCAACACTCAAGTCATACAAACATACAAGCACATGCGGAAGCAAAGTAGTCTGAGTACAGACACTAGAAAGAAAGAAGGCTTGACAAAGCCTGTCTATCTACAACGACCCTTCACAAGTCTTGGATCACCACCTGGTGATAAGTCACTCGTCAACGTCGAGGTCTACAAAGAACCCATCAGAGGGGTTTGTGCAGTCGTCTGAAAAACATAATTAAAGCAACATGAGTACGGAGGTACTCAGCAAGTCTTACAACAGGAACCTACTATACATGCACATTCTCAAGAAGGTAGTGGGGTTATTGCAGCAAGCCAGCTTTGACTCTTGGCTAGACTATCCTACGATAGACACCACTTGTAAATCATTTGTCGCACACGAGTCCACTAACACCAACACAATACTCCACCGTGGATCCTCTCTCGCCATCCTGCGAGAGGGCCATCCGCGGTACTCACACTTATCTTGAGAGTTTTAGTAGTATCCATTTAACTTGTCTATGAACTGATATAGGCAACCCAGAAGTCCATTACCGCGGACACGGCTATTCGAATAGATCATTTATAACCCTGCAGGGGTGTACTTCTTCACACATGTTTCCACCACTTAGCGTCTGCACACGACATGTGCTCGGCAGACTTCAAGCGAAAGCCGACGTGGGTGTAGACCACGACCTACCTAAACACTCAAGTCTCTAGTCCAGGTTTATCGCCTATTCGGGTTCCATCCGCAGGGAGTCCGGCCGAGGTTTCCACTAACAGCCCCGAACGATGTGAACAGGGTTCCGAGACACCAAACGGGCGCCCGGTTGACCCGGCCACGTGCCTACCGCAACACAGCCCACCCCGATGGTCAGCGCCGCGTGCGGCCCCCAGCATGCTACAAACACCAGAAACTACGTTGCAACTCCTGGACAGAGGACAAGCGTGATCAAGAAGCCGAGAGAGTCAATTAAGGATCCCAATGTGTGGTAGTAACTGTATCATGGATCACAAACACAGATCTCAGTTCTTAAGGACGGCCTCAATGAAACAACCCACCATGTACTCCTACATGGCCTCTCATCAATTCCTTTACCAAATCGTATTCAACACCTCACTCTTGTCACTGACACAACCTTTCACTCCAGTTCATCATCCCGATGAGCCAGACCTGACACAACTCTAAGCATAGCAAGCATAACATGGTAGGAACACACACACATGTATTGGCTCAATCAACTCCTACACATGCTAGTTGGTTTCATCTAGTTACTGTGGCAATGACAGGTCATGCAAAGGAAGTGGGTTCAACTACCGCAACACACAGCAGTCTGAAACGCGTTGTCTTAATGCAGTAAACAAGGGCAGAAGCGAGAACATGGGGTTGTATCGGAATGATCAATGGGTTGCTTGCCTGATGGATTGGTCGTGGGATACTGTCCTTCAGTTGGATACTCGGAGATATCCTCGGAGGCAGAACCTACCACGATGAACACATCGGAACACAATCAATACATGGCGATATGCAACAATATGATGCATGCTATGACATGGCAATATGAATGTGTCCTGACCTAGTGCAAGTTAAACTAGAAGGGAATGAACCCATTTGAACCAAAGATTCAAATGGAAACTCATTTATTAAGATCATATTAGTGTATCATCTTGTAGTGCCTAAACAGTGGGTTTAACTTGTTCTGACATGCATGAAACTAGCATCAATGGATAGCTTGGATTTTTCTGATCATTTTTCATATATAGAACTTTGCATTTGGAGTTACAGATAAATTTCTATGAATTTTTGAAGTTGGAACTATTTTCTGGATTTTCCTGTATAAGAATAAATCCAGTAATTAGATAATTGCGTCAGCATGAGATCATGCTGACCTCAGCAGGTCAACAGACCGGTCCAGGTCAAACCTGACACGTGGGTCCCGCGTGTCAGGGTCATTAGCTTAAGCAAACAGATTAATCCTAATTCTAGTTTAATTAGCAGGCGGGGCCCACATGTCATAGACTCAGGAGGAGTCAACTGGGCCCACCTGTCCACGTCAGGGGGTCAAACCCTACCGGTCAAAGGTCAAGGCCCACCGGCGTTTAGCCGCCGGCGAGGCCAGACGCGGCGGCGCACTGCGGGATTCGCCCACAGGGCTCCGTTTGCAGCGCAGAGAGCGGCTACGGGCAGCTGGTGCTCGCCCGCATCTAGCTGTGGTGGTGGCTGGCCTCGGGGTCGCCGGAAACGACGCCGGCGACGAGGTCAGGTGGAGGCCGAAGCTCGGCCAGCTCGTGCGCGTGGCTGCAGTGGCTTAGGCGAGGTGGAACTAGCACCTACGGCCTCTACGTGGCGCGTGGGGTGTGACGGGCAAAGGCCCGTGACCAAATGGTCACCGGAGCAACGCCGACGACGTGGCCAGGCGGCAGCGCGTGCAGGTGAACTGCGTGTGCTCGCTGTGGTGCACGGGAAGCAGAACGGAGGGGATGGGAAGCTAGCTAGGCTCACCGCGGTTGCGACGGAGCTGACGGCGGGGTCGGGGGCGAGCCGGAGCAAGCGGGGCGGCGATGGCGATCTGGGCGGCCGAAGGTTGAAGACGAGCTCGAGGAGGTCGTTCGCAGGCTCCCGGCGAGGCGTAGCTTGGTGGAACGCTCGAGGAGGAGGTGGCGGAGCTGCAGGACACAGTGAAGCAGCACGGGGGCGACGAGGGGCGTGGATTCACGGCGGCGTGGGCACGGCAGCGTCGGCCATGGCGGTGAGGGAGCGAGGAAGAGAGGCAGGGGGGAAGTGGACGTGTCCACGGGGTCGGGGGCACGACGTGGAGGCCGTCCAGCGCGTCGGGCGGCGAAGCGGCGAGCAGGTGGCGTCGTGGCGAGCTCGCGCTCGTCGGCGTCACCACCCTGCCTGCCTGGCGGGGACGAAGCAGCTGGCTGGCTCGGGCCAGCACAGTGCTGGGCCGCCAGGTGGGCCGGCTGGTGAGTTTGGCCAGGTAAGTTCTTTTCTGATTTTTGTTTCCTTTTCTATTTCTTTTGTAACTTTGTAGACTTATTAAAAATACTAAAACAACTCCTAAAATCACCAAACTGCATCTGGTCCTTAGTTAGAATATTTCCAGCCAGGAACATTTTAGTTTGGAGATATTTGAGCATTTGAAATATTTTATAAATTTTAAATGCCCAAATTCAAATACTAATGCATTAATTCAATGACCTTCTGTTGACCTAGAAAAATATGCACCATTTTTGCCAGAGGTTTCAACCCAAGACAAAGAGGGTGAACATTTTAGAAGGGCATTTCAGGTTCATTGAAAATATTTTTAGTAAACCCTAGTTGATTTCAGGAGGGGTGCTGGGGGTTCTGGCTTCCCCATTTCAAATTTCTGTCAAAAGTAGACATGATGCACACTCTAATGCATGAGCTAGGTGGGATGTGACAACTCACCCCCACTCAAAAGAATCTCGTCCCGAGATTTAGGATCTGTCGGAAAGAAGGTGGGATACTCAAGTCGAAGACGATCCTCCCTTTCCCATGTAGCTTCTTGCTCGGAATGGTGTGACCATTGAACCTTGAGAAACTTGATATTGTGGCGTCGAGTGGTACGCTCGGCTTGATCAAGGATACGAACGGGGTATTCTCGATAAGTGAGGTTATCTTGGAGATCAAGCGTTTCGTGGTCCACTCCACGGATAGGATCCGAGAAGCAACGCCTGAGTTGAGAGACGTGGAAGACATCATGGACTCTGGAGAGATGCGGAGGTAGTTCCAGTTGGTAGGCAACTTCCCCTCGTTTGGCAAGAATGCGAAAAGGTCCAATGTAACGAGGAGCCAATTTACCTTTGATACCGAATCGATGGGTTCCCTTTAAAGGTGTAACCCGAAGGTAAGCCATCTCGCCGACTTCATAAGCCATGGGCTTATGCTTGCGGTCATACTGACTCTTTTGTCGAGACTGGGCGGTTTTCAACTTCTCACGAATAATACGAACCTGCTCTTCTGCATCCTGGATCATGTCCGGGCCGAAGAGTTGTCTCTCGCCGGTTTCTGACCAGTTAAGAGGCGTTCGACATTTTCGTCCATAAAGAACTTCGAAAGGAGCTTTACCCAAGCTAGCTTGATAACTATTGTTATAAGCGAACTCGGCGAATGGGAGGCACTTCTCCCAATTCATACCGAACGAGATGACAGAAGCTCGGAGCATATCCTCCAGAATTTGATTGACTCGTTCTACTTGACCACTTGATTGAGGATGGAAGGCGGTGCTAAAGGAAAGTCGAGTTCCCAAAGCATTTTGGAAACTTTCCCAAAATCGAGAGGTGAAAAGACTTCCACGGTCTGAATTAATTTCCAATGGAACACCATGGAGAGATACTATTCGAGAGATGTACAAATCAGCTAGCTGGCTAGCGGTTATACTCTCGCGAACAGGTAAGAAGTGGGCTACTTTGGAGAGACGATCGACAACAACGAAGATAGCATTATTCCCTCTTTTGGTTCTGGGAAACCCGGTAATGAAATCCATACCGATTTTATCCCATTTCCATTCAGGAATCTCCAATGGTTGAAGGGTGCCAGCGGGCCGTTGATGCTCTGCTTTGACACGACGACAGACGTCGCAACTAGCAATGTATTGAGCGATTTCTCTCTTCATCCTAGTCCACCAAAACCTCTGGCGTAGGTCTTGATACATCTTAGTACTACCGGGATGAATGGTGAGAGGGGATTCATGGGCTTCCTTAAGGATCAATTGTCGTAAATGTTGTTTCTTGGGAACCACCAAGCGGTTCTCGAAGAAGACAACACCTCGTTCATCCATGGAAAAACATTTAGCAACTCCGCTAGCGATGTTTTCCTTGATCCGAGATATTCCTCTATCATACCGCTGAGCGGTTATGATTTGATCCGTAAGGTTAGGTTTCGCCACCAGGGTGGAAAGGAATCCTCGAGGAACAATGTGAAGGTTAAGCTTACGAAAATCCTCGTGGAGAAATGGTTGATCTTGTTGTAACATCAGATTGTTACAATAAGATTTACGACTAAGTGCATCAGCCATGACATTGGCTTTGCCTGGGGTGTAAGTTATTCCTAAGTCGTAATCCGAGATCAACTCGACCCAACGTCTTTGCCTGAGATTCAAATCCGGCTGGGTGAAGATATATTTCAAACTTTGGTGATCAGTGTAGATTTCGCAACGATTACCCAGAAGGTAATGTCGCCAGGTTTTGAGTGCATGGACTACTGCTGCAAGCTCTAGATCATGTGTGGGATAGTTATCCTCATGTGGACGCAACTGTCGAGAAGCGTAGGCAATCACATGACGATCTTGCATGAGTATGCAACCTAGTCCTTGTCGCGAGGCGTCGCAGTAGATAACAAAGTCCTTAGAGAAGTCTGGTGGTACCAGTACGGGAGCAGACGTCAGGCGTCTTTTCAGTTCCTGAAAGCTGAACTCGCACTGTGGGGTCCACTCGAACTTTTTATCTTTCTTGAGGAGTTCAGTTAGAGGCTTAGCAACCTTGGAGAAATTCTCGACGAAGCGGCGGCAATAGCTCGCTAAACCAAGAAAACTCCGAACTTGCTTAACCGTTTCAGGTGGAGTCCAGTCAAGGACAGCTTGAACTCGCTCGGGATTGACAGCAATGCCCTTACCAGAGATTACATGGCCCAGGTAGGTCACTTCTGGCAACCAGAATTCGCACTTGGAGAATTTGGCATAAAGGCGATGCTCTCGAAGTTTCATCAATACTAACCTTAGATGTTCGGCATGTTCTTCCTCATTCTTGGAGTAGATGAGTATATCATCGAGGTATACCACGACGAATTTATCCAAGTACTCCATGAAGATCGAGTTCATTAACCGAGAGAAGGTGGCTGGAGCATTGGTTAAACCGAAGGACATGACGGTGTACTCGTATTGGCCGTAACGAGTGACAAAGGCCGTTTTGGGAATGTCCCCGTTCTTGATTTTGATTTGATGGTAGCCCAACCTCAAATCCATCTTGGAAAAGACTGAGGATCCAGCGAGCTGGTCATACAGGTCGTTGATCCTGGGGAGCGGATACTTGTTCTTGATAGTGACCAAATTGACAGGTCGATAATCCACAACCATCCGATCCGTTCCATCCTTCTTCTTGACGAAGAGGACGGGGCAAGCCCATGGAGATGAACTAGGACGGATGAAACCCTTTTGCAAGGACTCATCGAGTTGTTTCTTAAGCTCAGCTAGTTCTAGGGGTGCCATCTTATAAGGTCTTCTAGAGATTGGGACGGTTCCTGGAACAAGGTCTATCACAAACTCGACATCTCTGTCAGGTGGAACACCTGGCAGTTCCTCTGGAAAGACATCCGGGAAGTCACGGACTACCGGAATATCTTCGAGGTCTGGAAGGGGATTTGCATTTAGAGAGTAGAGTTGACGCTCCGATACTCGGGTCAAAACATCGACTGTCTTGCCCGATGGATGGGTAAGTTGGACAGTTCTAGTTGAGCAATCAATCTTGGCGTAGTGAGCTGACATCCAGTCCATACCCAAGATGATGTTTATGTCCGAAGACTTGAGAGCTATTAGTGACGCGAGAAAAACCAATCTGTTGACAAGAATTTCATTTCCATGGCTGATCCTAGAGGTTTGCCATCTAGAACCGGGAGTTTGAATTTCCATGGAGGTGGGCATGTCACTAAAGGTAGTGTTGTGCAATCGAGCATAGCTCTCAGAAATAAATGAATGAGATGCTCCAGTATCAAAGAGAACAGTTGCCGGGTGGCAATTAACAAGGAGCGTACCGAGAACGACGTTGGGGTCCTCTTGAGTCTCTTCAGCTGAGACGTAGTTGACATGGCCACGAGCAGTGGTGGCTGGCTTGGCGACAAGCACCTTTGCTGTTGACTTACCACGTCCAACAGACTTTCCGAACTGGCTGGGGTTGTTCTGGGGACAATCACGGATGTAGTGGCCCGGCTCACCACACTTGAAGCAAGTTATCAAATTGGGGCGTGGAGCAGCATTGGTAGTGGGGCCACCAAAAGTCTTGGGCGGCACATACTGCTGGTTGGGACGAGGCGCCACAAAGGATGGCCTCGGGGTATACCTGGGTGGCATAGCAGAATTTGGAATCCAGACCCGGCGCTTCTGAGATCCAGAGCCGGGTGAAGATCCATAGTCACGGGAGTGTTTGCGTGAAGCTTCAAAATCATTCTGCCCTGTCTCGGCACTGATGGCCTCATTGACTAGCTTCGGAAAGGAAGTGCATTCATGCAGACGAAGGTCACGACGGAGCTCAGGGCTAAGTCCCTTGCGGAACCTTGCCTGCTTTTTAGCATCGGTGGATACCTCTTCGGGAGCATAGCGTGCAAGCTTCCCAAACTCGCGACTGTATGCATCCACAGTCAGCTTCCCCTGGGTGAAGTTACAAAACTCCTCCCTCTTGCCATCCATGAGGCCTTCCGGGATATGATGCTCACGAAAAGCGGCACTGAAATCAGCCCAAGTAGTGAGTTGGCCGACCGGGTGCATAGCTTCATAATTCTCCCACCAAAGGCTGGCAGGGCCTTCAAGGTGATAGGCAGCAAAGGTGACTTTATCATCTTCAGCTACGTTGGCAGAACGTAGCTTGTGAGCGATGCTGCGGAGCCAGTCATCCGCATCGAGAGGTTCGATGGAATGATTGAACTTTGGCGGGTACAGCTTGACAAAGTCATTGATGGACACCGAATTGATCCTCTGCTGGCGTGCAGTGTTCTGCTCAATCCGCTCTAGCAAGCGATTGGTGTCGCGCCTGTTGCGCTCTGCCTCCAGCATCACTTCGGCCAGAGAAGGTGGTTGAGGAAGACTTTCCTCTCTAGGTGCACTAGCTTCTCCCTGCTCCGGAGCAGCAGGGTTGCTGCGGGTGTTGACCATCCTAGGAAAACAAAACAATGATTTAAACCAGGATGGCAAAATCTGGCCAAGGAAGTGCGGAATGTAATGGATAACAAGGAATGCAGAGATGATCATCCGTATGACATGGTAATATAGAAACTGCCATATATATACCAACGGTCACACACATCATACATAGTTTAGTACAAGCTCAAGCTGAAGTACAACTAAGACGAAAGACGTTACATCTCATCGGAGGCATTCCAAGCTCCTATACATTATTTTTCTACACCTCCGGAATTGATACACACTAAGTTATATTCCACAATCACGCAGGACGGTGGACATACAACTATTACAATACTAGCGAGACTACTACTAGCTCAGACGGCTCCGTAGAAGTCCTCATAGAAGTCACCACCCAGACCTGGAAGCGGAACATGGTCATCTGGGAACAGACGGTCCTGCGGTGCTTGTGGACCATAGGGACTTGGGTGCGGCCTTGGTCCAACAGATGGCGGTAGAAGAGGCCCACGAGGAGGGGTGATGCCTCCCACCTCACGCCATTCCATGAAGTCTGGCAGACTAGCCCGCACAGGGTACAAGTCTCTCGTGTCCATGTATCCGGCTTGCACCGCAGGTGCAAACCTCGTCAAGGTGGCCCAATGATCAGCACGAGCATTAAAGAGCTCCATACGCAAGGCCCAGTTTTCACGGTCCTTATCTTCCAACATCTCAGTAGTGGTGCAAAGAAGTGAGTCCTCATGGGATGCATCACTGTACATGCCCTGAAGGTAACCATGCGCCCCAGGGAGGGATGCTGGCATGTAGCGAAATTCAGTGTTGCTCAACAAGGCAGTTCTAGCTCGCATAATGGTCATCATCGAGTAGGCTGCATCTTGAACGGACATCCCAATAGTGATCCCGAGTCCATAAGAACGGTGGAGTGGTTCCGTGGCTCCGGGATATGATGGATATATCCTGACCGTGCACAGATATTGGCTCTGGTTAAAATCTCTAAACTGCTCTTCGACGGTGTATTCAGGATACCATCGGTAACCTGCCTCAACCATCACTCGAACCAACATGGCGGTATGTCCACATACACCGATGCAACGGGTCAGACGAACCACTTGGTTTTGGGGACGGGTAGCCATATGAAAGCACAAAATAGTGCAAAGGCATTAGAATTTCTGGATGAAATTGGACAGCATAACGGCTGTAAATGCTCAGAAAAAGAATTGAGACATCCACAACAGTTTGCGAAACCACTCAACAACAACATATCAAGGTTCTGGTTCAAATGGCAACATACTAAACTTTAGTAGAACTGGACTGGGTTATGACCAACAATCCTATAAGTTACTACGGATTTAGTAGCACGTGAACCTGATAGAGAGAAGAGAGCCTAGTCCTTAACCCACGTAGAATGAGAAGAGAATGACTCAGAATAGAGGGCATAAGGTAAAGGAGTAAAAGAGCCTTATGTTCCCTCCCACAATCAATTCCCCTACATATAACTAAAGCATTTCTAGACTCGACATCGACCAGTTTGGCTTAGCGAACCTACAGGCAGTCCGGCTCTGATGCCAACTCTGTCAGGACCCCGATCCTAAGCCACATCGATCCAGCGTGTAACACATCATATCACTTTGCGGCCTCACGCACGGTACTCCCACGGGTGCCACCTTACCTGGCCCGGGACCGTTTGCGCCTTTTGGCTCACGTATATGATAGTGTCGCTAGCATCCATATGACAGAGAACCCAGGCCGACATGGCTAGTCGTGAACCCAAAGCGGCGCTAGCCTATGAGGACAGGCATACATGAATCACATCGAACATGTCGGTCATCAACGTATCTATTCGGGCTGTAGCACTGGGCTAACAGGACTCCGGTAACCCGGGCTGTAGCAGGCTAGGCAGGACTCCGAATATCAGCGCGTGACATTTCCCCGAAGGGACAGACATAGGAACGACGTGAAACACATGCCGGCCAGTCAAGTGTCCAAGCAGTAGTGCTGGGCTAGCAGGACTCCGGTGAAACGGGCTGTAGCGGACTACTATCGCTCAGAAGCACAAGACTTACATTTCCCCATATGAAAGGCTGCCAAGGATAAACAACTAGATGGTCGGATCCCACTCATACCAAGCATTTCAATCATACACACAATATGCCGATATGAGTAAATACAACATGGCATCACAACAGTACTCTACGACTCAAGTACTTTATTTAGAAGGCTCCGAGGAGCCATACATATCATCCATACAGATAGGGGTCACATGACCCAACACTCAAGTCATACAAACATACAAGCACATGCGGAAGCAAAGTAGTCTGAGTACAGACACTAGAAAGAAAGAAGGCTTGACAAAGCCTGTCTATCTACAACGACCCTTCACAAGTCTTGGATCACCACCTGGTGATAAGTCACTCGTCAACGTCGAGGTCTACAAAGAACCCATCAGAGGGGTTTGTGCAGTCGTCTGAAAAACATAATTAAAGCAACATGAGTACGGAGGTACTCAGCAAGTCTTACAACAGGAACCTACTATACATGCACATTCTCAAGAAGGTAGTGGGGTTATTGCAGCAAGCCAGCTTTGACTCTTGTCTAGACTATCCTACGATAGACACCACTTGTAAATCATTTGTCGCACACGAGTCCACTAACACCAACACAATACTCCACCGTGGATCCTCTCTCGCCATCCTGCGAGAGGGCCATCCGCGGTACTCACACTTATCTTGAGAGTTTTAGTAGTATCCATTTAACTTGTCTATGAACTGATATAGGCAACCCAGAAGTCCATTACCGCGGACACGGCTATTCGAATAGATCATTTATAACCCTGCAGGGGTGTACTTCTTCACACATGTTTCCACCACTTAGCGTCTGCACACGACATGTGCTCGGCAGACTTCAAGCGAAAGCCGACGTGGGTGTAGACCACGACCTACCTAAACACTCAAGTCTCTAGTCCAGGTTTATCGCCTATTCGGGTTCCATCCGCAGGGAGTCCGGCCGAGGTTTCCACTAACGGCCCCGAACGATGTGAACAGGGTTCCGAGACACCAAACGGGCGCCCGGTTGACCCGGCCACGTGCCTACCGCAACACAGCCCACCCCGATGGTCAGCGCCGCGTGCGGCCCCCAGCATGCTACAAACACCAGAAACTACTTTGCAACTCCTGGACAGAGGACAAGCGTGATCAAGAAGCCGAGAGAGTCAATTAAGGATCCCAATGTGTGGTAGTAACTGTATCATGGATCACAAACACAGATCTCAGTTCTTAAGGACGGCCTCAATGAAACAACCCACCATGTACTCCTACATGGCCTCTCATCGATTCCTTTACCAAATCGTATTCAACACCTCACTCTTGTCACTGACACAACCTTTCACTCCAGTTCATCATCCCGATGAGCCAGACCTGACACAACTCTAAGCATAGCAAGCATAACATGGTAGGAACACACACACATGTATTGGCTCAATCAACTCCTACACATGCTAGTTGGTTTCATCTAGTTACTGTGGCAATGACAGGTCATGCAAAGGAAGTGGGTTCAACTACCGCAACACACAGCAGTCTGAAACGCGTTGTCTTAATGCAGTAAACAAGGGCAGAAGCAAGAACATGGGTTTGTATCGGAATGATCAATGGGTTGCTTGCCTGATGGATTGGTCGTGGGATACTGTCCTTCAGTTGGATACTCGGAGATATCCTCGGACGCAGAACCTACCACGATGAACACATCGGAACACAATCAATACATGGCGATATGCAACAATATGATGCATGCTATGACATGGCAATATGAATGTGTCCTGACCTAGTGCAAGTTAAACTAGAAGGGAATGAACCCATTTGAACCAAAGATTCAAATGGAAACTCATTTATTAAGATCATATTAGTGTATCATCTTGTAGTGCCTAAACAGTGGGTTTAACTTGTTCTGACATGCATGAAACTAGCATCAATGGATAGCTTGGATTTTTCTGATCATTTTTCATATATAGAACTTTGCATTTGGAGTTACAGATAAATTTCTATGAATTTTTGAAGTTGGAACTATTTTCTGGATTTTCCTGTATAAGAATAAATCCAGTAATTAGATAATTGCATCAGCATGAGATCATGCTGACCTCAGCAGGTCAACAGACCGGTCCAGGTCAAACCTGACACGTGGGTCCCGCGTGTCAGGGTCATTAGCTTAAGCAAACAGATTAATCCTAATTCTAGTTTAATTAGCAGGCGGGGCCCACATGTCATAGACTCAGGAGGAGTCAACTGGGCCCACCTGTCCACGTCAGGGGGTCAAACCCTACCGGTCAAAGGTCAAGGCCCACCGGCGTTTAGCCGCCGGCGAGGCCAGACGCGGCGGCGCACTGCGGGATTCGCCCACAGGGCTCCGTTTGCAGCGCAGAGAGCGGCTACGGGCAGCTGATGCTCGCCCGCATCTAGCTGTGGTGGTGGCTGGCCTCGGGGTCGCCGGAAACGACGCCGGCGACGAGGTCAGGTGGAGGCCGAAGCTCGGCCAGCTCGTGCGCGTGGCTGCAGTGGCTTAGGCGAGGTGGAACTAGCACCTACGGCCTCTACGTGGCGCGTGGGGTGTGACGGGCACAGGCCCGTGACCAAATGGTCACCGGACCAACGCCGGCGACGTGGCCAGGCGGCGGCGCGTGCAGGTGAACTGCGTGTGCTCGCTGTGGTGCACGGGAAGCAGAACGGAGGGGATGGGAAGCTAGCTAGGCTCACCGCGGTTGCAACGGAGCTGACGGCGGGGTCGGGGCGAGCCGGAGCAAGCGGGGCGGCGATGGCGATCTGGGTGGCCGAAGGTTGAAGACGAGCTCGAGGAGGTCGTTCGCAGGCTCCCGGCTAGGCGTAGCTTGGTGGAACGCTCGAGGAGGAGGTGGCGGAGCTGCAGGACACAGTGAAGCAGCACGGGGGCGACGAGGGGCGTGGATTCACGGAGGCGTGGGCGCGGCAGCGTCGGCCATGGCGGTGAGGGAGCGAGGAAGAGAGGCAGGGGGAAGTGGGCGTGTCCACGGGGTCGGGGGCACGACGTGGAGGCCGTCCAGCGCGTCGGGCGGCGAAGCGGCGAGCAGGTGGCGTCGTGGCGAGCTCGCGCTCGTCGGCGTCACCACCCTGCCTGCCTGGCGGGGACGAAGCAGCTGGCTGGCTCGGGCCAGCACAGTGCTGGGCCGCCAGGTGGGCCGGCTGGTGGGTTTGGCCAGGTAAGTTCTTTTCTGATTTTTGTTTCCTTTTCTATTTCTTTTGTAACTTTGTAGACTTATTAAAAATACTAAAACAACTCCTAAAATCACCAAACTGCATCTGGTCCTTAGTTAGAATATTTCCAGCCAGGAACATTTTAGTTTGGAGATATTTGAGCATTTGAAATATTTTATAAATTTTAAATGCCCAAATTCAAATACTAATGCATTAATTCAATGACCTTCTGTTGACCTAGAAAAATATGCACCATTTTTGCCAGAGGTTTCAACCCAAGACAAAGAGGGTGAACATTTTAGAAGGGCATTTCAGGTTCATTGAAAATATTTTTAGTAAACCCTAGTTGATTTCAGGAGGGGTGCTGGGGGTTCTGGCTTCCCCATTTCAAATTTCTGTCAAAAGTAGACATGATGCACACTCTAATGCATGAGCTAGGTGGGATGCAACAGAAATACCTACCGCCGCTGTGCTGCATCATCCCTTCCTCTTTGGAGAAATACCGACGTAGCTTCAAGCGACATCAAAAGGAATTTCTGGCGCTGTTGCCGGGGAGGATCTTCAACATATACCAGGTTCCTAATCAGAAATATCATCTCCTCACAATTTACATTATTTGCCATTTGCCTCTCGTTTTCCTCTCCCCCACTTCACAAAAATCTGTCGATCTATTCGCTTCTCTTTCCCGTTCGCCGTTTTCTTGCCGGATCTGCTTTTAAGTGCAATCTTGTTGTGTTGTCATCATGACTCAAGAGAACACCAAGTTATGTGATTTCTCAAATACCAACAACAATGATTTTATCAGCATTCCGATTGCACCTCCCGCCACTAGTGCGGAGTCTTGTGATATTAGTACTACTTTGTTGAATCTTGTTATGAAAGATCAATTTTCCGGTACTCCTAATGAGGATTCCGCGTCCCATCTTAATACCTTTGTGGAATTATGCGATATGCAAAAGAAAAAAGAAGTGGACAATGATGTGGTGAAGATGAAATTACTTCAGTTTTCTTTGCGTGATTCTGCAAAAATTTGGTTCTCTTCTTTGCCTCGCAATAGTATCGATTCTTGGAATAAATGCAAAGATGCTTTTATAAGTAAGTATTTGCCTCCCGCAAAAATTATTTCCCTTAGAACCCAAATCATGAATTTCAAGCAACTTGAACATGAGCATGTTGCACAATCTTGGGAAAGGATGAAAATGATGCTAAGGAATTTCCCAACTCATGGGTTAAATCTTTGGATGGTCATACAAATTTTTTATGCGGGACTGAATTTTGTTTCTCGTAATCTTTTAGACTCCGCCGCGGGTGGTACTTTTATGGAAATTACTTTGGGTGAAGCTACCAAATTGCTTGATAATATCATGGCAAATTGTTCACAATGGCATGCCGAAAAGGATCCTACTAGTAAAAAAGTTCATTCGGTTGAAGAAATTTCTTCTTTGAGTGAAAACGTTGATGCTCTTATGAAATTGGTTGCTAGTAAAAGTGATCCTATTGATTTTAATGATATTCCTTTTGTCTACTGTCCGTGTCAAAACCGGCGGATCTCGGGTAGGGGGTCCCGAACTGTGCGTCTAGGAGGATGGTAACAGGAGGCAGGGGACACGATGTTTTACCCAGGTTCGGGCCCTTTTGATGGAGGTAAAACCCTATGTCCTGCTTGATTAATATTGATGATATGGGTAGTACAAGAGTAGACCTACCACGATATCAAGGAGGCTAAACCCCAGAAGCTAGCCTATGGTATGATTGTTCTTCTGTCCTACGGACTAAATCCCTCCGGTTTATATAGACAACGGAGAGGGTTAGGGTTACATAGAGTCGGTTACAATGGTAGGAGATCTACATATTCGTATCGCCAAGCTTGCCTTCCACGCCAAGGAAAGTCCCTTCCGGATACGGGACGAAGTCTTCAATCTTGTATCTTCATAGTCTAGGAGTCCGGCTGAAGGTATAATCAGGCTATCCGGACACCCCCTAATCTAGGACTCCCTGAGTAGCCCCTGAACCAGGCTTCAATAACGACGAGTCCGGCGCGCAGATTGTCTTCGGCATTGCAAGGAGGGTTCCTCCTCCAAGTACTTCATAGACGATTTTGAACACAAAGGATAGTGTCCGGCTCTGCAAAATAAGTTTCCACATATTGCCATAGAGAGAATAATATTTACACAAATCTAATCTGCTGACGTATTCCGTAGCGTGACATCACACTACGGCCAAGCCTTTATTCGAATCGTTTTTACTCCCCCACCTCAGCGCGTTTCGCGAGGCGGTTTCCTTGGCACGTCTTGTCAAAGCAGAGATCGTGTCCCCTTTATTTACGGGATCCTCATCAATACGGACGTGGGTAACCCAATCGTGCCCATTGGCATGTTTTCTCGATTAAAGGCGAGTCCCAAACGGTTACGAGGAGGGCCCTTGGTATTCAACCTCTTATAAAGAGACCAAGGCCTTGCTCCTTCTTTTGAATCTCAAACGAGTTCGCCCTTCGCCTCGAGTTCCAACACCCGAGGCTCCAGATTTCAGGCGCTTCGGATTTTCGATGTCCGGTTCCGACCTTCGAGGCCGATGGATGCCCTCCACCGTTACGGAGGAGGACGTGCTAAAGCTGAGAGAGGCCAGGTTTTTGACCGGCGAAATCTCACATAGGTTGCCTGCTCAAGGGCAGGCCATTCCCACTCCCAAGCCTGGTGAGAGCGTGGTGTTCATGTCTCACTTCCGTCGGGGGCTAGGCTTCCAGACGGATCCCTTCGTGAGGGGGCTCATGTTTTATTATGGGTTGGAATTTCACGACTTAGCTCTGGAGTCCATCCTCCACATTTCCTCATTCATCGTCGTGTGTGAAGCCTTCCTCCGTGTTACTCCTCACTTCAGACTATGGCTCAAGACCTTCACAGTTGAACCGAAGATGATCGAGGGACGACACGCGGAGTGCGGAGGCGCCGTTATAAGCAAGAATGCTGATGCTCCATGGCCCGAGGGCTCTTTTCAAGAGGAGCTCGGCTTATGGCAACGAGAGTGGTTCTATATCACCGCTCCCAGGGGCACCAAGTGGGTGGCGCCACCTGCCTTTCGCTCGGGTCCCCCACCACAGCTAGCGTCATGGGTCAATAAAGGACTAGACTGGGGGCCATCCAAGGACGTGCCCTTGTTGCAGGGCCGCATCAGGGATCTCTTAGAGAGAGACCTCAGCCTGGTCAAAGTGACACAGGTCATGCTGATTCGCCGTACCCTGCCCGGCAAACGTCGCCCCCTTTGCCTGTGGAAGTTTAATCCGGAGGGACCCCGAGCTCTCCAGCATTTCATGGGCGCAATGCCCGCGGAGATGTATGAATTGTTCTTTGGATCACAAGCAACGTGTCCGGACTTGACCGAGGACGCAGGTCTGAGCTGCAATCGCCCGGATACTCAAGTAAGTAGTCTTATGCCCGGACTTGCTATCAGTATATTTGTCATAAACTTGCCCCTAAAAGAGCTGTCCTTTAAACAGGAGTGGATAGCGAAAGCAAAGCTTATCTGGTGTCCGGATCCCCTCCCCGAGACCACGCCGAATCCCGTGCTGGTCAGGATGTTGAAGATTGTGCCTTTGGAGGAAAGCAAGGGAGGGGACAAGGAAACAACGACCTCCTCGAAGGAGGCTGTTCGGAAGGGAGGAATCGAAGATTCCTCTCCTCAGGGGAAGAAGATGACCGCCTCTGAAGACCTGGAGACCATGGCCTCAAAGCGGGGGAAGAAATCCTCGTCAAAGGGTCCTGCGCCGGGGGATACCTCGGTCGAATTATGCCCTCAAGGGGATCAGCCCTCCACCGATCCGTAAGTAGTGAGAGGTTTTCTTTTTAAGAGATAAGAGAAATCCTTGCTTTATGTCTGAGAAAAGTAACCGAAATTTTACCTTGTAGCTCGAACCTCGGCCCTTCTCACCAAAGCTCGTCTTCGGGGGACCTTCTTCCAGAGATGACGGAGAGCGGAACGCCTTCCCCTGCCGTACCGCCTTGCGAGGTGGGCGACCCTGAGGTATCATCGCGGAGGGTTTCTCCGAATCCGGCAGGGCCGGACGATAGTCATTTGGGCCCCCAAAGCCCTCCGCGTCCGGCCTTCGAAGAGGGCCATCGAACAAGTCTGGCACCGTCCAGTGCGCCGTCGGAGGAGCTGAAAGATCTGCTAGGGCGAGCGTCTATCTCAGAGGAGCACCGTGCCTTGATGGGTACGGTGGTTGAGAGGATTTCGTCCGCGGAGAGCGGATTGCATGAGGCCGTCAGGATTTTAATGACAGGTTTTGAGGTATACAGTTGCGCATGACCAAGATGCGCCCTGTGTAGATAGTAGCCCCTGAGACTCTGTGCGTTGTCAAAAGTGACAGCGCGCAAAGGATCATAACCCCAGGTCTAAAATGCCGCCTTCATGTGTAGGTGGCGAAGTGTCCGGCGGCCAGCCGGACTGATGAATTTGCCGAGCTAAAGCGGCAACTTGACGTGGCAGATGCCGACATCACCCTTGTTAACAAGCGGCTTGACGAGGCACAAGGTATGTAGTTCCTCCAGTGGCACCTAGTAAGAGGAGCTTTATGCCAGTATCTTACAATGTGTGTGCGTAATGCAGATGGTGCTGCTGCCATGGAGAATCTTTGGGCGGAACTTGCCCGAGCCAAGGAGCAAGCCAGAAAAAGTGATGCGGCTGCAGGAAAGGTAATGGAAGAGCTGAAAGCCGAACAGGCTGCTCACTGCCGAAGCAAGAAGGAAATGGCCGAGATGACCGTGAAGCTGAAGAGCGCTGCTGACCGTTGCAAGCTTCTTGAAAAGGAAGACCGGGCGGAACAGACGGACCTGGAGAAGGCCATTGCCGATGCCAAGGATGCTCGTTCTGCGATGAGAGCTATGAAGGAGGAGCTGCGTCAGGCCGGAGAGATCGCGGCTGGGAAGCTCTTTATGCTGCGGAGGAAGTTCTGTGATCCTAAATATGCTCCGCTGGACCAAATTTGGAGTGCGGCGGACACCTATCTGGATTTGGCAGCGAGTGATGCGGATGCGACCGAACACTTCCGAGATCAAGAAGATCGCGAAGTGGAGAAGCTCTTCTGGTCACAGTTCCATAATCCGGAGCGGCCGCTGTCCGTAGACGATCGTCTGGCCGAATGGGCTGAGCTGAATAGGTTGTCCGGACTCGCCATGAAGTGTGTCATAAGCCACCTGTGGCCGGAGAGGCTGGCTCCGAAAAGTTATGTCAACTTGGTGCAGCAGTTCCTTGGTGCGGTGCCGCATATTAATGCGATGAAGAGGTCAGCGTGCATAGAGGGTGCATAGATGGCTCTTGCCCGTGTCAAAACATACTGGGCAGAAATGGAGACCACCGTTGTTGCGTCCCGAGATTCGGACGAAAGCCGAGTACCTGCCGAGCACTATTTTCAGGAAGTTATTCAAGGCGCTCGTGTGATAGAGACGCAGTGCTCGAACGATGTTATGTTTAAATAGCATATGTTATTGCAAAACAATTTTTGATAAATGGTAGAAGCTTTTTATACTTGCGCCTACAAGTATTGTAACACCTCCTGTGCGACCGTTTAGAATATAAGTATATATAATCTGAAAGATGGCAGTCGTCGGCTTCAGCCCCCACGCAAATATTGCGGGGGTGTTTGCAGAAGGCGCGTTTTCACACTTAATCCAACGTCTTGGTCCTACAATGGAGGTTATAGCGCAGCGAACTAGGCAATCGGACTATAATGCTTTAACACTTTCACTTAGCCATAGGAGCTTGACAGTGAGGCTACTTATATAGCTCCTGGTGGCGCCTGCGCTCGCCCGAACTCGGGACGCGTATGTGCCTGGCCGGGAAACGGCCCTTCGTTAATGCAGAGGAATCCTAAAGATTCCGGTGAGTCATCGAGTGGTTGACCAGTCTCTCGCTATATCATGACAGTCAGTTTTCGGCTTTCTCTACTGAGGTGCTCGCCTGGCCGAATCGGGGCACAATCGCAGTCTTTATAAAGGCGGGCGGGACAACGCCCTTAATTATAAGCCCCTGTTTTTTTTAATTTTTTTTAAAAAAATTCATTTTTTGTTTTTTTTCTTATCTCATGTCAATATGGCTTAATCTCGGGTCAATATGCTTAATCTCAGGTCAAATCGCACTCCGTGGTCAAACTTCCCGAAAGGTCACCCATCCTCACACTACTCCAGCCTAAGCACGCTTAACTTCAGAGTTCTATCCAGCCCCAGCAACAGCTCACTTCACAGGCACTTGTTGATATATCTAGCATATCAATCCTATTATACCTTGTTGATGTCTAGGACTTTGTTCATGTTCATGACTATGATGAAATTTTGAAAAATACTTCAAACTTCCCGTTCATATTACGTATCATTTTTTGAAAAACAATTCAAAAAAAATCAAAACCTTTTTTTCGAATTTTTTTGCATCCAGATCTTAAAAGCCCCATAACTTTTTTCTGTTAGGTTTTTGAGGATTTTGAAAATGTTTAACATGGTTCCCCCCGTTAAATTTGGATGTAACTTTTCGAGTAGATGATTTTTCATATAAAAGCTTTTTAATCCAAGTTCGTATGCAAAAGTTATGGCCATTTTACAAATTTCCAGAGAGATTTTGCAAATAAAGTCGAAATTCATATTTGTAAATTTTCCCAACAACTAGACCGCATTTCACATGGGAAACTTATTTTCTTTTATTTTTTTTTGACATTTTTATCATTTTCTTTTATTTTTTTTAAAACTGAAAAGGCGATCCAGGGGGGTGCATTCGGGAACTTTTGGGCCAAGTTAGTAAGGGCGCACCGTGGGGTGCTGCGCCATTACTAGTTAAACTAGTAATGGCGCACCACACCCACGGTGCGCCATTACTAGTTTTGAAAAGAACAAAAGAAAAAAAATTGATTTTTTTTTGAAAAAAACTTAGTAATGGCGCACCTGTGGACAGTGCGCCATTACTAGGTAAAACTAGTAATGGTGCACTGTCCACAGGTGCGCCATTACTAGTATTTTTTTTATTTTTTTTTCAAAACTACTAATGGTGCACGGTGGGTGTGGTGCGCCATTACTATGTCAAGTTAGTAATGGCGCACCACTCCCACGGTGCGCCATTAGTAGTTTTGAAAAAATTATTTTTTTTACTAATGGCGCACCGTGGGATGTGGTGCGCCATTAGTATTTGCACACTAATGGCGCACCAACACATGGTGTGCCATTAGTATTTAGTAATGGCGCACCACATGTACAGTGCGCCATTAGTGTCCATCCCATCTATAGCCCTTTTCCTAGTAGTGTGTCCAGGTACGCGCAAAATTCTGACGTGGCCACATGCCAAGACGTCAGCCTCCTCCTTGGTTGTACCAAAAAACCAGGGGATGTGTATCAACAAGAGACAGTAAAAAAGGTTTACGCAGGGTCTTAATCTGAAAAGAATCCTTGGAAAGGGTCCCGGCTGCACGTCTGCGCCTGTGTCTCCGTTGTGCCGTATCCTGGACGGGCGCAGCACGGTGTTCATCTGTAAAACAGAGGAACTTAGTTGAAGAAAGGTTGTGCCGAACAGAAGTTATACTAAATAAACAAAGTATAAATTGAAATGGTTAAAGTTGAGCTTGATTATCTCTTTCGTTATATGCGCGGAGCCCCTAGTACAGGGGTGTATGGCTATTGAGCCTTTATCCATTGTATTTTTATGCCGGACTCGTCTAGCCGTGTCCGTGGTCTTAATGACCTGTTTAGATGTTTTTAGCTGGTGAAGCCATTTTATTGTGGGGCTGTTAAGGCAGCCACACAATCTCCCGCGCGGGAGGCGTACTCAATGCTGATGTGGACCGGGCATCTTAAGCGTAAGAGATGCATAGTGCGGAATTGCGTTAAAGCGGGCGAAAGCTTCGTGTCCCATTAGTGCTTGATAGCTGCTTGAGAATGGGGCGATATGGAAGGTTAACCTTTCGCGGCGGAAGTTGTCGGGGGAGCCGAATTTAACTTCTAGCCGGAGAGAACCCGTGCAATGGCGTCTGGGCCTGGTGTTACCCCCTTAAAAGAGGTTTCGCTATGGCGAATTTTTGCTGGGTCTATCCCCATGTGGCGGATTGTGTCCTGATATATCAGGTTTAGACCACTGCCGCCATCCATCAGGACATTTGTAAAGTGGAGTCCGCCGATTATTGGATCTAATGCCAAGGCAGTCCAGCCTGCGTTCCAGATACTTCCAGAGTAATCTAGATGATTGAAGGTGATCGGTTTTAACAACCAGTGGCGAGACTCCTTTCGAATAGGCCGTATGGTGCGTACCTCTATGGGCGCCGCTTGTTTTGTTATGTGAAGTAAGTTTACTGTTTTGACTTCTTGTGGAAAATTCTTTTGTTCCCTGGTGCTCTGCTTTTGGGGTTCGTCATCGTCTTCACTTGGTGTGTCGAGCCCCTTGTGTTCGGCGTTGAGTTTGCCGGATTGCTTGAAAACCCAGCAATCTCTGCGGGTATGGTTTGCAGGCTTCCTGGGAGTACTGTGTATTTGACATATCTTGTCCAAGATTTTGTTTAAGTTGGATAGCTCGTCCCTGTTATCCTTGAGGGGCGGCTTTTTCTGATTTTGCCGAGAGCTGTTGAATCTGGCATTGACTGTCGTGCTCTTCGGACTGCTTTCCTTAGTCCGGCGCTGGTCCTTGTTGCGTCGTGGTTTTTCGTTTCCATCCCTAGTTTCGGATGTACTTGGGTCGCTGGTGCTACATCTTGCCAACCAGCTGTCCTCTCTTGCGCAAAAGCGGGTCATGAGGCTTGTTAATGCGGCCATTGTTCTTGGCTTTTCTTGGCCGAGGTGTCTGGCGAGCCATTCGTCTTGAACGTTATGCCTAAAAGCTACTAGGGCTTCGGCGTCTGGACAGTCGACTATCTGATTCTTTTTAGTAAGGAATCTGTTCCAGAATTTCCCGGCTGACTCTCCGGGCTGTTGACTTATGTGACTTAGATCGTTTGCATCCGGAGGGCGGACATAAGTCCCTTGAAAATTTGCCCGGAAAGCGTCTTCGAGCTCTCCCCAACTTCCAATGGTGTTTTCGGGAAGGCTTTTGAGCCAATGCCGAGCTGGCCCTTTGAGCTTGAGGGGTAAGTATTTTATGGCGTGGAGGTCATCTCCTCTTGCCATGTGTATGTGGAGGATGTAATCCTCAATCCAGACTCCAGGGTCTATTGTTCCGTCATATGCCTCTATGTTTACGGGCTTGAATCCCGCTGGAAATTCATGGTCCAGAACCTCATCGGTGAAACATAGGGGGTGTGCGGCACCCCTGTATTTGGGTGTGCCGTGATGTTCGGATATTGGTTGTGTTGCACTGCTTATGAGAGCTTGCTTTCTTGGCCCGTAGATAGATCTAGCTGGGCCATCTTTTTGATGCGAACCCTTGAGTGGGTCGCGTGCCGGCTTGTATGCGGCGCCGCTTGCCGCTTTATGTTGGCCATGGGGTCGTCTATCTGACCGGGTGGCTTTCTTATTTTTTGATTGCGGGGGCTCTAGGGCCTCCTCGTCAAATTCCGGCAGTAGCTTTCGCTTCGGATAGCTTTTGGTGTGGCGACTGTCGCCGTATTTGTCTGCGGTGTTGAGTACTTTGCTCCATCTGATTCTGAGTGCATCTTCCACAGTTTTGAGCTTCTGCTTCTGCTTTTTTAGGCTACGCGCAGTGGCAACGAGCCCTCGGTGGAGGTTCTTCTGCTCCCTTAGCTTGTTCGGCGTAAGGTCGTCCGGAATGCTGTTCTCATCGGGGGCAAGTTGTTCGGTTTGTTTATTCGAGTTGCCCCGTTCATCGTCCGCCGGCTCGTCCTGCTCTATGGCTGGGTCTGTATGGCTGCTGTCTCTGTCGAGGCGGGGCTTGGAGCGGCGTTTACATCGCTGCTTTGATTGCTTTTCGAGAGAACGATCCCTCATTGCATCCCTTTCGGTGTGTCCACCATGTACACATCATGAGATGAGGTGGCTGTCCAGCGCCCTATAGGCGTTGGTTCATGTCCGTCTCCTACATCGTCGTCCATACCGTTGATGCCTTCGGAGTCGAAGTTGAGCACGTCGTTTAGATTATTGACTGTGGCTACCAAGTGGGTGGTGGGTGGGCTTTGAATTTCTTCATCGTCCGTATCCCAACCTTGCTGACCGTAGTCCGTCCAGGGCTCTCCTGATAGAGAGAGAGAGACTTTAGTGATTTCAGAATATCGCCGAAGGGCGAGTGCTGAAAGATGTCCGCGGCGGTGAACTCCATGATCGGCGCCCAATCGGATTCGATCTGCAGGGGCGCGGAGGGCTCGGAGTCCGGAGAGGAGTCTGGCTCCTTGGAGTCACGAGCCTCGCGGAGGACAGGGCTGGTGTTCGGCTTGATAGCCGTAGAGATTGCAGCCCCCGAGGCGGTGTCTAACCACCCGCCCTCGATTGGTGTGGTCAGCTCCGAGTTAAGGGTCGGAGCGGACACAGGTGCTGCCTCCAGGGCACTGTTCGGCGGCAGAGCTAGATCATGCCCAACATGACAGTGCGGCGCGCTCGGCAGTGGCTCGAATCCGTCGAAGATCAAGTCCCCGCGGATGTCAGCCGGGTAGTTTAAGCTTCCAAATCTGACCTGATGGCCAGGGGCATAGCTTTCAATCTGCTCCAGATGGCCAAGCGAATTGGCCCGTAGTGCGAAGCCGCCGAAGATGAAGATCTGTCCGAGGAGAAAGGCCTCACCCTGGACTGCGTCGCTGCTGATGATCGGATGAGCCATCGGGCCTAAAAGTGACGACACAGAGCAACTCTCAATGAAAGCACCAATGTCGGTGTCAAAACCGGCGGATCTCGGGTAGGGGGTCCCGAACTATGCGTCTAGGCGGATGGTAACAGTAGGCAGGGGACACGATGTTTTACCCAGGTTCGGGCCCTCTTGATGGAGGTAAAACCCTACGTCCTGCTTGATTAATATTGATGATATGGGTAGTACAAGAGTAGATCTACCACGAGATCAAGGAGGCTAAACCCTAGAAGCTAGCCTATGGTATGATTGTTCTTCTGTCCTACAGACTAAAACCCTCCGGTTTATATAGACACCGGAGAGGGTTAGCGTTACATAGAGTCGGTTACAATGGTAGGAGATCTACATATCCGTATCGCCAAGCTTGCCGTCCACGCCAAGGAAAGTCCCTTCCGGACACGGGACGAAGTCTTCAATCTTGTATCTTCATAGTCCAGGAGTCCGGCTGAAGGTATAGTCCGGCTATCCGGACACCCCCTAATCCAGGACTCCCTCATCTACCTTGATTGAGCAAAAAAGTGATGCCATAGATGTGAATTTTATCTCTCGAAATAATTTCAATAACAATGCTTATAGATGTAATTTTAATCCTAGGCCTTTTCCTAGTAATTCCTCTAATAATTATGGTAATTCCTATGGAAATCAATCTTTTAATAATAATAGGAACACCTCTGATCTTGAGAACAATATTAAAGAATTTATCAACACGCAATTTTTTTCAACACTTCCATAGAAGAAAAGTTGAGTAAGATTGATGATTTGTCTAGAAGTGTTGATATAATTGCTCATGATGTGGAAAATCTCAAGATGAAAATTTTTGTGCACAAGGTAGATGAATCAATTAAAGATCTTTATGTTTCTATGGATGAAAGTAAGAAAAGAACCGCTATGCTTAGAGCTAAAAGAGAATTTTTAGAAAAAGCGTTTTCTAGTGTTCTTTCGTAAAAGTGTTGAAGATCTTAAATGATTGATGTTTCTTCTATTGATTCCTTGTTTAGTAAAGTTAAGATTGATGAAAAAGTGACTGGAGAAGAGTCAACTTTAGGTAGAAGGGGTCCCAATATTTCGGAGGGTGAAAATATTATTGAGAAAATTGATGAAAGTGGGTTTGAAGAGGTCAAAACTTTAGCTAGTGATGTGCCCACTCTTTTGGATTACAAAGAATTTAATTATGATAGTTTCTCTTTGATTGATTGTATTTCCTTGTTGCAGTCCATGATAAATTCACCCCATTCTTATGAACAAAATAAAGCTTTTACTAAACATATTGTTGATGCTATGATGAAAGCTTTTGAAGAAAACTTGGAATTAGAAGTTTCAATTCCTAGAAAATTGCATGATGAGTGGGAACCTACTATCAAAGTCAAGGTTAAAAATTATGAGTGTTTTGCTTTATGTGACTTGGGTGCTAGTGTTTCTACAATTCCGAAATCTTTATGTGATGTGCTTGGTCTTACCGGTCTTGAAGAATGTTCTTTAAATTTGCACTTGGCGGATTCTAGTATTAAAAAGCCTATGGGAAGAATTAATGATGTTCTTATTCTAGCAAATAGGAATTATGTGCCCATAGATTTTATTTTTCTAGATATTGATTGCAATTCGTCTTGTCCAATTATTCTTGGTAGACCGTTTCTATGCACTATCTGTGCCGTGATTGATATGAAAGAAGACAATATTAAGTTCCAATTTCCTTTGAGGAAGGGTATGGAACACTTCCCTAGAAAAATAATTAGGACACCATATGAATCAATCATGAGGGAATCTTATGGATCTCGAACCAAAGCTGACAAAATTTAGATCCTTGCTTTATGCCAAGCTAAGGGCGTAAAACTATAGCGCTTGTTGGGAGGCAACCCAATGAATAAAATTTATTTTTGCCTTTTGCTTTATTTTCTTGAGTTTTAGCACAATTATGATACTGTTATGATTGTGTTTTTTGTGTTTTAATTAGTGTTTGTGCCAAGTAGAACATATAGGATCTTCTTGGGTGATAGTTGTTCGATCTTGCTGAAAAACAGAAACTTTTGCGCTCACGAAAACAATTCTTACTTTTTACCCGAGCGTGATAAAATGCCAATTCGTTTTGAAGAAGATTAATATAATAATAACACAGGTCGTCCTAGTTTTTCAGAATTTTTGGAGTTCCAGAAGTATTCGAACAAATCAGATTGGTACTGACTGTTTGGTTTTGACAGATTCTGTTTTCTTTGCGTTGTGTGCTTATTTTGATGGCTCTATGGTTTTGTTTGATGAGTTTTTGCCACAGAAAAGTTTGAATACAGTAGATATAATTCAAAAATAAAATATGAATTGGTTTGGTACAATACTTATAGTAGTGATTTATTTTTATTACACTAACGGATCTCATGAAGGTTTTGTTGAGTTTTGTATGATTGAAGTTTTCAAGTTTTGGGTTATCTTACAATGGATGAAGGAAAAAGGAGTAGAAGAGTATAAGCTTGGGGATGCCCGGCATCCCAACCTATTATCCAAAAATGAGCAACCAACTAAGCTTGGGGATGCTCCTGAGAGGCATCCCCGCTTTCTTCTAACGACCATTGGTATTTTACTCGAAGCTATATTTTTATTTGTCACATGATATGTGTTTTGCGTGGAGTGTATTTTATGATATGAGTCTTTGCTTGTTTTATTTGTGTTTTAAGTCTTTATCCCTTTCCAGACACACTTATTTGGGAGAGCCAAAATTATGTCATGACTTGTTAGAATTGCTCTCTATGCTTCACTTAAATTTTTATGAGCTATGGACTTGCTCTAGTGCTTCACTTATATCTTTTTGAGCACGGTGTGCTTAGTATTTTTGAAGAAATGCTCTCTTGATTCACTTAGATTTATTTGAAAGTTAGTAAAATTTTCAAGAAATTCTCTCTTGCTTCACTTAAATTATTTTGAGAGAAAGAAAGAAAAAATATGCTCATGATCTTCACTTATATTTGTTTGAGCTTATGAAAAGCAACACATGAAAATCAGTCCCAAAGTGATAAATATCCAAGAAGGATATAGTAAAAACTTTCATGAAGATCATTGGACAAATAAACTTGATTCTTAGTAATAGTTTTGAGATATGATGATGTGATATGTGAGTTATGTTGATGAGTAATTATGCTTTCGTAAATATATTGGTGTTAAGGTTTGTGATTCCCTATGCAAGCACGAAAGCCAATAGTCATGCAATGAAATTATATCCTACTTGTGTTGCATTATTCGGTGTTATTTATGCTTAATGCTTGCTTATGCGATTATCCGTTTCTTGGTTGGTCGCTTCTCAATCTTTTGCTAGCCTTGCACCAAGTATGATCTCTACTTGTGCATCCAAAAACCTTTAAAATAGTTTTGCCACATGAGTCCACTATATCTACCTATATGCGGTATTCTTTTGCCGTTCTAAGCAAATTTTTATATGCCATCTCTAATTTTCAAAATAAACTTCTCTTTTGTGTGTTCGTTTCGCTCGCAGAGCAGTGAGGGGTGGCTAATATTTTCCATGCTAGATGTGTTATTCTCACGATGAGTGTTTATTCACTTGTCATTGCACGAGAGTAAGGCAAAGGTATTACGGATGCCCAGTCCCGAAATGAAAAAGGAATTTACTTTATGTTGTCAAATAATAAATTCCTTGGAAAGTGTTAGTATGGAAGGCACCCGTGGATACGGTTAGCCAAGGAAAGTGAAAGTATGGTGGAAAAAGGAATAAACTTTATTTTCTGTTTGAGAACCACCTATGATATATCTAGCATGGAAAGTGTTGGGAACTCTAAGTCGTTTTCGTTGGTGGGATTGATACACCTCCCAAAATGTTTTTATCTCTAAGTTTTTCGCTTCGAGCTTTGGCACCTCTACAAATCCCTACTTCCCTCTGCAAAGGGCCTTTCTTTTACTTTATGCAATTTTTATTTTGAATTTGAGTCTCCATCTTCTCTTACAAAAGCACCAACTAGGATTCAATATGATCGTACTTAAGTATTGGCTGTAGCTAATATGCGAGTGTGTTTCATGAATGGAATAATGGTTGAGCATGATGGGCTAGGGATAACTTATTTTACATTGATATTTTGAAAGACATGGTTGCTTGTTGATATGCTTGAGTATTTAAATTATCATGTCAAAACTAGAATATTGCTTTGAATCACATAAAAGTCCAAATGTCCATGCTATAAAGAAATGAATATGATATGACATGTTAGGCAGCATTTCACATCAAAAATTCTATTTTTATCACTTACCTATAAATACCCCAACATTCCCAAACCCCTAGGGGAGTCGACGAAATATTCATAAAACCGCCGCAGAGTCCAGAACCACCAGATTCAATCTAGACACCATCTCGGATGGGGTTCACCACCTCCATTGGTGCCTCTCCGATGATGCGTGAGTAGTTCTTTGTAGACCTTCGGGTCCATAGTTAGTAGCTAGATGGCTTCATATCTCTCTCTCTCTCTCTCTCTCTCTCTCTCTCTGAATTCTCAATACAATGGTCTCTTGGAGATCCATATGATGTAACTCTTTTGCGGTGTGTTTGTTGGGATCGATGAACTTTGAGTTTATGATCAGATCTATCTTTTTATATCCATGAAAGTTATTTGAGTTTCTTTGATCCCTTATATGCATGATTTGTTATAGCCTCGTATTTGTTCTCCGATATTTGGGTTTTGTTTGGCCAACTTGATCTATTTATCTTGCAATGGGAAGAGGTGCTTTGTAGTGGGTTAGATCTTATGGTGCTTGATCCCAGTGATATAAAGGGAACCGACACGTATGTATTGTTGCTACTAAGGATAAAACTATGGGGTCTATCTCTACATAGATAGATCTTGTCCACATCATGTCATCGTTCTTATTGCATTACTCCATTTTTCAATGAACTTAATACACTAGATGCATACTGGATAGCAGTCGATGTGTGGACTAATAGTAGTAGATGTAGGCAGGAGTCGGTCTACTAATCTTGGACGTGATGCCTATGTAATTATCATTGCCTGGATATCGTCATGAGTATTTGAAGTTCTATCAATTGCCCAACATTAATTTGTTCACCCATTGTTTGCTATTTTTCTCAAGAGAAGCCACTAGTGAAACCTACGGCCCCTGATACATCTCCAACGTATCTATAATTTATGAAGTATTCATGCCATGTTTACAACAATTTTACATGGTTTGGATATGATTTGCATGGAACTAACCCGGACTGACGTTGTTTTCAGCAAAACTACCGTGGTGTTTTTTTTGTGCAGAAATGAAAGTTCTCCAAATGAGCTGAAACTTTTTAACGATTTTTTTGGAAGAAAATAGACCCCCGAAGCTTCGTGGGAGGCCCAGAAGAGCCACGAGGAGGGCACAACCCACCAGGGCGTGCCTGGTGGGCCTGGCTGGCCCCAGTGGGTTGTGCTCACCTCGAGGCCCATCTTAGCGTGAAACCAACGCCAAAAAATCCTATAAATAGAGAAACTATCAGGGGTTAACCTAGATCAGAAGTTCCACCGCCGCAGGCCTTTGTAGCCACCAAAAACCAATCTAGACCCTGTTCCGGCACCCTGCCGGAGGGGGGAATCATCTCCGATGGCCATCTTCATCACCCCGGCGGCCACCACGATGAGGAGGGAGTAGTCCACCCTCGGGGCTGAGGGTTTGTACCAGTAGCTATGTGTTTAATCTCTCTCTCTCTCTCATGTTCTTGAGATGTCATGATCTTGATGTATCGCGGGCTTTGTTAATAGAGTCGGATCATGTGTTGTTTTCCCCTCTCTATCTTGTTGTGATGAATTGAGTTTTCCCTTTGAGATTTCGTTGTTATCGGATTGAATACTTTTATGGATTTGAGAACACTTGATATATATCTTGCAATAGTACTCGTGGTGACAATGGGGTATCGTATTGATTCACTTGATATATGTTTTGGCACTCAACTCGCGGATTCCCGAGGTGATATTGGGGTAATCTATGCATAGGGGTTGATGCACGTTCTTGTCCTTGTTTCTCCGGTAGAAATCTTGGGGCACTCTTTGAAGTCTTTGTGTTGGATTGAGTATTATGAATATGAAGTTGCTTCGGTGTTATTTTAATACAAACTCTAGGATAGATCGAACGGAAAGAATAGCGTTGTATTATTTTAGTACAGACTCTTGAATAGATCAGACGGAAAGAATAGCTTTGAGGTGGTTTCGTACCCTACAAACAATTTATTCTTATGTTGTCCGCTAGATAAGAACTTTGGAGTGATTCTTCATCGCACTTTGAGGGGTGGTTATATGATCCAGTTATATTAGCATTTTTGAGGTTGCACTAGTGAAAGTACGAACCCCATGCCTCATTTTCAAGCATTGCAATACCGTTTTTGTGCCCGTTTACTATTTGCTACCTTGCTGTTTTTATTTATTCAGATTATAAAAATATATTTCTACCATCAATATTACACTTTTATCACCATCTCTTCGCCGAACTAGTGCACCTATACAATTTGCCATTGTATTGGGTGTGTTGGGGACACAAGAGATTTCTTGTATTTGATTGCAGGGTCGTTTGAGAGAGACCATCTTCATCCTACATCTCTCACAAATTGATAAACCTTAGGTCATCCACTTGAGGGAAAATTGCTACTGTCCTACAAAACTCTGCACTTGGAGGTCCAACACGTGTCTACAATAATAAAGTTGCGTAGTAGACATCAGCCCCCAGGTCTCTTTCTCATATATTTGCCTTTATGGTCTACTTTTTCCTTGCATTTATTTTCAGATCTATTAAACCAAAAGTACAAAAATACCTTGCTAGAATTTATTTCTATTTATTTTATTTGGCATTCGATCTATCAATCTACTACAAATTTATCTCACGTCCATTTGCCTATCTTGAGGCGTCGTACCCCGGAAGGGATTGACAACCCCTTTAACACGTCGAGTTGCGAGGATTTGTTATCTGTGCGCATGGGCTGTTACGTTGTGTTGCTTGGTTCTCCTACTGGTTCGATAACCTTGGTTTCATATCTGAGGGAAATATCTACCGCCGCTGTGCTGCATCATCCCTTCCTCTTTGGGGAAACATCGGCGTAGCTTCAAGCGACATCAGTCACCGATGAGCGTAAGTACATGCTTCGCCAAATTGTGAGCTTCAAAATTGGAGCTCCTACGTTCATGGACTATGTTACAAAAATTGAAAGAAAGAGAATGATCTATGATCTCTTGAACTATTGCACCATAGCTGGCCATATTATGCTTCTGGATGTCATCCACCACCACCTTGCAATCTGCCGCAATATGAACATAAAGATCATCTGCTAGAGCCATGGCTTCTCGGACTGTAAGAGCTTCTGGTGTTGTAGGATCTGAAAAGACTAAAATATATCTGAATACAAAAGCTGAAGCACCCAAGTAACCTCCTGTTTGGTCCCTACAGATAGCTGAGATTGCACCGAACCATGCCTGGAGACCGCGGCGTCCATTTTTATTTTTCACACTATCATCCACAAGAGGAATCCATGTTGTGATCGCTGGCTGTCCACTATTAGCGGGAGCCTTAGGTACTTTAGAATTCACCACCCGCAGCTCTGATAAGTAAGAAGAGATGACGCCGTGGATTGCATGAGGTGACTGAAAAATGTCTTCATGGATCGCACTCCTTCTAGCTCCCCAGATGGCCCAAAGAGTAACAATGACCCTAACAAAATTCAGTAGCTAGTATTTCATGTAGTGCAAAAATCCAGTCTTTTGCACTATCCTCTGTGCGCTCGCACATTTGTTTCACCCTGTCCTCCAATGCCGGCGCCTAGATGCTTCTCGACATTGGACATGTTAACAAAGCATGGCACCAAGTACACCTAGCTCCGCACAATATACAAGTTTTTGTCGTCGCAATGTTTCAATGATTCAGTAACACCCCACATGGAATCGATTGCCTTGCTAGTCTCCATACAAACACCCACAGCTTCGAAGGCACATGTATGTGCCGAATCGATGTCCACTAGTTGCTCTCGTTTTGGGCATTTGAGGAGTCCGGCTCTTCATAGATCCAATTCTCTGTCGATCTTGGTGCGCATGATCATCTGGCATGTTGACCGCATGCTAAAATTCCCTCGACTCTCCTCATGTGAAGCCCAAAAATCAGCTACCGTCCTCGTGCAAAGTGGAATCTTCAGTATGTCGGCCGCATCAAACTGAGTAAAGACTGAACGAACCAAGTCCTCCGTCCATGTCGCCGTCATTTCATCAATAAGATCAGATAACAACTCCGGCGGGTTTGGAACCAGAGACGTGATGGGCCGCTTGAAAATGTCTCTTGGAATCCAATTGTGTGTCCAAATACCCGTGCTCTCTCCATCTCCAATCCATCGGATCACTCCCTGGGTTAAGATGTCACGGCCGTCAAGCATTGCTCGCCAAATCTGAGATTGGTGGGTTCCTAGTTCCACCTCAAGTAAATTGCAGCCCAGGAAATAAACTACTTTCAACAACCTAGCACTCAAAAGATGTACGATCAATCATTATTCGCTATGCTTGTTTTGCCAAAAGAGCCAAGTGAAAATCTCTAGGTCTCGAAATCCTAGACCCCCAAAGTGCTTTGGTATAGTCATTATGTCCCATGCCACCCAACTCGGCTTCGCCTTGGCCTGCTTAGAATCCCAACGGAACTGTCTAATGGTAGACATGATATTCTCATATAGCCCCCGTGGTAATCTGAAACATGACATGGAAAAAACCGCAATAGCCCGAGCCACAGACTTAATTAATACCTCCTTCCCTACCACTGGCAAAAGTTTCTCCATCCATCCTTTTATCTTCTCCCGCACCCGGTCCCTCAGATATTTGAAGGTCCCATTCTTTTGGAGTGGCTGACATATGCAGGCATTCCTGTTGGGGATATAACTACTGAGTATAAACCGCCCAGGAGGGGCCGGGTTATGCCCGTAATAAGTTATCCACATTAAAGCCCATGAAGATAAGGAGTGTGGCACTTTACTGTAGAGACCTAAAGGCCCAGGGCCCAAAGGCGGATTAGGGCCCGTAGACATAAACTGCCATATGATGTGTAACTTGTGTTGTAAGATAGGAAAGGGTAGAAACCGAGCCGGCCACGTTTACGAGCCGACTAGGATTCTGTAAACCACCGGGTGTCAACCTGTGTATATAAAGGGACGACCTGGCGGCGGTTCAGAAACAAGAAACAACAACTCGAGAGCCAGGCAAAGCAGATTCTCCCCCTGGTCATCGGAACCCTAGCAATTCCATATCAACTGGATTAGGCTTTTACCTTCACCGCAAGGGGCCGAACCAGTATAAACTCCTTGCGTCCTTTGTCCCATTTTAACCCCTTTAAGTTAACCAGTCACGATGGCTCCACGACTAAGTCCTCACACTAGGACATCTGCCGTGACTAATCCACGACAATTCCCAAATGGTGATCAACTTGAAGATTATTCTTGACCGTCTCCCTAACTGCTCTTGGACAACCTTTACTGAAAAAATCCAGGACTTCTCATGATTTACTCTCTTACCCAAGGCTCTAGAATAAATATCCAACATATTTGACACTACAACTGCCCCCTCGACATTAGCCTTGAAAGCAACATGCTATCATCTACAACTAAAAAGGTGGTTAATGGTGGGTGCCATTGGGGCCACATTAATACCTGCAATCGATGACTGAGAACTAGATTTCAGGAGGCACGAAAGGCCCTCTGCTACAATCAAGACTAAGTAAGGGGAGATTGGTCTCCCTGTCTGATCCTTCTAGAAGGTGTGAAATTGTCAAGCTTCTCTCCATTGAAAAGAACCGAGAAAGAAACTGATGAAACCATGCTCATCATGTTGGAAATATGCCCTAGAGGCAACAATAAAAGCATTATTATTATATTTCCTTGTTCATGATAATTATCTTTATTCGTGCTATAATTGTGTTATCCGGAAATCGTAATACATGTGTGAATAACAGACAACAACATCTCCCTAGTAAGCCTCTAGTTGACTAGCTTGTTAATCAATAGATAGTCATGGTTTCCTGACTATGGGCATTGGATGTCAACGATAACGAGATCACATCATTAGGAGAATGATGTGATGGACGAGACCCAATCCTAAACATAGCATAAGATCGCATAGTTCGTTTGCTAGAGTTTTCCAATGTCAAGTATCCTTTCCTTAGACCATGAGATCGTGTAACTCCCGGACACCGTAGGAGTGCTTTGGGTGTGCCAAACGTCACAACGTAACTGGGTGAATATAAAGGTATACTACGGGTATCTCCGAAAGTGTCTGTTGGGTTGACACGGATCGAGACTGGGATTTGTCACTCCGCTTGACGGAGAGGTATCACCGGGCCCACTCAGTAATGCATCATCATAATGAGCTCAATGTGATCAAAGTGTTTGATCACAGGATCATGCATTACGGTACGAGTAAAGTGACTTGCCGGTAACGAGATTGAACGAGGTATTGCGATACCGACGATCGAATCTCGGGCAAGTTCAATACCGCTAGACAAAGGGAATTGTATATGGGATTGATTAAGTCCTTGACATCGTGGTTCATCCGATGAGATCATCGTGGAACATGTGGGAGCCAACATGGGTATCCAGATCCCGCTGTTGATTATTGACCGGAGAACGTCTCGGTCATGTCTGCATGTCTCCCGAACCCGTAGGGTCTACACACTTAAGGTTCGGTGACGCTAGGGTTTTGAAGATATGTATATGCAGTAACCCGAATGTTGTTCGGAGTCCCGGATGAGATCCCGGACGTCACGAGGAGTTCCATATTGGTCCGGAGGTAAAGAATTATATATAGGAAATGCTGTTTTGGCCATCGGGACAAGTTTCGGGGTCACCGGTATTGTACCGGGACCACCAGAAGGGTCCCGGGGGTCCACCGGGTGGGGCCACCTGCCTCGAGGGGGCACATGGGATCTAGGGGGTGCGCCTTGGCCTACATGGGCCAAGGGGAACCAGCCCCAAGAGGCCCATGCGCCTAGGGTTTCAAAGGGAAGGAGTCCCACAAGGGGAAGGCACCTCCTAGGTGCCTTGGGGGGGAGGGAAACCTCCCCTTGGCCGCCGCCCCAAGGAGATTGGATCTCCTAGGGCCGGTGCCCCCCCTTGGCCCTCCTATATAAAGGGGGGAGGGGGCAGCCGCACCCCCTGGTCCTTGGTGCCTCCCTCTCCCTCTCCAACACCTCCTCCTCCTCCGTAGAGCTCGGCGAAGCCCTGCCGGAGTACTGCAGCTCCATCACCACCACGCCGTCGTGCTACTGCTAGAGCCATATTCCTCAACCTCTCCTTTGCCTTGCTGGATCAAGAAGAAGGAGACGTTACGCTGACTGTACGTGTGTTGAACGCGGAGGTGCCGTCCGTTCGGTGCTAGGATCTCCGGTGATTTGGATCACGTCGTGTACGACTACCTCATCCCCGTTCGTTGAACGCTTCCGCTCGCGATCTACCAAGTGGTATGTAGATGCAATCTCTCTCCCATGACTCGTTGCTTAGATGAACTCATAGATGGATCTTGGTGAAACCGTAGGAAAAAATTTAATTTTCTGCAACGTTCCCCAACAGTGGCATCATGAGCTAGGTCTATGCGTAGTTCTCTATTGCACGAGTAGAACACAATTTGTTGTGGGCGTAGATGTTGTCAACTTTCTTGCCGCTACTAGTCTTATCTTGCTTCAGCGGTATTGTGGGATGAAGCGGCCCGGACCAACCTTACACGTACACTTACGTGAGACCGGTTCCACCGACTAACATGCACTAGTTGCATAAGGTGGCTGGCGGGTGTCTGTCTCTCCCACTTTAGTTGGAGCGGATTCGATGAAAAGGGTCCTTATGAAGGGTAAATAGAAGTTGACAAATCACGGTGTGGCTTTCACGTAGGTAAGAAAACGTTCTTGCTAGAACCCTAATTCAGCCACGTAAAACTTGCAACAACAATTAGAGGACGTCTAACTTGTTTTTGCAGCAAGTGCTTTGTGATATGATATGGCCAAAGTTGTGATGAATGATGAATGATCTATATGTGATGTATGAGATGTTCATGCTATTGTAATAGGAATCACGACTTGCATGTCGATGAGTATGACAACCGGCAGGAGCCATAGGAGTTGTCTTTATTTTTTGTATGACCTGCATGTCATTGAGAAACGCCATGTAAATTACTTTACTTTATTGCTAAACGCGTTAGCCATAGTAGTAGAAGTAATAGTTGGCGAGCAACTTCATGGAGACACGATGATGGAGATCATGGTGTCAAGCCGGTGACAAAGATGATCATGGAGCCCCAAGATGGAGATCAAAGGAGCTATGTGATATTGGCCATATCATGTCACATTTATTATTTGATTGCATGTGATGCTTATCATGTTTTGCATCTTGTTTACTTAGAACGACGGTAGTAAATAAGATGATCCCTCATAATAATTTCAAGAAGTGTTCCCCCTAACTGTGCACCGTTGCGACAGTTCGTTGTTTCGAAGCACCACGTGATGATCGGGTGTGATAGATTCTAACGTTCACATACAACGGGTGTAAGACAGATTTACACATGCAAACACTTAGGTTGACTTGACGAGCCTAGCATGTACAGACATGGCCTCGGAACACAGAAGACCGAAAGGTCGAGCATGAGTCGTATAGAAGATACGATCAACATGAAGATGTTCACCAATGTTGACTAGTCCGTCTCACGTGATGATCGGACACGGCCTAGTTGACTTGGATCATGTAATACTTAGATGACTAGAAGAGGGATGTCTATCTAAGTGGGAGTTCATTAAATAATTTGATTAGATGAACTTTATTATCATGAACTTAGTCTAAAATATTTACAATATGTCTTGTAGATCAAATGGCCAACGTAGTCCTCAACTTCAACGCGTTCCTAGAGAAAACCAAGCTGAAAGACGATGGCAGCAACTATACGGACTGGGTCCGGAACCTGAGGATCATCCTCATAGCTGCCAAGAAAGATTATGTCCTACGAGCACCGCTGGGTGACGCACCTGTCCTCCCTGCAGAACAAGACGTTATGAACGCTTGGCAGTCACGTTCCGATGATTACTCCCTCGTTTAGTGCGGCATGCTTTACAGCTTAGAGCCGGCCTCCAAAAGCGTTTTGAGAGACATGGAGCATATGAGATGTTCGAAGAGCTGAAAATGGTTTTCCAAGCTCATGCCCGGGTCGAGAGATATGAAGTCTCCGACAAATTCTTTAGCTGTAAGATGGAGGAAAATAGCTCTGTCAGTGAACACATACTCAATATGTCTGGGTTGCACAACCGCTTGACTCAACTGGAAGTTAATCTCCCGGATGAAGCGGTCATTGACAGAATCCTCCAGTCGCTTCCACCTAGCTACAAGAGCTTTGTGATGAACTAAAACATGCAGGGGATGGTAAAGACCATTCCTGAGGTATATGCTATGCTGAAATCAGCAGAGGTAGAAATCAAGAAGGAACATCAAGTGTTGATGGTGAATAAAACCACTAAGTTCAAGAAGGGCAAGGGTAAAAAGAACTTCAAGAAGGACGGCAAGGAAGTTGCCACGCCCGGTAAGCAAGTTGCCGGGAAGAAGCCAAAGAATGGACCCAAGCCCGAGACTGAGTGTTTTTATTGCAAGGGAAGTGGTCACTGGAAGCGGAACTGCCCCAAATACTTAGCGGACAAGAAGGCCGGCAAAACCAAAGGTATATGTGATATACATGTAATTGATGTGTACCTTACCAGTACTCGTAGTAGCTCTTGGGTATTTGATACCGGTGCAGTTGCTCACATTTGTAACTCAAAGCAGGAGCTGCGGAATAAGCGAAGACTGGCGAAGGATGAGGTGACGATGCGCGTCGGGAATGGTTCCAAGGTCGATGTGATCACCGTCGGCACGCTACCTCTACATTTACCTACGGGATTAGTTTTAAACCTCAATAATTGTTATTTAGTGCCAAGTTTGAGCATGAACATTGTGTCTGGATCTCGTTTAATTCGAGATGGCTACTCATTTAAATCTGAGAATAATGGTTGTTCTATTTATATGAGAGATATGTTTTATGGTCATGCTCCGATGGTTAATGGTTTATTCTTAATGAATCTCGTACGTGATGATACACATATTCATAGTGTGAATACCAAAAGAGTTAAAGTTGATAACAATAGTCCCACATATTTGTGGCACTGCCGCCTTGGTCACATAGGTGTCAAACGCATGAAGAAGCTCCATGCAGATGGACTTTTAGAGTCTCTTGATTATGAATCATTTGACACGTGCGAACCATGCCTCATGGGTAAAATGACCAAGACTCCGTTCTCAGGAACAATGGAGCGAGCAACCAACTTATTGGAAATCATACATACTGTGTGCGGTCCAATGAGTGTTGAGGCTCGCGGTGGCTATCGTTATGTTCTCACCCTCACTGATGACTTGAGTAGATATGGGTATATCTACTTAATGAAACACAAGTCTAAGACCTTTGAAAAGTTCAAGGAATTTCAGAGTGAGGTTGAAAATCAACGTGACAGAAAAATCAAGTTTTTACGATCAGATCGTGGAGGAGAATACTTGAGTCACGAATTTGGCACGCACTTAAGAAAATGTGGAATAGTTTCACAACTCACGCCGCCTGGAACACCTCAGCGTAATGGTGTGTCCGAACGTCGTAATCGCACTTTATTAGATATGGTACGATCTATGATGTCTCTTACCGATTTACCGCTATCTTTTTGGGGCTATGCTTTAGAGACTGCCGCATTCACTTTAAATAGGGCTCCGTCGAAATCCGTTGAGACGACACCGTATGAATTATGGTTTGGGAAGAAACCTAAGCTGTCGTTTCTAAAAGTTTGGGGATGCGATGCTTATGTCAAGAAACTTCAACCTGAAAAGCTCGAACCCAAGTCGGAAAAATGCGTCTTCATAGGATACCCTAAAGAAACTATTGGATATACCTTCTACCTCAGATCCGAAGGCAAGATCTTTGTTGCCAAGAATGGATCCTTTCTAGAGAAAGAATTTCTCTCGAAAGAAGTAAGTGGGAGGAAAGTAGAACTTGATGAAGTGTTACCTCTTGAACCGGAAAATGGCGAAACTCAAGAAAACGTTCCTGAGGTGCCTGCACCGACTAGAGAGGAAATTAATGATGATGATCAAGATACTTCTAATCAAGCTCCTATTGAAATTCGAAGGTCCACAAGGACACGTTCCGCACCAGAGTGGTACGGCAACCTTGTCTTTGAAATCATGTTGTTAGACAACGGTGAACCTTCGAACTATGAGGAAGCAATGGCGGGCCCGGATTCCGACAAATGGATAGAAGCCATGAAATCCGAGATAGGATCCATGTATGAAAACAAAGTATGGACCTTGACTGACTTGCCCGTAGAGCGGCGAGCCATAGAAAATAAATGGATCTTTAAGAAGAAGACAGACGCGGATGGTAATGTGACCATCTATAAAGCTCGGCTTGTCGCTAAGGGTTATCAACAAGTTCAAGGGGTTGACTACGATGAGACTTTCTCACCGGTAGCGAAGCTGAAGTCCGTCCGAATCATATTAGCAATTGCCGCATTCTATGATTATGAGATATGGCAAATGGACGTCAAAACGACATTCCTTAATGGTTTCCTTAAGGAAGAATTGTATATGATGCAGCCGGAAGGTTTTGTCGATCCTAAGAATGCTGACAAAGTGTGCAAGCTCCAACGCTCGATTTATGGGCTGGTGCAAGCATCTTGGAGTTGGAACATTCGCTTTGATGAGATGATCAAAGCGTTTGGGTTTATGCAGACTTATGGAGAAGCCTGCGTTTACAAGAAAGTGAGTGGGAGCTCTGTAGCATTTCTCATACTATACGTAGATGACATACTTTTGATGGGAAATGATATAGAACTCTTGGACAGCATTAAGGCCTACTTGAATAAAAGTTTTTCAATGAAGGACCTTGGAGAAGCTGCTTATATATTAGGCATCAAGATCTATAGAGATAGATCAAGACGCCTCATAGGTCTTTCACAAAGCACATACCTTGATAAGATATTGAAGAAGTTCAATATGGATCAATCTAAGAAGGGGTTCTTACCTGTGTTACAAGGTGTGAAATTGAGCTCAGCTCAATGTCCGACCACGGCAGAAGATATAGAAGAGATGAGTGTCATCCCCTATGCCTCAGCCATAGGTTCTATTATGTATGCCATGCTGTGTACCAGACCTGATGTAAACCTTGCCGTAAGTTTGGTAGGAAGGTACCAAAGTAATCCCGGCAAGGAACACTGGACAGCGGTCAAGAATATCCTGAAGTACCTGAAAAGGACTAAGGAAATGTTTCTCGTTTATGGAGGTGACGAAGAGCTCGTCATAAAGGGTTACGTCGACGCTAGCTTCGACACAGATCTGGATGACTCTAAGTCACAAACCGGATACGTGTATATTTTGAATGGTGGGGCAGTAAGCTGGTGCAGTTGCAAGAAGAGCGTCGTGGCGGGATCTACATGTGAAGCGGAGTACATGGCAGCCTCGGAGGCAGCACATGAAGCAATTTGGGTGAAGGAGTTCATCACCGACCTCGGAGTCATACCCAATGCGTCGGGGCCAATCAAACTCTTCTGTGACAACACTGGAGCTATTGCACTTGCCAAGGAGCCCAGGTTTCACAAGAAGACCAGGCACATCTAGCGTCCCTTCAACTCCATTCGTGAAAATGTTCAAGATGGAGACATAGAAATTTGTAAAGTGCACACGGATCTGAATGTCGCAGATCCGTTGACTAAACCTCTCCCTAAGGTAAAACATGATCAGCGCCAGAACTCTATGGGTGTTCGATTCATCACAATGTAACTAGATTATTGACTCTAGTGCAAGTGGGAGACTGTTGGAAATATGCCCTAGAGGCAATAATAAAAGCATTATTATTATATTTCCTTGTTCATGATAATTGTCTTTATATGTGCTATAATTGTGTTATCCGGAAATCGTAATACATGTGTGAATAACAGACAACAACATGTCCCTAGTAAGCCTCTAGTTGACTAGCTCGTTAATCAATAGATAGTCATGGTTTCCTGACTATGGGCATTGTATGCCAACGATAACGAGATCACATCATTAGGAGAATGATGTGATGGACGAGACCCAATCCTAAACATAGCATAAGATCGCATAGTTCGTTTGCTAGAGTTTTCCAATGTCAAGTATCCTTTCCTTAGACCATGAGATCGTGTAACTCCCGGACACCGTAGGAGTGCTTTGGGTGTGCCAAACGTCACAACGTAACTGGGTGACTATAAAGGTATACTACGGGTATCTCCGAAAGTGTCTGTTGGGTTGACACGGATCGAGACTGGGATTTATCACTCCGCTTGACGGAGAGGTATCACCGGGCCCACTCAGTAATGCATCATCATAATGAGCTCAATGTGATCAAAGTGTTTGATCACAGGATCATGCATTACGGTACGAGTAAAGTGACTTGCCGGTAACGAGATTGAACGAGGTATTGCGATACCGACGATCGAATCTCGGGCAAGTAAAATACCGATTGACAAAGGGAATCGTATACGGGATTAATTGAATCCTCGACATCGTGGTTCATCCGATGAGATCATCGTGGAGCATGTGGGAGCCAACATGGGTATCCAGATCCCGCTGTTGGTTATTGCCCGAGAGCCGTCTCGGTCATGTCTGTATGTCTCCCGAACCCGTAGGGTCTACACACTTAAGGTTCGGTGACGCTAGGGTTTTGAAGATATGTATATGCAGTAACCCGAATGTTGTTCGGAGTCCCAGATGAGATCCCGGACGTCACGAGGAGTTCCGGATTGGTCCAGAGGTAATGAATTATATATAGGAAGTGCTGTTTTGGCCATCGGGACAAGTTTCGGGGTCACCGGTATTGTACCGGGACCACCAGAAGGGTCCCGGGGGTCCACCGGGTGGGGCCACCTGCCTCGAGGGGCCACATGGGCTCTGGGGGTGCGCCTTGGCCTACATGGGCCAAGGGGAACCAGCCCCAAGAGGCCCATGCGCCTAGGGTTTCAAAGGGAAGGAGTCCCACAAGGGGAAGGCACCTCCTAGGTGCCTTGGGGGGAGGGAAACCTCCCCTTGGCCACCGCCCCAAGGAGATTGGATCTCCTAGGGCCGGCGCCCCCCCTTGGCCCTCCTATATAAAGGGGGGAGGGGGCAGCCGCACCCCCTGGTCCTTGGCGCCTCCCTCTCCCTCTCCAACACCTCCTCCTCCTCCTCCGTAGAGCTCGGCGAAGCCCTGCCGGAGTACTGCAGCTCCATCACCACCACGCCGTCGTGCTACTGCTAGAGCCATATTCCTCAACCTCTCCTTTGCCTTGCTGGATCAAGAAGAAGGAGACGTTACGCTGACCGTACGTGTGTTGAACGCGGAGGTGCCGTCCGTTCGGTGCTAGGATCTCCGGTGATTTGGATCATGTCGTGTACGACTACCTCATCCCCGTTCGTTGAACGCTTCCGCTCGCGATCTACAAAGTGGTATGTAGATGCAATCTCTCTCCCATGACTCGTTGCTTAGATGAACTCATTGATGGATCTTGGTGAAACCGTAGGAAAATTTTTAATTTTCTGCAACGTTCCCCAACACATCACCACATCAACCCACTATCTTACAAAGCCCAGCTTCACCATAATAGCCCTCAAGTAAGCCCACTCCAGCCTGTCATACGCTTTCATCATATCCAGCTTGAGTGCACAGTGACTATTAGTTTTTGAGTTGGATTTCTTCATAAAATGCAGACATTCATAGGCACATATGATGTTATCTGTGATCAGTTGCCCCAAAACAAAGGCCGACTGCTCCTCTAATATAATATCAGGTAATATCACCTCCAGTCTATTTGCAATCACTTTTGAGGCAATCTTATAGAGAATAGGCCTGTACAGGGATAGGATTGTGGGGTTCGTTACCTTGGGAATAAGCACTAGGATTGTTTCATTGATGCACTCGGGGCTTTCTTCCCCCTTACTAACCTTAGAACAATTCGTGTTATCTCATCCCCACAGATATCCCAGTGACGTTGATAGAAATGAGCAGGTAAGCCATCCGGGCTAGGTGCCTTAGTGGGAAACATCTAAAATAACGCAGTTTTAACTTCTTCGTTTGTGTAGAGCGCACAAAGTGATGCATTCATATCTACGGTTACCTTGTGTGGCACATGCTCAAGCACCTGTCCCATATTCTCTACAGCTTCAGAAGCATACAAACTCTCATAAAAGGTAGTAGCCATTACCTTTAATTCTGCTGGGTTCATAATTTCCACACCAAGAGAATTTTGAAGCGCCATTGTCATGCTCTTCTTTTTCCTTATACTAGCCCTGAGATGAAAAAAAAGTGTTCTTGTCCCCCGCAGATAGCCATTCCAGCCGAGCTCTATGTCTCCACATGATCTCCTCTCTATGATACATCTCAATTAACTGCTCATTGATTTTTAGTTTTGCATGGGACGGCTATGTCCGAAGTGGGTCGCCTCTAAGCTCCTAAAGCAAAAGTTTTAGCCTTTTTATCTCCTTTAGGACATTACCAAAAGTCTCAGTGCTCCACTTACCCAAACCCTTCGACAAATTTCTGAGTTTGACTCGCAGCTCGGCCACTATCACACAAGGGACGCCCGAGTCCCATCCCTGCATGATAACATCCCGCAGTCCCTGATGAGTCTCCCACATCATCTCGTTCTTGAAAGTACACTTTTTCTGAATCTTCGGCTGATTTTAAATTTCTAACAGTAAGGGAGCATGGTTAGATATGGAAGCCGTCAAATGAGTCAAAGCCGCCGCAGGAAACCTTGCCATCCAGTTAGTGTTCACCAAATCTCTCGGTTTAACCTGCACCTCGTGAAATTTCCTCCCACAACCTTCTTTTCAAACGTCCAAAAATGGCCATTATAGCCGATGTCTAGCAGCATGCAAACATCTTCATTTCAAGAAAAGCCTGAATCTGAGCATTACTGTGCCGACCAACTCCTTCATGGTCAAAGTGATCAAAGTGCTTATGTTTTTTAGGACTGTCCAAATCTGTTGACGCAAATGTTTGAGCTTCACCGTATACACAAGTCATCCTCCATTTATCCCGTCCCTGTTTCTCCATAGACACATCCATATAGTACACAGAATAACCAAGAATTTCAACTTTTATTGAATTTTTCCAAAACAAACCAACACCACCACTCCTACATTGACTATAAACTGCATAAGCATTATCAAAACCGATGGAACTAACTAAATCTTCTACCCTCGCACCTTGAATTTGAGTTTAAACAATACACAAAAGGGTAGGGGTAAACTTCCTCGCGAATTCGCGAAGTTCTCAAACCATCGGGGCTTTACCCGCACCATGACAGTTTCAACATATAGCACTCATTGGGCCTGGCGGCGCCCCTCTATGGAGCCCACCAATTTTGGGTCGATCTTGCTTTGAGTACCATTCTTTGCCAAGCTCTTGTTAGCCTCACTTCCAACTTTAGCTCTTTTGGGGTCTTGTTTTGTACTAGGGCTCGCAGGTAGTGTAGATGGTGGTAACGCTAGGACGTGCTGTTCGCCACTGCTCGGTGCTGCCCCAAGGGCCACCGGGTTCTGCCTTGCCGCTAGCTCGGACGCCCGTTATAGTCTACTTCTTCCATCAGTGCATTCAGATCTGTTTCCATTTCCTCATGTGTACCAGGGACATACTCATTTGCCCCAGAATTATGGCCTTGGCCCCTGCCTCCATTGCGTCCGCCGCGCCGACTTCCTCATCGGCCTCTAGCAGCCCCTGGACCCCTACCCGTTCTCATAGACCACTCCGCGCGCAGCCCCTTGAAGACTAGGGCAGATGGAGGGTGTAGTCCCGAGCCGTGCTCCTTGTACAAATGTTCCAACCTGCCGCGGACCGCACACCAGTTCGGGAGCTTCTCATATTTCACCCAATAAATCTCTCTCTCTTGTCGTCACGGATCATCGACATTGTATTTTTCAGAGGTTTCTCAACATTGATTCTGACCCAAACACGGTAGAAATTGCCGGTGAAATCCTGCGGGAGTTGTTCTATGAACAAAACTTCTCCAATCTTGGCCACGAGACACGTCAGTAGGTGAGCGTACAAATCGGGAACATCATGGATTTGAGCACATATCTCAATAGTGTCAAGCTTGATCGTCGAAGGCTTCGTCACCCCATCGTAAGGTTTTATGATCACAGTATCCCCTCTGAAGTACCATGACCCGTCCTGCATCACTCGCTCCCAATCCCCTAGGCAAGAAAACTAAATTGTGTACAAATTATCTTCCAAAGTCCCGAACCTCACCTCCTGCGCGAGATCCCAAGCTACAAGCATATTCTTGAAAAACCAGAACTGACTATAGGGTTTTATAGAGTGAACCCTAGCCACCGCGATCCACCGCGCCGCTTCCTCTGACGCTTCCTTCTCGTCGAATACCACATCATCCAGATCCTCCTCCTTCAGTCCCAACTCCGCCATGAGCTTCGCCACATCATTTGCTGAACCCTATCCACCAGATCTTGACGCCTCATCATCTACCATCTTGATCCGTAGCACGACAAAGCTGACCGGGCCTCCTTGAAGCAGCCCTAAGCCCCCCGCTCCCCAAAGCACCTCCCCAAGACCGGGCGGCGACACAGTGATCACCCCTTGATCGGTCCGAGATCAGTAATGTGGAAATCAGAGGCAGGAAGTTCAACGCTCAACGAAAGCGATAAGTCGCCCCGGGAGAAAACCTAACCCTAACTTGAGGGGGAAAATCCTAGTTAACTTTTTTTAGGCAAAGTTAACTTGTTTCTACTACTACTATATCGTTTGGTTTGGGAAATTTCAAATCCAACAAAGCCCAAGCCCAAAAGTCCAAACCATGCATCTCGCCAGTCGCCCACCATGAGATCCTAAAAACCCCTAAAAAAATGAGATCCTCAAAAAAAAAAAAAACAGTCGCCCACCATGAAGAAGAAGAAGGCGGCGGCTGGATCTGCTCGCAAGGAGCGAGAATCCCATGGAGCCGCGCGGAAGCGGGCCCGTAGCGGCGATTGCGACCTGAACGCCGGCGATCTCATCAGCAGGCTCCCCGACGCCCTCCTCGGCACCATCGCCTCCCTCCTCCCCACCAAGGAAGGCGGCCGCATGCAGGTCCTCTGCCGCCGATGGCGCCACCTCTGGCTCTCCGCGCCTCTCAACCTCGAGGTCGTCACCTGCCCCCCGGCCGTCCATCGCTACTTCGTCCCCTCCTCCGCTGTCTCCAAGATAATCTCCCAGCACCCCGGCCCCGCTCGGCGATTCTCCTTCCCCAGCCTGCATGCCGGCGACCTCTACGCAGACGTGGAGAGGTGGCTGGACTCCCGAGCCCTCGCCAACCTCCAGGAGCTCGAGATCGGCGGCCATGACTACCTCTCTGCACGCGAGACCAAGACCAAATATAGGTTGCCACGATCTGCGTTCCGCTCCGCATCCACCCTTCTCGTTGCCGATATCAGGGACTGCCATTTCCCTGATGCAGTCGCACTGTCCATGAATTGCCCCGTCCTCAAGCAGCTCACCCTAGTTGATATTTCCATCTCAGTGGACGGCTTCCACACACTGCTCTCTGGCTGCCATGCCTTGGAGAGCTTATGCATGGTCCAAGTTCATGCTGCTGGCGGTTGCCTCCGTGTTTGCTCGCCGACTATTAGAAGCATTGGCTTCCGCGATAGCTCTCCTATAAAAACAGAATTGGTCCTCGAGGATGCTCCTCGCCTTGAAAGGTTATTATTCCCTTATTGTCACTTGAATGATTGTGTCACTGTCCGGGTTATTAGGGCACCTAAACTGGAGATATTCGGGCCTTTCTCACCGGGGCGTGTGAACTCCCGGCCGGTCTTCCAGGTAGCAGCAACAGCCATCATTCAACATTCTTACATACAAATAATTATTTTTGATGTCGGTTGTTTTCTCCAGGGAATGAGCCCGGTTAGCTCGGCAAACTCGATACGCACCGTGAAGGTTTTGGCCCTCGGGTGTTCTAATAATCCTCAACTGAATGCAGTTCTTGACGTACTCAGGTGGTTCCCCTGTTTGGAAAAGCTCTATGTCACCGTGAGTTTCATCCCTGTTCTCTTTAAATGTATGTTTGAATTGACATATCAACGCTTTAACATATGCATATGCTTTTCCGTTTTGCAGTTTCACGCACACTATAGGACGTTTAAGCAAAATGAGCATCAGTATGACCCACTACATCCAGTGGAATGCCTTCAGACCCATATAAAGAAAGTGGTCTTTAAGCTATTCAAAGGCTCTGAGCAACAGATTGAGTTCGTCAGGTTCTTTGTTTTGAATGCGAAAGTGCTAAACAAAATTGAATTCCAAGTTTCTGGGGACAACTACAACGATGAATTTGTGGCTCGTCAACAAACACTGCTCCAAGTCAAAAACAAAGCTTCTCGAGATGCTCAATTTGAATTCAGTAATATTAATTTTTGTATTGATAAACATGTCGAGTGGCATATGCATGATTTGTCAGTGGACGATCCCTTTAGAGTTCAGACAGCCAGAGACAGGGTTGATGCCTGAAGATTGCACTGTCTTGTGCTCATTTTGTAGATGGGGTTGATGCAAATAGGAGTTCAGTGCTGGGATTTTCTAAAGGTTAGGGATGCAAAAAAATTATTGCCAAAAGTTGTAACTGGGGTGGAGTTGGTAATCCCGTCCGCTGGAACTCCGACACTTTGCAATTGTGGCTTTGTTCTGTCTAAGCTGGTTCAGAAACACATGCTTGTGTTGGAAACTTAGTTATCTTTTAAGTTAAATATACAGAAATATGGGAGGTTTAGTTGCTGGTTTATTTTCCACGCACATATGACATTTGTTTGATGCTTATCTAGCTAGGAAGCAACACTTCTATAACTTTTTCTATGTCTACCATCAGGCCGGAGTTTAGCCATTGATCCCGAACAGCCTGGGGGAGTGAATGCTGCAATATTCATCTTGTCTCTGCCTGCAGCTGGAATATGCATTGATCTCTGTTAGTAAAATTTCAATTTACTGAACTGAAATTTATTGCATCTTTATCACTGTGTATGGGGTATCCTACATTCTTAAGTAAATCGCTTGACGTCCTGAACAAACGTCAGCAGTTTTATGGAGTTGACAACATTTTGTCGCTGACATGCATACATCTTTCTTATAGACACGAGAGAATGAGCGACGTACTTTGAAACTTCTTGTGGAGCTCTGCTAAATTAGTATGGGAAGCAAATACTTGTTGCATATACAAGGATCAGATACTTGCACTTCGCTAATTACTGTAGTAACTTAGTAGAAGAGTACTGTAGCAAGTAGGATAGGCACACTTCCTTGCAGTATATCTTCCATGATTGATTGGAGCGTCTTGTCCTTCGATTTTCCTTAATTGTAATCCATCTTGTTTAAGGGAGGTTTGCTGAAATTTGTTAGTGGTGAATGACTTTAGTTGATGGTTTTGTGCATCAGTAAAAAACAGCATAAATTTTATGTTAATTTTGAATTAATGCCTCACACTGTTTGGGACTTTGATATATCCCCCCCCCCCCCTACTTTGGTTTGTCCAAATTGAGATGACCAATTTTTAAAAATGCTAACTTTAGATAAATTTGACATAGATTTGAAGCCTGCAAATTAATAGAAAATGGCCATTTTATCCTTGTCATTTTCACAAAGGGATGCATTTTTCCTTCTCTACCAGAAGCATCATTTCAGCCCCTAGCTACTCCTCTGCTTCTGAAGAGCGCCACTATCTAAAAATGCTAAAAATAATCTTAAAAATAGTTTTATGAAAGAAAGAGTTGAAGTGTTTTTTTCGGGTAGGATTCATGCTAATATACTAGTAAGATATTCCTAGGTTGCAATTAAACAAACATACAGTCATTGACTGATCAAAGAGTCATCCTATTTTTGTCAATGTGTAGGATGATGAAAATATGATTTCCGACTACATGTGATATACGGCACCGTTTTTTTTTTCTTCCTTACTTTCCACAACCAATTATATAACCACCGGATGATGAAATTTTTCATCACACCACACATCTTCTTCATTTATACTTAATGTAAGAAGATAAAGCGATATGTGTGCCCGATTCCTTTTATAGCGAAGTTTCTATTTCATAGTGTGCTCTCCTTATTTCGGACCCAGGATGTGTCACCGCACCACCTACCTTTGCACTACTGGCTTGACAACAACATCCTACCGTGCAATGGAGAAGCTAAAGGCTTAGGTCACATTGCGATCGACTATGTTAATTATGTTGTAATTCACACTGACGATAAAGAGACTAAACTAGTTAAGGATTTTCACTGGGTTCACTTGAGAACCCATAGTTGTAAACTGGTAGAGACATACACAGTCTTGGCCGAGATAATCCTTCTTTTCGTGGATTCCGTCGCTCTCCATCCTACTCCTTGAGGGATCTTCATATGGGACACCCTTCATGTGCCCACTCAAACACCCAGATTGAAACTGAAATAGGCATATTGGAAGGTCTTTATTCTTTTTTTTTCCTTTTTTTTGAGCAACTTTTTTTTCTTCTTCTACTTTTTTCTTCTTCTACTATCCTGTACTATTTTTTTGGGAAACTTCTAATCCAAAGCCCAAGCCCAAAACCACCACCGATCGATATTCGGAGCTCCGCGGACTCCACCCGAACGCTCCGTCTCACCAGCCGCCGACCATGGAGAAGGAGGAGGAGGAGGCAGCGGCGGCAGGACCCGCTCGCAACGTGCAGGAATCCCATGGAACCGCATGGAAGCGGACGCGGAGCGGCGACTGCGACGTGAGCGCCGGCGATCTCATCAGCCACCTTGCCGACGCCCTCCTCGGAACCATCATCTCCCTCCTCCCCACCAAGGATGGCGGCCGCACGCAGATCCTCTCCCGCCGATGGCGCCACCTGTGGTGCTACGCGCCTCTCAACCTCGAGGTCCTCGCCTTCCTCCCGATCCTAGTTTTCGATCGCTACGCCGTCCCCACCTCCGCTGTCTCCAAGATAATCTCCCAACACCCTGGCCCCGCCCGCCGATTCTTCTTCCCCAGCATCCGCGTCGGCAATGTCTATGCGGAGGTGGAGAGCTGGTTCGACTCCCCGGCCCTCGCCAACCTCCAGGAGCTTGACATCGGCTATGAGTACCTCTCTGCACGTAACAGTAAGGCCAAGTGTCGGTTGCCGCAATCCGCGTTTGGCTCGGCATCAACCCTCCTCGTTGCCAAGATTAGGAATTGCGGTTTCTCTGACGCAGTCCCACTGTCCTGCTTCAATTTCCCCCTCCTCAAGGAGCTCTCGTTGCATTATGTTTCCTTCTCGGGGGATGCGTTCCACAGCTTGCTCTCGGGCTGCCATGCCTTGGAGAGCTTATGCATGCTCCAAGTTCATGCTACAGCTGGTTGCCTCCGTGTTTGCTCGCCAACTCTTAGAAGCATTGGCTTTCGCGACAACTCTGGTGAAAAAACAGAATTGGTCCTCGAGGATGCTCCTCGTCTTGAAAGGTTATTATTGCCGTATTGTCACCGGAATGATTGTGTCATTATCCGGGTTATTAGGGCGCCTAAGCTGGAAATATTGGGGCCTTTCTCAGCGGACTACTGCAAATTCCAGATCTTGCAGGTAGCAGCAACAGACATCATATCCAGCATTCTGTACATGGAGATAATTGTTTTTGATGTTGATTTTTTTATTTTCTTCAGGGAATGAGCCTAGTCAGCTCGGCAAACTCGATACACACCGTGAAGGTTTTGGCCCTCACGTGTTCTGCTCTTCAATTGGATGCAGTTCTTGGCGTCCTCAGGTGGTTCCCATGTTTGGAAAAGCTTTACGTCAGTGTGAGTATTCATCTTTGCTCGCTTTATATGTATGCATTGACAGCAACGCTTTGACACATGCCTCTCCTTTCCTTTTTGCAGTTTCACGAATACTATCAGACACATAAGAAATTTGAGCCTCAGGGTGACCCACTATATCCAATTGAATGCCTTCAGACCCATCTAAAGAAAGTGATGTTGACGTTATACATGAGCTATGAGAAACAGGTTCACTTGGCGAGATTCTTTGTTCTGAATGCAAAAGTGCTAAACAAAATTGAGTTTCTAGTATGGAACGACTACAATGATGAAATGGTGGCTCACCAGCACAGCCTACTCCAAGTCGAAAACAGAGCTTCTCGAGATGCTCAATTTGAATTCAGGAATTCTCTGTTTTTTATTGACAAACATGTAGAGGATCATATCCATGATTTGTCAGTGGCTGACCCCTTCAGACAGCCATAGACAGGGTTGATGCCTGAAGATTGCACTGTCTTATGTTCATTTTGTAGATGGCGTTGATGCAGAAAGAGTTCAGTGCCGAAATTAATGTTCTAATGGGTAGGGATGAAAAAAAAACTTCCGAAAGTTGTAACTGGGATGGAGCTGGTGGTAACCCTTTGCAATTGGGCTTTGTTCTGCCTAAGTTGGTTTAGAAACACATGCTTGTGTTGGAAACTACATTGTCTTTTCAATTATATACAGCGATATGTGAAGTTTAATCGGTAGTTTTATTTTCTGCGAACGTACATATGACTTTTGCTTGATGCTTTTCTAGCTAGGAAGCAATGCTCCTATAAATTTCTATGTCTACCATCAGGCTGGAGTTTGGCTATCGATCCTGAACTGCCAGTGGAGTAAATGCTGCAATATTCATCGTGTCTCTGCCTGCAGCTAGAATATGCTGGTAAAAGTTGAATATACTAGGCTGAAACTGATTGCATCTTTATCACTGTGTGGGGTATCCTACATTCTTAAGTGAAAGAGGCTTGAGGTTCTGAACTAACGTCAACAGTTGATGGAGTTGACCACATTTTGTCGCTGGGCATGCATATATCTTATTGGCGTCAAAGAATCCGTGATGAACTTTGTTACCTGCTGTGGAGCTAAGTTACACTGCTAGAAAAAGACTATAGATGGGATTGACACTAATGGCGCACCAGATAAGAGGTGCGTCATTAGTATATACTAATGGCGCACCACCTACTGATACGCCATTAGTGTTGAAACTACTAATGGCGCATCAGGCATAGGGTGCGCCATTAGTACCAAATTTTTTTTTAACTAGTGCGCCTGTTCAAAAATACTAATGGCGCATCCAGACACAGGTGCACCTGTCCCGGAGTGCGCCACTAATGTTGTTTTTTAATTATATTTTTTATTCCTTTTGTTGCAAAACTACTAATGGCGCACCAGCCATCAATGCGCCATTAGTAACGCTGGTTACTAATGGCGCATTGATGACTGGTGCGCCATTAGTAAAGTAGGACAGCTAGATATTTTGGACAGCCACATCTGCCCACTCACTTTTCCTTCATTCTCTCCACCTCGATCCTCCTCCAAGCTTGTGTCGGCTGCAAACTGGGTGAGTACGCTGTGCCCGCTGTGCCCGCTCTCCACCTCGATTCTCCGGAGGTGATGTTCCAGTTGTGCCCGCTGGCTCGTGCCCACTGTGCCCGCTGTGCCGCCGAATCGCCGATGGTCCAGTTTGAAGCCGACTAGATCGGAGCTCATGGAGTGCTAAGATCCGCGCTGCAGTGTGTTCGTCATGGCCTCCCATCTCAGGCTCCGGCAGCGGCTGGTTCGTCACCGCCTCTCCAGCATCACCTCGCATCCTCCTCGACCTCGTTGGCTGCAAGTCGTTGGTGAGCTCCATCTCAATTTTATTAGCTAGTACATGTATGATGCATATAGTTTTATTTTCTTGTGCTTGTTCATGTCAAATCTGCTCGTGCCTGAATGATGCACTTTTGCAACTTCGATTTGATGCTCATACTTGTTCAAGCCTTGGTGGTTTGGCAGTCTAATTTGGACATTATGTTTAACTGTTAAGTACTCTGGAGAACCAAGTTAGTAGGTTAAGGACTGGTAGATAATCCTCGTTTTGAAATTTAGGACATTGCACTGAAAATAATAATATCTACGGTTGTACTTAAGAGTCTGCCGGCATCTAGACAGTTGATATACTTCAGAGACATACTAGGAAAATTAAACATATGGATGCCGGAGACATACTAGATGGGGTTTAATTAAGTCTGCCATAGTACTTAAGAACCTGCCATTCTACTTAACAGTTCACAAACACTTCACAGTTCACAACCATACTAGCTAGCGCAAAAGTTAAACATCATCAACTTCACAGAGGGTGACTACATGGGACTCATAGCCTTCAGGAGGGCTGCATGCTCTGCCCTGATCTTCAGGTCCCTCCCACTCGTCTGTAAACCGCGTGCATGCGACATAAGGTGCTCGTACATCCCATCCTTGGGAATTGGCTTAGTGGTGCATTATGGGCACCTGAACTTGCCCCACTTGTAGTACGCCGCCTTCCCCTTCTCCCTAATCTTGTTGGCTTCCTTCTCAATGAAGGACTTGTGGTTCCACTCTTCCACCTCATCTCCAGAGTTGTACTGCACATACAAATGATTTGCATAAATACATACTTCCCATTTAGAGTAATGTAATTAACAAACATCAGATAATTGCCATTTACTGGAATTTAATGAACAAACAAACATCAGATAACTGCCATCTACTGGAATTTTAACTAACAAACATCAAATAGCTAGCCACGAACGTCCAGGAATTAATTAAACAGAAATAGACCACAGGTAAATCTAACCAAACTGAACTCAAATCACAGGTCTCAATTTTGACATGCGCTAAAACTGCAATTTGATTTGATCATTTGTCCCACACGTAAGATGCATATCAACATTACTCAATCCAGATAACTATCCTATGATCGAAGCAGATGCCATCCCAGCAAATGATTAACACATACTAGTAGGGCCAAAAAACAGCTTGGGGTTACCTCCTCGTCGTCGTCAGAATCAGACGGGTTGTTGAACCCAGCAATGTCCAGCTTCCTCTTGTTGCCAACAGCTTCCTCATTCTGCAATATAAGTAATTAATTAGCTGACTAGCTGTTAGTATTGCAAACTAGCCTATTTTCTAGCAGTTAGCTTGCTAGCCATTGCATCCAGCAATGGATTGCCCCAAAAACAGCGCTGGAGCAATGTGTTTTTTTACCTACCTGGCTGGCCGTATCATGCACATGCATAAGAACACAAGAGATCCATGCATCCAGCCAGGTAGCAGCGCCAAGCCATGCAGACGCCTCGTACAAATTTGCCGCCGAGGGAGACAACACCAAAAAAGATAGGGCAGTGGCATGGACAGGGGAATTGTTGCGAATAGTGGGGAAGAAGATAACTATGCGTCCCCAAGTTTTTTTCGCTTGCTCTGTTTTAAAAAAAGAGGTTTGGAGGTCTTTTTTTTATGCAGAGAAAAAACCATGGTTTGGTAAATACTGCAGTATTAAATTCACAGTTTTTAGTGGCAACCAAACAACTCATTGTAGATAAAACTTTGGTAATCTAAAAAACTGTAGTATTCTCATAATACTTAGAAAATACTTTGCTATCAAACAGGGCCTAATTGAGGGAATATGCACAACAAATCTAACAACATATACAACACATAACATAATCTGAGCACATGCGGCAATCCAGATTCTAATATAAATAACCTAACTAAACATCTAATTAGAAAACCCTAACCACTACATCCACTGGATGATTCAATACCAAAAACCCCCAACTAATTGAATCATAGATTCCACATATCAGTGGCTATAATTGAATCCAATACCAAAAACCCCCAACTAAACATCTAGCTCAAAAACCCTAACTAGTAGATCAATCACACCAAACTTAACCTTTCACTATAAATCAATCAATCAAACATCTAGATCTACTGCTTAATGGGGGTAACTAGAAACGGAGGGGACTGCTGGCAAGGATTACCTGCAGGTCCACGTGCTCGCCGCCGGCCTCCGTAGGTCCATGAGATGGGCCGCTGGACGCCGTCACGCCAAGCCCCGGCACGGCGGAGGCCGCCACGGCCACCTTCTTCTCCTCCACACCCGCCGCCACGGCCACCTTCTTCTCCTCCATGGCGCGTGGGGATGTAGCACCTCCTTCTATCATGGCAGCTTCGCCACGGCCTTGTTCCATCCGAGCCAGAAGCAAGCAGGAGGAGAGAGGGAGCAGGTGGGGTGGCCGGTGAGGGAGACGACGAGGCAGAGGAGAGAGGAGGGGGAGGGAGGCGATTTGGGGGAAATGGGGTGGGCGATGCGGCCGGTGCCCGTTCCCCTCCTCTTATACTAGGGGCATTTTTTTGGAAAATAACCACACACACGTGCACGCGCACGACCACGGGGAAACGGAACCGCCAGCAATGGTTGTGGTTAGCGCGCGTCGTGGCAGAGTATTTTTGCAGTTTTTTTGGAATACTGTGGTTTTCAGAAAAAACTTTGGTATTACATACTTTGGGATGTTTGGATGAAACAAATACTACGGTTTAAGATACCATGGTATCTCTCATACTGTGGTTTCGGATGGTGGCGATGCGCGTGTGCAGGGTGTGTCGGCGTGGTTGCGGGCGTCTGGCGGCGGAATCGCGGACGCATGGCCTTGCGTGGTGGTGATGCCTGTCGCGGCCGCGGGGCCGTCAAGGGGTGCGAAAGGCAGGGCCTTTCCGCTAGTCTCCTCGGTTGGGGTAGCGGCGGATCTTGGGTTAGATGGTGTCTAGGTCTTGAATGCCGGGGCGACGCCCCTGGTGGTGGTAGCCCGGTGCTCATGGGCAGAGCACGCGGCTCGGTGCTGCTCGATGACCATGGCCGTGTGGGCGACGTGGTAGCCGGGGTGTGGCGTTCGGTGACGGTGAGTGTCGGCCGGGGTGAAAACATGTTCTATTTTCAGACAGACCGGCGGCGGCGAAGCTTGTTTCTTTCTTGAAGGCGTCATCGCGGCTCTCATCGCCCGTCGTGTTGCTCTAGGAAAAACTCTGATCCTCGTATGGGGCGGTGGCGGCGCTCCGGTGTTGTATCCTTCCTCAAGGCGTCGCCTTGGAGTCCACGGATTGTCGTATCCGGCTTCATCTCTTCGTAGATAGGGGTGGTGTTGCTGTGCTCAGCGCCTGTGTATCTTGCCTTGCGTGTGTACGTGTGTTGTGATGACGTGTTTGTATTAGGCGGTGATCGTTGCTTTATATATAAAGGGAGACGAAAGTCTTTTTCATTAGACTACAGTATAATACTCTCGGTAATGGACACCTTTTCCGAGAGGAGCTCTCGGTAAAGCATCTAACCTAGATCTCTTTCCTTCTTGTGCATTCTCGATAATATGTATTATACTTTTGTTGTTGTTTTCTTCCATGCTTGGCAAACAACCTTAGCACATCATAATTACCGTCTTGTGTTTTCTTCTTTGGCTAGTGCATAGCGATGCCGTCGTATGTCGTGTACAAGGGTAAGGTTCCCGGAGTCTACGACGACTGGGAGGAGTGTCGGAGACAGGTTCACCGATTCAGCGGTAACAATTACAAAGGGTACACCACTAGGGCCGAGGCGGAATCTAGATAGGCCCGCTATCTAGCGGGAGAGGGGAGGGAGCGTTGGAGGAACCGGATGAAGACGAGTTTCATCGTGATGATGCTCATCGTGATGACCGCAGCTCTCTTCTATGTGATGGTAGTTTAGATGATCGATACCGACTTGTAATGTGAAGACAAACTCGCTACTCGCGGTCTCGAGACTTGTAATATAATGTTCTATCTTTGTTCGGTCTTTTCAATTCGGAGACTAATATGATGAATTGTATTCGGAGACTAATATGATGAATTGTATTCAGAGACTAATCTTCTATTGTATTCGATGAATCTGTTGTTGATGTGTGCTGTCTATATTTTGTCCAATTATACATTTTGTAACCTGTGCAAAAAACAGAAAATTAAAAAATTAAAAAACCTAATATTCATACTAATGGCGCATCACATCATAGTGCGCCATTAGTATGCCAGAGGATACTAATGACGCATCATTAAGCAGTGCGCCATTAGTATGCCAAAGCATCTGGGTATACATGGCCCCTGGGAGGCATACTAATGGCGTACCATGGCCTATACTAACGGCGCACCAGTGGTGCGCCATGAGTATACCAGATACTAATGGCGCATTAGTGGTGCGTCATTAGTAAAAATTACTAATGGCGTGCTAGTAATGGCGCACCACTAATGCGCCATTAATGACAAAATTAGGTGCGCCATTAGTAGCCATTTTTCTAGTAGTGTTAGTATTGGAAGCAAATAATTGTGGCATGTACAAGTACCAGATAATTGTACTTGGCTAATTAGCAGTATGGTATCAGGATACTATGCATGATTGCCTCCGATATTTACAAGGTGGGCACACTTCCTCTCAGTATACCTTTCATGAGTGTTATAACTGGAGAGAAACTGGTGCTTGCAACTAGTCCAATCTGTAATATATCGATCCTTCGTCTTGTCCTTCCATTTTTCTTAATTGTACCCAATCATGTTTAAGGGAGGGTCGCTGAACATATTAGTGGTGAGTGACTTTAGTTGATGGTTGTGCATCAGTAAAAAACAACACTTTTACTATTTTTCAGTCGTCTGAAAACAAATTCGTCTCAGGTTGTTTTTAGTCCGTCCGATTGCATCAATCTTAGCGATTTTTGTTTGTCCTCAGTTGGATGTGGGTACGTGGCGGACCTTTTTCTGTGTTGTTGGGCTTTCGGATTTGCGGGTCTATGGGTTACGTTATTCGATCCGCGAAGCGCCAGGTGTTTTTGAATTTTCTATTCAGTCTGGGGGGCGGCGGCCTTTGTTGTATCTGAGGAGGGGATTGGTGGGGGTGGGCCGAGGCGGGGCGGAGACGGCGGAGGGAAGGCGGGGGCGGAGGCGGGGGCGTCCTCGCCGGTGTTTAGCAACGGAGATGGCGCGCGCCGAGTCCTCCGCGAGGAGAGCTTGTAAGTAGGAGGCGTGCTCCACAGGGCCGGCTGCACGCAGGTCAGATGTCGGTTTGGAGAGGAGCTCGGCGGAGCTGCGCCGCCGTGTTCGCCACCAGCAAGCTTCAGTCGGTGGGTGCGACGGCAGTCGTCGGCGCCGTCGGGGCGCAAGGTATCACACTCCTTCCCGCTGCCCTTTTTTCTGTTCTATATGTCTATGCCCTCTGAATTTTCAGCTCGTCGTGATTGTCACCGCTCACAGACCTCCATAGCAGGGGGTGGTTTAGTTGTTTTGTAGTTTCGGCCAGGAAGGTGTGTGGTAGAACAGAAACGCCCATGAATCTGTTCAATCCTGGAGGAGTTTTTTGAGTGGCTCATCAGAGAACGCCCCTGAATTTGCTGCAGGCACCTGTATGTGTGTGTCCCCCAATTTTCGTTCACTAAGTAGGCCTCAACTTTGTCTTCAATGTAGTACTCTTTTTGTTCTGGATGTAGACCTCATTTTCAGTCTGATTGAATTTTCCACATATAGTGTGTTACCCTGTAAGATTTTTAGAAGCCCAAGGAATGTTTGTAGATGGTCAGATGATAGGTAACTGAATGTATGCGTTTTTTTCTTCTGCAGGAGTACTAATGTGGAGAAATTGTAGGGTGCCACTTTTGTTGTCAGCTTGATTTTTGATGGCTTTTAGTTAGTAATGGATGTGATTTGTTTTCAGAGAGTTGAGTGGTTACGTAGACAATGGCTTGGGGATCATCTGAATGTAGTGTTATGCACCAACTAACCAGGCAGTAGATTGTTCTGAAACTAGTGTACACGGTGGAATTTGTTCCAGTTACCCTCTTTTAATCTGCATAAGTGGGAAGTGGAAAGTTTAGTTATCTGTGCTCATACATGTGCTTTTGGATCGATGTTTTCTTCCTTATACACTTGTCTTTTTTGAATTATTTTTTTCTTGTAATTTAGTATGTAAGTCTGTTTGTTTATCTGAACCTGAATGAACAACTCGCTCGTCTTTTTGTCCTGTGCATCGATGAGTTTGCAGGAACAGCAGACTTGTCCTTGAAATGCAAAATATTTTCTCCCCCTGGTGATTGTTAGCTTAAAATATCCCTTGGCAGCGTCAAATTTCATATTCAGTCGTCTGTATTTTTTCTTTTTTTGCCACCTCTGAAACTGAATGAATAGATGTTAAGACGCTCCTTCAGTTATGAGTTAGTCCATAACAGCACCAGTATGTTTGATGTCCAGTGTCCGGATCCTTTTTTGAAAAGGCTTTCTGAATGACCAGATGTTCTTTTATCTTGTCCGATAACTAGAGAGTTATCTTAGCTCACATTATGTCTTCATTCTTGGGTGTATTCACGTGCATTCTTTCAAATGTCGTATGTTTGATCATGTTGTCACTGTCTATTTTGTTTCAATTATGTTTTTTCGTGCTATGAACATGATCTAGCCCACAGTCATCTTGTAGAAGTAGTTAGTTATGTTTTTAATTTTTTTTGCTGCGAGCACAACATTTTTGGGTCAACCTTTCAGCTAGTTCTTTAGTTTATCTTCAGTCTTATTCAGTGTTATTTTGTCTTTCAGTTTTGTGTTTCACCTTGTCTTACATTCTCTCACTCTTAAGTTTATGCTTCTTCTTTCTTAGTTTTCAGTCATTAGTTATCTTTATTCCTTAGTCCTCTTGGTATTCTTCTCAGTCTTCTTGGTATTCTTTCTATCAGTCCTCTATTTTCCATCAGTTATCTGCTTCGGATTCAGTAATCAAGTTCTTCAAGTCATATTCAGTGTGTGTTCGTCAGTATTATTTTTTCTTTCTATCATTCCTCTTTTTCAGATTCATTGTGCATTCTTGAGTACGATTTCAGTGTAGTGTTGCTTGTTGTTATTTCAGTGTATATAGTTCTTGATCCTTAGTTATTTCAGTTTTAGATTTCTGTATTTTAGGTTCAGTGTTATAGTCCTGAGATTTTAGTTATATATCATTCTTCAGACAATTATTTTTCAGTTATCACTGTACTTCTTCATTGTTGGTCAGTTTTTAGTCTTTTCTTTATTTTCAGTCTTTTAGCTTCCATTTGTTCATTTTTCAGTCACTCTGAAATGGAGCTTCCAAAATCTTTGGTTCTCATTTGATTGATGTTTCATTTAGTTGAATACTATGTGTTCTCTCTTCAATTTCAGTATTTCAGTTTTAGTAATTGCTCAGATCATCGTCACATCTTCTGCTAGTCTAAATTATGTATCATGTTCATTAGTAGTATCAGTCAATGTTTAGAGAGTTGACTCAGTCAATGTTCAGAGAGCATGCATCATTGTTCAGTTGTTCATTCAATCATATGATATTATTATGACTATCTTCAGTTCACTCTAGTGTTTCTTCAGTCTTTCAATATAGTTCTCTTCAGTGATTAAATATATATTCAGTGATCAATCGATTATCAGTTTTTTATGCAGGAAGGTGATCATGTTTTTTAAATGTATATTCAGTGATTACTCGATTATCAGTTTTTTATGCAGGAAGGTGATCGTGTTTTTATTGAGTTCTTCTCTGCCTAGTGGAACAACAGGGACACAAGCCTTATCTAACTCTAGTACATTTTCCTTATGTATAAATGATTCACAAGTAAGGTGATCATCACATAAATGCAGCATGCATATATAAATGAAAATTTCAGGGAAGGGAGGGCAGCGTGGGTTCCTTTTGTTAGTCAGCCTTCGCGTTTTTGCATTAACGGGTCTGCTAGGCGGCCCGTTTCAGGGGCAGGTTCCTTTTACGTAAACTAGAAGGAGCCCAAGAGGCTTCGGCAGATTTTCGACCTGAAGCAGGAAAGAAAACAGACGTTTTTGTGCACTAATGAGTTTCTAGACAGAGTATATACTTAGACACGTGTCAATCATTGAGTGGAATAAAAAACGACCTGACACCAATTTAAAATCAGTCGCCTGTTCATTAGTCACTCCCAAAAACAAACATAAATTTTATGTGAATTATGAATTAATGCCTCACATTATTTGGTTCTTTGATATCCCCCCCCCCCCCACCTACTTTGGTTTGTCCAGACTGAGATGACCAACTTTTTTTAATAAAAAAAGCCAACTTTAGATCATTTTCACATAGATTTCAAGCCTGCAAATAATAGAAAATGACCATTCTGTCCCTTCCATTTTGACAAAGGGATGCATTTTTCTTTCTCCATCGGAACCATCTTGTCACCCGCTACTCCTCTTTTCTGCTTTTGAAGAGTGTCACTATCTAAAAAACAAATAATAATCTAAAAAATAGTTTTATTAAAGAAAGAGATTAAATTTTTTTGAGGGAAGGATCCTTGCTAATTATACTAGTTACATATTCTTGTGTTGCAATTAAACAACGTATAGTCATTGATGGATCAAAGCGTCATCTATTTTTGTCACCATGAGGGCTATGAAAAATATGATTTTCGATTGCATCTGATAAACACGATTGTGTTTTTTTTGGCTCCTTACTTCTCACAACTAATTATGTAATCTTTTCATCACACCAAACATCTCCTTTATTTATACTTCATGTAAGAAGATAAAGCGACGTGTGTGCCCGATTATTTTTATAGTGAAGTGTCTATTTCGTAGTGTTCTCCCCTCTTGTTCCGGACCTAGGATGGGTCGACACTGCACCACCTACCCTTGCATTACTGGCTCGACAATAACACCTCACCATGCAGTGGAGAAGCTAAAGCCTTAGGTTATCTGGGTCAACTTTGTTGATTATGGTGTAACTCCCACTAACGAGCAGTGACAAAGACTAAATAGTGAAGGATTTATGAATTTCATTGGGTTCACTTGAGAACTTCATAGTTGTATAAATTGGTAGGTACCTACAAAGTCTTGGCTAGGATAACCTTTCTTTTTGTGGATTCTGTCACTCTACATCCTATGTACTCCTTGAGGGATCTTCATATAGAGGTACCGGGAGGCCCGCCATGTTTCCTGCGCCAGCAATTGTCGTCCATGCTGACAACTATGTCGGTCGTATCCCATTTCTGGTCGAGGGAATCCAGCTGGATCATTAGCTCCACCAGCATCTAGTAGGTCATCATTGTCGACGTGTTCGGAGGTGGCAATCACCACACTCACCATGTCCTGCGATCATAATTCCCCTCCTCGATACCGGCCGCCAGAGTGGCGGGCAGAGCGGAGGCGAATCCACAGACTCGCCAGTGAAGTTTGGAGGGAAGAGTTCATGCTAGCCACCTAGGGTTAGGGGAGGAAACAAGAGGAACCCTTGATAGATATGTCTGGTCAAATACCACCAACTCTCCATTGTGGACACCCGTGCTTTATGGATCCAAACCTATATTTCACAAGGATAATAACCATATGCTTATCATGCCACCAAACAAACATATAATAAGATGGCACTGCAGATTAGGTACAAAATAAGTTAACAAAAAAACTAGACTTTTGTGTCCAACTTGCAAATCATTTCGCTTCTTGTAACTCATAGATTTCCGCACTAAGCACTTACTGCATCTCTAAGGCTGATTGAAAAATGATCTTCCATGGGTAGGCTTATTTCAAAACTTGACGCTGAATTACAATACACAAATTGATGCATTCTCATTCCCATATTAGTGTCAACAGTCCAAATCAAGCAAACAATGTCAAGAAATCGGAAGGAACCAACTGATCATGGTCGATCATCACGCCGCACACTCCTGCCTCCCACACACATGCCCTTCCCAAATAGTATTGCACGCATGGGTTATGTACTTAGAGCATCTCCAACGGCCGCACAAAAAATTCGCGCCCAATAAAAGTTATAGCGCGTCACTTTAGCACTTTTAATGTGTCGGAACCAACATCGCTATAGCAGACGCCCAAAAACGCGTGCATGAAAAGCACACAGTGCAAATTGTGAAGCGCGCGCAATCCGGAGCCCAAAATATGTTGAGCGCGATAGCGTTTTTCAGCGCGTGCCCAAAACTTTTTAGCGCTACAGCATCTGCTGGAGCTGTTCGGCGCCAAAAAAGCAAAATTTTAGTGCGCGGAGCTCTTTTTGGGCGCCTGTTGGAGATGCTGTTATGTTGCATAAATAAAATAGCTCAGAATCATATGAAGTAAGATACAACACCTGATAAGGCGACTGATTTTTCCACGGGTATAATGGTCGATGCATTGATATTACTATGCACGGACCTTCCTATTATTTGAACCTATACAAACTAAGTTCAGTTCTACTATACATTGATATTTTAAAATGAAAATTTGATCTCACGGCTGATTTACCGGTTAAACTACAAATCTATTTTGAAAACAGAACAACATGAACTAACTAAAACCCTTAACTTTTTTCTTAAAAAATCGCATACACCATGACAAAACTATGAAGCATTAACAAAGGTCATTGTGGAGCCATAGTACTTTACTAGAAGAGTTGGGCGTGCTTTGCTGCACCGTTGATGTCATTAGGTTTTCATAAAAAAATTACTCCATCTATTTCGAAATATAAGGTGCATTAGTTTTTGAAATATCAAACCTCTTTAAGTTTAAGCGCATTTATGTGGAAATACATCAGTATCCATAATATCAAATTGGATTTTTAGCTTCATCATGAAATAAAATTTCAAATTACAATTATTTGTATTGTGGATGTCGATATTTTTGGCTCTGAACTTGGTCAAAGTTAAAAGAATTTGACTTTTCAATAAACTAATGCACCTTATATTTTGGAACAGAGGGAGTATTTGGTTTGGTTAGTGGGGAAGATGATGGAGTGTGTTTTTTATTCAAATAACATGTTTTTTATGGGTCTTTCGTGGTGTGATTTTGTGTTTTCTGCTAATCTACTCATACTTATGTGAAGAATTTTTCTGTGTCGATGGCTGCATCTACTATGTTGATGCTACAGTATCACAAGTTGCTGCTTCTTTTTTCTAAGTGATGAAGGTGCGCGGGATTGGTATGGTTTTATATGTTGGTTGCCTTTGATTGATTTAAAAAATTGTTGATCGAGTTAAAATCATGAACCAAATTCAATATTAAATTTCTCATTTGAAAGAGAGAGTGGTAAAATTAGAGAGCACTCTCAATTAAAATAATTGAGTGAGAGATTGTTGACTCGGTCAAAATCAATGACCCAATTCCAAATTGGTGACCTCAATTGAATGAGAGGCCACCAATCCTAAGGAGCTTAATGATATAGTAGATACTAGAGTGAAACTGATATAGGCATATGTTGGAAGCTCTTTGTTCTTTTCTTGTTTATTTACATTCATTTTTCCTTTTCCTTTCTATCATATACAATTTTTTTGAGTGAATACTATAGATAGTATTCATTGGGGATATTTCATCCCTCCAAAAAGAAAAGAAAATGCGGAAATTTCAAATCCAAATCCAAAGCCCGGGCCCACTACCGACCAAGCGCTGCCGAACCCCCCAAACCCTCCGTCTCACCTGCAGCCGGTCATGGCAACCGGTCAAAGTTTGGCGAGATTTATCAAAAAAAAAAACCTGCAGCCGGTCATGGAGTAGGAGGCAGTGGCGGTGGGACCCGCTCGCAAGGAGCAGGAATCCCATGGAACCGCGCAGAGTGGCGGCTGCGACGAGAACGCCAGCGATCTCATCAGCCGCCTCCTCGACGCCGTCCCCGACACTATCATCTCCCTTCTCGCCACGAAGGACGGCGGCCGCACGCAGGCCCTCTCCCGTCGATGGCGCCACCTATGGCGTCGATCAGAGGTTTCGATTTCCTGGAGGAGATCGCGCCACCCATGAATTTCCCCTTGCTGAATCAGCTCTCCTTATTTGTGTTTCTATCTCCGGGGACGTCTTCCACGCCTTGCTCTCCGGTTGCCATGCCTTGGAGAGCTTATACATGGTGAGAGTTCGTGCTCCGGGTTTCCTGCGTGTTAGCTCTCAGACTCTTAGGAGCATCGGCATCCGTGGTAGATATGGTGAAAAAACAGAATTGGTCGTCGAGGATGCTCCTTACCTTGAAAGTTTAATATTCCCTTATTGTGAGCGGCACGCTTGTACTATGATTATTCGGATAGTTAGGGCGCCTAAATTGGAGATATTGAGCCCTTTCTCGCCGGACTTCTTCAAAATCGGGATCTTCCATGTCACAGCAACACCCAGCCTTCCGCATTCCTACATACAGTTAACTTTTTTTTCACATTCATTGTTTGTTTTCTTCAGGGAATGAGCACAGTCAGCTCGGAAAATTCAGTATCCTCTGTGAAGGTTTTGGCCCTTGGGTGTTCTAAGAGTATCTCCAGCCGTTCAGCCCCCGTTCAGCCCCCTAGAGCGCCGAAAAAGAGCGGCCTGGGGGCGAACCGGCGCTAGATCAGCCCCTGAGGGCGACCTAGCTCTCAGCCACGCCCCCAGGCGCCGCCCCCCAATCCGCGTCAAATTCAAACGTAGTCATTCCCGCTCACAAAATAGACGCCACAAATCCGGCGATCATGCGGCCACAATTCGGCGATTGAATGAAAAGTTGGGCGTACAAAAAAGAAAGGACGTGCGTGGAGCGCATCGGACGGCGAGGTCGGCCTCCGGCGTCGGTGGAGTCGGCGTGCGCGGGCTTGGCGGGGTCGGAGCTTCTTCTGTGCTGGGCGGCGTCGGCGTGGCTTCTGTACTGTGGGGAGTCGTGGAGGCGTCATCGCTCGGGCATGGCGACGGCGTGGGCGTGGGCGTGGGAGTTGGCGGCGCCGTCGACGACAGCTGGTTTGGGATGAGGCCACGCTCCGCCAAGTACCAGGCCTTGACCGCCTCGTCGTTGCTCTGGAGCATGTCCGCCCCGCCCAGCAGGAAAGCGAGGTCGGTGTTCCTTTTCTTCACGGCGACGTTGGTCCGGAGTAGGTCGATCTTGACGGCGCTGCTCGTCATCAAAGCCGACCACCGTGCCTCGGTCTTCTCTTCACGCAGGACGGCCCGGGCCTGCGCTCGGCGAGGCAATGCTCGATGGACTCCTGCACTCGCGCGGTAGCCGCGTCGGCGTGTTTCCCCTTCTTGGCCTCTTTGTTGCCGTCCGGCCGCCCCTCTGACGTGCCCGGCGTCGGCGCGTCCGGCTTGTAGGTCTCCTTGGCCTTGTCGAGGGTGCGCCGGACTTCCGCCCACTTCTCGCACTTGTCAATGCGCTTGTAAATGTGAAGGTACTTGAAATATTGATCGATATTGCCCTGGCGAAACAAAGCGAACATGCGCACCAGTTGCATGGAGGAACAAACAGTTGGTAGGCGCACACGGTGAAGAGAAAGCGGGAGACCGGCATGGCATACATGATCCTCAACGTTGGCGCCGCTCTCCGGGCGAGCCGCAACCTCCTTGATGACCCCATGCCATTTATTGCACGCGTCCTGGATGAGCCCCCAATGGTTCGCCATTGCCTTCGCCCCGCGCTGCATGTAGACGCCTTTGAAGTAGGGATCGATGAGTTTGCGCTCGTCGAACTCGGCCTTGATGCGCTCCTTGTATGTCTCGATGCTCTGGTTCATGCCGGTGGTCGGGTCGAGGCAGACGACTTTCCACGTTTCGGCGAGGCATTCCTGCTCCTTGGATGTCCACTTGATGCGCGGCGCGCCGGTCCTGGCCGCCTCCTTCTTCTTCTTGCGCCTCCTCGCCGGAACTGCCGCCGGCTCCTCCTCCTCCTGCTCCTCCGGCTCCTCCTCGCCGTAGTCGAGCTCGCCGTCCATGCTGCCGCTGAGATCCATCGTGTCATCGAACACGGGGGACGCGGCGGCCGCGGCCGAGCCTCCCACGATGATGTCATCCATGTCGGCGTCGGTCTCGTCGGTGTCATCGAGGTGCGACGTGGAAGCTTGTGAGAAGGGCAGCACGCCACGGCGGAGAGGGGGCGTCGGGGAGCACGCGTAACCCGGCGGCGAGTAGTTGTATGGAGGGCACTGCACGCCGGCGAAGGCGGGCGAGGGCGTGCGCTGGACCGGGTGTCCATGGGGGAAGGTGATGTTGGGGTTGAACCCACCGTGCGCGTCCCCGTCGGCGTAGCCCGGCGACGGCGTGCATCCCCATGGCTGCGGCGACGACGAGAAGCTGGACGGAGAGCCGACGCTTTGTTGGCTCCAGGGTGCGTACTGGGCGTGGCCGCCGGGTGGGTTCATCATCCCCACGCGAGTCGCCCCGGCCTCAGCTTGGTCCGCCGCAGCCACAGCGGCACGCGCCGCGTTGTCACGGGCCTTCTTGGCGATTGCCCTGTTCCGCCGGTTGGCGGTGACAGCCTCACGCCGCTGAACTTCCACCCTCCACTCGGCGTTTGTCATGCCCGGTGGCTTGGACGGCGGCGCCCTCGGTTTCCTCTGCTTCAGTTGGGCGACGGAGGCTGTTACGGTGGTCGCGGCGCGGGGAACCACGTACTTCTTCGGCGGCATGGCGGCGGCTGGGAGGCGAGCGGGAGGGAGATTGGCGGGAGGAATGGAGAGAGTGGGAGGAAAGTGGAGGAAAAGCGGGAAGAAACGGCGGGAAGAGGCTCTCGCCTCGCCGACAGACCGGCTCCACGCCCCTTTTCGCTTGTGCCGGGCGCTCCCCAGCGCGCCGGGTTCGGCTCAGGTCCGCCGGCACCAGTTTCCGCCCGAGCCGGCGAAAAACGGGCTACTGGGGGCGCGACTGAGCCGATTTTTGGGCGCCGGCGCGGCAGAAAAGCCTGGGGTGGGCCTGTTGGGGGCGCGGCTGGAGATGCTCTAATGATTATCAATTGAGCGCAGTTATTGACGTCCTCAGGTGGTTCCCTTGTTTGGAAAAGCTCTGTCACTATGAGTATTCCACTCTGCTTCCTTTAAATCATGCTTTGGTTGATGCATTATCTAGCCAAGTTAGTAATGCTTTAACGTATGCCTCTTTTTTCCTTTTGTAGTTTCATGTACACTATAAGAAGCAAGAGCAATTTTAGCCTCAGTATGACCCATTACATCCAATCGAGTGCCTTCAAACCCATCTAAGAAAAGTGGTGCTGAATTTACACATGGACCGTGAGCAACACTCTGACTTCGCCAGATTCTTTGTTTCAAATGCAAGAGTACTAAACAAATTTGAAATTAAAAGATATGGTGACTACAGCAATAAATCAGTGGCCCGTCAACACAGGTTGCTAGCTTCTCAAGATGCTCAATTTGATTCTAGAAACACTCGTTCTTGTATTGATTACCATGTCAGCAAGCGTATCCATGATTTGTCAGTGGCCGACCCCTTCAGACAGCCATAGACAGGGTCGATGCCTGAAGATTGCACCGTCTTGTGCTCATTTTGGAAATGGGGTTGATGCAAAAAGAGTTCATTGCTGAAAATGCTCTAATTTTCACGGACAAAAAGAGATTACTGCCGAAAGTTGTAACTTGAATGGAGCTGGTAACACCATCCGCCGAAATCTCCTTTGAACCTGCACAGTTGTGTCTTTCTTCTGCCTGAGCTGGTCTAGAACTAGAAACACATGCTTCCGACGGAAACTTGGCTGTCTATTGAGTTATTATGTACAGAAGAATGAAAAGTTCCGTTGCTGATTAGATTTCTTTGCATACACATAGCATCTGTATGATGCTTAGGAAAGCTCAACCTGTAGGCTAGAAGCATATATTTGTGGCATGTACAAGAGCAAGATATATACTTGTGTCTTTCCTGATACGATGCATGCCTAGGGGCTAGGGCCTCTTTAATTTGGTTAAATTTTTTAGGATTCAAATTCATAGGATTTTTTTCCACTTAAATGTCCATTGGGTTCAAAGGAACACATACGCACCGTCTAGATTTGATATGGATTGCTTTCCTGCACCGAGCGCCTCTTCGGCTCACAGATATCTTTTATTGGGGAGGGGGGATGGAGAGAACTTTATAGTGCCTGGCGCCATGGAGAAACTGTACAAGCGTTGAGAGGTCAGCAATGGTCATACGAGTAATAGCCACAAACTAGAGAAAGAAAGCACTGAGAGGAGAGGATGGTATAAGCTGCAAGAAGGGCTAAGAGCATCTACAACCGCGGACAGCAAATCCAATTCCTCAAACGTCCACGACGAGCCCGGATGTGTCCTCGGACAGTGACCGATCACGTCTCAAATTTGCTCCTCGGCATCCGGATACCTCATACTATAAACCTTAGATCTATACAAAAGCATGCAAAAGATAAAATACACGTACTACATAGATCAAGTAAAACCTGGGGCCCTTCGTGTAAACACTTATAGTAACAAGACAACATTTATTCTAGAAATTGGAGAAAACGAAGGACAACCGCTATTCAGACAGCAACAGAAGTAAATTTTCATGCAAAACTCTACCCATCTTATGACATCTCCCCCAAAAATGTATCAACCGGCGCAATCCCTAACTATGCAGCAAACAAAATCTAGTACTTTTAGCAGAATGAATCGGAATGCATGTTAAACCATATAGGTATATGTTTATTGAATAATTAAGAAGAACCAGCCAAGTGCAGACATCACTGGGTATATAAAAATCGCTTAGAATATTTCTGAATCCAAGGAGCGGGAGGGAGGTGGATAGGTTTGGGCTGGCGGCGCAGAGAGGGAGAAGGTGGATGTAGCTAGCCTGCTTAAATAGGCGGATTTGGTCCCGGCCGGCAAAGTCGGAGTGGCGTCACGCAGCGTTTACACCCCCTATCGAAGGAGACGTTCGTTGGACCGCCAGGTTTCCGGGCGACTCCGTGTGGGACCTCATCGCCAGTATAACCTGACGAACGCGTCCGGCCGCCCCACATCCACCCTAGATTTAGGCTGGGTATAAGGGGTGCCGGTGGCGTTTGATGTCCGTTTGAAGAACCGTCTAGATTGGTTTTTTGTGACCGCTCACTGACCGGCCGTCCCCCCGAAAATTTGTGATGGGTTTAAGGTGCCCGACTGTAGATGCTATAACTAAACTCAAGACTACACAACCTTCTGCACGAATGGACTAAACTGCGTGCCCGATGCGACGAGGAAGCGGGTGCACTAAAAGACACATCTTGTTGTAGACACATGTCACGATTGTGCCTCCAGACCTCACCAGGCAAGCAGCCAAGGAGGTGGGACCACTGGTCAGTGAAGCAAGTCTCAAGGCCGATGCGGAGCCATGTTCGGGCGGACCATGTCGCGGTGGTTCGTTGGCTAGGTTGCGGTTTTTTTTTTTGAGAAGCTGTTGGCTAGGTTGCGTCTGTGCGACTGTGTGAGCCAGTGTGCTATTAAGGCTAGAGAGGCCCAAAGTCCGAAACCAGAGAGAACATGTTCTTCCTCCTAATCTTATCATCTCTCTCGCTCCACCTACTCCCAACTCCTCTCCCTTAACCAGTTCTTCCTTGTGAGCAGATCGGCTGTAACAACACATCAAGCAAGTGTGTAGAGAATGACCGTGGAGTCTGATTGCATGGTCCTGGTCGAGGCACACCAGGTAATGGCCTAGCTAAAATGGCATGTTCTGATTCACCAGGCGTGTGGTTGGACAAGCCTCGTCCTCTCCATTGTAGTGCTTATCTATAGATGTATTTTTCGTTCAAGCAAAATAAACTTCCTAGGTTTGAATGCCACAACAATTGTAAAAAAAAAAACCTATTCTGGGGCTGCAAAATGAAAAATATAAAGAGCAGCACACGCGTCCACAGGTCCACCACTGACCAGCTAGGATTATGTCATTGATGAGCTAGGATTGCGTTGTTGATGCGCACGACAGCTGGCGGCCACAGGCAAATGAGGGAAGTGGTTATGGATTGCCAATTTGGGCGGCGGGGGGTCGCCAACAAATAGCTCTCCATCCCAGATCCCGATCTCACCGCTCCATTCCCCGGCGGTCATGGAGGGAGACCGCGAGTGACGAATGGTGGGCTATCGCTAAAATCGTCTGTCGTCTCTCTAGCCGCCGACCATGGAGGACGAGGCACTTAAACTTACACTCTGGTGGCCCGACCAGCCAGAATCCCATGAAATTACCGTCTGCGATGAGATCGCCGGTGATTTCACCAGCAAGCTCCCCGATGCCATCCTCGGAACCATCATCTCCCTCCTCCCCACCAAGGACGGTGGACGCATGTCAGCCCTCTCCCCCCGATGGTGCCACCTCTGGCGCTCCACACCCCTGAATCTCGAGGTACGCACCCCACCCCGCGGTTGCCCCGTCTCCCCCTCCGCCATCACCCCCGCCGCCGTCTCCAAGATAATTTCCCAACACCTTGTCCCCATCCGCCGATTCTCCTTCCAGTGCTTCCTGGAAAGCGACTTATACACCCAGTTGGAGAGTTGGTTCCACTCCCAAGCCCTTGCCACCCTACAAGAGCTCGATATCAACTACCAGTGCCCCCATCAATGTTCTGAGCCGAGAAACCCGCTGCCACCATCCGTGTTCCGCTCTGCATCCACCCTCCTCGTTGCCAAGTTCAGTTATTGTGATTTCCCTGATGAGATCTTGCCGTCCATGAACTTTCCCCTCCTCAAGCAACTCTCCTTGGTGGACGTTACCATCTCAGGGGAGGCCTTCCATAGACTGCTCTCTGGATGCCATGCCTTGGAGAGTTTTTACATGTCCAAAGTTCGTGGCAAGGGATGCCTTCGTGTTAGCTCACGAACTCTTAGAAGCATTGGTGTCCGCAATGCCTTTAAAGAAAAATTAGAGCTGGTGATTGAGGATGCCCCTTGCCTTGTAAGGGTACTATTACCTTTTAGTTGCTACGATGATGATTGTGTTACTATGCGGGTAATTTGGGCGCCTAAACTAGAGATATTGGGCCCTTTGTTACCTGTAGCCTCCAAGCTCATCGCCCAGGTAACAGCAACAACATCCTCTGATATTACATTTTTCGTTTGTATATGCAGATAATTTTTGTTTATGTTCATTGTACGTTTATCTTCAGGGAATCAGCCCAGTTATGTCAGCAAACTGGATGCGCACTGTGAAGGTTTTTTGCCTCAGGTCTTCTGGCCTTGAATTGAACGCAGTTCTTAACATCCTTAGGTGGTTTCCTTATCTAGAAAAGCTCTACATCATTGTGAGTAGTCATCTTTGCTTGCTTTGAATGTTTGATTTGGTTGAGAAATTATCTAGTCTACTTTTCAGTAGCTTTAACATATGCCTCTTATTTCCATTTTACAGTTTCAAAAACACAATGAGAAGGATAAGAAAAATGTCCCTCAATATGACCCTTTACATCCAATCGAATGTCTTCAGACCCATCTCAAAAAAGTGGTGTTTAAGGCATTCGTAGGCTATGAGAAACAGGTTAATTTTGCGAGGTTCTTTGTTTTGCATGCAAAAGTGCTCAAGAAGGCTGAATTTGAAGTATATGGCGAGTGCAACACTATATCAGTGGCTTATCATCACACGCTGCTAAAAGTGGAAAACAGAGCTTCTCGAGATGCTCAGTTTGAATTCAGGAGTAAATATCGCCGTACTGAGTATGATGCACATATCCATGATTTGTCCGTGGCCAACCCCTTCGGACATCCATAGACAGGGTTGACGCCTGAAGGTTGCAGAGTCTTAGTGTCTTGTGTTCATTTGAAGACAAAGTTGATGCCTGAAGATTACATCGTCTAGACGAGTCTGCTCAATTCTAGTCTAAAGTTCCTCTGTCATTCCAGTACCTATGAAGTTACCCCTGTTAAAACTGCAAAAGATGATTTTGGATTCAAATAACAGTGCACTGCGGAGAAGTTAAAATGGTCTGTAACCGGTAGGGAGCGGTAACCCCTATTACCTTGTGAATTTGTGGCTCTGTTCTTCTTATGGTGGTCTAGAAACACATGCATGTATTGGAAACTTAATTGTCTTTTCAGTTATATACACAAATATCTGAAGTTTATTTGCTGGTTTGATTTTTCGCGTATGTGTGACATTGTTCGATGCTTAGGAACGGCCAACCTGTAGGTTAGGCCCCTTTGCTTTCCTAGCTAGGAAGGGAACGTGTCTGTAAATTTCTAGGTGCATATTGAAGTTTGGCTAATGATCCTGAACAGCTAGCCTGGGGAAGTTTGGCTAATGTCTCTCAGGTGCTGCTGGAACATGCTGTGGTTGCCTACTAGTTGATCTGTCAGTAAAGATTGAATTTAGTGAAATGAAATTGGCTCCATCCTTGTACAAATTTGCAAATAATTTTTCTAATTGCGTTGTATTGGGATAATTAAGGACTTGGAAATAGTGTTGGCTTTTCGGCAGGATCCAGGTGTATACCTGTTTTCAACATTACTACCACTAGATAAGTTGTAATTCTGAAATATCTTTGTTGCTTTCAAAACCTTTTGTTTTTTCAACATTTTGTTGTTGGACTTTTGTCACTGTATATGGGGTACCCACACTTAGATAAGAGAGGCTTGAGATACTGAACATATGTGGACAGTTTCGATGGAGTTGGTCGCATTTCGTTACCGGCCATACATATCTCTTTTCCATGGACATGAAAGAATCAGCAAGAAACATGCTGTTGGCTTGCTGTGCATAGCAGTTTTTGTAGCTTCTTCTGCCTGTGATCTGTGGTATGAGTGCCTAGTGCCTACACAACACGGAAGAACCTACAGCAAGCAAGTCATTTCTGCATCTCAGCTACAACAAGGAAGAACCTAGATAAGCTAGACACCTGCAGAGCAACCAATGTCATCAGTCAAACAATTTTTTTGTAATAATCATTCATTGAAAAGACATTCAAATAGTAGGCTTATCTTCATCACTGTGAAAATTGTGCCAAAAGCTCAAAAGTTGAATCATCTCAGCATCATTGGACAAAACCGACATTATAAACAGAGAACATCAATAAGACGACAGTCAATTTGTAGTGGCACACCTTTCAAGTTCTATTGTTAATGTTGACACTTTGAAAACTTCCTTGCTCTTATCTAATTAGAAGCTACAAGATCAGCTAGCTTACCAACATGGGCATGTAGGGTCTCATGGAGTAAAACTGAAACATCAAGGTTTCTAGCTCATATATGTTGTGTGTTGCACATGACAATGTAAAATTTTCTGTATGTGTGAGGTCTTGTTTAAACTGTAGCCCATGAACCTGCTGCGCGAGGCGCTCTGTCAGGGGATGGCAACCAGGTTGTATGGGTCGGTCATCTACCTCAGTTTGTACTGAACCTGTGCGCTGGCGATCTGCCAGCTTTTCGGTTCAATGGAATGCAGTAGTTCTGTTCCTTTATAAAGGAGTTTCTTGCTCTGATCAGTGGCCTTAGGGAATAATACTGAACAGCATACCATCACTTTGATGATAATTTGATAGCATGGGCTCTATGGACTACTAGGAACAAAGCTTTAATTGAGGGCCAATTTGTCCGCCACCCTTCTGATCTTCTGTATAAATTGGTATGTTTTTTACAGCTGTGGAAGCTTCTTGCAAGGACAAGGGATAAAAGGAGCACCGAGCTGTTCATCGCAAAGGTGCGAGCAAAGTGCATTGATCTCCGGCGAACAGGATAGGGACATCACGGGCAGGGAGCCACCCACCCCTGGGCGTCGTCAACATCATCATGTGCCCGCGACCGGCGATGCGTAGCTGTTGTTAGCCTTTCAGCTTGTATCGTACTATCTCGTTTCGAACTCCGCTTTAGTTGTCCGCTTCTGTACTTTGTTAGGGCCTCTGTTTAAGGCCGGGTAAGTGCCCCGTTCTAAAAAAATGATAATATGATATCAAAAGTTAAAAAGTGGAAATTTGTTGAAACTTGAAAGCGGTGTTCGTGATGAATCTAGCCATGTGACTTTTTATGTGTTCAGCGAAAATTATTAAGGATCTGTGGTAACTAAAATAGATGGCTATCCATGTGCCAGAGCCATGAATTGGTCGCGAAATCTTATGCATTTCACCTGTAGCCTACCCTAACTTGTTTGGAACTAAAGGCTTTGTTGTTGTTGTTGTTGTGGTAACTAAAATAGAAGTCAGAACTGCACACAAACAATTGCAACTTATAGTTTGGACCAGAGATCCAAGTGGCATGCTGCCATGAGAGTCATATAGAAAATCTTCAAATTCTCTGTTTTTCATTTGGTACTTGAGAAAAGGTAGTATTAAAAAGGAGAAGAACATCGAGAGCGAAAGTTAAATTTCAGATACTTCAAACATACAGAAGATAAGCTTACCGGATCAAGCAAAACATCATAATAGCATATCTGACCAGGCAAGACATCTTATGCATTGTGCAAAAGCTCAGCTCCAACATGTTCACCACCAACGGTTTGTTTCAAAAAGGATAAAAAGTCAAACAATCAATGAGATTAACAAATAATTCGCAAATCCTGGTGTTAACTGTTTTATTGTATGGATATTCATATACTAACTTGATAGAGACAGAGAGACAATCCGCTACACAGTCCAAGGTAAAAACAGCATTGCCACATAATTTTTGACAAAGAAGATACCCCCACCCCTCTACTTCAATCACAGAAATTACGACACAGTAGAACAACGATAACCCCAAAAACATATTGGTTCATCTTTCTCCATCCCTCAGGAGTCCGTGAAGGACCCTCTGTCTGTCACTTCTCGGGTGACCTCCATCGGCACTCTTTAACTCTGGATTGGGTTTGACAAAGCACAACGTTGCAGGACGTACACGTCCGCGAAATCATCTTGCCTCTCGCGAGTAGTTGTAAATGTGTAGGCCAGGGAGCTTGAACCTGGCTACATAAGACAACCTAAACTAGATACTGCTAACAAATATTTTTCCAGCTCTAAAGCATTACATAAAATTATCCGGCCTTGTATCCGTAGAGGATGCATCCACTGAAGCATCGACACAAAACGCCATAGAATAATATCTCTATGTTGAAGAGATCATTAAGCAGCATAATAAATAATTCAGAGGACACTACTAAAAATTGTTAGCTTACTGCCGGAGGATGTGAACAACATATTACATCAACCAATTACCGAAACCTAACTTGATTTCATTATACCCACATTGTAAAGCATGCTATTACCTGCAGACTGCAGTATAGACACTTTCTAATGGATGACAATGCAATGTGGTTTGACTTGTAGTTGTAGATAGTCTCTTGAACCGCAATGACTGAAGCTGGATCACAAAGAGACCCATCCATGTCCCCACGAACACCATATTATTTTGCTCAGCAAACCCTAGCATTCTTATCTTGTCATCCTGCTCATCATCGTCATCCTCATCTGGAATCGGGGGAGGATTCAGGTGAAGTAGTTTGTCTAGTTCAATAGTTCTTCCCAGCCGCCATGAAGCAACACCATCGCAGTCGGTCTGTCTCTCCCACAATTGTGCGGTGAATTTTGACACAGAGAGAAAACCCAGCCGACCACTGTCTGCCCTTATAAGTGTGACGTCATATTGAGACACAGGCTTGGGCTCCTGTATCACAGCTAGGCTTTGCTTCTCGAGATCAAATTCAAGGATACTTGATGAACAATGACCAGTAAGAGTCCAGCAAAGGGAGTCCCCAACCAGCACTGCGGGAATCTTAGAAATTCTGGAGCCAAATAAGCTCATAGCAATCTTGGACTCCCGGCTAGACCCAGATGGAATCGGTGTTGAGATGATGTTACCCAACACGCCGGTCTCCGACGAGTAAACGCGGGCGAGCGCTGCTTCTCCATGTCGTATGTCGTTGTTACATGTTGCTACAAAGACCACCTGAAAGTGTTGGGCGTCTCCGGCTGCGTGTAGCACCGCCACCGCCCCGTTGATCTCCGTTCGGTTTGTATCGAACGGCGCGTGAACGGCGACGCGGTGCTGGTCGCCGGTGACGGGGTCCCACACAATGAACTGGCGCTGCTTCTCATCGGAGATGAGTACGAGACCATGGCGGCAGTTGAGGAGACTGAAGCCGCGGCTGACATCACCCCACGGCAAGGAGAAACGTCTACAGGGGACACAATCGGGGGCCATGAGAGTAGGCACGAAGGAGATGTTGTGAAATTCTGTTTCGAAGAAACCGAGGAAAGGAGGGTTGCGACGGTGGTGGACGCGGAAGCGGTGGAGGAAGCCGGGGTCGGAGGCCAGGCGGCGCCAGCGTTTGCAGACGAGGGAAGCTCGGGGGAGGGAGGAGGGCTGCGGTGGGAGGCGGAGGAGGATCTCGGAGAGCAAATCGTCGTTGTCCAGCGGCGCCGCCCTCGGCGAGCGGCGGCGGCGGCAGCTGGTCGTCACGCAACTCGTCGTCCTCGTGGGTACATGCGCCCACTCGATGTTTTGGGGAGCCCAAAACTAGGCCCACGTATGATGGGTGATGAATAGAAAGATTAAAACTGGTTCTGGAAACCTAGAAAAGAAAAAAGAAAAACTGGTTCCGGAGGGCCAAAACTGATTTCGCTCGAGAGTTTGGCGATCATATAATGATGAAGGCCACTGCTAGAAGGGAAAGGACCAAGGTGATTACCTAAAGTGGGAAGATCCTTTGCAGCAGCCCGCCGCTCCGCCCGCTCCAAGATGGAACCGCCCGCATCACTAACCCGTCTGCCCTTGCGAGCCGTGGAAGTGGGCGAACGGATCAAAGGAGACCGAGCCATGGGAGAAGCCGGAACGGGGCCCGAGCGCGACATCGAGCCCAGAGGCGGCGGTAGACACCGGTCATCGACTGCTTAGAACCCGAGGAGGCCCTGCTCTTCGCCAAGAACTTGTGGACTGTAGATTTCTTCTTCCTCTTAGACTGAGATCCTACCTCATCACGGCCAGGGGAGATGGGCAGATCCTCAATTCCCGACCGGGTAGGGGAAATAGGACGGTCCGGAAGGTTGGAGCAGGCCCCAGAGATGGGGGGTGGCCGAAATCGGCTGTTTCTTGTGCAACACATCATCAGCAACTGGCATCAGAGGGGCAGCAGGAGGGACCGCCACCGGCTCGCGCGGGGCCAAGTCAACAGGTGCCTGAGATTGGAACAGCTCCCGCTCCGAATTAGCCAACCCATCCCATTCAGATTGAGTGAACCGCAAGTTAGAACCATCACTAGGGTTTTGGCCACCCAAGGAGCCGTCTCCCTCCTTATCATGCTTGTCCGAGGGGTTGGATGGGGGGGAGGAGGAGGTGGAGGGTGGAAGGCATCCGCCCCTTCCACCCGAACACGAAGCCTGACTCCATTGGGTGAAGGAAAAACACCAATAGATCCATGGACGCAGAGCGGGTCAACACACCAGATTTTGATACGAGCTGGACCAACCCTTTCCAACGACTCCGCATCTACCTCCACAGGCTTCCCAATCAGGACTCCAAACGCCATCAGGAAGGAAGAAGAACGGAGCCTAGCAGGCACATCATCCACCAACACCCACACCTGAGAGAGAGGACCAACAACTTTTCCACTACAAGTAGCCAGCTTCACAGAAACCACCAGTTGATTGAGGGGGAAGGTGAAACTAGTGCATGAGGTAATCATACGAAGGCAGTCCTTGGAGGGGAACACAACAGAGAATTCATAGTCAGATAGCTGATTAACCTGCCAACCCCAACCATCAACATCCCTGCCAATCCGGGCTAACGAGATGGCTCAGGCGGCCATTGCTAAAGCAAAAGAGGTCGTTGCCTCTTCGGCTGCAGCTTCGGTAGGTGTCCGGGCTCAGGTCGCGGGTGTGGAGGTTGGTAGTGGCCAACCCCAACCTAGCTCTTCCAGAAGGGGCCCTGCAAAAACATCTAAACCCTGTGTGGCTCCTAGCAGGTCGAGTCTCCGAATTAAAAACCTTTCTTATAAATGAAAGCCTTGTTTTGGAACATTAGAGGTTTCGGTGCTAGGGGGCGCCGTGACCAAATTAAAGACTTGATGTGTGGGAACACTATTGACTTGGTTGGGCTGGCACTAGTAGAAAAAGGGTCAAACGTGAAGCACATTAGTGCCGGTTTGAATTAGAGCCGACACTAATGTGTATATTAGTGTCGATTCGTGGCGGCGATCAATAGTACCGGTTCGTCCCACGAACCGGTACTAAAGAGGCTGTGTCAGCCTGCGGTCAGGCTATGGCCCCACCATCACCATTTAGTGCCGATTCGAACCACGAACCGGAACTAATGACGTTGTGGCAGGCTGTTTTTAGTCCCACCTCGCTCCCCTAACAAGCCTTTTACCACCTTAAATATGTTATTTCTCAAACTATCACAAGCACTTGGTCTTCATTGAACTCTATGTGTAGAATTTGTGGCCGCAATATGAGTCTTCATCGGTTTATAAATCGTTGATGACTCATATTGACAATTCAGATTGTACACACAAAGATCATTGATGATCAAAGTATTTTTTATGTTATAAGATCATATTGACAATTTAGACTGTAAAGAAATATAAGATCATGATGTAAATGCTCTTATATTTTTTGCGTTCAGTATGCACTATTCAAAGCGACGCCATCAACTTTCAACCATTTCTGCCTTCATTTGCTATTTTTCATGCATTCAATGATTTATTTTGAGAACTAAATGACCTGGAAATTGAAAAGCACTACAAATGAACTCTGAAAAATTTGAAACTTGGCATGGTATCATCATTTCATCCACATAGCATGTGCAAGAAAGTAGAGAGGCTTACGGCTAAAACTGGATGCACTTCGTTTACAAACTGAACAATCTCTTTCGAAGTATTCAGGTTTCTGACGAAATTAAACTCATCTGTTACAAAGGCATTTCATTTTTTTAAAACTTATTACAACTCCAGAATTTTTGTGCATTCAGTATGCACCATTCAAAGCGACGCCATCAACTTTCAACCATTTCTGCCTTCATTTGCTATTTTTCATGCATTCAATGATTTGTTTTGAGAACTAAATGACCTGGAAATTGAAAAGCACTACAAATTAACTCTGTAAAAGTTGAAACTTGGCATGGTATCATCATTTCACCCACATAGCATGTGCAAGAAAGTAGAGAGGCTTATGGCTAAAACTGGATGCACTTCGTTTACAAACTGGACAATCTCTTTCGAAGTATTCAGGTTTCTGACGAAATTAAACTCATCTGTTACAAAGGCATTTCATTTTTTAAACTTATTACAACTCCAGAATTTTTGTGCATTCAGTATGCATCATTCAAAGCGACGCCGTCAACTTTCAACCATTTCTGCCTTCATTTGCTATTTTTCATGCATTCAATGATTTGTTTTGAACTGAATGACACTAAATTTTGTGCACGCATAGCACCACCTTTAGTACCGGTTGGTGGCTCCAACCGGTACTAAAGGGTGACCAGTACTACACAGTTTCTTAGTAAGCTGTTTTTTAGTCCCACCTCGCCAAGAGAGAGGGACTAGAAGCGGTTTGTAAGCCCTGAGTGCAGAGACGATGAAGAAGAGGCTCAATGCTCACGTTGCTTAGTTTCAAGCCTTCAAGAAAATTAACGAAAGGCTTGAAGCAAATTAACGAAGCATTGCACCTCTTTTTTATTTTTAATAACTTATTACAACTCCGGACTTATTACACTACACGTCGGCATTTCTTTTTTTAAAACTTTGGTTATAACTCCAGACTTTGATCATCAACTTTTGCAGAAAATAAAAAATAGCAGAAAAAAAATTATATAAAAAAACTACTCAGAAATAAATAGAAGAAAATAAATATAGCAGAAAAGAAAAAACTACTCAGAAATAAATAGAAGAAAAAATAAAGCAGAAAAGAAAAAAAATGCTATTTTTCAATCATTCACAAAATAACCGTGAAATTGAAAATCACTACAAAATGAACTCTGAAAATGTTGAATTTTGACAAACTAGATAAAAAACTACTCACAAATAAATATAACAGAAAAGAAAAAACTATACAAAAAACTACGCAGAAATAAATAGAAGAAAATAAAGCAGAAAAGAAAAACAAATAAAAAATTGGGGCGCTGCCCTGTGGGCCTGCTAGGGCACGGGCGTGCAAATTACAGGCCTTAAAGGCCCAGCAGACTCACAGGGCAGCGCGTAGAGTTTAGGCCCACAAGCCTGCTATACAGAGGAGTTCGAAAAGGCAGCCGCGCCTGGGTTTATAAACCAGTGCGGCTGCCCTTCGCCCGGCGAGGTGGGACTAAACTTTGTGCAGGCAGCGCGAGGCCTTTAGTATCGGTTGGTGGCTCCAACCGGTACTAAAGACCACCCTTTAGTACCGGTTGGTGGCTCCAATCGGTACTAAAGGCTCACCCTATATATACAGCACTTACGAAATTTCAGTTACATCTCCACTTCTTTCTCGTCAACCTCTCGCTCGCCGCTCCCGTCATCGCCGCCCGTCGCCCGTCGTCGTCGTCGTCGTCGTCCCCGCCGCCGCCCCGAACGCCGCCATCCGTCGTCATCGTCGTCCGCCCCGAACGCCGCCGCGCCGCCGTCCGTACGTATCTCGCGCTCTCTCCTCGCGCGTACCCGGCCGCCGCGCCGCCGTCCGCCCCGAATGTCGCGCGCCGCCGTCCGTCCCCGCCGGCGCCCCGAACGCCGGCGCCCCCGCCCCGAACGCCGCCGTCCCCGCCCCGTACGCCGGCGCCCCCGCTCGTACGTACGAGGCGGCGGCGTACGGGCCGGCAGGCCGCACACACACACACACACATATACCACACACGCATACACACACACATACACACATACGTAATAGATTAATGTCGAACTAGAGATTAGAACTAGTTCAATAATTAATATAACTAGTTCATAGAATTTTTTTATTGAATTTTTATGAATTTTTTGTTGTAATTTTGTTCATAGAATTTTTATTATGTTCATATTTTTGTTATCGGGTATGTCGTTGTCGATATACCCCCCCCCTCCCTGATAACTTTTAGTAATTAGTACTACTTAGAAAGTGTTTAATGGACTTAGTTAGAGGGCAACTTGTTTATTTTGAGTAAGTATATACTACATTATTCTATTTATAGTAAGTGCTTAGTATTCCCTCCATTCCACAATGTAGTGCTTCCTCTATCCACGTGCTTCAACTTTGACCGTAAATTTAACTACCAAGACCGATTGCGGCGGGAGCAAAAATTATATCAATGAATTCATATTCGAAAGAAGTTTTCAATTATATATTTTTTTCTTCCGCCGCAGTTGGTCTCGTTGGTTAAATTTATTATCAAAATTGGACCTCGGGAAGCGCGGGCGCACTATATTTTGGAATGGAGGGAGTAGTTGAACTAGTTGAAGTAGTTTATTTTTAGCAAGAAAATTAATAGAACTAGTTTCTTTTTTTAGTTAAAGCAATTATTCCCGTATCGACGTGGACAATGCCTATCCCACATCCTCGTCGTCGAGTCGGCGGAGGACGGCACCTGCTTGACCAGATGGGCCATGTCCGGGACTGGGCTCCACCGGGATTGTACTGGGAGGCGCTACCTTCCGGGGGGCGTAGCTTGGTGAGGAGACAGCCCGTCGTTGACCCGATCCTTGTTTGGTGGCGGTCGCGTGGGCCAGTGATGGTGCCGAGGCTTTCGGACACCGCGAAGGTGGTACGTCACCGTGTCAGCGAGGAGGACCAGCACGTCCGTCGCTACATGGTTGCGTTGGAGGGCAGGTTCGAGAATACCTGGCAGGTTCTTCAGGGATCTCACTGGAGCTATGATCCTGTGATGGTTCCTTCCCTTTGGGTGTCCACCGCCCGCGCCGATACCCGTCGGGCGCTACGATTCTAGCTGTACTGGCGATATGTATGATATATAGTATTCGACGTGTATTAGTGATAATATTCGATTTACGGACACATGGAGATGATGTAGTTTTTCTTATAATTGAAGGCATCCTAATTTGAATAGTACTTTATTTTGCGATTTGATTTTTCTTATTGAATGCTCAAATTGGAGAGCACTATATGCAAGGCATATGCATATGATTAGTTGAATAATAATGATCTAATTTAGTCTTTGAATTATGAACGTATAGGAAATGTCATCATCGGACGATGAAAGTCTCCCGGGGGAGTGCGACTGGTGCCACGACGATCGAGGTGAGTGCGACAGGCCTCACCTGGACGATGGTCGGCGCTTCAGCATTAAGCTCGAGGAGACCTTCGAAGTTGAAACGGTACGCAACGACGACAAGTGTTTTTTTCATAATTAAGCATGACTTCAACTATTTCAACGTGCAATTTTCATCTTTTACAATTCGAGTATAGTTGATCCCATGCCATGCAAGACGCTATGTCTTGGAGAGGATGGATTTTGAAGACCATGAAAATTTTGAAACGAAGAAAATTCACCTAAGGACCCATCATGGTGTGGATTTTGAAGTAAAGTTGTATAATGCTGAGAGCGTTACCCATTTTGGTTGCAAAAATTGGGAAGCATTTTACAAATTGTATGGTTTTGATGAGGGTATGCTTGTCACCATGGATCTTGGTGATCCTGAAATCGAGCAAGACAATATGGACATTTGGGTCCTTGTTGATACTCCTCCAGTTCTACCGCTATGTGAGTTTCTCAAACATAGTTAATTATTAATAGAACTTATATTGTTCATTTCAAAATAGTTGACAGCTTATTTCCATTGACAGCTTATTTTGTAGTATCAAAGAATATGCAGAAGATGGTAGATAGAACTTACTACACCGATGGCTCTGAATTAACTTACAAGGAGAAAACTCATCTGGTTGGATTTTGTAATGATATTGAGAATTACAATATCTACAATCGAACTCCTCAACATTATGGTCAGTACGTGCCACTAGTGCACGTGTTGAACTACGGTAACTACCATGGAGATACCCTGGTAAGTTTTTTTACTATTACGACATCCGTGCATCTTTTTCATACTTCTAAAACTAGTACATCATTGCTAACTATGAAGTTATTACTATGTTTTTCAACAGCTTATCCCAGAGGATTGTGTGCCTCATTTGATGTATCAGAATGGCGGCAGCCTTCGTGTTTTGAACATATATCCAGGTCATCCTACGAATCTCAACTGTCCATACCGGATTTCTAAAAGAAGTGGAGACATGACAATCAAAGGATGGAAAAAATGTATGGATAGTCATAAGGAGCTTCTTGGAAGCAAAAGGAAGCGAGGCGCAAGAATTGGAGACAGGATGATCTTCATTCTTCATAATGGAGAGTCAGGGTCTATATTGTTTTATGCTATTTTACCTTAAGTGTGTTTAGGTCCGATCCTACCTGATACTTGATGATCATGTGCTAAGAACAATTATGTAGGGTTGGGTTCGATGACTATGAGGATGATGATCGTATGACTTATTATTAATAACGAGTAGAAGTTGTATGATGATGCTTGATTAATTAGGTAGTAGGACTTGTTATTATATATGATGATGTATGATGCGAGCATGCATGAGTTATTATATATATATCTGCGGGTGAAACGAAAAAGAATTAAAATGGAAAACATAAAATTAAATGAAAAAGAAATCATAAAACAAAAAAAAACCAAACATTTTAGTATCGGTTGGTGTTACCAATCGGTACTAAAGGGCTCCCGGCCCCCGGAGCTGGCTCGTGCCACGTGGTTGCCCTTTAGCACCGGTTCGTGCTGAACCGGTACTAAAGGGGGGGGCTTTAGTGCCCACACTTTAGTGTCGGTTCCTAAACCGGCACTAAAGGGCCTTACGAATCGGTGCTATTGCCCGGTTCTGCACTAGTGTGGTTGAAACCTTTAAAGAATCCTTCTCCCCTAACAAACTCTCTGCTATCGCGGGCATGGATAGATTTGATTGGCATGTGCTACCTGCTTCGGGCCATTCGGGAGGGATCCTGATTGGCTCAAAAAAAGATATTTTCGACTTCGCGGCCTTTGATCATGGTGTTTTTTGGGGAAGTTTGGTAGTCTGTCACAGAGCCCTTAATATTTTGTGGCAAGTCATTGTGGTCTATGGTCCGGCTGATCATTCGCTTTCCTCCTTATTCTTGGACGAGCTCTCTGCTAAGATTGAGGCGTGTAATTTACCGATAGTTATCGGTGGGGACTTCAACCTCCTTCATTCTCCTGCTGACAAAAGTAATGACAATTTCTCCTGGCCTCTGGCGAATGCCTTCAATGACTTTATTAGCACCAATGCTATCCGCGAGCTACCTAGGGTTGGGGCCCGCTTCACTTGGTCTAACCATCAGGCCAAGCCGATTAGATATGTGCTTGATAGAGTTTTTATGTGCTCTAGTTGGGATTCTCTCATTCCACGGGCCTCCCTCACCGCTAAATGTATCGTTGGCTCTGACCACACACCCCTTATTCTTGATGATGGGCTGCATCAAGATAGACCTCCTGCCAGATTCCAATTTGATGCCTCTTGGCTGCTTGTTGAAGGGTTTTATGAATTGCTGGCCTCGAAGATTTCTCACCTCCTATCCACAAACCCCCGTTCCTTTGGCCCTCTCGATGATTGGCATTCTTGCTCTTACAATTTGCGCAAATTTCTTAGAGGTTGGTCCCGTAATCACGCTGCAGAGGAGCGTCGCTCGAAAGATTTTCTCGAATCACAAATCTTGGCTCTTGATCGCTCGGCTGATTCTTCTGGGCTCTCTAAAGATGGGTGGTCTTTGTGGTACAATCTTGAGTCCACCTTGATGCAGTTGCACCAACAGGCTGAAATTTATTGGCGCCAGCGGGGCACGCTTAATTGGACTATAAAAGGGGACTCCCCCACAACTTATTTCTTTGCTATTGCTAACGGTAGGAGGAGGCGCTGTTATGATCATTAATGGTGTGCGGTCTTCGGACCAGTCTATGATCCTCTCTCATGTGGTGGAATTCTTTTCTTCGCTATTAGGGTCCAAACCTCCCTCGGGATTTTCCATCTCTCCAACCTTGTGGGACCATAGTATGAAAATTTCGGCCGATGAAAATGCTGCGTTGAGGGTGCCCCTCTCTGATAAGGAGATCTAGGATGTGATTAATTCTGCTAACCCCAATGCTGCCTCAATTTAAAACTAGACTTTGAGAAGGCTTATGATTCGGTCAGCTGGCCTTTTCTTAGGAAGGTTCTTCTGGCCAAAGGTTTTGACGGGGCGTATGTTCATCGTATTATGCAGTTGGTCTCGGGGGGCCACACTTCGGTTTCTGTGAATGGCCATATCAGTAAATTTTTTGCCAACGGTAGAGGCTTGCGTCAAGGGGATCCTGCATCTCCTGTCCTGTTTAATTTTGTGGCCGATGCCTTCTCTCGTATTCTATCTAGGGCGGCTCAACATGGTCATATCCTGCCTGTGGTATCTCATTTAATTCCTGATGGTGTCACTCACTTGCAATACGCTGATGACACCATTATAATGGTGGAATTGAACGATGCCTGCATTGCCCACCTCAAGTTCATCCTTTTAAGCTTTGAGGTCGTCTCTGCTCTGAAAATTAACTTCTCCAAAAGTGAGGTCCTGGTTACTGGTGTTGATGATGCAGAGGCCTTGAGAGTGGTTAGGCTGCTTAATTGTTCCCTCGGCTCCTTCCCTTTCAAATATCTGGGCCTTCCCATCTCTCATGTTCTGTTACATTCAAAGGATTTTGCTCCGCCTATTTCTAAGGTGGGAAACAGGGTTCTCCCCTGAGGTAGATATAATACTAATGCTGGCAAAGTTGCTCTGATTAACGCTTGCCTCTCCTCCCTCCCTATGTTTCTAATAGGCTTTTATCTCCTATCGGTTGGCATTCATGCCAGTTTTGATAAGCACAGGGGTGCGTTCTATTGGAATGCTGCTGACAACAAACAGAAATATAGGCTGGTTAAATGAAAGCTCATGTGCAGGCCTAAAAACCTCGGGGGGTTAGGGATTATTAACACGATGGTCATGAACAAATGTCTTTTAATCAAATGGTGGTGGAAAATCATGACCAGTGGGACCGGTTCCTTATGGTATTCTATTCTTAAAGCTAAATATTTCCCACACTCTAGACCAATGTTTGCTGTGGCCCAGCGTGGATCCCAATTCTGGAAAGACATTATTAAAGTTAGACCTTTGTTCCTGGAACATGTTAAGTTCATTGTTGGTAACGGTACCTCGGTTCGTTTTTGGCGCGATTGGTGGTGTGGTCATACTCCTCTGGTTGTTAGCTTTTCGTTTCTTTTTTCTTATTGCCCTAAACCGGATGTCTCCATCGCGGAGGTGGCGGCTAATAATTGGGATCAGGCTTTTCGTCGCTCCCCGTCTCCTGAAGAGTTGGAAGACTGGCAAAGACTCTCTGCCTTCTTCCCCTTGCTCTCGGAGATGCCGGATGCGGTGGTCTGGCCTCATTCTCCCTCTGGCCGGTTTTCAGTTAAATCTATGTACTCTAGGCTCATCGGAGGTGCCCCTTCGAATAGGTTTTCTTGCATTTGGCGGTCCAGAGTTCCTCCTAAGGTTAAATCTTCCTCTGGCAGGCCTTCAGAGGTTGTCTCCCTGCGGCCGACCAAATTCGTAAGCGGAACGGGCCGGGCTCGGAGTTCTGTGCTCTATGCGGTGCCGTGGAAGATACGAATCATATCTTTTTCCATTGTGTGTTGGCTAAGCTGGTCTAGAGCTATGTCCGTTCCTGGCTCCAGGTTACCTGGAATCCCTCCTCCTTTCCTGAGGTGAGAAACCTTGCCAGCTCGCTGGTTGGGGTGACTAAGAGGGTTTTCTGGGTTGGCCTGGGTGCAATTTGTTGGTCATTGTGGACGATTAGGAACAAATTTACGATTGAGCACGTCTTCCCTTCTAAGGCTGCTGACGCTCTTTTAAAATCTTGTATCTTCTTGCAGCATCGGAGATCATTGACTAAGGAGGACAACCAGGGAGCGCTGGACCTGCTCATCTCTAAAATTCGGGCCTCGACATCTTCTATTGCTGGGCAGGATCCTGGAGTCTAACCTTTCATGTCAATGTGTCTTCGTCTTCGCTGTTGGCGGTGTCTATCTCTCTTCCGACCTGTGTGCCGTGTCTGGCAGGATGCCATGCACCCCTCATACTTCCGACCTGTGTGCCGTGTCTGGCAAGGAGTGTCTATAGGGTTTTCCATCTGCTCGGCTTTCTTTCTAAACATTGAGCACAGGTCTAACAGGCTAGGCCTAATACTACAAATACTATAGTGGCAAAAATATTCGCAGTATAATCGTATAAGCCGCAAGAAGGGCTAGATAAACTGACCATTGACGCAACCTTGTACGTGAACGGACTGAACTGCACTAGAGGGCGGTCCTTTATTATCAAACGGAGGCGTTATTGTGGCGAAAGAATGAGAAATTGGACCACGTGTCCGATGCCACGACAGAGGAGTGTGTGCACTAAGAAACATCCTCCTGCTGGCAAATTAAGCAGGTGTGGAGAGAATGACCATGGAGTCCTATTCCATGGGCCTGGTCGAGGCAATGCTCTAGGGGTGATTCTCAACCACTCCATTTCTCTTTGATTGTACTCCTTCCGTTCGGAATTACTTGTAGCAGAAATGGATGTATCTAGACATATACATCCATTTCTGCGACAAGTAATTCCGAACGGAAAGAGTAGATCTTAGGAAGACAACTTTCGCCCACTGTCAAACAAGGCAATGGAAGGGCAAAAATGGCATGCTCGGATTCACCGGGCTTGTGGTTGGACTCTATTGCAGTGGTTATCTGTAGATGTATTTTTGGTTTAAGCAAAATAAACTTTCTAAGCTTGAAAAAAAATTGTGCCACAAGAATTGTAAAAGGAAATGTATTTCGGTGTTGCAAAAGGAAAAAAAATATAAAGAGCTATAGACGCATCCATAGCTCCGCAACCTACCAGGTAGGATTGCGTTGTCGATGAGCACGACAGGTGACGCCCATAGGCAAATGAGGAAAGTAGGTATGGATTGCCAATTTGGGCAGGGCCGGTTGCCAACAAATAGCTCTCCATCCCGGCTGGTGATCTCACCAATCCATTCCCCGGCCACTCAAGTGCGACGGTGTTAGAGGGAGAAAACGAGTGGCGAATGGTGGGCGGAGTACTACGGAAAAGCCGCCTGTCTCGCGAGCCGGCGACCATGGTGGACTTGACACTTACGCTCTGGTGGCCTGACCAGACAGAATCCAACGAAATTACAGCCTGCGATGAGATCGATACAGATTTCATCAGCAGGCTCCCAGATGCCATCCTCATCGCCATCATCTCCCTCCTCCCCATCAAGGACGGCGGCCGCACGCCGGACCTCTCCCCCCGATGGCACCACCTCTGGTGCTCCACACACCTCAATCTCGAGGTCCGCAACCCACCCCACGCCTACCCCGTCTCCTCCACCGCCGTCACCCCCGCCGCCATCTCCAAGATAATTTCCCAACACCTTGTCCCCGCCCGTCGATTCTCTTTCTAGTGCCGCTTGGAAGGCGACCTATACACCCGGTTGGAGAGCTGGTTCCACTCCAAAGCCCTTGCCAAACTCGTTAACTGCTAACAAAACATAAATAGTAGTATCTAATCAGGACATGCTCTTCAAGTATTGTGCCATGACAGAATTCGGCGCGGTTTTCACCGATGCCCGCACCTTCCCGAACCCACAGCTGGGTTTCGACCCGAAAACCCCGAAGGGCTGCGGATCTCCCACATCAAAGCACAATTGACACCGGAGAAAGCTTCGGCCGCCGCACGCCTCCACGTTATCATCAGAGCGACGCCCCACCACCGGGAGGAGCATCCTCTGTGGGGAGATCTCGCGCCACTGTGCATCGCCCCTCCAGGCAGCCACGGGACACGAGATCCCCGTTGTTACTTTTCACCGACTTTGCACGAGCTTTCTCGGCGGCCACCTCTAGGGACAGCGAGAGTAGAGGGGAGGGAGTAGAGGTCGGCGGGGGGGGGGGGGGCTATAGTAGGCGACGCGAGCACGAGTCATCCGTTGTTCAAATCTTAAAATTGGGACGCACGCAACCTTTTTATTATGAGTACCACCTATGCACCACTTGTCAATTCTAAGAATTGACGAGAATGATTAGGCTGCACAACCGCATGCCTAATCACTGAGCTAAGGCTCTCTTTGCATTCTATAAAAATTAATGCACAGGTTTTGTAGCTACTCCTAGCTATAGCTCTTGTTTTATCCCGTAAATTGTAGACCTGCTCTCTAGATCATTTTTACGAAAACCTTTCAGGGATATGCGCCCCCCACCCCCCCACCCCCCCTTTTTTTTTTCTTTGCATCTGCCCACAATTTGTATATGAGGGAAAGGTGTTGAATGACTAGCAAAGGATGGAAAGTATGCCCTTCCGTCTATAAGATGGTGATGCTATATAAATTGTTTGGTCTTGCCGGGTGTAGTTGTTGAAAATATTAACCTGAAATCAATTTCACATGATATTTTTGTAGGTAAAGTTCCTCACAATTGATGGCAATGTGTATGATTTAGTTACACAACTCTTGCGAGATGAGCAGGTCACACATCTTCTAAAAGGATCAAAAAACTATTTTATGAGCAAACAGGTCCACTGGGTGTCCTACCAACTAGGCCTTTTTTTAAAGGACCCTGCCAATATTTCTAGAGGTGTTGTTCGAGAACCGTTGCGTCCGGATAACCTTGTGGTCACTCTCTCCCTGCCCCCACTGCCCACCCGTGTTGCCGAGGTGCCTCCATGGATGGGGCCGCCATGATCCAAGCATCCGTCCATACTCTTTATTATGTTTCGATTGGAATATAGTCTTCCTAAAAATGCATCCGTCCAAACCCGACTAATGCTGACGAAACTGAGGCACATGCATGCATTTCTCATCGGCTTAGAAATAATGCATCATTTTAACATGGGGCAGGTTATTACCGAGTCTGACTGTGCTGACGCTGTTGAGGCTCTAAATGTCACGAACATCAACGAGGCGAAACGGCTCTATGAGGAAGCCAAACGAGCTAGAATGGAGTTTGACTCCTGTAGCATGAATGGCGATCTATACCTCCGAATATCCGCCATGTAATTCAAAACGATTGTAAAACTGTCCTTGATGATATATAAAAGCTCCTTTTGTTTCCTCAATCTTTTTAGAAAAAATCGATCTATACTTCTTTCTTGCGATGAAAATCGATCTGTACTTAATCATTTATTCTTTTCATTTTCTTTCGTTTTTACTCTATCTTTCTTAATTAAGGAAGGAAGGAAATTCTAAATTTATTGGTGATGAATTGATGCCCCGCGGAAAGAATTTGTTTAGTTGATATAGTAATTGTGTGTATCAAATAATCAATATAAACCCTGATAAAATCAATATAAATTTGTGAGAAATTTGATAAAGTGTACGGCGCGTCCGGGCCTGACCAAATTTCTCCAAATGCACAGCTACCGAGAGCCTAAATTTCCCCAAAACGCCCAAACCCTACATGGCCTAGTCCCCAAATCTCCGAGATCCTCTCCATCGCGTGGGTGGCAGGCTGGCATTCAACCCTGCTCTCCATACAGACGTACGTCTCGGTGTCTCCCCACCCCACCGCCCAGCCACGTCGAGCGAGCGTGCCGGTGACAAAGCGAAGTTGCGAGTGGTAACGGGCCGCGAAGGAGCGCCCGTCCATGAAGGAGGAGGTTGCGGGAGCACGGAGTAAATCTAGTGGAATCACGCGAAAGCGGGCACAGAGTGGTGACAGTGACGTGACCACCGCCGATCTCATTAGCCGCCTCCCGGACGCTATCCTCGGCACTATCATCTCTTTACTCCCCACCAAGGACAGCGGCCGCACACCGGCCCTCTCCCGCCGATGGCGCCATCTCTGGCGCTCCGCGCCTCTCAACCTCGAGGTCATCACCTCCCTTCCGGTCTTCCTTTGCCACGCGGCCACGCCCTCCACGGTGTCCAAGATAATCTCCCAACACCCTGGCCCCGCCCACAAAATTCTCCTTCCTCTTCCTCCAGTCCGGCGATCTCTAAGCTAAGGCGGAGAGCTGGTTCTACTCCCAAGCCCTCGCCAACCTCGAGGAGCTTGATATCGGCTACGAGTACCTCTCTGGACGTAAGACCAGCTACCCACTGCCGCAATCTGCTCCTCATCATCCACCCTCCAATCATCTAGAAGGCACACACCTTCCAATGGTAACAAGCATCAATGTCACTCGGATGAACTTCTAAAAGGTCTCCATTCAAACACTCTCAATGCCTCATAACATCTCTCTCTCACACACACACACACACGCGCGCGCGACTAACCCACTCAAGGTGTTTGAGGGATCTATTTAAAGAGAAAGCACACAACACTGTTACTCAGGAAAAAGGTAACTAACCCAAAAGTGTCGAATAAAAATCCTCGATACTATCAGATTTATTGAATGGAAGGGAAATACATGTTCTTGAAAGCACACAACGCTCGGAGGTACATGTTGTCTAGCAAGCCTAAAAAACATATACCTAGAGGTACCAAACCAAAAAGGTAGCTCATTTCTACGGAAGATAGAACATGCTCCAAAGTAGTGGAGGAAATGACTCTTGGAAATATCGGGGTCGATAGGGAATTTCTTAAAAGGAATCGGTGTAGAAATGACAATGTCTAAACTCTAAGGTACCAGGTGGACTTTCTCCCGAGTACCGGATTATACTAAGATTCATGACCGAATCAAGGTGCTCCGAAGTGCCATAGAAAATGTTACGCTCGAAGGAACCGAAGCTAGTAGAGATGGTCTCAAAGGAAACACAACTCGGTGGTACCAAAGAAAAATTCTCGAATAAACAAAGAATAGAGTTCACTTAGAAGGATGGGTCATTCCTCATAGGTTGGTAGTACTAGGTAAATACTCGTAAGTACCATGAAAATGAAAGACCGAGGAACGAGTGAAAATAGCTGAAAACTTGGGAATTTTGGTTTGGGATCTTGATTTGGAGTGCAACCCTAGTTAACTTGCTTATGCCCATCTTCCGGAGTACTTATTCCCATTATGAATCTTGGATTCATCAAACCATGTAAATTACACACTATGAGCTTGGATGAGCTATCCACTTGTTAGTACAAAAAGGTAAGGGTTGCCAATGATGTTTCACTCACCAATGAGGATTATTTCCCCGAAAGAATCTTGATTAAAACTTTAGTCCTCTTAATTTCTTTGTTATTAGTGACCAAAATCCAACAAAGGTATAAGATGCACTTTCAGTTGGCAAACCACCTAGTGGCCAATAAGGTTTATTCTATTATTGACACCTTGGTGAATATTTTGAAACTTATAGTTAGAAGACATATCGTACATAATTGTTGAATTCATAAAATCTCATTACATTTCAGGAGAGAAGTATTTGTCCCGAGATTGGTGCTATAAAGAGGTGATTCACCATGATGAAAAACATGTCAGAGAATCATCAATCATCTTTAATAACCTTAGACAGTACATGGTAAACTCTGCTAAAATGCATCCGTTCAGACACTTTATTATGTTTCTATTGGAGTATAGTCTCCCCAACTCTTTTTGTGTAATTAAAAGGATAGCGAGTATTTCATTTCAAGCTGAGGAAACTTATGGATATTATACCAAATCTGACCAATGCTGAAGACGCTGAGGCCCATGCACTTCTCATCGGCTTAGGAACAATGCATCATTTTAACAGGGGGCAGGTTATTACCGAGTCTGACTGTGCTGACCTTGTTGAGGCTCTAAATTTCACGGACATCAGCAAGTCGAAGCGGTGATCATCTATGAAGAAGCAAAACGAGCGAGAATGAAATTTGATTCCTATAGTATGAATGGCGGCATCTGTACCTCCGAATATCTGCCATGTAATTGAAAACGTTTGTAAACTCACGTAAAAAAATGATTGTAAAACTGTCCTTGATTGATAAAAAGCTCCTTTGTTCCTCGATTTTTGTAGATAAATTGATCTATACATAATCTTATCTTTTTTTTTCATTTTCTTTCGTTTCACTCTTTTTTAAGGAAGCAGATTCTGAATTTATTGGTGATGAATTGACGCCCAACGAAAAAAATTGATAGTTGTGTCATGAAGTTGTGAGATTTTTTTTGATAAATTGACAGTTGATAGTTGTGTGCATCAAATAATTAATATAAACTAGGACAATGCCCGTGCGTTGCCACGGAAAAAAATTATTTTCATATCCTTAGCTCAAAGCAATCATATAATAAAGTGATATTATGAAGATTTTTCGTAACTAAAATGTTCATTGAGCTTAATCCACTTTTTGTTAAAGCATCATACATGCAGCCATGCTTCCCTACGGAGCCGACATTCCTTATAATATCATTGCCATTCCCAAAAAAGAATGACACTGCAGGCCAAGTAATTTTTTCTAATTTCATTTGCAAATGCAGACCAGGTAATTTAACTGATGTTCCATTGAAAGATTAAAATATGCATGACAACAATCTTATGGACTACATCATTGAAACAGTGAGATTGTGCATGGGTCTTTGCTTCATACTCCATCCTTTCCTAAATATAAGTCTTTTAAAACATTTCAAATGGACTACAACATACAGATGTATGTAGAGATATTTTATAGTGTAGATTCACTCGTTTTATTCTGTATGTAGTCACTTGTCGGAATCTCTAGAAAAACTTATATTTTGGAACAGAGGGAGTACATTGCAATGTTGTTCGAGAGAGTGTGATAACTAATGACACAAATGGTTTATTTAAATATCACAAGGACATGGGATAATATAAACATACACATACCATTTTTCTCAAACACACCAAAGTGTTCTCTTTTGTATTAGTAGAAAAGCAGGTAGATGGAGTGAGTCCCGCTGCCTAAAAGTCTTTTTTGTGCAGCCAGGCCGGCTTTCTCAAACATACCCTAGTATGTCTGCCCGTGCGTTGCAATGGACGAAAGGAAAACAAAACCGACTTCACGTGCCATTACGCCCCACTTATATCTAACTCCGATAAACGTTGAGATAAGATTACCCTCGTCTATGTAAGGTGCACATGCACATGTGTTGCGGGTTGCTTTATTATCATATATATATATATATATATATATATATATATATATATATATATATATATATATATATAGCGGCACCCCAACGTCCTTTATTAGCACATATTTAAGCTCTACACTACCATCAAATGGAAGAATAGTGATGTGTGAAATAGTCTTTAAGGAGAAAAATACAGTGTAATTCGTTTAAAGATTTTTTATAGAATTGTAGAAGATTTGAATCCTAATGATTTTTATTATGTAGGATTTTTGTTTTTTTATTGAAGGTTGTTTGATTTGTAAGATTTTATATCAGCGTTGGTTGGTTCACCACTGGCGGAGCCTCGTGGAGGCCAAGGGGGGTCGTGAACCCCCCTTCCAAAACTGCATTGTCTTACTATACAATTAATAATTATATATGTTAGCTTTAGAGCATTAGATTGATCACGGGAAGGATATACACACACTCCGTACTTAGAAAGTTAGCTGGTTACTACAAGCAGATTGATTGGCTGTATGTACAAAGACTACAAGCAGCTTGATTGGTTGTTGTATATGAACAGCTCCCTGCTTTGCTGCTGCAATGCTTGCTTGCTGCATCATGTATTCAAATCTTGAAAAAATAGATGGATTCGCTGGCTGCTTTGCTTCATCTGCTGGCATTAGATCGATTCGCCGTCTGCTTGCCGATGCACATGCATGTAATGGCTCGTGTTGTTGCGCGCAACTGCCAATATGTCGAGTCGATGACTGCCGATGGGCTGAACTGCCAGAGGATGGAAGAAGCAAAATACAGTATATTGGATCACTATGTAATCTCGGGTGATTCGTATATGTGTCCATGCATATTTTTCTTTCACTATTTTTTCCGCCACTGGCCGACACGTACACCATCCACCTCCACACCTCCGCCTCGAAACTTACCATTCGTCTCCACCTCCACCGCTCTCTCTGCTGGCAAAAGCAAAAAAACAAACTCCACCGCTTCTCTCTTCCATTCTCTCGCTCCATCTATATCTCGTCATCCCTATCTGATCTCTTTCTTCACTGATATAGCACAGGGCCGAGCGCCGACGACACGGGCAGATTCCCCCGAGCGCGCCGCCACCAAGCCACCAAGCACCCCATCTCTAGGCCTCCCCTCGGCGCCGCTTGGTGGCAGATCCGTGGCAGTGGCGGTGGGGCCTCTCCTCGTTTCCCGGCCGGCCCATTGCGCGCGACCCCCCTCGCACCTGTCAGCCCAGCGCTCCGGCGGCACGTCTCTCGGTGGCGGAGTGCCCCCTGGTGGCAGATCTGGGGCGGCTGTTCCGCTTGCCTCCTATGACTTCCCGCGGCGCTTTGCCCCTACTCCCCCTCCGCCGCCACCAACGGTTGCCCGGTGCGACGCGCCCACAATCTGCAGCATCTGGCTCCACCCATCCTTCATCCTCCTCGACCTCTGCCCCGACCTCCCAGTTACAGCGGCTCAGCCCGGCCATGCCCGCCTCTTTTTTGGCTGGTTGGGATGTTTGGCTTAGCCCAGCCATGCCCGCCTCTTCTTTGACTGGTTGTGATGTTGGGTTCGGCCCGGCCATGCTCGCCTCTTTTTCAGCTGGCTGTGATTTTGTTGTGGCCCCAATCGAGTTCTAATCCGTTATTAGAGTATCATGTTTCCCCTTCGCCCCATGCTTTCTCCACTACGAGATGGCGCCGCGCCCAGGTCGGCCAGCCAACCTCTGCTGGCCAACTTCCCCTCCGTCCTCTGCTCTCTACGCCACGGGATGGCGCCGTTGGCCGCCGCCGCAGCCGCCATGACTCCCCGTAGGCCCCTGCTGCCCTCGCCTTGAGCTGCCAGTTCCCTGCTTCCTCTCCTTTGGCAGGCCACGCATCCGCTGCCGTTGCCCGTTGGTCGCCCGGCAGCGAACTCCACCTTATCGTGCTACTGGATAAGATAAACAAAGAAGCGCGGACGGAATTCTTACAAGATACAGGGGTTAATTTGCAAAAACGAAACGTTTTCTCAGAACCACTTACACAGGGACTGCGGGCTCAATATACGTTTTCTCAGATCTAATGAGAGAGGGAGGGTACGGCCATGGTGGGGGGTAGAAGAGGTCGTCGCACCTTGTGCTGTTGGCCATGGAGGGGGAGGGCGGGGGAGAAGGATCACCCCGATCCAAGCCCGCAACCGCACGCCTCGGGAGAGCCAAGGCTCGATCCGGAGGAACCAGCCCGCACCGAGCCCCGCCGCCTCAACAGGAGCTCGTCTCCCAGCCCGCCCGCCGATCACCGGAGCCACCACCGCCGGCGACTGCCTCCCTCACCTTGTGCCCCCTTCTCCTTCTCCTTTCTTCCTATCTTTCCTCTCTCCCTCACGCCATGTCTCTCTTTCTCCTGTCGCCGCTGGAGCAAGATGCTACACCCGCCGCCACATCGGCGTGGCACCGGATCGAGGTCGCGCGTCGTGGGGCGCCCCCTGGCGGCTGGGATCGGGAAGAGAGGGAGAGAGAGGAGAGCCCGTGTGTGTTTTTGTTTTTTTTCTGACTTTGAAAAGGATCGCGGGCTGAATTCTTACGGCATTTTTGTAAAAACGAATCATTTTTTCAGGTCCACTTAAACAAGGACTGCGGGTTGATTTCTCACAAACGTGGGGACTTTTTTGCAAAACGGCCGATGACGGACTACCAGGAACAGTCGCTGGTTTATTATTAGGAAGAGATTTGTGAGAAATTTGATAAACTGTACGGTGCGTCCGCGCCTGATCAAATATTTCTTCAAATTCAAAGCTTTTTATTAGAACCAAATTCAAAGCTACCCAGGTCAGTTTTACAATCGTTTTCAAATCCGGGCCCCCCAAAACGCCCAAACCCTACCTGACCGGGCCCCCCAAACCCTGAATCTCGCGGTCGCGGCGGGCGGCAGGCAACCCTGCTCTCGATCCCGGCGTATCCCCTCCCAGACGCCCAGACGCGTCGAGCGAGCGTGCTGGTGACGAAGCGAAGCTGCGAGCGGTAACGGGCCGCGAGGAGCGTCCGGCGAAGTATTGCGGCCGAATCTTCCGTCGCTAGCCGCCGGCCATGAAGAAGAAGAAGGAGGCTGCGGGGGCCCGGAGTGAATCCAGTGGAATCACGCGGAAGCGGGCACGGAGGAGCCACCAGGACGAGACCACCGCCGATCTCATCAGCCGCCAGCCGGACGCCATCCTCTGTACTATCATCTCTTTACTCCCCACCAAGGACGGCGGCCGCACGCCGGCCCTCTCCCGCCGATGGCGCCACCTCTGGCGCTCCGCGCCTCTCAACCTCGAGGTCATCACCTCCCTCCCGGTCTTCCTTCGCCACGCCGTCCCGCCCTCCGCCGTCTCCAAGATAATCTCCCAACACCCTGGCCCCGCCCGCCGATTCTCCTTCCTCTTCCTCCGGGCCGGCGACCTCTACGCTCAGGCGGAGAGCTGGTTTGAATCCCGAGCCCTCGCCAATCTCGAGGAGCTTGATATCGGCTACGAGTACCTCTCTGCACGTAAGACCAGCTACCCGCTGCCGCAATCCGCGCTCCGCTCCTCCTCATCCACCCTCCTCGTTGCCAAGATCAGCTATTGTGATTTCCCTAAGATGATCGCACCGTCCATGAATTTCCCCCTCCTCAAGGAGCTCTCCTTGAGGTACGTTTCCATCAGGGGGGATGTGTTCCATGGCTTGCTCTCAGGCTGCCATGCCTTGGTGAGCCTATACATGCTCCAAGTTCATGCTGTTGGTTGCCTCCGTGTTAGCTCACCAACTATTAGGAGCATTGGCTTCCGTGATAACTCTGGTGAAAAAGCAGAGCTGGTCATTGAGGATGCTCCTCGCCTTGAAAGGTTATTGTTACCGTATTGGCATCGGGATGATTGTGTGATTATCCAGGTTATTAGCGCACCTAAACTAGAGATATTGGGGCCTTTCTCACCGGTCTTCTACAAATTCTGGGTCTTCCAGGTAGAAGTAACAGCCATCATTCAGCATTCTTACATATAGATAATTATTTTTGATATTGGTTGCCTTATTCAGGGAATGGACCCAGTCAGCTCGGCAAACTCGATACGCACTGTGAAGGTTTTGGCCCTCGGGTGTTCTAATCATCAATTGAATGCAGTTCTTGACGTCCTCAGGTGGTTCCCCTGTTTGGAAAAGCTCTATGTCACTGTGAGTATTTTTCTTTGCTCGCTTTAACTCTATTCTTTGATTGACATACTACCTATATAGTCTAGTTAGCAATGCTTTAACGTATGTATATTGTTTCCTGTTGTGCAGTCACGCGCACATGATAGTATGCTTGAGCAAAATGAGGATCAGTATGACCCATCATATCCAGTGGAGTGCCTTGAGACCCACCTAAAGGAAGTTGTGTTAAAGTTATTCATAGGCTATGAGCAACAAGTTAACTTTGCAAGGTTCTTTGTTTTGAATGCAAAAGTGCTAAACAAAATTGAATTTCAAGGATGTGAGGACTACAGCAATGAATTGGTGGCTCGTCAACACAGGCTGCTCCAATTCGAAAACAGAGCTTCTCGAGATGCTCGATTTGAATTCAGGAATATTTATTTTTGTATTGATGAACATGTCGAGAAGCATGTCCATGATTTGTCACTGGCCGACCCCTTCTCAGACAGCCATAGATAGGGTTGATGCCCGAAGATTACACCGCCTTCTGCATAAGCCTGTTCAATTTCTAGTCTGAAGTTCCTCTTGAGTTCCGGTACTTAAGAAGTTACCCTGTTAAAAGTGCAAGAGATTCTTCTGGATTCAAATAACAACAGTACACTGTAGAGAAATTCCAAAGGGGAGGGATGCAACATAATTATTGCCGATAACTGGTTCAGCTGTATACAGAAACGTCTGAAGTTATTTACTTATCTGATTTGAGTTATTTTTTCATGTGTTTTCTGCTCAGCTTTGCTGTAACTGGCTCCCCCTCCCTTCTTAATAAAGTTCGGCCTCCGGCCCTTTGAAAGAAACTTTGGGAAGCTAGTAAGTAGGACAAGGGATACTTTGTAGTTGGATCCGATGGGCTTTTGCAATGGTATAAACATATCAAATTCATATCCATTAGGTGTGGCTCTGTCACTCTATCATCTTCTCCTCCGCTCTCTTGCGTCCGATCTGCTGCTCCTCGTGGAAACAGGCCAAAGGTAAACGACGACGCATGTTGATTGTTTTCTTTTTAGCCTGGATCCCCTGTGTTTTCTCTCCTTGGTTGGCCATGAAGATATGACTAGACGGCTTCCCTCATCTTTTGTTAAACCCCCCGTGTACTTGTGTTATTTCTCAAGTGTATCTTGTCACATATGGCCAAACTGGCGCCGCGAATTGCGTCTCTGCAAGCCAAGGTTGATGTTAGTTTCTTTTTTCTTAGTTCATCTTTTGTTAGAGGTAATTTGTTTCACCTAATCAGCAGGAAGAAAATTGCCCTGCCAATGACAACCCCCGCATCTCAATCGTCAAACGGCCACGATTTAACTCTGCTTCTGTTACAAGCTAGTCTCGTTACAGCTTGCAGGATCATAAACTTGCTTCAGATGATTTGTGTTTTTTTAGGAAATGTCATCATGGCTGACTTTATTAATTGCAAAACATGGATACATCATCTACGAGCTTATTCACCAGTCAATCTGAAGGCTTGTCTATCCAGCTACTAGAAAATTTATTACAACTAGTAGAATGCCCGTGCGTTGCCACGGGCTTCTGAAATCGTCAAAGATAGAGACACTATAACACGGTCCCAATTACATAATAATTTAAGTCCACTTAACTTTGTAATGTAAAGTGATAACAAAATAGCACATTAACAATGTATACATATAAGGGATGATCCAACTAAAAATCTATTAAAAATTACTGAGATATACTTGATGCACTTAACAAATTTGATGCTTCTATGTCTTTTTCCCCGTCTTCTTTCATCTGGCAGAAACAAACGTGCTAATAATATGTACTTCTTCACCCGCCCTATCTCATAGATGATCATGAGCCAGCTGTAATTCCACAATGACCATAATATATATGTTTTATGATATTATATATTGTTTATATTATTAATTACAAAGTTTATGCAATTGGTCTTACACCATCCTGTAAGAACATACCATCCTTCATAAAGCATTCCAAACCGTCGTTTGATAACAAGGCATCTTCAATGTCCACGAACTTGGTTTTCTTGTGGCAGACTTGATTGATTCGATGATTGTAATATCTCTAGGGATACAAACATAGTCTATCGTCATGATACAAAAATGAGCCAAATTTGTATTAAAATGAAACAAATTGGTTGAATACAAAAGGCAATATGATGAAAGAAAGATCGATAATAACATTGAAAAGAATACCTTGTGCGATAACATTTAAATTGGCATACTTTTTTGGTTTTTTATGAGATATCACCGCCTCCACATCATTATGTTGTGAAAAACTCGGTGAATTTTCGGCCCTTTTTAGCGTCGCCCTACGTCGCCCTACTCCAACATAAACCAAGTATACTTTGTTTCTTCACTCAAAATTGTGTTTTTTGTGTGATATTCTGAATATATGGAATAAGTATAAAAAATATTTATTTGGATGATCCATGTTGAATTAATATATCTATATCCTTTTTTACTTTAATATCTACTATCTTTTTTTGTACATCATTTTTTTAGGCATTTGTTTTCTTACAACAAAGGTTGCTGATCCAAGGCCCCAAGAAGCCCAAGCCCACTCGCATCATGGGCCAACCAGCACCCACCAACTCCTTCTCCTCACTCTCTCCACTCCCTTTCCACTCACGCACACAATCCAGATCACGGCGGAGTCACCCACACTCCCTCCGCTCTCGCCCCCACAGCCGCACAACCGGCGGCCTCGTCTCCCACCGCCGCCGCCGCCTCTCCCTCGCACGCCTCGCAGGCACCTCTCCCTCACCCGCATCACCGGCGCCTCTCCCTCTCGGGCCGTTGTTGCCTCTCCGTTGGCCCCGTCGTCGTCGCCCCTGATGTGCCGCGGCGCCGTGACCCGGCCTCCCAGGCACGACCAGGGTGACAACAGCTCCCCGACGCCGCCGCCCTCCGCAAGGAGCGACGACAGCTCGAAGCTCTGCGGCACGGCGTGCGCTGAGCGACGCGCCGCGGGGGCACCGCCGCCTCAGCCACCGGCGTGGCCGACCACCCGTCCACGTCCCCATCGCTGCCGCCGGCCGGCCACACGACCTCACGCTCGTCCAGCTCGAAGCATGCGCCGTCGTGGCCCGCCTCCGGCTGCTTCAGCAGGCCAAGAAACCGAAACGCCCCCCGCGCCCGGCGACCTCGGCATCTCCATCGACCGTCTCAGCAAGCGCTACCTCGCCCAGCTCCCGCATTGCTGATGGTAAGCCCCTCCTTTGCTCTCTTGGCCTGCTTGCTTGCTTGCGAGCCCCTCCTCTGAATTTGTTGGTTGGTTGTTTTCTTTCTTCAGCAAGCCAAGAAACAGGGAGTGCCGGCAGTAGTACTCTGAATCCATCAATGCAACTGAATTCAAACATGTGAATCAAGTTGTGGCAGGTATCTCTGCATGCTTAATTCACTCAATTTTTTATGCAGTAGGAGTAGTTGCTAGAAATTTACCGAATTTTGTTTCCAGTAGATGCACTGAATTTCAAAGAAAGAGTACTCTAGGAGTACATGGAGTTGATGCACTGAATTTTGTTTGCAGTAGATGCACAGAAATTTACTGAATTTTGTTTGCAGTAGGAGTGGTTGCAGTTCTGAACTGCTAGGTGTACTTGTGGAAGCACTTCGCTGGTGCGCCGTATCGGATTGATTTGCAACTAAATTCTAGCCACTCTGAATTCTGAGTCTGAATACACATCAAGGAGTATTTTTAAAAAGTACAGCAAGGAGTAGCATCTACATGTTTAAAAAGCAATTCAGCTCGATTTCTGTGTGTATCCTTATGCCCAATCCCGCTCTAATTCAGCCTACTCCCATCTCTAGATAAATAACAGTAGAATAATCTGTGAGTACTGTTATTTCACAATACACTGCCGATTTTCAGCACCAAACCAGGAAAATTATGTCAAACGATTATGGCCTGAATTGTGATAGTACTGAAAGCATGCAAACATGCCTAAAGGTTAAGTGTTTCACTACTGCACTGGGATTAAAGATTCAGTTGTTTTCTAGTCTAGTGACATTGTCATTGTAGTTTCAGTAGAAATGACCTTCTTCCTAATTAGTAACAGAGATGAAAGTTTATATAGTTGTGATATTTTTGGTGTAATATTATTGTTTGCATGCTTATATTTTTTTGTTTTCTGCATGTTCAGAACTGCATGCTTTGGGGCCGCATCATAAAAACTTATCTAATGTAGAACACTCCAGTGGAGTCTAGTTTTACAACAACGGAGTGACCCGGGCAGTGTGCAAAATTTGTGCAGAAAAACAAAGTCGAGTTTACATGTAGTAGATGATTGATTACAAAACAACAAAAGAATAATATACATAAGCAATCCAGCAAAAGGGGAAATAATGTCACATGCAACAAAAATTGGCAACTTGCAAAGTCACAAATCCGAGGCAATATTATTAATGTTTGACTTGTTGTATAAACATAATAAGGTTTAATTGCTAACATCGAAAGATAAGATATTTGTACAAGAACACTGAAGAGCACCAACTTATCTGTAGCATAAGAGTAAATCCTCTGTCATATTTAAGAGTGGACTTCAGCCTGTAAGGACTTCCTTATAGACGATGTTCTTCATCGAGGTTTGTAAGCACAAGGTAGGTCTTTTTCGCTTCTTTGATTTACTGCTTTGCTTCTTGCCATTCTCCTTGTCCTTCTCCTTCTCAATGAGGATCTTTATATTTCTCTTCGCGGTGGCTCGAGACAATGCGACATAGAGTTGACCATGAGAAAACACCGGATTAGGTAGGTACACGCCAACAATCGGAATCGTCTATCCTTGAGCCTTGTTAATCGTCATAGCAAAGCTAAGCCTTACAGGAAATTGCTTCCTCTTGAACTTGAATGGAAACATGTCGTTGTCAGACGGGCATAGGGGTATTCGAGGAAGGAATACCCTCCTACCTGCGTGTTGTCCTATCACGATTTTTGCGTCGATGGCGTTCCTCTCGATACCTCGCACCACAAGCCTCGTCCCGTTACACAGACCATTAGCCGGATCAATGTTCCTCAGAAGTATGACAGGGCAGTTGAGCTTCAGTTTGAGTGCATGCGGAGGCAGACCGTTGGGAGTCAATCCATTTAGGAACTCAGGAGCATAGTAGCCATATGGGTCGTCTTCTGCACTGTCAAAGCTATGGTAGATTACTTCTTCCCCCCGAAAACGCTCTACCATGCGTATGTTTATCTTGTCGTCGTTGTCGTTTGTGGTGGAGAGGATTGCGCGTGAAGTCATGTAATTCGGATCATACATGTTGTCATCTAGTCTTGGAAACACATGGTCAATCAGCTTCTCCAGGTCGTCACCCTTGCCTGTAGACGGCACACAAATATCTTCAGGGAGTCGTATGTTTCCTTGATCGTCAACTTCCTTGGTACCATTGCCTACCCTTAGCAAGTAATGCGCAAACCAGGTGTCATTATGAGCCCTCATGTTGGTGACGAGCCTTAGCCGGCGCATACCCTTCCAGAGATGTGAACTTCGGAGGGTTGCATCGATTATTTGACCCCGGGACCCCCTCCTGACAACTGGAAGCACCTGCCTGAAGTCCCCGCCAAACACAACAGTTTTTCCTCCAAAGGGTCGGTCCCGTCTAACCATGATGCCGCGCATGCTGTTGTCGAGTGCCTCGACCGCCTGTCGCTTAGTCATGGTGGCCTCGTCCCATAGTATCAATGAGGCCATCCTTAGTAGCTTGGCGGTACCACTCTGCTTCGTGAAGGTGCATGAGGCGCCACCTGACGTCGCGGTAGCGATAGCGATGTTTCCCTCGCTTCGAACCTTGGCGAGCAGCGCTCCGTACAGGAAGGTCTTCCCTGTACCTCCCGGGCCATCAACAAAGAACACACCCCCATCACCGCGTTCAACAGCAGCTAGTATCTCGTCGTATGCAACCCTCTGCTCTAAGTTTAGCGACGATGCCAATTTAGTGTCGTTGATGTCAAAATCGATGTTGGATTCCTCGATCACTTCTCTGGCCTCGCCCTCATTTGGGTCGAACGCATCGTCAATGCATGGAAGAGCGAAATTAGCTATGTCTTTGCCCATGGACTGCAACATACCCCTAATGTCAAGCAACACCATCTGTTCCACCTCAATCGGGCACGTGTGTGATCGCCGATAGTCATCAGACATAGGCTCGAAGTGCCTATCCCATAAACCACGCACGTCGCCTGGCTCACAGTGCACCAAAATTGTTGCGAAGAGCCTCCTGAGCGAACATGGCATCGCCCACTGCTCTGCCTCGGTAAGACAGTCGTCGAGCGTGTTATCTGCCTCGATGAGTCCCAACCTTTCGGCAGCCTCTCTAAAGCTTCCACATAGCCTGCCGTCCACGGTGAGCATGTCCTCATAAGATGTCTTGCCAGCAACATGGTTTAGCAGCACACGGAGATAGTATCGCTCTCCCTCGGCAGGATTGGCAGACACAATTCGACCTATCTGATAACGCTCCACCCGCTCTTTCCAATACTTCTTACCCTTCTGCCATGTGAACCTTCCAGGAAAATCCTTGTACAATATATTCCTAGCCCACGGGTGGTTTTGGTTAGCTTTGAAATACTCTGTCAACATGGATTTGGAAGCATTCTCAGAGGCAACTACGTCGGTCAAGTGAGCTTGCTCATTGAATGCCACCCTATGCATATTCGGGAGATGAAGAGGCAACTGTAGGACAGGCGGGTCATTGGCACACAAGGGGAAGCCAAATATCCTCCACATCGCCTCTGGAGGAGTAACCCACCTCGCGTCCACGTATCTTTTGATCTCATCAATGTTACCATCGGCGTCGGGTTGGTCGATGCTGAAAGAAGCCCTATCATGGCCCTTGTATATGTACTTGTAAAGGTATTTTGACGGCCTTTATGCTGGAGCAAACCTCAACGTTGATGTGGCAATTGAACATACGCAGAAGGTAAGGGTTATACGGCACAACCCATCTGTTGTCCAACATTTTACCCTGGACCTTAGCCTGCTGACCATCATCTCGACGACGATAAACTGGGTATGAGTCCTTGCCCTGTGCCGTGTTTTCATTGAACGGCCGCGGGTATCTGCACTTGCACTCGTTCTGTTGCATGCACACATTTTTGGGGTTGAGAGCACCGCATGGTCCATGCATCTTATGTTTCACCACCAAGGCGTGGAGTTCAGGATACTTCTGCTTGTCTGGGAGTTCGGCAGAAATAAGTCGGTCGTACTGCTCCGGAACGACAAGCTTATAGGAAGAATCCATGATCAACAAAAAGTGTGCGTGGGGGAGGCCCCTCTTCTGGAACTCGACTACGTATACATGTGCGACAACAACACCCAGGATATTCTTCTTGAACAACATCTCTTTCATAGCCTCTAGCTTGCCATGGAACACACGAGCCACAAGATCAGGTCGGTCTTGCGCTGTCTGACCAGGAAACAACTCATTCGTTATCTCTTCCTAGTTAGGGTTGCAGGTCATGGTCAAGAAGATGTCAGGCTTTCCGTAGGTATGGACAATTGCCATGGCATCCATATGCCTCCTCTTCATGTCGCGGTCGCCAACTGGGTACGTTCCAGGGAGCACTATCCTTACTCCAACAGCACTTGCCCGGGTCTCTCCGCATGTAATTGCATCAACAACTCCTTTATACAGGTCGGCGCGGATCTTTGTCTGGTTCTTCCTGTACCATTTCAACCTACAACTCTCAATCTTGATGTACATGTCCACCCCCCATTGCTGGAGCAATCGTGCTCCACAGAGTATGGGATTGAATATCCCAGGTCGTGTCTGCAGCATGTAACAGTAGTAGTCTCTCACCGAGACGCATAACCTGCTATTCCCCTCTGCACATGGATGAGTAACGCGGAAGTTAGGATTCATATGAGAATTATACAATTCATCAAAACGACATAATACGCATAAGGCTTACCTGCATCATCATCACGTCCACCTCTTGGTTGTTGCACAACCGGCCAAGGGACATCACGTTTAGGTAGTTTCGGGTGCCAACCGAGCTCCCCCCTCGGGTAGAAGAGTGGGTAAGAGAGCGGGTCATACGAGCCAGCCGTCACATGTATACTGTGCCTCTGGTTGTCATTCCCGCAAAGTGTAATCCTAAGATCGAACCTCTTCGCTAGGTCAGTGCCCTCCACCCAAATTGCAGCGACCTCAGATGACAGAGGTCTATTATACTTCCTTTGGTCTAGTCTCTGGTCAGTGTTGAGGTCTATCCTGTAATCGTCGAGGTTGTCCCTGTGCGCACCCAAACTCCTAAACTGCTGGGAGTACGGGTTTTCCCTGAGTATGTCCACTAACTTTCTGACGACATCTTGGTCTAATTGCTTGGTGGCAGCCTTGCGATGGGTTAGGCCTGGGTCGTCGTCGTAGAAGTACAACTGTAGATGCTCTGGACGAGATGTTGGCCTGAAGGAATGAACATTGTGGTAGATGGTGCCGTGCACCCGAAACGTGTACACCCCAGACTTCATGTTTGTGTAGCTTTCATCGAGGCTGACGCCGAGGGTTGTGAAGGAGAAGCGGCCGTTGAAGAATCGTATGTTCTCCCGAAAATGCCTAGAGTCCACATCAGTGCTAGACCAAAGCCTCATGAGCTCCGGGATGGGCTCCGGTTGCTTCAGCTCGATCTGCCCACTGCGACAGCAGAATCCCGGGGCCTCGGACACAAACTTCTTGGCCTTGCAGTGGTCGCAGTTCGCGGCGTGCTTCAGGATGTGTGTGTTGGATGGGAGGTTTGAGTACACATAGTCAAATGGATCATGGTCGACATAGTTATTGTGCCTTGAGTCTTCCAATTCGTTGTGCTCCATGTCATCAACATCTGAGCCTGCAAACAATGTTTCTAATTAGTGTGATACCCCCAACATATGGATCATGCTCAAGCGGGTGCACATACCTTCACCAGCAAACAGGTAATATTCATCGTCAAAGAGGTTGTCAGGATTGGCATTATCATTCATGAGACCATTGAGGTAAGCGTCCATGTCGTCTGCCCAGGTGCCAAACAACACAAATGAGGGTCCAGTCTCAAGGGACGCAAAGAGAGTAAGGATGGGGGTGTTACCTTCGCTTCTGATCGTGTACTCCGGCGTGCTAGATGATGTTGAGGCACCGTGTGCTTCAACTATGGTACGTTGTCCCGTTGAGCTAATCTCCGATGTGGAGATCGACTTGACGGCTGGGGTATTCGCCCTACCTGCAAAGCTTGCATTACGACGATCTAGCAGAGCCTTCCTCTCACCACGTGGCACCTGCGAACATGATTTTCGCTTGCCAATTTTCTCCTGATGCTTATTCGCCGCCATACTTCCCTTGCAAGCTCGCTCTCTCGTCCTACGCTGAGCTTTGGACTCATGACTCTGCTTGCCAGCGCCATAATCCGCTTTTGTTACCGGATCACTGGTTTGTTGGTCGGCACTTGGTAGGTGCTCATTGATTTTTATGAGGTTGCCATCTACATCACCATCACCTAGGGTTCTGCTTAGGTATGCACCTACAGTATTATCGAATCATTATAAATAACCGATGAATGATTACAAGATGAAAGATGATCGTTGATGGGATATCTACCATCGGTTTCGGTGTTGCGAATGTATGTGGGGGCCGACTTGACGGTTGTAGCACGATCTATCTGTTCACTGTCGGATTGTTGCGTGATGGTTGGAAGTGTGATAGTCGGACAATGTGCGTGAGGGTTGAAAGCGTGAGAGTTGGACAATGCGCTAGTTAGATCTGGACGTGGCATTGCGATCGATTCAGCACAAAGGGTGTTTTTCCTTCTAGCATAGTCTGCCTTTCTCTTCGCACTTGACTCCCCCTGCTCACGCTCCACCGATGAATGCTAGGTGGCAACGTTTCCTTTCGTCGCTCACGCTGCACTTGATTATTTTTTTGGAGGTTGATCGTACCCTCTTCCTTTTTCTTCCGATAAGATTCTCGTCTCCGTGCGTTTCTCTGCTCCCTTTGTTCTTCTTTCTCACGTTGCCACCTAGCTAGTACATTGTCATCAATGTACCCAACAATGGGAGTACTCGAAGCAGGCAACGTTGCATCAGCATGTGACAAGGATGTATAGCTGGAGCTAGTTGGGTTGGCTGGTTGAACAATAAAATTGAAACATAGCCATATCATCCATGTTCAGCAAGCACGAAGCTGCAGAATGAGGTCATTCTATCCAACGATTACTTAATTTATGAAATGAAAAATTAAGCACATGTACCTGATATGCTATGGGAAGGTTGATCAACACTTGTTATATCATCAAGAGGGGGTCGGGAAACACACTGAGTTTCATCTTGGAGGTTGGTCACAGTCTTATCTTTTTTCTTCGGATAAGCTGCTCGCCTCCGCGTGTTGTTCTGCTTCTTTTTATCGCCTATGCAGTTATTGTTGCTTTCTTTATCACGTTGCCCCGTAACTACCATTACCAAATTTACGCTACAATTATACCAAGTATAAATTCTAGATCCGTACCTGGTATCTCATGGGAAGGCTGATGAACATTGGTGATATCGCCAAGAGGGGGTCGAGAAACATTCTGCTTTTCACTTTGGAGCTTGATCGTATTCTCTTCCTTCTTCTTCCGATAATTTTCTCGCCTTCGCGCGTTTATCCGCTCCCTTTGTTCTTCTGTCAAGTTATTACTGCATTCTTTATCATGCTTTCTGGTAGATAGCTTGGTGACATTCAGGAGTAGAGATGTTGTCTGGGAATCACTTGGGGTAGACGCTAGCGCAAAATCTAAACCATCATGACCATGGGCATTTAGGCAGACATCGTCATGTTGAGATTTTGGACCTAGAGGAACAGAACAAAAGCTAGTGGTTAGGCTGACAGATGAATATGAACACCCATAAGCACAAGAAGGGAAGGTGCGTCCCATTGCAACATTGTCCATTGGATGTTTTTGTTTAAGATGGATCTTTATTTGGTTCAGCTCTTTGTAGTTCTTCCTCCCTCTACTTTTATATTACCATGTAAACCTCCTTCTATCATATTGTCCCTGTTAGTCTAGCCCTAAGTCTGTACTCTTTAGATCACTTCCCTCTCTCTCACACCCTCCATTATCCATTTCCCTCTCACGTCATAATACTTTTGTTTTGATTGCGACACCCCTCTCCCTCCTGTGCTCTCTTTCATTTCCCTCTCCCTATTTCTCACCCTCCACTATCCATTTCGCTCTCACGTCAGAATACTCTAATTGATCGTCCATATTTTTTAGCCATACTCTTGTAGGAATACACTGGGATTATGTGCTTTGTAGAACAGTGAAGAACAATGGTAGGTTAGTTTTTCCTGAGAAAATACAAAATCAGAAAATTTAATATGAGCAAGGCTTATTTTATCCATGTTTTTGCAGTTTGTGTTCTTCACTGGTGGCATCGTGTTTCTGACACTGATATTGAATGGTTCTACCACACAATTTTGGCTGCACGCACTTGGTATGGACAACTTGTCAGTAACAAAGGTTAGCTTTACAAATTACAGGTTTCATCTGTGGGTTTTTTAACCTTGGAGTTAAAGAATTTGCGTTTATGCGTGCTAATCAGAAATCTTTTGAACTATAACTCCTCTTTCATTTCCCTAAGATTAATTAGTAAATAGGAAGATTATATGGTGTGATTGTTACAGATATTTTATTTATGTGCCTATGAGTTCAGGGTTGGTGGATTAGCATCTTATATAACCATGGCATGAAAATGGTTAATTTTTCTTTCAGTTGAACCTATTTGTAAGCCCCAAAGGTGTTGTGAGCCTTGCTTACTACAATTTTTAGTTAAACTTCATCCAGCAACTCCGAGGAGTAGGTTTTGCGTGACTGATACCATGTTGCTTCCAGAAATACCAGTACTTCATGGTTTCACGTGTGATTGCCCTTATATATATATATATATATATATATATATATATATATATATATATATATATATGTAGTATAGTATAGTATAGTAATGTTATGTTCAGGTTCGGCATAAAAGTTGTATTCTGATTACTGCTGCAGCTTCGCATGTTGAATTATGCCAGACATGAAATTCTAAACACGACCAGGTTCAAGCTTTTGGTGATCTCAAAGATGATGAGGAACTTGGTCCTGCTGACCGGGTTACAGCTAAGAAATATATCACAGGCTTGAGTAACTTGGAAGATGAACATGCACATCCACATGATGACAATCATGATGACATACATACAATGAATTTAAGGGATGGCCGCGTGCGTATTTTGAATGGCAGGCAGGCTTTTTGTTTGCTTTTCTTTTTTGCCCTTAAATAGTTGGCTTGATACGTCCATAATTCTATCTTGTCTCTGTATTTTATGGAGATGTTTAGTTTCATACTAAATGCGGTCAGTTAACAAAGATTATTTTTCCTTTTTGTAAATATTGTCTTCAGGTGTGCGAGCCAGTTACTGGGCAATGCTTGACGAGGGACGGATAAATGCAGCTACAGCCAATATTTTGATGCGATCAGTTGATGAAGCTATGTATCTTGTTTCTAGCCGGCCATTATGCGATTGGAATAGTTTGCAGTCCAATGTCCATTTCCCAAGTTACTACAGGTTCCTTTCTGCAAGCATGTTACCACAAAGTTTTATCACATACTTCACAGTACAAAGATTGGAGTCAGGATGTTACATCTGTCCTGCATTTCTTCGTGCTCATAGAATTGCAAGGAGATTTTACCAATATTTTCTTAGTAAAATCTTGGAAAACTTTTAGAATGCTTTTATGTGCTTGTTATTTACCACTTCTTTCCTACCAATTCCAGAACTTAGTATCCAATCCATTGATCGGAGGCAGTAAATGAATATTAGTCACACTATGTGGCGCACATGACAGATGTTATGCGTAGGTGTCCGTCGTTAGTCCATAAGCAGAACAGAAAGTAGTATTTTGTTACTTGTCGGAGCCAGCTACAGACCCTATTTTTTAAGATACGTGGAAAGTAGTATGGTGCAGATGGACGCATGGCTCAAACCATTTAGCTTTTCAAGGTTGAACTATGTAAAGCCTGTCTAAAGTCATCGTCATTTGTGATGTCCTGTTCTAGTATCACCCCTTCAGAGGGACTAATATGCAATAATGACATGGTAGGTTCTTTTGGTTTGTTGTTTTTGTCCAAATCTGTTAGGCACGATTGATGAAATGATCAAATAAAACCCATTTGATAATGCACGTTATTTACAAAAGCCCCATACCTGGAGTCATTGGGTAATACTCGTCAATGTTGTGACTCGGTGCGGGAACGATTTCTGGGATGGATTCATTGACATTTATACCCTCATTATGGCCTGTAACGCGGAAGTTATATGCAATGTTGTGTTTATACCAGAATGAAGGTCAACAAGACGGGGTAGAGGGTATACCTGGACTTCCTTGGGGATGTAGATCAACAAGAGGTGGTAGAGGATAATCCGATGCCTTTCTTTGTTCCGGTCCCTTGCTATTTGAATTTCCCATACTTAACTTTTGTTCTGATGAGTGACATATCACAAATGTAGGTCAACATGAGAAGATCAAATAAGAACTATTTGATAATGCATGTTATTTACAAAAGCCCCATACCTGGAGTAATTGGGTAATACTCGTCAATGTTGTGTCTGGTGCGGGAACGATTTCTGGGATGGATTCATCAACATTTATACCCTCATTATGGCCTGTAACACGGTAGTTATATGCAATGTTGTGTTTACACCAGAATGAAGGTCAACAAGACGGGGTAGAGGTAAACCTGGACCTCCTTGGGGATGTAGATCAACAAGAGGGGGTAGAGGTACATCCGATGCCTTTCTCTGTTCCGGTGCCTTGCTATTTGAATTTCCCATACTTACCTTTTGTTCTGATGAGTGCCCTATCACAAATGTAGGCCAACATGAGAAGCTAGAGTAGAGGTCCATTTCAAAGTAAACTTACAGGAGGACAAAGCTACCAACTGCTTACAGGAAAAGCTTGAACCTGGTCGAGCTGGGAACATTGATAAAGAAAAGGTGTAATTTAGCTTTGCGTAAAATTCAGAGAAGTTGCATATGTATAAATTGTATGATTCAGAAGTCCGAAAACCTTCAAGTGTCTTATTGAATGTGCTGCCAGCGGAAGCATAAAAAATCATCATATGTACAGGAAGGTACTGCTCCATCGGAGTTATGTACGTATGTGCGTTGGGCCCTATTGAATGGACGAAGGGTTTAGGGTTTAGGCGAACCTTATTTAGGCGGAACCTGATCGGCGGCACCCTCCCTGGGATCGGCGGAGGCGGATGCGTGCGTGGGGTTGTGCGGCAGCCTCCCACGGATCGGCGGCGGCGGAGGCGTCAGTGGGATTGTGCGGCGACGGCGAGACCTGGCACTGTCACGTATGTGCATGATCTGAGGCGGCCTCCATGTGATCGGATGCGGCCTCGCTGGGATCGACGATGGAAGGGATCGATGGCGGTTGGGGTGTGGTTCCCGTCGTCGATGGCGGTTGGGGTGTGGTTCCCGTCGTCGTACTCGGATCGACGACAGAAGGGATCGATGGCGGCTGGGGCGTGGTTCACGTCGTTGTAGGAATAGATCGAGGGCAGCCTACTTCGTCATTTTTTTTGTGCGAGGGGCCTCACTCCGGTTTGTCCGCTTTCTTCTGTTTTTTCGTGCGAGGGGCATCGCTACAGTTTTCATGTGTTTATTTTCGTGTGGGGGAGGGGGAGACAAAAAAACCATACGAGGTGGGAGGAGGACGAAAAAAAACCAGCTAAGGTGGAAGGTGAGACGAAAATAAACCATACCAGACTACCAACTGCTCCATTAGAAGTAGAGATAACAAAAGTTAGTTAGCACATGCGGCACTTGATTAGCTGAACAGCAGTAGTGCTTAAAATTGACCTTCCCAATGAACACATTGATATCAACACATTCTGCAAAGATCACTGCTGCTGAGTCACACCATCTATTTTGCCGGGTACAAAAATTGATCACGTTTAGGGAATCAGATTCCGCCTCCACACGTTGGAACCCCAAGTTGTTTGCCAGATTTAAACCATCTCTCATTGTCATTGCCTCTGTTGTCACCACATCTGCAGCATGGGTAACAAGTTTGCATTGTGCTGCTAAGAAAGTACCTCTTTCATCTCTGATTACCGCAGCCGTAGCACCCATGCCTTCATCCTCAAAATATGCTGCATCAACATTGAGCATTACAAACTTGGGGTCTGTCATAGACCACCTTGATTCATTTTTCCTCAAGAATGCTCTATGGTAATTGCTCGTAATGGCTAAAGCAGACAAGGGCCACCTTACCGGAGGCAGACGAGTTTCATTATGTCTGATCCGACGTCGTGCCCACCATAAGTACAACTTACTTCGCATCTAACAATGGCATCAGTTGTAAAGGATTGTTTGGGAGCATAGGATGTGTTCCATTACCACCGATCCAGATGGGTCAATCAGAGCTGCGGTACTTCTGAATTCCGCTAAATTCTGTTGGCTAGTACTCCCTCCTTTCCGGTTTATAAGGCTCAATTCAAAAATCTCACCAACCAAGGTAGATGGTGAGTGGTGGAATACTTTTTGTAGTTTGCAAAAGCACCCAATTAATGCTCTTGTTTTCCTCCAAAAAGTATATTTACCAATGCATTAATTGCAATGCATGCATGCATAAATTACATGCATTGGTCAATTTTCTCTTAATACTTGCATGCAATGATTTAATGCACCTTGGAAACTGAAAATGTGATGGGAAACAACCAAATTGAGCCTTATAAAATGGAAAAACTAAAATTTTGAAATAAGCCCTATAAACCGGAAAGGAGGGAGTAGTACTTTGCTTGTGTCCTAATGTGTGTCTATATTGTATATTCTGAGTTAATTGCATAAAACCACCACATTTGGGGTATCGTTTGCAGAAAACCACGAGGTCACTAATTTTTTGCAAAAAACACCGCGATTCTAGTAATCCTTTTGCAAAAAACACTGATCGAAGTATTTGGACCGTTTGATCACTTTCTGACAAGTAGGCCCGGATTGTAAGACGTTGATTTGGCAACAAATTGACATACAAGCCCCTAGATCTTAAAAAAGAAAGCAATCAACCCCCTCCCCCCAGGCATCAGCTCGTTGTGCTGCTCCTTCTCTCTCTCATTCTGTCGGCGGATGCCCGAGCGTGCTCTCTGGCCTCGAGGGCATCGGACGCCATGAAGAACTCCTCGCCGAGTAGCAGCAGCTCCACCGCGCTTCTTCTGCACCGGCCGAACCACGAGAAGCACCAACTCCACCTGCTACTGCTGACGCCATGCTCGACCTGCCCAAGCCCGACGACGACACCGCCCAACCGCTGCGCACACCGGTCGCCGCCGCCTCGCCGAGAGGGCTCGCCCTCGCGACCTACCGCACCGCACCTCACTGGGAGGGCTCGTTCTCGCGTCCGCTCCTCCTACCGGTCAACGGTCATGGGAACTGCTAGACCGGCCGCGGCGGCGTCCGGCGCTCGCCCTACAGCAAGTCCCCCTACTGCCTCCTCCTACCGGCCGCAGGGCTGCCAGACCAGCGACTGCGGCGTCGTCCTGCCCCTCCCCCCTCCCCGCGACGCTGATGGCTGACGGCAGCGGCTGCTGCTAGCTAAGGGGCAACCACGGCGGGCAACAGGAGACCGGATCTAGTCCGTCCATCGGTGGGGATGCATGCCAGCTAGGGTCGAGGGGCAAGCGGGCGCCGGAACAGAGCCACGGCGGCGGCGCAAGAGACAAGAGAGAAGGGAAGGAGGGAGCCGGAGGGGAGAAGAGGCGCACAGAGGAGGGACTAGCTGGCGGGGGGAAGGGGGAGGGGGTTGATTGCTTTTATTTTTAAGATCTAAGGGTGTATGTAAATGTTTTGCCAGTCAGCTCCCGACAATTCGGCCCCACTTGTCAAAAAATGATTAAACGACCTAGATCACTTGATTAGTGCTTTTTGCAAAAAAATACTAAATGTGCGGCATGTTTTGCAAAAAATTAGTGACCTCATAGTTTTCTGCAAAAGATGCCTCAAATATGGTGGTTTTATGAAATCAACTCGTATATTCTTGAATGTTCGTTTTGTGGTGAAACTTTACGAATTTCTGGATGTACTCACTCATGTACTACAAACGCACCATCTTCAAGGTTTTTAGAGATTATGAAGACTATAAACTTACTGATCGAGAACATCCAATTGAATTTGAAGGATATAACAACTAAAGCAATGTATCGGTGCCTTATCAACACAAGCTGCTATCAGTGCAGAACAGAGCTTCTCGAGATGCGCAGTTTAAATTCCTGAGATATATTTGTACTGGGCAGCATCTCGAAGAGCACATCCATGATTTGTCAGTGGCTGACCCCTTCATACAGCCATAGACAGAGTTGATGCCTAAATATTGCACTGTCTTGTGCTCATTTAGCGGACGTTGTTCATGCCTGAAGATTATTGCATCGTTCTAGTCTAAAGTTAACTTATGAAGTCAAGTTACCCCTGGTGAAACTGTGAAAGATATTCTTTTTATTCAAATATAATAGTGTACTGTGGAGATATTCAAATGGGGAGGGATGCAAAAAAGTTACTACCAAAACTTGTAACCAGGAGGGAGCTGGTAACCCCATCTACCGGAACACCTCTTACCTTGTGAATTTATGGCTTTGTTCTGCCTAAGCTGGTCTAGAAACACATGCTTGTGTTGGAAACTTGGTTGTCTTTTCAGCTGTATACAGAAATATTGGAAGTTTAGATGCCGATTTTTCCCCGCGTACTTATGCTTAGGAAAGATCAACCTGTATGTTAGTAATTTTTGGGGTGCAGATTGAAGTCTGGCTAATGATCCTGAACAGCCTGGGGAGTGAACGCTACATGTTTGTGTGTGTGCGTGCGTGCGTGTGTGTGTGTGTGGGGGGGGGGGGGGGGGGGGGGACGCTACATGTGTCTCTCGACTGCCGCTGGAACATGCTGGTAAGTGGTAATTCTAAAACATTACTATTCTTCATGTCTGTTTTGTAGACCTACCATTCTGCACGTATCTTTTGTGGTGGTCAGCCGAGTCTATTTCGATCTTCGTGCATGCGGGGTATGTTCTGCATGGTAATGTGAGCAAAAGAAACAAAATGGATAGAGGGTATGCTTCGCTGGCAGCCAATATTTGGCAAGTAACAAGTGTTTCTCCTTGGACGGGCAGTACAATTTTGTTTCTGTAATCTCAAAGTAACCAGGGTAATCGATGCGCAGAGGCAAATCCACATTGAATTTTTACTTTTACATTTTTTTTCTTTTTGGCTTTCATTTACCTATTCCTGTCTGGATCACAGTGCCTCCTAAAATAATTCAAGCATTAGAAAACTCATCCAATTTGCCGCATCTCAAAGAAAATAAAATAATTTAGCATTCAGTTGTGAGATAAAAATTCAACACATAGAAAATGGGACATCATGGGACTACTTGATATATTCTTGCTGGTTGACTAACTGTTACAGAGAAGTCACGAGTTAACAAAATTTTCAAATTAACCCCTACAAGTCCACTTCACCACGGACTGGTGCATGGCGCGAGTCATTTCTGCATCTCAGCCACCAAAATATAACTCCAGATACCCGCAAAGCAACCAATGCCATCAGCCAATCGCCCAAACCAATATGTAACATTCATTCATGGAAGAGCCGTTAAATTTGTCTCGCAGTTAGGTGTGACTCAGGCAGTAAGCATTAGCTTTATCATTGCGGAAAAAATGTTGAAAGATCAAAGTTGAATCATCTCAACATTATTGAAAAAAAAACCAATAATATAAATAGCGAACATCAATAAGAAGATAGTCGATCCGTAAAAAACTGAATAAGAGCTTTTAGCTTCTATTGTCACCATATTCTCAAGTTTGAAGACAGTCTTTAACTTCTCTAGTTAACATATTCTCAAGGTTCTTGCTCTGGCTATTTAGAAGCAACTAGATGAGTTGTGTATAAATACCACCCTTGCACAATTATGATGGGCATACGAGGGTCCATGGAGTAGAAAATAGAAACGTCTGGTTTCTAGCTCATGGGCATATAATATTTGATACTTCCTTGGCCCAAAACAGAAGTCAGTTTTTTATAACTATGTACACCAAAACTAACAATTACCTTTGATGATAATAGGATATAAAATTTGAGAAAAACGACATACCCAGTGTTAGAAGCGTCAAGACCATGGGCAAAGTCGTGGCCTTTGGTGGCTTCTGGGTGGTCTCATGGCGGGGCGGCGGCCCTGACGGTGGGAGTCGCGTTGGTCGTGGGCAAATTGCGCAGCTCGGATGCGGGCAGGCAACCATGGCGGCTCGGGTGGCATGGCTGCGGGTGTTGGCGGAGGAGTTGAAGCACCGGAGTACATCACCTACCCAGTCTGTGCACTAGTCGATGGTGACGGCGTCCGTGGACATCGTGTTCCTCCTGCAGGCTTCGTCGTGGTGCTTCTGCTCCTTCCATCTTACTCCGGGTGAAAACTTGATCTACAGATGGGACAGTGGCGACATTCGTGGTCGTGCCCTTCCTGGAGGCACCGTCTTGGAGTCCTCGGTCCGGCGTGTCCGTCGCACATCCTCCCGGACGATCGCTCCTCGTGGTGGTGGTCTCTGTCGGCTCTAAGAGGATCCGTTTTGCTCATCTTTTAGGTGCTTTATAGTCGTTGAGGTTGTGTGTCGGTGCCCGACATTCATGTATCTTGCCTTAGGTGTGTGTGACGTGCGTTTGTATCGGATACTTCGATGTTGTGTTGGTGCTTTATAACATAAAGCGGGGGGAAACTCTTTTTCGTAGAAGCTCCAAGACCAAGTGGGGTCTGGGGAAGGATTATATGAAGAGAAAGTAAAATTTGTGTTGAATGCCAATTTTTAGTGATGAATCTACTCATCTAATTTTCTTTATCATGTGTTTGGTAAAAATAAATAAGCATCCATGGTAACTAGAATAGAAGAAATCAGACTACACACACACACCATTCCATAGGCGGGAGTTAGATTGAAAAACTAATCTATGTTGAGAAAATATTCCAGCACACCGGCGAAGAGTTGCATAATTGTCCATTAAAATATAATGACTGACAGCAAATCAATAAATAGTAGTATACGAGGACATGCTCATCGAGTATTGTGACAGTATAAAAATAAGCACGTATACTATAGAAGGAAATAGACGAAAATTGGTGGGAGAGGATGAGCGCGCACGCCCCTGGTATCTCCGACCATCTAACCTGCTGTGGGGATGCGGGCCTGATATTTTTACAATAAACATTGATGTCTTTTTCACATGCGTGCAAAAATTCATGACAAAATGACATTCATGCGGGTCTCGATAAAAAGCCAAAACCGATGCTCCAAAATGCATCCAAAACAGTTTTTTTAGCATGATTTTGTCTTTTTGCCGAGGCCTCCACAAATGTCATTTCATCACGAAAACTGGCACGCATGTGAAACACACATCAATGTTTGTTGCCAAAAAGTTCAGTTTTTTTACTTTTAAATATATTTTTCGATTTTACTGTAGCAAGGGGTGCATGTCAGATAGAGCTCACATACTCCATGTCCCAATAGCTGTGGGGTTTAGCGACTGCTATTTTTTCCATTTCCTTTTGCATTGCCTACATGTAAGGTAATGTAGTTCACATAGTTATCTGCACAAATGATTGGTTACCTATTCTAAAGAATTTTTTCCCCTCAGATTGGCACTAATCTTATCCCTTATATCCTATGTTTGTTCTCATATTGGCACTAATTGTATCATGGAATATATTCATCGTGGAATATATTACACTTTTATTTGTACTAGTCAATGTGTACGTGCAATGCACGTTAATTTGCAAGTATATTAAGTGCATGCGGATATTAATTAGGATATTATTTGCATGTTATTATGTGATTAGCACTATATTTGGCATGAAATTAACTGCATGTTAAACATGTTGAGCGCTCGACATTGAAGCAGTCTAGGTCGTTGGATTGACATGTTTTGATGGCCGAGATTAATTGGATCTACCCCTTTGGATTTTTTTTATTGGTATGGATATAGATATACAAGGCACACAATAGTGTTGGACTTCATAATGAGGAGAACTGTATCATTTTTATTTTGTCATTCCACGATTCATTTAGATTTGCATACTCATTCTGTGCAGGGATGACCCATGAATCCTGACACACAAACCTGAAGGATTAATCTTCGATATTTTTTGTCTATAATTTAATGTCCAGTCTAGATTTTTATATTGTAATAAGACACAATATTTCATATAGAAATACTGGATGCTTTACTACATCTCAATACATACCAGTGCTCGGAATGTTGCTTTTTGACGTAGGCATGGACTCCAAATACAACTTTTGACTTACAATATATGTATACAACCTAACACAACTATATCGTAGAAGTACTCATCAAGGAAAATTTACGCATATGACTTTGAAGTATCTATTCTACCTGAAAATTCTTCATCTGATTGTGTTTTGATATTTTTACTTGAGTTTCTTTGTTCTCCACGATTCCAGGTTATTGCCAACGCAAGACAAGTTGGGTCCTTTAATGCTGAAAGATAGTAAAATGTATCATTCTAAATGATACAATTAACTTCCTCTCTGATTTGCCTAGAAAAATGTTTCTACAGAAAAGACAATTTCTCTCTCTCTCTCTCTCTCTCTCTCTCTCTCTCTCTCTCTCTCTCTCTCTCTCTTTCTCTCTCTCTCTCTCCCCCCGTTTCTATATGTGAACTTTAATAATGCAAATTCACGCTGCTGAGTCTATTTATATTCAACAAAAAAAATGCATAAGTAGATGCCTATGTTTTTTTTTCGAGAAGGGGACTACCGCAGCCTCTGCATCATGTGATACACACATCCATAACTAGATGGCTGTGTAATATCAATCTCTATAGCTCTGCCTGACAAGTACATTATCCCATGATTTAGAGTTCTTTAGTGCTGGCTTACCCGAGGTATGGTGTCTTTTCTTAATTGCATCATGCCGCCTATCAATAATGGTATTGTGGACTATTGTTAAGATCGCCGTCATAGAATGGTAGCAAGTTCTTTGGCTCACTTTCAATCTACCTCTTCATAGACTATTATACTCAGATTCCTATTCCACTTTTGTCTTATGCCATATCTATGTAGTTTTTGCTGATAATTGGCCATAATATTAACCAATTTTATTGCTTATTGGACTAACATAATTAACTACTTAACTTGAAGCTTAAAAAGTCAGCCTTCTAAAATCCCCATATATAATTGCAAGTAGTTTTTCTTACCTCATACACTACCACATGTTCTCAATTTGTTCAGACAACTTCTGTAAGTCACACTGCAACTATTGCTTGACTTCTGTTGTTCTACAACTTAGTACACAAGTAAATATGCAAATTTGTAAATTGGTCTACTTTGTTAATCCATAATGAACCATTTATATACCTGCCAGGCTACTTTCATTTTGTAGTCCTGATTTAAAGTATTTTTTGGTCTTCCGGTTATAATGTCAGTGATACACACATTTTTAACATATTGTATGATCCTTGCCTCTGCTGTATCTGTATTGCTTCTATGGTACATTTATTCCTACAGAATTTACTTTGGTAATTATAGGTCCATGCTTACATTTTTGGGAATTAACCATGTAATAATAAGTTGTATACTTTGACACGACACTCATATACGATGTTCAGCAGGTCGGTCCCATCAATTTAGCATCACCCTCATACAAAAGTAGAGCAACACAAATGAAGTTACAAGATTAAATCACGTCTTGATCCCCCGGCGTAGCAAAGCACGCGTCAACTTCTAGTAAAGATACTAAGCTCCCTATATTTGGAGCCTCCTAGTACATCGGGGGGCTCTGGGGACACTATGGTGGTTCTAAGCTTCCTAGATTTGGAGCCTCCTGATACGTCGGGGGCTCTGGGGACGCTATGGTGGTACTAAGCTCTCTTGATTTGGAGCCTCATGGTGTGTCGTGGGCTCTGAGATGGTATGCCACTCCTGTAAGGTTGTGTGTCTTTTGGTTCTCTAGGTTGGTCGGTTTTGAGAAGGTACGTATTGGTTGGTTTTTTTGCCTTTCTTTCTTTTATTCGTAACATGATACACAAATGAAAAATATACTAAGCTCCCTAGATTTGGAGCCTTCTGGTACGTTGGGAGCTCTGGGGACACTATGGTGGTACTAAGCTTCCTAGATTTGGAGCCTCCTGATATGTCGGGGGCTCTGGGGATGCTATGGTGGTACTAAGCTCTCTGGATTTGGAGCCTCATGGTGTGTCATGGGCTCTGAGATGGTATGCCCCGCCTGTAAGGTTGTGTGTCTTTAGGTTGGTCGGTTTCGACGAGGTATTGGTTAGTTTTTTTGTCTTTCTTTCTTTCTGTGTAACATGATACACAAATGGAAAAAAACCGACATAACGTAATTAAAACTCAAGGCAATGTAGATAAAACCAAAACAAAGCTACCAGCCACAATAACATGCTAGAGAAAAAAATGTTCATTCAACGAGTAAAGAATGGCGGGGCGAAGCACCGGCTAGCCTCTACCTTCTAAATAGTTGATCCCACTAATTCTACTACATTAATATCCACACATGCCGCCTTATCAAATGGCCATCACAACATGCATGAGAAACAAATCCTATATCCTATATACCTAAGAAGTTCACCCCCATTACCTTATTTATCTCCACATGCAGCCTATCCACGTCATATGTAGGACCCACGTGTACAAAGCTTTCCCAATAGCCCATGCAGCCTGCCCTGTCATCACAATCTTCTGCGATTTTATTTTCTCGACAGTAAATTCACCCCGAGGCCATGAACGGCAATTGGAAGCAGGGAAGCCGGACAAGCAGGATGGCCTCCTTCGCTTCCCCTCCCTTCCCCTTCCTTCCACCCCAAATTTATGGCGACTTCTCTCCTTCGTCGACCTACTTTTTTTTCCATGTGTATATATGGTCACCTCCTCCCCCGCGTTCCTCCCATGCCTCCTCCCGCACCAAGTCACTGCCTCTAGACCACGCTTCCTGGAATTGATGATGCCTCATCCTTCTAGCAGGCCGGGCCTCTTCTCTGCTTCCAGCGTTGGCACTTGCGTCAGATCCATGCCATCGTTTTCGTGGCAGGAAGATCGATGCCCCCAGTCCCAATGATCATGTATTCATCTACGCTGCTATAGGATGAACGTCATGGCTTTTGCGCCCTTCCTCATTCCTCCACGATGGCATGAGGGATGTCGATCTATGTGTAGGGCAGATGAATTCTTCATGTGCTGTTTATATTCCATATGCATGCGTGCAGATCTGTCAAAAAGAGAAAACTCTCGACCGTCGGGAAACAGTACTCATCAGGCTGCCCCCATGGATCTGTTCGTTGTGTTTTCTGCAATCCAACTGTTTTCTGTAGATGACCTGACGGATGTGTGTGTGGTGTTGATCCCTGATCTGATGGATGGATGTGTTCCTGTTCCTGATCGATGCAATAGCTGCAAGGTTTTTTTTTTTTTGAGAATCAGTACCTCTCAACTACCTCCGCCTCTCCATCATTGTTGCAAGGGGGCGACCTGACATCTCCCCTCTCTTCTAGATAAAGCTCATGGCAACCATGAGTATCCCTTAGTTAAATATAGTATATTTTCTTTGCTCGCTACATAATGAGAACTTTCCTGATTGAATTAGTTAGAGTGAGATTTTGTCATACGTGGTTATGGTTTCTAAACTGTCAAATATAGGAATACTCTCCTGTCTGTGCGAACACGCGTGGACGGGTGATTGGGTGCCTCGGAAACCAGCGGCACGGACCAAGGAGGGCGGAAGCGGCGACTCAGGAGGACCGGCTATGGAAGAGGACAGAGGAGACACGGTCCGCAGCAGCAACTGCTTGGACAGGGAATTCTCTCTTGAGGAGAGGAGAAGCCGAGCAATTTGCTTGGGTTTGACCTCCACGTATCAACTAGCCCCTGATTTTTTTATGGAATCATAATAGCAACGCCTTACCAAATCAGCTTTCAAAATAAATAATAGATCCGGTCTAACTCTTTAACATGTTTTAACACTAATGTTTCAAGCAAACATTCTGAACTATATGCAATCACTTATCTATGTTCTATCTTTCACCTACTATACCGTGAGACGTATGAGACGAATTACTCTCCTTCACTCTATGTATGTTGACCCTATATGCTGCTTTGAATTTCCGCAGCAACGCGCGGGGAATTATCTAGTTTCTATTATTAGTTGATCCCTACTGTTTATATTTACCTCAACATGCACACATCCCACCTTAAAGCAACTCCAATAGGTGCCTTAAAAATCTTCCCATGAAAGTAGTTTTTTGGCCTTCCCGTAAAAGATAACGGAAGTTTTTTGAAAGTAACTTTTATCTGTTCCCCTAATATTCTCCCCCTAAATGTATTTTTTACTTTTAGTTAAAAAAGAAAATAGATAATTGGTGGGACCCACTGGTCAGTGACATCGACGGGAGGTACTATGGCCACCGGCGAGGCCATGGCGGCGGGCGCGAGCACGGAAACGGAGGTGGGTGATGTTGGTGGGCGACGGCGCGGGCAAGGCGGCGGCAGCGGTCGGTGTTATGGCACGGGCGGCAGCAACGCATTGACTTTTCGGCGAAGTTCCAGCGGGGCGGCGGCGTTCCGGCAGTCTTCACCCGGAAGTTTTAGGCAGTTACAACCCCACCAAAACAATATGGGAAGACCATCTTCCCGTAAATCAACAGGGATCATTAATTACGAGATCCTCCAAAGAAAAAGCTAGTTTACGGGAACTGATGGAGAGGTTTTTTGCTCCAACTTTCCATAAACGTCTGCTATTTTAGAGATAGGAGAACTATCGGAGTTGCTCTTACCACATATGCCATTTTATCAAGGGCACACTCAACATGCATGAAAAAAGTTTTCTTTATATCATGCCAATTAGTTTTAATAAATATATTATTAATTTAAATATTCATGTTTCATACAACCATGTCTCATTGAAATATATTGCAATCGAATCGGGTCGTCCTCTTCTTTGCTCGGCCTATGGGCCAACCATGCCCCATTCTCGGTTGTACACTTGGGTTTACTACACCTAGATAGACAATAATTTCAAAATGAATAGTAAAAATTTCCAAAAATAACTAAACTTTTTAAACATCAAATATGCTAAAATGTTTTAGGTGCTAACAAAGTTTCGCCCAGAAATAGCTCCTCAAAGGCTATACATGGATACAATTTTGCAAACACCTGAAAAGTTTGTATCTATTTTGATACTAAACTCTCTAGATTTGGAGTCTTCTAGTGCGTCAAGGGTTGTGGGTCGCTGGGCCCGCCTGTAACGGTGTGGGTAGTTGGTTGAGGTTATTGTTTTTTTATATTTTCTTTTTGGATTTTATACTCTTTTCTGTTTTTAAAACTTCAATTCATGAACATTTATAATTAATCCCCAGGTTTTTTTAATTCTGAATACTTTTTAAAATTCATGAATATTTTTACCTCAATAATATTTTTAAAGTTTACAAACATTTTAAAAATTGTGAAATTCATTTCAGATTTGCAAATATTTTGAAATCCATGTATATTTGAAATTCTATAATATTTTTAAAATTCATGCTTTTCCCAAGATATCGAAAACCCATGAACATATTTTGATTTAACATACTGATTCAGATAAAAAAGGATAGCCAACCTTTTATAAGATAGCAGTGGAGCGAGTGGAAAAGATGCTAAGCAAGCGACTGGAGAGGGGGGGGGGGGAGTGAGCTGAGCAAGCAAGAGGTTTGTGGGTTGTCCCATATGAAGGCTATAGCAACAATTTCACCATTTCAACATGAAAATAGGAACGGCCAAGGGATTAACACACAGACCATCGGTTGACACCGAGGCGAAAAAGTATAAAGGACACCACAACTACAAACCGGACAACCCCACTCAGCTCCCGGAACAAATACCTTATCTAGTGGCATCCTGGCATGAACCAAAAAAATTAATACCAAAACATAACTAAAATCAAAACGAAACAACCGACCATGATTATCTGCTAGAGAAAAACAATACTTAATCCCACGAGTGAAGAACGGCGTGGTGAAACGTGCTAGCATCTAGTATATTTGATTGATTGATTGATGTCGCCATGTTTTAGATTTTTTTTTCATACTTTTTACGATATTACTACTATTTAATCTTTTTTCATGTTTTTATTGAGATCTGTTTTTCAATATTATTGTTCATGAGATGAGAGTGTGCAGGTGGGCTTAGAAGAGTCACAGTGGTGGTCCGGCCCTAGGCCCTCCCCACCCGATGCGTCCAGAAACGATGGCGCCCTACCCCTTTTTCAAGAAATCGACAGCTTTCCAGAATGTTCGTAAGCCCGTTCGAGAAATTTCAATATTCCCCCAATACATAGTATGATCTCTTCCTCTCTCCTCAGCACAATAAAACAAAAACAAACGACCAAAGACCAATCTTTTTAGACCAAAGACTTCACCACCTCATCGATCAATGGCGTGCCGCGGCGGCTTCTTCGGCTACGACCCATACGACTGCTACTACCCGACCTCGGCCTACGGCTACGACGCCTACTCATACTATTGCCCCACTGCTGTCGATCCCTTCTTCCTGGACGTTGAGCTGCTGGTGACGGAGCGGCTGCGTCACGCTCGCCGAAGGGCCCCGACACCTTCTTCCTTAGCGTCACATAAATTCATTTTTAAACTTCCAGTTGAACTCCACTCCTCGACCTCAGCTACAGGTCAGTGTCGTCCCGCTGCGACTTCTTCTGCCATGACCCCTACGACTAGCCCTACAACCACTACTGCTCCGCCTCGCTCTCTCGAGCAAATATTCGTAAAATTAATAATTTGTACAAAACTGTCATACTTATTATTATTAATTTTAATCATACTAAAATATTAAGGACTATAATTTTTAATATTTTGTTAGTATAGTTAGCCACACAATTTAGTTAATTAGTATAGTTTTTTAGTTGTAGTTGATATGTGTAACTAGTGTTCTTTCTTATAAGTTCTAATACATATCACTGATTAGTTTTTATGCTAAACTTAAATAATTAAATTGATGTAACAGAAGTTAATTTTTATTATTATTTTGACAATTCCACAAATGACACGTGCATATTTGTATGTATGTGTGCATGTTCACGCATAATTAATATCATGTTAGACGTTTTAAAAAATAATTTCCAACTGATATCTTAACAGCGATTTCTAGTGTAATATTAGGTGTGCATATTCGTAGAACATTCTGAGTATAAATTGCATTGTTCGCAAATTTGCCGCAAGTAAAATTTGGTAATATGTACAACATATGCATGGTATTGAAATAGCTCGACCATCGACAAATGTAAACATATCGACGATCTAGTTATGCTTACATACAATTTATTTATTTGGTAGGCTCATCTAGACGTATGATTTAGCCCAATGTATACAAGAGCTCATGCAAGTTTCTAAAATAAAATATATGTATTAAACATAAAAATCTAGCTTACATAGATTTCGCTACAACCTGCATGGTGTTTATCTGACACAGAGACTGGCAGGCTAAATATGTTCATAGTCGTCTATCAAATTCATTGTCGTCTAATAGGTTAGTTGTTACTTTGATATGTGATGTAGATTTTCTCCTGCAAAATTAAGATTTTATTTTACATATATCTATTAATCTATATATAATATATCACTAAGCTCCCTAGGATTGGAGGCACACAATCAATTGAGGTCTTCAATTGGAATTTGGTCACCCAATTTTAACAGGGTCAACAATTTCTTAAAACTCTCCCATTTAATTTTTTTTATACAATACACTATGCTTCCTAATTTCTAAATCTTCACAATTAATTGAGATTTCAATTTAAAGTTCGCTCACCCGATTTTGACCGGGTCAATAATTTCTCAAGGAGCTCGCCCATTTAATTATTTCGTTAATTTTCTATGTCGCCTAATTTTAAAGCTCTTTCATTTGATTGAGGTATTCAATTTTGAAATTGGTTTACCATTTTGATCAGGCAAAGATTTTTCAAATCAATCAGCAATAACCAGCCTATAAAAACACATCAACCCCTCCCAGACTCCCATCAACCAGAAAAAAGCCCCACCATGTGATACTATAGCATGAATATAATACATGCAACCATCAACGCAAATAATTTCCCACATAAATATGGGTTGATTAGCGGATAACACAGAATAACACCGCGAAAGGCCCACAAAATAACCGCATTATAAATAAACACAAAACTCACTCCATCAAAAATCGTGACACATTTTGATTTAACATATTGTTTCAAATAAAGAAATATCACCAGCCTTTTATAAGATAGGAGTGGAGGGAGCGGAAGAAATGCTAAGCAAGCGAGTGGAGAAGGGGACCGAGCTGAGCGAGAAAGAGGTTTCTGGGTTGTCCCATATGAACGCTGTAGCAATAATTTCATGGTTTCAACATGTAATAGGAGCTTCCAAGAGGTTCACATACTGAGCAACAGTTGACACCGAGGCCGAAAAGTGTAAGGACGCCACAACCTACACGGGAGATCCCCACTCGCCTATCGGAACAAATATTTTCTCTATTAGAGCATCTCCACTGGGCCCCCAGGAAGCCCCCAGCAACATTTTTTCAGCACCGGCGGTCAAAAAAAGTCCCATCCACACCCCCATGGACTCGTTTTGCGTCGGTATTAGCGAAAACTACGGCCGACGCTGGCAAGAGAAACCCAGAAAGCTGGGGTCAGCCGGGGGCACCAGCACTATCTTTTGCATGCGAAACCCCACACGTCGGCCTCTGTCCTCACTCCCTCTCATCTTTTCCTCACAGGCCCATCACGTGCACTCGACAGCCAGGAACACCAGGGGGTGGAGAAACAAGCAAGCATGGCCGCACGGGGAAGGATCAGAGCCACCCGCCGGCGATCCGCCGCCGCGACGAGTCCCATCCTGCGCCGCCGTTCCCCGCCGTGGATTCTCAGGGCTGCTTCATACCTCCTCCTCCAATCAATCTCTTTTTGGTGCCCGGAGTCGACCAGGGGTGCGGCAATGGTCCAGGCTGTTGTGTTTGTGTCGAATATTTTGTACTAGTTGGGTTACGTTTGGACTTGGTGTTGTAGTGTGGGTAGGATACTTGTAGTGTCGGAGTCGGACACGTTGTACCCTTGGCCTCTTATATATGAGGAGGCACCCCACGTTGTAACCTATGGCGACTAGATAGCGACAGGCTCGCAAGGGGGTGCTGGCGGCTTGTGCCGGTGCCCGGGTGGCCGGTGTTGCGGTATCTTGGGGAGGAGCGCCCGTAGTCATTGCCCCGGGGAGTAGGCGAGTTCGCCGAACCTCGTTAACAAATCTCGGTGTCGTCATTGTCTGTGATTGCTTGTTCCTCGATGGATCGACCGCGTACCTCGGATTTATTCCAACAAGTGGTATCATGAGCTAGGTTACGAGACGGTTTGTTTGGTTGATCCAGAGGAGATTGATATCGCGGACGGGGCCGTCGACGCAGTCGGAAGAATCGGCGCGGCAGCACGTCGCGTGAAGCAGCATCGAGTTGGAACCGAAGTCGGAGTCGACGAGATCGGAAGCAGCAGCGTGTGCGCTGGCATTGGGCCAAGGTGCGGTCCAGCACGGACTGAAGCAGGCTGCTGGAGGCGGGCCAGGGCAAGGCTACGCACACCAGGACGCTGCATGTGCAAGTTAGCGATGTTGTCTGGGTGCAATCGGAAACAGCAAAACCGAGTTTGTTTTGGAGACAAAAACAGGACCGAGTCCTGGGAAGCCCTCGTGTTCGACACGGACGCCTGGTGGTGCGCTATTATATAGCACAGCAAGGGCCGGGTACTGCACCGTACGGGACAAAGGCAAAAAACAGATCGAGATTCAGCGGAAGAAAAAGCCATCGCTGGTTGCATCCATTGGAAAGCAAGGGCTTAGGCAAAGCAAGATCGCTAGTATTTTGGAGTTGAGCCAAGGGAGCACTTTCACTTGAAGACCAACTGGTTTGTTGATTTCTAATAGTACGCGGAGGTTTCGTTCGTGTACTTGGGGATCAGGGGAAGACTGCTCAGTAATTTTTCGCAAGGTCAGCCGTACAAAGAACCATGGCGCCATCGGGTACCAGGTTTGAGGTGGAGAAGTTCAACGGAACCGGAAGCTTTGGGTTATGGCAGACAAGGGTGAAAGATTTGTTGGCACAACAGGGATGCTTGAAGGCGTTGTTGCAGGAAGCCAAGCCAGCTAAGATGGAGGCTGATGACTGGCAGGAGTTACAGTTGAAAGCAGCCGGGACTATACGGTTGTGTCTGTCGGACCAGGTTATTTATCATGTGATGGATGAGAATTCGCCGAGGAAGATCTGGGAGAAGCTGGAAAGTCAGTTTATGTCCAAGACTGCGACGACCAAGGTGTATCTGAAGCAAAAGTTGTATGGGATGAGGATGCAGGAGGGGTCAGATCTTGTGGAGTATATGAACGCCTTTAATCAAGTCGTGACGGATCTAGCACGCTTGGGTGCGACGGTTGACGACGAGGATAGGGCAATTCTGCTTCTTTGTTCATTGCCATCATCCTATGACCATTTGATCACTACTTTGACGCACGGCAAGGAGACCGTCAAGAATGAGGATATTACTGCGGCATTGCTATCTTATGATATGAGAAAGAAGAACGCGGTGGAAGTCTCTCATGGTGAAGGTTTGCTAGTCAAGGGAGAGCAGTGGCGGAAGGGATATGAGGCTGGGAAGAACAAGAAAAAGAAAAAGAATATACAGTGTCACAAGTGTAAGCAGTGGGGACATATGAGAAAGGACTGTCCAAAACTCAATGGTGGGGCCAGTGCTAATAAGGCAACTCAGGGTGATGACTCAGACAGCAGTAGTGATGTTCTCATAGTATCAGACAGGCGGTCAACCAAAAGTGAAGCGTGGATGTTGGATTCAGCTTGCTCTTTTCATGCGACACCCAACAGGGAGTGGTTCTCTTCGTACAAGTCTGGTGAGTTTGGTTTAGCCTATGTGGGCGATGACACAGGTTATCGTGTTGCTGGAGTAGGTGACATCAAAATCAAGATGTTTGACGGAGTTGAGCGGATGCTTCGGGGAGTCAGGCATGTGCCAGGGCTAAAGAGGAATCTAATTTCGCTTGGTGTTCTTCATGATGGTGGTATGGTATTCCGTTGTGATCGGGATAGAAAGACCATGAGAATCATGGAAGATGAGGTGACCGTGATGATTGGAGCGAGGACGGCTTCGCATCTTTACAAGTTGCAAGGGAGCACTATTGCAGGTGGAGTCACGGAGAGTGGAGTTGCGGGAGTAGCAGCGGGGTCTCACGGCGGCGGCGGGTCTGGGGCAGACTCGTCGAGTAGCTCTCAGTAAGCTACGAAGAAGACAACACAAGTCCGGAGTACATGGAAGTTTGACGCATGGACAAATTCAGTGTGGTGGACAATATTCGCCAAGGTGGAGTTTGTTGTGTTTGTGTCGAATATTTTGTACTAGTTGGGTTACGTTTGGACTTGGTGTTGTAGTGTGGGTAGGATACTTGTAGTGTCGGAGTCGGACACGTTGTACCCTTGGCCTCTTATATATGAGGAGGCACCCCACGTTGTAACCCATGGCGACTAGATAGCGACAGGCTCGCAAGGGGGTGCTGGCGGCTTGTGCCGGTGCCCGGGTGGCCGGTGTTGCGGTATCTTGGGGAGGAGCGCCCGTAGTCATTGCCCCGGGGAGTAGGCGAGTTCGCCGAACCTCGTTAACAAATCTCGGTGTCGTCATTGTCTGTGATTGCTTGTTCCTCGATGGATCGACCGCGTACCTCGGATTTATTCCAACACAGGCGGCCGGCGACGCTGTGGGCGGGCGCGGGCGGCCCCGGCACCGGGTGCGCCGGCCACGGGCGGCCTCGGTACCGGACACGGAGGCCACGGGTGGCCCCGGCACCGGGCGCGGAGGCCACGGAGATGCAGCCGCGGAGCCGGGGCGGTGCTGCAGTCGGAGATGCAGCTGGCCATGGCCTGGCCGGAGTCGCCGGCGACCTCGAGATCCTTCCCCAGACCGCCGCGGCGCCGCCGAGCGAAGTATGGCCTCCTTCTCCTCCAAGGCCCCGCCGCCTTCGCCATCCAAGATGCAGCTGGCCACGGCCGGACTCGCCGGCGACCTCAAGATTCTCCCTGCCTCCTCGAGGTGGCGCTGGATGGATGCTGGCGGGATATCTTGATCAGCCAGCGTCGTCGTCGGGAAGCAACGACACGCACGCCCTGGGCCTGCTGCTGCCGCCAAGCGTCCGCTGGATGAGACGTGGGTGGGGACAGAACACTCTTCCCCCAGCACAAAATATCTGCCGGCGCAACCCCAGGGAGCTGAAAATTTGGCTCCTGGGGGGGCCAACAAGTGGAGATGCTCTTAGCACCTTAGCACGAACGAAAAAAATAGCATCATAACATAAATTAAAAGCAAAATGAAACAGCCGACCACAGTTATGTGCTAGAAGAAAAGACTTAATCGCGCTAGCCTCCAGTACATATGATGCCACCACATTTTACATTTTTGTATTTCTTAACGATATAATTACTTTTTATGTTTTTTAATCTTTTTTTAGGCTTTTTATGTTTTTTTATATTATCATTTAAAGAGAGGGTGCGGATGGGCTTGAAGAATCACGGTAGTGGGCCGGCCATAAGCCCTACACGCGTCCGGAAAACAGGTGACGCCTCACCTGTTTTCTCAAGAAAGCCGCAGGCTTCCATAATATTCGTGTGCCTCTCGAACCATCTATACCCTCTAATAAATACGATCTCCTCCCTCTCCTCTCTCCAACAACATCTCGAGCCAACAAACCACAAGACCGATCGATCTTTTTGACTCCAGGTCATCGACTTCAACTTCTTCCCAACCTCGACCACAAATCCAATGGCGTTCTTCGGCTATGACCCGTACGAGTACTACTACCCTGCTTCTCCCTACGGCTACGGTTACGATCCGTACTACCGCCGCCGACGACGCTTTCTTCCAGGACGCCGAGCCGCTGGTGACGGAGTGGCTCCGTCCCTCCCGCCGGAGGGCCCCGGCGCGGCGCGACGACGGCTTCTTCGGCGCCACCGAGTCGGCCGTGCGGACAACGGCGCGTCCCAGGCCCAGCAGCGGGTCCCCGAAGAGCTGCCTAGATTGTTTTGAGATTGAGGTCACCAGGCCTGACTCCGACTCGCCGCCGGCTGTGCCGAGGAAGCCGACACCGTCGGCAGAGGAGGCCGCGGTGAGGGTGCAGGCGGCGGCGCGCGGACTGCTCGCTGGTTGGATGGTGCGGGAGGTGCGCGCGGTGGAGCAGCTGGCGGAGGTCGTGGCCGCGAGGGTGGCCGCCGAGGCGGAGGCGCTCTGCACGGATGCCCGTGCGCGGATCGGCCTCGGGGAGGAGCTCATGCGACTGCTGTTCAGTGAAATGATTTTCGGTTTGTGTGTTTTTTTCGTCCTTGGCCGAAATGGCCGAATTTCGGGAATTTCAAAAAATTCGGCAAAATCTCGGACAAAATTGCAAAATCAAAATTTGAAAATTTGGCCAAAATTTGACCGAAATTTGGCCGAAATTCGGCCAAAATTTGAACAAAACTTTAAATAAAATAGAGCAAAACATATCAGCACAACAACCATCAGGAGAGATCTTATAAACTTTAGCAAATAAGCTCTAGGGATTAAGAAAATTGAATCTGCCCAACATAACAGGCACACATTAGCTATAATGTTGCCTCCAACATAACAGTTAACAATCCAACATAGCAGACACACATTAGTTATAAAATTGCCTCCAACATAACCCTTAACAGTCCAACATAACAGGCACACATTAGTTATAAAGTTGCCTCCGATAATACCCTTAACCGTCCAGCATCAGTTCAAACATCACAGCATAGTTCAAAGTTTAAATAGTCCAGTACAGCCAAAAGACTTTAAAGCATTAAACATAGAAACATCTCCAAAAGACAACCATCAGCTTATTTGAAGCATCAGCTCCAAGCTTCCCAACATCCAAAAGCTTCTTGATATCCTTTGCTCACGTGCCATTTCTGGTTTGGAGAAAACAGAGGAAGGGTCACGATACAGAGTGCATACATCTAAGTAACTAGCAGTTCCAAGTAGCAACTAAAATACTGTGTTAAGTAGCAATTAGAACAACACTACTAAGTGATTGGTAGCAACTAGAACATCACTGGTATGTGATAAGTAGCAATTATAGCAACAATACAAGAAGATAAGTATCAATTACAGCAACACTACTAGGTGAGCAATTAGAACAGCAGTACTAATCATACACAGTGAGCATAAACATTAGAGCACGAGAACAATTAAAGATCAACCTACTTAAAGAAAGCAATATACATCAAGCTATTTAAAGATCAGCCGCTTTGAACATATACATCAAGCTAGATTTTTCTAAGTAACAAACATGAATCAGAAACACCAAAAAGAAGAGACTTACCAAATTTACGAGTAGAGGCTGTTGACGTTCTTGGTCTTCTTCCTAATAAGTTGTCCAGATCTAGGCTTCAAATGGCCAGTGCTTGTTGGTGCCTCCTTTTCAACTTGTACTTGTGTCTCTTCTTCAAGTTGCATTTGTGTCTCTAGCTGATCTTTTTCACCATCCTCATCATCCTCACTCACCCCATCATCATCCTCAATGTCATTATCAACATTTTCATTCTCTTCTTCATCATCCTCACTCTCAGTTTCAAGAAACTCATTCTCATCATCATCATTCCTCTTTCTTTTCTTGTTATTACCCTTTGAACCAACATAAGACGCCTTCCTGCTTGAGTTGAGGCGCCTTATTTGCTCAAAAACAGCACTAGCTGCATCAGCTCCATCCACAATCGGATCCTCTACATCCTCATTCAGCCACTCCATTATTGGGTTTGTTTCATCAAACATTGTGGTATCCAAGTATTCAAGAACAATATTGTAATAACATATGTACATACCTAATTAGAACAAAGCAAATATTTTAAGAACATAAGACAATTGTAGGACAGATCCAATTATTCAAGAAGCAAGTAAAGTGCTAAGAAGAGAAGGAAGAAGTAACATGAATTCTGAGTTTGTCCGGATGCATCAATGGTATTGAGGAAGAACATTCGTGCATTACAATACACCATGAAGTTTATGATGCTCATTCCTATAGGACCAGTCCAAGAATCGCACATAAGAGTCACACCAAAGTTCTTCCAGTCTTGTTTGAATTTTTGAAGAAACGAATTAGCTTCATCATAGTTGGCCTCCAAATATGGCCCATCAATCTCCTTCGCGGTTGGTATAGGAATAGGCCCTAATTGTTGAGTGATCTTCACAGCAGCTCGAAAGTATGGGCAATCAGCTTTACGTCCAGCAATATCATTGGCATGAAAAAACTTGGACCAAGCTAGACCAAGTGCATCTCTTGAATTAGGATCCAAAGCACTACTGATCTTGGGCTGCATAGATACTTTGTTGCTAGATAATTGCCTGTCAAAATAGGCGCTGATACTCCTTTTACCAACAGAAACATGCACATCACCCACACCCCCCTTGCCAATTCTCCTTTCAATTCTGTGAGAGACATTCGGGTCACGCAATGCTTCTCTAATATTCATCTGAATTTCTTCTTCATCATCATCTGGTACGTTAACCACCCCTCCTTTTTTATACAACCCTTCCATAATATTTCTTTCAATTCTCAGCCTGCTATTTTGTTTGTCTCTTTTCTTCCTCCTTGATTCATCCCGACACTCTCTCATTGCATCTCTCACATTTCTTGGCACATTGGGGCAGCTCCTCGCATTACCTACAATACCACCAAGGTGCTCCGCGACACGGGTTGCACCTCCACCTTTGTGCTTTAGGCTACAGTACGTGCAATCAAAACCCCCATAATACGGCCATGCATGGTTCCAAGGATCATATAAGTTATTGTCTTTAAGTCCTGCATTGCAAGGTTACAAACATCAGTTTAATTGAACCTAGCAAATAAAGATCATGGTTCCAATAGCATCGTGTGACCAAGCAAAGCATAGTAATACCTTTCCAAGGTCTTTGGGAACCACTTCCATTTGCATCCTGGTCGCCGCTGCCACTCCTATTTGCAGTTCCATTACCTGAAAATCACATGACAAAAGAACGACGGTCAGTTATAAAGAGTAGACAGCTAAGAAAGCAAACCTTTCTTACTAGGGTGTCCTGATATGAATGAGGAACAAAAACAGTACAGACAGATTATCTAGTTTAGATACTAAGGAATAAATAATTTATATACAAGCTGATGCTCTAGTACCGCTGGACATTGAAATTAATCAGTGGTCAACAACTACTTAGTTAAATACACAAACACAACTGAAGTTTATATTGGACGCGTTGTAGATCTAAATAAATGATCGATTCAAACATGGGATGCTTCTGCAAATATACAAGCCAGTGGTTGGATGTGATAATAAAAGCTTTAATTTTGTGCACAAGCCACTGGTTGTAACCACTTTTCTATTACCAGATCGTGGGCAACCTTTCTGACTACCAAATGCATGTACGTTTCAGATTATATACCAAGTCAAAACATTGTCAGAATCCTTGGTGACTACAAGATGCATGTGTATTTCAGATTAATGATGCCACTACTCTGTTCAAATCATCAAGACTGAGTTTTTCTTACCCCTGTATGATATTGCAGCCTCTCATTCATCTAAAGAAGCACAAGTACTGAAACTGCATCTACGTACTGAAACTGAAACTGCATCTACGTACTTGATTGAGATGTATACGCATCAAGAAAGCTTGTACCTTCCCAAACAAGAGGACGCCCTCCATGCTGCTGTCGCTGCCCCGTGCTACTGCCTCCATGGTTGGCTCGTGCACCATCAGCTTCGTTGCCGCAGCCGCCGAGCGCCATGCCCTTGTCTTGGAGCAGCGAATGGCACGAACTGGATGGGGTGGAGGCGAGGAGATGTGGAGGAAGGCGGGAGGCTAGTGAGCGCGTTGGCCGGACGCCGGAGAAGCTACGCTGGCGAGGATGTGTTCTGTGCGCAGCGGCGGCGCCGCCCATAGGAGGAGCGAGAGGAAAAACAGCGATTCTAGGGTTGGGACCTTTGCGTTCGTGCTTTTATATGAGCAGAAGCGTAACATGAAGGCCCTAGAAGCTGGGCCGGGCAAATAAATTCAAACTGGGCCAAATAATTCGGACGAAAGGCCCATATACCGGGCCCAGGCGAGATGGCCGAAATTCGGCCGAAATTTAGTTTTTTCGGTCGAAAATCAAAACGCTGCTGCTGTTGCGACTCGATGGTGTCCGTGGCGCCCGGGAGTACCGCAGGCGGGTCGCCAGGCAGGTGCTCGCGCTCCAGGACACAGTCGACACGCTTGAGGCCGCGCCCGCGGTAGTGACCACAGATGCGCAGGAAGTTCAAGATGTAGAGGAAGAAGCAGAGAGCATGATGGAGCCGGAGGTGCCGGTTGAGGGCAACACTGTGGCGGATTCTCTGGCTGTCGAGACAACCGACACGGCTGCAATGGATGTTGTCGCGGTGAGTTCCGTCGATGACGACGAGGCCGGCCAGACCGAGACCGAGTTGGAGGCGGAAGTGGAAAAGGCCTCTGAGGCGGAGGGTGAGTGGGAGATGGTGGCAACAGGGGACAGCGATGTGGCACAGGAGGAGAAGAAGATGGTGACCATCGATGGACTGGACGGGAAGAAACTGATGGAGATGGTGGCGGCGTTGTGTGACCAGAGCGCGCAGCAGTGCACCCTCATCGGGGCCCTGGCGGAGCGGGTGGACGGCAAAGTCTCTTTTACCGGCTCAGGGATGTACCGGCAAAGGATCCATTGTTCGCTGGGTTTGTGATTCGTGCGTCGTCCTGGCCCACCTTTTGTATAGCACTGTATTTCTATAACCTATCTCTAGTATATTACTGTAGCTATGTCAGGAGGATGATCCACTACTTGTACTAGTATGTCAGCTTTGTCAGCCCAGCATGCATGCAACCTTTTTCCTCTCTCCCCGCTCCCAAACAAATCCATCTTTTTATTTTTGCTTACAATTTTAGATGATCATCATATTTCACATTAAAATTTCATTATATAATTTTTTTATAGATTCAAATTCCTTGCAACATGATCTTTAAAACAAGATCAATCTTGAATATTTTTAAATAAGATTTCAAAATAACATGTTTCATAGTCTTCAAAAAATATCTTGTTTCATAGATTTCACGTAGTTCAAAAAATAAATTTCGCTAAGTTCATAGATATAAATTATTTCAAAGAATTGAAACATATATTTTATAACGAGTGAGATCACTTTCTACAAACAAGTGAAATATAGTATTTCAATTGAATGAGTGTAATATATTTTCTGAAACTAGTGAAATGAGTGAAATCTATCTTTTGTAACAAGTGAAATCACTTTTTTGAAACAAGTGAAATATAGTATTTTAATTGAATGAGTGTAATATGTTTTCCGAAACTAGTGAAATGGGTGAAATTTATCTTTTGTAACGATCGAAACACTTTTTTGAAAGAAGTGAAATTTAGTATTTCAATTAAATGAGTGTAATATGTTTTCTGAACTAGTGAAATCTTCCTTTTGTAACGAGTGAAATCACTTTTTTGGAACAAGTGAAATATATTATTTGAATTGAATGAGTGTAATATGTTTTCCGAAACTAGTGAAATGAGTGAAATCTATCTGTTGTAACGAGTGAAATCGCTTTTTAAAAACAAGTGAAATATAGTATTTCAATTGAATGAGTGTAATATAGTTTGAGATGAGTGAAATAATCAAATATAATAATATTGAAATATGATACGTAAAATTCAAACTAGTCAAAATGTATCCAAGATTGGTCTTGTTTGAAAGGTCTTATCGTCCTGGACTCGAATATATAAAAAGTTTCAAAAATAAACATTGGGTTCAAAACATAACAAGTATTCAAAAATATGAGGATGAAATTAATCCATGTGAGTGTGTGGAAAGAGAGGCTGCATGCATGCTGTCATTCACCTTCACTCTAACTCTCTCTCTCCTTTGTGAAAAGGCTGAAAAGACATGTAGTGTCAGTTTTGTCTGTTGTATTAACTCGGTATAGTAGAGGAATTAATTTATAAATTTATACTGAGCCAGACAGCACGCATCTTGAGAAAATTGATGGATGATGGATTCTCCACCGGTACATCCCGTCACCGGTAAAAAAACTTATTCGGCGGGTGGACACGCTGGAGCGCGCCGTCCGGCGGGTGGAGGAGGCCGACCGACGTAGGCGGAGGAACAAGGACGGCAAGAAGAACACAAGTAGCTTCCAGAGCGACTAGATACAATAAATAGTTTCTACTAGCATGAGGCTTGGATTGGATTTTTTTCATCAGCCTTTAGTAATCTTGCATCTATTTCAATTCCGTTGATTGTGTGAACAAACTTAGGTCATGTTGGCAAATTTCATTAGTTTCAATTGAGTTGTGTGATGCTTGAGCTTTCAAAATTGGCAACACATGTGACATAGATATCTGTATTCAATTTGATTTTTTCATGAGTTTTTTTTTAGTTTAGTTTTGCAATCTTAAATTTGGTGACAAACTCTTACTGAATTCAATAGCATGAAACTAAGCTTTCAAAGTATTTGCATTACCAAGAACGGTAGGAACTAGCCTAGACATACAAAAATTATAGTGAACAAAATTGATCACAGGCTCTTACTGAATTCAATAGCAAACCAAATGCACCTTCTCGGACACCATCATCATAAGCTTTCCTTTCACTTGTGTTTCCTTTTGGGTCACCGTGATAAACTTCACGCCCCATCCATTCAGTGTCAAAAAGGAAAAAGGGAAACCATGACAGCTGCAAAACAGATATAATGTGATGTACACCATCAGTTTCCAGCAAAAGAGACCGACCATCGCATCTACATATGTAATCCATTTGTATGGCATACGGCATACCCATGTTAGGGCCATAACCAGAAGCACGGAGTACATTCCAGGAGGCAGATGCCTCATGCTAGTCAAAATTTTAACCAAAACTGCTCCTGGCCCGTCATTGAAAGACTCAACATCGTCTTTGTTTGAATTGGAGCCTGCATCTGTAAAATCCTCAGCACGGGAGTTAGCTGTAGCTGAGACATGGTTTGCGTCAGCATGACCGTTAAAAAGTCCTCCATTAGTCTGTTCACTTGAAATATCATGATCATCTCTAGAACCGTTCAGTAGAGGAGCCGAGTCAGATAACTGATGTGCATCCTTTGGTTCCATTGGAATCTCTTCAGCAAAGTAGAGGGTAATAGCCATACAAAATAGATGGAATACCTGCATAATAGATAACTGGTATAGAAGAGATCCCAGAGGCACAGTAACGTGAGAGCATGATGGGAGGTCGCTAGGTGAGCAACAACTTATCAAAGGGTCAAAATAGAGAATCTTGGAATCCTCACTTTCCATTTGGTACTTCAGAAATAGTAAAAAGGAAAACAATATCTGTTGCAACAAAAAATAAATTCAGATACCTCAAGTTAAATGCAGAAAATAAACTTACCTGATCAGCCAATACATCGTAATAGCACATTTGACCAGGCAGTCATCTTATGCATTGTGAAAAGGTCAGCTCCACCATGTTCACCGCCAATGTCTGTTTCAAAAAGGATATGAATCCAACCAACCAATGACACAGAACACCAAGATTGAGCTATATATATTTGACATTCTAGTTTTTCATGTATGTCTTCAACTTCCATCTATTATGCATCCCTTCTCGAGAAAAACCTGCCCGTGATTTTGCACTAGCACAACCATACACAGTTCTTGCATATTTGAATAGGCAAGCAACAATGACATTTAATTCAATCTTTAAATAAATAATTTGCTAACCTTGGTGTTAACAACTTTACTGTATACACAGCAATATGTAGCCCAGTGGTAAAGACCTTGACCATAACGTGTGAACTATTTTACTAAATTAATAAGAGAGAGACATATAGACACTCTGGCACGTAATACAATGGAGATAAAAACAACATCGCTACATAATTTTTTGACAAAGATACCCCCCCCCCCCCTGCGCCAATGCTTCAATCACATAAACCACTGACACAGTAGAACAATGATAACCCAAAAAAGATCGGTTCTGCTTTCTCCATCCCTTAGGAGTCCGTTGAGGGTCCTTCTTTCCGCTACTTCTAGAGTGACCTCCATCGGCACTCTTTAATTCCAGGTTGGGTTTGGCAAAGTGCGACATTGTGGTCCGCGTCCGGGAAATCATATTGCTCGCCACGAGCGTTCAACTTAGAACTCACAAGAGCGCTCGTTCGATGCATAGGACAGGGAGCCTGCACCTAACTACACAAAAGCTAGTGGCCTATATAAACTAAATTAGATACCAATAAAAAGTATTTTTCCAGCTTACAACCATTATTACACAAAATTAGCTGATCTTGTATGAGTAGAGATGGCCTCCACCGAAGCATCCTCACAAAACATCATAGGACAATATCTCCATGTTGGAGAGATCATGATTCAGCAAAAAGAATAATTCATAGGACACTAATTTGTCGGCTTATTACCGAAGGATATGAACAACACTCGATCAATCAATTATGAAATAACACTTTTTATTATTATACCCACATTGTAAGGCATATGCTATTACCTGCAGTGTAGACACTTTCAAATGGAAGGCAGTGTGATCTGATATTGGTTTGGGGTAGATTTTTGAACTGCAATGACTGAAGCTGGACTGCAAAGAGGCCGACCACTGTCAACAGGAACTCCACATTATTGTCCTGAGCAAAGCATATTATCATTGACTACCATTTGTTCTCTGAATTCAGGGAAAGTAATTTATCGAGTTCAATGGTTCTTCCAAGCTCCCATAAAGCAAAACCTTCGCAATCAGTCTTTCTCTTCCATAACTGCGCGATTAAGTTGGATATATGGAGGAAACCCAACGCACCACTATCTGTCCATACAACCGTGAAGTGTACTTCATACACATGAACGGGAAGCTGTATCACAGCTAACTTCTGCTTCTCAAGATCAAATTCAAGAATTTCATCCGAACCCGCAGTAACAAACCAATAAAGGGCATCCCCAGCCAGCACAGCAGGGTGAGCGTAGAAATTGTGGTGTCAGATGGGCTCAACCATGGAAGGGGTGTTGAGATGAGGCCACCCCATAAGCTCATCTCTGACGAGTAAACACAGGCGACTGCTGCCTGTCCAAGCCGTATGTCGTTGTAGCATACAAAGACCATCTCGAAGTGTTGGACGTCTCCGCTGGCACGAAGAACCGCCCCACCGATCTCGGTCGTCATCGAATGGAACCCTGAAGGGATGGCTAGGTGGTTCTGGTTGCCGGTGATGGGGTCCCAAACAAGGAATTGTCGCCGTGTCTTGGTTGTGGACGAGCACGAGACCATGGTGGCAATCGACGAGGAGCCTGAAACGGTCGTGTTCGTCGAACCGCAAGGAGAAGCGCCCTGGCCGGACACGATTGGGGGCCTCCAGAGTAGGTTCGAAGGAGATGCCATCAACTCCTTCCACGAAGCAACCGAGGATGGGAGCGCCGCAGCAGTGGTGGATGCGGAAGTGGCGGAGGAAACCGGGGTCGGAGACGAGGCGGCGCCAGCGCTTGTTTACGAGGGGGCGCGGGGGAAGGGAGGAGGGCTGTGGTGGGAGGCGTGGGGGAGGGAGGAGGGCTGTGGTGGGGAGCATAGTTTTCAATAGCTGGCTATAGCCTTTCAGCAAGGTGCCACTAAATGGTCTCCTTCATAAATAGCTCGCTATAGCTGACTTGAAGGCCGCCGTTATTTTCCAGAGCCCGCTATTTAAAACATTGGATGGGAGGCGGAGGAGTATCTCGGAGAGCAGGTCGTCGTCCAACAGCGGCGCCGCGGAGCCATCACGCGAGTCGCCCTCGCTGATGCGGTCCTCAATGATGTGGAGGCGAGCCAACGATACCCTCAACGGGGCAAGATGATCGCCTGTTTTTTGTGAGGGACGATCGCCTCTGAAACTGGTTTTTTAGGGCTACTTCGCTGACATGGCAGGCACACGTATTAAGGCTGGGTTTTAGTTAGCCACAACAAAGCTAATTTGGCATACCTGGCTGGGTCAAAATTCACACAACAAAACTTTGTATTTTTGTGCAACTCATAAACAGAATTAAAATTAGAATCTTATTAGCAAACTCATTGCACACCTGAGAGAGTGGAGGAACATGTCCCGCGGTTGAAAAACAAACAACATTGCTACCGATGAACAGATATGAATTCAACCTCATAATGACTCCCGGTACTAATTAATTAATGCCATTATTAGGCCTGAATCTTGATCGGTCATGGATGTCGATGGATTTGCTCCTTTTATTTCATACTGAATCTTGACCTTCACTCGCAGAAGAATTCAAACATCAGCAAACTCATCCAGTTCCTCACATATCAAAGGTATTTCGACATTCATTAATCATATCTCATATGCACAAAAAATGTGGCATCATGGTATATAGGAAGAAAATATAAACAAGCACACATGATGCGAGCAAGACCAATTGAAAGGTACTGATTAATCGAAGCTAGTCCTTATTTCTTTATGCCAGTTGACTAACTGTTAACAAAACAAGTGAATAACTACAAGTCGACTTCACCACTCAGCGCTGGCCGGTGCATGCTACACAACATGGAAGAGCCTACAGCAAGCAAACCATTTCCGCACCTCTCATCCAGATACCTGCGGATCAACCAATGTCATCAGTTAAACAAAACATCAATTCATGGAAAAGCCGCTTAGTCTATCTCACAATTTTGTAAGATTCAAACAGTAGACATAAGCTTAGCCATTGTTTGGCTGTGTGCATCTTAGTTATGCAGAGACCGGGTGTAATGCTTAACATTTTAAGTAATAAAGCACCCTTGTTGAAAAAAAAAAGCTTAGCCATTGTGGAAGTTGTGTCAGTAGCTCAAAGTTGAATCATCTCAGTGTTATTGGAAAAAACTAACAGAAAACTTCAATGTGAAAACAGTCAATGGGCAGCAGCATGCCTTTCAAGTTCTATTGTTAACACATTCTGAACTTTCTTGCTCCGTGATCTCAGCAGAAGCTACATGATCAGTGGTTTAAATAACTCCCTTACAGCAGCTCTAGCAGAGTCACCATAACCCATATGGAGTGTGATTTGGAGGCTAGCTAGGCGATACGCAAACCAAAGTCGCCATATCTTAGCCTCCATATTTCCCCTTTTCACATGTAATCCATTTGTCATTGGCTAACTACTTAGTGGTAGGTGAGGACTTAATTCCCACCAACCACGAAATTTCCCTCCCGCTATGTGTTCCCACCACATTCAGGAAATTATGGAGTGCACTCCATCCGTGCGATAAATATGGAGGCTGGGAGGCTAGATATAGAGGGCGCTCTAAAATTATGATAATTCTAACAGGAATGGCAACTCTGCTAGAGTGGTTTCTTTTGCCAGAATTACCATATTGGCAGTTATTATGGCGACGGGCCAGCATGGCGACTCTGCTAGAGTTGCTCTTAGAGGCAAATATTGAACAATCTAGCTTACCAGATCATTTGTAATATTATTTGTTATCATGGGTACATCAGGGGCTCACGGTGTGTAGAAAACAAAAACATCAGGTTTCTAGCTCATGTTCATAGGTATTATTTGTTGACACTCCCTTGGTCCAAAATAGAAGTCAATCTTGAAACCTCTGTACCACATAAAGTTTTTCTTGCCAATTTAATCATGTGATATTGTATCATGTGCCCAATACAAATTATGAAGCATATATGGTAACTAACATAGAAGAAATCAGAGTTAGAATGACCAGCTGCTTTATATGTTGAGAAAATATTTAAGCAAACCGGCTTAAAATATAAGAATATCACGATTGTCCATTAAAAATTAGACTGCTCGAAAACAATAAATAGTGTCTTAAGCACAATTGTCCACCAAAATTGAAGAAACCAGACTGCACGCAAACCGGCTAAGGTATTAATCTGATGAAGAAACGCTCTTGGAGTACTGTGGCGATCTAAAACGTAGCACTAGGTATTATAACAATCTCAGATCAGCAGTAATGTTTAATGGAATAGCTAGAAGCTCATTTAACCAAAGCAGTTTGTAACCAAATGCTAAGAAATTTTCAGCTATCAATTGTTCGCGTATAGAGACAACATACAAATTGATAGATCCATAACCACATAAAAAACCGAAGTCTGCAATTTGTGTTGAATCTAGTCATGTATTTTTTTTTCATGTGTCCAATACAAAAAAAAAATCATCTATGATAACTAAAATACTAGAAACGAATCTCCAGTACACGGAACACACAGGTATGTCACCCTCCCAAAAATCCTACACTTACGGAAACTTCTACGGAACGGGACTTACGGAAACAGGTCCGCGTTAATCTCACCTATACCTGGCCATACCTCGGGCCGGGCCGGGCTTCGGGCCGAGCCTAGCCAAGCCCGACGAAAAAAACCCAGGCCCGAGCCCGGCCCGGCCCGACCATCGGGCCTGTTTTCTGGGCCCGAGCCCGGCCCGAACACCTAAAAGCCCGTCGGGCTTCGGGCCGGCCCGGCCCGACCTTCAGAGAAATGCAAAAACGATGGGCCCGGCCCGGCCCGGCCTTCAGGCTTAAAATCTAGGCCCGAGCCCGGCCCGGGGGCAGCATCGGGCCGGGCCGGGTAGGGCCGGGCCGGGCTTTTTCGGGCCGGGTATAATCTCAACCCTCTGATTTGCAGGGTGAGGCCTTCCTCCTATACCTGGCCATACCTTGGGCCGGGCCGGGCTTCGGGCCGGGCCTAGCCAAGCCCGACGCAAAAAACCCAGGCCCGGGCCCGGCCCGGCCCGGCCATCGGGCCTGTTTTCTGGGCCCGAGCCCGGCCCGAACACGTAAAAGCCCGTCGGGCTCCGAGCCGGCCCGGCCCGACCTTTAGAAAAGTGCAAAAACAACGGGCCCAGGCCCGGCCTGGCCCGCCCATCGGGCTCAAAATCTAGGCCCAAGCCCGGCCCGGGAGCAGCGTCGGGCCGTGCCGGGCTGGCCGGGCCGGGCTTCCCATGGCCAGGTCTGCTTCCTCCCCCTCATTTCTCAATCATCTCGTCCTCCTGTAACTTCCATCCTATGCGAAGTTGTCCGTAGGTATAGCAAATCCCGTCCCCCTCCTCCACCACTCCCACCCAACCCCGTTCCCACGTCGGCAGCTACGGCCGCAACGACCATCCAGGCCGGTCTGGCCTCCGCCTCCTGGTTCATGCCCCTTCCTCCTTTGTCGCTTGGGATGCCGGCCGCTGGGCAGTTCGTTCTGCCCCGTTGTAGTCGCCTCTGCGCTCCTGGCCAGATCTGGAATCGCCGGTGGGCTGCAGATGCGGCGCCGGGGCGTCATCTGGCACCGAGTTCGTACTTGAATTGCAACTGGCTGCGGGGCAGCTCACGCAGTCTTGGGCCACTCCTACTGCTGGTTGGCAATGCAGGTTGGGCATTAACTGCGATGTCGCCGGGTGGCTCGCCCACTCACCTCCAACGAAAATACTCCCTCCGTTCCTAAATATTTGTCTTTTTAGCGATTTCAAATGGTCACCACATACGGATATATGTAGACATATTTTAGAGTGTAGATTCACTCATTTTGCTTCGTATGTAGTCACCATCTAAAACCTCTAGAAAGACAAATATTTAGGAACGGAGGGAGTATATATTAGAGCACATGCGCCCAGGCCCTCTCTATCTAGCCATCCATTTCCTGCTTTAAGATTCGTGCAAATACATTTCTTTTTTTTTTGTTTCTCCCACATAGAATATATCTTGAAGTTCAAACCCATGCAGCGTGGTAAAGCTTTATGAGTAGAATCTAGGATAAATCGTACAGATTTTTTTGTCAAACATAAATATACAAAATACGTTTTGTTTGATTAAAAAATCATATTTCTAGTATTTATGTCGGACAAAAAATTCTGAAAGATTTATCCTAGATTCTAGTTAGAATGCTTTGCCATCCTGCATAGGTTTGAACTTCAAGATATGTTCTATGTGGGAGAAGCAAAAAAGAGAAAATTTCATATAGAAACTTAGTTGTGTCGCATGAATTTTAAAGCGATATTGAAGAGTTAGGATAGCAGGGCCTGGGTGCAAGTGCTCTAAAAATCCACGTCCCTCACCTCCAACTGTGTCGGCCTCTTCAATGCCAAATGTTCTGGTGTGGCTCCATGTATCGTGTCGGCTCTTCCATCAGGTTAGAACAATGAAGTAATGTGTTAAGTTGGAAGGTTAGAGGTTCGAATGACCCCAATCGTCGAACTATTTTTTCTGAAACTATCGCTACGTCTTCATGTCATCTTGTGTGACCCCAACAGAAGAAACTGGCTCATGTTGACCAGTACACTGCGGCCCACCTTGGTGGTTACACACTCCGTGGCTTTGCCCAAAGGCCGGCCACTGGAATCAAAGGAAGAATTATGTTGCTTTGGGATGACTTGGTTGTGGAAGTCAAAAACTGACCGGTGCTAGACTTGCTGAATGGAGTAGGGGATGTTTCTCAAAAACTAAGATAAACCTGCACGCGACCTTGCTAGTTATCCAACACCTTGACATTGCCCAGGAGGATGGAAAACTTTCCGTGGAGGAAGTTCTATCGGTGATCGAGAGGTCTCTCAAGAGACAATGTGCTAGAATGACAAGCCTTGAAGAGGGAGATGCAAACACAAAGTTTATTTATCGCAAGGTCAATGCGAGGAGGAGAAAAACCACATCCATAAGATCAAGCATAAACATGGGTGGGTCATTGGACACAATCATAAAAAAAGAGCTCATCTCATCCACGCCCACTTCTCCGGTACATTGAAAAAGGGGAGCCCAAGAACCATGGACCTTAACTGGGATGAACTCAACTTTGAGCCTCTCGACCTCTCCAACCTCAAGGATTATATCACCGATGAAGAGGTCAAAGCGGCAATCGGTGACTTTGCTTCGTGACAAAGTTCAGGGGTCAGACGGTTACACCGGCCTCTTCTGTTAGCATATTGTTAAGTTTGACATTTTGCGAGCAATCCGGCTATTCGATTAGCATCATGGGGGCCACTCTTCACTGGCCAAATTCCGCAAATGTTGTTTTGTTGCCGAAAAAAGATGGGGCCGAAGGGATCACCGACTACTAGCCTATTAGCCTCATCCATGCGATCATGCAGATCTTAGCCAAAATTCATGCAAACCGACATCGCTCGCACATGGACACCCTTGTCCCCAGCGCTTCGAGCACTTTATGAGTATCCATGATAATTTCATGTATACCAGGAACCTTGCCCGTAGGCTTCACATGAGAAGAACTTTCAAAGCTTTTGACTCGTCAAATGGGACTACATGCTTGACCTTCTCCAAAATAGAGGTTTCCCGTGCAAATTAAGGGATTGGCTCTTTGCTCTACTTGCCACATCTTCGTCCAGGTTTCTCATCAATTTCTCATCAATGGGGTGGTCGGCTCCCCAATCAAGCATGGTCGTGGCCTAAGGAAAGGAGATCCTCTATCGCCACTCATTTTTGTCATTGCCATCTACCCTCTTCAACAACTCTTAGATCTTGCCACCAGAAGTGGTGTGCTTCAAAAGATTAGAGGGCATGGTGCCATCATTCGGACCTCCTTATTTGTGAATTATGTGCTAGTGATGGCACCCATCAAAAGGGATATTGATAAGCTCGCGGACATTCTAAGATGCTTTGGTGAGGTCACTTTGCCTCGCCACCAATTTCCACAAGAGCTCGATCGTTCCCATTAGGTGCGGAAGCATTAACCTTGGTCTCATTTTTCACAACTTGCCACAAAAGGGCTTCTTTCATACGAGGTACTTTGGGCTGCCACTCTCGGTGTGGCAGCTAAAAAGGGTGGACTTTCAATTCCTTGAAGACAAGGTGGCTGCAAAGCTTACACCTTGGAGTGACAGCAGCATCACTACCATTGGTTGCACCGCCCTTATCAAGTTTGTTCTTTCCTCTCAAGTGATATACTACATTATCCCGCTCATCGTGCCTCCTGGAACACTTCATAACACCAACAAGCTGGAGAAGGCCTTTCTTTGGTCCGGTTTGGGCAAGACCAATGGGGCGAAATGCAAAGTTAACTGGGATATGGTGTGTCGGCCATATGAGCGAGGGGATCTCGGAGTGCTCAACACCTCCAAATTTGCATGTGCTTTAAGGCTTCAATGGTCGTGGTATGAATGGAAAGAGCCAACAAAGCTTTGGGTTGGCATGGAAACCCATGCTATGAGCATGACCTTGATCTCTTCTATGCCTGCACCATTATCACTATTGGCAATGGTGCGAAAACACCTTTCTGGGAGGCACCTTTGGTTCATGATCGGAAGCCTAAGGAGATTGCTCCTCTCATTTTTATGCATCCAAGAGAAAAATTGGAAGGTCAAAGATGTTCTCTATGCAGACGCTTGGATCTCCAAAATTAAAATCACCGCCAACTTCTCCTTAGAGCACATCCGCCAGTTTGTGGCCCTTTGAACCACCCTTCGTGGTTTCCAACTAGACGCCCATGCCAAAGACGAGATTGTTTGGAAGCACACTGCTAGTTGACGGTACTCCGCAATGACTGCTACATGACACAATTTATGGTAACTTTCTACTCCCCTATGGAGCACATGGTTTGCAAAACTTGCCCCCTGCCCCCAAGGTCAAGTTCGCATGGTTGGCCACTCAAGACAGAATTTGGACTAACGATTGTTTCGCCAAACTGTGGCCTTTGCTCCTCTTGCAAGCAGGTCCACGAATTGGGAGGGCATCTCTTCTTCAAGTGCCTCCGCACTATCCGTCTCTGGAAATTATTTAATGATTGGCTTCATATCTAAGGTTTTGACACTTCCAATTGGCATCTTGAAGGTTTCTTCAAGGAATGGTGCGTCAAGCGGACTGACATCCACACTGCCAATAGGAAAGCCATGTCATCCCTCACTATGCTCATTGGTTGGACCATTTGGAACGAACGAGATGCCTAGGTCTTTCTTCATAAGTGCGCCTACGATGATTTTACTAAACAATATCAAGAGTGAGGTCAAGCTTTGGATCACCGCCAGCGCAAAAAAAAGGGTCAAATTCTAACGGGAGAGTAGTTCCTTTTGTTGTGTTGCGGGCGTTGTATCAAAACTCTCTTCTCCTCTTAATTAATATATGAGGCAAAATCTTTTGCCTCCGTTCCAAGAAAAACAATACAATAAACTAGTCGCTGCCTCGAATGCGGCTACGACAAAGTTAAGCTCCTATTGGGATCTGTCACAAGAGTTCATCTTCTTGTCCATGATAAGATCGTCCTAAGAGAGGTTGAATATGTCTTTCTTCCGGATAATCTCCTCCTCAAGCACATCATTTCTCTTGGCATATAATTAACGATAATTTGATGGCTACATTATCATTTTAAAAGTGGAATGGTTTAACTTGGTTGTAGGATTAGAGGTCGATTTAAGAATAAAAGTAGGATTAGACTGGACAGAAACCACTAAAACATTTAGTTTGGATAAGACAAGCTATAATATAGGCTAATGAACAAAATGACACATATGTGGGAGTTGGACTGGCAAACTAAGATATGACGAGAAAATATTTAAGCGTACCACCTAATAATAGCATATTGTCCAGAAAATGTAATAACTACAAGTAAAACGATAAATAGTAGTATAAGATCTAATTAGGACATGCTCCTCGAGTATTATGAAAATCCAAAATGTAGCACTATGTATTATAATGGTACCATATGAAGCACAATGTGAAAACGCATAGCTATAAGCCCATGACTAATTAAAAGAAATTCAAAGTCAAATGCGCAAGTGTTGTCAGTTATCAATTACTTGTGTAGAGGGGCAATGCAAATCACACTAGGACTTGATAGACCCATAACCACATAAAAAAAATCAAAGCCAAATAGCAACAAGTAGAAGTAAGGCTGAGAAATATCCAGAAAACACATCAAGGGAAAATATTTCATTCTGCTACAAGTTAGTATGACAACATCCTCATATATGAGTAGGCACGAACATAAGCAAAAATAGGGGATTGGGAAGGGCCCTAGATCATTGGGCCATCCGAGAAGCTAAAGGTACAAGGCTTGTACTACAGAAAAGAATCCAAGATGTAGATGACCATGAAAACACGATTGGAGGCAGCCAGGTGAGCAAGAGCTTTATGAAGGGTCATAGAGAGAATCTTTGGGTCCGCTATTGATATTTTGTACTTGATAAATGATAGAAAAACAGAAATTAAAAAAACATTTTAGATGTCTCAACTTACATGCAAAAGATAAGCTTACCTCGTCAATGTCATCGCATGCATATCTGACCAGACCTTGCATATTGGTAAAAAAGTTTAGCTCTATCATGTTCACCACCAATATCTGCTTTTGAAAGGATAAGAAGTCAAACAACCAATGACATTTCTATAGAAAGCCAACTACTTATGAGAAGGCATCAAATAGATATTCAGCTAAACTTTAAACTGCGTTGTTATTGAGAAACAGAACCATGCAGGTTTATGCATGTTGATCTAAAAAATACAGTTAAACCTAGAGAACAAAACTCAGGAGATACACAAAACCAAACCTATTGTCCAATTCAAAGCATATCCCTCAAAAGAGTATGTATTCATTAATACCATAAAAATGAAGAAGAACATACACACTCAGACTATTAGCTAATCAGAAGAGAGAATTTAACCAGATATTCTTATGCTTGTTTCATGACATATCTAAAAATAAGGCCCTGTTCGGAGCACCTCCACTCCCGGAGTTGGTGGAGTTACAGTTGAAAACTGTGGAGCAGCTATTTCCTGGCTCCGCAGCTCCCAGAATTTTGTGGAGCTGGTGGAATTCCGAACATGCCCTAAGAATATATGCCCATACTAATAAATCCTACTTCCTAGCAACAGAAGTGATAATGACATTTCAGATTGAGATTATCTTTATATACATGTGGCACAAAAATATGATATGACCTCCATGTATTATAATATCCTGATACAAATGGACTTGATAGTTGATACTAACTGCAGGACTCTCCTCCAGGTGATAAAATGAACATTTCGTTTCACAGAAATTACAGCAAAGCCATTGAATTACAAAAATATAATTAATTTTAAACTTCCAAATGTGCGTATTGAGCTATGTATTTGACAGTTAGTTGGTTTGTCTTCAGATTCCAACTGTCATGTATCTAGCAGTACCGTATACAGTTCTTGCATATGTGAATAGGTAGGCAACAAAGGCTTTTAGTTCAATTATTATACAAAAACTAGGTAATTTTGGTGTTAATTTTCTTTTTTTGCATGGAATATGCTAAACCGATAGTGAAAATTTGCTAGACTTGAAACACATAGTCCAATGGTAATTATAATAGTATAGTAAGAATACTGTGAGAATATTAGAAACAACATTGCTACATCAGTCAATCAAAGAAACCACAATACAGTAGAACAATGACAGCTCATCATCTGGGAACAGAAAAAATAACTACTGCCATAAATTAACTAGATACCACTAACAACTATTTTTCCAGCTCAGTGTTACATAAAGCACCACTACACAAGCATTGACACAAAACGGTACAGAACAATATGGCTATGTGTTGAGGAGATCATCAAGTAGCAATGATATGACTACACTAAATTGTTAGCTTAATACAGATGGATGCGGATAACATTCTGTCAAACTAATTATCGAAAACTAACTTGTTTTGTTATAGGTGCAGTGTAAAGATATGCTATTACCTGCAGTATAGACACTTTCGAATGGATGACAGTGAGACAAGTACTTGGTTTTGGGAAGTTTATTGAACTGCAACGAGTCAAGCTGGACCATGAAGACGCCAATATTTGTCGACAGGTACAAAACATTATTGTCCTCGGCAAACCCTCGTATCAATAGGGGCAGCCTCTTAATCTCTGGATCAAGGGAAAGTAGCTTGTCCACTTCAACTGTTCTTCTCAACTCCCAAGAAACAGCACCATCACAATCTTTCTTGCTGTTCCATAACTGCGCACTGAAGCCTGACAGAAAGAGGAAACCGAGACCACCGCGCTCCCTCCTCCCCTCCCTCCCCCGTAGTGCTCCCGTCGCTCCCCGAGGCGGCGGAGCGCCTCCACCACGCGGCCTCGTCTCGTCACCTCTCCTCGTCCCTCCCCTTCGCCGTTGCCGGCAGAGACCACCGGCGTCGCCCGGATGGCGCCGGCCGCGGTGGACGTCCCTTCCCTACTTGCTAGGAGGTGGAGTCGGGGCTCCCTCCTCCTGGCGGTGGTGCTGTTCGGCAGGCGGCGGTGTGGCTCGGCGGCAGGGTCCGCGGGCCTCGGGCGCCCTTGACGCGACGGTGTGGCCATTGGCTGCGGGGCTGCGTGGCGTGCTGCTAGCCGGCGGCACCCACTCGGCCCAGATCTGGGCCGTTTCGGGCCCATCTGGGCTGGGGCGGGCCGGCGGTTCCGGGCTTGGCGGCGCGGCTCCATGGCGGTGGTGGCGAGATGGTTGTGGCTGCAGGTGGCGATGGTTCCGGCTGTCGGCATGCTGCAGCGTGGCTGCAGGGACTGTCCGGATCCGTTGGGGTCCGGCCGGGCCTGTGGAGGCCTGGTAAGTCCCTGTCGCACGTCCGATCGGCTCCGCGGCGCGGTGGAGGCTGTCCCCTCCTGTCGGCTGTGTTGCGGTTGCCCCCGAGCCCGGTGTGTCCTCGTCCTCCCTCGAGGCCTCGTGTTGGTGGCCTCAGTGAGATGGTGAAGTTGGTGCGGTATCCGTGGTGGCACAGGCTAGTGGGCGGCATGTTGGGTGGTGCACTCTTGATTGTCTGTGTTGGTGTTGGTTTCGGGGCGGGAGAAATCCCTGGCGGCTCGTCCGCCACCGGCGTGGCTGCGCCCGTGGGCGTTACCGGACCTTCTTGAGGGGCGTCGGTGATACCCCTTCCCATCTACCAACCGCGTACCGGGGGAAACCCTAGGACCAATCCGGGCAGCAGTGGCGTCGTCGTCGCATTTCTGCCTTAAGGTGTTGCTTGGTACGCGAGACTTCGGAGTGCTAGGCGTGCAGTGGTACTTCTCTGGAGGGTGCAGCGGATATCGTTCATCATCGCTTAGTTAAGCTGCCGGCGTCGGCATTTATTTCTCTTTCTTTCTCTCGTTTTTTCTTTTGTGCTTGTTTGTGCTGCGGCCCCAGCAAGCTGGTTGTATCGGTTGGTTGTTGCTTTATAATATAAAGCAGGGGGAAACCCTTTTTCATAATAGTTTCCTTCGGTTATGGGACCTCAGCCTAAACAACCCCTCCTTGTGAGGCTAAGATCATTTCTAACCGATCCCCGAACAATACGGGAGTATCCGGCGTAGCAAAAACTTAGTGGAGTATATATACTCCAGTAAAATTTCGCCAGACCTAACCGATCCTCTATATATAATGGAGTAATTTTTTTTCATTTGCATTTCATTTTTGGCCACCGAAACACATACCCCCTATACATAATTCACGAATTCTTCGCTACCAGAGTAAGACCAAAGAAACAAGAATCACAAATAGATATTTTAAAAGATATCCAACTTCCTTAATTGCTCCCACTAGTTGGATTAATATCTTCTTTGTCTTCATTGTTGATTTGTGGCTTCTCGAGCTTGAACATTTCTATCTTCTTTGATTATAAAGAAGTAGACGTTGCTTCGCATGTAATCTCATCTCTAGTCCCATCTCCAGCTTCGACTCTAGCAACGAGTGCACAAACATCTATCAATTTTCGTGCTATCAATAGATTGATCTATTCTTACTCCCAATACCAAAACTTGCATCCACTACACACAAATTTGAGCAAACAATTAGCTACCGAAATTCCGCCGAATCCGGTGAACAACCGAATCAAAACCAGCACATACCCCCATTTGCGCACTTGAAAAACACCCAACCGGGATGTTGCGGCGTGGTAGAAACTCGGTGCACCACCAGCTCATGGCAGTCATCCCACTGTACGACCGGTAAAAGCGAGCCGACAAGCTGCTGGGCCAGCGTCGAGCCGGGCGCGATGTGCGGGCATGACTTTGCCGGCGAGACGCCGATGGGAGAGATTCGAGTGGCTAGAGGAGCCGGTACCTACATGCAGCTCAAACTCGTTGTCGGTGTTGTGTGATCCGCTTCCCAGCAAATCCATGGCAAGGCACAGCCGCCGGCGACCGAAAATGCCAAATCCGGCGGCAGCGGGAGCAGCCGCAGATCCACCGGTTCTTCGCTGGCGACGGGACGAGGAGTCACAAATTGAAGTGGTAGAGGACAGGGGCAGAGCCTGCGGAGCGTCCGCGGCGGCGGGCAGGTGCCGGTGGGGGTGCAAGGGGCGACACTGCGGTGATTCTCGAGCTTGAGCACTTCTTTCTTTTTGGATGCGGCGCGGGAGGGGAGGGGAGGAAGTGGAGGAGAGGCGCGGCTTTTACTCAGTCGTCGCGCGATGTAGTAAATATATGAAGAAATTTGGAAATCAGAAAAAAATAATTTTTTTTTCAAAAAAATTCCTTTAGTCCCGGTTGGTGTTACCAACCAGGACTAAAGGCCGGGACTAAAGGCAAAGGTCCATACAGCGACCACGTGGAGCTCCTTTAGTCCCGGTTCGTAAGCCAACTGGGACTAAAGGTTTTGGGCATTAGTCCCGTTTGTTTTGTCCCAGTTCCGGAACCGGGACTAAAGGCCCTCTGGAACCGGGACTAAAGTCCCGTTTTCTACTAGTGAGGACACAATCCCCACCTACCATGAAATTTCCCTCCCGCCATGTTCCCACCATATTCAGGAAACTATGGAGTGCACTCCATTCGTGCGCCAAATATGGAGGCTGGGAGGCCGGATATGGAGGGTGCTTCATATATTATGATGATTCTGACGGGTATGGCGGCTCTGCTAGTGTTTTTTTTGCCAGAATCGCCATATTGGCGGTTATTATGGCGATTGGGCTAGTATGGCAACTCTGCTACAGTTGCTCTTAGAGGCGAATACTAAATAATCTAGCTTATTAGATCATTTGAACTATTATTTGTTATCATGAGTATATCATGGACTCATGGTGTAGAAAACAAAACATCAGGCTTCTAGCTCATGGGCATATATGTTGTAAGTTGATACTCCCTTGGTCCAAAATATATGTTAATTTAAAACCTTTGCACCACAGAAAGAATAGAATTTCAAGTACTTCTAATTATAATTGAGGGATGGAATATTAAAAAAGAATTGCAATTGTGTCGAAAACAATTTTTCTTGTGATTTTAAGAATGTAATCTTGTATCATGTGCCCAATACAAATTATGAAGCATATATGATAACTAGATAGAAGAAATGGGACTGCACACAAACCATTGCAAACCGACTAGGAATAGCAAGATTGTCCATTAAAAATTAAACTGAAAGAAAAAAAAAGTGACTTGAGCACAGTTGTCTGACAAAATTGAAGAAATCAGACTGCATGCAAACCGGCTAAGGTATTAAGATATAATGAGGACATGCTCTTCGAGTACTGTGACAAACTAAAATGTAGCACTGGGTATTATAATGATCCCAGATCAGCAACAATGTTTAATGGAATAGGTATAAGCTCATATAACCAAAGGAATTTGTAACCAAATGCTAATGAATTTTCAGCTATCAATTGTTCGTGTAGAGGGACAACATACATACTTGATTGATCCATAACCACATAAAAAAATCAAAGGCTGCAATTTTGTTGAATCTAGTCATGTATTTTTTTAATCATGTGCTCAATACAAATTATTAATCATCTATGGTAACTGCAATAGAAGAAACTAGTCGCTGCCTCGAATGCGGCAACGGCAAATTTAAGGTCGTGTTGGTATCTTTCACAAGAGTTCATCTTCTTGTCCATGACAAGATCATCCTAAGAGAGGTTGCAGATGTGTTTCTTTCAGATAATCTCCTCCTGAAGAACTTGTTTCATCATTTCCCTTGGCATATAATTACCGACAATTTTATGGCTACATTATCATTTTAAAAGTGGAGTGGTTTAACTTGGTTGTAGGATTAGAGGTCAATTTAAGACTAAAAGTGGAATTAGACTGGACAGAAACCACTACAGCATTTAGTTTGGATAACACAACCTATATAATATAGGCAAATGGTCAAAATGACCAACTACATATGTAGAGTTGGACGGGCAAACTGAGATATGATGAGAAAATATTTAAGGGAACTGCCTAGAATAGCATAATGTCCATAAAACTTTAATAACTACAAGTAATTAAAATGATAAATAGTACTATAGGAGTATAAGATATAATCAACCAATCATAATACACTAAAAAATGTCAGCTTAATTAGTACCAAAGGATATGAACAACATTTTATCAACCAATTATAAAAAATAACTTGTTTTAATTATACCCACACTATAAGGCATGTTGTTACCTGCGGTGTATACACTTTCAAATGGATGGAAGTATGATTTGACGTCGGTTTGGGATAGATTTTTGAACTGCAATGACTGAAGCTGGACCGCAAAGTGGCCGGCCATTGTCCACAGGAACACGACATTATTGTCCTCGGCAAAGCCTCGTATCGTTGGGTAAAATTTCATTGGATTCAGGGAAAGTAGTTTGTCCAGTTTAATGGTTCTTCCAAGCTCCCATGAAGCAACACCATCGCAATCAGGCTTCCTCTCCCATAACCGCGCGGTGAATTCGATACATGGAGGAAACCCAGGGCACCACTATATGTCCTTATAACCGTGAACTCATCTCCATACACATCCACAGGAAGCTGTATCACAGCTAAGATATTTTTCTCAAAATCAAATTGAAGAATGCCACCTGAACTCCCGGTAAGCAACCAGTAAAGGGCATCCCCAACCAGCACAGGAGGCTGAAGCCTAGAAATTCTGATGTCAAAGGCCAACCTCAACCGTGGAAGCAAGCGGTGTTGAGATGAGCTCACCCCATAAGCTGGTCTCTGAGGAGTAAACACAGGCCAGAGCTGCTTGTATGTCGTCGTCGTAGCGTGCTGCCACACACACCACCTCGAAGTGTTGGGCGTCTTTCCCGGCACGAAGCACCGCCCCGCTGACCTAGGTCGTCTTCAAATGGAAGTTATGGAACACCACGGGGATTGCTACGTGGTGCTGGTCGCCGGTGATGGGTTCCCACACAAGGAGCTGGCGCCGTGTCCGGTTGTAGATGAGAACGAGGCCATGGCGGCAGTTAAGCAGCCTGAAGCGGTCTTCGTTGGGGGACTGGAAAGAGAGGCGCCCGGGAGTGACACGATTGGGGCCCTCCAGTCCAGAGTAGGTAGGAAGGACCGAAGGAGACGCCTTGGACTCCCTCCACGAAGCAACCGATGATCGGAGCGCTGCGGCGGTGGTGGACGTGGAAGCGGCGTAGGAAACCAGGGTCGGAGGCGAGGCGGCGCCAGCGCTTGCATACGAGGGAGGCGCGGGGGAGGGAAGAGGGCTGCGGCGGGAGGCGCAGGAGGATCTCGCAGAGCAGATCGTCGTCGTCCAGTGCCGCCGGGGACGGCGAGCGGCGGCTGGTCATCTCGCGACTCGGCCTCTCTAATGCGTCCCGGCCCCTTGTCAATGATGTGGACGCAGACCCCACGAATTGGTGCAGTAGTACATACCGTACACGAGCCAAGATGATCGCCTCTGAAACTGGCTTCGTAGGGTATCGGAGGAAAAAAAACCTACGAGAGAGAGAGATTTATTATATTGTCCGAGTCCGACCAATACATGTATTGGCTCGTTCGTTTGTTTTGCTATATATACATAACCTGCAGGCAAGCACATAATACGAAGAATATTTTGTTCAACAATGGCAGGCTCTTACGCAATGTCCAGTTGGTCGGACCTCCCGACGGATCTCCTCCTCGGAATCCTCCAACGCCTCCAGCTCCTGGAATCCCTTGCTTTCGCGTCAGTCTACGCATCATGGCGCCGGGCCGCCGCGGCCGCCGGCGTCCCATTTTCTTGCAGACCGTGGCTCATGTCTTGGACCCATCTCGTGGAGGAGGAGAGCCAACCCAACAAGATCAACTGCAGCCCGGCCGCGACCTGCAAGTTCCGCCATCTCCAGGACGTCAACAGGTCTTACGATGTCGATTTTCCCGATGGCTGTTTCGTTGCATGTGCCGGAGCTTCCCATGGATGGCTGGTTCTGGTAAATCAACTCTCCAATCTACTTCTCTTCAACCCCATTACATCGGACATGGTTCCTTTACAACCGATCACCGACTTCTCATTCGTGGAGGCAACATATGATGAACAAGGAAGCATAGAAGGTTATCGTCTTTTTAACGATAGTTTCTATGATGCGAAATCTCTGGCGACATGGTTCTACCAGAAGGCAGTGTTGTCCTGTGCTCCATCCAAAGATGGCAGCTGCATTGTCATGATCATTCATTATGATAGCAATTGGCTCTCTTTTGTTAGGGCGGGAGAGGGCAAGTGGCAGGTGGTCTCAACTATAGCTAGAAGGGATCGATATGCGGACTGCGCATACCACAATGGGAGGTTTTACACCGTGACATACCATGGAATAGTAGAGAAATATCATCTTGATGGATCAAATGGGCCAACAAAGGAGGCGATTATCGCACATAGAACATTTTCATGTGTTCTTACCAGCCACTTGGTGTCTACACCATGGGGTGATCTCTTGCAGGTCCGGGCCATTTCTGCAAACCGTGTGGACCGTATTAGGTTTCTAATTGGCAAGGTTCAACCTGAAGGATGCAAGAAGGTATCGCCCGATGACTTGGTGGAGCACACAATATTTGTTGGACTGAATCACTCGGCGTGCTTACCCTCAAAGAAATTCCCTGGTTTGAGACCGAAATGCATCTATTTCTCATCTCCCTGGATGACTGCGACGTTTGATTTAGTTGCCCGTTGTCGTGGATGGGGAGGTGTAAGGTCATATGACATGGAAACAAGGGTCTTCGAGCATGCTTTTCCCTTTGAAGGGATGCCTAAAGATTGGAGAGTGCATGTTCCTTCAGAGGTTTGGATCACACCGAATATGTAATACTCCCGCAAATGCAAGGGATTGTAGATTCTCTGCCAAACACATCTGACACCATGATGCAAAATCCATTCATCTTCATAGTTCATAGAGATATTGTGGCTCCACTATATAGAGATACATATGCGGCTACAGCCGAATTTCAGAATATAGTCCACTAGGGACTTCAAATTTGGGCTGGACCAATCTCCCGATGGGTAACGCCACTAGTAGAAAACCGGCCTATTGTCCCGGTTCGTAAGGGCCTTTAGTCACTGGTAGAAAAAGAGGCTTCCATACGCCCCCATTAGTCCCCAAACCAATCGAACCGCGACCAAAGGGGTCTTTAGTCGCGGTTCGGGAGAAGACCCGCGACCAGCTATCTGGGCCCAGCGCGCTCGGTCGACAACTGGCGGACGGGAGGGGCTTTAGTCCCGGTTGGCCTGGCCAACCGGGACTAAAGGTCCCCGAAGGCCTTTAGTCACGGTTGGCCAGGCCAACCGGGACTAAAGCCCATCCAGCTGGCGGACGGGAGGGGCTGTAGTCCCGGTTGGCCTGGCCAACCGCGACTAAAGGCCCATCCCTATATATAGGACTCAGCTCACTTCACTTCACTCAGCTCACTTCACAATTTTCAGAAGGTGGTGGTGGGTTTGCTTTTGGTTTCTCCTATGCACACAAGGTGTTTGATGAAATGCCCGAGAGCCTATGCACACAAGGTGTTTGATGAAATGCCCGAGAGCCTATGCACACAAGGTGTTTGATGAAATGCCCGAGAGCCTGAAACAAACATGGTATGAAGTGTCTGAGCCACACTTGAGCTTTCTCATTTATTTTTCCTCCGCGATCGCGGTTAGCAACTTGAACCTTTCATGTGTCATTGATAAAATACGCATGTGTGTAGTTCATTGTTTAATTTGTATTATTTCTAGCTAGTTAGTTTAACAAATGCATGATGGTTAATTATATACTTTATATAATAATAATGCAGATGAATCGACAATGGATGTACGGTCCCCGAGTCTCCGGCGAGTTCACTACGGGTTTGAAAGATTTCCTCGTAGTGGCAAATGCGAACAAGCAGCAAGGTTTTATTATCTGTCCATGTGCTGTCTGTAAGAATGGGAAGGGTTACTCCTCCTCAAGAGACGTTCACATGCACCTGCTGAAGCATGGTTTCATGCCAAGCTATAATTGTTGGACCAAGCATGGAGAAAGAGGGGTTAGAATGGAAGAAGATGAAGAAGGGGATGATATCGATGACATCTATCGTGATCATTTCGGTGATACTTTCATGGAGGATGATGCTGAAGGTGGGGAAGGGTTAGGTGAAGGTGAAGAAGAGGCACATGATGAGCCCGCTGATGATCTTGGTCGGACCATTGCTGATGCACGGAGACGCTGCGAAACTGACAAGGAGAGGGAGAATTTGGATCACATGTTAGAGGATCACAAAAAGTCGTTGTATCCAGGATGCGATAATAGTCTGAAAAAGCCGGGCTGCACACTGGATTTGCTAAAATGGAAGGCACAGGAAGGTGTAGGTGACTCATCATTTGAAAATTTGCTGAAAATGTTGAAGAATATGTTCCCGAAGAATAACGAGTTGCCCGCCAGTACGTACGAAGCAAAGAAGATTGTCTGCCCTCTAGGTTTAGAGGTTCTGAAGATACATGCATGCATTAATGACTGCATCCTCTACCGCGGTGAATACGAGAATTTGAATGAATGCCCTGTATGCACTGCATTGTGTTATAAGATCAGAGGCGATGACCCTGGTGACGATGTTGAGGGCGAGAAACCCAGGAAGAGGGTTCCCGCCAAGGTGATGTGGTATGCTCCTATAATACCACGGTTGAAACGTCTGTTCATGAACAAAAAGCATGCCAAGTCGTTGCGATGGCACAAAGAGGACCGTAAGTCCGACGGGGATTTGAGACACACCGCTGATGGAACGCAATGGAGAAAGATCGACAGAGTTTTCAAAGATTTTGCAGCTGACGCAAGGAACATAAGATTTGGTCTAAATACTGATGGCATTAATCCTTTTGGCGAGCAGAGCTCCAGCCATAGCACCTGGCCCGTGACTCTATGCATCTACAACCTTCCTCCTTGGTTGTGCATGAAGCGGAAGTTCATTATGATGCCAATTCTCATTCAAGGCCCTAAGCAACCCGGCAACGACATCGATGTGTACCTAAGGCCATTAGTTGAAGAACTTTTACAGTTGTGGGCCAGACCTGGTGTACGTGTCTGGGATGAGCACAAAGGAGAGGAATTTGACCTATGAGCGTTGCTTTTTGTAACCATCAACGATTGGCCTGCTCTCACTAACCTTTCGGGACAGACAAATAAGGGATACAATGCATGCACGCACTGCTTACATGAGACTGAAAGTGTACGTTTGGTTAATTGTAAGAAGAACGTGTACCTGGGTCATCGTCGATTTCTTCCCCGAAATCATAACGTAAGAAAGAAAGGCAAGCATTTCAACGGGAAGGCAGATCACCGGCCGAAGCCTGCGGAACGTACTGGTGCTGAGATATTTGATATGGTCAAGGATTTGAAAGTCATCTTTGGAAAGGGTCCTGGCGGACAATCAGTTCCGCGGGGAGTTGACGGGCACGCACCCATGTGGAAGAAGAAATCTATATTTTGGGAGCTAGAATATTGGAAAGTCCTAGATGTCCGCTCTGCAATCGACGTGATGCATGTTACGAAGAATATTTGCGTGAACCTGCTAAGCTTCTTGGGCGTGTATGGGAAGACAAATGATACAAAGGAAGCACGGCAGGACCAGCAACTTTTGAAAGACCCAGATGACCGGCATTCGGAATGGTTTCAAGGTCGTGCCAGCTACGCTCTTACCAAAGAAGAGAAGGTCATTTTTTTTGAATGCCTGAGCAGTATGAAGGTCCCGTCTGGCTTCTCGTCGAATATAAAGGGAATAATAAACATGTCGGAGAAAAAGTTCCAAAACCTGAAGTCTCATGACTGCCACGTGATTATGACGCAATTGCTTCCGATTGCTTTGAGGGGGCTCCTACCGGAAAATGTTCGAGTAGCCATTGTGAAGCTATGTGCATTCCTCAATGCAATCTCTCAGAAGGTAATCAATCCAGAAGATCTACCACGGTTACAGAACGATGTGGTCCAATGCCTTGTCAGTTTCGAGTTGGTGTTCCCACCATCCTTCTTCGATATTATGACGCACCTCCTGGTCCACCTAGTCGAAGAGATTTCCATTCTCGGTCCTGTATTTCTACACAATATGTTCCCCTTTGAGAGGTTCATGGGAGTATTAAAGAAATATGTTCGTAACCGTGCTAGGCCAGAAGGAAGCATCGTCAAGGGCTATGGAAATGAGGAGGTAATTGAGTTCTGTATTGACTATGTTCCTGACCTTAAGCCGATTGGTATTCCTCAATCGCGGCACGAGGGGAGACTAAGTGGAAAAGGCAAGATCGGAAGGGAATCCACGATATGTATGGACGGTCATTCTATGACTGAAGCACACCACACAGTTCTGCAAAATTCCAGCTTGGTGGCTCCGTACTTCGAGCAACACAAGAATATTTTACGCTCGGACAACCCGGGGAAGCCTGAATCCTGGATTAGAAAGGCCCACATGGAGACTTTCGGCAGTTGGTTGCGAAAACATTTAATGAATGACAATGATGTTGGAGATCAGCTGTACATGTTGGCCAAGAAACCATCTTCGACTATAACGACTTTCCAAGGGTACGAGATAAATGGGAATACATTTTACACCATCGCCCATGATAAAAAGAGCACCAACCAAAACAGTGGTGTCCGCTTTGATGCAGCAACCGAGAATGGGCAAAAGGTCACATATTATGGTTACATAGAGGAGATATAGGAACTTGACTATGGACCCTCCTTTAAGGTCCCTTTGTTCCGGTGCAAATGGTTCAAGCTAACAGGAGGTGGGGTAAAGGTGGACGAGCAATACGGAATGACAATGGTGGATTTCAACAATCTTGGTTACCTTGACGAACCATTCGTCCTTGCCAAAGATGTCGCTCAGGTTTTTTATTTGAAGGACATGAGTAGCAAACCGAGGAAACGGAAAGATAAGAAAATGATCAGTACATCATGCGATGATCCAAAGCGCCACATTGTTCTTTCAGGGAAAAGAAACATCATGGGAGTGGAGGACAAGACAGACATGTCAGAAGATTATAATATGTTTGGTGAAATTCCGCCCTTCAAAGTGAACACTGACCCAAGCATTAAGTTAAATGATGAGGATGCTCCATGGATACGGCACAATCGTAAGCAAGCAGGGACACAAGGGAAGAATTGATGTGTAATAATTTATTGTACCAAACTTTGTTGAATGGATCATGTGAATTAAAACGTACGATGGCGAATCCGGATGATTTGTATTTGGTCGATGAACTGAATGATGTATCAAACCTTTTGTCAAACCTTCAAGGGATCGATGAACCGATTTTTTTGATATATTATTTGTATTTTAAAGATTTTAAAATGAATTAGTTTTATTTATCTGATTTTTTTGATATATTATTTGTATTTTCAAGATTTTAAAATGAATTAGTTTTATTTTTCTGATTTTTTCTATATATAATTGTATTTTTAATATTTTAAAATGAATTAGTTTTATTTTTCTGATTTTTTTTGATATATTATTTGTATTTTTAAGATTTTAAAATGAATTAGTTTTATTTTTCTGATTTTTTTGATATATAATTGTATTTTTAAGATTTTAAAATGAATTAGTTTTATTTTTCTGATTTTTTTGATATATAATTGTATTTTGAAGATTTTAAAATGAATTAGTTTTATTTTTCTGATTTTTTTGATATATAATTGTATTTTTAAGATTTTAAAATGAATTAGTTTTATTTTCTGATTTTTTTGATATATAATTGTATTTTTAAGATTTTGAAATGAATTAGTTTTATTTTTCTGATTTTTGATATATAATTGTATTTTTAACATTTTAAAATGAATTAGTTTTATTTCTCTGATTTTTTTGATATATTATTTGTATTTTCAAGATTTTAAAATGAATTAGTTTTATTTTTCTGATTTTTTTATATATAATTGTATTTTGAAGATTTTAAAATGAATTAGTTTTATTTTATATGAAAAAGGGTCTTTAGTCGCGGTTGGGGAGGCGGACCACGACTAAAGGTAACCTTTAGTCGTGGTTGTCGTCCCCAACCGCGACTAAAGGCTCTTTCTGCGCAGGAACGAAAGCGGCGCCAAAACCCTTTAGTCGCGGTAGGTGTGGCGGACCGCGACTAAAGGTACCCTTTAGTCGCGGTTGGTGTGGCCAACCGCGACTAAATGGTACCTTTAGTTGCGGTCCGCCTCCCCAACCGGGACTAAAGGTCTGTCTATATATACTGCACTTAGCAGTTTCCGCCACTTCCCATTCTTCTCTCGACGCCGAAGCCCTACCCCGACGCCGATCGACGCCGAAGCCCTGCCCCGATGCCGATCGACGCCGACGACGACGCCCTGCCCCGACGCCGACACCCTGCCCCCAGTGAGCTCCGCCGGCCCCCACTTCGCCTGCCCTGCGTGCCGCCGCCTCCGCCCCCAGTGAGCGCCGCCGCCGCCCGTGCCCTGCCCTAGCGCGCCGCCGCCGCCGCCGCCCTTGCCCTGCCCTGCCCTTGCCCGCCGCCCCCCTGCCCGCCGCCCGCCGCCCTGGCCCAGCCCCTGGCCGCCGCTGCCGCCCGCGCGCCGCCCGCTGCCCGCCCCTGCCCGCCGCCCACCGCCCGCCCGCTGCCCCTGCCCCTGCCCACCGCCCGCTGCCCGCTGCCCCTGCCAAAGAAACCAAAAAGAAAGAAGAAAGAAAGAAGAAAGAAAAAGGAAGAAGAAAAAAAGAAGAAAGAAAAAGGAAGAAAAAAAATGAAAACAAAACAAAACCAAAAGAAAGAAGAAAAAAAAGGAAGAAGAAAAAAGGAAGAAGAAAAAAGGAAGAAGAAAGAAGGAAGAAAGAAAAAGGAAGAAGAAAAAAAGAAGAACGAAAAAGGAAGAAGAAAAAAATGAAAACCAAATGAAAACCAAATGAAAACCAAAAGAAAGAAGAAAGAAAAAGGAAGAAGAAAAAAAGAAAGAAGAAAGAAAGAAGAAAGAAAAAGGAAGAAGAAAAAAGAAGAAAGAAAAAGGAAGAAGAAAAAGAAAGGAAGAAGAAAAACAAAGGAAGAAGAAAAAAAGAAAGAAGAAAGAAAGAAGAAAGAAAAAGGAAGAAGAAAAAACAAGAAAGAAAAAGGAAGAAGAAAAAAAATGAAAACCAAATGAAAACCAAAAGAAAGAAGAAAGAAAAAGGAAGAAGAAAAAAAGAAGAAGAAAGGAAGAAGAAAGGAAGAAGAAAGAAAGAAAAAAGAAAAAGGAAGAAGAAGAAAGAAAGAAGAAAGGAAGAAGAAGAAAGGAAGAAGAAGAAAGAAAGAAGAAGAAAGGAAGAAGAAGAAAGGAAGAAGAAGAAAGGAAAAAGGAAGAAGAAGAAAGGAAGAAGAAGAAAAAAACAAAAGAAAACAAAAAAACAAACAGAAAGAAAGAAGAAAGGAAGAAGAAGAAAGGAAGAAGAAGAAAGAAAGAAGAAGAAAGGAAGAAGAAGAAAGAAAGAAGAAGAAAGGAAAAAGGAAGAAGAAGAAAGAGGAAGAAGAAAGGAAGAGGAAGAAAAAAGAAGAAGAAAGGAAGAAGAAAGGAAGAAGAAGAAAGAAAGAAAAAAGAAAAAGGAAGAAGAAGAAAGAAAGAAGAAAGGAAGAAGAAGAAAGAAAGAAGAAGAAAGGAAGAAGAAGAAAAAAAGAATTTTTACTTAAAGAATCTTATTTTTTAATTCCTCCTCCTCTATGTCCCCTTAATCTTATTTTTTTAATTCCTTTATACTTAAAGAATTTTTACTACATGCAGGAGTGACATATGGCGGACGATAGAACCGAGCCGCTTAGGGATCCGGAGGCTGAACGTTATTTAATGGGCATCATCAACAACGAGATTCCTTATGTGCCGGGCTCAGAATATGAGCAACAAGAGGATGTAGTCTCTTCTTATCTGAACCTTGATGGTGGAACAGAAATTGTCGATGATCAAGGAGGTGAAGGAACGGACATTGTCGACGGAGGTCAACCGCCAACAACCGACGATCTCGAATTGCAAGTAGCAACCACCTCCGGCGAGGTATATATATACATTGAGAGCCTCTCGTGATACAAACTTACTGAAATGTGAATACATATGTATTAACGCGCGTGACTCTCTTTCTTTTTTTAGCCCTCCGGATCGAGTACGACAAAGCGTGGCAAATTCAAGGCGATGAAAACAGGAGAAACATATGCCATTGAGTTTGTCAGTGAAACCGGCAAGCCCCTACAGCACACCTCAAAGTTTATCAACCAATGCGGAGTCGTTGTTAGATACAACGTCCCGATCACCGTCCAGGAATGGAAGGAGCCAAAGAAGGCACGTCTTGGTTTCAGTTTTGTCGACAAGAGAACGAAAAAGGATTGCTGGAGAAAGCTTATGGAACATTTCATTCTACCTCCGGAATACAACAAAGTCGATGAATTCGGTAACGAGGTTCCGGGTGGACGTCAGAGGAGGAGGCTAGTTAAAGAGTTCGCTCTTCAGAAGATGGGCGAAGCATTCCGGAACTTCAAGAAAACTTTAACCCGTGACTATGTCAACAAGGGTAAGACTCCGGATTTCAATGGACAACATGAGAAACTGAAAGATGATTGGCCAGAATTTGTGAGGCAAAAGCAATCGGAGCATTTCAAGGAAATATCGAAAAAAAATAAGGATAATGCGAGTAAGAAAAAGTACCATCATATTATGGGGCCAGGAGGATACCTCCTTCCGGAGCCTAGGTGGCAGAAGATGGAGGAGGACCTGAGGGTGCGAGGAATCCCTCTAGGTACAGAGGGATGGGACCCAAGGGCCAAAAGCTGGTGGTACGGGCATGGGGGATCGCTAGACCCGGAGACAGGGGTGTGTGTTCACCGGCAGAGACATTTTGCTCCCACCCAAGCCCTTATTGACGCAATGACCCAAGCTCAAGAGGGCTTGATCAAGTTCAACAGAGAGAAAGACGCACTGACAATAGCCCTCGGGAATGATGAACACGGAGGACGTGTATGAGGCAAAGGCAAAGTTTTGTGGAAAGTAGGGTTTTCCCAGGACAATGACCCGTACTGTTACAGAAGCCGTAAGAGAAAGACGGACCGGGATGCAGATCTTATGACGAAGTTTGCATCGGAACTCCATAAGTTGAAGCAGACCGTGCATGAACTAGTGAAAGAAAAATCGGCTGCAGGGCCGCATGAAGATCATGAAGCGGATCGCGGAAGCCAGCAGCGGAGAAGCAGCGTGGCTTCCACGGATGCCCCGCCTGGTGCTAGTGCACCGATGATCGAGATTCGTGCACCGGAGCCTCACTACCCCGTGGATGATGTAAAGGAGATGAAAGAATGTGATCTGCATTATCCCGTGGGGAACGTTTACACGAAGGTAGCTAGCGGCAGTGCTTTACCCTGTACACCTGGAGCACTCCACCACAACAACCCCATTGCATATGGCTATGCTCGTGTCACGGTGGAAGACATAGTCCAAGGGTTTGAGGACCTGGAGATTGACAAACCTACACCCGAAGGGGAGAGAAGACTTGGAGATGTCAAGCGCCAGTACATTCTATGGAAAAAGAAGTACATAGTGTTTCCAGGCGAGGCGCCAAGGCTAGCAAGTCCACCCCCCTCCGATGGTGGTGGTGGTGGTGGCGGTGGCGGTGGTGGTGGTCATGGTGGTTCACCTACACCTCCTTCACGCCATTCGACGCCACCCCTGATCCACAACCTCCGGCGGGTACGACGCCCCCCAATCCTCCTCCGGCGGGTATGACGCCCCTCAATCCACCTCCGGCGAAGAAGCAGAAGCAGGTGGACAACAAGGAAACCCGCTCCTGGACTATTAACCCGGACCCTTATGTACCTAAGACCACAAGGGTACCGGAGCCATCACTGAAGCCTCTCCTCCCAAGGCCTGGGGAACTTAGTGAAGCTGAACTCAAATTGGCCGCGTCTGCTGATTATGAGAAATGGAAGGCGGATATGAAGGCGAAAAAAGAGCCTGAGCCCAAGCAAGTATTCACTGAGAAGCAAAAGAAGTGGGCTAAGGATTTTTTGACGACACCGTCCCAAGCCGAGCTGAATATGCCTGACGACTATGGACATGAACTTCGTAGGCAAGCAAAAATATTGAAGGAGGAAGAAAGTAAAAAAAGTGGGGAACAAGTTGACCAGCTCGGGATGCAGAAGAAACAATCGATCCCCCCGCTCATAGTGAAAGCCGGTCCGGAAGAGGACCCCGAGATCATAGCAGCTGCGGCAGCACTTGGATTGACTGTAGCGGGTGCCATGAAACAAGCGTCCGAGATGGGTTTGACTCTTCGTGCCTTCTTAGACCTTGAGGATGCGCCAGTATGTGAGATAGCATTACAATATGTGCGGAATGGGCCTCTTGTCGAGCCTGCGCAGGAAAATAGTCTACCACCACAAATGCGAAATCTGCTATGTTGGTACAAGCAATTCATAACATGGGCCGACAAAGAATATGTTTATGCGGATGTTACAGAACAGCATCACACCAAACGGTACTCTGTAGAAATTCATATGAGTGAATTGTTCCAGCTATTCAATCTGCGCGAGCTCGACAAATCTATGCTGAGTTGCTACATTCTATAAGTGATTTATTTCTACCTCATCTCGTTCTTCATTGCCTGCACTATATATATATATTGTCCTAACTATATTGTTGCGTACGCTATTATGCAGATTGAAGATTTGGGAATGCAAAATAAGAAACATCCATGATGTTGGGTTCATTGACCCACATATCGTTAATGGACATGTGTTACAACATCACCCCAAAGACGTGGAGAAAGACCTGTACATGTTTCTTAGAAAGTATCAACTCAAAAGTCATATTCTATTTCCTTACAATTTTGAGTGAGTGTTTCTCTCTTGTGCCCATTCTCTTTTGTTTACTCCATGCATGGTATGTCTAATCGATGAGTTATGCATGACTGTGCATGTAACGTGTCCGCAGGTTCCACTGGATTCTGCTAAATATTGAACTTCACACCTCCAGAGTTCTAATCATGGACTCTATGGATTCGGATCCAAAGCGTTGGGCCGACATGAGAAAAATGCTGCAAAAGTAATTATTTTCAATCATTTGAGCTCTATATCGATCGGTCTCTTTCGTTCATTTCCTAATATCAAGTAACTAATAACTCCCTTATTCATTTAATTTTCTTTGCCCTGTAGGGTTTGGAGACGGTTCTCAGAAGAAATTGTCGGTGAATTCAAACATGAGCTAGATTTCAGAAGGTTAGTTAATGTGGATAAGCAGCCACCGGGGACCAATCTATGTGGATACTATGTTTGTGAGAACATCCGGAGACACACCACTGAGCGGAAGGCATCAGATAGCGTGCGGAACGCGACGGATAACTTGCGGAGGAGGCTTAGTCCAGAAGCTCGCTTCCGACCAATTCAAGAAGAATTAGCAGGATTTTTCATGAGGGAAGTCATCAATCCTAAAGGAGAACACTATACCGACGACGAAGAAATTTATATGCATACCCGAGATTGAAACTTGTTCGAAGTTGTATATGGCCATCCATCCTAATTGTGTATGGAAACTTGTTCGAAGTTGTATATGGTCACCCGAGATTGAATATATATTATATATTCCTCTTGAATTCTTCTTATTTGAAATTTCATATGCATGTATATAGTAGCGTAGAATATGTGTACTGAAACTTCATCAAAAATAAAATAAAACACAAAATAAAATATAAAATAAATAAAACACTACAAATTAAAAAGAAACCAGGTTTAGGGGGGCTGAAACCCTAAACCTGCGGAGGAGGCCTTTAGTCCCGGTTGGCCAAGAGAACCGGGACTAAAGGTCCTCCGCCCCGACGGACCACGGGCGCCCACGTGGACGGGCCTTTTGTCCCGGTCGGCCACAAGAACCGGGACTAAATGCTTAAGTCGCGGTCCGTAAGAGGCGCGTCTAAAGGGGGGGGGGGGGTCTTTAGTCGCGCATCTTTAGTCCCGGTTGCGCAGCCGGGTCTAAAGGTTGTGGCGAACCGGGACTAAAGGGCTTTTTTCTACCAGTGAGTCCCGGTTCCTGAACCGGGACTAAAGGGTCGTTACTAATACTCTCACCCTTTAGTCCCGGTTCAAACCAGAACCGGGACGGATGGGTCTCAACGTGGCCTGTGCGCCGAGCCCGGGCAGGAGGGCCTTTGGTCCCGGTTGGTAGCATCAACCGGGACCAATAGGCATCCACGCGTCAGCATTTCTGTGGCTGGGGTTTTTTTTGGTTTTTTTTTGAAAGGGGGGGGTGGGGGTTTTGGGGGGTTAATTTAGGTATTTCATATATTGTGTTAGATAGCTAATTAATAGGAAGAAGTGTCCTCTCTTATGTCCGTGCTTGGTCGACGCTACGTACTATACATACGTATAGAGAGGACTAGGCACGCTAACTAGCTAGTAAGCAAACGAAGGAAACAGAAGATCGTCATGAACATATATGCATACAGAGAGAAGTGATATCGACCACATCTCCTTCTCCGAGAGATTGGTCGAACAACAAGTTCTTGTATATCTATCGTCCGACACTACCGGCTACATATATACAATAATTATCTTTTACAAATATAATCTCTTAAATTATGGATGCATGGTCCACATAGTATTCTCCGTCTTCAGCGATCACGTGGTCAAGAAAGAATGCCGCCAATTCCTCTTGAATTGCTCGCATGCGATCTGGTCCTAGGAGTTCATTCCGCTGCCGAAACATCTAATTTGAAGAAGGGGGTCTATATATATATATATATATATATATATATATATATATATATATATATATATATATATATATATATATATATATATATATATATATATATATATATATATATATATAAATGATGGTAATAAACAAAAATTGTGAATATTATTTCTTACGCACTTCATATTGTTTCTCAGAGTACCCGCCCCGCTCACAGGTCGTGTGGCGGATGGCCTCGCAGACGTAGTATCCACAGAAATCATTCCCTTGTTCCTACCACAACCACTTTACAAGAAATAGAGGTCAATTAAACAGATAAGCAAGAATGCCAAATGGTATTGATGAAACTAGCGCTTGAATCAATAGCTAGGAGACGCGCGGAACATGGTACTACAGTACTTACATTCGGGTATCTAAATTCCAGCTCCTTCGGGAGTCCCGGGGAATTTGTGCTGAATTTTCTCCAAACACTGCCAGACAAAAGAAAACAATTACTTGATATCAGGAAATGAACAAATTTGCTGATATGGTGAATAATGATCGATTTAACTTACTTCTTGAGGATTTCAGTCATGTCCGCATACTCCTGGGGATCTTTTCGTCTCGAGTCCAAGACAGTTACTACTCCCTTCTCAAGCCTAATCTCCAGGAAAATATAGTGGTAACTGCGCACGCATGCATAACTCATCAATTACATTACTATAACCTGGACTAATATATAAGGGAAACCGAATATGCACAAGACAACACTCACTTGAAGTTGTAAGGAAAGGGTATTATATTTTTGTGTTCATTTATTTTGAATGATCGTAGCAACTTGGCCTCGGTTTCTGCGGCATGATCTTTAACCTGAACTGCATCTATGAGATTTGTGTTAATGAACCCAATATCACTGATTTGTCTTTTCTTCAATTCGGCGATCTTCAATCTGCATAATATAGTGAGGATAATTATAAATACATGCAATGAAAGAGCTGAGCTATGTAGAGAGACTTAATGACAGAAGTAGTAGTACTTACAGACAGTAGCAGGTGACCGTTGCTTTATCGAGGGCCAATTGATTGAAAAACTGATAGAACTCCTCAAATGGAACATGCAACAGTTCAATTCCAACGAGGTCATGCTCCGGTTTAACTCTCATATACAAAGTATTCCTCCCCCCGGACTCTCTGCAGGTTTTCATGTACCAATCATGCAATCTTCGCATCATCGTTGTTAGAGATCTTTCATCTTTGATGAGAGGCTTCCCGTACTCGTATCTGTGTATCTGCACGTCCAGGAAGTCATAATCTACATCGTCGGGCAGGTAATCGTCAAGATTGGTATAACCAGGAGCCATCCTCGGATTGACGCTAGGCACCTTGAGCGGGGGGCACGATTGCTTTGCTTGTTCGCCGAGCTGGCCAATTTGTTTCCCAGCTACTCGTCGTTCTTTCAGCCTTTGATCACTGACTGTACTTCCCGACCGCGACGCTTCGGCCCATGTCTTTGCAATAATGAGCTCATAGTTGCCTTTCGGCGGAGACTTGGGTGGTTTTGCCAGGGCAGCCAGAGTGCGCTTCACTTTCACCGAATCTACCTTCTCCTTCGGAGGTGGATGTCTCTGTGCTTTCAATCCTTGAAACCAGTCATCCTTCTCAGTTCACGCGATCCTCGCGTTCTCCTCCGGGCTCATCTCGTATGGTAACTTCTCTGGAGACTTCAGAGAAGGACCGAATTTGTATTTTCTCCCGCGTCTGGCTGTACTGCTAGACGCCGGCAGAGCACACGGAGCGGCAGTCTTCTTGACTTGCTTACGAGGCGGAGGAGAAGGACTACGACACGCCGGAGCAGCTGCCGGAGCGGCGGCGGGTCTCTTCCGCCCTTGCTGACGAGGCGGAGAAGGAGTAGGCTGGCTGCTCGGGCGCGCCGGCGCAGGCAGAGAAGGAGGCGGAGTGCCGCCATGCGCCGGCGAAGGAGCCGGCCGAGGGCCCTGATCGTCACTCGCCGGAGGAGGAGGCGAAGTCCCCTGACTCGCCGCAGGAGGAGGAGGCGGCGGAGGCGTCCAGTTTGGAAGGTTGATGAGCTCCTTCCGCCATAGGCATGGAGTCTTCAGAGCAGAACCTAGCCGAGTCCCCCCTTCTCCGGTAGGGTGGTAAGCGGGAGGTCCTCAAATCCCTCTGTTATTTCATCCACCATCACCTTAGCATATCCTTCTGGAATCGGCCGGCAGTGAAAAGTTGCGTCGGGTTCATTAGGATAAACAGAGCCAACAGCCGCCTTGACCTTCATATTCATCCACTGTGTCATAAGGTGGCAATTTTGAGCCTCCGTGATAGCATCCACGGGATAGCTGGCAGGAGCCGTCAAGACAAGCTCTGGCTGAAGCAGCTCGGTGGAAGCCACGCTGCTTCTCCGCTGAGATGGCGGGGTAGCTTCAGGGGAAGCTTCGGCAGTTCGTTTCTCTCGGTCTGCTTCTCATTCCTCTATCCCGAGTACCCTTTCTTTAAGCGCCTGCAGTTCGGACTACTGCACTTTCTTCCTCCTCTCCTGGCTTTTGTAACCGCCTGCGTCCGGAAACCCAGCCTTCCACGGAATGGAGCCTGGCGTGCCTCATGTCCGTCCAGGGTGCTCAGGATTCCCGAGGGCCTTTGTGAGCTCGTCGTTCTCTCTGTGTGGAAGGAACGTCCCTTCCTGCGCTGCTTTGATATAGTACCGAAGCTTCTTCAAGGGAATGTCAAGTTGATCGTCCGTCCAAATGCACTTCCTTGTTACAGGGTCCAAGGTTCCGCCAGCCCCGAAGAACCAAGTCCGGCAACGGTCTGGACAGCTCATTGTCTCTGGTTCGATCCCTTTTTCAACCAGATCATTCTCAGCCTTGGCCCACTTAGGTCGGGCTATCAGGTAGCCACCTGACCCCGTGCGATGGTGAAGCTTCTTCTTCGCAGCGTTTTTCTTGTTTGTCTCCGACATCTTCTTACTCTTTTCCGATGTCTTGTGGGCCACAAATGCAGGCCAGTCATCTCTGATCTTCTCATATATGCCCTTGAATTCTGGTGTCTCTTTTTTCTCGACAAACCTATTCAGGTCTTTCTTCCACCTCTTGAATAGGTCTGCCATCCTCTTAAGAGCAAAAGACTTGATTAATTGCTCTTTAACTGGCTTCTCCGGATCATCCTCTGGCGGTAGGGTGAAATTTGACTTCAGCTCAGTCCAAAGATCATTTTTCTGTAGATCATTAACATAAGACACCTCAGGGTCTTCGTTCTTAGGCTTATTCCATTGCTGGATGCTGATCGGGATCTTGTCCCTAACCAGAACCCTGCACTGAGCAACAAATGCCTTCTTTGTTCGGATGGGTTCAATAGGTTGGCCGTCGGGCGCGATTTCTATGATCTCAAACCTTTCATCCGAGTTCAACTTTCTCTTCGGGCCTCGTCTCTTTACCTCAGTTGTGCTCAATCCGGAGGGCTAGAAAAAAGAACAAAGACTTAATTAATATGTGTACATACGAAAACAATGAATGCATCAATTAGCTAGTCAGCACAGGCTTAACTAATATATATACCTGGCCGGACTCGGCTCGGTCGCCGGACTCATTTCGGTCACCGGACCCGTCGTCACGTTCTTCTTCTTGCACCGGCATTAGGTCACCAGAGCTAGCTTCTTCACCCTCTCCTTCCAGAGTACCATCGGTGTCGTTGAGATACAATGAGACGGCATCACTTCCTTCTGCGATTATGTCCCTCAACAGCGCTTCTCTTGCTTCGTCTCGGGCGATAGTGTCCATAGTTTCTACAAATATTTACAACATGGCAATTATTATTCAAACATGACAAATGGATATATTAGTGGCAAACGTAGAACCCTCGGCGATCCTCGACCCCTGGAACCCTCGACGACCCTGGAACCCTCGACCCCTAGACGACCCTGCTGGAACCCTCGACCCTAGAACTCTCGACCCTGAAACCCTCGACCCTTGACCCCTTAACGACCCTCGACCATCTACCCTAGTTCCCGACCCTCGACCCCTCGGCGATCCTCGACACCCTCGTTCCCGATAAAAATTAAGAAGAAGAAGAAGAAGAAGAAGAAGAAGAAGAAGAAGAAGAAGAAGAAGAAGAAAAAGAAGAGGAGAAGAAGAAAGGAATAGTTAGCGGAGAAGATCGAAGAAAAAAAAGAAGAAAAAAAAGAGGAGAAGAAGAAAGGAATAGTGGAGAAGAAGAGAAAATAGAATATTCTACTTTCTCTTCCTCTCCTTTTCTCCTCTTCTTTTCTTCTTATTTATTTCTCCTCTTCTTTTCCTCTCCTCTTCTTCTTTCTTTCCTCTTCTTATTTTCTTCTTTCTTATCCTTCTTTTTCTAAAATTGTAACTTTTGCATATATAAAACTTTTCTAAAATTGTAACTTTCTATATATGAACAAAAAACTTTCTATGAACAAAAAAAACATTTTTAACATATATATTTAGCAAATTCTAGCCACATACATCACATACATGTATACATTATAGCCACATACACATATACATCACATATGAACAAAAAAATAAACTAATAAAAATAAAAAAACGTATTGCAAGATATGAACAAAAACATATAGCCACATACATACACATACATTATATATATATATATATATATGAAAAAAATTAAACTAATAAAAAAAGGGGTGGCGCCGGCGGGGCAGAGGGGCATGGCGGCAGCGGTGGCGCCGGCGGGGCAGGGCAGGGCAGGGGCGCGGGAGCGAGAGGCAAGGCAGGGGCGCGAGGCAGGTGCTCACAGAGGGGTGGCGGAGCACGGCGGGCGGCGTCGGGGCGGGAGGAGTGGCGCCGGTGTCGGGGCAGATGGCGTCGCGGCCGGCGGCGACGGCAAAGTTGAGCAGCCTGACGGCGTCAGAGGCGGCGACGACGGTGAGCTAGACCAGCCTGACGGCGTCGGAGGCGGCGGCGACGACGAGGTGGAGCAGCCTGACGGCTCAGCAGCGACGACGACGAGGCAGAGCAGCGGGCGTCGGGCGGAGAAGAAAGGGATGGATCTTGGAGAAACTGCTAAGTGCTGCTTATATAGCAAAGCCTTTAGTCCCGGTTCGTGAAACCAACCGGGACCAATGCCCCCCTTTAGTCCCAGTTGGTGCCACCAACCGGGACCAAAGGCCTTTTTCAGCAGCCCAAAAGGCGGGAAGCGGCGGCCTTTGGTCCCGGGTGGTGGCACCAACCGGGACTAAAGAGGGGGCATTGGTCCCGGTTGGTGCTACAAACCGGGACCAATGACCCCTTTAGTCCCGGTTGGTGGCACCAACCGGGACTAAAGGCCTTGTGCCGGAACTGGCGCGGTGAGGTGGGATGTTTAGTCCCACCTCGCTAGCCGAGAGGCTTCAGCAGTGGTTTATAAGCGCTGCTGCGCTGACCACTTCGAGCTCCTCTCAAATGCAGGCTTACGGGCCTAAAGTCACTTTATCTGCCTGTGGGCCTACTGGGCCTCCTGCGGGCCTGAATCCTGGCCCATGGTAGGGTTTCTAGTCGTATTTAGGTCGTGGGGGCCCAGTAGGTGGCACTTTTTTTGTTTTTTTCTTTTCTTTGTTGCTTTATTTATTTTATTTTGTTTCTACTTACAACAAAATACTTATTGTTGCTATTTTTATTTTTTTCCAGTTTTTTTGTTTTGTTTTCTGCATTATTTATTTTCTTTTGTTTTTTGCTTTATTTTTTAATTCATTTTGCTTTTAGTTTTTGAAAAATTATAAGCTTTCTGTTAGTGCCATTAGTTTTCAAATTTGAAAACACTTTTTTTCTTTGTTGCTTTATTTATTTTATTTTGTTTCTACTTACAACAAAATACTTATTGTTGCTATTTTTATTTTTTTCCAGTTTTTTTGTTTTGTTTTCTGCATTATTTGTTTTCTTTTGTTTTTTTACTTTATTTTTTAATTCTTTTTCCTTTTAGTTTTAGAAAAATTATAAACTTTCTGTTAGTGCCATTAGTTTTCAAATTTGAAAACACTTTTTTAGTTTTTTTGTTTTCTTTGTTGCTTTATTTTCTTTTTGCTATATTTTTTAATTCTTTTTGCTTTTAGGTCAGCAAAATTATGAACTTTCTGTTAGTGCCATTAGTTTTCAAATTTGAATAGTTAAAATTTGAATTCTTTGAAATTTGTGTGAATCACAAGTTTGTGATTGACTTTAATAAAAAAAATTAACATAGATGCACCTACTCGTCTGTTTTCAAATGAACTCTAAAATACTTGGCATAACATACTCGTCTGTTACAAATTTGGCATGGTATCATCATAATAGTTGCGGGAGATAGTCTTCACTTTTTCTTCGCTTGTGTCATTTGCTTATTGCGCCGTAACCATGGATAATCTTCATCGTTTATCATGATGCTTGGGTCAGCCTTGACATTAAAGGGAGGAATTTCATGAAACACTTTCATAATCTTCAGACATGTCTGTCTTGCCCTCCACTCCAAGGATGTCTCTTTTTCCTGAAAGAACTATGTGGCGCTTTGGCTCATCGTATGATGTATTCGTTTCCTTATCTTTTCTTTTTCTCGATCTGGTAGACATGTCCTTCACATAAATAACCTGTGCCACATCATTGGCTAGGACGAACGGTTCATCAGTGTACCCAAGATTTTTCAGATCGACTGTTGTCATTCCGTACTGTGGGTCTACATGTACCCCGCCTCCTGACAGATTGACCCATTTGCACTTAAACAAAGGGACCTTAAAATCTTGTCCGTAGTCAAGTTCCCATATGTCCACTATGTAACCATAATATGTGTCCTTTCCCTTATCGGTTGTTGCATCAAAGCGTACACTGCTGTTTTGGTTGGTGTTCTTCTGATCTTGGTCAATCGTGTAAAATGTATTCCCATTTATCTCGTATGCTTTCCAAATCAATACAGTCAAAGATGGTCCCCTGGACAACAAGTACAACTCATCACAAACAGTGTTGTCACCTCTGATACGTGCTTCCAACCAACTGCTGAAAGTCCTGATGTGTTCACATGTAATCCAGTCGTCGCACTGCTCCGGGTGTTTGGAGCGCAGACTGTTCTTGTGTTCATCGACATACGGGGTCACCAAGTTAGAGTTCTGTAGAACTGTGTAGTGTGCTTGAGACCAAGAATGCCCGTCCCTGCATATTATTGAGTCCGCTCCTAGCGTGCCTTTTCCAGTCAGTCTCCCCTCATACCGCGATTTAGGGAGACCAATCTTCTTAAGGCCAGGAATGAAGTCAACACAAAACCCGATGACATCATCTGTTTGATGGCCCATGGAGATGCTTCCTTCTGGCCTTGCGCGATTACGGACATATTTCTTTAGGACTCCCATGAACCTCTCAAAGGGGAACATATTGTGTAAAAATACGGGCCCTAGAATGACAATCTTGTCGACTAGATGAACTAGGACATGCGTCATGATATTGAAGAAGGATGGTGGGAACACCAGCTCGAAACTGACAAGACATTGCGCCACATCACTCCTTAGCCTTGGTACGATTTCTTGATCGATCACCTTCTGAGAGATTGCATTGAGGAATGCACATAGCTTCGCAATGGCTAATCGGACGTTTTCCGGTAGAAGCCCCCTCAATGCAACCGGAAGCAGTTGCGTCATAATCACGTGGCAGTCATTAGACTTTAGGTTCTGGAACTTTTTCTCTGGGATATTTATTATTCCCTTTATATTCGACGAGAAGCCAGTCGGGACCTTCATACTGAGCAGGCATTCAAAAAAGATTTCTTTCTCTTCTTTCGTAAGAGCGTAGCTGTCAGGACCTTCATACTGCTTCGGAGGCATGCCGTCTTTTTCGTGCAAACGTTGCAGGTCCTCCCGTGCCTCGGGTGTATCTTTTGTCTTTCCATACACGCCCAAGAAGCCTAGCAGGTTCACGCAAAGGTTCTTCGTCACGTGCATCACGTCGATTGCAGAGCGGACCTCTAGGTCTTTCCAGTAGGGTAGGTCCCAAAATATAGATTTCTTCTTCCACATGGGTGTGTGTCCCTCAGCGTCATTCGGAACAGCTAGTGCGCCGGGACCCTTTTTAAAGATTACGTGTAAATCATTGACCATAGCAAGTACGTGATGACCGGTACGCATGGCGGGCTTCCTCCGGTGATCTGCCTCGCCTTTAAAATGCTTGCCTTTCTTTCGACATTGATGGTTGGTCAGAAGAAATCGACGATGGCCCAGGTACACATTCTTCCTGCATTTGTCCAGGTATATACTTTCAGTGTCATCTAAACAGTGTGTGCATGCGTGGTATCCTTTGTTTGTCTGTCCTGAAAGGTTACTGAGAGCGAGCCAATCGTTGATGGTCACGAACAGCAACGCCTTTAGGTTAAATTCCTCTTTATTGTGTTCATCCCACGTACGTACACTATTTCCATTCCACAGCTGTAAAAGTTCTTCAACTAATGGCCTTAGGTACACATCAATGTCGTTGCCGGGTTGCTTAGGGCCTTGGATGAGAACTAGCATCATAATGAACTTCCGCTTCATGCACATCCAAGGAGGAAGGTTATACATACATAGAGTGACCGTCCAGGTGCTGTGATTGCTGCTCTGCTCCCCGAAAGGATTAATGCCATCCGCGCTTAAAGCAAACCATATGTTCCTTGGGTCCTTTGCAAACTCATCCCAGTACTTTCTCACGATTTTTCTCCACTGCGATCCGTCAGCGGGTGCTCTCAACTTCCCGTCTTTCTTACGGTCCTCACTGTGCCATCGCATCGACTTGGCATGCTCTCCGTTTCTGAACAGACGTTTCAACCGTGGTATTATAGGAGCATACCACATCACCTTCGCAGGAACCCTCTTCTTGCGGGGTTCGTCGTGAACATCACCAGGGTCATCTCGTCTGATCTTATACCGCAATGCACCGCATACCGGGCATGCGTTCAGATCCTTGTATGCACCGCTGTATAGGATGCAGTCATTAGGGCATGCATGTATCTTCTCCACCTCCAATCCTAGAGGGCATACGACCTTCTTTGCTGCGTATGTACTATCGGGCAATTCGTTATCCTTTGGAAGCTTCTTCTTTAATATTTTCAGTAGTTTCTCAAATCCTTTGTCAGGCACAGCATTCTCTGCCTTCCACTTCAGCAATTCCAGTACGGTACCGAGCTTTGTGTTGCCATCTTCGCAATTGGGGTACAACTCTTTTTTGTGATCCTCTAACATGCGATCGAAGTTCAGCTTCTCCTTTTGACTTTCGCATTGCGTCCTTGCATCGACAATTACCCGGCGGAGATCATCATCATCGGGCACATCATCTGGTTCCTCTTCATCTTCAGCAGCTTCACCCGTTGCAGCATCATTGGGCACATCGTCTGGTTCCTCTTGATCTTCACCAGCTCCCCCCGTTGCAGCATCACGGTATTCAAGGGGAATGTAGTTGTCATCGTACTCTTCTTCTTCGTCGTCTTCCATCATAACCCCTATTTCTCCGTGCCTCGTCCAAACATTATAGTGTGGCATGAAATCCTTGTAAAGCAGGTGGGTGTGAAGGATTTTCCGGTTAGAGTAAGACATCGTATTCCCACATTTAGTGCATGGACAACACATAAAACCATTCTGCTTGTTTGCCTCAGCCGCATCGAGAAACTCATGCACGCCCTTAATGTACTCGGAGGTGTGTCTGTCACCGTACATCCATTGTCAGTTCATCTGCGTACATTATATATAATTAAGTGTCTAAATTAATAAAAGTTCATCATCACATTAAAACCAAAGTACATACATAGTTCTCATCTAACAACATATAGCTCTCCAGAGCATCTAATTAGTTAAACCATACATTAATTAAAACAAAGGCGATCATAATCGCAACCAAGGTAACAATTGATCCAACGGCATAATGATACCAAGCCTCAGTATGAATGGCATATTTTCCAATCTTTCTAATCTTCAAGCGCATTGCATCCATCTTGATCTTGTGATCATCGACGACATCCGCAACATGCAACTCCAATATCATCTTCTCCTCCTCAAATTTTTTTATTTTTTCCTTCAAGAAATTGTTTTCTTCTTCAACTAAATTTAACCTCTCGACAATATGGTCGGTTGGAATTTCCGGTTCACTTACATCCTAGATAAATAAAATCTATGTCACGTTGGTCCGCATAATTATCATAAACAATAAATGAACCAATAGTTATAAAGATTAATATATATACCACATCCGAATCATAGACAGGACGAGGGCCGACGGGGGCGGATACCAAAACCATCGCACTATATAAGATGCAATAATAAAAGTAAGAAAATGATACAAGTATCTATCTAAACATACAAGTAAGAATATTTTTCCTTTCAGAAAGAAGATAAGAGCAAGAGGCTCACCACGGTGGTGTCGGTGATGAGATCGGCGCGGGTGATCGACGGCGGTGAAGACAGGGGTGGGGCGTGACGGACCGCTAAATCTAGACAAATCTCGAGGAAAATGGAGCTTTGAGGTCGAGCTTCGAGAGGAGAAAGCTTAACTAGTGTGGCTCGGGCATTTCATCGAACACCTCATGTGCATAGGAGGTGAGCTAGAGCACCACAAGCCCCTCCTCTCGCCGGCCCAGAAAAACAGAGCACTCAGTGCTCTGCTCCGGCGCGAGGGGTATATATAGGCGGCACCACTGGTCCCGGTTCGTGGCATGAACCGGGACTAAAGGGAAGCAATTGGTCCCGGTTCATGCCATCAACCGGGACCAATGGTGGTGGGCCAGGAGCCAGGCCCATTGGTCCCGGTTCGTGCCACCAACCGGGAACAAAAGGTCCAGACGAACCGGGACCAATGGCCCACGTGGCCCGGCCGGCCCCCTGGGCTCACGAACCGGGTCCAATGCCCCCATTGGTCCCGGTTCTAGATTGAACTGGGACTAATGGGCTAACCCACCCTGGACCGTTGCCCCCTTTTCTACTAGTGCGCCGACCCAATGGACCCAATAGGTAACGGCTGAATGTACAAATTGGATGCTCCATGCTTCTGCTTAAGATATCTCTTGGATGTAAGTAATTAAACGAGTTGAGCATGCACATAAACAATCAAATGGTTTGGTACATAATTTGTATTGTCAGCTCTGAATCTGCATCAGAGCTGAAAGTTAACTACTCTGAATGTTTCAGACTTGACCTGTCCTGACAAAAGGATGCTCAGAGGAGAGGATTGTCAACCAGAATTTCGCCAGTAACAAGGGTTTCACCTGGGACGGGCACTGCAACTTTTATCCCAGAATCTCAAAAATACATGCGGTTATCAATGTGCAGAAGCTAATCCATATGTTTCCTTTCATTTACCTCTTCCCGTCTGGATCACAAATTCACAATGACTCTAAAATAGTTCAATCATAACAAAACGCATCTGATTCCACATGTCTGAAGAAAGAAAGCAGAATAACTAAGCATACATTACTGACACTGCGAGAAGCAGATAAAAATTCAGCTCACACACACATGAGTAAATGGCACTGGCGGTCCGAGAACTTGCGCTGCGGGTGCACTTAAGTCACGGTACTTGCAAACTGGAAAAATCCGTCATATAACTTGCATTGCGGGTGCAGATAAGTCACATATGCCATCTGAACCGGCCAGCTGTCCTATTTTCGAGAAAAACCCGTCATACAACTTGCATTGCGGGTGCAGATAAGTCACATATGCCATCTGAACCGGCCAGTTGTCCTATTTTCGAGAAAAACCCGTCATAAAACTTGCATTGCGGGTGCAGATAGGTCACATTTCAAAATTTTCGTTTCTGGACATTTTTTTAAAGTCACGAATCACAAATATTTTAAATAAATATTTTCTAATTTATCGTCCGAGATTTTTTTTAAAGTCGCGAATCAAAAACATTTTTTTAAATGTTCACCACTTAAAACAAATGTTCGCAAATCACAAATATTTTTCAAATTTATCATTCGCGTACATTTTTTAAAGTCGTGAACAAATATTTTTCAAATTAATCGTTCATGATCATTTTCAAATTTATTTTTCGCACACATTTTCAAAATTTTCATTCGTGGACATTTATTAAAAATCACGAATCACAAATATTTTTAATAAATATTTTTTAATTTAACGTTTGCGAACTTTTTTTAAAGTCGCGAATCACAAATATTTTTTGAAATGTTCACAACTTCAAAAAAATGTTCGCGAATCACAAATATTTTTCAAATTTATCGTTCTCAATTTTTTTTAAAGTCATGGACAAATAGTTTCCAAATCAATCATTCACCACATTTTCAAATTTATCGTTTCGCAAGCACGATAATTTTTTTTTCGTGGACATTTTCTTAAAGTCACGAATCATAAATATTTTTTAATTTATCGTTCGCGAACTTTTTTTAATGTCGTGAATCACAATTTTTTTAATGTTCACAACTTTAAAAAAGAATCACGAATCAAAAATATTTTTCAAATTTATCGTTCTCGACCTTTTTTTTAATGCTGTCAATAAATAGGTTTCAAATTAATCATTCACGAACATTTTTAAATTTATCATTCAAAAACATTTTCAAATTTTTCATTCCTGGACATTTTTTTTAAGTCACTAATCACAAATATTTTTAATTTATCGTTCGCGAACATTTTTTAAAGTCGCGGATCACGAATATATTTTTTGAAACGTTCATGAACAGTTTTTTTAAAGTCGTGAACAAATAGTTTTCAAATTTATCGTTCGCAAACATTTTTTTAAAGTCGCGGGTCACGAATATATTTTTTGAAACGTTCGCGAACATTTTTTTAAAGTCGTGAACAAATTATTTTCAAATTTATCGTTCACGAACATTTTTTAAGTCACGAATCACATATATTTTTAAAGTCGTGAACAAATTTATCGCGCTTGACCGTTAGAGGAAGAAAACCGGGCAGCTGGCCGTTCAGATAACCTGTTTGACCTATCTGCACCCGTAATGCAAGTTCTATGACGGGTTTTTCCGCTTTGCAAGTACCGTGACTTAAGTGCATCCGCAGTGCAAGTTCTCGAACCGCCGGTGCCATTTACTCCACACACATGAGACATCATGGATCTAATTAATCCAAGCAAGTCACTACATCTTCGTGTCAATTGACTAACTTTTACAGAAAATACATGGCATGCGTGAATTAACACAATTTTCATATTACATTATAGTCATGAGCGAACAAAATGTTCAAATTAATTCCTACAAGTCCACTACAGCGCTGACCAGTACATGGTGCATAGAACCTACAGCAAACAAGCCGTTTCTGCATCTCAGCTACCAGAACGGTAATTCCAGGTACCTGCAGAGCAACCAACGTCATCAGCCAAACACCGAGACCAATATGTAAATTTTTATTGAAGCTGCTACAGCGGGCAAAAGCCGGCCTAAAAGATTTTCACTTTCGTAAAACAAGATTGAGATACAACACAGCAGCTACAGGAGGTAGCACCCAACATATACAAGTGACAGGGAACAACAGAAGAACAACCAGAAACGAGCTATGACAAGCAGCCAACACCAAGAAATTAGCACCCATCACCACTGGGCAGATCAAGAGAGGGAAACACCATCAGAAATAGAGGGAACCAGAGCACTATGCAATGCAACAAAACCTCAGGCGCCTTCAAAGGGCACTAAACACCAAGATCTCACCACCGCCATAAGACCCAACGAGATAGGTCAACCATCATCACCAGGATGACCAAGGCACCGGTCGCCGCCACAGATCATTCCACCGCCACCACCGAACACTCCAACAACCGCTCCAAAAACAAACATCAGGTCACCAGCTGCGGATCCATGGCTCCAAAACAGCGCACCCAAGGGGGGGAAACGACATCGAAGATGCCATCATCGTCCGATCAAGAGAAGGATCTGAGGCTTTCGCCCGGAGCTCCCCAATGACGCCTCCCTGAAGGGAAGCGGCACCCGAAGGCGTCGCCATCATCGTTGCTGACGAGGGTGGCACTAGGCTTTCACCTGAGGCATCCCATCCTAGTCATCTCACAACTTTGGTATGACTCAGGCAGTCAGCATTCCTTAATTATCACTGTGGAACTAGTGCCAAAAGCTCAAAGCTCAATCTTATCAGCAATACTGGACAAAACCAACAATAGAAATTGCGAAAGTGGTATGTTGAAAATAAATAGGTAAGTTTGTACTGGTATGCCTTCTATTGTTCACGTATCCTCAAGTTTCTTGCTTTGATCTAAGAAGAAGCTACATGCTCAGTTGCCTTGGAGTCAAACACTGAACAGCCTACCTTATGAGATAGTTTGAAACATTATGTTATGATGTGCATGTGCATATGAAGGGCTCCCGTAATAGTAAACAGAAACATTTGATTTTTAGCTGATGGCCATATATGTTCATACTACAATGGTCCAAATAGAAGTCCATTTTTATAAGACTGTGTGCAGCATAAAAGGCAAAACTTAACCATTATTCTTCATGATAATATGATATAAAACATGACGAAGTGCAATTTTGTTGAAAGCACTTTTGGTGATGAATCTAGCCATGTAATTTTTATATCATGTGTTCAATAAAATTTATTAAGTACCTGTGGTAACTAAAACTGAAGAAATCAGACTGCACATAAACCATGCAATAATCTGTTAGGATCAGACAAACTATATTGTAGGCTAATGGCCAAATGACCAACTACATGTGCGCAGTTAGACAGACAAACTAATATATGTTGAGAAAATATTTAAGAAAAACGGCTAAATAGCATAATTGTCCATAAGAAATTACTAATGCAGGCAAAACGACAAATGGTAGTATAAGATCTAATGAGGACATGCTCTTGGAGTATTGTGACAGTCTAAGATGTAGCACTAGGCATTATAACAATCCCAAATGAGCAGCAAGGTCAAATGGCATAGCTATAAGCCTGCATAACCAAAGGAATTCGAAACCAAATGCTATGAGATTTTTATTTATCAATTATTACTTGCGTAGAGGGATAGCATAAAAATCAAAATTGAGGGCTTGATAGATCCATGATAAATCAAAATCAAAATCGAAGGCATTGTCGTGGTGTGCTCAAGGCAGATGCCATGGGTAGGCTTATCGAACGTGGTTGGGGCTAGAGGACGCCGGTGGGTTCCGGAGGCGAGATTGGGGACAGGCGGTGCGAGACACACGATGTACCCTGGTTAGGGGCCCTCCGTGGGAGGTAACACCCCTAGTCCTGCCGGATCTACTAAGAGGATCACAACGGAACTACAATGGTGCTCCTTGAACTGTTTGGGTGGAGGAAGAAGAAGGAGCTAGATCTCCTCTTCTCCTTGCATGTGTTTGCGTGTGTGTGGGATGAATGAGCCGACCCCCTACATTGGGGGCTCTTGGGAGGTCTTATAGGCTGGCCTCCCAGGGTACAATGGTAAATCCAAGTGGGGGCAGGGCCGAGGAACCCCGACGCCTTGACGCTCCAGCGGACCGATGCGCGGGCCCCCAAACGTGGTTCCGGGCCGAGGTCGACGAGCAGCAGCTCCACCATCGGCTGCAGGGGGACTGGGCAGACACCGGAAGGGTCAGCAACGGAGGACCCGCGTGGGGCATGGAGCGCTTGGTGAGCTCGGCGGCGGCGCAATTCGCCGAGTGCCGCGACCAGGTGAAGGCACTCGCGAGCGGCACGCTAAGCAAGCTGCTCCGGGTGGAGCAATCAGTCGCGGTGAGTTTTCCTCACAATTGACCGTTTTGACCCTTTTGCGTTTCTAAGTTGCACTTTCTTCTTTTTAGCCCATCTTCACGGGCCGTCTTGCGCGCTTCACAGTGGGGGCGCGCCAGCGCACCCTCTTGGTATAGCCCCTGAGGCTCGGGCCGGCTGTGGAGCAGCCGGGTCGAGCCTTCTTGAGAGTTTTTCGTGGTTGAATTTTTTCTTATTTCTTCGTAGACCCTGAACGACCAGCGCGCGATGGTGTACAACCGGCTGTTGCGCCGCTACAGGGTGGGCAAGGCCCACAACGACACGCTCCAGAGCAGCATTTTGATTTTCGGTTTGAGATTTTTTTCGCCCCTGGCTGAGATATATTTCGGCCGGAATTTGACCAAAATTTGACTAAAGTTTGACTAAAATTTGACCAAAATTTGCCAAGTTTGATCAATTTCGGCGAAAGATATATTTGGCCCCAGGCCGAGAAGGCCGAAATTCGGCCGAAATCCGTTTTTCTCGGCCGAAATTCAAAACACAGCTCCAGAGCCAGCTCAAGGCTAAGGAGGCGGAGTTGCAGCAGCCCCAAGGTACTGCCGAGCTAGTTCTTCCAGTGGGGGCGCGGGCGCGCCAGCGCACCCACTGGGTGTAGCCCCTGAAATTCGAGCCGGCTGCGGAGCAGCAGGGCCGGATCTTCTTAAATTTGTCTTCTTATTTTTTTTGCCGGCCATTGACGACCGACCTGGATTTGCTGCTGCCGCCACAGTGTTCCTACAAAGCCGGATGGACGAGGCCGAGTGGCAATTCGGCGAGCGCGAGTTTCAGCACCGCCGAGCAACGCGACCAGCTGCTGGCAAAGGACTGGCTAGTAGCCGACCACCTCGCATAGCTCGAAAAGCTGGCCGATGAGCGCCGTGATTTGGAGGCCGAGGCGGAGGTGCAGGCGACGGAGTGGACGGCAAAGGAGGAGCGGATGCTGCGGGAGATGCGCAGCTGGACGAGCTCTTTGCTCGTAAGTTTTGTTATTGCCCCTGGCCCGCTGCCGGCTGTTGTGCCCAGACCAGTGTCCTGACTTTTTCTTGGCCAAGGCGGCCGTGAAGGAGCACCGCCGATACCGGAGGCGCCAGGGCCATGCCATTGAGGACGCCACCTGGGATGCACGAGAGGTTGCTCTTGCCATCGACGTCCGGGTGTCGCTGCTCAGCCACTATTTTAGCCGGTTCCGGGCAGCCGGCTTGAAGTTGGTGGAAGCACTCCGGCCCGGCGCAGTCATGCCCAACACCACCCACCGGGCTGTCAGGTGGCTCGAGGCGGCGCCGAAGCGTCTTGAGACATGGAAGGCGTCCGCGGCCTGGGCCGGCGCCCAGATGGCGTTGGGCTTCGTCATGTCGTGGTACCTCGGCGTGGAGATGGGTCAGTTGGCCACCCGGCGGACCGAGGCGGACCTGGGACCGCACGCGGAGGAGATCGCACCCACGCCAACGCCCTTGCGTCCTACGCCGACCTCGACAGGTTCGTCAAGGAGCGCACGGAGGACGGGACGAAGCTGCCGGAGGACACCCTTGGCCTGGCCCTTAACGGCGAGGAGGATGTTGAAGAGGAGGCCGACTCCAGCAGCGATGGCGACGGCTCGGAGCCCCCGGCTGACGAGGACGCTGCGGCCTCCGCGGACCCCGAGAAGGCAGCCCTGGAGGTTGACCCACGGCAGCGGCCAGACAGAGGCCTAGGAGGCCGTATTATCTGTTTTCTTGCTTTTGGACACTCATAGTTAGTTGCCTCGCAGTTCCATCCACTCGAGGTGTATTTAAATGTAATGAACCTCGGCCGTGGCCCTTTTGCTTTGTATATATATGCGTGTTTGCTGCACCTATGTGTATTGTGTCGGTTCGCCTTTTTTCCATTGTCCTTAGCCCATTTTCTCGTGCTCCCGGCCCCCGCGGCTTCTGCCCTGCCAGCCGGACAGCCGGGAGCCAATCTATAGCTGGGTCGGGAAGTAGGCTTTGGGAGAGGGCAAAATACTTAGGATTCGGGACCTGGGTTTCGGGGGAGCGGGAAGTGGGCCGGCTGGGTGAGCAGCCGACCAGTGCGTGGGAGGACGCAGTGTGCAACTGGTGTGCCCGAGCCGGAACCTTTCCTTAGCCGTTTTTTGTGTGCGAGCGCTTTGGCTTTTAGGCTGGTCATAGTGGGAGTAACATAGGTAGTAACATACATGCCACATAAGCAAAAAAGATGATGTGTCAAGTAATTAATGAAGAGAGAGGCAAATAGAGTAACATAATATGTTACCATCACATAGCGGTTTCCAATGCAAAATGAGTCTACAAAGCAATAAATGAGGTGATGCATGACACTATACATATGTTACTACCCACTATAAAGGTAGTAACTCTAAGTTACTCCCCACTATGACCAGCCTTAGCTCTTGCCAGTTGGGAGGCGGTCTGTGGCTGGAGATGAAGAGGGGGCTTTGAGGCTACGCACACTAAGGCCTTGTACAGTGGCCGATGCTTACAGACCGGTGCTTAAAGAGCGAGAGCAGCGTGGCATTTTAAAATATTGTTGCCCCGCAATGGTGAGCGCTTCCTACAGGTGCTTAGACCACTTTAATTAAGGCAGAGCAAGGCTAAATCCAGTCTTACGGATGGTCAAGCACCGGCTAGCACCGGAAGCCAGACTTTGCTTCAGTCCCTCCATTTAAGCACCCGCGTCCAGCTATCTCGGGAAAAAAACCCGGTTTTTTTACTGAAGCGCCTGCCTAAGCACCCGCGTTGTACAGGGCTAAGTCGGCTGCGGAGGAGAGGGGCGTGGGCCAGCCGGCGAGCCCCGAGCCGCATGAGCCGGCTCCAGGGTGGGAAAAGACAGAAATGTTGTGAAGCATAAAACGCTCGAGTGAGACGAAAAGGTAGCCCCCGAGTGTCGCTCGGGGCACCTGCTACTTTCATTGAAGACCAATACATACATACACTGGCTCAACTATAAAACGGACAGAGGCGCTCCACATTCTAGGGGCGCTCGGTCTCCTCGCCGGAGGTGTCCTGCTTGCGCTTGTACGTCGATGAGGTAGTAGGCGTTGTTGTGTAGGGCCTTGCTGATGATGAAGAGGCCCTCCTAAGGGGAGGACAATTTATGCTGGCCGGCTGGCCGCTGGACGAGCCAGAGCATGAGGCCGCCCTCGCGAAAAGCGAGGGGACGGATCTTATTGTTGTGGTAACGTGCAGGCTCTGCTGGCAAATGGCTGACCGGCTCAGGGCCAGCTCACGTGCTTCTTCGAGCAGGTCGACACCGTCTTCACGCGCCACCTTCGCTTCCGCCTCCATGTACAAGGTGATGCGGGGCGAGTCGAACTCGAGGTCCGTTGGGATGACCGTCTCGGCCCCATACACGAGGAAGAAAGGGGTGAAGTCGGTTGACCAGTTCGGCATGGTCCTAAGGCTCCAGAGCACGGCTGGCAGCTCGTCGATCTAGCAGACGACCGAGCGTGTCAGCGGCTCGACGAGCCGGGGTTTGATGCCGGCCAGGTCAGGCCGTTGGCCCTCTCCGCCTGGCCGTTCGACTAGGGGTGGCCACTGACGCAAGGTCCAGTCGGATCCGTTGGACGGTGCAGATGCGTGCCAACGCGCCCTTGGCGAAGTTGGTGCAATTATAGGTGATGATGTTGTGGGGGACGCCATAGCGAACGGTGATGTCTTTGATGAACATGACGGCTGTCGAGCTGTCTAGCTTCTTGATCAGCTTGGCCTCGATACACTTGGTGAACTTGTCGACAGCCACCAACAAGTGTGTCGTGCCGCCTCGAGCGGTCTTGAATGGCTCCACCATGTCAAGGCCCCAGACAGCAAAGGGCCACGTAATGGGGATGGTCTTGAGGGCTGCAGCCGGCTGGCGGTTCTTGGCGCTAAAGCGCTGGCAGTCGTTGCACTTAAGTACCAACTAGGTGGCGTCCTCCAAAGCAGTCGGCCAGTAGAAGCCGTGGCGGAAAGCCTTGGCCACGATGGCCCTTGAGGAGGCATGGTGGCCGCACTCGCCGTAGTGGATGTCTCATAGGATCTCACGCCCTATGTCCGACTCGACGTAGCGCTGGAACACACCGAAGATGTTGTGCTTGACGAGCTCGTAGTTGATGATGGTGTAGGCTGATGCCCGGCGCTGCACTTGCCAGGCTGTGACTTTGTCTATGGGGAGCTCGCCGCTCATGAGGAAGGTGAGGATGGATTGGGCCCAGGGTGGTGCTCTCACCACTGTCAGGACGGCCGCGTGCGTAGGGTCAGTTGGGTCATGAGGCGGCGGGACGGAGCCGGCAGCCCCCGAGCCGGATGCAAGAGTGCCCGGGCCGGGGCCGGCAGCCCTTGGGCCAGAGCTAGCAGCCCTCGAGCCGGATGCAAGAGCCCCCGGACCGGAGCCGGTAGCCGCAGACCGGACACAGAAGTTCCCGGGTCGGAACCGGTAGCCCCCGAGCCGGATGCAAGAACCGTCAGGTCGACCGGGACAAAGATGGACTGTGAATAGGAGGAGGGCTTGATGGAAGGCTAGTACGGCTGCTCGAGGGAGACACCGGTTGGAATTGCTTGCCGGGTGGAGCCAATCTTGGCCAACGTTCAGTCGCCTCGTTGTCGCCTTGAGAGACGTGGTGGAACTCACAGCCCTCGAAGTCACCGTTGATTTGCTAGACGAGGAAGCGATAGCTGGCCATGTTGGCGTCCCTGGCGTCCCACTCGTCAGAGACTTGTTGAACCACCAGATCCGAGTCGCCGAAGCACAACATGCGCCGGATGCCGATTTCCTTGGCCAACCGAGGCCGTGGAGGAGAGCCTCGTACTCCGCCACGTTGTTCGAGGCGGCGAAGTGGATCTGCAACGCATATTTCAACACGTCACCCTTAGGGGAGTACAAGGCGATGCCGGCTCCCAAGCCGGTGCGCATCCTCGAGTCGTCGAAGTGCATGCACCAGTGCGTCGAGTCGGGAGGAGGCGGGAAGTCAACCAGCGCTTGGGACTTGATGGCCATGCGGGGCTCATAGTGGATCGTGTGGGCAGCCAGCTCGATGGCCAATTTGGCGACCCGACCGATGGCATCCCGACTGCCGATGATCTCCGAGAGGGGAGTCGTGCTCACCGCGGTGATGAGGTGCTCCTGGAAGTACTGCTTCAGCTTCTTGGCGGCAAAGTACACGTCGTAGCACATCTTCTCGCCGTGGGGGTAGTTTTGCTTACAGAGGGAGAGCACCTCGCTCAGGTAGTAGACCAGCCACTGGACTGGCTGCGCCTTGCCGGCCTCAGGCCGCTCCACCAGCATCACCACGCTGACCATGTGGGTGGTAGCCCCAATGTACATCAGCATGGGCTCTTTCTCAACCGGCGCGGCCAGGACGAGTGCGGTAGAGAGCATGCGCTTGAGGTCGCGGAAGGCCTCGTCCGCCTGGTTCGTCCGCTCGAACGAGGTAGTCTTCTTTATCAGTTGATACAGGGGCAGGGCCCTCACCCCCAGCCGGCTGATGAACCGGCTGAGGGACGCCAAGCAGTTGATGAACTTCTGGACGTCGCGCAGCCGAGCCAGCTTACGCATGCGCTCGACGGCCTTGATCTTCTCAGGTTGGCATCAATCCCACGCTCGGAGACGAGTAAGCCAAGGAGCTGGTCGGCTGGCACACTTAGCACACACTTCTCCGAGTTGAGCTTGATCTGGTACTCGCGCAGGTTTGCAAACGACTCCCGGAGGTCGTCTAGGAGGGTGGGTGCTTCTTGGTGTTGACCACGATGTCGTTCACGTATACGTGCACGTTCCTGATGATCTACGGCAGGAGGCATTTCTGCATGCAGCGCTGGAAGGTGGAGCCGGCGTTCTTCAAGCCGAATGACATGGTGATGTAGCAGTAGGCCCCAATGGACGGGATGGAGGTCTTCAGCCGGTCGACCGAGTCCAGCTTGATTTGTTGGTAGCCGGAGTAAGCATCGAGGAACGACAGCAGCTCGTAGCCGGCCATGGAGTCGGTCACCTGATCGATCCAGGGCAGGGCGAAAGGGTCTTTGGGGCATGCCTTATTCAGGCTGGTGTAGTCGATGCACATGCGCCATGTGCCATTCTTCAAAACGAGGACCGGGTTGGCCAGCCAATCGAGGTGGAACACTTTCATGATGAAGCCGGCTGGGAGCAGCCGGGCGATCTCCTCACCAATGGTTCTTCACTTCTCGAAGAAACAGCGGAGCGGTTGCTTGACCGGCATGGCATCCAGCCGCACGTGAAGTTTGTGCTCGGCGAACTTCCTCGGAACACCAGGCATGTCCTTGGGGGACCATGCAAAGATAGCCCGGTTCTCACGAAGGAAGTCGACGAACTCGCCTTCCTATTTGCTGTCGAGGTAGGTGCTGACGGTGGCGCACTGGGCCAGGTTAGCTGGGTCCAGTGGAACTTGCTTGGTGTCCTTGGACGGCTAAAAAGATGCCTCGTTAGCCGGCTGCTGGAAAGGAGGAGCCGGCATGGCCAGCTGCTCACGGGACAGAGCCACAAGCTAGCGCTTCTCCTCCGCAATGACCAGACACTCGGCGAGCTTGGAGCCGGCTTCCGCACACTCAATGGATTTTCTATAGTCACCGGCTACGATGATGATGCCCTTGGGACCCGGCATCTTTAGCTTCAGGTAGGCGTAATGGGGCACCGCCATGAACTTGGCCAGCACGGGCCGGCCCAAGAGCACGTGGTAGGGGCTGCTCAGATCCACCACCTCGAACCAGATCGGCTCACGACGAAAATTGCACGGGTCGCCAAACAGCACGTCCAGCTGGACCTTGCCGATGGAGCAAGAGAGCCCCGGCACGATGCCATGGAAGATCGTCTGGCTGGGCTGCAGTTGCTTCTCCTTGAGGCCCAGCTTGATCATGGTGTCATGGTAGAGGATGTTGATGCTGCTACTGTCGTCGATGAGCACCCACGTGAAGTGGCAGGTGCGCTTCTCTAAAGCGAAAGTGGGTTCGAGGACGAGGACGTAGCCACCCGGCGTGGACTTCACGGTCGGGTGGTCCTCCCGGCTCCAGGTGACCGGCTTCTCAGACCAGTGCATGAAGCGAGGAACGGGGCGAGCGGTGGCGTTCACTTCTTTGGACCGCCTGCGCAAGCTGTGCTTGTCATCAGTCGCGCTGGTGAAGACGATGTAGGACACATCCCGCCGAGGAAAGTCATCGCGCAGCATGCCGGCTGCTGGAGCCGGCGGTGGCGGAGGAGGCAGAGTGCCCTTGCCTCGTGCCAGGCGTATGTGTCCAGGTGCACTGTCGGGTCATGTGGGAAGAAGGCTTTGCGCCACTGTGGTGCTTGCATGGCGCGTCGAGCATCTACTCGAAAGTGAGTTTGGGCAGCCAGGAGCCCTTGTCGGTTCGTTGCCGCCAACTACCTCCCTGCTCAGTAGGCGGCTCTTCCTCGAGAGCAGCAACTTGTCGGCTACCGCAGCGGGTATCCAGTTGGTCGCCCTTCCGCTTGTTGTTGTTGTTGTTGTTGTTGTTATTCTGCTGCCGGACACCGTCTCCAGACAGACGAGGGTTGGCCGGCAGAGCCGGCACCGCCTTGCCAGATGCGTCCAGCCAGACCTGCACCCTCATGGCGGAGTCGGTCGTGGCGTACTTGTCTGTCGTGGCCATGGTCGCGGGTAGAAGCGCATGAGCTTGTGCTTGAGCAAGGTGTCGTCCTGGCACCCGTTGATGAAGTACTAGATAGCCTGCACCTCATGAACCCCCTTGCAGCCGTTGCACAACTTAGTCCACCGCGTAAGGTAGTCGCGGAGGGTCTCGTCTGGCCCCTGGATGCACATGGAGAGCTGGCGGGGCCGGCCAAGACGCTTGTGTGTGCCGATGAAGTTGCGCACAAACGCCTCGTCAAAGACCAGCTAGGTGTTGATGTTGTTGGCAGGCAGGTTGTTCAGCCACGTCCGAGCCGAGCCAAGCAGCATGAGCGGCACGTAATGCACCGCCACGCGCTTGTTGCCGCCGGCTATGCCAACAGCCTTGGTGTAGTCGGTAAGCCAATCCTCCAGCTTGGTAGTCCAGTTGTACTTGGGGGTGTCGCGAGGGAGCGTGACGCTCTTGGGGAAGGGTTCGCCGCAGATGCGCGGGACGAAGCAAGCCGGCCCGACCAGGCTTTCCTCCTCCAATGCGAGGGAGCAGGACAGCTCCTCGATGCAATGGCAAGCGTCGTTCTCATCTAGAAGGTCACGGCGCCCAAGCCAATCGACGACCAAAGGGCAGACAGCCAAACAAGCAGAAGTTGGTCGTTCTCGGCGTGCGGGCAGGGTCAAAGGAGCATGCTGCCGGCGAGCGGGGCCGGCAGGCGCGTCACGATGACACCAGCCTCCCCCGCTGCCACGGGACCAGCCCCCAAGGCTGAAAGCAGGCAGAGAGGAAGCTTGGAAAGTGTGCCGGGGGCCCGCCCGGCTGCAGACCGTCCGCCAGACGTGGGGGTTCCGAGCGAGAGGGGCCCGGCCCGTACTGCTGCTGCAGCGGGTTGGCTGCGGTGATGAGGTCGCGGAGGCGCTGCTGCAGCAGCGCCTCGCCCTCCAGGTGGTCGAATTCGGCCTCAGACTCGGCCTCCTGCGCAGCCCTCATGTTCTGGGTTGGAGTAGCGTAGGTGCGTCGGTTGGCGGCGAACAGCTCACCAATGGCACCGCCACGGCGTCGCACGTCTCCCCGTCGGCTCGGCTCGACGCCAGCCGGAGTGAGGCCCTAGGCGGTGTTGTACTCCCCCTGCGCGGACTCCATCTGGCGCCGCATGGCGACGAGCTCGGTAGCCTCGGCAAGCAAGAGCTTGCGGGACACCTTGAGCTCAGCCGCAGCGGCAGCCGGATCGGAGCTTGGCACGATGGGAGTGTGCAAGTTCTGCACCGTTGCCAGCAGAGGGTTGGACTGGCCGACGCCGGCGGTAGCCGCGCAGCCACCACAACCGCACGTCGATTGCGGCCGTAGGTGGTGCTGCACCCGGTGGTGAGCTATGTTTTTAAAGCGGTAAAGCGAAGCGAGGCGCTGGGGGTGCCTCACTGCTTAAGCGGTAAAGCGTAAAGCGAGGCGACGCTTTAGACATACTCTGAACCTGATGGGCACTAGAATAGAGTACCATTGAGTGAGACATACATATGTTGATTCTAATCTACCAGTGAGCACATATATTCTAATCCATCCACTAAGCAGTAAGCAACTAGCCAACTACTATAAGAGAGGCAGTAGCAGCACCTAACAGCAGAGGAGGAAAGACATGACAAGCTGGTGCAGATCTGAGCATGGAAGAAAGAGCAGAGAGAGGGGAATGGGGAGAAGAGAGGGTAGGAGCCATACATTGTGGTTGCTTAAGAGGAGGGGAAAGGGGCTACAGTCGGAGAGGAGGAGGGGGAGGAGCTCTGGCCGGAGAGGAGGAAGCTGGTGCAGATCTGAGGAAGCTGCTCCCAGAGGAGAGAGGAGAGAGCTGAAAGCCTGTAGATTTGCACGCTCTGGTTTTGGTTCTCTCTCTTTCTATCCCCTCCTGTAACTGTTTCACATGCGAGCCCAGTTTTCCCGCCCTTGTGTTCCCGCCCAGCCCTTTTTCCCCGCCAGAAATCTCTGTCCCCCTGCCTGGCAAGTCTAAGGCGTCCTCTCTGCCCTAAAGCGCCAATCAGGATGCCTAAGCAGGCACTTTAGACGCTTTAATGTCTAAGGCGGACGCCTAAGCAAGCGCTTCAGACGCTTTAATGTCTAAGGCGGACGCCTTAGACACATATCAAAAGCGAGGTGGACGCTTTGAGCCTGGAGGGCGCTCTGACGCTTAAGCGACGCTTTAGGGACGCTTTACAAATAGAGGTGGTGAGCACCTCGACGCGAACACAGAGGTCGTCGATGTCGCTGGATACGTTGCTGCCGCCAGACGACAGCAGGTCGGGGACGGTGAGCACCCTGCTGGGGTACTCGTCGGGGACGAGCGCGACGAAGACGTGCAGCTCACCAAAGGGGCCGACGGAGCCGCCTACAGGGTAGGCGACATCCACGCCAAGCGCCATGCCGGCACAGCCGGCTGCACCGGGCAGGCTGATCAGACCGTGCTGATGCGCTCGCCGAAGGGAGTGAAGGGTCTCGTCCGGAACGAAAATTCCGGCCGACGCTGCGGACAGACCCACAGTGGGCGCCAACTATCGTGGTGTGCTCACAGCAGATGCCATGGGTAGGCTTATCGAACGTGGTTGGGGCTAGAAGACGCTGGTGGGTTCCGGAGGAGAGATTGGGGACAAGTGGTGCGAGACAGACGATGTACCCAGGTTCGGGGCCCTCCGTGGGAGGTAACACCCCTAGTCCTGCCGGATCTACTAAGAGGATCACAATGGAACTTCAATGGTGCTCCTTGAGCTGTTTGGGTGGAGTAGAAAGGAGCTAGCTTTCCTGTTCTCCTTGCATGCATTTGTCTGTGTGTGGGATGAATGAACCGACCCCCTGCATGGGGGGCTCCTGGGAGGTATTATAGACTGGCCTCCCAAGGTACAATGGTAAATCTAAGTGGGGGCGGGGCCCTGGTGTCATTGTCTTCATCTTCTCGTGGGGCCAGCCGGCTGTGGGGCCTGCCAGCAGGACGTCACTGTGGCACATTGCCCGCCGCGTCACGAAGTAGTTGGCACAGTGCCTGGTTGCGCTAACATCAGTCTCCTCGGTCAGCGGAGCCGCAGGCACTTTAGCCATGCCTCTTTCGGTCAGCGGTGAGGGGTGCACTATTGCTATGCTCTCCCCGTCGTGGGGGAGCGATCTTGTCGTACGGCTGGATGGGACGGGCGCTGACCCGCCATCTGCCAGCTGCGGCCAGTCGGTCGAAGCTTTGTCACCGCGCCCAGCCGACGCGGAGCCAGACGGCTGGCTGGAGGGCGAGCCGGATCGAGTGGCGCTTGCCGCCCTGATGTTTTGAAAATTGCTAAGTGTTGATGCACCTACCCAGGGGTCATCCCCCGACACAATTACCAACCAGTAAAAGTAAAACCAGAAAATATTGAAAAAGCATAGTAAAGGGAAGTTTTTAATTCTGCCACTACTTAGCATTGCATTCTCATCTATGAGGAGGCACGAACATAGCGATAAGGAATGGGAAAGGGTTCAAGTCAACTGTCATCTGGGAAGCTAGAGGGAGAGAAGCACTTACATTATCAGAAGGAACTGGAGAACTAAGGATGAAATAGACCCGCAACAAGGCAGTATGATAGAAGGAAGGGCAAGCTAAAGCGCAAATCCAGTAGCTGGGTAAAGGCACATTACGAAGAGGATGAAAAGCTGCTGGGGAAGGGATGAGGAAGCAACACATACAGAAGAGATCCAGGAAGCAGACTGCCATGAGAGCATGACGGGGGGTAGCCAGGGGAGCAACGGTTTAGCAAAGGCTCGTATGGAGAATCTTGGGAGTCCTCTCTTTACATTTGGTTTATAGAAGTGGCATCTTATACAACAAAAATAACATTTCAGATACCTCAACTTCCATGCAGAAGATAAGCTTACCTGATCAACCAATATATCATGATAGTGTATCTGATCAGCCAGTCACCTTATGCATTGTTCAAAAGTTCAGATCGACCATGTTCACCGCCAACATCTGTTTCTAGAAGGATAATAAGTTAAATAACCAATTATATTCCAAAAGAAAACGAGTAGATATGAGATGCATCAAGGAGATATTCAGATAAACCTATGGGTGTAATTTTAGAAAGGAAAAAAAATCTCAGGGCTGAAACAACATTAGGAATGGGTAGACAAAACCACACTTCTAGTCAACTTCGAGGAATATCCCTCAAAACAGCATATATTCATTAATACCATAAAAATGAAGAACATGCAGCCTCAGACTATTAGCTAATCGGAAAAGAGAAGTTATCTAGAATTATTTTAAGCTCATTTCATGGTATATCAAACACAACAGATATGCTCATACTAATCTACCCTATCAACAGAAGTGATCATGACAATTCAGATTAAGATTATATTAGTAAATGAATCTAGGCTGAAAATATGAAATGAGCTCAGTTTTTTTCTTAAATGCTGGTGCCAATGGACTTGCGACTCACAGCAAGACTCTCCTCCAAGTGATAAAATCATCAATAGTTTCCTAAATTTGAAACCTTTTCATTGTAGTTGTCACATCCCTAGCTAGGCCATGCATTAGAGTGTGCATCATGTTTAAATTCTATTAATTCTGAATTGGGAAATGCCAGAACCCCCAACACACACTTCCCCCCCCCCCCCCCCCCGGAAATAACTAGGGTTTACTAAAATCTTTTCAATGAACCTGAAATGCCCTTCTAAAATGTTCACCCTCTTTGTCTTGGATTAAACCCCCTGGCAAAAATAGTGCACATTTTTCTAGGTCAACAGAAGGTTATTGAATTAACACATAAGTATTTGAATTTGGGCATTTAAAATTTATAAAAAATATTTTAAATGTTCAAATATTCTCAAACAGAAATGTTTCATGTTGTTTATACTTTAAATAGTATGCATGAGCAGTTTGGGGATTTTTGGAGTTGTTTAAGTATTTTAAATAAATCCACAAAGTTACAGAAGAATAGAAAAGGAAAATAAAAAGGGAATTACTTACCTGGCGCCTGCAACCGGCCCACCTGCCGGCCCAGCCCAGCTGCCGCGCCAGCGAGCTGCTTGGCTCGGCCAGGCAGGCACGCAGGTGCTCGACGGCGAGCTCAGCGCGCGCCACGCAGCTCCTCGCCGCCCTGCTTCACCTCCTCGCCGCCCTGCTGCCCTGGACGCGCTCCACGTCGTCGCCCCGAGCCCCTGGACACGCCATTCGCCTCTGCCTCGCCTTCCTCGCTCCCCTCCGCCATGGCCGACGCCATCGTCGCCGCTCCGCCGTCGTAGCCATAGCCACCGCCCTCCTCGCGCCACGAGACCTTGCCCAAGAGCTTCGCCGCCGTCGACTCCGTCGAGCAGGCCGAGCCCCGCGCGCTCGCTCGCTCTACAACGCTTCCCCGAGCTCTTCTTCAACCTTCGGCCGCCGGAGATCCCCTTCGACCTCACCGCCGCACCAGCTCGTCCCCGACCGCGACGTTCGCTTCCCCGAGACCGCTGTGAGCTCAGCTACCTCCCCATCCCCTCCATTCTGCGTTTCGTGCACCACAGCGACTGCACGATGCTCACCCGCACGCACCGCCGCGGAGCTCGTCGCCGACGTGTCTCCGGCTAACCATTGACCACCCCACCGTGTCCAATGGCCTCACCGCAACCCCAGGAGGCCAACGCACTACCGCACGCGCCTCGCCGTGCCCCGCAGCCCCGGTTCCACCTTCACCCGAGCCCCGGCGCCGCCAAACTCGTCGCCGGCGCCAACTCCGGCCACCCCGACCCCAACAAACTCCACCAAGAGTTGCGGGTCAGCTCCCGCATCACGTAGACGTGCTCCGCCGTCGATTTGGTCGCCGGAGCACGAATCTGCACTTCCTCCGCCGCGTCTGGACGTCGACGGCGGCTCAACGCCGGCGGAGTTGACCCGTTGACCCCCTGGGTCTATGACATGTGGGCCCCGCCCGCTAACTAATCCAAGATTAGGATTAATCTAATCTGTTTAATCTAATAACCCTGACATGCGGGACCCACGCGTCAGGTTTGACCTGGACCGGGTCTGTTGACCTGCTGAGGTCAGCATGACCTCATGCTGACGCAATAACTAATTACTGGATTTATTTTTATACAGGAAAATCCAGAAAATAGTTCAAACTTCAAAAATTCATAGAAAATTATCTGTAGCTCCAAATGCAAAGTTCTATATATGAAAAATTATCAGAAAAATCCAATCTATCCAATGGAACTAGTTTCATGCATGTTAAAACAAGTTAAACCCACTGTTTAGGCATTATAAGATATTGCACTAATATGATCTTATAAGTGCACTACCATTTGAATCTTTGGTTCAAATGGGGTCATTTCCTTCTGGTTTAACTTGCATTTAGTCAGAACACATCCATATTGCCATGTCATAGCATGCATCATATTGTTGCATATCGTCATGTGTTGTTCATGTTTCGATGTGTTCTCCGTGGTAGGTTCTGCCTCCGAGGATATTCACGAGTATCCAACTGAAGGGCAGTACTCTACTACCACCCCATCAGGCAAGCAACTCTTTGATCATTCCGATACAAACCCATGTTCTCGCTTCTGCTCTCGTTTACTGCATTAAGACAACGCGTTTCAAACTGCTGTGTGTCGCGGTAGTTGAACCCACTTCCTTTGCATGACCTGTCATTGCCACAGTAACTAGATGAAACCCACTAGCATGTGTAGGAGTTGATTGAGCCATTACATGTGTGTGTGTTCCTACCATGCTATGCTTGCTATGCTTAGAGTTGTGTCAGGTCTGGCTCATCGGGATGATGAACTGGAGTGAAAGGTTGTGTCGGTGACAAGAGTGAAGTGTTGAACACGATTTGGTAAAGGAATCGATGAGAGGCCATGTAGGAGTACATGGTGGGTTGTTTCATTGAGGCCGTCCTTAGGAACTGAGTTCTGTGTTTGTGATCCATGATACAGTTACTACCACACATTGGGATCCTTAATTGACTCTCTCGGCTTCTTGATCACGCTTGTCCTCTGTCCAGGAGTTGCAAAGTAGTTTCTGGTGTTTGTAGTATGCTGGGGGCCGCACGCGGTGCTGACCATCGGGGTGGGCTGTGTTGCGGTAGGCACGTGGCACGGTGTACCGACTCGCCCGTTTGGTGTCTCGGGAACCCTGTTCACATCGTTCGGGGCCGTTAGTGGAAACCTCGGCCGGACTCCCTGCGGATGGAACCCGAATAGGCGATAAACCTGGACTAGAGACTTGAGTGTTTAGGTAGGCCGTGGCCGACACCCTCGCTGGGCTTCCGCTTGAAGGTTGCCGAGTACATGTCGTGTAAACGGCGATAAGTGGTGAGAGCGTGTGTGAAGAAGTACACCCCTGCAGGGTTAACATCATCTATTCGAATAGCCGTGTCCACGGTAATGGACTTCTGGGTTGCCTATATCAGTTCATAGACAAGTTAAATGGATACTGCTAAAAATCTCAAGATAAGTGTGAGTACCGCGGATGGCCCTCTCGTGGGATGGCGAGAGAGGATCCACGGTGGAGTATTGTGTTGGTGTTAGTGGACTCGTGTGCGACAAATGATTTACAAGTGGTGTTTTCATAGGATAGCTTAGCCAAGAGTCAAAGCTGGCTTGCTGCAATAACCCCACTACCTTCTTGAGAATGTGCATGTATGATAGGTTCCTGTTGTAAGACTTGCTGAGTACTTCTGTACTCATGTTGCTTTAATCATGTTTTTCAGACGACTGCACCAACCCCTCTGATGGGTTCTATGTAGACCTCGACGTTGACGAGTGACTTATCACCCAGGTGGTGATCCAAGACTTGTGAAGGGTCGTTGTAGATAGACAGGCTTCGTCAAGCCTTCTTTCTTTTTAGTGTCTGTACTCAGACTACTTTGCTTCCGCATGTGCTTGTATGTTTGTATGACTTGAGTGTTGGGTCATGTGACCCCTATCTGTATGAATGATATGTATGGCTCCTCGGAGCCTTCTAAATAAAGTACTTGAGTCGTAGAGTACTGTTGTGACGCCATGTTGTATTTACTCATATCGGGCATATTGTGTGTATGATTGAAATGCTTGGTATGAGTGGGATCCGACTATCTAGTTGTTTATCCTTGGCAGCCTTTCATATGGGGAAATGTAAGTCTTGTGCTTCTGAGCGATAGTAGTCCGCTACAGCCCGGTTCACCGGAGTCCTGCTAGCCCAGCACTACTGCTTGGACACTTGACTGGCCGGCATGTGTTTCACGTCGCTTCTATGTCTGTCCCTTCGGGGAAATGTCACGCGCTGATATTCGGAGTCCTGCCTAGCCTGCTACAGCCCGGGTTACCGGAGTCCTGTTAGCCCAGTGCTACAGCCCGAATAGATACGTTGATGACCGACATGTTCGATGTGACTCATGTATGCCTGTCCTCATAGGCTAGCGCCGCTTTGGGTTCACGACTAGCCATGTCGGCCCGGGTTCTCTGTCATATGGATGCTAGCGACACTATCATATACGTGAGCCAAAAGGCGCAAACGGTCCCGGGCCAGGTAAGGTGGCACCCGTGGGAGTACCGTGCGTGAGGCCGCAAAGTGATATGATGTGTTACACGCTGGATCGATGTGGCTTAGGATCGGGGTCCTGACAGCGTTGGCATCAGAGCCGGACTGCCTGTAGGTTCGCTAAGCCAAACTGGTCGATGTCGAGTCTAGAAATGCTTTAGTTATATGTAGGGGAATTGATTGTGGGAGGGAACGTAAGGCTCTTTTACTTCTTTACCTTATGCCCTCTATTCTGAGTCATTCTCTTCTCATTCTACGTGGGTTAAGGACTAGGCTCTCTTCTCTCTATCAGGTTCACGTGTTACTAAATCCGTAGTAACTTATAGGATTGTTGGTTACAACCCAGTTCAGTTCTACTAAAGTTTAGTATGTTGCCAATTGAACCAGAACCTTGATATGTTGTTGTTGAGTGGTTTCGCAAACTGTTGTGGATGTCTCAATTCCTTTTCTGAGCATTTACAGCCGTTATGCTGTCCAATTTCATCCAGAAATTCTAATGCCTTTGCACTATTTTGTGCTTTCAGATGGCTACCCGTCCCCAAAACCTAGTGGTTCGTCTGACCCGTTGCATCGGTGTATGTGGTCATACCGCCATGTTGGTTCGAGTGATGGTTGAGGCAGGATACCGATGGTACCCTGAATACACCGTCGAAGAACAGTTTAGAGATTTCAACCAGAGCCAATATCTGTGCACGGTTAGGATATATCCATCTTATCCCGGAGCCACGGAACCACTCCATTGTTCTTATGGACTCGGGATCACTATTGGGATGTCCGTTCAAGATGCAGCCTACTCGATGATGACCATTATGCGAGCTAGAACTGCCTTGTTGAGCAACACTGATTTTCGCTACATGCCAGCATCCCTCCCTGGGGCGCATGGTTACCTCCAGGGCATGTACAGTGATGCATCCCATGAGGACTCACTCCTTTGCACCACTACTGAGATGTTGGAAGATAAGGACCGTGAAAACCGGGCCTTGCGTATGGAGCTCTTTAATGCTCGTGCTGATCATTGGGCCACCTTGACGAGGTTTGCACCTGCTGTGCAAGCCGGATACATGGACATGAGAGACTTGTACCCTGTGCGTGCTAGTCTGCCAGACTTCATGGAATGGCGTGAGGTGGGAGGCATCACCCCTCCTCGTGGGCCTCTTCTACCGCCATCTGTTGGACCAAGGCCGCATCCAAGTCCCTATGGTCCACAAGCACCGCAGCACCGTCTGTTCCCAGATGACCATGTTCCGCTTCCAGGTCTGGGTGGTGACTTCTATGAGGACTTCTACGGAGCCGTCTGAGCTAGTAGTAGTCTCGCTAGTATTGTAATAGTTGTATGTCCACCGTCCTGCGTGATTGTGGAATATAACTTAGTGTGTATCAATTCCGGAGGTGTAGAAAAATAATGTATAGGAGCTTGGAATGCCTCCGATGAGATGTAACGTCTTTCATCTTAGTTGTACTTCAGCTTGAGCTTGTACTAAACTATGTATGACGTGTATGACCGTTGGTATATATATGGCAGTTTCTATATTACCATGTCATACGGATGATCATCTCTGCATTCCTTGTTATCCATTACATTCCGCACTTCCTTGGCCAGATTTTGCCATCCTGGTTTAAATCATTGTTTTGTTTTCCCAGGATGGTCAACACCCGCAGCAACCCTGCTGCTCCGGAGCAGGGAGAAGCTAGTGCTCCTAGAGAGGAAAGTCTGCCTCAACCACCTTCTCTGGCCGAAGTGATGCTGGAGGCAGAGCGCAACAGGCGCGACACCAACCGTTTGCTGGAGCGGATTGAACAAAACACTGCACGTCAGCAAAGGGTCAATCCAGTGTCCATCAATGACTTTGTCAAGCTGTACCCGCCAAAGTTCAATCATTCCATCGAACCTCTCGATGCGGATGACTGGCTCCGCAGCATCGCCCATAAGCTACGTTCTGCCAACGTGGCTGAAGATGATAAGGTCACCTTTGCTGCCTATCACCTCGAAGGCCCTGCCAGCCTTTGGTGGGAGAATTATGAAGCTATGCGTCCGGTCGGCCAACTCACTACTTGGGCTGATTTCAGTGCCGCTTTTTGTGAGCATCATATTCCGGAAGGTCTCATGGATCGCAAGAGGGAGGAGTTCTGTAACTTCACCCAGGGGAAGCTGACTGTGGATGCATACAGTCGCGAGTTTGGGAAGCTTGCACGCTATGCTCCCGAAGAGGTATCCACCGATGCCAAGAAGCAGGCAAGGTTCCGCAAGGGACTTAGCCCTGAGCTCCGACGTGACCTTCGTCTGCATGAATGCATTTCTTTTCCGAAGCTAGTCAATAAGGCCATCAGTGCCGAGACAGGACAGAATGATTTTGAAGCTTCACGCAAGCACTCCCGTGATTATGGATCTTCATCCGGCTCTGGATCTCAGAAGCGCCGGGTCTGGATTCCAAATTCTGCTATGCCACCCAGGTATACCCCGAGGCCATCCTTTGAGGCGCCTCGTCCCAATCAACAGTATGTGCCGCCCAAGACTTTTGGTGGCCCCACTGCCAATACTGCTCCACGCCCCAATATAACAACTTGCTTCAAGTGTGGTGAGCCGGGCCACTACATCCGTGAGTGTCCCCAGAACAACCCCAGCTAGTTCGGAAAGTCTGTTGGCCGTGGTAAGTCAATAGCAAAAGTGCTTGTCGCCAAGCCAGCCACCACTGCTCGTGGCCATGTCAACTACGTTTCAGCTGAAGAAACTCAAGAGGACCCCAACGTCGTTCTCGGTACGCTCCTTGTTAATTGCCATCCGGCAACTGTTCCCTTTGATACTGGAGCATCTCATTCTTTTATTTCTGAGAGCTATGCTCGTTTGCACAACACCACTTTTTGTGACAACTAGTTGTCACATCCCTAGCTAGGCCATGCATTAGAGTGTGCATCATGTTTAAATTCTATTAATTCTGAATTGGGAAATGCCAGAACCCCCAACACACACTTCCCCCCCCTGGAAATAACTAGGGTTTACTAAAATCTTTTCAATGAACCTGAAATGCCCTTCTAAAATGTTCACCCTCTTTGTCTTGGATTAAACCCCCTGGCAAAAATAGTGCACATTTTTCTAGGTCAACAGAAGGTTATTGAATTAACACATAAGTATTTGAATTTGGGCATTTAAAATTTATAAAAAATATTTTAAATGTTCAAATATTCTCAAACAGAAATGTTTCATGTTGTTTATACTTTAAATAGTATGCATGAGCAGTTTGGGGATTTTTGGAGTTGTTTAAGTATTTTAAATAAATCCACAAAGTTACAGAAGAATAGAAAAGGAAAATAAAAAGGGAATTACTTACCTGGCGCCTGCAACCGGCCCACCTGCCGGCCCAGCCCAGCTGCCGCGCCAGCGAGCTGCTTGGCTCGGCCAGGCAGGCACGCAGGTGCTCGACGGCGAGCTCAGCGCGCGCCACGCAGCTCCTCGCCGCCCTGCTTCACCTCCTCGCCGCCCTGCTGCCCTGGACGCGCTCCACGTCGTCGCCCCGAGCCCCTGGACACGCCATTCGCCTCTGCCTCGCCTTCCTCGCTCCCCTCCGCCATGGCCGACGCCATCGTCGCCGCTCCGCCGTCGTAGCCATAGCCACCGCCCTCCTCGCGCCACGAGACCTTGCCCAAGAGCTTCGCCGCCGTCGACTCCGTCGAGCAGGCCGAGCCCCGCGCGCTCGCTCGCTCTACAACGCTTCCCCGAGCTCTTCTTCAACCTTCGGCCGCCGGAGATCCCCTTCGACCTCACCGCCGCACCAGCTCGTCCCCGACCGCGACGTTCGCTTCCCCGAGACCGCTGTGAGCTCAGCTACCTCCCCATCCCCTCCATTCTGCGTTTCGTGCACCACAGCGACTGCACGATGCTCACCCGCACGCACCGCCGCGGAGCTCGTCGCCGACGTGTCTCCGGCTAACCATTGACCACCCCACCGTGTCCAATGGCCTCACCGCAACCCCAGGAGGCCAACGCACTACCGCACGCGCCTCGCCGTGCCCCGCAGCCCCGGTTCCACCTTCACCCGAGCCCCGGCGCCGCCAAACTCGTCGCCGGCGCCAACTCCGGCCACCCCGACCCCAACAAACTCCACCAAGAGTTGCGGGTCAGCTCCCGCATCACGTAGACGTGCTCCGCCGTCGATTTGGTCGCCGGAGCACGAATCTGCACTTCCTCCGCCGCGTCTGGACGTCGCCGGCGGCTCAACGCCGGCGGAGTTGACCCGTTGACCCCCTGGGTCTATGACATGTGGGCCCCGCCCGCTAACTAATCCAAGATTAGGATTAATCTAATCTGTTTAATCTAATAACCCTAACACGCGGGACCCACGCGTCAGGTTTGACCTGGACCAGGTCTGTTGACCTGCTGAGGTCAGCATGACCTCATGCTGACGCAATAACTAATTACTGGATTTTTTTTTATACAGGAAAATCCAGAAAATAGTTCAAACTTCAAAAATTCATAGAAAATTATCTGTAGCTCCAAATGCAAAGTTCTATATATGAAAAATTATCAGAAAAATCCAATCTATCCAATGGAACTAGTTTCATGCATGTTAAAACAAGTTAAACCCACTGTTTAGGCATTATAAGATATTGCACTAATATGATCTTATAAGTGCACTACCATTTGAATCTTTGGTTCAAATGGGGTCATTTCCTTCTGGTTTAACTTGCATTTAGTCAGAACACATCCATATTGCCATGTCATAGCATGCATCATATTGTTGCATATCGTCATGTGTTGTTCATGTTTCGATGTGTTCTCCGTGGTAGGTTCTGCCTCCGAGGATATTCACGAGTATCCAACTGAAGGGCAGTACTCTACTACCACCCCATCAGGCAAGCAACTCTTTGATCATTCCGATACAAACCCATGTTCTCGCTTCTGCTCTCGTTTACTGCATTAAGACAACGCGTTTCAAACTGCTGTGTGTCGCGGTAGTTGAACCCACTTCCTTTGCATGACCTGTCATTGCCACAGTAACTAGATGAAACCCACTAGCATGTGTAGGAGTTGATTGAGCCATTACATGTGTGTGTGTTCCTACCATGCTATGCTTGCTATGCTTAGAGTTGTGTCAGGTCTGGCTCATCGGGATGATGAACTGGAGTGAAAGGTTGTGTCGGTGACAAGAGTGAAGTGTTGAACACGATTTGGTAAAGGAATCGATGAGAGGCCATGTAGGAGTACATGGTGGGTTGTTTCATTGAGTCCGTCCTTAGGAACTGAGTTCTGTGTTTGTGATCCATGATACAGTTACTACCACACATTGGGATCCTTAATTGACTCTCTCGGCTTCTTGATCACGCTTGTCCTCTGTCCAGGAGTTGCAAAGTAGTTTCTGGTGTTTGTAGTATGCTGGGGGCCGCACGCGGTGCTGACCATCGGGGTGGGCTGTGTTGCGGTAGGCACGTGGCACGGTGTACCGACTCGCCCGTTTGGTGTCTCGGGAACCCTGTTCACATCGTTCGGGGCCGTTAGTGGAAACCTCGGCCAGACTCCCTGCGGATGGAACCCGAATAGGCGATAAACCTGGACTAGAGACTTGAGTGTTTAGGTAGGCCGTGGCCGACACCCTCGCTGGGCTTCCGCTTGAAGGTTGCCGAGTACATGTCGTGTAAACGGCGATAAGTGGTGAGAGCGTGTGTGAAGAAGTACACCCCTGCAGGGTTAACATCATCTATTCGAATAGCCGTGTCCACGGTAATGGACTTCTGGGTTGCCTATATCAGTTCATAGACAAGTTAAATGGATACTGCTAAAAATGTCAAGATAAGTGTGAGTACCGCGGATGGCCCTCTCGTGGGATGGCGAGAGAGGATCCACGGTGGAGTATTGTGTTGGTGTTAGTGGACTCGTGTGCGACAAATGATTTACAAGTGGTGTTTTCGTAGGATAGCTTAGCCAAGAGTCAAAGCTGGCTTGCTGCAATAACCCCACTACCTTCTTGAGAATGTGCATGTATGATAGGTTCCTGTTGTAAGACTTGCTGAGTACTTCTGTACTCATGTTGCTTTAATCATGTTTTTCAGACGACTGCACCAACCCCTCTGATGGGTTCTATGTAGACCTCGACGTTGACGAGTGACTTATCACCCAGGTGGTGATCCAAGACTTGTGAAGGGTCGTTGTAGATAGACAGGCTTCGTCAAGCCTTCTTTCTTTTTAGTGTCTGTACTCAGACTACTTTGCTTCCGCATGTGCTTGTATGTTTGTATGACTTGAGTGTTGGGTCATGTGACCCCTATCTGTATGAATGATATGTATGGCTCCTCGGAGCCTTCTAAATAAAGTACTTGAGTCGTAGAGTACTGTTGTGACGCCATGTTGTATTTACTCATATCGGGCATATTGTGTGTATGATTGAAATGCTTGGTATGAGTGGGATCCGACTATCTAGTTGTTTATCCTTGGCAGCCTTTCATATGGGGAAATGTAAGTCTTGTGCTTCTGAGCGATAGTAGTCCGCTACAGCCCGGTTCACCGGAGTCCTGCTAGCCCAGCACTACTGCTTGGACACTTGACTGGCCGGCATGTGTTTCACGTCGCTTCTATGTCTGTCCCTTCGGGGAAATGTCACGCGCTGATATTCGGAGTCCTGCCTAGCCTGCTACAGCCCGGGTTACCGGAGTCCTGTTAGCCCAGTGCTACAGCCCGAATAGATACGTTGATGACCGACATGTTCGATGTGACTCATGTATGCCTGTCCTCATAGGCTAGCGCCGCTTTGGGTTCACGACTAGCCATGTCGGCCCGGGTTCTCTGTCATATGGATGCTAGCGACACTATCATATACGTGAGCCAAAAGGCGCAAACGGTCCCGGGCCAGGTAAGGTGGCACCCGTGGGAGTACCGTGCGTGAGGCCGCAAAGTGATATGATGTGTTACACGCTGGATCGATGTGGCTTAGGATCGGGGTCCTGACAGTAGTGGATTTACAAATATTAGAAGATCAGCAGGGATAACAATATTGAATGACAGAACTGTAACTAACATTAAGCTTCCAACTGCACGTATTAAGCTATATACACTTGAATTCTAGTTTTGATGTCGTAATCTAAAGATTCCAACTGTTATGTAGTACCTCATCTTGAGGAAAAAACTGCACTGCAGCTATGCACTACCACTACCATATAAAGTTCTTGCATATGTGAATAGGCGGGCAAAAATGACATTTAGTTCAACTATTATACAGATAATTTTCAACTTGGTGTTACCTGTTTTATTCTATGGATCTTCACATGCTAAAATTGGACAGACAGAAAGCCTGCTAGACTTAAAGTCCAATGATAGTAACAATACTAGTAGTGATAATAATAGTGTCAGAATATTCGAAAGAACGTTGCTACTTTTTTTCAACAGAGAAGGTATCCCCAATCCCCCTCTGCTTCAATCACAATAATCACGCCACACTAGAACAATGACAACCTGCCACCTGGCTACATAAGAACCGATGACATGTACTGTACTAGATACTGCTAACAAATACTTTGTCCAGCTCAGATGCATTGCATAGAATGCCACCACAGAAAAAAACGCTACAGAACAATAGCGCTATATAATGAAGAGGTCATGAAGCAGCAATATAAATAATCGATATGACACTACTTAGAATTGTTAGCTTAGTACCAAAGGATGTGGACAACATTCCATCAACCAATTATCAAATAACAACTTGTTTTTGTCATGCCCACATTGTGAAAGGCATGCTATTACCTGCAGTATACACACTTTCAAATGGATGGCAGCGAGATATGCTTTCGGTTTTGGATAGCTTTTTGAACTGCAATGACTGAAGCTGGAGTGCAAAGAGGCCGATAAATGTCCGCAGGAACACCATATTATTTTCCTCAGCAAACCCTAGTACCATAATGCTGCCCTTCTCTGGATCAAGGGAAAGTAGTTTGTCCAGTTCAATAGTTTTTTCCAGCCACCATGAGGCAACACCATTGCAACTGATCTTTCGCTTCCATAATTGAATTGTGTAATCTGCCACAAAGAGGAAACCCAGACCACCACCATCTGCCCTTATAACCGTGATGTGAGCTTCATACGCAAAATCAGGCATCCTTATCAAAGCTAGACTCTGCTTCTCGAGATCAAATTGAAGGATGATTGATGAACAATCAGTAAGAGTCCAGTAAAGGGAGTGCCCAACCAGCATCGGCACAGTGGAAACTGTGATGTCAAATATGTAGTAGAGACGGGAGTCGAGGCCGGACGGAATCGTCGTCGAGATTAGGTTACCCCACATGCCGGTCTCCGACGAGTATACGCAGGCGAGCGCTGCTTCTCCATCTGGCATGCTGAGTCCGCGTGTTGCAATACAGACCACACGGAAGTGGTGGATCATGTCCCCCACGGCACGAAGCACCGCCCCGTTGATCAGGATCCCCGCTGCCTTGTCGAACGGCGCGGGGATGGCTAGGTGGTGCTGGTCGCCGGTGATGGGGTCCCACACGAGGAATTGGTGCCTCGTACCATCGTAGATGAGCACGAGGCCATGGCGGCAGTTTAGTAGCCGAAAGCGGCACAGGTGGGCGGCCTCCAAAGATAGGCGGCCAGGAGGGACACGGTTGGGGGCCTCGAGAGCAGGTAGTAAGGAGATACCGTGAAGTTCTTGGACGAAGCAACCGAGGAGGGGAGGGCTGCGGCGGTGGTGGATCCGGAAGCGGCGGAGGAAGCCGGGGTCGGAGACGATGCCGCGCCAGCGCTTGCAGACGAGCGAGGCGCGGGGGAGGGAGGAGGGCTGCGGCGGGAGGCGGAGGAGGATCTCGGGGAGTAGGTTTTCGTCATCCAGTGGCGCCGCCGACGGCGAGAGATGGCGGCGGCTGCTCATCTCGCCGGCCCTAGTCACTGACGCGATGCGGGATGTGGTGAAATGAAGAGCAGACCGTGTAGAACTGGGCTGGACACAAAAGCCCACGTTGGGTGCTAATTTATGATTTCGACCCCAGTAGCCGAACTTATAAAAAAACACCTCTAAAACGGGTTTCGGAGGGCTGTTTTGCAGACGGCAAATAATTTCTTTTTTTTTTGCGGACACGCAAAAGGCTTGCGTGCTGATGTATTAGAGGAAGGAGAAATAGTACAGAGTGTTCAGCGGCAGGCCGCGTTTACATGGGACGATGCAACTGTGCCTGGCAGGCAAGAAAATGTCGCACTAAGAAAGACAACGCCCTACATATGAGAGGAAATTATCTCCAAATATGAGCCAACCCTTTTGCTCCAGATATCTTCCACAACCTGACTTCCTCTTCGATACGCCGACAAAACTCCCGAGCCACGACCGCTGAGCGTTGGAAGATGCGGTTGTTGCGCTCCTTCCACAGCATCCACACGGTGAGGATGGCCACAGAGTCAGAAGCCCTTACGCTCCGCAGGAGGAATTAGATCACGACTACCCGGCCACCATTCGATGAGCGAGTCGTTAGGTGCCGGAACGAGATGGCCTAGCCCGCAATGAGCAAGCGTCGAATGCCACACCTCCCTAGCGTAGACGCATCCCAGGCCCGCAAATAATTTCTTTGATTCTTTGCTGCTGTCTTTCACCATATGATTGCTTCTTTCTTCGACCATTTCTCTTTCTATGTTACTTCACTTGACACAGGAAAAATGAATCGTTCTAATGATTTTCGTCCTCATAGTGTACGATTTGCACATGCAACAGCACACAATGAGAAGTTATGATTGTTGGAAAATATATATGCCATCATCTAGTTTCTCTATTTTTTTGTTATACCGCTCATAATGCATAATGAGGCTAGTGTGCATGGACCTATTTATAAACTCTATTTTTAGGTGTTTTATTATTTCCATCAGTTTTCGAAAATTTCATGCGACTCTTGAGCAATGTCACTAACCACACGCAAGCATGCTAGTTTTCAAGTCTAGCACATATGTGTGAGTCATATGCCATAATAAGATTGTACATGTAAGATTAATTTTTCCAATTTAATCATGTGGGTCAACAGCCTGCACAACAAACCCAACTCTTTCACCCCGGTGATGTCTCGAAAAAAACACTGCATAAATATAACATTTAAGTAGAGTCGACCATAAGAAATTCTTCTGTTGTATTCCAGCACAGTCGTCCTTAGCACATAGAGTATTACTTCCTCGAGTGAAATTCCACATCAACGATTCCCCTTCACATACATCAATAATATGAATAATTCCACAATGAGGAAATAAGAAGGCTGGCATTCTTTTACCAACATTACTCAATGTTGAGCAAAGTTTTAAATAGCGCTATGTAGCGTTTGGAGAGGCATCACACTAAGTTGTCTGGTTCCATTTAGCGTCTTATAGGCCAATTCATCACATTAATGTTTCTGCCACTATTTGTCATACCCCACAGTTTAAATCTTTGACATTGGAAAAGATATATCGGTGGAGTTGTCCTGGAACCGTTGTTAGGGTTTCAAGTGGCAGAGACAATGCATTGAGCGATTTCTAATCTCCCATGCTGCGTTGGGGTTTTTGCTCGCCCATGTATTCCATAGTTGTTTGATCCTTCGATTGTGTTCGGTTTGCCACTTTCGTGCTGATCAAGGGAGGATTCTAGCAACCCCCCCCCCCCCCCAATGGAGCGCCGAAGATGGCGAGTTCATATAATCTAGGTAAGGAGAAAGAGAGGGTAGAGAAGGTATAAATAATGAATCTGATCGAGCGGGGGAGCCAAAATTGGTCGTGGATGACATGGAACGGGAGGACAAGGTTCCAAGTTGTGTGATGATTCGGAAAGATATGTATCAAAGAGTGATTCATGTCAACACAAGGGCAATCCAAAGGGGCTTGTTTTTAGCTTAGTGGGTGAGAACATGTTTGTTGCCAATCTAGAGACAAAGCGTGACATAGATCGCATCCATGTACTCCCTCCATTCCCTTATAGAAGGCCACAAACTCAAATTACAGGTACCAAGGTCAAATTTAATGAGTGCTTTGGAAGCCAACTTCTCTTTTCGTTAAACGGGATCATTAATACGCTTGCATGCATGCAAGGAACGGATGAGAAGGAAGTAGCGCACTGTCATTATGACTACATGCATGCAAGTATTAAAAAAGTTGGTAGTACGAGAAAACAACATTAATGTTTGCCTCGATTAATGTTAGTGGCCTTGTATAGATGTAAAATGTATTTTTCATAGTGGCCTTGTATAAGGGAATGGAGGGAGTACTATATGTAAGCATGTCGTGGTGATAGAGGTATTTGATTTTGTTTGTAGCCTGATGACCAGAAGTTCGAGAGACCTTGTTATAAATTTTATTATGTTTGGTATATTTTTATAATTATTTCTAACACAATACAATTGTAGATCCTCACATGCATGCCCATACATTTTTCACTTGTGGCACAATTTATAACAAATTTGAGTCATTTTCACAAAAGAAAGAAGTATTGTTGGAGTGAGGTATTTTTGGCTCTCGGGCTACATGTAGGCTGCGATTTTCAAAAATTCAAAAGTCGACCTTTTAAGTTTAGGAAAACCGAAAAAATAGACAGGTATTTCTAGATGTGTGCAAAATTTCATTAAGAAATATGTTTTGATGTTTATTTCCCCAGCCACCTCTGACTCTTCTCCGTTTCCACACCCCGCCGCCGCATTTGACCAACCCATCCATCACTCCCCCCCGCGCAGAGGCAGCACAAGCACAAGCACACCGCCGGCCGTAATCGATCGATCGAGGGAACTTCAATAAGAATCATGTACGCGGGGGGTAGCGACTTAATCGGGACTTAATCGGGCGGTTGTGAAAGCACGTATCGTGCGGGTGCGCGTTGACCGGCCCAAATTTGGGTCGGCGCGCCGACGCCTAGCACTGGCCATTTTAGAACCTGTATACCCCACCATAAGTATATTGATGCATTATTCTCTAAAAAATAGTATATTGATGTACTTTACAAAATGCTCCTTTTCTCTCGCTTATTGTGTGATGGTCCAAATCTTCTCACATAATTGAATCTTTTTTCTATTATTTCAATAAAATATACGGGCGCAGCAACGCGCGCTTTTATGTTCTAGTGAAATCTTGATAGTGATGGGGTTGGTAGGCGTGGTGGCGAGCATCCAACTCGTGCCTTTTTCTTTCGCGTCCGCCTCCATCTCGAGGTTGTGCATGCCTCCTCATTTGGTGGATGTGTGACGACCATCGGGACACGGTTGCTTCGACCACTCTCCTACAACGTTATAACCGGATGGATTACTAACCTGGATGTGTATTTGTTTTTCACAATTTTTTGAAACCTAAAAAGTTTGACTTTTTTCTTTGAATTTTTCAAATTTCAGGTTCCATGGAGCTCCAGATCCATTAACAATTTCTGATATTGCTGTTTGTTTTATCCACCAACGGGCTTGCAACAAGCGTGTGTGCGCGGTTTCGGTCCCGCGCCCGAAACCGCCCATCGCCCCCGCGCAGAACCAACACAAGCACAAGCACACCGCCAGCCGTCATCGGTGGATCGAGGGACGACGGCGGCGAAGCAATCCGTCCGTCACGCCTGTCCCTTGATCGTCACGCAAGGTACGTACGCCGCGGAACAAATCTGCTCTGCATTTGGGCTGTCCGCCCGCCGGCCGCCGCGCCCAAAACCCTAGTTCGATTGCATTCTAATGCCGCTTCATTCTAATCCCAACGTAGTAGGATGGATTCGACCGATTTCTGGCTAGAGGATCTAATAGTCTCGCCTGACGCCCGAGAAGATCCGTCCAGCACCACCACGCCGCCCGCCGTCCCTCGCGGCGGGCTCGATTTCGAGCTCTTACCGGCAGGCAATGGCGCCCGATCCCCTCCCGCGGTCACGTCCAGGATATCCGTGCAGAGGTTCTGCGCCACCGTGGCCCGATTCGACGGCTTCAAGACGAGGCTGGCAACGGAGACCGGGCTCGGCGGCATGCTGCACCTCAAGCCGCTGCCCAAGCTGAACCTCAAGTTCAGTGCTTTCCTGATGGAGAGGGTCGACGTCGACGACCGGTCCATCCGGATCGACGACAAGACCTCCATCAGCTTCTCCCCTGAGGACGTCAGAAACGTCTTCGGTCTGCCGTGCGGGGGCAGGACCATATCACCAGAGCCAGTTCGTCTGTCGGAGGCCTGCAAGGAATTCAGGCGCGCGGCGGCGGAGGTCGGCGGCAAGGGCACGCATAGCCTCAAGATCGCCTCCGAGCTGAGCTGAGCGCGGCGGCGGAGGTCGGCGGCAAGACCATATCAACAGAGGCAATTCTCATGAAGGAGCTGAGCGAGTCATCGGCGACGCAGGTCGAGATCGACTGCTTCAAGATCGCCTACGTGGTTTTCACCGTCGGGCATGTGCTGTGCCCTTCCTCCAAGTATGATTACACCAGCATCGACTACTGGCAAGCACTTTGCAACATTTCGAGCATCGCCGAGTTTAACTGGTGCGAGTATGTCCTGCGGCACCTCATGCTGGCCGTCGAGAAGCTCAAGGCCGACATGGAAAGAGGGTACTCCCCTGTTCACCTTGCAAGCTGCCATCTCTTCCTTCAGGTAGCTGGCCTCTGTTTTTTACATCTCATTGCGATTGTATTCTTACTGTAAAATGTAATGCACACTAAGCATTTCACTGGTTGCTCTTTTCTTTTTCATGGATAGCAGATTTTTGTCCTGGATAACATGGACCTAGGCGCCGTGACCCTTCGGCAGCATGCTTCTCCAAGAATTTCCCTGTTTGACTGTGCCACGCTGAGGAAGATGATTGGCATACTGACCACAGGTGTCACCGGGGACAAGTCTTTCTTCATGGCCCGTGTGAGCAATTAATCTGATACTAACATAATACCCCCATGCATACATAATCTTGTTACTATAACCATGATATGATTGCCCCAAAAGATGCTCAAAAACACTCCAAGTATTACTGACATCACAATTACCCCAGCAGGGTCTACGCCGCGACGATGTTGGATACACTGTCCGCAATGCTGGACATGTTGCAAGAGCCCGTGCCCACAACGAGCAGCACCCAATTATTTCCAATGATCAAGAGCAAACTCCAGATCCAGAGCAGCATCCAAGCTCTGCAGAAGAACTCGCGAAACATATACGCAGACTATATCCAGAGATGGTAAGATCAGCACACTCCCGCCTCTCCGTTGTATGTTCGCTTATCAGCACTTGTCGATCTACATCTTATTTTATCAACTGTCGCGACACTTGGGAATTTGTGTTCATCAGGACGCTGAGGCGGTATGCACGCTGTTGAGGGAGTGTAATGCTCGCATGTGTGCCCACATGGACGAAATGGAGCAGAAATGCCAAGCTGAAAGGCTTGATTTTGCTGATAAACTGATGAGGCTTGTCTCCAAGAGTAGATGCACATGCAAGCAATCTAATTAATATCACACAAGGTCTGTTTATTTCTTTTAATTTTGGCACTCCCAGTGAACCAATTCATTCGGCATGCATGCCAATATGTCTCCAGCACTCATCTCCACGCTAGAACCGAAGACCACAATAATACCGCTTTCCTCACAAAGTCACAATATCTGCTACTCCCTCTTTTCCTAAATATAATTCTTTTTTAAAAGATTTCAATATGGACTACATACGAAGCGAAATGGGTGAATCTCAATCTAAAATTTGTCTATATACATTCGTATCTAATCCACGTTGAAATCTCTAAAAAGACTTATATTTAGAAACGGAGGAAGTATTTATTTCGTATGCAGAAATCAGACGGTCTTGCTAATTTTGTGTTGATATTCGCGTGCAGATTATGGGTTCTAATCAAGGAGCAGAGCTCTGTTTTGCCGTTCCTCAGGGCTCAGGCAGCCACAGGCTGGGCTCGAGCTGTTGTTGGGTGTATGAGTTCTTGTACTAGGAACAAGCTTCCGTAAAATGGGAAATACGAACCTCCATAACTACTCCCTTCATCTTATAATATAAGAGCGAAAGTGCTCTGCACACGATTGCCTCCTGGACGATTTGCGCCCTACACGATTAGGAGCCACACAGATTAAAACCTCAAGATAATCCTACGGTGCACCTGACTTGTCGTCTGGGGATCGTGCGTCGATACGTCGTGTGCATAGCGCTGCTCATATAAGAGTGTTTTTGGAGTGGAGCGTTTTGGAGGCCGAGCTGCCTGGCGGCCGCTATCCCGGGCGGACAATGAGGGATTGGGATCCGTGCCTTCTTACTGTTTAGTTATAGTATACAGATGCTAATACAGGGGTGCCATTCTCTCGTCTTGGTCTTCTGTACTTGTATGTCAACCTCCGTTGTGGGCGATGATGCAAGAACATGATGTGCCTCGCAGGCTGAGTTTGAATTTTGGTGCTGCTATTCCTCACCTGTAGTCGCTCACAGCGCACGTCCGCACATGCAAGGCTGGTTGTTTTTCCTTTTTTTTCTTCTCTTTTTTTTGTCTAGCTGTACATATTCTGTAAAAGTTATGTTTGGTTGTTATGTTTCATTCATTTATAAAAAAATAAAATAGTGAAAAACATTTTGAAGGCACTGCTAAATTGTTCAGACTCATATTACAAACAATCTTGATCGTGTATTTGAAAAATGTGCATCATGTATTTAAAATAATCACCACGTATTCAAAACAAGTCCACCACATATTCAGAAATATATAACAATTGTTCATCACATATTTAGAAAATGTTCGTCACGTATTTTAAAAGTATTGACCAATTTTGAAAATGAAAGCATGTATTTAAAATATGTTCATCGCATATTGGAATAATATTTGTCGCGTATGCGAAAAAGTTCATCGCATATTTGAAAATATTTTCATTACGTATTTGGATCATGTCTCGTTTCATAAAAAATGTTCATCATGTATTTAAAACATGTTCCTACATATTTTTAAAAAATTCACCCCATATTCAAAAACAATTTAGGAAAATGATTATCGTTTTGTTAGTGACACCACCGATATATCTACTCCCCGAGGAGAAAGTATCCAGTGCACCTATTCTCAATAAATCTCATTTTGGGGGTTGAATATTCTTGAAGTTTTGTGGAGATGAAAGGTTAAAGTTGCATTCTAAAATTTTAAAGTTTATATTGAAACAAAACAATACAATCACAAGCTGATATTTTGGTGATGAGAGCCGGGCTGTGGATTCGGACCATTTTGTTTCACATGTAAATGTTTCTTATTATTGTTTCTACAACTATGTTTCAAATTTGGATATGAGAATTAGAAGTGTTTTTTTTTCTGAATACAGAGACTCAAAGGGCGTATTATTCTAATTAACATCGAGGAAAACAAAGATCGATAGAATGGATAAACAACAGGATGTAGAATGATCACAAAAAATAAATTACATTAAATACATACTTGTATCCTTTCTCTGATTGTATGCCGCCCCTGATATTTAAAAATTGCACACAACCAACAACAAAGAAAACTAACACCTGCAAATGCCTTTGAAGACGGCAATAGCGACTTGCCCTTTGAGATGAGATCTATTAATGGCTGGAGCATCAACCTTTACACCTGCAAAATGTCAAGATATGAAGGAAACCAAAAGATCTGCGGACAAAAACTCTCACAGGCCCTTCGTTACACTAGTAGAAAATGGAGCTTTAAAACCGGTTCGTAAGGGCCTTTAGTGCCGATTCCATAACCGGCACTAAAGGCTGGGCACTAAAGCCCCCCCCCCCCTTTAGTACCGGTTCGGCACGAACCGGCGCTAAAGTGCCACCACGTGGCGTGAGCTCGCGCCCTGGTATGGGCGCCCTGGTGTTACCAACCGGTACTAAAGGTTTTTTTTGAAATTCTTTTTGAAAATTTTGGAAAAAAAATTTGATTTTTTTCGATTTTTAATTTTTCCGAATTATTTGATGATTTAGTCTCTAATCACCCCACCCTTTAGTGCCGGTTCGACACGAACCGGCGCTAAAGTGCCACCACGTGGCGTGAGCTCGCGCCCTTGTATGGGCGTCCTGGTGTTACCAACCGGTACTAAGGGTTTTTTTATTTTTTTTGAAATTTTTGGAAAAAAATTGATTTTTTTTCGATTTATAATTTTTCCGAATTATTTGATGATTTAGTCTTTAATCACCTCTCTTAACTGCTCAAGTGTGGATCTCTCATTCCAAATCGCCTAACTTCCCGGCCGGTCACCCATCCTGAGCACGCTTAACTTCGGAGTTCTATTCCCCCTACATTCCAAGTCTGCACTTGTTGTTTTCCTGACAAATGTAAGCTGTCAATCCTATTAACCCTCAGCAGTTTAGCTTGAGCATTAGGTCACACGTTTCACCGTTTGAGTTCGAAACCATTATTCTAAAAAATAGTAATTATTTAGTAACACTAATATTTCTTGAATAAGTTTGACCATATTTTGATCAGATTTGACCAAAATTCAAAAAATTGAAATAATTATTTAGTAACAGTAATATTCTTGAATAATTATGTAGTAACATTAATACTTCTTGAATAAGTAGTTTGACCAGATTTAACCATTTTTTTAAAAAAAAACTGAAATTTGACCATATCTTTTTTTCCTTTTGGAATTTGAGGATTCTAAAAAATTACAAACAGACCGTAGGCGGTCTCCATCGGATGCGGATTTTTGTGCTGAATTTTTTGATATATATACGTTTTTTCCGACATCGTATGCAAAAGTTATAGCCATTTTACATTTTCCCTACACTTTTTGCAAAACATGTCCAAATTTAAGTTTTAAAATTTTCCTAACTAGTAGATGTAATAATATAACTACCTCTCGAAAGATTTTTTTTTTGAAGTTTTTATCATTTTCTTTTGTTTTTTTCAAAACTGAAATGGCTATACATGCGGGGGGGGGGGGGGGGGTTGAGTTTGAAAATTGCCCTATAGTGCCGGTTTGTGTCTTCAACCGGGACTATAGGTTAAGACTCTTTAGTGCCGGTTGGTGACACAAACCGGTATTATAGGTTAGACCTTTAGTACCGGTTTGTGTCACAAACCGTCACTAAAGGGGCTCGTGGGGCCCTGGCCTGATGCCAGCCTGCCACCACCCCTTTAGTACCGGTTCGTGGCACGAACCGGTACTAAAGGTTCATTACGAACCGGCACTAATGCATAGCCATTCGAACCGGCACTAATGGTCACATTAGTGTCGGCTCAAATACAAACCGGGGCTAAAGGGGTGAACATTTGACCCTTTTTTTTACTAGTGTTAGTGCCGGATCGAGCATCGTCAAGGTAGGGAGAGACCAGAGTGACCTTATTCTAACATGCCATCGTCACCACCACCTCGTCAATGATGTCGGAGAAGCAAAAACCTAAGAAAAATAAAACAAGACGTACGCCCCCCCACTCCTCTTGCTGCCAATGAGGCCACCAGACGGGGAAGATGAGGGGCACCGAGGCTGCGGCTTGGGTTGGGAGGCGGCGGCATGATTTTTCTGAACGGAGCTTTGATACTTACTTAGAGTACTTAAAATTAGAAGTGTTTTTTTTTTGGTACTACAAAATTGTTTCCATAACTTTTCATCAATTGTAAAATTGTGAATTTTTTACTGAGGTGATCGCGTGGTAAAAAATAAGAAGGTGCAACATATATTTGTTCAATCTGGTTGATTAAGGACTTGCCCAATAACCCATCCAAGAAAAGGTCTTAACACATTGGAACATGTGCACATGTACCTGATGATAAATATGCGTGCACTAATACAGACACTTGGCATTTCTTGTTGAATCCATGGGTAATTAAGTTTTTATGTTTGGAATGGAATGATTCTTTGAGGCAGCCTAATGATTAGTTCTCAATCAAGAAAAAAGTTTTAGTTGTACATTTGTTGCTGTTTTTAGTATGTTTTTGGACGATTTTGTACTAGTTGGGCCAAATCTACTATGGTTACTGACTTAATTATGAAAATTAAATGTAATCATCAGAAGAAAAATTGCAATTAATTTATTACTAGGGAGCTTAGTGTCATAAAGGATTCTCAATCATGGGTAAATCTGAGGTGCCTGCAGCGAAAGCTTTCCCTTAAGAACTAGTACTGCTAATCCCAAAACCAAGGTAGTTAGTGTATGACGGAGGATGATCATGTTCTCAGAACTTGCATATTCCTGTGGTACGGAAGTGTACGTGACGAACTGCCTGTACATGATGGGTGAGACGGTGGAACCTGTGAACAGCCTGGTCGGGCAGTGTCGCTAACATGGGATGACACTGTGCGTAAAATGGAGAATACGTTGTGGTGTAAAAAAGGTGTCAGATCAAATACGTGTGAGTCACAAGGGACTGCGGCCGATCCCTACGAATACTGACGAGCCAGATTACGGCTTGCATGGTGCTCGGTCATCAAACGGCATTTTCGGGTATTTTTTACGCTACACTGATGTCAAAAAGCCTCTTATGCTGTGGGATGGAGAGAGTATTTTAAATCATCACAGTACCTATAAAAAATAAAATGCACAATTTGGAACACCCTACTTTTGTTTTAGAGATGCTTGGAATTGTCACAAATGTTCAGTTTAGCGTCTAAACTTGAAAAATACGTCGAACTGTTTTAAAACTTGGCACGAATGTGTAAATACGGTGCTAATCCCATCTGTATACGTAAAGTGCGTCGATGTGGCACTGTATATGGTGACATGACACTGGCATGATATGGGGCCTACTTGTAGCAACGAAACAGAATTATTTAAATACTATATGTCTATATGACTAGTGGGCCCTACCTTTAAGGGGAATTGAATGAAAAATGATGCGGACAAAGAGAACCGCGTGCTGGACACCACGCCAACTTAGTCGTTATGACATAGATTTAGATAATGGCAGAAGCGTTAATGCGCTATTTAAATACTACTATATCAGCGCACTTATTGCCCGGTACTGGTGGAGCCAACAAGATAAAAGCCGATGTCATTGGATAAGCTGGGAACGAATGACGAAATCGAAGAAGGATGGAGGACTTGGGTTCAGAGATCTGCATATTTTTAATCTGGCCATGCTGTCTAGGCAGGGGTGGCGATTACTCGAGGCTCCGGATACACTATGTGCGCAAGTACTGAAGGCTCGCTACTACCCAAACTGTTCTCTTCTTGAGGCGACAGAAAGAGAGGGTATTTCTTATACCTGGAGAAGCATACTGAAGGGGGTTAATCTGCTCAAGGAAGGAATTGTTTGGCGGGTGGGGTCGGGTGATAACATCAAAGTGTGGGAGGATCCGTGGATTCCTCGAGGAGATACTAGAAAACCAACATCAGTAAGAGGGAACACAGTTATCACACGTGTTTCTGAACTAATGGACCCGGTTAGGGAAACCTGGGATGAGCAGTTAGTAAGGGACCTTTTCAATGAAGATGATGTGTCGCATATCCTCGCTATCCCGTGCGACCGGATATGGATGATTTTGTAGCATGGCACTATGACCCCAAAGGAAAATTCTCTGTAAAAGGGGCGTATCATGTCGGTATCCGGATAAGAGATGCAAGAAATGGCAATGATGCAGGCCCATCACTGAGTCAGGGAAGGGGAGAGGATAAATGGCAAAGATTGTGGAACCTGGAGATGCCAGGGAAGGCGCGTATTTTTCTGTGGAGGTTTGCGCATAATAGCTTGCCCCTCCGTATGAATATCAAACGAAAAAGGGTGGACTTGGATACAAGATGCCCAGTGTGTGGCCGGCTGGATGAGGATGGTGGTCATCTGTTCATAAAATGCAAAGCTGTCAAGCAAGTTTGGAGAGGATTGGAGCTAGAGGATACAAGAAGTGCTCTGTTGGAGTGCACTGGGCCAGGAGAGGTGTTTGATCACATATGGAGCTTGGATAACAGTAAGCGAGATACTTCCCTTATCCTGCTGTGGGAATGGTGGTCAGTGAGAAACAAGGTAAATGCAGGAGAGACGATGAGGTGCACTGACAGTATCTGCTATACTATCCGACAGTATCTTCATGAATTCAGTAAACGTGTTATGAAGCCTGTACAAGTGCCTCCCCAGGACAAGGTTACGTGGAAGCGACCCCCACCTGATGTCGTTAAAGTCAATTTTGATGCATCCTATCATGCGGACACAGGGAGAGGAGCATGGGGGTGTGTTGCTCGTACTGACCAAGGTGAATTTCTGGCAGCAAAGGCCGGCACACTTGAGCATCTTACAGGGCCTCTACATGCAGAAGCTTTGGCATGTGTGTTAACTACTGAAGCAAGTGCGCAAATGGGCATCCACAGGGTGATTCTTGAGTCTGATTCCCAAGTGCTTGTCCATGCACTCAATTCTGGTGAATATGAACGAGCGCTGATCGGTGTCCTCCTACGAGAGACGTGAAGTATCTGCCATGCGAACTTTGAATCATTTAGTTTCAGTTTCTGTAACCGAAATTGTAATAAGGTAGCACATGAGTTAGCTGCTTTTGGCTTCAGATCGGGAGCTGCTGATCTGTCGTGGATCGAGTATGCCCCAGACTTTGTTTCTGTTCTGGTCGCCAGCGACATTGCTGAGCCAGTTTAGTAATGGAATGAATTGTTCCGGGTCAAAAATAAATACTACTATATGTCTAAATAGTTGGGGATACATACTCCCTCCGGTTCCTTTTACTCTGCATATTAGATTTGTCTGAAGTCAATCTCATCCAACTTTGACCAAATTTATATAAAAAATTATTGACATTTACATAACAACACCAATATCATTAGATTCATCTCGGAATATATTTTCATATTATATTTCTTAGATATTATAGATGCTAATAATTTATAATATAAATTTGGTCAAACTTAGCTAAGTTTGACTTTCGGCAAATCCAATGTGCAGAGTAAAAAGGACCGGAGGGAGTACTATATGTCTATATAGTGCTACCCTATATTTAAATACTATATGTCTATATGACTAGTGAACCCTAACAACGGTTTCAGGCCAACTCCACCAATATATTTTCCCAATGTCATAGTTAGATAGTGGCAGAAGCGTTAATGTGCTAAATGGCACTATATAACTTAGTGTGATGCCTCTCCAAACCCTACATAGCGCTATTTAAAACTTCGGTCCATATTCAACAATGCTGGTAAAATAATACCAGCCTTCTTATTTAACTCAATGTGAAATTATTCCTATTATAGATGTATCTGAAGGGGAATCCATCACGCCCAATATGCGATCCTATCCGAGAGAAACTCAAAGGTCCCACCAAGGATAGAGCTGCATATTGAAACGCTTATGCAAGGTGGATATCATTAGATCGTACCATTACATAATAGTTGGAAATACATAAAAAGGGCATACAAATGCCACAAGAATACATCAATACATCATACAGGAGGACAACATCCGATTACGGATAAAACACAAATAGAAACTCAAACGACATGCACCCTGCTAGCCCAGGCTGCCGACCAGGAACCTAATCCCTGATAAAAAAAGAAGCAGAAGAACTTGAAAACAAGCAAGCATCGCTCTTACGTCAGATCATCGCATTACCTGGAGCATCGGTCTTGGGGCGTCACAACACTCCCCCACTAACAAAAGATCTCGTCCCCAGATCTTAAGAACGAGAAGGAAGAGGAATGTTGAACGAACCACCATAAGAATTTGAGAAATGAATGGAGAAAAGATTAGAGATCGTCGGAAAGAATTAGAAAACACACGAAGAGAACATGAGCTGACTAGAGAATACTTGAACGATGCGCCGAGATAATTAGAGAATAATAGCTGGAACGTGAGGACGAAGAATTCTTCTGGAATGATGGCTTCCGGAGAATCGAAAAGGAAAGAACTCATGAAATGTCGCGGATTAGTATGAAATAATTCTCATAATCGAAAACAATTATGAGGATTGCATGAAACTAGAACCATGAATCTTCATGTGAACGGACAAGATTTAAGAGAAATTCTTCTTTAGTCTTCAAGGCTGAGAATGAGGACGAGGAACATCACCAAAATTATTGAGACCCTCCGGGACAATGAATAGAAAGGTTGAGCGAAGGATGAAAAGAATTTGAAAGTGATCTTAGAGGATACATTTGACTGATGAGTAATCATTCTGACGTTGAACTTGTAAAGAATTTGAAAATAACTCCAGAATAATTAGAAGAGCCAGGTAAGATCCTAGGTATAAACCTCTGGGTTAGGGCCCACTCAAAAGGAAAACATCGTTGGAACGATTGGACGAAGAGAGAAGATGCACCGGAACGATTGAAAGGCTTGAATGAGGTGACAACCTCGAATTAACTAGAATGCAAAACACGAATCCTCTGAGATGCCTTCAGCACTCCGAAATGATTAAATGGTGAGAGGCGAACGAGCAAGGGGAAACATTTTGAGTTAAGGAAAGGAATATGATTGATTCGAAAAGCTAGAACTGAATGCACCGGAAAGGAAGACGAGATCAACAATGATGAACTAGACGAGAATTCACCGGTTGAAACAATAGAGGACGGAATGAAGAGGCTTCACACGAATAAAAAGGATGCTCGATTAGAGGCTTCAGATTCCGGGAAGAAAAGGGTGGGCGGGTGGGAAAAACAAAGTAAATTGGGACGGATGGAATGGACATTGTTTGAGAAGAACTGAGGATTGAACTTTAAAAGGATCGAACTCCATTGGGGAAACTGAGAATCGATGTTGCAAAAGTTCAAGAGGATGAAATAACTCGAAGAGAAGTGCACCGGTTGAACAAAGGATGGACAAAGAACGAAAACACCTGCGTGACCCTAAAGAAAAATTTGAATGGGAAGAGTAGAAGAATTAAAACACTTACTCAAGATTCCTCACCAGAGCGACGAGGGGACCGAGGAGTAAAAAGAATTCGTACTCTCCGATATAACTAGACTCCGAAAAAGTTGTTCTTCTAGACTCGACAACGACCAAACTACGATCAATCAAGGGGGGCTCGTATGGTCGGTTGAGGCTCTGATATCAACTTGTCACGCCCAATATGCGATCCTATCCGAGAGGAACTCGAAGGTCCCACCATCGATAGAGCCACATATTGAAATACTTTTGCAAGGTGGATATCATTACATTGTACAATTACATAATAGTTAGGGGTACATACAAAGGGCATAAAAATGCCATAAGAATACATCAATACATCATACATGAGGACAACATCCGACTACGGATGAAACACAAATAGAAACTCAAACGACATCCACCCTGCTAGCCCAGGCTGCCTACCAGGAACCTAACCCCTGATCGAAGAAGAAGCAGAAGAACTCGAAAGCAAGCAAGCATCGCTCTCACGCCGGATCATCGCATTACCTGGAGCATCGGTCTCGGGGCATCACAGAATCGTTGATCTGAAGTTTCACTCGAGGAAGTAATACTACATGTGCTAAGGACGACAGTGCTGGAATACAATAGAGGAATTTATTATGGTCACTACTGAAATGTAATATCTATGCAGTGTTTTTCTCGATTCAACACAGGGGCGGAAGAGTTGGGTTTGTTTTGTAGGCTGTTGACCCACATGATTAAATTGAAAATTGATCTTATATATACAATCTTATTATGGCATATCACTCACACATATGTGCCACCAAATCTCGCCACATGATGAGAAATCCGAACCTCATTGTGCCCCAAGGAGACGTCAAGGAATCTACGCCGGAGCTCCGCCGACTACATCCAGACAGACGAACTCAAGGAGGATCGGAGCCCGGTGTCTATGGTTAGGGGAAAAGCAATTCAAATGAATTTGGATTTGTAATGTTGAGATAAAGAGATCAATCGGCAGATGCAACATATTATTCTGGTCAAGCCTTTATTGAATTTTCTATAGCACATCACAATTTCATTGGCTTTATTACTGGCTTGTAATCGGTACAACTGCACACAACATGGTATAGTACCTGGTAGAAACTAACGAGATTATCCATAACAAACATATTGAGCAAACCGATTACCGAACCTCGAGTCTCACGACTAAGGCCCTCGCAATTGAACACAACAAAAGCCAGGTAATATCACAGACTAATAGAGAGTTCGACCATCTTCATCCAAGATCGTGTCCTTGAAAGATCCACCACTTGGTATCATGGGTAGCACATGTTCTTGGTGTGGGACGATGACGTCCAGCAAGTACGGGCCCGGTGTCTCGAGCATCTCCTTGATGGCGGCACGAACCTTGCTCTTCTTTGCCACTCGGACCGCAGGGATACTGAAGCCTCTGGCAATTGTGACAAAGTCTGGGTAAATCTCACTCTCCTTCTCCGGGTTGCCTAGGTAGGTGTGTGCTCGGTTGGCGTTGTAGAGCATGTCCTCCCACTGCACCACCATACCCAGATGCTGGTTGTTAAGAACCATGACCTTCACTTGGAGGTTCTCAATTCGGATCATTGCCAACTCTTGGATGTTCATGAGGAAGCTACCGTCTCCATCAATGTCGATCACAGTGACACCTGGGTTGGCCACTGCGGCACCAGCAGCTGCCGGCAACCCAAAGCCCATTGCCCCAAGCCCACCAGACGACAGCCATTGTCTAGGCCTCCTATAGGTGTAATACTGAGCTGCCCACATCTGATGCTGCCCAACGCCGGTGGCAACGATTGCCTCCCCATTTGTCATCTCGTCCAGCACCTGGATAGCATATTGCGGTGGAATGGCTTTATCAAATGTTTGATAACCTAGGGAAAACTCGATTTTCTTCTGCTCCAACTCCGAGCACCAATCACCGTAGTCAAAATTGTTCTCCCCAATACACCCTTCTAGCAGAGCATTCATACCCTGCAAAGCAAGCTTGACATCTGCACAAATTGAGACGTGTGGCTGCTTGTTCTTCCCAATCTCCGCGGGGTCAATGTCAATGTGGACAATCTTGGCCCTGCTCGCAAAAGCCTCAATCCTCCCAGTCACGCGATCGTCGAACCGCACACCAAATGCAAGCAACAGGTCAGCCTTATCCACGGCCACTGGTAGAAAAAAGCCCTCTAGTCCCGGTTCGCAACAGCCTTTAGCCCCGGCTGTGCAACCGGGACTAAAGGGTCGCGACTAAAGCCCCCCCCGTCTTTAGCCGCGGCTCTTCCGGACCGCGACAAAAGGCTTTAGTCCCGGTTCTTGTGGCTGACCGGGACTAAAGGCCCGCCACGTGGTCGCCCGTGGTCCGTCGGGGCCGAGGACCTTTAGTCCCGGCTCTCGTGGCCAGCCGGGACTAAAGGCCTCCTCCGCAGGTTTAGGGTTTTAGCCCCCCTAAACCTGGTTTCTTTTTAATTTGTATTGTTTTATTTGTTTTATATTTTATTTTGTGTTTTATTTTATTTTTGATGAAGTTTCAGTACACACATTTCTACGCTACTATATATATACATGCATATGAAATTTCAAACAAGAAGAATTCAAGAGGAATATATAATATATATATACAATTTTGAACAAGTTTCCATACACAATTACGATGGATGACCATATACAACTTCGAACAAGTTTCAATCTCGGGTATGCATATAAATTTCTACGTCCTCGGTATAGTGTTGTCCTTTAGGATCGATGACTTCCCTCATTAAAAATCCTGCTAATTCTTCTTGAATTGGTCGGAAGCGAGCTTCTGGACTAAGCCTCCTCCGCAAGTTATCCCTCGCGTTCCGCACGCTAGCTGATTCCTTCCGCTCAGTGGTTTCTCTCCGGATGTTCTCACAAACATAGTATCCACATAGATCGGTCGCCGGTGGCTGCTGATCCACATTAACTAACTTTCTGAAATCTAGCTCATGTTTGAATTCACCGACAATTTCTTCTGAAAACCGTCTCCAAACCCTACAGGGCAAAGAAAATCAAATGAATAAGGGAGTTATATTAGTTAGTTGATATTAGGAAATGAACGAAAGAGACCGATCGATATAGAGCTCAAATGATTGAAAATAATTACTTTTTCAGCATTTTTCTCATGTCGGCCCAATGCTTTGGATCCGAATCCTTAGAGTCGCTGATTAGAACTGTGGAGGTGTGAAGTTCAATATTTAGCAGAATCCAGTGGAACCTGCGGACACGTTACATGCACAGTCATGCATAACTCATCGATTAGACATACCATGCATGGAGTAAACAAAAGAGAATGGGCACAAGAGAGAAAACACTCACCCAAAATGGTAAGGAAATAGAATATGACTTTTGAGTTGATGCTTTGTAAGAAAGTTGTACAGGTCTTTCTCCACGTCGTTGGGGTGATGTTTTAACACATGTCCATTAACGATATGTGGGTCAATGAACCCAACATCATGGATGTTTCTTATTTTGCATTCCCAAATCTTCATTCTGCATAATAGCGTACCAAACAATATAGTTAGGACATATATATATATATATATAGTGCAGGCAATAATGAAGAACGAGATGAGGTAGAAATAAATCACTTACAGAACGTAGCAACTCAGCATAGATTTGTCGAGGGCGCGCAGATTGAACAGCTGGAACAATTCACTCATATGAATTTCTACAGAGTACCGTTTGGTGTGATGCTGTTCTGTAACATCCGCATAAACATATTCTTTGTCGGCCCATGATATGAATTGCTTGTACCAACGTAGCAGATTTCGCATTTGTTGTGGTAGACTATTTTCCTGCTCAGGCTCGACGAGAGGCCCCTTCCGCACATATTGGAATGCTATCTCACCTACAGGCGCATCCTCAAGGTCTAAGCAGGCACGAAGAGTCAAACCCATCTCGGACGCTTGTTGCATGGCACCCGCTACAGTCAATCCAAGTGCTGCCGCAGCTGCTATGATCTCGGGGTCCTCTTCCGGACCGGCTTTCACTATGAGCGGGGGGATCGATTGTTTCTTCTGCATCCCGAGCTGGTCAACTTGTTTCCCGCTTTTTTTACGACTTTCTTCCTCCTTCAACATTTTTGCTTGCTTACGAAGTTCATGTCCATAGTCGTCAGGCATATTCAGCTCGGCTTGGGACGGTGTCGTCAAAAAATCCTTAGCCCACTTCTTTTGCTTCTCAGTGAATACTTGCTTGGGCTCAGGCTGTTTTTTGGCCTTCATATCCGCCTTCCATTTCTCATAATCAGCAGCCGCGGCCAATGTGAGGTCAGCTTCACTAAGTTCCCCAGGCCTTGGGAGGAGAGGCTTCAGTGATGGCTCCGGTACCCTTGTGGTCTTAGGTACATAAGGGTCCGGGTTAATAGTCCAGGAGCGGGTTTCCTTGCTGTCCGCCTGCTTCTGCTTCTTCGCCGGAGGTGGATTGGGGGGCGTCTGCTTACCCGCCGGAGGTGGATTGGGGGGTGTCGTACCCGCCAGAGGAGGATTGGGGGGCGTCGTACCCGCCGGATGTTGTGGATCGGGGGACGGCGTCGAATGGCGTGAAGGAGGTGTAGGTGAACCACCACGACCACCACCACCGCCACCACCGCCACCACCACCACCACCACCATCGGAGGGGGGTGGACTTGCTGGCCTTGGCGCCTCGCCTGGAAACACTATGTACTTCTTTTTCCATAGAATGTACTGGCGCTTGACATCTCCAAGTCTTCTCTCCCCTTCGGGTGTAGGTTTGTCAATCTCGAGGTCCTCAAACCCTTGGACTATGTCTTCCACCGTGACACGAGCATAGCCATATGCAATGGGGTTGTTGTGGTGGAGTGCTCCAGGTGTACAGGGTAAAGCACTGCCGCTAGCTACCTTCATGGAAATGTTCCCCACGGGATAATGCAGATCACAGTCTTTCATCTCCTTTACATCATCCACGGGGTAGTGAGGCTCCGGTGCACGAGTCTCGATCATCGGTGCACTAGCACAAGGCGGGGCATCCGTGGAAGCCACGCTGCTTCTCCGCTGCTGGCTTTCGCGATCCGCTTCATGATCTTCATGCGGCCCTGCAGCCGATTTTTCTTTCATTAGTACATGCACGGTCTGCTTCAACTCATGGAGTTCCGATGCAAACTTCGTCATAAGATCTGCATCCCGGTCCGTCTTTCTCTTACGGCTTCTGTAACCGTACGGGTCATTGTCCTGGGAAAACCCTACTTTCCACGGAACTTTGCCTTTGCCTCGTACACGTCCTCCGTGTTCATCATTCCCGAGGGCTAAAGTCAGTGCGTCTTTCTCTCTGTTGAACTTGATCAAGCCCGCTTGAGCTTGGGTCATTGCGTCAATAAGGGCTTGGGTCGGAGCAAAGTGTCGATGCCGGTGAACACACTCCCCTGTCTCCGGGTCTAGCGACCCCCCATGCCCGTACCACCAGCTTTTGGCCCTTGGGTCCCATCCCTCTGTACCTAGAGGGATTCCTCGCACCCTCAGGTCCTCCTCCATCTTCTGCCACCTAGGGTCCGCAATGCGGTATCCTCCTGGCCCCATAACATGATGGTACTTTTTCTTACCCGCATTATCCTTATTTTTTTTCGATATTTCCTTGAAATGGTCCGATTGCTTTTGCCTCACAAATTCTGGCCAATCATCTTTCAGTTTCTCATGTTGTCCATTGAAATCCGGAGTCTTGCCCTTGTTGACATAGTCACGGGTTAAATTTTTCTTGAAGTTCCGGAATGCATCGGCCATCTTCTGAAGAGCGAACTCTTTAACTAGCCTCCTCCTCTGACGTCCACCCGGAACCTCGTTACCGAATTCATCGACTTTTTTGTATTCCGGAGGTAGAATGAAATGTTCCATAAGCTTTCTCCAGCAATCCTTTTTCGTTCTCTTGTCGACAAAACTGAAACCAAGACGTGCCTTCTTTGGCTCATTCCATTCCTGGACGGTGATCGAGACGTTGTCTCTAACAACGACTCCGCATTGGTTGACAAACTTTGAGGTGTGCTGTAGGGGCTTGCCGGTTTCACTGACAGACTCAATGGCATATGTTTCTCCTGTTCTCATCGCCTTGGATTTGCCACGATGCTTTGTCGTACTCGATCCGGATCCGGAGGGCTAAAAAAAGAAAGAGAGTCGCGCGCGTTAATACATATGTATTCACATTTCAGTAAGTTTGTATCACGAGAGGCTCTCAATGTATATAAATACCTCGCCGGAGGTGGTTGTTGCTACTTGCAATTGGAGATCGTCGGTTGTTGACGGTTGACCTCCGTCGACAATGTCCGTTCCTTCACCTTCTTGATCATCGTCACCGGCAAGGTTCAGATAAGAAGAGACTACATCATCCTCTTGTTGCTCATCTTCTGAGCCCGGCACATAAGGAATCTCGTTGTTGATGATGCCCATTAAATAACGTTCAGCCTCCGGATCCCTAAGCGGCTCGGTTCTGTCGTCCGCCATATGTCACTCCTGCATGTAGTAAAAATTCTTTAAGTGTAAAGGAATTAAAAAATAAGATTAAGGGGACATAGAGGAGGAGGAATTAAAAAATAAGATTTTTTAAGTAAAAATTCTTTTTTTCTTCTTCTTCCTTTCTTCTTCCCCTTTCTTCTTCTTCCTTTCTTCTTCTTCCTTTTTCCTTTCTTCTTCTTTCTTTCTTCTTCTTCCTTTCTCCTTCTTTCTTTCTTCTTTCCTTTCTTCTTCTTTCCTTTCTTCTTTCTTTCTTCTTCTTCCTTTTTCTTTTTTCTTTCTTTCTTCTTCTTCCTTTGTTTTTCTTCTTCCTTTGTTTTTCTTCTTCCTTTTTCTTTTTCTTTTTTTCTTCTTCCTTTGTTTTTCTTCTTCCTTTCTTTTTTCTTCTTTCTTTTTCTTTCTTGTTTTTTTTCTTCTTCTTTTTTCTTCTGTTTTCTTTTATACCACCATTTTTGCACTTTTAATTATGCACTTTTATGTTTTCTTTTATGTTTTCTTTTTTCTTTTTTTCTTCTTCCTTTGTTTTTCTTTTTCCTTTCTTTTTTCTTCTTTCTTTTTCTTTCTTGTTTTTTTTCTTCTTATTTTTTCTTCTGTTTTCTTTTATACCACCATTTTTGCACTTTTAATTATGCACTTTTATGTTTTCTTTTTTCTTTTTTTCTTCTTCCTTTGTTTTTCTTTTTCCTTTCTTTTTTCTTCTTTCTTTTTCTTTCTTGTTTTTTTCTTCTTCTTTTTTCTTCTGTTCACATCAGAACAGAGGGGGCGAGGCGGGGCGACGGCGCGGGGACGACCGAACAGAGGGGGCGAGGCGGGGCGACGGCGCGGGGACGATCGAACAGAGGGGGCGAGGCGAGGCGGGGCGACGGCGCGGGGACGGCGCGCACGGGGACGGCGCGGCGACGGCGCGGCGACGGCGAGGCGGGGACGGCGCGGGGACGGCGCGGCGACGGCGCGGGGACGGCGCGGCGGGGACGGCGCGGGGACGGCGCGGCGACGGCGCGGGGACGGCGCGGCGACGGCGCGGCGACGGCGAGGCGGGGACGGCGCGGGGACGGCGCGCGGGGACGGCGCGGCGACGGCGAGGCGGGGCGACGGCGCCGACGACAGAGGGGGAAGGGAGGAGGAGGAGCTCACGGCGGCGCGGGGACGCGGGGACGGCGCGGCGACGGCGAGGCGGGGCGTCGGCGTCGGGGCGTCGGGGCATCGGGGCGTCGGGGCGTCGGGTCGGAGAGAATGAGGAGGCGAACTGCTAAGTGGTATATATATAGTAGGACCTTTAGTCCCGGTTGGGGAGGAGGACCGCGACTAAAGGTGGCCTTTAGTCCCGGTGCGCCTCCCCAACCGGGACTAAAGGTGTTTGGCGCCGCTTTCGTTCCCGCGCAGACCGACCCTTTAGTCCCGGTTCGGGAGGCGGACCGGGACTAAAGGGTGCCCTCTAGTCCCGGTCCGCCTCCCCAACCGGGACTAAAGGTCCGTGGTGGCATATTTTTAGTTTTAAAATCTTAAAAGTACAATTATATATCAAAAAAATCAGAAAAATAAAACTAATTCATTTTAAAATCTTAAAAATACAATTATATATCAAGAAAATCAGAAAAATAAAACTAATTCATTTTAAAATCTTAAAAATACAATTATATATCAAAAAAATCAGAAAAATAAAACTAATTCATTTTAAAATCTTAAAAGTACAATTATATATCAAAAAAATCAGAAAAATAAAACTAATTCATTTTAAAATCTTAAAAATACAATTATATATCAAAAAAATCAGAAAAATAAAACTAATTCATTTTAAAATCTTAAAAATACAATTATATATCAAAAAAATCAGAAAAATAAAACTAATTCATTTTAAAATCTTAAAAATACAATTATATATCAAAAAAATCAGAAAAATAAAACTAATTCATTTTAAAATCTTAAAAATACAATTATATATCAAAAAATTCAGAAAAATAAAACTAATTCATTTTAAAATCTTAAAATCCCTTGAAGGTTTGACAAAAGGTTTGATACATCATTCAGTTCATCGACCAAATACAAAGTTTGGTACAATTATACATTATTACACATCAATTCTTCCCTTGGACGTCCCTGCTTGCTTACGATTGTGCCGTATCCATGGAGCATCCTCATCATTTAACTTAATGCTTGGGTCAGTGTTCACTTTGAAGGGCGGAATTTCATCAAACATATTATAATCTTCTGACATGTCTGTCTTGTCCTCCACTCCCACGATGTTTCTTTTCCCTGAAAGAACAATGTGGCGCTTTGGATCATCGCATGATGTACTGATTGTTTTCTTATCTTTCCGTTTCCTCGGTTTGCTACTCATGTCCTTCAAATGAAAAACCTGAGCGACATATTTGGCAAGGACGAATGGTTCGTCAAGGTAACCAAGATTGTTGAAATCCACCATTGTCATTCCGTATTGCTCGTCCACCTTTACCCCACCTCCTGTTAGCTTGAACCATTTGCACCGGAACAAAGGGACCTTAAAGGAGGGTCCATAGTCAAGTTCCCATATCTCCTCTATGTAACCATAATATGTGACCTTTTGCCCATTCTCGGTTACTGCATCAAAGCGAACACCACTGTTTTGGTTGGTGCTCTTTTTATCTTGGGCGATGGTGTAAAATGTATTCCCATTTATCTCGTACCCGTGAAAAGTCGTTATAGTCGAAGATGGTTTCTTGGCCAACATGTACAGCTGATCTCCAACATCATTGTCATTCATGAAATGTTTTCGCAACCAACTGCCGAAAGTCTCCATGTGGGCCTTTCTAATCCAGGATTCAGGCTTCCCCGGGTTGTCCGAGCGTAAAATATTCTTGTATTGCTCGAAGTACGGAGCCACCAAGCTGGAATTTTGCAGGACTGTGTGGTGTGCTTCAGTCATAGAATGACCGTCCATACATATCGTGGTATCCCTTCCGATCTTGCCTTTTCCACTTAGTCTCCCCTCGTGCCGCGATTGAGGAATACCAATCGGTTTAAGTTCAGGAACATAGTCAATACAGAACTCAATTACCTCCTCATTTCCATAGCCCTTGACGATGCTTCCTTCTGGCCTAGCACGGTTACGAACATATTTCTTTAATACTCCCATGAACCTCTCAAAGGGGAACATATTGTGTAGAAATACAGGACCGAGAATGGAAATCTCTTCGACTAGGTGGACCAGGAGGTGCGTCATAATATCGAAGAAGGATGGTGGGAACACCAACTCGAAACTGACAAGGCATTGGACCACATCGTTCTGTAACCGTGGTAGATCTTCTGGATTGATTATCTTCTGAGAGATTGCATTGAGGAATGCACATAGCTTCACAATGGCTACTCGAACATTTTCCGGTAGGAGCCCCCTCAAAGCAATCGGAAGCAATTGCGTCATAATCACGTGGCAGTCGTGAGACTTCAGGTTTTGGAACTTTTTCTCCGGCATGTTTATTATTCCCTTTATATTCGACGAGAAGCCAGACGGGACCTTCATACTGCTCAGGCATTCAAAAAAAATGACCTTCTCTTCTTTGGTAAGAGCGTAGCTGGCACGACCTTGAAACCATTCCGGATGCCGGTCATCTGGGTCTTTCAAAAGTTGCTGGTCCTGCCGTGCTTCCTTTGTATCATTTGTCTTCCCATACACGCCCAAGAAGCTTAGCAGGTTCACGCAAACATTCTTCGTAACATGCATCACGTCGATTGCAGAGCGGACCTCTAGGACTTTCCAATATTCTAGCTCCCAAAATATAGATTTCTTCTTCCACATGGGTGCGTGCCCGTCAACTCCCCGCGGAACTGATTGTCCGCCAGGACCCTTTCCAAAGATGACTTTCAAATCCTTGACCATATCAAATATCTCAGCACCAGTACGTTCCGCAGGCTTCGGCCGGTGATCTGCCTTCCCGTTGAAATGCTTGCCTTTCTTTCTTACGTTATGATTTTGGGGAAGAAATCGACGATGACCCAGGTACACGTTCTTCTTATAATTAAACAAACGTACACTTTCAGTCTCATGTAAGCAGTGCGTGCATGCATTGTATCCCTTATTTGTCTGTCCCGAAAGGTTACTGAGAGCAGGCCAATCGTTGATGGTTACAAAAAGCAACGCTCGTAGATCAAATTCCTCTCCTTTGTGCTCATCCCAGACACGTACACCAGGTTTCGCCCACAACTGTAAAAGTTCTTCAACTAATGGCCTTAGGTACACATCGATGTCGTTACCGGGTTGCTTAGGGCCTTGGATGAGAATTGGCATCATAATGAACTTCCGCTTCATGCACAACCAAGGAGGAAGGTTGTAGATGCATAGAGTCACGGGCCAGGTGCTATGGCTGGAGCTCTGCTCGCTAAAAGGATTAATGCCATCAGTATTTAGACCAAATCTTAAGTTCCTTGCGTCAGCTGCAAAATCTTTGAAAACTCTGTCGATCTTTCTCCATTGCGTTCCATCAGCGGTGTGTCTCGACTGCCCGTCGGACTTACGGTCCTCTTTGTGCCATCGCAACAACTTGGCATTCTTTTTGTTCATGAACAGACGTTTCAACCGTGGTATTATAGGAGCATACCACATCACCTTGGCGGGAACCCTCTTCCTGGGTTTCTCGCCCTCAACATCGTCACCAGGGTCATCGCCTCTGATCTTATAACGCAATGCAGTGCATACAGGGCATTCATTCAAATTCTCGTATTCACCGCGGTAGAGGATGCAGTCATTAATGCATGCATGTATCTTCTGAACCTCTAAACCTAGAGGGCAGACAACCTTCTTTGCTTCGTACGTACTGGCGGGCAACTCGTTATTCTTCGGCAACATATTCTTCAACATTTTCAGCAAATTTTCAAATGATGAGTCACCTACACCTTCCTGTGCCTTCCATTTTAGCAAATCCAGTGTGCAGCCCAGCTTTTTCAGACTATTATCGCATCCTGGATACAACGACTTTTTGTGATCCTCTAACATGCGATCCAAATTCTCCCTCTCCTTCTCAGTTTCGCAGCGTCTCCGTGCATCAGCAATGGTCCGACCAAGATCATCAGCGGGCTCATCATGTGCCTCTTCTTCACCTTCACCTAACCCTTCCCCACCTTCAGCATCATCCTCCATGAAAGTATCACCGAAATGATCACGATAGTTGTCATCGATATCATCCCCTTCTTCATCGTCTTCCATTCTGATCCCTCTTTCTCCATGCTTGGTCCAACAATAATAGCTTGGCATGAAACCGTGCATAAGCAGGTCCATGTGAACTCTTCTTGGCGAGGAGTAACCCTTATCATTCTTACAGACAGCACATGGACAGATAATAAAACCTTGCTGCCTGTTCGCATTTGCCACTACGAGGAAATCTTTCAAACCCGTAGTGAACTCGCCGGAGAGTCGGGAACCGTACATCCATTGCCGATTCATCTGCATTATTATTATATAAAGTATATAATTAACCATCATGCATTTGTTAAACTAAGTAGCTAGAAATAATACTAATTAAACAATGAACTACACACATGCGTATTTTATCAATGACACATGAAAGGTTCGAGTTGCTAACCGCGATCGCGAAGGAAAAATAAATGAGAAAGCTCAAGTGTGGCTTGTTTCAGGCTCTCGGGCATTTCATCAAACACCTTGTGTGCATAGGAGGAACCAAAAGCAAACCATCACCACCCCACCACCACCTTCTGAAAATTGTGAAGTGTGATGAGCTGAGTGAAGTGGAGTGAGCTGAGTACATATAGGGATGGGCCTTTAGTCGCGGTTGGCCAGGCCAACCGGGACTAAAGGCCTCCCATCCGCCAGCTGGATGGGCCTTTAGTCCCGGTTGGCCTGGCCAACCGGGACTAAAGGCCTTCGGGGACCTTTAGTCCCGGTTGGCCTGGCCAACCGGGACTAAAGACCCTCCCGTCGGCCAGCTGTCGACCGAACGCGGGGGCCCAGGTAGTTGGTCGCGGGCCTTCTCCCGAACCGCGACTAAAGAGCCCTTTGGTCACGGTTCGGTTCTGTTGGGGACTAATGGCGGCGTATGGAAGCCCCTTTTTCTACCAGTGGGCGTAATTGGCATACACTGCCCCGTGCATCCCAAGCATGCGCAGTGACAGCGGATGGTCGCTAGGAAAGTTACCGAGACCCATGAGAGTAGTTGCCACCGGGATGCCCGTGAGCTCAACAAAGCGGCGCAGCTCATCACCAGACGCAGAGCATCCGCCACCAACGTAGAGAACGGGTCTCCTGGCCTCGGCCGCAAGGTGGATGACTTGCTCGAGCAGGTCAGTGGCCGGCTGCTCGGGCAGGCGCACAATGTACCTGCTGGGTAGCTGCATGGGCGTGCCCCAGGACGGCACAGCCATGTGCTGCTGGATGTCCTTGGGGATGTCCACCAGAACAGGCCCTGGACGTCCGGACGACGCGAGGAAGAAGGCCTCGTTGATGACGCGGGGGATGTCGTCCACATCGAGCACCAGGTAGTTGTGCTTGGTGATGGGGCGAGTGACTTCCACGACCGGCGTTTCCTGAAAGGCGCCCGTCCCGATCATGTACCGCGGGACCTGGCCGGTGATGGCGACGAGTGGCACGGAGTCGAGGTGCGCGTCGGCGAGCGCGGTGACGAGGTTGGTGGCACCAGGGCCGGAGGTGGCGATGCAGACGCCGGGCCGGCCGGAAGCGCGCGCGTAGCCTGACGCGGCAAAGGCCTCGCCCTGCTCGTGGCGGAGCAGGTGGGTGCGGATGGTGGGCGAGCGCGTGAGCTCCTGGTGGATCTCCATGGACGCACCGCCCGGGTACGCGAACACGTCGCGAACTCCACAGCGCTCGAGGGCCTCCACGAGTATGTCTGCGCCATTTCGCCTAAGCGTTGTGAGGGCGGGAGAAGAGGAGGCCATGGTGTTTAGGGCGTCCCCTTGTTTAGAAGCAAGAAGGCCAGAATCCTTAGGAAAACACCCGCACTCCTTGGCTAGAAACACAGCTCTCACTGGAACACTCGCAGATGCTTTCCTTGCCGTCGTTTTTATAGGGCACGTCTACATCCACGTATTATATATACTCCTATAATGTATGGAAAACAATTCAAATTTTCTTAAGTTGCTAGATATCGGTCACGTTTTGTAAGGGGAAAAATGGGCTCCATGTATACGTGATTATTTTGGAGACTTCGATAGTGTTTCGGTAGGCAACGTACCCGCAAACGCCAGGAAACCAACGTGTGTTAATTTCCGGTCAAAAGAAAAACGTGTGTTCATTTCAGAAAAAGCCAAGGGATTCTCCTAACCCTACACGTTTTTTCCCTTCAAATCAAAGTGAAAAGCTTCACTCCATTCACAAATAAGGAAATAGGCGATGCGTTGTTCCAGATTGGGCCACTAAAAGCCCCGGGTCCAGACGGATTTCGAGCTCGATTTTTTCAGCGGAATTGGGCTTTAATGAAAGAGGATGTAATGGTGGCTGTCAGGTTGTTCTTTGAGACTGGACACATGCCGGATGAGGTAAACTCAACTACTATTGTGCTTATTCCTAAGGTTGCGAATCCAAAGAAGCTAAATGAGTTCAGACCAATCAGTCTATGTAACGTAGTTTACAAGGTCATCTCCAAGTGTCTGGTAAATCGTTTGAGACCTCTCTTTGATGTTATTGTTGCTCCTGAGCAGAGCGCCTTCGTCCCTGGTAGACTTATTACAGATAATGCTTTCATAGCTTTTGAGTGAATGCATAAAATCAAACAGGAAAGGAATCATGAGAATAGTTTTTGTGCTTACAAGCTGGACCTATCAAAGGCATATGACAGGGTAGACTGGATTTTCCTGGAGCGAATGATGCAACAGTTGGGTTTTCATCACCGGTGGATACAGTGGATTATGGCGTGTGTAACCTCGGTGAGATATACCATTAAACTAAATGGAGCCCTCTCAGATTCGTTCGCACCGTCGCGTGGACTTCGGCAGGGTGACCCTCTATCCCCGTTTTTGTTTTTGTTCGTAGCTGATGGACTTGATGCTATTTTGAAACAGAAGGTCAGACAAGGAAGGATTTCTCCTATTCATGTGTGTCCAAGGGCGCCAGGTATCTCTCACCTCCTATTCGCCGACGACACATTAATGTTCTTCCGTGCTACTCAGGAAGAAGCTACCCAGGTGGGAGATGCACTGGCTACTTATGAGCGCACCACAGGACAATTCATTAACCCGGCAAAATGTTCTATTTTATTTGGCCCATGTTGTGGTGACAACGACAAGCATGAGGTTGTGCATACCTTGCAGGTTCAGACGGTGGGATTCGACGATAAGTATCTCGGTCTCCCCACACCATCTGGTAGAATGTCGAAGGGCAAGTTTCAAAATCTACAAGAGCAACTTACTAAGCGTATCTTACAGTGGGGAGAAGCGGCGTCACAAGGGGGCAAAGAAATTCTCATTAAAGCGGTTGCACAGTCCCTTCCTACATATATCATGGGGGTTTTCCGTTTGCCCCGGAGTGTTTGTGATGATCTTACTCGCATGGTACGCAATTTTTGGTGGGGGGCCAAGGAGGGGAAGAGGAAGACACATTGGCGTGCATGGGATACATTGATTAAACCGAAAGTGCAAGGCGGCATGGGGTTCCGTGATTTCAGACTCTTCAATCAGGCACTTCTGGCTAGACAGGCTTGGCGTCTTATTGCTTACCCTGACAGTTTATGTGCGCAGGTGCTCAAAGCAAGATATTACCCGGCGGGACGTCTGGAAGATACGGTCTTTTCGGGCAACTCATCCCAGACGTGGCAGTCTATTGTCCACGGTCTTGAGCTTCTTAAGAAAGGTCTAATTTGGCGCATTGGTGATGGTGCTTCTGTACGTATTTGGCGTGACCAGTGGATACCACATCCACTTGCGAGGTTGCCAATATCACCCCAGGGGCGCTGCCGCCTTCGGCGTGTTAGCGAGCTCCTGGACGACCGAGGAAATTGGAACGTGCAACTACTTAATCAACATTTCATGTCAGTAGATGTCATGGAAATTATGAAGATCAAGGTGGTGCCACGGTTGGACAGAGATATTATCGCTTGGGCGCCTGAGCGTTCTGGATCGTTCACAGTCCGGAGTGCTTATCGTCTATCATATGATGAGATTCACCATCAGAATACAGTCGCATCGAGTAGGGCATCGGACGGGCAACGTGCCGTTTGGGCACTTATATGGAGGTGCCCTGCTCCACCAAAGATGCGTATCTTTGCATGGCGTTTGGTCACAAATTCACTGGCTACTTGGGTGAATAAAAAATCACGGAAACTTGAGGTGTCTAACCTTTGTCCGCTGTGTGCGATGGAACCGGAGGACACGTTCCATACATTCTGTAGATGCCCATTGGCTGTTGCTTTGTGGAACGCCATGCAGGAAAAATGGCTATTGCCGGACTTAGCTTTAGTGAGGAATACAGGCCCTGAGTGGCTTTTTGATCTTTTGTATAAGCTAAATGAAGATGATCGCATGCATGTGTTGATGGTGCTATGGAGGAGTTGGTATGTACGTAATGAAATAGTACATCATAAGCTACCACCTCCAATTGAAGCTTCCTGCAGATTTCTAATTAGCTATGCTGAATCTCTTCGATGCATCAATCATTTTCCAACCACTGACATCATTAAAGGGAAGATGGTGCTGCCGCCGATTGGGTATAGTTCTACAATGATAAATACAGCAACGCAACATGCAGCCACAGTCCAGTGGTCTGCCCCGCCGGCCGGTCGCGTGAAGCTGAATGTTGACGGGTCGTTCGTTGATACCGATGGTGGATTAGCAGGAGCCGGTATGATCCTACATGATAATGACGGCAACATTATCTTCTCCGCTTGTCGTTCTATCTTGCATTGTTCCGGACTGCTCCAGGCTGAGCTGTTGGCATGTCAGGAGGGATTAAGCCTTGCTCTACAATGGTCTACTCGCCCGGTAGACATCGAGATGGACTGCATGGATGCAGTCAAGTTGATCAAGTCGCCTACCCTTGACAGATCGCCACATAGAATGATAGTTTAGGATATTAAAAGGCTCTTTGGTGAAAGGGATATCTCTATTGCTCATGTAAGTAGGAATCAGAACGTTGTTAGCCACACACTTGCTGCTTTCGGACGATCGGAGGGCCGAACTGTAGTTTGGTTGTGCTCTGGACCTGCAGACGTTCCTCTGCTATGTAGGAACGAATATTCCAACAGTTGAGCAAGGAAATCCTTTTAACCCCGCAAAAAAAAAAGAAAAGCTTCACTCCACTCAAAAGAAAAATAAAGCTTCACGTTTTATCCAGGGTCGAACAAGACACGTTGGAGATAAAAACAAGAATGGGCAATATGTGATGGACTTGGCCACGGCAGGAAAAGAAAGCAGAGCCAAGCCTCTGAAGATGAAAGCTAAATGGACACCTCCTGATAATGGAGTGATCAAGGTGAATATCGATGCCTATACGACCTTTGCCGAGAGCTCGCAATTAGGTGCCACGTGGCACAACTGGTCCATTTTGACGGCTCCGTAACATCGAGTGCACCTTTGTCGAGAACCTTATCCATGGTACTCGGGAACCAATTTTTGGAAATACTTTTTGGAAAAAGCTTACCATCAGCTGACCGATCTCACGCGCGCATCCGCCAGCTCGCTGTCCGTTGGATCGCTTTTCGCGTCACGCGCTTCATTTTCTGAAACAGAGCTATTGTTTCAGGATAAGCATTCGTGCAACTGGCCTCCGTTGACTCGTTTCTCCGGGAGGCAACGCTTCTGGATTTGAGAGCGCGGCGGGGGCGGCGACGTTCGGCGACCGGGGCATATCCAGCGCGGTGACGACGGCGACGGGTTCGACGGTTGCTGACGTCGACTCCAGCAGGTATGGATCGGAGACCCCCTCTCCCATCCCCCCCGCATTTCTGGGCGACCACCGTCCTGGCACCACCAACGCTAGCCACATCACAATGCCTTACATCCACGCACACTACAAGTTTCTGCAACAACAACGTTGTTGCGGAACGACGACGACCAAGACTGCACGACGCGGCTGGAAATGTTTTTGCAATTTTTTTAGGAAGGGTCTTGTTATAGAAAATTAGGCGCGGCCTGAGATGTCTTTTTCAATTTTTGCAACAAGGGTCTTGTTGCAAAAAATTAGATAATAATAGTTTTTGCAACAGGAGACTTGTTGCAGAAAATTAGAGAAAAGGAGTTTTCGCAACAAAGCTCTTGTTGCAGGAAATTAGAGATGAGAAAGTTTCGAAACAAAGCTCTTGTTGCAGGAAATTAGATAAGAGGAGGTTTCGCAACTAGAGTAGCTCCTACACGCCGGCGGCGGGCTGATTTTGCGATGGGTTGGCGGCGGCGCCGCGCGGGGCACAGCTTTGTCTGGGTCGGGTCAAGACTGTTTGGTTTCTGCAACAGAGCGTTTGTTGCGGAAATAACGAGTGGGCATGCGGGGCGTGGACAACGGATCGAACGGCTATCAGTTCAGGTATGCAACGGTCGTCGAGGCGACGGATAAAATGTAAACATCGGCCGGCGGACGCGTAGCAGCGCCCATACTTTTTGCATGTGTAGCAAAGGTTTACCGTGTTTACTTTGGCTGGTGCTTGGCAATCATTTTCTGCAAATACTTTTATAACGTGCAGTAAATATTTGTCGAGATTCCTATGAGCCATACTCGGAAATCATTTATGCTAATACATTTTCACGTGCGGTAAAGATTTGTCGAGTTCCCAGACGAAATACTCGGCATAGTGGTATAGGTGTTCTCCCGCGCGGCCTACTGTGCCTTGTTATGCAGCTCCGAGGAAAGTGTTGATGTTGTCAGTTGTTCCCGGGTGACACATCTACCGAGAGTTGCATTCGGCAAAAAGAGTACCTTCGTCGAGTACCGACCATGGCGGGGGATAGGGAACATGGTTGTTTTGTCCTCTTAAAAGGAAAATTTTCATAGTAAGTACTCCCTCCGTTTCAAATTACTCGTCATGGTTTTAGTTCAAATTTAAACTAAAACCACGACGAGTAATTTGGAACGGAGGGAGTAGATGTGAGAAGAAATTAGGTAGTTTTAGGGATCCTTCCTCCCTCTTTTTTTTGTTCAGTTTAGCTGCATGTCATTCACCTGAAAACAGAATACGGAATTTGGGTCAGTCGATTTTGTGGAGAAGAAAGCAACAACTGCATTATACCGAGGCATCTCGTCTAGAAGGAGAAGTAGCCATTGAAGGAAATATTCCCTAGAAGCAATAATAAAGTTATTATTTATTTTCTTATTTCATGATAAATGTTTATTATTCATGCTAGAATTGTATTAACTGAAAACTTAGTACATGTGTGAATACATAGACAAAACAAAGTGTCCTTAGTATGCGTCTACTAGACTAGCTCGTTAATCAAAGATAATTAAGTTTCCTGACCATAGACATGTGTTGTCATCTAATGAACATGACCCATTCGTTAGCTTAGCATTATGATCGTTAGAGTTTCATTGCTACTGCTTTCTTCATGACTTATATATGTTCCTTAGACTATGAGATTATGCAACTCCCGAATACCGGAGGAACACCTTGTGTGCTATCAAACGTCACAACGTAACTGGGTGATTATAAAGATGCTCTACAGGTGTCTCCAAAAGTGTTTGTTGGGTTGGCATAGATCAAGATTAGGTTTTGTCACTCCGTCTATCGGAGAGGTATCTCTGGGCCCTCTCGGTAATGCACATCACTATAAGCCTTGCAAGCAATGTGACTAATGAGTTAGTTGCGGGATGATGCATTACGGAACGAGTAAAGACCGGTAACGAGATTGAACTACGTATGGTGATACCGACGATTGAATCTCGGGCAAGTAACATACCGATGATAAAGGGAACAACGTATGTTGTTGTGAGGTTTGACCGATAAAGATCTTCGTAGAATATGTAGGAACCAATATGAGCATCCATGTTCCGCTAATGGTTATTGACCGGAGATGAGTCTCGGTCATGTCTACATAGTTCTCGAACCCGTAGGGTCCGCACGCTTAACGTTCGATGACGATATGCATTATGAGTTCTGTGATTTGATGTACCGAAAGGTTGTTTGGAGTCCCGGATGTGATCACGGACATGGCGAGGAGTATCGAAATGGTCGAGAGGTAAAGATTTATATATTGAAAGGTTGCATTCGGACATCGGAATGGTTCCGAGTGATTCGGGCATTTTTCCGGAGTACCAAGAGGTTACTGGAACCCCCCGGGGAAAGATATGGGCCTTATGGCCATAGAAGGGAGGCTAACCAGCCCACAATGGGCTGGTGCAACCCCCACAAGGGAGGAGGACAAATTGGACTTGGGAAGGGGGCGCCACCCCCTTTCCTTCTCCTACTCCCTCTCCTTCCCCCTTTCCTCCTCTGGCAGAAGGAAAAAAGGGTGGGGCCGAATCCTACTAGGACTGGAGTCCTAGTAGGACTCCCCTCTCCCTGGCATGCCCCTTATTGGCCGGCCTCCTCCTCCCCTCCTTTATATACGGGGGTAAGGGGGCACCCCAAACACACAAGTTGATCTTTTAGCCGTGTGCGGTGCCCCCTCCACAGAAACACAGTTCGGTCATATCGTCGTAGTGCTTCGGCGAAGCCCTGCGCCGGTAACTTCATCATCACCGTCACCACGCCTTCGTGCTGACAAAACTCTCCCTCGGCCTCAACTGGATCAAGAGTTCGAGGGACGTCACCGAGCTGAACGTGTGCAGATCGCGGAGGTGCTGTGCTTTCGTTATTTTGATCAGTTGGATCGCCAAGACGTTCGGCTACATCAACGCATTACTAAACGCTTCCGCTTTTGGTCTATGAGGGTATGTGGACACACTCTCCCCGCTCATTGCTATGCTTCTCCTAGATAGATCTTGCGTGATCGTAGGATTTTCTTTTAAAATACTACGTTCCCCAACAGTGGCATCCGAGCCAGGTCTATGCGTAGATGTTATATGCACGAGTAGAACACAAAGAGTTGTGGGCGATAATGTCATACTTCTTACCAGCATGTCATACTTTGATTCAGCGCTATTGTTGGATGAAGCGGCCCAGACCGACATTACATGGCCGCATTCATGAGGCTAGTTCTACCACCGTGCTTCGCACAAAGGTGGCTAGTGGGTGTCTGTTTCTCCAACTTTAGTTGAATCGAGTTTGACTATGCCCGGTCTTTGTTGAAGGTTAAAACAGCACACTTGACAAAAAATCGTTGTGGTTTTGATGCGTAGGTAAGAATGGTTCTTGCTAGAAGCCCGTAGCAGCCACGTAGAACTTGCAACAACAAAGTAGAGGACCTCTAACTTGTTTTTGCAGGGCTTGCTGTGATGTGATATGGTCAAGTCGTGATGATATATAAATTGTTGTATGAGATGGTCATGTTTTGTAATAGTTATCGGCAACTGGCAGGAGCCATATGGTTGTCGCTTTATTATATGAAATGCAATCGCCATATAATTGCTTTACTTTATTACTAAGCGGTAGCGATAGTCATAGAAGCAATAGTTGGCGAGACGACAACGATGCTTCAATGGAGATCAAGGTGTCAAGCCGGTGATGATGGTGATCATGACGATGCTTTGGAGATGGAGATCAAAGGCACAAGATGATGATGGCCATATCATATCACTTATTTGATTGCATGTGATGTTTATATTTTTATGCATCTTATTTTGCTTAGTACGGCGGTAGCATTATAAGATTATCTCTCACTAAATTTCAAGGTACAAGTGTTCTCCCTGAGTATGCACCATTGCTACAGTTCATCGTGCCGAGACACCACGTGATGATCGGGTGTGATAAGCTCTATGTTGACATACAACGGGTGCAAGCCAGTTTTGCACACACAAAATACTCGGGTTAAACTTGACGAGCCTAGCATATGCAGATATGGCTTCGGAACACTGAGACCGAAAGGTCGAGCGTGAATCATATAGTAGATATGATAAACATAGTGATGTTCACCATTGAAAACTACTCCATCTCACGTGATGATCGGACATGGTTTAGTTGATATGGATCACGTGATCACTTGGATGATTAGAGGGATGTCTATCTAAGTGGGAGTTCTGAAGTAATATGATTAATTAAACTTTAATTTATCATGAACCCAGTCCTGATAGTATTTGCATAACTATGTTGTAGATCAATATCTCGCGACGTAACTCCCCGTTTATTTTTGATATGTTCCTAGAGAAAAACTATGTTGAAAGATGATAGTAGCAATGATGCGGACCAGGTCCGTGATCTGAGGATTATCCTCATTGCTGCACAGAAGAATTATGTCCTTGATGCACTGCGAGGTGACAGACCTATTGCAGGAGCAGATACAGACGTTATGAACGTTTGGCAAGCTCAGTATGATAACAACTTGACAGCTTAGTGCGCCATGCTTTACGGCTTAGAACCGGGACTTCAAAAATGTTTTGAATGCCTCGGAGCATATAAGATGTTCAAAGAGCTGAAAGTGGTATTGCAGACTCATGCCCGAGTCGAGAGGTATGAGACCTCTTACAAGTACTTTGCCTACAATATGGAGGAGAATAGCTCAACCAGTGAGCATGTGCTCAGATTGTCTGAGTACTACAATCGTTTGAATCAAGTGGGACTTAATCTTCCAGATAAAATAGTGATTGACAGAGTTCTCTAGTCAGTATCACCAAGTTACTAGAACTTCGTGATGAACTATATTATGCAAGGGATGATGGAAACGATTCCCGAGCTCTTCGTGATGCTGAAATCGATGAAGGTAGAAATCAAGAAAAACATCAAATGTTGATGGTTGACAAGACCACTTGTTTCAAGTAAAAGGGAAAAGGAAAAAAAGGGAACTTCAGGAAGAATGGCAAGAAAGTTACCACTCCCATGAAGAAGCCCAAAGCTAGACCCAAGCCTGAAACTGAGTGCTTCTACTGCGAAGGAAATGGTCACTGGAAGCGGAACTGCCCCAAATACTTGGCGGATAAGAAGGATGACAAAGTAAACAGAAGTATATATATGATATACATGTTATTGATGTGTACTTCTTGGAAATAATATATACTGATGTATGCGATCCGATGAGTGTTGAGGCTCGCTGCAGGTATATCTACTTGATTTGAGCAGATATAGGTATATCTACTTGATGAAACATAAATCTGAAACGTTTGAAAAGTTTAAAGAATTTCAGAGTGAAGTGGAAAATCATCGTAACAAGAAAATAAAGTTTCTACGATCTGACCACGGAGACGAATATTTGAGTTGCGAGTTTGGTCTTCATTTGAAACGATGTAAAATAGTTTCGCAACTCACGCCACCTGGAACTTTACGCTGTGTCCGAACGTCATAACTGTACTTTATTAGATATGGTGCGATCTATGATGTCTCTTACCGATTTATCACTATTGTTTTGGGGTTATGCATTAGAGACAGTTGCATTCACGTTAAATAGATCACCATCTAAATCCGTTGGGACGACACAATATGAACTGTGGTTTGGCAAGAAACCTAAGTTGTCGTTTCTTAAAGTTTGGGGCTGCGATGCTTATGTGAAAAAGCTTCAACCTGATAAGCTCAAAACCAAATCTGAGAAATGCGTCTTCATAGGATACCCAAAGGACACTGTTGGGTACACCTTCAATCACAGATCCAAAGGCAAGATATCTGTTGCTAAGAATGTATCCTTTCTAGAGAAAGAGTTTCTATCAAAAGAAGTGAGTGGGAGGAAAGTAGAACTTGATGAGGTAGTTGTACCTTCTCCCGAATTGGAAAATGGTTCATCACTGAAATCAGTTCCAGTGATGCCTACAACAATTAGTGAGAAAGTTAATGATGATGATCATGAAACTTCAGATCAAGTTACTACAGAACCTCGTAGGTCAACCAGAGTAAGATCCACAATAGAGTGGTATGGTAATCCTGTTCTGGACGTCATGTTACTTGACCATGACGAACCTGCGAACTATGAGGAAGCGATAATGAGCCCAGATGCCGCAAAATGGCTTGAAGCCATGAAATCTGAGATGGGATCCATGTATGAGAACAAAGTATAGACTTTGATTGACTTGGCCGATGATCGGCGAACCATTAAGAATAAATGGATCTTGAAGAGGAAGATGGACGCTGATAGTAGTGTTACTATCGACAAAGCTCGAATTGTCGCAAAAGGTTTTTGACAAGTTCAAGGTGTTGACTACGATAAGATTTTCTCACTCGTAGCGATGCTTAAGTCTGTCCGAATCATGTTAGCAATTGTCACATTTTATGAAATCTGGCAAATGGATGTCAAAACTACATACCTTAATGGAGATCTTAAAGAAAAGTTGTATCTGATACAACAAGAAGGTTTGTCGATCCAAAAGGTGTTAACAAAGCGTGCAAGCTCCAGCGATCCATTTATGGACTGGTGCAAGGATCTCAGACTTGGAATATACGCTTTGATAGTGTGATCAAAGCATATGGTTTTATACAGACTTTTGGAGAAGCATGTATTTACAAGAAAGTGAGTGGGAGCACTACAGCCTTGCTGATAAGTATATGTGACGGTGTCCTGTACTAGGGGTACTAACCACGTCGTCTCCCGATCAGTTAGATTGGGCCGAGGACCCCCATGGCTGTATACTCATGGGCCAGTTCGGACAGCCTCTGCCGCATACAAGGAAGACTCCACAAGACTTGGGGCCCAAGACAAAGACTCTCCTAAACCCTAGGCCTCCGGTGTCTTATATAAACCGAAGCCATGCTAGTCAATATATCTTATAAATTCATTACCACAATCTCGTGGTAGATACATGTACTATGTACTACACCCATATGAATGTTAGGAAAATAAGCCGCGGTGAAACGTCGGGCACGACCAGCGCGTGTATGGGCACGAGCTGGGCGTACTGGGTGTGTCGGGTCCGCGGCGGGTCACGTGTGTGTGTGTGCGTGTGGAGCATGGTTGTGTCCGTGGACTTGTACACCGTGTGTGTGAGTGTAGTCGAAGCTGTTGGCGATCAGGACACGATGAGCGCGGTGGTTCGTTGCGGGCTCTGCGCGGCGAGCGCGTGGAGACGCGGTCGTGGGCGCGCACGGAGCGGGCCGAACCAGGCACAGTAGTGGGTAGAGGCGTGGGGGGTCGTGGCCCAGCGCTGGCCCGGTTATAAGATCGCAACGTCAATCATTGTAACGGTGGAGGTGTTGAGTTCGTGCTCAAGGAAACACCGTTGTTGCGGCGAAGCGTTCGTGCGCTGGAAACCTTCCTGTTCATTGCGTTTTTCTTTCTTCTTCCTTCTTCTTCCTCGCCGGTTTGTGCCACAGAGAGAGAGAGAGAGAGAGAGAGAGAGAGAGAGAGAGAGAGAGAGAGAGAGAGAGCTCAGAGAGAGAGAGAGAGGCAGCAGCTAGGGCGGTCTAGGTCTAGGGTAGACAACAACAATTGGTACCAAAGCCTCGTTGCGGGAGGAGTTCGCCGGCTATGTCGCTCCTGCCGTACGCCGGCGGAGCGGGCAGCTCGCTGCCGCAGCCGGTGCCGATGCTCACTGGCGACAACTACGTCACGTGGGCGATCAAGGTGGAGGCCAACCTGGACGCTGCCGGACTATGGGAGGCGGTGGTGCCGGCGCAGGACTCGACGGTGGCGGTGATCGCTAAGAAGGACAAGCCGGAGAGGGCGAACCTGCTCGGTGCGCTCGCCGAGGATCTCCTGTTGCAGGTTTCTCCCAAGAAGACGGCGTCGGAGGTGTGGGCGAGCCTGAAGACTCGGTTCGTCGGAGCGGACCGGGTTAGGACGGCGCGACTGGCCACACTGCGCGGCGAGTTCGAGCGGCTTGGCATGGCGGACGGCGAGACGCTGGACAACTACGCCGGGAGGATCGGGGCCATGGCAGCGCGCTACGCCGGGCTCAGAGCGATGCTTGACGACGCGACGATGGTCAAGAAGTTGCTGGACACGGTGCTGGATCGCCTGTACGCGGCGGTGGCGGGCATTGAGCAGTTCTGCAACGTGGAGACCATGCCGTTCGAGGAGGCGCTCGGCAGGCTCAAAGCGTTCGAGGAGCGAACGCGCCGGCGTGGGCAGGCCGACGGCGAGCGGGTGGACGGGCAACTGATGATGACGGCGGCGCAGTGGCAGGCGCGGCAGAGACATCGAGGTGGTGGTGGCTACAGCGACCACGACGAGCATGGCATCGGGCAGCGGGAGCAAGAGGCGCGGGCGCTGCTACAGCTGCGGCGAGCGTGGCCATTTCAAGCGCGAGTGCCTGAAGCAGAAGGAGGCGCCGGCGGCGGAGCGTGCGCTGCTGGCGGACGTCGTCGGCGTCCAAGACGACGGGCTCCACTGAGCCGCGGCTTAGGAGGTGATATGTTAGGAAAATCAGCCGCGGCGACACATCAGGCACGACCAGCGCGTGTATGGGCACGAGCTGGGCGTACCGGGTGTGTCGGGTCCACGGCAGGTCACGTGTGTGCGCGTGCATGTGGAGCACGGTTGTGTCCGTGGACTTGTACACCGTGTGTGCGAGTGTAGTCGAAGCTGTTGGCGATCAGGACGCGGTGAGCGCGGTGGTTCGTTGTGGGCTCTGCGCGGCGAGCGCGTGGAGACGAGGTCGTGGGCGCGCACGGAGCGGGCCGAACCAGGCGCAATAGTGGGTAGAGGCGTGGGGGTCGTGGCCCAGCGCTGACCCGGTTATAAGATCGCAGCGTCAATCGTTGTAACGGTGGAGGTGTTGAGTTCGTGCTCAAGGAAACGCCGTTGTTGCGGCGAAGCGTTCGTGCGCTGGAAACCTTCTTGTTCATTGCATTTTTCTTTCTCCTTCCTTCTTCTTCCTCGCTGGTTTGTGCCACAGAGAGAGAGCTAAGAGAGAGAGAGAGGCAGCAGCTAGGGCGGTCTAGGGCTAAGGTAGACAACAACAATGAATACAATCAAAAGCAGTATGTTGGGTATTATTTCATCAAGAGAGTCCGAAGCTGGGTAAAACCCCGTGTCCATGTTACCATCGCTCCAAGACGCCTAGCTTAGGACCCCTACTACAAGATACGCCGGATATTGAACCGATATTTGTGCTTTCATTGAGAGCATGCTGGGCGATCGCCGCGGATCGATGAGATGATCAGGTGATATTTTTTTAGTTAGATCTGTTCTGCATAATATGCTTTTTTCTTCAAATTATTGTCATGGCGTCGGACTATCTGTTTGCAGTACTAGATCAAGATTAAGGAGTTTTCTATCGGCCGTGGACTTGTCCGGCGTCGGGTGATACATCAGATCCGAACCCCGCTGTGGCTATTGCAGTACACATAAGCCGCCACTTTCATATACTGCGGGAAACCTTGAGAAGCTCGCGCATAGAGAACAGCAGCCGGAGAAGGAACTACTTTATGGGTCAAGGCAGAATCCGTCAGTGCGCATAGGCGCAACTAGCGCCATGCGGAGCCGGGATTAATCATGGACGAGCAGCGGCCGCCGAGATTCGTTTTCCTCTCCTTTTTAATTCAGCACATGATAGTCCTATTCCTATGTTACATTATCTCCAAGGCGTGCACAGACGAAGTAGTACTACTACTAAGGCTGGTCACAATGGGCAAGAACATAAGCTAGGAACTTCACGTTTTCCTAGATTATGTTACTACCTCCACAGTGGGTAGGAACATCTATGTAGTGTCATGCAACCATGTATTTATTAGGTTATAGACTCATTGCTTCTTGGAGTGTGTGATGTTCCGGTAACTTAGCTAGTTACCACAAACACCTCTCTCTTCATTAAATATGTGTCACATAAGCAAAGTTGCATTGAAGTGTGTGATGTTACTCCTAAGTTCCTCCCCATTGTGACCAGCCTAAGGCTGGTTATAGTGGGGAGTAACTTAGACTAGTGTCTTATGCATGATACTAGTCTAAGTTACTACCTTCATAATGCAAATTAACATGATAGTAGTGTCATAGATGACTTCATTTATTAGCTTGTAGACTCAACTTGGCTTGAGAAGCGCTATGTTATAGTAACATATTGTGTTACCACCTCACATTAAATACTTGCCACATAAGCAATTTTTTTTGAAGTGTGCTATGTTACTAGCTAAGTTACTCCCAGTATGACTAGCCTAATGCAATTCTTCTTTTACCTTGGATCGAATCGAGGGCAATTCGGATCAAAGCATCTATGCGCAACATTAGACGTTGGCAACGACAATCTGATATAATTAAAGAGAAAACAAGGGCAGCCGACGTACATGCACATAAATCTAGGCGGAACCCATCTACGGCTCCGAACACCAATTGCCGTGCTATCCAAGACAGGAACGTCAGTTTGGCCAGCCCCGCGACATATGTGACGGTCCGATTCCAGTCCGGCCTCCATTTGGCAGACACTACGACCGCAATCCGGCCATCCATGCGAATTCGAACTACGTCGTCATCGCATCGTGCCATCCTCGGCGCTTAGGCCATATCCATCATATTATTCACTCTGCATAAATTATTTATGCATTTTTTTCATTTAATTATCATTATTGTTGCTCGTACTATTTTATGTGTGCATGTAGTCAACTTCGACTACGTCACGCGGTCAACTCTATGGGCTGAGGAAAACTACTTCACATGCGCCACCTCGATAAGCGACCCTGTGCCGGCATCGCCACATTGTCATTCCTATCAGCCGACGTTGTCGGTGTACAAAAAGAGGGGCACGCTTTTGTACACCTTTACCTGTGCACGGGCAGTCAGAGCCGCGCCCACGACCACACCAAGCAAAACATGGGAGGTGAGCCAACGTAAGACCAAAGCCCAAGACAATCAAAGCAACTCCAAGGCCAAAACCACAAAGACCAGAGGGACGAAGCAGGTTGCCCCAGCAAGACCCTTGCCGGGCGGCCTCAGCGGCCCCGGCAAGACCCTTGCCGAGACAGCTCGCCCCACACCAACAGAGCGAGCCACCCTTGAGCCCACGGCCCCAACGCCGTCATCAACATTGGGCCAGGGCTCGGGAAGGCACCTCTGTGGTGGCATGCAGATCTTTGTGAAGACATATTCAAGATCAGATGAGGATCCGAAGATGACGATTCACGGCAAGATCCCTACCAAGGAAGGCCACCAGACCCTCGGCAAGGTCCTTGCCGGGGGACGACAGCACGCCACGGCAAGACCCTCGCCAAGGACGCCGGCGGGGCCACCGCCAAACCCGCGCCGAACAAGCTTCCACCACAGTTCACATGCAGCTGCCAACCCAACCAGCTGGGCAGGCACCTGCGTGGCAACATGCAGCTCCCAGAGCAACTCATCGAGCCCCTGCGTGGCGGCATGCAGATCTTCGTGAAGGGTTCGCCACCGCGCCACCTCAGCTGCCCGACTGCCTACATGGCACCACACACCTCACTGGCCAGGGCGTGTGTCAAGGCGAGGAGGAGCGGCGATGGAAGGGACGGGCCTCGCCCCCGTCCCCAATAAAGCAAGGGGACACCTAAGCTATGCATTAAATGTGTCTTGTCCTATAATACGAGCCATAAGCTCAGGGCACTGTACGCCTTTCCACCTCCTGTGTGTCACTGTGTGTCGGTGTCAAAACCGGCGGATCTCGGGTAGGGGGTCCCGAACTGTGCGTCTAGGCGGATGGTAACAGGAGACAAGGGACACGAAGTTTTACCCAGGTTCGGGCCCTCTCGATGGAGGTAAAACCCTACGTCCTACTTGATTAATATTGATGATATGGGTAGTACAAGAGTAGATCTATCACGAGAACAAGGAGGCTAAACCCTAGAAGCTAGCCTATGGTATGATTGTTATGTGTTGTCCTACGGACTAAAACCCTCCAGTTTATATAGACACCGGAGAGGGTTAGGGTTACACAGAGTCGGTTACAATGGTAGGAGATCTACATATCCGTATCGCCAAGCTTGCCTTCCACGCCAAGGAAAGTCCCTTCCGGATACGGGACGAAGTCTTCATTCTTGTATCTTCATAGTCCAGGAGTCCGGTTGAAGGTATAGTCCGGCTATCCGGACACCCCCTAATCTAGGACTCCCTCAGTAGCCCCTGAACCACGCTTCAATGACGACGACTCCGGCGCGCAGATTGTCTTCGGCATTGCAAGGCGGGTTCCTCCTCCAAATACTTCATAGAAGATTTTGAACACTAAGGATAGTGTCCGGCTCTGCAAAATAAGTTTCCACAGATTGCCATAGGGAGAATAATATTTACACAAATCTAATCTGCTGACGTATTCCGTAGCGTGACAGCACACCACGGCCAAGTCTTTATTCGAATCGTTTTTACTCCCCTACCTCAGCGCATTTCGCGAGGCGGTTTCCTTGGCACGTCTTGTCAAAACAGAGATCGTGTCCCCTTATTTACGCGATTCTCATCAATACAGACGTGGGTAACTGTCGGTGTCAAAACCAGGAGACAAGGGACACTTTATTTTACCCAGGTTCGGGCCCTCTCGATGGAGGTAAAACCCTACTCCTGCTAGATTAATATTGATGATATGGGTAGTACAAGAGTGGATCTACCACGAGATCAAGGAGGATAAACCCTAGAAGCTAGCCTATGGTATGATTGTGTATGATGATGGTTGTCCTACGGACTACAACCCTCCGGTTTATATAGACACCAGATAGGGTTAGGGTTACACAGAGTCGGTTACAATGGTAGGAGATCTCGAATATCCGCACACCTAGCTTGCCTTCCACGCCAAGAAAGATCCTTCCAGACACGGGACAAAGTCTTCAACTTTGTATCTTCATAGTCCTGGAGTCCGGCTGAAGGTATAGTTCGGCTATCCGAACACCCCCTAATCCAGGACTCCCTCAGTAGCCCCTGAACCAGGCTTCAATGACGACGAGTCCGACGCGCAGATTGTTTTCGGCATTGCAAGGCGGGTTCCTCCTCCAAGTTCTTCAAGAAGATTATAAACACCACAAAATAGTTTCCGGCTCTGCAAAATAAGTTTCCACATATTGCCATACAGAGAATAATATTAACACAAATCAAATCTGCTGACGTATTCCGCAGTGCGTCATAACACTGCGGCAAGCCTTCTATATAATTTTTTTTCATTGTTCCACCTCAGCTTGTTTAGCGAGGCGATTTCCTTGGCACGTCTTGTCGAAGCAGAGATCGTGTGCCCCCTTTAACGGGATTCTCATTAATTCGGGCGTGGGTAACCCAATCGTGCCTGTTAGCACGTCTTGCCTTAAATAAAGGCTAGTCCAAGACGGTTACGGGGATGGCGCTTGTCGGTGTCAAAACCGGCGGATCTCGGGTAGGGGGTCCCGAACTATGCGTCAAGGTCGGATGGTAACAGGAGACAAGGGACACTTTATTTTACCCAGGTTCGGGCCCTCTCGATGGAGGTAAAACCCTACTCCTGCTAGATTAATATTGGTGATATGGGTAGTACAAGAGTAGATCTACCACGAGATCAAGGAGGCTAAACCCTAGAAGCTAGCCTATGGTATGATTGTGTATGATGATGGTTGTCCTACGGACTACAACCCTCCGGTTTATATAGACACCGGATAGGGTTAGGATTACACAGAGTCGGTTACATTGGTAGGAGATCTTGAATATCCGCACACCTAGCTTGCCTTCCACGCCAAGAAAAGATCCTTCCGGACACGGGACGAAGTCTTCAATCTTGTATCTTCATGGTCCTGGAGTCCGGCTGAAGGTATAGTTCGGCTATCCGAACACCCCCTAATCCAGGACTCCCTCAGTAGCCCCTGAACTAGGCTTCAATGACGACGAGTCCGGCGCGCAGATTGTCTTCGGCATTGCAAGGCGGGTTCCTCCTCCAAGTTCTTCAAAAAGATTGTAAACACCACAAAATAGTGTCTGGCTCTGCAAAATAAGTTTCCACATATTGCCATACAGAGAATAATATTAACACAAATCAAATCTGCTGACGTATCCCACAGTGCGTCATAACACTGCGGCCAAGCCTTCTGTAAATTGTTTTCATCGTTCCACCTCAGCCCGTATAGCGAGGCAGTTTCCTTGGCACGTCTTGTCGAAGCAGAGATCGTGTGCCCCCTCTAACGGGATTCTCATTAATACGGATGTGGGTAACCCAACCGCGCCATTTACCGCGGCGCTTGGGAGGCAAGTGAGTTTTATTAGGTAGGTGAGGACGCCTAACCGTACCTGCTTATATAAAGGGATAAGGATTCCCCCTTTTAACCTACGCCTTCTTCCTCCTTTGCCAATCCATCTCTCGCGCATTCAAGCTCCAGCGCCCAAGTCCGCTCTTCTTCCTCAACCTTCTCCAACAATGTCCGGAGCGGGAGGCAAGTGGATGGTCTCCTCCGTTATGGAGGCTCAAGTAAAAAAGCTAAGGAAAGCCGGATACTTATCCAAGGATATCCCGCATCGGCTTCCTGATAAGGGGCAGCTTCTTCCTACCCCAAGGCCCCATGAGAGGGTGGTTTTTCTCTCCCACTTCCTCCGCGGACTGGGCTTTCCACTTCACCCATTTGTCCGGGGGCTCATGTTCTACTACGGCCTAGATTTTCACGATCTGGCCCCGAACTTTGTCCTCAACATCTCGGCGTTTATCGTCGTGTGTGAGGCCTTTCTCCGCGTCCACCCCCACTTCGGCCTCTGGCTCAAGACCTTCAACGTCAAGCCCAAGGTGGTGTCCGGCACCCAGGCGGAGTGCAGAGGTGCTATGGTTGGCAAGATAGCCAACGTCCTCTGGTTCGATGGCTCCCTCGTGGAGTCCCTAAAGGGGTGGCAGTCCGGGTGGTTTTACATCACCGAGCCCCGCGATCCGAAATGGGTCGCGGCCCCTGAGTTCAGATCCGGACCCCCACGCGGCTCATGTCCTGGAAAGAGACAGGCCTGTCGTGGGGCAACGAGGAAGAAGTGACTGGGTTGCAAACATGCATCCAGTCCCTGGTGGACAAGCCAATCCGGCTTGCCAACATAGTCCAGGTCATGCTCGTTCGCCTGATCCTCCCATGCCAAGAACGGGATTTTGCATTATGGGAATTCGACCCGGCGCAGCACCAGACCCTCAGTAGGCTCTTCGACACGACGTATGAAGACGTCTGGAAGGTGCTAACCAAAGGCGCCGAGTCCCCCACATCCGCCTCCGAGGACCGCGGATACAGCTCGCAGCGTATCACCGGCGAGGTGAGCTATCTATACCTTTGACAAGTTCGTTAAGCTCTTCTTCATAGATTATCTCTATGTGGGATCTAAACCCCCTTTTACCTTTGACAGGCTTGGCTGGAGATAGCCGGACCAATCAACTGTCCGGCCCCTCTGCCCGAAGACCCGGCCCCAGCTCTCTTGGTGAAACTAATGGCTCCGGCACCTTACGTGGTGCCGTAGAGTAAGGCCAAGAAGAAGAAAACCACCGGGACTCGAAAGAGTTCCCGCAACATGGTGGTGTCGGACTCATCATCCAACGAGTCCGCAACGCCCTCCTCTCGCGAAAACGAGGAGGAGGAACAAGGAAGCTCTCCCCCTCCAGCGAGGGGAGCAAAGAAGAAGAAGGCCGCCCCAACAGGGGAGGCCGAGGGGTCAAGGAAAAGGAAGACCCCTCCGCCGGACTACTCCCACGATGCCGAAGAGGGCGGAGAGGAGTGGCCGGACAGGGCCAAGCGTCCGGCGAAATCGTAAGTATTTATATACTGGAGTAACTCATGATACCCCTTTGTGTGTGTGTGCGGCTTTCCCTGATATCGCACGCATTTTATGCAGCCCGCCCCGGGCCGAACTCGACGACTCGTCGAGCGGCTCCTTGGATTCGTCGGACGTGAACTCTGTTCCGCCCGCGGTCTCCCCCCGCGGGGCGGACGACGCCGAAGTGGCGCCCCGCCAAGCTTCAGGGCAGGAGGAGATGGTCCTGGAGGAGCCACAAGGCAATCCTCCGGACCCCAGGAGTGAAGGGGATGAAACCCTCCAGGGCTCCAAGTCCGGCTTTGTGCCGGACACCGCGCCGGACTCAACAGTGCCGGTCCGCGGCGGGCGAACTCCTTCCAAGAGGAGTAAGCCGTCCGAGCCGGCGGCCTCCGTCCAACCGGAGGCGCCGAACAACTTGTTGGAGGTGCTTGAGGGCGCCGCCATCGACGAGGAGCACCGTACTGTTATGAGTACGGTGATCCAAAGGATTCAGTCCGCCAAGAGCGGACTGAATGAAGCTTGTACTAGCCTTCTAACAGGGTTCGAGGTAAGTAAAAATGTGCCAATTTATTTACCGCATAGACAGTAGCCCCTGATGCTCTGTTCGGTGTTCGGGAAGAAAAGCCGAATAGAGGATCTAATAATTTTCGCAGGAGTCTAATAAAAAGGTCAAATATGCGTATGCAGGCTTCGCTGCTTTCCACCGCCGGACTGACTGCGCAGGTGGAAGTCCTTAAAAAGGACCTCGGGCGGTCCGAGCAAGAGCTCGGCCTTGCCAAACGGCAGCTCGAGGAGAGAGAAGGTAAGAAATACCCTAAAAGGAAAGGTGCCTATAGAGAGGCTTGATTGCAGAAAGAAATAACAGGATTGTGCTGCTTATTGTAGGGGCCACTACCGAGGTGACAGCCCTGAAGCAGGCGCTGGCTGAGGCCGAGAAGAAAATGGCCGAGGAGCACACCGAGCGAGAGAAGCTTGGGGTCTAAGTCGGCGAGGTGCAGCAAGAGCTGCAAGCTCTCATGAAAAAACATGAGGGTTTGGAGCTTGAGGCGAAAACGCAAGCATCCGAGCTCGCCTCGGCCATGGAGACCGCCAAGAATGCCAAGGCCGATGCCCAGAAGGCCCTCCAAGAGTTGGGGGATGCGAGAAAGATAGCAGCGGGTAAGGCATTCTCAATGCAAAGTAGGACTATAAAAGTAAATTACCAATTACTTACCCGAATCCGGAGTTCTCCAGGAGCGTTCTTCGATCTTCCTCGCAGCGCATCCGACGCCGCCGCGTTCTACCGAGCTAAAGATGGCAGCTCGACGGAGAGTGTGTTCTGGTCTCAGTATTCTGAGGCCGGACACCCTGTGCCCTTGAGCGACCAGCTGAAACAGCTGGCCGAGCTCCATAAGGCGGCCGAACAGGCCATGAAGGGCTTACTAGTTCGGCTATGGCCTGGAGAGGCCCTGCCTGGGAGCTATTTCGGACTGGTGCGGCGGCTGGTGGAGGCCTGTCCACGGCTTGAAGTCATCAAGCGCTCCGTCTGTATTGTAGGTGGCCGGAGGGCCCTTGCCCGTGTAAGGGTACACTGGGGTAAGCTAGACGGAGAGAAGCTGGTGAAGGACGGGCCGCCGCAGGGGAAGGCGCATCGCAAGCCCGAGAACTACTACAAGGACGTTCTTGCTGGAGCCCGCCTTGTCGCGGATGAGTGTACTAATGATGTAGTATTTGAATGAACTTGCTCGTTTGTATCCTGTGCGCTGAAAACTTGTTCATATGCACTAAGCAATGCTTGTTTAATTTAAAATATTATTTTCTGTGCGGCCGTTTATCAAAGATTGAGAGATGGCGAGTCGTCGGCTTCTGCCCCCATGCCACTAGTGCTGGGGTGTTCGGGATAAACCTGAGGGCTCTTGTTCCCATAGTTGGGTCCTTCAAGGGAGGCGCTCAGCACAGCGAACCAGGCAATCGGACTATAATGCTTGAACACTCTCACTTAGCCATAAAACGTTATAATTTTAAATTTCGGCGAAGCCCCTAGTTCAGAAGGCCGAATTCGGGGCGCTATCCACGCCTTTGGCCGGACATAGCCAGCTTCTCGCTCAAAGCGACATAAGCCTTTAAGGACTCGAAAAACCTCTCGAACAGCGACCGGTCTCGCGCCTTATCATGACAGTCTGTTTTAGCTTTCTCCACTGAGGTGCTCAACCCACCTGATCTGGGGCACAATCGCAGTGGTTCTCCTAGTGCTACCTTAGCCGATAGAGCGGAACGTAAGGTACCAAAACATAGGAGCCGGGCAAACCCAACATGTGACCAAAATCATGACTCGGAGCCGATGCATATAGTGCTATAAGTTCGGGGTGCCGCACTTGTGAAAGTGTACGGACTTCTCACAACCAGATAGAAGGGTAATGAAGCCCCTGGCGTGGTTTGCCGTACCATGGTGTACGGGTGCGATCATGTTATTTAATAAACATATATATATATATATATATATATATATATATATATATATATATATATATAAGAGAATAATGCAAAAGATAGACAAAAAGCTATGCATTGTTTATAAGGAGGCTATTTATCAAAGCCGAACGATACAAGACAAGTAGTGCGATAGGCAAAAAAAAAGATATTAGACTATTTAACATGTCCTGACCAGGCGCAGGCCGTGAAGTTTAGAAACAGATATATCGCTTGAAATAGAGACCACCTGAGAATTCTGGAGTGCGGCGTAGCTTTGTCTGCTTTCCTGGGTCTTGCATCGTTTGTGCGGCAACACTGCCGGACAGGTATCCAGAGTATGGAGTCCTGAAAGTAAAAGAAGTGCGGCAGCCCCTAGTACGTTTGACGCCGTATCTTAGGCATGCCGTTTAATGTGCCCCTCCCCCTGTGCCCATGGAATTTTAAGGGCATAATTGTGTACTCTAGGTACTGGCTCCGTTATGGTGCGATGGCTGGGGTTGGGGCCGAATTGCTACGCTTGCTCCGAACGTGCCAAACGTTCTTGTTGCAGGTTACTCTGGGCGTGCTTTGCATTGTCCGGTTTTTTAACGGCCAGACTGCAGTGCTGCTTTGTACTTCCGCCGCGAGGGCTGCCGTGTGCTCCTCCGTACGGATGGAGCGTTCGGTGTTTCCGCTGACCATGATTACTCCTCGAGGGCCTGGCATCTTGAGCTTGAGATATGCGTAGTGCAGCACCACATTGAATTTAGCGAATGCGGTTCATCCAAGCAGGGCATGATAGCCACTGCGGAACGGGACTATATCGAAGATTAATTCTTCGCTTCGGAAGTTATCCGGAGATCCGAAGACCACATCAAGTGTTATCGAGCCTGTGCAATTGGCCTCTACACCTGGGATGACGCCTTTAAAGGTCGTCCTTGTGGGCTTGATCCTTGAAGGATCTATGCCCATTTTCCGCACTGTATCGTGATAAAGCAGGTTCAGGCTACTGCCGCCGTCCATGAGGACTCTTGTGAGGTGGAATCCGTCCACGATTGGGTCAAGAACCAATGCGGCAAAACCGCCGTGACGGATGCTAGTGGGATGGTCCCGCCGATCGAAGGTGATCGGGCAGGAGGACCATGGGTTGAACTTTGGGGCGACTGGCTCCATCGCGTATACGTCCCGTAGCGCACGCTTCCTCTCCCGCTTGGGAATGTGTGTTGCGTATATCATGTTCACCGTCTGCACTTGTGGGGGAAACCCTTTTTGTCCATTGTTGTTCGGCGGCCTGGGCTCCTCCTCGTCATCGCTATTCAGCCCCTTGTCTTTGCGTTCGGCTCTTAACTTGCCTGCCTGCTTGAACACCCAACAGTCCCTGTTGGTGTGATTGGCTAGCCTTTCGGGGGTGCCGTGAATTTGGCACGAGCGATCGAGTATCCGGTCCAAACTGGACGGGCCCTGGGTATTCTTTTTAAATGCCTTTTTCCACTGACCGGATTTATAGCCTCTGAATCCGGCATTTACTGCCGTATCCTCATTACTGTCACTGCTGACGCGACGCTTTTGCTTATTCCGGCGTGACCTGCCACTTTTATCCTTGGTATCCGAATTACCGTGCTTCTTCGATAAGTTGTTGCTGCGAGCCAGCCAGCTGTCTTCGCCCGCGCAAAAGCGGGTCATGAGTGTCGTGAGGGCTGCCATGGTTTTCGGCTTTGCCTGTCCCAGGTGCCGGGCAAGCCACTCGTCACAGATGTTATGTTTGAAGGCTGCTAGGGCCTCTGCGTCCGGACAATCGACTATCTGATTTTTCTTAACTAGGAACCATGTCCAGAATTGCCTGGCCGATTCTTCTGGCTGTTGGATTATGTGGCTTAGGTCGTCGGCGTCCGGTGGCCGCACATAGGTTCCTTGGAAGTTGTCGAGGAATGCGGCCTCCAGGTCCTCCCAAGAACCGATTGAGTCTGCTGGGAGGCTATTGAGCCAGTGCCGGGCTGGTCCCTTGAGCTTAAGGGGCAAATATTTGATGGCGTGCAAGTCATCGCCACGTGCCATGTGGCTGTGAAGGAGATAGTCCTCGGTCCATACTGCCGGATCTGTCGTACCATCGTACGACTCGATATTGACGGGTTTGAAACCCTCTGGGATTCTATGATTCATTACTTCGTCTGTGAAGCATAGTGGGTGTGCGGCGCCTCTGTACTGGGCTATGTCACGACGCAGTTTGGAAGGTCTGTGCCTGTTGTGTTCGGCCCGGCCGGATTTACTGTGTCCGGAGTGAAGGTCATCACGTGTCGTTGGGCGTCCGCGCGATCCGTAGATCGATCTTGTTTGCCTTGCTTTATCCTCCAGTACGTCTCGCAGGTCTGGCTCGTTTTCCCGTGCCTTATTTGAACGGCGTCGGGCCATGGCTTGTTTAGAGGTTCGAGAGGCCTCTCTGTCACGGCCGCGAGGTGGCCGGTCTGCCATGTCATGAGCTTCCTCCTCTGATTGGGGTAGCAGCCTGTGCTTGGGATAATTTTTGGAGGGGCGCTCGAGTTCATGCTCTTCGGCCGCAAGGACTTCAGTCCATCTGTCAGCTAGCAAATCTTGATCAGCTCTAAGCTGTTGCTGCTTTTTCTTTAGGCTGTTCGCCGTGGCTAGAAGCCTGCGTTGAAAGCGCTCTTGTTCGGCGGGGTCTGATGGTACGACAAATTCATCGTCGCCGAGGCTTGCCTCGTCTTCGGAGGGAGGCATGTAATTATCATCCTCAACCTCCTGCTCTGCCGCTCTCTCGTGAGGGCTGGCTTTTTCATCTTCCTGCACCGAATCTTGCTGGTTTTGGTGTTCGTCGGCGCTGTCCGGGGTAGTATTATCTCCCGTGCCGGAATCACCGTTTCTGCTGTGGTGGGATTTAGAGCGGCGCCGTTGGCGCCGGTGTTTTGGCGGCTTTTTCGAGGTGCCGTCCTCCGCAGTTCCCTCGCCATCTCCATCTTTTGGAGCATCCACCATGTATATATCATATGACGAGGTGGCGGTCCATCGCCCTACAAGTGCTGGTTCTTGTTCGTCTCCTCCTTCGTCGTCCATACCGTCGAAGTCTTCGGAGCCGAAGTCAAGCATGTCGGTTAAGTCATCGACAGTGGCTATTAAGTGGGTGGCGGGTGGGCTTTGAATTTCTTCGTCGTCCGAATCCCAACCTCGCAGGCCATAGTCCGGCCTGGGCTCTCCTGATAAAGAGAGAGACTTGAGAGAATTCAGAATATCACCAAAAGGTGAGCACTGAAAGATGTCCGCGGCGGTGAACTCCATTACAGGTGCCCAATCAGACTCGATTGGCAGGGGAACGGAAGGCCCGGAGTTCGGAGAGGAGTCCGGCTCCTTGGAGTCGTGAGCCATGCGGAGTGCGGGGCTGGCGTTCGGCTCGATCGCCTTTGAGATCGCAGCCCCTGAGGTGACGTCCAATCGTTCATCCTTGGAGAACGCGGCGGGCTCCGAGTCAGGGATCGGGGCCGGAGCGTGTGCGGCCTCCAGGGCACTGTTCGGAGGCAGAGCTATATCATGCCCCTCGAGATAGTGCGGCGCGCTTGGCTGTGGCTCGAATCCGTCGAAGATCAAGTCTCCGCAGATATCCGCCGTGTAGTTTAAGCTTCCAAACCTGGCTTGATGGCCAGGGGCATAGCTTTTGATCTGCTCCAAATGACCAAGCGAATTGGCCCACAGAGCGAAGCCGCCGAAGACGAACATCTGTCCGGGGAGGAAAGTCTCACCCTGGACCTTATCGTTGTTGATGATCAAAGGAGCCATCGGGCCTAAAAGCGACGACACAGAGGAACTCTCAATGAAAGCACCAATGTCGGTGTCAAAACCGGCGGATCTCGGGTAGGGGGTCCCTGTCACAGCCCCAGTTCAGGCCTTGTTTGTCTTTGCATCTGCATCCTTGCATCATGATTTGAATTCCATTTAAATCTGAAATGGGGATGACAAACCCTAGCACCAAATGGAATGCAATTAGGATCAAAATAAAAAATATTTTCAATAATCCCAAATACCTTTAGAAAAGTTCATGATTTTTGTTAAAGGTGAAAACCTCTGCCAAAAGTCATGCACATATTTCTAGGCCATACTGGATTTTTGAATTAAATCATATGCTATTTGAATTTGGGCATTTAAATGCTATAAAATATTTTAAATGCTCAAATAATCATGAACTAAAATCTTTACTGTTGGAAATATTCCAAACAGTAGCCTTGAGAAGTTTCATGATTTTTGAGTTAGCTCTAGGTATTTTTAGAAAAGCCACAAAGATTACAGAAATATAAAAAACAGAAAAAAAGAGAGAGAGAAAGGAACTTACCTGGCAGCCCAGCTGGCCCAGCCCACCTGGCGGCCCAGCCCACCACTGCTTCCCCCTCTGTCGCCTTTCTCCCTGCGCCAGTCGGACGAGCGCGTGGCCAACGCACGCCGGCTCACGCCTGGCCACCTCCTGCTTGCCGCTCCCCCTCGTTGCCTGGGCCTCCCTCGCAGCGCCACGCGGCCCTCTCGACCCCTCTCACTTCTCCCTGGACTCGTCCCCCTCCTCTGCTCTCTGCTCCGCGCCGCCCGAGCGGAGCTCGTCGCCACCGACGCCGTTCGCCGCGGCCACAGCCACTGCCAGACCTCCCCGACGCCTCCCAAAGCTCCGCCTCGACTCTCTCGTCCTCTCCACCGACTCACGCGTCCTCGGCTGCCCTACATCGTCGTCCTCGTCATCGTCCTCACCGACGGGCGCCCGAGATTGCCACCGTTGATTCGCCGGCCCCAGCGCTTCCCCGACGTCGCCGTCACCTCTGCTAGCCCCGCAGTGAGCTCCTCTCCAGTTCCCCCTTGTTCTCCTCCTCTAGCTCGTCCTCTAGCAGCTGTCACCGCCGGAGCCGTGAGCTTAGCTCCGCCGGCCATGGCGCCACCGCGGCCACCGCCCCTGCCGCTCGTGTCGGAGCGCGTCACCGTGCCAGGAAGCCCCCAGGAGCCTAACGCACTCACCAAACCCTCATCCCGTGCACCGTAGCACCGAACCCAACCTCGCCCGAACTCCGGCCGCCGCCTGGCTCGACGCCGGCGCCATTCCCGGCCACCCCAGCAACTCCCACCATCACCACTGGATGTGCGCAAGCGCGAGCAACCCGTAGCCACAAGCCGCTCGTCGAACGGTGGCCCGTAGAGCAATTCCGACACGGACGCCGCCGCGATCTGAGGTCGCCGGCGGTTAAACGCCGGTAGCTGACGTGGCGCGATTAGCTTAGGCGCTAAACTCGCTTAGTTAGTGCTTGTGTCCATGACATGTGGGCCCCCTAGCATAATTAGGTTAGTCTAATTTTCTGTTAGGGTTAGTATTAGCACGGGTGGACCCCACGTGTCAGCTTTGACTTGGTCAAGTCAACGTTGACTGGCCCCACCTGTCATCCACCCACACCGGCCTGAGACGCTGACGTATGGGTCCCAGCCGTCAGGTTTGACCTGGACTGGCGTTGTTGACCTGCTGACATCACCGCGACGTCATGCTGACGCAATTAACCATTTTCTGAATTTATTAATATTCAGGAAATTCCAGAAAAATGCCTAAACTTCTAAAAATCATAGAAAATTATCTATAACTCCAAATGAAATAATTTATATATGAAAAATTATCAGAAAAATTCAAGGAATCCATCTGTACTGGTTTCATGCATGTTAGAACACTCTAACCTTGCTGTTTAGGTGAAACAAGCTAATGCATTTATACCACTTATTATTTTGGGTGATCATTTGGATCCTTGGTTCAAATGGACTCAAACCCCTCTGTCCCAAGTTGCATTAGACCTATCACACATCATGTTGCCATGTCATAGCATGCATCATATTGTCGCATTGCATTGATTGTGTTCTTTCTCTGTTGCCGGTAATTGTCCCCTCTCAGTAGACGTGGTGCCGACGATGTGATCGATGACACCGATGAAGAGCTATATTATCTTCAGAAGTGCCAGGCAAGCAAAACCCCCTTGTTCATTCCGATAACATCCCACTCTCTCGCCCCTGCTCTCTTTTATTGCATTAGGACAACAACGATTCATGTGTTACTTGCTGCGGTAGCTGAACCCCTTTATCCTTTGCATGACCTGTCATTCCACAGTAATTAGATGAAACCCACTAGCATGAGTAGGAGTTGTTTGAGCCCTGTTGTGCCTACTCATTCATGCTTGTTTGTCATGCCTGCTACTGCTTAGAGTTGAGTCGGGTCTGATTCATCGGGAATGAATTGGAATGGTGATGAACATGTTCTACTGTTTGTGAGCTAAGTGTGTGAACATGATTTGGTAAAGGTATTGGTGAGTGGCCATGTAGGAGTACATGGTGGGTTGTCTCATTGAAGCCGTCCTCAGGAACTGAGTTCTGTGTTTGTGATCCATGAAACAGTTACTACCACGCATTGGGCCCGAAAACCAATGGCCCCTCTCGCCTTCTTGATCACCCTTGTCCTCTGTCCAGGAGTTGCAAAGTAGTTTCTGGTGTTTGTAGTATGCTGGGGGCCGCACGCAGCGCTGACCGTAGGGGTGGGCTGTGTTGCGGTAGGCACGTGGCCGGGCAGCCGGGCGCCCGTTTGGTGTCTCGGACCCTGTACACATCGTTTGGGGCTGTGAGCGAAACTCCGGCCGGATCTCCTCATGGATGGAACCCGAATAGGCGATAAACCTGGACTAGAGACTTGAGTGTTTAGGTAGGCCGTGGCCGACACCCTCGCTGGGCTTCCGCTTGAAGGTTGCCGAGTACATGTCGTGTAAACGGCGGTAAGTGGTGAGAGCGTGTGTGAAGAAGTACACCCCTGCAGGGTTAACATCATCTATTCGAATAGCCGTGTCCGCGGTTATGGACTTCTGGGTTGCCTATAACAGTTCATAGACAAGTGAAAGTGGATACTCTAAAATACGCAAGATAAGCGTGAGTGCTATGGATGGCCTTCTCGTAGGGAGACGGAAGTGGATCCATAGTGGTGTATTGGATGGTGAATATGTGGACTCGTGTGCGCCACCTCAAAGAGTTACTTGCAGTCGTAGTTCAAGATAGCCACCGAGTCAAAGCTGGCTTGCTGCAGTTAAACTCCACCACCCCCTTTTGATACTGATGCATATGTAGCTAGTTCTGATGTAAGTCTTGCTGAGTACGTTTGTACTCACGTTTGCCTATTTTATGTTTTGCAGAGAGAGATGTCAGTCTCGCTAGTAGTTCCGTGTGGACTTCGACGTTTAGCTTGTTACCTCAGCTACGATCTTGTGCCCTCGGCAGGATCTGGTAGATAGTCAGGCTTCTCAGCCTTTTCCATTTGTAGATGTCTGTACTCAAACATGTTAAGCTTCCGCATGTGTTTGACTTGTATGATCTGAATGTCGGGTCATGAGACCCATGTTTGTAATATCTCGCTCTTCGGAGCCTAATGAATAAATATTTGGAGTCGTAGAGTCTTGTTGTGATGCCATGTTGTATCTACTCATATCGGGCATATTGTGTGTATGATTGAAATGCTTGGTATGGGTGGGATCCGACTATCTAGTTGTTTATCCTTGGCAGCCTATCATATGGGGAAATGTAGTCTAGTGCTTCAGAGCGATAGTAGTCCGCTACAGCCCGGTTCACCGGAGTCCTGCTAGCCCAGCACTACTGCTCGGAACACTTGACTGGCCGGCATGTGTTTCGCATCGTTCCTGTGTCTGTTCCTTCGGGGAAATGTCACGCGGTGACATCTGGAGTCCTGCCTAGCCTGCTACAGCCCGGTTACCGGAGTCCTGTTAGCCCAGTGCTACAGCCCGGATTCACACGTTGATGACCGACATGCTCGATGTGATTCATGTATGCCTGTCCTCATGGGTTAGTGCCGCTTTGGGTTCACGACTAGCCATGTCGGCCCGGGTTCTCTGTCATATGGATGCTAGCGACACTATCATATACGTGAGCCAAAAGGCGCAAACGGTCCCGGGCCAGGTAAGGTGGCACCCGTGGGAACACCGTGCGTGAGGCCACAAAGTGATATGATGTGTTACATGCTGGATCGGTGTGACTTAGGATCGGGGTGCTGACAGCGTTGGTATCAGAGCCTGACTGCCTGTAGGATTACCAAGCCACACTGGTCGAAGTTGTGTCTAGAAATGCTTTAGTTATGTAAGGGAATTGATTGTGGAAGGGAACGTAAGGCTCTTTTACTCCTTATACCTCATGCCCTTCTGATCTGAGTCAACCTCTTCCTTTCTACGGGGATTAAGAACTAGGCTTCTCTTCTATCTCTTAGGATGACGTGTTACTAAACCGTAGTTGCCTAGGATTGTTGAGTTCAAGCCTCTATTCATTTTCTACTACTTCCATGTGTTCCTAGTTGATCTCAGAACATTGATATTGTGATGTTGAGTGGTTATGCCACCATTTTGCATAATGTCTCAAATCTTTTTGAGCATTTACAGCCGTTATGCTGTCCGAGTCATCCCAGGTTTCTAAATAGTCTGATGCAATTGTAAACCCCTTCTTCCCGTTCTCGATGTTCTTTTGGGCCAGATTAATCACACTAATCGGTCTGTTGAGGTACTCCGTTGCCTCGACATATATGTTGGATCTATTATTATGACCCTAGGTGTCTTAGAGAGTCACCTAGTAATCTAGCCATGTTTTGTGTTCACAGTGTGATGATTCTGGCCACCATTCTCGAAAGCATCCCGTGATGCCATTTAGTATGTAGGTATTCTATTCCTGGGTTCTTGAACCCGAGATTCACCCTACTTACTTCGTGTTGATAGGGTTGCTCGTACCTCTAGAATATTAGTAACCTTTGTGATAGCCCTCGAGGTCCGTGGTATTTCCTTCTTCCAAATGCCATGAACCATCCTTGGCAGAAATTCGTTTTGGATCAAAAGATCACAACCAGGGTGCTCTTGAGGAGCACTCCACCCATATTGTGATTTTGCCAGTTCCTCCTTCCTGCATGGGTTATCCGGAAGAAAAATTTGTTGAACTTGTTTGACATACTAACCCATGATTCCACAACTCAGAAAGTTATATGTTCCTTGAGTTAACCCTCCTCAGCTGTATTCCGACCCTAGTCCATCAATTGATAGTCAGGAATAGTTGTGCATTGTGTTCATCGATGCCTATTATTCTTGTGGTCCATCAAGTCGTTCTATTCCGGAATGACTAGGGGAAACAAACTCCAGTACCTCATCCATATCCAGGATTGGGTCAAAGCAGTTGTATTCTGCAGATCAAAATGCCAATCCAGCTTTTGCTCTGCTCTATCTTGGATTGTGACCATCTTTATGTCAAGAGTGTCATGAGAATTGCACCACCTCTTATGAATTCTTGACGCAGTAATACTTCTTGCCATCATTGTTCATTCCTCAGTTTCCGTGTTGTTGTAACCGGAATGCCGACAAGTGAATTGTGATGTGTGAGATCAATACTCCGAGCAACTCGTTGCTTGGTAGTAAATAGACAATATTCTCATCCTTAGTGTGTTGGTTATTAAATCATCATCCTAAGATTGATCGTGCTACCTAGTCCTTATTTCTGGTGCACTCTTCGATCAATGAGTTAGGATTATTCAATCCCCTGTTTTTTTTATCATATCGTCTTGCCCTGAAAAGCAAGATTGATCTCGAGCTTATTATCATATCGGTGGTTCGTGATTTTCCGGATATCTTCTCGGAAGTATTACCAGGTTGTCACCTGGCCGTTATGTTGAGTTCGTGATCAAGTTGGTTCCTTGTGAACCACCCTTTCTCCAAGAATCTGTGTTAGATATCCCTGAGCTAGTTGGTTGAACTAGACAACAACTTGGAGAGTTGGAAGATAAAGCTTGTCTGACTTAGTTCATGTTAAGGGATATCTTTTGTGGTGTGTGTTGAAGAAAGATGATATCTTCACCAATTGGTCCTCGTGATCAGTTGTTGGATGTATTGTCTTGTCAAAACTTTGACTTGAGTATGGGCTATCGTCAAGTCAAATCAGAACCAATGATGTTCGTAATGTTGTCTTACTCGTGGTTGATCCCTCGAGCATACACCATTACATCTTTTGGTCTGACCAATGCTATCACTGTGTTCACATGATGGTGGAAGTCCAGTGATATGGAAATTCCAATGAGTTGTTGTTGAGCCCATCAGCAGCATTTTGTCTCCCCCATGATTCATGTTGAACATCTAAGTTAGTGTTGGAAACTTTGTAAGCGTTGCCCTCGTGTTCCGTTCATGAGGTATATGTTTGGATGAAAGAAGATACTTCCTATAATTCACGTGCATTTGATGCAAGTTGCCACCGTGAATCCGAGAAAGTTTATTCTTGCTTCCTTCGGAATCATCCCAAGTCAGTCACGCATGTGCGAAGTATTCTATGGTTTGATAGACTGATCATCTCCATTCCACACGTATCCCTAGCACACCAAGCCACTGATTGATTTGTTCAAGGAAAGGAAGTTCCTTCTTAAGAGCATGCCTTATGCAAGGACTTCAATATCCTCGATTATGGCTCCCCACCTGAACTCGGTAGTGTTTTATTATAAGACTACCATGTGGTCATGCTTGTCAAGGACAGTATGTTCACAGATGTGTAGCAGAACCAGCTCATGTTTTGGAGCTTGCTATCGTAGTTCATCCCCCGAGAATCTCGCAACGTCATCTCGTCGATTTGTGTTGCAAACTTTCTTTTCCAGACAGGCTGTCTGAAATATTCTGTTACCAACCAGATCTGAATCTCAGGCAGGTATGATGGTTGGAACTTTTCCAAGATCTATCATGTAGGTCTCGACAAGGTTGATGTCTGACCGACACACCTAGCCGGAAGATCTATCATGGTAGTATCTTGATTGTACTACTTGACCATCTTCTCTATGAGGATTTTGTGCGACTTATTGTAGGAGTTGCTCCCTAGGAACTCTCGTGCTCTCAGTTTTTCTCGGTTACCCTATACCCACTCAAACAGGGGAATCACTCTCGACTGTTGTGTTTTCTTTCCCAGTTATTAGAATCATTTCCAGCATTTGCATTCTGTTCCCAGCTTGCACCTCAGCAGTTACGGTTTAGAATCATTTTCGAAAGTGGTCATGTCATGGTTCCATCCATTTCCGGTGATAAGCAAGTCATCCATTGCGTTGTCTTCAACAAGGTAGTCCACATCATCCACTTTAGTTGAGTATGCCACTCTTTCGAACTCCACCAAATGATCGTTTGTAAATTGCCTTAGGCTGGTAAGCAGAGTTTCAATGATCTTTGAATCAAAAGTAATTCTTTTTGCCACTTAAGGGAATAGTTCTGCGAGTCACCTTCCCTGAGGTGCCCCGTTACGGGATCAAGGCAATTATTTACTCGCCACCTTGACACCATCCACCATCTTTCTAAGTGTGGAATTGTTGCCCACCAAATCAAACCCCGTCGCTTGTTCTTCCATCCCTCTCGATGTGTTTCGTGTCTCAGCTCAAGAGATGTTTCAATGTCTCACTCGATGATTGATCCTGAGTTGCACGATCTTCGAGAAGATCGATCCTTCTGGAGTTTTCCTTTTTCTCTCATTGTCATGTTAGTTAGAGCTCTCAGAGCAAGACTTCAAGATAAAGATGGTGATCGTGTCAACGTTCTTATGAAGTGCAACCTGGATCGTGAAGACCGTGTTAGTTTGTGCCCCCTCTGTCTTCTTACCTCACGTCTTGAATCTCGGGACGAGATTCTTGTTTAGTGGGGGTGAGTTGTCACAGCCCCAGTTCAGGCCTTGTTTGTCTTTGCATCTGCATCCTTACATCATGATTTAAATTCCATTTAAATCTGAAATGGGGATGACAAACCCTAGCACCAAATGGAATGCAATTAGGATCAAAATAAAAAATATTTTCAATAATCCCAAATACCTTTAGAAAAGTTCATGATTTTTGTTAAAGGTGAAAACCTCTGCCAAAAGTCATGCACATATTTCTAGGCCATACTGGATTTTTGAATTAAATCATATGCTATTTGAATTTGGGCATTTAAATGCTATAAAATATTTTAAATGCTCAAATAATCATGAACTAAAATCTTTACTGTTGGAAATATTCCAAACAGTAGCCTTGAGAAGTTTCATGATTTTTGAGTTAGCTCTAGGTATTTTTAGAAAAGCCACAAAGATTACAGAAAAATAAAAAACAGAAAAAAAAGAGAGAGAAAGGAACTTACCTGGCAGCCCAGCTGGCCTAGCCCACCTGGCGGCCCAGCCCACCACTGCTTCCCCCTCTGTCGCCTTCCTCCCCGCGCCAGTCGGACGAGCGCGTGGCCGACGCACGCCGGCTCACGCCTGGCCACCTCCTGCTTGCCGCTCCCCCTCGTCGCCTGGGCCTCCCTCGCAGCGCCACGCGGCCCTCTCGACCCCTCTCACTTCTCCCTGGACTCCTACCCCCTCCTCTGCTCTCTGCTCCGCGCCGCCCGAGCGGAGCTCGTCGCCACCGACGCCGTTCGCCGCGGCCACAGCCACTGCCAGACCTCCCCGACGCCTCCCAAAGCTCCGCCTCGACTCTCTCGTCCTCTCCACCGACTCACGCGTCCTCGGCTGCCCTACATCGTCGTCCTCGTCATCGTCCTCACCGACGGGCGCCCGAGATTGCCACCGTTGATTCGCCGGCCCCAGCGCTTCCCCGACGTCGCCGTCACCTCTGCTAGCCCCGCAGTGAGCTCCTCTCCAGTTCCCCCTTGTTCTCCTCCTCTAGCTCGTCCTCTAGCAGCTGTCACCGCCGGAGCCGTGAGCTTAGCTCCGCCGGCCATGGCGCCACCGCGGCCACCGCCCCTGCCGCTCGTGTCGGAGCGCGTCACCGTGCCAGGAAGCCCCCAGGAGCCTAACGCACTCACCAAACCCTCATCCCGTGCACCGTAGCACCGAACCCAACCTCGCCCGAACTCCGGCCGCCGCCTGGCTCGACGCCGGCGCCATTCCCGGCCACCCCAGCAACTCCCACCATCACCACTGGATGCGCGCAAGCGCCAGCAACCCGTAGCCACAAGCCGCTCGTCGAACGGTGGCCCGTAGAGCAATTCCGACACGGACGCCGCCGCGATCTGAGGTCGCCGGCGGTTAAACGCCGGTAGCTGACGTGGCGCGATTAGCTTAGGCGCTAAACTCGCTTAGTTAGTGCTTGTGTCCATGACATGTGGGCCCCCTAGCATAATTAGGTTAGTCTAATTTTCTGTTAGGGTTAGTATTAGCACGGGTGGACCCCACGTGTCAGCTTTGACTTGGTCAAGTCAACGTTGACTGGCCCCACCTGTCATCCACCCACACCGGCCTGAGACGCTGACGTATGGGTCCCAGCCGTCAGGTTTGACCTGGACTGGCGTTGTTGACCTGCTGACGTCACCGCGACGTCATGCTGACGCAATTAACCATTTTCTGAATTTATTAATATTCAGGAAATTCCAGAAAAATGCCTAAACTTCTAAAAATCATAGAAAATTATCTATAACTCCAAATGAAATAATTTATATATGAAAAATTATCAGAAAAATTCAAGGAATCCATCTGTACTGGTTTCATGCATGTTAGAACACTCTAACCTTGCTGTTTAGGTGAAACAAGCTAATGCATTTATACCACTTATTATTTTGGGTGATCATTTGGATCCTTGGTTCAAATGGACTCAAACCCCTCTGTCCCAAGTTGCATTAGACCTATCACACATCATGTTGCCATGTCATAGCATGCATCATATTGTCGCATTGCATTGATTGTGTTCTTTCTCTGTTGCCGGTAATTGTCCCCTCTCAGTAGACGTGGTGCCGACGATGTGATCGATGACACCGATGAAGAGCTATATTATCTTCAGAAGTGCCAGGCAAGCAAAACCCCCTTGTTCATTCCGATAACATCCCACTCTCTCGCCCCTGCTCTCTTTTATTGCATTAGGACAACAACGATTCATGTGTTACTTGCTGCGGTAGCTGAACCCCTTTATCCTTTGCATGACCTGTCATTCCACAGTAATTAGATGAAACCCACTAGCATGAGTAGGAGTTGTTTGAGCCCTGTTGTGCCTACTCATTCATGCTTGTTTGTCATGCCTGCTACTGCTTAGAGTTGAGTCGGGTCTGATTCATCGGGAATGAATTGGAATGGTGATGAACATGTTCTACTGTTTGTGAGCTAAGTGTGTGAACACGATTTGGTAAAGGTATTGGTGAGAGGCCATGTAGGAGTACATGGTGGGTTGTCTCATTGAAGCCGTCCTCAGGAACTGAGTTCTGTGTTTGTGATCCATGAAACAGTTACAACCACGCATTGGGCCCGAAAACCAATGGCCCCTCTCGGCTTCTTGATCACCCTTGTCCTCTGTCCAGGAGTTGCAAAGTAGTTTCTGGTGTTTGTAGTATGCTGGGGGCCGCACGCAGCGCTGACCGTAGGGGTGGGCTGTGTTGCGGTAGGCACGTGGCCGGGCAGCCGGGCGCCCGTTTGGTGTCTCGGACCCTGTACACATCGTTTGGGGCTGTGAGCGAAACTCCGGCCGGATCTCCTCATGGATGGAACCCGAATAGGCGATAAACCTGGACTAGAGACTTGAGTGTTTAGGTAGGCCGTGGCCGACACCCTCGCTGGGCTTCCGCTTGAAGGTTGCCGAGTACATGTCGTGTAAACGGCGGTAAGTGGTGAGAGCGTGTGTGAAGAAGTACACCCCTGCAGGGTTAACATCATCTATTCGAATAGCCGTGTCCGCGGTTATGGACTTCTGGGTTGCCTATAACAGTTCATAGACAAGTGAAAGTGGATACTCTAAAATACGCAAGATAAGCGTGAGTGCTATGGATGGCCTTCTCGTAGGGAGACGGAAGTGGATCCATAGTGGTGTATTGGATGGTGAATATGTGGACTCGTGTGCGCCACCTCAAAGAGTTAGTTGCAGTCGTAGTTCAGGATAGCCACCGAGTAAAAGCTGGCTTGCTGCAGTTAAACTCCACCACCCCCTTTTGATACTGATGCATATGTAGCTAGTTCTGATGTAAGTCTTGCTGAGTACGTTTGTACTCACGTTTGCCTATTTTATGTTTTGCAGAGAGAGATGTCAGTCTCGCTAGTAGTTCCATGTGGACTTCGACGTTTAGCTTGTTACCTCAGCTACGATCTTGTGCCCTCGGCAGGATCTGGTAGATAGTCAGGCTTCTCAGCCTTTTCCATTTGTAGATGTCTGTACTCAGACATGTTAAGCTTCCGCATGTGTTTGACTTGTATGCTCTGAATGTCGGGTCATGAGACCCATGTTTGTAATATCTCGCTCTTCGGAGCCTAATGAATAAATATTTGGAGTCGTAGAGTCTTGTTGTGATGCCATGTTGTATCTACTCATATCGGGCATATTGTGTGTATGATTGAAATGCTTGGTATGGGTGGGATCCGACTATCTAGTTGTTTATCCTTGGCAGCCTATCATATGGGGAAATGTAGTCTAGTGCTTCGGAGCGATAGTAGTCCGCTACAGCCCGGTTCACCGGAGTCCTGCTAGCCCAGCACTACTGCTCGGAACACTTGACTGGCCGGCATGTGTTTCGCGTCGTTCCTGTGTCTGTTCCTTCGGGGAAATGTCACGCGGTGACATCTGGAGTCCTGCCTAGCCTGCTACAGCCCGGTTACCGGAGTCCTGTTAGCCCAGTGCTACAGCCCGGATTCACACGTTGATGACCGACATGCTCGATGTGATTCATGTATGCCTGTCCTCATGGGTTATTGCCGCTTTGGGTTCACGACTAGCCATGTCGGCCCGGGTTCTCTGTCATATGGATGCTAGCGACACTATCATATACGTGAGCCAAAAGGCGCAAACGGTCCCGGGCCAGGTAAGGTGGCACCCGTGGGAACACCGTGCGTGAGGCCACAAAGTGATATGATGTGTTACATGCTGGATCGGTGTGACTTAGGATTGGGGTCCTGACAGTCCCGAACTGTGCGTCAAGGTCGGATGGTAACAGGAGACAAGGGACACTTTATTTTACCCAGGTTCGGGCCCTCTCGATGGAGGTAAAACCCTACTCCTGCTAGATTAATATTGGTGATATGGGTAGTACAAGAGTAGATCTACCACGAGATCAAGGAGGCTAAACCCTAGAAGCTAGCCTATGGTATGATTGTGTATGATGATGGTTGTCCTACGGACTACAACCCTCCGGTTTATATAGACACCGGATAGGGTTAGGGTTACACAGAGTCGGTTACATTGGTAGGAGATCTTGAATATCCGCACACCTAGCTTGCCTTCCACGCCAAGAAAAGATCCTTCCGGACACGGGACGAAGTCTTCAATCTTGTATCTTCATGGTCCTGGAGTCCGGCTGAAGGTATAGTTCGGCTATCCGAACACCCCCTAATCCAGGACTCCCTCAGCGCTTGATATTCTTCGTCTTATAAAGAGACCAAGGCCCTGTTCCCCGCTTCTATTCTCCAAACAAGCTCGCCCGTCGCCTCGAGTTCCAACACCCTAGGCTTCCAGATTCCGAGCGCACCGGATCTTCGACAATGTCCGGCTCCGACCTCCAAGGCCGATGGATGCCCTCCTCTGTTACGGAGGAGGACGTATCAAGATTGAGGGAAGCTAGATTCCTGACCAGGGAGATTCCACACAGGCTGCCTGTTCAAGGACAGGTGATCCCTAGCCCTCAGCCCGGCGAGAGTGTGGTATTCATATCCCACTTCCTTTGGGGATTAGGCTTCCCCGTGGATCCCTTCGTGAGGGGGGCTGATGTTTTATTATGGGCTGGAATTCCACGACTTAGCTCCGGAGTCCATCCTCCATATCTCCTCGTTCATAGTTGTGTGCGAAGTGTTCCTCTGTGTTACCCCTCACTTCGGACTGTGGCTCAAGACCTTCAAAGTAGAACCGAAGATAATCGAAGGGCGTCACGCAGAGTGCGGAGGCGCTGCTATAAAAGGAAATGCCGACGCTCCATGGCCCAGGGCGCTTTTCAAGAGGAGCTTGGCTTATGGCAACAGGAGTGGTTCTACATCACCGCTCCTTGGGGCACCGCATGGGTGGCGCCTCCGTCCTTTCGCTCGGGTCCCCCACCACGGTTAGCATCGTGGATTAATACGGGGTTAGATCGGGGCTTGCCCAAAGACGTTCCTCTGCTGCAGGGCCGCATTAAGGATCTCTTTAAGGGAGACTTCGACCTGGTCAAGGTGACACAGGTCATGCTGATTCGCTGGACACTGCCCGGCCAATGTCGCCCCCTTCGCTTGTGGGAATTCAATCCGGAGGGACCACGAGCTCTCCAGAATTTTATGGGCGTGACGCCTGTGGAGATGTATAAACTGTTCTTTGGATCACAAGAAGTGAGTCCGGATTTGACCGAGGATGCTAGTTTAAGCCGCAACCGCCCGGAGACTCAAGTAGGTGACCTTGCGACCGGACCTTTTACCCGCATAATTAATTTGCTTTTAACAGCGCTTCTCCTTTTAAGCAGGAGTGGATAGCGAAGGCGAAGCTGATCAGGTGTCCGGCTCCCCTTCCCGAAACCAGGCTGGATCCCGTGCTAGTCAGGATGCTGGAGGAAGTTCCTTTGGAGGGAAATAAGGGGGAGGACAAGGAAACCGTGGCCTCTTCGAAAGAGGCCCCTCCGAAGGGGGGAATCGATAATTCCTCTCCTAAGGGAAAGAAAAGGGCCGCCTCTGATGACCCGGAGACCATAGCCTCGAAGCGGGGGAAAGAATCCTTGTCAGAGGACAGAACGCCGGGGAGCCCCTCGGCCGAACTAAACCCTAAAAGGGACCAGCTCTCCAGCGAGCCGTAAGTAGAGGAAGAATTTTTCTTTAAGAGAAATCCTTGATTTATATTTGAGAAGTTTTAACCGAAACCTTACTTTGTAGTTCGGACCTCAGCCCTTCTCAGCAGAACTCGTCCTCAGGGGATCTTCTTCCGGAGATGATGGAGAGCGGAACGCCCCCTCCTTCTGTATCGCCTAGCAAGGCGGGCGACGCTGAAGTGTCATCGCGGGGGATTTCTCCGGATCCGCTAAGGGCGGATGGTGCTGCCCCCAAGGTTCTCCGTGTCCGGCCTTTGAGGAAGGCCATGGGATGAGTCCGGCACCATCTGGTGTTCGGTCGGAGGAGCTAAAGACTCTGCTGGGGCGAGCCTCTGTCTCAGAGGAGCACCGTGAGTTAATGAGCACGGTGATTGAAAAGATTTCATTCACAGAAAGCGGACTGCACAAGGCTGACAAGAGTTTAGTGGCAGGCCTTGAGGTACGTTTTAAATAACGTATATTTGTATTAATTGCGCATAAATAAAGTGCGCCCTACGTAGATAGTAGCCCCTGAGACTCTGTGCGTCGTAAAGATGTACGGCGCGCACAGGATCTTAGTCCCAGGTCCTTTAAGTGGCACCTTTATATGTAGGTGGCTGATTGTCCGGAGTCAAGCCGGTCTTGTGAATATGCCGAACTAAAGCAACAACTGGATGAGGCAGAAGCCGACATCGTGCTTGTTAACAAGCGGCTTGATGGTGCTCAAGGTATTGAAATTACTAGGCGATTGTTAGTAAGACGAGCTGTATGTCAATATCTTACCGTGTGTGTGCTTGACGCAGATGGTGCGGCCGCCGTGGAAGGTCTTAGGGCCGAACTCGCCCGAGCGAAGGAACAAGCCAGAAAAAGCGATGCGGCTGCCGTGAAAGCCCTTGAGGAGCTGAAAGCCGAACAGGCTGCCCATTGCCGAAGCAAGGATGAAATGGCTGATATGGCCGTAAAGTTAAAGAGTGCTACTGACCGTTGCAAGCTTCTTGAGGAAGAAGATCAGGCGAGGCAAACGAGCTTAGAGAAGGCTGTTGCTGACGCCAAGGACGCCCGCTCTATAATGAGAGCGGCAAAGGAAGAGCTGCGTCAAGCCGGACAAATTGCGGATGGAAAGCCCTTCTCGTTGCGGAGAAAATTTTGTGATCCGAAGTTTGCCCTGTTAAACCGGATGTGGAGTATAGAGGACACCTATCTGGATTTGGCGGCTAGTGCCACTGATGCGACCGAACACTTTCGAGATAAAAAAGATCATGAAGTGGAGAAGCTCTTTTGGTCGCAATTCGTCAATCCAGAGCGTCCGCTGGCAGTGGACGATCGCCTGGCCGAATGGGCCGAACTGAATGGGTTGTCCGGACTCGCCATGAAGTACGCCATGGATCGTATGTGTCCGGGGAGATCGGAGCCAAAGAGTTACTTCAGCTTGGTGCAGCAATTGCTAGACGTGGTGCCACGTGTCGATGCTATGAAGAGGTCAGCGTGTGTAGAGGGCGCTCGGCTGGCTCTTGCCCGTGTCAAGACATACTGGGCAGATATGGAGCCCACCATTGTTGCGTCCCGGGATCGGATAAAAGCCGAACACCTGCCGAGCACTATTTTGAGGAAGTCCTCGAAGGCGCTCACGTAATAGAGACGCAGTGCTCGAAGGATGCTATATTATGATAGCATATGTAATCATAAAACAGTAGTTTGATAAATTGTAGTGGAATTTTTAGACTTGTGCCTTCAAGTATTAAGAACACCTCCTATGCGGCCGTTTTAATATATATAAATTCTGAAAGATTGCAGTCGTTGGCTTCAGCCCCCACGCACATAGTGCGGGGGTGCGCGCAGAAGACGCATTTTCACACTTAACCCAACGCCTTGGTCCTACAAAGGAGGTGATAGCGCAGCGGGCTAGGCAACCGGACTATAATGCTTTAACACTTTCACTTAGCCATAGGAGCTTGACAGTGGGACTCTTTAGGTAGCCCTTTAGTGGCGAATGTGCTTTGCCCGAGTTTGGAGCGCGTACGTGCCTGACAAGGAAACGGTCCTTTGTCAAAGCGGAGGGATTCGAAAAATCCCTATGAGTCATCGAGTGGCGACCAGTCTCCCGCTACATCATGATAGTCGGTTTTCGGCTTTCTCTACTGAGGTGCTCACCCGGCCGAACCGGGGCACAATCGCAGTAGTTCTCCTGGTGCTACCTTAGCCGATAGAGCGAAACGTTAGGTGGCCGAACTCAGGAGCCGGGCAACCCAACATATGACCAAAATCATGATTCGGAGCTGATGCATATAGTGCCAAAACTCGCGATGCCGGACACTCCCTAAGGTGTTCGGTCTTTATCAGTGCGGGTGAGACAACACCCTAAAAAAAGAGCCCCTAGTGTCCAGGTACGAGCAATAATTCTGGCGTGGCCACATGCCAAAACGCCAGCCTCCTCCTTGGTTATGGTAGAAAAAACCAGGGGATGTATAGCAGCAAGAGACAGTAAAAAAGGTTTAGGCAGGGTCTTAATCTAAAAAGAAACCTTAAGACAGGTCCCTACTGCACGTCTGCGCCTGTGTCTCCGCTGTGCCGTGTCCTGGACGGGCGCCGCACGACGTTCATCTGTAAAAGAGAGGAACTGAATTGAAAATGGGTTGTGCGGAAGAAAAAGATAATAAACAAAATATAAAGTAAAAAATATATTAAGTTGAGCTTTATTGTCTCTGCGTATAGCCCCTGGTACGGGGCTATATGGCATTTATGAGCCTGCATTAATGACGGACGTGTGCCGAACTTTGTTGAGTCCGGGTCCGTGGCCTTTGATGACTTATAAAAAAAGTCTTTTGGCTGGCGAGGCCACTTTATTGTGCGGCTGTTTAAGCGGCCGCGCAGTCCTCCGTTTGGAGGAGGCGTATTTTAGTGCGCTCCCTTTAAAGAGATGATGCCTCGTGGACCGGGCATCTTAAGTGTGAGAGATGCGTAATGCGGTATGGCGTTAAAGCGAGCGAAAGCTCCGCGTCCCATTAGTGCTTGATAGCGACTTGAAAACGGGACTACATGGAAGGTCAGTCTTTCGCGACGAAAGTTATTGGGAGAGCCAAATATGACCACAAGCCGGAGAAAACCCATACAGTGGGTGTCCGGGCCTGGTGCTACCCCTTGAAAGGAGGTTTTGCTATGGCGGATTCTTGCTGGGTTTATGCCCATGCGGCGGATTGTATCCTGATATATCAGGTTTAGTCCACTGCCTCCGTCAATAAGGACATTGGTAAACTGGAATCCATCGATTATTGGATCCAGTATCAGGGCAGTCCGGCCTGCGTTTTTGATATTTCCAGAATAATCTAGCTGATCAAAAATGATTGGCTTTAGTGACCAGTGGCGGGACTCCTGAGGGGAAAGTTTGACTGTACGTACCTTTATGGATGTCATACGTTTTGTTACGTGAAGTAAGTTCACTGTTTTGACTTCTTGTGGGAAGTTCTTTTGTTTCCTGGTACTCTGCCTTTGGGGTTCGTCCTCTTCTTCACTTGGTGTGTCGAGCCCCTTGTGTTCGGCGTTAAGCTGTCCGGATTGTTTAAAAACCCAACAATCTCTGTGGGTGTGATTGGCAGGCTTCCGAGGAGTACTGTGAATCTGACATATTCTGCCCAGGATTCTGTTTAAGCTGGATGGATCATCCCTGTTATCCTGAGGGGGTGGTTTTGTTTGATTTTGCCGCGAGTTTTTGAATCCGGCATTGACTGCCGCGCTCTTCGGACTTTTTCCTTTGATTCGGCGATGGTCCTTATTTCGTCGCGGTTTTCCGTTTCCATCCCTGATTTCGGATGTACTTGGGTCGCTGGGGCTGCGCCTTGCCAACCAGCTGTCCTCTTCTGCGCAAAAGCGGGTCATGAGGCTTGTGAGTGCGGCCATTGTTCTTGGCTTTTCCTGGCCGGGGTGTCTGGCGAGCCATTCGTCTCGGACATTATGCCTGAAAGTTGCTAAGGCCTCGGCGTCCGGACAATCCACTATCTGATTCTTTTTAGTAAGGAATCTGTTCCAGAACTGTCGCGCTGATTCTCCGGGCTGTTGGGTTATGTGACTGAGATCGTCTGCGTCCGGAGGGCGGACGTAGGTCCCTTGAAAATTTGCTCGGAAAGCGTCCTCGAGCTCTTCCCAACTTCCAATTGTGTTTTTGGGAAGGCTTTTAAGCCAGTGCCGGGCTGGCCCTTTAAGCTTAAGGGGTAAATATTTGATGGCGTGGAGATCATCTCCTCTAGCCATATGTATGTGGAGGATATAATCCTCGATCCAGACTCCGGGGTCTGTTGTTCCATCGTACGCCTCTATGTTGACGGGTTTGAATCCCTCTGGAAATTCATATTCCAGGACCTCATCGGTGAAACATAGGGGGTGTGCGGCGCCCCTGTATTTGGGTGTGCCGGATTCTGATGATGGCGTTTTTGCGTTGCTTGTGAGAGCTTGCTTTCTTGGCCCGTAAATGGACCTGGCTGGGCCACGATGCGAGTCTTTAATTGGGTCGCATGCTGCATTGAATGCGGTGCCACTTGATGTTTTATGGTGGCCGTGTGGTCGTCTATCCGACCGTATGGCTTTTTTATTTTTCGAATGCGAGGGCTCTAGGGCCTCTTGATCGAATTCGGGCAGTAGTTTTCTTTTCGGATAGCTTTTAGTGCGGCGGCTGCCATCGTATTTGTCTGCGGTCTTGATTACCTTGCTCCATCTTATTCTGAGTGCATCTTCCGCCGTCTTTAGCTTCCGCTTCTGCTTTTTCAGGCTGCGTGCTGTAGCAATGAGCCTTTCGTGGAGGTTCTTCTGCTCTGTGGTTTTATCCGGTGTGAGATCGTCCGAAGTTCTGTTATGGCCGGGGGAGGGCTGTCTGTCCTCTCTATCCGCGTTGCCCTGTTCAGACGGTTGCTCTGAGGCTAGCTCGTCGTCTATCGGCTCATCCTGCTCTATGGTTGGGTCTTGATCGAGGCGGGGCTTGGCTCGGCGTTTTCGTCGCCGCTTTGATTGCTTTTCGGAGGGTTTGTCCCTTTTTTCATCCCCTTTTTCCTCGTTGTCGTTTCCTTTAGGGGTATCCACCATGAATACATCATTAGAAGGGGTGGTGGTCCAGCGCCTTATAGGTGCTGGTTCCTGTTCGTCTCCATCTTCGTCGTCCATACCGTCGAAGTCTTCGGATCCGAAGTCAAGCATGTCGGTTAAATCATCGAAAGTGGCAATCAAGTGGGTGGTGGGTGGGCTTTGAATTTCTTCGTAGTCTGAATCCCAACCTCGCAGACCATAGTCCGGCCTGGGATCTCCTGATAAAGAGAGAGACTTGAGAGAATTCAGGACATCACCGAAAGGTGAGCACTGAAAGATGTCCGCGGCGGTGAATTCCATTACAGGCGCCCAATCAGATTCGATCGGCAGGGGCGCGGAAGGCTCGGAGTTCGGGGAAGAGTACGGCTCCTTGGAGTCCTGGGCCGTGCGGAGTACGGGGCTGGCGTTTGGCTCGATCGCCTTTGAGATTGCAGCCCCCGAGGTGACGTCCAACCGTTCATCCTCCGAGAACGCAGCGGGCTCCGAGTCAAAGATCAGGGCCGGAGCGTGTGCGGCCTCCAAGGTGCTATTCGGAGGCAGAGCTATATCATGCCCCTCGAAATAGCGCGGCGCGCTTGGCTGTGGCTCGAACCCGTCGAAGATCAAGTCTCCGCGGATATCAGCCGTGTAGTTTAAGCTTCCAAACCTGACTTGATGGCCAGGGGCGTAGCTTTCGATCTGCTCCAGATGACCAAGCGAATTGGCCCGCAGAGCGAAGCCACCGAAGACGAAGATTTGTCCGGGGAGGAAAGTCTCACCCTGGACCTCATCATTGTTGATGATCAAAGGATCCATCGGACCTAAAAGCGACGACACAGAGGAACTCTCAATGAAAGCACCAATGTCGGTGTCAAAACCGGCGGATCTCGGGTAGGGGGTCCCGAACTATGCGTCAAGGTCGGATGGTAATAGGAGACAAGGGACACTTTATTTTACCCAGGTTCGGGCCCTCTCGATGGAGGTAAAACCCTACTCCTGCTAGATTAATATTGATGATATGGGTAGTACAAGAGTGGATTTACCACGAGATCAAGGAGGCTAAACCCTAGAAGCTAGCCTATGGTATGATTGTGTATGATGATGGTTTTCCTACGGACTACAACCCTCCGGTTTATATAGACACCGGATAGGGTTAGGGTTACACAGAGTCGGTTACAATGGTAGGAGATCTCGAATATCCGCACACCTAGCTTTCCTTCCACGCCAAGAAAAGATCCTTTCGGACACGGGACAAAGTCTTCAACTTTGTATCTTCATAGTCCTGGAGTCCAGCTGAAGGTATAGTTCGGCTATCCGAACACCCCCTAATCCAGGACTCCCTCAGTAACCCAACCGCGCCATTGATTACGACACTTGGGAGATAAGCGAGTTTTATCAGGCTGGTGGGGACGCATAGCCGCATCCGCCCATATAAGGGGATAAGGAACAACCTTTTTACCTACGCCTTCTTCCTCCTTTGCCTATCCATCTTCCGCGCACTCGAGCTCCAACGTCCAAGTCCGCACTTCCCACCTCGACCTTCTCCAGCCATGTCCGGAGCGGGAGGCAAGTGGATGGTCTCCTCCGTCATGGAGGGACACATCAAAAAACTGAGGAAGGACGGATACTTGTCTAACGACATCACGCACCGGCTTCCCGAAGAAGGGCAGCTCCTCTGAGGGAGTCCTGGATTAGGGGGTGTCCGGATCACTACGAGGAAAAGGGCTAAAGATAGGATTGACACTAATGGCGCACCGGAGAAGTGGTGCGCCACTACTATATACTAATGGCGCACCTGGTGGAGATACGCCATTTGTGTGGAATACACTAATGGCGCACCAGGCGGAAGGTGCGCCACTAGTAAAACAATTTTTTTTCATTTTTTCAAACATACTAATGGCGCATCCGGGCAAAGTGCGCCATTAGTAGTTAGAACATTCTAATGGCGCACCGCTGCTCGGTGCGCCATTAGTTAGCTTCCCCCCCACTCCACCTGAGGGAGTCCTGGATTAGGGGGTGTTCGGGTAGCCGGACTATACCTTCGCCGGACTCCTGGACTATGAAGATACAAGATTGAAGACTTCGTCCCGTGTCCGGATGGGACTTTCCTTGGCGTGGAAGGCAAGCTAGGCGATGCGGATACTCAAGATCTCCTACCATTGTAACCAACTCTGTGTAACCCTAACCCTATCCGGTGTCTATATAAACCGGAGGATTGTAGTTCGTAGGACGAACCATCATCATACACAATCATACCATAGGCTAGCTTCTAGGGTTTAGCCTCCTTGATCTCGTGGTAGATATACTCTTGTACTACCCATATCATCAATATTAATCAAGTAGGAGTAGGGTTTTACCTCCATCGAGAGGGCCCGAACCTGGGTAAAAACATTGTGTCCCTTGTCTCCTGTTACCATCCGGCCTTGACGCACAGTTCAGGACCCCCTACCCGAGATCCGCCGGTTTTGACACCGACATTGGTGCTTTCATTGAGAGTTCCTCTGTGTCATCGCCTTTAGGCCCGATGGCTCCTATGATCATCAACAAGGATGAGGTCCAGGGTGAGACTTTTCTCCCCGGACAAATCTTCGTCTTCGGCGGCTTCGCTCTGCGGGCCAATTCGCTTGGTCATCTGGAGCAGATCGAAAGCTACGCCCCTGGCCATCAAGTCAGGTTTGGAAGCTTAAACTACACGGCTAATATCCGCGGAGACTTGATCTTCGACGGGTTCGAGCCACAGCCAAGTGCGCCGCACTATCTCGAGGGGCATGATCTAGCTCTGCCTCTGAACAGTTTCCTGGAGGCCGCACACACACCGGTTCCGACCCTTAACTCGGAGCCTATTGCACCAATTGAGGATGAGCGGTTGGACGTCACCTCGGGGGCTGCGATCTCAAAGGCGATCAAACCGAACGCCAGCCCCGCACTTCGCGTGACCCGTGATCCCGAGGATTCGGACTCCTCTCCGGACTCCAAACCCCCCGCGCCCCTGCCGATCAAAGCCGATTGGGCGCCGATAATGGAGTTCACCGCCGCAGACATCTTTCAGCACTCGCCTTTTGGCGATATCCTGAATTCTCTCAAGTCTCTCTCTTTATCAGGAGATCCCTGGCCAGATTACGGTCAGCGAGGATCGGATACGGACGATGAAGAAATTCAAAGCCCTCCCACCACCCACTTGGTAGCCACTGTCGACGATTTAACCGACATGCTTGACTTCGCCTCCGAAGACTTCGACGGTATGGACGACGAGGTAGGAGACGAACAGGAACCAGCACCTGTAGGGCGCTGGAAGACCACCTCGTCATATGACGTATATATGGTGGATACTCCAAAGGATGGAGATGGCGATGGAACAGCGGGGGATGACACCTCCAAGAAACAGCCAAAGCGCCGGCATCAGCGGCGCCACTCTAAATCCCGCCAAAGCAAAAACGGTGATTCCAGCACGGGAGATAATACTACCCCGGATAGCGCCGAAGAACACCCAACCCAGCAAGATTCAGCGCCGGAAGATGGAGAAGCCAGCCCTCATGAGAGAGCGGCAGAACGAGAGGTTGATGATGATAACTATATGCCTCCCTCCGAAGACGAGGCAAGCCTTGATGACGACGAATTCGTCGTACCATCAGACCCCGCCGAACAAGAGCGTTTCAAACGCAGGCTTTTAGCCACGGCGAACAGCCTAAAGAAAAAGCAGCAACAGCTTAGAGCTGATCAAGATTTGCTAGGTGATAGATGGACTGAAGTCATTGCGGCCGAAGAGTATGAACTCGAGCGCCCCTCCAAGAATTATCCAAAGCGCAGGCCGCTACCCCGATCAGAGGAGGAAGCGCCTACATCACTAGCGGACGACATGGCAGACCGGCCACCTCGCGGCCGCGACAGAGAAGCCTGTCGGACCTCCAACCAAGCCATGCCCCGACGCCGCTCAACCAAGGCACGGGAAAAGTTGCCAGACCTGCGAGATGTACTGGAGGATAAAGCAACAAGGCAAACAAGATCGATCTACGGATCGCGCAGGCGCCCGACGACACGTGACGATGATCTTCACTCCGGACACAATAAATCCAGCCGGGCCGAACACAACAGACACAGCTCTTCCGAGCTGCGTCGTGACATAGCCCAGTACAGGGGCGCCGCACACCCACTATGCTTCGCAGATGAAGTAACGGATCATAAAATCCCAGAGGGTTTCAAACCCGTAAACATCGAATCATACGATGGCACGAATGATCCAGCGGTATGGATCGAGGATTATCTCCTTCACATGCACATGGCACGTGGCGATGATCTACACGCCATCAAATACCTCCCCTCAAACTCAAAGGACCGGCCCGACACTGGCTTAGCAGCCTGCCAGCGGACTCAATCGGTTCTTGGGAGGACCTGGAGGCCGCATTCCTCGACAACTTCCAGGGCACTTATGTGCGACCACCGGATGCCGACGACCTAAGCCACATAATTCAGCAGCCAGAGGAATCGGCCAGGCAATACTGGACACGGTTCCTAACAAAGAAAAACCAGATAGTCGACTGTCCGGACGTAGAGGCCCTAGCAGCCTTCAAGCATAACATCCGCGACGAGTGGCTTGCCCGGCACCTGGGACAGGAAAAGCCGAAATCTATGGTAGCCCTCACGACACTCATGACCCGCTTTTGCGCGGGCGAAGATAGCTGGCTAGCTCGCAACAACAACTTATCAAAGAACCCTGGTAATTCGGATACCAAGGACAAAAGTGGCAGGACACGTCGAAATAAGAAAAAGCGCCGCGTTAGCAGCGACAGCGATGAAGATACAGCAGTCAACGCTGGATTCAGAGGCTATAAATCTGGTCAGCGGAAAAAGCCATTTAAAAAGAATACTCAGGGCCCGTCCAGTTTGGACCGAATACTCGACCGCTTGTGCCAGATCCATGGCACCCCCGAAAGGCCAGCCAATCACACCAACAGGGATTGTTGGGTGTTCAAGCAGGCAGGCAAGTTAAGAGCCGAAAACAAAGACAAGGGGCTGCATAGCAATGACGAGGAGGAGCCCAGGCCGCCGAACAACAATGGACAGAAGGGGTTTCCCCCACAAGTGCGGACGGTGAACATGATATATGCAACCCACATTCCCAAGAAGGAGCGGAAGCATGCGCTACGGGACGTATACGCGATGGAGCCAGTCGCCCCAAAGTTCAACCCATGGTCCTCTTGCCCAATCACTTTTGATCGAAGGGACCACCCCACTAGCATCCGTCATGGCGGCTTTGCCGCATTGGTTCTCGACCCAATCATCGACGGATTTCATCTCACAAGAGTCGTCATGGACGGCGGCAGTAGCCTGAACCTGCTTTACCAGGATACAGTGCGGAAAATGTGCATAGATCCATCAAGGATTAAACCCAGAAGAACGACCTTTAAAGGCGTCATACCAGGTGTAGAAGCCAATTGTACAAGCTCCATAACACTTGATGTGGTCTTCGGATCTCTGGATAACTTCCGAAGCGAAGAGTTAATCTTCGACATAGTCCCGTTCCGCAGTGGCTATCACGCCCTGCTTGGACGAACCGCATTTGCCAAGTTCAATGCGGTGCCGCACTACGCATATCTCAAGCTCAAGATGCCAGGCCCTCGAGGAGTAATCACGGTCATCGGAAACACCGAACGCTCCCTCCGAACGGAGGAGCACACGGCGGCTCTCGCAGCGGAAGTACAAAGCAGCCTTTTTAGGCAACTCTCCAGTCCGGCCGTTAAAAAGCCAGACACTGCCAAGCGCGCCCGGAGTAACCTACAACAAGACCGCCTGGCACGTTCTGAGCAGGCGTAGCAATGCGGCCCCAACCCCAGCCATCGCGACATAGCGCAGCTAGTACCTCGCGTACATAATTACGCCCTTGAAATACCATGGGCACAGGGGAAGGGGCACAACAACGGCATGCCCGAAATACGGCTTAAAACGTACTAGGGGCTGCCGGATTCTTTTTTTACTTCCAGGACTCCACACTTTGGACGACCTGTTCGGCAATTCGACTGCCGCACAAACGACGCAAGATCCAGGGAAGCAGACAAAGCTACGCCGCATTATGGAACTCTCAGGTGGTCTCTATTACGAGCGGTATATCTGTTTCGAACACAATTCTGCGGCCTGCCCCTGGTCAGGACATGTTAAATAGTCTAATGTCTTTTTGCTTATCGCACTACTTGTATCGTTCGGCTTTGATAAATAGCCTCTTTATAAACAATGCATAGCTTTTTGCCTATTTTTTGCATTATTCTCTTTTAATATATATGTTTATTAAATAACATGATCGCACCCGTACACCATGGTACGGCAAACACGCCAGGGGCTTCAGTACCCTTCGATCTGGCGTGAGAAGTCCGTACACTTCCACAAGTGTGGCACCCCGAACTTATAGCACTATATGCATCGGCTCCGAATCATGATTTGGGTCAATAGTTGGGTTTGCCCGGCTCCTATGTTTTGGTGCCTTACGTTCCGCTATATCGGCTAAGGTAGCACTAGGAGAACCACTGCGATTATGCCCCGGTTCAGCTGGGTTAAGCACCTCAGTGGAGAAAGCTAAAACTGACTGTCATGATAAGGCGAGAGACCGGTCGCTGTTCGAGAGGTTTTTCGAGTCCCTAAAGGCTTATGCCGCTTCGAGCGAGGATTTGGTTTGTCCGGCCAAAGGCGTGGATAGCGCCCCAAATTCGGTCTTCCGAATAAGGGGCTTCGCTGAAATTTAAAATTATAAAGTTCTACGGCTAAGTGAGAGTTTTCAAGCATTATTGTCCGATTGCTTGGTTCGTTGTGCTGAGCGCCTCCCTCGAAGGACCCAACCATGGGAAAAAGAGCGCTCAGGTTTATCCCGAACACCCCAGCACTAGCGGCATGGGGGCAGAAGCCGACGACTGGCCATCTCTCAATTTTTGATAAACGGCCGCACAGAAAATAATATTTTAAATTCAATAAGCATTGCTTAGCGCATATGAACAAGTTTTCAGCGCACAGGATAAAAATGAGCGAGTTCATTAAAAAATTACATCTTTGGTACATTCATCCGCAATAAGGCGGGCACCGGCAAGAACATCCTTTAGTAGTTCTCGGGCTTGCGATGCTCCTTCCCCTGTGGCGGCCCGTCCTTCACCAGCTTCTCTCCGTCAAGCTTACTCCGGTGCACCTTTGCACGGGCAAGGGCCCTCCGGGCACCTTCGATGCAGACGGAACGCTTGATGACCTCAAGCCTTGGACAGGCCTCCACCAGCCGCCGCACCAGCCCGAAGTAGCTCCCAGGCAGGGCCTCTCCGGGCCACAGCCAAACTAGGAAGCCCTTCATGGCTTATTCGGCCGCCTTGTGGAGCTCGACCAGCTGTTTCAGCTGGTCGCTCAGAGGCACAGGGTGTGCTGCCTCAGAATACTGAGACCAGAACACACTCTCCGTCGAGCTGCCCTCTTCAGCTCGGTAGAATGCGGCAGCATCGGATATGCTGCGGGGAAGATCTGCGAACGCCCCTGGAGAACTCCGGATTCGGGTAAGTGACAAGTAGTTTACTTTTATATTTCTACTTTGCATTAAGAATGCCTTACCCGCTGCTATCTTTTTCATCTCCGCCAACTCTTGGAGGGCCTTTTGGGCTTCAGCCTTGGCACCCTTGGCGGTCTCAAGGGCCGACGCGAGCTCGGATGCTTGCGCCTTTGACTCAAGCTCCAAGCTCTCATGTTTTTTCATGAGAGCCTGCAGCTCTTGCTGCACCTCGCCAACCTGAGCCCCAAGTCTTTATCGCTCGGTGTGCTCCTCGGCCGTTTTCTTTTCGGCCTTAGATAGCGCCTGCTTGAGGGTCGCCACCTCAGTTGTGTCCCCTACAATAAGCAGTACGATCCTGTTATTCTTTGCAATCACGCCTCTTTATAGGCACCTTTCTTTGTAGGGTATTTCTTACCTTCTTTTTCCTCGAGCTGCCGTTTGGCAAGGCCGAGCTCTTGCTCGGTCCGCCCGAGGTCCTTTTTTAGGACATCCACCTGCGCAGTCAGTGCGGCGGTGGATAGCGCTAATCCTGCATATGCATATTGACTCTTTATTGTTGGACTCCTGCGAAAATTAATAGATCCTCTATTCGGCTTTTCTTTCTGAACGCCAAACAGAGCATCAGGGGCTACTGTCTATGCGGTAATATTTTGACATACATTTACTTACCTCGAAGCCTGTCAGAAGGCTAGCGCAAGCTTCAATCAGTCTGCTCTTGGCGGACTGAACCCTTTGGATCATCGTACTCATAATAGTACGGTGTTCCTCGTCGATGGAGGCGCCGTCAAGCACCTCCAGCAGATTGTCCGGCACCTCCGGCTCGATGGAGGTCGCCGGCTCAGAAGGCTTGCTCCTCTTGGAAGGAGTTCGCCTACCGCGGACCAGAACTGTTGAAGAGTCCGACGCGGCGTCCGACACAAAGCCGGACTCGGAGCCCTGGGGGGTCTTGTCCCCTTTATTCCTGGGGTCCGGGAGGCCGCCTTTCGGCTCCTCCAGGACCACCTCCTCCTGCCCCGGAGCTTGTTGCGACGCCACTTCGGCATCGTCTGCAGTGCAGGGGGAGACAGCGGGCGGAGCTGAGTTCACGTCCGACGAATCCAGGGAGCCGCTCGACGAATCGTCGAGTTCGGCCCGGGGCGGGCTGCATAAATCACATTCGACATTAGGGAAAGCTGCGCATTAAAGGAATATCATGAGTCACTCTGGTATACGAATACTTACGATTTCGCTAGACGCTTGGCCCTGTTCGGCCACTCCTCTCCGCTCTCTTCGGCGTCGTGGGAGTAGTCCGGCGGAGGCGTCTTCCTTTTCCTAAACCCCTCGGCCTCCCCTGATGGAGCGGCCTTCTTCTTCTCTCCTCCCTCCGCTGGGGTGGGGGGAGAGCCGTCTTCTTCCTCCTCCTCGTTTTCACAAGAGGAGGGCGCCTTGGATTCGTCAGACAACGAGTCCGGCACCACCAAGTTACGGGCACTCTTTCGAGTCCTGGTGGTCTTCTTCTTCTTGACCTTCTTCTCCGGCACCACATAAGGTGCCGGAGTCAACAGCTTCACTAGGAGAGCTGGGGCTGGGTCTTCGGGCAAGGGAGCCGGACAGTTAATTGGTCCGGATATCGCCTGCCAAGCCTGTCAAAGGTAAGGGAGTTTAGATCCCGCATAGAGTTAATATATGAAAAAGAGCTTAGTAAATCCTGTCAAAGGTATAGATAGCTTACCTAGCTAGCGTGGCGCTGCGTGCTGTATCCGCGGTCCTCGGAAGCGGATGCAGGGGCCCCGGCGCCTTTGATTAGCACCTTCCAGACGTCTTCATACGACGTGTCGAAGAGCCTGTTGAGGGTTCGGTGCTGCGCTGGGTCGAACTCCCACAAATTGAAATCCCGTTGTTGGCACGGGAGGATCAGACGAACGAGCATGACCTGGACTATATTGACTAGCCGGATTGGCTTGTCTACTAGGGACTGGATGCAGGTCTTCAGTCCGGTCACCTCTTCCTCGTTGGCCCACGACAGGCCCGTCTCTTTCCAGGACACAAGCCGCGTGGGGGGTCCGAATCTGAACTCGGGGACTGCGACCCATTCCGGATCGTGTGGCTCGGTGATGTACAACCACCCGGCTTGCCACCCCTTTAGGGTCTCCACAAAGGAGCCCTCGAACCAGAGGACGTTGGCTATCTTGCCAGCCATAGCGCCTCCGCACTCCGCTTGGCTGCCGCGCACCACCTTGGGCTTGACGTTGAAGGTCTTGAGCCAAAGACTGAAATGGGGGCGGACGCGGAGGAAGGCCTCAGACACGACGATAAACGCCGAGATGTTGAGGATGAAGTTCGGGGCCAGATCGTGGAAATCTAGGCCGTAGTAGAACATGAGTCCCCGGACGAATGGGTGAAGTGGAAAACCCAGTCCGCGGAGGAAGTGGGGAAGGAAAACTACCCTCTCATGGGGCCTTGGGGTGGGGAGAAGCTGCCCCTTCTCGGGAAGCCGGTGCGGGATGTCCTTGGACAGGTACCCGGCCTTCCTCAGCTTTTTTACTTGAACCTCCGTAACGGAGGAGACCATCCACTTGCCTCCCGCTCCGGACATTGCAGGAGAAGGTTGAGGTGGGAAGAGCGGGCTTGGGCGCTGGAGCTCGAGTGCGCCAGAGATGGATTGGCAAAGGACGAAGAAGGCATAGGTAAAAAAGGTGGATCCTTATCCCCTTATATGGGCCGATGCGGTTATGCGTCCCCACCTACCTAATAAAACTCGCTTGCCTCCCAAGCGCCGTGGTAAATGGCGCGGTTGGGTTACCCACGTCCGTATTGATGAGAATCCCGTTAAAAGGGGCACACGATCTCTGCTTTGACAAGACGTGCCAAGGAAACTGCCTCGCTAAACGCGCTAAGGTGGAAAAGTAAAAACGATTTGTATAAAGAGCCTGGCCGCAGTATGATGACGCACTGCGGAATACGTCAGTAGATTTGATTTGTGTTAATATTATTCTCTCTATGGCAATATGTGGAAACTTATTTTGCAGAGCCGGACACTATCTTTGGTGTTTACAATCTTCTATGAAGGACTTGGAGGAACCCGCCTTGCAATGCCGAAGACAATTTGCGCGCCAGATTCGTCGTCATTGAAGCCTGGTTCAGGGGCTACTGAGGGAGTCCTGGATTAGGGGGTGTTCGGGTAGCCGGACTATACCTTCGCCGAACTCCTGGACTATGAAGATACAAGATTGAAGACTTCGTCCCGTGTCCGGATGGGACTTTCCTTGGCGTGGAAGGCAAGCTAGGCGATGCGGATACTCAAGATCTCCTACCATTGTAACCGACTCCGTGTAACCCTAACCCTATCCGGTGTCTATATAAACCGGAGGGTTGTAGTCCGTAGGACGAACCATCATCATACACAATCATACCATAGGCTAGCTTCTAGGGTTTAGCCTCCTTGATCTCGTGGTAGATCTACTCTTGTACTACCCATATCATCAATATTAATCAAGCAGGAGTAGGGTTTTACCTCCATCGAGAGGGCCCGAACCTGGGTAAAAACATCGTGTCCCTTGTCTCCTGTTACCATCCGGCCTTGACGCACAGTTCGGGACCCCCTACCCGAGATTCCCCTCCCTCCCTTCCTCCCCACTCGACCTAACCGTTCATACGCCCCCTCTGCCCCAACCGTACGCCGCCGCCGCGCCTGCACGCCCCCTCCGCCCCCTCCGTCCACTGCCGCCGCCGCCCCGACCCCCGGCCCCGCGCCCCCACGCCCCTCCGTCCCCTGCCGCCGCCACCCCGACCCCCGGCCCCGCGCCCCCACGCCCCCTCCGTCCCCTCCGTCCCCTGCCGCCGCCGCCTCGACCCTCGACCCCTGCGCCCCCACGCCCCCTCCGTCCCCTCCGTCCCCTGCCGCCGCTGCCTCGTCCCCAATGATCTCCGTCCGTCGACCATGGGAGCCGGCCAGTACCTGGAGGCCGGCGCCGGCGACGACGGCGAGAAGAAGATGGCCCACTCCTCCTCCTCCGGCCCGCTCCCACAGTCGGGGCCGCCGCACCTGCGCGGCCAGGACCCCGCCCAGTACCAGTACGACACCTTCCACCCCCCTGGCCCCCACCCCGACGTCCGCTACCAGGCCGCCCCAGGTACAGTTCCATTTCTGGCACTAATGCAATGCAAAAGTGCATCTTTTCTCCGAACCTAATATACTTTTTATTTTCTGAATAGCAGCAGGTGAGTTTGCATTATTCCATCTAATTACTCATACATGGATATTGGTAGATAAGAAATTAGATGCGTGGCAGGCGCTCTTCAATTCCTTTAGACACTACAACTTTCGAAATGAGGAATTCACTACCCAGTCCATGTGTGCACATCTACTTGGTAATCATAAACAGTTTGATGACACTATTCTTTGTAAATGTTTAAAAAATACTGAGTTTTTTCTGTAGTGTATGGTCAAAGGTTTAAATCTAGCTAGAAGTCAGTTGGTTAAGTGACAGTGTTTTTGAATCAGTAGTGTGGCACACCATGGAACAACACTTTACCAGTTTGCTTGCTGTTAGTTTTGGGCACCGAGTAGCCTTTTCCTCCTATTTTTGGAAAAAAGGGAGTTAAAGTGTTAAACCTAAAAGATTTTGACGGATGTAATATCCCTGCTATGTGGAAACCATTGATACCATTAACTGGAAGGATCATACGTGCTTTACCAGTACCATTTTCTTTTATTCAACCATGGAAGAGCAAGATGCATATATACATCATGACTAGGGAGTGGTGCCATGTCAAGAGAAAGTAAGAACTCTTCTGACTTGTGTACACTTGCTGGATGAAGAGATGGCTCTTCTAGCTCATTACATGTATTGTTTGTAGCTACAAATAATTATGCATAATGATACCTTTTATCTAGTCCTTTTTGCTCAAGCTTTTAGTTCTTTCTGCAATAAAGTTGTAAGTGTGCCTCAGTGCTGTTTAGTTGTGAGTGTGAAGTAAAATAAATAAATCATGTTTCTCTAGGTATATTCCAAACATCAAAGTTGAAATAACTTTGATTTCCTAGATATAGATAGTTAGGCACACAAGTTTGCTGGTAAATCGATATGTCTGCCAGATCATGATTTCTTCTTATATACAAGGTGTTATTTTAGCTATGAACAACGATATGATTGCAAGTCTATTGCCATACCACATTCACAGTTTGGAATGTATCTCTCTGCTATCTTATCATACAATCAATTTTCGATGGGGATCGACCATCCATTCACCAGCTAACGGATAATATCAAAGCAGAGGCTGCCCTTTATTGGTGATCCCAATCACCTGGGATGTCCACTAAGACCATTGTAACATAAACTGAAAACCACCTCCTAGGAGGCATGTAATTTGTCCTGTTGTAGCAGCAAAACTTGTCAAACTACCTCCTAGGAGGCATGAAGAGATGGATCTTCTAGCTCATTACATGTATTGTTTGATATTTTGTGCTTCCACTACAGAAAGGTCTATGGTATATTTTGTCTGTCCTTTTCATGTAAAGAAATCTAAATGTTATCTGTATAATACCTTGCCTTGTTTGGTTGTATCGGTTATACCTGTATGTTCTCCAGTAGGTTTGTTAGGTTTGATAGCATAGAAGAAATAGACAGGGTACTCCATATGTTTTATGATCTGTTGTAAGGGTACTAATTGGTCTCTTCTGCTGCTTATCAGAGATGGCGGGAAGCAGCCACCACCGCTCTGCGACACCGCAGTACGAGTTGGATGCTTTCGAGTTCTTCACTATCATACTTGGGACTTCAGTATCATCCATGATGCATGTATATAAAATGAGAGATCTCCCCTTCACCCATCTCATTATGATATCTGTTATTTGCCTACATCACTCATTGTCCCAAACTGCAGAGGCTGCCTGACAGTTTTAAGAACATGCTGATGGGTGAAGATCCGCCAAATAATGTGAAGCTGCGACAGGCCGGCAGCGGGTTTCGCAGGCTGTGGGATGTGGAGTTGGTGATCAAGGAGGTCCACATGTACTTGTCTCGTGGGTGGGAGAAGTTCTACCGTGCCTACGACCTGCGGCTGGGGTACTTCCTTCTCTTCAGGTACGACGACGACGCCACCATGCTCATCGTGAAGGTGTTCAACGCGACTATGTGTCGCATGCGCTACGCTGAAGATTATGATGCCGATACGTTCTGCCTCTTCTTATTCCTCTACATTTGGCTTTGTCTCACATCGATTGTTAACGGTCATTGTTGCATTTGGACAGGTAATGGGAGCACCAGCAGTGACAATGGCTACAGCCAAAGCAGCAGCGACCATGGCTGTAGCGAAAGCAGCAGCGATTCTGGCAGCAGCATAGACAACAAGAAGGATGAACCGGACTGGAGTGCGGGAGAAGAGGAGTAGAGTGGGGATGAGGAGCTGCAGGATGACGATGGGCATCAGGCTGAGATGACCTAGCGCTGGTGGTGGCTGACCAAGGGCAAGAGGTGGTGGTGGCTGACCAAGGGCAAGAGATGGTGGTGGCTGACCATGGGCAAGAGATGGAGGTGGCTGAGGATGACCTAGCGATGGTCGTGCCTGAAGGTGGCCTCGCGATGGTGGTGGTGCCTGACAATGAACACGCACCGGTGGTGGCGCCGGCGATCCCACAGCTGGGCGACATGACCACGCCAATTGAGGTAGAAGACTACATCCCACTGCCTCCACCGCCTCCACCGCCTCGCTGCAATTGGCGCATCAGGCTGAGGAAGGAGAAGGAGAAGAACAATGCATGAGAACTAAACTTTGTCAGGTATGTCAGATCTCCAAAATGATACACACACACACACACACACTTAGTTACCTATGTTATCTCTAATATGCTTAGTTTCCTATAGGTTAGCTTCATTTTACCTAAGTTGGCTCTAATATGCTAACTTAGAGCTTATATGCTTAGTTTCCTATAGGTTAGCTCCAAAATAACTTATGTTAGCACAAAATGATCAAGTTTACATAATAAGCTTACAGTCTTTTTCTTATTCTTCTTCTTTTCCAAAATGACATAGGTTAGCTTCATTTTATCTAAGTTGGCTCTAATATACTAACTTAGAGCTTATATGCTTAGTTTCCTATAGGTTAGCTCCAAAGTAACTTATGTTAGCACAAAATGATCAAGTTTACATAATAAGCTTATAGTCTTTTTCTTATTCTTCTTCTAGTGGTCTTCTTCTTGTAGTATTCTTCTAGTCTTCTTCTTTTTCTTCGTCTAACTTCTTGTTTATCATTTTGCAGATTTGATTTAATTCATGGAAGCTTGCATGGATGGAGTGCTTCTTTTCCATTTGTGTTTTTATTTTGTATCAATGTGAAACTTTTGTGAATTGATGGATAACGGTGTTGGATGAACAATGTGAAACTTTTGTAATATGTAACGATGGAACTATGTGTTGGCTATGTATGTATATATGATGGAACTTGTGTGTTGGCTATGATTGTTATATGGATCCTTGTTGTATATATATGTGTTGGATATCTCATAGGTGAAATAGTGACCTGAGATTAAGAAAAAAAAAATTAAAAAATTGTTACTAATGGCGCATTACCGTGTGGTGCGCCATTAGTATAGCAGACACTAGTGGCACACCGTGGGCAAAACTAATGGCGCACTGCCTTGTGTGCCATTAGAATAGCAGATAATAATGGCGCACCAGTGGTGCGCCATTAGTAAAAAATTCTAGTGGCGTGATACTAATGGCGCACCAGTGATGCGCCATTAGTAGGCAAAACGGGTGCGCCATTAGTAGCCCTTTCCCTAGTAGTGGATGGCCGGACTATACTTTCGCCGGACTCCTGGCCTATGAAGATACAAGATTGAAGACTTCGTCCCGTGTCCGGATGGGACTTTCCTTGGCGTGGAAGGCAAGCTAGGCGATGCGGATTCTCAAGATCTCCTACCATTGTAACCGACTCTGTGTAACCCTAACCCTATCCGGTGTCTATATAAACCGGAGGGTTGTAGTCCGTAGGACGAACCATCATCATACACAATCATACCATAGGCTAGCTTCTAGGGTTTAGCCTCCTTGATCTCGTGGTAGATCTACTCTTGTACTACCCATATCATCAATATTAATCCAGCAGGAGTAGGGTTTTACCTCCATCGAGAGGGCCCGAACCTGGGTAAAAACATCGTGTCCCTTGTCTCCTGTTACCATCCGGCCTTGACGCACAGTTCGGGAACCCCTACCCGAGATCCGCCGGTTTTGACACCGACATTGGTGCTTTCATTAAGAGTTCCTCTGTGTCGTCACTTTTAGGCCCGATGGTTCCTTTGATCATCAACGACGATGCGGTCCAGGGTAAGACTTTTCTCCCCAGACATATCTTCGTCTTCGGCGGCTTCACACGGCGGGCCAATTCGCTTGGCCGCCTGGAGCAGATCGAAATCTACACCCCTGGCCATCAGGTAAGGTTTGGAAGTTTGAACTACATGGCCGACATTCGCGGGGACTTGATCTTTGACGGATTCGAGCCACAGCCAAGCGCGCCGCACTGTCACGATGGGCATGACCTAGCTCTACCGCCGAACAGTGTCCTGGAGGCCGCACGCGCATTGGTTCCGACTCTTAATTCGGATCCTGCTGCGCTGATCGAGGATGAGCGGTTGGACGCCACGTTGGGGGCTGCGATCTCAAAGGCGATAGAGCCGAACACCAGCCCCGCACTCTGTATGGCCCGTGACTCCGAGGAGCCGGATTCCTCTCCGGACTCCGAGCCCCTCGTGCCCCTGCCGATCGAATCCGATTGGGCGCCGATAATGGAGTTCACCGCCGCGGACATCTTTCAGCACTCGCCCTTCGGCGACATCCTGAATTCGCTAAAGTCTCTCTCTTTATCACAATTATATGCCTCCCTCCGAAGACGAGGCAAGCCTCGACGACGACGAATTCATCGTGCCATCAGATCCCGCCGAACAAGAGCGTTTTAAACGTAGGCTTTTAGCCATAGCAAGCAGCCTCAAGAAAAAGCAACAACAGCTTAGAGATGATCAAGATTTGCTAGCTGACAGATGGACTGAAGTCCTTGCGGCCAAAGAGTATGAACTCGAACGCCCCTCCAAGCGTTACCCAAAGCGCAGGCTGCTACCTCGATTAGAGGAGGAAGCACCTACATCACCAGCGCATGACATGGCCGACCGGCCACCTCGTGGCCGCGACAGAGAGGCCTCTAGACCCTACACTCAAGCCATGCCCCGACACCGCTCAAAACATGCTAAGGCACGGGAAAACGCGCCAGACCTGCAAGATACGCTGGAGGACAAGGTAAGGGAAACAAGATCGATCTACGGATCGCGCGGGTGCCCCACGACACGTGACGGTGATCGTCACTCCGAATACAATAAATTCGGCCGGGCCGAACAAAATAGGCAAAGCTCCTTTGAGATGCGTCGTGATATAGCCCAGTAGAGAGGTGCCGCACACCCACTATGCTTCAAAGATGAAGTAATGGATCATAAAATCCCTGAGGGCTTCAAACCCGTAAACATTGAATCATACGATGGCACAACAGATCCTGCGGTATGGATCGAGGATTATCTCCTTCATATCCACATGGCCCGCGGCGATGATCTACACGCCATCAAATACCTCCCGCTCAAACTTAAGGGACCGGCCCGGCATTGGCTTAACAGCTTGCCTGCAGATTCAATTGGTTCTTGGGAGGAGCTGGAAGCCGTATTCCTCGACAATTTCCAGGGTACCTATGGACGCAGATGACCTAAGCCACATAATTCAACAGCCAGAGGAATCGGCCAGGCAATTCTGGACGCGGTTCCTAACAAAGAAAAACCAAATAGTCGACTGTCCGGACGCAGAGGCCCTAGCAGCCTTCAAGCATAATATCCGTGACGAGTGGCTCGCCCGGCACCTGGGACTGGAAAAGCCGAAATCTATGGCAGCCCTTACGACACTCATGACCCGCTTTTGCGCGGGAGAAGATAGCTGGCTAGCTTGCAGCAACAACTTAACAAAGAGCCCTGGTAATTTGGATACCAAGGACAAAAGCGGCAGGTCGCGCCGGAACAAGCAAAAGCGCCGCGTTAACAGCAACAACAACGAGGATACGGCAGTAAATGCCGGAATCCGAGGCTACAAATCCGGTCAGTGGAAAAAGCCATTCAAAAGAAACACTCAGGGCCCGCCCAGTTTGGTCCGAATACTCGACCGCTTGTGCCAGATACATGCTACCCCCGAAAGGCCAGCCAATCACACCAACAGAGATTGTTGGGTGTTCAAGCAGGCGGGCTAGTTAAATGCCGAAAACAGGGACAAGGGGCAGAATAGCGACGACGAGGAGGAGCCCAGGCCGCCGAACAACAACGGACAGACGAGGTTTCCCCCACAAGTGCGGACCGTGAACATGATATACGCAACCCACATCCCCAAAAGGGAGCGGAAGCTTGCGTTACGGGACGTATATGCGCTGGAGCCAGTCGCCCCAAAGTTCAACCCCTGGTCCTCCTGCCCGATCACTTTTGATCGAAGGGACCACCCCACTAACATCCGTCATGGCGGATTCGCCGCATTGGTTTTAGACCCAATTATTGACGGATTTCATCTCACAAGAGTCCTTATGGACGGCGGCAGCAGCCTGAACCTGCTTTACCAGGATACAGTGCGGAAAATGGGCATAGATCCCTCAAGGATCAAGCCCACCAAAACGACCTTTAAAGGCGTTATACCAGGTGTAGAGGTCAACTGTACAGGTTCCATTACACTTGAAGTGGTCTTCGAATCTCCGGATAAGTTCCAAAGCGAGGAGTTAATCTTCGACATAGTCCCGTTCCGCAGTGGCTATCATGCACTGCTCGGGCGAACCGCATTCGCAAAGTTCAATGCGGTACCGCACTATGCATACCTCAAGCTCAAGATGCCAGGCCCTCGAGGAGTAATCACGGTCAACGGAAACACAGAACGCTCCCTCCGAATGGAGGAGCACACGGCAGCGCTCGCAGCAGAAATACAAAGCAGCCTCTCTAGGCAGTTCTCCAGTCCGGCCTTCAAAAAGCCGGACACTATCAAGCGCGCCCGGATTAACCTTCAATAAGACCGCCTGGCACGTTCCGAGCTAGCGTAGCAATGCGGCCCCAACCCTAGCCCTCGCAATATAGCGAAACCAGTGCTTCGCGTACATAACTACGCTCTTGAAATACCATGGGCACAGGGGGAGGGGCACTATCACGGCACGCCCGGAATACAGCTTAAACCATACTAGGGGCTGCCGAATTCTTTTTTAAATTTTCTCTTACTTTCAGGACTCCACACTTCGGACGACCTGTTCGGCAATTCAACTGCCGCACAAACGATGCAAGATCCAGGAAAGCAGACAAGCCATGCCGCATTATGGAACTCCCACGTGGTCTCTATTACGAGCAGTATACCTGTTTTAATACAATTCCGCAGCCTGCCCCTGGCCAGGACATGTTAAATAGTCCAATTTCTTTTGCTTATCGCATTATTTGTATCGTTCAGCTTTGATAGCAGCATTTCTATAAACAATGCATAGCTTTTGTCTATTTTTTGCATTTTCCTCTTTATATATATATGTTTATTAATGACATTTTGCACCCGTGCATTGTGGTACGGCAAAATACGCTAGGGGCTTCAGTACCCCTCAAGATGGTGTGAGAAGTCCGCACACTTTCACAAGTGCGGCACCCCGAACTTATAGCACTATATGCATCGGCACCGAATCATGATTTGGGTCAATAGTTGGGTTTGCCCGGCTCCTATGTTTTGGTGCCTTACGTTCCGCTATATCGGCTAAGGTAGCACTAGGAGAACTACTGCGATTGTGCCCCAGTTGAGCTGGGCTGAGCACCTCAGTAGAGAAAGCAAAAACTGACTGTCATGATGAGGCGAGAGACCGGTCACTGTTCGAGAGGTTTTTCAAGTCCTTAAAGACTTATGCCGCTTAGAGCGAGGAACCGGCTTTGTCCGGCCAAGGCGTGGATAGCGCCCCGAACTCGGTCTTCTGAATATTAGGGGCTTCACCGAAATTTAAAATTATAGAGTTCTATGGCTAAATGAGAGTGTTCAAGCATTATAGTCTGATTGCCTTGTTCGTTGTGCTGAGTGCCTCCCTCGATGGACCCAATCATGGGAAAAAAAGAGCGCTCAGGTTTATCCCGAACACCCCAGCACTAGTGGCATGTGGGCGGAAGCCGACGACTGGCCATCTCTCAATTTTTTGATAAACGGCCGCACAGAAAGTAATATTTTAAATTCAACAAGCATTGCTTAGCGCATATGAACAAGTTTTCAGCGCACACGATAACACGAGCGAGTTCATTCAAAAATTACATCCTAGGTACATTCATCCGCCATAAGGCGGGCACCAGCAAGAACGTCCTTGTAATAGTTCTCGGGCTTGCGGCGCTCCTTCCCCGGCGGCGGCCCGTCCCTCACAAGCTTCTCACCGTCCAGCTTACCCAAGTGCACCTTTGCACGGGCAAGGGCCCTACGGGCACCTTCGATGCAGACGGAGCGCTTGATGACCTCGAACCTTGGATAGGCCTCCACCAGCCGCCGCACCAGCCCGAAGTAGCTCCCAGGCAGGGCCTCTCCAGGCCACAGCCGAACTATGAAGCCCTTCAGGGCCTGTTCGGCCTCCTTGTGGAGCTCGACCAGCTGCTTCAGCTGGTCGCTCAAGGGCACAGGGTGTCCGGCCTCAGCGTACTGAGACCAGAACACCTTCTCCATCGAGCTGCCTTCCTTGGCTCGGTAGAATGCGGCGGCATCGGATATGCTGCGGGGAAGATCTACGAATGCCCCTGGAGAACTCTGAATTCGAGTAAGTAACAAGTAGTTTACTTTTATATGTCTGCTTTGCATAAAGAATGCCTTACCCGCCGCTATCTTTTTCACCGCCTCCAACTCTTGGAGGGCCTTCTGGGATTCGACCTTGGCAGACTTGGCAGTTTCAAGGGCCGCTGCGAGCTCGGACGCTTGCGTCTTCGAGTCAAGCTCCAAACTCTCATGTTTTTTCATGAGAGCCTGAAGTTCTCGCTGCACCTCGCCGACCTGGGCCTCAAATTTCTCTCGCTCGGTGCGCTCATTGGCCGCTCTCTTCTCGGCCTTGGACAACGCCTGCTTGAGGGTCGCCACCTCAGTCATGGCCCCTACAATAAGCAGTATAGTCCTGTCATTTTTTGCAATTGCATCTTTTTTATATTTTTTTCTATAAGGTATCTCTTACCTTCTTTCTCCTCGAGCTGCCGCTTGGCAAGGCCGAGCTCTTGCTCGGTCCGCTCGAGGCCCTGCTTCAGGGCACCCACCTCCGTAGTCAGTGCGGCGGTGGCTAGTAGCGAAGACTGCATATGTATATTGACTCTTTTTTGTTAGACTCCTGCGAAATTTAATAGATCCTCTATTCGGCTTTTCTTTCCGAACGCCAAACAGAGTATCAGGGGCTACTGTCTATGCGGTAATATTTTTACATATTTCACTTACCTCGAAGCCTGTTAGAAGACTGGCACAACCTTCAGTCAGTCCGCTCTTGGCGGACTGAACCTTCTGGATCACCGTACTCATAATAGTACGGTGCTCCTCGTCGATGGAGGCGCCGTTAAGCACCTCCAGCAGATTGTCCAGCACCTCCGGCTGGACGGAGGCTGCCGGCTCAGAAGGCTTTCTCCTCCTAGAAGGAGTTCGCCTACCGCTGTCCGGAACTGTTGAGGATTCCGTCGCGGTGTCCGGCTCAAAGCCGGACTTGGAGCCCTGGGGGGGTCTTGTCCCCTTTACTCCTGGGGTCCGGGAGGTCGCCTTGCGGCTCCTCCAGGACCACCTCCTCTTGCCCCGGAGCTTGTCGCGACGCCATTTCGGCGTCATCCGCAGTGCGGGGGGAGACAGCGGGCGGAACTGAGTTCACGTCCGACGAATCCAGGGAGCCGCTCGACGACTCGTCGAGTCCGGCCCGGGGCGGCCTGCATAATTATATTCGACCTTAGGGAAAAGCTGTGCAACAACAGGGATATTATGAGTTACTCTGGTATCCGAATACTTACGATTTCGCCGGACGCTTGGCCCTACCCGGCCACTCCTCTTTGTCCTCGTCGGTGTCAGGGGAGTTGTCCGGTGGAGGGGTCTTTCTTTTCTTGGACCCTTCGGCCTCCCCTGCTAGGGCGGCCTTCCTCTTCTTTCCTCCCCCCCTCCTGCTGGAGGGGGAGATGGTTCTTCTTCCTCCTCCTCGACTTCACGGGAGGAGTGCGTCTCGGATTCGTCGGACGACGAGTCCCACACCACCACATGACGGGAACTCTTTCGAGTCCCCGTGGCCTTCTTCTTCTTGGCCTTCTTCTCCGGCACCACGTAAGGCGCCGGAGCCAGCAGCTTCGATAAACGAGTGTCTGCCGGGTTCTTCGGGCAAAGGAGCCGGACAGTTAATTGGTCCGGACATCACCTACCATTCCTGTCAAAGGTAAGGGAGCTTAGATCCTGCATAGAGTCAAACTATGAGAAACAAATGTCCTATAAAAGGTAAAGATAACTCACCGCACTAGCTGAACGCTGCGTGCTGAATCGGCGATCCTCGGATGTGGATGCGGGAGCCTCGGCGCCTTTGAAAAGCACCTTCCACGCGTCTTCGTACGTCGTATCGAAGAGCCTATTCAGGGTTTGGTGCTGCGTCGAGTCGAACTCCCACAGATTGAAGTCCCGTTGTTGACACGGGAGGATCCGGCGGACGAGCATAACCTGGACTATATTGACAAGCTTGAGTCGCTTGTTCACCAGGGAATGGATGCATGTTTGCAATCCGGTTACCTCTCCCTCGTCGCCCCATGACAGGCCCGTCTCTTTCCAGGACGTGAGCCGCATAGGGGGTCCGGACCGAAACTGAGGGGCTGCAATCCATTCCGGATCACGCGGCTCGGTGATGTAAAACTACCCTGACTGCCACCCCTTCAAAGTCTCCACAAAGGAGCCCTCGAGCCATAGGACGTTGGCCATCTTGCCCGCCATGGCGCCTCCACACTCCACTTGGCTGCCGCGCACCACCTTTGGCTTGACGTTGAAAGTCTTGAGCCAAAGGCCGAAATGGGGGCGGATTCGGAGAAAGGCCTCGCACACAGCGATAAACGCCGAGATGTTGACGATGAAGTTCGGGGCCAGATCGTGGAAATCCAGGCCATAGTAGAACATGATCCCCCGGACAAATGGGTGGAGAGGAAAGCCCAGTCCGCGGAGGAAGTGGGGAAGGAATACAACCCTCTCATGGGGCTCTCCGGTGGGGAGAAGCTGCCCCTTTTCAGGGAGCCGGTGCGCGATGTCTTTGGACAAGTATCCGGCCTTCCTTAGTTTTTTGACATGGCCCTCCGTGACGGAGGAGACCGTCCACTTGCCTCCCGCTCCGGACATTGCTGGAGAAGGTTGAGGTGGGAAGTGCGGGCTTGGGCGCTGGAGCTCGAGTGCACGGAAGATGGATAGGCAGAGGAGGAAGAAGGCGTAGGTAAAAAGGTGGATCCTTATCCCCTTATATGGGCAGATGCGGCTATGCGTCCCCACCAGCCTAATAAAACTCGCTTGCCTCCCAAGCGCCGCGATAAATGGCGCGGTTGGGTTACCCACGTCCGTATTGATGGGACACGATCTCTGCTTTGACAAGACGTGCCAAGGAAACCGCCTCGCAAAACACGCTGAGGTGTGGAAGTAAAACCGATTCGAGTAAAGGACTTGGCCGCAGTGTGATGTCACGCTGCGGAATACGTCAGCAGATTAGATTTGTGTTAATATTATTCTCTCTATGCCAATATGTGGAAACTTGTTTTGCAGAGCCGGACACTACTCTTGGTGTTTACAATCTTTTATGAAGAACTTGGAGGAGGAACCCGCCTTGCAATGCTGAAGACAATCTGCGCGCCGGACTCGTCGTCATTGAAGCCTGATTCAGGGGCTACTGAGGGAGTCCTAGATTAGGGGGTGTCCGGATGGCCGGACTATACCTTCAGCCGGACTCCTGGACTATGAAGATACAAGATTGAAGACTTCGTCCCGTCTCCGGAAGGGACTTTCCTTGGCGTGGAAGGCAAGCTTGGCGATGCGGATATTCAGATCTTCTACTATTGTAACCGACTTTGTGTAACCCTAACCCTCTTCGGTGTTTATATAAACCGGAGGGTTTTAGTCCGTAGGACAACAACTCCAACATACAACAATTATACCATAGGCTAGCTTCTAGGGTTTAGCCTCCTTGATCTCGTGGTAGATCTACTCTTGTACTACCCATATCATCAACATTAATCAAGCAGGACGTAGGGTTTTACCTCCACCGAGAGGGCCCGAACCTGGGTAAAACTTCGTGTCCCTTGTCTCCTGTTACCATCCGCCTAGACGCACAGTTCGGGACCCCCTACCCGACATCTGCTGGTTTTGACACCGACATCCTCCCCACCCCAAGGCCCCATGAGAGGGTAGTGTTTCTCCCCCACTTCCTCCGCGGACTGGGCTTTCCTCTCCACCCATTCGTCCGGGGGCTCATGTTCTACTATGGCCTAGATTTCCACGATCTGGCCCCGAACTTCGTCCTCAACATCTCGGCGTTTATCGTCGTGTGCAAGGCTTTCCTCTGCATCCGACCCCATTTCAGCCTATGGCTCAAGACTTTCAACGTCAAGCCTAAGGTGGTGCGCGGCAACCAGGCGGAGTGCGGAGGTGCCTTGGCGGGCAAGATAGCCAACGTCCTATGGCTCAAGGGCTCCTTTGTGGAGACCCTGAAGGGGTGGCAATCGGGGTGGTTTTACATCGCCGAGCCGCGCGACCCCGAATGGATCGCAGCCCCCGAGTTCCGATCCGGACCCCCTACGCGGCTCACGTCTTGGAAAGAGACGTGCCTGTCGTGGGGCAACAAATAAGAGGTAACCGGACTGCAAAAATGCATCCAAACCCTGGTGAACAAGCAGCTCAAGCTTGTCAACTAGTCCAGGTTATGCGTATCCGCCGGATCCTCCCGTGTCAACAATGGGCTTTCAATCTGTGGGAGTTCGACCCGGCGCAGCACCAAACCCTGAACATGCTCTTCGACACAACTTACGAAGACGCCTGGAAGGTGCTATTCAAAGGCGCCGAGGCTCCCGCATCCACTTCCGAGGACCGCGGATTCAGCACGCAGCGTCACGCTAGTGCGGTAAGCTATTTTTACCTTTTATAGGATGTTAGTTTTCCATATTTTGACTCTATGAGGGATCTAATCTCCCCTTCCTTTGCCAGGATTGGCAGACGAAGTCCGGATAGATTGACTGTCTGGCCCCTTTGCCCAAAGACCCAGCCGATGCTCATTTAGCAAAGTTGCTGGCTCCGGCACCTTATGTGTTGCCGGAGAAGAAGGCCAAGAAGAAGGCCACAGGGACTCGAAAGAGTTCCCGGCACCTGGAGGTGTCGGATTCATCATCCGACGAATCCGAGACGCGCTCCTCCCGTAAAAATGAGGAGGAGGAAGAAGAACCCTCCCCCCTCCAGCGGGGGGAGGAAAGAAGAGAAAGGCTGCCCCAACAGGGGAGGCCGAGGGGTCTAGGGAGGGAAGGACCCCTCCTCCAGACTACTCCGCCGACGCTGACGACGGCGAATGGGAGTGGCCACACAGGGCCAAGCGCTCGGCGAGATCGTAAGTTATTCGGACGCCGGAGTATTTTATAGTACTCTTTTATGGCACAACCTTTCCTTATGTCGAATATGATCATGCAGTCCGCCCAAGGCCGGGCTCGACGAGTTGTCGAGCGGCTCCCTGGATTCGTCGGATGTGAATTCACTTCCGACGGCTACCTCCCCTACCCTACAGGCGACACTGAAGTGTTGTCCCAACTGGTTCCAAGCCAGGAGGAGGTGGTCCTGGAGGCGCCACAAGGCGACCTCCCGGACTCCAGGAATGAAGGGGATAAAACCCCCCAGGGCTCCCAGTCCAGCTTTGAGCCGGACACCGCGCCGGAATCGTCAACGGTTCCGGACCGCGGTAGACGAACTCCTTCCAAGAGGAGCAAGCCTACTGAGCCGGCGGCCCCCGTCCAACCGGAGGCGTCGGACAATCTACTGGAGGTGCTTGACGGCGCCTCCATCGACGAGGAGCATCGCACTATTATGAGTGCGGTGATCCAGAAGGTTCAGTCCGCCAAGAGCGGACTGACTAAAGCTTGTGCCAGCCTTCTAACAAGCTTCGAGGTAAGTAAAGAATATGTAAAAATATTACCGCATAGACAGTAGCCCCTGATGCTCTGTTTGGCGTTTGGAAAGAAAAGCCGAAAAGAGGATCTAATAAAATTCGCAGGAGTCTAACAGAAAAAGAGTCAATATGCGTATGCAGGCTTTGCTGCTGGCGACCGCCGCACTAACTGCGGAGGTGGGCACACTGAAGCAGGGCCTCGAGCGGTCCGAGCAAGAGCTCGGCCTTGCCAAGCGGCAGCTCGAGGAGAAAGAAGGTAAGAGATACCTTATATAGAAAAAACAAAAATATAAAAGCGCAATTGCAAAAATATGACAGGATTAACATGGCTATTGTAGGGGCCGCAACTGAGGTGGCAAACCTTAAGCAAGCGCTGGCCGAGGCCAAGAAGAGAGCGGCCGCGGAGCGCACCGAGCGGGAGAAATATGAGTCGCAAGTTGGTGAGGTACGGCAAGAGCTCCAGGTTCTCATGGAAAAATATGAGAGTTTGGAGCTTGACTCAAAGACGTGAGCGTCCGAGCTCGCGGCGGCTATTGAAAGTGCCAAGTCTGCCAAGGCCGAATCCCAGAAGGCCCTCCAGGAGTTGGATGTGGTGAAAAAGATAGCGGCGGGTAAGGCATTCTTTATGCAAAGCAAACATGTAAAAGTGAGCTTCTTGTTACTTACCCGAATCCGGAGCTCTCCAGGAGCATTCGCAGATCTTCCCCGTAGCGTGTCCGATGCCGCCGCATTCTACCGAGCCGAGGAGGGCAGCTCGACGAAGAAGGTGTTCTGGTCTCAGTATGCTGAGGCCGGACACCCAGTGCCCCTGAGCGACCGGCTGAAGCAGCTGGTCGAGCTCCACAAGGTGGCCGAACATGCCATGAAGGGCCTTATAGTTCGGCTGTGGCCCGGAGAGGCTCCACCTGGGAGCTATTTTGGGCTGGTGCGGCGGCTGGTGGAGGCCTGTCCAAGGCTCGAAGTCATCAAGCGCTCCATCTGTATCGAATATGCCCGTAGGGCCCTTGCCCGCGCTAAGGTGCACTGGGGCAAGCTGGATGGTGAGAAGCTTGTGAAGGACGGGCCACCGCCGGGGAAAGAGCATCGCAAGCCCGAGAACTATTATAAGGACGTTCTGAAGGGTGCCCGCCTTATGGCGGATGAATGTTCCAGGGATGTAATTTTTGAGTAAACTCGCTCGTATTGTCCTGTGCGCTGAAAACTTGTTCATATGCGCTAAGCAATGCTTTTTGAATTTAAAATATTACTTTCTGTGCGGCTGTTTATCAAAATTGAGAGATGGCCAGTCGTCGGCTTCTGCCCCCGTGCCACTAGTGCTGGGGTGTTCGGGATAAACCTGAGTGCTCTTTTTCCCATGTTTGGGTCCTTCGAGGGAGGCGCTCAGCACAACGAACAAGGCAATCAGACTATAATGCTTGAACACTCTCACTTAGCCATAGAATTCTATAATTTTAAATTTCGGCGAAGCCCCTAGTATTCGGAAGACCGAGTTCGGGGCGCTATCCACGCCTTTGGCCGGACAAAGCCGACTGCTCGCTCTAAGCGGCATAAGTCTTTAGGGACTCGAAAAACCTCTCGAACAGCGACCAGTCTCTCGCTTCATCATGACAGTCAGTTTTAGCTTTCTCTACTGATGTGCTCCGCCCAGCTCAACTGGGGCACAATCGCAGTAGTTCTCCTGGTGCTAACTTAGCCGATACAACGGAACGTAAGGCACCAAAACATAGGAGCCGGGCAAACCCAACTATTGACCCAAGACATGATTCGGAGCCGATGCATATAATGCTATAAGTTCGGGGTGTCGTACTTGTTAAAGTGTTCGGACTTCTCACACCATATTGGGGGGGTACTGAAGCCCCTGGCGTATTGACAGTACCAAAGTGTATGGGTGCAACATGTCGTTAATAAACATATATTTGTAAAAAAAGAGTAATGCAAAAATAGACAAAAGCAACGCATTGTTTTTAGAAAGGCTGCGATCGAAGCAGAAGGATACAAATAGTGCGATAAGCAAAAGCGGGACTATTTAACATGTCCTTTCCAGGGACAGGCTGCGGAATAGTATGTAAAACAGGTATACTGCTCGTGATAGAGACCACCTGGGAGTTCTATAATGCGGCGTAGCTTTTCTGCTTCCCTGGTTCTTGCATCGTTTGTGCGGCAGTTGGATTGCCGAACAGGTCTTCCGAAGTATGGAGTCCTGAAAGTAAGAGAAAATAAAGAAATCGGCAGCCCCTAGTGCGGTTTAAGACGTCTTTCGGGCGTGCCGTGATGGTGCCCCTCCCCCTGTGCCCATGGTATTTCAAGAGCGTAGTTATGTACGCGAAGCACTGGTTTCGCTATTTTGCGAGGGTCGGGGTTGGGGCAGCGTCTCTACGCCTGCTCGGAACGTGCCAGGTGGTCTTGTTGTAAGTTACGCCGGGCGCGCTTGACAGTGTCCGGACGTTTAACAGCCGGACTGGAGAGCTGCCTTGAGAGGCTGCTTTGTACTTCCGCTGCGAGGGCGGCCGTGTGCTCCTCCGTTCGGAGGGAGCGTTCGGTGTTTCCATTGACCGTGATTACTCCTCGAGGGCCTGGCATCTTGAGCTTAAGGTATGCGTAGTGCGGCACCGCATTGAACTTTCCAAATGCGGTTCGCCCGAGCAGTGCGTGATAGACATTGCGGAATGGGACTATGTCGAAGATTAACTCCTCGCTTCGGAACTTATCCGGAGATCCGAAGACCACTTCAAGTGTGACTGAGCCTATACAGTTGGCTTCTACACCTGGTATGATGCCTTTAAAGGTCGTTTTGGTGGGCTTAATCCTCGAGGGATCTATGCCCATTTTCCGTACTGTATCCTGGTAAAGCAGGTTCAGGCTGCTGCCGCCGTCCATAAGGACTCTTGTGAGATGAAATCCGTCAATAATTGGGTCTGGGTCTAAAACCAATGCAGCGAATCCGCCATGACGGATGCTAGTGGGGTGGTCCCTTCAATCGAAGGTGATCGGGCAGGAGGACCATGGGTTGAACTTTCGGGCGACTGGCTCCATCATGTATACGTCCCTTAACGCACGCTTCCGCTCCCTCTTGGGGATGTGGGTTGCGTATATCATGTTCACCGTCCGCACTTGTGGGGGAAAACCCTTCTGTCCACTGTTGTTCGGCGGCTGGGGCTCCTCCTCGTCATCGCTACGCAGCCCCTTGTCTCTATTTTCGGCATTTAACTTGCCTGCCTGCTTGAACACCCAACAATCCCTGTTGGTGTGATTGGCTGGCTTTTCGGGGGTGCCATGTATCTGGCACAAGCGGTCGAGTATTCGGTCCAAACTGGACGGGCCCTGAGTATTTCTTTTGAATGGCTTTTTCCGCTGACCGGATTTATAGCCTCTAAATCCGGCATTCACTGTCGTATCCTCGTTGCTGTCGCTGTTAACGCGACGCTTTTGCTTGTTCCGGCGCGACCTACCACTATTGTCCTTGGTGTCCGAATTACCAAGGTTCTTGGTAAAGTTATTGCTACGAGCTAGCCAGCTGTCTTCTCCCGCGCAAAAGCGGGTCATGAGCGTCGTGAGTGCTGCCATGGATTTCGTCTTTTCCTGTCCAAGGTGCCGGGCAAGCCACTCATCGCGGATATTATGCTTGAAGGCTGCTAGGGCCTCAGCATCCGAACAATCAACTATTTGCTTTTTCTTTGTTAGGAACCGTGTCCAGAATTGCCTGGCCGATTCCTCTGGCTGCTGAATTATGTGGCTTAGGTCATCAGCGTCTGGTGGTCACACTTAGGTGCCCTGGAAATAGTCGAGGAATGCAGCTTCCAGGTCCTCCCAACAACCGATTGATTATGCTGGCAAGCTGTTAAGCCAATGCCGAGCTGGTCCCTTAAGTTTGAGTGGGAGGTATTTGATGGCATGTAGATCATCGCCGCGGGCCATGTGGATATGAAGGAGATAATCCTCGATCTATACCGCGGGATCTGTTGTGCCATCGTATGATTCGATGTTCACGGGTTTGAAACCCTCAGGGATTTGATGATCCATTACTTCATCTGTGAAGCATAGGGGGTGTGCGACGCCTCTGTATTGGGCTATATCACGACGCAGCTCAAACGAGCTTTGTCTATTGTGTTCGGCCCGGTCGGATTTATTATATCCGGAGTGACGATCACCGTCACGTGTCGTGGGGCGCCCGCGCGTTCCGTAGATCGATCTTGTTTGCTTTGCCTTGTCCTCCAATATGTCTCGCAGGTCTGGTGCATTTTCCCGTGCCTTAGAATGTTTTGAGTGGCGCCGGGGTGTGGCTTGAGGTGAGGGCCGAGAGGCCTCTCTGTCGTGGTCACGAGGTGGCCGATCGGCCGTATCATGCGCTGGTGATGTAGGTTTAGGTGCTTCCTCCTCTAATCGGGGTAGCAGCCTGCGCTTTGGGTAGCTCTTGGAGGGGCGTTCGAGTTCATACTCTTCGGCCGCAAGGACTTCAGTCCATCTGTCGGCTAGCAAATCTTGATCAGCTCTAAGCTGTTGTTGTTTTTTCTTGAGGCTGCTTGCCGTGGCCATAAGCCTGCGTTTGAAACGCTCTTGTTCGACAGGATCCTCTGGCACAAAGAATTCATCATCGTCGAGGCTTGCCTCGTCCTTGGAGGGAGACATATAATTATCATCCTCGACCTCTCTGTCTGCCGCTCTCTCACGAGGGCTGGCTTCTCCATCCTCCTGTGCTGAATCTTACTGGAGGGGGTGTTCTTCGGCGCTATTCGGAGTATTATTATCTCCTGTGCCGGAATCACCGCTTTTGCTTTGGCGGGATTTAGAGCGGCGCCGCTGACGCCGGCGCTTAGGCTGTTTCTTGGAGGGGTCATCCCCCGCTATTCCATCGCCATCTCCTTCTTTTGGGGTATCTACCATGTATATGTCATACGACGAGGTGGCTTTCCAGTGCCCTATAGGTGCTGGTTCTTGATCGTCTCCTGCATCGGCGTCCATACCATCGATGTCTTCGGAGTCGAAGTCGAGCATGTCGATGTCTTCGGGTGGGCTTTGAATTTCTTCGTTGTCCGTATCCCAACCTTGCTGACCATAATCCGGCCAGGGCTCTACTGATAAAGAGAGAGACTTTAGTGACTTCAGGATATCGCCAAAGGGCGAGTACTGAAAGATGTACGCGGCGGTGAACTCCATGATCGGCGCCCAATCAGATTCGATCGGCAGGGGCGCGGAGGGCTCGGAGTCCGGAGAAGAGTCCGGCCCCTCGGAGTCACGGGCCTTGCGAGGTGCGGGGCTGGTGTTCGGCTCGATCGCCATTGGGATCGTAGCCGTCGAGGCGGCGTCCAACCACTCATCCTCGATCGGCGCAGTTGGTTCCGAATCGAGAGTCGGAACCGAAGCGTGTGCGGCCTCCAGGGAACTGTTCGGCTGCAGAGCTAGATCATGCCCATCATGACAGTGTGGTGCGCTCGGCCGTGGCTCGAATCTGTCGAAGATCAAGTCCCCGCGGACGTCAGCCGTGTAGTTTAAACTTCCAAATCTGACCTGATGGCCAGGGGCGTAGCTTTCGATCTGCTCTAGAAGGCCAAGCGAATTGGCCCGCAGTACGAAGCCGCCGAAGACGAAGATCTGTCCGGGGAGAAAAGTCTCACCCTGGACTGCATCGCTATTGATGATCGGAGGAGCCATCGGGCCTAAAAGCAACGACACAGAGGAACTCTCAATGAAAGCACCAATGTCGGTGTCAAAACCGGCGGATCTCGGGTAGGGGGTCCCGAACTGTGCGTCTAGGCAGATGGTAACAGGAGACAATCTTATTGTTGCAAATAGTAATTATGTGCCCGTAGATTTTATCGTTCTTGATATAGATTGCAATCCTTCTTGCCCTATTATTCTTGGTAGACCTTTCGTTAGAACAGTTGGTGCGATTATTGATATGAAGGAAGGAAATATTAGATTTCAATTTCCATTAAAAAAGGGCATGGAACACTTTCCTAGAAAGAAAATAAAATCGCCATATGGAACTATCATGAGAGCCACTTATGGATTGCCTACCAAAGATGGCAATACCTAGATCTATCCTCGCTTTTATGCCTAGCTAGGGGCGTTAAACGATAGCGCTTGTTGGGAGGCAACCCAATTTTATTTTTAGTTTTTTTGTTTTTTCTTCTGTTTAGAAATAAATAACCCATCTACCTTTTATTTGGATGTGGTTTTGTGTTTTAATTAGTGTTTGTGCAAAGTTAGACCTATAGGATCTTCTTGGATGATAGTTATTTGATCTTGCTGTAATTTCCAGAAACTTTCTTTGGCCATGTTATTTTGAGAAGACATAATTGCTTTATTAGTATGCTTGAAGTGTTATTATTTTTATGTCAATATGAACTTTTGTCTTGAATCTTTCGAATCTGAATATTCATACCACCATTAAGAAGATTTGCATTGAAACTATGCCAAGTAGCACTCCGCATCAAAAATTCTCCTTTTATCATTTACCTACTCGAGGACGAGAAGGAATTAAGCTTGGGGATGCCCGATACGTCTCCAACGTACCAATAATATTTGATTGCTCCATGCTATATTATCTACTATTTTGGACTATATTGGGCTTTATTTTCCACTTTTATATTACTTTTGGGACTAACCTATTAACCAGAGGCCCAGCCCAGAATTGCTTTTTTTTTTTGCCTATTTCAGTGTTTCGAAGAAACGCAATATCAAACGGAGTCCAAACAGAATGAAACCTTCGGGAACGTGATTTTCTCACCGAACGTGATCCAGGAGACTTGGACCCTACTCCAAGAAGTAACAGAGGCGGTCACGAGGGTGGCCCCCCCCTAGGGCGCGCCGCCCCCCTGCCTCGTGGGCCCCCTGTTGCTCTACCGACGTACTCCTTCCTCCTATATATACCTACATACCCCCAAACGATCAGATACGGAACCAAAAACCTAATTCCACCGCCGCAACTTTCTGTATCCACGAGATCCCATCTTGGGGCCTATTCCGGAGCTCCGCCGAAGAGGGCCGTCATCACGGAGGGCTTCTACATCATCATAGCCCCTCCTATGAAGTGTGAGTAGTTTACCTCAGGCCTTCCGGTACATAGTTAGTAGCTAGATGGCTTCTTCTCTCTTTTTGGATCTCAATAGAATGTTCCCCCCTCTCTCGTGGAGATCTATTCGATGTAATCTTCTTTTTGCGGTGTGTTTGTTGAGACCAATGAATTGTGGGTTTCTGATCAATTCTATCTATGAATAATATTTGAATCTTCTCTGAATTCTTTTATGTATGATTGGTTATCTCTGCAAGTCTCTTCGAATTATCAGTTTGGTTTGGCCTACTAGATTGGTTTTTCTTGCCATGGGAGAAGTGTTTAGCTTTGGGTTCAATCTTGCGGTGTCCTTTCCCAGTGACAGAAGGGGCAGCAAGGCACCTATTGTATTGTTGCCATCGAGGATAACAAGATGGGGTTTATATCATATTGCATGAATTTATCCCTCTACATCATGTCATCTTGCTTAAGGCGTTACTCTGTTTTTAACTTAATACTCTAGATGCATGCTGGATAGTGGTCAATGAGTGGAGTAATAGTAGTAGATGCAGGCAGGAGTCGGTCTACTTGTCTCGGACGTGATGCCTATATACATGATCATACCTAGATATTCTCATAACTATGCTCAATTCTGTCAATTGCTCAACAGTAATTTGTTCACCCACCGTAGAATACTTATGGTCCTGAGAGAAGCCACTAGTGAAACCTATGGCCCCCGGGTCTATTCTCATCATATCAATCTCCATCACTTTAATTTTGCTTTGCTTTTTTACTTTGCCTTTCACTTTTCACTTTTCACTTTGCATCTCTATATCAAAAATACCAAAAATATTATCTATCTTCTCTATCAGATCTCACTCTCGTAAGTGACCGTGAAGGGATTGACAACCCCTAATCGCGTTGGTTGCGTTGAGCTATTGTTTTTGTGTAGGTACAAGGGACTTGCGCGTGGCCTCCTACTAGATTGATACCTTGGTTCTCAAAAACTGAGGGAAATACTTACGCTACTTTGCTGCATCATCCTCTCCTCTTCGGGGAAATCCAACGCAGTGCTCAAGAGGTAGCACACGTCACCACTTCGGTGAAGAAGGCCAGGTGGCTGGCGTAGTCATTTGAGTGAGGATGCGGTGCATTCTCATCACAGATGTAGCCCAGGGCGGTATTAGCCCTGTTCTGGAGATCCTGAAGCACGGGGGCGTGCTCGCGCTCCAACGTCCTCCATTGTAGCACTTCCTCCCTGTTTTGCCGCGCGGCGGCCTCGGCGTCGTCAACCCGCTTCCGAAGGGAAAGCAGCTCGGCGCGGGCGGAGGCCAAGTCCATCTGCGCCGTGACCAGGGCGGCGGCCGTGGCCTCCCCACGCCTCTCTGCCTCGTCCAACCTAGGCCTAAGGACAGCGGCCCTGCCCGCGCCCTTCGTCCCTGCGAGCTTCAATTTCAAATCATACCTACCTTCCAGATCTGCGCGAACCTCAGCCACCCGGCGGTTGACCTCCTCCTGCACCCTGGCCTCGCGAACCCCAAAGGCATCCTCTGCTTGAGCACCTTGACGCTCCCTCATCTCCAGTTGCTCGAGCTCGGGGCTGCGCTCCACGGCCTCTAGCGCCAGCGCCTCCTCGCGCTTCCGGACGTCCTTCTCCTCGGCACGCGTCCCCCTCAGCGACGCAAGAGCGGCTCTGCGCGCCTCCACCTGCTGCTCGAGGGATGCACTCCAGACCTGGAGCTCCCACGCGCGCTTCTCCGTAGCCTCGCGGCGGCAGTCAGCCTCGCGAGCCTCCTCCAAGGCTCGGGAGCAAACTTCGCGAGAAACCTTGAGGGACGCCTCGGCCTTCGCGTTCTCAAGATCATGCTCGTAGCGGCAAAGGTTGATAGCCACCCTCAGCTTGCGCCGTTCTTCCACTAGCCGAAGACCCTCAGCCTCAAGGGTGAGTCAAGACCCGCGAGCTCTTCACCAAGTCGGCTCATTGCGCCCATTGCCTCCTGGAAGAGCTCATGGCGTACTATGCTCCGCCCACGCTCGAGCTCAAATGCTCTGCCCACCTCGTCCTCCACCTCGGGGGCTGCGGGCGGGGCACCAAGCAGCACACCACCCTTCGAAAGGGGGCTGGGGGCTGGTGCTGCACCTGGTGTCAACCGGTCCTCGTGAGGGGCCCGAGCCAATCGGGGCTCGCTGCTTGAAGAGGAGCTGAAGATCAAGGACAACCAACTGCGGTCCATGACCAGAGGAGGGCTCTTGGGCGCGCCCGCCAAGCTCCACGCCAGACCGTGGGGGAGGGGCGACGAAGCCGCAGGCTCCGCGCGCCACGAAGGCAGGAGCGCTCCTTCAACCGGCCCTGCTCCAGAGGCGGCGAGCGGACCCAGGATGCTTGAGGTCGATGGGGGAGGCGAGGAAGGAGGAGGCCGCTTCTCAGGAGACGTGACAGCCTCGACGGAAGGAGCCCTGAAGGACTGACGTCAGGAGAAGAAAACAACACGCAAGAAGCCATAACGGTAAGATACTTACGCGTCGATGGCGATGTACTTTCGTCGCTTCAACGGCCCGAAGATGTTGCTGCCGCTAGGGGATCCTTTCCTCTTGCGGAGCTCCTTGAAGTCCACGCAAAGCCGACCGAAGCGCTGGACGTGACGGTCGGTGCGAGGCGGGGCCGAAGAAGAACTTGGAAGGATAGCTTCAGGGGTGCCCGGCTGCGGCGAACAGCCGGGCGCCATCTCACCATAACCTACCGAGGCTTCTGGGGCCTTGGCCTCAGGAGCTGCACGCCGCATCTCCTCAGCGACCGACGCCCTAGGGGAGGGATCGCGGCCTCCCGAGGACACGCCCCAGGATCACCACACGACATGTGCTCCTCAACGCTTGGTCCACTGATCTCCATCGAAGCTCGCCCTCCCGCACCCTCGCTCAGGGCGAGCTCGGCACTGGCGGCGAGGAAGGGGACCACGTCGACGGGGTTCTTGCGGGACCCCACCAGGCCGATTGGGCGCAACCCCCACTCATTAAAGGAGGGCATGCTCGTGGCAAATGCGGCTTTGTTATCGCAGCGGTACAACAGATAGCTATTCCTGGGCATGTCGTCCAGCAAAGGGACACCCGATAGGACCGTAAGCACCGTTTGCCGCGTCGTAAGAGGAAGCCCCTTCTCCTGAAACCTCATATGGTCCTGACTGCTGAGCAAGTCCCACATCGGGCGGGAATCGCGCTGGAGCGGTGCGACTTGGCGCTTGATGAACTCCTTCACCACCATAGGCGCAGTCACGCCGCGGTCCTTCAACCTCCTCAGCCTAGCCCAAACGGGAGCGAGGCGGGGGCTCGTGAGCTTCTGACGGCCCCAGCCGGAGTTTGGAACAGCAGGCCCCGCCAGAACTTGGAGCAGAGGGCTGAGCACGCCGGCGTCAACAAACACCCATCGTGTACGGAACTCGCTCATGGATGAAGGAAGCTCGAAGTCAATCCCCGCGCCCGCCATCGCAGCCACTGCCTGGAAGCTCACGCACCCCGAGCTCTGACGTGGATCAACTAGATGCAACGAGAAGAAATGGCGGAGGAGGGCCACCGAGGGAGCGATGCCCACCATGGCTTCGCAAGAAGGCAATGACGGCAAGAAGGGTAACAGATTGAGGGTCAAGGGGTAGCGTGTGGATCTGATAATGCTCGAGCACCGCGTTGAAGAAGGCAGAGAAGGGAGGAATTAGGCCAGCCAAGAGGGCATCTATGAAGATCGGGACCTCAGTGGCTGCACGTGCCATGCGAGTGCGAGATGCTGGCCAAGCCACCGTCTCTCCCCACTCATTGAAACTGGAGGCAAGCATGGGGCGCACCTTGTCCATGGCCTCGTCGTTGAGCACCTGAGGCCGGCTGAGCGCAGGCTCAAAGGGCGGAGGCGCATTCGGCGAAGACAGAGGTTTCTTCCCCTTTTCAGCCTGTTTCGGCGCCATGGTGATGAAGCAGGCGGAGCGCAAGTCAGATTGGAAGGGCAAGGCAGATCCTCGAGGAAGCAGGGAGATTGGGGGAGCCAGGCGTGAGCGAAGGAAGAATAACTGTGTAAGATGCCGGGGCCGCATAGCCAGGCGGATTCAAAGGCAGCGTGGGAATGCGGAGACACCGACGTCAAATCGACCGCCATGCGTCAACCGAGGCCGCAGGCTTTTGAGGCCCGCGGCGCTCCGTACTTGACCCTTGCTTCGCCGCGAAGCCAAGCCCGAGCGCACCTTGGGCCCGGGGGCTACTGTCGGTGTTCTGGGAACGGGGGTCCCCAGACTTGCCTGCCTGCAGCCCACGGCGTGGCTAAGCTAGTGGGCTGTGCAGCCCATCTTCATCAATAAGGCATCCAAGACCCTCCCGAGGGGCCAAGCCTCGCAAGGCAGACGACACAAAACCTCCTTGGGAGTGGCCTAGCCAGGCAGGCTCACGAGGAGCGGAGATATCAAGGCGGGGCAACCTCACGAGGCTTTTGTGACTTGCGCCATGACAACCGGCACCAGGCGGGCGCTAGCGCGCGCAGCGCCATTGTTTCCTCTTTGATGCTAAGGAGGCAAGCGCAGGCGAGGAGTACCAAGGCATCGGGCAAGGGTTGCCATATCGGTGCAACGAGACCAAGACCAGAAGGACGGCAATACGGAGGTGATCGTGGAACCCAAGACGACGTCACCTCCAGAGCCTTTCGCAGGCGAAGACCACGTTTGTCAGGATAGCTTGTACTAGTTGCCCCCTTCAAATTTTCCCGCCGTTGTTGGCTCCCTTCCTGCTCAATATTTGGGGAGAGGACCAGGGCCTATATAAGTAGAGCTAGCCACCACAGTAGGGGGGGGGGGCGGTCAGCTTGATCTGATCTGACCGAGTCCTCACCCACACAAGTTCGACAAGCACAAGAACACCTCAACCTCAGGAGTCTGTTCTTCCCCTTTTACTGTTCATCATCAGCCCAAGAGGCAATCCAACACACATACACTTGAGTAGGGTATTACACCACAACGGTGGCCCGAACCAGTATAAGCCTCGTGTCTTTCTATGTTGCGAGTGCGTCGAGTTCCTCCGCGAGACCTTAGCGAGCTAGGATGTAGATCGGTAGGAGGGAAGATCTTCGCGCGCACCCCAGTGTTCGAACCTTAAGGGTTTTGCCGGAACCCCACATCCGACAGGAACCCACAGAGTACTTAGAATACAATATTAAGGATGAACTTGTTTCTTTTTAACTTTCTGTATGAAGCTGTAGCCACCTTTAAGTCACGTGTACACTGTACATGCAATTAACTTTTTATAGAGGGACAATCATACACGCAATTAACTCAAATGGATTGGATGTCACTCTATTATTTCCAGCATAAGAGCATCTCCAACGGCAGCTGGCAAATTTCCTCCCGCTTCCTTCCGCGGAGGACGACATCAAACGCCAGCGGCATACATCTTCACAGCTCTAACCAACCAGATGACATTCGTGCAAACACGGACTGATTTCATATAAGCATGAAGGATTTCGTATAAAAAAGTCGGATCTTCATATAAACATCATGGATTTCATTACATTTACATGAACTAAGCGGTGCCAATCCGGCTCTCTTGGTATAATTAATACTCCCTCCGTCCGGAAATACTTGTCCTAGAAATGGATGTATCTAGACTTATTTTAGATATAGATACATACAATTTATCCATTCTTCAAACAAATATTTCCCGCCAGCTGGAGAGGGAGTACATAATCTAAATGGCTGCCCGTGGATCCCTTTGTCTTCCTCATGTCCGGCAGACACTTTGCGGGGTCGACGAAGGTCCTCGGAAGAGACGAAGAAGCAAAGAAACCACCTGAATGCGCAGTCGTTGCCACGGCGGTGGCCTTCATGGGACCCATGTGGCGGCAGCCTCCCGTGTTCTACTTATCCTTGATGATGGTGACGGACACGGAGAAGCTGGCCACCGACTCGTTGCTGTCCATGCACCCGGCTTCTGTCTCTGCCTGCATGGCGCTGCCGCAGGAACGAGAGGCGCGCCCACACACACGGGAGGCGCGTTACGATGCGGCAATGACGACGCCCGTACCGGTGTGCTCGCCGTCGTGCCAGCGTACGTGGAGCAACTCGCCACTCCTCATCGAGCTGAACTGGAGCGGCGAGTTGCTGAACCACACGACTGCTTGGGGCGGCAACTGGCTCCGTTGGGCCAAGCGAGGTTGGTGAAGCATCGAGCGGCCTCGCCCTTATTCGGAGGGCTCGGCGGGCCACCCAGCTGGGTAATATGCCAGAGGACGTCTCCTCGGAAGCCATCGGAAGAGTGGAGAAAATGGTGAAGGAGGAGATGGGGGAGCGGCGGAGGGGTGCGATTTTTGCCCGTTGTCTGTCTGGCCTCGTGTAAATAGAGGGCGGACGGTAGGAGCTTGGCCGGCGTCTGGCCTTGTTTAAACTGAAGGCGAACGAGAGGAGCTCGGCCGGTGTTGCGTTTAATTCCGGCCCGCTCATGAACGAACGTGTGGCCGGAGTAGGTTTCTCGGTTTGCATGCGGGTTTAACGGAGGGGTTTGATGGAGGCGAGGAGGCGTGTTCAGCCGGGTGTGCAGCGGGCAGCGCAGTACTATTCGATTTGATAGTAGGCGGCGCAGTTCCCGATACGGCTTTAATACTGACGAGGGAGGGAGTAGCGGTTCCCGAAATGTTGAACGGCCAATGCATCCTCCTTCAATTAATGCATGAGGGAAGTAATGGGAGGAGGACCGGGAAAAGAGGCTGCACGATGCGAATGCAACGCAGTTTGCCCTCATATAAAGGTGCCCCTCCATTCCAATGCATCTACCACATCGTATGCACCTAAGCATTTGCCTAAGCACCTACACTAAGTGCAAAAGAGCTCACTCCAGACCCATGACGGCGATGCGCGCGAGCGGCCAGCGGCTGTGCCAGATGGTCCACGACATCGGCCTCCGGCATGGCGCCGAGGATCGTCTCCAGATGGTGTTGGAGACCGGCTGGTGGATGGCCACTGTCGACGCCAACTACGACTCTCAGTTGGACCAGATGATCATTGCCATCACCAACAAGTTCACCGTCCTCAAGAAGCTCGCGGACGACATTGCCGTACTCCTCCAGCCCGCGTGCCCGGGCTCCTCATTGCGTGCCACCCTAGTCGGCCTCCTTGGCCGGAACCTCTTTCAAGCACTGGTGGCCCTACGACTGCCCGCTGACGCCACGAAGAATGTCCACATGGAGGTCGCGCTCGCCGCGAGGCGCCTCGCCCTGCAATAATTCGTCGACCTACACATCCATGTGTACGAGCAAATCATGTGCATAGGTATCTACAAGGCCAGTGAGGACGCTACGACGTTGGCCTTCCTCAATCGGCTGGAAGCCATGGATGCCTTTGCTGAGAAGCACCTCGACCTCGCCACAAAAGCCGCCACTCCTTAGTCGCCGGTCGGTGGCCCGGCGCACTAAGTTGAGGAGGAGGAGGTCATACGTTGATGGATGCATCTTTCTTCTTGCCTTCTAAAACCACCACTGCGATTGCATCATCATCGTGGCCTTAATTCTTATTGTGTTGTTGCATTCTCGTTCCAGTCAATACAGACATGTGCGATCCCTTTGCTTAATTATATGCATCACTGTAACTAGTACTCCATCCGTCAATTTATAAGTTGTGCTTACCTTTTCCATCAACTTCGTGCAACGCGCGGGAATCTAGCTAGAAACACTAGAACATGTCGGACCGCGTGTGACCAAACCGACGATGCGCCAACCTAGCGTTTCCAATCGTTATTTCTATCTATCGATCGTGCCAAGGAGCAGAACCAGAATGTTACAAATTATACATGTTTCTCTACTCCTACTCCTATAAAAGACTCAGTTGGTGATGGTGGTGTGTCTGCCATCCGTCGTTTCTGACCATTAGATCTGCATCTAACGGCTGTGAGGTAAGTTGTGGCATTTTTGCAACAATAGCCCACTTCTCTGCTCCAATTTGCAGAAAACCCCTTATTATCTTGAAAGCAACCACATCGTTCCCTCACCTCATCAAAACAGCGTGAGAAATATATTTTGAGTGAAAAGTACTCCCTCCGTTCCTAAATATTTGTCTTTCTAGAGATTTCAATAAGTGACTACATACGGAGCAAAATGAGTGAATCTACACTTCAAAATATGTCTATATAATCTGTATGTGATAGTCCATTTGAAATCTCTAAAAAGTAAAATATTTAAGAACAGAGGGAGTAATATATTAGGAGTATATCAAAACAAGAGTGATTTCTTTCAAGTTTGTGAACAAGTACTACCATTCCACTACTTTGGATCCGTCGCAACGCACAGGCACATTGCTAGTAAAAGGAAAAGGCCTGCCGCGTTCGTGCTACACTCCCCCCACACACGCCCGGGAATTGGGAGTACTCCACGGCCCGTCCGGCACGACGCATAGCTTAGGGAAGGCGTGTTGCCTAGCATTTTCACTTTCATGTGGGACCGTCGTTGAGCAAACCGACTATTGGCAAACTGCACCCCGCCCGCCGCCGGGTTGGAAAACAGAAACGAGGGGAAGATCTAGCTGTAGCACGGAAGCCAAGAAATTTGGTGTCAGATGGGGCTCGTTGATAGAGTAGTAGCATTCCGTACTACTCTACTCCTACTAGTACCAAGTTTGTACTATACAACTAGTACTACCACTATACAACTAGTAGGTACGTGCACGACACAACATCGCAGGAACAAAAAATGGGAAGATCTTGTTTTGGGTGATTTATCTTTTTTCTGTCAACGTAGTATGAATAATATGATGTGGGGGCGCCCATGAAGCTTATGTGGCTTGGTTGCATGGCTATGAAAGGTTAGAGAAAAATAAATAGATAATGTGTTTAGAGTGCACTCCACTAAACATATATACTTTGGATCCATTGCAACGGGCCGCACATCTATATCTATACCCCCTATATAGTGTGTGAATAACTTTGAAAGTTGGTCGTTGGATGAAGCCAATCCGACGGTACAAATATGGCAAATCCGAGCCCTACTGGCCGTTGGATATCATCTACATTCCACCAGATTCTGCCACATGTAGAATCTAGAAGACTCCATGGTTGAGCTTCATTCATGACTAACTTTGCCACAACTAAGCTTAGGCAAAGTGTGTCTTACACAAAAAATGTGGCTAACAAAATGGCCACCACAAGTGTGGCAAGATTTGGCAAGAAGTTGAGTCTATGACATGTGGACCATGTAGCTAGAAAAGTGTGGCAAGCCACAGGTCTAGCAATGAACCAAACACATGCCTGGTGTGTTTGGTAGGGTGTATGAAGGGTGCATGATCCCAAGAGTTCCCTTCTCGACCCTTTTTTGGGTGTTTGGTAGAGCGTATGGAGGGTGCATGAGTCCAGACTATATTAGCACAAGTACACTAGAAGCATGCATGAAGAGAGCATACATGAAGAGGGGTGTTGAGTTGAGCATGCATGAAGAGGGAACAACTATGCTGAGACGAGAACACAACCAAACACACTCGTGGCATGCCTAAGCTTAGGTGTGGCAACCTTAGGCTGCAAACCAAACCATAACTTTGAAAGTTGGTCGTTGGATGAAGCCAATCCGATGGTACAAAGATGGCAAATCCGAGCACTACTGGCTGTTGGATATCATCTAAATTCCACCAGATTCTGCCACATGTAGAATCTACAAGACTCCACATGTAGAAGCATAATGCACAAACCACCAGAATCTCATGCGTGCAATGCACGTGTACCTTACTAGTAGTTGGTAGTAGTAAGAAACAAATTCCGGGTTTGGCACGATCTCGTACCGCGGGAGCACCACAAGGCCTGCCGTAGGAGTTACATTTCCCTCTCGGGGCCCACGGGACCGAACTTCAGTGGCTTAGTGCCCGGCCTATGAGTCAATGACATGCGGAACTTAAATGCCGCTGGCCCACATGTCATTCTCATGGTGTTGGTGTGGTTCGCGACTCACTCGTTCGAGATGACCTGGCCGGTGGTGGCGTGGCCGTGGCGAGGGTGCCACGGCTGGACGTTGGGGCGATACGAGGCGTAGATGGCCACACTGGCGGGTACTACCTATAGTACAGAAGTACTCCAGCTGAGGATTGATGCCCGGGACGAAATGTGTCACAGCCGCTGGATGAAAATTCGATGGTGCGGGACATGTGGTGTCATGGGTTCGCGCGGCGTCGTGGGAATCACGTGTGGCTGTGGTAGAAACTTGATGCTCGCCGCATTTACGGTGGCCCACATGTCATGCATACAAAGGCAGAGGGGTGGTGCGGCCGAGAGGGGTGAGGCGCACGTCGGAGGATGTGGTGCCCTGGGTTGGAGCGGCGTCATGGGAATCGCGAGTGGCAGTGGATGAAACGTGATGGTCGCCGTAGTTGAACATCCATGGAGAAGCTGTCATGTCTACGGACACATGCACTGCATACCGATCACTGGAAGGAGTAGTAGAGAAAGCTAGGCAGATAAATAGTTCCTTATTGTCAAGCGGACCCACGCTACTACATGTTCCAAAGACATGCACACCATCGAAATAGTCCATCTATATCAATATACATAGAGAGGGAATATTTTTTTACAAGAGAGGAAATAGTTCATCCATCCATAATCCCCTGCTGCTGGTGCAACTTCTTCTTCTTCTTCTTCTTCTTCTTCTTCTTCTTCTTCTTCTTCTTCTTCTTCTTCTTCTTCTTCTTCTTCTTCTTCTTCTTCTTCTTCTTCTTCTTCTTCTTCTTCTTCTTCTTCTTCTTCTTCTTCTTCTTCTTCTTCTTCTTCTTCTTCTTCTTCTTCTTCTTCTTCTTCTTCTTCTTCTTCTTCTTCTTCTTCTTCTTCTTCTTCTTCTTCTTCTTCTTCTTCTTCTTCTTCTTCTTCTTCTTCTTCTTCTTCTTCTTCTTCTTCTTCTTCTTCTTCTTCTTCTTCTTCTTCTTCTTCTTCTTCTTCTTCTTCTTCTTCTTCTTCTTCTTCTTCTTCTTCTTCTTCTTCTTCTTCTTCTTCTTCTTCTTCTTCTTCTTCTTCTTCTTCTTCTTCTTCTTCTTCTTCTTCTTCTTCTTCTTCTTCTTCTTCTTCTTCTTCTTCTTCTTCTTCTTCTTCTTCTTCTTCTTCTTCTTCTTCTTCTTCTTCTTCTTCTTCTTATATTCTGGTTTGTAGTTCAGCGATGCTTTTCAAATCAAGGTTGTGAGCTCCAACTTCTGTTTGTCCCCTGCGATGGCTTCCCCATAGAAGTATGTTTTCTCCCGAGACAAGAAATCGTGAAGCTCACCTAGTATGGAGGGCGCGTGTAAGATGTGGTTTGCTACCTCTTGAGCACTGCGTTGGTTTTCCCTTGAAGAGGAAAGGGTGATGCAGTAAAGCAGCGTAAGTATTTCCCTTAGTTTTTGAGAACTAAGGTATCAATCCAGTAGGAGGCCGCGCACGAGTCCCTCGCACCTACACAAACAAATAAATCCTCGCAACCAACGCGATAAGGAGTTGTCAATCCCTACACGGTCACTTACGAGAGTGAGATCTGATAGATATGATAAGATAATATTTTGGTATTTTTATAATAAAGATGCAAAGTAAAATAAAAGGCAATAAAAATAACTAAGTGTTGGAAGATTAATATGATGGAAAATAGACCCGGGGGCCATAGGTTTCACTAGTGGCTTCTCTCGAGAGCATAAGTATTACGGTGGGTGAACAAATTACTGTTGAGAAATTGATAGAATTGAGCATAGTTATGAGAATATCTAGGTATAATCATGTATATAGGCATCACGTCCGAGACAAGTAGACCGACTCCTGCCTGCATCTACTACTATTACTCCACACATCAACCGCTATCCAGCATGCATCTAGAGTATTAAGTTCATAAGAATAGAGTAACTCCTTAATTAAGATGACATGATGTAGAGGGATAAACTCATGCAATATGATATAAACCCCATCTTGCTATCCTCGATGGCAACAATACAATACGTGCCTTGCTGCCCCTACTGTCACTGGGAAAGGACACCGCAAGGTTGAACCCAAAGCTAAGCACTTCTCCCATTGCAAGAAAGATCAATCTAGTAGGCCAAACCAAACTGATAATTCGAAGAGACTTGCAAAGATAACCAATCATGCATAAAAGAATTCAGAGGAGATTCAAATATTGTTCACAGATAAACTTGATCATAAACTCACAATTCATCGGTCTCAACAAACACGCAGCAAAAGAAGATTAAATCGAATAGATCTCCACGAGAGAGTGGGAGAACATTGTATTGAGATCCAAAAAGAGAGAAGAAGCCATCTAGCTAATAACTATGGACCCGAAGGTCTGAGGTAAAGTACTCACACATCATCGGAGAGGCTATGGTGTTGATGTAGAAGCCCTCCATGATCAATGCCCCCTCCGGCGGAGCTCCGGAACAGGCCCAAGATGGGATCTCACGGATATAGAAGGTTGCGGCGGTGGAATTAGGTTTTTGGCTCCGTATCTGGTAGTTTGTGGGTACGTAGGTAGATATAGGACGAAGGAGTACGTCGGTGGAGCAACATGGGGCCCACGAGGGTGAAGGGCGTGCCTGGGGGGGGGGGTAGGCGCGCCCCCTACCTCGTGCCCTCATGGTTGATGTCTTGACGTAGGGTCCAAGTCCTTTGGATCACGTTCGTTCCAAAAATCACGTTCCCGAAGGTTTCATTCCGTTTGGACTCCGTTTGATATTCTTTTTCTGCAAAACTCTAAAATAGGCAAAAACAGCAATTCTGGGTTGGGCCTCCGGTTAATAGGTTAGTCCCAAAAATAATATAAAAGTGTATAATAAAGCCCAATAATGTCCAAAACAGAATATAATATAGCGTGGAATAATAAAAAATTATAGATACGTTGGAGACGTATCATGGTACACCAAAACATCATCTTTGAGGCACAGCTGAAGGACAGCGGCGCGTTGGATCTTCCCAGTGGCACGCTCCGTGTACTCTGCGTCGAGACCAATGACATTCATCTCCACCTGTGGAGGGAGTTGGATACATTGTTGATCCACTTCCAAACAACCCTTGGGTGGTCGGTGACTGTGGCAACTATGCTCAATGAGCCTTCGACGAGGACATGTTGGACGCTAAAAACCTGCATCTCAATCTCTTTCGCCATTTGGAACCGCTAGACCTGAGGGCTATGGTTTGGAGAATTAGGATTAGATGGCTAGTCTAACTGAAGAAGATGATTATTTATGGGGGCTTCAGAATTACTCCAGGAGGATGTGAAGAGGTTAAAACAATGTGAATGCGGTGTGGTTTGGATGCAAATGAATATCAAGGAGTAGTGAAAAAGCCGAGGAAAAACGGTTCCCAATGGAGAAGTAAATGTGGGTAAAATGGGAGAAGTTATGCGCATGCATGAGGAGAGGTGCGGTAGTTTGACTGCTCCATGCAATGGATTGGATCAGCTCTTCGGTTGCCTTTTCTCTCTCCCACGCGCACAGAGTGCCCACTTGCATGCTGCAGTTTATTGGCTGGAGTCTGGCTGCAGCTGCTCATGCGTACGCTAATTAATGCTTTGAATGCGGGGCATGGAGGGAAATGGGCGCATGCAAAAGGGTATATACACAGACTAATTAGAGAATTACTGAAAAAAGTTATGCGCTGACAAAAGAGGACCGGAGGGAGTACTACTCATGTTCCTACTACGGTTAAGGAATATGCGGTTATCCTCAAAAAAGAAAAGTCCTTCTTCGCGCTTCCGCATGCACGAGAATTTGGTTCTGCTCGCAATATCGATGATAGCTGGAGAATGAAGTGAACCCAGAGGCATGCTAGAACGGGAGTGTACTCATGTTCCTACTACTCCTAGTACTAGTAGTAGTACAACTGTGGTACACTTGATGGTCAAAATACTATTATTCATCCGGTCCTCACAGTGAAGTGACAAGACCTTGCGCCCGAGGTGACACCAGTCCAGGCGGCGTGTCCGGGTTACCAAAGTCAGCCTCACCATGTGCAATGTGCATTTACTTTCACCGCCGCTGTATAGCATACCTCACCTCGTCTTCCTCTCTCCTAGCACCACTCCATCTCCATCTCCGTCTTGCCGGAGATCCTGAGGTCACTCTTCATTATCTCACGGTGCCCCCGCATACCCTCGCCTCGCTCGCCTCACCCAGTACCACTATTCCCTCGCTAGCCGCTCCAGCAGCGACAACCTTCTCCCCATAAATCAAGCCCCCCAAAACCCCACCTTCCAAACTCCACCAAGGCCGAACGCGAACCGCGCAGGATCCATTTGAGCAGCGATTGGAGCAATCTCCCCAATGACGTCCTCGACCTCTGTTGTTCGTGTATGGATATGTTGAGCGCCTTGCGGCTGGCTGCATGCTCGAGGGGCATGCACACGGCCTTCATCAAAGCGAGGCCAAAGCTTTTCAAGACACCCTGCTTGCTGCTATCTGGTCTTGCGACATTGGCTCACCTTGATACGGAGGCGTACATGATGCCCCTCGACTTCAATCCGATCTCCATTAGCCGAAACTTCTTTGCAGGTATGTAGTGGGTCGCCGTACATCATTTCCCTCGACTTCGATCCGATCACCATCGCCCGAAACTTCTTGGCCGGTATGTACTGGATCGGCATGAACTCCCACTGGATGGTTGCCTTCAGAGAAGACGGTAAAAAGTTGGTGCTCGTGAACTTACAGACCTCCCATGAGATTATCCTTCCTCCATTGGATTATATAGAGTTTTACCATCGCGGTCCTAGTCATCTAGATTACCACGTCAGTTGGACGGACCTTGTTTTGCAGAAAATTGTAATCTGCCAAGTGCCCACACGACATGCGAATTACGCAGACTTCAATCTAATTGCCTTGTTCGACCGCGGACTCGCCTATCTTTACGCCGGTGCCTTCTATAGCTGGAGACAACTCAGCTCGCAGTGGATCATTGTCAAAGCTGATACACACTTCTGTGATGCTATTGAACACAATGCCATCATCTACGCTATCGACAAAGTAGATGGCACCACGTATTGCTGGGACGGCGCATGTAAGTTGTTTCCATCTCATGTTAATGATGACGCCATGACACTGTTTGAACTTTTTGTGATGATTGGCATATCCCTGTTTGAGAAGAATTTGAGTAGAACTATGGCAATGTATTAGAGAAGCCATAAATCAGATATATTTGGAATGAGTTAATTCATGCGATTATGATCATGTCATTACAACTAATTTGTACCCCTGAATAATCAAACGGTTAGGAATATATGGATATTCTCCTTATTTTACAGTAATCTATATACTACTACTAAATATGAGTGTGTATCAATGGCCATGTTAGTTTCCTCATTTTCATGATGTAGAAACATGCACCACACTACTGGATTCATCTAACCATACATTAGGGAAGTAAGTGTGCATATGGAGAACTCTATATTTGGAAGTAGTGAAATCATGCAATGCTTACCATGTGTACATACCTATATTCTCCCTTCAGCAATCAATGGCTAGAATAATATCCTCACAAAAAATTTGCCCACAGAACACGAGTATATACCAATGCATGGTCTGTTAGTTACCTTGAAGAATTTGTTTGTGAGGACAGAACATGATTCCATAACATGCATGACATGGTAGTTTCCTGTGAAGAATGGATTGCGAGATAACATGAGTATAACCATGCATGGCACTTCTATATTTTCGAACCCAGTATACATTTCCTTGTATTTTCCTCCCAGTTCCAACAGGGACATATCAATGTTGATCTTACATTAACAATGCTGATCTTACATTAAAAATGTTGTTTCTTGCATTATCCTACTCATACTCTGAACAATGCTGATCTTACATTAACAATGTTTGTCCTTTTTTATATGATGCAGTGTCCCTACAGTTACTTCCCTTTGTAATCACACCACCTTTGCCAAAAACAGGGAAGCACAACTGGTTCCTCGCTCGATCGGACGACGGCAAAAGACTGATGATCATTCGGACACATGAGCCGGAAAAGTTATATTGCAAAAACCCCACTGTATACAAGCACCGTGAAATACGTGAGTATCCGGACAGTAGCTGTTATGTCTACGAGCAGGATACCAGCTTGTTTGGGCCTTTAGGATTTTTTAGTTGGAGGCGGGTAAACAGCCTTGGTTCACACTCTGTTTCTCGGACTCAATTATCCGATTAACCAGGAGATCACCGTTGGCAAGGACCTTGATGGCAGAGAGGCTCTGTTTGCTATGGAAAACTGTGTCTACACAGCGAGCCCTAGGAGTTCGGGAGCAAACTCCCCTGATTGTCAACGATACAACCTGCAGCCAAAAGAAGGTGAGAATGAAAAAGGCATCCGGATTAAATTTTATCCTTGGATGTCTTAATTACGACAGGCAGTGATGTGGTTCAAGCCTTCAGGTTGATAGGTAATTGGGCTATTGCGTCGAAAGGGTGGAGTACTGGTGTCTCCGGATCATTGGTCGCTGAAGCGGGGCTGCAAATTATGATGGTGTTGGATCATCTCTTCGAATGACTTTGTTGTCTTTGCTGCTTGTTCTGGATGGGTAGTTCTTTCTTTTGTTATGCATATGCCTTGTGATTTGGTCATCCTCGTCTATGTCACTCTTACTATGTAATAGTTGGCTCTGTTTAGAATGTCATTCTCGTCTGGATCATGAGAGTCTAAGCGCTGCAGATGGGTGCGTTTTGGTGGTGTAGCAAGACTTCTTATGAACTATCATGTATTGTTGTTTATGTCAGTAGTAGTCACTAGTCAGTGTTTGAATGTTGTATATATCGTTGTTCCAAACTGTTTATTGTCTCGAACTACTGGTGGGCTAAATGAGGCCATCACCATTCTCCAGTGTTAAGAGTGTATCTCCTTTTTTCAAGTTATATAATTTGAGCTCAGTGTCTTTTCGATGATGTACACTTGTTTGGGCCAGTGAGGTGTCGTTGAATATGGTCCGAGTAGTAACGCAATGCCAAACAGGTCAATTATGACTCTCAGGCCGGGCTCTCAAAAGATCCTAAAAAAGGTCGGGCTCTCTAAAAAAGAAAGAATAAGGACTCTTAGGCCGACATGTGGGCGCCACCGGTGTTTTCGTGCGCTTGCGCGCCGAGGGCATATTAGTGCGTGTTCGAAATTCAAGCTACCTTTTCATCCCAATCTCCCGCCCCTCCCCCACCTCTGGAATCTCGATTCCTACTCCAGTTCCCCCAAATCCCCCTCTTGTACTCCCTGTACTCAAGCTCACTATCATGTCGTCGGTCAACGCGGATCTCCGAGCCGGAGATCCTGAGGTCCGTCCTACCTTTGGTCGCTCTGTGCTGTCACTCAACAGTGGCATGGTGGCGCTTGACGACCACTTTGCCGGCAAAGTGCTGATGGTAACCATCAACGGCGACCGGCCTCCTGTCTCGCCGGACGACCTTGTGAAAGCTCTTGGCATTGCGCACGGCATCCAAATAAGTGACTTGCTCGTTGAAGTCTGTCCGCCGCCGGCTGATTTCTTCGTCAGGTTCCGGACAACTTTCGACTGCACTCGTGTGTTCGAATCTTCCCGGCGTTTGTTCTACGATGGCGCACTGGTGAGCTCTGATCGGTGGCACCCAGGATGGGGCTCGGTGCCCTCTGACCTTGAGTTTTTAACAAAGCTTACCTTCCACGGCATGCGTCGACGTGCTTGGAACAGCGAGTCCATGAACGAGCGACCTTGGAGGTGAGCTCGTAAGTATGTTTGTTCCTCCAGACAGCTAGGCTCTAACGGTTATGGCATGGATGAAGAAGCCGTCCACCATACCGAAGGTGATTGGTGTTGAGATACCGGTGCATGAACCGGGGTTGTACTATTCGTCGCCAGCAAGGTCGCCGCGGACCACGTTAGGGATGTACCTATATTGAGTGTTCGTGCATGTCGAAGAAGTGGTCAATCCATCAATCGGAGTCCTGCCGCCGCCGCTGGTGCCAGGTTCCGTCAACGACGTCCATTATAGGAGTCAACGTCAGACTTCCCCCGTGTTGCACGGAATGATGGATGGCACAGGGCCTACTCCATCGCGCGGCGGAGGCCACTGCTTCTTTGGGAGAAGAGGCATGGCTGGCTGCCTGGATGTGCTCTAATTTGTGGTAACAACTGAATCTTGTCAGATACTAGTTAAATCCGAGCTATGGGTATGAAGCACTGATGTGCCAGTACATTTGATTGTGACATGTTCTAATTTTATACCTGAACTTTTTTTATAAAGGGCTAAATGTCAACTTAATGTGCTAGCAGAACTTATTGTGTTGTCTGTCTGTTTTCTTTGCACAACATTCAAGATATTTCCCTGTCACTGATAAAGACGATGAAACGTTATGTACGAGTTCGTTGGTTTAAACATAGCCCTACCTGTAGCGATCCACTGCATCCATCCTGTTTTTTCCGCCTGCGTGAAATTTGTATGGAAGTTCAGTGTGCTATGATGTTCTACACGATTGTGCCAACTATATAAGTTTTTACTGAGGATCAGCAATGCATATGGCTGAAAGATGTATTTACGAGCATCGACCGATGGGTCTCTCTCTCTCTCACACACACACGCACAAGTGGGACCCATTGAATTATTTCTTTGCTCATGACAGCTTTTAGTTTGGTTCCACTGTAATCTAATGTTTTTCTTAAGTTATTGATTGAGCTCATTGACTCCAAAAAGTTGTACAGAAGCCTCGTTTTGTCCTTTTCGGCGTCGTTGAATGTGGGCTGAGTAGCCATTTTAGGTTGTACTGTACTACACAGGCCTTTTTTCAACATCAGCAATGCAACTGGGCCGACAGTTGTACACAATATCCGGGTCAACTTGTTATTCTCCGCCCCGCTGGATTGCAAACTTTCCTAGGAGGTATGCATTAGGCTTAACAAGAAAATGGACTTTAAGAAATAATAAATGGGATGTAATTATAAAAACTGGACAGTAACTATAAAAAAATGCTCCAAACGCGTAATTAGTTTAAAAATATATTATTTTCGGAATTTGAGAATTTTAATTTCATTACTTGTTGCGCGCGCAATATTTCGTTGGATTTTAACGTAATACAACTTGATTTTGAAATTATATTTAGTCTGACTAGAAATTTTGGATAAAAATATTTCGGATCCCATAAAAATGTGGGAATGTTTTTTGAATTCTATTTTGAGCGGTCGGTTGAAATTATTAATCGTTGTCCTAGCTAGAAAATGGGTTGTACTTTTAACAAACTGTAAATGGGTTGTAGTAAATTCCATTAGAATTAAAAAAATGGGATGTACATTCTTACAAATCGCAAATGGGCTATATGTTCTCTGCCACACACTTGTGGGCCTTCTAAGTTGACGCGTTCCCTAAAAAAACTAAGTTGACGCGTATGCAAGGCTTTGTCAACAACACACGGTTCTGGCAGCTGTGGCCGTTTGATGTCAATCAAACGGATGTCGTGCTTCTTCAATCTCGGATATTCTTACTTCAGCTGCCCAAAAAATGATTCCTCCCCCTGATATCTGGGGCACACCATTTCGGAGGCTGACCTGTAGGCCTACTAAGTTGACGCGTACCAAGGGCTTTGTCAACTTAATCAATATAAACGATTCTAGTGCAATGACCGTACGATGTCCATCCAACGGCCGTAGTGCTTCTTCAACCTCTGGTCTTCTTGCTCCAGCTGCCCAAAGAAGCACCGGTCGTTCCGCGTGCTCCTGCCTCTCGTGGCCGGTTGTGATGCCGCGGAGGCCTCACCGCCCCCTACTACTCCCACCGCTGGCCAGGCCATCCCTCTACTCACCCACACCCCTTGTTATTCCGCGGCGATGACAGGCTCACACCATAGCCGAACCAGTGAACCCTCATAATCCTCTCCGCGCAGGCTTCCACTGCCGCGTCTTCCCCGACTCTGTGTCGTCCCCTTCCTAGGCCTCGCCGTCGTCCACCGCCCTGGTGCTCTCGGCGCGGCGTTGTCAACGTGGTCAAGGAATGGCTTCCATCGCACGTGGACAGTACGTGGAGAGTGAGGGAGTCCTGGATTAGGGGGTGTTCGGGTAGCCGGACTATACCTTCGCCGGACTCCTGGACTATGAAGATACAAGATTGAAGACTTCGTCCCGTGTCCGGATGGGACTTTCCTTGGCGTGGAAGGCAAGCTTGGCGATGCGGATATTCAAGATCTCCTACCATTGTAACCGACTCTGTGTAACCCTAACCCTATCCGGTGTCTATATAAACCGGAGGGTTGTAGTCCGTAGAACAATCATCTTCATACACAATCATACCATAGGCTAGCTTCTAGGGTTTAGCCTCCTTGATCTCGTGGTCGATCTACTCTTGTACTACCCATATCATCAATATTAATCAAGCAGGAGTAGGCTATTACCTCCATCGAGAGGGCCCGAACCTGGGTAAAAACATCGTGTCCCTTGTCTCCTGTTACCATCCGGCCTTGACGCACAGATCGGGACCCCCTACTCGAGATCCGCCGGTTTTGACACCGACATTGGTGCTTTCATTGAGAGTTCCTCTGTGTCGTCGCCTTTTAGGCCCGATGGCTCCTTTGATCATCAACAACAATGAGGTCCAGGGTGAGACTTTTCTCCCCGGACAAATCTTCGTCTTCGGCGGCTTCGCTCTGCGGGCCAATTCGCTTGGTCACCTGGAGCAGATCGAAAGCTACGCCCCGGCCGTCAAGTCAGGTTTGGAAGCTTAAACTACACGGCTGATATCCGCGGAGACTTGATCTTCGACGGGTTCGAGCCACAGCCAAGCGCGCCGCACTATCTTGAGGGGCATGATCTAGCTCTGCCTCCGAACGGTGTCCTGGAGGCCGCACACGCACCGGTTCCGACCCCTAACTCGGAGCCTATTGCGCCAATTGAGGATGAGCGGTTGGACGTCACCGCGGGGGCTGCAATCTCAAAGGCGATCGAGCCGAGCGCCAGCCCCGCACTCCGCATGACCCGTGACTCCGATGGTTCGGACTCTTCTCCGGACTCCGAAACCCCTGTGCCCCTGCCAATCGAATCCGATTGGGCATCGATAATGGAGTTCACTGCCGCGGACATCTTTCAGCACTCGCCCTTTGGCGACATCCTGAATTCTCTCAAGTCTCTCTCTCTATCAGGAGAGCCCTGGACGGACTACGGTCAGCAAGGATGGGATACAGACGATGAAGAAATTCAAAGCCCACCCACCACCCACTTGATAGCCACTGTCGACGATTTAACCGACATGCTTGACTTTGGCTCCGAAGACTTCGACGGTATGGACGACGAGGTAGGAGACGAACAAGAACCAGCACCTATAGGGCGCTGGAAGGCCACCTCGTCATATGACACATATATGGTGGATACTCCAAAAGATGGAGATGGCGATTGAACAGCGGGGGATGACACATCCAAGAAACAGCCAAAACGCCGGCGTCAGCGGCGCCGCTCTAAATCCCGCCAAAGAAAAAATGGTGATTCCGGCACGGGAGATAATACTACCCCGATAGCGCCGGAGAACACCCACCCCAGCAAGATTCGGCGTAGGAAGATGGAGAAGCCAACCCTCATGAGAGAGCGGCAGACCGAGAGGTTGAGGATGATAACTCTATGCCTCCCTCCGAAGATGAGGCAAGCCTCGATGACGACAAATTCGTCGTACCATCAGACCCCGCTAAACAAGAGCGTTTCAAACGCAGGCTTTTAGCCACGGCAAACAGCCTTAAGAAAAAGCAGCAACAACTTAGAGCTGATCAGGATTTGCTAGCTGATAGATGGACTGAAGTCCTTACGGCCGAAGAGTATGAACTCGAACGCCCCTCCAAGAGTTACCCAAAGCGCAGACCGCTACCCCGATCAGAGGAGGAGGCGCCTACATCACCAGCGCACGACATGGCAGACCGGCCACCTCGCGGCCGCGACAGAGAGGCCCCTCGGCCCTCCACCCAAGCCATGCCCCGACGCCGCTCAACTAAGGCACGGGAAAATGCGCCAGACCTGCAAGACGTACTGGAGGATAAGGCAAGACCAACAAGATCGATCTACGGATCGCGCAGGAGCCCGACGACACGTGACGATGATCTTCACTCCGGATACAGCAAATCTGGTCGGGCCGAACACAACAGACATAGCTCTTCCGAGCTGCGTCGTGACATAGCCCAGTACAGGGGCGCCGCACACCCACTATGCTTCACAGATGAAGTAATGGATCATAAAATCCCAGAGGGTTTCAAACCCGTGAACATCGAATCATACGATGGCACCACAGATCCGGCGGTATGGATCGAGGATTATCTCCTTCAGATCCACATGGCACGTGGCGATGATCTACACACCATCAAATACCTCCCGCTCAAACTCAAAGGACCGGCCCGGCACTGGCTTAACAGCTTGCCAGCGGACTCAATCGGTTCTTTGGGAGGACCTGGAGGCCGCATTCCTCGACAACTTCCAGGGCACCTACGTGCGACCACCGGACGCCGACGACTTAAGCCACATAATTCAGCAGCCAGAACAATCGGCCAGGCAATTCTGGACACGGTTCCTAACAAAGAAAAACCAGATAGTCGACTGTTCGGACGCAGAGGCCCTAGCAGCCTTCAAGCATAACATCCGCGACGAGTGGCTTGCCCGGCACCTGGGACAGGAAAAACCGAAATCTATGGCAGCCCTCACGACACTCATGACCCGCTTTTGCGCGGGAGAAGATAGCTGGCTAGCTCGTAGCAATAACTTATCAAAGAACCCTGGTAATTCGGATACCAAGGACAAAAGTGGCAGGACACGTCAAAATAAGCAGTTAATGCGGGATTCAGAGGCTATAAATTTCCGGTTAGCGGAAAAAGCCATTCAAAAAGAATACTCAGGGCCCGTCCAGTTTGGACGGAATACTCGACCGCTTGTGCCAGATCCATGGCACCCCCGAAAGACCAGCCAATCACACCAACAGGGATTGTTGGGTGTTCAAGCAGGAAGGCAAGTTAAGTGCCGAAAACAAATACAAGGGGTTGCATAGCGATGACGAGGAGGAGCCCAGGCCACCGAACAACAATGGACAGAAGGGGTTTCCCCCACAAGTGCGGACGGTGAACATGATATACGCTACCCACGTTCCCAAGAGGGAGCGGAAGCGTGCGCTACGGGACGTATACGCGATGGAGCCAGTCGCCCTAAAGTTCAACCCATGGTCCTCCTGCCCGATCACTTTTGATCGAAGGGACCACCCCACTAGCATCTGTCATGGCGGCTTTGCCACATTGGTTCTCGACCCAATCATCGGCGGATTTCATCTCGCAAGAGTCCTAATGGACGGTGGCAGTAGCCTGAACCTGCTTTACCAGGATACAGTGCGGAAAATGGGCATAGATCCCTCAAGGATTAAGCCCACAAAGACGACCTTTAAAGGCGTTATACCAGGTGTAGAGGCCAATTGCACAGGCTCGGTAACACTTGACGTGGTCTTCGGATCTCCGGATAATTTCCGAAGCGAAGAGTTTATCTTTGATATAGTCCCGTTCCGCAGTGGCTATCACGCCCTGCTAGGACGAACCGCATTCGCAAAATTCAATGCGGTGCCGCACTACGCATACCTCAAGCTCAAGATGCCAGGCCCTCGAGGAGTAATCACGGTCAACGGAAACACCGAACGCTCCCTCCGTACGGAGGAGCACACGGCGGCTCTCGCAGCGGAAGTACAAAGCAGCCTTCTTAGGCGATTCTCCAGTCCGGCCGTTAAAAAGCCAGACACTGCCAAGCGCGCCCGGAGTAACCTACAACAAGACAGCCCGACACATTCTGAGCAGGCGATATAGCGAAACCAGTGCCTCGCGTACATAACTACGCCCTTGAAATACCATGGGCACAGGGGAAGGGGCACAATAACGACACGCCCAAAATACGGCTTAAAACGTACTAGGGGCTGCCGGATTCTTTTTTCTTACTTTTAGGACTCCACATTTCGGACGACCTGTTCGGCAATTCGACTACCGCACAAACGATGCAAGATCCAGGGAAGCAGACAAAGCCATGCCGCATTATGGAACTCCCAGGTGGTCTCTGTTACGAGCGGTATACCTGTTACAAATACAATTCCGCGGTCTGCCCCTGGTCAGGACATGTTAAATAGTCCAGTATATTTTTGCTTATCGCACTACTTGTATCGTTCGGCTTTGATAAATAGCCTCTCTATAAACAATGCATAGCTTTTCGTCTATTTTTTGCATTATCCTATTTTCATATATATGTTTTAACATAATTGCACCCGTACACCATGGTACGGCCAACACGCCAGGGGCTTCAGTACCCCTTAATATGGTGTGAGAAGTCCGTACACTTTCACAAGCGGCACCCCGAACTTATAGCACTATATGCATCGGCTTCGAATCATGATTTGGGTCAATAGTTGGGTTTGCCCGGCTCCTATGTTTTGGTGCCTTACGTTCCGCTATATCGGCTAAGGTAGCACTAGGAGAACCACTGCGATTGTGCCCCCGTTCAGCTGGGTTAAGCACCTCAGTGAAGAAAGCTAAAACTGACTGTCATGATCGGGCGAGAGACCGGTCGCTGTTCGAGAGGTTTTTCGAGTCCCTAAAGACTTATGCCGCTTCGAGTGAGGAGCTGGCTTTGTCCGGCCAAAGGCGTGGATAGCGCCCCGAACTCGGTCTTCCGAACTAGGGGCTTTGCCAAAATTTAAAATTATAAAGTTCTATGGCTAAGTGAGAGTGTTAAAGCATTATAGTCTGATTGCCTGGTTCGTTGTGCTGAGCGCCTCCCTCGAAGAACCCAACCATGGGAAAAAGAGCGCTTAGGTTTAACCCGAACACCCAAGCACTAGTGGCATGGGGGCAGAAGCCGACGACTGGCCATCTCCCAATTTTTTGATAAACGGCCGCATAGAAAATAATATTTTAAATTCAGTAAGCATTGCTTAGCGCATATGAACAAGTTTTCAGAGCACAAGATAAACACGAGCGAGTTCATTCAAAAATTACATCCTTCGTACATTCATCTGCCGCAAGGCGGGCACCTGCAAGAACAGCCTTGTAGTAGTTCTCGGGCTTGCGATGCTCCTTCCCCGGCGGCGGCCCGTCCTTCACAAGCTTCTCTCCGTCCAGCTTACCCCTGTGGACCTTTGCACGGGCAAGGGACCGACAGGCACCTTCAATGCAGACAGAGCGCTTGATGACCTCGATCCTTGGACAGGCTTCCACTAGTCGCCGCACCAGCCCGAAATAGCTCCCAGGCAGGGCCTCTCCGGGCCACAGCCGAATTATGAAGCCCTTCATGGCCTGTTCGGCCGCCTTGTGGACCTCGACCAGCTGTTTCAGCTGGTCGCCCAGGGGTACAGGGTGTCCGGCCTCGGAATACTGAGACCAGAACACACTCTCTGTCGAGCTGCCCTCTTCAGCTCAGTAGAATGCGGCGGTGTCGGATACGCTGCGGGGAAGATCTGCGAATGCCCTTGGAGAGCTCCGGATTCGGGTAACTGACAAGTAGTTTACTTTTATATTTCTGCTTTGCATTAAGAATGCCTTACCCGCTGCTATCTTTTTCATCTCCTCCAACTCTTGGAGGGCCTTTTGGGCTTCGGCCCTGGCACCCTTGGCGGTCTCAAGGGCCGACGCGAGCTCGGATGCTTGCGCCTTTGACTCAAGCTCCAAGCTCTCATGTTTTTTCATGAGAGCCTGCAGCTCTTGCTGCACCTCGCTGACCCGAGCCCCAAGTCTCTCTCACTCGGTGCGCTCCTCGGCCGTTTTCTTTTCGGCCTCAAATAGCGCCTGCTTGAGGGTCGCCACCTCAGTTGTGGCCCCTATAATAAGCAGTACGATCCTGTTATTTTTTGCAATCACGCCTCTCTATAGGCACCTTTTTCTGTAGGGTATTTCTTACCTTCCTTTTCCTTGAGTTGCCGTTTGGCAAGGCCGAGCTCTTGCTCGGTCCGCCCGAGGTCCTGTTTCAGGACATCCACCTGCGCAGTTAGTGCGGCGGTGGATAGCAGCGAAGCCTGCATACGCATATTGACTCTTTATTGTTAGACTCATGTGAAAATTAATAGATCCTCTATTCGACTTTTCTTTCCGAACGCCAAACAGAGCATCAGGGGCTACTGTCTATGTGGTAATATTTTGACATATTTTTACTTACCTTGAAGCCTGTCAGAAGGCTGGCGCAAGCTTCAGTCAGTCTGCTATTGGCGGACTGAACCCTCTGGATCACCGTACTCATGATAGTACGGTGCCCCTTGTCGATGGAGGCGCCGTCAAGCACTTCCAGCAGATGGTCCAGCGACTCCAGTTGGACGGAAGTCGCTGGCTTAGAAGGCTTGCTCCTTTTGGAAGGAGTTCGCCTACCGCTGCTCGGAACTGTTGAAGATTCCGGCATGGTGTCCGGCTCAAAGCCGGACATGGAGCCCTGGGGGTCTTGTCCCCTTCACTCCTGGAATCCGGGAGGTTGCCTTGCGGCTCCTCCGGGACCACCTCCTCCTACCCCGGAACTTGTCGCGACGCCACTTCGGTGTCATCAGCAGTGCGGGGGGAGACAGCGGGCGGAACGGAGTTCACGTGCGATGAGTCCAGGGAGCCGCCCGACGATTCGTTGTATTCGGCCTGGAGCGGGCTGCATAATTACATTCGACATTAAGGAAAGCTGTTCAACAAAGGAACATAATGAGTTACTCTGATATCCAAACATACGATTTCACCGGACGCTTGGCCCTGTTCGGCCACTCCTCTTCGCTCTCTGGGGCGTCATGGGAGTAGTCCGGCGGAGGGGTCTTCCTTTTCCTAGACCCCTCGGCCTCCCCTGCTGGGGCGGCCTTCTTCTTCTCTCCTCCCTCCGCTGGGGGGGGGGAGAGCTTTCTTCTTCCTCCTCCTCGTTTTCACGGGAGGAGGGCTTCTCGGACTCGTCAGACGACGAGTCCGACACCACCACATTACGCGCACTCTTTCGAGTCCCCATGGTCTTCTTCTTCTTGATCTTCTTCTCCGGCACCACATAAGGTGCTGGAACCAACAGCTTCACTAGGAGCGCAGGGGCTGGGTCCTCGGGCGAGGGAGCCGGACAGTTAATTTGTTTGGATATCGCCTGCCAAGCCTGTCAAAGGTAAGGGAGTTTAGATCCCGCACAGAGTCAAAACTGTGAAAGGAAAAAAGAGCTTAGTATCTTGTAAAAGGCGAAGATGGCTTACCTCGCTAGCGTGACGCTGCGAGCTATATCCGCGGTCCTCGGAGGCGGATGCGGGAGCCTCGGCGCCCTTGAAGAGCACCTTCCAAGCATCTTCGTACGTCGGGTCGAAGAGCCTGTTAAGGGTTTGCTGCTGCGCCGGGTCGAATTCCCACAAATTGAAGCCCCGTTGTTGGCACGGGAGGATCCGGCGGACGAGCATAACCTGGACTATATTAACAAGCCGAATTGGCTTGTTCACCAGGGACTGGATGCAAGTTTGCAATCCGGTCACCTCTTCTTCGTTGCCCCACGACAGGCCCGTCTCTTTCCAGGACATTAGCCGTGTGGGGGGTCCGGATCGGAACTCGGGGGCTGCGACCCATTTTGGATCGCGTGGCTCGGTGATGTAAAACCACCCTACTTGCCACCCCTTTAGGGTCTCCACAAAGGAGCCCTCGAACCATAGGACATTGGCCATCTTGCCCGCCATGGCGCCTCCGCACTCCGCTTGGCTGCCGCGCACCACCTTGGGCTTGACGTTGAAAGTCTTAAGCCAGAGGCCGAAATGGGGGCGGACGCGGAGGAAGGCCTCGCACACGACGATAAATGTCGAGATGTTGAGGATGAAGTTTGGGGCCAGATCATGGAAATCCAGGCCGTAGTAGAACATGAGTCCCCGGATGAATGTGTGGAGTGGAAAACCCAGTCCACGGAGGAAGTGGGGAAGGAAAACTACCCTCTCATGGGGCCTTGGGGTGGGGACAAGCTGCCCCTTCTCGGGAAGCCGGTGCGGGATGTCCTTGGATAGGTATCCGGCCTTCCTTAGCTTTTTCACTTGAACCTCCGTAACGGAGGAGACCATCCACTTGCCTCCCATTCCGGACATTGCTGGAGAAGGTTGAGGTGGGAAGAGCGGGCTTGGCTGCTGGAGCTCGAGTGCGCAAGAGATGGATTGGCAAAGGAGGAAGAAGGCGTAGGTAAAAAGGTGGATCCTTATCCCATTATATGGGCGGATGCGGTTATGCGTCCCCACCTGCCTAATAAAACTCGCTTGCCACCTAAGCGCCGTGGTAAATGGCTCGGTTGGGTTACCCACGTCTGTATTGATGAGAATCCCGTAAAAAGGGCACACGATCTCTACTTTGACAAGACGTGCCAAGGAAACCGCCTCGCTAAACATGCTAAGGTGGAAAAGTAAAAATGATTTATGTAAAGAACTTGGCCGTAGTGTGATGATGCACTGCGGAATACTTCAGCAGATTTGATTTGTGTTAATATTATTCTCTCTATGGCACTATGTGGAAACTTATTTTGCAGAGCCGGACACTATTCTTGGTGTTTACAATCTTCTATGAAGGACTTGGCGGAGGAACCCGCCTTGCAATGCTGAAGACAATCTGCGCGCCGGACTCTTCGTCATTGAAGCCTGGTTCAGGGGCTACTGAGGGAGTCCTGGATTAGAGGGTGTTCGAGTAGCCGGACTATACCTTCGCCGGACTCCTGGACTATGAAGATACAAGATGGAATACTTCGTCCCGTGTCCGGATTGGACTTTCCTTGGCGTGGAAGGCAAGCTTGGTGATGCGGATATTCAAGATCTCCTACCATTGTAACCGACTCTGTGTAACCCTAACCCTATCCGGTGTCTATATAAACCGGAGGGTTGTAGTCCGTAGGACAATCATCTTCATACACAATCATACCATAGGCTAGCTTCTAGGGTTTAGCCTCCTTGATCTCGTGGTAGATCTACTCTTGTACTACCCATATCATCAATATTAATCAAGCAGGAGTAGGGTATTACCTCCATCGAGAGGGCTCGAACCTGTGTAAAAACATCGTGTCCCTTGTCTCCTGTTACCATCCGGCCTTGACGCACAGATCGGGACCCCCTACCCGAGATCCGCCGGTTTTGACACCAACAAAGAGGCTGACAGCTGGGTCCATGATGGCAGCAAGGAAGTGCCTCCTTATTACGCGGAAAATAATGATTCCTCCACCTGACAGCAGGGACCCACCGGACGGGCCATCGTAGTTTGCAAAAAAACGTTCCCCCCTGACTGTTGGGACCCACCGGACGTGCCACCATATTGCACGAAAAAACGTTCCCCCCGCCCCCTGCTGTCAGCCCGGACCCACCCAGAAGTGGCTCCTTATTATGCACAAAACAATGAATACTCCCCCTGCTGGTTGGGATCCACCTTGGTGGGAGGCTGACTTGTGGGCCTACTAAGTTAACGGGGACGGAGTTCTTGGTCAACTTAGTCAATATGAACAATTCAAGCTCCAGTGACCGTACGATGTCCATCCAATGGTCGTAGTGCTTCTTCAACCTCTGGTCTTGTTGCTCCAGCCGCCCAAAGCAGCGCCGGTCGTGCCGCATGCTCCTACCTCCCGTGGGCAGCTGTGTTGCCGCGGAGGCCTCACCGCCCCCTACTATTCCCACCGCTGGCCAGGCCATCCCTCTACTCACCCACACCCCCTGTTGTTCTGCGGCGACGGCAGCCTCACACCGCAGCGAACCAGTGAACCCTCATACTCCTCTGCGAGTGGGCATCCACTGCCGCGTCTTCCCCGGCTCCGCGTCGTCCCCTTCCTAGGCCTGACCGTCGTCCACCGCCCTAGTGCTCTCGGCGCGGTGTGGTCAACGTGGTCAAGGAACAGCTTCCATCAGACGTGGACTGTACCTACAGAGGCTGACAGCTGGGTCCACGGCCGCAGCAAGGAAGTGCCTCCTTACTACGCGCAAAATAATTATTCCTCCACTTGACAGCGGGGACCCACCGGACGGGCCAATGTATTTCCCCCTGACTGCTAGGACCCACCATCTACATCTCCGCACGCAAGGAAGTGCGTCCGGGCAAAAAAACAAAAAAACGATCCGCCCCCTGACTGTTGAGACCCACCAGCTACATCTTCGCACGCAAGGAAGTGCCTGACAGTCGGGACCCACCTGGTTGAAGCGTACGTAGCGTTGTCATTCTGGTCGCGAACGTGTATGTACATACTAGTCGATGTAGAGGCGCGCACGTGTCGTAGTAGAGGCGCGCACGTAGCATGTACATGTACATACAGCGGCCAGAGTGCAAGAAAGTAAATACGGCCACGTACGTACATACGGGCGGGGTCTCGAACGCCTACTCGCGCGTACGTACGGCCAGAGCTCGTGTACATGGGTGGGTCAGAACGGAGAAACTACGTCGTTGTCGTGTTCATGGGGAGGCAACGGAATGCGTCGTGTTCATCGCGAGGCAACGGAACGCGTGGGAACCCATCGGCTTGGACGGAACAGCCGATGGAAACGAGGCCTGGCATACCGCAGAATGGAGGAAAGAGCCTTGTGTTCGACCGGCCACATTCAAAATGGGATCCTGTTCATCGGGAGGGGTCTGGCGTACCGCAAAACGGAGGAAACGGACCTCCTACGGCCGAAACGGGGGTCCTATTGATCGGCAGGAGTGTGGCGTACCACAAAACGGAGGAAACGGACTTGTGTTGGAGCGCTACGGTCGAAACGGGGGTCCTGTTCATCGGGAGGGTGTGGCGTACCGCAAAACGGGACTCCACGGGATACTGTTCATCTCCACTGTCGACCCCCTCCAGCCTCCACGGGCTACTGTCCATCCACCGTCGACCTCCTCCAGCCTCCACCTGCGACTGTTCATCCACGGGCTCCTGTTCATCCAACCTCCACCGCGCGCTACTCCACCGGCTACTGTTCAACCAGCCCTCTCCACGGGCTCCTATTCAACCCCCCCTCCACGGGCTACTGTTCATCCAGCCCTCCATCGTCTACTGTTCATCCAGCCCTCCACGGGGTGGTCCTATTCATCTAGCCCTCCACGGGTCCTATTCATTCAGCCCCAACCGGCTCGATCGATCGGGGTCCTGTTCATCCAGAGGCAACACCACGGGGTCATGTTCATCCACCCCCACGGGAACTGTTCATACAAACCCTCCAGCAATGCTCACTATTCATCCAGAGGCCGCATCGATCGGCTTCAGTTAGCAGCAGTAGCGAAGGAATCGCTCGATATGGTTCAGTTAACAACCATCGATCGATCGCTCGGGTTCAGTAACGCGTAGCCTGCAGTGCAATCACTCGGGTTCAGTTAGAGCCCAACGCCTCGCTCGGGTTCAGTTAGAGCCCAACGCCTCGCTCGGGTTCAGTTAGAGCCCAACGCCTCGCACCCACGCGCGTGCGTGTACGAGAGAAACGTGCATCGCTCGGCCCCGACCACCCACCGTAACCGGGAACACCCCGATATTTTCCTCGCCCTTGCTTATACCGCGGTTTTTTCCGTCATGGACGGCCCAAAGAATGTCATGCAGCTGCGTCTCCGGCCCGCCCAGGACGAAAAGCCCATTTTCTGTCATAGAAGTAGGAGCCCACCACATCAATGATGATACCGGGTTTTGTCACAATTATCGTCATAGAAGTGTCATAAGTATGACAGAAAAAAAATCATTCGGCCCAAAATGTCATCGATGTGTCTTTTTTTTGTAGTGCCATAGTGGGCCCTTAACAGGCCTAAACATAATTTGGGCCCTCAGTAACAATAGGACGTTTGCAGGTGTAAATATCTCGAGCCCATAAAAAACATGCGCTTTAATAGGCCGAAAGTGAGATTGGGCCCTGATTGTGCCAAATAACCCACTGGTCTTAGCAAGCCGAAATGATGGCCCATTTACAATGCGGATCGTTCACAGGCCGAAATTCGGACGGGTCATAAATGCGCCGACCTACTACACGGGCCTTTAACAGGACGGAAGTTCGGTCAGGCTTGATTAGTGTCATTTTTATATGGGTCGTTAATAGGCTCGATGTGACGTTGGGCCACATATGGCCCATGGATTTCGTCCGACGTTAACAAGCCGAAAATCACAACAGGCTGAAAGTGGCCCAGATCTATAGTGGGCCTCTAACAGGCCGAATGTCAGACATGGTCGAATATGATCCAAATCCTTCACGGTCGTTTATGGGCCGAAAGTTTTAATGGCCTATAAATGGGCCCAAATGAAGCAGGACCTTTAACAGGCCGGAAACACACCAGGCCGTAATTAAGCCCAAATACTTAGCGGGTTGTTAACGGGCCAGAAGTGACCATGGGCCGCGATGATGACAAGTTTAGGACGGGCCGTTGACGGGGCGATTTGACACTAGCCGTACGGGCCTTAACTGAGAATGTTTGGCCTTTAGCTGGGCCGGTCCATTATGGTCTGTAAAATCTTGTGGGCCATTAGCTGGGCCGGCCCATTATGGTCCGCTAAATCTTGTGGGCCTTTAGTTGGGCCGGCCCATTTAATCTTTATGGGCCACTTTTGGGCCGGTCCACGTGTCAACATATCATAGGCACATCTCGCCCTTTGGATGAGTGACACCTGTGCCAACGCGGAGCTGACACGTGGTTCCATCAGCCAATGAGAATTTTACACGTGGAAAATCGGCATTGGTCGTGGCTGTTAGGGGGTTATCGGATCCAAAAACCGGACCTGATAGCTTAACAGCGACCCGTTATGGTGGATGCTACGTGTCGGTCACCCTTGACGAAAGCACTTCCATGACGCAGCATTTATCGTCATGGAGGTGGACACTTTCGTGATGATAATTTTTGTAATGTCATGGAACACTTCTACGACAACACTGGTATGACTATCTTGATTCTGTCATGAAATCGTCATGGATGTACATGCATGACAGAAAACGTGACCTACTGTGACAAACATGTATCATCAAGGATGTGTATTTTTTTTGTAGTGATGCTTAATTTGGTTATGCAATGCTGTCTTTTTAAGTATATATGTTGATGCTCTGTAGATAGAGCGTAGATGATATGCGGACAAAGAAAATCACATCGCACATGGACTAAAGAATGGAGCCCGTCGGTGATGTTTTCATCAATCACTCACAATTGTATACCAACAATCGTTTGCCCACAACACACATGGCTTGTTAGCAGAAATCGTCTGTGTTGTTATCGGTCTTCGCACACGTTTCCGATTAGAGACTTGTTTGCCGCGTATCACACACATCTTGTTAAGTTGAAACGTTCATGTTCTCTTGTCTCAACGCAAACAGTTCATCCGGTTGAATCGCATGCTGTATATCGCACACACCTTGATTTGGCTGACCTTTTCTTTTGTGTTGCCTAATCACAAACAGTTCATCCAAGTGAACCGTATGCTGTATATCACACACACCTTCATCTGGCTGCCCATTTCTTTTGTTCCTCCTCATCGCAAACAGTTAATTGAACTGAACCATATGCCCTATATCACACACGCAACTAAAATCTGGACCGTGTTTGATGCATCCTCTATCGCAAATGTTTTGCGCCTTTTTTGATGGTTTTTTTACACGACCGTTTGCGATTATTGCATCGCACACAGTTTCATCGAAGGGTCTCTGATTGTAGTGTCGCGTTAGCAGCATCCTGCAGTAGTGTATGATGTTATGGTATCCGCCTCCGAATGTTCGTGTGACTTGACATGAACATGTTCATGCATGTAGTTTAATCAAAACCAACATAGCCTCTATGATATTTATGTTCATGGTGTTCATATCATACTCATGCTAGTGTCCAATGTTACTTATGCATAATGCATGTTCATGACCGTTGTTGCTCTCTAGCTGGCCGCTTCTCAACCTATTTGCTAGCCTTTGCCTGTACTAAGTGGGAATTCTGCTTGTACATCAAAAACCTTGAAACCAAGTTATTCCAGATGAGTCCACCATACCTACCTATATACGGTATCACCCTGCCGTCCTAAGTAAATTTGCATGTGCCATCTCAAAAAACTTCAAATAAATATCCTTTTGTGTGCCTGGATTGTTCGTGAACGACAGGAGGTAGTTGGTATCTTCCATGCTAAGTGGATTATTCTCAGGTCAAGTGTTTCTTTACTCGCCATCGTACGAGAAAGGGGCGGTAATAGGGATTCCCAGTCCCAAACTGCAAACAAAAAAGAACTTACAAATAATCAAAGAAAAACTCCTACGGAGTCATAACCTTTACTTTATCACTTGGGAACCGCTACTATTGTGTTTAGCATGGAATATATTGATAACTGATGGTCGCGAAGTAAACAAGAAGGGTGCATCTCTCAAAATTTCATTTACCTCTATTTTAAAAACTTGAGCTCTGGCACCTCTGCAAATCACTGCTTCCCTCCGCGAAGGGACTATTAATACGTCTCCAACGTATCTATAATTTTTTATTGTTCCATGCTATTATATTATTTGTTTTGGATGTTTTACATGCATTAATATGCTATTTTGTATGATTTTTTAGACTAACCTATTAACCTAGAGCCCAGTGCAAGTTCTTGGTTTTTTCCTTGTTTTAGAGTTTCACAGAAAAGGAATACCAAACGGAGTCCAAACGAACTGAAACTTTCGCGATGATTTTTCTTGGACCAGAAAACACCGAAGAGACTTGAAGTGCAAGTCAGAAGAGCCACAAGGCGGCCACAAGGGTGGAGGGCGCGCCCAGGGGAGTGGGTGCACCCCCCGGCATTGTGGGCCCCTCGGTGACCCCCTGACCTAGATCTTCCTCCTATATATTCCCAAATATCCCAAAAACTTCCAGGGGAGCCACGAAACAACTTTCCCACCGCCGCAACCTTCTATACCCGTGAGATCCCATCTAGGCGCCTTTTCCGGTGTCCTGCCGGAGGGGATTCGGTCATGGAGGGCTTCTACACCAACACCATTGCCTCTCCGATGAAGCGTGAGTAGTTTACCACAGACCTACGGGTCCATAGCTAGTAGCTAGATGACTTTTTCTCTCTCTCTTTGATTCTCAATACAAAGTTCTCCTCGATGTTCTTGGAGATCTATTTGATGTAATACTCTTTTGCGGTGTGTTTGCCGAGATCTGATGAATCGTGGATTTATGATCAGCTTATCTATGAATATTATTTGAATCTTCTCTGAATTCTTATATGCATGATTTGATATCTTTGCAAGTCTCTTCGAACTATCGATTTGGTTTGGCCAACTAGATTGGTTTTTCTTGCAATGGGAGAAGTGCTAAGCTTTGGGTTCAATCTTGCGGTGCTCGATCCTTGTGACAGAAGGGGAACCGACACTACTAGAAAAACGGCTATAGGTAATATCACTGTTAGTGGCGCACCAGAGATGTGGTGCGCCACTACTATATAGCAGTGGCGCACCACAAACAGGTGCTCCACTAATAGTGACATTACTAGTGGCGCACCAGGTGTGGGGTGCGCCACTACTATTTTTTTGAACAGTAACCAGCCATGCCCAGGCTTACCAGTGGCGCACCAGGACAAGGTGCGCCACTACTATTTTTGATAGTAGTGGCGCACCTTGCCCTGGTGCGCCACTACTATTTTTTTGAAAGTAGCCAGCCATGCCCAGGATTACCAGTGGCGCACCAGGCCAAAGTGCGCCACTACTATTTTTGATAGTAGTGGCGCACCTTGCGGTGGTGCGCCACTGGTAAGGCTGGGCATGGTGGTCCAAAAAAAACATAGCAGTGGCGCACCCCTTCACTGGTGCGCCACTAGTAACCTGGGAGCAGTAGCTATAATTAGGCAGCCACACCTACCACACACTCACTTTCCCCCCTCCACTAAAACAGATTTGGTCGTCTTGCTCCTCCTCCTCACCTCATTTGCACCATAGATTCACCCAAATTAAGTGGTTAAATTTCCTTTTTTTGATAGGTAAGTAAGGGGAAAGCTTTCTTTATGTTCTAGATCTACTTTTCTCTCCGTCTCCAACAACGTACACACTTTTTATGGCCTAGAGATCTACGTATGTTTGTGGTGTTGCATATGTTTGTGTTTGCAGGTACCGGTATTTGAAATGCGATAGTTGCCAATATTTTGCCGGAATGTTGATTCATTTCCGTTTCGGCAAGAATTTGGCACTATATGCATTCTTTTTGGTCCTATTTTTAGGCAAAGTCATGCCAAATTTTTTTTTGTTCTAAAATATCATTTTGCTCTACCCCGCAGGCGACCATGGTCCGCACGATGACCGAAGGCATCGTAAATAGGTTTTTGAGCTCCGCGAAGGCCGAGATGCTTCAAAAGAACGAGACGGAGATAAGATGTCCGTGTCGAAGATGCAAGCTGAAGAGCCTTATTGCGGACCCGGATTCCGGGCAGGTGCGGGACCACTTGCTCTTGCGTGGTTTCATGGATGGCTATCGGTGGCAAGGTGATGAAGATGACTATGAAGTCATCCATGGGGGCCGGGCAAGCAGAAAAAAGGAAGGGCAGCAAGACAATAGCGGCGAGGGCGGGCGAGAAGACGAAGAATCTCCAGGACATGATCACGAAGTAGATGCAGGACACGGTCATCATGTAGAAGATGCCGGACATGATGATGAGGAAGATCAAGACGAAGGGCATGATCATGAAGATGAAGATGCCGGAGCAGACGACGATGGACCATCGATGGGCTGGGTGCATGACCCTCATATTCAAGAGCTGCTTCGCAAGCAGACGGGTAACGCAAGAGCTGCCGCCCGAGAGAAAGCCAAACTGGATCAACTGGAGACAGACGCGGTTACTCCATTGTATGAAGGATGCAGGCCCGAGGATACCCGCCTGAAAGTAACGCTCATGGCTCTGGAGATGAAGGTAAAACACAAAATGACGGACGCATGCTTCGACGAGAACATGTCATTCTGGCACGAACGTCTTCCAAAGGGGAACAAGTGCCCGACCAGTTTGGAGGAGGCGAAGAAAATTGTGTGTCCTCTGGATTTACCACACGTGAAATACCATGTCTGCATGAACAATTGCATCATTTATCGGGGCGAGCACGCGGAGTCTACCATATGTCCGGTGTGCGGCGTCACTCGATACAAGAAGAGGAAGAAAGCTCCTCGAAAAGTGGTGTGGTACTTTCCGATCACTCCTCGTCTGGAGCGGTATTTCGCGGATCCTAAGGTAGCAAAGCTCCTGCGTTGGCACGCGGATAGGGAGGAGAAGAAGCGAGAAGATGACGCAAATGATCCGGAGATAGATAAAAAAGACAAGATGCTGAGTCACCCTAAGGATGCGAGCCAGTGGCAAGCGTTGAATTTTGAATACCCAGAATTTGGGTAGGATCCAAGGAACATCGTGCTGGGCGCGAGCACCGATGGAGTCAATCCGTTTGGCAGCCAGAGAAGCACACATAGCACCTGGCCTATGTTTGTGTGGATGTACAACCTTCCCGCCTGGTTGTGCATGAAGAGGAAGTACATTCACATGAGTATGCTAATTGAAGGGCCGAAACAACCAGGGAACGACATCAATCTGTATCTGGGGATGCTGAAGGAGGAGCTAGACACGCTGTGGAAAACGCCAGCCAATACGTGGGACGCCGCAGAGAAAGAATATTTCCCTATGAGAGCCGCACTGCTCACGACGGTGCACGACTATCTCGGTTACGGATATCTCGTGGGGCAGGTAGTCCATGGATTTTCTGGATGCGTACGGTGCATGGATGACACAACGTATCGCCAGCTAGATAGAGATCCCGGGTCTTTGAAAACCGTGTTCATGGGACATCGAAGGTGGCTTCGCGACGATGACGCATGGAGAAAACGCAAGGATCTGTTCGATGGTGAAACCGAACCCCGAAGACCCCCACGTACGAGGAGCGGCGAGGAAATAGACGAGCTGTTGAAAAATTGGAAAGAGTGCCCACCGCCGGGAAAGAAGCGAAAGGCGCCAGAGCCGCTGCTGAAGGTATGGAAAACGAGGTCTGTTTTCTGAGACTTGCCGTACTGGAAGATCCTCCGTGTGCCTCACAGCCTTGATGTCATGCATATCACGAAGAACGTGTGCGAGAGTCTGCTTGGTACCCTGCTCAACATGCCAGAGAGGACCAAAGATGGGCCGAAAGCAAGGGCAGACTTGCAAAAAATGGGCATCAGGGAGGAGCTCTGGCGCCCTAATGATGATGATGATGATGATGATGATGATGAGGCGAAGGACACGGAAAGTCATCGCAAAGGCAAAAAGGCCAAGAAGATCGAATATGACTACCCTCCCGCGTGCTTCACTCTAAGTCAGAATGAGATCGAGCAGTTTTTCACCTGCCTCGTAGGAGTAAAACTTCCTTACGGTTACGCGGGGAAGATAAGAAGATACCTAGACTCAGCGAAGCAGAAGTTCAGCGGGATGAAGTCTCACGACTGTCACGTGCTGATGACGCAGATACTTCCAGTTGCAATCCGTGGGATCATGGACGCGCACGTCCATGACACACTATTTGGCCTATGCAACTTTTTCGACGTCATCTCTCGGAAGTCGGTTGGCGTGAGGCAACTCAGAAGGCTACAGGAAGAGATCGTGGTGATACTATGCGAGCTTGATATGTACTTCCCGCCCGCATTCTTCGACGTTATGGTGCATCTGCTGGTCCATATAGTGGAGGATATCATCCAACTCGGGCCGACGTTCCTGCACAGCATGATGCCGTTCGAAAGGATGAATGGTGTCATCAAAGGATACGTTCGCAACATGTCACGTCCAGAGGGAAGCATAGCCAGGGGCTTTCTGACCGAAGAGTGCATCTCGTACTGCACGAATTATCTAGGCATCGAGAACCCCGTTGGTCTGCCCGTCAACAGGCACCTCGGCAGGCTCGCTGGATGGGGTCACCGCGAGGGTCGCCGCGAAATGCATGTCGACTTCATGGGTCGACTCGCCGACTTTGAAAGAGCAAACCTAGTCGCGCTACAACACATAGACGTGGTCGATCCTTGGGTGGTAGAGCACAAAATCTTTATTGAGAAGACGTACAATGACCGAGGCCAACAGAGGACGGAGGGAGCTATAATCAAAGAGCACAACTCATGTTTCACGCGTTGGTTCAAGGAGAAGCTTCTGTCGTACCCTTTACATGAGGATTCTTCCGCGGAAGAAAAACTCATATTCGCCTTGTCACAGGGCGCCGAGCACAACCTAATGACCTATGAGGCGTACGATATCAACGGCTACACATTCTACACCGAGGAAAAGGACATGATGAAGAGCGATTATCAGAACTCCGGGGTAACGATGGAATCCTACACCGGTAACGACAAGGACAGATACTACGGAAGGATCGAGGAGATCTGGGAGCTGAGCTACACTGGAGAGAAGGTCCCGATGTTCCGTGTCAGATGGGCCAAGAGCGTCCTAAAAGAAGACCGGTATTTCACCACCATGGTTATACCCGAAGCCAAATCCAAGACCGCGGGCGCAAACGTCGCCGCGAAAAATGAGCCATGGGTACTGGCTTCCAAAGTGGACCAATGCTTCTTCATTACCGACCCGCCAAAGCCCAGTCGTGTTGTCGTGAGGAGAGGCAAAAGGAACATCATCGGAATGGATGGAGTCGCCAATGAGCAAGACTTTGACAAGTACGGCGACCCGAAGATGGAAGATGACGACGACGATGAAGTACCATACACCACAAGAAGAAGTAGGACCACCCTACCTAAAGGACGTCCGTTCAAGAGAAGATCAATTCAAGGGGTTCCGGGGCTAAATTATTCAACCGCGAGGAAGAAGGGCAAGAAGATTGTGAAAAGATAGCTAAGATTGAATCACGACGTGTCGGCCGCGTGTGTGTGTCAGTGGCAAGCTCAATTATTACATGCAACTAAATTATTACATGTATCACTTGATTTCAACCATTATTAAAGATCTTTTAAACATTATATTACTTTACATGCAAACTCAATCTTAATTTGACGACTGTTATTTCATGTCAATCTTTGATGACTGTTATTTCATCTCACTTGATTTCAACCATGCCATAGCATTGTAAATGATTCTATATTGTGATTGAGTAAAGGAGATGCATTGTAAAAAAATTATACGCCCTATTTTTAGGAATGGAGGGAGTATTAAAATTGCCATGTGTTATTTCATGTCAATCTTTGATGACTGTTATTTCATCTCACTTGATTTCAACCATGCCATAGCATTGTAAATGATTCTATATTGTGATTGAGTAAAGGAGATGCATTGTAAAAAAATTATACGCCCTATTTTTAGGAATGGAGGGAGTATTAAAATTGCCATGTGTTTATTTTAAAGTGTTTGGATGTTTATCATAAGGTTAAAATAAAATTTTAAAAAATATGCAAAAAGTGGGGTTGCCAGGATTCGAACCTGGGTGGTTCTGTCCATAACCAACGCGCCAACCACTAGGCCATGTGTGTGGTTCTGTCCATAACCACACACACAATTCTTATGACTTTGATATTGAGCTGTTTATGGCGCACGACGTAAAAGTGCGCCATTGATATCGATCTGTTATGGCGCATGTCCCCTGGTGCGCCATTGCTAGCTGGCCCTCCCCCTGCTTTCTCTTCTCCCCGCGCCTCCCTCTCCTCCCACTCCCGCACTTTGGACGAGAGCACCCAAATCCCCCCTCCCCGCCGCCCGCCCCCACCGCCGCCGCACTCCGCCCTCTCCCCCACCGCCGCCGCACTCCGCCCTCGCCCTCTCTCCTTCCCCGCGTGCTGCCGGCCTGGACCGCGGCCCCCGACCTCCTCCGACGCCCTCCTCGCGACCTCATCCGGCCGCTTCTTCCCATCTGGACGCCCTCCTCCGACGACCTCCTCCAACGCCCTCTTCCGACGACCTCCTCCGACGCCCTCCTTCGACGACCTCCTCCGACGCCCTCCTCCGACGACCTGCTCCGACGCCCTCCTCCGATGACCTCCTCCAACGCCCTCCTCCGACGACCTCCTCCGACGCCCTCCTCGTGAGTTCCCTTCCTCTCCCTCTCTCTTTCTCTAATCTAACTTCTCTCTGCTGCCAGCTCTCTGTCGAATTCGAGGGTTCCTGTTCTAGGGTTCATACCTTTTGATGATGCTCTGGTTCAATTGGGTACTAGCTTAGGGTTCCTAGGGTGTTAATCTAGCTTCTACTTCATTCTAGGGTTCAATTTAATTACTTGTTCGAGCTAATCATCTCTGTCTCAAAATTTGTCTGAACCTAAAGTTCAGTTTCGTCAGACATAAAGTGTTAAGTGGTTACTGTCAGTTGTTCTAGTATTCTAGTGTTCTAATGGCTTGGGTTGAATATCTACCAGTTGTTTTTTACCTAATTATCAATTGATGCACAAAATAAAAATGGGACCATGACTCAGGACTGCTTAAAGGTTAACATGACATTTTGAACACCCAGGAAAATGAGGGCATGGACATTCTTAGGACTGCTTAAAGGACAACTGCTCCATGCTACAGAAGAAGAAAGCTTTCACCTGTATTTTAGATTGTTCATTTCAACAGCAAAGAGCCAATATTTACTACGTACATACCTCTGAAAGCAGAGTACCCTAACAATAAGTATTATCTTGGTAGAATTTCCTACTGATTGTCAACTTAGTGAACTATACACATCTTGATAGTCATATTTTACGAGAAGAATTGCTACTGTTTTATCAAAATTCTAGTCAAACCAGTGAGCTATTAGAAGGAAATATACACTGCAATACTACTGGTAGGTTTATACTACTGTTGTATTTTCTTTAAATGCAGTTATGCTGTTGGTCCTGTTACACTCTTGTAGGTATATAAGCACTAGTTATATGGCTACTGCCATGTTCCTATACAGGTTCTTATACTACTTTACTTAAATTATTATCATGGTTCTGAAAGTACACTTGTTCAGAATAGCACCAAGTCCTAGGGCAAACTGAATTCCGCTTCAGTATTGGACAATAGACTTGCTGCTCTGTTATTATACAGATTCAAACATAGTTTCTGTTCACCAAAAGAGTGATGGGCTTGCTGCTCTGTTGTGCCTATATGTAGGCCTTTTTTGTCCATATGAAAGCAGAGGACCATATGGTCTGTGGTCTTTTCATCCATATGAAAGTAGAGGCACATTGTGGTGCTAGTTTGCTGGGTTTTGTCTCCGACCATCGTGTCGTGATGATTTTGCAGGTACCCCGAGAGGCCCTTGAGTTTGCCGGAATGTCGATTAACTTCCGTTCCGGCAAGTTCGGGTACTCCATATGTCCTATTTTCAGCAAAGGTCATGCTGAAATTTTCCGTGAATTTTAGCATGACTTTGCTAAAAATAGGACATATGGGGTACTTGCGACTAATGCATGGGCCGGGGTATCTTAGTACTTAATTAAGTAGGATCAAGAATTAAGTAGGACTAGTTCTGAATAGCTTCTATCAACGGCACTCTAAATGATAAAACCGTAGCTTTTAGGATGCCTCGGTGTCGACAAACCCTAAGTGCTGAGACCATGATAATTCCTCACAAACCCTAAATGATGAGATCTTGTTCCTTGACAATAACCAACTTTTTGACCAAACTTTTTTCCTATTTAGAGCGAACATGGCCGACAACGATGAGGCCGGCGGTTCGGGCGGCAAGCCATTCTGGGAGCTGTCCTAGGAGATGGAGGAATACCCTCACCGCTATGAGGACGCCGCGGAAGACACCGATCCCGACTACACAGCCCCTAGTGGCGTCGGGGATGACACCACTGATGGTGCCGCCGGGGATGCCACCACTGATGATGGCAGCCAACCGAAGAGGCAACGGAAGGACCGGCGCCCGAACGTGCTCGGCACCGTCAAGGAGGAATTTACTGAAGTGTCCTCCAGTGGGCATCCAACGGCGCCCAAAGAATTAGTCAGTGGGTACGCGGGACAACTCGGGTGCATTGTCCGGAGCACCGTCACGATCAACACCGAGAACCTAAGGCATCGTGAACGAGGGAATTTGCGGATCCTCCTCTTCACGAAGCTGCACGAACGATACAAGTTCCCCGGTGACTTCGCAAACACACGCCTCTCAGGGAATAAAGTGAACAGAGCCGCCCTCACGAAGATGAGCACGGCCCTGGCTTCTTGGAGAGCCCGGGTGAAGAAAATGATTGAAAGAGGTGATAGTTATGAGAAGATCAAGGAGAAAAATCCTTCGATCAGCAAAGCTGACTACCTGGAGTTCAAGACCAAGTGCGAGAGCAACGCATCCGTGGAATCAAGTCAGTGGGGGAAAGAAATGCGGGAATTGAACTTAGGGGTCCACAAACTCGGTCCCGGCGGTTATAGAGTGGCGGAACCTAAATGGGACAAGGAGGACGCGGAGCGTGTCGAGCAAGGCCTACCGCCCCTCTTCGATAAATACCGCCATGAAAAGCAGACCAGGAACTATATCAGAGCCCGGTACAAGGAGGACCCGGTAACAAAGGAGCTTACCACGGATCCGAAGGTGAAGGCGCTTGAGCTTGTTCTGGTAAGGAATACACCCCCGCGTAATTAGCTCCATATGGTTGCATTCTAATTAATGAAGCCAAATTTCTAAATGGTTCACGTTCCTTCCGCAGGAAACTGAAAGCAGTAGCGCGGGGTCTCAGAGCTCCCCGTCTGCCCCTTGGGACACCACTTTAAATAGGGCGTTGAATGTAATGAAACAGAAGGATAAGTTAACTAAGCCGACGTCAGCTGGTCGTGTGGCCGGCGAAGGCTTGTCCACGAAATGGTCGGAATACTATAAGACTAGTCGAAAGGAGAGAAAGACCAGCTTGGAAAGCCAGGAGGTTAAAGAACTCAAGGCAAAAGTGGCGCAGATTCCTCAGATAGTCGAAGAGCAAGTGCGAGACCAAGTGCGAGACCAACTGGGAGCGACGATCACCGCCATTATGCCTACCTTGGTTGAGGGGCTGCGGGGGTGGTTTGTGGGCGGCCAACAGGGGCCGCCCCCGATTCCCAGCTTGACAGGCAGCAACTCGCACAACGCGCCGGCAGTGGTGTCTCCGGCGGAGGCGTCATTGGTGTCTCCGGTGCCGGCGCCGGCATTGGAGCTTGATGCACCCGGGTGTGGGAAGAATAAGCCGGCCGGCACCTCGGTCACTTGCATGCCCGCCATTGGCGGTGCCTCGACATTAGCCGAGCTCGACGCCATCACGGTAACTAAGCCTCGGCCGATGACTTCATCTCCTTGCCTTTGACTGGGCATCCCTGACGCCCTACATGTTTTCGCAGGGCGCCGCCAACGAAGTTCCATGCACTCTCCTGCACTTCGTGGACGGCAAGTTGATCGATGTCGCCAAGGCCAAAATCGTTGAACCGGGCAACCGCGTGTTCCACCATAATCCGATGCCACCCACCGTGTATAGGGTTCAACTGGTTCGGGTGCTGCGGGGCTGCGACGACTTGTTACCTCCGTATCGACCCCATGGGGCCGACGAAGAGGATGTGATGACCCTTGGCGCCTGCTTCAACTGGCCATTGCTTTGGCCGAAGAGCCAGATTCGTTTGGGGGCGGGGGTCACCACCCCACAGACAACACCGCCAGTCCTGCCGGCGCCAAGCCATGGCAAGACCGCCGCAACGCTACCGCCGTCAGTTGATCCGGGCATGCATATGGCACAGGATCCGGACGTCGACGACGGTACATTTGTCAACGTCGATGACTACTTCAACGAACATGGTGGGTACGGTGACGAATTCTTGGCGCCTCCTTCTCAAGAACCCAACCCTGCAAAAGTCGATCGCGATCTAGCTGGTACCGCGGAGAAACCCAATTGCAACAGGCGTCGTCTGTTCGGTTCTCAGGAGACGCCTCCAGCTGCCGCCTTCACCGAGACTCAAACAGCCGAGGTGGGAAATATTATCAGCCCCACCACACTGAAGAAGGTGGTCTCTGAGCAGACCTCGATCCCATTACATCAGCAGAAGCCAAAGAAGGGACGGAAAAGAAAAACTAACAAGGGTGCGAGCCAGCCAGCACCGAGTACGATCCGTGCTCAGGACGGGCCACCAATACCTAAGGATATCATGAGGGCGGTGCATGTGGAGGGTAGGCTGATGCTACCGGCTAATCTGCTCAAGGCTGCAACCGGTGCTATGCGGAGTCTGCATGACAGTGTTCTTTCTATGGAGAAGCGGCGTCTCTCCGAGAAAGATGACTTATACCCGGTTTTCGTGGCCAAGGTGCCAGAGGGCAAGGGCTTTGTCGATGGCACCATCGGGAGTATGATCGTCCTGCGGTTTGATGACATCTTCGCTATGTTTAACCTTCATCCACTGCACTACACCTTCATTCGGCTATTTTCGCTCAATATGGAGATGCAGATCATTAGAGACAAGACCCTGGACATCGTGATAGTCGACCCCTTCTACATGCGTGCCAAGCACTTGGACAACGCTGGGGACCGGCAAATCGCGAGTTCATACCTCGAAGGCGTCATTATGGCGAACAAAGATAAGGATACCTTCCTCGTGCCTTACTTTCCCGAGTAAGTCATCCCCTCACCGCCCCGTAACATATGATTTCTTAGATTTCGATCGTTCTTTTTTTTTCTAACATTCCGTGTTTTGTGCAGTGACACACGTTGCACACTCATCCTCTTAAGCCCGAAATATTCCACGGCCACGTATTTCGACTCGGACCGTCAGTCGAAGAAAGACTACACAAATATCAAGAAAGTTCTTGATGATGCTCTCCCCGGCTACGCCAAATCTGGAGGCACCTTCAGGAAGGAAATGTGTAGGTACGACAAGCACGTGTTCACCCACGTAACGACGTTCCCCTGCGTTAAGCAGCCGCCTAGCAGTCAGAAGGATGCCTACTACGCCCTCCATCACATGCGGGCGATCGTACGGGACCATAATCACCTTATGCTACCAAAGGGTCTCCAAGATTGGGCCGCACGCTTGTCGGCAATCCAGGACATGGACATCAGACAAGAATTCTTTCGCATCCAGTCGGAGTTTGCGGAAATCATCTGTCAAGATGTCCTTCGTACCTCAGGGCAGTTCCACCTCAAATATCAACCGTCCAACAGGGAAATAGAAACAACGCTACAAATGCAGGCTGACAACTACCGCACATTCATGACGCCGACGGATGACGGCGGCTTCATCCACGCTCCGGTCCCTGAGTCGAGTCGAAGAAAGTATTGATGGTATGTAGTTCTGAAATGTCGATTAGCTCGTGTTGTAATTAAACTTTAATGAACTTGTATGTCTCTTTATTTTGGAGAGTCGTTCAACTTATATGTAATCGATGCTATTTATTAGTAGGACCATGAACCGTGCTATTAATGTGTTGCTTTTCTCTTCCGATCCTTTTGTTGCATACTTATATATTATCTGTGAATTGCTACTAACGTTTTGTTTGTCTAGTGCATAGAGATGCCGTCGTATGTCGTGTACAATGGTAGGGTTCCCGGAGTCTATGACGACTGGGAGGAGTGTCGGAGACAGGTTCACCGTTTCAGCGGTAACAGTTACAAAGGGTACACCACTAGGGCGGAGGCGGAAGCTAGATACTGGCGCTATCTAGAGGGAGAGAGGAGGGAGCGGAGGAGGAACCGGATGAAGACTAGTTTCATCGCGATGATGCTCATCGTGACCGCAGCTCTCTTCTATGTGATGGTAGTTTAGATGATATCAACTTTGTAATGTGACGACAAACTCGCTACTCGGTCTCGAGACCTAAACTTGTCTAATATTTGAACTTTGTTCGCTATTTCGAATTCGGAGACTAATGTGATGAATTGTATTATGTGCTGTTTATATTCTGTGATGTATTGTATTTTGTAACCTGTGCAAATACCAGAAATGCAAAAAAAAAATTCCTAGAATTAATAGTAGTGGCGCACCATATTGCACATTAGTGGCGCACCCAGTTAAATAACAGTGGTGCACCCATATGGATATCAGTGGCGCATCAGTAGGGACCCCTGCAGCAATACCAGTGGCGCACCATCTTGCACATTAGTGGCGCACCCTGTTAAATAACAGTGGCGCACCCATATGAATATCAGTGGCGCATCAGTAGGGACCCCTGCTGCAATACCAGTGGCGCACTAGGTGGCATACCAATGGCGCACCAGTGGTGCGCCACTGTTATTTGGATTAACAATGGCGCATCAGAGGTGCGCCATTAATATTCCTTATTAGTGGCGTGGTATTAGTGGCCCACCCATGGTGCGCCACTAATGGCAATATTGGGTGCGCCACTAATAGCCTTTTTTCTAGTAGTGCGACACTTATTGTAATAGTTGCCATCAAGGATAACAAGATGGAGTTTTCATCATATTGCTTGAGTTTATTCCTCTACATCATGTCATCTTACTTAATGCGTTACTCTGTTCTTATGAACTTAATACTCTAGATGCAGGCAGGAATCGGTCGATGTGTGGAGTAATAGTAGTAGATGCAGGCAGGAGTCGGTCTACTTGATACGGACGTGATGCCTATATTCATGACCATTGCCTTAGATATCGTCATAACTTTGTGATTTTCTATCAATTTCTCGGCAGTAATTTGTTCACCCACCATAATAATTTCTATCTTGAGAGAAGCCTCTACGGAAACCTATGGCCCCGGGTCTATTTTCCATCATACAAGTTTCCGATCTACAATTTCAGTTTCCTATTTACTTTCTTTGCAATCTTTTACTTTCCGTTCCATACACCAAAAATACCAAAAATATTACTTTACCGTTTATCCATCTCTATCAGATCTCACGTTGCAAATAACCGTGAAGAAATTGACAACCCCTTTATCGCGTTCGGTGCAAGTTGGTGTTTGTTTGTGCAGGTATTCGGTGGCTTGCACGTTGTCTCCTACTGGATTGATACCTTGGTTCTCAAAGGCTGAGCGATATACTTACTCTACTATGATGCATCACCCTTTCCTCTTCAAGGGAAAAACCAACGCAAGCTCAAGAGGTAGCAGGAAGAATTTTTGGTGTCGTTGCCGGGGAGATCTACACCAAGACAAGACATACCAAGTACCCATCATAAACTCTCTCCTCGCATTACATTATTCGCCATTCTCCTCTCATTTTCCTCTCCCCCACTACTAAAATGATTTTCGAAAAGATTCACCTTTTCTTCGCCCCTCTTCCGTTCATCCTCTTTGCTTGCTTTTTGTGTGCTCGTGTGTTGGATTGGTTGCTTTGTCGCGATGGCTCAAGATAATACCAAATTATGTGACTTTTCCAACACCAATAATAATGGTTTTATTAGTACTCCAATCGCTCCCGATGCTAATGCGGAATCTTGTGAAATTAATACCGCTTTGCTGAATCTTGTTATAAAAGATCAACTTTCTGGCCTTCCCAATCAAGATGCCCCATCCCATCTTAATAATTTCGTTGATTTGTGTGATATGCAAAACAAAAAAGATGTGGATAATGATATTTGTTAAATTGAAGCTATTTCCGTTCTCACTTCGAGGTCGTGCTAAAACTTGGTTTTCATCTTTGCCTAAAAATAGTATTGATTCATGGAACAAGTGTAAAGATGCTTTTATTTCCATGTATTTTCCTCCCGCTAAGATCATCTCCCTTAGGAACGATATTATGAATTTTAAGCAGCTTGATCATGAACATGTTGCACAACCTTGGGTGAGGATGAAATTGATGATACGAAATTGCCCTACTCATGGTTTGAATTTGTGGATGATTATACAAAACTTTTTTGCCGGATTGAATTTTGCTTCTAGAAATCTTTTAGATTCGGCTGTGGGAGGCACTTTTCTGAAAATTACTTTACGAGAAGCTACTAAACTCCTAGATATTATTATGGTTAATTATTCTCAGTGGCATACTGAAAGATCTTCCACTAGTAAAAAGGTGCATGCAATTGAAGAGATTAATGTTTTGAGCGGAAATATGGATGAGCTTATGAAATTATTTGCTAACAATAGTGCCCTTATTGATCCTAATGATATGCCTTTGTCTACGTTGATTGAAAACAATAATGAATCTATAGATGTGAATTTTGTTGGTAGGAACAATTTTGGTAATAACGCGTATAGAGGCAATTTTAATCCTAGGCCGTTACCTAGTAATTCCTATAATAATTATGGTAATTCCTACAACAATTATTATGGAAATTATAATAAGATGCCCTCTGAATTTGATAATAGTGTTAAAGAATTTATAAGTTCACAAAAGAATTTCAATGCTTTGATTGAAGAAAAATTGCTTAAGAATGATGATTTGGCCAGGAACGTAGATATCAATGAGTCTCTCAAATACATGAGAATTTCCATTGACGAGTGCAAAGAAAGAACCGCTAAGATGCGTGATAAAAAAGATTGGTTTATAAAAGCGTGTTCTTCTAGTTTCCGTGAGAATAATGATGAAGATCTTAAAGTGATTGATGTGACTCCTATTGAATCTTTGCTTTCCAATATAAATCTTGATAAATATGGGACTAGAGATGATTCAAGTTTAGTTAGAAGGCGTCCCAATGATTCGGAGTTTTTAGATCTTGATGCAAAAATTGATAAAAGTGGGATTTGAGAGGTCAAGACTTTAAGTAGCAATGAACCCACTCTTTTGGATTTCAAGGAATTTAATTATGATAATTTTTCTTTAATAGATTGTATTTCCTTGTTGCAATCTATGTCGAATTCACCTCATGCTTATAACCAGAACAAAGCTTTTACTAAACATATTGTTGATGCTATGATGCAATCTTTCGAAGAAAAGCTTGAATTGGAAGTTTCTATTCCTAGAAAACTTTATGATGAGTGGGAACCAACTATTAATATTAAGATTAAAGATTATGAATGCCATGCTTTGTGTGATTGGGTGCTAGTGTTTCCACGATTCCAAAAACTTTATGTGATATGTTAGGTTTCCGTGAATTTGATGATTGCTCTTTAAATTTGCATCTTGCGGATTCCACTATTAAGAAACCTATGGGAGGGATTAATGATGTTCTTATTGTTGCAAATAGGAACTATGTACCCATAGGTTTCATTGTTCTTGATATAGATTGCAATACTACATGTCCTATTATTCTTGGTAGACATTTCCTTAGAACGATTGGTGCAATTATTGATGTGAAAGAAGGAAACATTAGATTTAAATTGCCATTAAGAAAAGGCATGGAAGACTTTCCAAGAAAGAAAATTAAATTTCCATATGAATCTATTATGAGAGCCACGTATAGATTTCATACCAAAGATGATAACACTTAGATATATTCTTGTTTTATGCCTAACTAAGGGCGTTAAACAATAGCGCTTGTTGGGAGGCAACCCAATTTTATTTTTCTTTTTTCTTTTTAGGTTCTGTTTTGCAATAAATATTTCATCTAGCCTCTGGTTAGATGTGGTTTTGTGTTTTAGTTAGTGTTTGTGCCAAGTAAGACCTTTGGGATAGCTTATGGTAATAGTTGATTTCATCTTGCTGAAAAACAGAAACTTTGGCCCTCAGTCCCAGAATTGTTTAAAATCATAGAAGCGCGATAAAATCTTGAATTGTGTACAGTATATTGATATTCAAATTGCCTAGGGCTTCCAAATTTTCAGGATTTTTGGAGTTACACAAGTATGTGAACTATCCAGTTTGCTACAGACTGTTCTGTTTTTGACAGATTCTGTTTTTCGCGTGTTGCTTGCTTATTTTGATGCATCTATGGCTAGTATCGGGGGGTATGAACCATGGAAAAGTCGGAATACAGTAGATATTACACCATTATAAATAAAAAATGAGTTCACAACAGTACCAAAAGTGGTGATTTGTTTTCTTATACTAACGTAGCTTATGAGATTTTCTGTTGAGTTTTGTGTTGTGAAGTTTTCAAGTTTTGGGTAAGGATTTGATGGACTATGGAATAAGGAGTAGCAAGAGCCTAAGCTTGGGGATGACCAATGCACCCCAAGGTAATATTCAAGGACAACCAAGAGCCTAAGCTTGGGGATGCCCCGGAAGGCATCCCCTCTTTCGTCTCCGTCTATCGGTAACTTTACTTGAGGCTATATTTTTATTCACCACATGATATGTGTTTTGCTTGGAACGACTTGTATGATTTGAGTCTTTGCTTTTTAGTTTGCCACAATAATCCTTTCTGTACACACCTTGTGAGAGAGACACGCATGAATCGTGATTTATTAGAATACTCTATGTGCTTCACTTATATCTTTTGAGCTAGGCAATTTTGCTCTAGTGCCTCACTTATATCTTTTTAGAGCACGGCGGTGGTTTTATTTTATAGAAATTGATGAACAATCGCACTACACTTATATTATTTTGAGAGTCTCTAAATATTATGGTAATTTGCTTTGGTTATAAAATTAGTCCTAATATGATAGGCATCCAAGAGAGATATAATAAAAACTTTCATATAAAGTGCATTGAATACTATGAGAATTTTGATTGCTTATGATTGTTTTGAGATATGAAGATGGTGAGATTAGAGTCATGCTAGTAAGTAATTGTGAATTTGAGAAATACTAGTGTTAAAGTTTGTGAGTCTCGTAGCATGCACGTATGGTGAACTGTTATGTGATGAAGTCGGAGCATGATTTATTTATTGATTGTCTTCCTTATGAGTGGCGGTCGGGGACAAGCGGTGGTCTTTTCCTACCAATCTATCCCCCTAGGAGCATGTGTGTAGTACTTTGTTTTGATGACTAATGGATTTTTGCAATAAGTATGTGAGTTCTTTATGACTAATATTGAGTCCATGGATTATATGAACTCCCACCTTTTCGCCATTGCTAGCCTCCCTAGTAGCACGTAACTTTCGTCGATACCATAAACCCACCACATACCTTCCTCAAAACAGCCACCATACCTACCTATTATGGCATTTCCATAGCCATTCCGAGATATATTGCCATGCAACTTTCCACTGTTCCGTTTATTATGACACGCATCATTATTGTCACATTCTTTGCATGATCATGTAGTTGACATTGTATTAGTGGCTGAGCCATAGTTCATCATTATTTTATACATGTCACTCTTGATTCATTGCACATCCCAGTACACCGCCGGAGGCATTCACATGGAGTCATATTTTGTTCTAAGTATTGACTTGTAATTTTTGAGTTGTAAGTAAATAAAAGTGTGATAATCTTCATTATAAGAGCATTGTCCCATGTGAGGAAAGGATGATGGAGACTATGATTCCCCCACAAGTCAGGATGAGACTCCGAACGAAAAAAAAGAGGCCAAAAAAATGAAAGAAGGCCCAATAAAAAATGAGAGAAAAGAGAGAAGGGGCAATGTTACTATCCTTTTACAACACTTGTGCTTCAATGTAGCACCATGATCTTCATGATAGAGAGTCTCCTATGATATCACTTTCATTTACTAGTGGGAATTTTTCATTATAGAACTTGGCTTGTATATTCCAATGATGGGCTTCCTCAAATTGCCCTAGGTCTTCGTGAGCAAGCGAGTTGGATGCACACTCACTTAGTTTCTTTTTGATCTTTCATAAACTTATTATAGCTCTAATGCATACGTTGCATGGCAATCCCTACTCACTCATATTGATGTCTATTGAGGGGCATCTCCATAGCCCGTTGATACGCCTAGTTGATGTGAGACTATCTCCTTCTTTTTGTCTTCTCCACAACCATCGTCTATTCCACCTATAGTGCTATATCCATGGCTCACGCTCATGTATTGCGTGATAGTTGAAAAAGTTTGAGAACATCAAAAGTATGAATCAATTGCTTGGCTAGTCGTCGGGGTGGTGCATGATTTAAATATTTTGTGTGATGAAGATGGAGCATAGCCAGACTATATGATTTTGTAGGGATAAGCTTTCTTTGGCCATGTTATTTTGAGAAGACATAATTATTTTGTTAGTATGCTTGAAGTATTATTGTTTTTATGTTAATATTAAACTTTTGTTTTAAATCATACGGATCTAAACATTCATGCCACAATAAAGAGAATTACATGAATAAATATATTAGGTAGCATTCCACATCAAAAATTATGTTTTTATCATTTACCTACTCGATGACGAGCAGAAATTAAGCTTGGGGATGCACTACTGCAGGATGCTGCTAACGCGACACTACGATCAGAGACCCTTCGACAAAACTGTGCGCGATGCAATAATCACAAACGGCGATGTAAAAAACCATCAAAAAAGGTGCAAACGTTTGCGATGGAGGATGCATCAAAGACGGTTCAGATTTTAGTTGCGTTTGCGATGCAGGGCATACGGTTTAGTTCAATTAACTGTTTGCCATGAGGAGGAACAAAAGAAACGGGCAGCCAGATGAAAGTGTGTGCGATATACAGCATACGGTTCACCCCGATGAACTGTTTGTGATTAGGCAACACAACAGAAACAACCTGCCAGATCAAGGTGTGTGCGATATACTGTATGTGGTTCACTTGGATGAACTGTTTGCGTTGAGACAAGAGAACATAAACGGTTCAACTTAACAAGATGTGTGCGATACGCGACAAACAAGTCTGTAATCGGATACGCGGAAAACAAGTCCTCATGTCAATGATCCGCCTGTACATGTCGTAGCTCGTGTACGCCTCCTTGGCCGCGTATGCTACCTCTTGAGCACTGCGTTGGTTTTCCCTTGAAGAGGAAAGGGTGATGCAGTAAAGTAGCATAAGTATTTCCCTCAGTTTTTGAGAACCAAGGTATCAATCCAGTAGGAGACCCACGCACCTACACAAACAAACAAGAACCTCGCGACCAACGCGATAAAGTGGTTGTCAATCCCTTCACGGTCACTTACGAGAGTGAGATCTGATAGAGATGATAAGATAATATTTTTTGGTATTTTTATGATAAAGAGTAAAAGTGAAGATTGCAAAATAAACAAAGATAGAAATAGCTTGTTGACCGAACATTAATATGATGGAAAATAGACCCGCGGGCCATAGGTTTCACTAGTGGCTTCTCTCAAGATAGCATAAGTATTACGGTGGGTAAACGAATTACTTTCGAGCAATTGATAGAATTGAGCATAATTATGAGAATATCTAGGTATGATCATGTATATAGGCATCACGTCCATGACAAGTAGACCGACTCCTGCCTGCATCTACTACTATTACTCCACACATCGACCGATATCCAGCATGCATCTAGAGTATTAAGTTCATAAGAATAGAGTAACGCTTTAAGCAAGATGACATGATGTAGAGGGATAAACTCATGCAGTATGATATAAACCCCATCGTTTTATCCTCGATGGCAACAATACAATACGTGTCATTTCCCCTACTGTCACTGGGATTGAGCACCGCAAGATTGAACCCAAAGCTAAGCACTTATCCCATTGCAAGAAAGATTAATCTAGTAGGCCAAAACAAACTGATAATTCGAAGAGACTTGCAAAGATAACCAATCATACATAAAAGAATTCAGAGGAGATTCAAATATTGTTCATAGATAATCTTGATCATAAACCCACAATTCATCGGATCTCGACAAACACATCGCAAAAGAAGAGTTACATCAAATAGATCTCCAAGAGAATCGAGAAAAACTTTGTATTGAGATCCAAAGAGAGAGTAGAAGCCATCTAGCTAATAACTATGGACCCGAAGGTCGGAGGTAAACTACTCACACATCATCGGAGAGGCTATGGTGTTGATGTAGAAGCCCTCCATGATCAATGCCCCCTCCAGTGGAGCGCCGGAAAAGGCCCCAAGATGGGATCTCACGGGTACAGACGGTTGCGGCGGTGGAAGTAGGTTTTTGGCTCCTGTTCTGATGGTTTGGGGGTACGTAGGTATATATAGGAGGAAGAAGTAGGTCGGTGGAGCCATGAGGGGCCCATGTGGGTGGAGGGCGCGCCCAGGGGGTAGGCGCGCCACCCTGCCTCGTGGCTTCCTCATCGGTTGCTTGACGTCCACTCCAAGTCCTCTGGATAAAAAAGATAATTTTTGATGTGGAATGCTAGTTGGCATAATTTCATTTTAATTCTTCTTAATTGTGATATGAATATTCAGGTCTGAAAGATTCAAGACAAAAGTTCATATTGACATAAAAATAGTAATACTTCAAGCATACTAACTAAGCAATTATGTCTTCTCAAAATAACATGGCCAAAGAAAGTTCATCCCTACAAAATCATATAGTTTAGTCATGCTCCATTTTCGTCACACAAGAATTCTCTCATCATGCACAACCCCGATGACAAGCCAATCAATTGTTTCATACTTTAATAATCTCAAACTCATAAACCTTCACGCAATACATGAGCGCGAGCCATGGATATAGCACTATGGGTGGAATAGAATATGATGATGGGGGTTATGTGAAAAAGACAAAAAAGGAGAAAGTCTCACATCAACGAGGATAATCAATGGGGTATGGAGATGCCCACCGATTGATGTTAATGCAAGGAGTAGGGATTGCCATGCAACGGATGCACTAGAGCTATAAATGTATGAAAGCTCAACAAAGAAACTAAGTGGGTGTGCATCCAACTTGGTTGCTCACGAAGACCTAGGGCACTTGAAGAGGCCCCTTGTTGGAATATACAAGCCAAGTTCTATAATGAAAAATTCCCACTAGTATATGAAAGTGACAAAACAAGAGACTCTCTATCATGAAGATCATGGTGCTACTTTGAAGCACAAGTGTGGTAAAAGGATAGTAGCATTGCCCCTTTTATTTATTTTATTTTTTTATTCTTTTTTTGGGACAATGCTCAATTGAATGATGATCATCACACTTCTATTTATTTACAACTTAATGATTACAACTCGATACTAGAACAAAGTATGACTCTATATGAATGCCTCCGGCGGTGTACCGGGATGGGCAATGAATCAGGAGTGACATGTATAAAATAATATGCATGGTGGCTTTGCCACAAATACGTTGTCAACTACATGATCATGCAAGGCAATATGACAATGATGAAACATGTCATGATAAACGAACGGTGGAAAGTTGCATGGCAATATATCTCGAAATGGCTATGGAAATGCCATAATAGGCAGGTATGGTGGCTGTTTTGAGGAAGATGTAAGGAGGGTTATGTGTGATAGAGCGTATCTTATCACGGGGTTTGGATGCATCGGTGAAGTTTGCACCAACTCTCAAGGTGAGAAAGGGCAATGCACGGTACCAAAGAGGTTAGCAATGATGGAAAGGTGAGAGTGCGTATAATCCATGTACTCAACATCTATTATATATAAAAAGTACTTAACGGGTCACCAAAAAAAGAGAAATAACTAGAAATCTATTATATATAAAAAGTACTTTGTGGGTTAACCAGAAAAATAGAATTATCCTAGAAATTACCACAAAAATTAGAAACATCTAGCCATTTATTTGATAGACTAAAAATTTACAGCCGTCAGATCTAACTAAAGGAAAATTAATTACCCACCTTTGCCACTAGATATCCTACCGGTAGTTATTTTACTTTCCCATCTATTATGGGTGGGCCCATGGTGTTAAGAACTCAAAGCTAAAGCTCAAGAAAAAAAAGGATAATGAACGCACGATCATATCTTCCCTCATCGCTCAAGTCAAAAAAAATCCCTCATCGCTTCATGATTCCTTCCTTCCCAGCAAGGCTCCCTTCCCATCCTTTCAACTAGCCGCCGCCACAACCTCTGGCCTGGCCCTCCAGCGGATCGTCGACGCTCACAGGCCTGCATCTTCTTCCCTTCTTTCTCCCTTTGTCTGCGGAGTGCGAGCAGTAATCGGCGATCTGGTCCAGCAGCGGCAGTCAAGTTGGCAGCCATGTTGGGCTGGACTCACAAGATGGCCGAAGGTCAGTGCTTGCACAAGCGGAAGTCACAAATTGCTATCCATACAAATTAGCCACTCAATTTTCAGGTATCCTTGCTTTCTTGCACTTAATCTCACCAAATTTCTTTTCTATTTTTCGGAAATGTTAACGCCCACACGTGTGGGCGTTCACCACCCCGACCACACGCAAGCATCACCGTTGGCAGGTGTGTGCACGAATCTTGGAACAAACCAGGCGGTTTTTTGCGGTACGTAGGACGAGGCGAGTGTGCGGTGTGCGAGTAGGTTCGCCCGCATGTTGGTTGCCACCCCGCGGTCAGCGGTTGCCATCGGAGTCGTGCGGTGGAACTGCAATGCGCCCGCACGCCACGCTTCGACTGCGGTTGACGTCGGACGCCTCTGCCCCCTCCCCCTCACGCTCCCATTTACTCTCCCGAATCGCATTTACTGGCAAAACCCACTCGCATTTCCAACCATCGAAGGAGAAGGCGAGGGGAGAAGGCGACGACGAAGGCGGAAGAAGCGACGGTGTTCGGGACCGTCGGTGGTGCTCGCCGGAACGGAGCGGCTCGCCGGAGCGCCTGCGGGTTGAAGGTACTGCTTGCTGCACCCCTCGCAATCCCTTCCTGCATTCCCTCTCCTTCCCTCCCTGTTTGATTCCTTGGTCGAGATTCGTAGAGATTCAGGCGATTCGTCGATGCGTCGGCGTTCCCGCCTGCGCCGAAGTCGTCTGCTAGACGTTTTTGGTTGCACTGGTCAGTTTCGTCGCGGCCGCGGCCGCGGCATCGTCGGCGTGGTTCTGCTTGTTCGGAGGCACGCACTAGTCTTTGCATATGGATTGAGCAGGTGTCTTCCGGGTACTTTTTGATGCGCGTTGGTTCGATTTTTGTGCTTTGCAGTGAGTTCGTGGGAGAATTTCGGGGGTGAATTTGAAGTCGAAGTAGTTGCCATTGAACCCTAGATCTAGTAGTTGGTTTTTGAAAATGCAGAATGAGGCAAACTTGATAGTTACATTAACTATCATGATCGCGCGACCACTAACTCCCTGAACATATTTGATAGTTGCCACAAACGTGTTTCCCCTTGCGGCAACAAATTACTGAAAACGACTGTGTTAGTTGCCACATGTTAGCTTTCGCACATGGCAACTATTTTTTTCATTCAATGTCTGTGATAGTTGCCACACACACGATCTTCCATGTGGCAACTAATTTTGCTGAAGTAATGCGATACTTGCCACACACACGCTCTTCCATGTGGCAACTAATTTTGCTGAAGTAATGCGATACTTGCCACACACATGCTCTTTTTTCTGTGTGGCAACTAAGATTGCTGAATTCTTGTGCTAGGTGCCACAACCATTCTATTTTCATTGCGGCCAGTGTGTTTTCTGAATGATATGTGACAGTAACCACGGTGTGACAGTTGACACAATCGGTAGTCAGTGGGCATTCAAGAGCCAAGTGCACTGGATGGCAACCACTGCGCACTTAAAGTGTGCTTGTTGCCATCTGGGTAGTATATTCAAGTGGCAAATAGAGTGCGAACACACTGCCTGTTTCCATTATGCATATATGACAGTGTGGCAAAATAGAGTGCGAACACAGTGCCTGTTTGCCATTCTGCATATAAGATAGTGTGGCAAATTGAGTGTGAACAGACTGCCTGTTTGCCATTCTGCATATAAGATAGTGTGGCAAACTGGCTGCACAATGTGGCAAGCGAATTTGCATATCAAATGTTTCAGATGCCATACATATGCGTTGCATGCGGCAAGTGTTTTTGGTGACCTCCTTGCATTTACATTTTCCACCATGACAATTTGGTACGTTCCCATCTCTGCAGAATGGCTCGTGGCGATCGTCAAAACGACGATGATGATTTCATGGATCCACCACAGCGTAATCGGGCAACTGGGCGGAGAAAAGAGGGTGATGAGGTAAATGTTCACACACACACACCCTGCTTCCTGATGTATGTTAATGGTTGACACCTTTGAGCCCGCAGTCGTCTGGCACGAACTAAAATTTCATTACATTGCAAAACGCGGCAACGACCGATTTTTTTTGTAAAAACATGGCAACAATTGATCACTTTATGTCTGTTTTTTGCAGAAGAAGAAACATATTCACAACAGAGCCTCCCAAGAACGACTGACTGCATTGACTGACAAATTCAGCGACGATCAGAAGGGGGCTGCTGTTGAGATGGGTATGCCGTCTATGATGGTTGTCCGATGCACGAACCTTGTCAACCCTGTATGCGATTGGCTTGGTGAGATCTACTGAAGGAAATATGCCCTAGAGGCAATAATAAAGTTATTATTTATTTCCTTATACCATGATAAATTTTTATTATTCATGCTAGAATTGTATTAACAGGAAACATAATACATGTGTGAATACATAGACAAACAGAGTGTCACTAGTATGCCTCTACTTGACTAGCTCATTGATCAAAGATGGTTATGTTTCCTAACCATGAACAAAGAGTTGTTATTTGATTAACGAGATCACATCATTAGTTGAATGATCTGATTGACATGACCCATTCCATTAGCATAGCACCCGATCGTTTAGTATGTTGCTATTGCTTTTATCCATGACTTATACATGTTCCTTTAACTATGACATTATGCAACTCCCGTTTACCGTAGGAACACTTAGTGTGCTACCAAACGTCACAACGTAACTGGGTGATTATAAAGGTGCTCTACAAGTGTCTCCGAAGGTACATGTTGAGTTGGCATATTTCGAGATTAGGATTTGTCACTCCGATTGTCGGAGAGGTATCTCAGGGCCTTCTCGGTAATGCACATCACATAAAGCCTTGCAAGCATTGCAACAAATGAGTTAGTTGCAAGATGATGTATTACAGAACGAGTAAAGAGACTTGCCGGTAACGAGATTGAACTAGGTATTGGATACCGACGATCGAATCTCGGGCAAGTAACATACCGATGACAAAGGGAACAAATGTATGTTGTTATGCGGTCTGACCGATAAAGATCTTCATAGAATATGTAGGAGCCAATATGGGCATCCAGGTCCCGCTATTGGTTATTGACCGGAGACGTGTCTCGGTCGTGTCTACATTGTTCTCGAACCGTAGGGTCCGCACGCTTAAGGTTACGATGACAGTTATTATGAGTTTATGAGTTTTGATGTACCGAAGGAGTTCGGAGTCCCGGATGAGATCGGGGACATGACGAGGTGTCTCGAAATGGTCGAGACGTAAAGATCGATATATTGGACGACTATATTCGGACATCGGAAGGGTTCTGAGTGGTTCGGGTACTTTCGGAGATACCGGGGAGTTACGGGATTACGGGAGAAGTAATGGGCCTTGATGGGCTTTAGTGGAAGAGAAAAAAAAAGGCTGCTGCGCCCCCCCTCTCCTCTAGTCCGATTTGGACTAGGGAAAAGGGGGCCGGCCACCTCTCCTTCTCCTCCTATTCCTTCTCCCTTCCTCCCCTCTTGGTGGACTCCTACTAGGACTTGGAAACCTAGTAGGACTCCACACCCTGGCGCGCCTAACCCTAGGCCGGCCAACCCCTCCCTTGCTCCTTTATATACGGGGGCAGGGGGCACCCCAAAGACACACAAGTTGATCTACGGATCGTTCCTTAGCCGTGTGCGGTGCCCCCTTCCACCAAATTCCACCTCGATCATATCGTTGCAGTGCTTAGGCGAAGCCCTGCGCCGGTAACACATCAAGATCGTCACTACGCCGTCGTGCTGACGGAACTCTTCCCCGACGCTTTGCTGGATCGGAGCCCGGGGATCGTCATCGAGCTGAACGTGTGCCAAGAACTCGGAGGTGCCGGAGTAACGGTACTGTGATCAGTTGGATCGCGAGGAGAACGTACGACTACTTCCTCTACGTTGTGTCAACGCTTCCGCTTCGGTCTACGAGGGTACGTAGACAACACTCTCCCCTCTCGTTGCTATGCATCACCATGATCTTGCGTGTGCGTAGGAATTTTTTTTGAAATTACTACGTTCCCCAACAGTGGCATCCGAGCCTAGGTTTTTATGGTATGATGTTACTTGCACGAGTAGAACACAAGTGAGTTGTGGACGATACAAGTCATACTGCCTACCAGCATGTCATACTTTGGTTCAGCGGTATTGTTGGACGAGACGATCCGGACCAACCTTACGCGTACGCTTACGCGAGACCGGTTCCCTCGACGTGCTTTGCACATAGATGGCTTGCGGAAGACTGTCTCTCCAACTTTAGTTGAACCGAGTGTGGCTACGCCCGGTCCTTGAGAAGGTTAAAACGGAGTCTATTTGACAAACTATCGTTGTGGTATTGATGCGTAGGTAAGATGAGTTCTTGCTTAAGCCCGTAGCAGCCACGTAAAACTTGCAACAACAAAGTAGAGGACGTCTAACTTGTTTTTGCAGGGCATGCTGTGATGTGATATGGTCAAGACATGATGCTAAATTTTATTGTATGAGATGATCATGTTTTGTAACCGAGTTATCGGCAACTGGCAGGAGCCATATGGTTGTCGCTTTATTGTATGCAATGCAATCGCGATGTAATGCTTTACTTTATTACTAAACGGTAGTGATAGTCGTGGAAGCATAAGATTGGCGAGACGACAACGATGCTGCGATGAAGATCAAGGTGTCGCGCCGGTGACGATGGTGATCATGACGGTGCTTCGAAGATGGAGATCACAAGCACAAGATGATGATGGCCATATCATATCACTTATATTGACTGCATGTGATGTTTATCCTTTTATGCATCTTATCTTGCTTTGATTGACGGTAGCATTATACGATGATCTCTCACTAAATTATCAAGAAGTGTTCTCCCTGAGTATGCACCGTTGCGAAAGTTCTTCGTGCTGAGACACCACGTGATGATCGGGTGTGATAGGCTCTACGTTCAAATACAACGGGTGCAAAACAGTTGCACACGCGGAATACTCAGGTTTAACTTGACGAGCCTAGCATATACAGATATGGCCTCGGAACACAGAGACCGAAAGGTTGAGCGTGAATCATATAGTAGATATGATCAACATAGTGATGTTCACCATTGAAACTACTCCATCTCACGTGATGATCGGACATGGTTTAGTTGATTTGGATCACGTGATCACTTAGAGGATTAGAGAGATGTCTATCTAAGTGGGAGTTCTTAAGTAATATGATTAATTGAACTTTAATTTATCATGAACTTAGTCCTGGTAGTATTAGCATATCTATGTTGTAGATCAATAGCTCGCATTGTTGCTTCCCTGTGTTTATTTTGATATGTTCCTAGAGAAAATTGTGTTGAAAAATGTTAGTAGCAATGATACGGATTGGATCCGTGATCTGAGGTTTATCCTCATTGCTGCACAGAAGAATTATGTCCTTGATGCACCGCTAGGTGACCGACCTATTGCAGGAGCAGATGCAGACGTTATGAACGTTATGCTAGCTCAATATGATGACTACTTAATAGTTTAGTGCACCATGCTTAAACGGCTTAGAATCGGGACTTCAAAGACGTTTTGAACGTCATGGACCATATGAGATGTTCCAGGAGTTGAAGTTAATATTTCAAGCAAATACCCGAGTTGAGAGATATGAAGTCTCCAACAAGTTCTATAGCTAAAAGATGGAGGAGAATCGCTCAACTAGTGAGCATGTGCTCAAATTGTCTGAGTACTACAATCGCTTGAATCAAGTGGGAGTTAATCTTCCAGATAAGATAGTGATTGACAGAATTCTCTAGTCACCATCACCAAGTTAGTAGAACTTCGTGATGAACTATAATATGCAAGGGATAACGGAAAAATATTCCCAAGCTCTTCGCGATGCTAAAATCGGCGAAGGTAGAAATCAAAGAAAAACATCAAGTGTTGATGGTTGACAAGATCACTAGTTTCAAGAAAAGGGCAAAAGGAAAGAAGGGGAACTTCAAGAAGAACGGCAAGCAAGTTGCTGCTCAAGTGAAAAAGCCCAAGTCTGGTCCTAAGCCTGAGACTAAGTGCTTCTACTGCAAAGGGACTGGTCACTGGAAGCGGAACTACCCCAAGTGATTGGCGGATAAGAAGGATGGCAAAGTGAACATAAGTATATTTGATATACATGTTATTGATGTGTACTTTACTAGTGCTCATAGCAACCCCTCAGTATTTGGTACTAGTTCAAGTTGCTAAGATTAGTAACTCGAAACGGGAGTTGCAGAATGAACAAAGACTAGTTAAAGGGCAAGGTGACGATGTGTGTTGGAAGTGGTTCCAAGATTGATATGATCATCATCACACACTCCCTATACTTTCGGGATTAGTGTTGAAACTAAATAAGTGTTATTTGGTGTTTGCGTTGAGCATGAATATGATTTGATCATGTTAATTGCAATACAGTTATTCATTTAAGTTAGAGAACAATTGTTGTTCTGTTTACATGAATAAAACCTTCTATGGTCATACACACCAATGAAAATTAGTTCATTGGATCTCGATCGTAGTGATACACATATTCATAATATTGAAACCAAAAAGATGCGAAGTTAATAATGATAGTGCAACCTATTGGTGGCACTGCCGTTTAGGTCATATTGGTGTAAAGCGCATGAAGAAACTCCATGCTGATGGGATTTTGGAATCACTTGATTATGAATCACTTGATGCTTGCGAACCATGCCTCTTGGGCAAGATGACTAAAACGCCGTTCTCCGGAACAATGGAGCAAGCAAAAGATTTGTTGGAAATCATACATACTGATGTATATGGTCCGATGAATATTAAGGCTCGCGACAAGTATCATTATTTTCTAACCTTCATAGATGATTTGAGCAGATATGGGTATATCTACTTGATGAAACATAAGTCTGAAACGTTTGAAAAGTTCAAAGAATTTTAGAGTGAAGTGAAAATCATCGTGACAAGAAAATAAGGTTTCTACGATCTGATCGCGGAGACAAATATTTGAGTTACGAGTTTTGGCCTTCAGTTAAAACCGTGTGGAATAGTTTCACAAATCCATGCCACCTGGAACACCACAGCATAATGGTGTGTCCGAACGTCATAACCGTACTTTATTGGATATAGTACAATCTATGATGTTTCTTACCGATTTACCAATATCGTTTTGGGATCATGCATTAGAGACAGCTGCATTCACGTTAAAAGGGGCACCATCTAAATCCGTTCAGACGACACCGTATGAACTATGGTTTAGCAATAAACCTAAGCTGTTGTTTCTTAAAGTTTGGGGCTGCGATGCTTATGTGAAAAAGCTTCAACCTGATAAGCTCGAACCCAAATCGGAGAAATGTGTCTTCATAGGATATCCAAAGGAAACTGTTGGATACACCTTCTATCACAGATCCGAAGGCAAGACTTTTGTTGCTAAGTTCGGAAACTTTTTAGAGAAAGAGTTTCTTTCGAAAGAAGTGAGTGGGAGGAAAGTAGAAAACTTGATAAGGTAATTGTACCTTCTCCCTTATTGGAAAGTAGTTTATCACAGAAATTTGTTCCTGTGACTACTACATCAATTAGTGAGGAAGCTAATGATGATGATCATGTAACTTCAGATCAAGTTACTACCGAATCTTGTAAGTAAACCAGAGTGAGATCCGCACCAGAGTGGTACGGTAATCCTGTTCTGGAAGTCATGTTACTAGACCATGATGAACTTGCGAACTATGAGGAAGCGATGGTGAGCCCAGATTCCGCGAAATGGTTTGAGGCCATGAAATCTGAGATATGATCCATGTATGAGAACAAAGTATGGACTTTGATGGATTTGCCCGATGATCGGCAAGCCATAGAAAATAAATGGATCTTCAAGAGGAAGACGGACACTGATAGTAGTGTTACTATCTACAAAGCTAGAATTGTCGCAAAAGGTTTTCGACAAGTTCAAGGTGTTGACTACGATGAGAGTTTCTCACTCGTATCTATGCTTAAGTCTGTCCGAATCATGTTAGCAATTGCCGCATTTTATGAAATTTGGCAAATGGATCAACAAAACTGCATTCCTCAATGGATTTATTAAAAAAAGAGTTGTATACGATGCAACTAGAAGGTTTTGTCGATCCTAAAGATGTTAACAAAATATGCAAGCTCCAGCGATCCATCTATGGACTGGTGCAAGCATCTCGGAGTTGGAATATACACTTTGATAAGTTGATCAAAGCATATAGTTTTATACAGACTTGCGGTGAAGCCTGTATTTACAAGAAAGTGAGTGGGAGCACTACAACATTTCTGATAAGTATATGTAAATGACATATTATTGATCGGAAATAATGTAGAATTATTCTGTGAAGCATAAAGGAGTATTTGAAAGGAGTTTTTCGAAGAAGGACCTCGGTGAAGCTGCTTACATATTGAGCATCAAGATCTATAGAGATAGATCAAGACGCTTGATAAGTTTTTCAATAAGTACATACCTTGAAAATTTTTTGAAGTAGTTCAAAATGGAACAGTCAAAGAAAGAGTTCTTGCCTGTATTACAAGGTGTGAAATTGAGTAAGACTCAAAGCCCGACCACGGCAAATGATAGAAAGAGAATGAAAGTCATTTCCTATGCCTCAGCCATAGATTCTATGAAGTATGCCATGCTATGTACCAGATCTATTGTATACCCTACACTGTGTTAAGCAAGGGAGTACAATAGTGATCTAGGAAGTAGATCACTGGACATTGGTCAAAATTATCCTTAGTAAAATAAGGATATGTTTCTCGATTATGGATGTGACAAAAAGGTTCGTCGTAAAAGGTTACGTCGATGCAAGTTTTGACACTAATCTAGATGACTCTAAGTCTCAATCTAGATACATATTGAAAGTGGGAGCAATTAGCTAAAGTAGCTCCGTGCAGAGCATTGTAGACATAGAAAATTGCAAAATACATAATGGATCTGAATGTGGCAGACCCGTTGACTAAACTTCTCTCACAAGCAAAACATGATCACACCGTAGTACTCTTTGGGTGTTAATCACATAGCGATGTGAACTAGATTACTGAATCTAGTAAACCCTTTGGGTGTTGGTCACATATCGATGTGAACTATGGGTGTTAATCACATGGTGATGTGAACTATTGCTGATAAATCACATGGCGATGTGAACTAGATTATTGACTCTAGTGCAAGTGGGAGACTGAAGGAAATATGCCCTAGAGGCAATAATAAAGTTATTATTTATTTCCTTATACCATGATAAATGTTTATTATTCATGCTAGAATTGTATTAACAGGAAACATAATACATGTGTGAATACATAGACAAACAGAGTGTCACTAGTATGCCTCTACTTGACTAGCTCATTGATCAAAGATGGTTATGTTTCCTAACCATGAACAAAGAGTTGTTATTTGATTAACGAGATCACATCATTAGTTGAATGATCTGATTGACATGACCCATTCCATTAGCATAGCACCCGATCGTTTAGTATGTTGCTATTGCTTTTATCCATGACTTATACATGTTCCTTTAACTATGACATTATGCAACTCCCGTTTACCGTAGGAACACTTAGTTTGCTACCAAACGTCACAACGTAACTGGGTGATTATAAAGGTGCTCTACAAGTGTCTCCGAAGGTACATGTTGAGTTGGCATATTTCGAGATTAGGATTTGTCACTCCGATTGTCGGAGAGGTATCTCAGGGCCTTCTCGGTAATGCACATCACATAAAGCCTTGCAAGCATTGCAACAAATGAGTTAGTTGCAAGATGATGTATTACAGAACGAGTAAAGAGACTTGCCGGTAACGAGATTGAACTAGGTATTGGATACCGACGATCGAATCTCGGGCAAGTAACATACCGATGACAAAGGGAACAAATGTATGTTGTTATGCGGTCTGACCGATAAAGATCTTCGTAGAATATGTAGGAGCCAATATGGGCATCCAGGTCCCGCTATTGGTTATTGACCGGAGACGTGTCTCGGTCGTGTCTACATTGTTCTCGAACCGTAGGGTCCGCACGCTTAAGGTTACGATGACAGTTATTATGAGTTTATGAGTTTTGATGTACCGAAGGAGTTCGGAGTCCCGGATGAGATCGGGGACATGACGAGGAGTCTCGAAATGGTCGAGACGTAAAGATCGATATATTGGACGACTATATTCGGACATCGGAAGGGTTGTGAGTAGTTCGGGTATTTTCGGAGGTACCGGGGAGTTACGGGATTACGGGAGAAGTAATGGGCCTTGATGGGCTTTAGTGGAAGAGAAAAAAAAGGCTGCTGCGCCCCCCCTCTCCTCTAGTCCGATTTGGACTAGGGAAAAGGGGGCCGGCCACCTCTCCTTCTCCTCCTATTCCTTCTCCCTTCCTCCCCTCTTGGTGGACTCCTACTAGGACTTGGAAACCTAGTAGGACTCCACACCCTGGCGCGCCTAACCCTAGGCCGGCCAACCCCTCCCTTGCTCCTTTATATACGGGGGCAGGGGGCACCCCAAAGACACACAAGTTGATCTACGGATCGTTCCTTAGCCGTGTGCGGTGCCCCCTTCCACCAAATTCCACCTCGATCATATCGTTGCAGTGCTTAGGCGAAGCCCTGCGCCGGTAACACATCAAGATCGTCACTACGCCGTCGTGCTGACGGAACTCTTCCCCGACGCTTTGCTGGATCGGAGCCCGGGGATCGTCATCGAGCTGAACGTGTGCCAAGAACTCGGAGGTGCCGGAGTAACGGTACTGTGATCGGTTGGATCGCGAGGAGAACATACGACTACTTCCTCTACGTTGTGTCAACGCTTCCGCTTCGGTCTACGAGGGTACGTAGACAACACTCTCCCCTCTCGTTGCTATGCATCACCATGATCTTGCGTGTGCGTAGGAATTTTTTTTGAAATTACTACGCTCCCCAACATCTACGACCCCGCCTCCAGAGAATTCGTGATTCCGGGACGCGAAAGACTAACGCTGAATGAGGAATCTGTGTTCTGCGCGTTGGGTGTGCCCCGTGGACATATCAAAGTCCCGTATGAGGTCAACAACGAGATCGAGGAAGCGTTGTTCCCCCGTTTGTTTCCTAGTTTGGAGTCCATGCCGAACACGTCTGAAGTGGCAGATTCGTTGGAGGCCATGACAATGCATGGAGATGTTTTCAAGATGAAGCTACTCATGTACCTCATCTCAGCCGTTTTCGCGCCGACCACTTCTCTTCGCCCAAGCAAGAAATGCTTCCCCATCCTGGTGAATGATCTGTCTTTACTACATTATTTTTCCTTCAATTTTTTTGCTCCGATGCCATGTGCAAGCTAGTCACTGACACTTTTTTTTGTTGTTTTTCCCATTGGAATTCTGACGCGGCAACTCCTTGCCCTGAATTTTATGCGGTGCAGGCGAAACTGAAAGATGTGAAGAACATGAACTGGTGTAAGTTCATTGCCGACTTCCTGCATGATGCATTCGCAAGCAAGGTGTACCAGAAGGGTTGTCGACTTCATTTAATGGTTTTTTTTTACCGGTCCTTTCTGTGAACATGTGACACCCCAAAATTTTTGACCTTGTTTTATTAATTAAATTTTTTCCAGGAATTAAAACTTTAATTTTCTGAGCTCCCTTTTTTATTTTTGAACCATTATCCCCTTGGTCATTATGGAGTTTTTCCCCAAAAAGAGAATTTTTCAAATATGTTTTGGACTTGTTTAAACCTCTCAAGAAAAACTTTTCTTTTATTAGTAGAACAAATTTACATAATTAATTTGCTTGCTCTTTATTTTCTTGAAAATGGTTTTTACAGGTTAAATGGCCATATTTGAACTACAACCTCTTTAAGAATTTATTCAAAAATCCCACCAAAATTTGGAGATGTCATGTGATGTTTTTAAATCACCTTTGTACAAAAATAACTTTCATTCATAAAATATTTTTAGCTCTACACCCAATTTTCTTCTCTGGTCCAGTGGGCAATTTTGCACTGCAACCCATTTAAATGCTTCTCTCTAGCCTCCACCAAAAGTATGGGATGTTAGTAGCAGCATATGATTCAACTTTATGCAAAAACCCAGTGAGGTCCTTTGAAAAATTTGAGTGAATCAACCTCATCTTCATTCTGGCCCAACTTGCTGGTTTGTACAGCAACCACATTTTTAGTTGCTCCTTTACCCATGATTCCTTTTTCTACTTGTAGCCAACCCTACCAAACCCCTAAGTCCAGGAGCATGCACTCTTTGGAACACTTTTGGTCCATGTTGTGATGCCATTTACCTTCTATCCAGAACTGGAGTTTTGCAAAAATTGCACTAACAAGTCTCTCCTTTAAACAAACTAACATCACCACCCTCTCATACATCCATAGAGACCCCACTCTGGAAGTTTTGGCCACCCCAAGAGATGCCTAGGTGCATGTGGCATTATGTCGAGCACCCTGTTGGCATGACCAGTTTTGACATGAGTATTAGCTTGCACTGTGATCTTGCTTCCCTTGCCTAACTACCTTGTCCAATAGACTCCTCACTACTCATAACATAGGTCTGCTAATTCCCAGCCTCACCCGAGACCTCTAGCACGCCCTGGCATTTCGCCGAGCAGCTGGTGGGCGTGCACTGGGCGCGCCCAGAGCACGCCAACTGCAGCCGCGCACCCGAGCCGCCGCGTCGCGCGCCCCTGGCTTGGCCCGCACCGCAGAACCTCGCCACGCACTCCCCTCCTCGCCGCGTCACACCAAAAGGCCCCGACCGCTCCCTGGCGCCCTACAGTGCCGCCGTCAGATGCCGTTTGGCGGCACGCCCGCGGCCGCAACCGCCGCCCGACCACTCCTGCGCTAGCCAGCGCCGCCCAAGCCCCCAGCGCTCGCCACCTACCCCCTGGAGCAGCGCGAGCTCATCCGTAGCCATGTCCACTAGCGCTCGTCGCCGCCACGTCGCCCTGCAGCACAGAGAGGCGGTTCGCCGCCGTTCTTATCCCCGGCCGCCGCAAACCGACGTGGACGTACTATAAAGGAGGTCCCCTAACTCCCTCGAGCACGCAGGCAACCCTCAGGCCACCCTAGTGGCGCTCCCCTAGCTCGCATTCGACCCAGGGAGGCTTTCTTCCCCGTCTCCGGCAACTCCAGCCGCCGCCACTGCCCCGGCCGTTCCGGGGCCACCAAGGCCTCCCCCGCTCCGTTCTCTTCACCAGGAACCCCCTCACCCTCTCGCGAGTCCGTGCCCCTACTCAATCTTGATTGGGACTCGCCGCGCGCGAAATATCACTTTTTCCGACGACCACCGTCCGCCGCGGAGCTCGCCGTCGGCAGCTCCGTCTACCCTAGAGAACAAAACAACCACTGGAGTAACCGCCTCGACCCCCTGAGCCCGTGGATGACCTCCGTTTATCGAGCGGTGCCGCCGTTCGCCGGCGACGATCGCCGGAGCCCCGCACCGCTCGGGCAAAGGAGGGAGACGACGCGGGCGACTGGTCAAACCTGACCAGTGGGCCAGGCGGGCCCACCGTCAGAGACCCAGCGCCGGTCTGGGTTAAGTGGAGTCGTAAAACCTCAAGTACGGCTCCTCTGACCGAGAGCGTATTATTGTTGAAAACGTTTTCTTTTTCTGTTTTTATTTAAATCAGTTTTTGACCACAACTTTGACTGACTATACCTTTTTTAATATAACTCCAAATGAATTAATTCTTTTTCCTACATCTCTCAAATATTGTCTAGTTTATTTTAAGATTTATTTGAAAAAAATTCCAAACAACTTTTTGTGCTGTTTTTGAAATATGTGTTATTTGCATATTTTTGAAAATAGGGTTTTTGGAGAGAGGAAGAACGCTTTCAAAAGATTTGGAGTGTACCCTGCCTTTCTACATCATGAAGGCAAGCATTCTGAACCCCGGGATAATAATTTTGGTGTGTTAGTTGACATGTTTACAACACCACCTTAATCCGGAGTGTTATTATTTCATGTGATATGATCATTTGCATGGATGCATTATAGTGATGTCATTGCTGTTGGAAATGACCATACTAGTGTGATGACAATCATCCTCATATGCCTTACATGCATGCCGGTAAGGAATCCGGGAAAGCATCTGCCTTGGGTAGGCGTGAGCTTGTCGCCGGTCTCCGTCGGGACGGTTATATCCGGTATGGCATGGTAAGGTATGATGGGTGGTGATTTGTTGGTTGAAGTATTTTTGTTGTGCTAACCATGTAGGGAACCTTTATGAGCCTCCTGAGTCGGCCATAGATCGAGTCTTGTTCCGGTAACCCCCATACTTGTTTCGTACTGCCACTGGTCCCTACCGTATGTGGGGTATGGTTCAGTAAGTTGTTAACCCTTGTCTTGGCACACACCGTACAGAGAGGCCATGGTGGAAGATACCGGCTGCATCCGGTAGGCAGGCCACCTGGTCCGGGGGCATGGGTGTATCCGGTTGGGACCGAGAGGGGGATACCCCTTAGAGCGCGCAATAGAAATTTGATCCCATGCTACGCGAGGTTGTAGCCTTCCCACTTAGAGTTTGCTTGACAGGTGTCGTGGGTGATTCCAGACACCGGTGAGTTAAGCTGGTGTGTGCAAGTCAGGTGTGTTTTCAATTAAAAGACCGTAGACGGAATTAGTCCCGATGGACTAAAGGAATCTGTTACTCGTGGGTAAAGAGTACACCCTCTGCAGAGATATTAAACCTATTCGAATAGCCGTGTCCACGGTTAAGGATTACAGTCTGGGATGGGTCAAGTGTCGGTCTTAGTGTCGGTCTTCGGAGGAGAAACCACTAAAACTCGATTATTGATTATGATTTGTGATATATGATGGTTATGATTATTATTACCTATATGGACTAACCGTTTTGCATGATTTGAAATAATGAATATCCCTGGGACGGTACCACCTCCTGGATATTCACTATGATAATTTCATTTTCTTATAAGCCCTTTATGTGGTGTCGCTAAGACGCCCGACTGTGGCATTTCTTTCAAAAGCCCTTTATGTGGTGTCGCTAAGACGCCCGACTGTGGCATTTCTTTTAAAGCCCTTTATGTGGTGTCGCTAAGACGCCCGACTGTGGCATCTCTTTTAAAGCCCTTTATGTGGTGTCGCTAAGACGCCCGACTGTGGCATTTATTTTAAAGCCCTTTATGTGGTGTCGCTGAGACGCCCGACTATGGCATACTCATTTTTTCACTATCCTTTTGAGATGTCGCTTCAGACATCCGATCGGCACACCTTATTTTTATTTGGTCATTGCAAAAACTTCCATTGCATATGAATAATCTGCTTGCATGCATCAAGGTTTTGTTTATGATTGACGATGTGATCATAGAATATTTCCGTGCATGTTGATCATTTATATTATACCTATGTTCCTAATGTTTGCGAGTACATTCAAAGTACTCACTAGCTTGTCCCTGGCTATTGTCTTGGCCAGATTGCTTGCTTGGAGAGGAGCGTTGCGGTGACAGTCTCGAAAGCCTAAGCAACGGTGATAGTAGCCTCGCGAAGATAGAGTTGGCCTGGTCAGCTGTTCCCGTGGGAAATGGAGTCCCCATAGATCGTGGCAATCCACAAACCGCTTCCGCCCTCAACCACTAGAAACCATTTGATGTACTCATAGGCCACAATGGTCCTGTACAACATATTTTGTACTCTTGCTTGGAATTTATGTATCAAGTTGATGCCGTATCAGCTAACAGTAAATCCTGGGGCTGATGAGCTCGACGGCCATTGTTTGGAAAATTAATGTCCAGAAAATCGGTCGTGACAGACTTGGTATCAGAGCCAGGCTGACCATTGGCTAATCCTATCTTAGCCAGGTCAATAAACCTAGGCAAACCAACCCACCGAGCCTTAACCAAACCCCAGCCAAGCTTCTCCTGCAAGATAGCCCCACAGTGACCCGACACCATTTGGCAGTCGGTGCCCAACCTACCAACCTAGCCGTCAATCACGCGCCAGTGACCGGCCCCCTAAATAGTCTTTCTCGCAAGCGTGCAAAGGAAGACTCCACCCCCTTTTCCTATAAAAAGGGCACGCTAGCCTCAACCCAGCACAGCACAGCCGCTATCCCAAAACCGAGCCACAATGCCTGGTCCTGTCATGCACACTGAGACTACGGCAACCAACCTTGGAGGTTTTGTGACCATACTCGCAAACCTCACCCGTCGAGCCTATGCGTTAGAAGAGCCCCCAGAATATGTTGTGTACCAAGGACCATTAAGCGGTGAAAGCCGTCGATTCTGGGCCACTGTACACATCTACGGTAGGGGTCTAGCACCCGAGCGCCCCTACAGGTTCACTGGAAGGACGACTTCCTTTGAGCCACAAGCCATCCAACTAGCTGCTCGAGAAGCTATAGTTCATCTCCGGCACTTGTCGCCCAGAGTTAACTGTCGCTCGTTCCACTACTACCCCAGGCGTGAAGGGTATGGTAGACCACCCCAAGTCGCCAACGGAGATCACGAGACAGATCCTGCATTGTTGCACCTGGTGCGCTATGTAAGCGCACTAGAGGAACTGTGCGATCAGGTCACCATTGATCTTATCGCAGCCCGTGGAGAGCTGGTTCGTCGAGCCCCAACTAGAGAAGAGGACGAGCCCAACGTCGACAACCCAGTCGTGCTGTTTGGACAACCGAGCGAGCCCCTGAGGCCTACCCCAGCCATCGGCCAAGGTGTTGCGATAACCCTAGAAGTGCTTCGTCGCATATTGGGGACACACTCCAACGGGGTTGTAGCCAACAATCCCCGAGATGGTCATCATCGCTACCCCGGGCCTGCAGCCCCTCAGCCCACTCCAGCTAATTCCGACGGTGAGAACCGCGGAGACGCCTCAACATCCACCAGGCACGCCCGCTTGGATGTAAACGAGGTAGACTAAGTCACCCGAGTAGTATCGAGTCCCAGTATATTCTCACTTGTAATCGTGTGACCTTGTATATAAACGCCGCCTGTCGTTGAGCCCCTGTAGCCTTGCCTGGATATGCCAGAATTTCTACCCCAGGCACAGTTGCCAAAGACCTCCCTGATAACCCCCACAGTAACACGTCACCTCTGTGAAATATGTGTATCTGTGGCATTGACTTCCACCCGCGGAACAGAGCTGGAAGTTCCGTTACCTTTCACCACGGTAAAAATAACCTAGCTCCGGTTCTATAAAGAGGCCACCGCGTGACCCTGCCAAAGCACTCCTCACCTTGTGCACCATCCACACAACCATTTCTTGCCATGCCGAGACCCAACAGTCATCTGAGAACCCCAGATGCAACCCCGGGTAGTTTTGTCAAAATATTGTGGGATTTTACTTGCAGTACCATGGGCGCTACCCAGCCACCCCAGTACGAGCTGTTCAAGTCAAGGATCACCCCTTCCACCTCAAGATACTGGGCAGCAGTGCACATCCCTCCCGTGAACTGAGACCAAGACCCAACAGAGGTCTCCTTCGTGGGGAAATCTATGCCAACCCCACTCATGGCCATAGAAGCTGCTGCATATGAAGCGCTTGCTCGCCTTCGATTCGCGGTACCCTATGCCAGCGAACGAGGGTATTATTACTTCCCGGGCCGTGCAGCACCTGGTGGAGTAACATCTTTTCCCGGAGGACGAATTGAGAGAGACCCAGTCCTAGCCAGCCTGGTCCAGTACGTCATCGCTCAAGAGCGTTTAACCCAACATGTGATGGGTTATCTCCAGAGCCTCGCGGATTTAAGTCCTCAGATCGCCATCGGCAGATCACTGAGGCCCGGCCAGGAGAAACGCATTCATCGACTGGTCAATCCCCTTCCCCCGATAGAAGAGGAATGTGTCCCAGTACCAGAGACATTTTCTCAGGACCCCGTTCAGTTACCATTTCCATTTTAGACGTCACTGCCGTGTTCATTATTGCAACGTTCAATTGTGTATTGTAACTTATGCATGGTAACCTGAGCTTGCGCGATGAATAAATTATCCGGCTTCTACTAATATGTATGGTGGCTTATGCTCCTTTATTTTAACCATTTTCCCTCGCGAAAAATCCCGGAGAGTTTTTGTTTTTCTAAACAACCCTTAACAAATCTCGAGGACGAGATTTTTCTTAAGGGGGGTAGTATTGTGACACCCCAAAATTTTTGACCTTGTTTTATTAACTAAAATTTTGCCAGGAATTAAAACTTTAATTTTGTGAGCTCCCTTTTTTATTTTTGAACCATTATCCCCTTGGTCATTATGGAGTTTTTCCCCAAAAAGAGAACTTTTCAAATATGTTTTGGACTTGTTTAAACCTCTCAAGAAAAACTTTTCTTTTATTAGTAGAACAAATTTGCATAATTAATTTGCTTGCTCTTTATTTTCTTGAAAATGGTTTTTACAGGTAAAATGGCCATATTTGAACTACAACCTCTTTAAGAATTTATTCAAAAATCCCACCAAAATTTGGAGATGTCATGTGATGTTTTTAAATCACCTTTATACAAAAATAACTTTCATTCATAAAATATTTTGAGCTCTACACCCAATTTTCTTCTCTGGTCCAGTGGGCAATTTTGCACTGCAACCCATTTAAATGCTTCTCTCTAGCCTCCACCAAAAGTATGGGATGTTAGTAGTAGCATATGATTCAAATTTATGCAAAAACCCAGTGAGGTCCTTTGAAAAATTTGAGTGAATCAACCTCATCTTCATTCTGGCCCAACTTGCTGGTTTGTACAGCAACCACATTTTTAGTTGCTCCTTTACCCATGATTCCTTTTTCTACTTGTAGCCAACCCTACCAAACCCCTAAGTCCAGGAGCATGCACTCTTTGGAACACTTTTGGTCCATGTTGCGATGCCATTTACCTTCTATCCAGAACTGGAGTTTTGCAAAAATTGCACTAACAAGTCTCTCCTTTAAACAAACTAACATCACCACCCTCTCATACATCCATAGAGACCCCACTCTGGAAGTTTTGGCCACCCCAAGAGATGCCTAGGTGCATGTGGCATTATGTCGAGCACCCTGTTGGCATGACCAGTTTTGACATGAGTATTAGCTTGCACTGTGATCTTGCTTCCCTTGCCTAACTACCTTGTCCAATAGACTCCTCACTACTCATAACCTAGGTCTGCTAATTCCCAGCCTCACCCGAGACCTCTAGCACGCCCTGGCATTTCGCCGAGCAGCTGGTGGGCATGCACTGGGCGCGCCCAGAGCACGCCAACTGCAGCCACGCACCCGAGCCGCCGCGTCGCGCGCCCCTGGCTTGGCCCGCACTGCAGAACCTCGCCACGCACTCCCCTCCTCGCCGCGTCACGCCAAAAGGCCCCTACCGCTCCCTGGCGCCCTACAGCGCCGCCGTCAGATGCCGTTTGGCGGCACGCCCGCGGCCGCAACCGCCGCCCGACCACTCCTGCGCTAGCCAGCCCTGCCCAAGCCCCAGCACTCGCCACCTGTCCCGTGGACCAGCGCGAGCTCATCCGCAGCCATGTCCACTAGCGCTCGTCGCTGCTACGTCGCCCTGCAGCACAGAGAGGCGGTTCGCCGCCGTTCTTATCCCCGGCCGCCGCAAACCGACGTGGACGTACTATAAAGGAGGTCCCAGAGCTCCCCCGAGCACGCAGGCAACCCTCAGGCCACCCTAGTGGCGCTCCCCTAGCTCGCATTCGACCCACGGAGGCTTTCTTCCCCGTCTTCGGCAACTCCAGCCGCCGCCACAGCCCCGGACGTTCCGGTGCCACCAAGGCCTCCCCCGCTCCGTTCTCTTCACCAGGAACCCCCTCACCCTCTCGCGAGTCCGTCCCCCTACTCAATCTTGATCGGGACTCGCCGCGGGCAAAATATCACTTTTTCCGACGACCACCGTCCGCCACGGAGCTCGCCGTCGGCAGCTCCGTCTACCCCAGAGAACAAAACAACCACCGGAGTAACCGCCTCGACCCCCTGAGCCCGTGGATGACCTCCGTTTATCGAGCGGTGCCGCCGTTCGCCGGCGACGATCGCCGGAGCCCCGCACCGCTCGGGCAGAGGAGGGAGACGACGCGGGCGACTGGTCAAACCTGACCAGTGGGCCAGACGGGCCCACCGTCAGAGACCCAGCGCCGGTCTGGGTTAAGTGGAGTCGTAAAACCTCAAGTACGCCTCCTCTGACCGAAAGCGTATTATTGTTGAAAACGTTTTCTTTTTCTGTTTTTATTTAAATCAGTTTTTGACCACAACTTTGACTGACTATACCTTTTTAAATATAACTCCAAATGAATTAATTCTTTTTCCTACATCTCTCAAATATTGTCTAGTTTATTTAAAGATTTATTTGAAAAAATTTCCAAACAACTTTTTGTGCTGTTTTTGAAATATGGGTTATTTGCATATTTTTGAAAATAGGATTTTTGGAGAGAGGAAGAACGCTTTCAAAAGATTTGGAGTGTACCCTGCCTTTCTACATCATGAAGGCAAGCATTCTGAACCCCGGGATAATAATTTTGGTGTGTTAGTTGACATGTTTACAACACCACCTTAATCCGGAGTGTTATTATTTCATGTGATATGATCATTTGCATGGATGCATTATAGTGATGTCATTGCTGTTGGAAATGAGCATACTAGTGTGATGACAATCATCCTCATATGCCTTACATGCATGCCGGTAAGGAATCCGGGAAAGCATCTGCCTTGGGTAGGCGTGAGCTTGTCGCCGGTCTCCGTCGGGACGGTTATATCCGGTATGGCATGGTAAGGTATGATGGGTGGTGATTTGTTGGTTGAAGTATTTTTGTTGTGCTAACCATGCAGGGAACCTTTATGAGCCTCCTGAGTCGGCCATAGATCGAGTCTTGTTCCGGTAACCCCCATACTTGTTTCGTACTGCCACTGGTCCCTACCGTATGTGGGGTATGGTTCAGTAAGTTGTTAACCCTTGTCTTGGCACACACCGTACAGAGAGGGGGGTACCCCTTAGAGCGCGCAATAGAAATTTGATCCCATGCTACGCGAGGTTGTAGCCTTCCCACTTAGAGTTTGCTTGACAGGTGTCGTGGGTGATTCCAGACACCGGTGAGTTAAGCTGGTGTGTGCAAGTCAGGTGTGTTTTCAATTAAAAGACCGTAGACAGAATTAGTCCCGATGAACTAAAGGAATCCGTTACTCGTGGGTAAAGAGTACACCCTCTGCAGAGATATTAAACCTATTCGAATAGCCGTGTCCATGGTTAAGGATTACAGTCTGGGATGGGTCAAGTGTCGGTCTTAGTGTCGGTCTTCGGAGGAGAAACGACTAAAACTCGATTATTGATTATGATTTGTGATATATGATGGTTATGATTATTATTACCTATATGGACTAACCGTTTTGCATGATTTGAAATAATGAATATCCCTGGGACGGTACCACCTCCTGGATATTCACTATGATAATTTCATTTTCTTATAATCTCTTTATGTGGTGTCGCTAAGACGCCCGACTGTGGCATTTCTTTTAAAAGCCCTTTATGTGGTGTCGCTAAGACGCCGACTGTGGCATTTCTTTTAAAGCCCTTTATGTGGTGTCGCTAAGACGCCCGACTGTGGCATTTCTTTTAAAGCCCTTTATGTGGTGTCGCTAAGACGCCCGACTGTGGCATTTCTTTTAAAGCCCTTTATGTGGTGTCGCTGAGACGCCCGACTGTGGCATACTCATTTTTTCACTATCCTTTTGAGATGTCGCTTCAGACATCCGATCGGCACACCTTATTTTTATTTGGTCATTGCAAAAACTTCCATTGCATATGAATAATCTGCTTGCATGCATCAAGGTTTTGTTTATGATTGACGATGTGATCATAGAATATTTCCGTGCATGTTGATCATTTATATTATACCTATGTTCCTAATGTTTGCGAGTACATTCAAAGTACTCACTAGCTTGTCCCTGGCTATTGTCTTGGCCAGATTGCTTGCTTGGAGAGGAGCGTTGCGGTGACAGTCTCGAAAGCCTAAGCAACGGTGATAGTAGACTCGCGAAGATAGAGTTGGCCTGGTCAGCTGTTCCCGTGGGAAATGGAGTCCCCATAGATCGTGGCAATCCACAAACCGCTTCCGCCCTCAACCACTAGAAACCATTTGATGTACTCATAGGCCACAATGGTCTCGTACAACATATTTTGTACTCTTGCTTGGAATTTATGTATCAAGTTGATGCCTCATCAGCTAACAGTAAATCCTGGGGCTGATGAGCTCGACGGCCATTTTCTGGAAAATTAATGTCCGTAAAATCGGTCGTGACAGACTTGGTGTCAGAGCCAGGCTGACCATTGGCTAATCCTATCTTAGCCAGGTCAATAAACCTAGGCAAACCAACCCACCGAGCCTTAACCAAACCCCAGCCAAGCTTCTCCTGCAAGATAGCCCCACAGTGACCCGACACCATTTGGCAGTCGGTGCCCAACCTACCAACCTAGCCGTCAATCACGCGCCAGTGACCGGCCCCCTAAATAGTCTTTCTCGCAAGCGTGCAAAGGAAGACTCCGCCCCTTTTTCCTATAAAAAGGGCACACTAGCCTCAACCCAGCACAGCACAGCCGCTATCCCAAAACCGAGCCACAATGCCTGGTCCTGTCGTGCACACTGAGACTACGGCAACCAACCTTGGAGGTTTTGCGACCATACTTGCAAACCTCACCCGTCGAGCCTATGCGTTAGAAGAGCCCCCAGAATATGTTGTGTACCAAGGACCATTAAGCGGTGAAAGCCGTCAATTCTGGGCCACTGTACACATCTACGGTAGGGGTCTAGCACCCGAGCACCCCTACAGGTTCACTGGAAGGACGACTTCCTTTGAGCCACAAGCCATCCAACTAGCTGCTCGAGAAGCTATAGTTCATCTCCGGCACTTGTCGCCCAGAGTTAACTGTCGCTCGTTCCACTACTACCCCAGGCGTGATGGGTATGGTAGACCACCCCAAGTCGCCAACGGAGATCACGAGACAGATCCTGCATTGTTGCACCTGGTGCGCTATGTAAGCGCACTAGAGGAACTGTGCGATCAGGTCACCATTGATCTTATCGCAGCCCGTGGAGAGCTGGTTCGTCGAGCCCCAACTAGAGAAGAGGACGAGCCCAACGCCGACAACCCAGTCGTGCTGTTTGGACAACCGAGCGAGCCCCTGAGGCCTACCCCAGCCATCGGCCAAGGTGTTGCGATAACCCCAGAAGTGCTTCGTCGCATATTGTGGACACACTCCAACGGGGTTGTAGCCAACAATCCCCGAGATGGTCATCATCGCTACCCCGAGCCTGCAGCCCCACAGCCCACTCCAGCTAATTTCGACAGTGAGAACCGCGGAGACGCCTCAACATCCACCAGGCACGCCCGCTTGGATGTAAACAAGGTGGACTAAGTCACCCGAGTAGTATCGAGTCCCAGTATATTCTCGCTTGTAATTGTGTGACCTTGTATATAAACGCCACCTGTCGTTGAGCCCCTGTAGCCTTGCCTAGATATGCCAGCATTTCTACCCCAAGCACAGTTGCCAAAGACCTCCCCGATAACCCACACAGTAACACGTCACCTCGGTGAAATATGTGTATCTGTGGCATTGACTTCCACCCGCGGAACAGAGCTGGAAGTTCCGTTACCTTTCACCACGGTAAAAATAACCTAGCTCCGGTTCTATAAAGAGGCCACCGCGTGACCCTGCCAAAGCACTCCTCACCTTGTGCACCATCCACACAACCATTTCTTGCCATGCCGAGCCCCAGCATTCATCTGAGAACCCCAGATGCAACCCCGGGTAGTTTTGTCAAAATATTGCGGGATTTTACCTGCAGTACCATGGGCACTACCCAGCCACCCCAGTACGAGCTGTTCAAGTCAAGGATCACCCCTTCCACCTCAAGATACTGGGCAGCAGTGCACATCCCTCCCGTGAACTCAGACCAAGACCCAACGGAGGTCTCCTTCGTGGGGAAATCTATGCCAACCCCACTCATGGCCATGGAAGCTGCTGCATATGAAGCGCTTGCTCGCCTTCGATTTGCGGTACCCTATGCCAGCGAACGAGGGTATTATTACTTCCCGGGCCGTGCAGCACCTGGTGGAGTAACATCTTTTCCCGGAGGACGAATTGAGAGAGACCCAGTCCTAGCCAGCCTGGTCCAGTACGTCATCGCTCAAGAGCGTTTAACCCAACATGTGATGGGTTATCTCCAGAGCCTCGCGGATTTGAATCCTCAGATCGCCATCGGCAGATCACTGAGGCCCGACCAGAAGAAACGCATTCATCGACTGGTCAATCCCCTTCCCCCGATAGAAGAGGAATGTGTCCCAGTACCAGAGACGTTTTCTCAGGACCCCATTCAGTTACCATTTCCATTTTAGACGTCACTGCCGTGTTCATTATTGCAACGTTCAATTGTGTATTGTAACTTATGCATGGTAACCTGAGCTTGCGCGACGAATAAATTATCCGGCTTCTACTAATATGTATGGTGGCTTATGCTCCTTTATTTTAACCATTTTCCCTCGCGAAAAATCCCGGAGAGTTTTTGTTTTTCTAAACAACCCTTAACAAATCTCGAGGACGAGATTTTTCTTAAGGGGGGCAGTATTGTGACACCCCAAAAAATTTGACCTTGTTTTATTAATTAAAATTTTGCCAGGAATTAAAACTTTAATTTTCTCAGCTCCCTTTTTTATTTTTGAACCATTATCCCCTTGGTCATTATGGAGTTTTTCCCCAAAAAGAGAATTTTTCAAATATGTTTTGGACTTGTTTAAACCTCTCAAGAAAAACTTTTCTTTTATTAGTAGAACAAATTTACATAATTAATTTGCTTGCTCTTTATTTTCTTGAAAATGGTTTTTACAGGTTAAATGGCCATATTTGAACTACAACCTCTTTAAGAATTTATTCAAAAATCCCACCAAAATTTGGAGATGTCATGTGATGTTTTTAAATCACCTTTGTACAAAAATAACTTTCATTCATAAAATATTTTGAGCTCTACACCCAATTTTCTTCTCTGGTCCAGTGGGCAATTTTGCACTGCAACCCATTTAAATGCTTCTCTCTAGCCTCCACCAAAAGTATGGGATGTTAGTAGCAGCATATGATTCAACTTTATGCAAAAACCCAGTGAGGTCCTTTGAAAAATTTGAGTGAATCAACCTCATCTTCATTCTGGCCCAACTTGCTGGTTTTACAACAACCACATTTTTAGTTGCTCCTTTACCCATGATTCCTTTTTCTACTTGTAGCCAAACCTACCAAAGCCCTAAGTCCAGGAGCATGCACTATTTGGAACAATTTTGGTCCATGTTGTGATGCCATTTACCTTCTGTCCAGAACTGGAGTTTTGCAAAAATTGCACTAACAAGTTTCTCCTTTAAACAAACTAACATCACCATCCTCTCATACATCCATAGAGACCCCACTCTGGAAGTTTTGGCCACCCCAAGAGATGCCTAGGTGCATGTGGCATTCTGTCGAGCACCCTGTACGCATGACCAGTTTTGACATGAGTTTTAGCTTGCACTGTGATCTTGCTTCCCTTGCCTAACTACCTTGTCCAATAGACTCCTCACTACTCATAACCTAGGTCTGCTAATTCCCAGCCTCACCCGAGACCTCTAGCACGCCCTGGCATTTCGCCGAGCAGCTGGTGGGCGTGCACTGGGCGCGCCCAGAGCACGCCAACTGCAGCCGCGCACCCGAGCCGCCGCGTCGCGCGCCCCTGGCTTGGCCCGTACTGCAGAACCTCGCCACGCACTCCCCTCCTCGCCGCGTCACGCCAAAAGGCCCCGACCGCTCCCTGGCGCCCTACAGCGCTACCGTCAGATGCCGTTTGGCGGCACGCCCGCGGCCGCAACCGCCGCCCGACCACTCCTGCGCTAGCCAGCGCCGCCCAAGCCCCCAGCGCTCGCCACCTACCCCCTGGAGCAGCGCGAGCTCATCCGCAGCCATGTCCACTTGCGCTCGTTGCCGCCACGTCGCCCTGCAACACAGAGAGGCTGTTCGCCGCCGTTCTTATCCCCGGCCGCCGCAAACAGATGTGGACGTACTATAAAGGAGGTCCCCGAACTCCCCCGAGCACGCAGGCAACCCTCAGGCCACCCTAGTGGCGCTCCCCTAGCTCGCATTCGACCCAGGAAGGCTTTCTTCCCCGTCTCCGGCAACTCCAGCCGCCGCCACTGCCCCGGCTGTTCCGGTGCCACCAAGGCCTCCCCCGCTCCGTTCTCTTCACCAGGAACCCCCTCACCCTCTCGCGAGTCCGTCCCCCTACTCAATCTTGATCGGGACTCGCCGCGCGCGAAATATCACTTTTTCCGACGACCACCGTCCGAATCCCCTTCCACCTACCCACTGGAGTAACCGCCTCGACCCCCTGAGCCCCTGGATGACCTCCGTTTATCGAGCGGTGCCGCCGTTCGCTGGCGACGATCACCGGAGCCCCGCACCGCTCGGGCAGAGGAGGGAGACGACGCGGGCGACTGGTCAAACCTGACCAGTGGGCCAGGCGGGCCCACCGTCAGAGACCCAGCGCCGGTCTGGGTTAAGTGGAGTCGTAAAACCTCAAGTACCTCTCCTCTGACCGAAAGCGTATTATTGTTGAAAACGTTTTCTTTTTCTATTTTTATTTAAATCAGTTTTTGACCACAACTTTGACTGACTATACCTTTTTAAATATAACTCCAAATGAATTAATTCTTTTTCCTACATCTCTCAAATATTGTCTAGTTTATTTAAAGATTTATTTGAAAAAATTTCCAAACAACTTTTTGTGCTGTTTTTGAAATATGTGTTATTTGCATATTTTTGAAAATAGGATTTTTGGAGAGAGGAAGAACGCTTTCAAAAGATTTGGAGTGTACCCTGCCTTTCTACATCATGAAGGCAAGCATTCTGAACCCCGGGATAATAATTTTGGTGTGTTAGTTGACATGTTTACAACACCACCTTAATCCGGAGTGTTATTATTTCATGTGATATGATCATTTGCATGGATGCATTATAGTGATGTCATTGCTGTTGGAAATGACCATACTAGTGTGATGACAATCATCCTCATATGCCTTACATGCATGCCGGTAAGGAATCCGGGAAAGCATCTGCCTTGGGTAGGCGTGAGCTTGTCGCCGGTCTCCGTCGGGACGGTTATATCCGGTATGGCATGGTAAGGTATGATGGGTGGTGATTTGTTGGTTGAAGTATTTTTGTTGTGCTAACCATGCAGGGAACCTTTATGAGCCTCCTGAGTCGGCCATAGATCGAGTCTTGTTCCGGTAACCCCCATACTTGTTTCGTACTGCCACTGGTCCCTACCGTATGTGGGGTATGGTTCAGTAAGTTGTTAACCCTTGTCTTGGCACACACCGTATAGAGAGGCCATGGTGGAAGATACCGGCTGCATCCGGTAGGCAGGCCACCTGGTCCGGGGGCATGGGTGTATCCGGTTGGGACCGAGAGGGGGATACCCCTTAGAGCGCGCAATAGAAATTTGATCCCATGCTACGCGAGGTTGTAGCCTTCCCACTTAGAGTTTGCTTGACAGGTGTCGTGGGTGATTCCAGACACCGGTGAGTTAAGCTGGTGTGTGCAAGTCAGGTGTGTTTTCAATTAAAAGACCGTAGACGGAATTAGTCCCGATGGACTAAAGGAATCCGTTACTCGTGGGTAAAGAGTACACCCTCTGCAGAGATATTAAACCTATTCGAATAGCCGTGTCCACGGTTAAGGATTACAGTCTGGGATGGGTCAAGTGTCGGTCTTAGTGTCGGTCTTCGGAGGAGAAACCACTAAAACTCGATTATTGATTATGATTTGTGATATATGATGGTTATGATTATTATTACCTATATGGACTAACTGTTTTGCATGATTTGAAATAATGAATATCCCTGGGACGGTACCACCTCCTAGATATTCACTATGATAATTTCATTTTCTTATAAGCCCTTTATGTGGTGTCGCTAAGACGCCCGACTGTGGCATTTCTTTTAAAAGCCCTTTATGTGGTGTCGCTAAGACGCCCGACTATGGCATTTCTTTTAAAGGCCTTTATGTGGTGTCGCTAAGACGCCCGACTGTGGCATTTCTTTTAAAGCCCTTTATGTGGTGTCGCTAAGACGCCCGACTGTGGCATTTCTTTTAAAGCCCTTTATGTGGTGTCGCTAAGACGCCCGACTGTGGCATTTCTTTTAAAGCCCTTTATGTGGTGTCGCTAAGACGCCCGACTGTGGCATTTCTTTTAAAGCCCTTTATGTGGTGTCACTGAGACGCCCGACTGTGGCATACTCATTTTTTCACTATCCTTTCGAGATGTCGCTTCAGACATCTGATCGGCACACCTTATTTTTATTTGGTCATTGCAAAAACTTCCATTGCATATGAATAATCTGCTTGCATGCATCAAGGTTTTGTTTATGATTGACGATGTGATCATAGAATATTTCCGTGCATGTTGATCACTTATATTATACCTATGTTCCTAATGTTTGCGAGTACATTCTAAGTACTCATTGGCTTGTCCCTGGCTATTGTCTTGGCCAGATTGCTTGCTTGGAGAGGAGCGTTGCGGTGACAGTCTTGAAAGCCTAAGCAACGGTGATAGTAGCCTCACGAAGATAGAGTTGGCCTGGTCAGCTGTTCCCGTGGGAAATGGAGTCCCCATAGATCGTGGCAATCCACAAACCGCTTCCGCCCTCGACCACTAGAAACCATTTGATGTACTCATAGGCCACAATGGTCTTGTACAACATATTTTGTACTCTTGCTTGGAATTTATGTATCAAGTTGATGCCTCATCAGCTAACAGTAAATCCTGGGGCTGATGAGCTCGACGGCCATTTTCTGGAAAATTAATGTCTGGAAAATCGGTCGTGATAGAACACTCCCTTTTAACACACTTTTATTCATGAATGGCAACATGATCATAACAAGATGGCAACTGCCATCATGACTATATGGCAACTGCCATCATACTATGATGGCAACTGCCATCATGACTATATGGCAACTGCATCACACTATGATTGCAACTAGCACATGCAGATGGCATATTCTTCGTAAAATACCATACATTTATCCTGTTTTTGTTGCAAAATACCATTATCGCAACTGATTTTTCTTTCTTTTTTAACATTGTTGTACATCAGCTCATGTACGTGGACTGCCTTGATCTGTCCATCGTGGATTTCACTGGGACAGGAGGCCCGCCGCCTACGCACAAGTTTGTTGTTTCTACGTGGACTATCGATGCTGTCAAGGCTGTGCTTGCTGCAGACAGGGTAACTGATACCAAATATGGAAAACTGCAGGTTAGTTCTGCTTTTTTTTGCAACACATGAACTGTTAGTCAGTGTTCATCATTCTCTCTCTTATATCGTTGCTACTTTTTTTTTCTTTTATCCCCCCAGCTGATGGCCAAGCATGCTATAGACTACAGCGTGTTTGGGGGGCCTCAAAAGTTTGAAAAGTGGATGGACATGCACTCAGCTCCGTCTTGCCCTGCAGAGGTAATCAAAAGATCTACATATATGGTTTGCCGTGGAGTATTTTTCGATGTCGTGCAAGTGATTGCAATACGGGGTTGTCATTGATGCCTCTTTGTTTCCTGTACAGGCAAGGGCACCTATTGAGCAGCTAATAGGGCAGTTTGCATCTAGAATGATCGGCTTGCTCGGGAAGTTGGTTGCGGGGTGGACGTCCCTCAGTGGCTCTGACGGTGACGCGGTTGCGAGGCAATTCACTTCATTCGTCCCAGAACGTACACACCGGCCAACCGGTTGCCGTGGCCGGTATGACTACAACAGTTCCCAGGATCCCGGTGACACACAAGATGAACTAGGTGGAGACGCTGGTCTCAGCAAGGATGACGACGATGTCATGGATAATGTGCAAGAAGACACCGACGATGACGAACACGTCGAAGGTCGCGCAGGTGGTAACAAGGGCAAGGATGCAACAGATGTCCCCCAACGGGATAAAGTCAAACAACACACGGCTGTGAGAGGCGAAGGGGTTTTGCCATCAAAGAGGGGGATGGCTCCAGATGGTGCTGGGCAAGTTTCTGCTGGCAAGAGGTCTAGAACCGACCATGTAGCTGCCAGGAAGAGGTTCGACTTTCATCTTAGATTTTTGCTTTGTCTATTTTCTTCGAACAGACTCATCCTCTTTTTTGCACTTGTGTTCTGTCAAACGCGGCAATGAGATTGCCGACTGACAATTGCCACCTCTTTTTTTCTGACCTCCATCTCATACTTGTAGTGAGCCGATAGCTGGTGGACGAGCAGTTACGAAGAAACAGGCGCCAACGCCAACCTGTGTTTCTGCTCGGTTGAATAAAGGTGACCCCATTGCCGATGACACCACTTCCACCAGGACATCTCCTCGCACGACAACAACCAACACCGGGGATCCTGTCGTGTTGCCAGACCTGAGGAAGGCAGCCAGGAAGTAGGTTTTTTCATCCGCTTTCATTGACATAGCGCTATATTTTTTGATTTTCCAATGCATTCGTTTAGCTTGTCACATTGCCTTCTGTCATCGCCCCCCCCCCCCCACGTGGCAACCGCTGTTTTACAAAATGGTCTTTTAGTTTACTTTCTAAGCGTGTGGCAACTTCTATTTGTTTTTCACATGGCAAGTGGAATGTAGGCCAAATGATAACTTTAATGTACCTAATGGCAACTGCCATCTTTTTACCGTTGGATTGTGAGCTCATCCCACTCCTAGGTTTGATATTGCATTCATGGCAGATCAGACATTTTTATCATTCTTTCAAGGTTGCTAACATGGCAACTGCTGCTGGATGGCAACTACTAGTTATGACACATGGCAACTCACGTTCCCCTTACATGGCAACTGCCAGCTTTTCCACCTGTTTTTCCATTTTTTAAGATTTCTACCAAGGCAAACATAATTTTGTTTCATTTTTAAATACCTTTTTCATGTGCTTCATTTTTTTTGCAGGGTGAAGAAGACTACTACGCGTGGGTCCAAGCATATCAGTAAGGACCCGCTCGAACGCCTGCATTCAAAGTTGTCAACAGGGGGCAACTCAGATGTACAGGAGGCACTAGTCGACAATACTGCTGCTGCACTGTTGACCGCTCCCACCAACTGTGATGCAAGTGGCCGACCATCTCTGCCGGCTGCTGATGTGCAGCCTACAACAACAGGCATCCGTACATCGGGGAGTGACGAGTCGGTATCTGCCAGGACAGCTGAAATACTGCCAACCCTTCTGGCAATGAAGGATGCTGCTGTGAGCCATGCCACCCCATCAGCAAGCGTTGAAGTGGACGCTCCCGAGACGAACCTAGGCAAGGAAGATTCCCGCTCATCTGACACTGATTCCAAGCGCGTGCGCGGTGGCACTCATGTGTCCACGACAGAAGCGGCCGAGGCGGCAGTTCACATGGACATGCCATCTACAGGTGAGAGTCCTGGCACAACAGCTCCAGCTCCTGATGGTGCAGATACTGCTAAGGCGACTGTTTCGCGTGCTGGTCTACCACCTAGGCGTCGTAGCCCCCGCAAGCAACCAACGGACATACCGAATGCACCGGCATCAGCCAGGAGCAGGAGAGACGAATCTGGTTTTGTTCCTGCGTCCACACTGTTCCCGCCACCGGCAGTAGGCAGGAGCAGGAGAGACGAGTCTGGTTTTGTTCCTGCGTCCACTCTGTTCCCGCCACCTGCCAAAAGCAATGTGACGGAGAAACCGGAAGACCGAAGCACAACTGATGCAGGTGTCAAGCCGGGCACGAGCAGACTACGCCTTCACCCGCAGTGGAAACCTCCAGCATAAATCTGCGCACTTCCAGGCTCCCAGTCAACGTCGGTGTCCCCTACAGCCCAAACAAGAAGATTGTCATGAAAGCTGCGGCTGATACCGCTGACAACACGCCCCGCCCTGCAAATAAGGCCGATCATTCTGCATCGGCCGATTCAGATATGTTTGTTGATCTTTCACCCTTGGATTCTGCCCCGCAAGTCGTTCGTGGTCCGGCCAGTAGGAATGAGAGGCACCCAATGGCCTTTACGCCACCGAGCTTCAGCCTTGGCATCAGTCAAGATCAACCGGTTGTGCAAGATCCTATGCCAGTTGCCTTTGCTTTCCCAGGAGGCATGCCTGCAATGATGGCGCAGCCAATGGTCGAGGGCAGGAAGGCTGTCAAGTTTGCAGAGCCGATTGCGCAAGGTACACTTGCCATGTCCTTATGATTTTTCTTGCATACATCTTTGTAGTTTCACTTTTGTCCCAATCATATTTTTCGGGGGTTCTCACTTTCGATGGCAACTGACATGTGATGACATGGCAACTGGATTTGATGCACCATGTCACCTACATTTTTTTTGCTGCCATGTTGCATTTGACATTTGGGCAACCACGTGGCAACTGAAGTTGATTCAACATGGCAACTGTAGTTGCTGTCACATGGCAAATACAGTGCATTACACATGGCAACTGGATTTGCCACACCATGTCACCTGCATTTTTTGTTTCCATGCTGCATTTTTTCATACAACAATCACATGGAAAGTGGAGTTGACACAACATGGCAACTGTAGTTGCTGTGACATGGCAACTACAGTCCAACTAGATGGCAACTACAGTCCAACTACATGGCAATTGCAGTTGATATGACATGGTCTCTGTAGTTGGACCACACATGGCAACTGCCCCACTTTTTTCTCCATACAACTCACATCATGCACGCTATCTTCTCACAATCCATCCGTTTTTGATTTTCTAGGTATCCTAACCCAATTTTTTTATCATTGCAGCCACCCCCGAGGAGATTTCACCGTCACTTCACGAAACTTACCGCATGCTTGAGGAGGCAGCATTGCAGAGGAGGTCCTCACGAGGGCAAGGGCAATCAAGTTCCAACGTGCCTGCAGACACGGTATCTGAGGATACCATTAGGAGTGCCACTCCTGGTTCTGTGAGGCAGCAGAGGGTAGTGCACCCACCTCCTGCGGAAGACTACGAGCCCGAATTCAGGGCCACTAAGGAACAGACCCAGCTGTACGATATCATCAAGCGGTTTGGAAATGCGAGATCCAGCGGCAAGCACATGAAGGAGCTGAAAGCGTAAACGACCACACCCCATAACATCTCATTTTGCTTTGCTCCTTTTCTACCATTCACATCCTTCGTATTTTCTATGTTATATTGTTTTAGTTCTTTCATAAATTTTATTTTTACTTAGTAGGCATGATCCTTCCATGTTATATTGTTTTCATACAGCTCATGTTTGGATAGAACCAAAGTCATTCAATGCAGAGCGACGTACGTCGACCTTGGCGATCTTGCTGAGTCCGTGAGGCCAAACGGCCAAATGTCGACGAACGTAGTTGCATGCGGGATTGACTACATCAACAACCACACCGATGTGTGCGCCGACAAGACAATCATGCATTACAGTGTGACCTGCAAAATTTGGGACGGTGACTTCCACCACAAAATCCTGAGGAAGAACTTTGCCCAACACGGTGATTTCAAGCTCATAATGAAGAAATACGTGAGTACTCATTCACTGTCTGCGCTGTTTTTTCACAAGGTGTGCTTTTTTGTTGCCATCATCTGCATTTGTGTTGGCAGCTGTTTTCATGTGGCAACAGCTGCCGTGCACACTGACTTACTGATTTTTGCATGCCGCGCAAAACTATGTGGCAACTTGCCAGTAAAATACATGGCATACTGTTGTTCACACATGCACGGCAACTGTATTTCAACTACACCCACCCATAACCAGAGTTTTCCTACGTGATTCTGATTCCTTTGTCCCTCTGTTGTTCTTTTACCTGGACGCTGATTCTCATTTTCCTCACTTTTTTAAATGCAGGTCATGTTCCCCATGTTCCAGGAGCTTGCACCACATGACCCACACGACAAGTGTGGTCATCACTACGCGATCTGTCTTGACCTGAAGAACCAACGTGTTGAGGTGCTTGATTCAATCCGTTCGGAAGACGATGCAGACCTCACCACGCATGCTGAATTCTTCATTAAGAACCTCAAAGAGACATGGCACCGTCACTATGAACACTCAAAGGTCCAGATCAGACATTTCCCGACTAAGTATGTGGCGACTGCAAAGCAAGGGAACACGTAATTTCTTCCTCCCTTTTCATATGCCATTTACATCAATCCAATCCCTGTTTTGTTTTGTCAGATCTGAAATTGAAGTCTGTCTTTTGTTACGTCTGTGCTCTTTGCGTGGTCACGTTACTCTTTTCCTCATGCAGGACGGACTGTGGCTTTCACGCGCTGGAGTACCTTGCGAAGTGGGAAGGCAGAATTGTCCCCGCTATCACAGCTGCAACGGTCGTTGAGCTCCGGAAAATCCACACATGGAACTGGTTGACGAATGAGGATTTCAACAAGCGGTCGGGAGCACGCGAGTTTGTGCAGGAAGCTGTCAAGAAAGTCACCAAGAAGTACAAGTGATCACGTGGCGTTACAGACCGGGCGCATACCTTACATTCTGTTGCCGAGGAATGTAAGGTATTATCTCTTTGTTTCTCGTTGAAAACTATGTTTGTGTGCTATGTTGTGGCTACAACCCCGTGTAGGCTACTATGTAGTGGTGGTGTGTGAGCGACATTTGAATAGTTTCATGTAATATATGTGTGGACGTGAACCTACTTTTAGGCGTAATTATTACAATGGTTTCGTCGTTCCTAGCACTGGTTTGATGCTTCGAACGCGTCTATGATGTTTTAAAAACGATGGCAAATGTAGTTCATCAGAGATGGGTAGTGGAAGTCATTGTCGTTTTACATTTTTGGCTGTTTTGCTTCTTCATTTTCATCGCTAATTGCACCGGCTAGCATGGGGTAGGTTGAACACGCAAGCAAAACGTTTTGCTGGGGTCTATGCACGTTTCGCTGTTTTCCAACTTGTTTCCCATACACTTGCACACAACACACTATGCGACCGTAAACCGCGTCGTATTTGTCATGTGAATATATGCCATGCAGAGTCATCAGGAATACCACGGCATATGTCCAGTACATCTAACATGGCAGATACAGTACAAGCAACATGGCAGCTCCAGCATAATTAACATGGCAAATACAGCACAACTAAGATGGCAGATCCAGTACAATTAAAATGGCAGATCCACTACAATTAGCATGGCTATTCAGTACAAAATAGCATGGCATGTTTAGCATAAAATAGCATGGCATGTTTAGTATCAACAAGCATGGCAGACTAACTACACATAACATGGCAAATTAAATGCATACATCATGGCAGATTAAGTACCCATAACATGGCAACTGCATTTAACCATTCAATGAATTTCCCCTTGCACTTCTCATGCCCCTGAAGAGTTATTCCCCCAATTGTTTTAAAAAAGAATTCTCTACATCTAGGGTACAAAACAAAATGTCCACAACGCCACAATTTTTGCTCATGGATTGGCCGCCCCTTTCTTCATTTTCTTGTGTTTTGCTTGGATCTCCAATCCCGACTTGTACCTTATCTCTCTTGGACGACCCTTTGTGATGGAACGGGGTGGGTTCCTGACCTGGGTCTGTGTGCTTGCTGTTCCAGATCCTATCTCCGAGTTTTCAGACGACGGCCCCATGGATGAAGGCACACTTGATGTGCGGGGGAACCGGTGTAAGGCTTCCTTGGCTTTCCTCTTCTTGATCTCATCAAGCTCTCTTTTCAGTGCCTTCCTGTGTTTTTCTGCGACTCTCGCTGTGTCATCACTCTTGCGCGCTTCATCAATTATCTTAGCATAGTTCTTTGTCAACACAACGTGCCTCACGGGTTCCATGGTTGACTCTGGTCTCTCGTCATGCACAGCCAGAACTGCGTGTGTTGTTTGCGGCGCCAACGCGTCGTCAGCTTCCCAAGTCCATCGCCGCCTTATTAAATGGCGGGGCATCCGTGTCACAGCGTTCACGTCCATTACTTTTAGTATGTGACAGCACACAATGTCATCCCGTTCGAACTTGCAGCATTGGCAGTAGAACTCGCCTTCGCCTATCGAGGCTGTGACGAAGTAGTTCCTTCCTTTGTCCGGGTCTTCAGGTTCTGAATCTGACATGCCCAAAATAGAACACACCTTGAACGTACGTTCGTCCACCTGGAAAGCCGTGAACATGCTAGCACGCTTTATTTCTTCCTGGAATCTGTAAATTTTGTGTGTTTTCTGTTAAACTATTGTGCGCTTTTTTCTTGTACCACCTTATGTTGCCATGGATAATAGATATACATTTTGTTTGAACATGGAAAACGTAATTCAATGAACATGGCAAATACAGTACATTGAACATGGCAAATGCAGTACGCTATACATGGCAAATGCAGTACACTAGACATGGCAAATGCAGTACAGTAGACATGGCAACCGTAGTACATTTTAAACATGACATCGTCATTTTTCCACAGCAGCATCCCCCAATGGAATCACATTGCATAAAACATGGTAACTGCCCTTTTATTTAAACATGGAGTCTACATTTGAGTAAACATGGGCAACTGCATTTCAACAAACATGGCAGATGCATCTTATTTAAACATGGCAACTGCATTTTACTAAACATGGCAACTATAGTTGGGTGAACATGGCAATTGCATTTCATCAGACATGGCAGTGGCATTTTAGTACACACGGCAACTCCATTTCAGTAGACATGGCAACAGCATAACATTTTCCATTTGACACTGGCATTTGCACACCAACATGCCCAGTGGAAGTACATTCCATTAAAGATGGCAAATGCATTTCATTGAACATTGAAACTGCATCCGGGTAAGCATGACAAACATAATTTGAATATGACAACTACATCTGAGTAAGCATGGCAAACAGTACTTTATTAAACATGGCAACCGCAAAATCATGGCAACTGCATCGCACTCTATAAGGCACATACTGACTTGGTGCTTTTTCTGCAAATAAGACTGTAACGCAACTGACTTACTTGTTAAAGATCTTGTTGGTGTATATCTTGCTCATTTGCCTCTCCATCGGTAAGTACGTTAGCAATTTTGGCTTCTTTAGCGCGGTGTTCGCTTCTTGCTGCAGCTCAGATCCCAGAATTTTTTGTTGCAAAGCTGTGTACTGCTTGGCAAACTGTAGCAATGAGTTGCCAGGACTGACATACCGCTTCAAAACAGCATTGAACCCCTCGCTGCGCTGCGTAGTCTGCAGAAAGGGGAAGAAGCACTGCATGAAGTAGGCCGGCACCCAGTACATTCGCTTCTCCCACAGGCTTACAAGAGTCTCATTGTCTTGGACTTGATGTGTTTCAGTCATGGCCATCCAGCTCCTTTCAAACTCCTCCACCGTCAAGCTGTGGTCCATGCACAGCTCGAATTCCTTGTGCAGATCTGGACGTTCAGCAAAAAACGGTCCTAGCGTCTCCTCAGCCTTCCTTATAATGTGCCACCTGCAGTGTCTGTGCACTGCCAACGGAAAGACCTGCTCTATGCCTGCACGCATGCTGAAATCCTGGTCCGTTATTATGTTCATCGGAGCAAGTCCATCCATGCACTCCAAGAAGGTCTTGAACAACCAAACGTAACCATCCGTGTCTTCGTTCCGGACGAGCCCGCAGCCGAACTGCAACGACTGATTGTGGTTATTTATCCCTATGAACGGAGCGCATGGCATCTTGTACATGTTGGTGAGGTACGTCGCGTCGAATGAAATGCAATCTCGGAAATGTTTGTAGGCTCTCCTTGCAGCACCATCCACCCAATACATGTTCCTGACACGATCCTCATCGTCCAACCTTATCCTGTAGAAGAAATCTGGATCTTCCTTGGTTTTCTCATCGAAGTAGGCAATTATGGCCTCTATGTCTGCCAACTTGCTCTCTCTACGGTACCTGGCCTGTAGGTTTGTGACGTCAGCTGGTATGTACGGCATGCTACTCAGAGTCCCCTTTTTGCTGTGGATGAGAGATAGTATCTGCAGCATTCTCGACGGACCGACGTTACAATCATGTAGCAGCTTTACGAATTGCCTTTCGATGGGGGTGAACCCTCTGTGGGCGGTCAGAAATTTCACCAGGTCGAACTTCTTTATCAGTTGGTGGTTGTGCTCATCAAAATACTCATTGACCACCCACTGTGCTCCATCTACGTTTAGCTTACACCGGACAGGGCACTCAGTCTTCTGAATGATACCTCTCTTTTGTTCCGGCACGACAGGCGCATCGCCTTTCCCCTTCTTGTTCCTGCGTGCCTTGTGGCACCTCATCTCACCTCTGATGTACTCGTAAGTTTTCTTAATTTTCCTATGGTACTCGGTGTTGACCGCAAATCCATGGAACTTTGCATATGTCTGGTAGTATTCCTTTGCTGCTTCGAAGGACTCAAATCTCTGCCCAATGTACGGTGGCTGAGGCACCATGATCTCTGATTGCCCACCATCTTCATCCTCTTGCGCGTCGTCGTCAGTTTCATCGTTCACTTCAGTATGGGCGGCAGTCCCATCTACCTGAGTGTTGTCAGTGCTTGTGTTCAAAGGGGTGCTTGCCGGCATTGCTGAAATGATTGTCATCCCCGACTCCGACTCGAAATTGTCTGCGGCATGTTTGTCTGCTGGCTGGTGGAACGCGTCTTCCGTGCGCTCAGAGCTCCCCGCAGTAGATGTGCCTGCGCCACTGTGCATTGTAGTTGTAGGTTCTGTAACAGGAAAAAACAGGTACAAGATTAAGATTTTTTGTGTTGGATAACATGTGCATCGCAACGGATCACACCATCTTCGAGTGATTTTCCATGACATCATTCACAGACAGCAAGCCGTCAGTCTGTGGGTGGACATTTTTATGGTAGCTGTAGGTGTGCAGACATGGCAGCTACTGTTCAACAAACATGGCAAACCATTGTTTTGCCTACAAATAACTACAAATAGCAAATGTAGCGCTATTTTTTGTGGTTCAGATATTTCCCTCTACCTTGTTGTGTTGTATTTGACCATCTTGTTTGGTCTGCGACACCATAATGACGTGATCCACCAGGAATTTGCAGAGCTTGACAGGAGACGTTTGCCGGGTCACCGCCAGCGTAATAACCTGCAAGCATAGTAGTGGTTGGTCAAATCGCGGCAAACGCATTTCGTGCTAGCACGGCAACTGCAGTTGCCCTTATGTGGCAAAATGCAGTTTTGCTTGCATGGCAACTGAAGTTGCATCGGTATGGCAATCGCAGTTTGTTCCTAGATGGCAATTGCAGTTGTCATGACATGACAACTGCAGGTGTGCAGAGATGGCAAAAGCTGTTTTTAATACATGGCAACCGTAGATGACCAGTCATGGCAATTTTTGTAGTTGTCAACTATGGTCCTTGTGCTAACTGAGCATCCGCATCTTCACTATGTTTATGGACTCATCTGTGTATGCCGTCGATGGCAGGTACATTGGTGCTGCCCGATGCCACGTGCTGCATGAAGGCTTTGCATTTTACACCCGTGATAACTCGTGAGTCCCTTTGCCATGTTTTTTCATGTTCATTTTTTCATGTCCACAGCATTACGTGCTCTTTTTTCGTTTTTGCATTACCTTGATTAGCCATACTAGCTAGTTGGAGTTGGCTGCCCGTACATTTGTCAGCGTTAGCGCCTTGCGACTGAACTTGCCACGGGGACCCCCTAAGAGTGTTCTAGTCATAAGAACCTGCAAGAAAAATGACAGTGCACGACATAAGTAGAATGTCATGTCCATCGTCGCGAAGATGGCAAATATTTCTCTTCATTGTTTAGCACGCATCGTACCTACGCCTGCATACTGTTCTAGCAGCAGCAGCAACGGCCCTGCAGAGATGAGCTGACTGTACTCTGATGCATCCAAAGGTGGTGGCGTTTCTGGCCTTTGAGAACCCCAATCATCAGCACCATCTTCGTGATTCATTCTTTTCCGTGTCTCGCTTCTGTTCCGATGTGTTCTCAATCACTGGTTGAACAAGAAGGCATCAACAATCCAAAAAATTTCTATCATTGCGCTGCTTGCATGTAGAAGTTAACACGTCAGTGTTATCACATTTTTCATGCGTTGGCAACCAACGTATCATGGCTAGTAGGACATGCACATCCACTATCCCTTTCTAAAATCTGGGTGCTAGCTATCCGTTTGATTCGACGGCATCAGGCTCTACAATAGGATGGCAAGCAATAAGTTTGACATGGTGGCAGTTGACGACAATGACAGGTGGCAACTGATGTTAGACACCAATGGCAATTAATTTTTACACCCCCCCATTATTCCAAATTTATCAATTCTCTCTCCCTTTTTATGGATTCCTGCACATCCATTCGTTCACCCACTACGAGCATCAACCTATTGAGAACTCACGGTTATCTCTAGCGTACTACATGGCAGATCTAGTGTATTCTGCTTGGCAACTGCGAAGACACACAACGTATGTAGTGTTTTAACACTGTAGGATGGATCTAGTTGCCAACTTCGTCGGTAATTTTGCAATTTCCTGCCCAGAAGGAGGACGAGAAACAGTAGGGAGATCGGGAGATTCACCTGCTTTTAGCTGGTCGTCTCTGGAGGGCGTTGTTGGAGTGGGGGTTGGGGGGGTGGGATGGGGTGGGGGGAGATAAGGGGTGTGGTTTGCGGTGGGAGCGCCCTACAGATCCTCCCTGGTTGCCATGGCAACCAGAGATGGCCGGCGACGGAGGTCGGGGTTCGACAGGCGGAGGACGAGGGCAGCAGACGAGAGAGGGGACGGATCGGAGGCCGGGAACGGCTGGGTCGTGCGGGCAGCGGCTCGTCTGGCCCGGACGAGGCAGTGCGGGCGGGGTTGCCACGCACCGGACGTGCGGGCGCGCTTTTGTGCGCGCGGACGGGGTCGTGCGGGGCGGTTCCCGTCCATGCCACGCGATTCGTGCGGGCGGGTTGCCCTCCACGCCACACGTGTGGCAGTTAGCACGACCCCTATTTTTTGGGTATTTGTTCAATGGATTTCCTAATAGGTGGAGCACATAGACTAGGACCTTCGCCTGAACGTTGTGCGTGGCTGCTGCCACACTCTCCATTGTGCAGTAACCGATCCATGCATTAGTTTGTGTTCTCTGTCATTAGTTTGAAACAGTTGATCTGCAGCAGATTGAAAGCAATTGGTTTCCTATGACATGCTGAACTGAGGGTTCCTTTTATGAAAAGGTGTCTTATTGCGTAATTAAAACTGGAGATATATAACACGGGACGCCTCCGTTTTAGAGTATTAAAACTGGAGATGATCTTCATGTCGGATGTTGGTTTGTTCAGTTCAGAACACATGTTGAATCTCCTATTATCTACATGGTATTGCCGATCATCTTGCCCTTTGGTATATTTTTGGAATTTAATCAGCACATCCCAGATTTCTTGAGATCATTTTCATTAGATTTTTTAGTCTTTTGTTCACAGACCAGACATTTGGTTCTTAGAGCCGTGAGCCCGTGACCCATGTGGCCATCTAAAAGTTAATAAGCTGGCTAGGCAGAAAATTAAATAATGCAGATTCTTTTTACATGCTGCAGAACATGCATGTCAAAACGTGCTGCAGTTTTCGTTTTCTGAAGCTATAATGCTATATGCAGTTCAGTACCCCTTCTCTCCATTGCAACAGGTATGAAAGCTTTCAAAGAATTTCATCCACAGGTTGGTGGTAGATTTACTTCTGGTGTTCTTTCAATCAAAGAAAGGAGAAGCACGTTCAGAAACTGCAAAATGGATCTCATCTATAGTTACTTACAAGCAGTTTTTTTCCTAAGGTGTAGCTCTGTATCTCTTCTGTGCATTGCCAGATGTCCGAAAATCTATCAGTGAGTTTCATCTTCAGTTTACCATGACGTCTCAGGCCAAGTTTGTGAACTTCCTATATTGTGGCCAAGGTGTATTCAGTTGTTGAGCAAAATATTTTTTAGAGACAACCCCATAGGTTTGACAATAAAATTTGAAGGTAAATATTTAACTTCGTTTGTTATCATGCTTCAGTTAAAAGGATATGATGCATATTCCGTACCAACAGCTTGACAAAATGTAATATATATGTTTGTAAAAAGTGCATTATTATGCTAGCCGTTCATCTATTAATGATTAGTTTTTCTCTTGCCTATTTTGCACGACCTGTCATGATATTCATGCAAATGTAGATCATTGTAAATATGAGCATCTGATCGTACTAGAAATCTATCAAGTATGGAGTAATTATCTCATGCTTTACAAGCCAATAGTTTCTTTTGTATGCGTGCTTCTTTTGTTAGTCTGTATTGCCCTTTTACTGATAAATATAGTGGGTGATGATTATTTATTGTACAATTATTTATGCAGCTATGGAAACTTCAGCTCATCGACGACAAAAGATGATATGAGATACATCGTACATCTAAGTGCCGTCCGCAGGTCAACCAATCATCTACCATGCGTATGCGTCGACGGCTTCATGTTTCAAACTCGCCTCATGCATGCATCCCGATCAGCAAGGAGATAGGTATAAGATGGATGAAAGACATGCCTTGCAATCAGGAGCAACAAGATCGATCAAGCAAGAGCTAGCTAGGTACGTACTTTTTATGAGATGGTATAAGATGGATAGAAGACTTGCCTTACAATCAGCAGAAACAAGATCAATCATAGCCACAGCTAGATAGGTACCTACTTTTTATTTATTTTTGAATATCTAAGTACGTACTGAAACATAATATGTATATGTTTTTTTAACACACATGTTGTTGTATAATACAACATAGTCTATATAATTTTTCAACATCTCAACGTCAGCATTGTGAAATAAATTACCGTGTATATGTCATGTCTTGACCGTGTCTTGACAAGCCTATAAATTTTTATAACTTACTTAACTATGTCTTTACGTACATCATCATAAAAATAATACATAGGTATGCTGCATCTGTTTCATTTTTTCCTCTTAATTAGTACATAATCTTTCCATTTAGATTCAGATTTTGTAAATTATCTGAGTATTTAGTATATTATATGACTAATTAGCTTCTGTCCGCATTATTTTATTAAATGGTCTATTGTAGACATTCCTTTTAAAAGAGCCATCCTTTACATGGATTTTGACTTACATGCGAGACCTCGAAGGCCGGAACTAAATTGGGCGCAGCACAAAGATACCATAGATTAATCTGAATTTTAGCAACTAGACAATATATATATCCATGTGTAAATTTGGCGCAGCCCAATTGCCTCTACAGTCGTAGCTTATGTGGACGTTTTGGCCTAGAGGATGGTAACAATTGTAATGGAGCGCTTGGAGATTCAACTTTATCTCTAACTCCAAGATTCTATATGATTTTCATAGCACTATTTTCTCCATATGTAATTTGGGATTTCAGGCTTGGAAAGTAGAATACCACAGTTAGGACTAACTGCATAGGTAGATATATTTTCTTAGAAATAATAACAGTATATCGACATTATAAATTTATGAGTAAAGTAGTGCTTCATGTACAAGCTAGCTTTTTTTAGAAGAATATTCAAGCTAGCTGATACATTCCTTTGGTCACTTTATATTTTATTAGAAAAAAGGACCAGTTCCACCAGGATTTTCCAGTTGGACTGGAGTATCGTGGGTGATTAGTCAAGATGCCAGATATGTGTTTAAGAAAAATGTAGAGTTCACATCTACTTGCATGCATAATTTCATAGTTTCCATTCAAAAAATTCAGTCAGTCTGATCTAAGATTTTCTACTTATTCTACATATAAATGAGCATCAGAGCAGATCATGTCATTATTTAACCTTTTGTAAAAAAAAATATGAAATCACCCGATGTTCACTATGGAACCAATATGGAATAACAAAAGGATTTACCTGTTCCTTTGCGAGTCATTTTATCCATTTCTCACCTTTTGTCAAATCTATTATTTGAGTGAACACAAGTTCAATGCATAATATTTCCACGAGCCTGTAGCATCATCTTTGAGTAATGGAAATTTTATACCACATATTTAGACAAAGTAATAATACACAATTACTACCTTTGTGGCTTCTCAGAACTTTATGTCAAGTCTTAACTGTAAACAGTGGTTTGTCTGAATATGCTTACAAATGTTTTGACCATATTTAGATGTGAGTAGGTACAAAATTTACAATGATTGTCAACTAAACCTATTATTCGATTAAGGATGCATTTTTAAATATAAGTAAATACATACTCAGAACTATTTTTGGTAAATAATTATATTTGTAAATGTAATCACACTTGGTTCCAATTTTTCTTTACACAAATAATGTAGTATGGATACTTAATAAACTTTATAAAATTCTAGCCCGCGCATCGAGCGGGCCACTTTGCTAGTTACCACAAAAATTAGCAACATCTAGCCATCAATATAACTCTTTGACCAATCACAACCGGTACATCTTAGAAATAATTTGCTACCATTAAACTTCAAAAAAACTACCAAACCCTTTTAATTACTCCTGGTAATCTACCAAACCCTTACTCCCGGTAATCTTTTTGGACCGTCATCTTCCCCTATGAACATCTAATTTCTCCTACAATTGCAGTGAGAAGGCAGTCCTCGGTCTGGATCGATCACACCTCCAGTCACCGTCATCTTCCTCTATGAAACACCTCCCTCACGCTGGAAGCAATGGGGCTGCACGCACCCAGCTGCTGTTCCTGTTCAAGTGGGGCTTCTGTGGCACTGGAGGCCACGAACCCGATGCTGGACATGCAACAGAAGCAGGGTGCTGCCATGGATCTCCCGCTGCAGTTCCATAGACGAAAGGTGAGTGCTAGTGCTTAGACGTGGTGATCCAAATTCAATTTATATACTAGATTATTTTTTATTGGCACTAAATGCAGAAACCATGTGAATAGATGTTGCTTCTGGATATTTAAACATCATGCTTAGGCTAGGTTTTGATGAGAGTGTCGATGTCTGCTGTCACTGTCCATGTTAGATTGGTTCCTTTGAAAAGAAATTTTTATTTGATTTGAGGAGTAGATTCAGAGCAATTAGGTTCACTTGGACACATGATTCGAGTCACCACCGTGAACAGATAGGTGCTCCACGTACTTCCTGTCAACATGGTTGATGACCATCACCACGCCGGTGATGCGGCCGGAAGCCGCCGCCTGCAGGCCATGGAGAAGCACATGTACCTTCTTGTGACGGACTTGCAGAGCTCCACGTAGATTCTATAGAGGACCATGCGTGAGTTCATCCGCAGCATTGCCGTGAGCAGGTGCTCCTCGAGCACCACCATGCTCACATTGCGGCCGGAAGCCGCCTCCACATGCAGGCCATGGAGGAGTGTGACATGTACGTGCAGATTTTTTGGTTCTCATCATGATGCATACGATGGAAGAAAAGAGAAGAAACAGTGTTTGAGTTTTTCTTTCAGTTTTTTAGGGAAAACGTGTTTGAGATGCTTATGATATGGAACGAGTACATACCTTCTTTTTTTGAATTGGAGATGCGTATAGACCTGTCACCTGATGCAGAACAGATGTATGGGAGATTTGGGCTGCAGAGTTAACATGGAAAGGGCCCACCAGATTATGAAGATATCTTGGTTATGCTTTGTTTTAGAAGAAAAGATTTATCAGATTAATGGTTGGATGTTTCTATTTTTTGAGGAATTTTCCAGGGATTTCTGTTTTGTTTCAGAGCAACTCGATGTGAAGGAGGCATATGCCTTCCAACGAAGCAAATCTTTTGGAGTGAAGGATGCAGATTTGATTCGATAGAGCCTGCTGATTTAGTTCTTATTTGTCCATTTATGGTGTTTTTGGGCAAATAGCCCTACTCTGCACCATCTACTCCCTCCGTTCCTAAATATAGGTCTTTTTAGAGATTCCAACGCGGACTACATATGAAGCAAAATGAGTGAATCTACATTTTAGCAAATTTGCCCAAAACAATGCCTGTATTTGTATATACCACTCAAATGTCAAAAGGAACTTGGTATTTGAAATCAGATGAGCGTCCCATCTTATGCATATTCTTTAAACATACTTCAGATTTCCCTGTATACGTACCTAACATGAGAGATGGAAAAAGGTTACCAACATATTTCATGTACTCCTACTGTCTATTAGACGGGGTAGAAGTCATATTGTTTTAATGTGATTCACATGTTGCATTACATTATATGTTGTTTTCCGATTTGACATAGTAGTTCAGTTAGCTAAGGAAATTCCCATTATATTAAGTCACATTGATGTGTGTTGATATCCAGATGAACAACTATTTGTCTGGTGGGCTGACGTACAATTATATACTATATATATATACTATATATATATATACATATTAATTGCATCATAAGTTCAACATGTCTTACTCTCAATATGATTTATTCTCTAAATTGGCCGCAAAGCAGTGTGTCAGTATGTGCAGCTCAGATAACGTGCCTATGTGCTCTGAGCTATTGTTGGTTGGTTTTGATCCTGAAAGCATCTTCATTTTCTTCCTGGGAAGAACTTCAAGGGCATGATTGGAAGAACTTCAAGGACATGATTGCAAGGTAATGAGCACAAATACTATAAAGCAGTTATTCTGTTGCACACATTAGCTAGATACTCTACAGGCCCTTTTGATTCTGAGTGTTGCACTTGGGTTGCATGACACCTACAGAACCCAATACAACATTTCAGGCGAGGAGCCACAAAGTAATTTGTTTTAGTACAAATGTGGCTGTTATAGGTGGAACCCAATACAACATTCAATCGAGCAGCCAGAGTAGTTTGTTTTAGTACAAATGTGGCTGTTATATGTGACTGGACCGGTTGATATTGTTCACAAATGATTGCCCCAAAATTAAATGGTGGCGTTTTTCCCCTGAGAAATCTAACACTTGCTTACTTTTTACATAGAGTGAAGTGCACTGTAGGTCCTCGAACTATTTCAGGGGTCTCACATAGGTCCTCGAACTATAAAAATCGGCATCCAGGTCCTCGAAGTGCAGTAACTGTGTCATTCAGGTCCAAAATCTCCTTGACCCCCTCTAACCGGCCAGCTGGCGGCGTAAAACGTGAACAGTAAACTGTGAATAGTAAAATGCGTTCAGTTCCGAGCGTAATTTCTGTACGTGATGGACAGTGTGCGATGAACAGTGAAAATCAAAGAAAATATAAAAAAAGAATCTGACATTCTTTGCCATCGAATATACCCTGGTGCGTGAACGGTAAAAATGTTCATTAATTCAATAAAATGTTCGCGAAAATGGAAAAGTTATTCGCAACTTTAGAAATATGTTCACAAACAATCACTGGTGGAAAAAGGGCCTTTGGTCGCGGTTCGCAACTGCCATTAGTCGCGGTTGCGCAACCGCGACCAAACAGGCGGGACTAAAGGCTCCACCCTTTAGTCGCGGTTGCTTAAGAACCGCGACTAAAGGCCAGTCCACGTGGGCGCCAGGTGGCCGCCAGGGCGGAGGTCTTTTAGTCGCGGTTCTTCTGGCCAACCGCGACTAAAGACCTCCGCAGGTTTAGGGTTTTAGCCCCCCCCCCCCCTAAACCTGCCCCCCCCTAACCTGTTTTCTGTTTAATTTGTATTGTTTTATTTCTTTTATGCTTTATTTTAATTTTGAAGGAGTTTCACATATTCTACGCTACTACATACATGCATATGAATGTACAATTTCAAACAAATTTGAAATTAGAACCAAAAAGAATTCAAGAGGAATATACAGTATATATTCAATATCATCGGATGACCATATACAATTTTGAACAAGTTTCCATACATAATTTAAGGCATATAAAGTTCTACGTCCTCGTAATGGTGTTCTCCTTTAGGATGGAGGACTTCCCTCCTGAACCATCCAGCTAGTTCCTCTTGAAGTGGTCGGAAGCGAGCTTCTGGACTAAGCATCATCCGGAGGTTATTCCTCTAAGCATTGGTATCACTCGGAACCCGCTCAGAGGTGTATCTCCGGATCATCTCACAGACATAGTATCCACATAGATTGGTCCCCGCCGGCTGAATATCCCCAGCATTCTTAGCCTTTGCCATTTTGAATTCTAGCTCTTTTTTGAATTCACCGACCTTTGTATCTACGAACCGTCTCCAAACCCTACGAGGCAAAGAAAATTAAATGAACAAGAGAGTTATTAGTTACTTGATATTAGGAAATGAACGAAATAGGCCGATCGATATAGAGCGCAAATGAATGAAAATAATTACTTCTGCATCATTTTTCTCAGGTCGCCCCAAAGCTTTGGATCCATATTCAGAGAGTCGTGGACGAGACATTCTGAGGTGTCAACTTTAATTACTAGCAGAATCCAGTGGAACCTGCGGACACGATACATGCACAGTACGTCATGCATAACTCATCGATTAGCCGGCCACATACCATGCATGGAGTAAACAAAAGAGAATGTGCTCAAGACAGAAACACTCACCCAAAATGGTAAGGAAATAGAATATCACTTTTGAGTTCCTGCTTTGTAAGAAACTGCCACAGGTCTGCCTCCATGTCGTCGGGGTGATGCCGCAACACATATCCATTAACGATCTGTGGGTCAATGAACCCAACATCATGGATGTTCCTTACTCTGCATTCCTTAATCTTCATTCTGCATGTATAATAGCGGACACAACAATATAGTTAGGACATATATATAGTGTGCAGGCAATATGAACGAGATGGGGTAGAAATAAATCACTTACAGAACGTAGCAACTGATGATAGATTTGTCGAGCTCGCGCAGATTGAAAAGCTGGAACAATTCACTCAGATGAATTTGTACATAGTAATGTTTGAAGTGATGCTCATGTCTAACTTCCGCATAAATATATTCGTTGGCGTTTTTATTTTTTATGTAACCCTTGTACCATTTCAGCAGACCTTTCATTTGCGGAGGTAGATCCTGTTCCTGCGCAGGCTCGACGAGAGGCCCATTCTTCACATATGTAATTACTACCTCCTTCACTGGCAGATCATCAAGGCCTAACAGTTCACGAAGAGTAATACCTAAGTTGGCCGCTTGTTCTCTGGCACTCGTTGCAGTCAATCCAAGTGCTGCCGCATCTGCTATGATATCGGGGTCATCCGGACCGGCGGCTTTCACTATAAGCGGGGCAATTGATTGTTTACTTTGTTCCCCGAGCTGGGCAACTCGTTTACTTTGATCGGGGTCATCCGCCCGCCCTTTCTTCTCCTTCAACATGAGTGCCTGCCTACGAAGTTCACGTCCATAGTCCTCAGGCAGATTCTTCGCGGCTTGGGACGGTGTGCTCAAAAATGACTTAGCCCACTTCTTTTGCTCATCAGAAAATACTGGCTTGGGCTCGGGCTCTCTTTTCTTCTTGCAGTCCGCCTTCCATTTCTCAAGATCAGCAGCCGCGGCCGCGGCAGTTTCCTCGGCACTACGTTCCCAAGGCCTTGTGGGGAGAGGCTTCAGTGATGGCTCCGGTACCTTTGTGGTCTTAGGTACATAAGGGTCCGGGTTAATAACCCAGGACTGCTTCTGCTTCTTTGCCGGAGGTGGATTGGGGGGCGGCGTCTGATCACCCGCCGGACGAGGACTGGGGGGCGGCGTCAGATCACCCGCCGGACGAGGACTGGGGGGCGGCGTCTGATCACCCGCCGGACGTTGTGGACTGGGAGGCGTCGGCTGACGTGACGGAGGTGTAGGTGAACCGCCACCACCACCACCGCCGCCGCCGCCGCCACCGCCACCACCACCACCGTAGGGGGGTGGACTTGTTGTCCTTGGCGCCTCGCCTGGAAACTTGATAAACTTCTTTTGCCATAGAATGAAATGGCGCTTGACATCTCCAAGTCTTTTCTCCCCTTCAGGTGTAGCAATGTCAATCTCCAGGTCCTCAAACCCTTGGACTATGTCCTCCACCGTGACACGAGCATAGCCATCTTGAATGGGGTTGTTGTGGTGGAGTGCTCCAGGTAAACATGGTAAAGCACTGCCGATGGCTACCTTCATGGACATGTTCCCGATAGGATAATACAGATGACATTCTTTCCTCTCCTTTATATCATCCACGGGGTAGCGAGGAGGCTCCGGTGCAGTAATTTCGACCACCAGAGGCTTCGGTGCAGTAATTTCGATCGTCGGTGCATCTGCACCAGCCGGTGGGGCCTCCGTGGAAGCCACGCTGCTTCTCCGCTGCTGGCTTCCGAGATCCGCTGGATGATCTTCATGCTGCGCCCCAGCTGCATCTCTTTCGGCTACTAGTACACTCACGGTTTTCTTCATCACATCCATTTCCGATGCCAACCGTGCCACAACATCTGCTTCCCGATCCATCTTTCTCTTACGGCTTCTGTAACCGTACGGGTCATCGTTCTGGGGGAACCCTATTTTCCACGGAATGTGCCCCATGCCTCGTACACGTCCTCCGTGTTCAGGATTCCCGAGGGCTTTTGTCAGTGCGTCGTTCTCTCTGTTGAACTTGATCTTCCCCTCTTGAGCATCCCTCATTGCGTCAATAAGGGCTTGGGTGGGTTTCATTATTTTGCCCTGGTAAACACACTCCCCTGTCTCCGGGTTCAGCGTTCCCCCATGCCCGTACCACCAGCTTTTGGCCCTTGGGTCCCATCCCTCCGTACCTGGACGGATTCCTCGCGCCCTCAGCTCGTTCTCCATCTTCGCCAACCTAGGCTGCCAAAGGCGATACCCTCCTGGCCCCATAATATGATTGTACTCCTTCTTAGCCGCATTTTCCTTATTTTTTTTCGATATTTGAATGAACTGCTCCGATTTCTTTTGCTTCACAAATTCTGGCCAATCATGTTTCAGTTTCTCATATTGTCCTTTGAAATCCGGAGTCTTGTTCTGCTTGACAAAGTCATGGTTTAGATTTTGCTTGAATTTCCGGAATGCATCGGCCATCTTATGAAGAGCGAACTGTTTGACTAGCCTCCTCCTCTCCTTGTTTTCCTCAATCTTGTTACCCTCCTCATCGAATTTGTTGTATTCCGGAGGTAGAACGAAATGTTCCATAAGCTTCTTGAAGCAATCTTTTTTTGTTCTCTTATCGACAAAAGTGAAACCAGCAATTCGTGCCTTCTTTGGCTCATTCCACTCTTGGACGGTGATCGAGACGTTGTCTCTAACAACGGCTCCGCATTGGCTGACAAACTTGATGGCGTTCTTGCGGGGCTCCAGCGGCCTGCCGGTTGCACTGTCGACAACCTCGATGGTGCATGTTTCCCCTTGTTTCATCGTCTTGGTTGCGCCACGCTTTGACGACGTACTCGATTGTTTCGACGATCCGGCCGAGGGCTAAAATAAGAAAGAGAGTCGCGCCCGTTAGTACACACATATTTATTCAAATCAGTTAGTTTGTATCACCAGAGGCTCAATGTATATATATACCTCGGCGCCGGAGGTGGTTGCTACTTCCATTTGAAGATCGTCGTTTATCGACGTTTGTTCGGCATCATCTTGCTGACGGCGCCCTTCATCTTCACCGTCAAGGTTCAGATAAGAAGAGACATCATCTTCTTCTTGTCCGGTCGGCACATATTGAATATCGCCGTTTATGATGCCGAACATATGTGCTTCACCGTCCGGATCATAGTTGTCCATAATCGGGTCAGCTCTATCGTCCGCCATTATGTCAGTCCTGAAAACATGTAGTAAAAACAAATTAATTAAGTGAAGAAGGGGGGCGGTGGCGGTGGCGGTGGCGAAAGGGCGGTGGCAAAAGGAGGGGGCGAGGAAGGGGTGGGAGAGGGTGTCGCGGTATTCCTTTCTTCTTCTTTCTTTCTTCTTTCCTTTCTTCTTTCTTTCTTCTTCTTCCTTTTCTTCTTATTCCTTTCTATTCTTTCTTTCTTCTTCTTTCCTTTTTCTTTTTTCTTTCTTTCTTCTTCTTCCTTTCTTCTTCCTTTCTTCTTCTTTTTTTCTTCTTCCTTTTTCCTTTCTTCTTTCTTTTGGTTTTCATTTGGTTTTTATTTGGTTTTCATTTTTTTTATTCCTTTTTCTTTCTTGTTTTTTCTTCTTCATTTTTCTTTCTTCTTTCTTTCTTCTTTCTTTTTTTCTTCTTCCTTTTTCTTCTTTCTTTTTTTCTTCTTCCTTTGTTTTTCTTCTTCCTTTCTTTTTTCTTCTTTCTTTTTCTTTCTTGTTTTTTTTCTTCTTCCTTTTTCTTTCTTCTTCCTTTGTTTTTCTTCTGTTTTTTTGTTTTCTTTTGTTTTTTCTTCTGTTTAATTTGTTTTTTTTGTGTTTTCCTTTTTCCTTTTTCCTTTTTCCTTTTTTCCTTTTTCTTCTTTCTTCCTTTTCCCTTTTTCTTCTTCTGATCTTCGATCTTCTGCCGGCGGAGGACGGCAGGGCCAGCGGGCGGCGGGCGGCGCGCGGAGGGCGGCAGGCAGGGCCAGCGGGCGGCGGGCGGCGCGCGGAGGGCGGCAGGCAGGGCCAGCGGGCGGCGGGCGGCGGGCGCGCGGCGCGCGGACACGGCGCAGGCAGGGCCAGCGGGCGGCGGGCGCGGCGGGCGCGGCGGGCGGCGGGCGGCAGGGCGCAGGGCACGGGCGGCGCTCACTGGTGACGGGGGGCGGCGGCGCGCAGGGCTCCGGCGTCGGGCAGGGCTTCGGCGTCGGCGTCGAGACGATCGGCGTCGGGGCAGCGCTTCGGCGTTGAGAGAGAGGAGAATGGGAAGTGGCAAAACTGCCAAGTGCAGTATTTATAGACGCAGCTTTAGTCGCGGTTGGTTTGGCGGACCGCGACTAAAGCCTAGCTTTAGTCGCGGTCCGCCACACCAACCGCGACTAAAGTGTTTTGGCGCCGCTTCGTTCCCGCGCAGGAAAGAGGCTTTAGTCGCGGTTGGTGTGGCGGACCGCGACTAAAGCTAGGCTTTAGTCGCGGTCCGCCACACCAACCGCGACTAAAGCTCTGTGCTGGCACTGGCGCGGTGCGGTGGGATGTTTAGTCCCACCTCGCTAGCCGAGAGGCTTCGACAGTGGTTTATAAGCGCGGCTGCGCTGACCACTTCGAGCTCCTCTCAAATGCAGGCTTACGGGCCTATTCTGTTACTGCTAGCCTGTGGGCCTACTGGGCCTTCCTGCGGGCCTGAATCCTGGCCCAATAATGGGTTTCTAGTCGTATTCAGGCCGTGGTGGCCCAGTAGGTGGCTTATTTTTTTATTTTTTGCTTGTTTTTTGTTTTCATTTTTGCTTTATTTATTTTGTTTTGTTTCTACTTACAACAAAAAGCTTATTTCTTTTATTTTATTTTGTTTTGTTTCTACTTACAACAAAAAGCTTATTTCTTTATTTTTGCTTTATTTGTTTTGTTTTGTTTTGTTTTTTTTTTCTTCTGTTTGTTTTTTTCTTCTGTTTTTCCTTCTTTCTTCTTCTTCCTTTTTCCTTTTAAAATCAGAAAAATAAAACTAATTCATTTTAAAATCTTAAAAATACAATAATATATCAAAAAAATCAGAAAAATAAAACTAATCCCTTGAAGGTTTGACAAAAGGTTTGATACATCATTCAGTTCATCGACCAAATACAAAGTTTGGTACAATAAATTATTACACATCAATTCTTCCCTTGTGTCCCTGCTTGCTTACGATTGTGCCGTATCCATGGAGCATCCTCATCATTTAACTTAATGCTTGGGTCGGTGTTCACTTTGAAGGGCGGAATTTCACCAAACATATTATAATCTTCTGACATGTCTGTCTTGTCCTCCACTCCCACGATGTTTCTTTTCCCTGAAAGAACAATGTGGCGCTTTGGATCATCGCATGATGTACTGATCGTTTTCTTATCTTTCCGTTTCCTCGGTTTGCTACTCATGTCCTTCACATAGAAAACCTGAGCGACATCTTTCGCTAGGACGAATGGTTCGTCAAGGTAACCAAGATTGTTGAAATCCACCATTGTCATTCCGTATTGCTGGTCCACCTTTACCCCACCTCCTGTTAGCTTGAACCATTTGCACCGGAACAAAGGGACCTTAAAGGAGGGTCCATAGTCAAGTTCCCATATCTCCTCTATGTAACCATAATATGTGACCTTTTGCCCATTCTCGGTTGCTGCATCAAAGCGGACACCACTGTTTTGGTTGGTGCTCTTTTTATCTTGGGCGATCGTGTAAAATGTATTCCCATTTATCTCGTACCCTTGGAAAGTCGTTATAGTCGAAGATGGTGTCTTGGCCAACATGTACAGCTGATCTACAACATCATTGTCATTCATTAAATGTTTTCTCAACCAACTGCCGAAAGTCTCCATGTGGGCCTTCCTAATCCAGGATTCAGGCTTCCCCGGGTTGTCCGAGCGTAAAATATTCTTGTGTTTCTCAAAGTACGGAGCCACCAAGCTGGAATTGGTCAGTACAGTGTGGTGTGCTTCAGTCAGAGAATGGCCGTCCATACATATCGTTGATTTCCTTCCGATCGTGCCTTTTCCACTTAGTCTCCCCTCGTGCCGCGATCGAGGAAGGCCAATCGGCTTAAGGTCAGGAACAAAGTCAACACAAAACTCAATTACCTCCTCATTTCCATAGCCCTTGGCGATGCTTCCTTCTGGCCTAGCACGGTTACGAACATATTTCTTTAATACTCCCATGAACCTCTCGAAGGGGAACATATTGTGTAGAAATACAGGACCGAGAATGAAAATCTCTTCGACTAGGTGAACCAGGAGGTGCGTCATAATATTGAAGAAGGATGGCGGGAACACCAACTCGAAACTGACAAGACATTGGACCACATCGTTCTGTAACCGTGGTAGATCTTCTGGATTGATTACCTTCTGAGAGATTGCATTGAGGAATGCACATAGCTTCACAATGGCTACTCGAACATTTTCCGGCAGGAGCCCCCTCAAAGCAATCGGAAGCAATTGCGTCATAATCACGTGGCAGTCGTGAGACTTCAGGTTTTGGAACTTTTTCTCCGCCATGTTTATTATTCCCTTTATATTGGACGAGAATCCAGACGGGACCTTCATACTGCTCAGGCATTCAAAAAAGATGACCTTCTCTTCTTTGGTCAGAGCGTAGCTGGCACGACCTTGAAACCATTCCGGATGCCGGTCATCAGGGTCTTTCAAACGTTGCTGGTCCTGCCGTGCTTCCTTTGTATCATTTGTCTTCCCATACACCCCTAAGAAGCTTAGGAGGTTCACGCAAATATTCTTCGTAACGTGCATCACGTCGATTGCAGAGCGGACTTCTAGGACTTTCCAATATTCTAGCTCCCAGAATATAGATTTCTTCTTCCACATGGCTGCGTGCCCGTCAGCTCCCTTCGGAACTGATTGTCCGCCAGGACCCTTTCCAAAGATGACTTTCAAATCCTTGACCATATCAAATACCTCAGCACCAGTGCGTTCTGCAGGCTTCGGCCGGTGATCTGCCTTGCCGTTGTAATGCTTGCCTTTCTTTCTTACTGGATGAATTTTCGGAAGAAATCGACGATGCCCAAGGTACACGTTCTTCTTACAATTTGGCAAATGTACACTTTCAGTCTCATGTAAGCAGTGCGTGCATGCATTGTATCCTTTATTTGACAGTCCCGAAAGGTTACTAAGAGCAGGCCAATCGTTGATGGTTACGAAAAGCAACGCTCGTAGGTCAAATTCCTCTTGTTTGTGCTCATCCCACACACGGACACCAGGGCCCCACAGCTGTAAAAGTTCATCAACTAATGGCCTTAGGTACACATCGATGTCGTTGCCGGGTTGCTTAGGACCTTGGATGAGCACTGGCATCATAATGAACTTCCGCTTCATGCACAACCAAGGAGGAAGGTTGTAGATGCATAGAGTCACGGGCCAGGTGCTATGGCTGGAGCTCTGCTCGCCAAAAGGATTCATGCCATCTGTACTTAGACCAAATCTTATGTTCCTTGCGTCAGCTGCAAAATCTTTGAACTCTCTGTCGATCTTTCTCCATTGCGTTCCATCTGCGGTGTGTCTCAACTCCCCGTCCGACTTACGGTCCTCTTTGTGCCATCGCAACAACTTGGCATGCTCTTTGTTCCTGAACAGACGTTTCAACCGTGGTATTATAGGAGCATACCACATCACCTTGGCGGGAACCCTCTTCCTGGGTTTCTCGCCCTCAACATCGTCACCAGGGTCATCGCCTCTGATCTTATAACGCAATGCAGTGCATACCGGGCATTCATTCAAATTCTCGTATTCACCGCGGTAGAGGATGCAGTCGTTGATGCATGCATGTATCTTCAGAACCTCTAAACCTAGAGGGCAGACAACCTTCTTTGCTTCGTACGTACTGGCGGGCAACTCGTTATTCTTTGGAAACATATTCTTCAACATTTTCAGCAAGTTTTCAAATGCCGAGTCAGCTACACCTGCCTGTGCCTTCCATTTCAGCAAATCCAGTGTGCAGCCCAGCTTTTTCAGACCATCATCGCATCCGGGGTACAACGACTTTCTGTGATCCTCTAACATGCGATCCAAATTCTCCCTCTCCTTTTCAGTTTCGCAGCGTCTCCGTGCATCAGCAATGGTCCGACCAAGATCATCAACGGTCTCATCACGTGCCTCTTCTTCACCTTCACCTTCCCCTTCACCTTCCCCTTCACCTTCACCTTCACCTTCAGCATCCTCCATGAAAGTATCACCGAAATCAGCAAGATAGCTTTCATCGATGAAATCATCCCCTTCTTCATCTTCTTCCATTATAACCCCTCTTTCTCCATGCTTGGTCCAACAATTATAGCTTGGCATGAAACCGTGCCGAAGCAGGTGCAGGTGAACTTCTCTTGAGGAAGAGTAACCCTTCTGATTCTTACAGTCAACACATGGACAGATAACAAAACCCTTCTGCTTGTTCGCATTAGCCACTACGAGGAAATCTTTCAAACCCGTAGTGAACTCGCGGGAGAGTCGGTTACCGTACATCCATTGCCGATTCATCTGCATTATTATAATATAAAATATATAATTAACCATCATGCATTTGTTAAACTAACTAGCTATAAACAATAGAAATTAAACAATGAACAACACACATGCATATTTAATCAATGACACACATGCATGAAAGGTTCAAGTTGCTAACCGCGATCGAGGAGGAAAAAATGAATGAGGAACCTCAAGTGTGGCTCTTGGGGCATTTCATCAAACACCTTGTGTGCATAAGAGGAACCAAAAGCAAACCTACACCCCCTTGTGAAGCTTGTGAAGAGAAGTGGCACCAAATGGCTAAGTGAGTGTGCTGAACTGGTATATATAGGGGAGGAGCTTTAGTCGCGGTTGGCCTGGCCAACCGCGACTAAAGGCCTTTGGGCACCTTTAGTCGCGGTTGGCCTGGCCAACCGCGACTAAAGCCCCTCACGTGCACCAGCTGGCCACCGAGCGCCCTGGGCGCAGGCATTTGGTCGCGGTTCGTCTGCCGAACCGGGACTAAAGGCTTCATTAGTCGCGGTTCCTACAGTTCCGCGACTAATGGGGCTGGACGGAAGCCTCTTTTTCTACCAGTGAATAAATTTGAAAATATGTTCGTGAACCACAAATATTGTTCGCGGGTACGGAAAAAATGTTCGCGACTTTAAAAAAATGTTCTGGAATATTTTTTCCAAATTCATCACTCGCGAATATTTTCTTAATGTCACGAATACTTTTTAAAAGTCGCGAATATTTTTTTCAGATTCATCGTTCGCGGACATATTTTTAAAGTCGCGAACATTTTATTGAAGTCGCGAATATTTTTTCCATATTCATTGTTCGAGAACTTTTTTTAAGTAGCGAACACTTTATTAAAGTCGTGAATATTGTTTCCAAATTCATCGTTGGCGAACATTTTTTTTAATTAATGAATATTTTTACTGTTCAGGCACCAGGGTGTCTTCGATGACAAAGAATTTCAGTTTTTTTATATTTTTACCGTTCATCATGCACTGTCATCCCGTACAGAAATGATGTTGGAACTGGAACGCTATTCTCAGTTTTTTTATAGTTTTTTTGACCTGAATGAGACACTTATTGCACTTCGAGGATCTGAATGACGATTTTCATAGTTCGAGGACCTACATGACACCCTTGAAATAGTTCAAGGACCTATAGTGCACTTCACTCTTTTACATACCTCCTAATGTGAACAAGGACCTGAGAATGACATATCTCCTACGATAAAACCAATTACTGCATTGTTGGACATAACCATGAGATTGTTTTCACTCTAGCATTACACTGTGCACATTACCATCATTTTTATCGGCATATCTTGAGGGGTTTCTTTTCTGTTGCCATTGATTCGTGCAATCCTGGTGGAAAGCCCAGCATTAAGGTTGTTTACATTGAGGCAATTTGCTTAAGGTCTAGGTTCGTGCTATAAATTTCACCAAATGTTCAGCCTATGTACTTAAATTTTATTTGGCTTGATCATTATTACTATTACAGTTTAAACTTAGGCCTTATAATCTGTTTAGCGAATGATTGTATCATGCTTTAACTTTTCCTGCAATAATATGCACGTTACCGCAATAATATGCATGGTAATTTGGTTTGGTTATAAAATTAGTCCTAATATGATATGCATCCAAGAGGGATATAATAAAAACTTTCATATAAAGTGCATTGAATACTATGAGAAGTTTGATTGCTTATGATTGTTTTGAGATATGAAGATGGTGATATTAGAGTCATGCTAGTAAGTAATTGTGAATTTAAGAAATACTAGTGTTAAAGTTTGTGAGTCTCGTAGCATGCACATATGGTGAACCGTTATGTGATGAAGTCAGAGCATGATTTATTTATTGAGTGTCTTCCTTATGAGTGGCAGTCGGGGACAAGCGGTGGTCTTTTCCTACCAATCTATCCCCCTAGGAGCATGTGCGTAGTACTTTGTTTCGATGACTAATGAATTTTTGCAATAAGTATGTGAGTTCTTTATGACTAATATTGAGTCCATGGATTATATGCACTCCCACCTTTTCGCCATTGCTGGCCTCTCTAATAGCGCGTAACTTTCGTCGGTACCATAAACCCACCACATACCTTCCACAAAACAGCCACCATACCTAACTATTATGGCATTTCCATAGCCATTCCGAGATATATTGCCATGCAACTTTCTACTGTTCTGTTTATTATGACACGCATCATCATTGTCACATTCTTTGCATGATCATGTAGTTGACATTGTACTTGTGGCTAAGCCACAGTTCATCATTTTTTATACATGTCACTCTTGATTCATTGCACATCCCAGTACACCGCCGGAGGCATTCACATGGAGTCATATTTTGTTCTAAGTGTTGACTTGTAATTTTTGAGTTGTAAGTAAATAAAAGTGTGATGATCTTCATTATAAGAGCATTGTCCCTGTGAGGAAAGAATGATGGAGATTATGATTCCCCCACAAGTCGGGATGAGACTCCGAACGAAAAAAAAGAGGCCAAAAAAAAATGAAAGAAGGCCCAATAAAAAAATGAGAGAAAAGAGAGAAGGGGCAATGTTACTATCCTTTTACAACACTTGTGCTTCAATGTAGCACCATGATCTTCATGATAGAGAGTCTCCTATGATATCACTTTCGTCTCCTAAGATATCACTTTCATTTACTAGTGGGAATTTTTCATTATAGAACTTGGCTTGTATATTCCAATGATGGGCTTCCTCAAATTGCCCTAGGTCTTCGTGAGCAAGCAAGTTGGATGCACACCCACTTAATTTCTTTTTGAGCTTTCATAAAATTATTATAGCTCTAATGCATCCATTGCATGGCAATCCCTACTCACTCACATTGATATCTATTGAGGGGCATCTCCATAGCCCGTTGATACGCCTAGTTGATGTGAGACTATCTCCTTCTTTTTGTCTTCTGCACAACCACCGTCTATTCCACCTATAGTGCTATATCCATGGCTCACGCTCATATATTGTGTGATAGTTGAAAAAGTTTGAGAACATCAAAAGTATGAAACAATTGCTTGGCTAGTCATCGGGGTTGTGCACGATTTAAATATTTTGTGTGATGAAGATTGAGCATAGCCAGACTATATGATTTTGTAGGGATAAGCTTTCTTTGGCCATGTTATTTTGAGAAGACATAATTATTTTGTTAGTATGCTTGAAATATTATTGTTTTTATGTCAATATTAAACTTTTGTTTTGAATCATACGGATCTAAACATTCATACCACAATAAAGAGAATTACATGAATAAATATATTAGGTAGCATTCCACATCAAAAATTATGTTTTTATCATTTACCTACTCGATGACGAGCAGGAATTAAGCTTGGGGATGCACTACTACAGGATGCTACTAACGCGACACTACGATCAGAGACCCTTCGACAAAATTGTGTGTGATGCAATAATCACAAACGGCGATGTAAAAAACCGTCAAAAAAGGTGCAAACGTTTGCGATGGAGGATGCATCAAAGACGGTTCAGATTTTAGTTGCGTTTGCAATGCATGGCACACGGTTCAGTTCAGTTAACTGTTTGCCATGAGGAGGAACAAAAGAAACGGGCAGCCAGATGAAGGTGTGTGCGATATACAGCATACGGTTCACTCCGATGAACTGTTTGTGATTAGGCAACACAAAAGAAACGGCCAGCCAGATCAAGGTGTGTGCGATATACTGTATGCGGTTTACTTGGATGAACTATTTGCGTTGAGACAAGAGAACATAAACGGTTCAACTTAACAAGATGTGTGCGATACGCGACAAACAAGTCTGTAATCGGATACGCGGCAAACAAGTCCTCATGTCAATGATCCGCCTGTACATGTCGTAGCTCGTGTACGCCTCCTTGGCCGCGTATGCTACCTCTTGAGCACCGTGTTGGTTTTCCCTTGAAGAGGAAAGGGTGATGCAGTAAAGTAGCATAAGTATTTCCCTCAGTTTTTGAGAACCAAGGTAACAATCCAGTAGGAGACCCACGCACCTACACAAACAAATAAGAACCTCGCAACCAACGCGATAAAGGGGTTGTCAATCCCTTCACGGTCACTTACGAGAGTGAGATCTGATAGAGATGATAAGATAATATTTTTTGGTATTTTTATGATAAAGAGTAAAAGTAAAGATTGCAAAATAAACAAAGATAGAAATAGCTTGTTGACTGAAGATTAATATGATGGAAAATAGACCCGGGGGCCATAGGCTTCACTAGTGGCTTTTCTCAAGATAGCATAAGTATTACGGTGCGTAAACGAATTACTTTCGAGCAATTGATAGAATTGAGCATAGTTATGAGAATATCTAGGTATGATCATGTATATAGGCATCACGTCTGTGACAAGTAGACCAACTCCCGCCTGCATCTACTACTATTACTCCACACATCGACCGATATCCAGCATGCATCTAGAGTATTAAGTTCATAAGAATAGAGTAACGCTTTAAGCAAGATGACATGATGTAGAGGTATAAACTCATGCAATATGATATAAACCCCATCATTTTATCCTCGATGGCAACAATACAATACGTGTCATTTCCCCTACTGTCACTGGGATCGAGCACCGCAAGATTGAACCCAAAGCTAAGCACTTATCCCATTGCAAGAAAGATCAATCTAGTAGGCCAAAACAAACTGATAATTCGAAGAGACTTGCAAAGATAACCAATCATACATAAAAGTATTCAGAGGAGATTCAAATATTGTTCATAGATAATCTTGATCATAAACCCACAATTCATCGGATCTCGAAAAACACACCGCAAAAGAAGAGTTACATCAAATAGATCTCCAAGAGAATCAACGAAAACTTTGTATTGAGATCCAAAGAGAGAGAAGAAGCCATCTAGCTAATAACTATGGACCCGAAGGTCGGAGGTAAACTACTCACACATCATCGCAGAGGCTATGGTGTTGATGTAGAAGCCCTCCGTGATCAATGCCCCCTCCGGCGGAGCGCCGGAAAAGGCCCCAAGATGCGATCTCATGGGTACAAACGGTTGCGGCGGTGGAATTAGGTTTTTGGCTCCTGTTCTGATGGTTTGGGGGTACGTAGGTATATATAGGAGGAAGAAGTAGGTCGGTGGAGCCATGAGGGGCCCATGAGGGTGGAGGGCGCGCCCAGGGGGTAGGCGGGCCACCCTGCCTCGTGGCTTCCTCGTCGGTTGCTTGACGTCCACTCCAAGTCCTCTGGATCACGTTTGTTCCGAAAATCATGTTCCCGAAAATTTCATTCCGTTTGGACTCCGTTTGATATCCTTTTCCTTCGAAACACTGAAATAGGCAAAAAACAACAATTTGGGCTGGGCCACCGGTTAATAGGTTAGTCCCAAAAATAATATAAAAGTGTACAATAAAGCCCATTAAACATCCAAAACAGAATATATATTAGCATGGAACAATAAAAAATTATAGATACGTTGGAGACGTATCAGCGTACACGACGTGAGCTTTGTCGAGTTTGTCCATCCAGACCGAGTGCTAGGCACGCTTGTCCTTGTTGCACGAATCCTTCATGTCTCTGTAGTAGGGGCCGATGATGGCCTCGGCGAGGTGAACTAGTGAGTCCTTCTCATGCTCCTTGTTGCCCCAGATATTGTATTGGCCTTAGATGTCGACAAGATTCTGGCAGGCGATGCCCGAATTCTCGAGCACCTTTACATCATTGGTGATGTCCACCATAGCGAACATGTAGTGTGGGCTGTCGACAAACCTGGCAAAACGCTCGCAAGGCCTTGTGTCCAGGTAGTAGTGGTAGACGAGGACGTGGTGGCGCACACACATTTGGGCAACGACGACCTTGGGATGAGATCCAGCGCGAGCGTGGGTGTACTCGAGGTTGAACACGACCACCTTGTACTTCGGATCGGTAAGCAACAACTCCATGATGTGGATGGACTGCTCCACCCAGACCAGGTCGTTGGTGTACACCACCGAGAGGTCCATGAACCTTCTGTGGGTGTCCACCACGGCACGCATGGTGACCTGCTGCTCGTCATCGGCAGCTGCTCAGAGCGCCATTAGAGACGCGTAGGATACCCTCTAAGAATTTCTCATGCTGGGTGTGCTTCTTGCAATGGTGGGGCGCGATCGAAAGGTTGAAGAGACACAAGGGTTAAATGGCCACTGTAATAAATGGGGGCCGACCGGCCTGTAATCATCACGTCTTGTCACAGCTATCATAGCGGAGGATTCCAGTGTATGCTTGACAACACCACACCGCACGTGTTTCATTTGACCACGTGTGGGCTCGAAGAGGCACCAAATGTATCATCGGTGAGCCTATTCTCGCGCTACCGGGCAGTTTACTGCGCAAGCTTCCCGCCCGACTAGTTTGGCTTCGTGTCGGCTAGAAGAGGGACAAATCATGGGCGTTTATTGGCAAAAAGCTTTGTAAAAACGAAGTGTGTGGAATGACTTTGGTCATAAGTTTACCCGTGGGTGATGAGGTCAAAGTTACACAGAAGGGTGATGATGGACACTCGAGTGTGATAATTAATTCTGTGCTCTACAGAGCACACGGTGGAAGAAACCAACTGTGTGCAACATATGTCGAAGATCACAGTTGAGTTAGCTATATAGATCGTGTACTGTAAGATCGACAAGGTAAACAGATTCGAGAAAGGTTAATAAAATCTAAGGCCATTGCATAATAAGGTCAAAATAGTGCTACCAATATACGAGTCTCATACGATGCCATTTCAACGATTGTACCACAAAAGCTCGAAATATTACAAGGTTCAAATTCCAGACTTATATGGCTCAAATTCAAAGATTACAAGGTTCAAACTGATATTAGAAATGAAATTCAGCTCATCAGCTGCCAACGCTCGCGTTGATCCGCTGAACATGGATATCTGAGAGGTTCAAACTAATAGTACCACTTCTAAGTCTGGTTTCGAAACCTCACAATTTTTGCAAAGGGGCCAGCCACTAAGAAGTCATGTATGGGGTTGACACAATGACTTCCGATTACTCTATCATATGAAGTTCCAAAATGAAATTCAGCATTTTTGGAGCCTATTCCGTTCTGCCGCAGACGCCGGCGCTGATCAACAAACCATTCTTTTTTTGAAATAAATGTAGGGCAAACCTCATTTCCTTCAGCACCCTTGCTCTGAGAACAAAGAACCTGGCGAATATAATCTCCGGTAAGGTCCCTCGGTATGAGTTCAAAGTAATTTGTGAAAGATGCATATCTAGGCATTCGACGTGATTGTTATATTGTATCATATTATCCACCATTGGGCCTAATCTTATCTGCAAAAGAAGAAAACGTGTTAGTGTCTACATGCAGTTTTGAACATTACAACATGCCTATTTGGTTTGTAGGATTTGTAAAATGCACTAACATGCCATCTTCGATCTGACATGATGAACATGGGCATTTGATTACATTCTAGAAAAATGTAGCCTTCTTCACAAGAGGTTAGAGTGGATGAAAAGTTCCCTAAGAAAACTAGTACAGATGAATCCAAAGGAGAAATGCTTATTGATTATAACCATATGGATCAAGCAACCAATATGGGAGGGGGACATGTATGTACTGAAATCCTCCAAAAGAATCCTTCAGAAATCGTAGTACGTTATCATTGTAAACTTGGAAAAAGGTGTCACAAATTGAACTCCCTTATGGTTAACATTCAATAGGAAAGGAACATCACCTCGATATATAGCTTCTCCAGGCACGGAAAGCATCTTAGGAAACTGACAGCTTGCTCTAGGATGGGGCTGATAGATTCTAGTGCCAAGACCTTCACTGTGCGCAGTTTTGGGATCAAGCTTGTCAGAATCATTTTTTGAATGACAAACAAACAAAAATCTTCAAAATTAGAAATAATGTTAATTTGTGGAAGGAGAGGTAGAAGGCGGCTGTTGTACTTGAATGGGTGTGGATCCAATAACAAGTTAAGAGTATTTGTCAGACAAGTAGCCCACCACTATCAATTCCGGCGCAGAAATGACACTGATTCTTGTTGGACCTTCTTGATCAACTACAAGTAATCTCTCCAGTGCAGGTATGTCCTCAATGACCATACCGTGGTACACATCTTGTGATGTCTTCCTGCAGCACCAACAACACACATAAATAGTCCAGAGAGTCATGGAGGTGATGCGGAAGGTACTCAACCCATTGATCGCCTGAAGACGAAGGTACACGAGTGCAGTACATCCACAGAGCAGGCGCTCCATATCACCTTTTGAGAGGCAGACGGCGACGAACTCGAGGTGCTTCAGTCGTGGTAGAATAAGAGCGGGCGCGTCATTAAGGGGGGAATGGCAGTTCCTGAACCTGGCGATGCGCAGTACGGGCCCGAGGCGGAGTGCGGACGTATATGCCCATCATCAAAAGTGAGCTCCTCAAGCTGATCTAGGGCGGGGGGCCGGAACTAGTCGTCAAGCTTGGCTCGGTCCTTGCCGTTGGAACGAAACTTGCCCATTCTAAGGCTTCTGGTTGGGCCAAGGTGACTGACGAAGATCTTGGAGAACGCATCCAAGCTTTTGCAATAGCCATGGCAGAGCTCGTGTGTGTCGATGAGGTCGAGAGGGCTGGGTAAGTCAACATGCAGAGAGTTGAAAATAAAACTTACTTCGAACAAAGTCTGGATGGATGATATCGTCGGGGAAGTTACCATATATCTCATGACCAGGCCCTTTTATGTGCAGTGCAATTCTAATGCCAGCTTTCAGTTCATACAACTTAGAAATTTATTTCCAAAAGCCAGTGCCAAAATAGGAGTCACCACGTTCAACAAGTCTTACAGTAGCAACGATTGAAAATCCATGGTTTGTGTGCAGTATGACATCCCTGCAGTCCTGATTTATGTAAAGGGAAAGATTATGCACTACAGATTCTGTTGCATAGCAAGGGACGCGCTGCAGAAAATGATAGGATTGTTAAAGAAAATATGGTAACATGCAAATATGGGCCCAAATTGAAAGAACTTTACAGCAGTCGAAATCGAAGGACAAAATCTATAATTAAATAGATAGGGTAAACATGATGTCATGGAAATATGAGAGTAATCGAAAGAACAATACATCATTAATTTGCCTAATATAGAAAGAAGAGGGGGAAAATCCCCTTTAACGTATATGGTGCATGTGGCCGATTGAGGGTGAGATTGAACATACCGTGTGCATCCTCAAGTCATCTGGTACAGTGAGATGGAATGTCTGGCGGAGGCCGCAAGGTCCTGATGTGTTGGCGCACTGTACACTCTATGAACGGAAGAAAACCCTAAAATCAGCTCAAATAAAAATGAATTCATGGCGATTTCGGTCAGGTGGCAGATGAACTGGGATAAGAGATGAGATTATATCTCATTAAATTAGTTACCTTGTTGTCCATGAGAAAGAACCCTCAGTACGGCAGATTCCCTAACCGAGCGGAGCTGGGTCGACCATGAGCAGCGTCGAGAAAGTCGATGGCAATAGGCGGCGGCAAGCGGAAATGGCGAAATGCGGTGGGCTTTGCCGGCAGCCTGGCGGCGGCGGCAGGTGGCGAGCTACGTGTTCACCACCGCGATAGGCGGTGCCATGCATAGACGCAGAGGAGCTTGTGCAGGTGTGAATGGGGATCGGAGGGGGTGGCATGCGGGGTGAGGGTTTTTGTGACGTGGGGATGGTGACGGTTTTCTTTTTTCTTTATTGAATTGGGTGGTGAGGATTTTCTGTCCCACAAAGAATTTTGGAGGCGATGGTTTGCTAGACCCAACCGTGTGTGATAGACGCAACAGGCAAAATGAAAGTCATTGCACACGGTTCCAATTTTGGGAATCGTGTGTGATTGATGTACTACCTCCGTCTTGGTTTATTGGTCTCCTTTGAAATTTTTAACAAATTTTGACCAAATATTTAACTAGAAAATGTTTATGCATGTCACCAAAAATTATATCATTGAACACTATGCTCAAATATCCATCCAACGATATAATTTTTGCTGACCTGCACTAACATTTTGTCAGTTAAACCTTTGGTCAAAATTAAAAACAAATTAGAAAGGGGACCAATAAACCAAGACGGAGGTAGATTCCATCAACCGAACTGATTGCATCCATATCCCACGGATAGACATAAGTAAACATAGATTAAACATACTCAGACATAGAAAATAAGCGTACACGTACACAAGCATAGTTCAACCATAAGTACATAGTTCAACCATCATTAAGCATACTCAAGCGTACATAGTTTGATACCACATCTCATCTCACATGCTGGCACGATCCTGAAGCTTCTCCAGGTACTCGGCGTACGCGTCGTGCGCCACCCTGCGAGAATACTTCTGCTTGAAGGAGCCAACGGCTCGTCCTCTTGCAAGCGCTAGAACACTTAGATACGCGTCATGAAGCTTGTGGCTGCAAAATGGGCATCGATAGCCATCATTCCAGGTCCTAATACGCCTGTTCTGCATTCCCGCATAAAGCTCCCTCAGGATTTGCCTCTTGTACCTCCTCTGGCCATCTTCATCCTTGCTATCCATATCGTCAGACAACACCTATACAAATAGTAAAAAAATTGGCATCAAATCAATGATTACATGCCATGAAGTGGGATTAGGAATTTATGGCTATTTATTTATACATATCCAGAGATTTTTAAGCACAGTCGTCTATATACAGACCAATCTTGAAGAAAATAATGGAACAAACATATGTAAGTCATCCAAAATCAATTGTCAAGTCCTAGTTAGGAATTATTAGCACGAACACTAACCCTAATTGGATTACTAGCAGAAATCATTTGCACAGATGAAACAACTAATCACTTATCACTTGTACCATTCAAACCATCAATACACTACACAGATCTAACGAAACTTACTCAGATTTCATGGATTGGGAGAACATGACCATAGGATTTCTATTCCAAAAAGGGGGAGGCAGGAGTAACCAGAGAAACCCTATGATCTATTTGACACATAAATGGGTATAGATGACTAACCAGCTGTACGTCATCGTCCGAGTAGTCGCCGGAGTCGTCACCAGAGTCGGTGTGGAACTCCGCCTCCGGCTGTGGAAGCTTGACAACGTCAGGGTGCAGTGATAACTCGCAGGTGGTGATGGGAACCTCTGTCTCCATCTCCATCCCGTGCTCCGGTGCTTTAGCAGCCCCGGCGTCGCCACTCCCTCCGATGGGGCGCTTCGGCAGCATCCTCATATACTGACGACTTTGAGGACTGAGAGCGGCGTCGAGGATGCAAGAGGAGAGAGAGGATTGTGTGTGTGGCGAGGATGGGGGGTGCGGCCGCTCGGGCGCACCATTAATATGGAGTAGTGGGAGCTGTGGGAGAGAGGCGAGCGGCGCTCAAACCGATGGCTCGCCTCCCGGTGAGCCTGCGCACCGGATTGCTGGCATGCCTACCAAAGTTTCACACAGCTACTCGCACGCCTCCTGATGACACTGCGCAGCGAGCACGACTCCATCATTTCACACACCTGCACGCACGGCTCCCGGTATGCCTGTGCGGCGGACTACTCGCATGTGTCCCGTCAACTCATGCATGCTCGCACGGCACACGGGTCGCGCGGCGACATGTATATTGTTTTTCTATTTGGATGACTAATGCTACCGCTTTATTGCTTAACCGAAGCATGGCACGTGTCCATTGTTGGTCTAACGCTCACCGCTCGAATAAAATCCGTTTGGGATATTGGTTCCCGATTATTAATAATCTCCCATTTGTAATTAGATAAAGATTACATCAAAACTGGTATCAAATTGACAAAAAAAGTACAATGCCACTTTGTATTGGTGTCCATATGACAACACGAAAAGTTTCATGAACTTCAAATAAGTTTTGGATGTACTAGAATTTAAAAATCAAGATTCACAATGTTTGAAATTTGTTGGACGGGGAGTAAACATGCACCCAGTGAGACACATGTGTTTTTGCAATCCATTTAGGTGCACTGCCACGTGTGCATGGAGATCAAATTTGATTTTTGCACATTATACCCGTAGAAAATCAATCAATTAATGTACTAAAACGTCTTAATGATCTCTGTTTTTTTTGAAATTGAAACGTCCCTTCTTTGGTAACATATGTTCACCGCGGGATAATTAATTTAACATGCATCGTAGTTGCGGTGGATTCGCGGTGTGTGTGTGGGTGTGTGCGTCTGGGGCTGGCGGGTGGCTCGCAGTACACTAGGATTTGTGAGCCACCATGTGGGTTGGCCGTTTTGTTAGGCAGGCGCGGTGCCACATCAGGGTCATGAATTCGTTATTTCAAACATTACACAACCCTTTCATACATACATGTTTTGGCCACATGCAGTTGATGGTTGGCCGTTTTGTTAGGCAGGTCGGTGCCACATCAGAGTCGTGAATTCGTTATTAAAACATTACACAACCCTTTCATACATACATGTTTTGTCCACATGCAGTCGATGGTTGTCCTACACGACACTCGATACTCGCATGTGACGCTTTCTGTGGGCCCGCGAGGTCGTCGTCCATCACTTTGACAAACAGCCGGCAGTGAGGTTAATTTGACAAGCAAGGTAGAAACTTTTTTGCTTGTGTTATGGTCGTATATAGTACTCGTCGAAGAGGTGGGAGAGGACAAGCATATATACTATATGTATGCGTCCGTGAACAAGTACACCTCACTCAGTGTCGGCACTTTTCGGTTTCTGAGGCACGTGCCACATCAAAATTGTGAAATTGGTTATTCAAACATCACACAACACCTCTTTGGGCCACATGCATGCACACGGTGGTTATCCTAACTAGGACACTCACGTGTGACGCTTCCATCTGTGGGCCCACGAGGCCATCGTTGATGCATGCATGCATCACTTTGACCTACATTGAGAGAGGTTAATTAATTTCACCATCGATGCGGATTCTTTTGGGTTGTACATATTACGGAAGGATCATATAGTATGTGGTGAAGAGGGGGGAAGGGGACCATCATATGTTGTACGCTTCATGAACCTCGCTCTGTGTGGGTGCATGGTTTACGGTTTTTGAGGCATGTGGCCCATCAAAGTTGTGCATTTTGGGTATTCAACATATATATATATATATATATATATATATGTGTGTGTGTGTGTGTGTGTGTGTGTGTGTGTGTTTGGCCCACATGCAAAGCGGTGGTGGTTGTCCACACCCAGTTTAGCGGTTATCAGCGATATCGATGCTTTCTATCTGTGGGCCCGCTTGGTCCATCACTACTTTTTGCCTGACAACAAGAGAGGTTAATTTGACTTAGGAGGGATCTTTTTGCTTGTAATACGGTATATATATAGGTCATGCTCTGGGATGACATGCATGATATAGTTTTGAGCACACACACATGCATGTGTACGCATGAATCCCTCCCATCGAGTCGAAGTGGCTAGTACAACGACACATCATGAACCGATCTCGCTTTGTATGGGGAGCTATTGTATGATTTTTTATGCACGCGCCACATCAATGTTGTGAAATGGTATTCAAACATGCATGCACGCATCACCTCCATACATATGCATGTACACTAGTAGAAAAGGGGGCAACGGTCCAGGCCGAGTCAGCCCATTAGTCCCGGTTCAGTCTAGAACCGGGACCAATGGGGGCATTGGACCCGGTTCGTGAGCCTAGGGGTCCGGCCGGGCCACGTGGGCCATTGGTCCCGGTTCGTCTGGACCTTTTGGTCCCGGTTGGTGGGACGAATCGGGACCAATGGGCCTGGCTCCTGGCCCACCACCATTGGTCTCGGTTCGTGGCATGAGCCGGGACCAAAGGCTCCCCTTTAGTCCCGGTTCATGCCACGAACCGGGACCAATGAGGTGCCTATATATACCCTCGCCCGCGAGCAGAGCACTCCAGTGCTCTGTTTTTCTCTGGCCGGCGAGGGGAGGGGTTTGTGGTGCTCTAGCTCACCTCCTATGCACATGAGGTGTTCGATGAAATGCCCGAGCCACACTAGTTAAGCTTTCTCCTCTCGAAGCTCGACCTCAAAGCTCCATTTTCCTCGAGATTTGTCTAGATTTAGCGGTCCATCACGCCCCACCCCCGTCTTCACCGCCGTCGATCACCCGCGCCGATCTCATCACCGACACCACCGTGGTGAGCCTCTTGTTCCTATCTTCTTTCTGAAAGGAAAAATATTGTTACTTGTATGTTTAGATAGATACTTGTATAATTTTCTTACTTTTATTATTGCATCTTATATAGTGCGATGGTTTTGGTATCTGGCCCCATCGGCCCTCGTCCTGTCTATGATTCGGATGTGGTATATATATTATCTTTATAACTGTTGGTTCATTTATTGTTTATGAAAATTATGCAGACCAACGTGACATAGATTTTATTTATCTAGGATGTATGTGAACCGGAAATTCCAACCGACCCTATTGTCGAGAGGTTAAATTTAGTTGAAGAAGAAAACAATTTCTTGAAGGAAAAATAAAAAAATTGAGGAGGAGATGATGATATTGGAGTTGCATGTTGCGGATGTCGTCGATGATCACAAGATCAAGATGGATGCAATGCACTTGAAGATTAGAAAGATTAGAAATATGCCATTCATACCGAGGCTTGGTATCATTATGCCGTTGGATCAATTGTTACCTTGGTTGCGATTATGATCATCTTTGTTTTCGCATTAAAATGTTTTGCATAGTTTCAATGTATGGTTTAATTAATTAGATGCTCTAGAGAGCTATATGTTGTTAGATCAGAACTATGTATGTACTTTGGTTTTAATGTGATGATGAACTTCTATTAATTTGGACACTTAATTATATATAATGCACGCAGATGAACCGACAATGGATGTACGGTGACAGACACACCTCCGAGTACATTAAGGGCGTGCATGAGTTTCTCGATGCAGCTGAGGCGAACAAGCATAATGGTTTTATGTGTTGTCCATGCCCTGATTGCGGGAATATGAAGTCTTACTCTGACCGGAAAATCCTTCACACCCACCTGCTTTACAAGGGTTTCATGCACGGAGAAATAGGGGTTATGATGGAAGACGACGAAGAAGAAGAGTACGATGACAACTATGTGCCCCCTGAATACGGGGATGCTGCAACGGGGGGAGCTGGTGAAGATCAAGAGGAACCAGACGATGTGCCCAATGATGCTACAACGGGTGTCGTGGAGTTAACACGTCAGATGTCTTCTTGGAAAGACTTAGTCGTGGAGCCATCGCAACGGGTTAGCTTGAAGGGGTTAAACCGGACAAGGGACACGGGAGTTTATACTAGTTCGGCCCCTTCGATGAAGGTAAAAGCCTACGTCTAGTTGTGATGGGATTGATTGGGTTTCGATGCGCAGGGAGCGAATACGCTAGCCTGAGCCTCAAGTTGTTGTTGTTGTTGTTGTCCCTAAACCGCCGCCGGGTCACCACTTTATATACACAGGAGGACCCCAGCCGGTCTACAGAGTCCTAGGCTGACTTATCAAAGTGCCAGCCTTGGTCTCTTCCTTTCTTTCTTATAATACAAGTTTATACAAGCATGGAGGTTTATCATCATGGGCCCTAATTCGCCCGTGGGCCCTGGGACACTAAGCTTCATCCGTAAATCGCCATCCTCCGGGTTGTCTTGGGCTTCGGTATAGCTAAAGGTAAACCGGCCCCTCCTGGTCGGTATACCCTTAGCAGTTATATCCTCAACATTAGGCCGCAGATTGATTTGGACCTGTTCATGTCAATCTTCAATCCTTAGGAAAATTATTAAAATTGATAACCACCCTGGTAAACCGCCATATTGCTTTTCCGTGTGAACTTTAGTGAACCGCCGTGACGTCATATTCTGTCACTGCAGTAAGTTATGGTGATGTCATCTCTGCATAAAAAGATTTATGAAGATTCCCTTCTCTTTAATTAATTCCCGAAGACCGAGGCGGCAACTGCATCCTTTTCTACCGCTTCAGAACCCTCGATTTTCGCGCCTACCATTTTATCCCCTTTCCTTTATAAATAAGACCGAGGCTCCTTCCATTTTCCCCCTTGCCTCTTCGCCTCGTCTTCGTCCTCGCGACCCGAAGAACTCGAGCATCGCCGCCGTCATCGACCTTGAAGCTCTGCCTCATCTCAGGCCGCCGCATCACCCTGTTTGCGCCAGAGCTCCTGCGATACTCCTCCGCCGCTGCGTGACTCTGGTAAATGCTCCCTTTTCTCACTTAACAGATCTGTATTAGGGTTTCAAAGTTTCTTTGGTGTTCGTCGGTGTTCATCAGCGTTTGTCAGTGCTTTCCTGCCTTCCCTTTAGCATCTCACTGAATCTAGTAATGCCTGATAGTTTCTTTTTGTGGCTGGATCTGTAGTTTTTACTGTACCGTACCACAGCATCTTGCTATTCCTGGACAAATTCTTATTTGAACCTTCTCTGTTCCGTTTAACGCCATTGTAGGGCTCAGAAAAATTTCTTCACTGACCGACGGTAGATCCAAAATTATATCACCATCTTGTGAAACTTGTTTTTGCAACACTTAGTAATTTTTCAGATCTAACCCTTTCACCGAAGGGCGGTTTAACCTGCAATAGCTGATAATTCCTCATATGCCAATATCCCTCATTTAAACCACCATATAATTTTGAATAGCAATGCTTGGCTCCTCTTACCTACACCTTGATTAAATTTCCGTTTTAGCATTATATGCCAATTTAATATTTGATGAATTCACTTGGATCAGCAATCGTAAACTTCCCATTTTCCTTTTGCAGACTGATGGCACCACAATTTGCTGCCTGTAACTGGGTCCCATCCCGGATTACCGAGACACAGATTAACAACTCTGTCATTACAAGTGCTTTAGCTCCACAGAATGTTCTTTAGTGGCGAGTTCCTGGTTCCTGAATGCCCTCCTGAACCCCAAGAGGGAGAGGTGATTGTGTTCTTGCAACATCTGGGCCGGGGCTTCAGTCCCCCCGGATCAAAAAATTTCTGGGATGTGCTTGCCAGCTTCCAACTCCATCCTCAAGATATCGGACCAAACTCAGTGTCCAATATATGTGATTTCCAGGTTTTCTGAGAAGTTTATCTGCGGGAAGAACCAACTGTTGATTTATTCCGGGATCTCTTTCACTTAAACTGCCAGACCGAATTCGCTGACGGCCCCAACACTGAACTTGGCGGCGTTTCAATTCAGAAGAGGAAAGAAGTTGAATTTCCTCACGCCAAACTTCATAGCCACCCAAAGGACTGGAACCAAACGTTGTTCTATTGTCAAAGCACTGCTCCTACTGACGAAAATCCTCTGCCGGGTTACCGGCCATACCGGCTTAGCAATAGCCACCCTTTACCTCCACGACTAACAGCAAAAGAACATCAAGCCTATGCATCCCAACTTGTTAGACTCCGGGCTTTCATGGCCAATGGTTTAACTGGTGTTGATCTTGTCCGCTGCTGGCTTTCATGGTGTATTTTGCCCTTAAGCCGCCGCTCCGGGTTAATGTGTGAATATACTGGCCAGACATATGACCCGCAACGGTTTAACCAAATACAGATGACTGGGGATGAGGTCACTGAAAGTGTGAAGAAGATACTTGATGAAAATCTCACTTTGTGCACTCAGGTCGGTCTGCCTCCTTATTATGCCTCCAACAAATTGCCAGCGGTAAGCATTTTAACTTTGTATCTTCCCGACTCTGTTGCGCTTATAGCTCTATTGTAATAGTCCTTTGCACAACCTCCCAGGGAGACAGCTCCTTTTGGAAAAAGAAACTTCAAGACAAACCGGCCAAGGCTCCTCGGGTTAAGAGCAAGGTCACCAAGATAGCTGGCAAGAAGAAAGCCGCCGAGACTTCTGAACCGCCAAAGATGTCCATGAATCAACTGAAGAGGTAGAACTTGACTCCCTTGGCTTTTATTTCATACATCTTATTGACAATGATTGCTCCCAGGATGATGCAGAGGCCAGCCATGCAGATCACGTTGAGGTAATTTATCTTTCTGACTCAGAACTTGTGCCAGCTCAAAGGCCTCGCCGTGTAGTTCGGAAAGTGAAATGCTCTCACCCTCTTGCTTATGTGGGTCAAAAACTTTCTTTGAGGACACAACAAACCAAAGGTCGTCGCACAACTCGGCATAGTGGCCAACAGGTCACTTCCTCCGGTTTACCTCTGACACCAACTCGGAAACGCCGTCCCGAGGTTGCTTGTTCTCCTGAAAAACGTTATCCTTTGAAGGGTTTTTTTCGATGCCCTCTCAATCCATCTGACTCAAACTATCAGGTATCTTCAAACTCGTCGAGCAGTTCATCCACCACTCAACTGCCTCCATTGAAAACCGTCCCTGGGTAATCATACAACCTTTCATTTTTCCCTTATTCTTATATTGACCCTGCTAATCCTTGTTTTGATATTAGCGGCAAAGCTCGTCTGAGTAAGAAGGCTAAGACCAGTACCCCTTCTGGCGAAGTTGAACCTGCAGAGATTCCTGAAGATGCCCGTGAGAACTTTGATAATCCCATGGACAACTTTGTCCCGCCAGAACCAATTGTAAACACTGATCCGTCAGAAGCTGACCCGGCCACTCTCGAGGGCACCTCCAGTCCACATGCCACACCTGCAGTCCAGTTGTTGATCCTCTGAACTCCACAGCCAATCCGCCAACTCCTCCTACCGCTTCAATCCCAGGAAAGGATGATGAAGTTGTCGTCACTGGCATTGGTTATACCGCCCCGGGCAATCCGGTTGTCTTGGCAAAGCATAAGGCCAAAGATGAATTTGCTTTCCCGGGCAAAGGAAAAATAGAAATTGATTTGTCAAAATACGCTCATCTTTCTGTCCAGGAGCTTCATTCCGGATTCTTGAACCGGCTTTATGCAAGCCGAGACTCTGAAGCTGATTTGGTGAACCTGATGACAGAAAGCTATGAGGTATTCCTTCTCATCTCAATCTTGTATCCTGTAGCCCCCAAGGGCCGGGTTAATTTGTAAAGTTGAACTGGGACTTGTGATCTCTCTCATCCTGTACTGCTCCTTATTGATGTTCTTTTGAATAAATATACATTAGCCCCCAAGTGCCCGGATTAAAACTTGTATTGATCCTGGGGACTTTGAACCAGCAGCAGGAAAGAAGCAATCCTCATTAGCCCCCAAGTGCCAAGTGTATAACTAGTTGTATACTTGGGACTTTGATATTATACTGATATGCATCTGTGACTGACAGGTGGAGATAAACGGCCAACGCACTCAAATTGCTGACCTTCAAGAAAGCATCAAATCTCAGCAAGAGGAATCTTCCAAGTCCAAAGATGAACTAAAAGCCGCTTTAACTTCCCTGGAACAACTTAAAGAAGACTTCAAGACTGAACGTGCCAAGTGGGAAACTGAGAAGGATGCATTACGAAAACGAGCTGAAGACGCCGAATCAGGTCTTAAACCGATGGAGGAGGAGCTTTCCGGATTGAAGCGCCAAGTGAATGCTATGACATCTGCCGTTTTTGGTGAGTACTCTCACTAAGCCATGAAATATTACTTGTTGGAAGGCAGCCGTTATTAATCCTTAAAGCGTTGCAGGAAGCCGTATTACTCATCTGGGTTCAGATGCACGGGTGAAGTTGAAAGCAGCATATACTTTTATTGAACAACTATATGTTTGTGCCCAACGGGTTATTTGTGCAGCCTCCTATGACAACCCGGCCCCAACCCTGATCAAGGAAACGCTAGCAAGACTATCTATGGTACCAGCACAGATAGAAGAGGTAAAGCGATCTGCTGACAGGGCAGGCGCTTTGCTGGCCCTTACCCGAGCCAAAGCATGGATAGCTGACCTTGATCCGGTTGACCTTGCCAAAGGCTTTCCAAGCACACAAGAAAATGGGGCGGATTTTGACGATGAAGCCTTGAAAAGGGTGACAAGGGAGATGTGTCCTCTGGCGAGTCAGCTGGCAGAAGATGCTAACTTGACAGTTCACCGGTCTCGTTATGATGCAAATAACAAACGGATTAATGATGATCTGCCGGAAGTGCAAAATCTCATTCCGCCAATCCGTAAGCACACTTATGCCCCTGATGTTGATCCGTCAGAACTTATCAGTGAAGAAGCTGTCTTTCAGGCTTTAACCCGGATTGACTGGACAAGCACGGATTTCCAACCACAAGGTGAAGAAGGGGCTGACCCGGAACCAAATGACCCGTCAACTTCACAACATCGCGGCAACGAAACTTAATCCGGCAAGTTGTTGGGTGCTCCGCAAACTTTGTTCAGGGGGACACCACCATATTTTGGGCCTTGAAAGCGCCTTGTAATAGGCTAGACAAATATTGTGATCCGGCTGCCATCGTGCACTGGGATATACTTTGCCTTGATCTATCATGAGAATTTTAATACTGCCTTACGTTTGCTCCATATCATGCAATCCCTGTATCTGCAGAAGAAAATCTGCCCAGATGGTTTACCGCTGGACGGGTCAAAAGTACCCCGCATATCTTGGCAAGCAAACATGGTTGCTAACAACATAGCAATAATAAATCATACCTGTGATATGAAACCTTGCTGTTAGTATTACCAATTGTGATATTAGGAAGGATGAAAATCCAACTTCCAATATGCCATGTTGGTATATGATATCGAACTGGGTTGTGATAAACACCAGACGATTGCTGGAGACAGTGTCAAACCAGACCGGTTTGAAGGATGCCGGGTTACCTTTATTTGAATGCTTAAACAGAAAATCCGTAAGCCACACCGGTTTAAGAAACACCGGGTTCGTCATAAACATGTTGAAAGAATAAAAACTGAGCATGAACAAAGAAAACATAGCAAGGCTTTTCAAGGGCTGCCAGGCCCAAATCGAGGCTTTTCATGGGCTGCCAGGCCACTGAGTTAAACCATTTTAGCAAAGCCTTTTAAGATGGTCCTCCAACTAATCAATCATCGTTTTAACTTTGACGAGTTCAGGGTCTCAAAGAGAGTAACTGTCAAACGTTCGACGGGTCATGCCAGGATTACCTGCATAGGAGTGGCTTACTTGATGAAGGTAGGTTAACCCGGGGTTTTAGGTGAATACACTAGGCTTCCAAGCCGTGGGTCGATACCCGTCTGCAAGGGTCCTTTCAAGCTCTTTGGTATTTGACACAAAGAGCCCCCAAGTAACTTTGTGAGCTGTGCTCAATGGGTGCCTATGTTTAAGCTGTGCCGTGAGCAATCAGACTCTCTTTGGCCCCTTGGGTGTGAAGCCCCCAAGCTAAGTGGTGGTGTGATAGCTGGTTTAAGAGGTAGTACTCCGCTTTTCTAAGCTGAAGCCCCCAAGTTAATAGATATTGGAAGAAAAACAACGGAGACCCTGTTTGACTTAGCAAGGGTCCTGCTTTATTTTATTCATCGTAATATGTACATTGTCGAAATATATACATAAGAAAAGCCAGTGGCTTCAAGTATGATAAGGCCGTAGGAGAGCTATGTTCCATGGCCGCCGGGTCTCCTCCTCAGAGCTACGTGAGTCTTCTCGAACGTTAATGAGGTAGTATGATCCGTTGTGTAGATTCTTGCTGACCACAAAGGGTCCTTCCCAAGGCGGGGATAGCTTGTGCATATCAGTCTGGTCTTGAACGAGACGGAGCACCAGATCACCTTCTTGAAAGGTTCTTGTCTTAACCCGGCGGCTGTGATAACGCCATAGGTCTTGTTGATAAACCGCTGACCGAGCCAAAGCCATGTCCCGTTTCTCATCTAACAGGTCCAGCGCCTCTTGGCGTGCTTTCTCATTGTCCGCTTCAACATAATTTGCAACTCGGGGCGAGTCGTGACGGATATCGCTTGGAAGGACAGCCTCCGCCCCGTAAACCATGAAAAAAGGTGTATAACCTGTAGACCGGTTTGGGGAGGTGTTTATACTCCATAATACTGACGGTAATTCTTCCACCCAACAACCCGGGGTCCGCTTCAGAGGGAAAATAAGCCGAGGCTTGATACCCTTCAGGATTTCTTGATTCGCCCTCTCCGCCTGGCCATTACACTGGGGGTGAGCCACAGATGCTAGATCAAGCCGGATGTGCTCTCGTTGGCAAAATTCCTCCATCTCCCCTTTAGAAAGGTTCGTACCATTATCTGTGATGATACTGTGTGGAAAGCCAAAACGGAAAATAATCTTTTTAAGGAATTGAACCGCCGTAGCTGCGTCACACTTACTGATGGGCTCCGCTTCAACCCATTTAGTGAATTTGTCAACCGCCACTAACAGGTGGGTCTTCTTGTCCTTGGAACGCTTAAAGGGTCCCACCATATCGAGCCCCCAAGTAGCAAACGGCCAAGTGATGGGAATCATGCGTAATTCTTGAGCCGGAACATGAGCTCGACGTGAAAATTTCTAACAAGCATCACACTGCTTTACTGGATCCTCCGCATCAGAATGGGCAGTTAACCAGTAGAACCCATGACGGAATGCTTTAGCCACGAGGGATTTTGAACCGGCATGGTGACGACAATCCCCTTCATGGATTTCACACAAAATCTCTTGCCCCTCTTCAGGAGAAACACAACGTTGGAACACGCCTGAAACGCTGCAACGGTGTAGCTCACCATTATGCACGACCATAGACTTGGACCGCCGGATTATCTGTCTGGCGAAAACTTCGTCATCTGGTAACTTGCCCCGGTTTAAATATGCCAAATATGGGACAGTCCAATCCGGAGTGGCATGTAAAGCAGCTACCAATTGGGCCTGTGGATCAGGAATAGCTAAATCCTCCTCTGTAGGCAATTTCACAGATGGGTTATGTAAAATATCCAGAAAGGTATTAGGTGGTACCGATTTATGTTGATATCCCAGCCGGCTTAGAGCATCAGCTGCTTCGTTCTTGCGCCGGTCGATGTGCTCCACCTGCTAACCTTTAAAGTGGCCTGCTACCATATCCACCTCTTGCCTATAAGCTACCATGAGTGGATCTTTCGAATCCCAAGTGCCAGAAACTTGCTGGGCCACTAGATCAGAACCTCCAAAGCACCAAACCCGGCTTAAGTTCATTTCCTTGGCCACACAGAGGCCGTGGAGTAGGGCCTCGTACTCTGCTGCATTGTTAGTACAAGGGAACATTAAGCGGAGAACATAACAAATTTTATCACCTCGAGGGGAAGTGAGGACGACTCCAGCCCCCGAGCCTTCCAACTGCCTGGACCCGTCAAAGAGAATAGTCCAGTATATGTTATCTGGTTTGTCCTCTGGTGCCTGTAACTCGGTCCAGTCATTAATGAAGTCGACTAACGCTTGAGATTTGACGGCTGTTCGAGGCATATACTTCAACCCATGGGGACCAAGCTCAATTGCCCACTTTGCAACCCGGCCAGTTGCCTCTCTATTCTGGATTATATCACCCAAGGGAGCAGAGCTAACCACTGTGATGGGATGGCCTTGAAAGTATTGCTTGAGCTTCCTACTTGCCATGAAGACTCCATATACAGCTTCTGCCAATGCGGATATCGTTGCTTGGATTCGATCGGTACTTCACTGATATAGTAAACTGGCCATTGAACCGGATATTCCTTTCCAGCCTCCTTACGTTCAACCACAATCGCTACACTGACTGCACGGGCATTGGCAGCCACATACAATAACAAGGGCTCCTTATCAACCGGAGCAGCAAGAAAGGGTGCTTCAGCCAGCTGCCGCTTCAAATCCTCAAATGCTGCGTTAGCGGCGTCACTCCAGACGAATTTATCTGTCTTCTTCAGCAACTGATATAAGGGAATTGCCTTTTCTCGCAAACGACAGATAAACCGGCCGAGGGCTGCAATCCGGCCCGCCAAACGCTGAACATCATTAATACATGCCGGTTTAGCCAAAGATGTGATTGCTTTGATTTTTTCCGGATTGGCCTCAATGCCTCGGTTGGACACGAGAAAGCCCAGAAGCTTGCCTGCCGGAACACCAAAAACGCACTTCTCCGGGTTAAGCATCATTTTATAAACCCGGAGATTGTCAAACGTCTCCTTGAGATCGTCTAACAAGGTTTCCTGCTTCCTGGATTTTACCACAATATCATCCACATAAGCATGAACATTGCGCCCGATCTGCTTGTGAAGACAGTTCTGCACACAATGCTGATAGGTTGCTTGGGCACTCTTGAGCCCAAAAGGCATGGAGACATAGCAGAAATCTCCAAAGGGGGTGATGAAGACTGTCTTCTCCTGGTCCTTAGCCGCCATTTTGATCTGATGATAACCTGAATAAGCATCTAGGAAACTCAGGCGATCACAACCCGCCGTCGCATCAATGATCTGATCAATACGCGGGAGAGCAAAAGGATCGGCCGGGCATGCCTTGTTCAAATCTGTGTAGTCCACACACATACGCCAAGTGCCGTTTTTCTTAAGATCAAGCACCGGATTAGCCAACCATTCGGGATGATAAACTTCGATGATAAACCCTGCTGCCAGTAGCCGGGCTACCTCTTCTCCAATGGTCTTGCGTCTCTCTTCATTAAAGTGGCGAAGGAACTGCTTGACCGGTTTGAACTTGGGATCAATATTGAGGGTGTGCTCAGCGAGTCCTCTCGGTACACCTGGCATGTCAGAAGGCTTCCATGCAAAAATGTCCCGATTCTCACGGATGAACTCGATGAGCGTGCTTTCCTATTTGGGATCCAGATTGGCACTGATACTAAACTGTTTGGACGAGTCACCAGGGACAAAGTCGATAAGTTTAGTCTCATTAGCCGGTTTGAACGTCAGGGCCGGGTCATGTTTAGTTGTGGGCTTCTTTATAGGGGTCATGTCTGCCGGATCAACATTGTCTTTATAAAATGTCAACTCCTCGGTAGCACAAACCGACTTAGCGTAGGCCGCCTCACCTTCCTCACAGTCCAGAGCAATCTTGCGGCTCCCATGTACTGTGATCGTCCCTTTATGACCCGGCATTTTGAGCTGTAGGTAGACATAACAGGGTCTCGCCATGAATCTCGCATAGGCCGTCCGTCCGAATAGCGCGTGATATAGGCTCTGGATCTTCACCACCTCAAATGTAAATGTCTCAGATCTGGAATCATGATCGTCTCCAAACACAACTTCCAAAGCAATCTTCCCAATAGGGTATGCCGATTTGCCTGGTACCACGTCATGAAAAACTGTATTCGACGGTTTAAGATTCTTATCCGTCAACCCCATGCGACAGAAAGTCTCGTAGTACAGGATGTTAATGCTGCTTCCTCCATCCATTAAAACTTTAGTGAACTTGTAACCCCCCACCTGAGGTGCTACGACCAAGGCTAACTGACCCGGATTGTCAACCCGGGGTGGGTGATCCTCTCTGCTCCACACAATGGGCTGCTCCGACCATCGTAGATAACGTGGCACGGCCGGTTCAACAGCATTAACTGCCCTCTTGTGAAGCTTCTGATCTCGCTTGCACAGGCTAGTCGTGAAAACGTGATATTGTCCGTTGTTCAGCTGCTTGGGATGACTCTGGTAGCCTGACTACTGCTGATTCCCCTGGTTGTTCTGCTGGTTATTGCCATGGTTGTTCTGATGGCCTTGGTCATTCTGAAACCCAGAGCTTGAACCGCCGCCCCCATGGAAACCAGGACCTGAACCGCCGGTCGGACCCTGATCATACCGGTAGAGATCAGAGTTTTTGAACTCCCTCATTATGTGACAATCCTTCCAAAGATGTGTGGAAGGGGCCTCCTTGGTTCCATGCTTCGGACAGGGCTGGTTTAACAAGCGCTCCAGATTCATCCCGCCACCGTGCTGGGGCAGTTTACCTTTACGGCGCTGCATATTCGTGTTAGCCACAAAATCTGAATTATCTGCCTTGCGCTTACCGTTATTCCCATGGCCTCCTTGGTTATGGTGCTGCTGCCTTTCGCACCGCCGTTCTTCTTTCCCTTCTCCGGTTTCTCCTCATCAGACTCGGGATCCTTGGTATTATTAGAATCAACATATTTTACCAAGGCGGCCATGAGTGTTCCGATATCATTGCAATGGCGCTTGAGCCTTCCCAACGTCATCTTTAATGACTTAAACTGGCAATTGCGCTCCAACATTAAGATCGCTTGGCTGGCACTAGTCCGGTCTAAAGAGTGCAAAACCTCCGAAACCCGGCGCACCTAGTGAGTTGTTGACTCGCTCTCCCCTTGGACACAGGCATCCAAATCCACAATGGACATAGGCTGTTTGCAGGTGTCTTCGAAATTGGCTATGAACTGGGCCTTCAATTGCCCCCATGACTCGATGGAATTGGCCGGTAGGTTTTTCAGCCAAGTGCGGGTTGTCCCCTCTAACATCATCGTGAAATATTTTGCACAACCCGCTTCATCCACTTCCAACATCTCCATTGCCATCTCGTAGCTCTCGATCCACGCCTCAGGCGGCTGATCAGCAGTGGGTACCTTTCGTGGGCCCTTAAAATCTTTAGGTAGCCGTATGTTACGGAGAGCCAGAATAAGACACGGCACTCCCCAGGAACTGAAAGTGACCACAGTGCCTCGGTCTACCGACGCCGTTGGCTGAAGCGGGGCGGTTTGATGGCGACCTGCCTCCCTGCGTGCCCTGCCATTATCTACCACCTCCTGAGCATTTATCTCACCGTGGGCCGCATTACGGCGCCTGGCACTGCTAGATACTTTCGGTTCATCCATGTGTCTGCTGTAGCTTTTGCTTGGACGGGGGGTCGAATGAATTCTATCCTTGCTATAAGAATAGGCCTGCTGTTGCACCACGGCGGTTTGGAGAAGATCCCTGGCCCTCCGTGTTTCGATCGCCGCCAATGAGTGACCTTCGATCGGAATAGCCGCCAGACGGGACGTTGCAGCAATCATATTATCCAAAGGGCTCGGAAAGTGATCCGGTGGCGCGGCCACATGCGGCGGCGGATTGTCCGTCCGTCGAGGTGGTTCTGTCAGGTGTGGCTGATCCGGTGCCGTCCTAGGTGCTTCAGTCCGGTTTATGGCTGCTGGATTGCTCGTCCCAGCCCCCAGTGTATTAAAGAGGTTCAAGCCTTCAAAGACCGGTGGCAGGCGCGATCGATATTTCCGCCGCATTACCTCGTTCGATGCGCTTTGATCCAATGCCAGCCGATAATTCTGTGCCTGTATCAATTGTGACTGGGCATCCAAAGCGGCCCGTTCCTCGGCCATCCTTGCATCCTCAGCCGCCAAATCCTCCTTGGCCTGCACTATCTGGTCCTTCAGTTTAGCAACGTCTGCATTATGCTGGTCCTGCGTCTCCGGGGTAACCACCGCGGTTAGCAAGGTTGCCCAAGCATCCATCAGATCAGAGAGAAATTGAACCGACCGACGCACCGGGCCTCCTACCGCGGCTGCTGTTGAAGATTGCAAAGTAGGCTATGTTCCGGCCATGTAAACAGTAACCCGACTTGGCGGTTCAAGGAGATCCGGAATACTGCCACCGTCGGAATATCCTTGGAACCCATCGTCATGGACTTGGTACAGGGACTCTGTTTGACCGGTGGATGATTCGCTGTCAGAATACACAACTGTCTCTCCTTCCGACACCGGTTCAGATCCAGCCCCATGGACGCATCCTACGAACGCCCGCTTCACGACAGGTTTAACCTGGGTAGGGTTTGCATGCTGACCTGTTTCGACGAGGTCGGTGTAGATGTCCAGCTCAGGACCCGGTTCGTCGATCTTGCCGATGAAGACATGGATTCCTCCCAAGGGGACCCGGTATCCGTACTCAATTGAGCCGGTCTCGGGGCCCCACCCTTCGTTGTCGATGTAGAGCTTGCCGCGACGACTCTTGGTCATCCGGCCAACTGCGTACCCTTTGAGTCCTTCGAAGCTGTCCTTCAAGAACTCGAAACCATCGTGCGATAGCCCCACGGTGGGTGCCAACTGTCGTGGAGTTAACACGTCAGATGTCTTCTTGGAAAGAGTTAGTCGTGCAGCCATCGCAACGGGTTAGCTTGAAGGGGTTAAACCGGACAAGGGACACGGGAGTTTATACTAGTTCGTCCCCTTCGATGAAGGTAAAAGCCTACGTCTAGTTGTGATGGGATTGATTGGGTTTCGATGCACAGGGAGCGAATACGCTAGCCTGAGCCTCGAGTTGTTGTTGTTGTTGTCCCTAAACCACCGCCGGGTCACCCCTTTATATACACAGGAGGACCCCGGCCGGTCTACAGAGTCCTAGGCTGACTTATCAAAGTGCCAGCCTTGGTCTCTTCCTTTCTTTCTTATAATACAAGTTTATACAAGCATGGCGGTTTATCATCATGGGCCCTAATTCGCCCGTGGGCCCTGGGCCACTAAGCTTCATCCGTAAAGCGCCATCCTCCGGGTTGTCTTGGGCTTCGGTATAGCTAAAGGTAAACCGGCCCCTCCTGGTCGGTTTACCCTTAGCGGTTATATCCTCAACAACTGGTGAAGCTGCTGAAGATCAAGAGGAACCAGACGATGTGCCCGATGATGATGATCTCCGCCGGGTCATTGTCTCCGCCGGGTCATCTCCAACTGATTGAAGTTCGATCGCATGTTAGAGGATCACAAAAAAGGGTTGTACCCCAATTGCGAAGATGGCAACACAAAGCTCGGTACCGTACTGGAATTGCTGCAGTGGAAGGCAGAGAATGCTGTGCCTGACAAAGGATTTGAGAAGCTACTGAAAATATTGAAGAAGAAGCTTCCAAAGGATAACGAATTGCCCGACAGTACATACGCAGCAAAGAAAGTCGTATGCCCTCTAGGATTGGATGTGGAGAAGATACATGCATGCCCTAATGACTGCATCCTATACCGCGGTGCATACAAGGATCTGAACGCATGCCCGGTATGTGATGCATTGCGGTATAAGATCAGACGAGATGAGCCTGGTGATGTTCACGGCGAGCCCCGCAGGAAGAGGGTTCCTGCGAAGGTGATGTGGTATGCTCCTATAATACCACGGTTGAAACGTCTGTTCAGAAACGGAGAGCATGCCAAGTCGATGCGATGGCACAGTGAGGACCATAAGAAAGACGAGAAGTTGAGAGCACCCGCTGACGGGACACAGTGGAGAAAAATCATGAGAAAGTACTGGGATGAGTTTGCAAAGGACCCAAGGAACGTATGGATTGCTTTAAGCGCGGATGGCATTAATCCTTTCGGGGAGCAGAGCAGCAATCACAGCACCTGGCATGTGACTCTATGTATGTATAACCTTCCTCCTTGGATGTGCATGAAGCGGAAGTTCATTATGATGTCAGTTCTCATCCAAGGCCCAAAGCAACCCGGCAACGACATTGATGTGTACCTAAGGCCATTAGTTGAACAACGTTTATAGCTATGGAATGGAAACGGTGTACGTACGTGGGATGAGCATAGACAAGAGGAATTTAACCTAAAGGTGTTGCTGTTCGTGACCATCAACGATTGGCCCGCTCTCAGTAACCTTTCAGGACAGACAAACAAAGGATACCACGCATGCACACACTGTTTAGATGACACTGAAAGTATATACCTAGACAAATGCAGGAAGAATGTGTACCTGGGCCATCATCGATTTCTTCCGACCAACCATCAATGTCGAAAGAAAGGCAAGCATTTCAAAGGCGAGGCAGATCACCGGAAGAAGCCCGCCATGCGTACCGGTGATCACGTACTTGCTATGGTCAATGATTTACACGTAATCTTTGGAAAGGGTCCCGGCGCACTAGCTGTTCCGAATGACGCTGAGGGACACGCACCCATGTGGAAGAAGAAATCTATATTTTGGTACCTACCCTACTGGAAAGACCTAGAGGTCCGCTCTTCAGTCGACGTGATGCACGTGACGAAGAACCTTTGCGTGAACCTGCTAGGCTTCTTGGGCGTGTATGGAAAGACAAAAGATACACCTGAGGCACGGGAGGACCTGCAACGTTTGCACGAAAAAGACGGCATGCCTCCGAAGCAGTATGAAGGTCCTGCCAGCAACGCTCTTACGAAAGAAGAGAAAGAAATCTTCTTTGAATGCCTGCACAGTATGAAGGTCCTGACTGGCTTCTCGTCGAATATAAAGGGAATAATAAATATCCCAGAGAAAAAGTTCCAGAACCTAAAGTCTCATGACTGCCACGTGATTATGACGCAACTGCTTCCGGTTGCATTGAGGGGGCTTCTACCGGAAAACGTCCGATTAGCCATTGTGAAGCTATGTGCATTCCTCAATGCAATCTCTCAGAAGGTGATCGATCCAGAAATCGTACCAAGGCTAAGGAGTGATGTGGCGCAATGTCTTGTCAGTTTCCAGCTAGTGTTCCCACCATCCTTCTTCAATATCATGACGCATGTCATAGTTCATCTAGTCGACGAGATTGTCATTCTGGGGCCCGTATTTCTACACAATATGTTCCCCTTTAAGAGGTTCATGGGAGTCCTAAAGAAATATGTCCGTAACCACGCTAGGCCAGAAGGAAGCATCTCCATGGGCCATCAAACAGAGGATGTCATCGGGTTTTGTGTTGACTTCATTCCTGGCCTTAAGAAGATAGGTCTCCCTAAATCGCGGTATGAGGGGAGACTGACTGGAAAAGGCACGCTAGGAGTGGACTCAATAATATGCAGGGACGGGCATTCTTGGTCTCAAGCACACTACACAGTTCTACAGAACTCTAACTTGGTGACCCCGTATGTCGATGAACACAAGAGAAGTCTGCGCTCCAAACACCCGGAGCAGTGCGACGACTGGATTACATGTGAACACATTAGGACTTTCAGCAGTTGGTTGGAAGCACGTCTTAGAGGTGACAACATTGTTTGTGAGTTGTACTTGTTGTCCAGGGGACCATCTTTGACTGTATTGATTTACAAAGGATACGAGATAAATGGGAATACATTTTACACGACTGACCAAGATCAAAAGAGCACCAACCAAAACAGCGGTGTCCGCTTTGATGCAACAACCGAGAAGGGAAAGTACACATATTATGGTTACATAGTGGACATATGGAAACTTGACTACGGACAAGATTTTAAGGTCCCTTTGTTTAAGTGCAAATGGGTCAATCTGTCAGGAGGCGGGGTACATGTAGACCCACAGTACGGAATGACAACAGTCGATCTGAAATATCTTGGGTACATTGACGAACCGTTCGTCCTAGCCAATGATGTGGCACAGGTTATCTATGTGAAGGACATGTCTACCAGACCGAGAAAAAGAAAAGATAAGGAAACGAATACATCATATGATGAGCCAAAGCGCCACATAGTTCTTTCAGGAAAAAGGGACATCCTGGGAGTGGAGGGCAAGACAGACATGTGAAAAGTTTCATGAAATTCCTCCCTTCAATGTCAAGGCTGACCCAGGCATCCTGATAAACGATGAAGATTATCCATGGTTACGGCGCAATAAGCAAATGATACAAGCGAAGAAAAAGTGAAGACTTTCTCCCGCAACTATTATGATGATACCATGCCAAATTTGTAACAGACGAGTATGCTATGCCAACTTTTTCAGAGTTCATTTGAAAACTATGAATTTAGGTCGAATTTTCTCTATGTTCATTTTTGCATCAATGTTCATTTTTTTAGTAAAGTTAATCACAAACTTGTGATTCACACAAATTTCAAAGAATTCAAATTTTAACTATTCAAATTTTAAAACTAATGGCATTAACAGAAACTTTACATTTTTTCTAAAACTAATGGAACTAACAGAAAGTTTATAATTTTGCTGACCTAAAAGCAAAAGGAATTAAAAAATAAATAGCAAAAACGAAAAAAATGCCTATAATATTTGTTATGACTAACTAAAATTACCAAATTGAGTATAATAATAAAACATAGTAATATTAAATAGCAGGAAAAAGATTGACTCAAAAATCAATTTTTATAGTAAAGTTATTCATAAACTAGTGATTCACCCAAATTTAAACTATTCAAATTTTAAAACTACTGGCACTAACAGAAAGCAAAAAGAATTTAAAAAATAAAGCAAAAAACAAAAGAAAATAAATAATGCAGAAAACAAAACAAAAAAACTAGAAAAAAAATTAAATATAGCAACAATAAGTATTTTGTTGTAAGTAGAAACAAAAAAACAAAAAACAAAAAAAAGTGCCACATACTGGGCACCCACGGCCTGAATACGACTAGAAACCCTACCATGGGCCAGGATTCAGGCCCAGTAGGCCCACAGGCTTTAGTCCCGGTTGGTTTCACGAACCGGGACCAATTCTCTTGTTATATAAGCAGCACTTAGCAGTTTTCGACGAAATCACCCACTTCTCCCCCGACGCCGCCTGCTCCTCCTCATCGCCGTCGCCGCCCGACGCCCCTGCTCCTCCTCGTCCCCATCGCCACCGACGCCGTCAGGCTGCTCGCCTTCGTCGTCGCTGCCGCCACCGACGCCGTCAGGCTGATCACCTTCGCCGTCGCCGCCGCCCCCTGTGAGCACTGTACAGCCCCTCCCGTACCGCGCCCCTGCGCCGGCCCCTGTCCTGCGCGGCCGCCGCGCCGCCGCCCCTGCCCTGCGCCGCCCCTGCCCTGCGCTGGCGCCGCGCGCCGCCCAGCCACCCCTGCCCTGCCCCGCCGGCGCCACCACTTTTTTTATTAGTTTAATTTTTTTTTCATATATATATAATGTATGTGTATGTATGTGGCTATATGTTTTTGTTCATATGTTGCAATATGTTTTTTTATTGTTATTAGTTTATTTTTTTTGTTCATATGTGATGTATATGTGTATGTGGCTATAATGTATATGTGTATGTGATGTATCTGGCTAGAATTTGCTAAATATATATGTTAAAAATGTTTTTTTGTTCATAGAATTTTTTTTGTTCATCTATAGAAAGTTACAATTTTAGAAGAGTTTTATATACGCAAAAATTACAATTTTACAAAAAGAAGGATAGGAAAGAAGAAAATAAGAAGAGGAAAGAAAGAAGAAGAGCAGAGGAAAAGAAAAGGAGAAATAAATAAGAAGAAGAAAAAAGAAGAAAAAGAAGAGGAGAAGAAGAAAGGAATAGTGGAGAGGAAGAGAAAATAGAATTCTATTTTCTCTTCCTCTCCACTATTCCTTTCTTCTTCTCCTCTTTTTTTTCTTCTTTTTTTTTCTTCGATCTTCTCGAACATGAGAGGAAGAAGAGGATAAAAAAATAAGAGGAAGAAGAAAAAAAGAGGAGAAGAAAGAATTAGAGGAGTTCTTCTCCTCTATTCTTTCTTCTCATCTTTTTTTTCTTCTTCTTCCTCTTTTTTTTATCGGGAACGAGGGTCGTCGAGGGACATAGATGTAGTGTCGTCGTTGTCGATATACCCGTCCCCTCCCGATAGCTTCAACACGTGGGGGGGTGTCGATATTACCCCCTCCTTGAAGCGTTCTCGAGGCCACCCCTAACCCTTGAAGCGTTGTCGAGGCCACCCGAAACCCTAGAGAAACAGCATCGAGGCCACTAATTAATATGATTCCTTATTGTGATTAGCTAGCTAGATCTACGTTTGCCACTAATATATCCATCTGTCATGTTTGAATAATAATTGCCATGTTGTACATATTTGTAGAAACTATGGACACCAACCGAGACGAAGCAAATGAAGCGTTGTTGAGGCACATAATCGCAGAAGGAAGTGATGTCGTCTCGTTGTTTCTCAACAACGCCGATGGTTTGGAAGGAGAGGGTGAAGAAGCTGGCTCCGGTGACCTAATGCTGGTGCAAGAAGGAGAACGTGAGGACGGCTCCGGTGACCCAATGCCGGTGCAAGAAGGAGACCGTGATGACGGCTCCGGCCAGGTATATATATTAGTTAAGCCTGTGCTGACTAGCTAATTGATGCATTCGTTGTTTTGGTATGTACACATATTAATTAAGTCTTTGTTCTTTTTTCTAGCCCTCCGGATCGAGCACAACTGAGGTAAAGAGACGAGGCCCGAAGAAAAAGTTGAGCTCGGATGAAAGGTTTGAGATCATAGCAATCGCGCCCGACGGCTAACCTATTGAACCCATCCGAACAAAGAAGGCATTTGTTGCTGAGTGCGGGGTTCTGGTTAGGGACAAGATCCCGATCAGCATCCAGCAATGGTTTAAGCCGGCTACAGAAGACCCTGAGGTGTCTTACGTCAATGATATGCAGAAAAGTGATCTTTGGACTGAGCTGAAGACAAATTTCACCCTACCGCCAGAGGATGATCCGGAGAAGCCAGTTAAAGAGCAAATAATCAAGTCTTTTGCTCTTAAGAGGATGGCAGACCTATTCAGGAGGTGGAAGAAAGACCTGAATAGGTTTGTCGAGAAAGAAGAGACACCAGAATTCAAGGGCATATATGAGAAGATCAGAGATGACTGGCCTGCATCTGTGGCCCACAAGACATCGGGAAAGAGTAAGAAGATGTCGGCGACAAACAAGAAAAATGCTACGAAGAAGAAGCTTCACCATCGCACGGGGTCAGGTGGATACCTCGTAGCCCGGCCTAAGTGGGCCAAGGCTGAGAATGATCTGCTTGAAAAAGGGATCAAACCAGAGACAATGAACTGGCCAGACCGTTGCCGGACTTGGTTCTTCGGGGCTGGCGGAACCTTGGACCCTGTAACAGGGAAGTGCATTTTGACGGACGAGCAACTTGACATACCCTTGAAGAAGCTTCGATACTATATCAATGCAGCGCAGCAAGGGACGTTCCGTCCAGACAAAGAGAACGACGAGCTCACAAAGGCCCTCGGGAATCCTGAGCACCCTGGACGGACACGAGGCACGCCAGGCTCCATTCCATGGAGGGCTGGGTTTCCGGACGCAGGCGGTTACAAAAGCCAGGAGAGGAGGAAGAAAGTGCAGCAGTCCGAACTGTAGGCGGTTAAAGCAAGGGTACTCGGGATAGAGGAACGAGAAGCAAATCGCAGCAAACGAACTGCCGAAGCTTCCCCTGAAGCTACCCCGCCATCTCAGCGGAGAAGCAGCGTGGCTTCCACCGAGCTGCTTCAGCCGGAGCTTGTCTTGACGGCTCCTGCCAGCTATCCCATGGATGCTATCACGGAGGCTCAAAATTGCCACCTTATGACGCAATGGATGAATATGAAGGTCAAGGCGGCTGTTGGCTCTGTTTTTCCTAATGAACCCGACGGAACTTTTCACTGCCAGCCGATTCCAGAAGGATATGCTAAGGTGATGGTGGATGAAATAACGGAGGGATTTGAGGACCTCCCGCTTGACCACGCTACCGGAGAAGGGGAGACTCGGCTGGGTTCTGCTCTGAAGACTCCATGCCTATGGCGGAAGGAGCTCATCAACCTTCCAAACTGGACGCCTCCGCCTCCTCCTCCTCCTCCGGCGATTCAGGGAACTCCGCCTCCTCCACCGCCTCCTCCTCCGGCGAGTGACGATCAGGGCCCTCGGCCGGCTCCTTCTCTGGCGCGTGGCGGCACTCCGCCTCCTTCTCCGCCTGCGCTGGCGCGCCCGAGCAGCCAGCCTACTACTTCTCTGCCTCGTCAGCAAGGGCGGAAGAGACCCACCGCCGCTCCGGCAGCTACTCCGGTGCATCGTAGTCCTTCTCCTCCGCCTCGTAAGCAAGTCAAGAAGACTTTCGCTCCGTCTGCTCTGCCGGCATCTAGTAGTATAGGCGGAGGCGGGAGGACATACAGATTCGGTCCTTCTCTGAAGACTCCAGAGAAGTTACCATACGAAATGAGCCCGGAGGAGAACGCGAAGATCGCGCGAATCGAAGCGAAGGAATGGTTTCAAGGGTTGAAAGCAAAGAGACATCCACCTCCAGAGAAAAAGGTAGATCCGGTGAAAGCGAAGCGCACTGTGGCTGCCCTGGCAAAACCACCCAAGTCTCCGCCAAAAGGCAACTATGAGCGCATTATTGCAAAGACATGGGCCGAAGCGGAGCGGTCGGGAAATACAGTCAGTGATCAAAGGTTGAAAGAACGACGAGCAGCTGGGAAACAAATTGCCCAGCTCGGCGAACAAGGGAATCAATCGTGCCCCCCGCTCAAGGTGCCTAGCGTCGATCCGAGGATGGTGCCCGGTTATAGCAATCTTGACGATTACCTGCCCGACGATGTACATTATGATTTCCTGGATGTGCAGATACACAGATACGAGTACGGGAAGCCTCTCGTCAAAGATGAAAGATCTCTATCAACGATGATGCGAAGATTGCATGATTGGTACTTGAAAATGTGCAGAGAGTCTGGGGGAGGAGTACTTTGTATGTGAGAGTTAAACCGGAGCATGACCTTGTTGGAATTGATCTGTTGCCTATTCCATTTGAGGAGTTCTATCAGTTTTTCAATCAATTGGCCCTCGATAAAGCAACGGTCACCTGCTACTGTGTGTAAGTACTACTACTTCTGTCATTAAGTCTCTCTATATAGCTCAGCTCTTTCATTGCATGTATTTATAATTATCCTCACTATATTATGCAGATTGAAGATCGCCGAATTGAAGAAAAGACAAATCGGTGATATTGGGTTCATTAACACAAATCTCATAGATGCAGTTCAGGTTAAAGATCATGCCGTAGAAACCGAGGCCAGCTTGCTACGATCATTCAAAATAAGTGAACACAAAGATATAATACTCTTTCCTTACAACTTCAAGTGAGTGTTGTCTTGTGCACATTCGGTTTCCCTTATATATTAGTCCAGGTTATAGTAATGTAATTGATGAGTTATGCATGTGTGCGCAGTTTCCACTATATTCTCCTGGAGATTAGGCTTGAGCAGGGAGTAGTAACTGTCTTGGACTCGAGACGAAAAGATCCCTAGGAGTATGCGGACATGACTGCAATCCTCGAGAAGTAAGTTAAATCGATCATTATCCACCATATCAGCAAATTTGTTCATTTCCTGATATCAAGTAATTGTTTTCTTTTGTCTGGCAGGGTTTGGAGAAAATTCACCACAAAATCCCCGGGACTGCCGAAGGAGCTGGAATTTAGATACCCGAAAGTAAGTACTATAGTACCATGTTCCGCGCGTCTCCTAGCTATTGATTCAAGCGCTAGTTTCCTCAATACCATTTGGCATTCTTGCTTATCTGTTTGATTGACCTCTATTTCTTGTAAAGTGGTTGTGGCAGGAACAAGGGAATGATTTCTATGGATACTACATTTGCGAGTCCATCCGCCACACGACCTGTGAGCGGGGCGGGTACTCTGACGAACAATATGAAGTGCATAAGAAATAATATTCACATTTTTTGTTTATTACCATCATTTGTGTTGAGTTTCATTCATTCATTCATATATATATATATATATATATATATATATATATATATATATATATATATATATATATATATATATATATATATATATATATTGACCCCCTTCTTCAAATTAGATGTTTCGGCAGCGCGATGAACTCCTAGAACCAGATCGCATGCGAGCAATTCAAGAGGAATTGGCGGCATTCTTTCTTGACCACGTGATCGCTGAAGACGGAGAATACTATGTGGACCATGCGTCCATAATTTAGGAGATTATATTTGTAAAAGATAATTATTGTATATATGTAGTCGGTAGTGTCGGACGATAGATATACGAGAACTTGTTTTTCGACCAATCTCTCGGAGAAGGAGAGGTGGTCGATATCACTTCTCTCTGTATGCATATATGTTCATGACGATCTTCTATTTCCTTCGTTTGCTTACTAGCTAGTTAGCGTGCCTAGTCCTCTCTATACGTATGTATAGTACGTAGCATCGACCAAGCACAGACATAAGAGAGGACACTTCTCTCTATTAATTAGCTATCTAACACAATATATGAAATACCTAAATAAACCCCCCCCCCCAAACCCCCAAACCCACCCCCCCTTTAAAAAAAACCAAAAACCCGAGCCACAGAAATGCTGACGCGTGGAGGTCTATTGGTCCCGGTTGGTGCCACCAACCGGGACAAAAGGCCCTCCTGCCTGGGCTCGGCGCACAGGCCACGTGGAGGCCCATCTGTCCCGGTTCTGGTTTGAACCGGGACTAAAGGGTGAGGGCATTAGTAACGACCCTTTAGTCCCGGTTCAGGAACCGGGACAAAAGGCCCTTACGAACCGGGACAATAGGACAGTTTTCTACTAGTGGTAGTGGTTGCCTTCGAACGGTACACTCCCTCGTGTGGTTATCGGCGACAAGCCTATATATTTGTGGGCCCGCGTGGACATCCATGATCACCTTGACTGACAACAAGATAGGTTACCATGGTGGATTCTTCATTTGGTTCGTGTTATCGTAGTATAGGTCATGGTGAGATTCAGACCTAATTAAGTTTGAGCGCATATACTATGCATGCATGCATGCATGAATCCCCGTCATTGCCTTGAAGTGTGGTGTAACATACATATGCATCGTCAACCTAACCCTCACTCAGTGTGGGGATTTCTAGTTGGAAATCACGGTGCCACATCAAAGTTGTTCCATTGTTACTCAAAAACACACCTCTCCATACATATGTTTGGGCCACACGCATGCAGTGTTTGTCTTCAGGGACTAGCTACTTGCGTGATTATTTGCGAGCTAGCCCATCTCCGGGGTCGCATGGACGACCATCACTTTGACCAACAACAAGAGAGAGGTTGTACGACCAAGGTGCACTATTCTTGGTCTGTTTTACGATCCATCTTGGTGAGATATGCCTCTCTGGCCCACCGACTGAAAGTGTGTGTGGGGGGGGGGGGGCTGCTTCACACTTTGCTACGTGAACCTCGATTGGGGCATGCATTCGTAGCTTAGTATTCCCTTCATGACGACACGAGGGGGGCTGCTAGCTACTTCGCACTTTGCTAGGTGAACCTCGGTTGGGGGGCATGCATTCATAGCTTAGGATTCCCTTCATGCCAACACGAGGGAGGGGGGCTGCTAGCTACTTTGCACTTTACTAGGTGAACCTCGGTTGAGGGGCAATGCATTCATAGCTTAGGGTTCCCTTTGTGCCGACACGAGGGAGGAGGGGGGCTTCTAGCTACTTCGCACTTTGCTAGGTGAACCTCGGTTGGGGGGAGGGGGCATGCGTTCATAGCTTAGGATTCCCTTCGTGCCGACATGAGGGGGGTGGGGGCAAGCAATACCATGCGCTTTGCGAGATAGGTGCCACATCGAAGTTGCATTTGGTATTTGAAAATCAAACCACCCTTTTCATACATAAATTTGGTCCACATGCAAGTGTGTTCATGTTCTGACCCTCTCTCGCATCATTTTTGGCTAAATTTATGAACATTAGACCAGTTGGATGACGCAACAGACACGGTTCACTCAAACTAACAGTGTGCATTGGGCACCATGAGGCTTCCCTCTCAAAAATATATACCCGCCTACAGCTTTTTTCTGTTTGATAACACACGGTTATTGTGTTTCGACCATTTGTGCTGTTTCTTGTTCCCAATCCCTCCCGCATCCCTCGAAAATATATGTCCGGCTCGAGGATTTTTCTGTTTCATAACACAAGGTTATTATCTCCGAACCGTGTGCAATGCACGATCATCAAAATTTTCAATAGCCCCAGCATTTCACTCCCGCGTTTGACTCCCGCGTAGTAAAAATTTTAGTACCCGCGTCATTTCCTCAAACACCCCCTCCACCCTCCACACACACACCAAAACCTCCTCGAGCGTGCACACACACACACCCTCCCTCGCTCGAAACCCTAGCAAGGTCCCCCCCCACGCCGCCGCCGCCGCCGCAAGGCCTCCATTCTCAACATCTGCCGGTTTGCCCGTGCAACTTACCCACCGATCTCCATACCCAGGCCGCCTTGAGTTTCTTAGATGATGCCTGCCAAACGCCCCCTTTCCCATAGATCCCCATCCCCATCCCCATCCCCCACTCCAGAGCATCGCAGCCTAAGCCCGGCTACGCTTCCCCTGGAGCTCGAGGAGCGACTGGCCCAAAAGAGGTGTATCGCGGTCTCTTCGCCTGATGTCGCCGAGGAAGCTGACGACCATTACTGTTGGCAGGCACTCAACCAGCGAGTTAGAGTGTGTGGGCATGTCTCGGCCGCCGGCTACGACGTCGAGGTCATCGACAACGACGGCATGAGGCATGCTATGTCACAGGTTAAGTGGCCCACCCCCAACCCCTCGGGTTCAGCCGCCGTCGATCTCATCCATGGCCCCACCGCTGATCTTCTCTAGCTCGCTGTCAACAATTTGCCATCTAGAACAATATGAGCATGGCATGAACATATAAATATGACGATACTAGTATGCAACAAGATGATACTATATGCACCACTTATTCTGCTCGGGTTACCTCGTAACCATCACATGCATCACTTACCAACCTCGGACATCACACGATCATCTTAGGATCAAATCAAGCTTGGTATGAACAATACCTTAGTAATCATTAAATGACCACAAGGAGCTTGACCTTTACCCAAGATTTCTCGCACAACATCACGAATATCCAACAACTCTGTATCCTTGATACCACGGTGATCATTCGCGGATCACAAACGAAACCACTCTTGGCTCAACGGGTTACCTCGTAACCAAACGGTGATCATTCACGGATCACATAACCAACTTATCTCATCATCGAACCGGGGTTGTTATTAATCAAGTTATTATTAATACTGTTGACCTATAGTGTGAACGACTACGAACTAGGCCCTTATCCGCGGGCACGGCTATCGATAGATTTAGTATACACTCTACAGAGGTAGCACACTGTACCCACACCATGAAACCCATGGCCTCGCGCTCCCATTCGGGTGGACCAATGGCGTTCCGACAAAACCTTCCTACTGCCATGACACCCTCCCGGCCACTCCGACAAACTCCCCTATGGGATAAGTCCTGGGTGGCCCCATGCCTACCAAAGGCAACAAGGGCCACCGTCGTGGCAAAACAAAAAGGGTCCCAAACAGGGACAAGCCGGCTACAACAACTACGGGCACACAAGGCTTATGTCGTCCTACCTGGCCAAGGTAGCACCCACGCATAACCTTCCCTCGTTGGAGGCACCAGCGAGAGGCATGACAATAGACCCAGTTAGGACCTTCCCATAAAGGTAAATGTGGTTGCACTGGTCAGCTTGATATGGTGGCACCATGACTAGCCAACAGTTGTTCAAGTTCAAATTTAATCTGGTTAAACTTGAATGCAATATCCTGAGCCATGATAAAATAACATGATGAAATTACAACGCATGAGCATGATATCAACATAAGAATGAGGGTACAACATAATTATCAACCATATCAACAATGAATCATATCCAACTGGGCATGGCATAATGACGAGCATGAATATTACAAGTACAACACTACTCATAGCGTAACATGATTATTATCATCAACAATAAATATAATGCCAGAACCTATCAATAACATTACTGAGTAAACATGTAACCAGCTAACAGCAAGGGAAGAATGCATATTAACGCTACTCGGTAACCGACGTTAGTCATGCACCGAAGAACATGACCAGCCCAACATGTAGATCAAGCATGACCAATATGAAACCAATACTAACATGAAGAACATGATAACAGAGTGCAAGAAAACATAGCATGACGGTAATCACCGATCCACAAGCATAACCGAAATAATGACAGCAGTAGCAAAAAAACATACGGTTATTAAATATTCAAGTTGAAAACCAATGCTACTGCATGGCTATCATGCAAATGGTGGTTGTGGCTTGCCTGGGTTGAAGAAGGCTCCGGGAAGATGTGCGGAAAGATCGCACGAAGATTTGCCGGAAACACTTCTCTCCCGGAAGGGGCTGGTTAGGGGCAAGGGAAAAATGGTCATATTCACAATGTTAAAACATAATGAAAATGGTTCCAACAGAACGGCCTCGACGAGACGAAGACGTGGGCGTTGAATTCACCTCAATTGAAGTTACGAGTGAAAGGTTGTGGCTGTTCACTTTTTAGGCAGAAAAAGGGCTAAAACAGTGAACGTTCACAAAATAACCACTTCGGCCGGCTGAGCAGAAAAGGACAAAATGCATTCTCAGAAATACGTCTTCGGAGCTGAGAAAACGTATTTCAGACCGAAGCAGAACAAAAGTACGCTTTCATTAAAAGAACACGTACTTACGCAAAATGTGCTTCCACTTAATTAAGTGGCTGGGCCCGGGGCTTGGGGTCGCTGACGTGCGGGTCCCGCGAGGTTGGGCCCGTCACTTACCCACGTCGGCCGACCTGGTCAACACGCATAGAGGCGGGGCTGGGGTTTGTGCAGCTGACCGGTGCGGTTAGGAAAGAGGAGCGGGGCCCGCTTGGCTCCTGTCTCCTTCTTCCTCTCACTGGCCTGACCGAAGCAGAGGAGAGGGCAGGGGAGGGGCGACGTCGGCGATGACCCGGGAAGCTCCGGCTATCCCCAGTCGAACGGGAGGCACCGGCGGACTCGGGTGGCTGCACTGCGCTCATCCAGAGGGAGGAACGGCGCCAGGGAAAAGTTGGGAGGCGGCGACAGGTGGAGGAAGGAGGACGCAGAGGCGGCGGTGGTCTTCGGGGCACAACCCTAAAGGGGCTCCAGCGAAGAACTGGGGGGAGGGGGAGAGTCGCCGGAGTGTGGTGAAGGCGATGGTGGTGGCTAGAGGTGGAGGAGGGCTCGACAGTGCCAGAATTTAGCCGGAACGGAGTGGCGGGCATGGCGGCCATGGAGGGCACGGAGGGGTTCCGAGGCTCGGGGGGGAGGCTAGGGAGGTCTAGAGGAGTGAGGGGAGGCGAGTGGTGTGCTTGAGAGGCCGCGGGGAGGGCGACTTATAATCGGGGCGAGGGCACGGGCTCGGGTGCCACCGCGGGAGTCCGGCCAACGGTCTGGCGAGGCTCAGCGAGCACGGGGTGGCATGAGAAGGCAACGAGGGAGGTGCGGACGAGCTACGGAGGTGCACAGGGACGAGCAGAGCTCGGGGACAAGAGGAGGAAGATGTCGCGGCGCGAACAGAGCCGGGCGGCTACAGCTCGCCCGTGGGCGCGCGGCGACGAGCGCTGACGGAGGGGCTTACGGAGGGGGAGATGGCTCCAGGAGGATGGCGACGACGCGGTAAAACTGTTAGACATGCTCATGAACGCGAAGACGGAGAGTGGGGAGGGGCCGGAGCTAGAAGACGCCTTGGATGCGGCCAACGCCAGCAGAGCACGCGCATTGCATGCCAAAGCTCGTGATCACCACATGCACTGGTGCACACAGTGCCACACGGCCGGCCAAACGATGTCTGGGGATTTGTCATTCCTGGGGAGGTTGCAACTGCAGTGGTAGTTTGGTGAAAATTGCTCTGGTTAAATGGTAATCAGTGTCTAATGTTTACTTTAGTAAGCTTGAACGTGCACTAGTGATTAACAGTAACATGATTGGAGCCAAAGAGTTTGTCTGGGGTGATTAGCTTAGGAATGACTATAATACTGGAGAGTTCAAGGAGAAATGGACCAGTAATGAATGTAGTTGCGTCACAAATGCATTTTTTGTCCAGAAATGAGATTTGAATGATGCACTCACATGATGATTCCACTTGGGCTGAAATTTGGCAAGGCTTGATGATTTGATCATATAAAGATGTCGTAAAAGTTTACTACCAAATGGACAAGCCAAAGTGGTACTTATTTCACAATCATCCTCACTGACCAGAAACTTGGAATAATTTTGGTGATCAAATGGCTGAATGAAATGATCCCAAGTTGGGTGGAGAGTTGTTATTTGGGCAGGAGAACAATCTGGTAATTTCTCAGAATTAATGAAGCAATATAAAATGCACTTGCTTCACAACCTGGAAATACTGCGAGAATCAAAGACTTGGTCCTGTGCTCACATAGATGATTGTATGGGGCTGCAAATGGGTGGAGGGGGTTAATATGAGCACATTAAGGAGTGTGCAAAATTTCAACTCATTTGAATAACCCTAGCTAGTACTTCCTTCACAAAGCCTTCTGTCTGACAAAAACTTTGAAAAATCACTGAGCAAGATTGGCTAGGCAAATAAAGTTGAATTTTGGCATGAGTCAATTATTTGTACGTAAAAGAATGCCCAAGAAGTTTGGGAGCCAACAAGGAAAGATTGGTGGCACTTCCTTCACAGAAAGCCACACTGGACAGAAAGGAAGAATAATTATTGGGGAATTATTCTTGGCCTAGGAAAGGAAAGTTTGGGCATATTTGAGCAACATATTACCCAAAGAAATTATTAGAATTAATTGAGATTTTTGGGAGTGATAGTAACATAGGTTTCTTCACAGCCTAGGGCAGATAGGGTTATTCCTTTAGTAGAAAAAGTAATATTCCTGAGAAAAAGAATTTAGGGTTTGGTCAAGCAGTGAAGTGACAAGATCTTGGCAAGGTTTTGAGAATGATGAACCACTTGGGAGGGGGAATGAGGATGATTTCCCAGGTGGCAAGGCCACAGAACTACTCCAAAAAGAAAAACAGAGCAAAAACAAAATAAATCAAAAGAGAAAGAAAAGGGCCAAAAGCCAGGCTGTTGCAACTCTTACCCCCTTAAAGAAATCTCGTCCTCAAGATTTGGTTGCTCAGGGAACAAGTATGACTTGAGGACACTGTTTCCAGCTCGGGTATCCTTTTTCCTTTAGTTATTGTTCCCCCAAGAATTTAACTGGTTAACTTACCTTGCTCTCGGATGGCTTGCTTCACCTTTCCCCAGATTTTGACGGGTCTTTGCTCATATACCAATTCCTTTTTACTGATGTTGATTCTCCATACATGTGGTGATATCCAATGGATCTGAGCATAAATTTTTCTTTTGGTCATGAAAACCTTTTTTACTTTCGTCATGGGGTTGCTTCAAATAAATGCAGGCCTTCTGGTTTCAATAAATGTTGAGAATTAATCATGCCCATCTTCTGAAGGGATCTGACTGCTCATAAGTGGTACTGATTTATTTTGATGTATTCCTTTGGCTCGAGCATGAGATATGTACCAAAGGTTCAACTACCTTCTGTCGTGAGCAATATAATGTTGGAAATATGCCCTAGAGGCAATAATAAAAGCATTATTATTATACTTCCTTGTTCATGATAATTTTCTTTATTCGTGTTGTAATTGTGTTATCCGGAAATCGTAATACATGTGTGAATAACAGACAACAATATGTCCCTAGTAAGCCTCTAGTTGACTAGCTCGTTGATCGGCAGATAGTCATGGTTTCCTGACTATGGACATTGGATGTCATTGATAACGAGATCACATCATTAGGAGAATGATGTGATGGACGAGACCCAATCCTAAACATAGCATAAGATCGCATAGTTCGTTTGCTAGAGTTTTCCAATGTCAAGTATCCTTTCCTTAGACCATGAGATCGTGTAACTCCCGGATACCGTAGGAGTGCTTTGGGTGTGCGAAACATCACAACGTAACTGGGTGACTATAAAGGTATACTACGGGTATCTCTGAAAGTGTCTGTTGGGTTGACACGGATCGAGACTGGGATTTGTCACTCCGCTTGACGGAGAGGTATCACCGGGCCCTCTCGGTAATGCATCATCATAATGAGCTCACTGTGATCAAAGTGTTTGATCACGGGATCATGCATTACGGTACGAGTAAAGTAACTTGCTGGTAACGAGATTGAACGAGGTATTGGGATACCGACGATCGAATCTCGGGCAAGTAAAATACCGATTGACAAAGGGAATCGTATACGGGATTAATTGAATCCTCGACATCGTGGTTCATCCGATGAGATTATCGTGGAGCATGTGGGAGCCAACATGGGTATCTAGATCCCACTGTTGGTTATTGCTCGAGAGCCGTCTCGGTCATGTCTGCATGTCTCCCGAACCCGTAGGGTCTACACACTTAAGGTTCGGTGACGCTAGGGTTGTGAAGATATGTATATGCAGTAACCCGAATGTTGTTCGGAGTCCCGGATGAGATCCCGGACGTCACGAGGAGTTTCGGAATGGTCCGGAGGTAAAGAATTATATATAGGAAGTGATGTTTTGGCCATCGGGACAAGTTTCGGGGTTATCGGTATTGTACCGGGACCACCGGAGGGTCCCGGGGGGTCCACCGGGTGCGGCCACCTATCCCGGAGGGCCCCATGGGCTGAAGTGGGAAAGGATCCAGCCCAAAGTGGGCTGGGGCGCCACTTCCCCAGGGCCCATGCGCGCCTAGGGTGGGGGAAACCCTAAAAGGGGGGGCGCCCCCTTGCTTGGGGGGCAAGCCCCACCCCTTGGCCGCCGCCCCCCTAGGAGATTGCATCTCCTAGGGCCGGCGCCCCCCCCTAGGGGGCTATATAAAGGGGGAGGGGAGAGGGGGCAATGGCACCCCTTGCTCCTGGCGCATCCCTCTCCCTCTCCAACATCTCCTCCTCCTCCGTAGAGCTCGGCGAAGCCCTGCCGGAGTACTGCAGCTCCACCATCACCACGCCGTCGTGCTGGTGCTGGAGCCATCTTCCTCAACCTCTCCTTTGCCTTGCTGGATCAAGAAGAAGGAGACGTTACGCTGACCGTACGTGTGTTGAACGCGGAGGTGTCGTCCTTTCGGTGCTAGGATCTCCGGTGATTTGGATCACGTCGTGTACGACTACCTCATCCCCGTTCGTTGAACGCTTCCGCTCGCGATCTACAAAGTGGTATGTAGATGAAATCTCTCTCCCATGACTCGTTGCTTAGATGAACTCATAGATGGATCTTGGGGAAACCGTAGGAAAAATTTTAATTTTCTGCAACGTTCCCCAACATATAATGGGGTATGGAGTTATAGCTGTGTCATACCTCAAATACTTACATCTTGAGACTGGCCTGACAGGGGGCTGACGGACAATTGCTTTTTCCTGACAGACTAACCGTGTACTTGATTCCGTCGGTGAGTATACCGGGTCTGAGATGATTGTTCGGCTTTTGATTTTATCATTTTGTCGGTATACCCATTTGGATTTTCCACACTAACCATTCCAAGCGGGTCTGCGGGATATGAAATCCTTGTAAAAAGGGTAGGCCTTTGAGGGTATGCCCTTGTGGATCTATATGGAATTACGGCCTCCAACTGATTTGGGTATCCGGACCCTGATGGTCGTGCAAAAATCATCATACCTTTGTTGTCCGTCCCACCCTTTAACGGTCATGATTTTCTTTGTTAGGATACCTTACTGAAATAACTTGGCCACACCTGTCCTTGATTCTCCGTATGACCAGGGATGTGATTAGTGCAATATTTTTGACATTATTCCTTGCGCCTGTTTTCTAACCTGGGTCTGCACACATATGACATATACCCGGGGTTTGTAGTTGTACGGAGCTCATTGTTGAGGCCAATCGTACAAGAAGCTGACAAGGTTTTAGGACATCTCCTTGTCAGTTGCGGGAATAATGACCTTGATAACCATTGTCAAGACTGTTGATTCTGTGATGTCATCCCTAGATCTTGTCGATTCTTGTAATTCATGAGATGTAGCTCTGCTTATTTTCCTTTGCCTGACTCGTGAAGTTGTGGGATCCTTACTTTCCTTAGGTATATCTGCTGATCCTTGCCGCAATCTCGTATGAGTGACTAATATGACTGGGGTTGCATGCTCACCATATATAAGAACCATATGTGACCAAACACTTGATTCTTGAAGAAGGCACATGCCCTGACTGATTTGTGTTTCCGACAAAATGTTGCGAGTCTGATTCTTGAGCGGTACTTCCATACATTGGCAACTCATCATATACCCTCTGAGGACGGTACATAGTGTTGTACTGACAGGGGCTGAGTGGCTTACGAGAGAAGCCATCCGAGTAGCTTGCTGAGGAAGACTTGTTAACTTCTGCTCAAATCCTTTGTTTGGGTATCGTGCAGAAGAAGGCTCCATAGCTTAGACGCGAAACTTGGTCTGATTATTATGCTAGAGAAGCCTGAGTTCCGTACTTGAGAAGCTTCTCCTAGGGTTTGCTTGTTGAGAAAAATTCATTTTCGTCTGTCAGAAGCTTTTACCGGGGTATCTTGCTGAGAAAGACCGGGTATATTGGACTGGGAATTGTTCACATATCATGCTGAGGAAAATTGAGGAGACTTGCATCATAAATTTCTTCCGATAACGTGTGGAAGAAGACTGAGTTTCTTACATCCAAAGCTTCATACTAATATGCAGACTGAAATCGACACACACGCCCATAATATTATGTGGCTGATTATTTGCATGAGAAAATTTGTTTGACTGCCTTCCTTGATCATACCACACTCTCACTTTATTTCGGGTGATAACATGTTTCAAACATCATGCATTGCTGAGCCAAAAGTTTGTATATGACCCATACCTTTGACTGAAAATATACCGTTGATCTTGTACCTGACATGTCCTGCTGCTGACTTGATCATTACCGCTGTGAGGATTTTGTACTCATGTAGACTTGAGTTATCAGTACTGTTGTGAGGAGTGCACAATAATGCAAAAATGATTATCGGCCTCAAACTCAGATATTCCCCATTTCACTGCAGTCGGCTGAGAATTCCATTCTGTTTGGCTGAGTTTCCAAATATTTGAACTCCTTATTACTTCTTCGAGTTCGGTGTCAGTTAATGAGCAACTCTTTATAGGGGAAAAATAATGTAACACCGGGGCCCAAAAAGAAAGAAGCAAAAGAAAACTCAACTAAACAAAAGCACACAACAACAATCACTACACACTCAAACAAAGTCACATAGTACTACTAGTCACACAATTTGCATGCCTACTTAAGCACACAAATCTCGCGGGATCTCCGGTTCTACGATCTAGCATGCTATGACGATGTGCACGAGGACGAATAAATGTGTGGAAGAATTGGTATAAACAGCGCTACACCAAGTGCTAGCTTAGCCAGATAGCAACCTGGACTAGCTCGGAGGCAAGGACGCACTCGGTAATCATGTAGTGGGACACGAAGGTCGCAACCATATTATTATCAAGCGGACGGAAAAAGATCCGTACTCGTCCAAGAAATAGGATAGCGGGGAAAAACTGAGGCTGCTGACATTGCCCTTTCTTGATAACTAAGATCATTAAGGGTTGCCAACATGAAAAAATGAAAGAGCGATTCGGGATAGAAGCATGTCCATCACCGAAACGATAGGCGGGGCTGAAAGGGGGATATCCGTGAGATACCTGAGCACCATTTTTCCAAATAGTGTTGGGATCACTTGGCATCACTCTGCTGGGACAGAAATGACACCAAACACCGAAGAATGAGCAAGAAAAGAAACTAGAGAAATGTAAAGGCTGAGCTGTAGTAGATCCGAACCGATGCCAGCTACACTCACCAGATAAACCGTTAGCAACAACTACTAAGGCTATATGCATGCTATGCAACAAACAAATGCAGCAACCAAATGCAATAAACAAGCCAGACTTTAAACTACTGATTTCTACCGGTTTCTACCGCTCGCGCTGACTAGGGCATCCTACAGCCAGACCTGCTCTGATACCAAGCCTGTGGCACCCCGGCACAGAGAAACCGGAACGCCCCGTATTCCAGCCCAGAGATCGAGGTGAAGTCTTCTGGAATATGGCACTGCTTAGCATAGAACAAATTAGCCTTTTATTACAAGCTATATGGATACAAGGGGATTACATCGGCACGGCGACACTACGCCTGCCACGGTTGCTCCATAAAAGCAGCAGAACAACATGATGCAGCGAAAAAACTTCTAACAGCGGAAGAACGATGACGGTGGTGAACTCCACTCCGCAGGAACTCTGGCTGGAACACTTATCCTAGCTCGTACGAACGGAAACCACGACAAGTAATCAAGCAATCACTGCATGACCTGCAAACTGGCATGACATGCCAGGTCAGTACATTGAATGTACTTGCAAGCTCACAATAACCAGAAGCATTCAAGACAAACAACAACATGGCAATTACAGCTAGAACAATATGAGCTTGGCATGAACATATAAATCTGACGATACTAGTATGCAACAAGATGATACTATATGCACCACTTATTCTGCTCGGGTTACCTCGTAACCATCACATGCATCACTTACCAACCTCGGACATCACACGATCATCTCAGGATCAAATCAAGCTTGGTATGAACAATACCGTAGTAATCATTAAATGACCACAAGGAGCTTGACCTTTACCCAAGATTTCTCGCACAACATCACGAATATCCAACAACTCGGTATCCTCGATACCACGATGATCATTCACGGATCACAAAGAAACCACTTTTGGCTCAATGGGTTACCTCATAACCAAACGGTGATCATTCACGGATCACATAACCAACTTATCTCATCATCGAACCGGGGTTGTTATTAATCAAGTTATTATTAATATTATTGACCTATAGTGTGACCAACTACGAACTGGGTCGTTATCCACGCATAACCTTCCCTCGTTGGAGGTACCGGCGAGAGGCATGACAATAGACCCAGTTAGGACCTTCCCATAAAGGTAAATGTGTTGCACTGGTCAGCTCGATATGGTGGTACCATGACTCAACCAACAGTTGTTCAAGTTCAAATTTAATCTGGTTAAACTTGAATGCAATATGCTGAGCCATGATAAAATTACAACGCATGAGCATGATATCAACATAAGCATGCGGGTATAGCATAATTATCGACCATATCAACAATGAATCATATCCAACTGAGCATGGCATAATGACGAGCATGAATATTACAAGTACAACATTACTCATAGCATAACATGATTATTATCATCAACAATGAATATCATGCCAGAACCTATCAATAACATTACTGAGTAAACACGTAACCAGCTAACAGCATGGGAACAATGCATATTAACGGTACTCAGTAACCGACATTAATCATGCACTGAAGAACATGACCAACCCAACATGTACTACTATCAAGCATGACCAATATGAAAGCAATACTAACATGAAGAACATGATAACAGAGTGCAAGAAAACGTAGCATGACGGTAATCACCGATCCACAAGCATAACCGAAATAACGACAACAGTTGCAAAACAAACATACAGTTATTAAAGATTCAAGTTGAAAACCAATGCTACTGCATGGCTATCATGCAAATGGTGGTTGTGGCTTGCCTGGGTTGAAGAAGGCTCCAAGAAGATGTGCGGAAAGATCGCAGAAAGATTTGCCGGAAACACTTCTCTCTTGAAAGGGGATGGTTAGGGGCAAGGGCAAAATGGTCATTTTCAGAATATTAAAACATAATGAAAATGGTTCCAACAGAATGGGCTCGACGAGATGAAGACGTGGGCATTGGATTCACCTCAACCGGAGTTACGAGTGAAAAGTTGTGGTCGTTCACTTTTTAGGCAGAAAAGGGGCTAAAACAGTGAATGTTCACAAAATAACCACTTCGGCCGGCTGAGCTTAAAAAGAGAAAATGCATTTTCAGAAATACGTCTTCGAGCTGAGAAAACGTATTTCAGACCGAAGGAGAACAAAAGTACGCTTTCATTAAAAAACACGTACTTACGCAAAATGCGCTTCCACTTAAGTGGCTGGGCCCGGGGCTTGGGATCGCTGACGTGCGGATCCCGCGAGGTGGGGCCCGTCACTTATCCACATCAGCTGACCGGGTCAACACGGGCAGAGGGGGGGCTGGGGTTTGTGCGGCTGACGGGTGGGGTCAGGGAAGAGGAGCGGGGCCCGCCTGGCTCCTGTCTCCTTCTTCCTCTCGCTGGCCCGACTGAAGCAGAGGAGAGGGCAGGGGAGGGGCGACGCCGGCGATGGCCCGGGCAGCTCCGTGTTGGGGAACGTAGTAATTTCAAAAAAATTCCTACGCACACGCAAGATCATGGTGATGCATAGCAACGAGAGGGGAGAGTGTTGTCTACGTACCCTCGTAGACCAATAGCGGAAGCGTTATGACAACGCGGTTGATGTAGTCGTACGTCTTCACGGCCCGACCGATCAAGCACCGAAACTACAGCATCTTCGAGTTCTAGAACACGTTCAGCTCGATGACGATCCCCGGACTCCGATCCAGCAAAGTGTCAGGGATGAGTTCCGTCAGCACGACGGCGTGGTGACGATCTTGATATTCTACCGTCGCAGGGCTTCGCCTAAGCACCGCTACAATATTATCGAGGATTATGGTGGAGGGGGGCACTGCACACGGCTAAGAGTACGATCACGAAGATCAACTAGTGTGTCTAGAGGTGCCCCCTGCCCCCATATATAAAGGAGCAAGGGGGGAGGCCGGTCGGCCCTTGCAGGGCGCGCCAGGAGGAGGAGTCCTCCTCCTAGTAGGAGTAGGACTCCCCTCTTTCCTACTCCTACTAGGAGGGGGAAAGGAAGGGGAAGAGGGAGAAGGAAAGGGGGGCGCCGCCCCCCCCCCCTCTCCTAGACCAATTCGGACCTGAGGGGGAGGGGGCGCGCGGCCCACCCTGGCCGCCCCTCTCTCTCTCCACTAAGGCCCATAAGGCCCATTACTTCTCCCGGGGGGTTCCGGTAACCCTTCGGCACTCCGGTTTTCTCCGAAATCACCTGGAACACTTCCGGTGTCCGAATATAGTCGTCCAATATATCAATGTTTATGTCTCGACCATTTCGAGACTCCTCGTCATGTCCGTGATCATATCCGGGACTCCTAACAACCTTCGGTACATCAAAACATATAAACTCATAACGAAACTGTCATCGTAATGTTAAGCGTGCGGACCCTACGGGTTCGAGAACAATGTAGACATGACCGAGACACATCTCCGGTCAATAACCAATAGCGTAACATGGATGCTCATATTGGCTCCCACACATTCTACGAAGATCTTTATCGGTCAGACCGCATAACAACATACGTTGTTCCCTTTGTCATCGGTATGTTACTTGCCCGAGATTCGATCGTCGGTATCTCAATACCTAGTTCAATCTCGTTACCTGCAAGTCTCTTTACTCGTTCTGTAATACATCATCTCGCAACTAACTCATTAGTTGCATTGCTTGCAAGGCTTAAGTGATGTGTATTACCGAGAGGGCCTAGATATACCTCTCCGACAATTGAAGTGACAAATCCTAATCTTGAAATACGCCAACCCAACATGTACCTTTGGAGACACCTGTAGAGCACCTTTATAATCACCTAGTTATGTTGTGACGTTTGGTAGCACACAAAGTGTTCCTCTGGCAAACGGGAGTTGCATAATCTCATAGTCATAGGAACATGTATAAGTCATGAAGAAAGCAATAGCAACATACTAAATGATCGGGTGCTAAGCTAATGGAATGGGTCATGTCAATCACATCATTCTCCTAATGATGTGATCCCATTAATCAAATGACAACACATGTCTATGGTTAGGAAACATAACCATCTTCGATCAACGAGCTAGTCAAGTAGAGGCATACTAGTGACGATTAGTTTGTCTATGTATTCACACAAGTATTATATTTCCGGTTAATACAATTCTAGCATGAATAATAAACATTTATCATGATATAAGGAAATAAATAATAACTTTATTATTGCCTCTAGGGCATATTTCCTTCAGTCTCCCACTTGCACTAGAGTCAGTAATCTAGATTACACAGTAATGATTCTAACACCCATGGAGCTTTGGTGTTGATCATGTTTTGCTCGTGGAAGAGGCTTAGTCAATGGGTCTGCTACATTCAGATCCGTATGTATCTTGCAAATCTCTATGTCTCCCACCTGGACTAGATCCCGGATGGAATTGAAGCGTCTCTTGATGTGCTTGGTTCTCTTGTGAAATCTGGATTCCTTTGCCAAGGCAATTGCACCAGTATTGTCACAAAAGATTTTCATTGGACCCGATGCACTAGGTATGACACCTAGATCGATATGAACTCCTTCATCCAGACTCCTTCATTTGCTGCTGCCGAAGCAGCTATATACTCCGCTTCACATGTAGAACCCGCCACGACGCTTTGTTTAGAACTGCACCAACTGACAGCTCCACCGTTTAATGTAAACACATATCCGGTTAGCGATTTGGAATCGTCCGAATCAGTGTCAAAGCTTGCATCAACGTAACCGTTTACGATGAGCTCTTTGTCACCTCCATATACGAGAAACATATCCTTAGTCCTTTTCAGGTACTTCAGGATGTTCTTGACCGCTGTCCAGTGATCCACTCCTGGATTACTTTGGTACCTCCCTGCTAGACTTATGGCAAGGCACACATCAGGTCTAGCACATAGCATTGCATACATGATAGATCCTATGGGTGAAGCATAGGGAACATCTTTCATTTTCTCTCTATCTTCTGCAGTGGTCGGGCATTGTGTCTTACTCAACTTCACACCTTGTAACACAGGCAAGAATCCTTTCTTTTCCTGATCCATTTTGAACTTCTTCAAAACTTTGTCAAGGTATGTGCTTTGTGAAAGTCCAATTAAGCGTCTTGATCTATCTCTATAGATCTTAATGCCCAATATGTAAGCAGCTTCACCGAGGTCTTTCATTGAAAAACTCTTATTCAAGTATCCCATTATGCTATCCAGAAATTCTATATCATTTCCGATTAGTAATATGTCATCCACATATAATATCAGAAATGCTACAGAGCTCCCACTCACTTTCTTGTAAATACAGGCTTCTCCAAAAGTCTGTATAAAACCAAATGCTTTGATCACACTATCAAAGCGTTTATTCCAACTCCGAGAGGGTTGCAACAGTCCATAAATGGATCGCTGGAGCTTGCAAAATTTGTTAGCTCCCTTTGGATCGACAAAACCTTCCGGCTGCATCATATACAACTCTTCTTCTAGAAATCCATTCAGGGATGCAGTTTTGACATCCATCTGCCAAATTTCATAATCATAAAATGAGGCAATTGCTAACATGATTCGGACAGACTTAAGCATCGCTACGGGTGAGAAGGTCCCATCGTAGTCAATCCCTTGAACATGTCGAAAACCTTTTGCGACAAGTCGAGCTTTGTAGACAGTAACATTACCGTCAGCGTCAGTCTTCTTCTTCAAGATCCATTTATTCTCAATTGCTTGCCGATCATTGGGCAAGTCAACCAAATTACGCACTTTGTTCTCATACATGGATCCCATCTCAGATTTCATGGCTTCAATCCATTTTGCGGAATCTAGGCTCACCATCGCTTCTTCATAGTTCGTAGGTTCACCATGATCTAGTAGCATGACTTCCAGAACTGGATTACCATACCACTCTGGTGCGGATCTTACTCTAGTTGATCTATGATGTTCAGTAGTAACTTGTTCTGAAGTTTCATGATCATCATCATTAGCTTCCTCACTAATTGGTGTAGGTGTCACAGAAACCGGTTTCTGTGATGTACTACTTTCCAATAAGGGAGCAGGTACAGTTACCTCATCAAGTTCTACTTTCCTCCCACTCACTTCTTTCGAGAGAAACTCCTTCTCTAGAAAGGATCCATTCTTAGCAACAAATGTCTTGCCTTCGGATCTGTGATAGAAGGTGTACCCAACAGTCTCCTTTGGGTATCCTATGAAGACACATTTCTCCGATTTGGGTTCGAGCTTATCAGGTTGAAGTTTTTTCACATAAGCATCGTGGCCCCAAACTTTCAGAAACGACAACTTTGGTTTCTTGCCAAACCATAGTTCATAAGGCGTCGTCTCAACGGATTTTGATGGTGCCCTATTTAACGTGAATGCGGCCGTCTCTAAAGCATAACCCCAAAACGATAGCGGTAAATCAGTAAGAGACATCATAGATCGCACCATATCAACTAAAGTACGATTACGACGTTCGGACACACCATTACGCTGTGGTGTTCCGGGTGGCGTGAGTTGCCAAACTATTCCGCATTGTTTCAAATGTAGACCAAACTCGTAACTCAAATATTCTCCTCCACGATCAGATCGTAGAAACTTTATTTTCTTGTTACGATGATTTTCAACTTCACTCTGAAATTCTTTGAACTTTTCAAATGTTTCAGACTTATGTTTCATTAAGTAGATATATCCATATCTGCTTAAATCATCTGTGAAAGTGAGAAAATAATGATATCCGCCACGAGCTTCAACATTCATTGGACCACATACATCTGTATGTATGATTTCCAACAAATCTGTTGCTCTCTCCATAGTACCGGAGAACAGCGTTTTAGTCATCTTGCCCATGAGGCACGGTTCGCAAGAAACCAAGTGATTCATGATCAAGTGGTTCCAAAAGTCCATCAGTATGGAGTTTCTTCATGCGCTTTACACCAATATGACCTAAACAGCAGTGCCACAAATAAGTTGCACTATCATTATCAACTCTGCATCTTTTGGCTTCAACATTATGAATATGTGTATCACTACTATCGAGATTCATCAAAAACAGACCACTATTTAAGGGTGCATGACCATAAAAGATAATAATCATATAAATAGAACAACCATTATTCTCTGATTTAAATGCATAACCATCTCGCATCAATAAGATCCAGATATAATGTTCATGCTCAACACTGGCACCAAATAACAATTATTTAGGTCTAATACTAATCCCGAAGGTAGATGTAGAGGTAGTGTGCCGACCGCGATCACATCGACTTTGGAACCATTTCCCACGCGCATCGTCACCTCATCCTTTGCCAGTGTTCGCTTAATCCGTAGTCCCTGTTTCGAGTTGCAAATATTAGCAATAGAACCAGTATCAAATACCCAGGTGCTACTGCAAGCTCTAGTAAGGTACACATCAATAACATGTATATCACATATACCTTTGTTAACCTTGCCATCCTTCTTATCCGCCAAATACTTTGGGCAGTTCCGCTTCTAGTGACCAGTCTGCTTGCAGTAGAAGCACTCAGTTTCAGGCTTAGGTCCAGACTTGGGTTTCTTCTCCTGAGCAGCGCCTTGCTTGCTGTTCTTCTTGAAGTTCCCCTTCTTCTTCCCTTTGCCCTTTTACTTGAAACTAGTGGTCTTGTTAACCATCAACACTTGATGCTCCTTCTTGATTTCTACGTCCGCAGCTTTTAGCATTGCGAAGAGCTCGGGAATTGTCTCACCCATCCCTTGCATATTATAGTTCATCACGAAGCTCTTGTAGCTAAGTGGAAGTGATTGGAGAATTCTGTCAATGACGCAATCATTCGGAAGATTAACTCCCAGTTGAATCAAGTGATTATTATACCCCAGACATTTTGAGTATATGCTCACTGACAGAACTGTTCTCCTCCATCTTGCAGCTATAGAACTTATTGGAGACTTCATATCTCTCAATCCAGGCATTTGTTTGAAATATTAACTTCAACTCCTGGAACATCTCATATGCTTCATGACGTACAAAACGTCGTTGAAGACCCGATTCTAAGCCGTAAAGCATGGCACATTGAACTATCGAGTAGTCATCAGCTTTGCTCTGCCAGACGTTCTTAACGTCGTCAGTTGCATCAGCAGCAGGCCTGGCACCTAGCGGTACTTCCAGGACGTAACTCTTCTGTGCAGCAATGAGGATAATCCTCAAGTTACGGACCCAGTCCATGTAATTGCTACCATCATCTTTCAACTTTGCTTTCTCAAGGAACGCATTAAAATTCAACGAAACAACAACACGGGCCATCTATCTACAATCAAACATAAACAAGCAAGATACTATCAGGTACTAAGTTCATGATAAATTTAAGTTCAATTAATCATATTACTTAAGAACTCCCACTTAGAAAGACATCCCTCTAATCTTCTAAGTGATCACGTGATCCAAATCAACTAAACCATAACCGATCATCACGTGAAATGCAGTAGTTTTCAATGGTGAACATCACTATGTTGATCATATCTACTATATGATTCACGCTCGACCTTTCGGTCTCAGTGTTTCGAGGCCATATCTGCATATGCTAGGCTCGTCAAGTTTAACCTGAGCATTCTGCGTGTGCAAAACTGGCTTGCACCCGTTGTAGATGGACGTAGAGCTTATCACACCCGATCATCACGTGGTGTCTGGGCACGACGAACTTTGGCAATGGTGCATACTCAGGGAGAACACTTTTATCTTGAAATTTAGTGAGAGATCATCTTATAATGCTACCGTCAAACAAAGCAAGATAAGATGCATAAAAGATAAACATCACATGCAATCAATATAAGTGATATGATATGGCCATCATCATCTTGTGCTTGTGATCTCCATCTCCGAAGCATCGTCATGATCACCATCGTCACCGGCGCGACACCTTGATCTCCATCGTAGCATCGTTGTCGTCTCGCCAAACTTATGCTTCTACGACTATCGCTACCGCTTAGTGATAAAGTAAAGCATTACAGGGCGATTGCATTGCATACAATAAAGCGACAACCATATGGCTCCTGCCAGTTGCCGATAACTCGGTTACAAAACATGATCATCTCATACAATAAAATTTAGCATCATGTCTTGACCATATCACATCACAACATGCCCTGCAAAAACAAGTTAGACGTCCTCTACTTTGTTTGTTGCAAGTTTTACGTGGCTGCTACGGGCTTAAGCAAGAACCAATCTTACCTACGCATCAAAACCACAACGATAGTTTGTCAAGTTGGTGTTGGTTTAACCTTCGCAAGGACCAGGCGTAGCCACACTCGGTTCAACTAAAGTTGGAGAAACTGACACCCGCCAGCCACCTGTGTGCAAAGCACGTAGGTAGAACCTGTCTCGCGTAAGCATACGCGTAATGTCGGTCCGGGCCGCTTCATCCAACAATACCGCCGAACCAAAGTATGACATGCTGGTAAGCAGTATGACTTATATCGCCCACAACTCACTTGTGTTCTACTCATGCATATAACATCAACACATAAAACCAGGCTCTGATACCACTGTTGGGGAACGTAGTAATTTTAAAAAAATTCCTACGCACACGCAAGATCATGGTGATGCATAGCAACGAGAGGGGAGAGTGTTGTCTATGTACCCTCGTAGACCGATAGCGGAAGCGTTATGACAACGCGATTGATGTAGTCATACGTCTTCACGGCTCGACCGATCAAGCACCGAAATTACGGCACCTCCGAGTTCTAGCACACGTTCAGCTCGATGACGATCCCCGGACTCTGATCCAGCAAAGTGTCGGGGATGAGTTTCGTCAGCACGACGGCGTGGTGACGATCGTGATATTCTGCAATCACAGGGCTTCGCCTAAGCACCGCTACAATATTATCGAGGATTATGCTGGAGGGGGGCACCGCACACGGCTAAGAGAACGATCACGAAGATCAACTTGTGTGTCTAGAGGTGCCCCCCTGCCCCTGTATATAAAGGAGCAAGGGGGGAGGCCGGCCGGCCCTTGCAGGGCGCGCCAGGAGGAGGAGTCCTCCTCCTAGTAGGAGTAGGACTCCCCTCTTTCCTACTCCTACTAGGAGGGGGAAAGGAAGGGGAGAGGGAGAAGGAAAGGGGGGCGCCGCCCCCCCCTCTCCTAGTCCAATTCGGACCAGAGGGGGAGGGGGCGTGCGGCCCACCCTGGCCGCCCCTCTCTCTCCACTAAGGCCCATAAGGCCCATTACTTCTCCCGGGGGGGTTCCGGTAACCCTCCGGCACTCCGGTTTTCTCTGAAATCACCTAGAACACTTTCGATGTCCGAATATAGTCGTCCAATATATCAATCTTTATGTCTCGACCATTTCGAGACTCCTCGTCATGTCTGTGATCACATCCGGGACTCCGAACAACCTTCAGTACATCAAAACATATAAACTCATAATGAAATTGTCATCGTAACGTTAAGCGTGCGGACCCTACGGGTTCGAGAACAATGTAGACATGACCGAGACACGTCTCCGGTCAATAACCAATAGCGGAAGCTGGATGCTCATATTGGCTCCCACATATTCTACGAAGATCTTTATCGGTCAGATCGCATAACAACATACGTTGTTCCCTTTGTCATCGGTATGTTACTTACCTGAGATTCGATCGTTGGTATCTCAATACCTAGTTCAATCTCATTACCGGCAAGTCTCTTTACTCGTTCTGTAATACATCATCTCGCAACTAACTCATTAGTTGCATTGCTTGCAAGGCTTAAGTGATGTGCATTACCGAGAGGGCCCAGAGATACCTCTCCGACAATCGGAGTGACAAATCCTAATCTCGAAATACGCCAAGCCAACATGTACCTTTGGAGACACCTGTAGAGCACCTTTATAATCACCCAGTTACGTTGTGACGTTTGGTAGCACACAAAGTGTTCCTCCGGCAAAAGGGAGTTGCATAATCTCATAGTTATAGGAACATGTATAAGTCATGAAGAAAGCAATAGCAACATACTAAACGATCGGGTGCTAAGCTAATGGAATGGGTCATGTCAATCACATCATTCTCCTAATGATGTGATCCCGTTAATAAAACGACAACACATGTCTATGGTTAGGAAACATAACCATTTTCGATCAACGAGCTAGTCAAGTAGAGGCATACTAGTGACGATTAGTTTGTCTATGTATTCACACAAGTATTATGTTTCCGGTTAATAAAATTCTAGCATGAATAATAAACATTTATCATGATATAAGGAAATAAATAATAACTTTATTATTGCCTCTAGGGCATATTTCCTTCACTCCGGCTATCCCCGGTCGAACGGGAGGCACCGACGGACTTGGGTGGCTGCACCGCACTCATCCAGAGGGAGGAACGGCTCCGAGGAAGAGTGGGGAGGCGGCGACGGGTGGCGGAAGGAGGAGGCAGAGGCGGCGGTGGTCTTCGGGGCATGGCCCTAAAGCGGCTCCAGCAAAGAACTGAGGGGAGGGGGGAGTCACCGGAGTGTGGTGAAGGCGATGGTGGTGGCTAGAGGTGGAGCAGGGCTCGGTAGTGCCAGAATTTAGCCGGAACCGAGTGGCGGGCAAGGCGGCCATGGAGGGTAGTGAGGAGTTTCGGCGCTCGGGCGAGAGGTTGGGGAGGTCTAGAGGAGTGAGTGGAGGCGAGTGGTGTGCTCGGGAGGCCGTGGGGAGGATGGCGACGACGCGGTAAAACTGGTAGACATGCTCATGAGCGCGAAGACGAAGAGTGGGGAGGGGCCGGAGCTAGAAGACGCCTTGGATGCGGCCAACGCCAGCAGAGCACGCGCATTGCATGCCAAAGCTCGTGATCACCGCATGCACTGGTGCACATAGTGCCACACGGCCGGCCAAACGATGTCTGGGGATTTGTCATTCCTGGGGAGGTTGCAACTGCAGTGGTAGTTTGGTGAAAATTGCTCTGGTTAAATGGTAATCAGCGTCTGAAGTTTACTGCAGTAAACTTGAACGTGCACTGATGATCAACAGTAACTTGATTGGAGCCAAAGAGTTTTTCTGGGGTGATTAGCTTAGGAAGGACTATAATACTAGAGAGTTTAAGGAGAAATGGACCAGTAATGAATATAGTTGCTTCACAACTGCATTTTTGGTCTAGAAATGAGATTTGGATAATGCACTCACATGGTGATTCCACTTGGGCTGGAATTTGGCAAGTCTTGATGATTTGATCATATAAAGATGCGGTAAAAGTTTAATACAAAATGGACAAGCCAAAGTGGTACTTGTTTCACAATCATCCTCACTAACCAGAAACTTGGAATATTTTTTGTGCTCAAATGTCTCAATGAAATGATCCCAAATTTGGTGGAGAGATGTTATTTGGGTAGGAGAACAATCTGGTAATTTCTCAGAATTAATGAAGCAATATAAAATGCACTTGATTCACAACCTGGAAATATTGCCAGAATCAAAGATTTGGTCCTGTGCTCACATAGATGATTGGATGGGGCTTCAAATGGGTGGAGGGGGTTAATATGAGCACATTAAGGAGTGTGCAAAATTTCAACTCATTTGAATAACCCTAGCTAGTACTTCCTTCACAAAGCCTTCTGTCTGACAGAAACTTTGAAAAATCACTGAGAAAGATTGGCTTGGCAAATAAATTTGAATTTTTGCATGAGGCAATTATTTCGACATAAAAGAATGTCCAAGAAGTTTTGGAGCCAACAAGGAAAGATAGGTGGCACTTCCTTCACAGAAAGCCACACTGGACAGAAAGGAAGAATAATTATTGGGGAATTATTCTTGGGCTAGGAAAGGAAAGTTTGGGCATATTTGAGCAAAATATGACCCAAAGAAATTATGAGAATTAATTGAAATTTTTGGGAGTGACAGAAATATAGGTTGCTTCACAACCTAGGGCAGACAGGGTTATTCCTTTAATAGAAAAAGGAATATTCCTCAGAAAAAGAATTTAGGGTTTGGTCAAGCAGTGAAGTGACAAGATCTTGGCAAGGTTTTGAGAATGATGAGCCACTTGGGAGGGGAATGAGGATGATTTCCTAGGTGGCAAGGCCACAGAACCACTCGAAAAAGAAAAACAGGGCAAAAAACAAATAAATCAAAAAGAAAAAAAGGGGCCAAAAGCCAGGTTGTTACATGCTCTTCCCACGGAAACGAGCCCATCTGTGACAAGTGAGGAATCCCATGATTTCTTTTGCCATGCCTCTTCACAGGGGGAAACCCATGATTTTTTTTGTCGAGTCCCTTTTGTAGTGTAGTGAGAATATGTCCAGTTTTAATTGCTACATCTGGTTGTTTGCAGTATGCCTTGTTTATTTTAGTTGTTCACAATGTGATGCTCTATATGTGCAATTATTTACTGCGCAGTACATTTCATCAATCCAGTTTTAAACATACCGATAGGAATGCATATATTTGCTTGCTCTTAAGCCTGTTATAGCTAGCATATGCCTCTTTTAAAGTTTTTTGATTGTTCGATTGTTTGTAGTTAGCATATGTCCAGTTTCAAATGCTATCTTTGGTTGTTCATAGTATGCCTTATTTATTCCAGTTATTCACAACGTGATGTTCTATATGTGCAAGTATGAACTGTGCAGTTCAATTTCATCAATACCGGTTTCAACAATACCACTATGAATGACTACATTTGATTGCTGCATCTTGTAGTTAACACGTCTTTCCATTTTTATTTAACAATAACCAGTGTACTTAAACTGGCACAATAATAGTTTGAATGACTATGTTTGCTTGTTGTTAAATGTTTAACCTGCACACTGAAGCTATCTTTTGGAGATTATTTTGTCTGCCATAGATAATTTTGGTTGGTGTTTAGCCTGTTGTGCTTAACATGCTTCTCGATGTACCTACACAGGACAATTTTGGGAATGATTGTTGTTTTTCATCGAGGTTAGTTTCATCCCATGGCTTATATATGATCCTACACAAGAGTGTTACATTAATGTTCTAATGATGTCTAGATGTACGTAGAAGAGCAGCAACAACAACAGCAGCAACAACAACAACAACAACAACGACAACAACGACGACAACAACGACGACAACAACGACGACAACAACGACGACAACAACAACCACAGCAACAGCAACAGCAACAGCACCAGCAACAGCAGCAACAGCAGCAGCAGCAGCAGCAGCAGCAACAGCAGCAACCACAGCAGCAACAACAGCAACAGCAACAGCAACAGCAACAGCAGCAACAGCAACAACAACAACAACAACAACAACAACAACAACAACAACAACAACAACAACAACAACAACAACAACAACAACAACAACAACAACAACAACAACAACAACAACAACAACAACAACAACAACAACAACAACAACAACAACAACAACAACAACAACAACAACAACAACAACAACAACAACAACAACAACAACAACAACAACAACAACAACAACAACAACAACAACAACAACAACAACAACAACAACAACAACAACAACAACAACAACAACAACAACAACAACAACAACAACAACAACAACAACAACAACAACAACAACAACAACAACAACAACAACAACAACAACAACAACAACAACAACAACAACAACAACAACAACAACAACAACAACAACAACAACAACAACAACAACAACAACAACAACAACAACAACAACAACAACAACAACAACAACACAACCCTGTTTGGATACTCAACGTAGCTAGAGATTAGAGTTAGTTTCTAGCTCATGACTAACCCTGAACTAACTCCATCCAAAGAGTTGTTTGGATGGCAGGGTTAGACTGACAATAAATGCACTAGGAGAACTAACTCCAGTTAGCACCTCTTGGGTTGTATATTTTTCTGGGTGGGTCATAAATGCAACTAGCTCAAACTAGCCCTCATGTTTAGATATACTTTAGGGCTATTTGAGCCCGAACTAGCTCAAACTAAATGTAACCCATGGGTACAACAGCAGTTAATCAGCCGATAATTTGTAAGAATGCACTAAACTCCTTCCAGCCCATAATATAAGATGTTAATTCATCTAATATGTGAGTATATTGGTTGCTATAAGATATTATAAAAGAGTGTTGTACTACATCATTGTGCAATTGTCGTTTAGCTTCTAATATTAATTTGGTGCTTTTAGGTACATATGTCATTGGTAAAGATCCGTGCTCCGACCCTTTCTGCGTATGGGGCAATGAGATATCCATGAACCAGCATCAAGTGAGGAAGCTAATAAAGATTGTTAGTAAAATGGGTTCAAAGATGGCAATTAAACTATCTGTTTACACTTTATCCAGGACAACAGGGAACTGCGGGATGGTAAGTAATAGCTCTATAGCCTTACTTTTACTACCCATAATGAGTTGTGTTAGATGACAATGTCTGAATCTTTTTCCTTTGCAGTGGTTGCCAAGGCAGATTACTCAAGATTGTTAAACTTTAGGTCTACAAGTCCGCCCAAGTACAGCCCGTTGGATACATACGGTGCTGTACGAAGCGGAAAACGTCTTGCCTCGCATCGAGGGGACGCTGCGTATATTATAGGCAGGGGTGCGAGTCCTGATAACGCATACAGTTAGGATTACAACTTGGGAATCAAGTTAGGAGGAGATAGAATTATGGTTATAGAAGATAAACATCTCCTAGCCTCTAACCGAAGACTCCTGCTAAGATACGCTACAAGTCCGCCCAAGTACAGCCCGTTGGATACATACGGTGCATTGGATACATGCGGCAGACCTGCAGACCTGAAGTTTAACACCCTCCCTTAATCACAGCTTCATCAAGTTGAGTTTTGCTTGAAGTCTTCGAAACTTCTAATAGGCAAAGGCTTTGTAAATCCATCAGCAAGTTGATCTCTGGAATGCACAAAGCGAATGTCAAGTTGCTTCTGAGCAACCCTTTCTCTGACAAAATGAAAATCTATCTCAATATGTTTTGTCCTGGCATGGAACACTGGATTTGCAGAGAGATACGTGGCACTAAGATTGTCACACCACAGACAAGGAGCCTGCTTGCTTTGTATGCCAAGTTCCTTCAGCATGGACTGAACCCATATTATCTCTGCTGTGGCTTTTGCCAACGCTTTGTACTCAGCCTCTGTGCTTGACCTGGATACAGTAGCCTGCTTACGTGCACACCATGATATCAAATTTGGTCCATAAAATACTGCAAAACCACCAGTGGAATGTCTTTCATCCAGACAACCTACCTAGTCAGAATCAGAAAAAGCACTGACAAGGGTGAATGGAGATTTGCTGAAGTTCAGACCCAGACTCAAGGTATGCTTAACATATCGAACTATACGTTTTGTAGCTGTCAAATGAACATTGGTGGGTGCATGAAGAAACTGGCAGACCTTGTTGATAGCAAAAGAAATATCAGGCCTGGTAAGTGTGAGATACTGAAGGTCTCCTACCAGACTTCTGTATTTAGTGCTGTCCTCTTTACTCAAAGGCTCACCTTCTGCAAGAGATAATTTTTCTGAGCTAGACAATGGAGTAGGTGAGGGTTTACATCCCTGCAATCCAGCTTTCCTAACCAGGTCAGTTGCATATTTTTCTTGAGAGAGGAGAAGTCCATCCTTGTGTTTCTTTACCTCAATCCCAAGAAAGTAGTGCAAGTCACCAAGATCCTTCAAAGCAAAGTCTGCACTCAAATCCTTGAGAAGTCTTGTGATTGCTTCATCAGACAAGCTAGTCACAATAATATCATCAACATATATAAGAACAAATATGCATGTGTTGGACTTGTTGTAGATGAACAATGATGTGTCAGACTTGGAAGGAACAAAACCTAGTGCTTGCATCTTGTGACAGAGGCGTGCATACCACGCCCTTGGAGCTTGCTTCAACCCATATAATGCTTTATCAAGTTTACACACATGAGAAGGAGCATTTTTACTCTCAAACCCAGGAGGTTGTTTCATATACACTTCCTCTTCCAGAACGCCATGGAGAAACGCATTCTGAACGTCGAGCTGTCTGAGACTCCATCCTCTAGAGACTGCAATGGACAGGACAAGACGAATAGTGGTTGCTTTTACCACAGGACTGAAGGTGTCCTCATAGTCTATGCCATATCTCTGTTTAAAACCCTTTGCAACTAGTCTAGCCTTATATCGATCAATGGTTCCATCGGCTTTCCTCTTAATCCTGAAAACCCACTTGCAATCAATCAAGTTTTTACCTTGCTGTGGGGGAACCAAGTGCCATGTTTTGTTCCTTTTCAATGCCATATATTCTTCATGCATAGCTTTCTTCCACTTCTCATCACACAGTGCTGCTTCAAGGGTGTTGGGCTCACCTGGTTCACCTGTGGAGCAAACCATGCCATACTTGGTTATGTTCTTGTAATTAATAGGCTGAATTACCCCTTGTTGCAGACATGTACGCCGCTGTTGAGACACAGCCGGATTAGCCACAGAAGATCCATCAAGCTGCTCCTGTGTGGCATCTGATCCCGAGGGCGATTCTGGGGGATTTTCTGCGGCTGTTTGCTGAAGTGGAGCGCCTGGAATGACCTCAGAAGATCCCGGTGCGGCATCTGCATGTGCATGCAGCCCATCATTGCGCGATGATGGCGCATCCACCTGGATCGGGGCGCTGGTCGCGCCAGTCGCGCCCTCCCTGGCCCGTCGCGCGCCATCGCGCTACGTGTACGTCACGGGCTCGCGGGCGTACCTGGTACAGCCTAATTGGTGTGGGGCGTCACGCGCCTGAGCTGGTGTGGCCCCGGTGGGACCGGCATGCGGATCTGGAGGGGGCGCGGCACACGCGCCTGTGCCTGCCTCGGTAGCAGGGGACGATCCCAAGGCGCCTGCACCTGACGCAGGATCAGGGGGCTATCCCGAGGCGGATCCCGAGGGCGGGTTGTCTCCCCTGGTGAAACACATGGGATATGGCACTATTTTTGCTCCGTTTTCTTCTGTTTCGGCATGGATTTCTTCTGTTTCATCAACACAAAACTCATGCACATTATTAGATGGGTTAGTCAACAATAAATCATCTATATTAGGTCCCCCTTGATCAAAACCAGTGAGATGAGGAGGCAAAAGAAGGACTTCTTTGCGTAGGAGTGCACCAGCATTTGGATGGAGATCGGCGAATGGAAACTTGGTTTCATCAAAGACTACATCATGAGATATGTAGACACGACCAGTGGAGACATCTAAACACTTGACCCCTTTATGCTGTGCACTGTACCCTATGAAAACACACTGTTTTGAGAGAAACATGAGTTTGCGATTGTTGTAGGGACGAAGATTCGGCCAACATGCACATCCAAAGACATGAAGGGACTTGTAGTCTGGTTTAGTGTGAAGAAGTCGTTCTATGGGAGTTTCATTGTGAATGACACGACTAGGTAGCATGTTGATGATATGAACGGCTGTGAGAAAAGCTTCATCCCAAAACTTGAGGGGCATGGATGCGCCTGCCAAAAGGGCAAGACCAACCTCGACAATGTGCATGTGCTTGCGTTCGGCGGAACCGTTTTGTTGGTGAGCATGCGGGCATGACACGTGATGTGAAATGCCAAGGTTTTGGAAGAAGGAATTTAACTTTTCGTATTCCCCTCCCCAGTCCGATTGGACAGCGATGATTTTGCTATCGAACTTTCGTTCAACAAGTGCTTGAAAGTTTTGGAAAACTTGAAACACATCGGATCTCCGTTTGAGGAGATAGATCCAAGAGAATTTACTATAGTCATCAATAAAACTGACGTAATAAGTATGTCTACCAACAGAGGTAGGGGCTGGACCCCAAACATCAGAAAAAATGAGTTGCAATGGTTTGGTAGAGACACTAGTGGAAATAGGGTACGGCAATTGATGACTTTTAGCACGTTGACATGAATCACAAATAGTTTCAACATGACGCTCACCAACAAACGGGAGTTTATTTTTCCTAAGCAACTTTTCTACTAAAGAAAAAGAGGCATGTCCTAAATGATCATGCCATCGTGTAGACGAAAGCTTGATAGCACCACAAGCATGTTTATTGAATCTTCTAAACTCCGGAATCAACGGGTAGAGCCCTCGAACACATCTACCTCGATAGAGAATTGTCCTCGTTGCCTGATCCTTGATCAAAAAGAAAAAGGGATGAAATTCGAGAAAGACATTATTATCAAAGGCAACTCTATGGACAGAAAGAAGATTTTTGTGGGCACTAGGAACATGCAAAATTTTCTTAAGATGTAGGTTGCGATTAGGGGTACGAAATATAGAGTGAGCAATGTGACTTATACCCATACCTTCTCCGCTGGCAGTATGAATTTGAACTTTGCCGCGGTATTTTTCCTTCATGGTTACTTTCTCAAGCTCGTTTGTGATGTGGTTTGTGGCTCCGCTATCGACGTACCAATTGGTGTCAATACCATAGGAACCATCAGCGGCAGCAGCTACCTTGTCATCGTCTTGAGAATCAGCATCATCATCGTACCTGTACCAGCAATCTTTGGCGGTGTGGCCTGGCTTCCCGCGGATCTGGCACCTTGGAGTTTCTGGACGCGTCCGGTTGCCACCGCGGCGCCCGCGCCCGCGGCCTCGATAGCCCGAGCGCTGAGGAGAGTGGCCGCGGTCATTGCCGCCACCAGAGCGCCCTTCCTTGGAGCGAGGAGGGCCACGCGAGCGGGATCCGCCACCCCGACCGCACGACGCCATGTTGGCAGACGACTTGAAGCCGCCGAATCCTTGGAACTGGGCCATGCGCTGGTCAAAATTTGACAGCATGGCGAAGAGCTCGTCGAGGGTTGCAGGAGTGACTCGGGCATCGAGAGCCGACACCAGAGGTTGATAGTCCGCCTCCAGCCCATGGATGATGTACGAGATGAGCTCGTCGTCCTGGATCGGCTTGCCCGTCGCGGCCAGCTCATCGGCACAGCCACGCATGGCGGCAAAGTAGGAGGCCACCGAGAGGTTTCCCTTCTGTGCATTGATGAGGGAGGTGCAGATGTTGTTGATGCGAATCGCCGACTGCGACGAGAACATGGCCGCGAGCGTCGTCCAGTGCGCGCCCGCCGTGGTGACCGTGGTCACCGTGACCAGGACCTCTTTTGTGAGGTTGTTCAGCAGGTAGCCAAGGACCTGCTGATCCTCCCGTACCCATATAGGGTGGAGAGGATTGGGCGATGTAGTCTCCTTGTTATCCTTGGTGGTGACGAGGAGCTTGGCCGGCTCCGGGTTAGTGTCGTCGATGTAGCCGAAGACGCCGGCACCGTGCAGCTGAGGTGTGATCTGCGTGCGCCACAGCATGTAGTTCGTGTGTGATAACTTCTCTGTTACCTGGTTCTTGAGGCTAGGCGAGAAGGAGCCGGAGAAAGACATGGCTTGGGTGGATGGGTTCGACAGAAGCTCTAGATGGGAAAAGGAAAAGCTCTGACTACCATGTACGAAGCGGAAAACGTCTTGCCTCGCATCGAGGGGACGCTGCGTATATTATAGGCAGGGGTGCGAGTCCTGATAACGCATACAGTTAGGATTACATCTTGGGAATCAAGTTAGGTGGAGATAGAATTATGGTTATAGAAGATAAACATCTCCTAGCCTCTAACCGAAGACTCCTGCTAAGATACGCTACAAGTCCGCCCAACTACAGCCCGTTGGATACATACGGTGCATTGGATACATGCGGCAGACCTGCAGACCTGAAGTTTAACAAAGATTACCTCTCAAACTACATGATTGGTGGGCATGCAAAGGTTAAAGTATTTCTACTAGAACACGATGATTATCTAGATGTTTTCATGAAGACCGTGAAGGATGGGTGGTCGGCCATCACAAGGGGTTGTACTAGAGTCGTGCGTGCCTTCTGCATGGAGGAGGGCACAATATGGCCATTCCGCTTCACCTTGTTCAGCAACCAGAATATATTTTGCCTCTTTCTTTGTCGTCTTTAATAGTACAAGTATACAATTGTGGTTCATCATTCTTTATTTGGTTCTTATGTAATTCTTGAACATATGTACCTATGAATCGAATAATGCATTGGTTGTTTGAACCTGATGGATATGAATAAAGCTGTAGCATACATTCAAATTCAAATTCATATCCGGTACAATTTGAAATAGCAGCAATTAAATTACAGTGAAATTACACTCTCCAGGTCGTTATGGCACACACGGTTGGTAAAACACATAAGTTTGCGATATACACCATAATCCGAGACGGTTCACAAAGAGGAAACGTGTGCAAGCATGCACACAGTTGTCGTTTGCAAAGCGTGTGCGATGTCAGACAATATCACAAACGATGCAGGCAAACTAAACGTTTGTGTTAGTTGCCTTATCGTACACGATTCGCAACCATGAACAGTTTATGATGAAGTATGCATCATAAACATTGCACCACAGAATAGCGTGTGTGATAGTTGTTGTGTACGACGATGTTACGACGGTTCGACGTTTCATAATCCTGTCCGACACTCGTACGACCATTAGCTAATCTTCTTAATTAGTTATCGCATATGGTTTGGGAAAAGAGAATGTGTGTGATTGTATGCTTACATACACGTTCTATAATAGTGAACCATTTGTGATGGGTCGCGCATCGTAAACGTAGCACCACAGAATACCGACTGCGATGGCAATGCGAGGACAAACGAGTAGGAGTACTGTAGGGTCCCTATCCCCGACGGTTGATGGGTTGTGTGGACCCCCCTATCGACATCACTCACTAAGCGATGGTTACAAATGCCGTTGCGGAAAGGGGTTAAAAACTGGTTGTATAGCACCGACGCGTACCGGTGATGCTTGATACGTTTGTAATTTTTTATTGTCCCATGCTATTATATTAACTGTTTTGGATGTTTTATATGCATTAATATTCTATTTCATATGATTTTTAGGACTAACCTATTAACCTAGAGCCCAGTGCCATTTCTTGTTTTTTTCCTTGTTTTAGAGTTTCACATAAAAGGAATACCAAACGGAGTCGAAACAGAATGAAACTTTCATGATGATTTTTCTTGGACCAGAAGACACCCAGGAGACTTGGAGTGCAAGTCAGAAGAGCCAAGAGGCGGACACAAGGGTGGAGGGCGCCCCCCCCCCCCCGACCTTGTGGGCCCCTCGGTGACCCCCTAACCTAGATCTTCCTCCTGTATATTCTCAAATATCCCAAAAACATTCAGGGGAGCCATGAAACCACTTTTCCACTGCCACAACCTTCTGTACTCGTGAGATCCCATCTAGGGGCCTTTCCCGGCATCCTGCTGGAGGGGGATTCGATCACGGAGGGCTTCTACATCAATGTCATTGCCTCTTCGGTGAAGCGTGAGTAGTTTACCACAGACCTACGGGTCCATAGCTAGTAGCTAGATGGCTCTTTCTCTCTCTTCGGTTCTCAATACAAAGTTCTCCTCTATGTTCTTGGATATCTATTCGATGTAATACTCTTTTGCGGTGTGTTTGCTGACATCCAATGAATTGTGGATTTATGATCAGCTTATCTATGAATATTATTTGAATCTTCTCTGAATTCTTATACGCATGATTTGATATCTTTGCAAGTATCTTTGAACTATCGATTTGGTTTGGACAACTAGATTGGTTTTTCTTGCAATGGGAGAAGTGCTTAGCTTTGGGTTCAATCTTGCGGTGCTCGATCCCAGTGACAGAAGGGGAACTGGCATGTATTGCATTGTTGCCATTGAGGATAACAAGATGGGGTTTTCATCATATTGCTTGAGTTTATCCCGCTACATCATGTCATCTTACTTAATGCGTTACTCTGCTCTTATGAACTTAATACTCTAGATGCAAGCAGGAATCGATCGATGTGTGGAGTAATAGTAGTAGATTCAGGCAGGAGCCGGTCTACTTGATACGGACGTGATGCTTATATTCATGATCATTGCCTTAGATATCGTCATAACTTTGCGCTTTTCTATCAATTGCTCGGCAGTAATTTGTTCACCCACCATAATAACTTCTATCTTGAGAGAAGCCTCTAGTGAAACCTATGGCCCCCGGGTCTATTTTCCATCATACAAGTTTCCGATATACAATTTTAGTTTCCTATTAACTTTTTTTGCAATCTTTTACTTTCCGCTCCATAAACCAAAAATACCAAAAATATTACTTTACCATTTATCCATCTCTATCAGATTTCACGTTACAAATAACCGTGAAGGGATTGACAACCCCTTTATCGCGTTGGGTGCAAGTTGGTGTTTGTTTGTGCAAGTATTCGGTGTCTCCTACTGGATTGATACCTTGGTTCTCAAAAGCTGAGGGAAATACTTACTCTACTTTGCTGCATCACCCTTTCCTCTTCAAGGGAAAAACCAACGCAAGCTCAAGAGGTAGCAACTATCTATTTACTTTTATGTTGTGTCATCACCTTCTAAAATAAGCGCCAGAACCTGAGAGCATTGCTCATGCATTGTGTGTAGCTAATGTTGCGTGCATCGTGACTGGATCTTTTCTATCATGAATTACAAATGTTTAGTTGCTGCTTGAACTTTGGAGATGCTCTGCATTTATATTTTGCGGTCTCAGAAAGGGCTAGCGAGATACCACTATTGTCATATCATATCATGGTTGTTTTGATAACGTGTTGCTGTTTGAGATATCTTATTATTGCTCGCTAGCTGATTATGTCATTGATATGAGTCAATATAATTTTTAAGAGTTATTGTCGGCATGGTTAGTTATATTAGTGGTTGAAAACCTGGGTGCTGTTTAAGCTTATTTATGCAAACAAGAGCAAAAGAGTTCGTAAAAGTTTTTCTTTTTCAGTTTCAGTTTATCAACTGGATTGCTTGAGGACAAGCAAAGGTTTAAGCTTGGGGGAGTTGATACGTCTCCGTCGTATCTACTTTTTCTAATGCTTTTCCTCTTGTTTTGGACTCTAATTTGCATGATTTGAATGAAACTAACCCAGACTAGCGATGTTTTCAGCAGAACTACCATGGTGTTGTTCTTTTGTGCAGAAATAAAAGTTCTCGGAATGGAACTAAACTTTGTAAGGGTTTTTTATACAATAAAAGAGAATTTCTGGAGCCAAGAACCACCGGAGGGGGGCACCTGGGTGGGCACAACCCACCAGGGCGCGCCTCCCCACCAGGCATGCCCAGGTGGGTTGTCCCCACCTGGTGGCCCCACAGACCCTGAAACCGACGATATAAAATCCTATTTTTCCAAAAAAATCAGGGAGAAAGAATTATCATGTTCCACGACACAGAGCCATCGCCGTCTCCTGTTCTTCATCGGGAGGCCAGATCTGGAGTCTGTTTGGCACTCCGGAGAGGGGGATCTTTGATCTTCGTCATCACCAACCCTTCTCCATCGCCAATTCCATGATGCTCCCCATCGGGAGCCAGTAATTCCTTCGTAGGCTCACTGGTCGGTGAGGAGTTGGATGAGATTCATCATGTAATCTAGTTAGTTTTGTTAGGGCCTGATCCCTAGTATCCACTATGTTCTGAGATTGATGTTGGTATGACTTTGACATGCTTAATGCTTGTCACTTTGGGCCCGGGTGCCATGATTTCAGATCAGAACCGTTTATGTTATCACCATTATATTTATGTTCTAGATCCGGTCTTGCAATTTATAGTCACCTACTACGTGTTATGATTCGGCAACCCCGGAGTGACAATAGTCGGGACCACTCCCGGTGATGAACGTAGTTTGAGGAGTTCATGTATTCATCGTGTGTTAATGCTTTGTTCCGGTTCTCTATTAAAAGAAGGCCTTAATATCCCTTCGTTTCCAATAGGACCCCGCTGCCACGGGAGTGTAGGACAAAAGATGTCATGCAAGTTCTTTCCATAAGCATGTATGACTATTTACGGAATACATGCCTACATTATATTTATGAACTGGAGCTAGTGACGTATCGCCCTAGGTTATGACTGCCACATGATGAATATCATCCAACAAATTGTCGACCAAATGCCTATGAATTTATCGTATATTGTTCTTGCTAAGTTACCACTGCTATCGTTATTGCTGCACTTGCTAAAAAATTACTGCTATCACTGTTACCATAACTATTGCTGCTGCTACTATTATCAAAACTATCATAGTACTTTGCTACTGATCACTTTGCTGCAAATAATTAATCTCCAGGTGTGGTTGAATTGACAACTCGGCTGCTAATACTTGCAAATATTCTTTGGCTCCCCTTGTGTCGAATCTATAAATTTGGGTTAAATACTCTACCCTCAAAAAACTGTTGTGATCCCATATACTTGTGGGTTATCACACATGCAAGTATAAGAGTTGAGCATCAGAAAGTAAAAACTTTGCATATGAAAGTAAAGGAGTGAACGGATAAATCAAACACAATGAAGACACAATGATATTTGGCGTGGTTCCGATAGGTGGTGCTATCGTACGTCCATGTTTGATGGAGGCTTCAACCCACGGAGGGTAATAGTTGCGCGAGCCCATGGAGGGATCCACCCATGAAGGGTCCACGAAGAAGCAACCTTGCCTATTCCATCATGCCTTACGTCCACGAAGGACTGGCCTCACTCAAGTAGATCTTCACAAAGTAGGCAATCTCCTTGCCCTTACAAACTCCTTGGTTCAACTCCACAATATTGGAGGCTCCCAAGTGACGCCTAACCAATCTAGGAGACACCACTCTCCAAAAGGTAATAGATGGTGTTGTTGATGATGAAGTCCTTGCTCTTGTTCTTCAAATGATAGTCTCACCAACACTCAATCACTCTCTCACAGATTTGGCTTTGGTAGAAGAGGGGATTGAATGGAAAGCAACTTGGGGAAGACTAAAAAACAAGGTTCAAATGATAGGATTGGAATATATTGATCTCAACACATGAGTAGGTGGTTCTCTCTCAAAAAACGAGTAGTAGAACTGGTGGTTTGTTCTGATGGCTCTCGCGGAGAGTAGGTGGGGGTGGAGGGGTATGATAATCCCCAAGTGCAAGGAATCATCATGGCAATTTCCAAAGATGGAAGTGGTAAGCATGGAGTGTCAAACCCACAAGGAGCTAAAGGTAGGATCAATATTCTCTCAAGTCCTATCTACCACATGATACGCCCCTACGTACATCGAGTGTTTGCTTTTATCTAGAAACAATAAATAAAACTACGTTGTGGGTATAAAGAGGATAGCTTTGCATGATATCAGTGAACTAAAATATAGAAATGGGTGTTGTCAACATAAAGTTAGAATAGAATATATTACAAATAGCGAGTGTGGAACAATGATGGTATGGTGTGCGTAATTTTTCTAAGCAATTGATAATAAATCGATGATCATTATTGCAATTTTATACGGGGGAGAGGCATAAGCTATCATACTTTACGTACTTGGGTCATATGAACTTATGATTGGACCTCTAGCAAGCATCCGCAACTACTAGAAATTATAGGTAAACCCAACCATAGCATTAAATATCAAGTACCATTTACTCCCATATGCAACACTCCCCATTACTCGGGTGTAAACTTCTGTCACTCTAGCAACCTAATATAAGCGAATCATAAACATATTGCAACACCCTACAATGGGAATCCCCCATGTGTGCGTGGCATGAAAGGCGCCATAGGACAGCACCAAAAAACATACAACTCAAACCAATCAAGATCATCGATCAACCCAAAGGACAAAAGACATCTACTCAAACATCATAGGATGCAACACAACATTGGATAATAATATGTGGCATAAAGCACCATGTTCAAGTAGGGGATTACAGCGGGGTGGGGCAGAGTGGACCGCTGAAAAGAGATGAGGGAGGTGATGAAGACGGTGATGTTGATGAAGACGATCACCCCAATGATGGTTCCTCCCGGCGGCACTCCGACCCACCCAGAGAGAGGGGAAGAGAGGCTCCCCCTTCGGCTTGCTCCTCCATGGCCTCCGTCTAGATGGCGGAAGGTTCTCCCTCTGGTCCTTGGCCTCCTTGGCACCCGGAGGGGCGAGAGCCCCTCCAAGATTGGATCTCTCTCTCTCTCTCTCTCTCTCTCTCTCTCTCTCTCTCTCTCTCTCTCTCTCTCTCTCTCTCTCTCTGTTCTCTTCTGTTTCTGTGCTCCTGTTTTTGGCCGAAAATTGTTTCTTATATTCCCGGAGATCCGTAACTCCGATTGGGCTAAAATTTTGAGGGGATTTTTATTTGGAAATTATCTTTATTGCGGCGAAAAAAGGGAATCAATCGACCTACAAGGTGCCCACAAGGTAGTAGGGTGCAGCAAGGGGGTAGGCCGCGCCCTGGTGCCTCGTGGGCCCTCAAGCACAGTCATGCATTGATTCTTCCTCCCAAAAATAACATATATTCCACAAAAAAACTCCAAAAAAAATTATCGCGTTTGGACTTTGTTTGTTATGGTATTTCTACGAAACAAGGAACGTGCAAAAAATAGGAACTGGCACTAGGCACTAGATTAATAAGTTAGTCCATAAAAAATATAAAGTGTTCCAAAACGATACAAAATTATAATAAATATGGCATGAATACTTCATAAATTATACATATGTTGGAGATGTATAGACTACATCAAAAGATCCAACCATTACAAGTCTTTGACCCAACTACGTGACACCGGACCAAATTCTCGGGGAGACCGACTAGTGTAAAAGATTCGAACCTTGGAAGTCTCGGTGAGACCGATCAGAACATCTCGGTGCGATGGAAGTGCAATGGCTAGGGCAAGACCTCATTTCTGTAGTTCCGATCATTTTCATCTCGGTATTCCGAAATGAAGCAACTTCACCACAGAAACTTGGTCGCACCATCTCGGTGAGACAAGATCCATATCGGTAGAACCAAAATGCTAGGGTTTGGCTTAGGCAGTGTATGGCATCAACTCGGTGAGTCCGGGATAGAGATTTTTGATGGGACCGAGATGATATTTTAGGGTTTTGGGCAGATGTGATGTGGAGAAGTGTTTGAGGATTTTGGAGCAATACCACTAAGCACTTGAGCAATTGAGTCATGATTAAAATCTCATCCCCTTTTAATAGTATTGGCTGTCCTATGAACTCAATATGATCTTGGATCACTTATCCAAAAATGTAGAGTCTTGGAGCTTTGTCAATTCTCATCCTTAGCATTTTGAGGGGTCCACACTCACTAGTCCTTGCCATGCCAATCATTGTCTTCTCTGAAATATATTATCAATGAGCATTAAATCAATGACTTATATGTTGTTATTAATTACCAAAATCACCCGGGGATTAGTTGCACTTTCAGACATTAACAGACATTACTGCTTGCGCCGTCCACCACTAGCCACGGGGCCACTTTGCCGTGTCAAAACGAGATCTTTTTTTACTTAATGGTTTTTGTCATTGTCAATTCTTCAGATTGGTGCAAAGTGTCACATTTTATAAAGTGGTGGTTTTCCACAAGTTGTGACACAAAAGTGGTGGTTCTATGCATTTTACTCCATTTTGATGCAAGGCATGTCATTGTCAAAGCAACACTCGGAGGGTCCAATCACTGTGCACTCTGATTCCTCGACAGCATTGACATCTCTCATGGGTGATAGTTTGGATCGCTCACCATCTGGTCATTTAGTTGCTGAGATTAAATTCTTGATGCTTGAAATGGAGTTTACTCCCCAAAAGAAATTAGTCGTGAACAAAATAGGGTAGCTGATTGTTTAGCTGGTTATAGTCGAACTGAGTGTAGTACTGTTGTATGGCTACACCGTGGACCTCCATGTATTCAGGCTCTTTTGCCACTTGACTGTAACCCTATCTCTACTAGTAGAACGCCCGTGCGTTGCCACGGGCTTTTGTGAAAAATAAAGATGCTAGTCTAAGCTAAAATAACCAAGAACAATGTCGTCTTAGCTAACATAGATCTACCCCTAAAAAGCAACACATTTTATTTTGACAATCAGCTAACACACATCATGCTATCAAAATATTCATTCATCTTGGCACGATCTGAGTCCAAAATATCACGAATACAATCGGCGGGTTCTTGACCTAAGTCAACCCGAGTCTAAACTATCACGAATACAATCCGACGGGTTCCTCACCTATGTTTTACATAACTTTTGTGCACAACCATGGTTTGCACGCCAATGAGCAGCTCCATTAGCCGTCATGGGCGGTGCACCCAAAGGTGCTACCCTATTTGGAACGGACATGTCCTGGCATTGCCATCACCAGAGATGATCAAAGAGGTGTTGGGAGTAGCTACCGGTGCCGGACTGGGCGTCCACCCTCGCTAACCTCCTCTGGTTTGCGCCGAAACACTTGGTGGAGCACCAGAGGGAGCGCATGGGTGGAGAGACGAAGGAAGCGCGCCGCACCTTGCGTCAAAGGGATGGCGATGAACAGGAGCACCGTAAGGTGCCTGCCCCTTCACACTACCCTGGGGAACCAACACACACCGTCGAGCACGATCCAAACATGGAGCGGCACTTGGGTGGGCAGCGCCACAGGGAGCACCACCTGGGTTGACAATACGCGTGCGTTGCTACGGCCTGCTGAAGTCAAATGCCAGTGCATTGAAATAGAATAATAAAATATAGACACGATGATCAAATTATTCCTTTAATTAAGAAATATGTTTTAAGCATGATGGCATATGGTTTCCATCATACATCGTGCATTTGTACCGGTCTTAAATAAATAAAGCATTAGTAAGATAACACATGTTATTGTCTATCTTCTATCTTCCGCTCTCTTTGTCTATCGCTTGGCTTCCATTCTCCCTTTCCCTTTCTTCCTCTCCACCTGCATCATATAACAATGCTATCACCATTGGTGAAGCTATATGAATTATGGATGAGTGCATCCAGAACAGTTATATTATTAAGGGTTAATTGCAGAGTTAAACCGGATTCATTTCCAGGCGCCTTGACTCATTTCTAAACCATCAAATACAGAGTTTATTAAAAGGTGAGCAAACAAACAACAAAATTTACAAAGAGAAAAGAAAAAAAACATAAAAGCTATAGAGGAGTAGCTAATTGTGAGAACATCACGACCCAATTCTTGAAAAGAGATTTACGAGTTGCATTTTGGTACCTGTGAGATCATAGGAGCAGTCTGTCAGTGTTGACAGTTTCATTTTCATGGTTGAAGATCACAACATTGCGTCACTTCAAGAGGTTATGGGAGAAAATCCATATAATCCTAGAAGCAATCTCCAAGCTCAGTAGATCAATAAATGATCCCAGGAAATGAATAGTAAGATTGAGCATCAACTTCTGTAATAGAAAAATATTCCAAAAGAATAAAACTATGTTATTTGCTCACATTGAGAGATAAAACTATGTTGAGTGTTGTTACTGTCCAGGTTGACAATTATAGAGTCGTGAATAACAATGCAGCAAAGATTAGCAAGTGCAGTCTTAAGAAGAACAACTATATGTCTTGTATATAGAATTCATTCAATAGGTTTAGGAGACTAAATGTAAGATAATTTTATGGTCTATTCACACCACTCGATAAATAAAAAATGAGCTTCTTACCTGTAGATGTGAACTAGTTGTCTAGAATTTCAGATAAGCATGCACCGTATTTGGTGGAGTACGGGTGTGAACTCACGCATGCACACACACACACACACACACACACACACACAAGGAAGCACTCCGCCGACCCGAAAAAGAAATCTTGCCCACACACTCTGCAGGCGAGCGCGTCCAATCTTGCCGCCACTCCGTCTCTGCAGCTACCTTTCTCTGCCTCCATCCCTCGCCACTCCACCTTCCCCATCCCCATGCCGCTTTCGTCGACAAGCACCCGTCACCTCTACCTTCAACGAGGTTCCCTTCATGGCCACCAGCGCAGCACGATGCCTCGCCATCATCTCCATGCCCTCATCGGTCACGTCCACTGATCAAATAGGACCAACAAACTGGTTATACACTCAAAAACTGAGCACGCAAGATGAGTGTTAAACCAAACGAAATACAGCAAACTGAACCACATATAACTCCCAAGCAAAGGGTACCTCTGCATCAGTTCCATAGAGACACGATAGACAACAGATACAGATTTCCCATCAGATGAGTAGACAATGTTGTGAACCTCCCCGGAGGATTCCGCAAAGGGTTACGAAATGGTGGAAGGAAAATTTGGAAAACATTTTTAAGTCCTAGAAAGGACATAAAAAGAAGAGTTAAATTACTTCTTCCGAGGGAAAGAATTCAGTAAGTTAATTAATACATGTAATGGGAACTTACATTTTTCTTTTCTTCTAAGGCACTTATTTGCTTCACACAAGATCTCTTCCTGCAAAATTATTCAGTGCGCTGTTAGGAATAGTCAATTTTATATCTGAACAAGTTTTTGTGAGAAAAATTATGAATACAAATTATAATCAAATTTAGTTTCTTAAGAGCATACCTTCCTCTAAAGATCAGTGAGATGATGAAGCATGTGTCGTGTCTACAATCATGAAAATGATCAACGTTTTTTGCGTTGTAACATATTGAGGCCGAGCCGACACAGCCAAATTATTCCAAGTTTGTAGGACATATGATGCATTGCATTACGGAATCAATATTCTCTAATGCAACATTTTCCAGTCCTAAAATAATAACGTTAAATTAGAGACGTCAAGCTGAAACTGCATATAGTTCAATTGAAATGTAGTGTACAGAGAAGCTCATTAACCTGAGATGTGCTTTCTCCATTGAACAAAAACTGGGCTATATTTGCAGTATGAGGAGACTCCATTTTGCTTATTGCTTGAACAGGGCACACACCCTAATCAACTTTACTTAAAAACAAATTAAGCAAGACAAAAATAGGTGTAATCTACCTACAACACTGGTCAAAAGTGATCATGAAACCCTGCATCTAGCAGCATAATATTGCCTATGATTATTTAACAGAGTAGAAACAGGCAGTACAAAGGAACAATTTGTATTGTTTCTATAGATAATGAAAGAGCTAGTGCTCCTATCTTCTAAATCATGATTATATGGAAAGCAATCAATTAGTCTTGTGGATCTTATGTACCTCGAGGATGAATCAAGTTTTTTTCAAGCAGCTCGAGCTCTTTGATGCCAAGTGACCCAAGACCTTCACCACGCAAATTCCTGTAATCTGAATTAGAATATCACTTCAAATAGTTACATTAGTTAACATATTAAACTAACCTACATGCATTTGTTTAACGTCAATACAATAGATGTTCGGATTTCATTTCTGGATACAGAGTGTGTCTGATTGCTCTAGGTTACAAAATACCCATATGAGGATGGCTCAAACAGCCACCAAACTCTTCACCGCATTGCAATGGTATAACTAGAAGAAACAAACTATTCAATCTATGTGGTCACACAAATTATAAACTCACCTATGTGTAGGCCCAAATTGTTACTTAGCGAGAAAATGTGATGATGTCTAGAGCGAAGATGGCGTCTTTGGAATTGGTAGCAGGAAGGCGACGATGTTCACAGCCTCCTTGGAAATATTGCAGTATTAATTGAAAAACTCACCTTGCTTATCAGTATCTGCCTCCAGACCCACAACAACCACAGGGACCTCCTCCTTGTTCCCATGTGGTTATCTTCCCTTGTTAAAAAGAAGAAACATCATCTGTAAAATCATGGTGATTGACTCAAGGGAACAAAGAGCAAACACACATCATCGTCTAGAGCTTCAATGTCACTGTGGGAGGCCCATGCACCAGCGGTGATCGGAGACTCGTGCTGACTGCCCCCACCATCAGCAATGGGAGGTCGATCAAAGTCCACCAACATTGATGCTTGGAAGGCGTGTTCACAGTGATGGAGTTCAAGCACACCAAATCCCTGTCCGGCATTTGATCAAACAACCCTCTGCGGCACTTCATCAAACAACTCCCTTGTGGAGTGGTGTGTTGGAAATATGAGCAGTTTACCAAATAATTTTGCTAATGGAAATACTAGATAAAGCATGACTAATATAGGAAATATAAAGCAAGTCATGCAATCTGACAGAGAGAAGGTAAACATCATCTGCATATATGAACTTGTACTAAACACATCTAGAACAGACACTAGATGAAGCTGCTTATACGACATAGAACCTAACATATGTAGGGCAGAAACTAGAGGCAAGAACTGTAGCAGGACTCCTAATAGAAGGAACAAGAATACATACAGGACAGTAGGAGCAGAAGCACTGGACATGGGGTCGACATCCTCTCCAGCCCTGTCGTCGATGAGGTTGTCGACGTCGGGGAAGAAGTCATCGGAGTCCGTGATGAAGAAGTCAGTAGTCGCGCGGAGCGCTCCCCAAAAACCTTATCACCCTTCTCCCGTACAGGACTTAAAGTGGTGCGGTTTTGGAGGAAGACTATAGCAGCTCAGAGAATGGAACCGGTGGCGAGACGTGCACCGTTCGCATTCGAACTCCACTTTTGCAAAAATCTTTTCAGCTTCCGTGTGACCTTTCGTATACCCGTAGTGTGTGGCAAAAATTTAGACATCGGCTCGGCTCATTCCCGCAACCCGCGGTGCGGCGCGTCGTGACGTGGCAAGGCGGGCGGCGGAGGAGGAGCGCGCGTGGATGTCCCTCTTGTTCTCATGCTCATACAAGTGGGGAAAGAACCTCCCTTATAAGGAGGTCCAGCTCCCACTCAACTAGCAATGTGGGACTAAACTTTAGTAGTATCCCTTGCCTTGCACAAATGGGCTAAGTGGGCCTCTAGGATTTATTAGGAATTTCTAAAAGAGTTATTGGGCTGCCAAAAATAGACTAAATTCCAGCAATCCCCCACCAGATCCCAGAGGCACACAGAAATTCGCCTTTGGTTCCAAAACACTGTTTTATATACCGGTACTACAGTGGAGACTGTTAAGTTGAACTTCCACCTAGAACTTTATGCTACACTAGTAGCAACTTGAACAGTGGACTGGGCCTTGAACTGCAAGTTTTCTGCGAATCTAGCTTCACATAAAGCCTTGACCGATACGTGGCTACCGTGGGTCTTCCCCGCGGGTGGAGCTTATGCGTCATACTCCGTGACCTTTTATGAGTTTACTAGAGAGAAACCTACTCTCATAAATTGCGACGTTTGACAATCAGACTCGTATAGGTGTGTTCTTCAAAAGATGGTCTGCAGGATAACATCTCTGCTTAAATGAGCCACTTAGAACACATTAAGATATACATCAACCTGCCATGCAGATTAGGAGAGTATTGCATCTTCATGGAGTGGTATTGTGAATAGTAAGGATACTCTCCTCTTAGTTGACCAACAGCTTGTCTTCCACATCTAATTCACGGGATCTCCGATCACAAAGAATAGGTTACCACTGTGAACAACTCATATTGTGGGTCTCATACCCATCTCCCTCGATGCATTATCTATCACATTACGTGATAGACCCTTAGTAAAAGGATCTGCCTGATTTTTAGACGTTTGGATATAATCCAATGCAATAACTCCAGAGTTTCTCATTTTTCTGACAGACTTTAACCTTCTCTGAACGTGTCTTGATGACTTCATGTTATCCTTTGAGCTGCTCACTTTCATGATCACAGTTTGATTGTTGCAGTTCATAAGGACACCCGGTACAGGTTTCTCAACGACCGGCAAGTCATTCAAGAGCCGACGAAGCCAATTTGCTTCGACCGTAGCTGTATCTACTGCTGTGAGTTCTGCTTCCATTGTTGACCTCATTAAGATGGTCTGCTTGCAAGACTTCCAAGAAACAGCGCCACCTCCATGAGTGAATACATATCCGCTCGTGGCCTTTATCTCATCAGCATCTGAGATCCAGTTTGAGTCACTATACCCTTCAAGCACCTTTGGGTGCCCGGTGTAGTGAATTCCATAATTTGCAGTGCCTTTCAAATAACGGAAAACTCTCTCTAGAGGTTTCCAATGCACATCTCTTGGTTTTGAGACAAACCGACTCAGTTTGCTAACAGCAAAAGAGATGTCAGGTCTTGTAGCACTTGCTAAGTACATAAGCGAGCCAATAATCTGAGAATATTTCAATTGATCTCTAGCAATTCTTCGATTCTTTCGAAGTAACACACTTGCATCATAAGGTGTTGGAGAGGGCTTGCAGTCACTATAGCCAAAGCGACTCAAGATCTTTTCCACATAGTGAGATTGAAGCAATGTAATCCCACCATCATCGTCTCTCAACAACTTGATGTTCAGGATGACATCAGCCACTCCTAAATCCTTCGTCTCAAAGCAGCGAGATAGGAAATTCTTGACCTCCTTAATAACATTCAGATTTGTTCCGAAAATCAGTATGTCATCCACATACAAGCAAAGGATAACTCCCTTGTCGGGGAAATCTGGCTCCTCGAGCACCTATGGGGACGGAGCCCCTTCTCAGTTCGGCGGGGGGCGGAGGTCGCGCAAAGAGCGGATCGAGGCGAGGCACGCGAGGGGTTTTACCCAGCTTAGGAGCTCTCCGGAGAGATAATACTCCTACTGCTGCTTTGTGGATTGTATTCAGTTCTTGCTCGGGAGCGCTGGGTGCTACAGTACACACCAGCCAGCTAACGAGACCGAGCGGGAGTGTTCTACTGTTCGTCCTCCTGGGGGCGATCACCTTCTACGTTGTGCATGGGCCTCCTTTTATATGCTCAAGGGGTCTACAACAGGTGGCAATGTAGGCAAGGGCAAAAATGGAAAGGTGCTGCGGTAGGTACAGCTACCTACACAGTGAATCATACCTAACCCTGACGTCAGGGGACAAAGGCATTAAATGCCTATCTACGTCGCCCGGACGGTGCAGAAAAGGGACCGTCAGGGGCGCCTCCGCTTGCCACGATGGCGATCTTGTCAGCGCTGCATGCCACAGTGTACCCCTGACTGCACAGCCTCCTGCCACGTACGCCTGGAAGGGTCCCAGAGCGACACGTAGGTGGGTGAGCTGGAGCGCAGGCACAGAGTGGTTGCTTGCCGCGGCAAATGCCTTGCCGCGGCCGTTGTCTTGCCGCGTCCGGGAGCTTGTCGCTCGCCGGGTCCTGCCGGGACGCGTGGCGCGTCGCGGCAAGTTCTTTGAGGTGCTCTGGTTGGCCTTCCCGGCAAGCTCCTCTTGTCGGGGTCTTGTGCCTCGAGTGGCCTTCCCGGCAAGCTCCTCTTGCCGGGGACTTGTCTCCTTGGCTTAAATACTTTGTTCTTGAATGGCTCCAAAGGAACCATAGAGGGCCTTGGTGATCACCTGGCAAGCCTTGCCGCGAGGTGCTGCGACTGCCCGTGCACAAGTTCGGGATACTAGGGTACCCCTACTCTAGTACACCGACAGGAGCCCCCGGGCCTGGGCCACACACGGTGCCGAGCGCTGTTGGGCCAGGCCCAAAACAGGGCATGGGCACGCGCGGCCTGGGTCACGTCGTGCCTTACTCCGCATCCACCGCGCCCTCCCCGAACGGCACGCGTCGATTGCGGCTCGTGGGAGAAGTCGTGGGTGGTTCTTTATTCGGGAAAGTGAAACGCCCGCCTCCTGGCGGTTCGTATCTTCCCCATAAACGGAGGGAGGCGTGGAGGCGTGGTCTTCGAGGCGTCCACTCCCCACGATCACGGGGTGGGGGAGAGGTCGCCTCATCCGTCGCCTCAGCTCTGTACGCCTGCCACGCGGCCTCCATGCGCTTGGAGTGGCGAGCGGTGGAGGCGGGAAACCGGGCCGTCACGGGCCGAGGCAGAGGGTCGGGCCCAGTTCCCTACTCCTTCCGTGTCTTGATTGGCTGAGCGGGGCGGCCGAGCCCCCACCCCACTCCTTTATAAGGAGCGGGATGGGGGGGACGGAAGCCCGCATTCTTTCATCTCCTCCTTCCTTCAGCTTCTGCTCCCCTCTCTCTCGTTCGCCATGGAGAAAGGGAACCCTGGTCCTTCAACAGTGGCGACGACGGTCGCCACTAGGCAACGCGTCCCTCCCCCCCCCCCCCCCCCCCCGCACCCATGGTGGCAGAGCCAGCCGCAAGGGGAAGAGGGAGGGGACGAGGCCGTGGGCGAGGTCGAGGGCGAGGCCGAGGCGGTCGGGGAAGAGGTGGGAGAGGCAGCCCGCCGGCCTCGCCTCCGCCAGCAGATCCTCTCCCCGTGGCAGACCATATCGGGGACGACCCTTGCGAGTTCTTCGTCAGGCTGCGTCGGCCGCCTCATCGTCGCCTTCGTCTCCCAACTCCTTGTGCGAGCGAGATGGAGTTGGATCCGCCCGAGACACTGAGGTTGCACATGAGGGGCTGTGGAATCAGCGGTATGCGAGTCCGCGTTGATTTCCCGGCCCCTAATGTGATGTATCTTGGTCGAGGGTGGAAGACGTTCACCCACATCCACAGCTTGACGGCGGGGATCACCCTCCATTTTAAGCTGATGGAGGGCGGTCTCCTCTCCGTCAAGGTCTTCGGGTGCTTAGGGACTCGGGCACGGTGCTGCGTGGAGAGCTCCTCTGATAGCGAAGGCTCCTCCTCGGGCGGGAGTGACGAGGAGGACAGCGACAGCGACGATGAGGGTGTCGGGCGGCGGGATGACGGGTCCGACTAGGTGCCGGGCGCCGCTCCGTGCGGCTCCGACGACCCCATCATCCGCGTCGCCGGCTCCTTGAGCTTCTCGGGGCCGTCTCCTTGGGCGGCTGGCGTAGGGAGGCTGTGAAAGAGGAAGAGGGCAGGCGGCAAGGCCGTAAACTCGGAGTACGAGGGCACGACGCCCTCGATAGTGTGCTGACGTCCTGCCGCCTCGTCTTCGAGCCCTGCCTCCAGCGCCGCCATCACCATCCAGCCTCTGGATGACAACGAGACGTTCTCTTGGTGTCTTCTGCCACCCGTAGCTCGTCTAGGCGCCCCTTTTGCCCTTTTCGCCTCCTTGCCCTACCTCCTAAAAATAGGGACAAGAAAAGGATTACGGGCACCTTATCTCTTTTTAATTTGTAAGCCCTCGGGCCTTAGTTGCATTTAAAGCTTGTAATCCCATTATCCATGTTTTTCATTCTCTTATGAAATGTGCCTGAGTGGAATGCTCTTTAATGAAAAGGGGATGCTTGCCGGGTCACTTCTCTTGTGGGTGGAACCCACGCCAAGGAGCAAATCCTTAATATCGTTAAGATAGACACTTTTTCCCCGGCAGCAGGCCCTGCCGTCTTCCCACGTCGCTCGACCTTTCTCACGCTTTTAGCGGAGGCAGGGAGGAGGCGGGTTCGGGCTCCTCGTTTCGTCCCTTTCCCGCCGCAACTACGACCAAATCTGGCCCCGGGAACGAGCCCCAGGGCCTAGAGTTAAGGGAGCACGGTAGCTTTTAGGAAGAAATGAGGTTTCGCATACCTCAGCCCATAAGAGAATGCATGATAAGGGATGAAAAACTTATCTGAGATTGCAGCCCCCGGCAACTCTGGTTCGCCGTGGGTTAATCTTTGTACTTGCAGCCCCCGACAACACTGGCTTGCCGGGGTCTTGCAGCCCCCCGGCAACACTGGCTTGCCGGGGTCTAGATGTTGGTCGTCCTTCTTCTCCTTTTCGTCCCCAAGTGGTCTGGTCAGGATATGCGAGCCCTACGAGCCAAAGGGAAACGAAAAGAACGGCAAAGGGACGCACACTCGACCTCTAAGTTAGGGGTTAGCCACTAGTAAGCACTATCGACCCTAACCAAGGACGAGACTCGACTCAGCATGCATGCTAAAACTCAGGGCGCCAGCGCTTTATCTTCACTCAGGGTCTGCGCCTGGCTTTGTACAAAGGATTACATGCAACAGTGGCAAGACTTGTACAAAAAGGTGGTTGCCGGGCAGGGTCCGACAACCGCGCCTTACGGGTAAAACTTACAAAGATGCTCGATGTTCCAGGAGTTGCTCACCGGAAAGCCGTCTTCGGTCTCAAGGCGGACAGCGCTAGGCCTACTGACTCGTTTCACCCGGTAAGGGCCTTCCCACTTCGGCGTCAACTTGTTGGAATTCTCGGCGGAATGAACGCGCCGAAGAACAAGGTCGCCTTCCTCGAGACTTCTGGCTTTAGCTTTGCGGCTATGGTAGCGGCGCAAAGCTTGCTGGTAGCGAGCAGCTCGCACAGCAGCCTGAAGATGATCTTCCTCAAGGAGCAGCGCGTCATCTTGGCGCAGCTGCTCTTGCTCAAGCTCATCATAAGCGAGCACTCGAGGTGACCCGTATATGAGTTCTGTGGGGATAACTTCCTCTGCTCCATAGACTAGAGCAAAAGGTGTCTGGCCAGTGGCTCGATTTGGCGTCGTCCTGATCGACGAAAGACAAACCGGCAGCTCCTCGATCCAGTTTCTTCCGCACTTGTGCAGCCTGTCAAAAGTCCTGGTCTTGAGTCCACGCAGCACTTCACCATTTGCCCTCTCCGCTTGACCGTTGCTCCTGGGTGAGCAACGGAAGCGAAGCAGACCTTGGCGCGAAGATCTTGGACGTACTGCATGAAGGTGCGACTCGTGAATTGAGTACCGTTGTCGGTGATGATCCGGTTAGGGATCCCGAAGAGGCAAACAATCGACCTGAAGAACTTGACTGCTGACTGTGCTGTCACCTTCCTCACTGGTTCCACTTCCGGCCACTTTGTGAACTTGTCGATTGCGACGTACAAGTACTCAAAGCCCCCGACTGCTCGGGGGAAGGGGCCGAGGATGTCGAGCCCCCAGACCGAAAATGGCCAGGATAAAGGGATCGTCTGGAGAGCTTGAGCTGGCTGGTGTATCTGCTTGGAATGGAACTGGCACGATTCACACTTGGTTACTTGTGCAGTTGCATCCTGGAGGGCCGTCGGCCAAAAGAAGCCTTGCCGGAACGCTTTGCCGGCAAGTGCTCTTGCGCCAATGTGGTGACCACAAATGCCTCCATGTATCTCTGCCAACAGCTTCTGTCCATCTTCCCGGGGAATACACTTCAATTTCACTCCGTTGAGTCTTCTTTTGTACAGTGCGTTGTCGACGAACTGGTACATACTCGACTGCTGGGCTATTCTTTCCGCTTCTTATGGCTCTTCGGGAAGTTCTCCTGTCTGGAGGAAACGGACGATCTGTTGTGCCCATGCTGGAGCTTGTGGCTCGACAGCAAGGACTAAAGGCATATCTGCTGCTGCGGGAACATCCGCTTCTACAGCAAGAACCTGCGGCTCAGCCGGAGCTTGACGTTCCCCGGCAAGTTTGCCGTAGCAAAACTTGTCGGGAGCGTCTGCTACAACGAAACAAACCCTGGGGCTTGTCGGAGCAGACTGCTCCTCAGCACTCTTGGCGTTGATCTTGGGGACCTTCTTGGCGGCGGCTTCGGGAAGCTCTGCCGGAAGATAGTCACCAGAAATCAATTTCCTCTTCTTGCTCTGTCCAGTTGATGGCGTCACAGATGGCTGAGTCAGCTTGAGCACAAAGATCCCTGGTTCCACAGGTAACTTAAGTGTTGCGCACTTTGACAGGCCGTCAGCAACATCGTTCTGAGCTCTGGGAACGTGTTCCATCTGTAGGCCGACAAAGCGCTCTTCTAGCTTACTCACTTCATCAACGTAAGCTTCCATCAATGGACTCTGATAATTCTTGTTCACTTGGCGGACGACAAGCTGCGAGTCACCCCTGACAATGAGCTGCTTGATCCCAAGGTCTGCCGCGATCCTAAGACCGGCGAGCAATCCTTCATACTCTGCAGTATTGTTTGTTGCTTGCTCCTTGGGAAAGTGCATCTGGACCACGTACTTGAGGTGCTCTCCGGTGGGTGCGACAAGCAGCACGCCAGCACCGGCGCCTTGCAGCAAGAAAGCACCATCAGAGTACATCAGCCACTCTTTGTTTGTTTCCTTGACGGGGATGCTCGTCTCTGGAATTTCTTCGTCTGGTGTTGGCGTCCACTCTGCTATGAATTCTGCCAATGCTCTACTCTGGATAGTTGAAGTGCTCTCAAACTTGAGGCCAAAGCTTGACAGTTCCAGTGCCCACTCAACAATCCTGCCTATTGCTTCTGGATTCTACAGTATCCTCTTCAGCGGAAAGCGAGTGACAACTGTGATCTCATGTGCCTGGAAGTAATGGCGCAGCTTTCTCGAGGCCATGAGAAGGCCGAAAAGCAATTTCTGCACACCAGAGTACCTTGACCTAGCCCCCTGCAGAAGGGAACTGACAAAGTAAACTGGGTGCTGCACCATTTTCTTCTGTTGTATTCCTTCGCACATCTGCGCAGATCCATCTTTGTCGGGACCAGAGCTTGTCGGGGAAGCCCCCTGCTTATCGCTGGATGTGCTTGCCGCGGTCGCTGGCTCATCATCTGCCTCCCTCTCCTCTATTAACGCAACACTAACCACTTGATTGGTTGCCGCCAGATACAGCAGCAACTTCTCTTGTGGCTTAGGTGCGACAAGTATTGGAGTGGAGGACAGGTATCTTTCAAGTCCTGCAGCGCAGCCTCCGCTTCCGGAGTCCATTTCATTGGACCTGCCTTTTTCAAGATTTTGAAAAATGGCAGGGCGCGCTCAGCAGACTTAGAGATAAACCTGCTGAGAGCTGCCACGCAGCCGGCAAGTTTCCACACATCCTTGACACGCTTCGGTGCTTCGATCTGCTCAATGGCCTTGATCTTGTTGGGATTGGCTTCGATTCCTCTCTGAGACACGAAGAACCTGAGAAGCTTGCCGGAAGGGACTCCAAACACGCACTTCTCGGGATTGAGCTTGAGGCTGATCTTGTGCAGATTTGCAAAAGTCTCTTCTAGATCTTGAATCAGAGTCGCTTTGTCCCTGCTCTTGACCACTATGTCATCCATGTAGGCATCCACATTTCTGTGTATTTGTGGTTCAAAAGAAGTATGGACTACCCTTGCAAATGTTGAACCAGCATTCTTCAACCCGAAAGGCATCCGTACGAAACAGTACGTGCCACATGGAGTGATGAATGCGGTTTTCTCCTCATCCTCCTTTGCCATGAAGATCTGATGCTATCCTGAGTATGCGTCAAGAAATGAAAGCAAATCACATCCGGCCGTGGAGTCAACAATCTGGTCAATGCGCGGCAAGGGAAATGGATCTTTGGGACAAGCTTTATTGACATCGGTGAAGTCAATACAGAGCCTCCATTTCCCGTTTGCCTTGCGCACGACTACAGGATTGGCCAGCCACGTCGGATGGAGCACTCCTCTGACAAGGCCTGCTGCTTCCAACTTCTTGATCTCTTCTGCGATGAATTCTTGGCGCTCCACTGCTTGTTTTCTGACTTTCTGCTTGACGGGCCGCGCATGAGGACAGACGGCAAGGTGGTGCTCAATTACTTTCCTGGGAACGCCGGGGATGTCAGACGGTTGCCACGCAAACACATCGACATTCGCCCGCAGGAAAGCAACGAGCGCGCTTTCCTATTTAGGGTCGAGAGTGGCACTGATGGTGAAGGTACCACCAGTGCCGTCCTCCTTGGCGGACACCTTCTTGGTCGCTGGTGGAGCTGCCATTGTCTTCTTACACTTGTCGGTGGAGCTCGATGGTGCGTCCTCGATGGTAGCGCAGCACTCCGAAGAGGTGCGCTTGCCGGAGTGGGCATCAGAACTCTTGCCGGGCTTGGTCTTCTTCTTCCCCCCGGGAGCTTCAGCGGCAAGTGTCTCGCGATCCGCTGCGGCTGCTGCTTCCCGGTAGATCTTGTCGGCACAGATAAGAGCATCTTTCTTGTCGCCATGGACAGAGATGACATTTATCGGGCCTGGCATCTTCAGCATGTTGTACGCGTAGTGAGAGGCCGCCATGAACTTGGTGAGCGCTGGACGGCCGAGAATTCCATTGTCAGGCAATGGAAAATCGGCAACGTCAAAAGTGATCCTCTCAGTCCTGAAGTTCACTCGCTGCCAAATGTCACCGGTAGCGTGATCTTCCCCTTCGGCTTGCTCCTTCCCGGGTTGATTCCTTGGAATGTGCCGGTCTCTTCGAGCTCGCTGTCAGGGACTTGGAGTTTCTGAAGCACAGCGGAGGAGATCAGGTTCAAGCCGGCCCCGCCGTCAACTAGCATCTTAGTGACCTTGAGGTTGCGGATAGTTGGTGAGACCAACATCGGCAAACACCCAACCGCAGTTGTGCGATCAGGGTGGTCCTCAATATCAAAGATGATAGGCGTGCTGGACCATTTCAGAAGCTTGCGTGATTCGACGGGTGGTTCTGCCACATTGACTTCCCGCACCCACTGTTTGAGTTGGCGGTGCGAAGTATGCAGAGAAGCACCACCGTCAACGCACAAGACCTCTGTGGCTTTCTGAAAATCCTGCTCGCTGGTCTCGTCATCATCCATGTCTTCGTCGTCGTCATCTTCATCCTTGTCGCGGCCGCGGGGAGGTCTGTCTCCTTGCCGCTGATTGGCCTTGCCGCGGCGTCCTCCCCGGCCGGTGCGCTTCGTACTGGATCCTCCGGCACCTGCTTAGGCTTTCTCCTTGTCGCGTCGCTCGTACTCGGCCTTTTGCAGCTCGACAAGCTGCTCGACCTTCTTGCAGATCTGGAGGTCATGGCCCTTGGTGCGGTGGATCTTGCAGTACTGTTTGTTGGTGCCGTCCTGCTTGTCGGCGGCCGCCACAACCTGGCAGTTGGCGCATGCGGAAACCTCTTTGCCGGAGCTGCCATCTTTGGCTTTCTTGGCGCCACCGTCGCTGCCGGACTGCTCAACAACTAGCACATCTTTGCCTTTCCTCTTCCTGTTGTTTCGCCGCCAGTTTTTATTTGCCGAGGCAGCATCCTCACTGTCAGATCCTCCTGTTCCTGTATTCTCTCCGGGGAGTTTCCTCCCTTCCTCAGCGCGTGCACACCTGTCGGCCAGAGCATATAGCTCGCTGACGTCTCTGATCTTGCACATCGCCATCTCCTCCCGCATCCTGCGGTTATGCACGTTCTGATGGAACGCGCTGATGACCGCGGCAGGGTGGACATCTGGGATGTTGCGTTGCACTTGGCTGAATCTCTGGATGTACTTGCGCAAAGGCTCTCCTTCCTTCTGGGCAAGCAGGTGAAGGTCACTCTCCTGGCCATGGGGTTTGTGGCCGCCCGTAAAGGCGCCGACAAACTGATGGCATAGGTCTGCCCAGGAAGATATGGAGTTTTCCGGCAAGTGCATGAGCCAGGATCTGACGTTGGGCTTGAGCACCAGCGGGAAGTAGTTGGCAAGGATCTTGTCGTCTTGCCCCCCGGCAGCCTGCACCACGATGGTGTAGATGCTGAGGAACTCCGACGGATGCAACCTGCCGTCGTACTTCTCGGGTACGTCTGGTTTGAAATTCTTCGTGCTGGGCCACTGGACTTGCCGCAGCTCACGAGTAAACGCAGGCCAACCTACCGCGTATGGCAGGTCGCCTGGTTCCCCTGGCGCATGCATGTCGACAGTGGGCCCAGCGCGTCGGTCTGATTGACGCCGCGTTTCTCTTCGGCGCTCGATGCGGGTACGAGCGTCTTCTTGCTGCCGTTCGTGAAGAACATGGCGATGATCGCAACGAGTTCGCGGATCTGATGAAGCGGTGGAGTCGCTATCGCGGTGGACCCGGCGAGTCGGCGATCTTGGCCTTCGGGGCGGGGAGTGCACGTGGTCGCACCCCCACTGGTCTTGTCGCCATCGGCTCGCACCTGGCTGGCTTGCCGCGGCTGCGATGTGGTTGGCTGCCGCGGAGTGTCGCCGTTGGCGAAGCCGATGAGGCTCTGAATGGTGGCCCTCCAGTCGTCGATCTTGTCTGGCATTGGGGGGAAGTCCAGGAGTAGTTGAGCTCGCGCCAAAGCTTCTGCTGGAGTGGCGGGTAGCGGTGGCGAACGGTGCGAGGAGCGGGATATGCTCGGATTTCCAACGATGTTAGAAGGAGCAGTATTCCGTCTAGGTGACCGTGCCTCGCTCGCGCCAGCACGTTGGCGTGCATGCTGGCCTTGAGCATCCCGAGATCCGCCAGCTCGATTTGGGTCCAGCGAACGTATGGTACCGTGAGTACCACAACGCTGCCGGTCCCGCGCTTCCTGAGATGGGCGCGGAGCATTCACGGACGCCCGGTCGTCGTGGGAGCCTGCTACACCGCCGACGGGCAGCGCAGCCTTGTCCTTGGACCTGGCGGCACCGTGGGCTACCTCGTCGACGCCCGTTCTTCCGCCGGCGTCCTCCCCACCAGCCGTTTGCTCTGGCGACGGTGGGTTCGACGCGGACGGAGCAGCCGCCTCCGAAGCCTTCTTCTTCGGTGGCATGTCGATGAAGTCGATGAAGATCTAGCTCGCGTGAACGCCGGATCAGGTTCACACAACCTCGACGCCCCCTACCTGGCGCGCCAAAGATGCCGGGGAAATCTGGCTCCTCGAGCACCTATGGGGATGGAGCCCCTTCTCGGTTCGGCGGGGGGCGGAGGTCGCGCAAAGAGCGGATCGAGGCGAGGCACGCGAGGGGTTTTACCCAGCTTCGGAGCTCTCCGGAGAGATAATACTCCTACTGCTGCTTTGTGGATTGTATTCAGTTCTTGCTCAGGAGCGCTGGGTGCTACAGTACACACCAGCCAGCTAACGAGACCGAGCGGGAGTGTTCTACTGTTCGTCCTCCTGGGGGCGATCCCCTTCTACGTTGTGCATGGGCCTCCTTTTATATGCTCAAGGGGTCTCCAACAGGTGGCAACGTAGGCAAGGGCAAAAATGGAAAGGTGCTGCGGTAGGTACAGCTACCTACACAGTGAATCATACCTAACCCTGACAGCAGGGGACAAAGGCATTAAATGCCTATCTACGTCGCCCAGACGGTGCAGAAAAGGGACCGTCACGGGCGCCTCCGCTTGCCACGATGGCGATCTTGTCAGCGCTGCATGCCACAGTGTACCCCTGGCTGCACAGCCTCCCGCCACGTACGCTTGGAAGGGTCCCAGAGCGACACGTAGGTGGGTGAGCTGGAGCGCAGGCACAGAGTGGTTGCTTGCCGCGGCAAATGCCTTGCTGCGGCCGTTGTCTTGCCGCGTCCGGGAGCTTGTCGCTCGCCGGGTCCTGCCGGGACGTGTGGCGCGTCGCGGCAAGTTCTTTGAGGTGCTCTGGTTGGCCTTCCCGGCAAGCTCCTCTTGCCGGGGTCTTGTGCCTCGAGTGGTCTTCCCGGCAAGCTCCTCTTGCCGGGGACTTGTCTCCTTGGCTTAAATACTTTGTTCTTGAATGGCTCCAAAGGAACCATAGAGGGCCTTGGTGATCACCTGGCAAGCCTTGCCACGAGGTGCTGCGACTGCCCGTGCACAAGTTCGGGATACTGGGGTACCCCTACTCTAGTACACCGACATCCCTCGCCCCCACCATGGCGATAGTACACACATTTGTCAGCTCCGTTCACAACAAAGCCTGCAGGTGTTAAAGTTCTTTCAAACTTCTCATGCCAATGTTTGGGTGCTTGCTTGAGTCCATACAGAGACTCAGCAACTTGCACACTTTTGCTTCCTGACCATCTAGTACAAACTCATCTGGTTGTTCCATATAAATTTCCTCGTCCAACTCTCCATTTAGGAAAGCAGTCTTAAGATCCATTTGATGAACGAGAAGACCATGCGAGGCAGCTAGTGAAAGTAGAACTCGAATTGTGGCCAGTCGAGCCACAGATGAGTAAGTATCAAAGAAGTCTTCACCTTCTTTTTGGGTATAACCCTTAGCCACGAGCCGAGCCTTGTACTTTTCAGTAGTACCATCAGGCCTAAGCTTCTTCTTGAATACCCATTTGCATCCTATAGGTTTGCACCCATAAGGACGATCAGTTATATCCCAAGTTTCATTCGCCAAGATGGAATCCATCTCGCTACGAACCGCTTCCTTCCAGTAGTCAGCATCTTCAGATGCATAGGCCTCTGAAATAGAATTGGGAGTGTCATCTATGAGATACACAAGAAAATCATCACCAAAGGACTTTGCAGTCCTCTGTCTCTTGCTCCTAGTAGGAACTTCATTGTTCTCCTCCACAGGACATTCGAAGTGTTCCATCAAAATGGCAGGTTTAGTAATTGTAACTGGTTCCTGATTCGATGAACTAGGCATCTCCTGATTAGATGAGGTAGCTATATCCTTCATGGGAAAGATATCTTCAAAGAAAGTCGCATCATTTGACTCCATGATCGTACCGACATGCATGTCAGGTACCTCAGATTTTACAACCAAGAATCAATAGCCAATGCTATGAAAAGCATATCCCAGGAAAACACAATCCACAGTCTTTGGTCCAAGCTTCCGCTTCTTTGGAATTGGAACATTGACTTTCGCCAAATAACCCCATGTTCGCAGATAAGAGAGTTTTAACCTTTTCTTCTCCCATTCCTCGAATGGAGTTATCTCTTTGTTCTTTGTGGGAACTCGGTTTAGGACATGACATGCCATCAATATCGCCTCCCCCCACCATGCCTTGGAGAGACCCGATGTGTCTAACTTGGTGTTAACCAAATCAGTTAGAGTACGGTTCTTTCTTTTGGCCACCCCATTTGACTGAGGTGAATAGGGAGGCGTCCTCTCATGGATTATACCATGTTCCGCACAAAAAGCATCAAATTCATTGGAAAAATACTCTCCACCACGGTCGGACCTAAGCCTCTTGATTTTTCGATCAAGTTGGTTTTCCACTTCAGCTTTATAGATCTTGAAAAAGTTCAAAGCCTCATCCTTAGATTTCAGAAGATACACACGGCAGTATCTAGTGGGGTCATCAATTAACGTCATGAAATATTTCTTTCCACCTTTTGTCAAAACACCATTCATTTCACATAGATCTGAATGTATGAGCTCTAGTGGTGCAAGATTTCTCGTTTCCACAGTCGTGTGATACTTACAAGGTTGCTTAGCTTGCACACACACTTGAAACTTAGATCCCTTGACAGTGGTGAAACTAGGGATTAAGTTCAACTTCGCTAGTCGCGACATGCAACCAAAATTAACATGACAAATACGTGAATGCCACACATTTGATTCACTATTGTTGCAAATATGATTAACAACTTTATTGCAAACGTCTGATAAGGATAAACGAAACAGGCCTCCTGACTCATAACCTTTACCAACAAAGGTTCCATACTTGGATATTACAAATTTATTCGACTCAAAGACAAGCTTGTAGCCATCTCTACACAGAAGAGATCCGCTGACAAGATTTTTATTGACGGAGGGGACATAATGCACGTTCTTCAGTCGCACGATCTTCCCCGAAGTAAACTTCAGATCGACCGTGCCAACACCACGAACAAAAGCACTTGAACCGTTGCCCATCAGCATGGTTGAAGTCCTTGCGGTCTGATAAGACGAAAACATGGAAATATCACCGCATACATGCACATTAGCACTCATGTCAATCAACCAATCAGGAGAATGACATACTGAAAGAATAGTGGGAAATATACCATACCCATCATCCTTCATGTCAGTGTATCCAATGACAACATTAGCGGTCTTGCCGCCTTTCCCAGGGTGACGCTTGTCATAGCGATTAGGGCAACTAGGAGCCCAATGATCAAGATCGCCACACACATGACAAGCACCTTTCTTCTTGTCATTCTTCTTCTTGAAGTTTGTGTGCTACACAGCTTTGTTCTTCCCATAAAACTTTGCTTTACCATCAAACTTGCCCTTGTTCTTGAACTTGTGGGGCTGGAAGTTCTTCTTCTGTACCAGATTGGCACTAGATCCTCCCTCAATACCTTGAGCACGTGTATCCTTTGCTCTCGCCTTTTCTTCCACGTCAAGAGTGCCAATGAGATCCGGGACAGAAAACTCATGTCTCTTATGCTTCAGTAAGGTAGCAAAGTTCCTCCACGAAGGAGGAAGCTTAGTGATGATACCTCCGGCAACAAACTTGTCTGGTAGCATACAACTAAAGTGCTCAAGTTCTCTAGCAAATGACTGTATCTCATGAGCTTGCTCAACCACGGAGCGCTCTTCAGTCATCCTGTAATCATAGAATTGCTCCATGATGTACAACTCAGTGCCAGCATCCGAGACCCCAAACTTGGCCTCGAGTGCATCCCACATATCTTTTCCATTATCAATTGACGCATAAGCATCAACTATGTTCTCACCAAGAACACTCAAGAGAGCAGCCTTAAATAGAGTATCCATTTTCTGAAAAGCTTGTGCCTGTTGAGCATCAAGCTCTCCTTCGGGTTTGCCGAGAGTGGTGTCATAGCAACTCATGGTTTGAAACCATAAGACTGCTCTCACGCGCCACCTCTTATAGTGGATAGCCTCAAACATAGGAGGTCTCATGGAAGCAGCAAAACCACTCGGGGTAAATTGCCTATAATAAGGTTTTTGGATTGTTGGAAATATGAGCAATTTACCAAATAATTTTGCTAATGGAAATACTAGATAAAGCATGACTAATATAGGAAATATAAAGCAAGTCATGCAATCTGACAGAGAGAAGGTAAACATCATCTGCATATATGAACTTGTGCTAAACACATCTAGAACAGACACTAGATGAAGCTGCTTATACGACATAGAACCTAACATATGTAGGGCAGAAAATAGAGGCAAGAACTGTAGCAGGACTCCTAACAGAAGGAACAAGAATACATACGGGACAGCAGCAGCAGAAGCACTGGACTTGGGGTCGACATCCTCTCCAGCCATGTCGTCGATGAGGTTGTCGACGTCGGGGAAGAAGTCGTCATCGCGGAAGTAGTCGTCGGAGTCCGTGATGAAGAAGTCAGTAGTCACGCGGAGCGCTCCCCAAAAACCTTATCACCCTTCTCCCGTACAGGACTCAAAGTGGTGCGGTTTCGGAGGAAGACTGCAGCAGCTCAGAGAATGGAACCAGTGGCGAGAGGAAGAAGAAGTTCTGGTGTGTCTCTCTGGGAGGAGTGACCTCCCTTTTATAGGCGCAAGAGAAGGAGGCGAGAGGGCAGCGACGGGAGGCGAAATGAAGAGACGGAGATGGAGTGAACAGCCAGCAGCCGAAGAGCCGCACCGTTCGCATTCAAACTCCACGTATACCCGTAGTGCGTGGCAAAAATTTAGACATCGGCTCGGCTCATTCCCGCAACCCGCAACCCGCGGCACGGCGCGTCGTGACGAGGCGTGGCGTGGCGAGGCGGGCGGCGGAGGAGGAGCGCGCTTGGATGTCCCTCTTGTTCTCATGCTCATACAAGTGGGGAAAGAACCTCCCTTATAAGGAGGTCCAGCTCCCACTCAACTAGCAATGTGGGACTAAACTTTACTAGTATCCCTTGCCTTGCACAAATGGGCTAAGTGGGCCTCTAGGATTTATTAGGAATTTCTAAAATAGTTATTGGGCTGCCCAAAATAGACTAAATTCTAGCATGGTGGTGCATAATAGGCCCCTCAGTAGTTCATGCAAACTGTAGTTGGTCTAACACAAGCTTTATAATAAAGTGTCTTCTATAACAACACCTTCTTTCTTGGCCTTCCAAACCTATGAGTTGTTGCAGCTATGTCCCAACATCAAGATACACACGAACACTAAATGGCACAAAAATGCAGACACATGCACAAAGTAACAAGAATCATATAATACTGAAGAGAGGGAGAGGGATAGGAGGGATATCTCACTGGATAGTTGCATTGTTGATACCGCAGACATTAGGTCATTGCACTACCGATGTCGTCGTGTGGATGGCAAGATTGGACGTTGCAGGATGAACTGCTCTCGCGGACAGGGAAGGGAAGAACACGTAGCCGCAGTCCCCTCTGGGTCCTCCGCCACCAGTCACCTCATGAGTGCACAAGAATTGATCAAGTTAGTTGCGAAGGAAATATGCCCTAGAGGCAATAAAAAAGTTATTATTTATTTCCTTATTTCATGATAAATGTTTACTATTCATGCTAGAACTGTATTAACCGGAAACTTGATACATGTGTGAATACATAGAAAAACAGAGTGTCACTAGTATGCCTCTACTTGACTAGCTCGTTGAATCAAAGATGGTTAAGTTTCCTAGCCATAGACATGAGTTGTCATTTGATTAACGGGATCACATCATTAGAGAATGATGTGATTGACTTGACCTATTCCGTTAGCTTAGCACTTGATCGTTTAGTATGTTGCTATTGCTTTCTTCATCACTTATACATGTTCCTATGACTATGAGTTTTGCAACTCCCGTTTACAGGAGGAACACTTTGTGTGCTACCAAACGTCACAATGTAACTGGGTGATTATAAAGGTGCTCTACAGGTGTCTCCGAAGGTACTTGTTGAGTTGGCGTATTTCGATATTAGAATTTGTCACTCCGATTGTCGGGGAGGTATCTCTGCGCCCTCTCGGTAATGCACATCACTATAAGCCTTGCAAGCAATGTGACTAATGAGTTAGTCGCGGGATGATGCATTACGGAACGATTAAAGAGACTTGACGGTAACGAGATTGAACAGGTATTGAGATACCGACGATCGAATCTCGGGCAAGTAACATACCGATGACAAAGGGAAAAACGTATGTTTTTTATGCGGTTTGATCGATAAAGCTCTTCGTAGAATATGTAGGAGCCAATATGAGAATCCAGGTTCCGCTATTGGTTATTGACTGGAGACGTGTCTTGGTCATGTCTACATAGTTCATGAACCCGTAGGGTCCGCAGGCTTAAAGTTTGGTGACGATCGGTATTATGAGTTTTTGTGTTTTGATGTACCGAAGGTAGTTTGGAGTCCCGGATATGATCACGGACATGACGAGGAGTCTCGAAATGGTCGAGACATAAAGATCAATATATTGGACGACTATATTCGGACACCGGAAGTGTTCCGAGTGGTTCCGGAGAAAACCGGAGTACCGGGGGGTACCGGAACCCCCCGGGGAGTTAATTGGGCCTTATGGGCCTTAGTGGGAGAAGAGGAGGGGCGTCCAGGTGTAGGATCGGAAGTATGTCTAGAGGGGGGTGATTAGACTACTTGACCAAATAAAAATCTAGCCTTTTCCCAATTTTAGTTCTTGGCAGATTTTAGCTATCTTAGCAAAAGTCAAGCAATCTCCACACAATTCAAGCAAGCATGCAAAAAGAGTATATGAGCAGCGGAAAGTAAAGCATGCAACTTGCAAGAATGTAAAGGGAAGGGTTTGGAGAATTCAAACGCAATTGGAGACATGGATGTTTTTGGCGTGGTTTCGATAGGTGGTGCTATCGTACATCCAAGTTGATGGAGACTTCAACCCATGGAGGGTAACGGTTGCGCGAGTCCACGGAGGGCTCCACCCACGAAGGGTCCACGAAGAAGCAACCTTGTCTATTCCATCACGGTCGTCGCCCACGAAGGACTTGCCTCACTAGCGGTAGATCTTCACGAAGTAGGCGATCTCCTTGCCCTTACAAACTCCTTGGTTCAACTCCACAATCTTGTCGGAGGCTCCCAAGTGACACCTAGTCAATCTAGGAGACACCACTCTCCAATAAGTAACAAATGGTGTGTTGATAATGAAATCCTTGCTCTTGTGCTTCAAATGATAGTCTCCCCAACACTCAACTCTCTCTCACAGGATTTGGATTTGGTGGAAAGAAGATTTGAGTGGAAACCAACTTGGGGAAGGCTAGAGATCAAGATTCATATGGTAGGAATGGAATATCTTGAGCTCAACACAAGTGTAGGTGGTTCTCTCTCAGAACATGTGTATTGGAAGTGTAGATGTGTTCTGATGGCTCTCTCCACGAATGAAGAGTGGGTGGAGGGGTATTTATAGCCTCCACACAAAATCTAACTGTTACACACAATCTGCCAAACTCGGTGGGACCGAATCGTTAAACTCGGCCGGACCGATTTAGCAAACCTAGTGACCGTTAGGATTTTCGGTGGGACTGAGATGCAACTCGGTAGGACCGATATGGTTAGGGTTTGGGCATAACGTAATCTCGGTGTGACCGATTACACAAACTCGGTGGGACCAATTTTGGTAATAAGCTAACCAAGGGTTGGTCAGGTAAACTCGGTGGGACCGATCCGCTCTTTTCGGTGAGACCGAAATGTTACAAAAAGGAAACAGTGAGTTTACATTGCAATCTTGGTGGGACCGATCGCTCACTTCAGTTAGACCGAAATGTTACGAAGGGAAACAGAGAAATTGCAATCCCATCTCGGTGAGACCGAGATCCCTATCGGTGAAACCGAATTGCTAGGGTTTGTGGCAATGGATATGACATGTGAAACTCGGTGGCGCCGGATGGAAAGAATCGGTGGGGCCGAGTTTGACTTTTGGTTTAGGTCAAATGTGGATGTGGGAAGATAGTTGAAGGTTTTGGAGCATATCACTAAGCACATGAAGCAAGAGGCTCATTAAGCAACACCTCATCCCTCCTTAATAGTATTGGCTTTTCCTATAGACTCAATGTGATCTTGGATCACTAAAATATAAGGTGTAGAGTCTTGATCTTGAAGTTTGAGCCAATCCTTTGTCCTTATAATTTTGAGGGATCCACTTTCCTCATCCATGCCATGCCATCCATTGAGCTTTTCCTGAAATATTCATCTTGGAATAATGTTAGCTCAATGAGCTATATGTTGTTAGGAATTACCAAAACCACCCAGGGATAGTTGCACTTTCAATCTCCCCCTTTTTGGTAATTGATGACAACATATAGATCAAAGCTTCGACAAATGATAATAAGAATGAAATATATCGTTGCTTTGAGAAGTATGTGGTAAGCAAGAGCTCCCCCTAAATTTGTGCATATTTTAAGATTTGCTTTGGACTGCAAATGCACAATGAGTTAGGATCATGGGTTACTCTTCCATGTCACATACATCTTGGTGGAGCGCTCAAAATAATAAGAATTAAATACATGCACTCATCACCAAGCAAAGTGAATGATCAAAATAAGGATAAACTGATAGTAACATCCAACAAGCATTAAGTGTAGCTTATGATCAAACATATGATCATCAATGTCTCACAGATTAAGGCATAGTATCTCAAGCTCTCAAAAGCAAATAAAGTTTCAACCAAAAAGACAAGAGAGAACAAAATGCAAACTCTCTCTCTCGAAGCCTATGATCTATACATTTTTCTCCCCCTTTGGCAACAAGTTACCAAAAAGTTCATATAAAATGCATAGCACTAAACGACTCTCAGGCTTGGTCTTCAGTTGGTGGAGTCCGGATAACACCAAGGACGAAGGCTTTAGTTGATGTAGATGGAGCTGCTGGGGTAGGAGCTGGAGCTGGTGGAACTGAGGCTATAACTGGTGCAGAAGTGGTGGCTCTGGTGTCAGGAACTGGCACTGCAGACGATCTCTGAGCTCTGGGCACTCTGGCAAATGCATCAGTTGTGGTCTTGCCCTTCCTCTCCTGCATATCATCCTGCAGTTGCTCCACGGCAGACTGAATCTCAGTTACTTTCACATCTAGGTCATAGAACTTTTGTTCCATGATTCTTTCCAAGCTCTCTTGGTTTTGAGTCAGGGTGGCCAATCCTTTCTCAATCCTCAGAGTGGATGCTATCAGGTAACTGATTTGCTCCTGCTTGTTCTTCAAGAAGTACTCAGATGCCTTCTCTTGAGTTGGCATCCAGGCAGCTTTCTCCATCTTTGCCTTCTCCTTCTTTGCTTGAGCATGTGCTGATGATGGTTCATTCTCATTCATGACAACTTGATTGTCCTCAAAGTCTGGATGGATGGGCAGGTGTTCCTTATCCAACAGGTATGTGCCTGTGCCCATCTTTGAGTTAATCAACTCCTGAATTTGTGGGGCATATCCGCAGCTCCTCTTCTGATCAGCTGCTGTCCTCTTAATGGTCTCTACCATGAGGCTCATCACCTTGAATTTCTATGGCACATCAAATATATGAAGCAAGTTTATTGCATGGCCTCGGATCATCTTGTGATCACCTGACTTGGGCAAGGGAGTGTGCCTTAGAATCCAGTTGATAGTGGGCAGCCCTGACAGAAGGAAGTGCACTGAGCCAAACTTGAAGGTATCAAGTGCTTTGTTTGGGATCTCCTTGTACATATTTGACATGGAATTGTGATCCATCTTCTTCTTGGCATAGATGTCCAAGTCATCTTTCTACTCTTCTGGGGCATTGATAAGTTGTGCCCATTCAGCAACTGTAGACTGATATCTAGTTCCTTCTGACATCCACACTATCCTGCCATCTGGATAGAAATGTGCTATGGAGTAGAATTGCATAATGAGCTCCTCATTCCACTTTGTGAGCTTTTGCCCAACAAAGTCTGCAACTCCACAAGCACTGAAGCTGTCATACACTCCAGGATAGTGTTCTTCGTTCTCCTTGATGTATTCCCAGTCAACTCATCTCATGTCACACACTATGGGCTTCTTATCCAGCAGCACTGTCTCATAGAAATCCTGTTGTTCCTTGGTGTGAAAACTGTAATCCACAACAGTTCTTCTCCTTGAAGCATATGGATCTGCTTCTCTCCACTTCCTCAGCCCTGAGTCTCTTCTAATTTTCATGTCTTCAGCCATAGGATGAGCATCATTGTGGTCTGGGATCTTGGACTTGAGCTTCCTGAGAACTTGTCCTTCTTCTTCTTCTTCAGCAATATCAGGCACTGGGGCCTTGTTCTTTTCAGCAGCAGATATGTTTCTGGTGTTCCTCTTAGGTGCACTCTTGGGCTTGGAGGCAGCTTTGGGTGCTTCCTTGGGCTTAGATGAAGTAGCCCCTGTCCTTATGGAATCACCCATAAGCTTCTGTGCCTTGGGTGCTGGTGCAGCAACCTCTTCCTCTTCTTCTCCCTCAGAGTCTCTCCTCATGGAGGGTTTGCCAAGAACTCTGGCAGTGGTAGTTCTGACTCTCTTCTTCTTCTTATCTTGTCCACTTGCTTCCTCTTCAGATTACATGGTAAGCTTCATGGTTTCTTCAGTTACAGCCTTCCTAGGCTTAGAAGTGGGAACTCTCCTTGCAGGTGCCTTTTTGTGCATTCCAGGCTTGAAGGCTGCAGCTGACCCATACTCTTTCTTGAGCAACTTCTTCTTAGATGTGGCTTCCTCCTCTGCCACATAATCCTCATCCTCTGACTAAGAAGTTCTCTTCTTGCTAGCTCTAGTGGCAGCCTTAGGCAAGTTGCTTGGGGTGCTCCTGCTACCCTCATCAGAGCTGCTAGAGGGACTAGTGCCCTCACTCATATGAACCTACTCCTCAGATTTGTTCTGGCTGTCACTCTGATCAGACATGTTGCAAACTCTGACTGATGACCCTGTGAATAGATTATAGATGAGATAGAGTGGATGAGCATCACAAAATGCAGAGATTTTTGCAAAAGAATGAGTCAAAAACTTAGTTTTAGTTTTCCACAGAAAGCATTTCGGATCAACTGATTTGCAAACTCGGTGATACCGAAGCAGCTTTTAGAACCAAAACTAGTGAACTCGGTCAGACCGAGTCACAATTCGGTGGCACCAAGACTGCTAGGGTTTCACAAAGTCCTGAACTCGGTCTCACCGATTTGTAATTCTCGGTCAGACCGAGAACCACATGTGCAACGGCCGTGGCCGAATCCGTGGAACCGAGTTCCACAACCCGGTGGGTCCGAGATGGTTTCGGCGGAAACCTAAACCTAAATTTTCGAATCGCAACTATTCTACGGATTGATTTGACTGGATAGGAGTGTTTCAGTTATAGCAAGAATCATAATGAACACCATGTGCTAGGAATCAGATGGGGATAGCACTGTGATCGAGTCCATACCCTAGTTCGGTGGTGGACTCACTACGGCGGCAACGGCGGAGGCGAAATCCATTGACGGCGGCGGAGACCAGCGACAGGAGGCGGCTGGCGACGAGGAGGACGATCCAGAGACCCAGGAGGCAGAGCGAGCTATGCGCGGGCGAAGAGGTTTCAGAGAAATTTCCAAAATTTTGCCCGTGAGTATATATAGCCCGACCCTGTCGGTGTGACCGAGTGGAACAACTCGGTGGCACCGAGATGCATAACTGTTGACAGTTACAGCAACTCGGTGTGACCGAAAAGTTCAAATCGGTTGCACCGAGGTGAAAACCTAGATCGACTTAGTGATCTCGTTATGACCGAAATGGAGGAATCGGTCAGACCGAAAAGCACAAAGAAGTTTTGGAAGTTTAAGTCTATGACAAATCGGGGACTCCGAGTGCTCCTCACATAGAGTGGTTTGAATCCGACTTGATCAAATTTTGTGATGTAGCATGAATAGAGTTTGAGACGAGAAAATCATAGATAGCTAGAGAGGGTTCTTAGGCATTCTTGTCCATCCACTTGGCAAAAGAAAAGAAAACCAACCAATCAAAACAACAAGTGGATGTCCTCGAATGAGTAAAATATGCAACCAGCATGCTCACACAATAAAATGGCAATTGAAATATGTGGCAAAGCATGCACAACCAATTCTAGCATCTATCAAACAATTTGCGATGACTAGGGCATCTATATATGAGTATATTGACTTAGGAGTCAAATGAGAACATTTGATCATAGGTCATACTCATCGTTTAAGCACAAGTGGGGTTACCACTTTTACATAAAGCATTGTTGTGTTCACACCATTAGAGTTGCTTTAGCTCAAGTCTTAGAGTAAAGCTCCCCCTAGATGTGATATCCCCCCTAAGAGGGATGAACTAACCTTGGGTTTTGTCGATGATGACTTCATGTAGATGTTGAAGATGTGGATGCTCAATGTTGATGTAGATCAATTGGAGCTATCCATTGGAGCGAGTTGCACTTTCAATACCTACATGGGTTAGTCCCACAAGGAACAAGCAAGAACATCCATAAACATAGAGTGATGCACATACAAGATGATGTCTATGAAAGCTTTTTAGGTTACCTTGTCCCTTGTCTTACCAACAAGAGGGTTTGTGACTCCTTGAACTAGTGCAAGATGTGGAAGTTGATTGCACTTGTTCTTGCCAAAATGAGAAGAGTGAAGTATGTTGGCGGAGTCACCCTCAAGAACTCTCTAGTTCTTCTTCTTTTGGATCCACACCATCTTGATGGGAATCCTTGGAGTTGTAGTTGTACTTGATGAAGTGGAACTTGAAGTAGTCTTGGGAATCCACTTGACTGAGGTCTTAGGAGCTTCTTCAAATGCATCAATTTCCTCTTGAAGCTTGTCCTTGCCTTTTTGCTTGTAGTGTTGTGGTGGAAGATCATCTTGAGCTTGTGTCCCTTTGAAAGAAGTGGGATCATACTTCTCTTGTTGAGGAACAAACTTTGTCTTGGGGTATTGATCTTCTTCCCATTCAACTCCATTGGCATTGAACTTTCGTTCAAAACCAACACCTTGATTCTTCCGGTGCCTTCCTTGCTTGCGTACAATTTCCTCGAATTGCTTACTTCCGGCAAGGCTCTTATAAACTCCTTTCTCTATGATTCCCTTCAATAGGCTATTTTCTTGCTCAAGTGTAACTTGGCTAAGAGAATCATTAGTGTAATCAAGAGAACTACTAGAAGCAACAATATTGGATTTAACATGATCATTGTTACTACTAGAGGAAGAATCTTTCTTGTTCTTGTTACTAGACTTGACTTGAGGCATGTAAGTGGATAAGAGTAAACGCTTGGCAATGTAAGAAGAACTTTTCTTACGAAGATCATCATTGATTGCTTTTAAGAACTCATGCTCTTGCTCAAGGTTGAGCTTTTCAAAGCGTAATTTCTCATGTGTCCTTAAAAGTTCTCGATGATCTCCTAAGATAGTTTCATGAGCTAACTTAAGAGTGTTTAGTTCTTTAGTTAGAGACTCAATCTTCTCCTTATCATTGTCATTCGTTTTATCTTGGTTAGTATTATTTATTGACGTTTCATCATAGTATTCATCACTAGAGTTGTCAACAAGTAAATCATAATCACCTAACAGGTCATCTTCATCACTATTGAAATCAACATACTCGGGATGTGATACCTTTGGGCCTTTAGCCATGAAGCATGTTCCAACTCCTTCATTTGGTGAGTCAAATATGTCGTAGGAGTTGGTTGACACAAGTGCTAGACCGGCAACACCTTCATCTTGAGTATATTCGGAATTGGATTGATAGCTTCTCTTGGAGTGGTTGTCGGAGTCGGAGCCGGATACCCATTCACCAACATGAGCTTGATGTCTTCGTTTTGTGTAGCTCCTTGATGACTTTTCTTTTCTTTCCGAATCCTTGCTTCTCCATGAGTGTCTTCGTTCATAACGATCATCTCTACTCCTTCTTTCTATAGATGGTGATTCTTCTCTTCTACTTCTTATCTTGGTAGAGTCTTCTCTTCTCTTGTAGGGAGCCGTACACTCATTGGAATTGTGTCCGGGTCTTCCACAATTGTAGCAGTTTCGCTCTCGACTAGAAGATCTTTTGTCATTGTAGGACCTTGACTTGGAGCTTCTATCTTTGCTTCTACTCTTGTAGAACTTGTTGAAGTTCTTCACCATTAAGCTCAATTCTTCATTGAAGGTTTGCTTCTCACTTGATGATGTGGGGGCTTCACATGAGGCTTTGTAAGCACCACTTGATTTGTTGTGAAGTTCCTCTTTATCCTTGAGTGACATCTCATGAGCAACAATTCTTCCAATGACTTCCGTTGGCTTGAGATCTTTGTAATTGGGCATCATTTGGATCAATGTGCACACGGTATCATATTTCCATCCAACGCTCTTAGGATCTTCTTGGTGATGAATCTATCGGTCATCTCTTCACTCCCTAAGCCAGAAATCTAATTTGTGATAAGAGCAAGCCTAGAGTACATTTCAGTGACACCTTCACCATCCTTCATTTTGAACTTGTCAAGTTGACTTTGGATCACATCCAATTTGGATTCCTTGACAGAGTCGGTACCTTCGTGCATATCAATCAAAGTATCCCAAATTTCCTTTGCATTCTCAAGACGGCTGATTTGTTGAATTCTTTGGGGCACAATCCGTTAAAGAGAATATCACAAGCTTGAGCGTTGTATTGCAGCATCTTCAACTCTTCCGCGGTAGCTTCACGGTTTGGTTCTTTCCCATCAAAGAAGTCACCTTGCAAGCCAACACACACAATAGCCCAAACGGCAAGGTTATGTCCAAGAATATGCATTTTTATCTTATGCTTCCAACTAGCAAAATTAGTACCATCAAAGTAAGGACCTCTATGGTGGTAATTTCCCTCGCTAGACGCCATACTCTCCTAGGTTGTGAAACCAAGGCTATGACCAACAAAAGCTATGGAAATCAAGGCAAATGGAGACCAAAGCTCTGATACCACTTGTAGGGCCGGAAGTATGTCTAGACTACTTGACCAAATAAAAATCTAGCCTTTTCCCAATTTTAGTTCTTGGTAGATTTTAGCTATCTTAGCACAAGTCAAGCAATCCCCACACAATTCAAGCAAGCATGCAAAAAGAGTATATGAGCAGTGGAAAGTAAAGAATGCAACTTGCAAGAATGTAAAGGGAAGGGTTTGGAGAATTCAAACGCAATTGGAGACACGGATGTTTTGGCGTGGTTCCGATAGGTGGTGCTATTGTACATCCACATTGATGGAGACTTCAACCCACGGAGGGTAACGGTTGCGCGAGTCTACGGAGGGCTCCACCCACGAAGGGTCCACGAAGAAGCAACCTTGTCTATTCCGTCACGGCCGTCGCCCACGAAGGACTTGCCTCACTAATGGTAGATCTTCACGAAGTAGGCGATCTCCTTGCCCTTACAAACTCCTTGGTTCAACTCCACAATCTTGTCAGAGGCTCCCAAGTGACACCTAGCCAATCTAGGAGACACCACTCTCCAAGAAGTAACAAATGGTGTGTTGATAATGAACTCCTTGCTCTTGTGCTTCAAATGATAGTCTCCCCAACACTCAACTCTCTCTCTCACAGGATTTGGATTTGGTGGAAAGAAGATTTGAGTGGAAAGCAACTTGGGGAAGGCTAGAGATCAAGATTCATATGGTAGGAATGGAATATCTTGAGCTCAACACAAGTGTAGGTGGTTTCTCTCAGAACATGTGTATTGGAAGTGTAGATGTGTTCTGATGGCTCTCTCCACGAATGAAGAGTGGGTGGAGGGGTATTTATAGCCTCCACACAAAATCTAACCGTTACACACAATCTGCCAAACTCGATGGGACCGAATCGTTAAACTCGGTCGGACCGATTTAGCAAACCTAGTGACCGTTAGGATTTTCGGTGGGTCTGAGATGCAACTCGGTAGGACCGATATGGTTAGGGTTTGGGCATAGCGTAATCTCAGTGTGACCGATTACACAAACTCGGTGGGACCGATTTTGGTAATAAGATAACCAAGGGTTGGTCAGGTAAACTCGATGGGACCGATCCGCTCTTTTCGGTGAGACTGAAATGTTACGAAAAGGAACCAGTGAGTTTACATTGCCATCTCGGTGGGACCGATCGCTCACTTCGGTTAGACCGAAATGTTACGAAGGGAAACAGAGAAATTGCAATCCCATCTCGGTGAGACCGAGATCCCTATCGGTGAAACCGAATTGCTAGGGTTTGTGGCAATGGCTATGACATGTGAAACTCGGTGGCGCCGGATGGAAAGAATCGGTGGGGCCGAGTTTGACTTTTGGTTTAGGTCAAATGTGGATGTGGGAAGATAGTTGAAGGTTTTGGAGCATATCACTAAGCACATGAAGCAAGAGGCTCATTAAGCAACACCTCATCCCTCCTTAATAGTATTGGCTTTTCCTATAGACTCAATGTTATCTTGGATCACTAAAATATAAGATGTAGAGTCTTGATCTTGAAGTTTGAGCCAATCCTTTGTCGTTATAATTTTGAGGGATCCACTTTCCTCATCCATGCCATGCCATCCATTGAGCTTTTCCTGAAATATTCATCTTGGAATAATGTTAGCTCAATGAGCCATATGTTGTTAGGAATTACCAAAACCACCCAGGGATAGTTGCACTTTCACTAGGGCAGCCGCGCGCCCCCTCCCCCTCTAGTCCGAATTGGACAAGGAGGGGGCGGTGCCCCCCTTTTTCCTTCTCCTCATCTCTCCCTTCCTTCCCTCTCCTACTCCAACAAGGAAAAGGAGGAATCCTACTCCCGGTGGGAGTAGGACTCCCCCCTTGGTGTGCCCTCCTCCTGGCCGGCCGCCTCCCCCCTTGATCCTTTATATACGGGGGCAGGGGGCACCTCTACACACACAAGTTGATCTATTGATCTATTCCAGCTGTGTGCGGTGCCCCCTCCACCATATTTTACCTCGGTCATATCGTAGCGGTGCTTAGGCGAAGCCCTACGTCGGTAGCAACATCATCACCGTCATCACGCCGTCGTGCTGACGGAACTCTCCCGTGCAGCTCTGCTGGATCGGAGTTTGCGGGACGTCATCGAGCTGAATGTGTGCTGAACTCAGAGGTGTCGTACGTTCGGTACTTGGATCGGTCGGATCATGAAGATGTACGACTACATCAAGCGCGTTGTGCTAACGCTTGCGCTTTCGGTCTACGAGGGTACGTGGACAACACTCTCCCCTCTCGTTGCTATGCATCACCATGATCATGTGTGTGCGTAGGAATTTTTTTGAAATGGCTACGTTCCCCCACAGTGGCATCCGAGCCAGGTTTTATGCGTAGATGTTATATGCACGAGTAGAACACAAGTGAGTTGTGGGCGATATAAGTCATACTGCTTACCAGCATGTCATACTTTGGTTCGGCGGTATTGTTGGATGAAGCGGCCCGGACCGACATTACGCGTACGCTTACGCGAGACTGGTTCTACCGACGTGCTTTGCACATAGGTGGCTGGCGGGTGTCAGTGTCTCCAACTTTAGTTGAACCGAGTATGGCTACGCCCGGTCCTTGAGAAGGTTAAAACAACACTAACTTGACGAACTATCATTGTGGTTTTGATGCATAGGTAAGAACGATTCTTGCTCAGCCCGTAGCAGCCACGTAAAACTTGCAACAACAAAGTAGATGATGTCTAACTTGTTTTTGCAGGGCATGTTGTGATGTGATATGGTCAAGACGTGATGAGATATAAATTGTTGTATGAGATGATCATGTTTTGTTTAAGTTATCAGCAACTGGCAAAAGCCTTATGGTTGTCTCTTTATTGCATACGATGCAAGTGCCATGTAATTGCTTTACTTTATCGCTATGCGATAGCAATAGTTGCAAAAGCAATAGCTGGTGAGACGACCATGTGACGACACGTTGATATAAGATCAAGATGATGGAGATCATGGTGTCATGCCGGTAACAATGAAGATCATGACAGTACTTTGGAGATGGAGATCAAAAGCACAAGATGATGAAGGCCATATCATGTCACATATTTTCGTTGCATGTGATGTTTATCCTTTATGCATCTTATTTTGCTTTGGTTGACGGTAGCATTATAAGATGATCTCTCACTAAATTTCAAAGTAAAAGTGTTCTCCCTGAGTATGCACCGTTGCCAAAGTTCGTCGTGCCGAGACACCACATGATGATCGGGTGTGATAAGCTCTACGTTCATCTACAACGGGTGCAAGCCAGTTTTGCACACGTGGAATACTCGAGTTAAACTTGACGAGCCTAGCATATGCAGATATGGCCTCGGAACACAGGAGACCGAAAGGTCGAGCGTGAATCATATAGTAGATATGATCAACATACTGATGTTCACCATTGAAAACTACTCCATCTCACGTGATGATCGGACATGGTTTAGTTGATTTGGATCACGTGATCACTTAGATGATTAGAGGGATGTCTATCTAAGTGGGAGTTCTTAAGTAATATGATTAATTGAACTTTAATTTATCATGAACTTAGTCTTGGTAGTATTAGCATATCTATGTTGTAGATCAATAGCTCGCGATGTTGCACCCCATTTATTTTTTATATGTTCCTAGAGAAAAACTATGTTGAAAGATGATGGTAGTAATTACACGGACTGGGTCCGTAACTTGAGTATTATCCTCATTGCTGCACAAAAGAATTATGTCCTTGATGCACCGCTAGGTGACAGACCGATTGCAGGAGCAAAAGCAGACGTTATGAACGTTTGACAAAGCTCGGTATGATGACTACTTGATAGTTTAGTGCACCATGCTTTACGGCTTAGAACCGGGACTTCAAAAATGTTTTGAATGCCACAGAGCATGTAAGATATTCCAAGATTTGAAATTGTTATTTCATACTCATGCCTATGTCGAGAGGTATGAGACCTCTCATAGTACTTTGCCTACAAGATGGAGGAGAATAGCTCAACCAGTGAGCATGTACTCAGATTGTCTGGGTACTACAATGGCTTGAATCAAGTGGGAGTTAATCTTCCAGATAAGAGAGTAATTGACAAAGTTCTCTAGTCACTATCACCAAGTTACTAGAACTTCGTGATGAACTATAATATTCAAGGGATGATGAAAGTAATTCCCGAGTTCTTCGCAATGCTGAAATTGGCGAAGGTAGAAATCAAGAAAAACATCAAGTGTTGATGGTTGACAAGACCACTAGTTTTAAGAAAAAGAGCAAAGGGAAGAAGGGGAACTTCAAGAAGAACGGCAAGCAAGTTGCTGCTCAAGTGAAGAAGCCCAAATCTGGACCTAAGCCTGAGACTGAGTGCTTCTACTGCAAAGGGACTGGTCACTGGAAGCAGAACTGCCCCAAGAATTTGGCGGATAAGAGGGATGGCAAGGTGAAAAAAGGTATATTGGATATACATGTTATTGATGTGTACTTTACTAGTGTTTATAGCAACCCCTTGATATTTGATACTAGTTCAGTTACTAAGAGTAGTAACTTGAAACGGGAGTTGCAGAATAAACAGAGACTAGTTAAGGGTGAAGTGACGATGTGTGTTGGAAGTGGTTCCAAGATTGATATGATCATCATCGCACACTCCCTATACTTTCGGGATTAGTGCTGAACCTAAATAAATTTTATTTGGTGTCTGCGTTGAGCATGAATATGATTTGATCATGTTTATTGCAATACGGTTATTCATTTTAGTTAGAGAATAATTGTTATTCTGTTTACATGAATAAAACCTTCTATGGTTATACACCCAATGAAAATGGTTTGTTGAATCTCGATCATAGTGATACACATATTCATAATATTGAAGCCAAAAGATGCAAAGTTAATAATGATAGTGCAACTTATTTGTGGCACTGCCGTTTAGGTCATATTGGTGTAAAGCGCATGAAGAAAATCCATGATGATGGGCTTTTGGAATCACTTGATTATGAATCAGTTGATGCTTGCGAATCATGCCTCATGGGCAAGATGACTAAGACCCCGTTCTCCGGAACAATGGAGCGAGCAACTGATTTATTGGATATAATACATACTGATGTATGAGGTCCGGTGAGTGTTGAAGCTCGCGGCGGGTATCGTTATTTTCTGACCTTCACAGATGATTTGAGTAGATATGGGTATATCTACTTGAAGAAACATAAGTCTGAAACATTTGAAAGGTTCAAAGAATTTCAGAGTGAAGTGGAAAATCATCGTAGCAAGAAAATAAAGTTTCTACGATCTGATCGTGGAGGAGAATATTTGAGTTACGAGTTTGGTCTTCAATTTAGACAATGTGGAATAGTTTCACAAACTCATGCCACCTGGAACACCATGGCGTAATGGTGTGTCCGAACGTCATAACCGTACTTTATTGGATATAGTGCAATCTATGATGTCTCTTACCAATTTACCACTATCATTTTGGGGTTATGCATTAGAGACAGCTAAATTCATGTTAAATAGGGCACCATCTAAATCCGTGGAGCTGACACCGTATGAACTGTGGTTTGTCGAGAAACCTTTTTCGACAAAGGGTGGATTTTATTACTCAAAATGAAGCATCAAGACAATACAAACATAATGAGGGCACACCCAGCCTCTGCATAGCTAGGATGCACACAACCGACACTAACGCACACACACAAAACCGCCGGCAAATAGCAAAGCCATATAAGACCAAAGCTATGCCTCAGCGTGAGAGAGAGAAAAACCCGTCCCGAAGCGTTCTAAATCGCGATCGACAACCTACAACAATGACCATATCCGCACCAATCATCTCATGACACCACAAGGACATCGACATTCTTCAACAGCAACGCCTTCAGGAAGGGAGCGACGCTTGAGCACCACCGTCACCGGAACCAACCACCAAAGGGCAAATTCTAGGTTTTCACCTTGAATAAACTGTCCGAGCATCTCCGAGCAACGCCTTCAACAAGGTAACGACGGCGAAACATCGTCATTGCTAGGTATAACCGACATGGTTCTGACCTAGGTTTTCACCCCGGAGCTTGAAACCGAGGTACTCAAAAAGCACCACCATCGAAGTCAAGCATGTGTTGTCACCACCACTTTTCCACGATCCTAGCAGCTACATGTGCTGGGTTAGAAAACTGGCAGCCTCCACTGCACAATCATACCCTCTGCGTCAAGACGTCATCCATAGATTGCATAACACCACCGAAGCAACCACTAGATCTTGGAGAGTATCACTTGCAAAGACCTTTCATTCGCTATCGCAGTCCGCCGTGAGGCCGCTGCCACGTCGAAGTGTTAATCCTCGACCAACATCGATGACGGAGCACTTCACCACTGATTTCCACCTCGCCAGCCTTGATCCGGCCAAGCCTGCAACTGTCGGTCGGACCCTCACATGTACCGGTCTTGCCTCGATCCGTGCGACGAATCCTTGCGTGATAGAGGCAGAGAATCCTGATCCAGCTGAGGATGTCAGGGCCTCACGCCATCACCCTCCCTGGCCAGATGCAAGTCGGACCACACCGGTGACTTACTGCAGTACGTAGGCGCCGTACATGCAACAGCCAAAGATCTAAGACCAACCGATGGCATCTCAGTTAGGCACTACCAGCTTTGACGAAGAAGGAGGATCGTGAATTTGCTTCCAGGACTCAGCCAGCAAGGAAGCAATCTCTCCCTGCGCAAGGCACAGAGCCGTGCCACCCTGCCATTAGGAGCCACCACGCCACCGGACGCCAAGCCCCGCCGCCAACCGACGGGTCGCGTCGACGCGCCGCCACGAACTGTTGCCCTGCAGCACGGGAGCCGCCACGAGGAGACGCCCCGCTGTCATCGTCGGCCACGCGGACTTCGCCCGGCGGCGTCCTCCGGCGGCGGCGCGGTGGGAGAAGTTGGTAGATCGACTGGCGGCGCTAGGGTAGGACGTGCGCCCGAGTTGCCCTGGGCTGGGCGACGCGGGGCCGGGACTTACTGAAAATAGAGATATGTTTGGTTTGTCGAGAAACCTAAGCTGTCGTTTCTTAAAGTTTGGGACTGCGATGCTTATGTGAAAAAGTTTCATCTTGATAAGCTCAAACCCAAATCGGAGAAGTGCGTCTTCATAGGATACCCAAAAGTTACTGTTGGGTACACCCTCTATCATAGATCCGAAGGCAAGATATTCGTTGCTAAGAATGGATCCTTTCTAGAGAAGGAGTTTCTCTCGAAAGAAGTGAGTGGGAGGAAAGTAGAACTTGATAAGGTAATTGTACCTTCTCCCGAATTGGAAATTAGTTCATCACTGAAATCAGTTCTAGTGATGCTTACACCAATTAGTGAGGAAGTTAATGATGATGATCATGAAGATTCGGATCAAGTTACTATCGAACCTCGTAGGTCAACCAGAGTAAGATCCACACCAGAGTGGTATGGTAATCCTATTCTGGAGGTCATGTTACTTGACCAAGGCGAACCTACGAACTATGAAGAAGTGATGGTGAGCCCAGATTCCGTGAAATGGCTTGAGGCCATGAAATCTGAGATGGGATCCATGTATGAGAACAAAGTGTGGACTTTTATTGACTTGCCTATTGATCGGCAAGCCATAGAAAACAAATGGATCTTCAAGAGGAAGACGGACCCTGATAGTAGTGTTACTATCTACAAAGCTAGACTTGTCAAAAAAAAGGTTTTGACGAAGTTCAAGGTGTTGACTATGATGAGATTTTCTCACTCATAGCGATGCTTAAGTCTGTCCGAATCATGTTAGCAAAATGCCACATTTTATGAAATCTGGCAAATGGATGTCAAAACTACATTCCTTAATGGATTTCTTAAAGAAGAGTTGTATATGATGCAACCAGAAGGTTTTGTCGATCCTAAAGGTGCTAACAAAATATGCAAGCTCCAGCGATCCATCTATGGACTGGTGCAAGCATCTCGGAGTTGGAATATACGCTTTGATGAGATGATCTAAGTATATAGTTTTATACAGACTTGCGATGAAGCCTGTATTTACAAGAAAGTGAGTGGGAGCACTACAACATTTCTGATAAATATATGTGAATGACATATTGTTGATCAGAAATAATGTAGAATTTTCTGGAAAGCATAAAGGAGTATTTGAAAGGAGTTTTTCAAAGAAAGACTTCGGTGAAGCTTCTTACATATTGAGCATCAAGATCTATAGAGATAGATCAAGACGCTTGATAAGTTTTTTCAATGAGTACATACCTTGATAAGATTTTGAAGTAGTTCAAGATGAAACAGTCAAAGAAAGAGTTATTGCCTGTGTTGCAAGGTGTGAAATTGAGTAAGACTCAAAGCCCGACCACGGCAGAAGATAGAAATAGAATGAAAGTCATTCCCTATGCCTCAGCCATAGGTTCTATATAGTATGCCATGTTGTGTACCAGATCTATTGTATACCCTACACTGAGTTTGACAAGGGAGTACAATAGTGATCTAGGAGTAGATCACTGAACAACGGTCAAAATTATCCTTAGTGGAATAAGGATATGTTTCTCGATTATGGAGGTGACAAAAGGTTCGTCGTAAAAGGGTTACATCAACGCAAGTTTTGACACTCATCCGGATGACTCTAAGTCTCAATCTGGATACATATTGAAAGTGGGAGCAATTAGCTAAAGTAGCTCCGTGCAGAGCATTGTAGACATAGAAATTTGCAAAATATGTATGGATCTGAATTTGGCAGACCCGTTGACTAAATTTCTCTCACAAGCAAAACATGATCACCCTTTGGGTGTTAATCACATAGCGATGTGAACTAGATTATTAACTATAGTAAACCCTTTGGGTGTTGGTCACATAACGATTTGAACTATGGTTGTTAATCACATGGTGATGTGAACTATTGGTGTTAAATCACATGGCGATGTGAACTAGATTATTGACTCTAGTGCAAGTGGGAGACTGAAGGAAATATGCCCTAGAGGCAATAGTAAAGTTATTATTTATTTCCTTATTTCATGATAAATGTTTAATATTCATGCTAGAATTGTATTAACCGGAAACTTGATACATGTGTGAATACATAAACAAATAGAGTGTCACTAGTATGCCTCTACTTGACTAGCTCGTTGAATCAAAGATGGTTAAGTTTCCTAGCCATAGACATGAGTTGTCATTTGATTAACGGGATCACATCATTAGAGAATGATGTGATTGACTTGACCCATTCCGTTAGCTTAGCACTTGATCGTTTAGTATGTTGCTATTGCTTTCTTCATGACTTATACATGTTCCTATGACTATGAGATTATGCAACTCCCGTTTACCGGAGGAACACTTTGTGTGCTACCAAACGCCACAACATAACTGGGTGATTATAAAGGTGCTCTACAGGTGTCTCCGAAGGTACTTGTTGAGTTGGCGTATTTTGAGATTAGGATTTGTCACTCCGTTGTCGGAGAGGTATCTCTGCGCCCTCTCGGTAATGCACATCACTATTAGCCTTGCAAGCAATGTGACTAATGAGTTAGTTGCGGGATGATGCATTACGGAACGAGTAAAGAGACTTGCCGGTAACGAGATTGAACTAGGTATTGAGATACCGACGATCAAATCTCGGGCAAGTAACATACCGATGACAAAGGGAACAACGTATGTTGTTATGCGGTTTGACCGATAAAGATCTTCGTAGAATATGTAGGAGCCAATATGAGCATCCAGGTTCCGCTATTGGTTATTGAGCGGAGACGTGTCTCGGTCATGTCTACATAATTCTCGAACCCGTAGGGTCCGCACGCTTAAAGTTTGGTGACGATCGATATTATGAGTTTTTGTGTTTTGATGTACCAAAGGTAGTTTGGAGTCCCGGATATGATCACAGACATGACGAGGAGTCTCAAAATGGTCGAGACATAAAGATCAATATATTGGACGACTAAATTCGGACACCGGAAGTGTTCCGAGTGGTTTTGGAGAAAACCGGAGTACCGAGGGGTTACCGGAACCCCCCGGGGAGTTAATTGGGCCTTATGGGCCTTAGTGGGAGAAGAGGAGGGGCGGCCAGGGCAGCCGCGCGCCCCTCCCCCTCTAGTCCAAATTGGACAAGGAGGGGGGACGGCGCCCCCCTTTTTCCTTCTCCTCATCTCTCCCTTCCTTCCCTCTCCTACTCCAACAAGGAAAAGGAGGAATCCTACTCCCGGTGGGAGTAGGACTCCCCCCTTGGCGCGCCCTCCTCCTGGCCGGCCGCCTCCCCCCTTGCTCCTTTATATACGGGGGCAGGGGCACCTCTACACACACAAGTTGATCTATTGATCTATCCCAGCCGTGTGCGGTGCCCCCTCCATCATATTCCACCTCGGTCATATCGTAGCGGTGCTTAGGCGAAGCCCTACGTCGGTAGCAACATCATCACCGTCATCACGCTGTCGTGCTGACGGAACTCTCCCGTGAAGCTATGCTGGATCGGAGTTCGCGGGACGTCATCGAGCTGAACATGTGCTGAACTCGGAGGTGCCGTACGTTCGGTACTTGGATCCGTCGGATCATGAAGACATACGACTACATCAACCGCGTTGTGCTAATGCTTCCGCTTTCGATCTACGAGGGTACGTGGACAACACTCTCCCTCTCGTTGCTATGCATCACCATGATCCTGTGTGTGCGTAGGAATTTTTTGAAATTGCTACATTCCCCAACAAGTTGGCGGCGGTAGAACAACGGTACAGACACCCAAAGTTCTAAATAGAGCGCTAAGCCTCTTAGTGGCGGCTCGGCCAAAAGGTTTGAAATGCTATAGCGTGCTAAGTCCCATTTAGCGTTTCATCATAAATTAATAAAAAATAAAAATAAACACACAATCAGGCATCAAATTAATATATACATGACAATTGAACAAGTCCCATTTAGCAGCAGCCATCAAATCGACAATTCAAGTTAAGTCTATGACATCATGAATTGGTCAGGAAACAAGCTTCTCTTGTTAGTTACAAATTTACACTCAACGATGCATTTACAAGCCTCTCTGGTTGGGTCCCAATGTTGTCTAATTTCATCAACAATTTCATTTAAACAAGTCCATACACCAATTTAGCAAGGCATGAGAGTAGTTCAATTACAAAGTTACAATACACCAGTCCATGAAAGTAGTTCAATTCACCAATCATCAATCTCAAAGCGGATACCCTCCATGATAGTAGTACAAATGTAGAATCCATACATCAACCCATACTGCCAAAGCTTACCTTGTGATGGATTATGAGTGAGCTCATGTTCAGAGTAGAAGCCGAGTTCGTTGCCTGGTCTGGATGATGATTGATGTAGCAGGTCCGTGGGCGAGGAGGCCAGCGACCTGGGCGAGGCCGGCGCACTTAGGCGAGGCTGGCGGTGACCTACAGAAGGAAGGGGAGGCCGGCGACTTGGGGAAGAGACACCACAATTTCTGCTTGAAACCCTCCATGGCGGTGTTTCTCCTTGGCGCTCGTTCAGTGGGGAAGCACCGGCTGCGACGGCTGCGAGGCATGGATGGCTGGCGGCGTGACGGCTACAGCCGGCGTCGGCGTTCGTGGTTGGGACTGCAATGGCGTGGGCGGACAAGGAGAGGCGTGAGTAGGTTTCGGTCTCAGATGGGGATGGAAAGGAGAGATGCGTACATGGTGAGGGGGCGAGACACCGGCGGCGGCATATGGAACCCTAGCCCGGGTCCGTAATGAAGGCTGCGGCTCGTCTCGTTCCTCGGCGGCGGCTCGGCTTGGATCGGCGGCATTGCAGGGATCCGCGAGCGCGAGGGCGGCGGTGAAGGTATGGATGCGAGTGCGAGGGCAGCGGTGACCTGGAGGCGGCGGCTCCTCTCGTTCCCCGGCGGCGACGGCTGCTCCTCTCGGGGTTAGGGCGTCGTTTGAGAGATGAAGCAGATCGAGATATGATGAGCCTCGTTGACTGTTTTCTTACGTGCGGCTTGAGATACGAAAGAAAAACCAAACAAAAAAAAATGACGAAAAAGAACCAACAAAAAGAACAGACGAAGGTGAGACGAAAAAAAACCCTGAAAGCGAGACTACCAACTGCTCCATTAGGAGTAGAGATGGAATAAAACTTTCATTTACCCTGCAAAAGAAAACTTGAGGAAAAATTACCCTTCATTTTTTGAGTGGAATTACCCTTCAATTAATATTTCTGGATTTATTTCAGGATTTCCGGCGATGCGTTTTCAGTGGGAGAAGACGTTCCCGTCGATGACGAGGCGCCTATGGTGACTTCGTAAATCTCAAGATGATTTGCCGGCTCAGTCTTTCGGAGGTGCTCATAGGGGTAAGGTGTGCGTGTGTGCGTTCATAGGGGTGAGTGTATGCGCGTGTATATGAGCGCTTGTGTCTGTTCTGATGCTAAAAAAAATTGCTCCAACACACAGCCGCTTCCTTTTTTTTAAGGAGATAAGCTCCACGTCGCCTTCTTTGGTGTATACTGGGCCTTGGTGTTCGGCTATTGGGCCTCAAATTGGCCTCATAGATTTCCTTCCTGGGCTTTGAAGACGATGCGTGCTGCTCTTTTCGAACAAGCCAGACCACGAGCTGATTCTCAAAAAAAAAAAAAAAAAAAAAGCCAGACCACGAGCTCCGCTGTCCGCACATTGCCTAGAAAAAAAACGAGCTCCGCACCAAGCCACCAACAGCCAGCGGCGAACGTCCCCACTCCCCCCCACCAAATCGCCGCCGGCGACGTCCCCTGCACCGGCGCCATGCTCCGCCTCCGAAGCTGCATCCTCACCCATCTCCCCTCTTCGCCCGCCACCCATCCCGTCCCCTATCTCCACCGCCTCCTCTCCGCCGCCGCGCCCGCCGTCTCCCCAGGCCCCCGATTCGCCGTCGAGGACTACCTCGTCGACACCTGCGGCCTCACCCGAGCGCAGGCCCTCAAGGCCTCCACCAAGCTCTCCCACCTCAAATCCCCCACGAACCCCGACGCCGTGCTCGCCTTCCTCGCCGGCCTCGGCCTATCCAGCGCCGACGTCGCCGCACTCGTGGCCCGCGACCCGAAGTTTCTCTGCGCCGGCGTCGAGAGAACCCTGTCTCCCATCCTCGCCGGGCTCACCGGCCTCGGCCTATCGCGCTCTGAGATCGCGCGCGTCGCCTCGCTCGCACCCCGCAGCTTCTGCTCCAGATCTGTCGTTTCCGGGCTGGAGTACTACCTCCCCCTCTTTAGCTCTTCCGAGAGCCTTCTCCGGGGGCTCAAGAAATACAAGTACTTCCTCAGTTCTGATCCAGAGAGGGTGGTCAAGCCCAATATTGAGTTACTGCGGGAGTGCGGGCTAGGCACTTCCGATATTGCGAAGCTCTGCCTCGCTGTGCCATGGCTGCTCAGCGCCAAGCCGGAGCGCGTCCAGGTGATGCTGGCGTGCGTGGAACGTCTCGGTGTGCCCCGTCGATCGGGGATGTTCAGGCACGCGTTGAAGGCTGTTGAATCCCTTAGTGAGGAGAAGCTCGCCGCCAAAGTGGAGTACTTAAGGAACACGTTCAGGTGGTCGGATGCTGAGGTGGGCATTGCTCTTCGTAAGGCCCCACTGATGCTGACCAAATCCAATCAGACACTGCAGAGCAAGTCGGACTTTCTTATCTCTGAGATGGGGTTGGAACCGGCGTACCTTGCTCATTGCTCGGTAATGCTCTGCCTTAGTCTGGAGGGCAGAGTCAAGCCACGGTGCTATGTTATAAAGTTTCTTAAGGCAAATGGATTGCTAGATCGCCACTGGACCTACGGGACAATTGTCAGGGTGTCCGAGATGGTATTTGTGGAGACGTTCATATGCCCTCACAAGGAAGCTGCACCGAACCTTGCTGAAGATTATGATGCCGCATGCAGAGGGGAAATGCCGACTAATTTCAGATTTACATGAACCATGAACAGGCTATGAGAATTGGTAGCTGCATATGGCGCGAAAAAGTTTTCACTCTGCGTGGTAATCTGGTAAATTATGTTTCTTTGCTCTTTGCCTAACTGGATATCTGTTGATTCCTTAAGCCCCACGAGTTGATGCCATTTGATAGAGAAGAAAGCATTGCCTGCAATCTCTCAAGATAAGAAGTCCAGGAATTATTTATGGTTCCCGCTTCTGGAACCAATTTTCTGTTGAAACCAGGACCCTGAAAACCAGAAAGCAAAAGAACAATCCTGCATTGTTGTGATATGCTTTCACTCCTTGTATTCTTCAAATTCCTAAATCCTATAGTTGGCCATACTTTTGCTGGGAATGTTTAAATATTGAACTAACCTATTTGGCTCTAAAGTATGATTAACAACTGATTTTTTTATCATTTATACCTGCCCTTAATCTTCAGAATTAAATCAGTGGAGATGGCATTAATTAGTCTTATAATATCTATCTACTAGTCTTGAATTAATCTTATCATATCTACTGCAAAACTGTCTGTTCACAAAATGAATTTCATCAAGTTCGAATTTCAGAGCAAATTTTTGCTTTCAGCTAAGCTTGAAGTCTTTATACAAACTATCACCTTAGGCTTGTTGTCCATCCTAGCATAAGTGGCAAATTGATGTGTCTACTGATGGAATTCTTCGTTTTGATTGTGTTCAATGATGCAAGATGGGTATCTGGTCTATTGTTCAAAATCATGAGATGTCATTCTTTTGAAATCAATGAGTCAAGGTTCTCCCTTGTTAAAACGCATGGAAGATGTATTGGAGCTAAGACAGTACGAGATCAGGCCATTCAGCAAGTGAATTGAGAGTATCAGGGAGCTATTCTCTGTACTTCTCAAGCACAATAATCTGCTCCAGCTGGTTTTCAACTATAAATATTGGGCTACTTTGTTGGTGAGCCTATCCTGCAGCGTAGGTTTGTCAAGCATCAGCCGCCAATCAAAGCCACTCTGATTTTGAAGTAACATAGTCTGCTTCAGATTGGCACTGGCATGACTACTTGACTGTCGGGTAACACCCTCCAGGCACCCATGGACCAGACCAGGTACGAATCTGAGTTCTGTCTCCTTCAGAAGTTGCACACCTTTCAGAATATTCCGCTACACTCCACGGCGCTCAACATGAAGGATATTTGAGACTTATGTTTATGTATAGGTTTTTTTTATACTTCCATGTTGGGATTGGTCCGGCATCGCCCCCAACAGTGCACACCCACTCTTTATGACTAAAAAGCAATCCTGGGTGCTTGTAGTGCAACAAAAGTACGCTCTACTTACGAAATAGCACGATTTGTTTGTCTGAGAAACATGATAATTTCGCAACTACAAGATCTTCCACTTATTTGGTTTCATTTTACATTATGTAAGTATATGTGGTACATATACAGCACTAATTCACTTTCTCCCGCACCTGTAGGCTGCAGTTAGTACAGCACTAATTCACTTTCTCCTGCACCCGTAGACTGCAGTTAATATGCAATTGCAAATGCCCCGGTTTCTTGTTGGGAGTATTCGCCAGACACATAATGTAACAAATACTCCAATCTTCTAAATGCCGCCGTTCCAGCCAAGGAATGACCATCCTTTAAACAGAAGAGAAGAGAAGAAAGGAATTACCCTCCTTTAAACAGACTGTAAAACAATGTAATCTTATAGAAATTTGACCTCCCAAACTAACCCATTGGAGATTACTCCATTTCTTTACCCGGTGAAGAATTTTAGAGTGTGCTCTAAATTGTGCTACATTATACTACTGACCTGACCTGGGTAAAACACTGACTTCAAAATATGCAGCATATTCTACCTTTTTTTTTGGTAGAGAAAATGCAAAAGCCTTGCGTTTCATTCCATTGAGAAGGTAGAAGAGACACAGTACACACACCCAAACGGGCAGGAAAGAAAACGATTACAGAACACAACAAATTATTATGTAACTACGTTTGTACTCTCTCCGTCTCTTTTTACTTCGCATATAAGATTTGTTTCAAGTCAAACATAATAAAGTTTGACCATGTTTATCTGAATAAATATCAATATTCACAATACCAAATCAATATCATGAGATGCATGATGAAATTAATTTTCATATAGAATTTTAGTATTGTATATATTGATGCCTTCAAATATAAATTTGGTCAAACTTTACGAAGTCTGACTTTAGACAAACTTTATAGGCGGAGTAAAAAGAAGCGGAGGGAGTACAACATTACAAATTATTATAAGACATGGTATACTGGCAGAAAGCTTCAAAGTTACTACCAAAGGGGACTTGTTAGCATCCAAATCATTTGGCTAGTGAAAAACCTCTCAGTTGTAGAACTGAACATTTGGCTTGCAACAGAAGCAATAGCCTGACAAGGAAAACCAACAATTCAGCCAAAAAATATCTTTGATGTTTGAGAATCAATTAGTCTAACAAAAAAGAAATAACATCGTATGAAAAACATTGAAAGGGATTGGTGAGCAGGGGCACAATTCAAAACATCATTTATGTCATGGTTTGATATGATATAACTGAAAAGATGGGGACACAATGTCGAACAAAATAAAAGGCGCATTGGATCTTGTTTTCCGATACATAAAATGCCAGCTCCAAATTATGAGGCACCGGCCGTGATTATCACAAGTATCCATCAAAAGAAAAAATAGCCGATTAAATGAAGAACATGCCGGTAGCCAGCAGCATTCCACTAGATAATAGCTTCAGCGTGCAATTATGTCAAGATCCACCACCAAACTATGCCCTTCTTAATTAGTCATGCTGCCAATAAGTGGAACATGACAATGTGATGGTTCTTCTCGAGGACACCAGACACAATAAAAAATGTAGCAGACATGAGACGACTTTAGTGTTCTGATTTCTATGCTTCTGGCAGATCTCAAGGCATAGCAGACAGCATCTGGGAGATGCAATGGCATGATTCTTCATGTCTACCAGTCAGATGCTACAGTACAGCTGTAAACATACCTTATGTATAAATAAGGGTCAGCAGAACGGTAGATACATCAAGTTAGAAGCTCTTCTTTTCTGCTCCTCCTCTCCTCAACCACAATATAGAGAAAAGCTTCAAGATCAGACATGGCTTTCCACCTAAGATCGATAAGCTTGCCTTCTAGGCCTCACGCCACCGAGACCGAGGTCAACGAAGAGATGCTGAGCCTAGAGGCAAGCATCTCTTCCTCCCCGACCATCGGCGTGATGTGCGATGGTCTGAGGAGGCTTGGAGACATCTATGATGGCGTCGAAGAGAACATCTGCCTTCCAAGCAGCCAAGTCTGTGCCTACCAGCAGAGGACGGTGTTGGATGGAGAAATGGACGGTTCTCTCGAGCTGCTAGATCTCTGTGGCGCCATGCAAGATATCTTCGCCGAGATGAAGGCCATTATCCAAGAGCTGCAACTGTCTCTAAGGAAAGGGGATGATGCGGCTGCTCAAGCCAGTATCCAAGAAGGCCAAGAATCATTTCAAGAAGACCACGAAGAAGATTTCGGCAGATTGCAGGATGGTCATGCTCTTGGTCAAGGCCAGAGAGATCTCTGTCTCTCTGCTGGAGTTCACACTCCATCTCTTGTCGAAGCAAATTGAAATGCCTAAACAGTCTCTTGTTTCCAAGGCATTTCACAAGAAGAAGTCAGTTGTTTGCAAGGAGGAGCAATTGTTGAGGTTAGAGTGCAGTATCGGAGATCTTGAGAGTGGAGCAGGACATCTGTTCAGAAAATTAGTCCAGAGCAGAGTTTCTCTACTCAACATCCTTAGCTCATAGATACTTCCAAGACACTGTTGACACCCTTCGATTGGCATCCGCCTTTTAAGGAATAGCTGATCTTCATACAATTTTCCCCTATGTATACACTATACAGTAGAAATGTACATTATATTGTAGCAAGAGAAACAAAAGTTTTGATCCATTTGACCATTTCATACTTGAAGATGTGCTTGTGATCCCAGTATACTTAATTTTGATAACCTTGGTTAGTGGATCTTGTCCCTTATGCATGAAACAAGCCAGATCGAAGTCACACGGTCCAGACTTGTAGTTTGCAGAATCAATCAGTTGTATTATCCAGATTCTCCAGCGCCACCACATGGTTGTGCAGTCTGGCACTACAATTAATTATATTTCTTGTTTCATACAACAAATTCCAAATTAGTGCTCAAATTTTGACATCGTAATAATAAAAAAATACTCTACAGAATTAGCAATAATCTGAGCAAGACCTAATCCAAACTTGCCAGTGTGCAAAGTCTTTGTTCTTCTCCATATAATAATTGTCGAAACACAAAGAACAACCAATGCTTTATATGCTTATTTCAAACTTCACCAAAAGTAGAGATGGTAGTGTTCGAGAATCAGTTAGTTTGACCAAGAGGTAATAAGGTTGTATGAAAACATCGGAAAAAATAGGGTGGACATGGGCACACAACAAAAGCTCGTTTCTCGTTAGATATGAAATGGTGCGTGGCTGAAAGCCTCAAACTGAAAAAACAGGGGTAACACGCTGAACCACTAACATGGATCTTGTTTCCATGGCCTAAACATGCCAGCTCCGATCATCGAAGCTTTAACTTGTGATTCGCAAGGGTGCCCACCAAAGTTAGCAATCCATTAAATAATGGCTTTGGTAAGCAATTATACCAAGATGCACCATCAGACTAAACTGGACTGCTGGTTCTTGTTGCCAATTGCTGGAACATAATGATGCGATGGCCCATCTCAAGGACAGTAGACACATAAAACAATGTACTAAACATGAGACGACTTTAGGATTCCAATCTCTATGCTTGTGCTTAAAAAATCTCAAGGCATAGCAGACAGCATCTGGGAGATGTAATTGCATGATTCTTCGTGTCTACCAATCAAATGCTACTGCTTCTACATTTCTGTATAAATAGGCCTCAGCAGAGCAGTAGACACATCAAACAAAGAAGTGTTCCTTTCTTCAACTCTTCATCAACCACAATACATACAGAGAAAAGCTTCAAGCTCAGATATGGCTTTCCACCAAAGATCGATAAGTTTGCCTTCTAGGCCTCAAGTCAGTGAGACCCAAGTCGAGCAAGAGCTCCACAGCCTAGAAGCAAGCATCTCTTCCTCCAATTCCATCAGCATGATGTGCGATGGTCTCAGGAGTCTTGCAAACATTTACGATGGTCTTGAAGAGATTATTTGCCTACCAAGCCACCAAGTTTTCTCCTCCCAGCAGAGGAACATGTTGGATGGAGAAATGGAAGGTTCTCTCGAGCTGCTAGATCTCTGCAGGGCCATCCAAGAGATCTTTGCCGAGATGAAGGCCATCATCCAAGAACTGCAAGTGGCTCTAAGGAAAGGGGATGATGCAGCTACTCAAGCCAAGATCCAGTCTTACACCCGCTTGGCGAAGAAGGCCAAGAATCATTTCAAGAAGAACACCAAGAAGACTCTTGCAGATTGCAGGATGGTTATGCTGTTGACCAAGGGCAGAGAGATCTCCGCCTCTCTGCTGGAGTCCACACTCCATCTCTTGTCAAAGCAAATTGAGATGCCTAAACAGTCTCTTGTTTTCAAGGCATTTCACAAAAAGAAGGCAGTTGTTTGCAAGGAGGAGCAATTGTTGGAGTTAGAGTGCAGTATTGGAGATCTTGAGAGCGAAGTAGGACATCTGTTCAGGAAACTAGTCCAGAACAGAGTTTCTCTACTCAACATCCTTAGCTCATAGATGCTCTCAAGTCACTCTTGACGCCCTCGGATTGGCATCCGCCTTTTAAGGAATAGCTGATCTTCATACAATTTTCCCATATGTATACACTATACTGTATAAGTGGAGTAGTGGACATGATACTATAGAAATAGAAACAGAAACCAAAGTTTTGATCCATTGACCATTTCATCCTTGAAGTTGTGTTTGTGATTCCAGTATATTTTTATGCCCATTGTTAGTGGATCTTGTTCCTTGTGTATGATACATGCCAGATAAAAGTCATAAGGTCCCAACCTGTATTTGACAGAATCACTCGATTTTATTATCCAGATTCTCCACCATCACCACATGGCTGTGCAGTCTGGCACTACAATTGAATATATTTCTTGTTTCATACAACAGAGTCCGAATTAGTGCACTCAAATTTTAACATCTTCGACATCTATATCATTCAAGCATTGAAGGCGACAAAATAACAAAAACATTTACTTTAATACCACAACTTTTTGCATGATCTACGTATTAACAATAATCCGAGCAGGACCTGATCTAAACTTGCCAGTGCACAAACCTTTTGTTCGTTTCAATAAAATGATTCTCAATACATAAACAACAAGCGATGCTTTACATGCTTATTTCGAACTTCACCAAAAGAAAAAATATGCTGATTTCGGAGTATCAGTAGTGCAAAAATAGAGTGTCCACGGGCACACATCAAAACTCTAAAGCTTGTTTCAGTAATGGTTAGATATGAAATGGGCATGCTACTCACACGGGTGGCTGGCTGAAAGCCTCAATCTGAAAAAATGGGGATAATATGTTGAACCCCTAACATGGATCTTGTGCAGTGGATCTTGCACCCATGGCCTAAACATGCCAGCTCCGACCTTGAGGCTTTGACCTATGATTTGCAAATGTGCCCACCAAGGAAAACACCTTATTAAACTGCGGTGTTGGTTCTTGCTGCCAATTATTTGGACAGTAGCACAAAACAATGTACTAAACATGAGGCGACTTTAGTGTTGCGATCTCTATGTGTCTGGCAGATCTCGAGGCATAGCAGATTGCATCTGGGAGATGTAATGGCATGATTCTTCATGTCTACCAATCAAGTGCTACTTCTTGTACATTTATGTATAAATAGGCCTGAGCAGAGCAGTAGGCACATCAAACCAAGAAGTGTCCTTTTCTGCTCCTCCTCTCTTCAACCACAATACAGAGAAAAGCTTCAAGCTAGATATGGCTTTCCACCAAAGATCCATAAGTTTGCCTTCTAGACCTCACATCAGTGAGATCCAAGTCGAGCAAGAGCTCCAGAGCCTAGAAGCAAGCATCTCTTCCTCCAATTCCATCAGCGCGATGTGTGATGGTCTCAGGAGTCTTGCAAACATCTACGATGGTCTTGAAGAGATTATTTGCCTACCAAGCCACCAAGTTTTCTCCTCCCAGCAGAGGAACATGTTGGATGGAGAGATGGGATGCTCCGTTGAGCTCTTAGATCTCTGCAGCACCATGCAAGAGATCTTCGCCGAGATGGTGGTCATCATCCAAGAGCTGCAACTGGCTCTAAGAAAAGGAGATGATGCGGCTGCTCAAGCCAAGATCCAGTCTTTTACTCGCCTGATGAAGAAGTCCAGGAAACACTTCAAGAAGACTGCCAAGAAGGCTGCATCCGACAAGATGGTCATGCTATTGACCAACACAAGAGAGATCTGCATCTCTCAGCTGGAGTCCACACTCCATCTCTTGTCGAAGCAAATTGAAATGCCAAAGCAGTCACTTGTTTGCAAGGCACTTTACAAGAAGAAGGCCGTCGTTTGCGAGGAGGAGCAATTGCAGGAGTTAGAGTGCAGCATTGGAGATCTTCAGAATGGAGCAGGAATTCTGTTCAGGAAATTAGTCCAGAACAGAGTTTCTCTTTTAAACATTCTTAGTTCATAAATACTCCACATCACTCTACTCCCTGCGATTGGCATCCGCCTTTTTGAGGATGAGCCGATCTCGATAGAGTTTTTCCATGTGTATAGTATACAGTACAAATGTACAGAAATTATAGAAACAAAGACCGAAGTTTTGATCCATCTCAGATTTTGCGATATTGATAATATTCTCTTGGGGATTTGTGAGGAATATAGGCATGACAAAAGGAAATGTGTATGATGTCAATCCATCATGTATTTGTTAGGTTCTGTTAATTAGGTTTGTGTTACAGGTTACATTTTCGTGGTAAATGATAACAACAATGATGTTAGACCTACCATAAAACTAGTAGGTTGTCGGTTGCATTACACCTACCATAAGATTCATGATTAGCCCCTGCATAAAAAAAAGATTCATGATTAGCCTTATTTTGTGGATCTCACTTATGATGCATGGGTCACGCCAGGTCGAAGCCACATGGCTGATGCTTCTACTTGCACATAAATCCACTATCCAGATTCACTTCATAGTTGCAAATGCTGGCTTCATATGCTCAATTAATATTTAGATATGTATCTACACATTTATTCAGATAATACAGCTTGCATTTCTGATAAAATCATAAGACTAATTATGATGGGTAGGTCAAGTGGAAAAAAGAAATCTAAATGTTCTTAATAACAAGAATAATCCATATTCGCAGATGAAAAAAGTTAGTATGATGGTATCTTCAGCATAATTTTATTTGGTATTTAATGGGAAAAAACATTGGATTGAGCATTATAGATTTCTGAGATGGCCTGTCTTATTGAGTTGATACATTCGTGATTCGTGGACCTTGGAAAAGGATCGCTAGGGACAGAGCTCTGATGACAGCAGGGAGATGACTGGCATGAGCTCGGTTGTAAGGTCGGAGCACCAAAGGACAAAGGCTGTTAGCAGAACCTGAGGGCAAAACCTGGAACAACATGCTGATGAAGTCAATGACTCCTTACACCAGCAAGCACCAACCACCCTGGGGGTGCAGATGGGTTTGCCACTAACAATGAAGACACGTCTGTGGCATGCCGGTGGCAAAGCATGGAGAGGACAGTCATCATGTAACGCTGATGCACATGCATGCATGATCAAGCTATCTGGATCCAACACGAGAATTGTTCCTCGTGTGTGAGTTTGTCTCCAATGATCAAGACACATTCGACAGGAGCTATCTGATACTCATTCATAGATGTATGAAACGATAATGTAAGCACCAATTGGTTCTCTCTCGAATTCTACTCAATATTGCTTACAGGATCCGAATTTGAATTGAGGAGGAAGAACAAGGAAGCAACACACGCCAGCCACACGCTATCCTATCCAGCCGGCCGAAGCCGTCCTTTCCGCCCACCCGTTACAAGCATCATGGTTACTCTTATATACCGGACCCATTCTGGCCCAAATAACCGAGCAGGCTGCTTCTGGTTCCTCCTGAGCCGGGCCTTGTAGCTGCTTGTCGGTTCGCCCTGTAGCGAATCACGTCTTGTCGTGGTAGTGGTCGTAGAGTCGCTGACAATCCCCCCTGGAACAGAAGCGGCTTGCCCCCAAGCCGGTGCCCGAGGAAAATTTTGCTTCAGAACTTCTTGATCTTCCCAGGTGGCCATGGATTCTGGCGATCTGCTCCACTTGATCAACACTTGGGCGATGGACTTGTTACCCCGTTGGACCAGGCGACGGTCGAGGATCCGAGCTGGAATCTGCAAAAGTGCATCAGGAGTTGGCAGCATAGGGAGTACCTCCTGATCAGCTTTGATGTGCTTCTTAAGCAAGGAAACGTGAAAGACCGGATGAACGCGGCAGTTTTCAGGCATAGCTAATTTGTAAGCCACTGCATCAATCTTCTCAGTAATCGGAAATGGACCGAAATACTTGAAGGCCAACTTATGATTCGCTCTTGGGGCGATGGAAGATTGAATGTAGGGTTGCATCTTCAGAAATACTGACTCACCCACCTCAAATGACCTCTCAGTACGGTGCTTGTCAGCTTGTACCTTCATACGCTGTTGGGCGCGTAGCGATTGCTGCTTAACCGATTCCATCACCACCTGACGGTCCTCCAACCACTGATGAGTATCTGAGCTGGCAATTGCATCTGCAGGAGAAATGCCAAAGTAGCGGGGTGCATGCCCATAGACCACTTCAAATGGAGAATGCCCAGTAGATGAGTGCCAATTGGAGTTGTACCACAACTCACAAAGTGGGATCCATTGTGACCAACGATGCGGATGAGCGCTAATGAAACAGCGAAGATACCCCTCTACCTGTTGATTGACGCGCTCTGTTTGCCCGTCCGTCTGGGGTTGCTGACCAGAACTCATTCGAAGTTTGATTCCTGTTCTGTTGCAGAATTCCTTCCAAAAGGAGCTAGTGAAAATTGGATCACGGTCTGACACCAATGACAACGGCAACCCATGAAGACGGTACACCCGATCCAAGAAGGCCTCTGCTACTGTGCTGGCTGTGTAAGGGTGTTTCAGAGCAATGAAATGGCCATATTTGGATAGTTTGTCAATGACCACTAGCACACAGTTGAACTGTCGAGATGGAGGCAGCCCTTCAATGAAATCCATGGTCATCATTTCCCACGGTTGTGAGGGTATTGGTAGTGGCTGCAGTAATCCTGGGTATGGCAATCACTCCGGTTTAGCCAACTGACAAATTTCACACAGTTGCAGAGCAGTTTTGATCATGGTTTTCATATTCTTCCAATAAAAGAGCTGAGAAATCCTTCTGAATGTTACTGGAAAACCAGAGTGGCCACCAGCTGAGCTAGCATGCAGATTAACAATGATCCTTTTCTACAACTGTTCGTCTGGACCAATCCAGATCCTCTTCTTATATCGTAGGAGCCCATCATGTAATGAGAATTTCGGATCAGCATTAGGAGCAATCGTCAATTTCTGTATGATTGCCTGAGTGGCCGTGTCAGCTAAGTAGCTGTGTATGATCTCTTGTATCCATGCTGGCCGAACTAAAGATAGCATGTAACAGTCAGCTGATGGGTGTGGACGTCGGGAAAGGGCATCTGCAGCTCGATTATCAGCTCCCTTCCTGTATACAATCTTGTAATTCAACCCCATCAGTTTGGTAAGTGCTTTTTGCTGCCAAGCTGTATGCAATCTTTGTTCTGTCAAGCTGACTAGGGCCCTCTGATCAGTGATTATTTGAAATTCTTTGAGTTGCAAATAGGAGCGCCATTGTTCTATAGCTAGCAAGATGGCCAAGAACTCTTTTTCATATACTGAGAGAGTTTGATTTCGTGGCCCCAAGGCCTTGCTGACAAAAGCAAGAGGGTGCCCTTCCTGCATTAATACTGCACCAATACCACAGTCACTAGCATCTGTCTCAACAGTGAACACCTTCTTGAAATCTGGCAAGGCCAGTACTGGAGCAGTTACAAGTGCATTTTTCAGGGTTTGGAAAGTTGTCTCCTCAATGCTTGTCCACACAAATATGTTACCCTTGCGCAGAAGATTGGTCAATGGTTTTGCAATCACACCAAAGTGGCGAATAAATTTCCTCTAATATCCTGCCAATCCCAAGAAACTTCTGACCTCCTTAACAAAAACAGGTGCTGGCCACTGTTCAATTGTACTGATCTTTTTTGGGTCTGTTGATAGTCCATCTTTGCTAATGATGTGGCCCAGATAAAGTAATTTTTGAGATGCAAACTCACATTTTGACATCTTGACATACCACTGATCTCTCCTGAGTACTTGCAACACTCTTCTGACATGCTGGATGTGTTGCTGCAGAGTTTTGCTGAAAACAAGAATATCATCAAAGAATACTAGCACAAAGAATCTCAACATTTCTGGCTCCTGAGATAAGGTAACATTCATTGCTCCCTGGAATGTGTTAGGTGCACCAGTAAGACCATAGCCCACCACTCTAAATTTAAAGTGACCATGATGTGTTTTGAACACAGCTTTGTATTCTTCACCAGGAGCTAGTCTGATCTGATGATAACCAGCCCTAAGATCAAGTTTGGTAAACCATTGAGCTCCATGTAGTTCATCCAGCAACTCATCTATTACTGGCATAGGAAAATTTCCCTTAATAGTAATTGCATTCAAATGCCTATAGTCCACAACTAATCTCCAAGTATGATCCTTCTTTTTGACCAGCAAAATTGGAGAAGAGAAGGGACTGTTGCTTCTTCTAATTACTCCAGAGTCTAGCATTTCCTGAATTTGTTTTTCAACCTCATCTTTTAATTCAGGAGCCAGTCTGTAGGGTTTGAGAGAAAAATACCTAGCACCAGGTATGAGAGGAATAGAATGATCACATGCTCTTTCTGGGGGAAGTCCCACTGGAATGGAGAAAACATCTTGATATTCCTCAATCAACTCCTGAATCTCTGGTATCACCTTAGCTGCATTTTCATCAGTTACCACTGACAGTTCAATGATGGTGTAAGAAAACTCAATTGGTGCTGCTCCTTGCAATGTTACTGTCCTCCTATTAACAGAAAATGACATCCACATTTGATCCCAGTCAACTGTCATTGGACTATACCTTGATAACCAGTCCATTCCTAAAATTCCATCATAGCAACTAAGAGATAAAACTCTGAGAGCATGTTCAAACTGATTTCCTTGCACTGACCACTGACATTTTGGAATGTAGCTGCAGCATCTCATTATCCCTCCATTTGCTACCCTGACTTTGATTGTTGTACATTCCTGTATGCCTGGTAGTTTTGCAGCTGTGGCAGTATCTACAAATGAATGTGTACTACCAGAGTCCACCAAATTTTTTTTTGCTGTCCATTGATATTGACCATCAGTTGGAATGCCTTACTTTTGGATGTTTTTCCTTCTGCCGCTTCTGATAATGCCATAAGATTGACTTCCTCATCATCAGTTTCTGAACCATTACTGCCAGAGCATTGGAAAAACTCCACCATCTCCTGCACAACATGTAAGGACACTGCCTGTTTGCATTGATGATCCCTGCCCCACTTTTCTCCACACATGAAGCACAATCCCTTGGCTTTGCAATATGCTCGAAGAGCAGCCCATTTATCTTCAGCAACATTTGGTTTATGAGTTTCTGAAGATTTGGTAGGCAGTGCTTTGTTTTGAGTTGCTGAACTGGTTGACTGTTGCCTCCTGACAACCTGACCCACTTGAGGAGAAGAGCTCGTTAGTGATTCATGCAGAAGTGCTAGATCGTAGGTTGCATCCAAGTCTTGGGGTTGGTGTATAGCAACCATCACTCTGTCTGCAGGATTTAATCCATCAATGAACCTTGTGACATAATGAACAGATTCAGGCACGACCTCATATGCTGATAATTGATCATATAACTCAGCGAATTGCTCTACATACTCCTCCACAGTGCCAAGCTGAGCAATACTGTGAAATTTTCGCACCAGCGCCTGATGCTGATTGCGACCAAAACGGCACTGCAACAACCTGCAGAATTCCTCCCACGATGCATCCGGAACCCTGCGCTGCACAGATTCGAGCCATCTAGCTGCTGACCCTTCAAACATAGTGGAAGCAAACTGTATCCACAACTGACGGGGCGTTCCACACATGTTAAAGTAATCTTCACATCTCGTTTGCCGTAACCTCGGATTAGTTCCATCGAACCGTGGCAAGTCAATGCAAGGACCGAAACCGAAGTGCTCAGTACTTTCTCGGTGAAATTCAGAGTAACGAGGTGATGGACTGGGTTGAGTTCTGATCTCATACCTCTGGCTGGAGGAGGAACATAAGGGACGTGATCCTTCCCCTTAGCAGGAGGAGCTGAGCGGCTGCCCTCCACACCTCCCTCACCACTGCCCATCTGGGCCGGACTTGCTTGCTGGCGGCTGCCCATGGACGACGAGGTAGAGGTCGGCGGTCTCTCCATTCCGGCACGGATCTCATCCATGTCGACCCTGATCGACATCTTGAAGTCGTCGATCCGCGTCGTCAGATCCCCCACGATGGAGTGCATCGACTTCGACGCCTCCTCGTCCTGTCGCTTGAACCGAACGTCAAGGGACTCCGCGAAGTCGGCCTTGAGGAACTCGTACACCGCCTTCATCGCCGGCGACATGTTCTCCATGATTTCCTGGCGGCGGCGCGCCGCAAATCTCGTCGTGTGCGGGTGGTGGCTCGGAACTTGTTGCGCAAGGTTCTATAGCTCTGATGCCAATTGTAAGCACCGATTGGTTCTCTCTCGAATTCTACTCAATATTGCTTACAGGATCCGAATTTGAATTGAGGAGGAAGAACAAGGAAGCAACACACGCCAGCCACACGCTATCCTATCCAGCCGGCCGAAGCCGTCCTTTCCGCCCACCCGTTAAAAGCATCACGGTTACTCTTATACCCTGGTCTACCGGACCCATTCTGGCCCAAATAACCGAGCAGGCTGCTTCTGGTTCCTCCTAGGCCGGGCCTTGTAGCTGCTTGTCGGTTCGCCCTGTAGCGAATCACGTCTTGTCGTGGTAGTGGTCGTAGAGTCGCTTACAGATAAGATAACAACAGAGTGGCATAAACTTGCCTTGAAGATGGGTGACAAACTCTTAGGACTTCGACTGACAGGACTCCGGTTGGTTGTCGGTAGGCTCAAGTGTGTAAGTGTTTCTACTCTCGAAATAGGCTTTCGCCCCGCTTTATAAATAAAGCAACAAACCAGAGTACATGGCCGAACGATACAATATGGTGAGGAGACCCCTTACACAGCAGATCAATAGATAAAACATAAGCCTAGAACAAGCCTAACACCTCGCCGAGGCATGGGCAGGGACCCCTAAGCTCAAAGACAACGCCCCCAGGAGGGTTACGGCGCGAAGCGTCGCCTCTGCCGAGTCTGAGAACAGAAAACAGTTTTCACCGTGAGCCCTGGCACAGGTACTAGATCCACGACGCCGTCTTCAAGAAGCAAGCGACACCCACAGGCGTCGCCGTCGCCGGCGCAAGAAGCGCGGAGCTTTCGCTCGGCCACTCGCCTGCACCACCACGAGGAGACCAGGCCACTACCACAATGAGGGTCAAGCTTGCCCACCCAAGATCCGGGCACTGCCAAAGCAGTCCTGGGCCTCCCGCCACTACATCACTAGTAGAAAAAGGGCCTATTGTCCCGGTTCGTAAGGCTCATTTGTAACGGGTTTTGAACCGGGACTAAAGGGTCGTTACTAAAGCCCTAGGCCTTTAGTCCCGGTTCTTACACGAACCGGGACTGATGGGCCTCCACGTGGCCGGTGCTGCGAGCCCAAGCAGGATGGCCTTTAGTCCCGGTTGGTGGCACCAACCGGGACCAATAGGCATCCACGCGTCAGCTGTTCAGGGGCTAGGGTTTTTGTTTTTTTTTCTGAAGGGGGGGGGGATTTGGGGGTTTTGTATGATTAATTAAGGTGTTTCATATATTATGTTAGGTAGCTAATTAATTAATAGAGAGAAGTGTCCTTTCTTATCTTCGTGCTTGGTCGACGCTACGTACTATACGTATAGAGAGGCCCTCGACACGCTAGCTAGTAAGCAAATGAAGGAAACCATTAAGTACAGAAGTTCGTCATGCATACCGATAGAAGTGATATCGACCTCTCCTTCTCTAAGAGATTGCGCGAACAACAAGTTTTCGTATATCTATCTGATGCTACTGGCTACATATATACAATATTAAGATCTCTTACAATATAATCTCCCCTAATTATACATGAACTCCGCATCAACATGGTATTCTCCGGCTTTATTGATGACATGGTCAAGAAAGAATCCCGCCAATTCCTCTTGAATTGCTTTCATGTGATCTTCTGGTAGGAGTTCATTCCGCATCTGCCACGTCTAATTTGAAGGAGGCGGTTAATACATATATATGAATGAAACTCAACAGAAATGATGGTGTAATAAAATGAAATTGTGAATATTATTGCTTACGCACTTCATATTGTCTTTTAGAGTAGTGAAAGTGCAACTATCCCTAGGTGGTTTTGGTAATTCATAACAACATATAGCTCATTGAGCTAATGATTTTCCAAGCTGATTATTTCAGGAAAGCTCAATGATTGGCATGGCATGGATGATGAAAGTAGATCCCTTAAAATGCTAAGGACAAAAGATTGGCCCAAGCTCAAAAGCTCAAGACTCTTCATTTTATATTTTAGTGATCCAAGATCACATTGAGTCTATAGGAAAAGCCAATACTATCAAGGAGGGATGAGGTGTTGCTTAATGAGCCTCTTGCTTTGTGTGCTTAGTGATATGCTCCAAAACCCTCAGCTACTTTCCCATATCCACTTTTGACCTAAACCCAAAGCCAAACTCGGACCTACCGATTCTTTCAATCCGGCGCCACCGAGTTTCATTTGTCATAAGCCACTGCCAAACCCTAGCAAATCGGTTCTACCGATAGGGATCTCGGTCTCACCGAGATGGGATTGCAATTTCTCTGTTTCCTTTTCGTTACTTTTCGGTCTCACCGAAAGAGCGGATCGGTCCCACCGAGATTGCAATGTAAACTCTCTGTTTCCTTTTTGTAACTTTTCGGTCTCACCGAAAGAGCAAATCGGTCCCACCGAGTTTACGTGACCAACTCTCTGGTTAGCTTATTACCAAATCAGTCTCACCGAGTTTGTGTAATCGGTCTCACCGAGATTACGTTATGCCCTAACCCTAACCATATCGGTCCTACCGAGTTGCATGTCAGTCCCACCGAAAATTTCTAACGGTCACTAGGTTTACTAAATCGGTCCGACCGAGTTTGTTGATTCGGTCCGACCGAGTTTGTTGATTCGGTCCCACCGAGATTGGTAAATTGTGTGTAATGGTTGGATTTTGTGTGGAGGCTATATATACCCCTCCACCTCCTCTTTATCCGTGGAGAGAGCCATCAGAACACATCTACACTTCCAACTCATATGTTCTGAGAGAGAACCACCTACCCTTGTGTTGAGGCCAAGATATTCCATTCCTACCATATGAATCTTGATCTCTAGCCTTCCCCAAGTTGCTTTCCACTCAAATCTTCTTTCCACCAAATCCAAATCCTGTGAGAGAGAGTTGAGTGTTGGGGAGACTATCATTTGAAGCACAAGAGCAAGGAGTTCATCATCAACACACCATTTGTTACTTCTTGGAGAGTGGTGTCTCCTAGATTGGCTAGGTGTCACTTGGGAGCCTCCGACAAGATTGTGGAGTTGAACCAAGGAGTTTGTAAGGGCAAGGAGATCGCCTACTTCGTGAAGATCTACCGCTAGTGAGGCAAGTCCTTCGTGGGTGATGGCCATGGTGGGATAGACAAGGTTGCTTCTTCATGGACCCTTCGTGGGTGGAGCCCTCTGTGGACTCGCGCAACCGTTACCCTTCGTGGGTTGAAGTCTCCATCAACGTGGATGTATGATAGCACCACCTATCTGAACCACGCCAAAAACATCCGTGTCTCCAATTGCGTTTGAATTCTCCAAACCCTTCCCTTTACATTCTTGCAAGTTGCATGCTTTACTTTCCGCTGCCTATATACTCTTTGCATGCTTGCTTGAATTGTGTGATGATTGCTTGACTTGTCCTAAAATAGCTAAAATCTGCCAAGAACTAAAATTGGGAACAGGTTAAGTTTTTATTTTGTCAAGTAGTCTAATCACCCCCCTCTAGACATACTTTCGATCCTACAAGTGGCATCAGAGCTTTGGTCTCCATTTGCTTTGATTTCCATAGCTTTTGGTGGTCATAGCCTTGGTTTCACAACCTAGGAGAGTATGGCGTCTAGCGAGGGAAATTATCACCGTAGAGGTCCTTATTTTGATGGTACTAATTTTGCTAGTTGGAAGCATAAAATGAAAATGCATATTCTCGGACATAACCCCGCCGTTTGGGCTATTGTATGTGTTGGTTTGCAAGGTGACTTCTTTGATGGGAAAGAACCAAACCGCGAAGCTACCACGGAAGAGTTGAAGATGCTGCAATACAACGCTCAAGCTTGTGATATTCTCTTCAACGGATTGTGCCCCGGAGAATTCAATAAAATCAGCCGTCTTGAGAATGCAAAGGAAATTTGGGATACTTTGATTGATATGCACGAAGGTACTGACTCCGTCAAGGAATCCAAATTGGATGTGCTTCAAAGTCAACTTGACAAGTTCAAAATGAAGGATGGTGAAGGTGTCACTGAAATGTACTCTAGGCTTGCTCTCATCACAAATGAGATTGCCGGCTTAGGGAGTGAAGAGATGACCGATAGGTTCATCATCAAGAAGATCCTAAGAGCCTTGGATGGAAAATATGATACCGTGTGCACATTGATCCAAATGATGCCCAATTACAAAGATCTCAAGCCAACGGAGGTCATTGGAAGAATTGTTGCTCATGAGATGTCATCAAGGATAAAGAGGAACTTCACAACAAATCAAGTGGTGCTTACAAAGCCTCATGTGAAGCCCCCACATCATCGAGTGAGAAACAAAACTTCAGTGAAGAATTGAGCTTAATGGTGAAGAACTTCAACAAGTTCTACAAGAGTAGAAGCAAAGATAGAAGCTCCAAGTCAAGGTCCTACAATGACAAAACATCTTCTAGTCGAGAGCGAAACTGCTACAATTGTGGAAGACCCGGACACTATTCCAATGAGTGTACATCTCCCTACAAAAGAAGAGAAGATTCTCCAAAAAGAAGAAGCAAAAGAGAAGAATCACCATCAAGAGAGAGAAGGAGTAGAGATGACCGTTATGAACGAAGATACTCACGGAGAAACAAGGATTCGGAAAGAAAGGAAAAGTCATCAAGGAGCTACACAAAACGAAGACATCAAGCTCATATTGGTGAATGGGTATCCGGCTCCGACTCTGACAACCACTCCGAGAGAAGTTATCACTCTGATTCCAAATATACTCAAGATGAAGGTGTTGCCGGTCTAGCAGTTGTGTCAACCAACTCCTACGAAATATTTGACTCACCAAATGAAGGAATTGGAAGATGCTTAATGGCCAAAGGTCCTAAGGTAACACACCCCGATTATGTCGATTTCAATAGTGATGGAGATGACTTGTTAGGTGATGATGATTTACTTGTTGACAACTCTAGTGATGAATACTATGATGAAAGGTCAATTAATCATGCTAATCAAGATAAAACGAATGACAATGATAAGGAGAAGATTGAGGCTCTAACTAAAGAACTAAACACTCTTAAGTTAGCTCATGAAACTATCTTCGAAGATCATCGAGAACTTTTAAGAGCTCATGAGAAGTTACGCTTTGAAAAGCTCAATCTTGAGCAAGAGCATGAGTTTTTAAAGGCAATCAATGATGATCTCCGCAAGAAAAGTTCTTCTTACATTGCCAAGCGTTTACTCTTATCCACTTACATGCCTCAAGTCAAGTCTAGTAACAAGAACAAGAAAGATTCTTCCTCTAGTAGTAACAATAATCATGTTAAATCCAATATTGTTGCTTCTAGTAGTTCTCTTGATTCCACTAATGATTCTCTTAGCCAAGTTACATTTCAGCAAGAAAATTGCTTATTGAAGGGAATTATAGAGAAAGGAGTCTACAAGAGCCTTGTCGGAAGTAAGCAATTCAAGGAAATTGTACGCAAGTAAGGAAGGCACCGGAAGAATCAAGGTGTTGGATTTGAACGAAAGTTCAACGCCAATGGAGTTGAGTGGGAAGAAGATCAATACCCTAAGACAAAGTTTGTTCCTCAACAATAGAAGTATGATCCTACTTCTTTCAAAGGGACACAAACTCAAGATGATCTTCCACTACATGACTACAAGCAAAAAGGCAAGGACAAGCTTCAAGAGGAAATTGATGCAGTTGAAGAAGCTCCTAAGACCTTAGTCAAGTGGATTCCCAAGACTACTTCAAGTTCCACTTCATCAAGTACGACTACAACTCCAAGGATTCCCATCAAGATGGTGTGGATCCAAAAGAAGAAGAACTAGATAGTTCTTGAGGGTGACTCCGCCAACATACTTCACTCTAATCATTTTGGCAAGAACAAGTGCAATCAACTTCCACATCTTGCACTAGTTCGAGGAGTCATAAACCCTCTTGTTGGTAAGTCAAGGGACAAGGTAACCTAAAAGCTTTCATGGACATCATCTTGTGTGTGCATCACTCTATGTCTATGGATATCCTTGTTTGTTCCTTGTGGGACTAACCCATGTAGGTATTGAAAGTGCAATTCACTCCAATGGATAGCTCCAATTGTTCTACATCAACATTGAGCATCCACATCTTCAACATCTACATGAAGTCATCATCGACAAAACCCAAGGTTAGTTCATCCCTCTTAGGGGGGATATCACATCTAGGGGGAGCTTTACTCTAAGACTTGAGCTAAAGCAACTCTAATGATGTGAACACAACAATGCTCTATGTAAAAGTGGTAACCCCACTATTGCTTAAACGATGAGTATGACCTATGATCAAATGTTCTCATTTGACTCCTAAGTCAATATACTCATATATAGATGACCTAGTCATCGCCGATTGCTTGATAGATGCTAGAATTGGTTGTGCATGCTTTGTCACATATTTCAATTGCCATTTTATTGTGTGAGCATGTTGGTTGCATATTTTACTCATTCGAGGACATCCACTTGTTGTTTTGATTGATTGGTTTTTCTTTCTCTTGCCAAGTGGATGGACAAGAATGCCTAAGAACCTTCTCTAGCTATCTATGCTTTTCTCGTCTCAAACTCTATTCATGCTACATCACAAATTTGATCAAGTCAGATTCGAACCACTCCGTGTGAGGAGCACTCGGATTCCTCGATTCATCATAGACTTAAACTTCCAAAACTTCTTTGTGATTCTTGGTCTGACCGATTTCTCCTTTTCGGTCCTACCGAGATCATTAAGTCAATCTATGTTTTCGATCTCGGTGCAACCGATTTGAACCATTCGGTCACACCGAGTTGCAATAACTGTATACAGTTTTGCATCTCGGTGCCACCGAGTTGTTCCACTCGGTCACACCGACAGGGCCGGGCTATATATAGTCACGGGCAAAAAATTGGAAATTTCTCCGAACCCCTTCGCCCGCGCGATAGCTCGCTCTGCCAACTTGGTCTCCGGATCGTCTCCTCGCCGCCAGCTGCCTCCAGTCACTGCTCTCCATCACCGTCAATGGAATTCAACCCCGCCGTTGCCGCCGTAGCGGGTCTCCGCCAGACTAGGGTATGGACTCGATCTTTGTGCTATTCCCAATCCGATTCCTAGCACATTGTGATCATATTGATTCTTGCCACGATTGAAACACTCCTATCCAGTCAATGCAATTCGTAGAATAGGTTTGATTTGAAATTTTAGGGTTAGGTTTCCGCCGAAACCATTTGGACCCACCGAGTTGAAAAACTCGGTCCCACCGATTTGGCTCATGCCATTGCACAAGTGAGACTCGGTCTGACCGAGAATTACTAATCGGTGTGACCGATTTTGGAACTTTGTGAAACCCTAGCAGTCTCGGTGCCACCGAACTGTGACTCGGTCTGACCAAGTTCACCAGTTTAGGTTCCAAAAACTGCTTCGGTGTCACCGAGTTTAAAAATCGGTAGATCCGAAATGATTTCTGTGGGAAACTAAAACTAAGATTTTGAATCATTCTTTTGCAAAAACCTCTGCATTTTGTGATGCTCATCTATTGTACCTCATCTATAAACTCTTCACAGGGTCAGCAGTCAGCCTTTTTCATCATGTCTGATCAGAGTGACAGCCAGAACGTGTCAGAACAGCAAGTGCACATGAGTGAGGGCACTAGTCCCTCCAGTTCTTCAGATGAAGGCAGCAGAAGCACTCCTAGCAATTTGCCAAAAGCTGCCACTAGACAAAAGAAGAAGAGAACCTCAGAATCAGAGGATGAGGATTATGTGGCAGAGGAAGAGGAAGCTACTTCCAAGAGAGTAGTGCTCCAGAAAGAGTATGGCTCAGCTGCAGCCATCAAGCCTAGAATGCACAGAAAGGCACCTGCAAAAAGAGTTCCTACCTCTAAGCCCAGGAAGGCTGCACCTGAAGAAACTATAAAGTTCACCATGGAATCTGAAGAGGAAGCAAGTGGCCAAGATAAGAGAAAGAAGAGAGCCAGAACTACCACTGCCAGAGTTATTGGCAAACCCTCCATGAGGAGAGATTCTGAAGAAGAGGATGAAGAAGAAGAGGTTGCTGCACCAGCACCTAAGGCACCAAAGCTGATGGGTGATGCTATAAGATCAGGGGCTACTGCATCCAAACCCAAAGAAGCACCCAAAGCTGCATCAAAGGCCAAGCCAGCTCCAAAGCCAAAACCAAAGAGAAATACAAGGAGCATCCCAGCTGCTGAAAAAAACAAGGCCCCAGTGCCTGACATTGCAGAAGAGGAAGAAGATCAAGTGCTCAGAAAGCTAAAGCCCAAGATCCCAGACCACAATGATGCTCATCCTGTGGCTGAGGATATGAAAATCAGAAGAGATTCAGGGCTGAGGAAGTGGAGAGCAGAAGATCCATATGCTACAAGGAGAAGAACTGCTGTTGATTACAGGTTCCACACAAGGGAACAACAGGACTTCTATGAGACAGTTTTGCTTGATAAGAAGCCAATCGTTTGTGACATGAGATGGGTAGACTGGGAATACATCAAGGACAATGAAGAGCACTTTCCTGGAGTGCAAGACAGTTTCAAGGCTTGTGAAGTAGCCGACTTTGTTGGGCAGAAGCTCACAAAGTGGAATGAAGAGCTGATCATGCAATTCTACTCCACAACACACTTCTATCCAGATGGAAGGACTGTATGGATGTCAGAAGGAACAAGGTATCAATCAACAATTGCTGAATGGGCAAAATTGATCAATGCCCCAGAGGAGCATGAGGATGACTTAGACATATATGCCAAGAAGAAGATGGATCACAACTCCATGTCCAACATGTACAAGGAGATCCCAAACAAGGCACTTGATACTTTCAAGTTTGGGTCAGTACATTATCTTCTGTTAGGGTTGCCAACCATTAATTGGATTCTGAGGCACACTTTATTGCCCAAGTCAGGTGATCACAAGATGATCAGAGGCCATGCAATGAATTTGCTTCATATTTTTGATGTGCCACAAAAATTCAAAGTCATGAGCCTCATGGTAGAAACTATCAAAAGGACTGCAGCAGTTCAGAAGATGAGCTGTGGTTATGCCCCTCAGATCCAAGAGCTGATAAACTCCAAGATGGGCACAGGCATATACTTATTGGACAAGGAACATTTGCCTATTCATCCAGACTTTGAGGATAATCAAGTTGTGACGAACAAGGATGAACCATCACCAGCTCATGCTCAAGCACAGAAGGAGAAGGCAAGGAAGGAGAAAGCTGCCAAGATGCCAACTCACGAGGAGGCATCTGAGTATTTCCTAAAAACCAAGAAAGAGCAGCTTAGTTATTGCATCCACACTGAGGATTGAGAAAGGATTGGCCACCCTCACTCAGAATCAGGAGAGCTTAGAGAGAATCGTAGAACAAAAGTTCTATGACTTGGATGTCAAAGTAACAGAGATTCAGTCTGCAGTGGAGCAACTTCAAGATGACATGCAGGAGAGGAAAGGGAAGACTACAACTGATGCATTTGCCAGAGTGCCATGAGCTCAGAGGTCAAGAGCAGTGCCAGTTCCTGACACCAGAGCCACCACCTCAGCTCCAGCTACAGCTCCAGCCCAACCAGCTCCAGCATCCACTTCAGCTCCAGCTCCAACCACTTCAACAGAAGCCTTCGTCCTTGGAGTGATCCAGACTCCACCACCACCAGAAGATCAAGCCTGAGTGTCGATCTAGCACTATGCATTTTCTAGGAACTTTTTGGTAATTTGTTGCCAAAGGGGGAGAAAAATGTATAGATCATAGGCTTCAAGAGAGAGAGTGTTGCTTTTATTCTCTCTTGCTTTATTTGGTGGTCTTTCAAACTTTGTTTGCTTTTGGTTGAGATATTATGATATGCTTGTGAGACATTGATGATCATGTGCTACACTTATGCATGCTTGATATTATCCTATCTATCTTATGTGATCATTCACGTTTCTTGGTGATGAGTGCATGTATTTAATTCTTATCATTTTGAGCGCTCCACCAAGATGTATGTGACATGGAAGAGTAACCCATGATTCTAACTCTTTGTGCATTTGCAGTCCAAAGCAAATTTTAAATATGCACAAATTTAGGGGGAGCTCTTACTTATCACATACTTCTCGAAGCGACGATATATTTCATTCTTATTATCATTTGTCAAAGCTTTGATCTATATGTTGTCATCAATTACCAAAAAGGGGGAGATTGAAAGTGCAACTATCCCTAGGTGGTTTTGGTAATTCATAACAACATATAGCTCATTGAGCTAATGCTATTCCAAGATGATTATTTCAAGAAAGCTCAATGATTGGCATGGCATGGATGATGAAAGTAGATCCCTCAAAATGCTAAGGACAAAAGATTGGCCCAAGCTCAAAAGTTCAAGACTCTTCATTTTATATTTTAGTGATCCAAGATCACATTGAGTCTATAGGAAAAGCCAATACTATCAAGGAGGGATGAGGTGTTGCTTAATGAGCCTCTTGCTTTATGTGCTTAGTGATATGCTCCAAAACCCTCAGCTACTTTCCCATATCCACTTTTGACCTAAATCCAAAGCCAAACTCGGACCTACCGATTCTTTCAATCCGGCGCCACCGAGTTTCATTTGTCATAAGCCACTGCCAAACCCTAGCAAATCGGTTCTACCGATAGGGATCTCGGTCTCACCGAGATGAGATTGCAATTTCTCTGTTTCCTGTTCGTAACATTTAGGTCTCACCGAAAGAGTGGACCGGTCCCACCGAGATTGCAATGTAAACTCTCTGTTTACTTTTTGTAACTTTTCGGTCTCACCGAAAGAGCAAATCGGTCCCACCAAGTTTACCTGACCAACTCTCTGGTTAGCTTATTACGAAATCGGTCTCACCGAGTTTGTGTAATCGGTCTCACCGAGATTACCTTATGCCCTAACCCTAACCATATCGGTCCTACCGAGTTGCATGTCAGTCCCACCGAAAATCTCTAACGGTCACTAGGTTTACTAAATCGGTCCGATCGAGTTTGTTGATTCGGTCCCACCGAGATTGGTAAATTGTGTGTAACGGTTGGATTTTGTGTGGAGGCTATATATACCCCTCCACCTCCTCTTCATTCGTGGAGAGAGCCATCAGAACTCATCTACACTTCCAACTCATATGTTCTGAGAGAGAACCACCTACCCTTGTGTTGAGGCCAAGATATTCCATTCCTACCATATGAATCTTGATCTCTAGCCTTCCCCAAGTTGCTTTCCACTCAAATCTTCTTTCCACCAAATCCAAATCCTGTGAGAGAGAGTTGAGTGTTGGGGAGACTATCATTTGAAGCACAAGAGCAAGGAGTTCATCATCAACACACCATTTGTTACTTCTTGGAGAGTGGTGTCTCCTAGATTGGCTAGGTGTCACTTGGGAGCCTCCGACAAGATTGTGGAGTTGAACCAAGGAGTTTGTAAGGGCAAGGAGATCGCCTACTTCGTGAAGATCTACCGCTAGTGAGGCAAGTCCTTCGTGGGCGATGGCCATGGTGGGATAGACAAGGTTGCTTCTTCGTGGACCCTTCGTGGGTGGAGCCCTCCGTGGACTCGCGCAACCGTTACCCTTCGTGGGTTGAAGTCTCCATCAACGTGGATGTAGGATAGCACCACCTATCTGAACCACGCCAAAAACATCCGTGTCTCCAATTGCGTTTGAATTCTCCAAACCCTTCCCTTTACATTCTTGCAAGTTGCATGCTTTACTTTCCACTGCCTATATACTCTTTGCATGCTTGCTTGAATTGTGTGATGATTGCTTGACTTGTCCTAAAATAGCTAAAATCTGCCAAGAACTAAAATTGGGAAAAAAGGTTAAGTTTTTATTTGGTCAAGTAGTCTAATCACCCCCCTCTAGACATACTTTCGATCCTACAAGTAGCCCCGCTTATCTTTGCAAGTCGCGTTATAGATGAACTCGCACACGTAGTATCCACGGTAATCATTCCCTTGTTCCTGACACAAGCACTTTACGAGATATAGAGGTCAATCAAACTGATAATTAAGCATTATAAATGGCATTGATGAAAGTAGCTAGAATCAACGGGAGATGCGCGGAACTAGCTAGCTAGTAGTACTTACTTTCGGGTATTTATATCGCAGCTCCTTCGGCAGTCCCGAAGCTTCTACGGTGAACTTTTTCCAAACCCTGCAAGACAAAGAAAATAATTATTACTTGAGATATCAGGAAATGAACAAAAAGTTGCCGATATGGTGCGATAATGATCGATTGAACTTACTTGTTGAGAATTTTAGTCATGTCCGCATAGGTCTCGGGATCTTTTCATCTCGAGTCTAAGACGGTTACTAGTCCCTGCTTAAGCTTAATCTCCAAGAAAATATAGTGGTAGCTGCGCACGCATGCATAACTCATCAATTACATTACTATAACCTCGCTCGAGTAATAAGGGAAACCGAATATGCACAAGACAGTAACACTCACTTGAAGTTGTAAGGAAAGAGTATTTTATCTTTGTTCTGATTTATTATCAATGATTTGAGCAAGTTGGCCTCGGCATCTTTGGCGCTCTTTTTAACCTAAAATTCATCTATGAGATTTGGGTTAATGAACCCAATATCATACATTTCTGCTTTTCTGCACTCGACGATCTTCAATCTGCATAATATAGTGAGGATAATTATAAATACATGCAATGAAAGAACTGAGCTATATATAGAGACTTAACAGAAATAGTACTTACAGACAGTAGCAAGTGACCGTCAATTTATCGAGGGCCTTTTGATTGAAAAACTGAAAGAACTCCTCAAATGGAACAGACAATAGATCAATTCCAACAAGGTCGTGCTCCTCTTTAACTCTCGGATACAAAGTATTCGTCCCCGCAGACTCTGTGCAGGTTTTCATGTACCAATCATGGAATCTTCGCATCATCGTTGTTAGAGATTTTTCATCTTTGACAAGAGGCTTCCCGTAATGGTATTTGTGTTTGTCCACCTCCAAGAAATCATAATGTACATCGTCGGGCAGGTAATCTCCAAGATTGCTATAACCGGGCACCATCCTCGGATCATTAGCGACGATATCACTAGACACCTTGAGCGGGGGGCACGATTGGTCCGATTGTTCGCCGAGCTGGGCAATTTTTTTCCCAACTCGTCGTTCTTCTAACCTTCGATCACTGACAGTACTTCCCGACCGCTCTGCTTCGATATATACCTTTTCAGTAATGCGCTCATAGTTAGTTTTCGGTGGAGACTTTGGTGGTTTCCTCAGGGCATCGATAGTGCGCTTTGCTTTCACTGGATCTATCTTCTCCTCCGGAGGTGGATGTTTCTTTGCTTTCACCCCTTCAAAGAAGTCCTTCACTTCTTTTTCCATGATCTTCGCGTTTTCTTCCACGGTCCTCTCGTATGGTAACTTCTCTAGAGGCTTGAGAGGTGGACCGAATCTGTATTGCCTCCCTCCTCTGGTTGTACCGCTAGACGCCGGAGCAGACAGAGCGGCTGCGGCTGTCTTCTTTCGTGCTTGCTTACGAGGCGGAGGAGAAGGACTACGACGCGCCGGAGCAGCCGTGGCGGTGGCGGGTCTCTTCTTCCCTTGCTGGCGAGGCGGAGAAGGAGGAGGCTGGCTGCTCGGGCGCACCGGCACAGGCGGAGAAGGAGGCGGAGTGCCGCCACGCGCTGGAGAAGGAGGCTGAGTGCCCTGATCACTCGCCGGAGGAGGAGGCGGAGTGCCCTGACTCGCCGGAGGAGGAGGAGGAGGAGGAGGCAGAGGCGTCCAGTTCAGAAGGTTGATGAGCTCCTTCCTCCATAGGCATGGAGTCTTCAGAGAAGGCCCCAACCGAGTCTCCCCTTCACCGGTAGGGTGGTCAAGCTCGAGGTCCTCAAATCCATCAGTTATTTCATCCACCATCACCCTAGCATATCCTTCTGGAATCGGCCGACAGTGGTAGGTTGCGCTAGGTTCAGTAGGTAAAATAGAGCCAACAGCCGCCTTGACTTTGAATTTCATCCATTGCGTCATAAGGTGGTAATGTTGAGACTCCGTGATAGCATCCACGGGGTAGCTAGCAGGAGCCGTGAAGACAGGCTCCAGCTGAAGCTGCTCGGTGGAAGCCACACTGCTTCTCCGCTGAAGATGGCGGGGTAGCTTCAAGGGAAGCTTCGGCAGGTCGTTTGCTGCGATTTGCTTCTCGTTCCTCTATCGCTTGTACCCTTGCGTGCAACACCTGCAGTTGGGTATGCTCCACTTTCTTCCTCCTCTCCTGGCATTTGTAACCCCCTGCGTCCGGAAACCCAGCCTTCCATGGAACGGAGCCTGGCGTGCCTCTTGTCCGTCCAGGGTGCTCGGGATTCCCGAGGGCCATTGTGAGCTCGTCGTTCTCTCTGTCTGGAACGAACATCCCTTGCTGCGCTGCCTCGATATACTCCTGAAGCCTCATGACAGGTATTCTCAGTTGCTCGTCCGTCCAAACGCACTTCCCTGATGCAGGGTCCAAGGATCCGCCAACCCCGAAGAACCAAGTCCGACAACGGTCTGGCCAGTTCAATGTCTCTGGTTCGACCCCTTTATTAATCAGGTCATTCTCATCCTTGGCCCACAACGGCCGGGCTTTAAGGTAGCCACCTGACCCCATGCGATGGTGATGCTTCTTCTTCACAGCATTTTTCTTGTTTGTCACTGACATCTTCTTACTCTTGTCCGATGTCTTGTGGGCCACAAATTCGGGCCAATGATCTCTGATCTTCACATACAGGCTGGTGAATTTTGGTGTCTTTTCTTTGTCGACAAACGATGTTTTCAGCTCATTCTTCCACCTCCTGAATAGTTCTGCCATCTTCTTAAGAGCATGAGACTTAATCAATTGCTCTTTAACTGGCTTCACCGGATCCTCCTCTGGCAGTAGGGTGAAATTTGCCTTAAGCGCGGTCCAAAGATCATCTTTCTGCATATCGGAGACATAAGACACCTCAGGGTCTTCATTCTTAGGCTTTAACCATTGGTGGATACTGATCGGGATCTTGTCCCTAACAAGAACCCTGCACTAAGCAGCAAATGCTTCCTTTGTCCGGATGGGTTCAATCGGCATGCCATCGCGCGCAATTGCTGTGATCTCAAACCTTTCGTCCGAGCGCAACTTTTTCTTCGGGCCTCGTCTCTTTACCGAAGTTGTGCTCGATCCGGAGGGCTAGAAAAAATAAGAAAGACGAGAGTTAATTAATATATGTACATATACTAAAACAATGAATGCATCAATTAGCTCAGCACAGGCTTAACTAATATATATACCTGGCCGGACTCGGTTCGGTCACCGGAGCCGTCATCACGGTCTCCTTCTTGCACCGGTATTGGGTCACCGGAGCCGTCATCACGGTGTCCTTCTTTCACCGGCATTGGGTCACCAGAGTCATCATAATCATAGCCTGCTTCTTCACCCTGTCCTTCCAGACCATCGGTGTCATTGAGAAACGACAAGACAACATCACTTCCTTGTGCGATTATGTCCCCCAACACCGCTTTTGTTGCTTCATCTCGGGGGTGCTCCATAGTTTATGCAAATATTTACAACATGGCAATTATTATTCAAACATGACAGATGGATATATTAGTGGCAAACATAGAACTAGCTAGCTAATCACAATAAGGAATCATATTAGTGGCCTAGACGCTGCTTCTCTAGGGTTTGGGGTGGCCTCGGCAACGCTTCAAGGGTTTGGGGTGGCCTCGACAGCGCTTCAAGGGTATGGGGTGGCCTCGACGACAACTCTCTTTTAACTTGGTAAATTTGGGTGGCCTCGAGAGAGTTTCTCGGGTAGGGGCGCGGCGGGAGGGGGTAGGAGACGAACATCGTTTTTTTCTAGGGTTTGGGTGTCCTCGAGAGTTTTGGTCGAGCGAGAGGGCCGGGGGGGTATATCGACCCCCCTCGTGTTATCGGGGAGGGGGTATATCGACCCCCCCCTCGTGTTGAAGTTATCGGGAGGGGGTTATATCGACAACGACGACATACATACATGGGAAAATAATGTTATCGGAGAGGGGGTATATCTACCCCCCTCGTGTTGAAGTTATCGGGAGGGGGTTATATCGACAACGACGACATACATACATGGGAAAATAATGTTATCGGGGAGGGGTTATATCGACCCCGCCTCGTGTTGAAGTTATCGGGAGGGGGTATATCGACAACGACATACCCGATAAAAAAAATAAGAAAACAAAGAAGAAATAAAAAGAGGAGAAGAAGAAAGGAATAGAGGAGAAGATCAAATAAAAAAAGAAGAAGAAAAGAGGAGAAGAAGAAAGGAATAGAGGAGTTTTCTTCTTCTCCTCTCTCTCCTCTTCTTTTTCTTCTTTTTTCCTCTTGTTATTTATTTCTCCTCTTCTTCCTCTCCTCTTCTTGTCCTTTCTTCCTCTTCTTATTTTCCTTTTTCCTCTCCTTCTTTTTCTTCTTATTCTTTCTTCCTAGCTAGATATATAAAACTTTTCTAAAAATGTAACTTTTGCATATATATAAAACTTTTCTAAAAATATGCATATATTAAACTTTTTCTTCTTCTTCCTAAATATATAAAACTTTTCTGAAAATGAAACTAACCTAAAATGTACTAAATCAGAGAACATATATAGATAAAACTTTTCTAAAAATCTAACTTTTGCATATATGAACATATATACACAGAGAACATACATACATATATACATTTTTATAAAAAAGCAAAAAAGAAATCATCATATATATGAACAAAAAATCTGAAAAAAACATGACATATAATCATATATACACACATACATATACATATAATCTGAAAAAAAAACATCATATAAATGTGGGGGAAAAATAGGGAGGAAGGGGGCGGCGCCGGCCTGACCAAGGAGAGGTGCGGCGTGGTCGGGGCAGGGGCAGAGGCACGGCGTCGGGGTAGAGGGCGGCGACGGCGGCGTGGTCTATCGGGGCAGCGCGAGGGCGCGCGGCGTGGTCGGGGCGGGACGACGGCGGCGTGGTCGGGGCAGGGGCGGCGTCGTCGACGGGGCTGAGGGCGTCGACGGCGTCGACGGGCGAGCTCAGGCAGCCTGGCGGCGGCGTCGGGGCAGGGCAACTGCAGAGATGCGTGTGAAAAACGCAAAGTGTTTTCTTATATACCAAGCCTGCTGAAAAGAGATCTTTGGTCCCGGTTGGTGGCACCAACCGGGACTAAAGCGGGGGCAATGGTACCGGTTGGTGCCACGAACCGGTACCAATGCAACCCTTTAGTCTCGGTTGGTGCCACCAACCGGAACCAAAGGCCTTGCGCAGCGGCATGGTGGTGGGAGTTTAGTCCCACCTCGCTAGTTGAGAGGGGCGCGCAGTTGTTTATAAGACCCACTGCCGCACCCCTCTCGAGCTCCTCTCCATTGCAGGCTTACGGGCCTAATTGTGACTGCTATGCCTGATGGGCCTACTGGGCCTTCTGCGGGTATGAATCCTAGCCCATTGATGGGTTTCTAGTCGTATTCAGGCCGTGGTGGCCCAGTAGGTGGCATTTTTTTATTTTTCCCAGTTATTTTGTTTACTTTTTTGCTTTATTTATTTTGTTTTGTTTCTACTTACAAAAAAATACTTTTTATTTTATTTTGTTTCTAATTACTTATTTATTTTATTTTATGATAATTCTTTTTGCTATTGAAGTTTCTAACAAAAAAGTTCTTTATGAAAATTCCTTTTGCTTTTAATGACTTTGAACAGAAAATACTTTGATAATCTTAGTTGCATCAATTTTATATAATTTTAGTTTTAATAATACTAGAGGCTGCTTATAATGTTTTGAACAGAAAATACTTTGATAATTTTAGTATCATAAATTTCATTTATGTTATTAAAGTTTATTTTATTTTGTTTCTACTTATATATTTTATTTTAGTTTATATTATTTTGTTTCTAATTACTTATTTATTTTATTTTATGATAATTCCTTTTGCTATGAAGGGTTTGTAACAAAAAAGTTCTTTATGAAAATTCTTTTTGCTTTTAATAATTTTGAACTGAAAATACTTTGATAATTCATCATTTCACCCACATAGCATGTGCAAGAAAGTAGAGAGGGTTACGGCAAAAACTGGACGCACTTCATGTACAAAACGGACAATCTCTTTCGAAGTATCAGGGTTTCATACGGAAACTCGTTTGTTATAAAGGGATTTCATTTTTTGAACTTATTTGAACTCCAGAGTTTTTCTGTGTTCACATGCACCATTCAAAGCCACATCATCAATTTTTAACCCTTTCTGACTTCATTTGTTATTTTTCATGCATTTACTGATTATTTTGAGCAATAAAACCCTGAAATTGATAAGTGACCAAATTAATAGAAGTTCATCATCACATTAAAACCAAAGTACATACATAGTTCTGATTGAACAACATATAGCTCTCCAGAGCATCTAATTAAACCATACATTGAAATTATTTAAAACATTTCATTGCAACAAGAAATGCGATCATAATCGCAACCAAGCTAACAATTGATCCAACTGCATAATGATACCAAGCCTCGGTATGAATGGCATATTTTCTAATCTTTCTAATCTTCAACTGCATTGCATCCATCTTGATCTTGTGATCATCGACGACATCCGCAACATGCAACTCCAATATCATCTTCTCCTCCTCATTTTTTTTATTTTTTCCTTCAAGTAATTGTTTTCTTCTTCAACTAAATTTAACCTCTCGACAATAGGGTCGGTTGGAATTTTGCCGGTTCAACCACCTCCTAGATAAATAAAATATATGTCACGTTGGTCGGCATAATTGTCATAAACAATAAATGAACCAAATAGTTATAAAAAGATAATATATACCACATCCGAATCATAGACAGGACGAGGGCTGAAAGGGGCGGATACCAAAACCATCGCACTATATAATAACAAGGAATAATAAAAGTAAGAAAATTAGACAAGTATCTATCTGAAGTAAGAACTTTTTTCTTTCAGAAAGAAGATAAGAACAAGAGGCTCACCACGGTGGTGCCGGCGACGAGATCGGCGCGGGCGATCGACGGCGGTGAAGAGGGGACGGGACGTGACGCACCGCTAAACCTGGAAAAATCTCGGGGAAAATGGAGCTCAGAGGTCGAGTTTCGAGAGGAGAAAGATTAACTAGTGTGGCTCAGACATTTCATCGAACACGTCATGTTCATAGGAGGTGAGCTAGAGCACCCAAATGCCCTCCCCTCGTCGGCCAGAAAAAACAGAGCACTGTGGAGTGCTTTGCTGTGGTGATGGGATATATATAGGCAGCTCATTTATCCCGGTTCGTGGCTGAAACCGGGATTAAAGCCCAGCAATCTGTCCCGGTTCAAGCCAAGAACCGGGACCAATGGTTATGGGCCAGGAGCGATGCCCATTGGTCCCAGTTCGTGCCTAGAACCGGGACAAATGAGTCCACACAAACCGGGACCAATGCCCACGAGGCCCCGGCCGCCCCCCTGGGCTCACGAACCGGGTTGAATGCCCCCATGGGTCCCGGTTCATGGCTGAACCAGGACTAATGGGTTGGCCAGGCCCGAACGAAAGCCCTGTTTTCTACTAGTGCATCCCTAGTCGCCCTCACGACCTAAAGATGGAGCCACCACCGCCACCATGGAGCCTGCCAGAAAGCCAACCGTGAGGCCCGCCGTCCAGGGCCGCCGCCCCGGCATCCATGCCCCTAGGAACCGCCAACCATCTCCGTCACGAGCACCTGACCATAGTAGTAAGAGTGAAAGTGACCACCTTTCACCCCTAGCCCAGCATCAGCCAGCGGGTTTGCGTCGGCACCTCCACAGTAGGAGGAGCCCATGCCTGTATTCCCATCCGGTCCCGGTGGACCAGGGGGGAGACAATTCGGTGACTACCGACGGCCACCGCGAGCACGCTCGAACGACGCTATGTCCGTGGTCAATGGTGCCGATCTGTCCGACGACACGGCGACGCCCGACGAGCAACCTCGGACCGACGCGACCACAATGCAACAAGAGAGAAGAGCACTAACACATAAGCAAGCACCCGTGCGGACCAAGTCGGCTCCCTACACCTGCGCGCCGACGAACGACATCCACCACCGCATACCGGATCCGCACCGCCACAACACGCCGGAGAGACAAACCGTTAGCACCGACCTCCTGAAGCACGGACCACCACTACCAAGGAGCAGCAGGCCGCCCCACTGCCGCCTAAGGGATCCGAAGCAGCACCACCTCGCCGGACCCGCGCCGCCCTGCCAGATCTGGCCCAGATCCAGGCCGCCGGCCTGGGTCCGCCGCCCACCATGCCGCCCGCCCGAAGAGCGAGCAACCGCTCCCCGTGGCACCCTGGACCGGGCCGGCACGGCCCGCCGCCCGCCAGAACGGGCGACCCGAGGGCGCGCGCATCCGCCAGAGATCCGCCGCACGAAGCCTCCGGACAACGAGCACACGTGCTTGGCACCGCCGTCACGCACGCCGACACCACCCGCATCTGCTGCCGCGCCGCCGGCCGCTCGCGAGTGCGGCGCCCCCACCCGGCCAGATCGTCCTGCGCCAACCCTAGGCTGAGCAAAAAAGGGGGGAAAGCTTCTCGCCGCCGGCGGCGCCACCATGGCTTTGCCCAGCGGCGCTAGCCGGCGGCGGCGGGGGAAGGGAGACGGGAGGGGGAAGAGGGAGGCTAGCGGCTAGGGTTGCCCCACTCGACCGCCCGCGGGGGCGACGCGAGGGGGAGAGCGGAGGGCAGAAAAGACCATCCCCCTAAGTGCTTCTACTTCTGCACTATATATGAGGGGAGCAAAATGTGCTTACTGGGGTAGACACCATCCAAGAGCTGCACTTGGTTCTGAAAAGAGGAGATACTGCAGCTTTCAGGTCAATATTCAGACCTACACGATACACCCAATTAGCAAAGAAAGCACATAAACATTTCAGGTAGATCAGGAAGACGGTTGCACCTGTTACTGAGGAGGGTGATCAAGCTACTTGCAGCAGCAAAGAAAATTACAGTCTTGTTGCTTCAAATCTACACAGTGGCTCTTGTCAAAGCAACTTGTCATCCCAAACATTGGCGGGTGTTCACTTTTCTCAACGCATTCCGTAGCTGAAGAGTAGCAATTGCGGGCACTTGAGTCGGGCATTGTTGATCCGGGGAGCGGAGTTGACGTTCTGTTCAAGAAATTGATCCAGAACAGAGTTTTTCTGCTAAATACTCATAGCTTAGAGATAAAGGTACATACTCAGATCCAATACCCTATGGTTGGCATCCGGCGTTTGCAGGATCTATGTATAAAATGGAGAAATTACTAAACTCTGATGCTGTTCAGTTCATTGGTTTACATACATAGTTCAGACACGCTAGCCCGCTAACCCGAAGGCATGAGGTTGTTATGCTTTTTCTTCTATTTGAGAACTATGAGGTTGTTATGTAATTCACATGAAATGTGCCTCAATCACATGCTCCTTGTAATAATATACTAGGGTATCGCTCCCTATAATTAATAGAATACTTGCAGAAGCAACTAAAATTTGCATATCAAGCATATGCCACCAGATAAACATGTCCCTGGAACCTCCAAAGCTAAGCCAGCTGTTCCTTTCATCAGCAATCAGCAACCAGCTCATTATCTCTCGTCGTTTCACTACACTCATCAATCTCATGATCTTGATCTAAGACCGAACTACACGCTCGTGCAGATGAGGTTGCTGCTAATAATTCAGACATGATAGCCTGATGATAATATGTTGAACCCCTAACATGGATCTCGTGCAGTGGATCTTGCTCCCATGGCCTAAACATGCCAGCTCCGACCTCGATGCTTTGACCTGTGATTTGCAAATGTGCCCACCAAGGTATGTCACAGCTAAATGCTAGGTTAGCAACCCATTAAATAATGGCCTGAGCATGCAAGAAAGATCCACCATCAGACTAAACCACGCTACTGGTTCTTCCTGCCAATTGTTTGGACAGTGGCACAAAACAATGTACTGAACATGAGATGACTTTAGTGTTGAGATTTCTATGCTCCTCACAGATCTCAAGGTATAGCAGACAGCATCTGGGAGATGTAATGGCATGATTCTTCATGTCTACCAATCAAATGCTACTGCTTGTACATTTATGTATAAATAGGCCTGAGCAGAGCAGTAGACACATCAAACCAGAAGTGTTCTTTTCTGCTCCTCCTCTCTTCAACCACAATACAGAGAAAAGCTTCAAGCTCAGATATGGCTTTCCACCAAAGATCGACAAGTTTGTCTTCTAGGCCTCACGTTAGGGAGACCCAAGTCAAGCAAGAGCTCCACAGCCTAGAAGCAAGCATCTCTTCCTCCAATTCCATCAGCACGATGTGCGATGGTCTTAGGAGTCTTGCAAACATCTACGATGGTCTTGAAGAGATTATTTGCCTACCAAGCCACCAAGTTTGCTCCTCCCAGCAGAGGAACATGTTGGATGGAGAGATGGGATGCTCTGTTGAGCTCTTAGATCTCTGCAGCACCATGCAAGAGACCTTTGCCAAGATGGTGGTCATCATCCAAGAGCTGCAACTGGCTCTAAGAAAAGGAGATGATGTGGCTGCTCAAGCCAAGATCCGGTCTTTTACTCGCTTGGCGAAGAAGGCTAGGAAACATTTCAAGAAGACTGCCAAGAAGGATGCATCCGACAAGATGGTCAGGCTATTGACCAACGCAAGAGAGATTTGCATCTCTCTGTTGGAGTCCACACTCCATCTCTTGTCGAAGCAAATTGAAATGCCAAAGCAATCTCTTGTTTGCAAGGCATTTTACAAGAAGAAGGCCGTCGTTTGCAAGGAGGAGCAATTGCAGGAGTTAGAGTGCAGCATTGGAGATCTTCAGAATGGAGCAGGAATTCTGTTCAGGAAATTAGTCCAGAACAGAGTTTCTCTTTTAAACATTCTTAGCTCATAGATACTCCACATCACTCTCCCTGCGATTGGCATCCGCCTTTTTGAGGATGAGCCGATCTTGGTACAGTTTCCCATGTGTATAGCATACAGTACAAATTTACAGAAATATAGAAACAAAGACCAAAGTTTTGATCGATCTCAGATTTTGCGATATTGATAATAATCTCTTGGGGCTTTGTGATGAATATATGCATGACAAAAGGAAATTCGTATGATTCCAATCCATCATGTATTTGTCAGGTTCTGTTAATTAGGTTTGTGTTACAGGTTACTTTTTCGTGGTAAATGATAACAACAATGATGTTATACCTACCATAAAACTAGTAGGTTGTCGGTTGCATTACACCTACCATAAGATTCATGATTAGCCCCTGCATAAAAAAAGATTCATGATGAGCCTTATTTTGTGGATCTCACTTATCATGCATGGGACACGCCAGGTCGAAGCCACATGGCTGATGCTTCTACTTGCACATAAATCCACTATCCAGATTCACTTCATAGTTGCAAATGCTGGCTTCATATGCTCAATTAATATTTAGATATATATCTAAACATTTATTCAGATGATAAAGCTTGCATTTCTGATAAAATCATAAAACTAATGATGATGGGTAGGTCAAGTGGAAAAACGAAATCTAGATGTTTTTAATAACAACAATAATCCATATTTGCAAATGAAAAAATGAGTATGATGTGTGGAAATTGTGAAGCGTCTCAATCTCCATACATGGAGACCCGCGATGTATATATTGATTGAGGGGGGTTCGGTATAGGAGATGGCAGTGTCGAGGCTAACCACCAGAGATATTACAGGAGGGTTTAGGAGATAAGAGAAGATAAACATAAAAAGAATAACCTCCTAACTACCTTGTCGTGTGCCTCAAGACCAAGCTAATAACGTGTACAATATTATGTTTAACATTCCCCCATAATCACAATTATGACAAGTTGAGATTACGTTTAAACTCTTCAAAACTTTTGACTGGCAAAGCTTTAGTGAATCCATCTGCAAGCTGATTTTTGGATGGTATAAATCTGATCTCAAGCTGTTTATTGGCAACACGTTCTCTCACAAAATTAAAATCTATTTCAATGTGGTTTGTTCTGGCATGGAAAACTGGATTCGCAGACAAGTATGTAGCACCAAGATTATCACACCATAAACACGGCGGCTGAGTCTGAATTACTCCAAGTTCTCTGAGCATGGATTGAACCCAAATGATTTCTGCTGTTGCATTTGCTAATGCTTTATATTCTGCTTCTGTACTTGACCTGGAAACAGTGGCTTGCTTTCCTGCACACCATGATATTAAGTTAGATCCATAGAAAATGGCAAAACCACCTGTTGACCTTCTATCATCCAAGCAACCAGCCCAGTCTGCATCTGAGAATGCACTAACAAGTGTGGAAGGTGACTTGCTGAGTGTGAGACCCAAGTGTATAGTGTTGCTTATATACCTGAGAATTCGTTTTGCAGCTGTCCAGTGTGTTGTGGTGGGTGCATGAAGATACTGACACACCTTATTAACTGCAAAAGAGATGTCAGGTCGAGTCAGAGTCAAGTACTGAAGTCCACCAACTAGACTTCTGTAACCAGTGATGTCCTCTTGGTGCAATGGTTCTCCTTCTGTCAAGGACAAGGGTTCTGAACTAGACAAGGGTGTTGGTGAAGATTTACAATTCTGCATACCAATCCTGCTTAGCAGTTCAGTGGCATACTTGGCTTGAGATAGATGAATACCATTGTTATGTTTCTTGACTTCAATACCCAAGAAGAAATGCAGATCTCCCAAATCTTTGAGAGCAAACTCAGAGCCTAAATCCTTAAGCAGTGCTGTCACAGCTCCATCAGAAGAACTAGTGACAATGATATCATCAACATATATCAAAACAAATATGGATGTTCTATCCTTGTTATAAATGAACAGAGATGTGTCAGACTTTGATGCAACAAAGCCAAGTGAATGAAGTTTCATACTTAACCGTGAATACCATGCTCTGGGTGCATGTTTCAAACCATGCAGGGCTTTATCAAGCTTGCAGACATATGAAGGTGCACTTTTATCCTCAAACCCAGGAAGTTGTTTCATGTACACTTCCTCTTCCAGAACACCATGGAGAAACACGTTCTGGACATCTAGCTGTCTCAGACTCCATCCCCTGGACACAGCTATTGATAATACAAGACGGATTGTTGCAGCATTAACAACAGGACTAAACGTATCCTCATAATCTATGCCATACCTTTGCTTGAATCCTTTTGCTACAAGTCTTGCCTTGTATCTATCTATGGTACCATCAGATTTCTTCTTGATTCTGTAGACCCACTTACAATCAATCAGATTTCTGCCTGGTCGTGGGGCACTAGGTGCCACGTTTTATTTTTCCGCAATGCCATGATTTCATCTTCCATGGCTGCCTTCCACCTTGGATCATCAAGTGCTGTTACTAAACTGTTAGGCTCGCCAGTTGTAAAAGACATACCAATCTTAGAGAAAGTTTTGTAATTTAAACGAGTAGTTACTCCCTTCTGTAGCCTTGTCCGCGGCGCCACAGGAGAAGCCATAGGAGGCGGAGCCACAGGAGATCCACCATCTGCGCCAGGTGCTGGCGAGCCAGATCCCGAGGGGGATTCTGTCGCAGCTGCTGGCGACCGTGACCGAGGCGAGGTGGCGGGCCCGGGCGAGGCCAGCCGATCAGAAGTGGCGGGCCTCGACAAATCCGGCGCGGGCCAATCAGGCGAGCGAGGCCCGGCTGCGCGAGTGTCCTCCTGGCATGCATCATCTGCCGATTGCTGCGGGGAAGCGACGTCGCTTTCGCGACCGCTACCGCTTGCACGCTCGAGGCCTGGGACGTGACCAGGTGCTGCCCATCCTGTCCGCCCGGATCCCGGAGATGATGCTGCCTCCTGTCATGGGGATCCCGAGGCAGATCCTCCTCGATGCGCGTCCGTATCTCCAGCTGGGGAACACATGAAATCTTGCCCGTTTTGCCTCGGATTTTCACCATTTGGACTGATTTCTGCAACAGTAATCTTAGGCATAATATGATGATTAGATGCAAGTTGATTAGTACTATTATTTTCTCCCCCATGATCAACGCCGGATAAGGATGAGGGCAAGAGAAGGATTTCTTTACGGAGCAATGCGCCGACATTTGGGTGGAGTTTGGCAAAGGGAAAAAATGTTTCATCAAAGACGACATCTCAAGAGATATACACACGTCCTGTGGTGACATCAAGACACTTGACGCCTTTGTGTTGTGCACTATAGCCTATAAACACACATTGTGTCGAACGAAACATGAGCTTTTTGTTGTTATAGGGACGGAGGTTTGGCCAACATGCGCAGCCAAATACGCGAAGGTGTGCATAGTTGGGTTTGGTGTGAAGGAGGCGTTCAGTGGGTGTTTCTTGATTGATGAAACGACTAGGCAAAATATTTATAAGATGTACTGCTGTGAGGAACGCCTCATCCCAAAACTTTAGTGGCATAGATGCGGCAGCAAGAATAGAGAGGCCAATATCAACAATGTGCCTATGCTTGCGCTCTGCTGAACCGTTTTGTTGGTGAGCGTGAGGGCAAGAAACATGATGAGAGATTCCTATACGTTGGAAGAAGGAGTTGAGTTTTTCATACTCACCACCCCAGCCTGACTGCATAGCAAGTATTTTGCAATCAAATTGACATTCTACCAATGCCTGAAAGTTAAGGAAAACTTGGAAAACATCGGAGCGCTTTTTAAGGAGGTATATCCAAGTATACTTGCTAAAATCATCAATGAAGCTCACGTAATAGGTATGGCGTCCAACAGAGGAGGGAGCAGGTCCCCAAACGTCTGAAAACACAAGTTGCAAAGGTTTTGTGGACACACTTGTAGATATAGGATATGGTAACTGGTGACTTTTTGCTCTTTGGCAAGAGTCACAAACAGTTTCACGATCATGCTCATCAACAAAAGCGAGCTTATTTTTGCTAAGAGTCTGATAAACAATGGAGAAAGATGGGTGGCGTAAACGATTATGCCATCGTTCGGAAGACACTTTGAAGACTCCATAGGCTTGCTTATTGAACTTGGAAATTTTGGGGATCAATGGGTAGAGGCCTTGCACACATCTACCGCGATAAAGCACCCTCCTCGTGACCTGATCCTTGATCAAAAAGAAGAAGGGATGAAACTCGATGAAAACACCATTGTCAAGAGTAATGCGATGTACGGACAGAAGATTTTAGATGCATTTGGAATGTGAAGTACATCATCTACAAGAATATCACGGTTTGGGGTTTTAATAATAGACTCTCCAACATGACTAATCATCATACCTGGACCGTTTTCAGCAGTGTGGACGTGATCTTGGCCGTGATACTTCTCGTGGATGGTCATCTTCTCAAGCTCGGAGGTGATGTTCTCATTCGAGCCGGAGTCAAGATACCAGTTCGAATCAACTCCGTATGAAGCATCGGCCGCAGCTGCAACGCGCCTTTTCCTAGAGTTATCCTCTGCATAGCGCCATTTACATTCTTTGGCAATATGGTTAGTTTTCTTGCAGATCTGGCATTTGTTTTCGTACTCCTCATACCCGATGAAGCGCCCCCCTTGGTTGTTGTTGTAGTAGTGGTGTGGGGGGCCATTGTTGTTGTAGTAGCCCCCGCCGCCGCCACCACGATGGCCGCTGCCTTGGCCGCCGCCGTTGCCATGGTTGTTGTAGCCGCCGCCACCATGGTTGTTGTAGCCACCGCCGCCTTGGTTGTAGCCGCCGCTACCCGTGCCAGGATAGCCGCTGCTAGGGTTTTGGCCGCCACCGCCAGAGTAGCCGCCGCCTCGACCACCTTGCTTCTGGTTGCGGTAGCCGCCTCTGCCGCCACTCGATCGACCTCTGGAAGCGGCGTTCGCTGATGATTTGAAGCCACCAGCGCTGCTGAACATCTCAGCGCGTTGATCGAAGTTTGCCACCATCGAGAAGAGTGCATCGACGGTGATGGGTTCGGTGCGGATGTCGAGTGCAGAGATGATGGGTTGATACTCCATATCAAGCCCAGCGACGATGAAAGAGATAAGCTCGTCCTCCCCGATCGGTTTGCCTGCCGCTGCAAGCTCGTCGGAGAGGGCACACATCTGCCCGAAGAAGGTGGAGGCCGACTGTGACCCCTTCTGGGCGTTTGTGAGGGCCGATCTGATGTTATTGACACGAGACAGAGAGACCGCAGAAAACATATTTGCTAGCGCGGTCCAAATTGCATGTGATGATTCAAGCGAGGCTACTTGGACGAGTACCTCTTTTGACAGGTTTCGGAGAAGATATGCTACTATTTGCTGATCTTGAACAAGCCAAGGATTATGAGCAGGGTTGAGAACTACCTGATCTTTGCTGATGATTGTTTTTGGAGGCTCCTCTATAGTCCGATCTATGTAGCCAAACAAGCCGGCGCCCAATATCTGGGATCGTGCTTGGGCTCGCCAGAGAACATAGTTCGTCCGGGTGAGGGGTTCTGAGGTGTTGTAGTTGAGGCCAGAGGAGGGGACTGCGGAGGAGGTGGACATGATTGCGGCGTGATGATTCTGGGAAGGAAACGGATGGAGGAAGATGAGCTAGATGTCGTGGAAGAGGCCTGCTCTGTATACCATGTGGAAATTGTGAAGCGTCTCAATGTATGGTGACCCGCGATGTATATATTGATTGAGGGGGGTTCGGTACAGGAGATGGCAGTTTTGAGGCTAACCACCAGAGATATTACAGGAGGGTTTAGGAGATAAGAGAAGATAAACATAAAAAGAATAACCTCCTAACTACCTTGCCGTGTGCCTCAAGACCAAGCTAATAACCTGTACAATATTATGTTTAACAGTATCTTCAGCATAATTTTATTTGGTATTTAATGGGAGATAAATATTGGATTGAGCATTATAGATTTCTGAGATGGCATGTCTTAATGTTAACACATTAACACCAAAACACATCTCCCTTGGAAATATGCTGCCTCATCAAAGCATGGTAGATATACTTCGGTAATATATTTTGAGCTCTTTCTTACCCCCTCTTACATTGCATATGAATGCCACTTAAGTCCATTACAACTGTATTCACTAAAACAAAACTGATGTAGCTAAGAAATTGTGTGGAAAAATGATCACTAGGGACAGAGCTTTGATGACAGCAGGGAGATGACTGGCATAAGCTCGGTTGTAAGGCTGTTAGCAGAAGGCTGTTAGCAGAACCTGAGGGCACAACCTGGAACAACATGCTGATGAAGTCAATGTCTCCTTACACCAGCAAGCACCAACCACCCTGGGGGTGCAGATGAGTTTGCCACTAACAATGAAGACGCGGCTGTAGCATGCCAGTGGCCAAGCATGTAGAGGGCTAATCATCAAGCTAACTAGATCCAACACAAAAGAATTTCCTCGTGTGCGAGTTTGTCTCCAATGATTGAGACACTTTAGACAGGCCTACATACTCATTGATAGATGTATGAAACGATATGATAACAGCAGAGCAGCATAAACTCGCCTCGAAGATGGGTGACAAACTCTCAGGACTTCAACTGGCAGGATTCCGGTTGTCTGTAGGCTTAAGTGTGTAAGTGCTTCTACTTGTGCACTATACATGAGGGTAGCAAAATGTGCGTGATGGGGTAGACACCATTAGATCAAAGTTCCTCTTCTCTTCTTTTCCATCTGAAAATAATAGCAGTACAGCTTCTGCCACAAGTATGGAAGGTCTCGCCAGTCAGCATCGCTCACTCTAATGAAATCAGCGTCGAAGAACAGCATCAGTGACATGCCATGGTATGAGAAAGGTTGGACAAGCATCAAGGAGATAATGTGCTTGCCTCGAGGCCAGCAGACTCGACTGCTCCTTGTCCTCTGCAATACAATGCAGAGAGTTTCTCAGAGTTGAAGACCAGCATCCACCATCCAAGAACTGCGCTTGGTTCTGAGAAGAGGAGACACTGCAGCTTTCAGGTCAATATTCAGTCCTACGCGGTACACCCAGTTAGCAAAGAAAGCACATAAACAATTCAGGCAGACCGGGAAGACGGTTACCAAGGACTGAGGGAGCAAAGGAAAATGACAGTCTTGTTGTTTCAAATCTACACTGCGGCTCTTGTCAAAGCAACTCGCAATGCCGAACATTGGCGGGTTCGCTTCTCTCAGCGCATTCCATAACTGAAGAGGAGCAATTGCCGGCACCTGAGTTGGACATTGTCGATCCGGGGAGTGGAGTCGCGATGTTCTGTTCAGGAAATTGATCTAGAACAGAGTTTTTTTCTGCTGAATACTCATAGCTTACACTAGATAGTTAGGTACATACTCAGATCCAATACCAAGTGGTTGGCACCCGGCGTTTACAGGATTTATGTATAAAATGGCAAAATTACTCAACTCTGAATCTCTGATGCTGTTCAATTCTTGGTTTACATACATAGTTCAGAGTTCAGACACGCTAACCAAAGCTCCTTATAATATATTGGGATGTATACATACAAAATTAATACTAACATGCCAGACGCAATTGGCAGTACGAAGCAACTAAAATTTGCATATCAGGCAGATGCTCACCAGATAAGCATGTCCCTGGAACTTCCAGCGCTAATCAACTGTTCCTTCCATCAGCAATCAGCAGCCAGCTCCTCATCTCTCGTCGTATCACCGTACTCATCAATCTCATGATCTTGATCTTAAATCAAAACGCACGCCCGTGCAGATGAGTTTGCTGCCAATAATCCAGACATGACAGCCTGATCATATGCCCCTTACACTGATCGGGCGTACAAAAAAAGCATCAGCTTGTCGGGGAGATGGGTGGCTTATGTGCCATCAATGTAGTTTCGTAGTTGTATGTGCTTCAATATGAACTTGCACATTTGGTAGTACCCACTCGTTTCTGTGGGTTCTTAATAAAATTTAAGGTTAATTAAGGTACTTCTTTCATATAGTACCAGACCAAAACATTAATACCTAATGAAAACATGCTATCCTTGCTGGAAATATGGCCTATAGGCAATAATAAAATGTTCTATATTACTTCAGTGTTCATAATTAAGTTTATTTTTCTATATCATAATTGCAATGGCTCTTCAATATGATATTCAGAGGAAAATTCAGGTGCAAGTGTGAAACGTAAACACCACAGGTATTGTTAGTGGTAAATAGTTTGCTACCATGGGGGATAGCTGCCTCCCATCTACTGACCATACAATTAACTATCTGGATATCTAAGAAGCTAATGGTTACCCAAGTTGAGAATACCACTAGGCTATAATGCTAGCAACAATGAGAACACGTTGTTGTCAAAAATAATGGTGTTCCGTAGACCCAACTTATGATATACCGCGAGATTCCAGCGTCAATTGGTTGACGATATTACTACATAGTACTCCCTCCGTCCCATAATGTAGGATGTTTTTTGACATTACATTAGTGTCCAAAAACATCCTAATTAATGGGATAGAGGGAGTATATGTTAACGTTGATTTGCATCTTTAGACCATAAGAATATCATAGGACCTTTATACCGGCTGGTTATTCTAGGTTATCAAACGTTTTATAAAAGTAGAATACAGATACACTGAAAAATTATGTCAAGGAACCTTAACTTTTACTCTTTAATTTTGTTTGAGGGGAATTACCCCGGACCTCCTATATGCCGCTTATTGAGGCAAGGAGTTGCAGTTTCGCCTAGGAGGCAGCTTACCTGGGCCGGCCCATCCGCTGTGGCTCAGCCTTTGCAATGAAAAATATATACATGCGAGGTGCTAGCCACTGCAATTGGCTAGCTATTGTGAATGATTGGCTAGCTATTGTAAATAAACTACCGGCAACAATAAAAAATAAAACCACTTGGCAAAATTCCATAAAACATGTGGGCGACGGATCAAACACAATCCCGGTATTTACTATGTAAAATGACAGCTCAGTATATATGAACTAAAATATGCTGCAGATTTCAACATTTAAAAAATATATCAAACGAGATTTCTAAAAACAAACACTTTTTTGAAACAAAAACATTTTTTAGGAAAATAAAAAATCAACACAATAGGAACAACGATTGAATATGACAACATTTTTCAAAATTATGAACAACTTTTTGTAAACGTGAAACATTTTATGAAAAACATTTAACAATGAAAAATCAAATGTTTTTCAAAATTACAAACTATTTTTTTACAAAAATTCGAAAAAAAAAATTAACTTGCTAACAAATTTTGAAAACATGCTGAAATGGGCATTTTTGAATATGTGAACCAAATTTGAAAACAGGACTATTTTTTAACCTGTGAAAAAAATTTGGAACACGAGAACATTTTTTATAAATACTTGGGCATTTTTGAATTTTGAACAAAATTAGGAAAGCATGAACAATTTTTTTTTCAAATTCCGAAACATTTTTGAATTTGTGAACAACATTAAAAAGTTTGAACATTATTTAAATTTGTGAACAAATTTTGAAACCCGGCCATTTAATGAAATTGTGAACAAATTGTGAAAAACGGGAACAATTTTTGACATTCCTGAAGAGTTTTCAATTTGTGGAGAAAATTTTAAAATGCAAACATTGTTAATTTGTGAACAAAATTTCAAACATGAATGTTTTCTGAATTTTTTAATAAAACTTGAAAACAGGAACATTTTCTCACATTTTTAACAATATCTTATATTCCCTAAAAGAATTAAATTAGTGAGCAAAATTTGAAACATATTTTCTGAATTTGTAAAAAAATTGAAAACAGGAAATTTTTGGAAACAAATTTTTTGGTTTGTGAATAAAATTTAAAAAGGTCATTTTTTAATATTTGAACATATTCTGAAACGAAGCAAACAAATTTTGTAATTCTTAGTTTTTTCCGAATTTATGAACAAAATTTGAAAATAGAAAAATAATTCTGGACAAATGAAAAAAAATTCTAAATGTGGAGATTTTTTAAGTTCCTAAATATTTTGTCAAATATAAATTTTTTCAGAAAGAAAAATGAAAATGAAGCTGAAATAAAAAAGGAAAAAAGGAAAGAAATAAAGAAACAAAAAACGAAAAATGTATAGAAAAGAAAAGGAAAAAGGGAAAAAGCAAAGAAAAGGAAAAAGAGAAACTGGGAAAAAGAGAAAAAGGAAAGAGAAACATAACAGAAAAAATCCGGTTCAGGAACATTCTAAAAGTTTCCAAAAACCGTAAAAAAATGGCTGGGAACCTCTAGTTTCCAAAACCGGGAACACCTAAACGGGCCGGCCCAATGTAAATGAGTCTCGATCTTCTGTGTGATACGGTGACATTTTGACGCAGAATGCGTCAAAGAGGGATTTTGGAATTACCATTGAATTAATGGTGAATCCTATTTGGCGCTTAAGCGCCCGTTCGTGAACTGGCGGCTACTTGGGCTCGACCCATTTCCTCTTTCTATCTGTTTGTATAGAAAACACAAAAATGCAGGGGCGGCCAATGGTATTCGAACCTGCGACCTCCCGGTCATTCTTCACTGCACTAACCACGGACATCAACTTAGGTGCACAATTATATCTTCTTTACTCTTTCCTTCATAAAATTCTAAAAAAAATTCTTTCATTCGTATCTCTTTTTCTTTTTCATTTTTCTTTTGCTAAATTGAACGAATTTATTTTAAAATTGATGAACCATTTTCCAAATTGATGAGCTTTTTCCAAAATCAATGATTTTTTTTGAAGTTCAATGAACTTTTTCAAATTCTATGAACTGTTTTTCAAATTCGATGAACTTTTTTTATATTTGATGAACATTTTCAAAATTGCTAAACTTTTTTCAAATTTGATGAACTAAAAAAAGAATGAACTCTTTTCAAATTTGATGAACTTTTCTAAAACCGATGAACCTTTTTTCATATTGGTGAACTTTTTTTAAAACAAGGAACTATTTTTACAAATTCGTAAACTTTTTTTTAAAATTTGATGAACTCTTTTTCAAAATTTTGTTTACAAATAATTCAAAAACCAAATAAATAGCACGGATACAATGGTTCATAAACCTTTCGCATTCTTCCTAGTCACTTGCGGTTACCAGCTGTAGTGGTTAGCAGAACACTTCGTCTGTTATAGCGGCACATTGTGAGTTCGCGTCGTGGGCCGGCCGAAACAGGAGCCTCCCTCAATTAATTGCTCCCAACTATTCCTGGCCATGGGCAGCCTGGCCCGGCCTAGCCCGATGCACCAGGGCCGGGCCCCGGCCTAGATTTTGAGCCTGAAGGCCGGGCCGGGCCCGGGCCTGTTGTTTTTGCGATTCACCGAAGGGGGCCGGCCCAAGGCCTGATAGGCTTTTACACATGTGGGCCAGGCTTGGGCCTGATTTTCTAGGTCCAATGCTCGAGCCGGGCCGGGCTCAGGCCTGGGTTTCTACGTCAGGCTTGGCGAGGCCCGGTCCGAGGGATGGCCAGGTATACTCCCAACACACAGCAGCTTCCCTTGTTTTTTAGGAGCTCGCTCCCCGTTGGCTTCTTTGTTTTTGTTTTGTTTTTTAAGGGGCCGTTGGCTTCTTTGGTGTATACTGGGCCATGGAGTTCGACTATTGGGCCTCAAGTTGGGCTCATAGAATTCTTTGCTGGGCTTTCAAGACGATGCATGCAGCTCTGTTCGAACAAGGCCAGACCAGAAAGCACCCGACCCAGATGGCTTCTCTCCCACTTCTTTCAACGACACTGGGATATTTGTGGTGTGGAGGTAACAAAAATTATTTTGCGCATTTTGAGAGGAGAGGAAAGCCCGGAGGTAATTAATGAAACTATTTTAGTCCTGATTCCCAAGGTAAAAGATCCCACCCAGCTCTCTCAATTCCGTCCTATCAGTCTGTGCAATGTGCTATACAAAATCACATCGAAGGTGCTTTCTAACCGTCTGAAACAGATTCAACCTGATATCATCTCTGAGGAGCAATCCGCCTTTGTGCCTGGCAGACTGATCACGGATAACATAATAACTGCTTATGAGTGCCTCCATTTCATGAAGAGGAACAAGGCAAAGAAAAATAGATTTTGTGTGGTCAAGTTGGACATGATGAAAGCTTATGATCGTGTGGAGTGGGATTATCTACGAGTGATAACCCACAAGTATAGGGGATCGCAACAGTTTTTGAGGGTAAATTATGCAACCCAAATTTATATATTCGACACAAGGGGAGTCAAAGAATATTTGAAGGTACTAGCAGCTGAGTTGTCAACTCAACCACACTTGGAGATTAATTATCTGCAAAAAAGTGATCAGTAGCAAAGTAGTTTGGTAGTTTTGATAGTAGTGACGGCAGCAACGGTAACAGTAACAGTGATAGCAGTAATTTTGTACCAAGTGTAACAGTGATGATAGTAGTAGTAACTTAGCAGAAACAATATAGGATAAATTCGTAGGCATTGGATCGGTGACTTGTTGAATGATATTCATCATGTGACAGTTATAACCTAGGGCGATATGACACTAGCTCCAGTTCATCGATATAATGTAGGCATGTATTCCGTAAATAGTCATACGTGCTTTATTAGAATAACTTGCATGACATCTTTTGTCTTACCCTCCCCTGGCAGCAGGGTCCATATTGGAAACTAAGGGATATTAACACATAGTGAATACATGAGCTCCTCAAACTACGGTAATCACCGGAAGAAGTCCCGGTTTCTGTCACTCCGGGGTCATCGGATCATAACACGTAGTAGGTGACTATAACTTGCAAGATCGGATCTAAAACATGGATATAATGATGAATTCATAAACGGTTCAGATCTGAGTTCATGGCACCCGGGCCCAAAGTGACAAGCATTAAGCATAGCAAAGTCATAGGAACATCAATCTAAGAACATAGTGGATAATAGGGATCAAGCCCTAACAAAACTAACTCGATTACATGATGAATCTCATCCAACTCCTCACCGACCAGCGAGCCTACGAAGGAATTACTCATTCCCAGTGGGGAGCATCATGGAATTAGAGTCCAAAACAAGAGGAAACGCGTGAGAAAAAGTAGATACGTTGGAGATGTATCAACTCCCCCAAGGTTAAACCTTTGCTTGTCCTCAAGCAATTCAGTTGATAAACTGAAAGTGAAAAAGAAAAAAATTTACAAACTCTTTTGCTCTTGTTTGCATAAATAAGCTTAAATAGCACCCAGGTTTTCAGCCAGCATTATAACTAACCATGTCTACAATAACACTTAAAGATTATATTAACTCATATCAATGACATAATCAGCTTGCGAACAATAATAAGATATCTCAAACGGCAACACGTTGTCAAAACAACCATGATATAATATGACAATAGTGGTATCTCGCTAGCCCTTTCTGAGACCGCAAAACATAAATTTAGAGCACCTCCAAAGTTCAAGCAACGACTAAACATTGTAATTTATGGTAGAAAAGATCCAGTCATGATGCACCTAACATTAGCTATACACAATGCATAAATCATGACAACTGTGCTCTCTCTCAGTTTCTAGAGCTTGTTTGAGAAGGTGGTGACACAACATAAAAGTAAATAGATAGTCCCTTCATAGAGGGAAGCAATGCTTTGCGGAGGTGCCAGAGCTCAATTTTTAAAACAGAGATAAATGATTATTTTGAGACATGCACCCTTGTTATTCACTTCACAACCATCAGTTATCAATATCTTCCATGCTAAGCACGCTAGTGGTGGTTCCCAAGCGATAAAAGTAAAGGTTTTGACTCCATTGGGAGTTTTTGTTTGATTATTTAAGAGATGAACTCTTTTTTTATTTTTGCGGTTTGGGACTGGGCATCCCTATTACCGTCCATTTTCTCGTGGGATGGCGAGTGAATAAACACTCGACCTGACAATAACCCTCTTAGCATGGAAGATATTGACCACCTCCAGTCGTTCCATGAACGATCCAGGTACACAAAAAGGATAATTTTTAGAAGTTTTTAGAGGTGGCACATGCATATTTACTTAGGACGGCAGGGTAATACCGTATATAGGTAGGTATGGTGGACTCATTTGGAATAACTTTTAGTTCAAGGTTCTTGATGTACAAACAAAATTCCCACTTAGTACAGGCGAAGGCTAGCAATTAGGTTGAGAAGCGGCCAGCTAGAGAGCAACAACGATCATAACCATGCATTATGCATAAGTAACATTGGACACTAGCATGAGTAGGATATGGACACCATGAATATAAATATCATAGAGGCTATGTTGGTTTTGATTCAACTACAATGCATAAACATGTGCCAAGTCAAGCCAATCGAACATTCAGAGGAGGATACCATATCATCATACTACATCACAATCATTTTAACGCTATGTTGATATCCAAGATAAATCATTATCCACTCCTAGCTACTTATGCATGGCATGAGAAACTATAATCTGTAATTGTCATTGCAAACATATTTAATCATAATGGGTTGAAGCATGGATACTAGGTTAAACATATTTACACAAACATAACAAGTCAAGTTCATACCAGTTTCTCTTTGCCACGACCAGTTCACGAATATCGTCATTATTGCCTTTCACTTGCACGACCGAATGATATGAAAATAAATAATGCTAGTGCAAGAGTGCCGGGGACTAAGTTGGAATATGCAAACATTTTATTCAACAGGAGAAGACAAGGTAAAATGTGCTCTTTATTAGTTCAACAGTTATTCATATGAGAGCCACTCAACATTTTCATTGTGGTCTTCTTGGTACAACTCGAGTAAAAAGAAAAGAAAAGAAATTCAGAGAAACACACTGAAATATTTTTGGAGGTTTTAGTTTTATTCAACAGGCAAACTAAAAGAGAAAAACAAAAACGAGAAAAACTATTTACACGGGAAAGCTCCCAACAAACAAAAAAAGAACAAGGAAATCTTTTTGGGTTTTGTTTTTAGTACTACTACTAAGCATGCATAGAAATTAAATTACTACAACTAATTCTTTTGTTTTTTCTAAAGTTTTTCAAACACACAAGAAGAAAGCAAGAAAATAAATCTAAGCATGGATGATACAATGAAAAAGTGTGAACACCAACAAATAGAATGATATATAGACATAAATGTAATGTCGGTGAGAAACACGTACTCCCCCAAGCTTAGGCTTTTGGCCTAAGTTGGTAATCAATCAGTAGTCTGGAGGGTAGTAGGGATCCTGAGGAGCTTGCATCCACTCATCCCACTGCCGAGGCTCCTCCACAGCCTCTGCAGTAGCCTGAGCGTCCCGGTAGGCGATGATCTCCGCAGGCATAATTCTATATCCGCCCCTGGCAAAAGGATCAAAGCAGGTGCAGGCAATGGGATAACATCACGAATTTTAACGCTAAAGACTAGGTTATAAGGAATGGCAATATTAGGACGATCATGTGCAAGAAAGTGATGGTGTTCCATGGCTGCACGGTCCTGATAAACCATGGCCAAAGGGTAACCATGGGGGCGTATCTCAACATTGAAGTGAGCCACCAAGCGAGTAGCAAAAATCCCACCATGTATTTCCCACTGGGATTTATTAAGAAGCAGGCGACGGGCCACAATGGCTCCCAAGCTATAATTGTTGTCACCTTCCAGTGCCTAGCGTAAAACAGCAAAGTCTGGTGCACTAAGCGCACCTAATTTCTTTCTAGCAAGTAGACACTTAGCAATAAATAAAGCAAAATAATGTACAGCAGGAAAGTGTAAGCTAACAGCCGTGGTGGCTGACACCCCTCTCCCGTATCCCACTGTCAAAGTGCGATAAAAGTCCTCAAACCCAGCCGGCTTAGGCTCAGCCAAGCTCCCATCAGAAGGGATCATGCATATGTCGCAAAACTCAGTAAGTGGTATCTGATGGTTTTCAGCATATAAATCAAAGCTCACTTCAGGAGGATTATTTCTAGGCATGAAAGTAAGCTTTGAACAAAGATATTTGTGAGGATTTGGTGCTGGTCACACTCATCCACGATGAAATCGGTGAGGCCGGCATTAGCAATATATTGCGTGAACTCCTGAAGGATTCCAGCCTCTTCCAGGAGAGGTGTGTGCGGCCATTCACACGGCCGTACTTCCGCCAACCTCCGAGGATGGAGATCAATGTCAGAAGACTCCCCAATAACAACCTTGGAGCTCTTCTTAGAGCCAAACTTCCTGAAGATATTCATGTCCGCGTACAATTTTCCAAGCAATAATCCCCCGAAACAGTTTCGGAAACGGAGCTTTGAGCAAAGAGATCGAAATCCGCGGGTTTGAGCTCAAGAACACGGGAGAGAGAGCAATGGATATTTTTTCTGGATGTACGTGATTATGTGGGATGAAGAGGTAAGTGAGGGGGACCACGTGGGGACCACAACCCACCAGGGCGCGCCTGGGGGTCCCGGCGCGCCCAGATAGGTTGGGCCCACCTGGTGTACCTCCCTCTGGTATTATTTGCACAAAAAATTCAGAAAAAAATCATGTTCAATTTTCAGGGCATTCTGAGAACTTTTATTTTTTGGTCATTTTTTATTGCACGGGAAATTCGGAAAATAGACAAAACATGACATTTTATTTTATTTAACTAGTAAAAACAGAAAACAAAAGGTAGGGACAGAAGATAGTGCTTACTAAGTTCATCAACTTCATACCGCTCCAAAATGATTCATTAATAAGGTTGATCAGGTCTTATTAACAACCACTTTCGATTAGCATGAAACCGAAGAACTTTCGTAAATCACTAAGTTACCTCAATGGGGATATGAATGTCCCCAACAATAAGCATTTCATATTTCTCTTTGACGGTAGGTAGAGGTATTTGAAAACTTCCAATTGTGATTGTCAGAGATTTTTCAGTAACATTAATAGCATTCACTTGGAATTGTTTCTTGGGAAAGTGCACCGTATGCTCATTACCATTAATATGAAAAGTGATCTTGCTCTTATTACAATCAATAACAACCCCTGCGGTATTCAAGAAGGGTCTAGCAAGGATTATTGACATGTTGTCATCCTCAGGCATCTCAAGTATAACAAAGTCAGTCAAAATAGTAACATTAACAACAACAATGGGCACATCGTCACATATACCGATAGGTATGGCAGTTGATTTGTCAGCCATTTGCAAAGATATTTCAGTAGGTGTGAGTTTATTCAAATCAAGTCTCTTGTATAAAGAGAAAGGCATAACATTAACACCAGCTCCTAAATCACACAAAGCAGTTTTCACAGAATTCTTTTTGATAGAGCAAGGTATAGTTGGTATTCCCGGATCTCCAAGTTTTTAGGCACTCCATCTTTGAAAGTATAATTAGCAAGCATAGTGGAGATTTCAGCTTCCAGTATTTTCCTCTTATTTGTGATGATCTCTTTCATATACTTTGCATAAGGAGGCATTTTCAGGATATTAGTCAAGCGAGTACGCAAAAAGACTGGCCTCAGCATTTCAGCAAAGCGTTCAAATTCTTCATCATCATTCTTTTTAGTTGTCTTGGGTGGAAAAGGCATAGGTTTTTGAACCCACGGTTCTCTTTCTTTACCGTGTTTTCTAGCAATGGAGTCCTTTTTATCATATCTTTTATTCTTAGGTTGTGGGTTATCAAGATCAACAGGTGGTTCTATCTCAACATCATTATCTGGTTCTTTTTCATTATTTGGTTGAGAGTATTCATGAACCTCATCATTATCTTTTTCATTATCACTAGGTGAGTGTTCATTACAGATTGATTTTCAGCATCTGAGATAGAAGTTTCATTTTTATTATGAGGAGGTTTTTCTATTTCATGTTCACTAGAAGTGTGCAAAGTCCTATCATTTTTCTTTTTCTTTTTCTTTCTTGAAGGACTAGGTGCACTAGTGTTATTTCTTTGTGAGTCTTTTTTATTCTTTTAGGATGTCCCTCAGGATAAAGTGGTTCCCGAGTCATTTTACCTCCTCTAGTTGCAACTCTAACAGCAAAGTCATGCATATTATGATTCATTTCATCAAGTAATTCTCTTTGTGATTTAGGAACTTGTTCTAACTGAGTTTGAACCATAGAAGCGTGTTTTCCAACACCTCTAACATCATTTGAAATTCTAAATAACAAGTCACTCAAGCGAGCAATCATATCATAATTATATTTCAATTGTTTCATAACATTTGCATTGAAGTGATCTTGTTTTCTAATGTAGTTTTTAAACTCATAAAGGCATTGACTAGGATGCATATTGTGAGGATTATCATTTTCATTGAACTTCATAAGAGAATTTACCTCTACCACCTTAGGTAGTGTTGGTGTATCAAGCCCATGTATTTCTTCAATAGGAGGTAAATTTTTAACATCATCAGCTTTAGTACTTTTTCCTTCATAGATTTCTTTGCCTCTTGCATATCTTCAGGACTGAGATATAATATACCCCTTGTCGGTGTCAAAACCGGCGGATCTCGGGTAGGGGGTCCCGAACTGTGCGTCTAGGCGGATGGTAACAGGAGACAAGGGACACAATGTTTTACCCAGGTTCGGGCCCTCTTGATGGAGGTAAAACCCTACGTCCTGCTTGATTAATATTGATGATATGGGTAGTACAAGAGTAGATCTACCACGAGATCAAGGAGGCTAAACCCTAGAAGCTAGCCTATGGTATGGTTGTTGTATGTTGGGTTCTGTCCTACGTACTAAAACCCTCCGGTTTATATAGACACCGGAGAGGGTTAGGGTTACACAAAGTCGGTTACAATGGTAGGAGATCTGAATATCCGCATCGCCAAGCTTGCCTTCCATGCCAAGGAAAGTCCCCTCCGGACATGGGACGAAGTTTTTGAATCTTGTATCTTCATAGTCCAGGAGTCCGGCAGAAGGTATAGTCCGGCTACCCGGACACCCCCTAATCCAGGACTCCCTCAGTAGCCCCTGAACCAGGCTTCGATGGCGACAAGTCCGGTGCGCAGATTGTCTTCGGCATTGCAAGGCGGGTTCCTCCTCCCAGTTCTTCATAAAAGTTTGTGAACACCAAGGGTAGTGTCCGGCTCCGCAAAATAAGTTTCCACATATTTCCATAGAGAGAATAATATTAACACAAATCTAATCTGCTGACGTATTCTGTAGCGTGACATCACACTACGGCCAAGCCTTTATTCGAATCGTTTTTACTTCCCCACCTCAGCGCATTTCGCGAGGCAGTTTCCTTAGCACGTCTTGTCGAAGCAGAGATCGTGTCCCCCATTTACGGGATTCTCATCAATACGGACGTGGGTAACCCAATCATGCCCGTTAGTATGTTTTCTCGATTAAAGGTGAGTCCCAAACGGTTACGGGGAGGGCTCTTGGTATTCAACCTCTTATAAAGAGACCAAGGCCTTGCTCCTTTTCAATCTCAAATGAGTTGGCCCGTCGCCTCGAGTTCCAACACTCTAGGCTCCAGATTCCAGGCGCTTCAGACCTTCGACAATGTCTGGTTCCGACCATCGAGGCTGATGGGTGCCCTCCTCCGTCACGGAGGAGGACGTGCTAAAGTTGAGAGATTTCGCACCGGTTACCTGCTCAAGGGCAGGCCATTCCCAGTCCCCAGCCTAGTGAGAGTGTGGTGTTCGTGTCTCACTTCCTTCGGGGGTTAGGCTTCCCAATGGATCCCTTCGTGAGGGGGCTGATGTTCTATTATGGGATGGAGTTCCACGACTTAGCTCCGGAGTCCATCCTCCATGTTTCCTCATTCATCGTCGTGTGTGAAGCGTTCCTCTGTGTTACTCCTCACTTTGGATTATGGCTCAAGACCTTTAAGGTAGAGCCGAAGATGACTGAGGGACGGCACGCAGAGTGCGGAGGCGCTGTTATAAGCAAGAAGGCCGATGCTCCATGGCCCGAGGGCCCTTTTCAAGAGGAGCTCGGCTTGTGGCAACGAGAGTGGTTCTACATCACCGCTCCCAGGGGCACCAAGTGGGTGGCACCGCTTGCCTTTTGCTCGGGTCCCCCAAAGCAGCTAGGGTAGTGGGTCAATAAAGGCCTGGATTGGGGGCCGTCCCAGGACGTGTCTTTGTTGCGGGGCCGCATCAGGGATCTCTTGGAAGGAGGCCTCAGCTTGGTCAAAGTGACGCAAGTCATGCTGATCCGCCAAACACTGCCCGGCAAACGCTGCTCCCTTCGTCTATGGGAGTTTAATCCGAAGGGACCACGAGCTCTCCAACATTTTATGGGCGCAACGCCCGCGGAGATGTATAAACTCTTCTTCGGATCACAAGCAATGTGTCCGGATTTGATCGAGGACGCAGGTCTGAGCTACAATCGCCCATATACTCAAGTAAGTAGCCTTGTGCCCGGACTCACTATCCATACATTTGTCATAAACTTGCCCCTAAAAGAGATGTCCCTTTAAACAGGAGTGGATAGCGAAAGCAAAGCTGATAAGGTGTTCGGCTCCCCTCCCTGAGACCAGGCCGGATCCCGTCCTAGTCAGGATGTTGAAGATTGTGCCTTTGAAGGAAAGTGAAGGAGGGGACAAGGGAACTACGGCCTCCTCGAAGGAGGCCGTTCGGAGGGAAGGAACCAAAAATTCCTCTCCTCCGGGGAAGAAAAGGACCGCCTCTGAAGACCCGGAGACCATGGCCTCAAAGCGGGGGAAAAAAAATCCTTGTCAGAGGGTCCTACGCCGGGGGATACCTCGGCCGAACTATGGCCTCAAGGGGACCAGCCCTCCAGCGAGCCGTAAGTAGGGGAAGATTAGATTTTTGAGAGAGTAATTCCTGCTTTATATCTGAGAAGATTAACCGAAATTTTACCTTGTAGTTCGGACCTTAGCCCTTCTCAGCAGAGCTTGTCTTCGAGGGACCTTCTTCTAGAGATGATGGAGAGCGGAACGCCTCCCCCTGCCGCACCACCTAGCGAGGTGGGCGACCCTGAGGTGTCGTCGCGGAGGGTTTCTCCGGATCCGGCAGGGGCGGAAGATAGCTACGTGGCGCCCCCAAGTTCTCCGTGTCCGGCCTACAAAAGAGGCCATTGGACAAGTCCGGCATCGTCTGGTGCTCGGCCGGAGGAGCCGATGAATCTGTTGGGGCGAGCTTCTATCTCAGAGGAGCACCATGCATTGATGGGCGCGGTGATTGAAAGGATTTCATCCGCGGAAAGCGGATTGCACGAGGCCGTCAGAAGTTTACTGACGGGCTTTGAGGTACGTTAGATAATGTACACTTTTGTCAGTTGCGCATAAATAAAATGCGCCCTGTGTAGATAGTAGCCCCTGAGACTCTGTGCGTTGTCAAAAGTGACGGCGCCCAGAGGATCATAATCCCAGGTCTAAAATGTCGCCTTTTGAATGTAGGTGGCGAAGTGTCCGGAATCCAGCCGGACTGATGATTTGCCCGAGCTAAAGCGGCAACTTGACGTGGCAGATGCCGACATCGCGCTCGTCAACAAGCGGCTTGATGAGGCTCAAGGTATGTAATTTCTCGGGCGGCACCTGGTAAGAGGAGCTTTATGCCAGTATCTGACAATGTGTGTGCTTGACGCAGATGGTGCGGCCGCCGTGGAGAGTCTTCAGGCGGAACTTGCCCGAGCTAAGGAACAAGCCAGAAAAAGTCATGCGGCTGCCGAGAAGGCCCTTGAAGAGCTGAGAGCCGAACAGGCTGCTCACTGCCGAAGCAAGAAAGAGATGGCCGAGATGGCCTTGAAGCTAAAGAGCGCTGCTGACCGTTGGAAGCTTCTGGAAAAAGAAGATCGGGCGGAACAGACGGACTTGAAGAAAGCCGTCGTCGATGCCAAGGATGCTCGCTCTGCGATGTGAGCTGCGAGGGAGGAGCTTCGTGAAGCCGGAGAGATCGCGATTGGAAAACCCTTTATGCTGCAGAGGAAGTTTTGTGATCCTAAGCATGCTCCGTTGGACCGGCTATGGAGTACGACGGACACCTATCTGGATTTGACGGCAAGTGCTGCTGATGCGACCGAACACTTTCGAGATCAAAGAGATCGCGAAGTGGAGAAACTCTTTTGATTTCAGTTCCACAATCCAGAGCGTCCACTGTCAGTGGCCGATCGTCTGGCCGAATGGGCCGAGCTAAATAGGTCGTCCGTACTCGCCATGAAGTGCGTCATGAGTCATTTGTGGCCGGGGAGATTGGGGCTGAAGAGTTATTTCAGCTTGGTGCAGCAACTCCTTGGTGCGGTGCCACGTATCAATGCAATGAAGAGGTCAACATGCATAGAGGGTGCATGGATGGCTCTTGCCCGTGTCAAGACATACTGGGCGGAGATGGAGACCACCGTCGTTGCATCCCGAGATTCGGACAAAAGCCGAGTACCCTCCGAGCACTATGTTCGAATAACATGTGCCATTGTAAGGCGGTAGTTTGATAAATTGTAGGAACTTTTTATACTTGTGCCTGCAAGTATTGTAACACCTCCTGTGCGGCCGTTTTAAAATATATATATAATCTGAAAGATGGCAGTCGTTGGCTTCAGCCCCCACGCACATAGTGCGGGGGTGTTCGCAGAAGACGCATTTTCACACTTAATACAACGTCTTGGTCCTACAAAGGAGGTGATAGCGCAGCGAGCTAGGCAACCGGACTATAATGCTTTAACACTTTCACTTAGCCATAGGAGCTTGACAGTGAGGCTACTTAAATAGCCCCTGGTGGCACCTGCGCTCGCCCGAAGTCGGGGCGCATATGTGCCTGGCCGGGAAACGACCCTTCGTTAATGCGGAGGAATCTTATAGATTCCGGTGAGTCATCGAGTGGTTGACCAGTCTCGCGCTATATCATTACAGTCAGTTTTCGGCTTTCTCTACTGAGGTGCTCGCCCGGCCGAACCGGGGCACAATCGCAGTAGTTCTTCTGGTGCCGCCTTAGCCGATAGAGCGGAACGTAAGGCGGCCGAACACAGGAGCCGGGCAACCCAACATTTGACCAAAGACATGATTCGGAGCTGATGCATATAAGGCCAAACTCGCGACGCCGAACACTCCCTAAGGTATTCGGTCTTTATGAGAGCGGGCGAGGAAACACTCTTAGGTGTAAGCCCCTAGTGTCCAAGTACGCGCAGAAATTCTGACGTGGCCACATGCCAAGACGCAAGCCTCCTCCTTGGTTATACTACAGAGAACCAGGGGATGTGTATCAACAAGAGACAGTAAAAAAGGTTTACGCAGGGTCTTAATCTGAAAAGAATCCTTGTAACGGGTCCCTGCTGCACGTCTGCGCCTGTGTCTCCGTTGTGCCATATCCTGGACGGGCACAACACGATATTCATCTGTAAAAGAGAGGAACTAAGTTGAAAAAGGGTCGTGCCGAACAAAAGTTACATTAAATAAACAAAGTATAAAGTAAAATATGTAAAATTGAGCTTTATTGTCTCTTATTTTATATGTGTGGAGCCCCTAGGGCAGGGGTATATGGCCACTAAGCCTTTATCAATGATACTTGGGTACCGGGCTTGTCTATCCGCGTCCGTGGTCTTGATGACCTGTTCAGATGTTTTGGCTGGTGAAGCCATTTTATTGTGGGGCTGTTAAAGCGGCCGCACAGTCCTCCGCTCGGGGGAGGCGCACTCAATGCTTCTCCTTCAAAGAGATGATGCCTCATGGACCGGGCATCTTAAGCGTAAGAGATGCATAATGCGGTATTGCGTTAAAGCGGGCGAAAGCTTCGCGTCCCAGCAGTGCTTGATAGCGACTTGAGAATGGGACAATGTGGAAAGTTAGCTTTCCGCAGCGGAAGTTATCGGTAGAGCCGAATATAACTTCGAGCCGGAGAAAACCCATGCAATGGGTGTCCGGACCTGGCGTTACCCCTTGAAAGGAGGTTTTGCTGTGGCGTACCTTTATGGGTGCCACACATTTTATAATGTGAAGTAAGTTTACTGTTTTTACTTCTTTTGGAAAATTCTTTTGTTTCCTGGTGCTCTGCTTTTGGGGTTCGTCATCGTCTTTGCTTGGTGTGTCGAGCCCCTTGTGTTCGACGTTGAGTCTGCCGGATTGTTTGAAGACCCAACAGTCTCTGTGGGTATGGTTAGCAGGCTTCCCGGGAGTACTGTGTATTTGACATATCCTGTCCAGGATTTTGTTTAGGTTGGATAAATCATCTCTGCTGTCCTGGAGGGGCGGCTTTTTCTGATTCTGTCGTGAGCTTTTGAATCCGGCGTTGACTGCCATGCTCTTCGGACTGTTTTCCTTAGTCCGGCGACGATCCTTGTTGTGTCGAGGTTTTCCGTTTCCATCCCTAGTTTCGGATGTACTTGGGTCGCCGGTGCTACATCTTGCCAACCAGCTGTCCTCTCCTGCGCAAAAGCGGGCCATGAGGCTTGTCAATGCGGCCATTGTTCTTGGCTTTTCTTGGCCGAGGTGTCTGTTGAGCCATTCGTCTCGGACGTTGTGCCTAAAACTGCTAGGGCTTCGGCGTCCGGACAGTCGACTATCTGATTCTTTTTAGTAAGAAATCTGTTCTAGAATTGCCGAGCTGACTCTCCGGGCTGTTGAGTTATGTGACTGAGACCGTCTGCGTCCGGAGGGCGTACATAGGTCCCTTGAAAATTTGCTCGGAAAGCGTCCTCGAGCTCTTCCCAACTTCCAATTGTGTTTTCAGGAAGGCTTTTGAGCCAATGCCGGGCTGGCCCTTTAAGCTTGAGGGGTAAATATTTTATGGCGTGGAGGTCATCTCCTCTGGCCATGTGTATGTGGAGCATATAATCCTCGATCCAGACTCCAGGGTCTGTGGTTCCGTCGTATGCCTCTATGTTTACAGGTTTGAATCCCGCTGGAAAATCATAATCCAGGACCTCATCGGTGAAACATAGGGGGTGTGCAGCGCCCCTGTATTTGGGTGTGCCGGATTCGGATACTGGCTTTATTGCATTGCTTATGAGAGCTTGCTTTCTTGGCCCATAAATGGACTTGGCTGGGCCATCTTTTTGATGCGAATACTTAAGTGGGTCGCATGCCGTCTTATGTGCGGCGCCGCTTGCCGCTTTATGCTGGCCATGGGGTCGTCTATCCGACCGGGTGGCTTTCTTACTTTTTGAATACGAGGGCTCTAAGGCCTCTTCGTCGAATTCAGGAAGTAGCTTTCGCTTCAGATAACTTTTAGTGCGGCGACTGTCGCTGTACTTGCCTGCGGTATTGATTACTTTGCTCCATCTGATTCTGAGTGCATCTTCCATAGTTTTTAGCTTCCGCTTCTGGTTTTTCAGGCTACGTGCGGTTGCAACGAGCCTTTTGTGGAGGTTCTTCTGCTCCGTGGGCTTATCCGGCGTAAGATCGTCCGGAATGCCGTTTTTGTCGGAGACGGGCTGTTCGGTTTCCTTATCTGAGTTGCCCTGTTCGGACGGTTGCTCTAAGGCATGCTCGTCGTCTGCCGGCTTGTCCTGCTCTATGGCAGGGTCTGTGTCAAGGCGGGGCTTGGGGCGGCGTTTACGCTGCCGCTTTGATTGCTTTTCGAGAGATCGATCCCTCGTTGCCTCCCCGTGTTCCTCGTTGTTACTTCCTTTAGGTGTATCCACCATGTACACATCATGAGATGAGGTGGCTGTCCCATGCCCTATAGGCGTTGGTTCATATGCGTCTCCTGCATCGTCGTCCATACCGTCGATGTCTTCGGAGTCGAAGTTGAGCACATCGTTTAAATTATCAACGGTGGCTACCAAATGGGTGGTGGGTGGGCTTTGAATTTCTTCATCGTCCGTATCCCAACCTTGCTGACCGTAGTCCGGCCAGGGCTCTCCTGATAAAGAGAGAGACTTTAGTGACTTCAGAATGTCGCCAAAGGGCGAGTGCTGAAAGATGTCCTCGGCGGTGAACTCCATGATCGGCGCCCAATCGGATTCGATCGGCGGGCGCGCGGAGGGCTCGGAGTCCGGAGAGGAATCCGGCCCCTCGGAGTCACGGGCCTTGCGGGGTGTGGGGCTGGAGTTTAGCTCGATCACCTTTGAGATCGCAGCCCCCGAGGCGGCGTCCAACCACTCATCTTCGATCGGCGCAGTAGGCTCCGAATTAAGGGTCGGAACCAATGCGCGTGCGGCCTCCAGGACACTGTTCGGTGGCAGAGCTAGATCATGCCCATCGAGACAGTGCGGCGCGCTTGGCTGTGGCTCGAATTCGTCGAAGATCAAGTCCCCGCAGATATCAGCCGTGTAGTTTAAACTTCCAAATCTGACCTGATGGCCAGGGGCGTAGCGTTCTATCTGCTCCAGGTGGCCAAGCGAAGCTGCCGAAGACGAAGATCTGTCCGGGGAGAAAAGTCTCACCCTGGACAACATCGTTGCTGATGATCAAAGGAGCCATCGGGCCTAAAAGCGACGACACAGAGGAACTCTCAATGAAAGCACCAATGTCGGTGTCAAAACCGGCGGATCTCGGGTAGGGGGTCCCGAATTGTGCGTCTAGGCGGATGGTAACAGGAGACAAGGGACACAATGTTTTACCCAGGTTTGGGCCCTCTTGATGGAGGTAAAACCCTATGTCCTGCTTGATTAATATTGATGATATGGGTAGTACAAGAGTAGATCTACCACGAGATCAAGGAGGCTAAACCCTAGAAGCTAGCCTATGGTATGATTGTTGTATGTTGGGTTCTGTCCTACGGACTAAAACCCTCCGGTTTATATAGACACCAGAGAGGGTTAGGGTTACACAAAGTCGGTTACAATGGTAGGAGATCTGAATATCCGCATCGCCAAGCTTGCCTTCCATGCCAAGGAAAGTCCCCTCCGGACACGGGACGAAGTCTTCAATCTTGTATCTTCATAGTCTAGGAGTCCGACAGAAGGTATAGTCCGGCTACCCGGACAACCCCTAATCCAGGACTCCCTCACCCCTCTTCTTTGGAGTGGGTTTAGCCGGTGGTTCGGGAAGAGCCCAATCATCATAATTTTTCATTATGTTATTCAATAATTCTTTAGCTTGAGCAATAGTTTGTTCCTTGAAAACACAACCAGCACAACTATCTAGGAAGTCCCTAGAAGCATCGGTTAGTCCATTATAGAAGATATCAAGTATTTCATTTTTCTTAAGAGGATGATCAGGCAAAGCATTAAGTAACTGGCAAAGCCTCCCCCATGCTTGTGGGAGACTCTCTTCTTTAGTTTGCACAAAGTTAAATATTTCCTGTAAGGCAACTTGTTTCTTATGAGCAGGAAAATAGTTTTCAGAGAAGTAATAAATTATATCCTGGGGACTACGCACACAACCAGGAGCAAGAGTATTGTACCAAGCTTTAGCATCACCCTTTAATGAGAAAGGAAATAATTTGAGAATAAAGTAATAGCGAGTCTTCTCATCATGAGTAAAAAGGGTGGCTATATCATTTCAACTTAATAAGATGTGCCACAACAGTTTCAGTTTCATAACCATGAAAAGGATCATATTCAACCAAAGTAATTAACTCTGGGTCGACAGAGAATTTATAATCCTTGTCATCAATAAAGATAGGTGAAGTAGCAAACTTAGGATCACATTTCATTCTAGCAATCAAAGATTTTTCTTTATACTTGCATAGTAATTTTTGTAGATCATCTCTATCCTTACAAGCAAGAATATCTCTAGTTGTCTCCTCATTCATAACATAACCTTCCGGTACCTTAGGTAATTCATATCTAGGAGGGCTAGTTCTAGCAGGTGTTTTAGGAGATTCAGTTTCAAGCTCATCATCAGATTCAACGACATCATGTTGTATTACTCTAGCAATTTGTGCATCAAGAAATTCACCAAGTGGCACATCATCATTATCAAGCAAGGTACTAACATCATCATAAGCATCATTCATAGCAGAAGTAGCATCATCAATAACTTGCGACATATTAGAATTGATAACATGTGGTGGTGTTGCAAGTTTACTCAAAACAGAAGGTGAATCTAAAGCAGAACTGGATGGTAGTTCCTTACCTCCCCTCGTCTTTGAGGGAAATATCTTAGTCTTTGGATCCTTCAGATTCTTCATAGTGATAATATGATAATAATCCCAAGTGACTCAACAAGTATTGATATGCTCCCCAACAACGGCATCAGAAAAAGGTCTTGATAACCCACAAGTATAGGGGATCGCAACAGTTTTCGAGGGCATGGTATTCAACCCAAATTTATAGATTTGACACAAGGGGAGCCAAAGAATATTTGAAGGTATTAGCAGCTGAGTTGTCAATTCAACCACACCTGGAGATTAATTATCTGCAGCAAAGTGATCACTAGCAAAGTAGTTTGATAGTTTTGATAGTAGTGACGGCAACAACGGTAACAGTAATAGTGATAGAAGTAATTTTGTAGCAAGCACTACAAAAAAATACACTTCCGTGATCATACGTGTTTGTCACAGTAGGTCGCGTTTTCTGTCATGCATGTACATCCATGACAAATTTATGACAGAATCAAGATAGTCATACATGTGCTGTCGTAGAAGTGTTCCATGACATTGCCAAAATTATCATCACGGAAGTGTCCACTTCCATGATGATAAATCGCACGTCACAGAAGTGCTTTCGTCAAGGGTGACCGAAACGTGGCATCCACCGTAACGGAACACCGTTAAGCTATCGGGTCGGGTATTGGATCCGATAACTCGTTAACAGCCCCGACCAATGGGAAATTTCCACGTGTAAAATTCTTATTGGCCGGACGAAACACGTGTCAGCTTGTCAGTGGGTCAGATAGGCGCCTATGACACATCGACACGTGGCACAGCCCAACAGAGGCCCATTCCTGTGAAAAGGCCGGCCCGTTTGACTTGGTCAAAAGGTGGCGGGCCGGCCCATGGAAAGCCTGTTAACGGCCTGTTCGCATATAGCCCATTTACAGCCCGCTAACCCAAGGCCCATTACGCCCTATTCGAATTAGGCCCAATAGCATCATCTGGGCCATCTAATATGATTCCAGCCCGTTTTCACTTCTGGCCCATGTATGGCCCATGACGTCTTTCGGCCCATATGAGGCCCTATGTAACTCTTGGCCTATTAACGGCCCGTGATGAAACTGGCCCGTAATGAACAGTGTATCACTTTACACCCATTAACGGCCCGTGGTGAAACTGGCCCGTAATGAACAGTGTATCACTTTACACCCATTAACGACCCGTGGTGAAACTGGCCCATAGTGAACAGTGTATCACTTTACACCCATTAACGGCCCGTGGTGAAACTGGCCCGTAATGAACAGTGTATCACTTTATACCCATTAACGGCCCATTATTCCATTGGGCCGTTTCCAGCCCATGTTATCTTTCGACCTTCTCAGAGCCCATTTATTCTTGGGCTCATTTCCAGCATTCGTTTACTTAAGGCCCGTTACTGTCATTTTCTGCTTGTGGGCTAAATTCAGCCCGTGGTTACAGTCGGCCCGTTTGTGGTCCGTTAATACGTTAGGCCGATTTCATAGCGTCATCAAATACGGCCTATTAACGATGGCCCATTATGGTCAGCCCATGAACGGACGATTCCAACTCTAGCCCATTTACGGCCATAATGCGGTCTGTTTGGCCCATGTTTGGCAATCGATTAAACGGCCCGTATAAGGCCCATTGATAATACGGCTCGCAGAAGGCCCATTGTTTCTACGGCCCGTAGAAGGCCCATTGTTTCTACGGCCCGTAGAAGGCTCACTGTTTCTACGGCCAGTAGGAGGCCTAGTGTCACTACAATAAATATTAGCCCATGGTTATTGCGGCCTAGTTTTAAAAAATAGGTTATTGGAGCCACTAGCTAACCGCGGAAAAAGAACTGCAATGACTACAAGCAAACAAATAAACAAGACAACAAGGAAATAAATAAGCAAGCAACTAACGCTAGGCTATCACGGCTATTACACATATTACATCCACTGGGCATCAAAGTTCGCCACCAGTGCAAATATAGGGAACAAAGCAACATATCATATACACTGGTTGTCAAAGTTGGCGACCAACACAAATAAACACCGCAACAAAACAAATCCAGAACTGAAACCACTTTAGCAGATCTCAAGAAACAATATCTCGGGTACCCATAATGCTGGCAAGATGCTTAGCAAGCTTATTAACTTTCTCTTGTTTGGCGCTTAAATCCTCCAGCGCTTGCTGTTGCACCAGAAAATATGCATCTGAATTCTGCAGGGACTTCCTCAGTCCTTCAGCTTCCTGCCGCAACACATCTGATCAGTGTCTTTCAACTTGAAGTTGAGACTCAAGAAGACGAACTGATTTAGGCAGCGAGTTCGAAGAGCTTATGCCAGCAGTAGTGGCCAGTAACTCGAACACTACATCAACACAGGACTTTTGGGTTCCCTCACTGTCGTCAAGATAGTTTTTATCAGCTTTCTTGGAGACCAACAAGGATGTCTCACTATCTTGAACCTTATCTGCATTACTTCCTTTACCATTGGATAATGCGGTACTGTTCTCCAATATTTTGTCCGCATTCTAAAAGAGAAACAAGTAGACACATCACATGTTTACCATGTTGTATATGAAACTCATTTTGGTAAATGAGTTCAGTAGTAAAGTGGACAGGATAATAGCATGAAACAAACATATATCTATGTACCATGGTCACTTTATGGTCTATATCATTCTAGTTTTTGTTGCCAAATCAAGATAGAGACACAGTTCAAATAATATTTGTTCAAGACAAGGCAGAATAGACAGAATATAAGTGTGGGTAACTATAGAGCAATAACAACACTTGTAATGTGCATGACATGAGAACATAACTGTTTATTCAATTGAAACTAAAATCAACATAGAGCAGGTTACAACAGCAAACCAGTTAAAGAAATAGGTTTAAAACATACCTGTTGCGCCATTGGAGTTTCAATTCCATCCTTCAAATTTAAAAATAGTTGGTATGAGTAAATACAGTCTTGCAAGAGCAAACGAGTATGAACCATAGCTACAGAACCTGACCTGAGAACAAATCTTCTTCTCCTTTAAGCGCTGAGTTGGGATTCGGAGTGGTGGTCCTCGTGCTTTGGGTACTGCAGTTCCCTTACTAACTGCTCGTGTTTGGGTGCTCTGTGGTGGAGACGGTGCTGTGTCAACTGGAACTGGGTTACTATTTGCCGGGGTTGGGGTTAGAAGGGGTGTAGCTGGTTCTCTGTCCAATTGGGTAGGGGTACAGTCTACGAGAGTCTGGGTTATGTGTGGTGGATCCGGTCCTTGGGCAAGTACAACCGTGGTTCTATCTGCTTCAACTGGTAGCACTATCTTTTCTGAAGACCGTGTTGTTACTCCTTTAGATACTGCCATCATGCTCCCCAATTCAAATGGCTGATAAACAAGAAAAGTAATTGAAAGTATAGACATTGTATGATAGACACGTGCAATGGATAGTGGGCAATAAAAGAGGGCATGAAATAATTCATATTTATGTTGTATAACCAAACAGGATAGCATGACACAATTTCACATATATGATGGCTAACTAAACAGGATATCATGACACAATTTCACATTATGATGGCTAACTAAAAAAGATGGAAAGACATAGTTCAAAATATGAGACTATGTAAACAGGATGACATGACATAACTATATAATGTGTTTATTAAATAGGTTGGCATGCCATAATTCACATACATTCACGGATATAATGCCATAATTCAAAATATGATGACTGTAAACACTAAACAGGATGAGATGATATAACTATATGATGTCTTTATTAAATGGGTTGCATGCCATAATTCAGATAGATGATGTGTATGTACTATGTAAACATGATGGCATGATATAATTCAAATATATGATTTATATAGTAAGCAAGTAAGCAGATGGAAATCCATATATTATGTAAAAACTAAGCAATGCAAGACAACATGCATGACATGGGTAATATAACCCTGCCAAGTTTGAGCATAGACCTCCGGGGGAAAATAGGACTGGTCATCAGTCTCTGAATCCTCCTCTGAGGAGCTCTCTGTAACCAGCAAGATGTCTGCTTCAGCAGATAGCATTGTCTGCTCTGAATACCTTGTTTTCACTCCAGATACTTCCATCACCGCTTCAAATGGCTGATGCACAGGAAGAGTAGTTGAATACACAAACGTTGTCAACAAATGGAACACGTAATACAAAAAAATGATAGCATGATATAATTTACATACATGATGATTGGCTAAACAGCATGGCATTGCATAATTCACATATATAATGCCTTTGCAACAAGATAGCATTGTATAATTCACATATATAATGTCTTGCAACAAGATGGCAATGCATAATTCACATATATGGTAATTAGACACTGAACAGGTGGCATTCACACAAAGCATGTCTAAACTAATCAAATGACATAGCAATGTGAGACACCGTACGCACGATATGAGCAACATAACCCTGCCAAGTTAGAGCATACACCTCGGGGGGGGGGGGGGAATAGGACTGGTCATCTGTCTCTGAATCCTCCTCTGAGGGGCTATCCGTAACCAGCGAGATATGCGCTTCGTCAGATAGCATAGTCTGCTCTGAAAACCTTGTTTTCACTCCAGAATTTGCCATCACCGTGTCAAATGGCTGATGCACACGAAGAGCAGTTGAATGTAATAACATTGTTGATAAATGTAATATGTAACAAAAAAAAGGATGGCCTTATATAATTTACATATAAGATGACTGGCTAAGCAGGATGACATTGCAAAATTCACATATATGATGCCTGGCTAAACAAGATGGCGTTGCATAATTCACATAAACGATCAATAAACTAAACAGATGGCATTCGCACAAAGGATGTCTAAACTAAGCAGATGATATATTTGATGTATAAAGTAAGCAATGCAAGACACCATATGCATGATATAACCAACATCAGCATGCCAAGTTAGAGCGAAGACCTCAGGGGGTAAATAGGAGTTGTCTTCTCCTTCTGAATCCCCCTTAGAACAGATATCTTCCTCTCGATTACAATCCGAAATGCGTGGAGGGAAGCCTGCCTTTGCGCCTACCATGGAGCGACGTCTGCATGAAATTTTATTGCCACGTAAGGCTCGTATCTTTTCCTCTACATGTTCAGTTTCATTGTTTACAATAATTGTCATGCATAGGAATAAAACATAGTGAGATTATGTAAGGAGTGCATGCAGAAATCCAGAGTGATGGTAGCAACCTGTGGATAGACCCAAAACCAATAATAGCAGGCAGATAATGGCTTCAGTTAAAAAATACAGATAATGGCTTCTTTACTATTTGTTTCCCACCCAACATGAAACTCATAGTAGACACCAGAGATTAACCAGATAGTAGATAGATACTATAGATAGCGGCCCCGATATGTACCCCACAACCATTTAAAAACTCAAGGTTGACCATTAGTTTGGAGCAGACTCAGAGTCTAATCGGTGAACAGGACGATAAAGTAGCATGTAATATTAAGCGATGCATAACGTAAGCAGACACGAAAGAGTGCGACCTCTCTTGCGGACCCGTGTAGTCCTCGAGGTCATCTGCTCGGTTGATGATGGTAGTGCAATTTTCATGGTTGCCAGCGACGGGGAAGAAGATCCGAGGCGGCGAAAGACAGTCTGGAGGCCGGATCCCTGCTGTGCTGGACCCTTCTATCGTTGGAGCAGCTGAGCTGGGGTGGACGACGACGCAGTAGGAGCGGGACAAACCACACAAGGTTTTCTTTGACAACTATCTGTAAGAGAAGTAATTCTGTAAGGGCTCGTTTGAATTGGAGGATTCCAACAATGCAGGGATAGGAAATAGACAGGAATAGGATTGGAATGCACGTGCAAAACAGAGAATTTAAAAACACAAGATTTCTGCCAATCTGGGTGTTTGATTCACAACAATTGGAAGATCACAAGATGCAAAGAAGCATGGTGAGATTAAGTCAAACCACAAGAAAATGTACGGTTATAATGCTATTATGCTACTATCTCTTAGTCTTGTGCTTCATGAATAGGAATTTGAAAAGGAGGACAAGTGAAAATTAAAATTCCTATGTTTTTTCTTCCAAGGAGACACTAAAGGAACAAATCCGTGTGCTCAGTATATAACATGTAGAGTAAAAAAGAGATGCAACAAGTGTACAACCTCTTTGGCGAAGCCATGTCAATCTCAGCGTGATTGGGTTGGCCGGTGAGGATGCTCCGACTGACTTGGCTGTCGGAGGAGGGGAAGAAGATCTTAGGCATTTGGAGATGGAGCTCGAGGTACTGCTCCACTATGATGGAGGGTTTCATCGTTGGAGCAGCTCTGGTGAGTTGTACGACGCCGAGGCTGAAGCAGGACAAGAGAGACAACAAAAAACGTTAACCTGAGTGGAATTCTATTAGCATCTCCAATACATGACATAAAATACATAACCACAAAGTGCTAGCTGTAAAATACATCAGCCGCTCATCTCTGAACTTAACAGTCGAAACTGAACTTAACTGTCGAAATTGAACTTAACTGTCGAAATTGAAAATAACTGTCGAGACTGAATTTTGTTGTCGAAACTAAATTTTGCTGTCGAAACTGAATGCACTAGCAAGGTGAGGCTACACGTCGGTCAACTGACTTTTTCATCTCTAGTCAGTTGATTTTGCAGCCGTTGGATATGAAATCAAGGGCCTGCGGTTCATCTTCAACCTCCACCCCCTGAGCCGGCCAAACAGCAGCCCCCCGGCGCCCGCGGCCGGCGGTGCGCCGTCCCACCCGCCCCGAAAATACTCCCCACCACCGGTCCACCGCCGCCCCGGCCATCCCTCTAGGCCCCCCGTGCCGAGCTTTTTCTTCGGCGATCCCCATGCCATCGCCCCGCCAACGCCCCGCCACCGCCGGCGACCACCGCTCCCATCCCGAACCCTTAGATAGATAGTGGTGTACCTCTCCGGCGAGCCCCCCGCCCCGCTGCGGCTGGTTCTTCCTTCACCCCGGCGGCATCGGAGTGAGGTGTAGCTAAATCGGAGCAGCATCGCAAGCAAGAGCAAGAGCGAGAGCAGCAGCGCGAGCAAGAGCAATAGCAAGAGCAGACCAGGCAGGGGACCGAGAGCAAGAGCAGAGCAGTAGCGCGAGCGAGAGCTAAAGCGGCAGCAGGTCCTACTGATGTGGACGTCTCCGCAGAGGGAGCGACGCCATGGAGGAAGTGGCCGGCGATGCCGCTGTGGATGGAGCCGCGCCGTGTCGGCTCAGGACCGAGCGCCGGCAGCACCGTGAGATCGAATCAAGAAGAAAATGCGGCGATTAGTGTACAACCTCTTTGGTGGCGCCGATTAGGCCACAACTTCATCCGAGGAAACGGTGATGATGATACTCTTTCGGTGGTGCAGGTGAAGATGGCGGTGTGGGAATGGAGGTGGCGCGAAAGACGAGGGGAACATTGGGGCAGCTCCTTGGATGTGGAGGACGGGGTGGCTGAACCGGCGGGACGATAAGATCGACGACAGATCCTCATCCAATACGGTGGATGAGGGATGTCGAGATGTTGCTGTGGACGATGTCGTCGGGGAAGAGGCTCCGGCTGGGTGGCGGACGGAGTAGGGTGTGGGGTTTCGTCGCGGGTTTTCGTGGCCTCGGTGTACGAATGGGTGGGCGGATGGGATGGCAGTGGGGAACCATGGCTTAGAGACGCGCTTGTCCGAAATGTGGGGTAAGTTACGAAAGTACCCCCATCGATTTGAGGTGGTTCTTTTGGTTCAGGGGTACCACGGGCATTTCGCGTGTCGGGATTTCACAAGAGGTGGGAGTTTTCGCGCGCGTTGTAATTTCGGAATAGCAAGGCGCGGGTTGAGATGGAGGGAGTTGTCGGAGCACAACGAGACAAAGATATAGCTTAAATATTTCGGCCTAACAAGGCGCGGGTTGAAATTTCCGGACAAGCCTAACGTGTACTGTCCCAAATCAATGTGCCCTACAAATGTCATTCAAAACTTTGAATTCATTTTATGTTCAATTAAAATATTTCGCTACGTGTATAATGCATGCAACCTACTACTCAAATGAACGTTTTAGTGCATTCCAAACGTATATACTACCGCTTCAATATGAACTAAATTTGAATTCGTTTCTCTATTTGAATAAGATCTACAACAATGATCATTGTGAAGTCAAAGCATTTGAATTCGTTTCTCTGTTTTAATAAGATCTACAATCATCATTATTGTCAAGTTAAACCATTGTTTGTGTATTATCTTCACAGCACACCACATGATTAGTCTCGAGTTACATATGAACTATGTGTACTATATGAACTCGAACTAGATTTTTTGAATCCACTTTATTTTGATTTCAAATCACATTACATTTCTAGCTCTAGCTAGATCTTCATAATCTAAACCATGTCTCATATGTATAATGTGTTTATCACATTATGTATGGTGCCCCGCCCCCTACGCCTACAAGTATTTAGATGTGAGTTGCAAACAGCACACACATTACCACAAATTCAAATAAAATGTTAGAATGTTCGATATATAGTATTGTTTAGATTGTTCGTTATTTAGTTGTAAGCTGCAAACACCACACATTATCACAAATTCAAATAAAATGTGAGATTGTTTGATGTATAGTATGGTTGAGATTGTTCGGCATTTAGCTGTGAGTTGCAAACGCCATGCATTATCACATTATGGTATAACATGTGCACATCACGTGTATCACCGCTATATTCATGCATGCAATGTTTAAAACACTATGATCTCCTATTCAAATATATGAATCCGCTTTCATATCAAATTATGATCTTTGTTAGTCTCTTACACCCACACAATCCTCTAACCTTTGTAGCTACCACTAACTTTCTCTTGTGCATGAACACGCCCTCCTCGCCCTCCCCCTCCCTCGGCATTCTATCCACCGGGCACATTCATTTTTTCTTTAGGTCGTTCTCCCAGAGTCTCCACAACTCCTTTCCGACACACACCGATCGACAAACCTTTCCAGCGATGCCTGCCTACAACATACAAACACAACTTCAATCTCCTCCTTTATGTGTCCTTACCTCGTGTCTCTCATACGGTCAGACACACGTCTAAACTCTCGCCCCTCTTTTCATCGCTCTCACAACCGCACACTCCTCCCCCTATCTAGCTAGTAGTTGGGCCTCTTGCACCACCTCCTAGCTCCATTCTCTCTGTCTATCCGTCTCGCTGGGCCTTATTTGCCTCTAACAAATGGACTTACACCGACCGATCTCTTGCTATACATATAGCTAGCTAGGTCCTTATAACTTGTTTTTACCCACACGTCAATCGATCTACCTCATTAGTTGTTTCTCTCCCTTCCTCCGACAAACAACAATTGATCTACCTATCTAGTTAGTTTTGTTTACCAAGCACATGGTTCCCCTTCATCATCCATGGATGCGTCCTGACAGATCTATCACACACAGGCACACACAGAAACACATCCCCACTCTTATTGATAACATTGCAGTTCCACCCTCAGTTTGTCTAGTAGGCCTCTCCCACCATCTTCGAGAAGCAACTCCATCACCCATCCAGCACTCTACCCCTCTCCCTCCCTCTCTCTCCTCTCTCTCTCTCCCATCATATTTCCCGTCCTTCAGTTATGTATGGATGTCGACCGATCTCCCTCAAGACATAGCTGGGTCTCTCCTTCTCAACACATATACAAGTCATTCTACCTCTATAGTTAGGTCTTTTCCTACCCCTCCCACCACCCCCTCCCCCCCCCCACACACCGATACATCGAGCGCTCTAGTCATGTCTCCCTGCCACACACAAACTTGACGTGTGCCCTCTAACGTTCCAGTAGGTCAGTCGCCCTATATCTTTGACTTGTACACACACACAATTTCGATGGCTCTCTTCATCGATCTCGCACCCACCCACTTGATCCTCTCTTCGACTCTATCGATAGCTATGACCCCTCCCTCTCTTCTCATGGATTACCCGACCCTCTATGTATGATATGGATAGGCCTCCATTTCACACACATTGCATGCAAAAATTTGTTTGAGATGTCATCGACACATATTCCCACAAATAATTCACGAAATCAACCCCCACCCCATCCCACCCCAAAACAAAAAACACTCACGAACGTTGTTTGTATCTCTTACACACACACACGTAGGTGGGGGACATGCATGAAGAGAAGAGGTGCATGCACGACGCACGTACTCCCGTCTCTTTCCCAACCACACCGCGCGGGTACACGATGGAGCTCATTTCTGTATGAAAAAGGCAGCCCACGTGGTAATTTGGCACGTGTACTGGTTGTCCACTTGGTGGAGGGAGGATCGTCTACCATGGGTGAACAAACAAATTGTGACTTGACATGTTATGTTAAAAAAAGAGGCAAACCATGTGGGGCCTACCTTATAGGCAAGGCTCTATACACTGGAGTACTTTTGATGTGTCCCGTCAATTCGCAGAACGAGGAGAAGCTTGCTTAGTACGCCGTCTCCCCCGCCCACGGGCGCGGTGGCTCGCAGGATGAGGTGAAGCTTGCTTACTACGCCTTACGCCCGCTCCCTCGCCCATGCGCGCGGTGGCTCGCAGGACGAGGAGAAGAATTTACTACTCCCTCCATTTACTCCTCGTCCCTACTACCTTGGTTATAGAGATTATACTATCATATTTTTTGGAATATATATGTCCTTTAGTAGATTTCAGTATGAACTACTAGTACATACTCCAAACACTGATGTATATAGACATATTTTAGAGTGTAGATTCACTCATTTTGCTCCGTATGTAGCACTCTCCCTCGCCCCTCGACCCTCGCCCACGTGGTGGACGTGCAACAATTCATTCGGTCTCATATAGCCAGACCGATATATATTGCACTACCATTATTGCTCGACTTCCCGAAGAGGCGAAGAGCCAATCGCAAGGTTAATATTTTGGAGATGCCAAGCGCAAGGTTATAGGAGAACGAGTAGTAGGTGCCGCGTCATTTATAAATAAAGTTTTTTTCTTCAGTGGCACGTACGCAATATGATAGGTTCATATGGAGAGAAATGGAAACCGCTCCACTATATACATAGTCAGGACGGGCCAGCCTTCACAGTTGCTTGCTGGGGTTGCTCTCTTCACACTCTCTCGCACAAAACGACTGTGGCCACATCTCTAACATCCCGACGGATCACGTCCGCTTGGGGAAGGGGTGGATGCTTAGTGTAGATGCGGTGGCCGTCGCCGATGGCGAAAACCCACTGTCGGCACGTCCCGATCAAGGGTCCCCGCCGTTCTCTCTCACAAAGCCAGTGAGGTTGCCTTCGTCCCTTGCTCACTGCCACGACATGGGCTGTTGCCGCCTCCCGTCGCCCTCCTCAAGGTTGAGCTACGTCCCTCAGGTACAACTCCCTTTACAGCCGGCTTGCACCACTACTCCAGCTGCCCACATCAGTCCCTGTGGATATTTCTCTATAATTATTTGCCCCGCACATACCTCTACTGGCTTCTACGTACTGTATTTGTGATGAGTTTATGTCTCATCAGCTAGTCCCAGTAATCTTATTCTAATCACGCTTGTTCAATTTCTTTGCCACAGGGATGCTCATCTCGATTTTGGTGAAACTGCACAAAATGATCCGATGGTCAAAAGGTTGCAAACTTCATTTATTAGGAAGCTCGAACGTTGCCAGCAAATTGAAGCCTGGTCAGGGTTCACGGTTCAAGGGCTAGGGACTGCATGGATCGTTTTTTTCTTTAGCTGCCTCTGTTCCAAAATAAGTGTCAACTTTAGTAGTAGTACAACTTTGTATTCTAAAGTTTGCACGAAGTTGAGAAACTTAATTATTTTGGAACAGAGGGAGTACATATTTGCTATGATCTGTCAATCATTGAGATGCAATAGCATGCATGTTAGTCTCCTTTGTATTTGATGAAATGTTGCAACGGGCAACTTTGGACGCAAGATACATGTAACAGAAGTTGGAAGCTTCATAGCATTGTACAAACTTATCTCGCTGATAAATTACAGTACGTACTATACTAGTACTTCCTCCGTTCCTAAATATAAGTCTTTGTAGAGATTTCACCATGAACCACATGCGGATGTATATAGATGCATTTTAAGTGTAGATTCATTCATTTTGTTCCGTATGTAGTGGAATCTCTACAAAGACTTACTATCTACTAGTAATAGCTAGCCCCCACTACTAGGAATTCTCTATCCTCTCCTTGAGCCACGTCATCAAAATTGATGTAGCCGTTAGATGAAGTAAATCAGTCCATAATAGCCGTTTGATCTAGACGTTGAGAGGCTCCGCACTAAGCCACATGCAAGCATGCAGAAATACCGTGCCACATGCATGTGAGTGGGTTTTAAATCGCATCAACATGTCTGCATGCAAGCATGCACCGGTAGCATGCATGTAAGTGAGCTTTTAAGTCCCATTAACATGTCAAAAAGAAAAATATAATCCCATTATGCAGTAGGAGTTGGCTGATCTTTTTTCCTTACGTGGGATGATCTAAATGATGATGGGAGTTTATTTAGTTTGGCTACCACATTTGTCATGCGGTTATAGAGTTTTTTTGTTCTATGAAATCGATAATTTTGTGCAGAGAGATATACCGCTGTTCCGCGCCAACGCGCGAGGACTCATCTAGTAGTGATGATCACCAGAGAGATATATCTTCAACTCATTTAAAACATGTGATGATCACCAGATGCATGCTTATATAAATATATATACCTCGCCGGTCTTTGTTGTTTCAGGATCAACATGTTCTTCGTCATCGTCATAATCGTAGTTCATGACTTCATCAATTCGGTCGTCGCAATCGAATATCATATCACCCTCTCCGGTGTTGTTTAGAAATTCGGAGCCGTCATAATCTTCTTCATTCTGATCATCATCTGACCCGCGTATCATATCGAACATGGTCTGTTCTCTCTCTCTGTCGGTATTGTCCGCCATAGCTTTTATTTAACTAATCCAAAAGAAATATAAAACAATTTAGTATTCAAATTACATCGTCTCGAATAATATATATAATCTTGAATACATTGTCTCGAATAATAGATATAATCTTGAATACATCGTCTCGAATAATAGATATAGTCTCGAATACATCATCTCGAATAATAGATAATATTGAATAGTACATCACTGGCTAGGTAGCTAATTAAAGATCGAATACTACAGAAGAATCTAGGACACTCGCGGTTCCTGCGGCGCGGGTGGTGGACACCCAAAGAGAAGGAACCCTCACAGGATCATAGCTGAAGTGAGATCCCTGAAGAAACTGCCAGGTATTGGAGAACCTGCCGCCCTCTAACGCAACCATGTAGCGATGTACGTGCTCGTCCTCCTCCCTGACACGACGATGTACCACCTCCGGCGGGGCCGGCTCCCTCCGCACCGAAACTGGCCTACGCGAACGCCACCAAACGAGATCAGGGTCGACGACGGGACCCGGGGCCGGGTTCCTCATCAAGCGGCGCGCCCCTCCAGGAAGCACCTCCCAGTGCCAGCCCGGCGGAGCCCAGTCCCGGACATGGGTCAGCCGGACGTCGTCGCGGACGTGTCGACGGCGAGGTTGCGGGATGGGCATCGTCGAGAACAAATACTAGCTATATGCCCGCAAAAAGTAACATTTTTTTAATGATTGGATTTTGATAACTAAAATTTCTAACATTTCTATAACATTTCTAACAATGCTATATATAACTAACATTTCTATAACATTTCTAATATTTCTATAACCAAAAAAAAGAAATTTTTCTAACTTTTTTATAACTATTTCTATAACTAAAAAACAGAAAAATTTCTAACAATTCTAACTTTTTTATAACTATTTCTATAACTAAAAAACAGAAAAATTTCTCACAATTCTAACATTTCTAACAATTCTAACATTTCTAACTATTCTAACAATTCTAACATTTCTAACTATTTCTAAAAAACAGAAAAATTTCTAACTATTTGTATAACTAAAAAACAAAAATGTATGTGTGTGTGTGCGCGCTCACTGGCCGGCGAGGCGAGAGGCGACGGGGGGCGGCGACGGGGGGCGCGCGACGATGGGGACGGCGACGGGCGCGGCGACGACGGGGATGACGACGATGGGGCGGCGACGACGTGGACGGGGACGTACGGGCCGGGGCGGCGACGACGACGGGGACGGGGACGACGCGGGACGGGCCGGGACGGGGCGGCAGTGACGACGGGGACGACGGGGACGGGACGACGGGGCGGCGACGACAGGGATGGGGCGGCGACAGGGGCGGCGACGAGGGCGGCGACGAGGGATATGGAGACGGCGGGGGCGGGGGCGGCGGGCGACGGTGTGCAGAGGAGAAGAAGCAGAGGGAGAGATGAGAAACTGACGAAATTTTGAAGTGTTCTCTTATATAGAACCCACCTTTAGTACCAGTTGGAGCCACCAACTGGTACTAAAGGCCTGTTTTGGCTAGGCCAAGCAGCGGGAACCGCACCCCCTTTAGTACCGGGTGGTGGCTCCAACCGGTACTAAAGGCCCCCCTTTAGTACCGGTTGGTGCCACGAACCGGTACTAAAGGGGGGTGCGCTGGCGCAGGTGCGGTGCGCAAGTTTAGTCCCACCTCGCTAGCCGAGGGGCGACCGCACTGGTTTATAAACCCCCGTGCGGTAGCTCTCTCGAGCTCCACTCCAAAGCAGGCCTACTGGGCCTACATGTTCTGTGCTGCCCTGTGGGCCTACTGGGCCTTTGCGGGCCTGCATCCTGGCCCAGCAATAGGTTGGGTTTCTAGTCGTATGCAGGCCGCTCTGGCCTAGTAGGCGGGCTTTTTTTTGCTTTATTTATTTTTTAGTTGTTTTTTTTGTGTATTTACAGTTTCTTTGTGAATATTTTTGCTTTAGGTACAAAAAATTACAAACTTTCTGTTAGTGCCCGTAGTTTTCAAATTTGAATAGTTTAAATTTTGAATTATTTGAAATTAGTGTGAATCACTAGTTTGTGAATAACTTAACTTTAAAAATCAATAAAGGCATGAAAGAATTTGTTTGCACATAAAATTTCTTCGCGTTTCAAATGCCAAAACACATAATTAACTACCCTAACTATTATAGAGATTCCCTTCTGGGTGTGAAACACAGAAGAAAGTGATGATAGTGAAGCCGATCACATCCCAGATCTTTGGGTGTGAAACTTTTTCTTCGCGTGTGTCCCTTTGCGCCGTAACCATGGAAAATCTTCATCATTTAATGGGATGCTCGGGTCAATATTCACTGTGAATGGAGCAATTTCATCAAACTTTTCATAATCTCCTGACTTGTCTGTCTTGTTATCCACTCCCACGATGTTTCTCTTCCCAGAAAGAACTATGTGCCGCTTTGGCTCATCGTACGATGCATTCACTTCCTTATCTTTTCTTTTTCTTGGCTTGGTAGACATGTCCTTCACATAGAAAACCTGTGCCACATCATTGGCTAGGACGAATGGTTCGTCTGCATACGCAAGATTGTTGAGATCCACTGTTGTCATTCCGTACTGCGGGTCTTCCGTTACCCCGCCTCGTGTCATATTGACCCATTTGCACCGAAACAAAGGGACCTTCAAACCACGTCGATAGTCAAGATCCCATATGTCCTGTGTATAACCATAATATGTTTCGTTTCCCGTCTTGGTTTCTGCATCAAAGCAGACACCACTGTTTTGGTTGGTGCTCTTCTTATCTTGGGCGATCGTGTAAAATGTATTACCATTTATCTCGTACCCTTTGAAAGTCATTATATTCGAAGATGGTAACTGGGACAGCAAGTACATGTCATCTTCAATAGAGGTGTCATGCATGGTACGTGTCTGCAACCAGCTGGCAAAACTCCTGGTTTGTTCACGTGTAATCCAGTCATCAGACCGCTCCGGGTGTTTGGAGCGTAGCAAATTCTTGTGTTCATCCATATACGGAGCCACCAAGGCGGAATTCTGTAGAACTGTGTAGTGTGCTTCAGTGAGAGAATGTCCGTCCATACATATTATTTGTTCCCCTCCTAGCGTGCCTTTTCCATCCAGTCTGCCCTTATGCCGCGATTCAGGAATACCAATCGGTTTAAGGTCAGGAATAAAGTCAATACAAAACTCAATGACCTCCTCATTTTGATGGCCCTTGGAGATGCTTCCTTCTGGCCTAGCACGGTTATGAACATATTTCTTTAAGACTCCCATGAACCTCTCAAAGGGGAACATATTGTGTAGAAATACATGACCCTAAACGTTAATCTCTTCACATAGGTGAACTAGGACATGCGTCATGATGTTGAAGAAGGATGGTGGGAACACCAACTCGAAACTGACAAGACATTGCATCAAATCATTTTGTAACCTTGGTATGATTTCTGAATCGATTACCTTCTAAGATATTGCATTGAGAAATGCACATAGCTTCACAATGGCTAATCGAACGTTTTCCGGTAGAAGCCCCCTCAATGCAACCAGAAGCAGTTGCGTCATAATCACGTGGCAGTCATGAGACTTTAGGTTCTAGAACTTTTTCTCTGCCATGTTTTTTATTCCCTTTATATTCAACGAGAAGCCAGACGGTACCTTAATACTGAGCAGGCATTCAAAGAAGATTTCCTTCTCTTCTTTGGTAAGAGCGTAGCTTGCATGACCCTGATGTATGCCGTCTTTTCCGTGCATAGGTTGCTGGTCCTCCCGTGCCTCATGTGTATCTTTTGTCTTCCCATACACGCCCAAGAAGCCAAGCAGGGTCACACAAAGATTCTTCGTCACGTGCATCACGTTGATGGCGGAGCGGACCTCTAGGTCTTTCCAATAGGGCAGGTCCCAAAATATAGATTTCTTCTTCCACATGGGTGCGCGTCCGTCAGCGTCATTCGGAACAGGTTGTCCACCAGGACCCTTTCCAAAGACCACCTTCAAATCCTTGACCATATCATGTACATCAGCACCAGTACGGTGGCGAGGCTTCGTCCGGTGATCCGCCTCACCTTTGAAATGCTTGCCTTTCTTTCTTACGGGATGCCTGCTCGGAAGAAATGGACGATGTCCCAGGTACACATTCTTCTTACAATTAGCTAAATATATACTGTCGGTATCGTCCAAACAGTGCGTGCATGCACGGTATCCCTAGTTTGTCTGTCCTGAAAGGTTACTGAGAGCAGGCCAATCATTGATGGTCACGAACAGCAACGCCTTTAGGTCAAATTCTTCCCCCATGTGCTCATCCCACGCACGTACACCTGTTCCATTCCAGAGTTGTAAGAGTTCTTCAACTAATGGCCTTAGGTACACATCAATGTCGTTGCCGGGTTGCTTAGGGCCTTGGATGAGCACTGGCATCATAATGAACTTCCGCTTCATGCACAACCAAGGAGGAAGGTTATACAAACATAGAGTCACAGGACAGGTGCTATGGTTGCTGCTCTGCTCCACAAAAGGATTAATGCCATCTGCGCTTAGACCAAACCATACGCTCCTTGCGCCATCTGCAAACTCCTTCCCATACTTTCTTTCGATTTTTCTCCACTGCGACCCGTCAGCGGGTACTCTCAACTTTCCGTCTTTCTTACGGTCTTCTTTGTGCCATCGCATCGCCTTGGCATGCTCTTTGTTTTGGAACAAACGTTTCAACCGTGGTATTATAGGAGCATACCACATCACCTTGGCAGGAATCTTCTTCCTGGGGCGCTCGCCCTCGACATCACCAGGGTCATCGCGGCTGATCTTATAGCGCAATGCACCACATACCGGGCAAGCGTTCAAATCCTCGTACTCACCGCGGTAGAGGATGCAATCATTAGGGCATGCATGTATCTTCTGCACCTCTAACCCTAGAGGGCAGACATCCTTCTTTGCTTCGTACGTACTCTCGGGCAATTCGTTGTCCTTTGGAAGCATATCCTTTATCATTACCAGCAACTTTCCAAATCCCTTGTCAGATACACCATTCTCTGCCTTCCATTGCAGCAATTCTAGTGTGGTGCCTAGCTTTTTCTTGTCACCTACGCAATTCGGGTACAACAATTTTTTGTGATCCTCTAACATGCGCTGCAACTTCTTCTTCTCCCAATCACTTGAGCAATTTCTCTTTGCATTGGCAATGGCCCGACCTAGATCATCAACGGGCTCATCTGATGCCTCTTCTTCAGCTTCTTCCCGCATTGCCGGCTCAGCTTCTTCCCGCATTACCACTTAGCTTCTTCCCCCATTGTTGTATCATCGTATTCAGGGAACCCATGGCGAGGATAGCTGTCGTCGTCCTCTTCTTCTTCATTGTCTTCCATCATAACCCCTCTTTCTCCGTGTTTGGTCCAAACATTATAGTGGGGCATGAAACCGGACTTAAACAGGTGGACGTGAATGGTTCTTGACGTAGAGTAATTGTGACCATTCTTACAGCCAACACATGGACAAGGCATAAAACCATCCGCCCGCTTGTTTGCCTCAGCCGCAAGCAGAAAAGTATGCACGCCCTCAACGAACTGGGGAGAGCATCGGTCATCGTACATCCATTGCCGGCTCATCTTCATTACACAACACCGAATAGACCAAATTAATACAAGTTCATACAACACTTAAATGCAACAAACAAATAACTCTCTAGCTAAAGCATTTAAATGCAACAACAAATGCGATCAAGATCGCAACTAAGGTAACAATGGATCCAACAGCATAATGATACCAAGCCTCACTATCGATGGCATATTTTCTAATCTTTCTAATCTTCAAGCACATTTTCTCCATCTTGATCTTGTGATCATCGACGACATCGGCAGCATGCAACTCCAATGCCATCTTCTCCCCCTCAATTCTTTTCAATTTTTCTTTCAAGTACTCGTTTTCTCTTTCAACTAAATTTAACCTCTCGACAATAGGGTCGGTTGGAATTTCCGGTACACATACCTCCTAGAAAAAATTTCTATGTCAACTTGATGGGCATAATTTGTCATAAACACGAAATGCAACTAGTTTTAAAGGGAATATATATACCACATCCGAATCATAACATGGACGAGGGCCGACGGGGATGGATATCAAAACCATGGCACTATATGTATAACAAACAACGTACGGGTAAGATAATTATATGAGTAACTATATATCCAAATCACACAAACATCAATTTTTATATAAAATTTCATGAACAAAGAGGCTCACCACAAGGTGGTGCCGGCGACGGGACGGTGCGGGCAATCGACGGTGGTTACGACAGAGATTTAGAAGGCACTAAGTAAACCACACCTACATATGCAAACTAAGTGTTATTTTTGACCTCAAATTGCATATAAATCAAATACTAGAACATATATATATTTCCTCCCAAATTACTAAACTCACAAATTAATCACTATATAAAGCATTGCAAGAGCTAATCTAGCAATGAGAGATGAAAGGACAAAGTTGCTAACCTTTGTGATCATTTCAATGGATGGGGGCCTTCAAATCTTGACAAATTTTGGGCAAAATGTGTGATGAGCTCGAGAGGAAGAGGGGAAGAACAAAGAGGAGAGGGGAAAGGGGAAGAACAGAGCGAGCTCGGCTGGACGAAGGGTTTATGTAGGACGAACTTTAGTACCGGTTCGTGCCAAGAACCGGTACTAAAGGGGCTGGAGGGGCCCCAGTCTGACAACATCCTGCCACCACTCTCATTAGTACCGGTTCGTGGCACGAACCGGTACTAAAGGTTCGCCACGAACCGGTACTAATGAAAGCGGCCCGGCTAGCCGTTGGAACCGGCACTAATGTATACATTAGTGCCGGCTCAAATACAAACCGACACTAATGTGCTTCACGCTTGACCCTTTTTCTACTAGTGTAAACGGCTGTCAATGGTCAACCCGCCTAGCTTGGCTTCAATAGGAGGGTAGCAGCGGTGGCCTTACTTGGACCCCGAGTGGCGGCGACCTACTGTGTTCTACTCTTCCTCGTTTTCTGTGTGGCACGGCCTCGTTGGCAGCGGGGCGGGGCCTCGGTGGAGCCGGCGATGTCCTCTGTCTCATTGCCGGCGGGCGGCGCCTCAGCGGAGCGGTGGAAATCCTCCCCCGCGTTGCCGGTAGGGTGGGGCCTCGGCTGAGCCGGTGATGTCATCTGCCTCGTTGTTGGCGGGGCGGGGCCTCGGCGGAGCCGGCGGTGTCCTATGCCTCGTTGTTGGCGCCATGGGGCCTCGGCAGAGCAGGGCCTCGTTGACGCGAGCGGAGCGGGGACTCGTCGGAGCCGGCATTGCCCTCTGCCTCGTCCTCGGTCTCGCCAAATAGCGCCTCGCCCGCTTCATCGCCCTCTTTGTAGGCGGCCGCAGCCTCCGCCACCCGCATGCGGTACCGCCAGCGCTCGAGGCGGCCCTTGCGGGCGGAGTGGTATGAGTCGAGTAGCGCCTCCTGCTCCGCCCGCTCTGCGGCGATCTGCTCCTCCGCTTGCAGGTGCTCCTAGAGGAGATGGTGGTTGTAGGCGGCGTCTGCCTGCGCCACCCGGAACTGCTCCTGACGCATCTGCCTCACACTGTCCATATATTGGGCACGGACCTCGCCGATGGTCATGGTGCAATGCACCGGCGAGGATGGCGCGGAGGAGGGGGTTGGCGCCGGATAGTCGACTACCATGTTCTCCATTGGGACGTCGTCGTCCTCCGGCTGCCTGCCGGCCAGCCGGTCGGCAGTAGTGGCTGCCATTTCCTTGTGGTCCGTCGTCCGCCCGTCCCAAAGAGCGCTGGAGCGCGAGGAAGCCATGGTGGGCAGTAGTGGTGTGGACAGGAGAAAAGGAATGGATGCGGATGACTGCGGCTATGGCCGGTGCAGCAGTTTATATAGCAATGGTGGGCGGGCGGAGGGACGGACGTGTGGCGCCGGAGTAGCCGCCTCGGCAACCGCGTATCATTAATGTGGGCGGCATATGGACGGACGGACGACACTTGTGTCGTTTGAAGGCGGAGCAATCGCCTGCACCGGGAAGCGGGGCGGGCGGCGCTGACTGTTTTGGGCGGAAAGCGCGCACGGGCGAGGAGATGACTTTACTTGGAGAGGATGACAATGGGGACCCACTAGGTCCATAGCCTCACGTACGCAAGTGCTATATATATATATATATATATATATATATATATATATATATATATATATATATATATATATATATATATATATATGTATGTATGTATAAAACTATACTCCCTCCGTCTAGGTGAATAAGTCGTATTAGAAGGTGCATCACGACCTAGGTGCAAGCAGATTGGTGGAAAAGAAGAATATTTCTCTCTTCTAAACACAACATTTAATCACAGCAGTTAAGAGGATGCCTTATTAGCTACCCATATAGGCCATCGTAATTCATAGCATGCAAAGCGCTTTTATTTCTTGCCTAATAACCGCATGGACGTGCTGCATGCATTGGTCCTTGCCCGAGTAAAAAAAGGGAGGAAAGGGGTTTCCACGGGAGACAACGAGGCAGAGGTGGAAGCGCTCGCTGGAGTAATTTATTTTGCTTCCCCCTGCTTTCCTGACATCACGGCCCCACACCATTGTCAACCTATGTAGAAGTCAATAAACGAGAGAATTACACAAGAAGCGCCCGACAGCTGGGACCAAGCAGCTCGAGCAGTGTTGGGGATATTGCTATCTGGGGTAAACCGGCCTGCAGGGCCCGGGTTACCTCCGTCAATGGACCCGAGATGTTAAAGCCCAAAGAGAAATAGAAGGGCCCAAGGCCTATAATCGGTTTAGAGGTTTACGGTGTAAACCGGCCTGAGGTAAACTTGCATTATAAGTTAGGAATAGAGAGACCGACCCGGGCACGTTTGTAAGCCGGAGGTTGGGACTTTGTGGACCGACGGGCGTCACCCGTGTATATAAGGGGGCGACCCGACGGCGGTTTAAGGACAGAGAAGAAGAACTCGAGGTTTAGGCGAAGCTTATCGCTCCCTAGCCCTCGAAACCCATCAATCCCATCACAACTAGACGTAGGCTTTTACCTTCATCGAAGGGGCCGAACTAGTATAAACACCGTGTCCTTGTGTCCACTTTTAACCCCTTCAAGCTAACCCGTTGCGATGGCTCCACGACTAAGTCCTCCCACTAGGACATCTGCCGTGACAAATCCACGACAGTTGGCGCCCACCGTGGGGCTATCGCGAGATGGTTTCAAGTTCTTGGAGGGCCGCTTTGAAGGACTCGAGGGTTACGCTGTGGGTCGGATGACCAAGAGCCGCCGCGGAAAACTCTACATCGACAGCACAGGCTGGGGCCCCGACGCCGGCTCGATCGAGTACGGGTACCGGGTCCCCTTTGGCGGCATCCATGTTTTCATCGGCAAGATCGGAGAACCAGGCCCCGAGTTAGGCATCTGCGCCGACCTCGTCGAGACAGCTCAGTGCACGGGATCAACCCTGGTTAAGCCGACCAGGAAGCACGCCTTCGTGGGAGTCATCCACGGAGGAAGCTACGAGGAAGGATCCGAATCCGGTGACGAAACCGCCATCTACTCTGGCGATGAAACGTCGACCGGGGAAACCGAATCTCTTTACCAGTTGCAAGATGATCGGATCGGGGGCGGCTCCGATGGCAACAGTATTCCGGACCCCTCTGATCTGCCATATCGGGTTGGGATCTTCATGGCTGGAACACAGGCGGTGCCACGATCATCAACTGCAGCAGCAACGATCTCCGGATCGGCAGCGGCAACGGCGGCGCGGGCAGGAGGCCCTACGGGTTCACCAGCCCAAGTTTTGTCAGACCTGTTTGACGCTCTGGCAGCGCTCATGGCGGAAGCCAACCCGGTGGATCAGGAGGTTCACAATGCTGAGATTGCCAAAGTAAAAGAGCAGATCACTCAAGCTAAGGCGGAACTGGCAGCAGAAGAGATCAGGATGACGGCGGAGCGCGCCGCTTTGGATGCACAGGCTTACAGGCTCATGATGGACCGGAATGCGTCTCAGGAAGTCCTGAAGAGGAAATCCCGGTCTCGATTACCCGCAGCCCTCGACGCCCGAAACCTCTTCAACACCCCGGGGGTAAACCGTGCGGAGGCGACAGTTGGCGCCCCGGTTCAGCACCGGATAATAAACCTGCCTCGTCACCACACTGGTACACCACAGGCCGTGCCAACACCATCAGGTCATTATTCCAACCCGATGGATAACCTCATCGCGGCGGCAGCTCGGCTGGAAGCTATTCCGATCGAAGGCGATTCACCGCAAGACGTGGAGACACGCCGGGTCAAGGAGCTCCTTAGGACCGCGTTGGCCCAACAAGAAGCATATTCACAAAGCCGTGATCGGATTCACTCCACCCCTCGCCCCAGCGGGAGCCATAGTAGGCGCATGGAGGAGCCGGCTGTGTCAAGCAATGCCAGGCGTGAAGCGCTCCGCGGCAACAACCCGGCGGGCGTCGGCAATGCTCAGGAGAATATGGATCGTGCCCGTGCGCGGGAGGCCGGATTAGCAGCGCAGCATCAGGCTCGACAGCTTACACCTACCTTCCCAGCGGCTACGGTTGAACCGGGGGTGGTCTCTAGTTCTTTGGGAGTACCGTGCCTTGTTCCCGCTTTGCGCAATGTACGCCTGCCCAAAGACTTCAAAGGCCCCCGCAAGGTACCAAACTACACGGCAGATCAGCCTCCGGAGACATGGGTGGAGAGCTATGAAATGGCTATGGAGATGCTGGATGTGGATGACACGGCGTGTGCCAAGTATTTTACTATGATGTTAGAAGGAACGGCCCGGACTTGGCTAAAGAGCTTACCGCCTAATTCAATTAGTTCATGGGACCAATTGCGCGCCCGGTTTATCAAGAATTTCAAGGACACGTGCAAACAGCCAATGTCGATAGTTGACCTAGCAGCCTGCGTTCAGCAAGAAGGGGAATCAACTACCCATTGGGTGCGGCGGGTATCAGAAGTTTTGCACTCGTCAGATCGCATCAACGCAGACACCGCCGTGGTGCTATTGGAAAGCAACTGTCGGTTTGGCCCTTTGAAGCTAAAGCTGGGCCGGATGAAGCGTGATTGTACAGATATAGGAACGCTCATGACCGCTTTAGTAAAGTATGCGGATTCTGACAGTACCAAGGATCCTGACTCTGGTGATGACAAAGCAGGGAAGGGAAAGAAGGATAGCAACACCAAAGGCCAGCGACATCGACCGACAGGTAATGGAGGCGGAGGTAAGCGTAAACCGGACGGGAGCATGGATTTTGTGGCCAACGCAAGTGCACAGAATAAGGGCCAGCGGCGTAAGGGGAAACAGCCAAGTTTCCGCGCAAATCCCAGTCCTAATCCGGAGCGTTTGAACTTTTTCTTAAACCAGCCCTGTCCGAAGCACGGAACAAAAGAGGAACCGGCAACCCATCTTTGGAAGGATTGTTATATCATGAAGGAATTCAAAAGCTCAAACACTTTCCAATATGATCACAGCTCCGGCGGCGGTTCAGGTTCCGGATCAGGATACGGTGGCGGAAATTCCGGTCCAGGGTTCCAGGGTAATCCGGGCGGACAGGACAGTCAAAATAATCAAGGTAATCAAAGTGGTTACGGACAACAGCAATCAGGTTATCAGAGCAACCCAAAACAGTTGAGTGGTGGACAGTATCATGTCTTTACTACAAGCTTGGATAAACGGGATAGAAAGCTTCAGAGGCGGGCAGTCAGTGCTATCGAACCGGCCACGCCTCACTATCTGCGCTGGTCGGAACAGCCTATCATATGGAGCCGAGAAGATCACCCTCCCAGGGTTTATAATCCGGGTCAGTTAGCATTGGTGGTGGCGCCTCAGGTGGGAGGTTATAAGCTCACCAAGGTGCTCATGGACGGAGGGAGCAGCATTAACATCTTGTATTATGAGACCTTCCGTCGCATGGGACTGGTAGATAAGGATCTCAAACCGACCAATACCGTGTTCCACGGGGTGGTGCCTGGCAAGTCTGCATATCCGGTTGGTAAGATAGCCCTTGAAGTGGTCTTTGGCGATAGTCACGATTCCAGATCAGAGACGCTGACGTTCGAAGTGGTTAAAATCCAAAGTCCGTACCACGCTTTGTTTGGACGGCCAGCCTATGCAAAATTTATGGCGCGGCCCTGCTATGTATATCTGCAACTTAAGATGCCGGGTTACAAGGGCACTATAACGGTTCATGGGAGCCGTCGAATCGCTTTGGAATGCGAGGAAGGAGATGCGACTTATGCAGAATCGGTTTGTGCTACGGAGGAGCTAAAGCAGTACAAAGACAGTGTTGACCCGGAGGATATGACTTCGTTGAAAAAGCCAACCACGGACCACGATCCGGCCTTGAAGTTCAAATCGGCTGCCGAAACTAAGCTTGTTGACTTCGTGCCTGGCGACTCGTCCAAGCAGTTCAGCATCAGTGCAAACCTGGATCCAAAATAGGAAAGCGCGCTCATCGAGTTCATCCGTGAGAATCGGGACATCTTTGCATGGAAGCCATCTGACATGCCTGGTGTACCGAGGCGACTCGCTGAGCACACCCTTAATGTGGATCCTAAGTATAAACCGGTAAAACAATTCTTACGCCGGTTTAACGAAGAAAGACGTAAAGTGATTGGTGAGGAAGTGGCCAGGCTCCTGGCAGCTGGGTTTATCATTGAGGTTTTTCATCCCGAATGGCTTGCCAATCCGGTGCTGGTTCTTAAGAAAAACGGCACCTGGCGCATGTGTGTGGATTACACAGACTTGAATAAAGCTTGTCCAGCGGATCCTTTTGCTCTCCCCCGGATTGATCAGATTATTGATGCTACGGCGGGTTGTGAGCGTTTGAGTTTTTTGGATGCCTATTCGGGTTATCACCAGATCAAGATGGCAGTTAAGGACCAGGAGAAGACGGCGTTCATTACTCCCTTTGGAGCCTTCTGCTATGTGTCTATGCCCTTCGGGCTTAAGAGTGCGCAGGCTACTTATCAACGATGTGTGCAAAATTGCCTCCACGAGCAGATTGGTCGTAATGTGCATGCTTATGTGGATGATATTGTGGTCAAGTCACGGAAGAAGGAGACCCTGGTTGACGATTTGAAGGAGACTTTCGATAACTTGAGAGTGTACCAAATGATGCTCAACCCGGCTAAATGTGTTTTTGGTGTACCTGCCGGAAAGTTGTTGGGTTTTTTAGTGTCCCATAGAGGAATTGAGGCCAATCCAGAAAAGATTACAGCCATCACCTCCCTGGCCAAACCGAGATGCGTCAATGATGTTCAGCGCATGGCCGGGCGGATTGCAGCGTTGAGCCGGTTTATCAGTCGCCTCGGTGAAAAGGCGATCCCCTTGTATCAAATGCTCAAGAAGACGGATCAATTTGTCTGGAGTCCGGAGGCGGATAAAGCGTTGGAGGACTTGAAGCGACAGCTAGTCAATCCGCTAGTGTTGGCAGCCCCTGTAGATAAAGAGCCACTCCTGTTATATGTTGCAGCGAATGCCAGAGCGGTTAGTGTGGCGATGGTGGTAGAACGAAAGGAGGCTGGAAAGGAACATCCGGTTCAGCGACCGGTTTACTACATCAGCGAAGTGCTTATCGAGTCCAAACAAAGGTATCCGCATTGGCAGAAACTGGTATATGGTGTTTTTATGGCAAGCCGGAAGCTGAGGCAATATTTTCAAGGACACCCCATCACGGTGGTCAGTTCTTCTCCTTTGGGTGACATCATACAGAACCGGGAGGCGACCGGTCGGATTGCCAAGTGGGCTATCGAGCTCGGGCCACACGAGTTAAGATATGTACCCCGGACGGCCATAAAATCACAAGCACTTGTTGATTTCATAAACGATTGGACAGAGTTACAAGCGCCTGAGGAGAAGCCAGATAACACCTATTGGACCATTCATTTTGACGGGTCCAGACAATTGGAAGGTTCGGGGGCTGGAGTCGTTTTAACTTCCCCACGAGGTGATAAGTTTTGTTATGTCCTCCGTTTAATGTTCCCCTGTACAAATAATGCGGCTGAGTATGAAGCTTTGCTGCACGGTCTTCGGATGGCTAAAGAGATGAATCTGAGCAGAGTTAGGTGCTTTGGTGATTCGGATCTAGTGGCTCAGCAGGTATCTGACACCTGGGATTCAAAGGACCCGCTCATGGCTGCATACCGACGTGAAGTAGATATGGTAGCCGGGCATTTCAAAGGCTATCAAGTGGACCATGTGGACCGCAGAAAGAATGAGGCAGCAGACGCTTTAAGCCGCTTGGGCTCTCGGCGTAAACCGGTCCCACCAAATGTTTTCTTGGATATATTGTATCACCCATCGGTACAGCTGCCCGGTGAGCTGGAGTTGGCTGTTCCTGATCCGGAGGCTCAACTAGTGGCGGCTCTTCACGTCATCCCGGATTGGACGCTCCCTTATCTGGCATATATGAACCGGGGTGAGTTGCCAGAAGACGAAAGCTTGGCTCGACAGATAGTACGGCGGTCCAAGTCTATGACCATTCTCAAAGGAGAGCTACATCATCGCAGCGTGTCAGGAGCGCTGCAACGGTGCGTATCCCCTAAGGAGGGGTGTGAGATATTACGTGAAATACATGAAGGGGATTGCGGCCACCACGCCGGTTCAAAATCATTGGTGGCTAAAGCGTTCCGCCACGGTTTCTACTGGTTAACTGCTCATGCTGATGCAGAAGACCTGGTCAGGTTATGTGATGGTTGCCAGCAATTTTCCAGACGAGCACACATACCGGCTCAAGAATTGAGGATGATTCCAATCACTTGGCCGTTTGCGACTTGGGGGCTCGATATGGTTGGGCCTTTTAAGCGTTCCAAAGATAAGAAGACCCACCTACTGGTGGCGGTTGACAAATTTACAAAGTGGGTGGAGGCAGAACCTGTCAGTAAGTGTGATGCTGCCACGGCGGTTCGGTTTATAAAGAAGGTGATCTTCCGGTTTGGCTTTCCACACAGCATCATCACAGATAATGGTACCAATCTATCCAAGGGGGCCATGAAGGAGTTCTGTGCACGGGAGCATATACGGCTTGATGTTTCTTCGGTAGCGCACCCACAGTCTAATGGTCAGGCAGAACGAGCGAACCAAGAGATCTTGAGAGGTATCAAACCCCGGCTTCTGGTCCCTTTGCAAAGGATGCCGGGTTGTTGGGTGGAGGAGCTACCGTCTGTATTATGGAGCATCAACACCACGCCTAACAGATCCACGGGGTTTACGCCGTTTTTTATGGTCTATGGAGCAGAGGCGGTTCTCCCAAGTGATATACGACATGACTCACCTCGCGTGGCAGCATATGTTGAAGCGGACAATGAGCAGGCACGGCAGAACGTTATTGACTTGTTGGATGAGGAGCGTGACTTGGCAGCTGCCCGTTCAGCGATTTACCAGCAAGATCTTCGCCGTTACCACAGCCGTCGGGTTAGGACCAGAACCTTTCAGGAGGGGGATTTGGTGCTTCGGCTCATCCAGGATCAGTCTGATCAGCATAAATTATCCCCGCCTTGGGAGGGACCTTTTGTGGTCAGCAAGAATCTGAATAATGGGTCATACTACCTGATTGATATTCGAGAGCGCAAGGATTCACGCACATCAGAGGAGGAGACCAGCAGGCCGTGGAACATAGCTCATCTTCGACCTTATTATACATGAGCCTTGGGCTCTGTTTATGTACATATCATGACCATGTATATATTATGATTAATACAATAAACCGGAGCCTCGAGTAAAGCGGGGTCTCTGCTGTTCTTCACATCATGTGTGTTTACCCCTGTAGGTCGCTTCACAGAAGTTCAAATTATAGATTCCGGTTTAAAAGCCGGTTCAAGGGAAGATGTCTCCTACAAGGCTGTGAAGCTCTTAATATCCGGTTCAATATCCCGGTTCAAGCATGATGCTTCCTGTTCAAACATAGGTCGTATTCGAACCAAAGAGAACATAGCTATTCAAACATGGGGCTTCCTGTTCAAACATAGGTCGTATTCGAACCAAAGAGAACATAGCTATTCAAACATGGGGCTTCCTGTTCAAACATAGGTCGTATTCGAACCAAAGAGAACATAGCTATTCAAACATGGGGCTTCCTGTTCAAACATAGGTCGTATTCGAACCAAAGAGAACATAGCTATTCAAACATGGGGCTTCCTGTTCAAACATAGGTCGTATTCGAACCAAAGAGAACATAGCTATTCAAACATGGGGCTTCCTGTTCAAACATAGGTCGTATTCGAACCAAAGAGAACATAGCTATTCAAACATGGGGCTTCCTGTTCAAACATAGGTCGTATTCGAACCAAAGAGAACATAGCTATTCAAACACGGGGCTTCCTGTTCAAACATAGGTCGTATTCGAACCAAAGAGAACATAGCTATCCCTATAAAGTCAGTGGGGGACCTAGTCGGCCTGAACCGTAGCTACACCTCCGGGGGGCTTGGTCATGTCTTTACGACGGTAATGCCTTCTGGCTGGCACATTTGCCACTGAATCAGTTGGGGACCTAATCGACTTGAACCGTAGATTACGCCTTATGGGAGCTCGGTCATGTCTTGATGATGGTAATGCCTTCTGGTCGGCTTTTTAGCCAATGAATCATTTGGGGGCTTGGTCGTGTCCGAACCAACGCAATGCCACTTGATCGGCCCTTGGCCACTGAGTCACTTGGGGGCTTGGTCGAATCTGAACCAATGCAATGCCATTTGACCGGCATATTTGCCACGATTCAGTTAGGAACCTAGTCGACCTAAACCGTAGCTACACCTCTTGGGGGCTTGGTTTATTTTGTCTTGACGATGGGCACGCCTTCTGAACGGTTCATAGCAACCACTATTTGCATGCGTTTTACTATCGCGTTGCCTTTTCATATTTGGTTTTTGTTTTCTGCCTTTATTGTGGTGTTTTTTGTTCTTCGGAACGTCAAGTATTTTTAAACCGATTCAGCTGACATAGCCTGGTCCGTTTTTTAACCCGGAGGCAAGTTGCCCGGTTTGGCAAAGGCGCAGCACGGTTCATAGGGTCGAAAGATCTTGTGTGCTCAGTAAAGACAGGAAACAAAGTTGGAAAACGTCATTGGAAAGAGCATCAGTACCCGTGCGCGAAGGCACATTCAAACGCAAAGGTATTAAACTATCTTATTACAAGGCAACGTAGTGCCTGAATATATTGTTCGTTGACGGATTAAACATCACCAACTAAGGTGAATGGATTACGCCTGTTCGCCGCCTCGGTTCGAAGGCTGTGGATCGTCTTGCGCTGCTTCAGCTCTATCTTGGTTACCCATTGGCTGGAAATCAGCAGTGGTCCAGTCGATTCCCATTAGCGCTTGAAAGACAGCTTCTTCGTGAATCAGCAAAGACGGTTCAATGTCAGGGGCGTAGGTATGCTTACGGATTGGAGGAATAAGGTTTCCCGCTTCAGGGACCGGGGCAGCTACTCGTTTGTTCTGGTTATCGTATTGGGCTTGGTAATGTGACAGATCTGCTTCCTCAGCCAATTGACAAGCTAGGGGGCGCACCGCCCGGTTTATCGCCCTCAAATCGTCTTCACCAAAGTCTGAACCGTCTTCCTTCAAGCTGGGGTATCCTTGGGCCGCTTCGACAGGATCAAAATCTGGTACCCACGCTTTGGCCCGGATCAAGGCAGTGATGGCTCCAGTTCGAGCGGCTGATCTTTTCAACTCTTCAATCCGGGCTGGAAGCATGGACAGCCTCTTTAACGTGTCTTGAATCAGAGACGGCGCAGGGTTGTTATGCGATGCAGTGGTGATAGCTCTTTGTGCTCCGGTGTACAACTGTTCAATCAGAGTATAAGCAGCTTTGAGTTTCATCCGCACATCAGAACCCAAGTGTCCAATACGTGAGCCTGCAGTGTTTCAAGATGGATTACAAACCGGACATAGGATGTAGCAGACAAGGTACAAATTGGAAGAAGGGCATCGAAAAGTTTACCAAAGATGGCAGAGGTCATGGAGTGTATTTGTCGCTTCACGGTGGATAATTCATCGACCACCGGTTTAAGAGCAGCTTCGGCATTTTCAGCCCTCTTCGTCAAAAGAGCTCTCTCAGTAGCCCAATCAGCTTGTTCTTTTTTACGGCTTTCTTTCAGCTGTTCCATAACGGTTAAGGCATTGGTCAATTCATCCTTCGCTTTTTCAGTTTCAGCCTGTTGGGTTTTTAAGGTTTCCTGAAGGTCCGAGACTTGTATCGCTTTGGTCTTCAGATCCCCCTGCAGCAGGTCGTCAACAGTGTTCAGAAAATATTGCACGGTTTGGAAGTATCAACCACACAAGCAAGTTATGTGCTCGATACTTGGGGGCTAATGCGTACTTGATTTTAACGCAAGTTTTCCATTACAAAAAGTCCCAAGATTAATACAAGTATTTAAACTTGGCACTTGGGGGCTAATGGTTATCTGATGATGTTTTCTGGTTATGACCTATGTTGAAGCCTTGGGTTTTCTAAACCGGACCTTAATTGTCAAGACAGCCTGATCCGGTTTACCATCTCGGTTTGGAAATATTGATAAGCTAAGTTGCAATGGAATGAAGCACAAGGGAGTTACCTCAAGTTTCTCCTTCATCATCTTGATCATGCCAGCTTCATAATCCCGACTGGTGTACAGTCGGTTCAGGTACCCAGAATAAAGATCCGGGGCGCTTAAAGCGGCGTACGTGGAGGAGTCAAGGTCCCATTTGCCCTTTATGGCCGAGATTTCGTCCTTGGCAGTATGCTTGGCTAAAGTAGCAGTGTTCCCCGGTTCAGAGTGACCGATGCCGGTGATCACAACATCATCATCCTTGGAATCGCTGCTCTGCAGTGGCCCTGTCGGTTTATCAACAGTTCCAGAAGGGGGGATGGATTCCTCAACCCGAACAGGACTGGCAGGCGGTTCAGTACGGCTGGCAGGTTTGGTAGTCCTTTCTTCAGCACGGGTGTCATCTTGCGGAGACAGATAATTCTGAATATCTTCACGACCCAGAGCGTCAGCATCAGGAGTTTTCTCCGGTTCAGGAGCGGCAGTTCCTTCATCCGGGTTATCCAGACGAGCCTTCTTGCTCGGTCTAGGTTTAGCCCTGGAAAAAACCCAAAGATTGAAAAAACGGTGTAAGATGGATTAAGAGACCCATACAGAGATATGTTGTGATCGGTCCAACTTACCCAATAACTGTCTTCAGCGGTGGCAGTTGAGTGGCTGAAGATTCACCAGAAGATGAGTGGGAGGTGACCTGATAATCGGAGTCAGATGGATTAAGAGGCTGACGAGTTAAACCTGCTTTAGGAGGAAAGCTAGCGCATAAATCGGAGACCTCTGAGCGGCGTTTCCGAACCGGGCTGTTCGGTAAACCGGCGGAGGTAACTACTTGGCCGCTATGCCGGGTGGTGCGTCGAGCTTCATGTTGCTGGGTCTTTACAAGAAATTTGGGATCCAAGTAAGCAAGAGGATGAGAAAATTTAATTTTCCGGTTTGCTTGGCGAGGTTTTTTCAAAGGCAAAGGAACGGCGTCAGAAGAAAGAATAGTTACCTCTGGGCCTTCAGCATTGCTCGCTTCAGCGTCGTCCTGACAAATATCATCATCAATAAGACGCATAAAAAGTAAGCCAACTGAATCGAGGTCTACCCCAAGGTCCGGATTACCCACATCATCCTCCTCTAAATCCGGGGTAGAGGAAGCGGTGTTCCGTTTTTTCTGAGCGGGCTTCTTCACCCTCGTTTTGGGTCGGGTTACCCTTTCAGTCGGCTCTTGAAACTTCTTGCTCCAAAACGGATCATCTCCCTGTGTCAGAAAGGACTGGAGTTAGCAATATGTGTATAAGGAGATCATAAATTTTATAACAGACAGAGGGGAAAGTGCTTACAGCAGGTGGCTTGTTTGTGGCACAAAATGGAAGCAGGCCGGTTCGGGCGCAAGCATATTCCGGTTCATTCAGCATCTTTTTCACAGCTTCGGTGACTTCGTCTTCCGTTAACTGAATGTTGCAGTGCCTCAAAGGATCATCAACCCGGCCCGTGTATTGGCACATTAAACCGGAGCGGATGCTAAGGGGCAGGATGCTCCATGAAATCCAGCAGCGGGCAAGGTCTACCCCTGTCAAACCGTTAGCCATGAAGGCTCTGAGCTTGGACAGCTGAGGGGCATACTTACTCCTCTCTTTGGCGGTTAGCCTTTGGGGGAAGGGGTGGGTATTGCTAAGCCTCTCCGGACGGAAGCCGGGCAGTGGATTTTCTTCAGCAGGGGAAGTATCCTTGCAATAGAACCAAGTGTGATTCCATTCTTGCGGATGACTATGCAGCTTGGCATGAGGATAAGTCACTTCTTTCCTCTTTTGAATCGTCACACCACCCAGTTCCATATTAGGGCCGTCGGTAAATTCGGTACGTCGGTTCAAATGAAAACAGTCCCGGAACAACTCTACGGTAGGTTCCTCCTGGAAGTACGCCTCGCAAAGCACTTGAAAATGGCAGATATTCGTGACTGAGTTTGGACCAACGTCTTGTGGGCGCAACCTAAAGTTAGCCAGGACGTCCCGATAAAATTTTGAACCGGGTGGGTTAAAACCCCGGGCCAGGTGATCCGCAAACACTACCACTTCTCCCTCCTGTGGGGTAGGAGGACATTCATTTCCTGGAACCCTCCAATGGATGGCATTTTTGCTACTCAAAGCACCAGTCAGAACTAAGTTGTTTAGTTGGGTCTCAGTGATGCGAGAGGGAACCCAGTTGCATTCGTACACCTGTTTTGCCATGAGGAAATCTACAAGACAAAGGTGTACCGGTTTGAGAACAAAGTGTGAATGTAAACCGAAGATACTCTTGTATAGAGCAAGGTTATCTACAATGATATCATCCAGCGGTTCATCAAGGGGACTAATGGATGTGTGGATTGGTTTGTTCGCTTTGCTAGAAGTTAAACCGACCAGATCTAACAGTTGTGAATATGAAAGCAGAAACAGATCCCGTACGGATTCTTTCAAAGCAATGGATCTACAGCTAGGGCGAAAAAGAAGTAAAAATACGAGGTTTGGCTCACAGCAGAACAGCATAGGTTCGACAAGCAGGGAGATGAGTACAGATTTATAGAGATGAGTACATAGCATCATCATCTGTTCGCAAAAACTCTCAGCGGGTATCAAACTGACGATGTCGTCCTAGTGTCAAGGCTGCTATGGGGATGAACAAGGAACAGTGGCAGGATGACGAACCCTAGAACAGATCTAAAAGCAAGAAGAACAGGGGCCTTACCGGGAGCCAAGCGGATGAGAAAGGTCGCCGCGGTGCTCTGATCCGATCAGGTTGATGCAGTGGTCGGAGTTGATGCAGTAGCTGACGGCGGCGGCGGTGCTGCGAGGTCTGGGTTGCGAGGAAGACGAAGAAGGGGGCGAAAGGGAGGAAAGGAAGATGGCCTTCAAGTCCTATTTATAAGGCGCGGCGCGCGAGCCAGGCGCGCGAATCCAGGGGCCGAGATTTCGGGAGCCCAGCCGTCGCCCTGATTCTTGCGGATTAGCAAAAGGAGACGATAACTTCGCACTGACATCATATCGGTTCACCGCAGTAAAAGGAGACGAAGAAAACGACGGTTCAACAGTTACTGGAAGACATTTGAAAGACAGAAATTTTTATTAAGGATTGACATGAACCTGTTCAAATCAATCTGGGGCCTAATGTTGGGGATATTGCTATCTGGGGTAAACCGGCCTGCAGGGCCCGGGTTACCTCCGTCAATGGACCCGAGATGTTAAAGCCCAAAGAGAAATAGAAGGGCCCAAGGCCTATAATCGGTTTAGAGGTTTACGGTGTAAACCGGCCTGAGGTAAACTTGCATTGTAAGTTAGGAATAGAGAGACCGACCCGGGCACGTTTGTAAGCCGGAGGTTGGGACTTTGTGGACCGACGGGCGTCACCCGTGTATATAAGGGGGCGACCCGACGGCGGTTTAAGGACAGAGAAGAAGAACTCGAGGTTTAGGCGAAGCTTATCGCTCCCTAGCCCTCGAAACCCATCAATCCCATCACAACTAGACGTAGGCTTTTACCTTCATCGAAGGGGCCGAACTAGTATAAACACCGTGTCCTTGTGTCCACTTTTAACCCCTTCAAGCTAACCCGTTGCGATGGATCCACGACTAAGTCCTCCCACTAGGACATCTGCCGTGACAAATCCACGACAAGCAGTATTTGTGTTTTTGAGGTGTGAGCACTGCAGAGTTTTTTGATGTTTAGCCCAGATATTAATTTTTCTCCTCTGAACAACAACGAAAACATCGCTGCAGGTATTAACTGGGCGGGTGTGGCCCGTCTAGCCTAGGCCAGATATCCAGCCCAGATATTAATTTTTTTCAAGCTGAAAATGGCTAGCACAGCTATACTTTTTTTAGGAATACCTAGGCAAGGTCAAGTTGTTATTCTCCGCCCCGCTGGGCTGCAAATCTTTCCTAGAAGGGATGCATTAGGCTTAACAAGAAGATGTGTTTTAAGAAATAATAAATGGGATGTAATTATAAAAACTGGGCAGTAACTATAAAAAAAATGCACCAAACACGTGATTACTTTATAAAATATTGTTTTTGGATATTGAAAATTTTAATTTCATTAATTGTTGCGAGCGCAATGTTTCTTTGGATTTTTACTTAATATAAATTTATATTGAAACTGTATTTAATCTGACTAGAAATTTCGGGAAAAAATATTTCGGATCCCATCAAAATGTGGGAAATTTTATTGAATTCTCTTTTGAACGGTTGGTTGAAATGGGCTGTACTTTTAACAAACTGTAAATGGGTTGTAGTAAATTCCATTAGAATTCAAAAATGGGCTACACATTCTTACAAATCTCAAATGGGCTATAAGTTATCTGCCACACACTTTTGGCCTTACTAAGTTGACGCGTCCCCTAAAAAAACAGAGTTGACGCGTATGCAAGGCTTTGTCAACTTATAGTCAACACACGGTTCTAGCAGCAGTGGCCGTTGGATGTCCATCCAACGGATGCCGTGCTTCTTCTTCAATCTCGGATATTCTAGCTTCCCCCGCCCAAAAAATGATTCCTCCCCCTGACATCTGGGGCGCACCGTTTCGGAAGCTGACCTGTGGGCCTACTAAGTTGACGTACCAACGGCTTTGTCAACTTAGTCAATATAAACGATTCTAGTTGCAGTGACCGTACGATGTCCATCCAACGGCCGTAGTGCTTCTTCAACCTCTGGTCTTCTTGCTCCAGCCGCCCAAAGCAGCGTCGGTTGTGCCGCCTGCTCCTGCCTCTCGTGGCCGGCTGTGCTGCCGCAGAGGCCTCACCGCCCCCTACTATTCCCACCGCTGGCCAGGCCCTGCGGCGACGACAGCCTCACATCGCAGTCGAACGAGTGAACAATCATACTCCTCTCCGCGTGGTCATCCACTGTCGCGTCTTCACCGGCTCCGCGTCGTCCCCTTCCTAGGCCTCGCCGTCGTCCACCGCCCTGGTGTTCTCGGCGCGGCGTGGTCAACGTGGTCAAGGAACAACTTCCATCAGACGTGGACTGTACGTGGAGAAGCTGACAGCTGGGTCAACGGCGGCAGCAAGGAAGTGCCTCCTTATTACATGGAAAATAATGATTCCTCCACCTGACAGCAGGGACCCACCGGACGGGCCATCGTATTTCACGAAAAAAACGTTTCCCCCCTGACTGCTGGGACCCATCAGCTACACCTTCGCACGCAAGGAAGTGCGTCCGGGCAAAAAAACGATTCGCCCCCCTGACTGATGGGACCCACCAGCTACATCTTCGCACGCAAGGAAGTGCGTACGGGCAAAAAAAACCAAAACGATTCGCCCCCCTGACTGCTGGGACCCACCAGCCCCCTGACTGCTGGGACCCACCAGCTACATCTTCGCACGCAAGGAAGTGCGTCCGGGCAAAAAAAACGATTCGCCCCCTGACTGCTGGGACCCACCAGCTACATCTTCGCAGGCAAGGAAGTGCGTGACAGTCGGGACCCACCTGGTCGAAGCGTACGTAGCGTTGTCATTCTGGTCGCAAACGTGTATGTACATACTGGTCGATGTAGAGGCGCGCACGTGTCATAGTAGAGGCGCGTACGTAGCATGTACACGTACGTACAGCGGCCAGGGTGCAAGAAAGAAAATACGGCCACGTATGTGTACATACGGGCGGGGTCTCGAACGCCTACTCGCGCATATGTACGGCGAGAGCTCGTGTACATGGCTGGGTCGGAACGGAGAAATAGCGTCATCGTCGTGTTCATGGGGAGGCAACGGAATGCGTGGTCGTGTTCATCGGGAGGGCTTGGACGGAATAGGCGATGGAAACGAGGCCTGGCGTACCGCACAATGGAGGAAACAGCCTTGTGTTCGACCGGCCACGTGCAAAATGGGATCCTGTTCATCGGGAGGGGTGTGGCGTACCGCAAAACGGAGGAAACGGACCTCCTACGGTCGAAACGGGGGTCCTGTTTATCGGGAGGGGTGTGGCGTACCGTAAAACGGAGGAAACGGACTTGTGTTGGAGCGCTACGGTCGAAACGGGGATCCTGTTCATCGGGAGGGGTGTGGCGTACCGCAAAACGGGACTCCACGGGATACTGTTCATCTCCACCGTCGACCTCCTCCAGCCTCCACGGGCTCCTGTTCATCCAGCCTCCACGGGCTCCTGTTCATCCAGCCTCCACCGCGCGCTACTCCGCCGGCTACTGTTCAACTACCCCTCCATCGTCTACTGTTCATCCAGCCCTCCACACCACGGGGTCCTGTTCAACCACCCCTCCACGGGCACCCCTCCACCGTCTACTATTCATCCAGCCCTCCACACCATGGGGTCCTGTTCAACCACCCCTCCATCGTCTACTGTTCATCCAGCCCTCCACACCACGGGGTCCTGTTCATCCATCCCTCCACGGGCACCCCTCCACCATCTACTGTTCATCTAGCCCTCCACCACACCACGGGGTGTCCTGTTCATCCAGAGGCAACGCCACCGCTCACTGTTCATCCAAACCCCCCACAACGCTCACTTTTCATCCCATCGATCGGCTTCAGTTAGCAGCAGTAGCGAAGGAATCGCTCGATCGGGTTCAGTTAACAGCCATCGGTCGATCGCTCGGGTTCAGTAACGCGTAGCCTGCAGTGCAATCGCTCGGGTTCAGTTAGAGCCCAACGCCTCGCTCGGGTTCAGTTAGAGCCAACGCCTCGCACACATGCGTGTACGTGTACTAGAGAAACGCACATCACTCGGCCCCCGACCTCCCACCGTAACCGGGAACTCCCCGAAATTTTCCTCCCCCTCGCTTCTACCACGGTTTTTTCCATCATGGACGGCCCAAAGAATGTCATGCAGCTGCGTCTCCGGCCCGCCCAGGACGAAAAGCCAATTTTCTGTCATGATTTTTTGTCATAGAAGTAGGAGCCCACCACATCTATGGCGATACCGGGTTTTGTCACAATTATCTTCATAGAAGTGTCATATGTATGACAGAAAAAAAATTCGTTCGGCCCAAAATGTCACGGATGTGTCTTTTTTTTGTAGTGAAGTGTAACAGTGATGATAGCAGTAGTAACTTAGCAGAAACAATATAGGATAAATTCGTAGGCATCGGATCGGTGACTTGTTGGATGATATTCATCATGTGACAGTTATAACCTAGGGCGATATGGCACTAGCTTTAGTTCATCAATATAATGTAGGCATGTATTCCGTAAATAGTCATACGTGCTTTATTAAAAGAACTTGCATGACATCTTTTGTCCTACACTCCCATGGCAGCAGGGTCCATATTGGAAACTAAGGGATATTAAGGCCTTCTTTTAATAGAGAACCGGAACGAAGCATTAACACATTGTGAATACATGAACTTCTCAAACTACGATAATCACCGGAAGAAAGTCCCGGTTTGTGTCACTCTGGGGTTACCGGATCATAACACGTAGTAGGTGACTATAACTTGCAAGATCGGATCTAAAACATGGATATAATGATGAATTCATAAACGATTCAGATCTGAGTTCATGGCACCCGGGCCCAAAGTCACAAGCATTAAGCATAGCCAAGTCATAGCAACATCAATCTAAGAACAAAGTGGATACTAGGGATCAAGCCCTAACAAAACTAACTCGATTACATGATGAATCTCATCCAACTCCTCACCGACCAGCGAGCCTATGAAGGAATTACTCACTCCCGGTGGGGAGCATCATGGAATTGGCGAGGGAGATGGCTTGGTGATGATGAAGAACGAAGATCCCCCTCTCCGGAGCCCCAAACGGACTCCAGATCTGCCCTCCCGAGGAAGAACAGGGCTTGGCGGCGACTCCGTCTCGTGGAACGCGATAATTCTTTCTCCCTGATTTTTGTCTGGAATAATGTGATTTGTAGTATTGGGGGTGTCATCTACGGGGCCACCAGGTGGGTACAACCCTCCTGGGCGCGCCAGGAGAGGGGGGCGCGCCCCGGTGGGTTGGGCCCACCCAGGTGCCCCTCTCCGGCAGGTCTTGGCTCCAGAAATTCTTATTATTGATAAAAAATCCTCGCAAAGTTTCGTTCCATTACGAGAACTTTTATTTATGCATAAAAACAACACTGTGGTAGTTCTGCTGAAAACAGCGTCAGTCCTGTTGGGGAACGTAGTAATTTCAAAAAAATTCCTACGCACACGCAAGATCATGGTGATGCATAGCAATGAGAGGGGAGAGTGTGTCCACGTACCCTTGTAGACCGAAAGCGGAAGTGTAAGCACAACGCGATTGATGTAGTCGTACGTCTTCACGATCCGACCGGTCAAGTACCGAACGCACATCACCTCCGAGTTCTGCACACGTCCAACTCGATGACGTCCCTCGAACTCCGATCCAGCCGAGCTTTGAGGGAGAGTTCCGTCAGCACGACGGCGTGGTGACGATGATGATGTTCTACCGATGCAGGGCTTCGCCTAAGCACCGCTACGATATTATCGAGGTGGACTATGGTGGAGAGGGGCACCGCACACGGCTAAAAGATCAAAGAGATCAATTGTTGTGTCTATGGGGTGCCCCTGGCCACGTATACAAAGGAGTGGAGGAGGGGAGGGGCCGGCCTTCTCTATGGCGCGCCCTGGGGAGTCCTACTCCCACCAGGGTAGGATTCCCCCTTTCCTAGTAAAACTAGGAGCCCTTCCAAGTAGTAGGAGTAGGAGGGAAGGAAAGGGAAAAGAGAAGAGAAGGAAGGAGGGGGCGCCGTGATAACCCCCAAGTATAGGGGATCGCAACAGCTTTCGAGGGTAGAGTATTCAACCCAAATTTATTGATTCGACACAAGGGGAGCCAAAGAATATTCTAAAGTATTAACAGCTGAGTTGTCAATTCAACCACACCTGGAAACTTAGTATCTGCAGCAAAGTGTTTAGTAGCAAAGTAATATGATAGTGGTGGTAACGGTAACAAAAGAGTAATGAAAGCAAAGTAATATTTTTGGTATTTTGTCGTGATTGTAACAATAGCAACGGGAAAGTAAATAAGCGTAAACCAGTATATGGAAAGCTCGTAGGCATCAGATCAGTGATGGATAATTATGCCGGATGCGGTTCATCATGTAACAGTCATTACATAGGGTGACATAGAACTAGCTCCGATTCATCAATGTAATTTAGGCATGTATTCCGAATATAGTCATACGTGCTTATAGAAAAGAACTTGCATGACATCTTTTGTCCTACCCTCCCGTGGTAGCGGGCTCCTAATGGAAACTAAGGGATATTAAGGCCTCCTTTTAATAGAGAACCGGAACAAAGCATTAGCACATAGTGAATACATGAACTCCTTAAACTATGGTCATCACCAGGAGTGGTTCCGATTATTGTCACTTCGGGGTTGCCGGATAATAACACATAGTAGGTGACTTTAGACTTGCAAGATAGGATCAAGAACTCACATATATTCATGAAAACATAATAGGTTCACATCTGAAATCATGGCACTCGAGCCCTCGTGACAAGCATTAAGCATAGCAAAGTCATAGCAACATCAATCTCAAAATATAGTGGATACTAGGGATGAAACCCTAACAAAACTAACTCGATTACATGATAAATCCCATCCAACCCATCACCGTCCAGCAAGCCTACGATGGAATTACTCACGCACAGTGGTGAGCATCATGAAATTAGTGATGGAGGATGGTTGATGATGACGACGACGACGAATCCCCCTCTCTGGAGCCCCGAACGGACTCCAGATCAGCCCTCCCGAGAGGTTTTAGGGCTTGGCGACGGCTTCGTATCGTAAAACGCGATGATTTCTTCTCCTCTATTTTTTCTCCCCGAAAGCAAATATATAGAGTTGGAGTTGGAGTCGGAAGGTCTCCAGGGGCCCCACGAGGTAGGGGCGCGCCCTAAGGGGGGTGCCCCCCACCCTCGTGGACAGGATGTGGGCCCCCTGGTCTTCATCTTTGGCGAGGATTTATTATTATTTTTTATAAGATATTCCGTGGAGTTTCAGGTCATTCTGAGAACTTTTGTTTTCTGCGCATAAAACAACATCATGACAATTCTGCTGAAAACAGTGGCAGTCCGGGTTAGTTCCATTTAAATTATACAAGTTAGAGTCCAAAACAAGGGCAAAAGTGTTTGGAAAAGTAGATACGACGGAGACGTATCACCTCCCCCAAGCTTAAACCCTTGCTTGTCCTCAAGCAATTCAGTTGACAAACTGAAAGAAATAAAGACAAACTTTTACAAACTCTGTTTGCTCTTGTTGTTGTAAATATGTCAAGCCAGCATTCACGTTTTCAGCAAAGATTTTAACTAACCACATTTGCAATAATTCTCAGGTCTCATAATTACTCATATCAATAGGATAATCAACTAGCGAGCCATAATAATAAATCTCGGATGACAACACTTTCTCAAAACAATCATAATATGATATAACAAGATAGTATCTCGCTAGCCCTTTCTGAGACCGCAAAACATAAATGCAGAGCACCTTTAAAGATCAAGGACTGACTAGACATTGTAATTCATGGTAAAAGAGATCCAATCATAGTCACATCCAATATAAATTAACAGTGATGAATGCAAATGACAGCTGCGCTCTCCAGCTAGTGCTTTTAATAAGAGGGTGATGACTCAACTTAAAATTAAATAGATAGGCCCTTCGCAGAGGGAAGCAGGGATTTGTAGAGGTGCCAGAGCTTGGTTTTGAAATGGAGATAAATAATATTTTGAGCGGTATACTTTCATTGTCAACATAGCAACTAAGAGATGGCGATATCTTCCATACTACACACATTATAGGCGATTCCCAAACAGAATGGTAAAGTTTATACTCCCCCTCCACCAACAAGCATCAATCCATGGCTTGCTCAAAACAACGAGTGCCTCCAACTAACATCAGGTCCCAGGGGGAGTTTTTTTTTGCAATTAATTTTGATTTAGTTTGCATAAAGCATGAGACTGGGCATCCCGGTGACCAGCCATTTTCTCATGAGTGAGGAGCGGAGTCCACTCCTCTTGAGAATAACTCGCCTAACATGGAAGATAAGGGCAGCCTTGGTTGATACATGAGCTATTCGAGCATACAGAACAGAATGTTTATTTGAAGGTTTAGAGTTTGGCACATACAAATTGACTTGGAACGGCAGGTAGATACCGCATATAGGAAGGTATAGCGGACTCATCTGGAATAACTTTGGGGTTTAAGGGATTGGATGCATAAGCAGTATTCCCGCTTAGTACAGGTGAAGGCTAGCAAAAGACTGGGAAGCGACCAACTAGAGAGCGACAACAGCCATGTACATGCATTAAAATTAATAAACATTGGATGCAAGCATGAGTAGGATATAATCCACCATGAACATAAATATCGTGAAGGCTATGTTGATTTGTTTCAACTACATGCATGAACATGTGCCAAGTCAAGTCACTTAAATCCTTCAAAGGAGGATACCACCCCATCATACCACATCATAACCATCTCAATAGCATGTTGGCACGCAAGGTAAACCATTATAACTCATAGCTAATCAAGCATGGCACAAGCAACTATCTTATATTTACTAATCGGAAGCACTAATCAAGGCTCCACGTTAATCCTCAAAAGCTAATCAAATTGTCCATCCGATATTTATTTGAGTCATCTACAACCGTTAGATTTGGTACATGAAAGGTGACCACGCCCGGTGTCCCACCTGCATATCCATACTCTTTCACGGGAGTTCCCTTTTTGGGTCACGCTAACTGCCACACGTGTGACAGGAAGGGAGACGCACCACACGTCTCTAATGTAAACAGATTGCCACGTCATCGCATGCATGCATGTAGGAATCTTTTTGGATTTTCAGTTTTTAAAATGTTTTATCTCTTAAACGAAAAATCCGATTGAAAATCGGTTTTCACCATTAAATCCCTCGCGATGAGATCTTCAAAACTAGATCTCATGTGGATATGTTTTGATGAAATTTTTTTTGGATTAAAAGTTGCCATGTCTATTGCATATGAATTGCCATGATGTTTAAACTGAAGTTGCCATGATATGTTTCAGCTATTTTCCTCTACATTTAAAAGTAAATTTTGACATTTATAAAACAGGGAATTAAGAAACTAGATTTGCCATGAACCATAAACTAAAATTGCCATGATACATGCACGTAAAATTGCCATGGTTCATACAAAACATAATTTTCATGGTCAAAGTACTGGCGTTGCCATCATCAAAATACTAAAATTGCCATGATCTACAAACTAAAATTGCCACATGGCAACTTTAGTTTAAGCCCTATGGCAACTGCAGTGTAAACATCATGGCAACTTCTGGCAAAAAAAAATTCGTCGAAACATATCAACATGGGGTCTAGTTTTGAAGATCTCGTTGAGACGGATTTAATGATGAAAATGGATTTTTAGTTCGCTTTTTTATTTAGGAGATACAACATTTTTAAGCCGAAAACAAAAAAAAATCTACTGATGTCATCTATTCATACGTGGCAAAATGAGTGATGATGAAGGTGTGTGGGCGATGTGCAAACGCCCACACGTGTGGGCGTTTAACATTTCCGCCCTTTTTTAGTTGGAATCTCTCGGAGAGTCCAGATCCCAGCGATGTTCGTCCTCCTATCCCCTCTTCCATCTCCATGCTGTATATTCCTATGCAGCAATCCATCTACTGAAACGCTGAAACCATCCCCGTTCCCTTCCTCAGCGACCATTGAATCTCCACTAGCCCAAGTTGCAGTACATGTTTGTTGGCACTACTGAAGAGTTGATGCTTTAAATCCCCTCAGCCTTCATGCCTGATCACATTACAATCCAGCGATGGAGGATTCAGCCAAGAAGGAGGTCCATTGACAGTTGGTTCATGTAAAGCAATTCTGCCCGTTCCGTTCCTCAGTCAGGCGATCCGGCCGCCAACCATGTTTGGCCAAGGGTGATGGGCAAGTTTCCTCTCCAACCATGCATCTCCAGAGTGAGCCCGCCCTCCAGCTGCCAGTCGCCAGGCCCTTGATCTTAGTAAGGACCTCCAGCCGCTCAACACAGACAACCTGTGTACATCTAACAAAACCTACAATTTTCTTGGACAAGGGGCAATGGAACTTAGAGCGATTGGATTTTATTAGTCTTCTGTATAATCTGGATGCAGGTTTGCTCCTATTTAAGGTTTTCCTTTTGTCAAAATTTGTCTGACCTAGGACGAATTTAATCCTCTATTAACAGTTGCTATATTCAGACTATATCAGACTTATCTTACTTTTTTAGTAAAGAACAATATCTCTTACTTGGTTGTTCACCAACATGTCCATATGTGTTACGAACATACTCCATGTAGCATTGTTGTTGGCATGCAGATGAAAGTGCAGTTATGTTTCTAGGAGATATGTCTTTCGTGAACTTCACCGTGTAATTTAAGCAAATATGGATTCACATACAAGGCACCGAATCCAAATGACTATGCTATGCCGACATATAGTAGTTTGGGATGTGACACTTTAGCACGGAGAATTTCCTCAGTTTTCGTAAGCTATGTCGTTGTATTACACGGTTTGCAGAAACATATTGGTATAGCTCTGAATTAGGGTCCTCGGATAAAAATGTTTCGAGTTATAAACAATTTGATATTTTCCTTTAGCGAGGAAGGTTCTTTGGTTATCAACAGCTGACTGAGTCGGATTCATTGATGGACACTGAAGGAAAGGGATACTAAATACAATTTCCCAAATAATTTTTGGTGGGTATGTTAAATGCTGCACAAAGAATTTTCTCTCTCAAAGTACAACAAAGTCAGTAGCATGTATGGTGTTTTACCAAAACAAATCATGCAGAAACTTTTCTTGCCATGATTTGTTGATACGCAAGTATCAACTCTCGGAGATGGGATATCATTATTAGAACACATCAGTATGCAAATGTTATAAACACAAGAGTGACCGTCGTCGTAATAGTTTAAGAGGAGTCTGATGGAAAACATGTGCAGTCCATGACTCACGGAATGATCTCCAGACAAAAACAAATTGTTTAATAGTACTATTTATATGAGATACTACTCATATATTTTGCTATAGAGACATAGGGCGGGTTTGGCATTTTCATGGATGAGATAATCCAACTTGAACAACTAGCCTTTTTCTTTATTTTGTTTAATAAAAAAATTGAACTTATATAGCTATTTTTTGGCAGAAGATAATAAAATAAGCTTGTAACCGAGTGATTATTTTCATATGTTTCACTTAGAGGCATGCATGTTGAATGTTATTTAAATGAATTTAACTCATTGCACTATACAAAAGGGACAGTACAAATATTTAGTTTCATAAAGAATTCATGAATTTTCTTTAGCAATCGTGGTATAAACACGAATTCCCTTTATTAAATAGAGACTTGCTGCTCAACTTACGCGGTATGCTTAACCACAAAAAAATACGCGTTATGCTACTGAATTCTCTTTTGGCAGGTCGCTATGACTTTCTGTTAATTTTTTCAGAGAAACCTATCAGTTTTGACATTTCTAGGTTCAGAACCAATGGTGTACATGTTCTGCACGCTACTACATGTATTCTCATAACCCAGCTAAATATAGCCGATACTACACAGATCTTTTCTGTAGGATTTTGTTGCAGTTATTTCATTCAACTACAATCAAGAAATATCCCATGTATGCTCCAGTACTTGACTCCCACCCAATGGCTTTCTTCTACGTTTTTTTACCCGTGATGCCTTCTATATCAGTGCATTTTCTTCACCTGTGGGCATTACGTTTGATTTTATCTATTTATGACAGTGACAACTCCAGTTTGTGTCAAATAAATATGATTTGTCTTACTAATTTTGATGATCTTTGTGATTTCAAACTGCGTACATAATTTTGCCGAATCGTAGTGTTGGCCAACATGGTATTGCTATTTAGATTTCCATTCGTTGAAATCCATTCTATATACTTTTTTGCAGGTAAAAAATCCATTATATTGAATACGTAAGAAGATGATTAATCTTACTTATACTAAGTGGCAAGACTAACTGATCTTATTAGTACGCAAATGGTGTTCGGAATCTTTATATATGTACACCTTTATCCTATTTTAGTTACCAGTTTTACTCCAATCGGCATTAGAAATCGAATATGATTATTCATGGTTGGTACTTTTGGTTCTATTTCATGACCTGGAATTATAATCTTCAAGTATTATGGGGTTCACAATGACACAAGATTTCCCCCTCCTAGAATAAGAGTTTATACAGGGATTAGAATGAGCCAAAGTACAATACTTTTTCCCTAATGACATTAAGAACTTGCAATCTATGTATCAAACATTGGGCTGTATCTCCCTTTATTTTGTTCCATTTTGAATGTAGAAGGAGCTTAAATTGTAAGAGATGTCATTTAGGTGTCTCCAGCTCAGTTTTTACGTGTTCATGATTAATAGAGAGTATATAGTATGATGTTGATAATGGGGAACTTATTGCAGTAAAATAGTTCTTTTCCCCAATAAATTACATTATTATAAATTTGGAATTTTAATAAGTTTTCTATGAACAAATTCTATTAAAAGATGTTGCTATTTTTTCTGGAAATTTCTAGCCCGTGCGTTGCACGGGTTGATGACTAGTGATCTCTAATTGTCATTGCAAACATGTTTATTCATAACAAGCTGAATCAAGAACGATGAATCCATCATATTTACAAAAACAAAAGAGGTCGAGTTCATACCAGCTTTTCTCATCTCAGTCAGTCCATCATATATCATCATAATTGCCTTTCACTTGCACGACCGAACGATGTGAATAATAATAAGAGTGCACGTGCATTGTACTAAGCTGGAATCTGCGAGCATTCACTAAACAGGAGAAGACAAAGCAATATGGGCTCTGGGTTAAGTCAACAATAATGCATATAAAAGCCACTTCAACAATTTAATCATGGTCTTCTCCTATCGACCCCCAAAAAAAAGAAAAGAAATAAAACTATTTATATGGGAAAGCTCCCAACAAGAAAAAGAAGAACGGGAAATATTTTTGGGGTTTTCCCTTTTTTTAATTATTACTACAGCCGAAAAGTAAACTACTACTAATTTTTTTTGTTTTTCTTAAGGTTTAACAAACACACAAGAAGAAAGCAAGAAAAAGAAAATAAACTAGCATGGATATTACAGTGAAAGAGTATGAGCACCGACATCTAGCAATGAGTGTGTGTGAACATAAATGTAATGTCGGTGAGAAATACGTACTCCCCCAAGCTTAGGCTTTTGGCCTAAGTTGGTTGATTGCCAGGGATAGCCTGGCGGATACCCATAGGTGTAGCTGGGGTCGTACTGCGACGAAGAATAGCTGGGGTTGTACTTGATGCAGTGGCTATTGCCTCCTGAGCTGCAGCGTGGAGTCGGGCTGCCTCCGCTCTCCTCTCGTACTCATCTGCCTCCTCCCTGGTAATAGTATATCTTCCGTTTGCCTGGTAATCAAAGAAGGCAGGAGCAGGAAGAGTAATACGGACAACATGCCGTTTGTTAAAGATTAGTCAATACTAGAGAGGTGATTCGGTCCTCTCGACAAACTGGTGAGGAACCATAGAATCAAAATCTAAATAAGCAGGAGGCAACTCCGTGTCTCCTTCACGAACGTCTATCTCAAGGAATTCAGCTAAGCGGGTTGCATAAATTCCTCCAAAGAAATCTCCATTATATCTATTATGATGCAACCTACGAGCTACAATGGCTCCCATATGATAAGATTGGTCTCCTAACACAGCACTCTTGAGAATGCTAAGGTCAGGGACACACATGTGACATGCTTCATCTTTAGCATTTATGCATCTACCTATGAAGAAAGCAAAATAATGTGTAGCAGGAAAGTGAATGCTCCCTATGATAGCTTGCGTTATATTTCTAGATTCCCCTACAGTTATACTAGCAAGAAAGTTTCTAAATTCAGATTTAGGAGGATCCCTAACACTACCCCATTCTGGAAGTTTGCAAGCAAAAGTGAAATCCTCTAAGTCCATGGTATAAGATTTGTCATAAAGATCAAACATGACTAAAGGAGAATTACGCGAAGATGAATACTCAAACCTCCTCACAAATGAGCTTGTGAGATCATGATACTGGGGCATTTGTTTGCCTCAAAGTCCTCAAGACCGGCATTACGCAAATATGCGTTAAATTCTTCTTTACTTCCTGCCCGATCCATAAAGTTTTCAGACGGCCATTCGCAAGGCCGCACTAGAGTGTCTCTTGGTGGTTCCTCGTCAGCATCACGCATAGCAAGCCTGGGTCCTTGCTTCTTAGAGGAACCACCTTGGAACATCTTCCTAAGCATATTGCTTTTCTCTGAAAAATCTCTGAAATTTTTAGTAACTTCAAACAAAAGTGAACCAACTTCAATAAAATTGATAGCAACTACTCCTACAAGTGCCTAGAGCCTACATCAAGCATTAGAACTACTTGGAACCATATAAATTTGACATGCAAGCTCAAGAACGTGGTCACCTATGCAGCACAAATTTGCAATGAATAGAGCACTATAACAAGAACTAATTGGACCAATGGAGGAGTCACATACCAAGGAACAATCTCCCCAAGCAGTTTTGCGAGAGGTGTTTTGAGCAAGGAGATCGAAAATTACAGCAAAGAGGGCTGGAACTCGTGCTTGAGTTGGTTTTTCGTGTTTGTGTGAGGAAGAAGAAGAGGATGGGTGCAGGAATAAGTGGAGGAGGGCCACCGTGGGCCCACGAGGCAGGGGGCGCGCCCAGGGGGTAGGGCGCGCCCTCCACCCTCGTGGCCAGGTGGCCGCTCACCCCGCGGTAATTTTTGCACCATAAACCCTCAAATATTCCTGAAAAAATCATATTAAATTAGCATGGCATTCCGAGGAATTTTATTTTCGGGATATTTTTATATTGCACGGATAAGTCAGGAAACAGACAGAAAATACTATTTTTACTTTATTTCAACTAAATAACAGAAAGTATAAGGAGGGTACAGAAGGTTGTTTTTCTAGTTTCATCCATCTCATGCTCATCAAAAAGAATCCACTAACAAGGTTGATCAAGTCTTGTTAACAAACTCATTCCGATTAACATGAAACCGGAGAAATTTCGAATAACACTAGGTTACCTCAACGGGGATATGCACATCCCCAATAATAAGTATATCATATTTCTTTTTGACAGTAGGACGAGGAAATTCAAAACCTCCAAATTTAATCGATGGAATTTTTCCAATAGAGTTGATACTGTGGACTTGAGGTTGTTTCCTCGAAAAGTGTACCGTATGCTCATTACCATTAACATGAAAAGTGACATTGCCTTTGTTGCAATCAATAACAGCCCCTGCAGTATTACGAAAAGGTCTTCCAAGAATAATAGACATACTATCATCCTCGGGAATATCAACAATAACAAAGTCCGTTAAAATAGTAACGTTTGCAACCACAACAGGTACATCCTCACAAATACAGACAAGTATAGCAGTTGATTTATCAGCCATTTGCAAAGATATTTCATTATGTGTCAACTTTTTAAGTCAAGTCTACGATATAAAGAGAGAGGCATAACACTAACACCGGCTCCAAGATCACATAAGGCAGTTTTAACATAGTTTCTTTTAATGGAGCATGGTATAGTAGGTACTCCTGGATCTCCAAGTTTCTTTGGTATTCCACCCTTAAAAGTATAATTAGCAAGCATGGTGGAAATTTCAGCTTCCGGTATCTTTCTTTTATTTGTAACAATATCTTTCATGTACTTAGCATAAGGATTCATTTTGAGCATATCAGTCAATCGCATACACAAAAAGATAGGTCTAATCATTTCAGCAAAGCGCTCAAAATCCTCATCATCCTTTTTCTTGGATGGTTTGGGAGGAAATGGCATGGGTTTCTGAACCCAAGGTTCTCTTTCTTTACCATGTTTCCTAGCAAAAAAGTCTCTCTTATCATAACGCTGATTCTTTGATTGTGGGTTATCAAGATCAACAGCAGGTTCAATTTCTACGTCATTATCATTACTAGGTTGAGCATCCTCATGAACATCATCATTAACATTTTCATGAGGTTTATGTTCATTACCAGATTGTGTTTCAGCATCAGACATAGATATATCATTTGGATTATCAGGTGGTTCAGCAATAGGTTCACTAGAAGTTTGCACAGTTCTATCATTTTTCTTTTTCTTCTTTTTAGAAGAACTAGGTGCATCAATATTATTATGTCTCTGAGAATCTTGCTCAATTCTCTTAGGGTGGCCTTCAGGATACAAAGGTTCCTGAATCATTCTACCAGTTCTAGTAGCCACTCTAACAGCACAATCGTTTTTCTTACTATTCATTTCATCGAGCAATTCTTTTTGAGCTTTAAGTACTTGTTCTACTTGAGTGGTAACCATAGAAGCATGTTTGCTAACAAGATTAAGTTCACCTCTGATATTAGCCATATAATCACCCAAGTGCTTAATCATATAAGTATTCTGTTTTGATTGTCTACCAAAATAAGCATTGAAGCTTCTTGCTTAAACATAAAGTTATCAAACTCATCCAAGCACTGACTAGCCATTTTAGTAGAAGGGACTTCAGCTTTATCATATCTATAGAGAGAATTTACCTTTACTACCTGTGTCGGGTTATCGGGATCAGGAGGTTCTTCAATAGGTAATGGATCAAGATCATATGTTTCTTCAACAGGCGGTAAATTAAGACCATGTATTACTTCAATAGGAGGTAAATTCTTAACATCTTCAGCTTTAATACCTTTTTCTTTCATAGATTTCTTTGCCTCTTGCATATCTTCGGGACTGAGAAATAGAACACCTCTCTTCTTCGGAGTTGGTTTAGGAATAGGCTTAGTAATTGGAGCGGGAGCTGGCTCAGGAGGTGCCCAATTATTTCCATTTGTCAACATATTATTCAATAGAATTTCAGCTTCATCCGATGTTCTTTCCCTGAAAAGAGAACCAACACAACTATCCAGGCAATCTCTGGAAGCATCGGTTAGTCCATTATAAAAGATATCAAGTATTTCATTTTTCTTAAGAGGATGATCAGGCAAAGCATTAAGTAACTTGAGAAGCCTCCCCCAAGCTTGTGGGAGACTCTCTTCTTTAATTTGCACAAAGTTGTATATTTCCTTTAAAGCAGCTTGTTGGAGACTCTCTTCTTTAATTCTCAGAGACATAACCCTCAGGAATAACATGCCTATCTTCATCATCACTTTCATCATTATAATCAGATTCAATAATTTCTTTCTCTATAGCCCTAGCAATTTGTTCATCAAGAAATTCACTAAGGGGCACAGTAGTATCAGGCATAGAAGTAGTTTCATCATAAGTATCATGCATAGCAGAAGTGGCATCATCAATAACATGCGACATATCAGAACGAATAGCAGAAGAAGGTTTAGGTGTCGCAAGCTTACTCATAACAGAAGGTGAATCAAGTGCAGAGCTAGATGGCATTTCCTTACCTTCCCTCGTAGTTGAGGGATAAATTGTTGTCTTAGCGTCTTTCAAGTTCTTCATAGTGTCCAGCAGATATAAATCCCAAGTGACTCAAAGAATAGAGCTATGCTCCCCGGCAACGGCGCCAGAAATTAGTCTTGATAACCCACAAGTATAGGGGATCGCAACAGCTTTCGAGGGTAGAGTATTCAACCCAAATTTATTGATTTGACACAAGGGGAGCCAAATAATATTCTCAAGTATTAGCAGCTGAGTTATCAATTCAACCATACCTGGAAACTTAGTATCTGTAGCAAAGTGTTTAGTAGCAAAGTAATATGATAGTGGTGGTAACGGTAACAAAAGAGTAATGAAAGCAAAGTAATATTTTTGGTATTTTGTAGTGATTGTAACAATAGCAACGGGAAAGTAAATAAGCGTAAACCAGTATATGGAAAGCTCGTAGGCATCGGATCAGTGATGGATAATTATGCCGGATGCGGTTCATCATGTAACAGTCATAACATAGGGTGACACAGAACTAGCTCCAATTCATCAATGTAATGTAGGCATGTATTCCGAATATAGTCATACGTGCTTATAGAAAAGAACTTGCATGACATCTTTTGTCCTACCCTCCCGTGGCAGCGGGGTCCTAATGGAAACTAAGGGATATTAAGGCCTCCTTTTAATAGAGAACCGGAACAAAGCATTAGCACATAGTGAATACATGAACTCCTCAAAATATGGTCACCACCGGGAGTGGTCCCGATTATTGTCACTTCGGGGTTGCCGGATCATAACACATAATAGGTGACTATAGACTTGCAAGATAGGATCAAGAACTCACATATATTCATGAAAACATAATAGGTTCAGATCTGAAATCATGGCACTCGGGCCCTAGTGACAAGCATTAATCATAGCAAAGTCATAGCAACATCAATCTCACAATATAGTGGATACTAGGGATCAAACCCTAACAAAACTAACTCGATTACATGATAAATCTCATCCAACCCATCACCGTCCAGAAAGCCTACGATTGAATTACTCACGCACGACGGTGAGCATCATGAAATTGGTGATGGAGGATGGTTGATGATGACGATGGCTACGAATCCCCCTCTCCGGAGCCCCGGACAGACTCCAGATCAGCCCTCCCGAGAGGTTTTAGGGCTTGGCGGCGGCTCTGTATCGTAAAACGCGATGATTTCTTCTCCTCTATTTTTTTCTCCCGGAAAACAAATGTATAGAGTTGGAGTCGGAAGGTCTCCAGGGGGCCCACGAGGTAGGGGGCGCGCCCTAGGGGGGGCGCCCCCCACCCTCGTTGACGGGGTGTGGCCCCCCTGGTCTTCGTCTTTGGCGAGGATTTATTATTATTATTTATAAGATATTCCGTGGAGTTTCAGGTCATTCCGAGAACTTTTGTTTTCTGCACATAAAACAACATCATGGCAATTCTGCTGAAAACAGCGTCAGTCCGGGTTAGTTCCGTTCAAATCATACAAGTTAGAGTCCAAAACAAGGGCAGAAGTGTTTGGAAAAGTAGATACGACGGAGACGTATCACACCACCCCTCCTCCTAGTCCAATTCGGACTAGGCCTTGGGGGGGCGCGTAGCCTCCCTTCCCTCTTTCCCCTAAAGCCCAATAAGGCCCATATACTCCCCGGCGAATTCTCGTAACTCTCCGGTACTCCGAAAAATACCCGAATCACTCGGAACCTTTCCGATGTCCGAATATAGTCGTCCAATATATCGATCTTTACGTCTCGACCATTTCGAGACTCCTCAGCATGTCCCTGATCTTATCCGGGACTCTGAACTACCTTCGGTACACCAAATCACATAAACTCATAATAGAAATCGTCATCGAACTTTAAGCGTGCTGACCCTACGGGTTCGAGAACTATCACTACAAGAAATATGTCAACTAGTGACCTTCTGTCAGTGACCCTAGAAGAAATGGTCATAGATATATGACCATTTCAGACCAATTGGTCAAAAGCTGTTCGGGGGGCTCCAAACCCTAAACCATTGCGACCATTTTGGTCAGAAAGGTCGTAATTTCCTTATATGAAATGGTCATAAAGCAAACAATGCTCGTCCGCTGCCTTATTTCTAGTTGTTAACGACCAATATAGATGGTCATAGCCTTGTAAATTGTGGTGGGTTGCCTCATCAGTTTTGCCTGTGTGTCATGTCCATGTGGCAGTTTTTGCCCTAGGTTGTGAAGCAACCTATATTTCTGTCATTCCCAAAATTCCCAAAACAATCTCATAAATTCTTTGGGTCATATGTTCGTCAAGTATGTAAAAACCTTCCTTGCCTAGTTCAAACATAATTCAAAAATATTCATTTTCCTATTCTGTTTAGAACAACAGTTTGTGAAGGAAGTACCACTTTGGCACGTCCAAATAGTATCTATTTTCTACAGTGCTTTCATATGCCCAAATAACCATCCCCCACCAAATGCCAGCTCAATCTATTCATTATTTTGAGCCGAGCTTCAACATTCGTATTTATGTCCAGCGTGGTAGTTTGCAAAACAAGTACCACCTAGGCTCCTCCTTTTGAGATGAAAATTTGTGAAGACGGTCTTCTTAGTAACTGATCATCCTCAGCAAAAACACACGCCCATTAGCCATGTAAATTTCCTATACCGCTAAACAAACACTTGGCTGCTAATTCATGTTTGAGCATCGATCGGTCTCCACGTGAGAATCTTATGTTGTAATTTTCTTCCTAGCACCTACCTGGGGAGTTACCAACCCACTAGACATGCCTAGGCCGCCCAGAACACATGGCAATGCCACGGTCACGCGGTGACCACGCGGCGGGCATGCGAGTTTACGCGCTCTAGAGTTGGGGCCCTCGGCCACTGCCCAAACCTCGACGTATCACCACCAAACCATGTATTTCTGATTAAATAGGTACTTATGTAACTAGAAATGATTTTTGGAAAAAATAAATAGCAAACTATGAGGCAGCTGCAGTTCAAATTTGACCCGCTTCCAACTGAATCAACGGAAATTTGTCTTTTTCACGAGAGGTGGATCAAAACTTTTTACACCCAACCATTTTGTCAATTGTGCATTAAATATGTCCTAGTATTTTAGAAAAATGATTTGGTCCAATCTTGCAACAATTATTTTGGAGGTCCTTCACAAAAAAACATCCTTTTGGGCACTCGAAAAATGGAAAATGGTTTTTTCGTCCAAACAAAATGAAAACTTCCTTAGGCAACATTGTTTTCCATTCCAATATGCACTCTTGTGCACAATATGAGATCATTTAAGCAAATTATGCCATGAATGTGGCCATAAGATTGATCATTTGGCCTGAAAGCCATTGATCTCCACACGTGATAGCTCGTTTCTGAGAACACTTTTTTAAAATAATTGCTGTATTAAAATTTTGTTATTTTTCCTGGGAACTTGGCCACATATAATGACACAATGCAAAGGTTTCCCAATTTTTTGATTTTTTTTGAATTTTTTATGCACGTTTCAAAATGCGGTCAAAACAGCGGGAATGACCGTTCCTAGCTAGTGGTTGAATCTTGGAATTTTTTTTGTGTTCCTCTGATTAAATAGATACTTATGTGCCTAGAAATAATTTTTGGAAAAAATAAAGAGCAAACTACAAGGCAGCTACAGTTCAAAATTGACCCGCTTCCAACTGAATCGGCAGAAATTTGTCTTTTTCACGAGAGGTGGATCAAAACTTTTTACACCCAACCATTTGGTCAATTGTGCATTAAATATGACCTAGTATTTTATAAAAATGATTTGGTCCAATTTTGCAACAATTATTTGGGAGGTCCTTCACAAAAAACCTCCTTTTAGGCACTCGAAAAATGGAAAATGGTTTTTTCGTCCAAAGAAAATAAAAATTCCTTAGGCAACATTGTTTAGAATTCCAAGATGTACCCTTGTGCACAATATGAGATCATTTGAACAAACCTTGCCATGAATATGGCCATAAGATTGATCATTTGGCTTGAAAGGCATGAATCTTCACGCATGATGACTCGTTTCTGAGAACACTTTTTTAAAATAATTGCCGTATTACAAGAACTTAGCCACATATAATGAAACAATGCGAAGGTTTTCCAATTTTTTGATTTTTTTTGAATTTTTTATGCCCGTTTCAAAATGCGGTCAAAATGGCGGGAATAACCGTTCCTAGCTAATAGTTGAATCTTGGCATTTTTTTTGGTGTTTCTCTGATTAAATAGATACTTATGTGCCTAGAAATGATTTTTGGAAAAAATAAAGAGCAAACTACGAGGTAGCTACAGTTCAAATTTGACCCACTTCCAACTGAATCGGCGAAAATTTGTCTTTTTCACCAGAGGTGGATCGAAACTTTTAACACCCAACCATTTTGTAAATTGTGCATTATACATGGCCTACTATTTTATAAAAATGATTTGGTCCAATATTGAAACAAATATATGGTAGGTACTTCACAAAAAAACTCATTTTGGGCACTCGAAAAATACAAAATGAATTTTTAGTCAACCACGACCAATTTTTTAGTTAACTGCGACCAATTTAGATGGCCATGACATGGCACGCGTGTATTGCATTTTGATTGGTCCGTGGGCGTTTCACGCGGATCGTGGATGGATCACCGTCGGATGCTCCCGGATCCAACGGTTGTCCTTACCCGAAGCCCACCTAAGCCGAAACCCTAGCTCTCGTGAGTCCTCTGCACATTTTGCATCCACCCCCCGCCTCCTTTCTTTCTCCCCTCGCTCTATTCTCCTTCCTTTCTCCCCTGCCCTGCGCCACACGCCCCTCTGCCGCTCGCGCGCGCCCCTCACCTTGTCCGAGACCACCGGAGACCCCCACCCTCTCCTCTGCCCCACCACTGCTGGCGCCCCCCACCTTTTCCTTCTTTCCCAAGCACACGAAACCCTAGCCCGCGGCGCAGCCATGGCGACCGAGCTCTGGATCCGCGGGCTGGAGGTGCAGCACCGGATCCGGTCCAGCGCACAGCCATCATGCAGCACCACCAGCAGCTGGACCAGTGGCTCACCGGCAGCGTGGGTGGGGTGCTGCGCCCGATAAAGTCTGCGCCCTGCCTCCCCGTGCCCGACCGCTCGCTCCACCTCAACCTCGCCGTCTCCTAGGACCGCGTCTTCGCACTCGAGGAGGACCTCCACGCCGTCACCCGACGCATCGACCTCCTCAGGGTCAGTCCGCCCCCTTCCCCCGTCCATTCTGCTGCGGCGGTTACTCGCGCACTATACCTGTTCGCCAGAATGCCTGACGGATCGGAACGGCCCCGTGCCGTGCGTGCAGAACGAGTCGGCGATGAACGCGGAGGGGATCCGGCGCTGCGTGGAGGAGAAGGAGGCCGTGGCGGCCGCGCGCGACCAGCTCGCCGCCCAGCCAGGCTCGAGAAGGAGTGCGGCCACTACGAGCGTGACCTCGAGCGCGCCATGGAGTCCTGCGACGAGCTCGCCTGGGAGAGCGACGACCTACGCAAGCTCCTCAGGGACGCCCCCGATGTCAGTAACATCACCACACCCCGTCTCCCTTTCCTCGCTCATATTATTAGTCAATTTCATGCTTGATGGCTCCTGTTATCCACTGATTGCTACATTCTGGATATGATTTATTGTCTGCTCTTGTGTTCTCTGCCATTGAGAAAGGAAAATTAGTTAGTTGCGTCAGTTGATGACTAATTATATCTTCCACGGATTTTAATCACTTTATGCATATTTAGTTTGACTAGTTGGTCTTCTTACATTGTTTGTTTTTGGTCTGGCAACTGTAGTAGAGCTCCGTCACCATCAATCAGGTGATTTGGTGTTGGATCAACTGTAGAGCTCCATCACCATCATTGAACACTCTTCTTACTTGCATGATACTCATGTATGCTACTGCAGTGGCTGCTTTGTATAATTACTAGTGCAGTGTTGTTTAACCAACCTGATCCTCCAACATTCATCTTACTCAACCCGGTGTTAGATGGCGCTCCCACCCCCCACCACGGCACTTCCACCCTCTCCGGCGACCTCCCTCTTTCTCCACTAATCTATGGATTCTCACCGCTCATCGGCTCCGGCGTCCTCTCTGGATCAAGGAAATACCCATCTCCTATGGGTTCTTCTGGTGGATCTACTCTTGGCTTGGATTTCTCCGAGGGTAGGGTTTTTGCAGATGAGGTTTTCAGATCTACTCGACATACGATCCATCCTTTAGGACACAGGAGGTCATTTATATTAGTGGTTTCATTTATCCGCCATGTCTTTCGTCTCACGGAGGATTATGTGGCTGCGGCTTTGGAAGCAGCAATTGGAGGTTCGGCAATTGATCTTCATGTTGAGCATATCAAGGATAAGGTTTATTCCTTCCATATCTCTTGCCAACAAGTTGGTTTTCTTATTATGGATCTTCGTTCATATGCATGTGATCTGTTCAAGTGCTATTTTCATTTGTGGGGTAATGGGGGACCTAATTGGACTAGAGAACTCCGTATCTGGAGGAAGGAATGTGATGCTGCATGGATTCTAGTTAGTCCTACCAAGCGTCGATCATCTTTAGGCCTTTTGGCCATGAACAAGCCTCCGGCTAGATCAGCTATAAAATATGTTACTTCTGCACAGAAAAAGCTTTCTTTTGCCACGTTTGAGCGATACTCGGCTTGCAAGGGATATAGATATCCGGCTACGCAAAAGTGCATTGATACCATGCGTGATGCGGGGTATGATCTTCCTGCTCATGAACGTGTGGTTATTCATCAATCGCCACCTGCGGACTTGTTATGGACGGTGGCGCGTCCACCTATTGTTTTTGGTACAGTCACTCCTTTGCCGGCGTTGAGCCGGCCGGAATCATCTTCACCGGTGTCTGATCCGGTTTCGGAGGAACTTTCCCCTGTGCATGCTGGGATTTCGCCCGTACGTTTCACAGGGGCAGGATTTCCGCCCATTCAAATCAATTGCCCGGCTTCCGACCCAGTAGCTCTGGAGGCCCGCCCGATCACTAGCCCACCTTCAATGCCCAGCCCACCTGCCTCTAGGCTATCCACGCCTCCGGTCCCAACTCCTTTGGGCCACTGTCCATATATCCCTTCATCTCAAGAGGCTGCGAGGCAGTTTGAAGCCATGGTCGATGACATGGTGGACCGTGTGATTACCTGCACTATTTGCTCTCAAAGGGGCCACTTGTCAGCGACTTGTGGAATGCGAGCGGTCTGCACGACTTGCTCTCGTCCTGGTCACTCTAGACGGGACTGTAATGATTTCGCGCGCTCCAATAGACTGGTTTGGAGGCCAATTTTGGTGCAACAAAAAACGAGTTTATCGGAATCTGCCGCTTCTCATGGGAACAGAGCCGGAGTTATTGGGATAGACTGTCCAGTCCCATCGCCACCGCCCACATTGCATCTTCCCTCTCCTCAAGCCAAAGAAAACCCCCGACAAGCTTCTGGCTATTCCATGGCGAACTATGAGCTCGATCCTCAGCGCTTTGTGCCCCCGGGCCATCACATCATTGATGGTGGCGATCGTCGGCTCCCTCGCACCTTCTTCACGCCCGCTGCGCGTCCGGCTCGTCGGCATGAGGACTTCATGGTTGCTGAGGTGATGCCGGCGCCGGAGGGGCCGCTCAGTCCAGTGCGGGAAGAAGTGGTCCAGTTTCTGCAAAACAGAGGTATTTTGGTTTGATCTGCTCAACCGTGGTTTCATGAGGTAGGGTTGTTTCAAGTAAGGGATCCGTCAATGAGGTACACCTTGGTTCAGCATGCACCATTTCCTTTGGGTAATGATCGCTTTATCAGATTTATGAAGCACGATGAGGGAGAAAATTTCAAAGGGGCACATGGTTTTCGTAAGGGCTGGTTAATGTTCATTGGGATTCCTCTGGATTACCGCACCACTGAATACATCTCGCAGGTTGTAGGCACTTTTGGAAAGTTTATTTCTTGGGATAGTGAGGATCCTTATCTGGTTCGGACCCTGGTTGAAGCTAGTTTTCCAGATACGCCATTGGTTCCAAGAGACGTTGTATTTGGTGATTATGCGGAGTATGGAAGTGCCCAAGTATCTTGGACTGCTGCTTGCTATGTTCTAGGTGCAGATTTTGCGGATCAGATGCCCAATGACAAAGACCCCATGCCCTTGGATGGAAATCCTCATCCTTTACCTGGTAATCTGGTTCCGGATAACTTGATGTTTGTTTTACCACCCTACCCAATGCTGGGTTGGAATGATGCTCCTCTCGCTCCACCTCCTCCACCTGTGAATGACGAAGCCCCTGGTTGGGGGAATGCCATGTGGGGAGATGAAGCTGGGATCGAGCAGGCCCCACATCCTGCTGCTCCCGAACAGGATCAAGTTTCAATAGTCATTGATCAGCCGGAAGGGTCTGCTTCTGTGGAGCAGCTTGAACAAGAGGTCGATATCCAACAGCAGCATGATTGGCCACTCCCCGAAGTTCGGTATCCTGTCTTTGAAGAGAATCAGCTTGCCATTGTGCCCTACCAGCCTCCGGTGATTCAGCGGCATGAAGTCTTTATTGACATGGCACGCATTGTGGCTGGACCTCCCCTTCCTCCGGAGATGGTTTGGAAAAGATCTTTCGAGAATCTTATGGTCGATTTCTCGGTTAAGGAAGTGCCCAGGCCCATCTTCTTCAAGCCGCTGGTCACAGTCATTTATTCTAAGAGGTCCTGGTCCATTGCCTTTGATGAATCAAGGATGATTGTGAAGCGCCCGGTGGCCAGAGCTACCTGTTGCCAATGTCCAAGCTTCTGTTTCTGAAGAAGTTGTGTCTGATAGTTCTGTTGTTCCTGTCTCAGTTCAATCAAGTTTGGTTTTTTCTGTTGAACAGTCAACTGCGCGTAAGCGGCGAGAGAAGAAGAAGGCTCCGGTGGTTGATACATCACTGAGGCGCTGCACACGGAGCGCGGCAAAGTTGGATGGCAACAAGAACGTGATTTTTGAGCAGCTGTCACTGCAACCATCTAAGAAGCGTCCCCGAGCAAAGCCCATGGATGACAAGGCCCAGCCCACTTCGGTGGATGATTCTGAAGATGCTGTACCTACTGCACCACCTCACACCCCGATTCAGGTTCTTCAAGCTGTGGGCGCGGAGCTGGAGATTGACCCTGCGCTTCTATCGGTGGACAAGCTTATGGCTAATCCACATGAGGACTCGTCTGCATCTTCAGCATAGTTTTTTTATGTTATCTTCTATGTCGAGGGCGCCTGTTATGGCTGTTTTCTTTTCTGTTGAACTGAGTTCGGTCTGCGACGTGACACCTTGGGGTTCTGAACTTTCTTTCATTCTGGATGGTATGGCATTAAGTGCCATATTTATTTTGCTACTCTACGCTATGGTTATTTATGAATCGTGTTACAACGCGTAGCTGGAAAGTGTTATGTTGGAATGTTCACGGTCTGAATTCGGACGCTAGGCAGCGTTCTGTCAGGGAAAAAGTGATAGAGAGTCAGTGTTCAGTGCTTTGTTTGCAGGAAACTAAGCTTTCCACTTGCTCGCGTTCAATCATTAAAAGCATTTGTCCTCATGGCTTTGATCAATTCGTGGAGTCTCCCTCTAGTGGAGCGTCTGGGGGTCTTTTGACAGTGTGGCGTTCAGATGTGTTCCGTGGCACCTTGCTTGAAGTTCAACCTTACGCTATAGTTATGCAGTTTACCTCGGTTCACAATAATGAGCAATGGTTCCTGGTTAATGTGTATGGTCCTTGTCAGGGTGAGTTGCGTGATGAGTTTGTTTCTTGGATTTACAACTTAGATATTGATCCGGATCAGATGTGGATGCTGATGGGAGACTTCAACTTCATCCGTTCCATTGATAATAGGAACTTGCCCGGGGGTGATATAAACGACATGTTTATTTTCAATGAGATAATTGGCCATTTGGGACTACTGGAACTTCCTTTGAAAGGACGAAAATTTACTTGGTCTAATATGCAGGACAGACCTCTTTTGGAGCAGTTGGATTGGGTTTTTACATCGGCGAGTTGGATACACACTTACCCCATGACACAACTGACCCCCTTGGCCAAGACTGCGTCTGATCATGTGCCTTGTCTGGTGACCATCAGCACAGCAATTCCAAAAGCACATATCTTTAGGTTTGAAAACTTTAGGATCCATCAGGCTGGTTTTATGGAGTGTGTTCGGGAGGTCTGGAATCGTCCCTCTCGTAAGACTCATATTTCAGCAATAATTGTGGACAAACTAAAGGCGTTGAGGTTTGCACTGAAAAAGTGGCAGAAAGGTTTATCTCATATCAAAAGGTTGCTTGACAAGTGTAAGTGGGCAATTCTTTGGTTGGACAATCTTGAGGACAGAAGATCTCTGTCCAAGCCTGAGTTTAATTTCAGAAAAATCACAAAATTGCATCATGAGCGTCTGCTGCACATGCAATATCTGTACTGGAGGAAGAGATGTACAATCAGGTATATCAAAGTGGGAGAGGAAAACTCAAAATTCTTTCAAGCCATGGCAACTGAGAGATACAGAAAAAACTCTATTGCTAGCCTTTTGCTGTCTGATGGATCAACAACGTCAAACCATGAGGAAATGGCCAATGAATTCTTGTCATCCTTCAGAAGCAGAATGGGGACAGTGAGGTTAATTTGTTTGGATGAAAGCATCTTGTCCCTTATTCCTAGGGTCCAGGGTTTGGAGGTGCTCACAAAACCATTTGATCAAAAAGAAATTGAGCAGGTTATCAAAGAAATGCCCATTGACAAGGCCCCTGGGCCTGATGGCTTTAATGGGCTTTTTTTGAAAAAGTGTTGGCACATAATTTCTGCTGATTATATCCAGTTGGTTAATGAGTTTCATGCTGGAACAGTTCAGTTAGAGAACTTGAATGATGCATACATTACCCTGATTCCTAAGAAGCTGTCACCTGAGTGTGTAGGGGACTTTAGGCCAATTTCTCTTACCTCTGTTGGTTTAAAGTTTCTTACAAAACTTGCTGCTAACAGATTCCAACAGGAGATCACCAAATGTGTGCATAAAAATCAATATGGTTTCATAAAATCAAGAACAATCCAGGATTGTCTTGCTTGGACTTTTGAGTATATTCACCAGTGTAACCAGTCTAAGAGGCCCATCATTTTGCTTAAACAGGATTTCGAAAAGGCTTTTGATTCTATCCATCATGAGGCTATCATAAAGATTTTAATTGCAAAAGGCTTTGATGAAAGATGGATTATTTGGATTAAACAGTTGCTGTCCTCTGGCACTTCTTCTGTCCTTTTGAATGGAGTTCCTGGTAATCACTTTAAGTGCAAATGTGGAGTGAAGCAAGGGGGTCCAATTTCTCCCTTGCTCTTTGTTATTGCGGCGGATCTCTTGCAAACATTGATAAATGATCTTCTACAACAAGGTCTTATTAGCAGGCCTCTGCCTACCCATGACCCTGATTTCCCTGTTGTCCAATATGCTGATGATACACTGCTTTTATTAAATGCTGATAAAGATCAATTGTGGGCCTTGAAAGGAGTTTTACACTCTTTTTCTCAGGCAACTGGACTTCAAATTAATTTCCACAAATCCTCCATGTATCCCATCAATGTGAGTGACCAGGACGCTTCAGATCTTGCTGCCTATTTTGGTTGCAATCTAGGCAATATGCCTTTTACTTATCTGGGTCTGCCAGTGGGGACCACCAGGCCAAAAATTGTGGATCTTCTTCCCCTCGTAGATTGTATGGAGAGAAGATTGACAGCAAGCTCTTGGTTCTTACCTCAAGGGAGCAGATTGCAATTAGTTAATTCTGTCATCTCTTCATTGCCTATCTTCTTCCTTTGCAGTTTGTCAATTACTCAGGGTATTTTGAAACAACTGGAAAGAATCCAGAGGCAGTGTTTATGGAGGAAGTATGGTCAGGAAAGGGGACACTCACTGGCGGCTTGGCCGCTTGTCTGTAGGCCTAAGTCCAAGGGAGGGCTTGGAATCTTGAACCTTGGTTTGCAGAACGATGCTCTTCTGCTGAAACATCTCAATAAATTTTATAACAAGATGGATGTGCCCTGGGTGCTGTTAGTTTGGGATTCTTACTACTTTCAGAGGATTCCACATGATATTGTTCTTTGTGGCTCCTTTTGGTGGAGATATGTCTGTAAGTTGATGGATAACTCCAGGTCAGTTACTTCGGTTGAGGTTTCTACTGGAGACACGTGTTGTTCTGGTCTGACTATTGGCAAATTGGTGGCAGTTATGTCCCACTGCAAGATCGATTTCCTAGGATCTATTCCTTTTGTCTCCACAAAAATCTCTCAGTCAAGGAAGTCCTTGAGGCTAGTAGTTTCCAAGACCTTTTCTACTTGCCTCTTACTGAACAAGCCTTTCAGGAATTACAGCAACTTTCTTCTTTATTGGGGTCTTTCCATTTGGATAATACCTCCCATGACAGCTGGAGATGGAGGCATGGCAAGAAATCAGATTATACTGCAAAGAGGTTCTATGATTTTGTCTATCAGCCATTGGTATCAAACACCATTCTGGGGTGGATATGGAAATGTTGCTGCACTATGTCGACCAAGATGTTTGCTTGGCTTATTATCATGGACAGGGTTAACACCAAGGACATGATTCAGAGGAGGCACTAGAGGATTAATGAAGGACCAGAATGTGTTCTTTGCCCCACTGGAATTCTGGAAGACAGAAATCATCTTTTCTTCCAGTGCAATTATAGTGCTCGCGTGTGGAATTATCTGCAAATTGAATGGATAGATGGTAATGATATGGTGGGCATTACTCGTCATGCTAGGAAGGATTTCAACAAGTCTTTCTTTGGGGAGGTGGTTTTCACGGCCTGGTGGAATATTTGGAAGGTCAGGAATGATAGAGCTTTCACGCCCTTCTTAAGTGGATTGACTTTCTTCCTCCTTGAGGAGAGTTGCTCTTTTTCTCTGTAATTATTAGGTATAGTTTTTCTCTTTCCATGTATAGCTTTCTTTAGGGAGTTTTCTTTCTTTTCTTTCTTCATCCTCACCTTGAGGATACCCTGTATTTCTGTTGGCTTTATTAATAAAATGTTGTGGGGTGGAAGCCCTGCAGTCTTCATGGTAAAAAAAAACATTCATCTTACTCACGCGCAGCTTACTGAACAAGTGCAAGCGCCGCAGAGGGACAAGGAGATACTCAAGACCAACCTAAAAAAGTAGAGGAGGTAACATGTTATCTCACTCTTGTACTTGCAACACCTATGTTCTGTACCTGCAACTTATCGCCCTCTCAGTGAACATTTCTTCATGCAACACTAACGTAGTCTTGACAATTTGAAGTTTCTTTTGCGTGTTTAATTCAAGGTTAAGTTATTCGAGGAGAAAAGAGCTGTTGACGAAGCCAACAAGAGGCTGATGTGCTTACTGGAGAAGGAGCAGAAACATCGGTCCGAAAGGAAGCACTCCGCCAACAATTCCACCAAGGTAAAAGCACCAACCAACCCAACCATAAAAGCTCAAGTGTTTACTGATTTAGTTTAATCTGGTACACACACAGCACAGGCAGTACAACTGTTAGTCGAAAACTGAATTACCCTACTATCTGGCTACCTTGACTACATTAACAATGTCTTTCTTGGTGCTACAGCAGAAGCGCAAGTCGTCGAGCCTGAAGGATACGAGCCTGGTCGGCCTGACCATCGATTTCAACAACACAGACACATGCAGCCAAACTCCCCAGGCTGTAGGGTGCACAAGAAGTGAACCCAGCCGGCTGTCCTGACATTCTCTTCTGGATAGCTTGAACTGAAGTGAACTGAACAATCCACCCTTATGCATCTGGGCTGCTTGCCTCATCTGACTAACTTGTTGGGTTAATTTGGTTGGTTCTTCTTGGTAGAATCTCGGTCATGTAGCCTGCATTTCCATTTTCCTCTTCCTGTTGGTAGCTACATGTGTTTCTCATGATCCTTTCATGAGAAAAATTAGGAGTGTTATCTTGGTAATGCCACACATCCCGTCTCCTTTCCCCCCTGCAATCTAGTCTAGTTTAAAATATCCATTTCTTTGTCTGCTCTTGTGAGCTCTTCCCATTGGGAAACTTGGCTAGTTGCCCATATAAGTTGATGAACTATACTATTATCCACTGCTTTTAATCAGCTGATGATGCATATTCAGTTTGGCTGATTTTGTTACATACATACATACATACATGGCTTTGTTTTGGTCAACTCAACTGTGATGCCATTGTTGCTGCTCTATAGAACATTTGTATGTTTAGAGCATGCATCCTAATTGATAATCTCGAGTCTGCACTTCTGTATGTTTTTGATGTCAAACACTTATGCATGACTAATTGTTAAGTTGATACAATTTCTTTGGTAGACAAGCTTGGAAACTTAGACTACAGATTGTTAGGCTGCTACTGATTTAGACTACAGAATTTTTAATCTTAGACTATTGGTTTATCTATGTTCCATATCATGGATTTGACCTGTACCATGCATTACACATGTGTTGATACAATCAAATAGCTTATCTGATCAAACAATCTGTTCATGTTATCTTTACCTGCTACTCTTATACCTTACCAAAACAAAAACAATTCTAACTAGGAGTAGTTCTTTTTGTTCAGATTTTGTATTTATTACTGTTGACATATTGTCGTGATTTACTTTTTGTACTGAATAGCTCTTTCTGATTTTCACAGGTTTTAGCAATCAGCCGTAGCTCTTTCATCATAGGTGCATGGTGCAACAGAGGACAAGCGCTTCATGTCCAACCAATGTGCATGGTGCTCGCAATTGACGAACAGAGGGTGTTCGACGTCGGCTACACAAACCACCACTGTGAGCTCCTCCCTTTCCTCTGCTACAACCATGCTCTATTAGGATGTGGCTGAAACCATTGGATGGCCTTCTTGGATATGTTTTGCTGCTATCTAGAATAAGTACTTGTACCATTTTTTGTTTGTTTGTTGGACATGTTATGGTTCAAGGGTTGATGATGTCTAGTAGATAGTTTGCTAGCTATATATAACTGCTACTGATTGATGCTCTTGTGGTTAGCATTATACTCCTAGAATCATATTATACTATATCTAGTGTTCTTGTGGTTCTGCGAAGATGCATCACAAACATCTGGTGTCCTGATATAAAATTGGTCTCTTAAATATCTAGGTCTTTGAAGTTGGCTGAATCTATTGCTTTATTATATATTTGGTCCATAAATCTACATTTCTATGAAATCTCTTTCAATATTTTTTAAGGTATGTACTACTCTAATGCTAGTAGCCTATGTGTTCACTCTTTTACAGGAGGTCTATGAAATTTGAAGTTCGAAGCCGGATAGCCCTACTCAGCAAAGAGTCGTCTCTTTTGTTTGACTGTAATAGACTGTTAATATTATTATATTGTAATAGTAGGCATATTTCGGATGCAATAGACCATGTACAGATTGTAGTAGACTTAGTGTTAGTTGATGAACTAAATTTGTAATGTTCTGTTTGAAATATTGATTATGTATGTGATTTGAAAACGTGTGGAATGTAAACCTGACCTGTGGGACCCATTTATGAAAATAATTTGAGCACTTTTGAAATTTCTGTTAAGTGGGCCCAATGTGTGAGATGATGAAAAGTGGGACCAGCTCCAAAATATAATATCCCAAACAATGTTAAAAGGCCATGGACCAGAAATAAATAAAATCCTGAATTGTTGGGCCAGACCCATGTAGCTGACCAAAATTAAAAGGAAAAAATCATAAATAGGCTGAATTAATGGGCTTGGCCCATGTAAAACGCAAATCGGACCGGGCTGAATCTTGTGCCACATCAGCTTGCCACGCTGGATGCCTACGTGGCCTGGGGAGGTTGCTAGTGACCAAAACAAAACAATAGGCATATTTTGGTCGTAAACGTCCACGACCTTGTTTCAGTTTATGACCGCCAGCTTTTGACCTTCTGTTTTCGGTCAAAAACAGATCGCAAATGAGAAACAATGACCTTTCAGTGACCAATAGTCAAGGTCACAAGTTGACATATTTCTTGTAGTGTATGTAGACATGACCGAGACACGTCTCTGGTGAATAACCAATAGCGGAACATGGATGCTCATATTGGCTCCCACATATTCTACGAAGATCTTTATCGGTCAAACCGCATAACAACATACGTTGTTCCCTTTGTCATCGGTATGTTACTTGCCTGAGATTTGATCGTGGGTATCTCAATACCTAGTTCAATCTCGATACCGGCAAGTCTCTTTACTCGTTCTGTAATACATCATCCTGCAACTAACTCATTAGTTGCAATGCTTGCAAGGCTTAAGTGATGTGCATTACCGAGTGCGCCCAGAGATACCTCTCCAACAATCGGAGTGACAAATCCTAATCTTGAAATACGCCAACCCAACAAATACCTTCGGAGACACCTGTAGAGCACCTTTATAATCACCCAGTTACGTTGTGACGTTTGGTAGCACACAAAGTGTTCCTCCGTTAAACGGGAGTTGCATAATCTCATAGTCATAGGAACATGTATAACTCATGAAGAAAGCAAAAGCAACATACTAAACGATCAAGTGCTAAGCTAATGGAATGGGTCAAGTGAATCACATAATTCTCCTAATGATGTGATCCCGTTAATCAAATGACAACTCTTTGTCTATGGCTAGGAAACATAACCATCTTTCATCAACGAGCTAGTTAAGTAGAGGCATACTAGTGACACTCTGTTTGTCTATGTATTCACACATGTATCATGTTTCCGGTTAATACAATTCTAGCATGAATAATAAACATTTATCATGATATAAGAAAATAAATAATAACTTTATTATTGCCTCTAGGGCATATTTCCTTTCAAGTCCGGGGTAAGTTTCATTCAAATAATGCAAATTAGAGTCCAAAACAAGAGAAAAAGTGTGAGAAAAAGTAGATACGTTGGAGACGTATCAGCGAGCCATAATGATCAAGTTGGGATTTGCACCAGCTTGGGTATCTCTTGTCATGGGGATGCTGACTTCGGTAAAATTTTCAGTTATGTTTAATGGTGGCAAACTAGAAGTGTTCAAGCCAACCAGAGGGATTCGACAGGGAGACCCCATTTCTCCATACTTGTTCTTGCTAGCAGCGGAGGGCCTTTCGTGCCTCCTAAAAAACAAAAATTAACCATCGCACCTCAGTGGAATCAAAGTGGCCTCGTCGGCACCACCGGTAAACCACTTGCTCTTCGTAGATGATAGCCTGCTGTTTGTCAAGGCCAATACAAATGGAGCTAATGAGTTGTCAAACCTATTGAATTGATGTTGCAATGCCTCAGGTCAGAAGGTAAACTTAACCAAATCCTCTGTCTTTTTCAGTAAGGGTTGCCCTAACGCACTCAAGGAAGATGTTAAGGCTGTTTTGAATGTACCCAATGAATCTTTATCTGAACGGTATCTGGGAATGCCATATGACGTGGGTAATAGTAAAAATGGTGGTTTTAAATTCCTGAAGGATAGAGTCTGGAATAAGGTTAAAGGCTGGATGGCAAAAATTCTGTCAGTTGGAGGGAAGGATGTTCTCATTAAGTCCATTGCCCAAGTAGTGCCGGTCTACTCCATGTCATGCTTCAAGTTACCTCGTGGACTATGTGAGCTTATTAACTCTCTTATACGCAGGTTCTGGTGGGGAAGCAAAGAAGGGGAAAGGAAACCTAGTTGGGTGTCTTGGAGTGTCATGACGAGACCTAAATACAGCGGCGGACTGGGTTTTCATGATATTGACCTTTTCAATCTTGCCCTTCTAGCTTGTCAAGCTTGGAGGATTCTCACGGATCCCCACTCTTTAAGCGCCAGAATTTTGAAATCCAAATATTTTCCCTCTAGCGACTTCCTTGAAGCCGAGCTTGGGAGTGCTCCATCCCAAATTTGGCGTGCCATTCTTGAGGGGCGTGACACGATGACACAAGGGATGATCAGAAGAGTGGAAGATTGTGCATCCACATATATATGGCGACACAATTGGCTACCCAGAGAACACAACATGAGGCCTATTGTAAGTTTAGCTACGCACCCCCCACAGCTAGTCTCCGAGCTTATAATGCCAGATGTAAAATGGGATCTTCAGAAACTGTCGGAGGTCTTCTTGCCCACTGATGTCGCAGCAGTCCTGTCTATTCCTCTGTGCACGATGCAGATCCATGACTTTTGGTCCTGGACTCACGAACGGAATGGCTTGTTCTCTGTCCGTAGTGCTTACTGAAGGAAATATGCCCTAGAGGCAATAATAAAGTTATTATTTATTTCCTTATATCATGATAAATGTTTATTATTCATGCTAGAATTGTATTAACCGGAAACATGATACATGTGTGAATACAAAGACAAACAGAGTGTCACTAGTATGCCTCTACTTGACTAGCTCATTGATCAAAGATGGTTATGTTTCCTAGCCATAGACAAAGAGTTGTCATTTGATTAATGGGATCACATCATTAGAAGAATGATGTGATTGACTTGACCCATTCTGTTAGCTTAGCACTCGATAGTTTAGTATGTTGCTATTGCTTTCTTCATGACTTATACATGTTCCTATGACTATAAGATTATGCAACTTCCATTTACCGGAGGAACACTATGTGCTACCAAACGTCACAACATAACTGGGTGATTATAAAGGTGCTCTACAGGTGTCTCCGAAGGTACTTGTTGGGTTGGCGTATTTCGAGATTAGGATTTGTCACTCCGATTGTCAAAGAGGTATCTCTGGGCCCACTCGGTAATGCACATCACTATAAGCCTTGCAAGCATTGTAACTAATGATTTAGTTGCGGGATGATGTATACGGAACGAGTAAAGAGACTTGCCGGTAACGAGATTGAACTAGGTATTCAGATACCGACGATCGAATCTCGGGCAAGTAACATATAGATGACAAAGGGAACAACGTATGTTGTTATGCGGTTTGACCGATAAAGATCTTCATAGAATATGTGGGAGCCAATATGAGCATCCAGGTTCCGCTATTGGTTATTGACCGGAGACGTGTCTCGGTCATGTCTACATTGTTCTCGAACCCGTAGGGTCCGCACGCTTAAAGTTTGATGACGGTTATATTATGAGTTTATGTGTTTTGATGCACCGAAGATAGTTCGGAGTCCTGGATGTGATCACGGACATGACGAGGAGTCTCGAAATGTTCGAGACATAAAGATTGATATATTGGAAGCCTATATTTGGATATCGGAAGTGTTCCGGGTGAAATCGGGATTTTACCGGAGTACCGGGGGTTACCGGAACCCCCCCCCCCGAGGGGGGCTTAATGGACCTACATGGGCCTTAGTGGAAATAGAGGGCAGCAAGGGGAGTGTGGGGCGCCCCCCTCCCCCCAAGGCCCAAACCGAATTGGTTTAGGGCAAAGGGGGTCGGCCCCTCTTTCCTTCTCCTCCTCTCGCTTTCCTTCCCCCTCTCCTACTCCTACTAGGAATAGGAGGAGTCTTACTCCTAGTGGGAGTAGGACTCCCCCTTGGCGCGCCTCTCCCTGGCCGGCCGCCTCCTCCCCTTGCTCCTCTATATACGGGGGCAGGAGGGCACCCCAGAGACACAACAATTGATCATTGATCTTTTAGCCGTGTGCGGTGCCCCCTCCACCATAATCCACCTCGATAATATCGTAGCGGTGCTTAGGCGAAGCCCTGCGTCGGTAGAACATCATCATCATCACCACGCCGTCGTGCTGACGAAACTCTCCCTCAACACTCGGCTAGATCAGAGTTCGAGGGACGTCATCGGGCTGAACGTGTGCTAAACTCGGAGGTGACGTGCGTTCGGTACTTGATCGGTCGGATTGTGAAGACGTACGACTACATCAACCGCGTTGTGCTAATGCTTCCACTTTTGGTCTACGAGGGTACGTGGACACACTCTCCCCTCTTATTGCTATGCATCACCATGATCTTGCGTGTGCGTAGGAATTTTTTTGAAATTACTACGTTCCCCAACAGTGGTATTCGAGCTAAGTTTTATGCGTAGATGTCATATGCACGAGTAAAACACAAGTGAGTTGTGGGCGATATAAGTCATACTGCTTACCAGCATGTCATACTTTGGATCGGCAGTATTGTTGGATGAAGCGGCCCGGACAGACATTACGCGTACACTTACGCGAGACTGGTTCTACCGACGTGCTTTGCACACAGGTGGCTGGCGGGTGTCAGTTTCTCCAAATTTAGTTGAACCGAGTGTGGCTACGCCCGGTCCTTGCAAAGGTTAAAACAACACTAACTTGACAAACTATCGTTGTGGTTTTGATGCGTAGGTAAGAACGGTTCTTGCTCAGCCCGTAGCAGCCACGTAAAATTTGCAACAACAAAGTAGAGGACGTCTAACTTGTTTTTGCAGGGCATGTTATGATGTGATATGGTCAAGGCATGATGCTAAATTTTATTGTATGAGATGATCATGTTCTGTAACCGAGTTATCGGCAACTGGCAGGAGCCATATGGTTATCGCTTTATTGTATGCAATGCAATCGCCCTGTAAAGCTTTACTTTGTTACTAAGCGGTAGCAATAGTCGTAGAAGCATAATATTGGCAAGACGACAATGATGCTATGATGGAGATCAAGGTGTCGCGCCGATGACGATGGTGGTCATGACGGTGCTTAGGAGATGGAGATCACAAGCACAAAATGATGATGGCCATATCATATCACTTATATTGATTGCATGTGATGTTTATCTTTTATGCATCTTATCTTGCTTTGATTAACGGTAGCATTATAAGATGATCTCTCACTAAATTTCAAGATAAAAGTGTTCTCCCTGAGTATGCACCGTTGCCAAAGTTTGTCATGCCCAGACACCACGTGATGATCGGGTGTGATAAGCTCTACGTCCATCTACAACGGGTGCAAGCCAGTTTTGCACACGCAGAATACTCAGGTTAAACTTGATGACCCTAGCATATGCAGATATGGCCTCGGAAGACTGAGACCGAAAGGTCGAGCTTGAATCATATAGTAGATATGATCAACATAGTGATGTTCACCATTAAAAACTACTCCATTTCACGTGATGATCGGTTATGGTTTAGTTGATTTGGATCACGTGATCACTTAGATGATTAGAGGGATGTCTATCTAAGTGGGAGTTCTTAAGTAATACGATTAATTGAACTTAAATTTATCATGAACTTAGTCCTGGTAGTATTAGCATGTCTATGTTGTAGATCAATAGCTCGCGTTTAGCTCCCCTGTTTTATTTTGATATGTTCCTAGAGAAAACTAAGTTGAAAGATCTTAGTAGCAATGATGCGGACTTGGTCTGTGATCTGAGGATTAACCTCATTGCTGCATAGAAGTATTATGTCCTTGATGCACCGCTAGGTGACAGAACTATTGCAGGAGCAGATGCAGACGTTATGAACATTTTTGACAAAAGCTCGGTATGATAACTACTCCCTCTGTCCCAAAATATAAGAACATTTCTGACACTAGCATAGTATCAAAAACTTCTTATATTATGGGACGGGGGAGTACTTGATAGTTTAGTGCACCATGCTTTATGGCCTAGAACCGGGACTTCAAAAATGTTTTGAACACCACGGAGCATATAAGATGTTCCAAGAGTTGAAATTGGTATTTCATACTCATGCCCGTGTCGAGAGGTATGAGACCTCTGACAGTACTTTGCCTACAAGATGGAGGAGAATTGCTCAGCTAGTGAGCATGTGCTCAGAATGTCTGAGTACTACAATCACTTGAATCAAGTGGGAGTTAATCTTCTAGATAAGATAGTGATTGACACAGTTCTCTAGTCACTATCACCAAGTTACTAGAACTTCGTGATGAACTATAATATTGTCGGTGAACAAAAAGAGGGGTACACTTTTTGTACCCCTATAACTGTGCACAGGCAGTCAGAGCCACGCCCACGACCACACCAAGCAAGGCAAGGGAGGTGAGCCAGGGTAAGACCGAAGCTCAAGGGAACTGGAGCAACGCCAAGGCCAGGACCATGAAGAGCCAAGGGACGAGGCAGGCTCCCCCAGCAAGATCCTTGCCGGGACCGGCTTTAGCAGCCCCGGCAAGGCCCTTGCCGCAGCAACTCGCCCCACGCCTACGGAGCAAATCACCCTTAAGTCCACCGCCCCCATGGGGCGAGGATTTGGGAGACGTCTCCGTGGTGGCATGCAGATCTTTGTGAAGAAACACTCAAGATCAGATATGCACTGAGAAGACGACGACTGTCGGTGTCAAAACCGGCGGATCTCGGATAGGGGGGCCCGAACTGTGCGTCTAGGCGGATGGTAACAGGAGACAAGGGACACGATGTTTTTACCCAGGTTCGGGCCCTCTCGATGGAGGTAAAGCCCTACTCCTGCTTGGTTAATATTGATGATATGGTAGTACAAGAGTAGATCTACCACGAGATCAAGGAGGCTAAACCCTAGAAGCTAGCCTATGGTATGATTGTTGTTCGTCCTACGGACTAAAACCCTCCGGTTTATATAGACAATGGAGAGGGCTAGGGTTACACAGAGTTGCTTACAATGATAGGAGATCTACATATCCGTATCGCCAAGCTTGCCTTCCACGCCAATGAAAGTCCCTTCCGGACACGGGACGAAGTCTTCAATCTTGTATCTTCATAGTCCAGGAGTCCGGCCGAAGGTATAGTCCGGCTATCCGGACACCCCCTAATCCAGGACTCCCTCAGTAGCCCCTGAACCAGGCTTCAATGACGACGAGTCCGGCGCCCAGATTGTCTTCGGCATTGCAAGGCGGGTTCCTCCTCCAAGTATTTCATAGAAGATTTTGAACACAAGGATAGTGTCCGGCTCTGCAAAATAAGTTTCCACACATTGCCATAGAGAGAATAATATTTACACAAATCTAATCTGCTGACGTATTCCGTAGCGTGACATCACACCATGACCAAGCCTTTATTCGAATCGTTTTTACTGTCACACCTCGGCGCGTTTTACGAGGCGGTTTCCTTGGCACGTCCTTTCAAAGCAGAGATCGTGTCCCCTTTATTTACGGGATTCTCATCAATACGGACGTGGGTAACCCAGTCATGCCCGTTGGTATGTTTTCTCGATCAAAGGCGAGTCCCAAACGTTCACGGGGAGGGCCCTTGGTATTCAACCTCTTATAAAGAGACCAAGGCCTTACTCCTTTCTTTCAATCTATAACAAGTTCGCCCTTCACCTCGAGTTCCAACACCCAAAGCTCCAGATTCCAGGCGCTTCGGACCTCCGACAATGTCCGGTTCCGACCTTCAAGGACGATGGATGCCCTCCTCCGTCACGGAGGAGGACATGGTGAAGTTGAGAGAGGCCAGGTTCTTAACTGGCGAAATTTCACATAGGCTGCCTGCGCAAGGGCAGGCCATTCCCACTCCCAATCCTGGTGAGAGCGTGGTGTTTGTGTCTCACTTCCGTCGGGGGCTAGGCTTCCAAACGGATCCCTTCGTGAGGGGGCTCATGTTTTATTATGGGCTGGAATTTCACGACTTAGCTCTGAAATCCATCCTCCATATTTCCTCATTCATCGTCGTGTGTGAAGCCTTCCTCCGTATTACTCCTCACTTCAGACTATGGCTCAAGACCTTCAAAGTAGAACCGAAGATGATCGAGGGACGGCACGCGGAGTGCGGAGGCGTTGTTATAAGCAAGAATGCTGATGCTCCATGGCCCGAGGGCTCTTTTCAAGAGGAGTCCAGCTTATGGCAACAAGAATGGTTTTATATTGCCGCTCCCAGGGGCACCAAGTGGGTGGCGCCACCTGCCTTTCGCTCGGGTCCCCCACCACAGCTAGCGTCATGGGTCAACAAAGGACTGGACTGGGGGCCATCCAAGGACGTCCCTGTGACACTCCAAAAATTTTCATTTGGTCTTTAGCAAAAACCTTTGTTGGTTTTGAAAAGAGGGCATTTAAATTTTCTTTCTTTCAGAAACCTTCCTCTTAAAAAAAATTATGGGCAAGGATTGTTATTTCTGTTTCCCTCTTCAAACTTTGGGTTTGATCTTTTAAAAACTACTTCTCTGTTGAATCCCTCTCTAATTATTTTTGGAGTTTAATCTTTTTCTTTTTATAAGAAAACTCTATGAGAATTGGGGATTTTCATATATTGAAAACCACCCATATTTTTTCCCATGTGGTAAAACCCATTCAAAACCTCCCCTCCTCCTTGAAAACAACCTAAGTCCTCTGTCCCTTCTAAACCAAACAAGTTTTGGATTTCATTTTAATTATTTCACCTCTCAAATCTTTTCTGATCTTTATTTTGAGCCTGAGTCATTTTCAAAGCTAGTACCTAGTAGAATTTGTATTTGGATGTCAAACCAACTCTACTGGCTAGTCCTTTGTACCCACAACCCAGAACCATCTTGATCCACTCATCTACTTTTCAAATTTTCCAACTTACACTCCCTGCAAGTTTGGACCAGATTTGCCAAATTTGGTGAAATTCATATCTACCCTTCTCCAAAAATTCCACCAAAAATCAGACAACCTACTGGAGCAATGAGAAGCTACTCTACCAAAAATCAGCCCAAGGAAAAATTCCTACAAGCCAAAAACATTATGTCGAACACCTTGCATGCACTGTTTCAGACACTTTCAGTTAAATTCAGTTTCAGTGTCGATCTCCGTCAGAGAAGTGCAGTCACATGATCACAGTGCCTTTGGCACGTTGCTCGCCGTCTGGCTTGCTTGTCCGAAGCCCCGCACGCGCGCTTGGCAGCTTCCCGGCGTCGGTGGCGCCCTGGCCCGCCTGCGCCGGCGTGTCTTGCGGCGGCCGAGTCGCCGTAGCGGCCGACAGGAAGCAAAACGGCGGTGCAACGCCGTTCAGCGCCGCCCAATCTCCCTGGTGGCTCCGCGTGGCCCTCTCCGCGCCAGCGCACGCATGCAGCACAGCCGCCGTGGCGCGGCGTGCACAGCGCACGCTCTCTGCCGCCGACGGGTCCGCGCTGCCCCGTTCCGTCGAACCCCACCTCCGCAAGCAAGTCCCTACGCCGTTAGCGCATAAACCGCACCAGGTGGCAACCATGACGACGCTCCACCTCTAAAACCTCCCGTGCAACCTCCACGCCGCCGTAATCCTTCGCCGGAAAACTCCGTTCACGGCCACCGCCTCGGATCACCTATAAAAGGAGACCCCGAGCTCCCCCTCGGGCTCACACCACCTCTGCACTACACTAACGCCCCGCCAGGCCACTAGGAGGGCCTCGAGGAGGTCTCCTCGCCCAACTCCGGCCACTCCGTTCCGCCTCGGCCTCCAGCTCGATTCACTGCGGTGAGGTCATCTCCGGCGCCCAAACTCCGTCAAACACCTCCTCTAGCTACCAGATACTTGACCCCCACCTCAATTTGATCATTGCAGCCCTCTCCGGCGAGCTTCACCCTCGTCCGAACCACCGTCCGCCGGAGCAAGGGCCACCGTCGACACAGTGCACGCCGGCGACCACCACGACCACCACCCGACGCGGAATGGCTCCCTGAACACGGAGGTAACCTCCGATCCCCCTGCCTCGCCGTGGATCGCCGCCGGCGATCGCAGCGGCTCTCTGGCGCCAAAAGCGCCGTCCCGTTTTCAAACCCGACGGGTGGGACCGCCCCGTCAGGTTTCTCTCTTTTTCGAATCGTTTTCTGAAAGCGCATTAGGGCAAAATACGTCTTCTCTTCTGAGCCGGCGTATTTGAGACTGAAACGTTTTCTATTTTTATAAATAGAACCCTGGGAAGTTTCTGTTTCATTACAGATGGGTCCCTGGGCAAAAACCTTTATAACTTTTTAACAGAAGCATATTTTTGAATGATTCTTTTTCTGTTTTCTTCAAAATTTTGTCTAGTTTTTTATCAGATTTATTTGAAAATTTCTTGGATTAATTTTTGTGCACCTGTTGGTATTTACGATAGTGCGTGTATCCTCTTTATACCGTAGATACCGACAAAGGTGACGGGACCGCAAACTTCACCGAGCTAGACTCCGACTACTCTGAACCAGGCAAGCATGTTTGAACTTTTGATATGATGAGTGTCTTGGCATGTTTTGCATTTAGTTAGTTTCATGGCATGTTATGGAGCATACCGATGAACTGTTTATTATGCATTGTTGGGACAAGTAAGTTCGATGATCCATACATTGTTGGATGTGAATATGCAAGGCCATGTGTTGGTAAGAAAGGTGGGTAAGATGGCAGTGTTGTAGCATGCCAGTCTTATGCCATGCAAGTTAACTTCAGTACCAACCCGTATCGGTTGGGTTCATATCCATTTCCTATCCCTGTACTACCACATGTTTCCCGAAAGGGATATGGTTTAGTAAGTCGCAAACCGCTTTCTTGGTACACACCAAAAAGGAGAGGCCGGGATGATGGTTCCATGGCCCTGGATTAAAGCCAGTCATCCGGTCAGGGGGCATGGGTGTTTCTGGTTGGGACCGAGAGGGGGGCACCCCTTAGAGCGCGCGTATATAAGTTTGATCCCATGCTATTCGAGATTGTGATCTCCCCGTCTCAAAAAAATTTCTTGGACGATGTCTAGGGTGATTCCTGGCATCGAGAGGTTGGAGAGGTGTGTACTGGTTAGCTGTGTTTTCTTCTGAAATACCGTAAATGGAACTAGTCCATGTGACTATGGAAATCCGTTAACTGTGGGAAATTTATGTACAAACTCTGCAGAGTCAAACTTCTTCAAATCATCTTATTCATATCCAAGATTTGTACTAACTGACAAGTGCCAGTTTTGGTGACAGATTACCCGGTGGGACACATGAGCACTAAGAACGGTTAAATGTTTATTCTTGTGGATGGACTACCCCGTTTATTTTCAAGAGTTGAATATTGATTATGAATTTTATTTCCTTGTCAGTTAAAGCCCTTTAGGTGGTGTCGCTCAGACGCCCGACTGTGGCATTTCTTTTAAAGCCCTTTAGGTGGTGTCGTTCAGACGCCCGACTATGGCATTTCTTTTAAAGCCCTTTAGGTGGTGTCGTTCAGACGCCCGACTGTGGCATTTCTTTTAAAGCCCTTTAGGTGGTGTCGTTCAGACGCCCGACTGTGGCATTTCTTTTAAAGCCCTTTAGGTGGTGTCGCTCAGACGCCCGACTATGGCATTTCTTTTAAAGCCCTTTAGGTGGTGTCGTTCAGATGCCCGACTGTGGCATTTCTTTTAAAGCCCTTTGTGTGGTGTCGCTAAGACGCCCGACTGTGGCATTATTTTCCTTCATTTATTAATTTACCTTTCGTGGCGTCGCTCTAGACACTCGATTGGTTTCCTTTACTTCACTGTTGGGATTTCAGGCGGACTACCGCCGATTCCCTTTTTACTTACCTTGCCTGCAAACATTTCAATTATGCATTGGTGAACTAATCATGACGCATTCATGCATGCATTTGTTATATCTTACGTCCGAACTGTCTTGCGAGTACTTTCAAAGTACTCACTGGCTTGTTGATTTGGCCAGATGCTGACGAAGGTGATCTCATGGATGAAGAGTTCGATAGCGAGTCCGACGCCTAGAGGAATCCCAGTCAGTCTCGTGCGACCCTGGATTTGGTCACTATATTATATCCGCTTCCGCAACCCGAATAAAGTACATCGAGCTTCACCTCGACGCTCGATGAGATGCTAGTTTGAGAGCATTGTTATCTCACTCCCCACTGTATTATTCCACCATCGCTTATCCCCCGAGTCAGTAGTATGCCGCCACACCATTGTGATATATCCGCCATTATGTATGATTATTGGCGCGCTTGTAATAAATTGTTGAGCACCCTTAGCTCAACCCTGTAATATATCCTGTGCTACTGGCTTATTGTATCAAGAGTTTGTCTACCAGTGAGGAGGATTTTCTCTCATACTGGATCCAAAAGATTGGTTTCTCAATAAATATTTTTATTGGAAAACCGGTCGTGACAAGCTTGGTACCAGAGCCAGGCTGACTGTAGGAAGCCACTAGGTGCGATCGCTAATTGGTTATTAGCATGTTCGAGCTAAATTGTATTTTTGCAACTGTAGTCATTTTTCTGACAGTCAGCATATATTTATGATCTGACCAATCAGAATTTTTGTCTACTTTTGTAGATGGCAGACAACAGCTGCGAGTCTCAGTCCTTCGCCAACGTACCCGATGGGTTCGTCAAGCTTCTATCCTTCATCGTTCAGGTCGCGATGGGGCCATCTGTACGCCCAGTCGTCTCTCTCTGCCAGCATAAAGTCAACGACAGTCTGACCATGCACCAGGCCTCGGTGCAATTCAGGGGAGGGCGTGGTGAGTTACGCCGCTTCCGGTTCGTGGGAAGAGCATGCCCACGGAGAAGCATGCTATCCAGATGGCAGCCCGCGAGTCAATAGCTCGCCTCAGGGATGTCCTTCCCGTGATGAAGGCTCGTCGCTACTGCTATCTTCCATTCCACGTGCCTTACACCTGTCACTACGCATACTCCTGCCCCAGAGGAGAACGAGACGAGGCCTTTGAGATGCTTATTGAGTATCTTCGGGCTCTGGAGGCCGCCTTCGACAACTTGGTGGACGACTTTGTGGCCGCCCGCATGGACTCAGTCCATGGCTGTGCTGCCAACAGGAGGGAGCTCCTGCCCACAGCACCGCCACTGACTTATGCCTCATCATCAGCATCCTATGCACCAGCTCGTCGCCTGCCTTCTACTGAGGAGTTCAACCAGGTCATTGCGCCCACTCCAGCGCACACTGCATCGCCACTCGCGCCGACTCCTATCCGTGTTATTCCGCCCCTGGCACCCGCTCCTTCTGCTCGGCGCAGCACTACTCGTATGGAACCTATTAACGAGGAGGAAGTTGAGTCTCCAGCCTCGCTATGCCTCACCCTTGGCAGGGCCAAGGACATCATCAACATCTCCGACTAAGTACGCTTAGCCGTCGCGCGATGTACCGCCATGTAAGATATGGGAAGTAGCCTGTTTGCGCATCATGTAGGATCTGGAGAAGTGCACTAGCCAAAATAACATGTCAGGAATATGTACGCATATCCTGAATGACGTATTGTATAATTATCGCCCGCGTGTAAGATACGTAATGAGCAGTCTTTCTCCGTGCGCAAATTAAATGGTTTTCCCTAGTAATCTTGGCTATTTGGTTTCTTTGCCAACCTTGTGCTTTTATGGATTTAATTTTTCGTTTGCTTATGGGTTTCGCAAAATATATCCCTAGAGTGAAAAATGTCTCATCCTTGGACTCGCTCCATGCCAGCTCCGCCAGAGGAAAATTATGGCACTCAAGCAGACAACAATTTTGCACAAGGGGAGTCGAACCAATATTATGACAATCAACCAGGCAACAATTTCACTCAAGGTCAATCAAGTCAACAGGGTAGTGAGACGGCACTATCTCAAATGTGCCGCCTGTATGAACAAAGTCAGCAACAACATCGGGAAATGATGAACCAAGTCATCAACATGAGAAATCACCATGGACAGTATCCGCAACATTCCAAGTTATCCGAGCTACAGAAGACGCGTCCCCCAACATTTTCTCATACTGATAAGCCTCTCGAGGCCGAAGACTGGCTTCGAGACGTGGAGAGGAAATTAAATATTGCACAATGTTCAGACCCCGAAAAGGTACTATATGCTCCGCATTATCTCACGGGAACAGCCGCATCTTGGTGGGAGAATTTCCTGCACATGCATTCCAACGAAAACGATATAACCTGGGATGATTTCAAAGAAGGCTTCCGTGGCGCGCATATTCCTAAGAGTATCATGAAAATCAAGAAGAGAGAATTCGATGACCTCAAACAACGGAACATGACAGTGTCGGATTACAACGGTCAGTTTACTCTGTTATCTCGATACGCCAATGAAGATCGTATGTCTGAGAGCAAGAAAATGGAGAAATTCCTTGACGGTCTAGCGCCCGCGCTAAAATGCCAACCGGTCGTACACACTTTCCCAGACTTTAAGACACTGGTGGATAAGGCCATTACTCTGGAAAATGAAAGGCGCAGTTTGGAAGATTTTCGCAAGAGAAAAAGGGACCAGACCAACCATACTTGCAATCATCGAAGCAAGGCAGATTTTCAAAAAGGTGGAACACACAAGTCTGCATCCAACGCCTCACGCCCAATCAAGAATTTCCATGCAAGGGACAAGGAGTTCACCTATCGCCCCGGCGTTACTTGTTACGCCTGTGGAGAAGAAGGACACTATGCCAAGTAGTGTCCCAAGCCTAGAAACTCAGCACCAAAGCCGAACTACGGCAGCAATAATTCAGCTCCCAAGCGAAACAATTTCAATCCCAACAGCAACCATAGGAAGGGTCATCTGAACCACGTAACCAAAGAGGAGGCACAAAATGCTCCGGATTGTTGGGGAACGTAGCAGAAATTCAAAATTTTCTACGCAACACCAAGATCAATCTATGGAGTAATCTAGCAACGAGGGAAGGAGAGTGCATCTACATACCCTTGTAGATCGCTAAGCGGAAGCGTTCAAGTGAACGGGGTTGATGGAGTCGTACTCGTCGTGATCCAAATCACCGATGATCCTAGTGCCGAACGGACGGCACCTCCGCGTTCAACACACGTACAGCCCGGTGACGTCTCCCATGCCTTGATCCAGCAAGGAGAGAGGGAGAGGTTGAGGAAGACTCCATCCAGCAGCAGCACAACGGCGTGATGGTGGTGGAGGAGCGTGGCAATCATGCAGGGCTTCGCCAAGCACCTGCGGGAGAGGAGGAGGTGTCACGGGAGGGAGGGAGGCGCCAGGGCTTCAGGTGTGGCTGCCCTCCCTCCCCTCCACTATATATAGGGGCAAGGGAGAGAGGGGAGGCGCAGCCTTGCCCCTTCCTCCAAGGAAGGGGTGCGGCCAAGGGGGGGGGAGGAGTCCATCCTCCCCAAGGCACCTCGGAGGTGCCTTCCCCTTTGAGGACTCTCCCCCTTTTCTTATATCTTGGCACATGGGCCTCTTGGGGCTGGTGCCCTTGGCCCATATAGGCCAAGGCGCACCCCCTACAGCCCATGTGGCCCCCCGGGGCAGGTGGACCCCCTGGTGGACCCCCGGACCCCTTTCGGCACTCCCGGTACAATACCGATAAAGTGCGGAACTTTTCTGGCGACCAAAATAAGACTTCCCATATATAAATCTTTACCTCCGGACCATTCCGGAACTCCTCGTGACGTCCGGGATCTCATCCGGGACTCCGAACAACATTCGGTAACCACATACAAACTTCCTTTATAACCATAGCGTCATCGAACCTTAAGTGTGTAGACCCTACGGGTTCGGGAAGCATGCAGACATGACCGAGATGTTCTCCGGTCAATAACCAATAGCGGGATCTGGATACCCATGTTGGTTCCCACATGTTCCACGATGATTTCATCGGATGAACCACGATGTCGAGGATTCGATCAATCCCCTATACAATTCCCTTTGTCTAGCGGTATTGTACTTGCCCGAGATTCGATCGTCGGTATCCCGATACCTTGTCCAATCTCGTTACCGGCAAGTCTCTTTACTCGTTCCGCAACACATCATCCCGTGATCAACTCCTTGATCACATTGTGCACATTATGATGATGTCCTACCGAGTGGGCCCAGAGATACCTCTCCGTCACACGGAGTGACAACTCGATTCGTGCCAACCCAACAGACACTTTCGGAGATACCTGTAGTGTACCTTTATAGCCACCCAGTTACGTTGTGACGTTTGGCACACCCAAAGCATTCCTACGGTATCCGGGAGTTGCACAATCTCATGGTCTAAGGAAATGATACTTGACATTAGAAAAGCTTCAGGATACGAACTACACGATCTTTGTGCTAGGCTTAGGATTGGGTCTTGTCCATCACATCATTCTTCTAATGATGTGATCCCGTTATCAACGACATCCAATGTCCATGGTTAGGAAACCGTAACCATCTATTGATCAACGAGCTAGTCAACTAGAGGCTTACTAGGGACATGGTGTTGTCTATGTATCCACACATGTATCTGAGTTTCCTATCAATACAATTCTAGCATGGATAATAAACGATTATCATGAATAAGGAAATATAATAATAATCAATTTATTATTGCCTCTAGGGCATATTTCCAACAGTCTCCCACTTGCACTAGAGTCAATAATCTAGTTCACATCGATATGTGATTAACACTCAAGGTCACATCCCTATGTGACTAACACCCAAGAGTTCTGGGTTTGATCATGTTATGCTTGTGAGAGAGGTTATAGTCAACGGGTCTGAACTTTTCAGATCCGTGTGTGCTTTACAAATATCTATGTCATCTCCTAGATGCAGTTACCATGCTCTATTTGGTGCTATTCCAAATAACTGTTCTACTAGACGAATCCAGTTTACTACTCAGAGTAATCTGGATTAGTGTCAAAGCTTGCATCGGCGTAACCCTTTACGACGAACTCTTCTACCACCTCCATAATCGAGAAAATTTCTTAGTCCACTAGTTACTAAGGATAACTTTGACCGTTGTCCTGTGATCCATTTCTAGATCACACTTGTACCCCTTGACTGACTCATGGTTTGGCACACTTCAGGTGCAGTAGATAGCATACTTTAGAGCCTACGACTAAAGCATAGGGGACGACCTTCGTCCTTTCTCTCTATTCTGCCGTGGTCATGTCTTGAGTCTTGCTCAATACTCACACCTTGTAACACAGCCGAGAACTCCTTCTTTGTTGATCTATTTTGAACTCCTTCAAAATCTTGTCGTGGTATGTGTTTGTTTGAAAGTACTATTAAGCAATTTTGATCTATCCTTATAGATCTTGATGCTCAATGTTCAAGTAGCTTAATCCAGGCTTTCATTTGAAAAACATTTTTCAAACAACCCTATATGCCTTCCAGAAATTCTACATCATTTCCAATAAACAATATGTCAACAACATATACTCATCAGAAATTCTATAGTGCTCCCACTCACTTCTTTGGAAATACAAGTTTCTCATAAACTTTGTATAAACCTAAAATCTTTGATCAACTCATCAAAGTGTACATTCCAACTCCGAGATGCTTACTCCAGTCCTCAGAAGGATTGCTGGAGCTTTGCATACTTATCAGCATCTTTCAGGATTGACAAAACCTTCTAGCTGTATCACATACAACCTTTCCTCAAGAAAATCGTCGAGGAAACAATGTTTTGACATCCTATCTGCACAATTTCATAAATAATGCAGTGATTGCTAACATAATTCCAACAGACTCTTAGCATCGCTACGAGTGAGAAAGTCTCATCGCAGTCAACTCCTTGAACTTGTCGGAAAACATCTTAATGACAAGTCGAGCTTTCTTAATGGTGACATTTACCATCATTGTCCGTCTTCCTTTTAAAATCCATCTGTACTCAACAGCCTTGCAACCATCGAGCCGTTCTGCCAAAGTCTACACTTTGTTTTCATACATGGATCTTCTCTCGGATTTTATGGCCTCGAGCCATTCATCGGAATCCGGGCCCACCATTGCTTCTCCATAGCTCGTAGGTTCTTTGTTGTCTAGCAACATGACTTCCAAGACAGGATTACGTACCACTCTAAAGTAGTACGCATCCATGTCATCCTACGAGGTTTGGGAGTGACTTGATTCAAAGTCTCATGATCACTATCATAAGCTTCCACTTCAATTGGTGTAGGTGCCATAGGAACAACTCTTGTGCCCTGCTACACACTAGTTGAAGTGACGGTTCAATAACCTCATCAAGTCTCCACCATCCCCCCACTCAATTCTTTTGAGAGAAACTTTTCCTCGAGAAAGGACCCGATTTGAGAAACAATCCCTATTGCTTTCGGATCTGAGACAGGAGGTATACCCAACTGTTTTGGGTGTCCTATGAAGATGCAGTTATACGCTTTGGGTTCGAGCTTATCAGCCTGAAACTTTTTCATATAAGTGTCGCAGCCCCAAACTTTTAAGAAATGACAGCTTAGGTTTCTCTAAACCATAGTTCATACGGTGTCATCTCATCGGAATTACGTGGTGCCCTATTAAAGTGAGTGCGGTTGTCTCTAATGCCTAACCCATGAACGATAGTGGTAATTCGATAAGAGACATCATGGTATGCATCATATCCAATAGGGTGCAGTTATGATGTTCGGACACACCATCACACTATGGTGTTCCAGGCGGTACTAGTCGTGAAATAATTTCCACAATGTCTCAATTGTGTACCAAACTCGCAACTCAGATATTCATCTCTATGATCATATCATAGATATTTTATCCTCTTGTCACGACGATCTTCAGCTTCATTCTGAAATTACTTGAACCATTCAATAATTCAGACTTGTGTTTCATCAAGTAAATATACTCAGTATCTACTCAAATCATCTGTGAAGTAAGAGCATAACGATATCCACTGCGTGCCTCAGCACTCATTGGACTGCACACATCAAAATGTGTTACTTCCAACAAGTTGCTTTCTTGTTCCATTTTACTGAAACTGAAGCTTTCAGTCATGTTGCCCATGTGGTATGATTTGCATGTCTCAAGCGATTCAAAATCAAGTGAGTCCAAACGGTCCATCTGCATGGAGTTTCTTCATGCGTACATACCAACAGACACGGTTCACATGTCTCAATCTTTTCAGAAATGAGTGAGTCCAAAGATCCATCAACATGGAGCTTCTTCATGCGTTTTATACCAATATGACTTACATGGCAGTGCCACAAGTAGGTGGTACTATCATTACTATCTTATATCTTTTGGCATGAACATGTGTATCACTATGATCGAGAATCAATAAACCATTCATTTTAGGTGCAAGACCATTGAAGGTATTATTCAAATAAACAGAGCAACCATTATTCTCTTTAAATGAACAACCGTATTGCGATAGACATAATCCAATCATGTCTATGCTCAACGCAAACACCAAATAACAATTATTTAGGTTTAACACCAATCTCGATGGTAGAGGGATCGAGCGATGCTTGATCATATCAACTTTGGAAACACTTCCAACACATCTCGTCAGCTCACCTTTAGCTAGTCTCCGTTTATTCCGTAGCTTTTATTTCGAGTTACTAACACTTAGCAACCGAACCGGTATCTAATACCCTGATGCTACTAGGAGTACTAGTAAAGTACACATTCACATAATGTATATCCAATATACTTCTATCGACAGCCTTCTCATCTACCAAGTATCTAGGGTAATTCTGCTCTAGTAGCTGTTCTCCTCATTACAGAAGCACTTAGTCTCGGGTTTGGGTTCAACCTTGGGTTTCTCCACTAGAGCAGCAGCTGATTTGCCGTTTCATGAAGGATCCCTTCTTGCCCTTGCCCTTCTTGAAACTAGTGGTTTCACTAACCATCAACAATTGATGCTCCTTCTTGATTTCTACTTTCGCGGTGTCAAACATCGTGAATATTTCAAGGATCATCATATCTATCCCTGATATGTTATAGTTCATCACGAAGCTCTAGCAGCTTGGTGGCAATGACTTTGGAGAAACATCACTATCTTCTCTGGAAGATCAACTCCCACTCGATTCAAGTGATTGTTGTACTCAGACAATTTGAGCACAAGCTCAACGATTGAGCTTTTCTCCCTTAGTTTGCAGGCTAAGAAAATCGTAGAAGGTCTTATACCTCTTGACGTGGGCACGAGCCTGAAATCCCAATTTTAGCCCTCGAAACATCTCATATGTTCCGCGACATTTCAAAAACGTCTTTGGTGCCTCAACTCTAAACCATTTAACATTACCGAACTATCATGTAGTCATCAAAACGTGTATGTCAGATGTTCGCAACATCCACAAACCACGTTCGAGGTCCAGCACACCGAGCGGTGCATTAAGGACACAAGCCTTCTACTGTCCGCATAATTGCTACTATCAACTTTCAACTATATTTTCTCTAGGAACGTATCTAACTCAGTAGAACTAAAGCGTGAGCTTACGACATAATTTGCAAAGACCTTTTGACTATGTTCAGGATAATTAAGTTCATCTTATGATCTCCCACTCAGATAGACATCCCTCTAGTCATCTAAGTGATTACATGATCCGAGTCAACTAGGTCGTGTCCGATCATCACGTGAGACGGACTAGTCATCATCGGTGAACATCTTCATGTTGATCGTATCTACCATACGACTCATGCTCGACCTTTCGGTCTCTTGTGTTCCGAGGCCATGTCTGTACATGCTAGGCTCGTCAAGTCAACCTAAGTGTTTCGCGTGTGTAAATCTGGCTTACACCCGTTGTATGTGAACGTAAGAATCTATCACACCCGATCATCACGTGGTGCTTCGAAACGACGAACTTTCGCAACGGTGCATAGTTAGGGGGAACACTTTCTTGAAATTTTAATGAGGGATCATCTTATTTACTACCGTCGTTCTAAGCAAATAAGATGCAAAAACATGATAAACATCACATGCAATCAAATAGTGACATGATATGGCCATCATCACTTTGCTCCTTTTGATCTCCATCTTCGGGGCTCCATGATCATCGTCGTCACCGGCATGACACCATGATCTTCATCATCATGATCTCCATCATCGTGTCTTCATGAAGTTGTCAAGTCAACTATTACTTCTACTACTATGGCTAACGGTTAGCAATAAAGTAAAGTAATTACATGACGTTTATGTTGACACGCAGGTCATAAATAAATAAATTAAAGACAACTCCTATGGCTCCTGCCGGTTGTCATACTCATCGACATGCAAGTCGTGATTCCTATTACAAGAACATGATCATCTCATACATCACATATATCATACATCACATCCTTTGGCCATATCACATCACAAGGCATACCCTGCAAAAACAAGTTAGACGTCCTCTAATTGTTGTTTGCATGTTTTACGTGGTTGCTATGGGTTTCTAGCAAGAACGTTTCTTACCTACGCAAAACCACAACGTGATATGTCAATTGCTATGTACCCTTCATAAGGACCCTTTTCATCGAATCCGATCCGACTAAAGTGGGAGAGACTGGCACCCGCTAGCCACCTTATGCAACTAGTGCATGTCAGTCGGTGGAACCTGTCTCACGTAAGTGTACGTGTAAGGTCGGTCCGGGCCGCTTCATCCCACAATGCCGCCGAATCAAGATTGACTAGTAACGGTAAGCATATTGAACAAAATCAACGCCCACAATTACTTTGTGTTCTACTCGTGCACGGAATCTATGCAATAGACCTAGCTCATGATGCCACTGTTGGGGAACGTAGCAGAAATTCAAAATTTTCTACGCAACACCAAGATCAATCTATGGAGTAATCTAGCAACGAGGGAAGGAGAGTGCATCTACATACCCTTGTAGATCGCTAAGCGGAAGCGTTCAAGTGAACGGGGTTGATGGAGTCGTACTCGTCGTGATCCAAATCACCAATGATCCTAGTGCCGAACGGACGGCACCTCCGCGTTCAACACACGTACAGCCCGGTGACGTCTCCCATGCCTTGATCCAGCAAGGAGAGAGGGAGAGGTTGAGGAAGACTCCATCCAGCAGCAGCACAACGGCGTGGTGGTGGTGGAGGAGCGTGGCAATCATGCAGGGCTTCGCCAAGCACCTGCGGGAGAGGAGGAGGTGTCACGGGAGGGAGGGAGGCGCCAGGGCTTCAGGTGTGGCTGCCCTCCCTCCCCTCCACTATATATAGGGGCAAGGGAGAGGGGGGAGGCGCAGCCTTGCCCCTTCCTCCAAGGAAGGGGTGCGGCCAAGGGGGGGGAGGAGTCCATCCTCCCCAAGGCACCTCGGAGGTGCCTTCCCCTTTGAGGACTCTCCCCCTTTTCTTATATCTTGGCGCATGGGCCTCTTGGGGCTGGTGCCCTTGGCCCATATAGGCCAAGGCGCACCCCCTACAGCCCATGTGGCCCCCCGGGGCAGGTGGACCCCCTGGTGGACCCCCGGACCCCTTTCGGCACTCCCGGTACAATACCGATAAAGTGTGAAACTTTTCTGGCGACCAAAATAAGACTTCCGATATATAAATCTTTACCTCCGGACCATTCCGGAACTCCTCGTGACGTCCGAGATCTCATCCGGGACTCCGAACAACATTCGGTAACCACACACAAACTTCCTTTATAACCCTAGCGTCATCGAACCTTAAGTGTGTAGACCCTACGGGTTCGGGAAGCATGCAGACATGACCGAGACGTTCTCCGGTCAATAACCAATAGCGGGATCTGGATACCCATGTTGGTTCCCACATGTTCCACGATGATTTCATCGGATGAACCACGATGTCGAGGATTCGATCAATCCCCTATACAATTCCCTTTGTCTAGCGGTATTGTACTTGCCCGAGATTCGATCGTCAGTATCCCGATACCTTGTCCAATCTCGTTACTGGCAAGTCTCTTTACTCGTTCCGCAACACATCATACCGTGATCAACTCCTTGATCACATTGTGCACATTATGATGATGTCCTACCGAGTGGGCCCAGAGATACCTCTCCGTCACACGGAGTGACAAATCCCAGTTTCGATTCGTGCCAACCCAACAGACACTTTCTAAGATACCTGTAGTGTACCTTTATAGCCACCCAGTTACGTTGTGACGTTTGGCACACCCAAAGCATTCCTACGGTATTCGGGAGTTGCACAATCTCATGGTCTAAGGAAATGATACTTGACATTAGAAAAGCTTCAGCATACGAACTACACGATCTTTGTGCTAGGCTTAGGATTGGGTCTTGTCCATCACATCATTCTTCTAATGATGTGATCCCGTTATCAAGGACATCCAATGTCCATGGTTAGGAAACCGTAACCATCTATTGATCAACGAGCTAGTCAACTAGAGGCTTACTAGGGACATGGTGTTGTCTATGTATCCACACATGTATCTGAGTTTCCTATCAATACAATTCTAGCATGGATAATAAACGATTATCATGAACAAGGAAATATAATAATAATCAATTTATTATTGCCTCTAGGGCATATTTCCAACATGGATATCGTACTCGGTACGTTTCCTGTCAACACAATACCTGCAATGGTTTTGTTTGATTCTGGAGCTTCTCAATCTTTTGTTTCGAAAAGCTTTGCGTTGCAAAATAATTTTTCGATGCTTCCTTTGGAGAAATCCATGATCATCAAGTCCCCTGGGATTCAGCAAGTTACTCAGAGTTACTGTCAGGATGTGATTATTGAGTTCGAAGGGCTGAAGTTTCACGCAAATCTTATTGTGTTGGAAAATAAAGGACTGGATGTCATCCTTGGGATGGACTGGCTAACCACAAATAAGGGTTTCATTGACTGTTTCAACCGGACCGTAATCCTCACGCATTACCTCGGGAAGATAATAAGGGTATCCGCCAAGGAAAGAAAAATACCCTGGCAACCGAGATTGAATAAGGTGGACGTTTCTGAGCTAAACAAAGTTCCAGTAGTATGTGAATTTCCAGACGTATTCCCCGAAGAGCTACCAGGCATGCCACCAGACCGAGAGATAGAATTCAGCATTGAGTTAGCACCAGGAACCACCCCCATATACAAGAAACCATACAGAATGGCACCATCCGAGTTGGTTGAACTGAAGAAACAAATAAAGGAATTGCTTGACAAAGGATACATTCGAGCCAGTTCCTCATCATGGGGATCACCAATTTTATTTGCCAAAAAGAAAGATGGAACGCTGAGATTGTGTATTGACTACCGAGCACTTAACATGGTCACAGTCAAGAACAAATACCCGATGCCCAGGATAAATGATTTATTCGATCAGCTCGCTCAGGCCAAGGTATTCTCAAACATTGACTTAAGGTCAGGATACCATCAACTGAAGGTGCGAACAGAAGACATCCCCAAGACAGCCTTCACCTCCAGATATGGACTGTATGAGTTCACAGTAATGCCATTTGGGTTGACGAACGCCCCCACATAATTTGTTCACCTCATGAACAAAGTATTTATGAAATTTATGGACAAGTTTGTTGTGGTATTCATCGACGACATTCTGGTGTACTCCAAGACACCGGAAGAGCATGCTAAACATCTCAGAATTGTGCTAGGAGAACTCAGGAAACATCAATTATACGCCAAATTCAGCAAGTGTGAATTTTGGCTAAGGCAAGTAGGCTTTCTAGGCCACGTGCTGACCCAAGACGGTATCGCCGTGGACCCGGAGAAAGTAAAGGCCGTACTTGGCTGGAAGTCACCAGCCAGTGTGACAGACATACGAAGTTTCTTGGGAATGGCAGGATATTACCGCAGATTTATTGAAGGATTCTCCACCATAGCCAAACCTATGACACAGTTACTCAAGAAGGAAAAGAAGTTTGAATGGACAGAAGCCTGCGAGAAAAGTTTCCAAGAGCTAAAGCGGAAATTAACAACAGCACCGGTATTAGTTGTGCCAGACATACACAAGAATTTTGAAGTATATTGTGACGCGTCCAGGAAGGGTCTCGGATGCATGTTGATGCAAGAAGGCAAGGTTGTCGCATATGCTTCAAGGCAACTTCGCAAGCATGAGGAAAATTATCCCACTCATGACTTAGAAATGGCAGCCGTTATTCATGCACTTAAGGAATGGAGGCATTTCCTACTTGGAAATCGATGTGAAATATATACGGACCATAAAAGTCTCAAATATATTTTCACGCAGCCAGAACTAAATTTACGGCAACGACGCTGGTTGGAATTGGTAAAGGATTATGATGTTGGTATCCACTACCATCCAGGTAAAGCAAATGTAGTGGCCGATGCTCTCAGTCGGAACCCCAGCCCCGACAAAAGCAGTCTGCAGGGCCTGAGACCCGAGTTCCAACAAGAATTTGCCAAACTCAACTTATTGATGGTAGCGGAAGGCACCATAACAAATTTAGAAATACAACCCGACCTTGTGGAGAAAATTAAAGGAGCTCAGCCTGGACACCCTAGCATCGAAGGCATCAAAAGAAAGGTGAGTATAGGCAATACCTCGGAATTCATCATAGACGATGAAGGTATAGTATGGTACGGAGAAAGACTCTGGGTACCAAACATAGAAGATCTTAAACAGCAAATTTTGGCTGAAGCCCACACCGCCCCATATTCAATCCACCCTGGAGGGACCAAAATGTATAAAGATATTCAAGAAAGATTTTGGTGGCACGGTATGAAGAGGGACATCGCTACCTTCATTGAATGTTGCGACTCATGTCAACGCATAAAAGCTGAACATCAGAGACCAGCCGGACTACTGCAACCAAACAAAATACCCGAGTGGAAATGGGATGAAATAGGGATGGACTTCATTGTTGGACTACCTCGTTCACGACACGGGAATGATGCTATATGGGTCATCACCGACAGGTTAACCAAGGTGGCACATTTTATTCCAGTAAGAACAACCCACACCACTCAGAAGCTTGCTAAGATTTACCTCTCCCGCATAGTCTGTCTGCACGGTGTCCCAAGGACTATAATATCCGACAGGGGCACTCAGTTCGTCTCGAGATTTTGGGATCACTTACAACAGGCACTGGGAACTCAACTAGCCTTCAGTACAACTTACCACCCCCAGACAGATGGGCAAACAGAACGCGTAAACCAGATTTTAGAAGATATGCTAAGAGCATGTGTTCTCACATATGGAACCAGTTGGGAAGAAAGTCTGCCATACGCCGAGTTCGCATACAACAATAGTTACCAGGCCAGCCTGCAAACGGCACCATTTGAGGCTTTATACGGACGGAGATGTCGCACCCCGTTAAATTGGTCCGAGACCGGAGACAGCCGCATCTTCGGACCAGACATGCTCAGAGAGGCCGAGGAAAAGGTCAAGTTAATCAGGGATCGACTCAAGACCGCACAAAGCCGACAGAAGAGTTATTACGATCAGAAGCATCGTGGGGTCAGCTTCGAACCCGGAGAGTTTGTGTACCTACGAGTATCCCCTATGAGAGGACTACAACGATTCAAGATTAAAGGGAAGCTGGCACCAAGATTTATCGGACCATTCTGTATATTGGCACGAAGGGGCATGGTAGCCTACCAGCTAGACTTACCTAAGGAACTGTCAGATATCCACAACGTGTTCCACGTTTCGCAGTTAAGAAAGTGCATAAGCAACCCGGAGAAACAAGTATCCCATGAGAGCATTGACGTGCAACAAGACCTCACTTATAGGGAACGTCCCGTGAAGATATTAGAGGAGTCTGAAAGGAGGACCCGACAGAAGACCATTAAATTTTTCAGAGTTCAGTGGAGCAATCACACTGACAGCGAAGCAACTTCGGGAAGAGAGGATTTTCTTCGAGCAGAGCATCCGCACTTATTTATGGAACAGCTGAAATCTCAGGGACGAGATTTTTCCTAAGGGGGTAGGTGTTGTGACACTCCAAAAATTTTCATTTGGTCTTTAGCAAAAACCTTTGTTGGTTTTGAAAAGAGGGCATTTAAATTTTCTTTCTTTCAGAAACCTTCCTCTTAAAAAAAATTATGGGCAAGGATTGTTATTTCTGTTTCCCTCTTCAAACTTTGGGTTTGATCTTTTAAAAACTACTTCTCTGTTGAATCCCTCTCTAATTATTTTTGGAGTTTAATCTTTTTCTTTTTATAAGAAAACTCTATGAGAATTGGGGATTTTCATATATTGAAAACCACCCATATTTTTGCCCATGTGGTAAAACCCATTCAAAACCTCCCCTCCTCCTTGAAAACAACCTAAGTCCTTTGTCCCTTCTAAACCAAACAAGTTTTGGATTTCATTTTAATTATTTCACCTCTCAAATCTTTTCTGATCTTTATTTTGAGCCTGAGTCATTTTCAAAGCTAGTACCTTGTAGAATTTGTATTTGGATGTCAAACCAACTCTACTGGCTAGTCCTTTGTACCCACAACCCAGAACCATCTTGATCCACTCATCTACTTTTCAAATTTTTCAACTTACACTCCCTGCAAGTTTGGACCAGATTTGCCAAATTTGGTGAAATTCATATCTACCCTTCTCCAAAAATTCCACCAAACATCAGACAACCTACTGGAGCAATGAGAAGCTACTCTACCAAAAATCAGCCCAAGGAAAAATTCCTACAAGCCAAAAACATTCTGTCGAACACCTTGCATGCACTGTTTCAGACACTTTCAGTTAAATTCAGTTTCAGTGTCGATCTCCGTCAGAGAAGTGCAGTCACATGATCACAGTGCCTTTGGCACGTTGCTTGCCGCCTGGCTTGCTTGTCCGAAGCCCCGCACGCGCGCTTGGCAGCTTCCCGGCGTCGGTGGCGCCCTGGCCCGCCTGCGCCGGCGTGTCTTGCGGCGGCCGAGCCGCCATAGCGGCCGACAGCAAGCAGAACGGCGGCGCAATGCCGTTCAGCGCCGCCCAATCTCCCTGGTGGCTCCGCGTGGCCCTCTCCGCGCCAGCGCACGCATGCAGCACAGCCGCCGTGGCGCGGCGTGCACAGCGCATGCTCTCTGCCGCCGACGGGTCCGCGCCGCCCCGTTCCGTCGAACCCCACCTCGGCAAGCAAGTCCCTACGCCGTTAGCGCATAAACCGCACCAGGTGGCAACCACGACGACGCTCCACCTCTAAAACCTCCCGTGCAACCTCCACGCCGCCGTAATCCTTCGCCGGAAAACTCCGTTCACGGCCACCGCCTCGGATCACCTATAAAAGGAGACCCCGAGCTCCCCCTCGGGCTCACACCACCTCTGCACTACACCAACGCCCCGCCAGGCCACTAGGAGGGCCTCGAGGAGGTCTCCTCCCCCAACTCCGGCCACTCCGTTCTGCCTCGGCCTCCAGCTCGATTCACTGCGGTGAGGTCATCTCCGGCGCCCAAACTCCGTCAAACACCTCCTCTAGCTACCAGATACTTGACCCCCACCTCAATTTGATCATTGCAGCCCTCTCCGGCGAGCTTCACCCTCGTCCGAACCACCGTCCGCCGGAGCAAGGGCCACCGTCGACACAGTGCACGCCGGCGACCACCACGACCACCACCCGACGCGGAATGGCTCCCTGAACACGGAGGTAACCTCCGATCCCCCTGCCTCGCCGTGGATCGCCGCCGGCGATCGCAGCGGCTCTCTGGCGCCAAAAGCGCCGTCCCGTTTTCAAACCCGACGGGTGGGACCGCCCCGTCAGGTTTCTCTCTTTTTCGAATCGTTTTCTGAAAGCGCATTAGGGCAAAATACGTCTTCTCTTCTGAGCCGGCGTATTTGAGACTGAAACGTTTTCTGTTTTTATAAATAGAACCCTGGGAAGTTTCTGTTTCATTACAGATGGGTCCCTGGGCAAAAACCTTTATAACTTTTTAACAGAAGCATATTTTTGAATGATTCTTTTTCTGTTTTCTTCAAAATTTTGTCTAGTTTTTTATCAGATTTATTTGAAAATTTCTTGGATTAATTTCTGTGCACCTGTTGGTATTTACGATAGTGCGTGTATCCTCTTTATACCGTAGATACCGACAAAGGTGACGGGACCGCAAACTTCACCGAGCTAGACTCCGACTACTCTGAACCAGGCAAGCATGTTTGAACTTTTGATATGATGAGTGTCTTGGCATGTTTTGCATTTAGTTAGTTTCATGGCATGTTATGGAGCATACCGATGAACTGTTTATTATGCATTGTTGGGACAAGTAAGTTCGATGATCCATACATTGTTGGATGTGAATATGCAAGGCCATGTGTTGGTAAGAAAGGTGGGTAAGATGGCAGTGTTGTAGCATGCCAGTCTTATGCCATGCAAGTTAACTTCAGTACCAACCCGTATCGGTTGGGTTCATATCCATTTCCTATCCCTGTACTACCACATGTTTCCCGAAAGGGATATGGTTTAGTAAGTCGCAAACCGCTTTTTTGGTACACACCAAAAAGGAGAGGCCGGGATGATGGTTCCATGGCCCTGGATTAAAGCCAGTCATCCGGTCAGGGAGCATTCGTGTTTCCGGTTGGGACCGAGAGGGGGCACCCCTTAGAGCGCGCGTATATAAATTTGATCCCATGCTATTCGAGATTGTGATCTCCCCGTCTCAAAAGTTTTCTTGGACGATGTCTAGGGTGATTCCTGGCATCGAGAGGTTGGAGGGGTGTGTACTGGTTAGCTGTGTTTTCTTCTGAAATACCGTAAACGGAACTAGTCCATGTGACTATGGAAATCCGTTAACTGTGGGAAATTTATGTACAAACTCTGCAGAGTCAAACTTCTTTAAATCATCTTATTCATATCCAAGATTCATACTAACTGACAAGTGCCAGTTTTGGTGACAGATTACCCGGTGGGACACATGAGAACTAAGAACGGTTAAATGTTTATTCTTGTGGATGGACTAACCCGTTTATTTTCAAGATTTGAATATTGATTATGAATTTTATTTCCTTGTCAGTTAAAGCCCTTTAGGTGGTGTCGCTCAGACGCCCGACTGTGGCATTTCTTTTAAAGCCCTTTAGGTGGTGTCGTTCAGACGCCCGACTGTGGCATTTCTTTTAAAGCCCTTTAGGTGGTGTCGTTCAGATGCCCGACTGTGGCATTTCTTTTAAAGCCCTTTGTGTGGTGTCGCTAAGACGGCCGACTGTGGCATTATTTTCCTTCATTTATTAATTTACCTTTCGTGGCGTCGCTCTAGACACTCAATTGGTTTCCTTTACTTCACTGTTGGGATTTCAGGCGGACTACCGCCGATTCCCTTTTTACTTACCTTGCCTGCAAACATTTCAATTATGCATTGGTGAACTAATCATGACGCATTCATGCATGCATTTGTTATATCTTACGTCCGAACTGTCTTGCGAGTACTTTCAAAGTACTCGCTGGCTTGTTGATTTGGCCAGATGTTGAGGAGGTGATCTCATGGATGAAGAGTTCGATAGCGAGTCCGACGCCTAGAGGAATACCAGTCAGTCTCATGCGACCCTGGATTTGGTCACTATATTATATCCGCTTCCGCAACCCGAATAAAGTACATCGAGCTTCACCTCGACGCTCGATGAGATGCTAGTTTGAGAGCCATGTTATCTCACTCCCCACTGTATTATTCCACCATCGCTTATCCCCCGAGTCAGTAGTATGCCACCACACCATTGTGATATATCCGCCATTATGTATGATTATTGGCGCGCTTGTAATAAATTGTTGAGCACCCTTAGCTCAACCCTGTAATATATCCTGTGCTACTGGCTTATTGTATCAAGAGTTTGTCTACCAGTGAGGAGGATTTTCTCTCATACTTGATCCAAAAGATTGGTTTCTCAATAAATATTTTTATTGGAAAACCGGTCGTGACAGTGCCCTTGCTGCAGGGCCGCATTCGAGATCTCCTAGAAAGAGATATCAGTCTGGTCGTGGTGACACAGGTTATGCTGATTCGCCGAGCTCTGCCCTACAAACGCCGCCCCCTCCGCCTGTGGGAGTTCAATCCAGAGGGACCACAAGCTCTCCAACATTTTATGGGCGCGACGCCCGTGGAGATGTACAGATTATTCTTCGGATCACAAGCGACGAGTCCGGACTTGACCGAGGATGCAGGTCTGAGCTGCAATCGCCCGGATACTCAAGTAAGTAGCCTTGTGCCCGGACTCGCTATCCGTATATTTATCATAAAATTGCCCTTAAAGGAGCTTTCCTTTAAACAGGAGTGGATAGCGAAAGCAAAGCTAATCAGGTGTCCGGCCCCCCTCCCCGAGACCACGTCGGATCCCGTGCTGGTCCGGATGTTGGAGGTTGAGCCTTCGGAGGAAAGCGAGGGAGGGGACAAGGAAGCTGCATCCTCCTCGAAGGAGGCTGTTAAGAAGGGAGGAATCAAAAATTCCTCTCCTCAAGGGAAGAAGAGGACTGCCTTTGACGACTCGGAGACCATGGCCTCAAAGCGGGGGAAGAAATCTTCGTCAGAGGGTCCTGCGCCGGGGAACACTTCGGCCGAATTATTCCCTCAAGGGGATCAGCCCTCCACCGAGCCGTAAGTAGAGAGGAGTTTTTATTTTTAAGAAATGAGAGGAATCCTTGATTTATATCTGAGAAAAGTAACCGAAGATTTACCTTGTAGTTCGGACCTCAGCCCTTCTCAACAGACCTCGTCTTCAGGGGATCTTCTTCTGGAGATGATGGAGAGCGGAACGCCTCCCCCTGCCGTACCGCCTTGCGAGGCGGGCGACCATGAGGTATCGTCGCGAAGGGTTTCTCCGAATCCGGCAGGGCCGGAAGGTAGTCATATGGGCCCCCAAAGCCCCCTATGTCCGGCCTTCGAGAAGGACCATCGGACGAGTCGGAGGGACTGAAGGATCTACTAGGGCGAGCATCTATCTCAGAGGAGCACCTTGCATTAATGAGCACGGTGATTGAAAGGATTTCATCCGTGGATAGCGGATTGCACGAGGCCGTTAGGAGTTTACTGACAGGTTTTGAGGTACACAAAATAATGTACCCTTTTTGACAGTTGCGCATAAATAAGATGCGCCCTGTGTAGATAGTAGCCCCTGAGACTCTATGCGTTGTCAAAAGTGACGGCGCGCAGAGGATCATAATCCTAGGTCTAATATGCCGCCTTCATACGTAGGTGGCGAAGTGTCCGGTGGCCAGCCGAACTGATGAATTTGCCGAGCTAAAGCGGCAACTTGACGTGGCAGATGCCAACATCGCGCTTGTCAACAAGCGGCTTGACGAGGCACAAGTTTTGTAATTCCTCTGGTGGCACCTGGTAAGAGGAGCTTTATGCCAATATCTTACAATGTGTGCGCTTGATGCAGATGGTGCCGCTGCCATGGAGAATCTTCGGGCGGAACTTGCCCGAGCCAAGGAGCAAGCCAGGAAAAGTGATGCGGCTACTGGAAAGGCAATTGAAGAGCTGAAAGCCGAACAGGCTGCTCACTACCTAACCAAGAAGGAAATGGCCGAGATGGTCGTGAAGCTGAAGAGCGCTGCTGACCGTTGCAAGCTTTTGGAAAAAGAAGACCAAGCGGAGCGAACGGACCTAGAAAAGGCCATTACCGAGGCCAAGGATGCTCGCTCTGCGATGAGAGCTATGAAGGTGGAGCTACGTCAGGCCGGAGATATCGCGGCTGGAAAGCCCTTTGTGCTGCAGAGGAAGTTCGGGGATCCTAAATATGCTTCGCTAGACCGGTTGTGGAGTACGGCGGACACTTATCTGGATTTGGCAGCGAGTGCCGCGGACGCGGCCGAACACTTCCGAGATAAGGAGGATCACGAAGTGGAAAAGCTTTTTTGGTCACAGTTCCACAATCCAGAGCGTCTGCTTCCATTAACCGATCGTTTGGCCGAATGGGCTGAGCTGAGTAGGTTATCTGGACTCGCCATGAAGTATGTCGTGAGTCATCTGTGGCCGGAAAGGCCTGAGCCAAAGAGCTATTTTAGCTTGGTGCAGCAGTTCCTTGGTGCAGTGCCGCATATCAATGCAGTGAAGAAGTCAGCCTACATAGAGGGTGCGCGGATGGATCTTGCACGTGTCAAGACATACTGGGCGGAGATGAAGGCCACCGCTGTTGCAACCCCGGACTCGGATGAGAGCCGAGTACCTGCCGAGCACTATTTTTAGGAAGTTCTGCAGGGCGCTCGTTTAATAGAGACGCAGTGCTCGAAGCATATTATGTTCGAATAACATGTATTATTGTAAAACAAAGTTTGGATGTAATATATAAAAGCTTTTTAAACTTGTGCCTTCAAGAATTGAAATACCTCATGTGCGGCCGTTAATGTATATGTGTATATAACCTGAAAGATGGCAGTCTTTGGCTTCAGCCCCCACACATATAATGCGAGGGTGTTCGCAGAAGGCGCATTTTCACACTTGATCCAACGTCTTGGTCCTATTAAGGAGGTGATAGCGCAGCGAACTAGGCAACCAGACTATAATGCTTTATCACTTTCACTTAGCCATAGGAGTTTGACAGTGGGGCTGCTATACAGCCCCTTGTGGCACCGCGCTCACCCGAATTCAGGGCGCGTGTGTGCCTGGCCGGGAAGCGGCCCTTCATTAATACGGAGGAATCCTAAAGATTCCGGCGGGTCATCGAGTGGTTGACCAGTCTCACGCTATATCATGACAGTCAGTTTTCAGCTTTCTCTATTGAGGTGCTCTCCTGGCTGAACCGGGGCACAATCGCAGTAGTTCTCCTGGTGCCACCTTAGCCGATAGAGCGGAACTTAAGGCAGCAAAACACAGGAGCCGGGCAAACCCAACATTTGACCAAAGACATGATTCGGAGCTGATGCATATAAGGCCAAACTCGCAACGCTGAACACTCCCTACGGTATTCGGTCTTTTATGAAAACGGGCGGAACAGCGCCCTTGGTTATAAACCCTGATGTCCAGGTACGTGCAAAACTCTGACATGGCCACATGCCAAAATGCCAGCCTCCTCCTCGGCTATGCAGAGAATCCGGTGGATGTGTATCAACAAGAGACAGTAAAAAAGGTTTACGCAGGGTCTTAATCTAAAAAGAATCCTGGAGACGGGTCCCTGTTGCACGTCTGTGCCTGTGTCTCCGTTGTGCCGTGTCCTGGACGGGCATAGCATGGTGTTCATCTGTAAAAGAGAGGAACTTAGCTAAAAACAAAAAGAATAGTAGTGCAGAATGTACGTTGTACTCGATAAACAATGTATAACTTTAAGATGGGTAAAATGGAGCCTTATTGTCGTGTATTTTACATACGCGAAGCCCCTTGTATAGGGGTGTATGGCTACTAAACCTTTAATCGTTATATTTTTGCTCCGGACTCGCCTAGCCGAGCCCGTGGTCTTGATGACCTAGTAGATGCTTTCGCTGGTGAAGCTGTTTTAATGCATGGCTGTCAAGGCAGCACATATTCTTTCGCGCTCGAGGGACACTTAATATTGCCCTTTAGTGAGATGACGCCTCGTGGACCGGGCATTTTAAGCGTAAGAGATGCATAATGCGGTACTGCATTAAAGCGGCGAAAGCCTCTTGTCCCAGTAGTGCTTGATAGCTACTTGAAAATGGGGCGATATGGAAGGTTAGCTTTTCGCGACGGAAGTTATCGGGGGAGCCGAACATAACTTCTAGCCGAAGAGAACCCATGCAATGGGCATCCGGGCCTGGCGTTACTCCTTGAAAGGAAGTATTGCTGTGGTGAATTCTTGTTGGGTCCATTCCCATTTTGCGGATTGTGTCCTGATATAGCAGGTTTAAACCACTGCCGCCATCCATCAAGACATTTGTAAAGTGGAGTCCGTCGATTATTGGATGTAATACAAGGGCAGTCCAACCTGCGTTCCGTATACCTCTAGAGTAATCCTGGTGGTTGAAGGTGATCGGTTTTAACAACCATGGGCGAGAGTCCTTTGGGATAGGCCGTATGGCGTGTATCTCTGTTGGCGCCACTCTGTTCATCACGTGAAGTAAATTTACTGTTTTGACTTCTTGTGGGAAATCCTTTTGTTTCCTGGTGCTCTGCTTGTGGGGTTCGTCATCGTCCTCACTTGGTGTGTCTAGGGTTACACAGAGTGGATTACAATGGTAGGAGATCTGCATATCCGTATCGCCAAGCTTGCCTTCCACGCCAAGGAAAGTCCCTTCCGGACGCGGGACGAAGTCTTCAATCTTGTATCTTCATAGTCCAGGAGTCCGACCGAAGGTATAGTCCGGCTATCCGGACACCCCCTAATCCAGGACTCCCTCAACGACCCTTGGCAAGATACCAGCCAAGGAAGACCACGAGACCCCCGGCAAGCGCCTTGCCGGGGACGATGGCAGGCGCCACGACAAGACCCTTGCCGGGGCCCCGACAAGGCCCTTGCCGAGGACGTCTACAGGCCACCATTAGGCCCACGCCAACCAAGTCTCCACCGCTGCTCGCATACAGCTGCCGACCCAACCAACTGGGCAGGCACCTGCGTGGCAGCACGCAGATCTTCGTGAAGACACCACCACCGCGCCACCTCAGCTGCCTGCCTACCTACATGGCACCACGGGCATCATTGGCCAGGGCGCGTGTCGATGCGAGGAGGAGTGGCGACGGACGGGACGGGCTTCGGCCCCGCCCCCGATAAAGCAAGGACACCTAAGCAGACGCATTAAATGTGCCTTGTCATGTAATGCGAAGGATAACCTCGCGTCACTGTACCCTTTCCACCTCCTGAGTGCCACTGTGGCAACCCCTTTTTCCTATAAAAGGAGGCCCGAGGCGACCAGGAGAAGGATTCAGCTTTTTGGAGCTCTTCACGCCCCATAGCTAGCTCAAGAACATAGATATACATCCACCAAAGCAGGAGTAGGGTTTTACGCATCCTCGCGGCCCGAACCTGGATAAACGAATCGTGTGCTATCTGTTTGATCCGCTCTTCTTTCAACACGCGCCCCGCTAACCGTAGTAGGGATTCTTCTGATCCCGTAGGTGTCGTTCTCACCGACATCTTTGGCGCGCCAGTAGGGGGCGTAGTTGTGAGAATCGGCTCTAGCAGTTCGTCCAGCGCTTCTTCGTCGTCATGGCGCCCAAGAAGAAGACGACGGTGGCGGTCGGCCAGTCGGGGGCTGGACAGCCCGTCCCAACGCGGGCGAGCAGCGGACCGGTCGCAGAAAGGACCCGGGGCGCCGCTCGCGAACACCAACACCGTCCCAGCAGCTGGAGTTTGGGGGCGGCGATGTTCATACGCCTGGTAACGGGCCACGCACCGCCAAATCCAAAGATGGAGCCAGGCCCTCCATGGGTGGCGTGGGGCCTTCCAAGGTCGCTGCCGCATCACCCGAAGGCGACGTAAGGGCCTCCAAGACTCCCACGCCGGCGCCAACAGCGCGCTCCTCACAGGCAGCGCGTGACGAACAGCGTCATCACGCCAAAGATCCCGGGCGTTGCCGCGGGAAGGGGCTCGAGCACCACTCCCGGGACGTAGAAGACCTGCCCGCTCGCCGACGCGCTGGTGAAAACGCCATGCGACCACGGGATCGTGATAGAGCTCCTTCTGACATGGTCAGAAGTTGAAGCACGTCGCGATCCATGCAGGTTTCGCTACCGCCGACGCCATCAGAAGCCCTGGCGCGCGCGCAGTTGCTCCTCGACTTTCCTCCTGCTACGGGGAAACTCAACGAATGGAGGGCCACCATCTGAAGCCTTGTTGCGGTCGCCAACAAAGACGAACCGAGTCCGGTGGAGCCCCCGGGTCGATGCTCCGATGGAGTCCCACGCACCAGTGGCGGAAGGGTCGGCGGCGCCGCGACCACGGTGCATTCGCCTCCTCCCCGTCCGGTACCGCGGACGCCGACTCGTCGCGACATCACGGGCGACGACATCTCCATAGCACCGTCCGACCCATGGACCCACCGTGACCAGCGCCAAGTTCTTCGGGAACGAGCCCATGAAGACGCTCGAACCACTATTGAGCGCCGGCGCGGAGCGCGCCACCATTCAGACAGGCGAGCAGGGCCTGCTGCGAACCACCCGGCACCGGAGAGCCCTGGAAGCCTACCTTACGAGGTAGGCTGTCCGGCTTTTACCCGTGAGCTGCGGCAGTTCTAGTGGCCCACTCACCGCACCTTCAAACCTGACGTTGGCGAGAAGTACAACGGCAAGACCCACCCGTCGGAGTTCCTCAGCATCTACACCATCGCGATGCAAGTTGTCGGAGCCCGCGACGATAAGGTGTTTGCGAATTACTTTTCGTTAGCTCTTAAACCCAACGCCATGTCATGGTTGATGCACTTGCCGGTGGACTCTATTTCTTCCTGGTCGGATTTGTGCCATGAGTTTGTTGGCACCTTTACCGGGGGTCACCAAGCCCATGGCCAAGCAAGCGACCTACACGTCATCCCCCAGAAGGGAGGCGAGAGTTTGCGCAAGTATATTCAGAGGTTCAGCCAGGTACAATACAATATCCCTGATGTTCACCCTGCCGCCATCATCAGCGCGTTCCATCAAAACGTGCGTAACCGCAAGATGCGCGAAGAGCTGGCAATGAACAAGGTGAAGGATGTGGCAGAACTCTACGTTCTTGCTAACAGATGTGCCCGGGCTGAAGAGGGAAGGAAGTACCCCGGCGAAGATGCCGGTGTGGAAAATGACTCTTCAGATGAGGATATTGCCGCCCCAGCGAAGAAAGGCCGGCGCCACAACAGGAAACGCAAGGGTAAAGTTGTGCTTGCTGTCGAGGGGTCTGATGACGCCGGCTCCGCCAAGAAAACCAAGGCAGATGACCCCGGCAAGGAAATTGCCGGATGTGTCGCCTGTCGGGCCTTGGCGGCCACCGAGAAGCCAGAGAACTCCGACAAGCAATACTGCAAGATCCATCGCACCAAAGGCCATGATCTCCAGAACTGCCGACAGGTTGAGCTACTTGCTGAGAAGCAAAAGGCTGAATATGAGAGGCGGGACAAGGAGAAGGGCCAAGATGGCGCCGAGGGGTCCGGCAAGAAGCGTGACAGCCAGGCGGGCCGTCGCGGCAAGGATAAACAGCAGGAGAGGCCCGCCCGGGGCCGCGACAAGAAGCCAGAAGACGATGATCACGAAGAGGACGACGAGTCTGGTGACCAAGAATTTCAGAAAGCTACAGAGGCCATGTGCGTCGATGGTGGCGCCTTGCTGCATACCTCTCACCGCCAGCTTAAACAGTGGGCACATGAGATTACGGCAGCAGAGCCGTCGTTCGATGCCCAAAAGCCGCTGAAGTGGTCCAGCACACCTATCATTTTTTACACTGAGGATCACCCTGATCGCACTACTGCAGTCGGGTGCTTGCCATTGTTGGTTTCACCAACAATACGCAACCTCAAGGTGACAAAGATGCTAGTCGATGGCAGGGCCGGTCTGAACTTAATCTCGCCTGTCGTGATCGAGAAGCTGCAGATTCCTGACGAAGACCTCGAAGAGACGAGCACGTTTCAGGGGGTCAACCCAGGAAGAAGTCAACCAAAGGGGAAGGTCACGCTACCCGTTACTTTTGGGAGTGATCTGAACTACAGGACAGAAACGATCGTGTTCGATGTTGCCAAGATCCCCTTGCCTTACAACGGGATCCTTGGCCGCCCAGCGCTGGCCAAGTTCATGGCGGCGTCACACTACGCCTACAACACCCTGAAGATGCCGGGCCCTGTGACGATCATCACCGTCCCATCCGACAAGAAAGATGCACTGATTTGCGCTGACCAACTCTACCAACAAGCGGTTGCAGCAGCTGCCGCTGCTAAGGCACTTGCTCCTGCCACTGGAGCCCCGGGAGGGAAGAAGAAGAAGACCGGTGAGACCTCGGGCACCCACTCCGGTAAGCGCACCTCTTCGGAGTGTAGCGCTCCCGTTGAGGACGTACCAGAGAGCTCCACCGGCAAGAACAAGAAGTCCAGGGCCACGCCACCGGCGACCAAGAAGGTATCCGTCAAGCAAGACGGCACAGGAGCGGCTTTCACCATAAGCTCCGCCCTTGACGACAAATAGGAAGACATGCTCGTCACCTTCCTGCGAGCGAATGTCGATGTGTTTGCGTGGCAAGCATCCGACATCCCCGGCATTCCCAGGGAGGTGATTGAGCACCACCTTGCTGTCTGTCCTCATGCCGGCCCGTCAAGCAGAAGGTCAGAAAGCAAGCTTTGGAATGGCAAGAGTTCATCACAGAGGAGATCCGGAAACTAGAAGCGGCGGGTTTGGTGAGAGGAGTGCTCCATCCAACGTGGTTGGCCAATCCAGTGGTAGTGTGCAAGGCGAATGGGAAGTGGAGACTGTGTATTGATTACACAGATATCAATAAGGCTTGTCCCAAAGACCCTTTCCCGTTGCCGCGCATCGACCAGATTGTTGACTCCATAGCTAGGTGTGATCTATTGTCATTCCTCGACGCCTACTCCGGCTACCACCAGATCTTCATGACGAGAGACGATGAAGAGAAGACAGCATTCATCACCCCATGTGGTACGTATTGTTTTCTACGGATGCCTTTCGGGTTGAAGAGTGCTGGCTCAACGTTTGCAAGGGCGGTCCAGATTGGTTTTGAACCCCAGCTCCATAGAAATATGGAAGCTTATATGGATGATATAGTGGTCAAAACCAAGAACAGGGCGACCCTCATACCGGATTTACAAGAACCATTTGCAAACCTACGCAAGATCAACCTCAAGCTGAACCCTGAGAAGTGCGTCTTTGGCGTCCCGTCCGGCAAGCTTCTCGGGTTCTTTGTGTCACAGCGTGGGATAGAGGCCAATCCGGACAAGATCAAAGCTATAGAGCAGATTGAAGCACCCAAGCGAGTCAAGGATGTGCGTCGGCTTGCTGGTTGCGTTGCCGCCATGAGCAGGTTCATTTCCAAGTCCGCCGAGCGTGCCCTTCCCTTTTTCAAGATTTTGAAAAAGGCGGGCCCGATGGAGTGGATGCCAGAAGCCGAAGCAGCATTGCAAGATTTCAAAAGGTACCTCTCCTCCGCGCCAATACTAGTTGCGCCTAAGCCACAGGAACTGTTGCTGCTATACTTGGCGGCAACGAACCAGGTGGTCAGCACCGCACTAGTGGCGCAGAGAGAAATTGATGACGAGGTAATAGCAGCGACAGAGCCCGATGCCATCGATGCAGAGACGACGCAGCCAGTTGGAATGCCGCCAAGGAAGAAAATGATGCAGCACCCGGTCTACTTTGTTAGTTCCCTCCTACAGGGGGCTAGATCAAGGTACTCCGGTGTACAGAAACTGCTCTTCGGCCTTCTTATGGTCTCGAGGAAGCTGCATCACTACTTCCAGGCGCAAGAAATCACTGTCGTCACTCGCCTCCCTCTGCAACGGATATTGCACAATCCAGACGCAACGGGAAGAATCGTAGAGTGGGCACTGGAGCTGTCCAGCTTTGGCCTCAAGTTTGAGAGTACCTCGACGATTCAAAGCCGAGTCCTGGCGGAGTCCTGGTGAAGAAGCCCAAGAGACTGCTCTCCCCGTCAAGGAGGCAAGTTGCGACTGGATCATGTGCTTTGACGGAGCTTTCTCCTTACAGGGCGCCGGGGCTGGCGTACTGCTTGTCGCGCCCACCAGAGAGCACCTCAAGTATGTGGTCCAGATGCACTTCCCCAGGGAGGTGTCAACAAACAATACGGCTAAGTACGAAGGGCTGCTTGCTGGTCTTAGGATCGCGGCGGACCTCAGAATCAAGAAACTCGTCATCAGGGGCGACTCACAACTTGTCGTCAAGCAAGTCAACAAGGATTACCAGAGCCCGTTGATGAAGGCCTACGTCGATGAAGTGAGAAAGCTGGAAGAGCGTTTTGATGGCATTCAGGCAGAAGATGTTCCCGAACAGAGAATGACATCGCCGATTACCTGTCAAAATGCGCTACCCTCAAGCTACCTGTGGAACCAGGTACCTTTGTGCTTCGGCTAACTCAGCCATCCGTTGATCCATCAACAGAGCAGAACAAAAGATGGAAATCAGGGCCCGGCAAGTACTTTCCAGCCGAGCTCCCCGGAGCCGCCGGCAAGAATGTTGCCGGAGACACTGAGCCCGCCACAGGACGGCTAGCTCCGGCGGGGCACCAAGCTCTTGCCATGGAGACAGTCGCTCCTATAGCGGAGGAAATGCCTTTGGTCCTCGTCGTCGAGCCTCAGGCTCCAGCGTGGGCACAGCACACCGTCCGGTTCCTCCAAACAGGGGAACTTCCTGAGGAGAAGGAAGAAGCGGAAAAAGTAGCCCGTCGGTCTGCTATGTACCAGTTCGTCGATGACGTTCTGTACAGGAAGAGGCTGAACGGAGTGAATTTGAAGTGTATCCCTCAAGAGGAAGGACTGGGGCTGCTGGCAGAGATACATGGAGGCATATGTGGATCCCACATAGGGTCGAGGGCCCTTGCCGGCAAGGCATTTCGGCAAGGCTTCTTATGGCCCACTGCCCTCCAGGATGCGACAACACTGGTCACCAGGTGTGACGCGTGTCAGTTCCATTCAAAGAAGCTTCATCAGCCAGCTCAAGCCCTCCAAACCATTCCTCTCTCCTGGCCCTTCTCGGTCTAGGGGCTCGACATACTGGGTCCTTTCCCCTGCGTTGTCGGGGGCTTTGAGTACTTGTACGTCGCAATCGACAAGTTCACAAAGTGGCCAGAGGTGGAAGCAGTGAGGAAGGTCACAGCTCAGTAAGCCGTCAAGTTCTTCAAGGGACTAGTGTGCTGTTTTGGTGTACCCAACAGGGTCATCACCGACAACGGCACGCAGTTCACAAGCCACACCTTCATGCAATATACCCAAGAGCTCGGCAGCAAAGTCTGTTTCGCTTCCGTTGCTCACCCAGGAAGCAATGGTCAAGCTGAGAGGGCAAACGCTGAAGTGTTGCGAGGCCTAAGGACGAAGACCTTTGACAGGCTGCACAAGAATGGAAGGCGCTGGATTGATGAGTTGCCGACGGTTCTTTGGTCGAACAGAACGGCGCCAAATCAAGCCACCGGCCAGACAACCTTTGCCCTGGTATACGGGGCAGAAGCAGTTCTCCCCACTGAACTCATATACGGGTCACCTCGAGTGCTCGCTTATGATGAGCTTGAGCAAGAGCAACTGCAGCAAGATGGCGCAACGCTCCTTGAGGAAGATCGTCTTCGGGCGGCTGTGAGAGCAGCACGCTACCATAGCCGCAAGGTCCATGCCTGAAGCTTTGAGGAAGGCGACCTTGTTCTTTGGCGCGTTCAATCGGCCAAGAATACCAACAAGTTGACGCCAAAGTGGGAAGGCCCTTATCGGGTAATACGAGTCACCAGGCCTGGCGCAGTCCGCCTGGAGACCAAAGATGCCATTCCGGTGAGCAACTCCTGGAACACTGAGCATCTTCGCAAGTTTTACCCATAAGGCGCGGCTTGCCGGGCCCCCTGGCAAGCCACCTTTTGTACAAGCCTTGCCGACAAGGCATGTAACCCTTTGTACAAAGCCAGGCGCAGACCCTGAGCATAAATAAATGAAGCGCTGGCGCCCTAAGTTATAGCATGCATGCTAGGTCGAGTCTCGTCCTTGGTTAGGGTTGATAGTGCTTAGCGGTGACTAACCCCTAGCTTAGAGGTCGAATGTGCGTCTCTTTGTTCTTCTTTTGTCCTCTTTGGTTCGCAGGACACACAGATATCCTTGCCAAGCCACTTGGGAAGAAAAAAGAACAGACCAGCATTTAGGCCCCGGCGAGCCAGTGTTGCCGGGGACTGCAAGAGCAAAGATTCACCCGCGGCAAACCAGGATTGCCGGGGGCTGCAGCTTCAGATAAGTTCTTCATCCCTTATCATGCATTCCATTATGGACTGAGGTATGTGAAACCTCATTTTTCCTTAAGCTACCGTGCTCCCCTAACTCTAGGCCCTGGGGCTCGTTCCTGGGACCAAGTTTGGTCATGGTCGCGGCAGCGAAAGGATGAAACAAGGAGCCTAAACCCACCTCATCCCTGCCTCCCCCAAAGGCGTGAGAAAGGTCGAGCGAGGTGGGAAGACGGCAAGGCCTGTTGCCGGGCGAGAAAATGTTTATCTTAGAGATATCAAGGATTTATTCCTTGTCGTGGGTTCCACCCGCAAACAAATGACCCAGCAAACATACCTTTTTCATTAAAAAACATCCCGCCTAGGTACAGTCCATAGGGAATGGAAAACATGAACAAAGGGATTACAAGTTTTAAATTCAACAAAGGCCCGAAGGCTTACAAACTAAAAAGAGATAAGGTGCCCGTAATCCCTTTCTTGTCCCTCTCCTCAGGAGGCAGGTCAAGGAGGCGAGAAGGGCAAAAGGAGCGCCTAGGCGAGCTACGGGTGGCAGAAGACACCAAGAGAACATCTTGGTGGCCGTCCAAAGGCTGGATGGTGATGGCGGCACCGGAAGCAGAGCTCAAAGACGAGGCAGCAGGACGTCAGTACGCGTCGAAGGCGTCGGTGCCCGCGTACTCCGACTTGACGGCCTTGCCGCCCGCCCTCTTCCTCTTCCGCAGCCTCCCAATGCCGGCCGCCCAAGGAGATGACCCCGAGAAGTTCAAGGAGCCGGCGACACGGATGATGGGGTCGCCGGTGCCGCACGGAGCGGCGCCCGACACCTAGTCGGACCCGTCATCCTGCCTAGGGGTGGGCATTCGGTATAAACCGAAATTTCGGTTTCTACCATTCGGTATATTTTAAAATTCGGTTAGTAAAACAGAAAACCAAAAATAACAAATTTAGATAGCTAACCGAAAATTCGGTTAACCGGTTATTTCGGTCAGGTTTTCGGTTTATACCGAATAAACCGTGCGTGTGCCAACTGTTCTCACAAGGAGCAGTGGCGGCGTCTTATATAGCAAAAAGTCACAGCCAAATCTCTTTACCCAGGCGAGGTGGGACTAAAGTCCTGTGGTCTGCAGTTCGTTCGCACGCTCACACACAACCTAGCTTCCACACGCGGGCACAGCCCAAGGTCCACCAACGTGACTTCCTAGTGCGCGTCCTGGTTGCACATGGGCCAGTGGGCTTTATGGGTTGGTAGCTTTAGCGTAGCGAGCGTGGCTAGCCCATGTGCCTGGTAGCTTTAGCGTACGAGAAAATCGGAACGTCATTCTTTCACGTCGCTCTGTGTACTGTCTCACATATAATTCGGTTTTTTCTCGGCTAACCGAAGTAGAAACCGAACTAACCGAACTTAGTTCGGTTATTGAAAGTAAGAACCGAAATTACTTGTACCAATGATAAAAACCGAAATTTCGGTTTATTCGGTTTCGGCTTCGGTTCGTCGGTTTTTATGCCCACCCCTAATCCTGCCGCCTACCGCCCTCATCATCGCTGCCGCTGTCCTCCTCGTCAATCTCGCTCGAGGAGGAATCTTCACCATCAGAAGAGCTCTCCACGCAGCACCTTGCACGAGTCCCAAAGTGCCCGAAGACCTTGACGGAGAGAAGGCCACCCTCCATCAGCTTAAAATGGAGAGTGAGCCCATCCGTCAAGCTATGGATACGAGCAAACGTCTTCCATCCCCGACGAAGATACATCACGTGAGGAGCAGGGAAATCGACGCGGACCCACATACCACTGATCCCGCAGCCCCTCATGTGCAGCCGCAATGACTGCGGCGGATCCAGCTCCATCTCCCGCGCGAATGGAGTCGGGAGGCGAAGGCGACGGCGCGGCGGCCGCCGCAGCCTGACGAAGAACTCACAGGGGTCATCCCCAACATGGCCCTCCATTGGAGGAGGAGCTGCTGGCGTGGGCGAAGCCGGCGCGCCACCCCGTCCTCCTCTTCCCCGAGCGCCCCGGCCTCGCCCACGGCCTCGCCCCCTCCCCCTTCACCTCATGGCCGGCTCTGCCACCGCAGGCGCAGGAGGAGGAGGAACGCGTTGTCGAGCGGCGACCCTTGCCGCCACCGTTGAAGGATCGGGATTCCCTCTCTCCATGATGAATGGAAGAGAGGAGCAGAAGCTGAAGGAAAAAGAAGATGGAAGAATGCGGGACGCCATCCCCCCTCTCCCGCTCTTTATAAAGGAACGGGGTTGGGGCTCGGCCGCCCCGCTCGGCCAATCAAGACACGGGAGGCGCAGGGAGCCAGGACCGACCCGCTGCCCCAACTAGCGACGGCCCGGTTTCCCGCCTCCACCGTTTGCCACCCCAAGCGCATGGGAGACACGTGGAAGACGTGCAGAACCGAGGGGACAGGTGAGGCGACCTCTCCCCACCCCGTGATCGTGGGGAGTGGGCGCCTTGAAGACCGCGCCTCGGCCCCATTCAGTAAATCGGTCGCGCCTCCACGCCTCCCTCCGTTTACGGGGAAGATGCAGGCCGCCTCCTTTTCTTCTCATTAACCGCAACGTGACGCATGCGTGCAGAGACCAACCCCACGCATGTCGCCCACGTCACGCACACCACCTCACGCCGCGCCACGCGCGCGAGTCATGGGAAGGGCAACGCGTGAAAAATCTTACCGCGGTAAAAACCGCCCCGCCTGAACGCACACCGTTTTTGGGCCTAGCCCAACAACGCGTTGCGCTTATGTGTGGACCAGGCCCGGGGGCTCCTGTCGGTGAACAAAAAGAGGGGTACACTTTTTGTACCCCTATAACTGTGCACGGGCAGTCAGAGCCACGCCCACGACCACAACAAGCAAGGCAAGGGAGGTGAGCCAGGGTAAGACCGAAGCTCAAGGGAACTGGAGCAACGCCAAGGCCAGGACCACGAAGAGCCAAGGGATGAGGCAGGCTCCCCTTGCCGGGACGGCTTTAGCAGCCCCGGCAAGGCCCTTGCCGCGGCAACTCGCCCCACGCCTACGGAGCAAATCACCCTTGAGTCCACCGCCCCCATGGGGCGAGGATTCGGGAGACGTCTCCGTGGTGGAATTTAGATCTTTGTGAAGAAACACTCAAGATCAGATATGCACTGAGAAGACGATGACCCTTGGCAAGATACCAGCCAAGGAAGACCACGAGACCCCCGGCAAGCGCCTTGCCGGGGACGACGGCATGTGCCACGACAAGACCCTTGCCGGGGCCCCGGCAAGGCCCATGCTGAGGACGTCTACAGGCCACCATCAGGCCCACGCCAACCAAGTCTCCACCGTCGTTCGCATACAGCTGCCGACCCAACCAACTGGGCACGCACCTGCGTGGCAGCACGCAGATCTTCGTGAAGACACCACCACCGCGCCACCTCAGCTGCATGCCTGCCTACATGGCACCACGGGCATCATTGGCCAGGGCACGTGTCGACGTGAGGAGGAGCGGCGACGGACGGGACGGGCTTCGCCCCCGCCCCCGATAAAGCAAGGACACCTAAGCAGACGCATTAAATGCGCCTTGTCATGTAATGCGAAGGATAACCTCGCGTCACTGTACCCTTTCCACCTCCTGTGTGCCACTGTGGCAACCCCTTTTTCCTATAAAAGGAGGCCCGATGCGACCAGGAGAAGGATTCGACTTTTTGGAGCTCTTCACGCCCCATAGCTAGCTCAAGAACACAGATATACATCCACCAAAGCAGGAGTAGGGTTTTACGCATCCTCGCGACCCGAACCTGGATAAACGAATCGTGTGCTATCTGTTTGATCCGCTCTTCTTTCAACCCCGCGCCCCGCTAACCGTAGTAGGGATTCTTGTGATCCCATAGGTGTCGTTCTCACCGACAAATATGCAAGGGATAAACGGAAACGATTCCCAAGATCTTCGTGATGCTGAAATCGACGAAGGTAGAAATCAAGAAAAGCATCAAGTGTTGATGGTTGACAAGACCACTAGTTTCAAGAAAAGGGCAAAGGGAATAAGGGGAACTTCAAGAAGAACGTAAAGCAAGTTGCTACTCAACTGAAGAAGCCCAAGTCTGTACCTAAGCCTGAGACTAAGTGCTTCTACTGCAAAGGGACTAGTCACTGGAAGCGAAACTGCCCCAAGTATTTGGCGGATAAGAAGGATGGCAAAGTGAACAAAGGTATATTTGATATACAAACTATTGATGTGTATTTTACTAGTGTTCATAGCAACCCCTCGGTATTTGATACTGGTTCAGTTGCTAAGAGTAGTAACTCAAAATGGGAGTTGCAGAATAAACAGAGACTAGTTGAGGGTGAAGTGACGATGTGTGTTGGAAGTGGTTCCAAGATTGATATGATCATCATCATACACTCCCTACACTTTCGGGATTAGTGTTGAACCTAAATAAGTGTTATTTGGTGTTTACGTTGAGCATGAATATGATTTGATCATGTTTATTGCAATACGGTTATTCATTTAAGTTAGAGAATAGTTGTTGTTCTATTTACATGAATAAAACCTTCTATGGTCATACACCTAATGAAAATGGTTTGTTGGATCTCGATCGTAGTGATACACATATTCATAATATTGAGGCCAAAAGATGCAAAGTTAATAATGATAGTGCAACTTATTTGTGGCGCTGCCGTTTAGGTCATATTGGTGTAAAACGCATGAAGAAAATCCATGCTGATGGGCTTTTGGAATCACTTGATTATGAATCACTTGATGCTTGCGAACCATGCCTCTTGGGCAATATGACTAAAACGCCGTTCTCCGGAACAATGGAGCAAGCAACGGATTTGTTGGAAATCATACATACTGATGTATGTGGTCCGATGAGTGTTGAGGCTCGCGGCGGGTATCGTTATTTTCTGACCTTCACACATGATTTGAGAAGATATGGGTATATCTACTTGATGAAACATAAGTTTGAAACATTTGAAAAGTTCAAAGAATTTCAGAGTGAAGTGGAAAATCACCGTGACAAGAAAATAAGGTTTCTACGATCTGATCGCAGAGACAAATATTTGAGTTACGAGTTTGGTCTTCAATTAAAACAATGTGGAATAGTTTCACAAATTCGTGCCACCTGGAACACCACAGCATAATGGTGTATCCGAACGTCATAACCGTACTTTATTGGATATAGTGCAATCTATGATGTTTCTTACCGATTTACCACTATAGTTTTGGGGTTATGCATTAGAGACAGTTGCATTCACGAAAAAAAGGGGCACCATCTAAATTCGTTGGAGACGACAGCGTATGAACTGTGGTTTGGCAAGAAACCAAAGTTGTCGTTTCTTAAAGTTTGGGATTGCGATGCTTATAAGAAAAAGTTTCATCCCGATAAGCTCAAACCCAAATTGGAAAAATGTGTCTTCATAGGATACCCAAAGGAGACAGTTGGGTACACCTTCTATCACAGATCCGAAGGCAAGATATTCGTTGCTAAATTTGGATCCTTTCTAGAGAAGGAGTTTCTCTCGAAAGAAGTGAGTGGGAGGAAAGTAGAACTTGATGAGGTAATTGTACCTGCTCCCTTACTGGAAAGTATTTCATCACAGAAACCGGTTCCTGTGGCACCTACACCAATTAGTGAGGAAGTTAATGATGATGATCATGAAACTTCAGATCAAGTTGTTACTGAACCTCGTAGGTCAACCAGAGTAAGATCCGCACCAGAGTGGTACGGTAATCCTGTTCTGGAGGTTATGTTACTAGACCATGACGAACCTACGAACTATGAAGAAGCGATGGTGAGCCCAGATTCCGCAAAATGACTTGAGGCCATGAAATCTGAGATGGGATCCATGTATGAGAACAAAGTGTGGACTTTGGTTGACTTTCCCGATGATCGGCAAGCCATTGAGAATAAATGGATCTTCAAGAAGAAGACTGACGCTGACGGTAATGTTACTGTCTATAAAGGTCGACTTGTTGCAAAAAGGTTTTCAACAAGTTCAAGGGATTGACTACGATGAGAGTTTCTCACCCGTAGCAATGTTTAAGTCTGTCTGAATCATGTTAGCAATTGCCGCATTTTATGATTATGAAATTTGGCAAATGGATGTAAAGACTGCATTCCCGAATGGATTTCTAGAAAAAGAGTTGTATATGATGCAACCTGAAGGTTTTATCAATCCAAAGGATGCTAACAAAGTGTGCAAGCTCCAGCGATCCATCTATGGACTGGTGCAAGCATCTCAGAGTTGGAATATACGCTTTGATGAGTTGATCAAAGCATATAGTTTTATACAGACTTGCGGTGAAGCCTGTATTTACAAGAAAGTGAGTGGGAGCACTACAGCATCTCTGATAAGTATATGTGAATGACATATTTTTGATCGGAAATAATGTAGAATTTTCTGGAAAGCATAAAGGAGTATTTGAAAGGAATTTTTCAAAAAAAGACCTCGGTGAAGCTGCTTACATATTGAGCATCAAGATCTATAGAGATAGATCAAGACGCTTGATAAGTTTTTTCAATGAGTACATACCTTGACAAGATTTTGAAGTAGTTCAAAATGGAACAATCAAAGAAATAGTTCTTGCGTGTGTTACAAGTGTGAACTTGAGTAAGACTCAAAGCCCGACCACGGCAGAAAATAGAAAGAGAATGAAAGTCATTCCCTATGCCTCAGCCATAGGTTCTATAAAGTATGCCATGCTATGTACCAGATCTATTGTTTACCCTACACTGAGTTTTGCAAGGGAGTACAATAGTGATCTAGGAGTAGATCACTGGACAGCGGTCAAAATTATCCTTAGTGGAATAAGGATATGTTTCTCGATTATGGAGGTGACAAAAAGTTTGTCGTAAAGAGTTACGTCGATGCAAGCTTTGACACCGATCTGGATGACTCTAAGTCTCGATCTAGATACATATTGAAAGTGGGCGCTATTAGCTAGAGTAGCTCCGTGCAGAGTATTGAAGACATAGAATATTTGCAAAATACATACGGATCTGAATGTGGCAGATCCGTTGACTAAACTTCTCTAACAAGCAAAACATGATCACACCTTAGTACTCTTTGGGAGTTAATCACATAGCAATGTGAACTAGATTATTGACTCTAGTAAACCCTTTGGGTGTTGGTCACATGACGATGGGTGTTAATCACATGGTAATGTGAACTATTGGTGCTAAATCACATGGCGATGTGAACTAGATTATTGACTCTAGTGCAAGTGGGAGACTGAAGGAAATATGCCCTAGAGGTAATAATAAAGTTATTAGTTATTTCCTTATATCATGATAAATGTTTATTATTCATGCTAGAATTGTATTAAGCGGAAACATGATACATGTGTGAATACATAGACAAATAGAGTTTCACTAGTATACCTCTACTTGACTAGCTCGTTGATCAAAGATGGTTATGTTTCCTAGCCATAGACAAAGAGTTGTCATTTGATTAATGGGATCACGTCATTAGGAGAATGATGTGATTGACTTGACCTATTCCATTAGCTTAGCACTCGATCGTTTAGTATGTTGCTATTGCTTTCTTCATGACTTATACATGTTCCTATGACTATGAGATTATGCAACTCCCGTTTACCGGAGGAACACTTTGTGTGCTACCAAACGTCACAACGTAACTGGGTGATTATAAATGTGCTCTACAGGTGTCCCCGAAGGTACTTGTTGGGTTGGCGCATTTCGAGATTAGGATTTGTCACTCCGATTGTCGGAGAGGTATCTCTGGGCCCACTCGGTAATGCACATCACTATAAGCCTTGCAAGCATTGTAACTAATGAGTTAGTTGCAGGATGATGTATTACGGAACGAGTAAAGAGACTTGCCAGTAACGAGATTGAACTAGGTATTGAGATACCGACGATCGAATCTCGGGCAAGTAACATACCGATGACAAAGGGAACAGCGTATGTTGTTATGCGGTTTGACCGATAAAGATCTTCGTAGAATATGTGGGAGCCAATATGAGCATCCAGGTTCCGCTATTGGTTATTGACCAGAGACGTGTCTCGGTCATGTCTACATTGTTCTCGAACCCGTAGGGTCCGCACGCTTAAAGTTTGATGACGGTTATATTATGAGTTTATGTGTTTTGATGTACTGAAGATATTTCGGAGTCCCGGATGTGATCACGGACATGACGAGGAGTCTCGAAATGGTCGAGACATAAATATTGATATATTGGAAGCCTATATTTGGATATCAGAAGTGTTTCTGGTGAAATCGGGATTTTACCAGAGTGCCGGGGGTTACCGGACCCCCCCCCCCCGGGGGGGGGCTTAATGGGCCTACATGGGCCTTAGTGGAAATAGAGGGCAGCAAGGGGAATGTGGGGCGCCCCCCCCCCCCAAGGCCCAAACCGAATTGGTTTAGGGCAAAGGGGGCCGGTCCTTCTCCTCCTCTCCCTTTCCTTCCCCCTCTCCTACTCCTACTAGGAATAGGAGGAGTCCTACTCCTAGTGGGAGTAGGACTCTCCCTTGGCGTGCCTCTTCCTGGCCGCCACCTCCTCCCCTTGCCCCTTTATATACGGGGGCAGCGGGACACCCCAGAGACACAACAATTGATCATTGATCTTTTAGCCGTGTGTGGTGCCCCCCTCCATCATAGTCCACCTCGATAATATCGTAGCGGTGCTTAGGCGAAGCCCTGCGTCGGTAGAACATCATCATCGTCACCACGCCGTCGTGCTGACGAAACTCTCCCTCAACACTCGGCTGGATCGGAGTTCGAGGGACGTCGTCGGGCTGAACGTGTGTTGAACTCGGAGGTGCCGTGCGTTCGGTACTTGATCGGTCGGATCATGAAGACGTACGACTACATCAACCGCTTGTGCTAATACTTCCGCTTTCGGTCTACGAGGGTACGTGGACACACTCTCCCCTCTCGTTGCTATGCATCACCATGATCTTGCGTGTGCGTAGGAATTTTTTTGAAATTACTACGTTCCCCAACACTTACCGTATGTTGGTAGATACAAAACTGCGGCGAGAAGCATGGTTGGAAGGCCAGCCAGACTCATCAAATAGTCAAGGGGAGAAGAAGGCGTGGACTAAACTGTGGAAAGTTGAGGTTCCCTCAAAGATAAATTTTTTCTTGTGGAGACTAGCGCAACAGCCTCTTCCAACGGCCGACTTGGGGCACCATCGCAATATGTCGGTAACAAAATCTTGTGAGCTATGCGGAGCAGATGATTCATGGCAACATTCTCTAATGCATTGCAGCATGGCGCGATGCATGCGGGCTTTGGAAGATCCGGAACTTGTTGAAGTCATGGAAAACAATACTGAGCCAGATACGAAGAGGTGGGTTTTTGCCTTGTTGGATAGCTTACCTCATGAAGACTTCACTAGAGTGCTAGTTACCCCCTATGGGCGATTTGGCACGCGCGCCGCAAGGCCATTCACGAACAGAATTTTCAGTCCCCACATGCTACGAACCATTTCATCAACACGTATATACGTGAGCTTGATGTGTGCAGAGTAAAAAAGAAACCGGCCAAGTTCTTCTACGGCCAGCACGCACTTGAGGCGACGATGGATCCCACCGGTTGCAGGCTGCTGCAAAATTCATGTTGATGGGGCTACTTCACGTACATCAAAGATGGGTCTATAAGTGCCGTTTGCAGGGATGACATGGGCAGGTATCTTGGTGCATTAGCAGTAAGATACACATGACGATCCGGCGACACTCGAAGCCCTGGCGTGCAAAGAAGCTCCCTCCCTTGCCCTCGACCTCTCACTATCTCATGTGTTGGTAGCCTCAGATTGCAAGGAGGTTGTCGCGGACATACACAAAGGCACGGGCGGCCGTTACGCGAGCATTGCTAATGAGATCATCTCCCGAGGTTCGCAGTTTTCAGCATGCTCCTTCATCTTTAAAGGACACGAGACAAACTTTGAGGCGCACAGCCTCGCCAAATACACTTCGGGACTCTCTTCGAGACGCCATCTCTGGCTACTTAATCCCCGGATTTATCTTGTATTCGTATGTACTATTCGGATATTGATCAATAAATGAGAGTGTGTTTGGACTAAAAAAAAACAAGGCCAGACCACGATCTCCGCGGTCCGCACCATTGCCTCAAGAAAAAAAAAACGAGCTCCGCACCAAGCCACCAACAGCCGGCGGCGAACGTCCCCACTTCCCCCATCGCCGCCGGCGCCGTCCCCTGCACCAGCGCCATGCTCCGCCTCCGGAGCTGCATCCTCGCTCACCTTATATCTTCTCCCGCCACCCACCCCGTCCCCTGTTTCCACCGCCTCCTCTCCGCCGCCGCGCCCGCCGTCTCCCCAAGCCCCCGATTCGCCGTCGAGGACTACCTCGTCGACACCTGCGGCCTCACCCGAGCGCAGGCCCTCAAGGCCTCCACCAAGCTCTCCCACCTCAAGTCGCCCGCCAACCCCGACGCCGTCCTCGCCTTCCTCGCCGGCCTCGGCCTATCCAGCGCCGACATCGCCGCACTCGTGGCCCGTGACCCGCAGTTCCTCTGCGCCGGCGTCGAGAGAACCCTGTCTCCCGTCCTCGCCGGGCTCACCGGCCTCGGCCTATCGCGCTCTGAGATCGCGCACGTCGCCTCGCTCGCACCACGCAGCTTCCGCTCTAGATCTGTCGTTTCCGGGCTGGAGTACTACCTCCCCCTCTTTGGCTCCTCCGAGAGCCTTCTCCGGGGGATCAAGAAATTCAAGTACTTTCTCAGGTCCGATCTAGAGAGGGTGGTCAAGCCCAATATTGAGTTACTGCGTGAGTGCGGGCTAGGCACTTCCGATATTGCCAAGCTCTGCCGAGCTGTGCCATGGCTGCTCAGCGCCAAGCCGGAGCGCGTCCAGGTGATGGTGGCGTGCGCGGAACGTCTCGGTGTGCCCCGTGGATCGGGGATGTTCAGGCACGCGTTGAAGGCTGTTGAATCCCTCAGTGAGGAGAAGCTCGCCGCCAAAGTGGAGTACATAAGGAACACGTTCAGGTGGTCGGATGCTGAGGTGGGCATTGCTCTTTCTAAGGCCCCACTGATGCTGACCAAATCCAATCAGACACTGCAGAGCAAGTCGGAGTTTCTTATATCTGAGATGGGGATGGAACCGGCGTACCTTGCTCATCGGCCGGTAATGCTCTGCTTTAGCCTGGAGGGCCGGGTCAAGCCACGGTGCTATGTTATAAAGTTTCTTAAGGCAAATGGATTGCTAGATCGCCACTGGACCTACTTGACAATTGTCACGGTGGCTGAGAAGGAATTTTTGGAGAATTTCATATGTCCTCACAAGGAAGCTGCACCGAACCTTGCTGAAGATTATAATGCCGCATGCAGAGGGGAAGTGCCAGCTGATTTCAGATTTACATGAACAAACAACCGGCTATGAGAATTGGTAACTGTGTAAGGTGCAACAAAATTCTCACTCTGCGTAGTAAGCTGGTAAATTCTGGTTCGGTGTTCATTGCCTAATTAGATGTTGGTTGCATTGATTCCTGAACCCTGACGAATTGATGACTCATTCGGTAGAGAAGAAAGCATTGCCTACAATTTCCTAAGATAACATGTCCAGGATATTGTGTTTCCCACTTCTATTTAAGATAATGGAAATTGGATCTGTGGGTGCGCCGATTTGCTGCTGAAACTTGCACCCTGAGAACCAAAAAACAAAGGAATTATCCTGCGTTGCTGTGATATGCTTTCATGCTGAATTTTATCTAGCGTGTTCCTTTTTGAGCTGATTAGTTGGTCGCCTTTTTTGCTCCATCATATGTCACTCAGTACTAATATTGCAGCTCAATGTTTAATATTAAGATTATGCTTAGAAAATATCTCGTCTGTTCCGAATGATAGGACGTTTTGGATATTTTGATATGGACTATACATACGGACTGAAATGAGTGAACAAATACACTAAAACATGTCTACATATGGACTGAAATAAGTAGAACATCTTATATTTTGGAATGGAGGGACCAAGGGGGTATATTTGTGTATGTTCATTTTTATCCCTTTTGATTTCTTTCCCTCTATTCTCCAAAGATTGATTCCTAAATAATGAGTTGACAATACTTTTGCTGGGAAACGTTTCAATATTGTAAAATTAACCTATATGCCTCTAAAGCATGATTAACAAATGAACTGGTCATATCATTTACAACTGCCCTAAATCTTCAGAAGTAAACCAATGCAGATGGCATGATTTAGTCTTACCACATTTCTGTACTAGCCAGTGCTTGCATATGTAAAACTGTGTCCAATCACAAAACCACTTGCATAATTTGGAAGCAAAACTGTTGATTAAAAAATTGATTTGGTAAAGATACACAACTTAGATCAAATTATTGCTTTCAGCTGCGCTACAAGTCTTTGTACAGTACTGGCACATTAGGCCTGGTGTCCATCTTATATGTACTACATTGCTGTGTCTACTGATGCAATTCTGGGCTTTGATGGTGTTCAATGATGCAAGAGGGTAACTATCCACTATACTGTTCCAAACCATCGTATATATGAATATATCATTCCTTTGAGATTGATGAACACATGAAGATATGTATTGGAGCGAAGAGAATGTGAGATCAGGCCAGTCAGCCAATGCATTGAGAATATCAGTGCGTTATTCTCTGTACTTTTCACGTTCAGTGATCTGCTTCAGTTGGTTTCAACAATATTGGGCTACTTTGTTGGCGGGCCTATCCTGCAGTGTAAGTTTGTCAAGCACCGGCCCACCAATGAGAGGCGTTCCCTCTGATTTTCAAGTACCACAATCGGCTTTCAGCTATATTTGACCTTTGTTGAGGAGCCTGTCATGCAGCGTAGGTTTCTTAGGCATTGACTGAGTATTTTTCTGCAAGGAATCTGTGGAACTTTCTAGCTGTATATTTGTTTCCACCTGACGTGTTTGAGAACAAAAAAATGGAAGCAAAAAATGGATCTGACTTGATTAGCTAAGCTGCTTTTCAAACAAGTCTACATGTACAGATCAAGATAAATTTTTAGCTTCCATTTTCTTTTGTTCAAATAGAACACTTGGTCCTGTGATGGAGATGCACTCGGAAATATTATCAGATCATTATCTACCATGCAGGAAAACTTGAAGAATTGGAGCTATGAGTCCTTTGGCTCTGTTCGTGGTCGGTTAAAAGATTTGAGAAAGCAATTGGAGGAAGTGAGGGACAGGAACTGGAGAAGAGGACTAACAAAACAAGAGAACAGTTTTTTTAACCAAATTTCGGAGTTAATGGCTAGAGTAGAAATTATGATACGCCAGAGATCAAGAGTACAATGGCTAGCGGAAGGAGATCGTAACACAGCCTTTTTTTCACTCAAAATGCAGGGAAAGAGCAAGACAAAACAGAATAATTTCTCCACAACGAGAGGATGGAAGGATATGTTATCAACAGGGAGAAATTGAAGACATAGCTATTAACTTTTTCTGCAAATTGTTTTCTGCTCAGGAGAACCTGCAACCAGATAAAGTGATAAAATACGTGCAACCAAAAGTAACAAAGGATATGAATAAGCACTTGTGTAAACCGTTTACTTCAGAAGAAGTTGAGAAGGCACTATTTAGGATGAAACCAAATAAATCTCCAGGCCAGATGGTTTTACGGCAGGAGTTTTTCAAAACCATTGGGAACTGATAAAGATTGATGTTTTCAATGCAGTTTTGAAGTTCTTGCAAAATGGTGAAAAGCCGGAAGGCCTAAACAAAACAACTCTGGTGCTTGTTCCAAAGGTGAATCATCCCCAGAATTTTCTCAAAACCGACCAATAGCTTTATGTAATGTTTTATACTCCCTCCGTTCCTAAATATTTGTCTTTCTAGAGGTTTCAAATGGTTACCACATACGGATGTATATAGACATATTTTAGAGTGTAGATTCATTCATTTTACTCCGTATGTAGTCACTTGTTGAAATCTCTAGAAAGACAAATATTTGGTAACGGAGGGAGTATAAAATTTGTTCAAAAGTCTTAGCAGATAGGCATTAATCTTGGATGAAATTGTTTCAGAGGAACAAAGTGCTTTTGTGCCTTCGCGTTTAATTACTGATAATGTTAGTACTTATGAATGCATTCATTACATTAGAAATAAGAAAGGAAAAACTGGAGCAAGCGCCATTAAATTAGATATGACTAAAGCATATGAAACTGTTGAATGGACTTACCTTAAGAGGATTATACAAAAATTGGGCTTTCATGATTACTGGATTAACTTGATAAGCAAATATGTTGAAACAGTAAGCTTCTTGGTTAAGGTGAATGGTCGTTTATTGAAACCCTTTAGACCAACAAGAGGATTAATGCAAGGGGATCCCATTTCTCCTTACCTGTTCCTGATTTGTGCAGAAGGTCCAACAAACTTACTAAAATTCAAAGGGCCACAATATCTTAGTGAAGGAATTAAAATGGGTATCCATACTCCATGGATATCTCACTTATTATTTGCTGATGACTATTGTCTTCAATCAGGCTTCAAAGAGCAGAAAGACTTCAGGAAGTATTGGAAGCCTACAACAAGGGATTTGGTCAACTGGTTAACAAAGAAAAATCAGCAATCTTCTTCGTGAAGAGACGAAAGAAGAGATGAAGAGAATTATGAAAATAGAAACGTAAGCTCTAGAGGAGAAATACTTGGGACTACCTACAGCCCTAGGAAGAAGAACAACATGGGCCTTTGGAAAGCTAATTACAAGATTGAGTAACTTAGCAGGTGGATGGTCAGAGAAAATGTTAAATTCTGCAGGTCGTGAAGTTCTTAATAAAGCGGACATGCGAGCAATACCCACATATGAGTTGTTTTAGCCTCTCAAAAACTACTTGCAAAAAGAGGACCCCATCAATGGCAAATTTTTGGTGGGGAGGTGACAGGGATAAGCAGAGAATGCATTGGAGAAAATGGGAGGAGTTAGCACAACCAAAGAAAGCTGGAGCTATGGGATTTAGGGAGATGCACCTGTTCAATCTAGCCATGTTGGGTAAGCAAGGATGGAGGCTTTTATAACAAACCCAAACTCATTGTGTGCTAGAGTGTTGGCTGGGAAATACTTCCATAACACGGATTTTATGAAAGCAAAGAAGAAGAAGAATAGCTCACATGTTTGGCAAGCTATCTTAAAAGGAAGAGCAACACTTCACTTAGGCCTGATGAAGAGAATTGGAGATGGAAAGTCTACAAATATATGGGAAAATGAATGGATTCCAACAATTACAGGAGGGAAACCAGTGTATAGGAGAGAAGGAACAACTGGCTTAAATGTATCAGATCTTCTGAATGCAGAAAGGAACGAGTGGGACTTCAACAACGTGAATAACAGTTTGCTGCCTATAGAGCAAAAGAGGTACTAAAGTGATCTAAACGCTCTTATATTTCTTCATGGAGGGAGTATTTAAGATTCCACTGGGAAAGTTAGACCATGATACCTGGGTTCAGAATGCTGAAAAACATGGTCTGTATTCAGTTAAATCAGCATACAAGCTCCTTGCCATAAATTCAAAGGCTGATTCTCATTATCAAAGGAACACTGCAGTTTGTTCCAATGCCGAAGATAGCAAGCTCTGGAAGCTCTCAGTCCCTCCAAAGGTACGCAATTTCTGGTGGAGAGTTATTAAAGGTTTAATTCCTGTGCGAGCTATTCTACATAAGACATAGAGTTGCAAAGTATTTGTGTTGAATGTGGATCGACTAATGATACTATCTATCATGCTCTGTTAAAGATTCTCAAATTACATCCTTTAACCTGGGCTATAGATATCTTGGTTACATCCATTTGTGACGATGAAAAGGCAGCTACATCTTATGTGGTATGTGGGGTGTCGAATGCTCGTAATGCTTGCTTACATGGTGAATCATCAACCAAATTAACTCAAGCATGTAGATGGGCATGTGACACTGCTGCAGATCTTATTCAAACTGCTAGATCAGCCAGATCATGTAATAAAGTAAAAATCACAAGTTCATTGGCAACAACCGCATCAAGGATGTTATAAAGTTAATGTTGATGCATCTTGTAATGCAGATGATATGAATAGAGCATCTGGAGTTATTATAAGAGACGAACAGGGGCATATAGTTGCAACAAGTAGCATATGGCATGAATTTGTTCCTGATACACTGACAGCCGAGGCACTTACTTGCAGACATGGAGCACAACTTATGTAAACCTGGAGCATAAAACAAGCCATACTGGAAACAAATTCGATGGAGTTCACTTTGCTTTGGAGGATGAAGCATCAGCGGTCTAGAATACTTACCATGTTAATTAAACAAATCCAGGAGCTAAGGGAAAGATATAACTACCTCGATGTTCGTCATGTTAAAAGGGAAGCAAATGAAGCTGCCCACAAATTAGCTAAGCTGGCTTCTTGTACTAATCCGGAGTGTGCCTGGGATAGCCGGGCGACAGAATGTATCCGACATTGTAATGAGAAGGACTGTAATCCTGTACTGGATTAATGAAGCTCTTGGCTGATTCTCAAAAAAAAAAGTCATACATTAGTTTTTACTTTTTAGTGCTATTTCTGTCATTGAAACTAGATTTATGTGGTTAAATGCACATTGGCTTTATTGAATAAATTTTAGATTAGATAGTTTGATCAGTCAGCTCTGATTATGTGTTTTTTCTTTCTGATTTTTGTTGAGTTGGTTTGAAGAATAGTATATTTGTCCCTGGTTACTGTGTATAAGGAACAATAAGAAACCAGCATGCTTTCTTTTCATCTCATGATGGTAGTGGTATCGAGGGAAAAGATAGCATGCTTTCTTTTCATCCCATATGACGGTATTGGTATAAAGGAAAAAATTAGCATGCTTTCTTTTCATCTCATATGATGGTATTGGTATCAAGGAAAAAAATAGCGTGCTATGACACAACAGAGCTGGCCAAATGGGCCAGCCTGGCTTGACACGGCTGGACCCACCATAAACGTGCCCGGCACGGCCCGCCAGGGCACGATGAATAGACGGGTCGTGTCGTGCTGGCCCACGAGCTGCAGGTAGCAGCCCAAGCACGGCACGGGAGGTAAATGGGCCAACCCGCGGCACGCTTAGGCATGCTGGCACGTTTTCTTCTTCCAGAAATACCTTAGAAAAAGAGGGGGAAAGGCCAAAAGAAATGTTGAAATTTAAAAAAAACATGTGGAGTATTATTTGGGATAAATATAGAGCTTTATTAGCGCTTACATCATTAAAACTTTCCATCTCAAAGAAGTAAAAAATACAAAACATGTTCTAGAATTACAAAAAACAAAAAACAAAACAATGACTACACTACAACAGTACAACTACTTAGATCCAAGCACTACAAAAATTTGAACATATTAGAGTATTATAGGTATTTATATAGGGCATATATATTTATATATTCAAAAAAATAAACGGGCCGTGTCGTGCCGGCCCGCGTGCCAAGCCTCTAGGCCCAGGCATGCTAGCGGGCCGGCCTGGTTGGCCCGTCCCATTTGGCCAGCTTTGTGACACAATAGTGCAACCCTTTGAATCCACTATAGTGAAGTTATATCCGAAAAATGCGAACGGCGGCCGCGCACCAGGCAGGCCGGTATCGAGGCCGTCAGGACGCCATGTGGATTCCCGCTGGCAGCGTATCCCTCACGTATTCTATTTATTTTTGGCCCGTATTAGAGCAACCTGGCCCCACGCACATGCAAAAGTCTATAGGGCTCTGACGCGAAGCTGACATGTACTAACAGCACTGCGACGATCTATACACGTTCGACCTTGTCAGTACTGACATGTTCGATCTATACAAACTTGTGGTGGTGAGTCTGCAACGTTGCTCCAGTACGGACATGAACGTCGTACTTCAATCGCGGACGTGGCACACCGACGACCAGCTAACACGCAAGTTGGTTCGCTTGTTATCAGTTCTCTAAGCAGTCCCAATTACATTGATTGTTATAGTAATTGTCAGGTTTGACCATGGATTTGACCATTGATTGTTGTAGTAAGATGTCCACCTTGCTTACAGTACGATGCAAGTCATGTGATGCTTGCGATCTAAAGAAGTTTAACATTTTTGGAACATGTGATTGTATTAAGTCAAGCTCAACGACGCGATAGTGCGACGCTGTCATGGATGTAACTAGCATTAGCGAGTTCAGGTTTTACATGTGACGGCCGCTAATTAACCATATAAATATCATTAGCCAGTTCAGGTTTTATGCGTGATGCCCGCTGCTGTGCATCAGCTTTCCGCCGCGCATCCTGGTTCTCTTTTTACAGTCATGTCACGTATGGGAATTTACTACACCGTCACCTCAATCACAGTTGTGGCCATCTACCCATGCCGTGTGAATTTTTTTATGGCTGTTCTGTTGATATTTTTTTGTCAGTTTGACATGCTATAAAATCCATCCAGACAAGATACTTGAGCTCGCTAATGAGGATTGTCATAGGGTAAACAGTCTTTTTAACAAGCGCTAGTTGAGATACTTAACACTACACAACGGCAGGGTCATGCTCATTGCACGTTTGGCATTCTTGTCACTCAACTGCCCGGCGCGCGGCAGGCTCGATGAGAAAAGTTTTTGGGAGTAGCGCTTCCATCAGCTTTCACCTTGTACAGCTAGCCCACGAATGTGTCGAGCACGCGTGCATTCCTACAGTTTTGACATGCCCGTGAGCAGAGCAGCCGGAAAAGAGATGAACAATGGGCATGCGTGCACTGTGTTAACAACGATCAAAATTCTCTCTCAAAAAAGAAAAAAACGACCAAAACTGACGTGCCCTCCTCAACTGTACTATCAGTTCACGCTCGAGACTGACGCAAACGGATCAGTCCATCCCACCCCACAAGTTTTGATTCTAGTAGTGAGGTGTCATCCAGTTTGACGATGAGATTAGTCTCTCCAATGGATGCTTAGTCAGTTAATCTATACCAGCCGTTTGGTCCAGTTAAACAATCACATAGTATAAAACATGATTCGCATGATAACTAGCGGATTTATTTAGCGCTGTAAGTTTAAATTAAAAGTAAATAAAACGCCTAGCACATCTGCATTATCGAGTAAGGCATACTGAAAATGGTAGTCACAACAAGCATCAGCCACGCAGGTAATATAATCTTATACTTCAACTTCCTAAATATGAAGCCAAGGCTACATTTTCATCTAAATTCAACTCAGGGCCTAAAGGTTTTGTATAAAACAAACTTTTCAGAGTGATCTTTGGTATTCAATCTCCAACAAAAGCTAGCAACACTCAAAGCCACACATCGTAAATCAGAATTTCGGATAGTTTCTAGTTTAAACCAAAGCTATGACAGTATACGCACTGGTATAGTCTGCCAACACCATAACAATGTTCAGATAATTAGTCAGCGGCAGATAACCAAGTTACCACCGCGTACTATAGACCAACTAATTAACCTGCAGCAAATATGTACTCCCTTCGTTTTTATTTACTCTGCATATTAGAGTTGACTGAAGTCAAACTTCGTAAAGTTTGACCAAGTTTATAGAAAACAATATAGACATTTATCATAATAAATCTATACGATGTGAAAGTACATTCACTAATAAATCTAATATTATTGATTTGTTATTGTATATGTTAATATTTTTTTTATAAACTTGGTCAAAGTTTGTAAAACTTGACTTTGACAAAAGTTAATACGCGAACTAAATAAAAACGGAGGGAGTACATTACTAGCAATTGGACACTGCAAAATCCAAATGCGAACATATGTTCAGTTCTAGTTCGTCCAGCACATATGCACCAGCTTTGTACATAACTTCGCTAAATTGATCAAAAGTCACCCGGATGTAAACATTATTGGCATGCCTCTCGATTGGCAGGTTAGCTCTCAATGAAACTCCACTCTGCAAAAAAAGAAAAGGAAATGTTCAATACCAAATCAGAGTGAAACCAACAACTACACATGCCCCAGCCCCGAAAAAAAACGCCCTGCGGCGATTAGAATAGCGATCTAGGTTTTGACCGCCGCCGCCGGCGGCGGCGGCTGTTGATCCTGTGTTACAGGTCATGGGCATCTTCATGCAATTACTTTGATGATCTGACGAAAGAAGGAGACGTGATGCGTTCATGCATGGATGTGTTGCTCCTGGCTGATGAGTTCATGCAGTGTTCCTAGCAACAGCCTAGACGCTGCTGATAATGCGTTGCTCCCGGCTGTTTCAAAGGATTCGACGGCTGCGTTGTTCACGTCCCAGCGCTCGCTCTGCGGTGCTGGTTTTTTGTCCCGGCACAGCTCCACTCAAGGTGCTGTGATCGGTTTATGGTTCTTACTTCGTCAACTAGTATTTGTCCCTCCGCATTGCAACTGCGGCAGGTTTCTTAGAACAGTTTGTCTGATTTGTTTCGGAGGAACTGAACGTAATGAGGATATTAAGTTGGAATTGCCGAGGGCTTGGGAACGCCCCGGCAGTGCGTGCTTTGCTGGATGTCCAGCGAAGATGTGACCCCGAGGTGATGTTTTTGTTAGAGACACACCTTGACAGTTATCCGGCTGAGTGTCTACGTCGAAGGCTCAAGATGGACAGAAGTTTGTTTTTCCCAGTGACGGAAGGAGAGGAGGTTTACTGCTGTTATGGAAAAATAATGTTAAAGTTCAAAGATTAGCATTAGACTCTATGTTCATTGATGTAAGAATTGAAGAAAGTAATAACGTCAGTTGGCGCTTGACTGGGATGTACGGTGAGTTTAGATGGGAAAATAAACATATGACGTGGAGTCGTATGCGACAGTTGCATCGTAGCAACAACTTACCGTGGCTGCTGATCGGTGATCTGAATGAGATCCAATATCTACATGAGAAAGAGGGTGGAAATCCAAGACCAATCCAGTACATGCAGGCTTTTCAAGAGGCAATAGATGACTGTGAATTGCATGACATGGGGTATATTGGTGATCCCTTCACATGGCATAGAGGCAGGATACGTGAAAGACTAGACAGGGGACTAACCAATGATGGCTGGTCGGTCTTGTTCCCTGATGCAGCCTTACAAAATTTGGAATATAATCACTCTGATCATCGGCCCCTATGTGTGGATACAGACTATTTTTCTCACAATCAGATGGGAGGAAATAATGCACAGGTCAAGCGTTTTGAGGCAAGATGGTTGCGGGAAGAAAGCTTTAATGATACTGTTCTTGATGCTTGGACAAATGTAAGTGCTGATCCTAATGCTACAAGTATTTATGAGAAGCTCAATAAAATGCATGCAATATTCCACGATTGGGACCAGCGTGTCCTTAAGAAACCAAAAAAAAGGTTGCGCAAGGCCCAACGTGAGCTTGAGAGAGTCATGGCTGGTCCTATGACGATGATAGTGACGTAAAGAGAAGGGAATTGGCTGAATTGATTGAGTACTTGCTTGAGTTGGAGGAGATTCAAACAAGACAGAGGTCACGGGCGACCTGGCTTACGAGCGGCGACCGTAACACAGCGTTTTTTCAGGCCTTTGCCTCAGCAAGGAGGAAAAGGAACTACGTCAAAAAACTGAAAGATGAAGCAGGGAACTGGCTTGAAGGTATGCCGGAATTAAACACTCACATTCAGAATTATTTTACTCACCTCTTTACTTCGGAGGTGCAGCATACAAATCCAAATCTTTTACAAAAGGTTCAACGCAAAGTAACTGAGCAGATGAATGATTTCTTGATGGCACCATTCTCAGCGGATGATGTTAAAAGAGCAGTGTTTAGCATTGGGGATTTAAAGGCTCCGGGGCCTGACGGACTACATGCAATATTTTTTAAGAAATATTGGCATATCCTAGGAGATGAGATCACTCATGAGGTGCTATTTGCTATTAATTCAAGACAGATTCCGAATGAATGGAATGACACAACTATTGTCATGATACCCAAGATTGACAGTCCAGAACTGGTAACTCAATTCCGTCCCATAAGCTTGTGTAATGTTCTTTATAAAATCATCTCTAAAATGCTTGCACTTCGGTTGAAAAATATATTGCCTGAGATTATCTCCCCTACCCAAAGTGCATTTGTTCCTGGAAGGATGATCACGGATAATATCCTTATAGCTTATGAATGTGTGCATAAAATAAAGAACAAGAGGGCTGGTCAGACTGGACTATGTGCGGTTAAATTGGACATGCACAAGGCATATGACAGGGTGGAATGGTCCTTTTTGCATGATATGATGGTGAAGTTGGGTTTTCATGAACAATGGATTGAAATGATAATGGCTTGTGTTTGCTCTGTTAGATACAAAATAAGGTTTAACTCTCAGGAGACAGATGTTTTCACCCCGACTAGGGGTATTAGGCAGGGGGATCCGCTCTCCCCTTACCTTTTTCTCCTTTGTGCAGAAGGTCTTTCTAGTTTATTGCAGTTTGAAGAAGAAGCTGGTGGCATAGAGGGAATTAGAGTGTGTAGAAATGCACCATCAGTATCACACCTTTTATTCGCTGATGATTCTCTGATTCTCATGAAGGCAGACGTTTTAAATGCAGCTTCCTTACAGCATGTTCTAGATGCCTACTGTGAAAGCTCGGGACAATTGGTGAGTTTGGCTAAATCTAGTATTTTTTTCAGTCCTAATACACCTGCAACTTCTAGGACTGAAATATGCCAGGAGTTACACATTGATACTGAGGCATTATCAGATAAGTATCTTGGGCTGCCAGCTATGGTGGGTGCAGATAGGAGTGACTGTTTCAGGCATTTTTATGACAGAATAAAAGAAAAACTGAAGGGATGGATGGAGAAACAGTTGTCTACTGGAGGGAAAGAGATATTACTTAAATCTGTAGCCCAAGCCATCTCAGTCTTTGCGATGTCTGTTTTCAGCCTGCCCAAGGGCCTATGCAAGGAGATAACTGATTTGATAGCACAATTTTGGTGGGGGGATGATGAGGAACACAAAAGAATGCACTGGTATACATGGTGGAAGCTTTGTTACCCCAAAAGTGAGGGGGGTATGGGGTTCAGAGATCTCTATTCTTTTAATCTTGCCATGCTCTCAAAGCAAGTTTGGCGGTTGATCACTAACCCGGATTCCCTGTGTGCAAGAGTATTGAAAGCAAAATACTTCCCTAATCAAAGTTTATTACAAGCTACCCTGAAGAGTGGTGCTTCGTTTACGTGGCAGAGCATTATGAAAGGTCTTGAAACATTTAAGTTGGGGTATATCTGGAGGGTTGGTACCGGTGAGAACATTAACATCTGGAGCGACCCCTGGATACCGTCTAGTCCGGACAGGAGAGTTTTATCAAACCGGGGGCAAACACTGATATCACGAGTTCATGATCTAACTGACCCTATGACTGGTTTTTGGGACGAGGATCTGATCAGATCTATATTCATATCGGTTGATGTGGACAGGATCTTGCAAATTCCCCTCAACTATGGGGCTTTCGAGGACTTTATCGCATGGCACCCGGATCATAAAGGGTTTTTCTCTGTGAAATCAGCATACAAAGTACAATGGATACGATCTTTCCAGGTACATGCAACGGTGATGGCGCGACCTAGAGGCTCAAGAACTCCAGCAGTGTGGAGTACACTATGGAAACAAAAGGTCCCACATAAAATTCAAATTTTTTGCTGGCGTGCTCTACATGGTATTATTCCGCTAAAGTCCATACTCATGAACCGTCATATTGGAACTAATGGGGCATGTCCTATATGTTATCAAGATGCGGAAGATGTCCGCCACCTACTGTTTGATTGTTGCAATGCCAAGCACCTCTGGGAACGCCTAGGCATTGCGGGAATGATTGAGGAAGCAAAGTTGATCGATCGCTCAGGGTCAGTTATATTGGAACATCTACTCCTTGCACCAGATTTACCCTTGTCACTGAAACCGAATATTACTGTCAAACAAGCTCTTATGGTGGGCAGCTGGTACTTATGGTGGATAAGACGTGAACTCACTCATGATGGTAGACCACCACATCCCACGCGGTGGCATATGTCCGTCCTGGCAATTGCTAGTAATTATCATGAAGCGAATCGCCAACAAAATGATAATAGAGAGATGAAGTGGACGAAACCAGACCTCATGTTCATAAAGGTAAATGTTGATGCGGCCTATTTTGCAGATGAAAGTGCAGGAGCTTCGGCAGCTGTAATTAGAGATGACAAAGGGAACTTTTTAGCAGCACAATGCAAATATATACCTCATGTTGCAGATGCAATGATGGCTGAAGCAACGGCGATGCGTGATGGCCTAGTGTTTGCAAACTCCCTAGGGTTTCCTCGTGTGGAGGCGGAATCAGATTCCTTAAACGTCATAAACTTTTGTGATGGCCAATCTAGATGGTGGGATGCTGCAACAGCAATTTTCGCGGAATGCGTGGATGTTTCTTCTTTAATAGGGAAGGTTGTCTTCAAGCATTGTTTTCGTTCTTCCAATCAAGCGGCGCATGTGCTAGCTAACTTTTCTTATTGTAATAAGACCTCTTTAAACTAGACAAACGAGCCCCGGGTTGTCTGATCTCTTCGCTTGTGGACGATGTAATGCCTATGTTAAATCAATAAAGCTAGCCATGATGGCCTTCCTAAAAAAATCAGAGTGAAACCCCACTCATGCTCGACAGGTGTTTTCCGATCCTCACCCTAGCAAATAAATTTCAGTTAGGTTAAGAATTAAGGGGGGGGGGGGGGACATTTCACTCACATTCATAGTTCAGGCCCAAAAATGTATCCTATAATAATAAAATAAACCACCAAGTCCTAGTTAATTACTTACGATCTGATTGTTTTTAAATGTTTCGATCCGCTGCTTCAGTATAGCAGTTAAAGAACAATAATGCACCACTGTCAGCAAATTTCCGTTAACTAACTAATGGGTGCATACAGATAAAAATACTAAATCTATTAAGTAACATAGACAAACAAATACACATAACCATGAGTGCATCACTGATTGTGGAAAATCAATACCCGGATATGGTTAAGAAATCAGGCCAAAAAATGTATACTGCACTCATAACACACAACCAAAAAAATTCAGTAAGGTTCAGAATTCAGGACCAAAAAAAGGTATGATATACACAAACAACCAGGAAATCTCAGTTAGCTTCGCAATTCAAGGCACAAAAGAGGCTATCTGTTTGCAAATTCGGATGCTTCTGGTTTGAACAAGGGTCTTTGACTAGAAAACCATGGCAGTCTAGCATTATCCCCAAAATTAAACCATTCCCTGTGCTAGATGAGAGAATTTTTAATCCACAATTACCTCCTTGTCCAGCCGCTTATAGCTTCTAATCACGTCGCAAAGCCGGTGTTCCCATACATCTCTATGCCCTCGCCACCGTGGCCCATCTGGTCATCTGCGATGCCATGGAATCCGGCGACTCCACCGGTAGGACAGCACCAATCAGCTCCGCCGCATGAACACGCATCCTGCAAAAATGGGTTTGACACAGCAAAACGAACTCAGATCAATGGAAAGAGACGAGGATCTAATGATCTATACGTGGATGTGCGGTCGCGCCGCCGTCGCCCATCTGGCCATTGACGACACTCATGGAGTCCTGCGACTCCACAGGTTGGAGAGAAGCAGTAAACGCCAAGGACCCTGTACAAAATCGAGCTCCTCAGTCAACTCTATCCAAATCCACCATGTGGATTAAGCAGGCCATGACCTGAAGAAAAGGAGGGGGCGGAAGGAAAAAGGGGGCGGCGGAATATACATACCCATTGTAGTCAACACCATTGTTGGACATCTCGCGGCACAGCGCCGGCGCCGCCGTCGTCCGGCGGAGAGAGTGAATGGGGCTGAGAGGCAGGGCTGTTCTGTCGCTGCCGCTTCTCCCACGGGGTTGAGGATAACATCAGGGGGAGGAGGATGAGATTCTCTTTCATGTGCCGATTCGAACGAAGCCGCTGGGCCAAACATGTACGCCTACGCTGCAACTAGCTGTATCCCGGACCGTATATGCGGGCCTAGGCTGACAGCAGCCTGCCAACAGCGTGACTAATTTCAGATCCCAAAGCCCATTCGAACGACAATGATTCCGGCCTGCCTGGTGCTCGGCCGCCATAAGTCCGCACTCAGTTATATCACACTGTAGCGATGCTATACCATGCTATAGCGAATGATTGTACACTAATTTCATGTAGCGAGACATTGCCCAGAATGTTATAGCGTGCTATTAGCGCCATTTTTTTGGTGATTGGTATGAATGATTTCAGTTTGTCATCCTCAGGTCTACTCTGTAAACTGAGAATGCTCATGTACATATTTTGTCCTACAGGTAATTTAAATGTTTTGATACAATTAAAAGTTACTACCAGGGCTTCACATATTATAGATGCAAACATGCGTTTACTTCTGACATTTTTCATGACCAATGAAGTGGTGTGCATCTCTATCATATACTACCTCTGTACCAAAATTGAACCACAAAAAAGTCTTATATTTTGATACGGAAGGAGTAGATGCTTATAATTGTGATATGTGTCATGAATAATGAAATGGTGTGTTGTGAATTCTTTTGGAAGCTCTTTTCTAATTCTAGTAATTGTTTGTGGCTCTTATTTGTCGGTCGTCAAAATTTTAACTGTTTCTTATGCCTTGTGCGGATGGCGCCCGCCTCACAATGGACAACGACGCGCACCGCGACTCGCACGTGTCGTTCCTCCTCAGCACCGTCACTGACCACGACAAGCCGCACCTCGTCACTTCCTACAACACCCTCTTCCACGGCTTTACCGCTTTGCTCAACAGGAGGAGCTGGAGGCCATGTCCAGGAACCCCGGCTTTGGTCGGTGATTCTCAGCGGGATGATTTACCCCGACATAACTCATACACTGGAGTTCCTCGCTGGAGTTCCTCGACCTAACTACGGATGTCGGCCATATCTGGGACAACTACAACTACGGCAAGGGGTAATCATCAGTGTCTTGGACTCTAAAGTCAACTCCAACCACCCCTTCTTTGATGACTACGCGATGCCGTCGCCGCCGACAAGTGGAAAGGCGCGTTCCAGGGAACTGGCTGCATCAGCCAACACAACAGAACTATTGACGTCGGATCCTTCTTGGACAACTCCATGCCGATGGATGAGAGCAGTCGCGGCATTCACGTGTTCTTGACACCCACTGGCAACTTCGTCGTGAACGCTTCATACTTCCACATTGGGCACGCTGTCGGGGCGACTGCCAGGGCTTCTCCATATGCACACCTCACAATCTATAAGGTATGCAATCTCTAAGGGCAGTGGCAGAGCTTAGTGAGGGCCAAAGGGGGCCATGCCCCCCCCCCCCAGCGGTAAGTCCTAGCCATTGAATTCTTACATATATCTAACCTACACGCTTTCATTCATCACCACCATCCACCTCCTCTCGACCTTCACCCCACCATCCACTACCACCCCTTTCTTCATAGTTGCTCCTCCAATCCACCCGTAGCCTTCAAGATGTACATTATGTTGCTCAAGCCTCGCGCGGGCAGCGCCCATGTCACAACAGACAATGATGCGCACCGTGACTGGCACATGTCGTTCCTCCTTAGCGTTGTCACTGAGCACGGCAAGCCGCACCTCGTCAGTTCCTACGACACCATCTTCCACGGCTTCGCCGCTTGGCTCACACAGCAGGAGCTCGATGTCGTGTCTAGGAAGCCCAGCTTCGGCCGGTGGTTCACAACAGGATGATGTACCCCGACACGACTCATACGCCGGAGTTCCTCGACCTGAGTGTGGATGCCAGCTATATCTGGGACATTTACATCTACGACAATAGGGTGAGCATTGGTATCTTGGACTCCGGAGTCAACTCCAACCACCCCACATTCGACGACTACGGGATGACGTCGTCGCCGGCCAAATGGAACGGCATGTGCGAGGGAACTGGCAGCATCCGTCGCAGCAACAAAATTATTGACGCAGATTCCTTCTTGGACAGCTCCGGACCCATGGTTGAGAGCGGCCACGGCACGCACGTGGCATCCATTGCGGCTGGCAACTTCGTCGCGAACGCCTCATACTTCCACGGCGGGCAGGCCATCAGGGCAACTGTCGAGACTTCTTCATACAAACAACTCACAATCTACAAGGTCTGCAATTACTACGGGCAGTGGCTGAGCTTAGTGAGGGCCAAAGGGGGCCATGCCCCCCACCCATTAATTAAATACTATGTTTTGAAGGAAATATGCCCTATAGGCAATAATAAAGTTGTTATTTATATTTTCTTATATCATGATAAATGTTTATTATTCATGCTAGAATTGTATTAACCGGAAAGTTAGTACATGTGTGGATACATAGACAAATAGAGTGTCACTAGTATGCCTATATTTGACTAGCTCGTTGAATCAAAGATGATTAAGTTTCCTAGCCATAGACATGAGTTGTCATTTGATTAACGGGATCACATCATTAGAGAATGATGTGATTGACTTGACCCATTCCGTTAGCTTAGCACTTGATCGTTTAGTATATTGCTATTACTTTCTTCATGACTTATACATGTTCCTATGGTTATGGGATTATGCAACTCCCGGATACCGGAGGAACACTTTATGTGCTACCAAACGTCACAACGTAATTGGGTGATTATAAAGGTGCTCTACAGGTGTCTCCGATGGTACTTGTTGAGTTGGCATAGATCGAGATTAGGATTTGTCACTCCGATTGTCGGAGAGGTATCTCTAGGCCCTCTCGGTAATGCACATCACTATAAGCCTTGCAAGCAATGAGTTAGTTGCGGGATGATGCATTACGGAACGAGTAAAGAGACTTGCCCGTGACGATATTGAACTAGGTATTGAGATACCGATGATCGAATCTCAGGCAAGTAACATACCGATGACAAAGGGAACAACGTATGTTGTTATGCGGTTTGACCGATAAAGATCTTCGTAGAATATGTAGGAACCAATATGAGCATCCAGGTTCCGCTATTGGTTATTGACCGGAGATGAGTCTCGGTCATGTCTACATAGTTCTAGAACCCGTAGGGTCCGCACGCTTAACGTTCTGTGACGATTTGTATTATGAGTTATGTGATTTGATATCTGAAGTTTGTTCGGAGTCCCGGATGAGATCGGGGACATGACGAGGAGTCTCGAAATGGTCGAGACGTAAAGATCAATATATTGGAAGGCTATATTCGGACATCGGAAAGGTTCCGAGTCATTCGGGTATTTTTCGGAGTACCGGATAGTTACGGGAATTCATATTGGGCCTTAATGGGCCATATGGGAAAGGAGAGAAAGGCCTCAAGGGTGGCCGCGCCCCTTCCCCATGGACTGGTCCGAATTGGACTAGGGAAAGGGGGCGCCCCCTTCCTTCCTTCTCCTTCTCCCTTCCCTTTTTCCTATTCCATGTGGGAGGTGGAATCCTACTAGGACTAGGGAGTCCTAGTAGGACTCCACACTTTGGGCGCGCCCTATGAGGGCCGGCCTCCTCCTCCCTCCATCCTTTATATACATGGCCAGGGGGCACCCCATAGACACACAAGTTGATCATTGATCTCTTAGCCGTGTGCGGTGCCCCCTTCCACCATAATCCACCTCGGTCATATCGTCGTAGTGCTTAGGCGAAGCCCTGCGCCGGTAGCTTCATCATCATCGTCATCATGCCGTCGTGATAACGAAGCTCTCCCTCGACACTCTGCTGGATCGTGAGTTCGTGGGACGTCACCGAGCTGAACGTGTGCAGATCGCGGAGGTGCCGTATGTTTGGTACTAGGATCGGTCGATCGTGAAGACGTACGACTACATCAACCGCGTTGTCATAACGCTTCCGCTTATGGTCTATGAGGGTACATGGACATCACTCTCCCCTCTCGTTGCTATGCATCACCATGATCTTGCGTGTGCGTAGGATTTTTTTTTTAATTACTACGTTCCCCAACATGTTTAACAGTCATTTAGCTCTCCCTCAAATCGTGTTGGAGCTCCGCTACTAAAAGTTATCTTGATTTTGCAACCCTAAGCTCAACAAAAGGTGCCATAAGGAGAATGTCCTTGACTGAGTTAAGACTACACATACCTGCAATGCATCGGTGTGATACGATGCATGGGCTGAAATATGATCGGGCAAAATCTAACCCAGGCCAATATGCCTTAGCTTCCATTCGGTTCATTGTACATTGGTAAATGGCTATGTGTCTGCATCCCTCTCCAAAAACACATTATTTGGCATGGGTAATCATTCGATATTCAAATTGCATTTTGTATTTCCTTCGCATTCATAGATTTAGTATCTCCCTTAGATGTTTAGTCTTCAGTTCTGAAGAGGTCCTTGCATCAGTATTATATCTTGGCTTTCATTGGGTTTCAGTTTTCTTAGGTAGGCAATGACATTTTTATAAAATAATTATTCTTGGGAACACTTTCATCATGTAATCTAAATATCTTATTATGCTTCTAAAGGTAGATACTCAAACTACGGCCTCTGTAAATAGATTTTGTTGGTTCAGAATAGTTTTCTCATGTTTTCCAAGTAACAGTCCTAGTTTTACCTTCATATTATAGTCATGTTGTGCATGCTGCTATAATTGTTTCTATTACTACTCCTTCCGTCCCAAAATAAATGTCACTGATTTAGACAGTCTAGATACATCTGTTTGAGCGACAGTTATTTCTAGACGGAGGGAATATAAAATTAATGAATGAATCTCAGAAATCGCTGGTGTCAATATAAGCACACGCCGCTCATGTGCAACATCAAGGGGTGGGGTTCTAGATTAGCCCCCCTCAACTCCGTTCAACAGTCATTTAGCCCTCTCTCGAATCGTGTTGGAGCTCCACCACTAAAACTTATCTTGATTTTGCAACCCTAAGCTCAACAAAAGGTGCCAAAAGGAAAATGTCCTTGACTGACACTAGTAGAAAAAGGGTCAAACGTGAAGCACATTAGTGCCGGTTTGAATTAGAGCCGGCACTAATGTGTACATTAGTGCCGTTCCAACGGCTAGCCGGGCCGCTCTCATTAGTACCGGTTCGTGGCGAACCTTTAGCACCGGTTCGTGGCACGAACCGGTACTAATGAGAGTGGTGGCAGAATGTTGTCAGTCTGGGGCCCCCCCAGCACCTTTAGTACCGGTTCGTGGCACGAACCGGTACTAAAGGTCGTCCTACATAAACCCTTCGTCCACCCGAGCTCGCTCTGTTCTTCCCCTTTCCCCTCTCCTCTCTGTTCTTCCCTTCTTCCTCTCGAGCTCATCACACATTTTGCCCAAAATTTGTCAAGATTTGAAGGCCCCCATCCATTCAAATGATCACAAAGGTTAGCAACTTTGTCCTTTCATCTCTCATTGCTAGATTAGCTCTTGCAATGCTTTATATAGTGATTAATTTGTGAGTTTAGTAATTTGGGAGGAAATATATATATGTGCTAGTATTTGATTTATATGCAATTTGAGGTCAAAAATAACACTTAGTTTGCATATGTAGGTGTGGTTTACTTAGTGCCTTCTAAATCTCCGCCGTAACCACCATCGATCGCCCGCACCGTCCCGTCGCCGGCACCACCTTGTGGTGAGCCTCTTGTTCATGAAATTTTATATAAAAATTGATGTTTGTGTGATTTGGATATATAGTTACTCGTATAATTATCTTACTTGTACGTTGTTTGTTATACATATAGTGCCATGGTTTTGATATCCGTCCCCGTCGGCCATCGTCCTTGTTATGATTCGGATGTGGTATATATATTCTCTTTTAAAACTAGTTGCATTTCGTGTTTATGACAAATTATGCCCATCAAGTTGACATAGAAATTTTTTCTAGGAGGTATGTGAACCGGAAATTCCAACCGACCCTATTGTCGAGAGGTTAAATTTAGTTGAAAGAGAAAACGAGTACTTGAAAGAAAAATTGAAAAGAATTGAGGGGGAGAAGATGGAATTGGAGTTGCATGTTGTCGATGTCGTCGATGATCACAAGATCAAGATGGAGAAAATGCGCTTGAAGTTTAGAAAGATTAGAAAATATGCCATCGATAGTGAGGCTTGGTATCATTATGCTGTTGGATCCATTGTTACCTTAGTTGCGATCTTGATCGCATTTGTTGTTGCATTTAAATGCTTTAGCTAGAGAGTTATTTGTTTGTTGCATTTAAGTGTTGTATGAACTTTATGTATGAACTTGTATTAATTTGGTCTATTCAGTGTTGTGTAATGAAGATGAGCCGGCAATGGATGTACGATGACCGATGCTCTCCCGAGTTCGTTGAGGGCGTGCATACTTTTCTGATTGCGGCTGAGGCAAACAAGCGGGCGGATGGTTTTATGCCTTGTCCATGTGCTGGCTGTAAGAATGGTCACAATTACTCTAAGTCAAGAACCATTCACGTCCACCTGTTTGAGTCTGGTTTCATGCCCCACTATAATGTTTGGACCAAGCACGGAGAAAGAGGGGTTATGATGGAAGACAATGAAGATGAAGAGGACGACGACAGCTATCCTGGCCATGGGTTCCCTGAATACGATGATACAACAATGGGGGAAGAAGCTGAGCCGGCAATGCGGGAAGAAGCTGAAGAAGAGGCATCAGATGAGCCCGTTGATGATCTAGGTCAGGCCATTGCCGATGCAAAGAGAAACTACGCAAGTGATTTGGAGAAGAAGAAGTTGCAGCGCATGTTAGAGGATCACAAAAAATTGTTGTACCCGAATTGCGTAGGTGACAAGAAAAAGCTGGGCACCACACTGGAATTGCTGCAATGGAAGGCAGAGAATGGTGTATCTGACAAGGGATTTGGAAAGTTGCTGGTAATGATAAAGGATATGCTTCCAAAGGACAACGAATTGCCCGAGAGTACGTACGAAGCAAAGAAGGTTGTCTGCCCTCTAGGGTTAGAGGTGCAGAAGATACATGCATGCCCTAATGATTGCATCCTCTACCGCGGTGAGTACGAGGATTTGAACGCTTGCCCGGTATGTGGTGCATTGCGCTATAAGATCAGCCGCAATGACCCTGGTGATGTCGAGGGCGAGCGCCCCAGGAAGAAGATTCCTGCCAAGGTGATGTGGTATGCTCCTATAATACCACGGTTGAAACGTTTGTTTCAAAACAAAGAGCATGCCAAGGCGATGCGATGGCACAAAGAAGACCGTAAGAAAGACGCAAAGTTGAGAGTACCCGCTGACGAGTCGCAGTGGAGAAAAATCGAAAGAAAGTACGGGAAGGAGTTTGCAGATGACGCAAGGAGCGTATGGTTTGGTCTAAGCGCAGATGGCATTAATCCTTTTGGGGAGCAGAGCAGCAACCATAGCACCTGGCCTCTGACTCTATGTTTGTATAACCTTCCTCCTTGGTTGTGCATGAAGCGGAAGTTCATTATGATGCCAGTGCTCATCCAAGGCCCTAAGCAACCCGGCAACGATATTGATGTGTACCTAAGGCCATTAGTTGAAGAGTTCTTACAACTATGGAATGGAACAGGTGTACGTGCATGGGATGAGCACATGGGGGAAGAATTTGACCTAAAGGCGTTGTTGTTCGTGACCATCAATGATTGGCCTGCTCCCAGTAACCTTTCAGGACAGACAAACAAGGGATACCGCGCATGCACGCACTGTTTGGACGATACCGACAGTATATATTTGGCTAATTGTAAGAAGAATGTGTACCTGGGACATCATCGATTTCTTCCGAGCAGGCATCCCGTAAGAAAGAAAGGCAAGCATTTCAAAGGTGAGGCGGATCACCGGACGAAGCCTGGCCACCGTACTGGTGCTGATGTACATGATATGGTCAAAGATTTGAAGGTGGTCTTTGGAAAGGGTCCTGGTGGACAACCTTTTCCGAATGACGCTGACGGACGCGCACCCATGTGGAAGAAGAAATCTATATTTTGGGACCTGCCCTATTGGAAAGACCTCGAGGTCCGCTCCGCAATCGACGTGATGCACGTGACGAAGAATCTTTGTGTGACCCTGCTTGGCTTCTTGGGCGTGTATGGGAATACAAAAGATACACCTGAATGCCTACTCAGTATTAAGGTATCGTCTGGCTTCTCGTCGAATATAAAGGGAATAATAAACATGGCAGAGAAAAAGTTCCAGAACCTAAAGTCTCATGACTGCCACGTGATTATGACGCAACTGCTTCCGGTTGCATTGAGGGGGCTTCTACCGGAAAATGTTCGATTAGCCATTGTGAAGCTATGTGCATTTCTCAATGCAATCTCTCAGAAGGTAATCGATCCAGAAATCATACCAAGGTTACAGAATGATTTGGTGCAATGTCTTGTCAGTTTCGAGTTGGTGTTCCCACCATCCTTCTTCAACATCATGACGCACATCCTAGTTCACCTATGCGAAGAGATTAACGTTTTGGGTCCTGTATTTCTACACAATATGTTCCCCTTTGAGAGGTTCATGGGAGTCTTAAAGAAATATGTTCATAACCGTGCTAGGCCAGAAGGAAGCATCTCCAAGGGCCGTCAAAATGAGGAGGTCATTGAGTTTTGTATTGAATTTATTCCTGACCTTAAGCCGATTGGTGTTCCTGAATCGCGGCATAAGGGCAGACTGGATGGAAAAGGCACGCTAGGAGGGGAGCAAATAATATGTATGGACGGACATTCTCTCACTGAAGCACACTACACAGTTCTACAGAATTCCGCCTTGGTGGCTCAGTATATGGATGAACACAAGAATTTGCTACGCTCCAAACACCCGGAGCGGTCTGATGACTGGATTACACGTGAACAAACCAGGAGTTTCGCCAGCTGGTTGCAAGCACGTACCATGCATGACACCTCTATTGAAGATGACCTGTACTTGTTGTCCCAGTTACCATCTTCGAATATAATGACTTTCAAAGGGTACCAGATAAATGGTAATACATTTTACACGATCGCCCAAGATAAGAAGAGCACCAACCAAAACAGTGGTGTCCGCTTTGATGCAGAAACCAAGACGGGAAAGGAAAAATTTTGGTTATATACAGGACATATGGGAACTTGACTATCGACGTGGTTTGAAGGTCCCTTTGTTTCGGTGCAAATGGGTCAATATGACACGAGGCGGGGTAACGGAAGACCCGCAGTACGGAATGACAACAGTGGATCTCAACAATCTCGCGTATGCAGACGAACCATTCGTCCTAGCCAATGATGTGGCACAGGTTTTCTATGTGAAGGACATGTCTACCAAGCCAAGAAAAAGAAAAGATAAGGAAGCGAATGCATCGTACGATGAGCCAAAGCGGCACATTGTTCTTTCTGGGAAGAGAAACATCGTGGGAGTGGATGACAAGACAGACAAGTCAGAAGATTATGAAAAGTTTGATGAAATTGCTCCATTCACAGTGAATATTGACCCGAGCATCCCGTTAAATGATGAAGATTTTCCATGGCTACGACGCAAAGGGACACACGCGAAGAAAAAGTTTCACACCCAAAGATTTGGGATGTGATCGGCTTAACTATCATCACTTTATTCTGTGTTTCACACCTAGGAGGGATCTCTGTAATAGTTAGGGTAGCTAGTTATGTGTTTTGGCATTTGAAACGCGAAGAAATTTTATGTGCAAGCAAATTCTTTCATGCATTTACTGATTTTTCAGCTAAATGACCCTGAAATTGAAAAGCATTTCAAATGAACTCAGAAAAGGTTGAAAGTTGGCATGGTATCATAATTTCACCCACATAGCATGTGCAAAAAAGTAGAGAGGATTACCGCAAAAACTGGATGCACTTCGTGTACAAAATGGACAATCTGTTTCGAAGTATCAGGGTTTCGGACGAAAACTCATCCGTTACAAAGGCATTTCATTTTTTAAATAACCTAAGCATTACCAAATTGAATATAATGATAAAACACACTAATATTAAACATAAGAAAAAAGAATCACCGAAAAATCTATTTTCAAAGTTAAGTTATTCACAAAAATAAATAAAGCAAAAAAATAAGAAAAAAAAGCCCACCTACTGGGCCACAGCGGCCTGCATACGACTAGAAACCCAAATTCAAGTTAGGCCAGGCCCGCTAGCCCAGTAGGCCCAACAGGGCATCGCAGAAGAGGTAGGCCCAGAAGGCCTGCTTAAGAGAGGACCTCGAGACAGCAGCGACGGCGGGGCTTATAAGCAGGTGCGAGTGCCCATCGGCTAGCGAGGTGGGACTAAACTTTTGTGCCCCTCGCCTGGCAGCGCACACCCTTTAGTACCGGTTTGTGGCACCAACCGGTACTAAAGGGGTGGCCTTTAGTACCGGTTGGAGCCACCAACCGGTATTAAAGGGGGTCGCTTCCCGCCGCTTGGCCTGGCCAAAACAGGCCTTTAGTACCGGTTGGTGGCTCCAACCGGTACTAAAGGTGTGTTTTATATAAGAAAACCCTTCAAAACATTTCAACCGTTTCGTTCTCCCTCTGCTTCTTCTCCTCTGCACACCGTCGCCCGCCGCGCGCCCCCGCCGTCTCCATATCCATCGTCGCCGCCCCCGTCGCCAGCCCCGTCGCCGCCCCGTCCCCGTCGCCGCCGCCCCGTCGTCCCGCGCATCGTCACCGCCGCCCCGTCCCGGCCCGTCCCGCGCACGTCGTCACCGTCCCCGTACGTCGTCGTCGCCGCCCCGGCCCGTACATCCCCTTCCCCGTCGTCGCCGCCCCGTCGTCGCCGCGCCCGTCGCCGTCCCCGTCGCCGCGCGCCCCCCGTCGCCGCCACCCGTCGCCTCTCGCCTCGCCGGCCGGTGAGCGCGCACACACAAACACATACATTTTGTTAGAATTGTTAGACATTTTTCTGTTTTTTAGAACTATTTAGAAATGTTAGAATTGTTAGAATAGTTAGAAATGTTAGAATTGTTAGAAATTTTTCTGTTTTTTAGTTATAGAAATAGTTATAAAAAAGTTAGAAATTTTTCTGTTTTTTAGTTATAGAAATAGTTATAAAAAAGTTAGAATTGTTAGAAATTTTTCTGTTTTTTAGTTATAGAAATAGTTATAAAAAAGTTAGAATTGTTAGAAATTTTTCTGTTTTTTAGTTATAGAAATAGTTATAAAAATGTTAGAATTGTTAGAAATTTTTCTGTTTTTTAGTTATAGAAATAGTTATAAAAAAGTTAGAATTGTTAGAAATTTTTCTGTTTTTTAGTTATAGAAATAGTTATAAAAAAGTTAGAATTGTTAGAATTTTTTCTGTTTTTAAGTTATAGAAATAGTTATAAAAAAGTTAGAATTGTTAGAACTTTTTCTTTTTTTTTGGTTATAGAAATAGTTATAAAAAAGTTAGAATTGTTAGAAATTTTTCTGTTTTTTTAGTTATAGAAATAGTTATAAAAAACTTATCAAAATCCAATCATTAAAAAAATGTTACTTTTTCGGGCATATAGCTAGTATTTGTTGTCGACGATGCCCGGCCCGCATCCTCGCCGTCGACACGTCCGCGACGACGTCCAGCTGACCCATGTCCGGGACTGGGCTCCGCCGGGCTGGCACTGGGAGGTGCTGCCTGGAGGGGCGCGCCGCTTGATGAGGAACCCGGCCCCGGGTCCCGTCGTCGACCCTGATCTCGTTTGGTGGCGTTCGCGTGGGCCAGTTTCGGTGCGGAGGGAGCCGGCCCCGCCGGAGGTGGTACGTCGTCGTGTCAGGGAGGAGGACGAGCACGTCCATCGTTACATGGTTGCGTTAGAGGGCGGCAGGTTCTCCAATACCTGGCAGTTTCTTCAGGGATCTCACTTCAGCTATGATCCTGTGAGGGTTCCTTCTCTTTGGGTGTCCACCGCCCGCGCCGCAGGAACCGCGAGTGTCCTAGATTCTTCTGTAGTATTCGATCTTTATTAGCTACCTAGCCAGTGATGTATTCGAGATTATATATTCGAGACGATGTATTCGAGATTATATATTATTCGAGACGATGTATTCGAGATTATATCTGTTATTCGAGACGATGTATTTGAGATTATATCTATTATTCGAGACGATGTATTCGAGATTATATCTATTATTCGAGATTATACTAAATTGTTTTATATTTCTTTTGGCATAGTTAAATAAAAGCTATGGCGGACAATACCAACAGAGAGAGAGAACAGACCATGTTCGATATGATACGCGGGCCAGATGATGATCAGAATGAAGAAGATTTTGACGGCTCCGAATTTCTAAACAACACCGGAGAGGGTGATATGATATTTGATCGCGACGACCGAATTGATGAAGTCATGAACTACGATTATGATGATGACGAAGAACATGTTGATCCTGAAACAACAAACACCGGCGAGGTATATATATTTATATAAGCAGGAATCTGGTGATCATCGCATGTTTTAAATGAGTTGAAGATATATTAACGAATCGATCTTTCTTCTTTCAGCCATCCGGATCGAGCAAATCTTCAGGCAAAAGGACGAAACGAGGCCCGAACAAAAAGTTAAAGGAGGGTGTAAAGTACAATATCGAGGCATTCAGACCTAATGGCCAACCATTAGCGCCTAAGAAGATTGCGGACAAGTTCGTTCGTCAGTGCGGAGTTCTTGTGAAGGACCAACTCCCGATCTCACTTTAAGAATGGAGAAAGCCAGCAAAGCCACGTCCAGATGTTACTTTTGTCGACGAGAATCAAAAAAACCTGCTTTGGGATACTCTCATGGAACATTTCACCCTACCAGATCATTTCACAGAAGCAGATGTGCAGAAAGTCAAGGACGCTGCTCTTAGGAAGATGGCGGTTGCATTCAAGAACCACAAGAGAACGACGTGGGAGAAGTACGTCAAGGGAGGAAGGAAGACTCCAGTATTCGAGGGGATACTAGAGAATCAAAGTGCTCATTGGGACGATTTCGTGAAATTCAAGGATTCAGAATTAGCTAAGGAACGGTCGAGAATAAACAAGAAGAATGCCGAAAAAAAGGATAAGTTCCATAAGCTGGGGCCAGGTGGCTACGCGGTGGAAATGCCTAAGTGGGATAAGTCTGAGAAAGAGATGGAGGATGCAGGTGTCATTCCGGCTACTAAGAGCTGGCCCCCCAGGGTCAGGAGTTGGTTCTATGCGCATGGGGGGAGTTGGACCCGAAGACAGGCAAAGTTTCGACGAAGGCATGTCTGAACGGAGCCGACGATGACATACTTGTTGCAATAGAAGAGGCTCGAACGGGGGTGTTCCAGCCGAACAGAGAGAACGACGAGCTTACACGTGCCCTGAAAAATCCTGAACACCCGGGAAGAACACGAAGCAAGGGCGCTATTCCGTGGTATGAGGGGTTTTCGGAATGGAACACCGACTACAGAACCCGTGCGAGAAGGAAGATTGCAGAGGAGAAGCAGAGGAAGATGGAGGAGGAGAAGAGGAAGCGGGACTATGAACGCCTTCAAGGCCTAGAATCCACGTACGCGGACTTGGCAGACAAATTCCAGCGGCAGCAGGAGCAGATCGACTCACTTAGCCAGCAAAGGGGGTCTCAGCAGCTGCAACAGCTAGCGGATGATCCAGCATTGGATACCACCGCCCCATCCATGCCGAGAAGCAGCGTGGGTTCCGCCCCGTTTGATGCAATGCTGGATAGATACCCCGTGGATGACATCATGGAGAACACTAACTGCAAGCTACACTTCAAAATGAAAAACATATCCATGAAGGTGGCGGACGGCGTTGCTTATACAAATTCCCCCGATGCAACCTTCCATTGCAACCCGATTCCAGCAGGCTATGCTCGTGTCGTGGTTGATGAGGTGGTGGACCAATATTCGGGGCTAGAGCTTGACATTCCTGGAGGTGACGAGGAGCACACACTCGGAGATGCCAAACATCGTATCATCCCATGGAGAAAGGATTGCATCATCTTTCGAAGGCCACCGACACCGCGTCACCCGACTCCTCGTCGAAGTCCGCCACCGAGTCAGCAGACTCCCACTCCTCCAAGTCCACCAACGCGTAAGGCCACTCCTCCTCCTCCAAGTCCGGCAAAGTGTCAGGCCACTCCTCCTCCAAGTCCGACACAGCGTCAGACATCCACTCCTCCTCCAAGTCCGGCAAAGTGTCAGGCCACTCCTCCTCCAAGTCCGGCACAGCTTCAGGCCACTCCTCCTCGTCCAACTCAGCCCCGTCAGCCGTCTCCGCCGCCTCAGCAATCCACGAAGAGACACCCCGCAGCTATGGTGCGTAGCGGTACCAGTCGAGGTCATAGTACAGGAAGTACAGGCGGAGGCAAGCGATATAAATATGGTCCAAACCTCATTACTCCTCTTCCTGAGAGGGCTTATGACAGGACCAAGGAGCAAACCAATGCCACAGTGCGGGCAGAAGTCGACGCCCATTTTGGACCGAAACCGCCACCGCCGCCAAGGGAGAAAGTGCCTGTGGAAGTTCTTGACCACTTCGTTTGTATGGCTGAACCACCAGCTCCTAAGCCTGTTGACACAGACTATGAGCGCCACATCAGGAAGTTACATCGACAACGTCTACAGAAGGAGGCGAACTCGACCTCGAGCAAACAACAAGCAGCTGTCAAAAAATGCGGAAGAACCGTTGCCCAGCTGGGGGAACAGTGGGCGCAACCGATACCCCCGCTTGTTGTGCCGCCAACAACACGTGACAGTACGCGCGGCCAATATTATTATGGGCAAACAGTTTACGTTCCCCAGGTGGGCGATGTGGTAATAACCCAGGAGCATATAACGCAGGCTGAAGAACTCAAGATCACTGTTAGACAACTCCTCGAGATTGAGGACATGCCTGTGCTTACAGAGGAGGAAATAAAACGGAAATATGTCCGGGGCCAACCTTTGGTCAAGCCAGAAGATGTCAAGAAGCTCCCAACGAGAATGTATGAATTGCATCAATGGTACATGGACATTACCAAGAGATCCAATCGACAGTCCCTCATGGTGCAAGTCAGCACGGATCATTTCTACCATGAGAAACCTGGGACCGTTGAGTATTCTGAACTGTTTCAGATATACAATCAAGACGCACTCGACAAATCTATCGTCAGTTGCTATTGTCTGTAAGTGATTTCTTTCTGTAATTTAAGTCTCAAGCTAGCTGTATTGTTCCTTTTGATCAATCATTACCTGTAATTATCCTCACTATATTCTTTTCTGTGGTATTATGCAGGATGAAGATGTATGAAATGAAAAAAGGTGGACGATTTGGCATTGGGTTCATTGACCCAAACACCGTTAATGAATACACATGGAATATAAGCGACTATTATAAAAAGCAGGTAGAGGACAGCATGTTCGAGTTCTTGAAGCACCTCAAATACAATGAAGATATACTACTTCCTTACAACTTCAAGTGAGTCACACTTTCTTGTACTACAAATTATCTGTTTTTGCCTACTAGCTAGCTAGCTACATGTTTTTGCTTACATATATATGCCCGCTTAATTAAGACATGCAAACGTGTGTGCATGCAGATTTCACTGGATCTTGTGTATCATTAAAGTTGACGATGGAACAGTTGAAATACTGGACTCACTACTCTCAGAAAATAAAGACTATAACATCTTGTTTGGGATAGTCAACAGGTAATTTCAATCATTATTAACTATATATCTCGGCCTATTTAGTTCGTCACTTCATGATATGAACTATTTAATAACCCCTTTATTCATTTTCTTTGTCGACGGGCAGGGCTTGGGCAAGGTTCATCAGCATAACGGAAGGCGAATGGAAACGACAGCTGAGATGGCTTCGACCCAGGGTAAGTAATTAAGTAGTGTGGTAGCTAGCTGCCATCTTTTTAATATTATCATGCTTGATTAATTATTATCTGATCAAGTTAAATTCCATTCTCGTAAAGGCCATAAAGCAGGCGCAGGGGACTGATCTGTGTGCATACTGCGTTTGCGAGAACATTCGCATGATGACGTCCGAAAGGAGCAGATCTCAAAGACAGGAATGGGTACGCTTGTCAGAACACTATTCACAATTTATGCACCATTATCGATATCTAGTCACACAACTAATACACATGCATATTGATCTCCTTCTTAACAGTTCAGATAGGTGCGGGACAAGCTCCTAGATACGGAGCGCGTACAAGCACTTCAAGAGGAAATAGCGGGATTTTTGCTCGATCAGGTCATAAATCCGAAGGGAGAATACTATTACCCGCTACCGCCCCCATCGACCAGGTCATGAACCACTTCCAATTTGTCATCGTGCTCCGAAGGCACCAATTAGGCTAATGCAAACTGGCTCTGAAGGCAACATGCATATGTACGAGAAATTGTATATATAGCTATATATACATGTGTGTATGTGTGAATTAATATGGTGGTTTGTGAGACATTGATGATATATATATATATATATATATATATATATATATATATATATGATTGGTTCTACTAGCTACCATATATATGCATAACGTGTACAATGTGTAGTATCGTAAAATACCAGCAAACGAAAAAGAATTAAAATGGAAAACACAAAATTAAATGAAAAAGAAATCATAAAACCAAAAACCCCACAAACATTTTAGTACCGGTTGGTGTTGGCTCCCGGCCCCCGGAGCTGGCTCGTGCCACGTGGTTGCCCTTTAGCACCGGTTCGTGCTGGACCGGTACTAAAGGGGGAGGGGGGCTTTAGTGCCCAAACTTTAGTGCCGGTTATGGAACCGGCACTAAAGGGCCTTACGAACCGGTGCTATTGCCCGGTTCTGCACTAGTGTGAGTTAAGACTGCACATACCTGCAATGTATAGGTGAGATATGATGCATGGGCTGAAATATGATCCGCCAAAATCTAACCAGCGCCAATATCCCTTGGCTTCCATTCGGGTCGATGTACATCGGTAAACGGCTATTTGTCTGGATCCACTCTCCAAAAACACATTATTTGGGATGGCGTAATCATTCGATGTTCAAATTGCATTTTGTATTTTCTTTGCATTCGTAGATTTGGTATCTCCCTTAGATGTTTAGTCTTCAGTTCTGAATAGGTTCTTGCATCAGTATTATATCTTGGCTTCCATTGGGTTTCAGTTTTCTTAGGTGGGCCATGACATTCTTATAAAATAATCATTCTTAGGAATACTTTCATCATGTAATCTAAAATATCTTATTATGCTTCTAAAGGTAGATAAAACTATGGCTTCTGTGAATAGGTTTTGTTGGTTTGGAATAGTATTTTATGTTTTCCATGCAACACAGTTCTAGTTTTATCTTCATGCTATAGTCATGTTGTGCATGCCGATGTAATTGTTTCTGTTACTACTCCCTTCATCCTTGTCGGTGCTAAATCCAGCATATCTCGAGGTAGGGATCCAAAGCTAGGCGTCTTGGAACGATGGTAATATGGACACAAAATTTAACCCAGGTTCGGCCTCTCTCAAAGAGATAATACTCTATGCCCTGGTTTTCATTGTATAGATATGAGGGATAGTACAGAGTATAGGTATCGACCACGAGATTGTTGTGTATGATTCTATTGATCTCGAATATGATCTATCAACTAGTCTGGCCTCGGCTTATATAATATACCGGAGGCCAAGGATTTAGAGGAGTCCTCATCTTGTACGCCAAGTCTTGTGGAAACCTGCTTGTATACGTCATGTGTTGTCCAAAGAAGCCCATTAGTGAACCACCATGGGGGACCTCGGCCTGACCCACATGGCCGGGTGACGACGTGGTGAGTACCCCCTAGTCCAAGACACCAACAGTAGCCCCTTAAATAGGTCTTCAAATTGGGGACGCTCATCGGTTCTTCCGAACTGTTCTTCGTCTTCGGTCGTCGGTCTTGAAAGTTGGTTCAACAAATCTTCCCATCTCCGGTGTTGAGGACCGCTGAGGTGTATCCGAAGAGTTCACACGTCGGGTATCCGAGGGCCCCTTTAAGTTATCGGCCTTTGTCAATGCCCTATTATTTTTACGCCACACCTCGGGTTCAAAGTTTTTCCCGTGCGGCGGTGTTCTCTTGCATCTGAGCTCCAACGTTTGACTGCATCGGAAGTGAATTTTTGCAGCCGAGCTCCAATGCTGGTCAGAATCCGAGGTGTGTTATAGATTACCTCGGTCTTGAAAAAGTTGAAGGAGTTCTGCCGAGCTTAATGCCGGAAAAGTCCTCTAGGGAGCGCGCCACTCACATCTGAGCTTTATGTTAGACCGCTTCCGAGTTGGTGCACCACCTTGGCCTTGGGCTAATTTTTTTACGGAATTTACTTCGAATTGGTGCAATTTATCTACTGCTGAGATGTATAGCCCGTAGCCCTCAAGGCGTGTATCTGCTCAAATTCTTGTATGCGCCTGAAGAATAGCATAAAACCGCTGATTTCAGTAGCCCCCCGATACTCAGGTCGATTCACGAAATCGGCATGAGGACCAATTCCTTGCTCTGCAACATGCTTTTAGGAATAGAAAAGGCAGTGTGCAGTAGCCCCCGAGACTCGGTTGGGTGCGCCCTAGGATCGTAATCTCCTCGAAACTGTTTTGCACTTTAAGTTTTTACTGCATTGAATCATCAGTGCAATAGCCCCCGAGACTTGGGTTAGGCAACATGTCGGCCCTAGGGTCGTATCTCCTCGGGAAATAGTCAAGATGTCATGTGTGTTTCACCAACGCCGAGTTGCAGGTCGACGGTAAAGATGCCGAGTTACGGGTCAGAAAAGATTTTCCAAGCTGGATTATCACGCAGGGCACCTCGGTCAAGAGGATGTCCTGCCTCCTAAAAGAAAAACATACAAATAGATTAAAGGTGCCATAAGCTCATAACACCAAATAAGTGTAGCTGATTTAGACAGTCTAGATGCATCTGTTTGAGCGACAGTTATTTCTAGACGGAGAGAGTAATTTAACAGTCTACACGCATCTGTTTGAGCGACATGCATCTGTTTGAGCGACAATTATTTCTAGACGGAGTGAGTATAAAATTAATGAAGGAATTTCGGTAATCATTGGTGTCAATATAAGCACCTGCGTCGCTTATGTGCAACATCAAGGGGTGGGGTTCTATTTTGTAAGGGCATTCATAATGCAGGCCATTCTCCATAGAATATGCCAGGCTCAAGAGTAGCATTAATCTTACACTCACTTTTTATATAACTAATAAAACAATAAACCATGGGTGCTTTTAGTGCAACAACCGTCTCTAGTGTACGTTTTGCTTACGAAATATAACACTATTTCCTTGTTAAGAAATATGTTGATTTCACAACTACAACATCTTCCTCCACTTATCTGGTTTCCTTTTTACATTCTGTCAGTATATATACAACACTTCTTGCTGTAAGATGCTACTGAGTTGAATAAAAGTTTGGCGCTTTGTACGCCTTCCTTGTTCAAAAATAATAATAATACAGTATATATCTCTTCCTAATAATAAATAAAATAGTGCTTGTGACGGTACGCCATTAAAATTGCTCTAAAGTTACAAGACTGTGCTAACCACCAGTCGACTGGTGGTTAGCAACAGATCCGCACGACCTTCGATTGATCCTCCCGCTCGTCCCGCTGCCTCGTTCCTCCCGCTTCCACTGATTTTTTTTCTTCTCTCAAAAACCATAGTAAATTGCTAGTGGTTTTTTTTTGGTTTTTCGCTGCATAATATGAAAAGAAAATAAAAGTGCTTGAAAGAGGATTCAAACCCAGGTCTATGTAATACCTATCAAGCCTAATAACCAACTAAGCCATCTTTTGTTGTTGTCTATTGTAGGATGACAATGTTATTTGAACCTTTCTTATTTCTGCCATATCAGAAGAAAAAATAAAGTTTGGCATGGTAACTTTGGCAATGACCAACGTGATAACTATGGTATGAGTAACATGATAACTATACCATGATAAGGCTGGTAACTACAGTACGAGAAGGTTAAAAGCATGGGAAAGTATGGTAATTTAACATAGAAATTATCAGTGAAATGTTTCAAAAACTTTTTTCCCTTGGATGAAAGACACCATGGTGTTTAAACGTAAGATATTAGTTATCAAGTCTGCGATGATACATCATCATGTTATTTACATAGAAATTATCGGGTGTATGTTTTTCAACAAAAAAGTTTCAGATCAAAAGTTACAGTGGCGTTTGTATGGGAGTTATCAATTTTGTATGTTTCTATTACCATGTTATTTACACAGAAATTAGCGGGGCATCACCCCCCCTCGCCACAGTCGCCATATTTACCAGGATCGGGTACATAAGTTATCAAGTCTGTGATGTGTGAATTATCATGTTATTTGCATAAGAGTTATCGTGGTATGATTCAACAACTCCTCCCACCTCTACCCCCACCGACAAAGTTACCATGACTGGGTACATAATTTATCATGTCTACAATGTGTGATTTATCATGTTATTTGCATAGAAGTTACCGTGGTATGTTTACGACTCCCCCCACCCCTACCCTCACCGACAAAGTTACCAGGATTGGGTACATAATCTATCATGTCTACGCTGTATGAGTTATCATGTTATTTGCATAAAAGTTATCAGGACAATGATGCGTAAACTATCATCATATTTACATAGAAGTTATCGAGGGTATATTTCATCAAAACCCCTCCCTCCGGCGGAGGGAAACGTTATCATGTTTGCGGTGCGTAAATTATTGGGGGTATATTTCAGCACCCCTTCTCGCCAAAGTTACCAGGACCGGGGTGCATAAGTTATCGGGTCTCTGATGTCTGAGTTACCATGTTGTTCACATCAAAGTAACTGGGGATATTTCATCAACACCACTTTCCTCAAAGTTACCAGGATCGAGGTACATAAGTTTATCATGTATGTGATGTGTGAGTTATCATGATATTCACACAAAAATGACCCGGGATATTTCATCAACGCCTCCCTCCCGATCGCCAGAGTAATCAGTACCGAGTACATAAGTTATCAGGTATGTGATGTATGAGTTACCATGCTATACACACACAAAAATTACCAACGGTATATTTCATCAACCTCCCCTGCCAAAATTACCATGGTATCATCAACTCGAGACGAGTTGGTAAAATAATCTACTTAAGTGCGGAAAAAATCGGATATTGCATTCACTTGTGTGCAAACATAGAAAAGGAGATAGGTCAAAAAGCCTATTTGCTTTCATTTTTACAAAAGAGAAACGTAGGTGAGGTGGTTGGCTAGTGGGTTATATTTCTGGAATGTGATGATGTGATGTGATGATGTGAGAAAAAAATGTAGTGGGAACGGGCCTGCATCCGGGAAAAAAGGGAGAGCGAACGGGCCAGCGTCGGGAGATACGTGGGTTGTGCGGGCAATCCGGACGGGGTGCTTGGGGTCGTGCGATCCACAACGAGCAACGATCAGGTCATACGCATCTATCGCTAACTTCCAGTCGAGCTTTAGGAATTGGCGCAAGTACTACACCATGCAGTAATTCTTCAAAAAAAAATCATGTCCCTCGTCACAATTCTTGAGTCTCGAGTTTGACTCTACCTCCCAGCAAAAAAATTCTGGAATTAGCACAACTTTTATTTTGATGCTACGAGGTATAAAAGGTTAAGTTCTTATGTTTTCCATTTTGAACTACTAAGATGCTATAGCTTGTTGGTCAAAGGAAGCATGCGGGAGCCTGTGCGTCCTGGGTTCGACTCCCATCAGGTGCTTTATTTTTCTTCCTCGACTCTACCAATTAGCCAACAGAAAAAAAAAACCAGTGCGGGAGGTCGAACGTGGATCGGTCGATGCGGATCGTGCGGCGAGCGAATCGTGCGTGCCTGTCGCTAATGACCAGTCGGCAGGTATTTAGCTTTGTCGTACAAAATATTACTCACCAATGCTACTTACAAGTGACAAAAAACGGTTTGCAGGGAATCCCCCACCTGGGCCAGCCCACGCAGTAGGGACCTCCTATACTGCGCTCTGTGCGCGCGAGAATACACAGCACGCCTGTTTGGGCCGGTCCATGTGCGGGAGGCCTACTTTTAAATTTCGTTTTTATTATTTTTTCTTTTCCGTTTTTGTTTTCTTTACTATAAATTATTTAAGACTTGAAAAGATTCTTACTTTTAGAAAAACTGAGAATTTTGAAATAAATGTTCATGAAAATAAAATAAAATATTTGTGAATTCAAAATAATGCTCGGAATTTTCCAAAAAAAATTGAATATTCAAAAAAATCGCATTGGAAAAATATTCTAAAATAAAAAAGTCCATGATTTTAGAAAAAGTCCGTGTATTAAAAATTGTTAACAAAACTGAACAAGATGCTTGCTGATTCAAAAATGTGCATGAATTTTTAAAAATGTTCTAAAAGTTTAAAAACAGTTCATGAATTAAAAAATAATTTCTTGATTCGTAAAATGTTTGCTGATTCAAAATCCATATATTTAAAAAAATGTTCGTGAATTTTAGAAAATAGTCTACCATTTTGGAAAAAATGTTCATCTATTCTAGAATTGTTCGCCAATTCCAAAGAAAATGTTGCCAAATTTGTAAAAATGTTCGCGAATGATAGAAGGCAAGTAGTTAAACAGTAATGTTTTCTGAGTCTTCGTGACTATATAGTATATACCCACGTGAAGTTTGAAGAATTAACTGCCTGGGTAGATCGGAACACTATAGTATGTTTTCTAAAAAAATGTTTCTTGAAATTCAAAAGAATTCTTTGAATTACCAAGTTTTTTGACAACCATAATATATTTTGGAAAATGTGAACATTGCTTCAATTTGTGAATAAAATCTAAAAAGGGGTACATTTCTTGCATTTATGAACAAAATTTTAAAATCATGTGATAAGATGTGAACGAAATATGATCATAGCTATTGAAGATTATGATTTTACTTTTTCTCCCGTTGCAACGCACGGGCCCTTTTGCTAGTGTGTATATATATACCTACTAATAAAGCATGGGCCGCTTCTGATGGTCCGTCATTAAAATTACCCCTAGAGTTGTAAATAATTACCCACCATGCCATTGGTAAGTGGAAAAAGCCGTTCACTTTTGTTCCTTCTAAAATCGCCATATGTTTCTGTTATTTATATTAAGCCTCTGTCATACCAGCGCTCGTGTGGTGCAGTGGTATGAGTCTTTTGCGTCTGGCGTACAAAATTATGCTTTTTTGCGCGCGAACTATGTTTTGTTCTTCAAATTTGAGTTCAATTGTCGGAATCGCCGTCAAATTCGCTAATTAGAAGTTTTCGATTTGCGAGCCGATGTTGTTTTACATGTCGGCTACGCGGGGTCTGCTCGGCAGCAGCCCGCGTCGGCTCACAAAACCGTTTTTCAGTGAACTGTAAATAAGTTTTTACGGGTCGGCATTATACAGGGTCTGATAGAGATGCTCTAACCACTCCGCACCGGAGACCTGGGTTTCGATCCCCATGTCTCTCTTTCTTTTTTGCCCCAACTTTCCTATTTTCGAGCAGATTTAAATGTTTTTTAAATAATTCACAACTTTCAAACCCTAACACCAAATCTAACATGTTATATATGAAAATCCCTCAAAAATATATTTAGATTTTGAATATGGTATTATATTAACCATTTCTAATATTTCATGTACGATGCAATCTCAATTAATATCTTCTTTATATGGGGTATTTTGGAAATGTTGGCTTAACATTGATGTTTTTGTTGTTCTAATAAATTGAAAACATCTTGAATACGCTTTAAGAAACATCCAACCTTTTTGCACAACACCACTTATCATGTTGTTTGTCATGTGGCATCGTCAAAGATTCAAGGGATTCAGCAATGTTGCCAGGTATGAGTACGAGGGACGAATGTTTTTTCCCGTTGCAACGCACGGGCATAAATATATATAGGAACACTATTCATCACCCAGGATGCAGAATAACTTATTGTTCACCCGAGGTAGTCTTATAATTGTTTCATAAATAAATTACATTTAAAATACAAATATTTAAATTTATATTGATTCACTTCATAAAAAATTGCATTAGAAAACAAAAATATAGGTTATAAGACCAGAAAAAATGCGTTTTATGTATATTTTACTGTTTTTACGTTTGTAATTTTACATAACATAAAATATTTTTTACAGCAATTATATGTTTTCTTACGTTCTCTTCGGTTTATTGCTAGGAGTCAGCGATTTAGCTTGTCTTGGATGGACATCCTGGTTCGGTTCATTGCTAGGAGTCAGCGATTTAGCTTGTCTTGGATGGATAGCTTGTCTTGGATGGACATCCTGGTGACAAACGACGTCTCGTCTCTTCTCCGACAGCAATGGATTCAGGCACCTGAGAGGCCAAGGTGCAAATCCAAGTTACAGAAGGCATCCCCTGCTACTCGCAAGCAGGAGCAATGATATCTACTTCTGATACAAATTCTTACCTAAAACGAACCTACACGCACCATAAACACACCGGCCGTACCAAATAGAAAAGGGAACATGTATCATGGGACAGAACATAAGCAGAGATTCAGAGTTGAAATCTCAACCTGACAAAACATAAGCAGAGATTCAAAGCAAATGCTGCAGGCCGCGCGCACACAAGTGCTACTAGACAGCTGTCAGGTGCTTGCCTTGCTTGGAAGGAGCAAATGAGTTAAAGATTAACTGACAGGGTCGACGCCAATCATTAATCCAGGCAAGTCACCGTGTCTTCATGAACTGGATAGGAAACAGTAAATTCGCAACAAATTAATCGATGAATTCCTATGAGTCTTCACGGCTGACCATCAAAGAGGGCCAATTTCTGGGTTGAGCACAGCGCACAAAACGGAAGAATTCATTACAAAGTTGACCATTACAAGGGCACAACCCATTTCTGCATCACAGCCACCGGAACGTAATCATAGATACCTGTGGAGCAAAGAATTTCGTCAGCCAAACCAATTTGTATATACAATTTATTCACGGAGAAGTCATTAAAGCCATAGCTCTCAATTTGGTATGACACAAACAACAGTAAAAGTTAACTTTCACCAGTATTGTGCCGATAGCTCCAAAACTGAATCATCTCGGCATTGTTGGACAAAACCAACGTGAAAAAAAAGAAAAAAGCTACATGATAACACTTCATTTGTACTGCTACACCTTCCACTCTCATACTCCCTCTGTTCCAAAATATAAGAACGTTTTTAACACTACACTAGTGTCAAAAAGGTTCTTATATTATGGGACGGAGGGAGTAGTAGTTAGTCCCAAACAAGTTAGGGTAGGCTAGAGCTGAAACCCATAAGATCTCAAAACCAACTCGTGGTTCTGGCAAGTCGACAGCTAACTTCCACGCACCCCTGCCCACGAGCTAGCTAGTCGCTGACAAATTGAATTTTATTGAAATCATGCAGTAGAAGCCACAGGGATCATGCATCATCTTATTAATAGACACACTTCCATCGGCCCAAAATAGATGCCATCTCCACAGCATCAAAATCAATACTCCGAACACTAAAAAAATATTCATGACGAAACTAGTATTTATGGCGAATCTAGGCATGCCATTTTGATCATGTGTTTAATATAAAGTGTTAAACATCTAACGTGGCCAAGAGTGAAGAACATAGACTGCTCACAACGCATAGATGCATATAATTTGAACCAGACAAATTATGTTAAACTTAGAGGTATCATACATGATACATGCTGAGAAAATATTTACGCAAACCGCCCAACACTAGAATAATCACCCAAGAAAACTGAAAGGAAAAGGATAAAAAAGTACTTTAAAATTTAATGTAAGCATGCTCTTCAGTCTCCTGACAATAAGTAGTTCACTAGGTAGCATAATGATCCAAAATAAACAGCAATGGCATAGTTATAATCCTGTGTAACAAAGAAAGCATGAAGCAAGTGTTCAGGTATTGTCAGTTACCAACTACTCCATATAATCACACTAGGACTTGATAGATCTATAGCCATGAAAAACTAATCAAACGCGAGTAAAAAAATGAATTACGAACACAAAAGAGGATGCATTTCATTATGTTACCACTTAAAATATGCACAAAAAGGAGAATGGTCCTCAGTCATCAGACATCTAAGAAACTAGAGGAGAAGAAATTGCACTAACAGTAGGAACCAGGGGAGTACCAAGGAAGAGGTAAATGAAAGCAAGGCAGCTGGATGGACAGGATAGGTTCCTCATCCAATAGTGAGGTGGTACCAACAAATAATAGAGAAGGTAGGTGGGCAATGGCATGAGGAAGCAAATGGAGAACAGCTGATGAAGGCATGAAGAGGGTGAGGAGCAGGGCCTGGAGAAAAGATCCAAGATGCAGCCTGCCAGGAAACCGTTGATATGAGTGGCCAGGTGGGCAATAGCTAAGCAAAGAGTTGTATAGAAAATCTTAAAGAGTCCTCTCTTGCCATTTGGTAGTTGAGAAATGGCAGTAAATAGGAAAGCAATACATTTTTTTTAAGAACAGTTCAGATACCTCAACATAGATTCAGAAGCTTACCTGCTCAACAAGTACATCACAGTAGCATACCTAACCAGATAATCATCTTATGTGCTGTGGAAGATCAACTCCATCATGTCCACCACCAATTTCTGTTTCTGCAAGCATAACTGCTTAAGTCAAACAATCAATGGTACTCCAAAGAATAGCCAAATAGACAAGAGGAGACATCAACAAGATGTTTAGATAAATTCATAGCTGTAGTTTCAATAAAAAATACAGTTTTATACAAGATTGGCAATAGATAAACAAAACCACACCTATTGTTAAATTTAACAAATATACCGAAAACAGTATAAACTGATTATTATCGTAAAAATGAAGATGCACACTCAGACAATCAGCTCGTTATAAGAGATAAGTTAACCAGAGCCCCATTGGAATAAATAAAATATAGGTCATTCCTAGCAACAGAAATGACCGAGACTATTCAGATTTAGATTATCTTCAATAAATTAGGCTAAAAATCAAAGTAATAAATCAATACTAAAAATCCTAGCAACAAAGGTGAACAAGACTATTCAGATTTAGACTAGAATTTACTCAATTCAACATTAGTTTCCCTGGTAAAATGGATATTTGCTACTCACAATAAAGACTCCTAAAAGTGATAAAATGAACAATTATTCGCCAATTACAAACAAATTTGACAATATGGACTCAAGATTAGTAGAAAGATTAGCAGATAGAATAAATATTAAATGAAAGAAATAGAACTAGCTTTAAGTTTCTAACTGTGTCTATTGAGCTACTTATTTGACATGTCAGTTGGTTCAAGCTACTTTTTCACGCAGTTGTCTTCAACTTCCAACTGTTAAATATCTTGATCTTGAGAGAGAAAACTGTACTGCAGCTATGCACTGAAACTACCATTATACAGGGATATGTGACTCGGCATGCAAGAGGGAAATTTACTTCATCAATATTACAAAAATAATTTGCCAGTTTGTTGTTCATTTTTTTACTGTATGAATATTGATATAATAACATGATAAAAGGCAGTTTGCTAGCTCCGACTTGAACAACAAAAAATACAGAAATAAAGATAACAGTAGACCAATTTCAACCCAACACCTGACTACAAAGCATACAAAAAAAAAGATACCACTAACATAAAAAAATCTATATCATAATCACTACTCCCTTTGATCCATATTAATTGTCACTGATTAGTACAAAGTTAGTACAACTTTGTACTAAACCAGCGACAATTAATATGGATCGGAGGGAGTACATAAAACACCACCGCACAAGAATCAGAACAGAAATACTACAGAAACGAAATTGTTGTACGTTGAAGAGGTCATCAAGCAGTAAAGGAAACAAGTGATATGACACTTAGTTAAAATTGTTAACCTAACACGAAAGAGTATGAACCGTAATTCTGTCAACCGATTATCAAAAATTGGCTTCGTTTTGTTACAACCGATATCTGAAGGCATACTATTACCTGCAGTGTAGACACTTTCGAATGGATGATAGTGAGAAAGGGTTCTGGTCTCACCAAGTTTCTTGAACTGCAAAGACTCAAGATTGACCATAAAGAGGACACCGTGTGTCCACACAAACACCACATTATTCTCCTCAGCAAACCCTAGTATGACTTGGCTGCCATTTCCATTCAGGGAAAGTAGCTTGTCCAGTTCAATAGTTCTTCCAAGAACCCATGAAGCAACACCATCACGATCAGTGTTCCTCTTCCATAACTGGAAGCTCTGATCTTTCTGCAACAGTAAACCAAGACCACCACCCTCTGCCCGCATAATCCAGAACTGGTAAAACCCATTTTCAAGCATATGCGCTGGCACCCGTATCACAGCTAGGCTTTGCTTCTCCAAATCAAACTCAAGAATTCCAACAAAATTCCCAGCAAGAATCCAGTAAATAGAATCCCTAACCATCACAGCGGGCTTTCCCGTAAACACCAAGGTGACATCATCTTCATCACCCAAAATATCCGAGGTGGAAACCTTGAATGGAACCGGTGTTGAGACGAGATCACCCCATAAGTGGGTCTCAGAAGAGTAAAGCCAGGCGAGCGCTGGTTTGTGTTGCTTGTCGACGTTGTCCACCAGTGTCAAGACCACATGAAACTGTTGGATGTCTCCGGCAGCACGAAGCACTGCCCCATTGATGGCTGTGTTCTCCGCATGTATCACAAGCTCAGGGGGGATGGCAAGGTGGTGCTGTTTGCCGGTGACGGGGTCCCACACCAGGACCTTGTTCGGCCGTACGTTGTGGATGAGCACGAGGCCATGGCGGCATCCAAGGGAGATGAAGCGGTCGCCTTCGCGGCGCTGCAAGGAGAAGCGGCCAGGCGAGACACGATTTGGGGGCTCAAGAGTGGGTACGAAGGGGAAGACGTCGCTGTCTCTGTTGAAGAAGCCAAGGAGGGGAGGGTTTCGGCGGTGGTGGCGGCGGAAGCGGCGGCAGAAGCGGGGGTCGGAGACGAGGCAGCGCCAGCGCTTGCAGACGGCGGAGGCGCGCGGGAGAGAGGACGGCTCCGGGGGGAGGCGGAGGAGGATCTCGCAGAGCAGGTCGTCGTCCTCCAGTGGACCCGCCGCCGGCGAGCGGTGGCTGGTCATCTCGCCCTCCATGCTGGTGCCTGTAACAGTGGAGGAGCGGTCAGAGGAGGAGAGGAGCAGTCCGGGACTCGGGGTAGGAGAGGAGCTGCCGGGGTAGGAGTGGCGGCGCTAACCCAGTAACCCTAGATGCGCGCGTGAAAAGGGGGGGGGGGGGGCGTCCGGGGGAGGAGCAGACGGCCCGGATAGGGGCGGGCGGCGGTGGCCGTCGCCGGCGCTAACCCTAGCGCGATGGTGTCGCCGCGTCGGAGTCGGGAGGGGAGCGAGTGGCCGTGGTGAAGTGAAGTGTAGAAGAGGCTGCGGGATGCGGAAGCGTCTCCAAGACTCCGACAGATTTTACATCGGCTGCCCAAAAAACTGTTTCAGGGCATTTGGGTCCATTTTTTCTCTCTAACCGATGCCTTAACCTAAAATTATGTGGTCCTATTTTTAGGCAGCGCAAAAAATATCCTTCAAGTGATGTAAATTTGCATTGCCGCACGGCCGCTGCAAACCTAAAACACAGCCTCTCCCCAAGCCGCACATACGGCAACCCTCGAGTGAAATCTCCATCTCCCCCTCCCACCCGCGGCGGCCCAGCACCCGCTTCCCGCCGGAGTTGTGGCTGAATCCAGCCAAATCCCCAGCAGCCGCAACCACCAAAATCAACTGTTGCCGAATCCACCACCTCTCGTTGTCGCTGCACACCCAGTCGAGCTATTCATCGTCCCGCCGTCAAATCGGGTTGTTCTGTGTCATCCTACTGCCTGATCGAGCTCCTCGTCGTCCAGCCACCGGATCCGTCGCACGGCCGCACTGCAACCGAGAAGGATGCCGCCGAAGTCCAGCTACCGCGGCGTTCTATTGCGGTAGTCCGGCCGCTACGTCGCCAAGCGGTAGTGGGCGGTAACACCATTGGCTCGGCACCTTCGAGACGTCGGAGGTCATCACGCAAGCCTTCGACACCACCTGTTGGAGGCTCGGCCGGCCGCAGCACAAGCTCAACTTCCCGGAGATCAAATCCTAGGCGATGGCGGAGTTTCGTCAGTCCACCTATGAACATTGTGTCCTGCAAGGAGAAGAGCGGTGCCCTCATCGTCCTGGAGCAGTGGGACACTCGAGAGAGCGATGAGGAGACAATGGCGAGGGAAAATCTGGACTTTGTGCAGAATGAGACGGAGTTCTTCTGGAAGAGGGGCCATGAGCGCCATAAGGCGGAGCACAAGGAGGAGAGAGTCTGGCCCCTCCAGGGTGATTAAGGTCAGAACCAACAACGAGGTTCTTCAGCAGGAGGATGTCCAGCACGACGATGAGGGTTCCCACATTGACTGGGAGGATCTTTGAGCGTGAGAGTGACGAGGAGTAGTTGTCTGGCGTCCATAGCGTCGGTAGTTTGTATAGGAATCGCTTGTATACTATGTTTAAAACTACAAATGTTTGGATGTTTAGATGGTTGCATGTTGAAAACTTTGAATGTTTAGAAGTTTGGATCGAAGTACGCAATGTAGTGGCATTAGCAAGCATCACATGAACACGAACTCGAATAAGACAAAGATCAAACCATTAAAACAAAAAGGCTGACGATCAAGATGCAGAAAATGTATGTAGGACAGAAGAGTGAATCCTAGTATTGAGTCCAAAGGAAAACAAAACAGACTATGAAGACTCGTCTATTGCCCGATGAGCACCTGAAATTGTTACCTTCAGGTTTCCTTCTGCAATAAGATGCAGCTCACATAGCTAACCAATAATAGATCCCGGTCCCATGCTCGTTCAAGAGCACCTCCAGGTTTTTTCAGTTTTTCACGACCATGCCTTCGATATTTTTAAGAAAAGTGACCAAAACTACTGCCCAGGGCATCCTTATTCCAGAAACGAATCTGAGTCAGATCTCTTTTCCGCAAAACCTGCCTACAAGATGTAGGGTCTTGTTAACGATAAAACCGCACAACCCCATCATTCGAGTATCTGAGGTTAGCGCTGTCAAGAGCTAAATACCAAAAATCGCAAAATTTTGAGCAACAGAGGCTACCAAGAAACTTTTCTCCATCCCTATATAAACAATTCGATAATAAGCAAGTAAATGAGCAATTAACCATTGGACTGTTCAATGTTATAGCAAGCTTCACAGTACAGAAGGCAGGAACTTGCATAACCGGATAACCCAGATCTATTCATTAACTGATAAGGAGCAGGCTTCGAGAAGGCTATCTTGAGCACAACCTCCATGAAATTGGAGATGAAGGCGAACCATCTGTCAATCCTTTGCGCCGCCTTCTTCACATCCTCTCCTCCCTTGGCAAGTGCCGTCAGCTGCCCTGCCTACGGGCATGTAGAGCGCCGCTTCACCTGTGCAATAACATTTGGTCCCAACTGACCCATGTGACGATGGGGTAAGCCAATCGACAACCAACGAGCGTCTTCAGTAGAATAGGGATCATGGGACCAAAAAATAAGCAGACATTTAGAGCCGAGATCCCAAACCGACACATGGGGCATAAGCAAACACTACTGCAATGAGGCGCACACACAAGTACACAACTGACAGGTGAATGTGAACTGCCTCAACGTGCTTGCTCGGAAGGAGCAAACAAATCAAGATTAACTTACCATGGTAAAAGTAATCATTAATCCAAGCAAGTCACTGTGTCTTCATGCCAGCAGACTAAGGTCTATGGAAATTTGATAACAGACAGCAAGTTATCGAATTAAGCGATGAAGCCTTACGAGTCAGACTTCACAATTGACCACTACAGAGGGCCAATTTCCGGGTGGAATGCAGCGCACAAAATGGAAGAACCCATTACTGCATCTCAGCTACAGGAACATAAAAGAAAAACTAAGGATTAGTCTGAGTAAATTACCATCAATTAGCTAGTCGCTTAAGTTGCACGTCTAGTTGCTAATTACAACAATAAATATGAACCAAGTAAGTAGTAACTGTTCCCGCATAGTGAGACTGGCTTGGCTTCATAGGGTAGAGCCGTAGAGAGGAGGAAGGAGGAGAGTAAAGTAAAATAACACACGTGTAAGCACTTGATTGATGCAACCTAAGGAGGCTAATTTTTTTACTAGAGAGAGAATTTGCCAATTTGGAGAGGTAGGCCATCTACAGAAATGCTACTAGTATATTATTCAGTTTTGAGATCAGTTGTCCCTAGAACTACAGCCAGTTTACAAATGCTACTAGTGCATTATTCAGTTTTGAGATCAGTTTTCCCTAGAACTACAGCCAGTTTACAAATACAAGAGAAGAACAAAGGGAAAGAACTGATACAAACTAGTAACCATGAATTGGTTTAACAACGGTACTTTCTTCAAACAAAAATATTCCAAAAAGAACAACTTGCTTCTTATGGGGAGGACAACAGGCCTAAGGTGCGTGCTTGCGGAAAGACTTATAGCTCAGCTCTAAGCAACAAACTGGGCAGAACTTTGTGGATTTACGAGGTTGATTTTCGAATCGACAAGTTTGCTGCCAAAATATACATGTAATTTTTGTGAATGGATACAGTTTAATGTCATCTCTGTTGGTTTAGTTCTAACTATTAGGACATATGCAAATGATAAGACTAATTCATTTGTTGGTCATGCTTTAGTCTCAGATAGGTCAGCTTTTCACAATTAAAAGTTTCTCAGGAAAGTTCAAGTATAGTTTTAGGAACAAAGATAATTGATCTTTGAAGGGTATAGGGGGGAAAAATCAAAAAGGTAAACATACAGCCAACAGAAATATATTTTCTACAGAGTCTAAATTTGAACTGCAATTTCAGTACTAACATGCTGATGAAACAAAAAAAGACGATGGAATGAAAATGGAACACGCTGATAAAATTCTGCATAAAAGCAGATCATAATAATATTTTTAATGAAAACCAATGTAGGGTAGTTCTTTTGCTTTCTGGTTCTTTGGGTCTGGTTTCAACAGAAATTTGATACATCCCCACATCCAATTTCAATGATCTTAAACATAAGTCGGAAACACAAATATATTCCATGCTTATCATTTTCAGAGATTGCATGTGATGCTTTCTTCTCTACCAAATAAGACATCAACTGGTTGGGGTTCAGAAGTCAATTGAGACAACAGACATCCAGTTAGGCAAAGAACAGTGAGACAAAAATTACCAGCTTACTGCATAGAGTGTAGACTTTGTTGCGCAACATGCAGTTACCAATTCTCATAGCCCGTTCTTGGTTCATGAAACTCTGAATCTAGTGGAAACTTGCCCTTTGCAAGCGTCAGCATAGTCTTCAGCAAGGCGCGGAGCAGCTTCCTTGTGGGGGCATATGTATTTCTCCAGGAAAAGATTCTCGCTGATCTTGACAATTGTCCAGTAGTCCCATTTGCTGTCTAGCAATCCATTTTCCTTAAGAAACCTCATAACATAGTACCGGGGCCTGAGCCGACCTTCCAGGCTAAGGCCAAGCATTACCGGCCGACGAGCAATGTATGCCGGTACCAAGCCCACCTCGGAGATAAGGAACTCAGATTTTCTCTGCAGCGTCTCCTTCGACCTCACCAGCACCATCGGACTACTACGAACAACAACGCCCACATCAGCATCCGAACACCTGAACAAGTTCTTCAGGTACTCCACTTTGGAGGCTTGCGACAACATCCAGCGCTTCTCTGAACATTCCAGAGCCACGGGGCACACCTAAACCTTCCGCGCGTACCACCATCGCCCGGAGGTGCTCGGGGTTGGCGCTAACAATCCTGCTGTTACTGCAGCACAGCTTGGTGATACCGCGATCGTCTAGCCCACACTCCCGCAGGAAGGCGGCATTGGGCTTGATCACCTTGTCGAGGCTGCATCTGAGGAGAGAGGAGTCGTGCTTGAGCGCCCGGAGGAGGTTCTCGTAGGAGCCGATGAGAGACTGGTAGTAGTACGGTAGACGATGGATCTACGGCGGAAGGACGGGCCGGCGAGCGGCACGAGGCGCGCGATCTGAGAGCGTGACAGGCCGAGGCCGGCGAGCCCTACGACGTTCGGGGCCAGGATTTTTTCCACGCCGGCGCAGAGCAACCGCGGGTCCCTGGCGACGGCCGTGGCGATGTCGGCGGCGGAGAGGCCGAGGCCCGCGAGGAAGGCGAGGATGGCGTCGGGCTTGGAGGGGGGCTTGAGGTGGGAGAGCTTCGCCGAGGCCTTGAGCGCCTGGGCTCGGGCGAGGCCGCAGGCCTCGACGAGCTACTCCTCGACGGCGAATCCAGTGTGCGGGGAAGCGGCCGCGGAGAGGAGGCGGTGGAGCGAGGAGTGAGAGGCGGGTGGATGGGGGAGGTGGTGGGAGAGGAAAGGAGGTGGGCGAGGATGCGGCTCCCGAGGCGGAGCATGGCGGCCGGCAGCGAGGGGTAAGGAATAGAGAGATCGACGCGGTGGCCGGCTGGCGGTCGTCCGCGGTCCGCCAGATTTTGTTCACTTCAACCGAGCAATAAGGTGACCCCACGCGTCAGTCACCTCTCGTGTGCCATATGTATGAAGCAGAGTGAGTCATTCGTCTTGTGGAATTTCCTTTTCCTTTCGAGAGTATTCCTTATTTGGTCCTCTCTTAAAATTTAGTTTCCTTTTTGGCCCTAAAAGATTTTTTTTCTTTTTTGACACTCAAACTTCATTTTGTTCCCTCTATGACATTTCTGTCAGTTTTGCCAACTAACACCGTTAAATATAACATGAAAAGTCCATTTTACCCTTGGTGTATTTTGTGACCAAAATGGAAGTCAAAACAGTGGCAATATGAACTGGAATATATTACCAAATAAAACAAAATCTGCAATTATCCTCAGTACACACATGCACAAATTTCAATTGAAAATTTGGACAGAGCCTCCCTTGTATCTTCTTTTTCCTTTTTGTACTTGGGCAATCATGACCACAAGAGTTCTTTCTCACCTACAAAAGACAAACATAGATAATTAGTAAAGATCTTTTAACAATTTAAGCACACATGAGTAAAGTTAGAAATTACCATTACGTTGCACCCATCTTCCATTGTAGAAGAATATATCCTCCATGAACACTTATATTCTCAGGTATTGGGTGGTTGCGAAGATAATCATCATCATCTTGTTCTGTGTTGCTAGGTTGGATGTGCACATCAATATGCCACTCAGTGATAGGCTCACATTGTTCAGATAGATCACAATATGCAACAAACAAGTGCACAACCTTTGTCTTAGAGAGTTTCTCAAACATAGACACCAATTCTTGGTCAGATGTTACTTCTGGGTAGATTTTAAGAAAAGGATCATAGTACTGAACATGTGCAACTTCCAAATAGCGAGGCGAGTACTGCTCTACGATTGATTCAACCAAGTCCTTATAATTTGTTAAATCGGAATCGATAACCTTATCATAACAAAAGCATTTGATATCCTTCCTAGCTTTTTTTGGGTTGCCAAGCAATTTGATTTTCAGCAAATATGTTGAATTTGGATCCATCCTGTAAAAGCAAAAGATCAATTGTGCATGAACATACTTGCTTCGTGTTTTAAATAAAAAAAGTGCCATGTGTAAACAGATTATCCAATATAACATATTTGTTTTATATGAACATAATCTTTGTCTATTGTTTCATTGTAGATTTGGCAGCAACAAATATCCATCTCTAACTACTCTGTTGCATCTTCGATCCATCTCAAGTACACTGTTTTATATGAACATAGTGTTGCATTTTGAGAAAAATCATGTCAAGGAAGATGAAGCAAATATGTTGCATTTTGGATCCATCTCTAAGCAATCTGTTCGTTCAAGGACGCATCATGGCAGCAAATACTCAAATATAGAGAAAACAAGCACTTACCCTTGTAGCCATGCCAGAGCACTTGCATCCGAGGCCGTCGCACCATCGTCGTTCCCCTGCTTCGGCGCCGCACTGGACCTCCCTCTGCCTCCCCGCCATGGCTGCCCTCCGGCGCCGCACCTGGACCTCCCTCCGCCTCCCTGCCATGGACGCCCTCTAGTGGCGTGCCTGGAACTCCCTCCGCCTCCCCGCCATCGCCGCCCTTCGCCTCCCCGCCATGGCCGCCCGTTGCCTCACCGCCATGGCCGACCGAGGCCGAGACCGGCGCAGCGTCGGCCACGCCCTCCACCGCGCCGTCCATCCCGCCACCAGTAGCAGCATCGGCCACGCCCTCCTCCATCCGCGATTTTTTTTAGGGCTAGGGATCGAGGGAAAGGGGAATCGAGGAGAGTAGGGAGGGGGTCGGGGGGTGACCCAGCGCAGCGCCCCTGTTTGACGGTTCAGTCAACCAGGTTTTTTTTCCAGCATCCTAGCAGGGGTAAGAATGATATTTCCAGTCACAGTTAACGTTTCTAACGGCAAAAACTGACAGATGTGTCAAGGAGGGAAGAAAATGAAGTTGTGGTGTCAAAAGAGGAAAAATAAAATTTTTAGGGTCAAAAAGGGAACTAGAGTTTAAGAATGGGTGAAATAAGGAATCTCTCTTTCCTTTTTCCCCTTACCAAATTGAGAAGACATATTATTTGAGCTCGCAAGCGCATGCCGACCAAGAGGACAATGTCCGCCTCCTCGACGAGCACCGACACGTAGAGGAACCACTCACCGTTGGCACGCCCATCACACCGCACGTGGACATGCCCGAGCAGAAGGTGTTGCTCGAGTCCTCTAGCTCTGCCCGCGACCGCTGGCATTACCGCCTCTGTCAGGCGGTTAGAAGCCTCCTTCAAGAGATCGACGAGGCGGCGAATGAAGTATACGACAAGAGAGAGGACGAGGACGAGGTCGCTAGCTCCGCCACGACCACGCCCCGTCTTCACGGCCACGAAGTCGGCACCTCCACGGCCGTCGCCAATAGTGAGAAAGAGCGGCGCATGGGAGGTCGCTGGCGCTTGGATCAGAGGAAAGCCACCGCTTCGCCCTTCCTGTAGAAGCGAACCTTGTGGGCTTATCATCGTCGGTCAATTAGCCGCAAGCAAGCTGTAGAGGTGGGGCTTCAGTTCCCAGGGCTCATGGCCTGCCGTACATGGGGAACAGACGCCGGCGGTCATTTAGGCTAGGTTTATGCTATCGTCTAGTTCAAACATGTCAGAAACCATCCGGTTTGATCTAAAAGTTATCCAAGTATGAATGAATATCGTTCAAGTTTTTAAATATTCATTGAATTTGTTCAATTTCATTTAAATTTGATGAAAAGCAACCAAACATGTACAACTAGTTTTGAACGGTTGTCTCCCGCATCAATGTCCGTGGACGGATGCACTGTCCAGTTTGTGGATTGGTGTTGGACATGCCCTAGAGCATGCAGGCTCAGCCAACCAGAGTATTCACTCGGTCACATGGACATGAAGACATGCTCAACATATCCTAGCCATACACACAGATCGTTGGGACCGGCTTGTCTTCATGTGGTCCTTTTGGTGGGGTCGTTGTGGGTTGTGGTAGGCGTGACAGGGAGATGCTTTCACCAACAGATTCGTACGTATTCATGTGAAGTTGAGAACTGTTGGAAACGAATAATTTGGCAATGCTACTCGATGTATTGATCGGTGCATAGCGCACGTATATATGGAGTACAAGGTGGGCCACAACCTCAACTATACAATAATTAGGAGGTGGGCCGGACTATATAATATACATGAACAAACCATATATTCAACACCCCCCCCCCCCCCCCCCGCAGTCGAAGCGTCGCCGGAGACGCAAAGACTGGACCTGAACTCCTCGAAAACAGAAGTAGGCAGTCCTTTTGTCATAACATCGGCAAACTGTTGCGCCGTCGGGACATGGAGGACCCGGATGCGCCCAAGGGCCACCTGCTCATGAACAAAGTGTATGTCGAGCTCAATGTGCTTCGTTCGGCGATGGTGGACTGGGTTGGCGGAGAGGTACACGGCGGAGACGTTGTCGCAGTAGACGAGCGTGGCCTTGTGAACATCACAAAGTAACTCCTGGAGCAGCTGACGAAGCCAAGAGCATTCGGCAACGGCGTTAGCCACTGCCCGATACTCTGCCTCGGCACTCGAGCGAGAGACTGTGGGCTGTCGCTTGGAAGACCAAGAGATCAGAGACGGCCCAAGGTAGACACAGTACCCCGAAGTGGAGCGCCGTGTGTCCGGGCAGCCAGCCCAGTCCACATCAGAGTAGGCGACGAGGTCGGTGGAGGCGGAGGCCGTCAGTGTAAGTCCCATGGACGGGGTGCCGCGTATGTAACGGAGGATACGCTTCACCAAGGTCCAGTGAGAGTCACGCGGAGCATGCATGTGAAGGCTGACCTGCTGAACGGCATACTGCAAGTCGGGGCGCGTCAGCGTGAGGTACTGCAAGGCACCCACAATGGAGTGATCGAAGGCCGCGTCGGATGCGAGAGAGCCCTCCAGAGCTGAAACCTTGGCCTTGGTGTCAATAGGCGTGGGAGCAGGCTTGCAGTTAAGCATGCGGGCACGATCGAGAAGCTCATGGGCGTAACGATGCTGGTGCGGAAAGAACCCATCTGGCCGTCGAACCACCTCAATGCCGAGGAAGTAGTGGAGGGGCCCCAAGTCCTTCAGGGCAAACTCATCGCGAAGACGAGCAGTAAGCCGCTGGAGAAGCGCGACAGTGGGTGCCATCAGGATGATGTCGTCGACGTAGAGCAACAAGTAGGCTGTGTCAACCCCGTGATGGTACACGAAGAGGGACGCGTCGGAGCGGGTCGATGTAAATCCGAGCGTCTGCAGGAAAGCAGCGATGCGCTGGTACCAGGCCCGAGGCGCCTGCTTCAACCCGTGAAGAGAATGGGAGAGCAAGCACACATGGTCCGGCTGTGTGGCGTCGACGAAGCCGGTGGGCTGCTCACAGAACACCTGCTCGGCAAGGTGGCCGTGCAAGAAGGCGTTGGAGACGTCCAACTGATGCACATGCCAAGATCGGGAGACGGCCAGCTGAAGCACGGTGCGGATCGTGCCCGGTTTAACAACCGGAGCAAAAGTGTCAGTGAAGTCCACGCCCGCACATTGCCGAAAGCCTCGAACCACCCAGCAAGCTTTGTAGCGCTCGAGAGTCCCGTATGGACGAGTCTTATGCCGAAAGACCCACTTGCCCGTGATGATGTTGGCACGAGGCGGCTGAGGGACAAGCTGTCAGGTGCGGTTTCGTTGGAGCGCATCGAACTCTTCCTGCATCACAGCGAGCCAATGAGGGTCCCGAAGGGCGGCTCAAGCTGACGATGGGAGAGGGGACGGCTCGGAGACGGAAGCGGCGAGAAGATACTCATCGCTGGTGTACCGCGTACTCGGGCGTAAGCTACCAGCCCGAGAGCGAGTCATCGGGCGGGGCAGCGAGTCCGGGGCGACGGGCGATGATGAAGAAGAGCCCGCCGCCGCTGATGCCGCGGGTGTGGCAGCGGGCGAGGCAGCAGGCGAGGGCGGGGGGGGGGGCGCCGAGGAGGCCCGCGCCGATGGCGGCGCGGGGGGCGTCGCAGGCGCCATGAGGGGTGCAGCCCCTAAGGAAGCCAGCCGGGGAGGAGCTCGACCCGGGGCACGGGGGCACCATCAAAGCCAGGAGGCGGCCCGAGAGAGGCACTCGAGCGGCCGTCGCCGGGAGCGGGCAAGGCCGCAACATCCGAAGGTACCTGCTGAAATGGAAAAACCATCTCATCAAAGTAAACGTGTCGGGAAGTGATGACCCGATGGGAGATAGGATCATAGCAGCGGTAGCCTTTGGTGTTGGGGGGATAGCCAAGAAAAATGCAGGCCACGGACCGTGGTGCGAGCTTATGAGGAGTAGTGGAAGCGATGCTAGGGTAGCACAAGCAACCGAAGATGCGGAGCTCGGTGTAGGAGGGTGGCGTGCCGAACAAAAGATGATGAGGAGCAAAGTTCCCGCGAGTGCGACAGGGACGGATGTTGAGGAGTAGTGATGCGGTGGCGAGCGCGTCAGGCCAGAAAGTGGTGGCACATTGGCGTGAAAGAGGAGGGTGCGAACGCAGTCATTAAGAGTGCGAAGCACGCGCTCAGCGTGGCCATTTTGTTGCGAAGTGTACGGGCAAGTGAGACGAAAAATCGTGCCGTGTGTGGCGAGAGGGTTGCGGATCGCAAGATTATCAAACTCCTTCCCGTTGTCTGTTTGCAACGCATGAATGGGGCGACCAAACTGCATGGCGACATAGGAGTAGAAAGCGGTGAGAGTGGCAACAGAGTCCGACTTTCGCCGCAACGGGAAGGTCCACACATAGTGCGAAAAATCATCAAGAATAACAAGATAGTAAAGATAGCCCGTGTTACTTGCAACAGGAGAGGTCCAAACATCACTATGAATCAACTCAAATGGGTATGAAGCAACATGCGAGGAAGTGCTAAAGGGTAAACGAGCATGTTTGCCGAGACGACAAGCATGACAAGTGTGATCGTCGATCTTATTACATGTGAATGAAAAACTGCGAAGAATATGACGAAGGGTGGCAGTATTGTGATGACCGAGACGAGCGTGCCAAAGGTCCACTCCAGCGGAAAGCGCCATGGGTGCAGCGACGGAGGATGTGGATGAGTGGACCGGGTAGAGCTCGTCGGGGCTATCACATCGGTGGAGCACCATCCGGGTACGGGCATCCTTAACAGAAAATCCAAACATGTCAAATTCAACGGTGACAGGATTTTCACGTGTAAGAGAACAAACAGAAACTAGATTTTTAATGATGTCAGGTGAAACAAGTACGTTAGAAAGATATAATGGAAGGGAGTTAGGAGGGAAAGCAGCATGGCCGACAAGAGTGATGGGCATGGAAGAACCGTCGCCCACGGTAATGCGAGCAGCAGTGTGAACAGGGTGAGCGGTAAGAAGGTTACCTGGGTTGGCGGCCATGTGAGTCGTAGCTCCGGTGTCCATGTACCAATCGCCACCGCCAGTGTACTGCTGTGGCGTGGGGGCGGTGTGGAGGGCCGCTAGCAGCGCGGGGTCCCAGGGCGCTGGCGGGAGGGCCGGGGCCGACGACAGAGGCTGGGGCGGCGACGCCGCGAACCCACCGGCCGAAGGCAGTCCATAGGCCGCCGAAGGGCCGTAGAGCGGCGCCGGCGGATACACCTGAGGGGCCGCGTACAGAGCCTGATGAGGGGCCGGGCGGGCGCCGAAGACACCGGGGACGGGGGCACGCGGTATGGGCATGGAGTATGCGTGTACCACCCCCGTCCAGGGGTTCTGGACAGCCTGCCAGGGCGCCGGCGGGAGCGGGTGCTGCGGCTGGCACGGCGCCCCGCCATGGGCAGCCGGCGGCTGCTGCTGCTGCTTGCGGCCACCCCGGCCGCGACGCCAGCCCCGGGGCTGCTGCTGCTCGGCGGGGGGCGGCGGAGAGGCCTGCGGCGGCGCGGGATAGGGAAACCCAGGTGGCGGCTGCGCGGGGAGGGGCCCCTGGGCGGGCCGCGGCGGGGGAGCTGGAGCGGTGGGCGGCGCACCGCCGCGGGTCCCGGCGGTGAGAGCTGTATGGGTGGCCCGGGTGCGCGACATCCGCATCCTCCTGTCCTCCAGCTTCAGGTACGCGACTATCTTGGGGAAGGTCGGGTTGATGATGAGAGGGATGTTGAAGGCGGCGTTCCCGAAGTCTTCGTTCAGGCCGACGATGAGAGTGCTGAGGAGAAGCTCGTCGGAGACCTTCTCGCCGAGGTCACGGAGATCGTCGACAAGCTTCTTGAGGCGCATGCAATAATCGTCCACCGACGAGTCAAGCTGCTGGCACCCAAAAAACTCGTCGTGCAAGAAAACCTTGCGTTGGAGCGCGTTGTCGGTGAAGAGGCCGTTGAGTTCAGTCCAGACGGCGTGAGCGTCATCATCGGCGGAGACGACCGTGTGGAAGAGGTCCTTCGAGATCGTGGTGTAGAACCAGCGGATGAGGGTGGCGTCGATGGACGTCCACTCCTCATCGTCCTCCGTGAAGCGGGAGTCCACGGAGCCATCGATGTGATCCCGGAGATTGTACTCATGGAACACAAGGGAGAAGTACGTCTTCCAGGCATAGTAGGTGGAGGTGAGGTGATCGAGGACGACGGGAACCCGAGCGAGGATGTTGAGATCGCGGATGACGACGGGATCGGGGCCTTCGAAGGGGTTGGTGCGGCGGCTGTGGGTGGTACCGGAGGAACCGGGGGAGGCCATGGCCGAGAGGAGAGTGCGGCGGCGCTTGGGGAAGCGGCGCGGCGAGAGGGATGGCGGCGCAGCGGGTGACGACGCGACGGGTAACGGGAGGCGGCGCGGCGGGTGGCGGCGCTGCGGGGTGCGGGCGGAAGCGCGATGCGGCGGCGGCACACAGGGGGCGGCGGCGGCACGAAGTGGCGGCGGCGGCGGGTGGCGGCGGCGTCGGCGATTGGATCGCGGCGGCGGCGGCGGTAGTTAGGGTTAGGATCGTAGGTATGATACCATGTTGAAAACGAATAATTTGGCAATGCTACTCGATGTATTGATCGGTGCATAGCGCATGTATATATGGAGTACAAGGTGGGCCACAACCTCAACCGTACAATAACTAGGAGGTGGGCCGGACTATACAATATACATGCACAAACCATATATTCAACAAGAACCAACATTACTTTTTGACTTTCTTTTTCATTTTTTGAGATGGAATTGCTGCATTTTATTTAATCAGTTACAACAACCTTCCCCTAAGGGGTGTTTGGTTGCCATCTGCGAATTTGTCTGCATTGCATGCTTGTCCTAGTTGAACCTAGCTGAGCAAAAACAAGCGAAAAAACAACATATGCATATCGTTTGGTTGCCCGCATTTAGGCTTTCTGCATTAGGGGATCAACTTTGGCATTGGCGTTTGGTGTCCTGCATTGGCTCGACACATGCAACTACACAGTGTTTGGTTGTATACACTGGATATGATTAAGAGTTAATAGCTACACATAACACATCGAGTTACAAGCGATGGATGGTGGGGTGGCGACGACTGTGGTGGATGGTGGGGTGGCGACGACGCAAGCAACTAGTTCGCCGTGTCGCTGCGGCCACCGTCCACCACGTTTGACGATGACGTGGTGAACTAGTTCCTTGAGTCGTCGCCACAGAGAAAGTTCGCGCGAAGGGACGAATAGAAGGGCGCTAAGGCAGATGCATAACAAAGGAGAGAAAAATGTAGTGTGAACGCCATGGCAGCATTAGTGTAGTAGGACGAGGGAGAGAAAGCCGAAAGGAACGACACCAGGGACGACACTAGTGTAGTAGGACGTCGCGAGGAGGCCGAGAGGAACAACGCTGACAATGGCGTCAGTTAGTACGATGCAGGCGAGGAGGCCGAGAGGAACAACGCTAACGATGACGTCAATGTAGTACGATGTGGGCGAGGAGGCAGAGAGTAACCATGCCGGTGGTGGTGACAGTGCAGCAAGATGCAGGAGAGGAGATCGAGAAAAACAACGCCAGCGATGGTGCTAATGTAGTAGGACACGGGAGAGGAGCCCGACAGGAGGATTGGAAGAGATGAAGGAGATTAAGTAGTGTCATTAAAACATATACGCACATATGCATATGTAGAGTTCGTGAGGAAGATATGGATCTACTCGTCTAGGATCGTTAAAACAGAAAACGTGCAACATAAAAGTTGTGTGGAATTACAAGATGAAGCTATTGGTTAAAGAAAATTTCAAACAGTCGACTATGCGTGTTGAATTTGACAAATTTCATCAAAAATAGCTTTAAACATGAAGACGAAATTGAACACCTATAATGAAGGAAACTACAAACCGATCATCTGAATGGAACCACAACATCGAAGTGCTTCTTTTTTGTGTAGACTTTACCTCGAATCGAAGCATCCTTGTGTAGATTATAAGGGACTGATAAGTAGATGAGATTAGAAGCTAAACGAACAACTGCACCTACACCCACTTATTATGATACAAAACGAGGCTGCATCATCGGACCAACCCACATGCTCTGCTGCATACCTCGAGCCGCCGATTTAAGCGACCCCAGGTCCATAGGGGCTTTAAAAGTAGTGCTACGCAGGTGAAGAGTGAACGCAGACAATCAAAATTATTTCAACGCGGACGTGATTAAAGTGCATGCGGGTTACCAAACACATCTCTTTTTTTTTGCGGGGACCAAACACATCTCTGGCTAACTAATTTGTGCGCGACTTTGTTTGGCAGACGGTCGCACCCAGCTCGCCTTAGAGCAACTTTAATGGGACGACCCATTTCGTCCGCCCGCGTTTGTTTGGGTCGGCGCGGATAAAAGTGGCGGCCCAACGCGCCGACCCAAACGGACGCGCGTCCGTTTTTCATCCATGAGCGACCCATTTCCAGCACAATTTTAAACAGGATTTGCGTCGGCGCGGACACGAGATGGACGCGCGCTCGCCTACTCCTTTCCCCGGGCCCGCCGGTCGGTGGCAGCCATCATCATTTTCCCAGATTTTTTTCCAAAAGCATTCCAGCCCGCGCACGCCCCCGCCCCCCAACCAGCCACGGAGGACGCCATCGACCTCGACCTCGACGCCGCCGCCGGCCTCGCCTCGCTCGCCTCGTCCGGAGCTATCGCCCCCTCGGGGAAAGGCAAGCCTCGTGCCCCGCGCAAGACCGCCGCCGCGACCAAGCCGAAGAAGGCGCTGACTCCCGAACAGCGGGCAAGGGAGTCGGCCAAGAGGAAAGGTCGGAGGCACGCCGCGGACGCGGGGGATGAGGCCGCCGCGCAGGCCGCCGTCGCGCAGCAGGAGTTCACCAACGCCCGCGTCGCGGCGGCAACGAGGGAGGCGCTCTACATGCTAGGGGTAAACCCTAGCCAGCACAGCGTCCTCCAAGCCACCGTCGCCGCGGCCAGCACCGACTCGTCGGCGTTTCCTCGGATGGTGCTGCCCGACTCACCCCGCGCGTCGGCTTGCAACCCGGTCCCCGGCTTCCACGTCTACCCGCAAGCCTCCCGCCTCTCCGGGGAGTGCTCACCCGACGTGAGCGTGGTCGCGCCTTTCACGTCCGCGCCCGCGCTCATCGACCTCAGCGCCACCCCAGTGGTCGGTGGCTCGTCGTCCGGCGGCACGAGGAAACGCGCGCGACAGACGCCGGCCGGCGTTTCAAGGCGGAGCAAATGGATGCTTTCATGGAGATCCAAAGAAGGAGGCTTGATCTTGACGCCGAGAAGCAAGCCAAGATGTTCGAGCTCGAGGCGGAGAAGCAAGCCAAGATGCTAGAGATCGAGGCCGCCAGCGCCAAGACAAATTCGAAAGAAGTGGCTCTTGCGAGCATGATGACCGGGGTGGAGATCATTAAGGAGAATCTCAACACCGTGTCGCCAAGAAAAGGGCCGTGGTTCGAGAAGATGCAGGCCGACATGCTCAAGTTCGACGACGAGTGATCTATGGCGTCGAGGGCCATCTTTTTTGTATGTCGGCAGTGTGCCGGCATGATCACGGGAGCCACGATGGCGTGGTCGAACTCAAGTCCCACCCTTTTTGTGTGTTGGCATGTGTGTCAGCCGGCTGGCGAGTGCGCCAGTATGAACTGTGGTATTTTCTGAAGCCGACATTGTATGCCGGCGCTGGCATGGTGCCGGCATGAGACATGGCCAATGGCATGATCGGCCGTGTGCCTTTTTTATTTAAAAGTTAAAATGCGGACATAAAATAAGTCGGCGCGTTGGGTGCATTGCCGACTCAAATGCTAAATTGGGCGGACGCCGGACGGACGGCCGACCCAAACGGACAAAAAGCGGACAAATGCACCGTCCGTTTGGGTCGGCCCGTTGGAGTTGCTCTTAAACTCCACATCGCAGGAAGGAAGTGAAGACAGTGGTCGTGCCTTGCGTCGCGCGGCAAGGCTGACCGCACGACTCATGAGATCGACGGTCAATAAGAGGAGGACAAATACGTACCACTCTCCCACTCTGCTTCTTCCGGCGCGTTTCCTCGCGGCGACAAGATCTTACGGTGCGTGCTCGCTTGCTTGCCGCCTGGTCTTGTACGTCACGCGTGACATGACTTTTCCCGTGCTCGCCAAGTTGCCTCGATCCTTCTTCCGCTTTAACTTTTCCGCGCCTTTGCATGCCAAGTCAAGTCTAATCTTCCCGCCGCGCGTCCATCCACCAGGGCCTGTCTATCTATATAAACGGCCGGGCGCGCGCCTCAACTCAACAACCCTCTCACACACAAGTCCCAAAGCAATTTGGAAGCATCATCCATCCTAGCTAGCGAGGCTCCCAGTAGCTAGCAGCTTACTTAAGCAAGGAAGAAGAAGCAGCAGCAGCAGCAGCAGCGCAAGAAGAGTTCAGCAGAGGAACATGGCGTCCATGATGGGAGGAGACTTCGTGGAGGCCTACGTGCTCAAGAACGCCTACAGGGAGAAGCTCAGGCGCATGGACCAAGCGGAAGCCGCGGCGGCGGCGCTCGACGGGGCAAAGAGCGGCAAGGAGACCGCCGGCGCCGCTGGAGAGAAGAAGGCGGCTGCTGGTGCGAGCAGAAGGGGAGGATTCTTTGGCCTCATGAAGAAGAAGGTGCACCCCAAACCCAAAGCAGCGGCGGCGGCCACTTCCTCTTGATTATTATTACTGTGGTACTGTATTTGAAATGCCACGAAGTTGTAAGCCACAGCTGGTTGAACTGGCCGCACCTTTCTTCTAGCTAGGAGTGTGTGTGTGTAAGTTTGTTCCTTCCATTAGCTTCTCTTGGAGGAGTGTGTAAAGCAAGTTCTTTTGTTAATTGGTCAAGAAAAAGTTGACAGAAATTAAGTGAAGAAACATCCTTTATTAATTGAGTTAACCTCCGTTTTTACTTGTCTGCACTACGAAATGTTAGGCTATCAGTACAGACATGTCGCTCTTTTGGTTCCTCGTTTCTTTGAGCTAAGCATTTCAGTTCAAACAAGGTCCCATAAACTGCCCGACTGCATTCAGCTGAGTTCAGCCACTGAAGTTGATTTTCTGTTAGAGCACTGTTGCATTGGGGGCTGATACCATGACCAAAACCTACTCCTTTGTAAACAAATATAAAATATTTTAGAATAATGTTTAGTGATCTAAAACGTCTTATATTTGTCTATAGAGGGAGTACCTTTCTTGCGAGTTAAATGAATAGAACCACCACATCCGCGTCACGATTAGCGGAATACTACCACTTTACAATTCATGACATTTTGCATCAAACCAAACATTTGACAGTGATAAAAAAAACTGAGCCATTTTCCGAGCGTGTTTTGACATGGCTGATCATTCGCGGGCCGACAACAGTGACATCACGCCGTTAACTGCCCGACTGCATTCAGCTGAGTTCAGCCACTAAAAGAGAGTTGGTGCTTTGTTAGAGCATTATTGCAGTGGAGGCAGAAACTACGCTTTATTGCTCTTTTGTTGATGATGATGATGACCATGTTTATTATTATTATTATTATTATTATTATTATTATTATTATTATTATTATTATTATTATTATTATTTATTACTACTATTACTACTACTACTACTATTATTATTATTATTATTAAAACCTGCATTTTTGCTTCCCCAAAAGAAAAGAAAAAACTATAGCTTTCTAACAACTTGTCTTGCCCTCGATTGGTGTGCATCGAGTGACATTTGATCATACCCTGCAAGAGAAGGTCGGGTGCGTTGTCTTTGTATTTTCTTGATGCTTCATTTTCAACCAATAAAATCCATATTTATAAAAAAAGTGAAGTGATATTTAATCATGATGACAAGGACAAGGACATGAATATTAGCAGCTACAGTAGACGGCAGGAACTTAAACGAAGACGATGATGCGCTCTCGTGTCCTTGTCAGAAATTGGACATCACCTAAAAAGTATGCTTGCATATATCAATAGCAAGTGGGTTTGCCTATGAAGTATGTTTACTTGTAATATCAACATCAAGGGTTGAGAACTTGAGATTGCTAATTAGACCTGCCGTCTGGTAAATTGGCATATTAACTAACCCGATATTGCTCCCCACACAAAAAGAAAAGCTAAACAGATATTGGCAGAATCACAGGTCGATGAATTTGACAGCTCAAGGTCACCAGAATAGGACGGTTCTAGTGCATCCACATCCCCGGTTATGCAAGCATGCATGAATATGACATGCTTCCAAGTTAAACATACTTGGTTACTAAAAGAGTAATCTCGCACGCTTTCTATCTCCAACCCATCGTCACGCATGACCTTCGTTAGAATGGTGTGTTTGGACATATCAGGCACGACGAAGCATTGAAGCGTACGTGTGTCCATCGATTTGGCATGCAGCGGCCAACGCTTGCTGTCAAGATTTTGACACACGGTTGCAGTACAAGCATGCTGACACAGCCGGATCTGCACGCCATGCCGCAAACGATTTGCTGCCTACTTCCTTGACATTTCCTGGACATCGCATCACACGTTGACATTAGAATATCAGGCAGTTGCAGCTAGCCAAAAGCAAAGTCAGCAGATACGTGTGTATCACATGCTTAAGCTGTGGATGGGATGTCTACACAGAAGTGGTTTGTCTATGGGGCAGAATTGGACAAGTGAGGGCCGTTCCGTATCTTCTTACTCGGAAGTCCATGATCACAACAGCTCAGAAGTGAAGCTGCTATGCATGTAACTCTTGCGAAAAAGGGAGATAGCGTGCATCAAAAGCTTGTAGAGAAGATCAAGATGGCTATGCCAGTTTAAGTTATGATACAGAATACGTTTCTTTTAGCAAATGATACAGAATACGTGATGTAATAGAGATCGACCAAATTCTTCAAGTCACTTCACAAGTACATTCACTCAAATACAAGTATGTAGACTAAAAGTCTAAGGGCATTTCTAACCGGTCCCCAATAACCGGTTAGAGGAGTAAAAATTTGACTTTACTCCTCTAACCAGCACCTAGCCGATCCCCAACCTTCCTATATTTACTCCATCACTCGGCGGCTGAGTAAAAAGTCCACTCTCCTCTGCTGCCTCCCTCGCCGCGGTCCTTGACCACCCGGATTTGTGCCCTCTCGCCCCGTCGCCGGTGCACAACCAATAGACCTACGGCTTCCGTGTCCATCGCCGGATTCGGCGCATCCGGCCGCCGGCGACTACGCTCAACATGTGTGTCTTTAATAATGACTGAATATGCATTTTTAAGCATGCCTAGAACTACGCTCAACATGCATGCTTAACCATGACAGTTTTTTTATGCAGCTAAAATTCAGCTGAAGCTTTGCAGAACTACGGGAATGCTAATCTATAGAGCTATCCTTTCCTTTGCTTTGTTTTTTCTGTAGATCAGAGTACGCATGATCTGAGTAGTGCATACACAACATATCGCTTAACTTGCCATGTACGTAATATAATCTATTTGAGACACGACTAACAAGTTGATGAGCATGCTAATGTATGTTTTCACAACCTGGCCCTTGTCTTGCAGATCCTCGAAATGAGCCAAGAACCAATAAATTTGTGTGCTCAGCAACATGCAGATCATGTAAGTTTTCTAAAATTAACTTCAGATTATGCAAACTATTTATGTCCATGCAATTCTGATGTTCAAATGCATGCTTCCATGATATGCTATAAGCATTATGTGTGGTGATATATATGGTTATGTTGCTTCCATGTGAAGCATGATGATATATTTTCATTGACAGGGCTATGTTGGCCGTGGGGAGGGATTACATTCTCTAGTCTTGTCCATATTGTGCAAATTATAATCATGCTACCAAAATTCCACGAGAGTACTCAACCTTATAACTAAACTAATTTCAGGACCATAATGTCACTTTGGATGCTTCTCCCCAAGCTTGTATATGTTGGTGAAGGTGTCCTACTAGCTATAGCTTATTTTTTGAACTTGGTTGTGAGTTGACCATGTATCTGATACATGTGTTCATTGATCATGAATATGATGAAATTTGAATGTGATTTATAAATTCGAAATATTGTTCTGAATTTAATTATTTGAGTTGTGGCAGATTTGAATTTATATCCAAATTGCATATTTGTACATGGAAGGTATGAATATGATGTATCCCTAGGGTATTATTCGAACATCTGGTAGGGAAAGAACTCTAGGGAAAGTTGCGGGATAGCATAGTTTAGATGGACCCCATAATCTTTCCCTAGGGTTTGTGCCTCCATTAAGGATGTTTTCCCTAGAGCTTGGCTCATACACTCTAGTTTCCCTAGAGTTTGCCTCATACACTCTAGGGAAAAAGCTTTTTCCCGATTATACTACACCTAGGGTTCTTTACCTAGGGAAATATCTAGGTAAAGTCTTTCCCTATGATTTTTTTTTGCATTTCACCTATGGTATATGGCCCTAAGATTGTATTACTTAAGGTGGACCATCGTTCTTACATAGCCTCACAACATCATCCACACCCCCTCGCAACCAAAATGCATTACGAGTGGTACTTCGCCCATAGGCCGCTAAACAATGGCTAGCTTTATTCTTAGTTCTACTAATCTGTGTAATCACAATCTCCCTTTCATGTTGCAACAGTTCTTTGATCTCCTTCGATATGGTCATGAACCTCGACAGGTCCATAGTGTCCGCTTGTAGCATCGTGACCGCCTCTGGTACGGCATGTTATGCGCCGATCCACCTTAGCTCCTCATATCTGGAAATAGAAGGAGAAAGAAGGGTTATGAGGAGAAGAACAACTCTCCTCTCTCTTGCCAGTTCACAGTAATTAATGGTTGATAGTCACGGCCGATCCAGCCACCTACCAGTTAATTTGGACTATAGAGCACGCAGGCTCAGTCAACCACGATACACACTCGGTCACAGTGACATGGAGACATGCCCAACATCCTAGCCCTACACTGATCGTTGGGACCGGCTTCTCTTCAGTTGTCCTTCTGGTGGGGTCGTCGTGGCAGGCGTGACAGGGAGACGTACGCGCTCTCACCAATTGGTACTGATTCGTGCGTATCCATGTGTAGTTCTTTTCTTTTTGAGTGACGATGAATATCCATGTGTACCTTTTTTTAGGGGAATATCCATGTGTAGTTTTTTTAGGGGTGGAATATTCATGTGTACTCCCTTCGTTCCTAAATATTTGTATTTCTAAAGATTTCAACGAATGACTACATAGGAGCAAAATGAGTGAATCTACACTCTAAAATATGTCTATATACATCCATATGTGGTAACCATTTGAAACCTCTAGAAAGACAAATATTTAGAAACGGAGGGAGTAGCTGAGAGCCAACAACACCGATGGTCAACAGGAGTAGGCCTCCCACGTCCACGTCTACGTACTTTACACTTGCTTTCTTGAGGCGGATTTATGGTCTAAGGGACATCTACACCCTATATGAGAAAAAAAAAGTAATTCAACAAAAAGTCAAAAATTCCTGAAAGTATTTTTGACACAAACTTGACCTTCTATTGTACTCATGAGAAAAAATCCAAAAAGAAAATTTTCCTTTAACTTCGTTTAAAAAAAGACAATTTTTTTGGCTAAAATAGTAATAGTGACCAAATAAATTTTGTCTTTTTTGCTGTGAGGTTAACCTTTTTTTTTGAAAATTTATATACTAATGCAAAAGTAAGTCAAGTGTTTTGTCAAAATAGTTCTTACCTATTTTGTCTTTTTATTACAATATTTTTAAAATAATCTCCATGTAGGATGCATATACAACCAGGAACACAAGTGTATTTTCCTTGCTTTCTCTGTTTCTTCCGGCGCGTTTCCTCGCCGCGGCAAAATACTACTGTGCGTGCTTGCTTGCCGCCCTCGTGTAAAGCAGATGGACTTGGTCTTGTACGTCACGCGTGACATGCATGGCCTTTTCTCCGTGCTCGCCAAGTTGCCTCCATCAGCACGGAGGGCCTATATAAACGACCGGGCACGCGCCTCAACTCAACCCTCCCACACAAGTCCCAAAGCATTCGCATTTGGGAGCATCATCCATCCTTACTTAAGCAAGGAGGAAGCGGCAGCAGCAGCAGCTCAAGAAGAGTTGAGGAGAGGAGGAGCTGATAAAATGGCGTCCATGATGATGGGGGGAGACTTCGTGGAGGCCTACTTGCTCAAAAACAGAATAAATAGCATAAAACTACTAATTTACAAGCTAGGGTTCCAAAAAATTATCACTTTTTAATTTTTCTCAGAAAGCTACCAGTCGCGCGGTTCGCTGTTTCAAAAAACCCAAAACGCCCGTGACTAGCGATTGAACCGTTTTTCTGACCGCCCGGACCCACATGTCAGGCCACCTGGCCAAGTGCGCTCACGGCGCAGCCGTTAGCCGACCGGCCCGGTCGAAACTGGGGTAAATAAACCCCCTCGGTCGGTCGGGGCGCTCCTGCTCACTCACTCTCTCCCTGCTCGCTCACTCCCCTGCTCTCACTCCCCTGCTCCAGTACGAGCTCGCCGCCGCTCGCCGTCTTTGAGGTGGCTCGCCGTTGACCTCCTTGCCACCATGCCTTCCTGGAACGACGAGGAAACTAGCTCGGAGGAGGAGTGCGAGGTCGTCAGCATGGACATGGGACTTATGGTAAGTTCTTTGCCACCTAGGGTTAGGGTTAGGTGCTAGTAGGCCTAGGGTACCGCCATGGATCTTGCTAAGTATAGTGTTGCTGTTGTAGGATTATTGTTCAATAGTGAGGCTGGGGTTTGATTGTAGGATTGACGTAAGCTAGGGTTCATCTCAGTACAGTGTTAGGGTTCATGCTGAGTTGGGGATTTTTTTTTAGTGTTCATGTTTAATGAAGCGTGCAAGTATATTCTGGTGTTGAGTGCAGATTGAAACTAGTGTTTGCTGGTTATTTTGGTTGCAGGAGGAACCAGACACCAGTGTGGAGCCCCTTTTCCGTGGCCAACTTGAGCTTGCTCATCCCAAGTGCATTCTGCATCAAATGAGGCCTATTAAGCGTGTTGCTTTTGAAGGGCCTTTAATAGGAAGGTGTTTCTATGGCTGCCCAGTCCAGGTTAGATGGCAATAGACTTTTCTGCTACGTATGGTCACTGATGATTGATATGATGCAGCACTTTGTTTGATATGATGCCAATAAACATTTTTCTGCTATGTATTTTTGTTACTTTGGAAACTTAATCATGGCATTATAATAACTTATCATATCTCATTTATGTTATTCATTGTTAGAAATTATCAAGTATATACAAGTTAATCATGGAACTGAAATAAGCTCCTAGTCCATTTGTAATAACTTGTCACATTTATAAATGCAGGAAAATGGTGTGAATTGTGGTGTTGTAGAGTGGGTTGATGGGCCTTTGCCAACTGTTCTTCAGAGATGTTTGTGCAAGCTATGGGAGATGTTCCATGAGCAGAACTTTGGAAGGGTACAGGACAAGGAGGAGTTTGAGAATGAGTTGGCCAGGCTTAAGAGTGAACATAAAAGGGAGTTGGCCAAGCTTAGGACTGAAGATGACAAGCTTTGCATTGAGTACACCAAGCTTGTTGATGATGTATCCAAGATATTTGATTGGCAGGATGGTAGGGTGAACAAGAAGGTGCACCAGAAACAAGTGGAGGAGGAAGAACTTGAGAAGAAGAAGAAGGAGCTAGAGGAGAAAGCTATGTTGGAGGTGCAGATGGAAAAGCTCAAACTTGCAAAAGAGCAGAGGTGCATTGTGACGACCCGTGTCATTATTATTATAAATAATGACACTAGTCCTTGGATTATTTCTTGACAAAATCTTGTTTTGTCAAATAATAATCCAAGGACTAGTGTCATTATTTATAATAATAATGACACGGGTCGTCACAGGTGATATCAGAGCAATGGTGTCGAGGGCCACGCAGATAGTTAGAGACGGTAGGAATACTTTAGTTGGAACCCATACTTGTTATATTGCACTACCAATTAATCCCACATCATAATTATTATGTCTAGTAACTTTAGATGACTACCATGCTAATTAGAAGCCTGTTGCAGGATGGTTCGAATTAGAATTCCACCATCAAGGGTTCGTGGCCAGCATGTCCTACTACTTTGGCAAATGATGCAGGAGCTTGGGGTACCATGTCCTCGATTCTTTGAAGAGATGCCAGATGATGGAACACACTCCTACAGGCGTGTAGTTGTGGTGCTCAGCAGTGTTCCATCAGACATGGACTTCTATGTGGAGCTCTCCACAATGCAGCGGTCATCCGATGACACTCTACCCATGCAGGAGGTTGCCAAGGAAGCTATGCTTGGACTACAAGCACGCTTTGGAGAGAAACTGCGCACCACCGGATACCGTGACTTGCCAGCACTTGATTCTGGGAGTTTTGGGCAGAACCATCAAGAACCTAGAGGAGCAATCCTGGGTGTCGGGTCTTCATCAGCACAGCCTGCACCTGCCGCTTCAATACTTAGCACCGCTTCTAGCATGGTCATGATTGCTGATACAATGATGTATCATACAATGAAAGAGGAGCTTATTAGACACCAGGAAGCAACCCAATTCTTGTATCAATGCTATTAGATGAGTGAACATGATAGGATTATGCTTCAGGGAGCACTAAATGCTATGCCTGGAGGTCCACTTAATCCTATAATAGTACCAGGTGATGTTCAAGAGGAAGAAGAGGAGGATCCAGATGAAGTAGAACTAGAGGAACCAGAAGAAGTTGAGGGAGTAGAGGACCCAGATGAGCCATTAGTTCCACCCTCACCAGACGTACCACCTGCACCACCCCAGCCACTACCTGAACATATAGCTGAACCAGAACCAGCCCTACAGCCAGATATAGAGCAGCAGCAGCTATACCACTTCCCTATCCCACGACCACACCAACCTGACTTTATCCACCCACACATGAGTGTCAGCTCGAGGGAGTACAGGGAGGCTGCTACCTATGCAAGGGTACTTGGGCTTGGCGCGAGTGGCAGCGGCGGAAGCAATGGAAGTGGCAGCGGTAGCAACAATGGCGGTTGCAGCGGCATCGGCTAATCAAGTTCCAATCTGCCAGACTCTTAGGCGTGGGACGCCTTGGCCATAGACTAATCTTTTGGGATCAGCAGTAGTTAGTGTAGTGGCAGCCTGAACATGTGTGTTTATGCAAGATATGTGTGAACTGCAAGGCAGAGTTTGTGTCCTATGTACTAGTAGTATGCACTGAACCATATGTAGTGTTTAGTGTAGTTATAATGCAGTTATGCCCCTAATTAAGACCTATGTGATGTACCGATCTAACATAAGTGTTTGCCCTGTAGTATATAACTTGTGTGCATTAGGAGGCTCGTAGTACCTTACTATTGTGTGCTTTAGTGAGTAATCAGAATGGTATCATTCTGGATAGTAAGAGGCATTTGCCACCATGATTGCACTTCATGTTTGGTTACTGCATATTTAAGGATAGCATGCTATTTATTGATATCACTTGCACTTGTGCTTGCTGATTGAATCAATAATCATGCAAAGAAGTAACCGACTAAAAAAATATGCAGGATGGACAAAAATGGCTTGACCGAACAAGACCTTATCTTTCGGTTGGGATCAAGCGCCCATGATCAGCATGGGGGTACTCCAGTTTCAGAAAATCAAAGTGCTCTACCCGGAGCGGCGCAACTTCCAAGCAATCCAGAAGTGGGCAATGCTGGAACTTCTAGACTTATGGGTGGAGAAGGCAATTTGGGAGATGTCCTTAAGTTCATGGAGAATTCTCGAAAGGAGTCCCAAGAGAACCATAACCGCTTCCTCGAAGCAGTGCTGACAAGACTAGTTCTTGGAGGAGCAAACCTACCCGGTGCAGGAGTTAGTTTAGGAGAGTTTCTGAAAACTCAACCACCCACGTTCTCCAAGGCGGTGGATCCATTAGAGGCGGATGACTGGCTGTTAGAAGTAGAACATAATCTGGAAACCGTAGGGTGCTCAGATGAAGAGAAGGTGAGATATGCATCGCACCAGCTAACCGGACCAGCAACAGCTTGGTGGAGAACTTTCAGCCTTAACCGAGCAAATAATCAGCCTATCACTTGGGAGGAGTTCAAGGAGAATTTCCGTCAGACCCATATTCCAAAGGGAAAGATGGATATCAAAAAGAGGGAGTTTCGCAACCTAACTCAAGGTAGTAAGAGGATAAACGACTACCTGAACCAATTTAATGATTTGGCAAGGTATGCTCCGGATGATGTGAATACAGAAGCCAAGAAGGTGGAGAAGTTTATGGAGGGACTACATCCATTCCTGAAAATGCACCTCTCAATTCACGGGATCACCCAGTTTCAAGACCTTGTGAACAGGGCCTTCATCCTTGAGAATGAACATGCCAACCTAAGTGAAGAGAGAAGGAAGAAAGCTAGGATAGACCCACGCCCCATGATGCAACACCCACGTCTTATGATGCATGGACCAGTGCGTCCTCATATGCCACCACCACGGCCTAGATTCCCTACTCAGCCAACCTTTGTTCCTCAGTGTGAGAAGTGTGGAAAGGGTCATGCTACTCGAGATTGTATGACGGGTACAGGAGTTTGCTTCAACTGTGGGAGACCGGGGCACCACAAGATCAATTGCACCTCTCCTCCAGCAAATCCTACAAGGCCACATATGCAGCAGACTCAAGTGCATCGTCCACCAGCTGGGCGAGGACAAGACGGACCTATGAACTACGCAACAAGAGGAGCTGGGTGTGGAGGACAAGTAGGAGGACAGCGAAGGCTGAATTATGTGGCTGCAGAGCAACTAGGAGAAGCTACACATGTTGTCATCGGTAAACTACTCATTCCTCCTTCAGTTGGTACAGTTCTTTTTGATACCGGTGCCACACACTCATTTATTTCTCAAGATTTCGTGAATAAGAATGGATTAGCATGTGAACCATTCGAAAAGTTTTAGGAGTTAACTCACCTGGAGGCAAGACTGCAGTAGAGGCAATGCGCAGGAATCAACCAATAATAATCCACAACACCAAAATTTTAGCAAAACTACATGTCATAGAGATGTCCGGGTTAGAAATAATCCTTGGGATGGTTTGGTTAGCTGCCAATATAGTGAAAGTAGATTATGAACTTAAAGGTGTATATAAAAGTATTACCTATGAGAGGGGTTCGACGCTTTGGAATCAAAGGGAAGCTAAGTCCTAGATATGTTGGGCCCTTTAAAATTTTAGAGAAGGGGAAATATGCTTATAAGTTGGAATTACGACAACACCTATCAAGGAGTCACAATGTCTTCCACATATCTCAACCTAAGAAATGCAACAAGCCACCACCACAAGTGACAGACTTGGAGATTGATCTACGACCTGACATGACCTACGAAGAGCGCCCATTGAAGATACTAGAAGTTGAAGACCGCAAGCTCGCGACAAGAACCATTCAGTTCTGCAAGGTAGAATGGAGGAACCACTCCGTTCGTGAGGCGACGTGGGAGAAGGTGGAAGACCTATGAGTGACCTACTCAAACCTTTTCATGTAGGTTTTGATTTCGAGGACGAAATCTTTTTCTAAGGAGGGTAGGATGTAACGACCCGTATTTCTTTTACATAGTAAATCCACCCTTAACTAGATTATTAAGTATAATATATTAAGCAAATACATATCAGATTTCTTCAATAAGCATAACCACTCAAATTTATTTATATATATACACCTCAAACAGTACAACTTTATAGTTGTATTACAAATCTTTGGAAACAAAAAAGTATGGGAGACCAGACTATGCTCAGCTATACAACAATGCCACACCAAACTTAGACCAACACAAAAGTATCTGTGGGTCAACCAGGACAGCAAGACACGTTTGAGATACACATTTGCCCACCACCATCACGTGCATAATTTGTATATCAGTATTCAATTGACCAACAGTTGGTCTAGGCATGGTCTGCAACTCCTAGCCAATAGAGAGACTCCACAAATGACTACACTGTACAGCAGGGATGGGCAGCCATAACTAGCTAGGTACTAGAAAGAGAGGAGGAGTAACCTGACTAAGGTTTCACCGTAGCACACTCTTCACTCTGCTTTCAAATAGCCAGACCAAGCTCTCTTCTTCTTCTCAGCAGCATTTCTATTCCCCTGTTCACAACCAACAAAGATCCAAGATCAATAAGTGAAGATGGTGACCTGAGAAATCATAGTAGATCGAAGGGGACAAGCTGGAGCAAGAAACTAGCCTACTGGAGTGGAGTTTGGGCGTAGGAGCAGCAAGAATACGGCCAACAGAGAGTGCAAGGGAAGAAAGGTGAGTTCTTCTTCTTCCATTTATGTAGTACTCACAACCACAAATGAGCCTAACCCAGATGCCTCACTACTTCTCACAAGTGCACACAAAAGCCCCTAGTTATTCACAGTTACACACAAATCACAATACTTTCATTTATCCCAGATCTTGGAGGCAACAATACTAGAAAGCATAAATAATGCCTTAAGCAAGTATAATAAAAGGGAACAAGGCATTGTACAGCATCAGTAGACCAACATCTTGCACGTACACACACATGGGAGCCAATCTACTGTACTAAATCTGAGAACTTGAGCAAATAAAAAGAAAATAGGGAGAGGAACAAGGGCATCACTAACCTGCACATATGCTCGATCTGCTCCATGGCCGCGCACTTGAGCACTCACCTGCAACACCCAGCGGCACCGCGGACACCAACGCCGGCGGCTTCAATCTGGAGCAGGGGAATCACATCCCCATTAGGGTTTGACCTGCAAGCCAAAAAGAACACACACAGGGGGATTAGAGAGTTGAGGCTGAAATTCATGGGATAATATGGGGATTCACATCAGGGGGAGAGAGACTGTGGAGGCTCTTGCAGCGGCATCTTTCCCGTCGCTGGCGACGCCATCGATCTGGGCAAGGAGCAGAGGAACCAGAGGAGGGCATCAGCGTGTGCTACTTTGTTCTGGCTGGACTAATACAACTTGACTGCTTGTTCGGTTCAGAACTTTTACTAGTACTAGTACTAGGAGAGAGAAAGAACCACTTAACCTAAGCTGAAATGTCACGTACACTCTCAGGATATTAGTACTAACTAGCTAGCTAGATGCCATATCAATAATGCTAGCTACCCAGTACACACTACACTGATACATATCAAATATCTGGTATAATAATATTTGACTGTAGGATGACCACAATGCACCGACGTATATATTTATTTCCCTAGTATTCACTTGACTTAGTCTCGAAATATATATATATATATATATATATATTTGCTAAACTTCAGGAAGCGAGTATAGTCCGGAAAAGGAGGCGCTACAGAAGCAAATCGAGTCCGGATCTGAGTACGAAAACTCAGGCAAGCTCTTCTTGATCATGGTGAGTAGAACTACTTTCGGAAGGAAAAAAACAATATTCTCTGCTGTATCTTATCATCAACTTGCATAAAATGTTTTTGAGATAAGTTGTGTGGAGTGAGTGTTGGCAAATAGTTGGGTTAGCTGATGGAGCAGCTAATCCATTTTTTTTATAATTATTTGGTGGGTAGAGGGTGCCCGGAATGGACATACTGGGAGGTGGGGCCCTCTACATATGGCTATAATATTAAGATTAAATAACTTTCATTCGTTTTATGCGCCGTACTACAACCGTATCAACCATGGTCTCGTCTAAGATGAGTTGAGCCCAATACCATCAAGTTATTATACTCTCCACATGGGTAAGTAGTAGTAGGATGGGCGATGAGTTCCCACGCTAATGCCGGATCGGTGCATTAGCAAGCGCTTTATATATTAAGTGTTGGTGGAGTGCGGGTTCCGAAACCCGACACAACGGCTAGTGACACTAGCCGGGTGGAGATATAATATACAAATGGGGAAAAGCTTAGGTTCTGAACCATGTCCCACATCTAAGGAAATGCGGATGGCAATTATGGTTTCGGGCTCTATGGGTAAAGTGATACAAACTCTGCAGAGTTAAAGTAAAACATGAATTCATGCCAGTCTCTTGGATTGGGGACTACGGGGACCTATTGGTGGTCTATCTCGCAATACGAGTGTTTGATAGCTTTTACAAATTGAAATGAACTTTCTGCAACAAATGTTTATTTTGAAAGTGTTGAGTGGAGGTAGGACTTGTTGATTTATATTGAGCTATCATGAGTGTTGCATTCTTCCTCTTTGAGCTTGCTGAGTACTTTGTACTCACTCTTGCTATTAATCATCTCTTTCTTAGAGCAAAGCTTGTATGAGAATCCTGCTGGACCAAGTGAGGAGAGCAATGGTGATGGCTACAACTACACAGGGGACCTAGATGTGGACCCATCTAGTGCTATGTACGATCTGGATGCTACATATGGGGGTTGGGATGAATAACTAATGATCTAGCTATGTAATCCAGGAACCATTCTATCACCACCTATCTAGTACTGCTAGTTGGAACTCCAGAGTTAGGAGATGTAATAATTGGGTGAACATATGAGAAGCCTACTTGAGACTTTTAGCCCTGCGTGGCATGGTATTGTAATATAAATTACCATCTCTAGCTATTCCCTGTTGCAAATCTCTGACATGGATTATTATTTGACAAAACAAGATTTTGTCAAGAAATAATCCAAGGACTAGTGTCATTATTTATAATAATAATGACACGGGTCATCACATGCATTTTGCAAAGCCAAGCTGATATCATCAAGAACACCAGGAAGGCTATGAAGGATGTTCAAGTTGACAGAGATGTTCTTAAGAAGGAGAAGGCAAAGCTTGAGCTTGTTGTTGCTGAGCTGCTGAAAGAAGGGTATGGCAGCAAGGAGAAGTTAGAGCAAATCAAGGCCATCCTTGAGTCTTGAAGTGGCTTTGATATGTTGGTGAAGTAAGTACATCCAAAGGCCTTTATATAAGGATGTGGCCTGGCATGACTGCAAGTGATTATGGGTGTACATTTTGGGGGAATGTGAAGTTTAACCTAGTGTAAGAACCTTATTTACTATGTTGTTAAGTTGTAATGGATCACCTATGCTATTAAGTGTTGTAATGGATCTCCTATGCTATTATGTAGTGGAAAATGGATCTCTTATGCTACTAAGTTGTGGAAATGGATCTTGTATGCTATTAAGTGTTCAACTTGATCTTCTATCTTTTAGATGTTATTTGTTAGCCTACATATATTATTTCTGTGGGTAATTGGGCTTAGTGGCCCACTATTCTCTGACCAAATGCAACCCTAGGCCTACTAAACCCAACCCCATCCATCTGTCAATATAAACCCCTCCCCACCCCCACCCTTTCCCAGTCACTCCACCAGCCGCCACCCAAAAGAAACCCTACAGATGGATCCTGACATGGGAGATGTCACAGAGGAGGAGGGAGAGGCTGTGGATGTTAGGACAGCAGCAGCAGCACAGAGGAGGAGGAGGCGCAGGTAGAGGGCACTAGAGGCGGCCCAAGATGAGCAGCAAGAGGAGTTCAACCACCGACTCTCCGACAAGGTACTGGAGAAGTGCAATGACGAAGAACTGGAGCTGGTTTTCACTGGTGGCAGGGGAAGGTCATTCATGGAGATCATTAGGTGGGCAAGGATGAGGGCAGTCATGGCTCCTCATCCAGCAACTAGGGCCAAGTGGGTTCGTTTCTTCGAGCGATATGATTGATATGTCAATCTCATCTCATCCATCTATATACCTATCTATCTATCTTTCTATGTTGGTGTACTATGTAAGATCTATTCTATGTAATAAGTGGTGTTTGATGCTACTCTGAACCAATGTATCTATGTATTTATGCTACTCTCAATGAATTTATGCTACTCTCAATGAATTTATGCTACTCTCAATGAAATGTACAGACTGAATTCCCTGACAGAAGATACACTCACTGAAATGTACTGGTTGAATCAACAAAGGAATCTTTGTCTGAATGAACAGACTGCATAGTAGTTATTACAAACCATGGTAGTTCAACTGAATGAATATCTCTGAAACAAAATAAAGTTACAAACCATAGTAGTTATTACAGACCATAGTAGACCAAAATCCATCCAAGAGCTCAAGTTACAAACCATGGTAGTTCAACAAACAGAACCATGCCAAATGAACTCAAGTTACCCAAATCCAAGAGCTAGTTACCACTTGCATAAAAATAGTCTTTCAGCCTCCCACTTGGCTTCCTGGTCCTCTTTGACCCCTCCTGGACAACAGTTGAATTTGATTGCCTTGGTGCAATGAAAGTTCTTCTCTGGGCACTTGAAGATCTGGTGTTCTTTGCTGGAGAAGATGTAGATGATCTGGTGTTCTTAGCAGGAGAAGAAGTGTTAGTCCTGCTCCTCTTAGCTGGTTGTGCTTGTGTTGTAGCTGCTGGAATAGTTGAAGCAGCCCTTTTTCTTGCCCTAGGCCTAGAAGTAGCAACTGGAGCTGGTGAAGGTGCAGAAGGTGTAGCTCTTGCTGTAGCTGGTCTTGCTTCAAGTGTAGTAGCAGCAGGTACTCTTGGAGGCCTCTGAGCATTTGTAGCCATAGAAGAACCAGCTTGAGAGTAATTTGCTCTATTTTCCTACACAATTAAGAAACATTGTAAGAAAATGAACAATGAAAAGAGACAATGAAATGAGACATGGCCTCAAATGACCTGGTGCTTGTTCATCCTCATCTGAAACTTAGGCTTCAAAGGGTCACCACAGTTGCTGAACCTATGACCTTGCTTCTTGCAGTTGCTACATGTGACAGTACCAATTCTTGAGGTATCCTTTTTTGCTAGCACCTCAAATACACCTTTCCTCTTGGCAGTTTGCTTTTTGCCCTTCTTTTCTTTGAACACTGGTGGAGATATGTCATGTCCAGGTGTATGAGGCCAGTGGTCAGGTCCTGGAACTGGGAAAATTATATGCTTGTATGTTTCACAGTACATGGGCTTTTTGAAGAAGTCATTGACAAAGTCTTCAGGATGTAGCTTCACTTTCTGCATTGCAGCAATGGAATGACTGCAAGGCACAACAGTCATGTCCCACCTCCTACAGTCACATGTATGGTTGTTCAAGTTAACACAATATGTGTTCTCAGAGCTACTAGTCACCTGCCAGATGCCTGGACCTACCATGTATGCATCACAATACTTAGCCCACTTCTTACCTTCTTCTAAAATTTCTGAGTAGGTTGGTGTAATCTCCCATCTACATGACTCTGTTTTCTCTCTGGTTTTCTGAAACTTGATCATCAACTTTGTTCTTATGCCCTCCAGCATAGTCCTGATTGGCTTGTTCCTAACATCCAATATCATTCTGTTGAAGACTTCACTGAGGTTGTTAACAACCAGGTCAGTTTTGGAAATAGTATCCATTTTATATCTTGCCCATGTATGGTCTAGTATCTGTGACAACCACTGCCAAGCTTCAAAACTTTCTTTCTTCAAATTTTCCATCCCTTTTTCATGACCACTCTTAGTGAAGGAATAGGCAACCTGATCTAAGTGTTTCTTGAGTTCCTCCCATCTAAAACCAGCAGATTGAAAGTTGGCATATATATGTCTAAGATAGAACCTCTGTGGGGAGTCAGGGAATACATCATTGATTGAATTCAACAATCCCTGTTAATTATGAATTAATGATGGCTTAGAATGATGGATAAGTATGATAGTCAGGGAATACATCATTGATTGCATTCAACATACCTTTTGCCTGTCAGACATAATTGTGTACTTGCCAAACTTGTTCCCACTTCCAATAACAGTTCTCAGCTGTGTGAGAAACCATGTCCAGCTGTCTGTGTCTTCCTTGTCAACAACACCAAATGCAATGGGGAAGATGTTGTTGTTCCCATCCCTGCCAGTAGCTGCCAATATTTGATGTCCAGTGCTGAGCTTGATGAAGCAACCATCTAAACCTGAAAATATGATCACATTAGTTGTAAATAACATGAATGCAACCATCTTAGATATATGTGTAAGGATCAGGTACCTATAAATGGCCTGCATCCATTGAGAAAGCCCTCTTTGCATGCAAAAAGGCAGTAGAACATGTAGTGAAACCTAGGGGTAGGAGCTGGATTTTCTAGGTCCTCTTTGGTTGTCACTATGCATCTACTGCCTGGATTAGTATCTAACACACACTGTAGATAGTCCCTTAGTCTGTGATATTGGAGTCTGTGATATCCTTGCACAACTTCAATTGCTTGCCTCCTTGCCCTATATGCCAAGCTTTTAGGCACATGAACACCAAATGTTTTCTTTGTGTATGACACAATTGTCTCAACACCAGCTCCAGGGTTTGATCTAATGGTATCCTCACAAACCTTGGCAACCCAGTTTACTGTTACTTTGGTGCTCTCTCCACTTGCTCCATAAGTGTGATCCAAATTCATCTTCTTGATGCTGAAAGTAGACTCATTTGCTATTCTAGAGGCCATTATATAAAACTGACAACCTTGTTTTCTATCATAACCCTAGTTGGTTCATTTCTGTGATACTCAAAATTCCTAAGTGTCCTGACATGGAAATTTCTTAGTGCTTCTCTGAACTCCACAACATTTAGGAAGCACAAATGCAATGCAAACTGCTCATGTGCATCAGGGACTGATGGATCATACCACCTCCTCTCCTTCCTCTTCTTCAACCTTCTCTTCCTACCAGAAGGCAACCTTGGAACTTCTTCTTCATCACTAAGACCAAAATCACCTGCAAAGCAGTATTCATCAGGTTCAGGCACCCAATCTTCAAACTTGATGTGTTCAGGCTCACTGTGTGAATTGCTAGTTGGGCCTGGATTTCTGACAGGATTAAGCTTCTTTGCTCCTTTCTCTGGTACAACTGAGGGTTCTTCATGTTCAGAAAGGATTTGGTCTTCCTCCCAAAACTCAGAAGGTTCTGAGTTTGCTCCACAATAGTGATCTGCAGGTTCTTCCTCTCCCCTAGTCTTATGGCTTGTCCCTGTGCCTGCCTCATCTTCACCCCTACACCAAGCCTTGTATGATATATTCTGCCCTTTGTAATCACCCCTAAAAAACTCAAAATCTGAAGAGGATTTGTCCATCTCATCTTCATCTTCATCTTCATCTTCATCATGTTCTACTTCTACATCTTCTTCTTCTTCCACAACATTTTTCCCCTTGTTGAAATTACAACTCTGTTGTGTATTAAGATAGGGCTCCTCAGGGATTGCTGGTGCTAAAGTTGCATTAGGGAGTGGATACTGGACCCCTTGTTGGGAAACACTATAAACAACGGGTTCACCAACATGATCAATGGGGATCTGCTCCTCAAGCATGATGTGATCCATGTTAACATCTGCTGGGCTTGGATCAGTAGGCTTTCTGACAGTGATGTTCAGGATCTTCTTATCAACAAACCAGTCAAGCATGTCCTCTAATGCCTCCTCACTATCCAGGACCTCCACCCCCTCCAAGCCCTTTCCCTCTTCCTTTACATAAGTCAGACAAGCATCCATTCCATAACCCTCCAACTCAGCCAATGCTAATATGGTCAGATAACTAATGTCTGAAGAAACTGAATACTTCCTCTCCATGTTATCTGTTCCTTGAAAATGTAGCCTCATGTCCCAAATCTCATCATCTAAGCTGTAGGATTAAATTGACAAACAATTAATTTTTAACTCACTAAAACTTTAAACAATGACCAAATGTACTGAACATTACTGAACTTTCTTCTAATTACAGTGAATGCACTGACCAAATGAACTAACCAAATGCACTTTCTTCTGAACTGACTTAACCAATAAAACAATGTACCATGCCAAGAACAAACAATTACTAACCCTAATTCTAAACTGAACTAAAGGACCCAGAAATTTGTAATTTGAACTAAAGGTATGAAGTGCCAGAAATTTCTTACATCACTCCACCAAAGGATGAAGCCCAGGTGTGGCCGCCTTCTGGATCCGCGTGGATGGACTTTGCCACTGCCCTAGCCGCGCGGACTGCCGGATCTGAGCACGCCGGATCGACCTCAGCCGCGGGCGGTGATGGCTGCTGCAACCGCCGCGCCGGGAAGCTCAAGTTGCCTCGCCCTGGGGCCACCTCTGGATGTCCACCGCCCTCCTGGCCGGTGACGCCTTGGCTCAATAGCTCGCCGCCGACGGCATTTGGCTGCGCCGCCGCCATCGCCAACCTAGGTCACTGCGGGGGAGAGGGGAGAGGAGGGGGAGACTGAGAGAGAGTGGGCCCCACCAGCTCCTTTCGTTCTGACCGGACCGCACGGGCTAACGGCCGTCAACGGCCGCGCCGTGAGCGCGCGTGGCCAGATGACCTGACATGTGGGTCCGGGCGGTCAGAAAAACGGTTCAACCGCTAGTCACAGGCGTTTTGGGTTTTTTGAAACAGCGAACCGTGCGACTGATAACTTTCTGAAATTTTTTTAAAAATGGTAGTGTTTTTGAACCCTAGCCTCTAAACTGATAGTTTTATGCTATTTACTCTCAAAAACGCCTACAAGGAGAAACACAGGCGCATGGACCAGGCGACAGCGGCGCTTGACGGCGCAAAGAGCAGCAAGGACAAGGAGGCCGCCGGCGCCGCTGGAGAGAAAAAGCTTAAAGCTGCTACTGGTGGTGGTACGACCAGCGGGGGAGGCTTCTTTGGCCTCATGAAGACGAAGGTGCACCCCAAACCCAAAGCGGCCGCGGCGCCCACTTTCTCTTGATTAGTATATTACTACTGTATTTGCCATGCCACGAAATTGTAAGCCGCAGCTGGTAGAACTGGCCGCAGCTTTCTTCTAGCTAGGAGTGTGTGTGTAAGTTTGTTCTTTCGATCAGCTTTTCTTGGAGGAGTGTGTAAAGCAAGTTCTTTTGTTAATTGGTCAAAAAAAGTTGACAGAAATTAAGTGGATAATAATCCTGCATTAAACGAGTTGACCTCCGTTTTTACTTGTCTGCACTACAAAATGTTTGGCTATCAGTACAGACATGTGGCTGTTTTTTTTTAGCATCAGTACAGACACAGGCGCTCATATACACGCGCATACACTCATCCCTATGAACGCACACACGCACACCCTACCCCTATGAGCACCTCCGAGAGACTGAGCCGGCATATCATCTTGAGATTTACGAAGTCACCGTAGGCGCCTCGTCGTCGACGGGAACGTCTCCTCCCACTGAAAGCGCATCGCCGGAAATCCTGAAATAAATCCAGGAATAATGCGAGCACCAGGATTTGAACCCTGGTGGGTTGGGGATACCACTGTCCACCTAACCAACTCAACCACAGGTTGATTCGCGGACATGTGGCTGTTGGTTCCTCGTTCCTTTGGGCTAAGCATTTCAGTTCAAACAAAACAAGGTCCCATAAACTGCCCGGCTGCATTGAGCTGAGTTCAGCCACTAAAAGAAAGTTGGTGCTCTGCAAGAGCATCTACACCCGGACATAGCGAATTCGGGCCCCTAGACGTTGACGGATGCGCCCGATCAGTTCCGGGGCATGTCCGTTTCGAGCCCCTACTTGATGATGATGATGATGATGATGATGTTTATTATTATTATTGTTACCCGCAAAAGAAAAGAAAAACTATAGCTTTCTAACAACCTCTGTCTTGCCCTTGATTGGCGTGCATCGAGTGATATTTGATCATCATACCCCGCAAGAGAAGTGATATTTAATCATGATGACAAGGACATGAATATTAGCAGCTACAGTAGACAGTAGGAACTTACACGAAGACGATGATGCGCTCTCGTGTCCTTATCAGAAATGGGCACATCAGCTAAAAAGTATGGTTGCATATATCAATAGCAAGGGGGGTTGCCTATGAAGTATGTTTACTTCAACATCAAGGGTTGAGATTGCTAATCAGACCTGCCGTCTGGTAAATTGGCATATCAACTAACCGGATATTGCTCCCCACACAAAAAGAAAAGCTAAACAGATATTGCTAGAATCACAGGTCCATGAATTTGACAGCTCAAGGTCACAAGAATACGACGGTTCTAGTGCGTCCACATCCCCAGTTATGCAAGCATGAATATGACATGCTTCCAAGTTAAACATACTTGGTTACTAAAAGAGTAATCTCGCACGCTTTCTATCTCCAACCCATCGTCACGCATGACCGCCTTCGATAGACTGGTAAATATATCTCATATAATAAGATCAAGACGTGCCATATGCCGTCAGCAGCAAGGAATTATTTCCTTTTCAGCTGACATTGCGTTTGGACATACAGTATCAGACACGAAGAAACATTGAAGTTGAAGCGTACGTGTGTCCATCGATTTGGCATGCAGCAGCCAACGCTTACTGTCAAGATTTGACACACGGGTGCAGTACAAGCATGCTGACATAGCCGGATCCGCACGCCATGCCGCAAACGATTTGCTGCCCACTTCCTTGACATTTCCCGGACATCGCATCACACGTTGACACTAGAATATTAGGCCGTTGCAGCTAGCCAAAGTCAGCATGTTAGAGTTGTGTCGAATATTGTGTGAAAGTTAAGTTACAGTTGGACTCTGAGTTGTATTGTGTTTAGATAGGATATGGAGTCGTGTTCAAGTAGGACACTTGTATCCTAGACCTCTCATATATAGTAGGAGTAGACACACGATGTAACCTATGCCAACATAATAGCACCGGAACGCAGGGGAAGCCGGCAGCATGTGGCGGCGTCCAGGGCGACCGGGTGCGGTATTGTAGCGGTGTCACGGGGAGGAGCGCCCGTAGTCAAGCCCCGATAATGTAGCCATATCGGTAAACCTCGTTAATAAATCTCGGTGTCGTGCTCGTGTGATTGCTTGGTCCTCGGATGATCGACGGAGTGCCTCGGATTTATTGTAACAAGTGGTATCATGAGCTAGGTTGTCCGAAGGCAGTGGATCATTGATCTAGAGGAGAAAGAAAACAACGACAAAAATCTACGGAAAGAGGTCGTGATACGGGACGAAGTCGTCGGCGAGTTGCAACCTGAAAGCAGACGTTGGTCATTGTAATCTTCATGGAAAGCGATCAAGTCAATCGGGCAAACAGATCGGTCTAAAGCGGATATGCCGCCGAAAGCGCACAGCGCGTACGTGGTGCGGCGGCCTAGACGGACTAACGAGGCAGGTGGCCAGGCCAGGCGCGTGGCGCTCGAGATCATGGTCGTGGGCCCGTAGCCAGGTCCAGGATGGGTCGTGCGGCAGTACAAAGCGATCGTGTCGAAGGATTTGTTTTGAAAAAAAAGGGGAGCGAGTCCTGGGAGGAGATGTGTTCTCTTCGTGTACGAGCCGCAGACGTGCAACATCAGATATTTTCCTACCGGACAGAAGCAAGTCCATGGGCATTGATAAAAGCAAGAGCTATGCATCGGGAGTTGAGCCAAGACAGGAGCTACGTCACGTGAAGACCAGCTAGTTGAATCGCTAGTAGTACGTGGAGGTTCCGTTCATGTGCTTGGGGATCACGGGAAGACCGCTCAGTTATTTTTTCACAGGGTCAGTCATACAAATAACCATGGTGTCAACGAATACTAGGTTTGAGGTGAAGAAGTTCAACGGAACTGGAAGCTTTGGGTTATGGCAGACAAGGGTGAAAGATTTGTTGGCACAACAGGGTGCTTGAAGGCGTTGCGGGGTGTCAAGCCAGTTAAGATGGATAATGATGGTTGTGAGGAGTTGCAGATGGTTGCAGTCAAGAAAGTTCGGCTCGGGTCAGACACATAGGGCAGTTGGCCTGGACAGTCTGACAGATCGACGCAAGTCGGTTGGTACAGAAGATGGTGCGGGATCGGTGACGGCGACATAGGAGCGTGATGCTGTTGTGACCGACTTCTGGGCGTGGAAACACGTGGCGCAGGTCTGAGGACTTGTGTGGCTTCGACAAGACTATGACGCGGGATTGACTCAAGGTGGTGTATACACGGAGCTTGAAGTCGATGAGGCACGAGGGTGGACTGATCATCTACCATGGAGTCATGTTGAAGGTGGAGCTGGATTGAGGGGCTACGGTGTAAGGATCCAGAGAATCGAAGCCTATTCAGCGGGAAAAGCGAGTGACATGCAGTTCGGACTGGAGCCCAGTGGTCTGATGGAAGCGTGAAACTTGTCACCGGTCGGTGGTGATCGGTGGTACTCTGCAGTGGGGGTTTGAGTGGTGTGGGTTTGCGACCCTTGAGACTCGACCGGGACAGCGGAGGCTCGACGCAGTAATAGCGGCGAGGTGTGCGGTATGCACGGGACATGGAGACGGACCAGGGCTCTGGTGGTCATACATGTGGTGAGAAAACTACGAATTTGACTCGGGATGACAACAGGCAACGGTGAAATTCTTTCAAGTTTCAGACAGGCGGTCAAGAAAAGAGCGGTGATGTTGAGTTCAGGTAACTCTTATGTGTGACACCCAATATGTGAGTTGTTCACTTTCACACAGGTCAGTGATCAGTGTGTGATGTCGTGGATGGATACTCTGGAAGTTGGAGCACAAACTAGAGTAACAAGGAACTTAATTTTGCTCGAGTGTTGAGTGTGGTCAAGAAAAGAAGGGACTACAAGTTGCAGGTGGAGTCACATGGAGTCTTTGGAGTAGCATCGGTTCTCATGGGATAAGCTCAAGTCCAATGTACATGAAAGTTTGATGCATTGACGAATTCAAGGTGGTGGAGAATATTCGCCAAGGTAGAGTTTGTTAGAGTTGTGTCGAATATTGTGTAAAAGTTAGGTTACAGTTGGACTCTTAGTTGTATTGTGTTTAGATAGGATATGAAGTCATGTTCAAGTAGGACACTTGTATCCTAGGCCTCTCATATATAGCAGGGGTAGACACACGATGTAACCTATGCCAACATAATAGCACTGGAACGCAGGGGAAGCCCGCGGCATGTGCCGGCGTCCAGGGCGACCGGGTGCGGTATTGTAGCGGTGTCACGGGGAGGAGCGCCCGTAGTCAAGCCCCGGGGATGTAGCCATATCGGTGAACCTCGTTAACAATTTCGGTGTCGTGCTCGTGTGATTGCTTGGTCCTCGGATGATCGACGGAGTGCTTCGGATTTATTCTAACACAGCAGATACGTGTGTGAAACACATGCTTAAGCTGTGGATGGGATGTCTCCACAAGTGGATTGTTTATGATGCCTATCAGGTAGAATTGGAAAAGTGAGAGCCGTTCCATATCTTTTTACTCGAAAGTCCACCATCACAACAGCTCTGAAGTTAAGCTATTTTATGCATGCAATGGTTGCGAAAAAGAAAGATAGCGTGCATCAAAGCTCTGTAGAGAAGATCAAGATGGTCCCAAAACTTTTATATAATTTTTTCTAGGGTAAATGAGATTTTATGGCCAAAGTGCATTGGGAGGCGAGCCACCAGGGGCCCAAACGGGCAGGGGCTGGCCAGGGGAGTAGGTCGCGCCACTTGTCCATGTGGCTAACTCATGGGGCCTCTCTGGTATTTCTTTGCTCCAATATCCATCATATATTTTAAAACAATTCTTTAAAAAATCATGCTTCGTTTTGAGCTTCGGAGAATTGCTTTCCCTTTTGTTGCTATCTTAGGTCCAGAATTTCAGCTGCCGGCAATCCCCTTCTCTTTGTATATCTTGCATTTTAAGAGAGAAAAGACATTAGAGTGGCAGCATATTGTGCAATATATTGTTGAAATAGGATAAATTATAATAAAAATTAGTGATGTAAAATGAACTTATCAATGTCTGGGGTGGTTGTTGGATGTAGTCGATGTCGTGCGCACCACAACGTCGCCCTTCGAGGCCAGATCCGTGGTTGTCGAGAAGGGCCGGATGGAGCGCAATGTGGCCGACCTGGGCACACTGGTCGGTCATTTGATGCTGAATGTGCACCATATTGGCCGCCAGAGTTACAACGATCGCCTCCAACCTGGCCTCGTTGGCGACACACCCATTGTTGACCACCTTGCCAGCGTCGCTTGCCTTGCTTGCCTGATATGGTAGTGTGGCTTCTAGTTCAGGTTGATCTCCAAATCGATTGGCCCAGATGTTATATAGTGATTTAACTTAGCTTCTCAGATCTGGAGATGGAAGGAGGAAGAAGGAGTAGGTGGGAGCTTGAGAAGGGAGAAAGGACACAAGGAGGAGAACAACTTCTCTCTTTTGCCAGTTCAATGTAACTGGTATTCAATAGTCACATCTGATTCAGCCATCTAATACTTAAGAGCATGTACAATGGTTGGCATCTTATCTTAATCCTATCACGTAATCTAGAGACTACAGAAGAAAAATGTTGTACAATGGGTTGTCTCTTAACGTTATCTCTATTATCTAGATATTCCTTAAAAAATAATGAGAGACTTAGTGCTAAGAGATCATCTCTTAATTAAGAGAAGGCAACAGTCTTTTCTCGGATTTCTCTTTCCCCATCTCAGCATTTATCTTGCATGGCACCGTATCATACACTAGTATCAAATGCACGATACTAACTTATGATACTCTCTACTACTCCATCATTGTAGATGCCCTAATTAATTAGGATTACAGAACATGCAGGCTCGACCAACCAGGCTATGCACTCGGTGACAGCGACATGGAGACATGCCCAGCCTATCCTGGCCATTACACACTGATCGCTGGGACCGGCTTGTCTTGCAGCTTTCCGTTTGGTGGGGTCGTCGTGGCAGGCGTGACAGGAAGACGCTCTCACCAACTGGTTCGTGCGTATCCATGTGAAGTCGAATACCAACATAATTAGCCCCCCGCGCTGCAGGAAGGAAGTGGAGAAAGTGGTGGTGCCTTGCGTCGCGCGGCACCGCTCGATGGGGAGACTGTTTGACCACAGTCCACACACGATGCGACGCGAGCGCTCATGACATCGATGGTCAATAACAGTGGGCCAAATACGTACCGTACCAATCTTCCACGTGCGTCTCCTCGCGGCGGCAAAATCCTACGGTGCGTGCTTGATTGTTTGCCGCCTTTGTGGTCTTGTACGTCACGCGTGACGTGACCTTTTCCCGTGCGCCCCAAGTTGCCTCGATCTTTCTATTGTTCTGACTTTTCCGCGCTTAATTCAGCTTGCATGCCAAGTCTAAAGTCTGATCATCCCTTGGAACGTCCACCGGGGCCTGTCTATATAAACGACCGGGCACGCGCCTCAACTCAACCCTCCCACCCACACTACTACACAAGTCCAAACCATCTACAAGCATCGTTCATCCTAGCTAGGCTCCTAACTTACTTGTACCTTACTTAGGCAAGGAAGCAACGGCAGCAGCAAGAATAGCAGAGGAGAAGGAGAGGAGGAGCTGATAAGAGATGGCGTCCATGATGGGAGGAGACTTCGTGGAGGCCTACGTGCTCAGGAACGCCTACAAGGAGAAGCTGAGACGCATGGACCAAGCCGAAGCCGCGGCGGCAGCGCTCGGCGGCACAAAGAGCAGCAAGGACGACAAGGAGGCCGCCGGCGCCACTGGAGAGAAGAAGGCTGCTGCTGCTGGTGGTGCGAGCGGCAGGGGGGGATTCTTTGGCCTTATGAAGAAGAAGGTGCACCCCAAACCCAAGGCGGCGGCGACTTCCCCATGAATACTGTGTTTGCCATGCCACGAAATTGTAGGCCGGCCGCAGCTTTCTTCTAGCTAGGAGCGTGTGTGTGTAAGTTTGTTCTTTCGATCGTTTAGCTTCTCTTGGAGGAGTGTGTAAAGCAAAACCTTTTGTTATTTGGTAAAAAAAAAAAGTTGGCAAAAGTTACGCGAAGAGTAATCCTGCATCAATTGAGGCTGACCTCCGTTTCTACTTGTCTTTTTTTTTTTCTGCGAAGCCGTTTCTACTTGTCTTGGCTGTTTGGTTCCTCGTTCGTTTGGGCTAAGCATTTCGGTTCAAACAAGGTCCCATGCATAAACTGCCATGAATATCACTCCCTCTGGTCGAAATAAATGTCGTGGGGGCTGGATCTGGCGGCGGCGTGGCAGTCGGCGTGCAGGGGGGGTCCGCGCTAGGGGGCTGGATGCGGTTGCAGCTCTGCCGGATCTGGCCCTTTAAGCGGCATGGGCCGTGGGCGGCTCGTACTGCTGGCGGCCACCTCTGTCGTGGCCATCTTGGCTGGTGGAGGGGGTGACGCGGTGGTGGTGGTGGTGCGACCCTCTGCCACCGCTGCTCATGGGTCCTTATTCGGCGCATGGTGCTGAGTGCGTGGCCGGCCGGTGGTGGCTGGGGTGCTCCGGGGAGGGAGGCAGGGGTGCTTCCCGGCCCTGTCGTTGTGCATGACGGTGGCCCTAGTTCCTGGTGTGCAGCCTGGTTGGTGGCCGCTGACGATAATGCCTCGCCCAGGTCTGGCCGGCTTGTTCCTGATCTCGCCAAGGGGCTCGATTTGGGGTGGAAGGAGGGGCCTTTTGCTCCCTCACTGGTCGGTGGTGGCTATGGACCGTGGTGACGGGTTGGGGTGGTCTTGGACAACGGGGCGGCGGCCTCGGCGGTGGGAGCCGCGATGCCCGTTGGCGGGGCTCTCGGCTCGGGTGCAGACTGGCGGCCATAGACGTGAGGACAGCGTGACGGCTGGTTCTCGGCGTTCAGTCATGGGGGGGGGGGGTGGCTGGCCTGTTCATAGTTGCGCGTACCTTGTTCCGGTGGCGGATAGTGCTTGCCGGGGTGAAAACTTCGTCTGCCTTTGGCCAGACCGAAGGTGGCGATGTCTTTGGCTGTCGTACCCTTCTGCAAGGCTTCATCGTGGCTACTCTTGGTGCTCCTGGACGCTCCGGGTGAAGACCCTAATCCTTTGGATCGGGCGATGACGGCGCTAAGTGTCACGATCTTCCAGAAAACACCGCTTTGGAGGCCCCGATCCGTCGATGTTCGGCTCCTCTCCTCTTCGTGGTGTTTTCACGTTGGAGGGCTTCATCGAAGTCTAGTGGTTCTTAATCTTCCTACTTGTAGTTTGCTTGGAGTTTGTAGTTGTTCTTTTGCACCTCTCTATCCAGCCTCGGGTATGTGTGTGCTTGTGTGTTGTATGCGGTGGATTGTTGCTCTATATATAAAGCGGGGCGAAAGCTTTTTTTTAATAATAAAACGTTGTGCTTTCAGTTTAAATTTAGAAACCATCACAATTATTTCCAATCGGAGGGAGTAGTAGGTACGGTATATTGTTACCGGCAAGAAATTAAACGAAGACGGTGATGCGCTATTGTGTCCTTGTCAGCTAAACGGATACTGCTAGAGTTGCAGGTGAGATGAATTTGACAGCTCGATGTCACAAGAATACGACGGTGCTAGTGCATCCACGTCCCCCGGTTATGCAAGCATGAGTATGATATGCTTCCATCGTCACGCATGACCACCTTCCATAGACTGGTAAATATATATTCCTATAATAAGATCAAGACGTGCCATATGCCGTCAGCAGCAAGGAATTAGTATTTCCTTCTCAGCTGACATCGCGCTTGGAGTTGGACATATCACGCACGACAGAGCATTGAAGCGTACGATTGTTCAGATTTGGCACACCGGTGGCATGATGACAAAACCGGATCTGCACACCATGCCGCAATGCCAGCCTAACTTCTTTGACATTAATTATTTTCCAGGACATCGCATCACACGTTGACATTAGAATATTAGTAGGTAGTTGCAGCCAAAAGCAAAGTCAGCAGATATGTGTGTATCACATGCTTAAGTAGGTTGTGGATAGGATATTAGGATGTCTCGAGAAGTGGCTTACTTATGATAGAAATTGGAAAAAGTGAGAGCCGCTCCGTATCTTCTTACGATTTTTGTATTTTCCGAACGTTTGGATCTTGGGAATAGATCCGAACAACGGTTTTGCCGCACGATCATTCGGCACTGCCTTTTTTTCGCACCTCATGCCACTTTCATCCCTTATAGTTGGGAAGTATCTAGATGACCTTTTTAAAACCTCATGACAGCAAAAGAAAAGTTGTTTCTTTTTGCTTGTTGGTCGTCTCTAACATGGTGCCCAACTCATCTCTGTTCGTTTCTTATCAAATAGGGAAAACCTGATGCTATTTGACCATTGTGTAGTGTTTTTTTACCTTCACAAAAAGCTAGTTTTTTCTAAGTTCAGTTTTTTTTTTTTGAAATTGTTACATGAAGAACCACCTAAAATTTGCAAAAAAAAGAATGACTCATGGGCCATTGAATCGATGGCACTTATGTCTCGAAAAGTGGCTTACTTATGATATAAATTGGAAAAAGTGAGAGCCGCTCCGTATCTTCTTACTCGAAAGTCCATGATCACAACAACTCAGAAGCGAAGATCACGATGGTTACGCCAGATTAAGTTATATGAGACAGAATACGGTAGGCATCGACCAAATTCTTCAAGTCCAATCCTTCACTGAACAAGTACATTTCACTATAATACAAGTATATCGATGAAAAGTCTAAGGTATACACAGCATCTCACGATAAATAAAATGTTTACATTGTACAACTGTGATCAAAATTTATACAGAAACATAATATTGCGGTAGTTTCCTTTATTTCTATGTTTCGATGGTGGTCCTGTCCTACGATATGATTTGGCCTAAAAAAATGAAGGACTGCCCTAACAAGAGGAAACCGACATATCCCCTTTCAAAGAAAAGAAGGGGGCTGATAATCAATAGCATTTGTGCCGTTTACTTGTGTCATCCGTGTCCTTGTGAGTATGATCTGAAGAGCAGCCACGCTGTTAATTATCTCCTCTTCGCTCCATTTTACTGTAGTCATGTTTTTTTCTCGGTTAAACTTACCACTACAAAAAAAATGAAGCAACTTACCACTACAATTTGAGTTTCCGCTGCCAGGGCCAGTGCAGAGGCAACTGGTGTCACACCTTGTGCAGGTAAAACCGGGGCTAATAATACTATTGCCACTCAAATATGAAGAGCTAATTTTCTGAACAAAGTAGACCGAGATTACCATTGAAAGCGGGTACCGCGAGTTATAAATTGTGGCTTGCATCATCACACCACTGATGTAATCTTAAAAGATTGCGAATCTTAAAGTGGGTGCGGTCAGTGATGTGTAGAAGCAAACCCGCGCTAATGTCCCGATCACAACATCCAGATTAAGAAGCCTTCCCAGCATCCAAGCTAGCACTGAAACAGGAGTATCTATGTAAGGTGTAGTTCAACAAACAGGAACTGCTTGCCAGTTCCCACGTAGAAATACCGATGCGATTCAACATTCATTACTCAGAACCATGTTTCAAAATACCGAGTTCGGAACCAGATGGAAATTCCACACACGCACGCGCAATGCGACATTGTGGAACACAAGCAATATACAAGACACGAGATAACCAAACGCAACCAACTTGCGCACACACCAAATGCAAGCAGACAATTCATAGGTGAGCTTGCTTGAAAAGCAGCAAACTAAAGGAACGACAAGCGAAGTACAGAGTACTAATTAAACGAAGCAAGTCAATGTTCCCTTCATGAAGAGCATAGAAATTGTCAAATTAAGCAATTGATTCCTACAAATGGACTTCACAGCTGACCGGTGCATGCTATATAGAGAGCCAATCTGCGCGTCGAACATACAAAATAGTAGACACTACAGCGAACAACCCATTCCTTCATTTCAGTCACCAGAATGTAACCTGCGGAGGAAGCAATATCATATCATCAGTCTAACAATTTTGCACCATTCTTCCAGGAAAATCCATTGCAGTTACTCTCATAATTTTGTATGACACAAAACAGTAAACATTAGCTCCACCATTGTGGAAATTGTGTCAAAAAGCTTCGAAGGCAAATGATTCAGAATTATTAGACAAAACCAACTCTTGAAACAGAGAATAACAGTAGGAAATTTGCAGTGTAGTGGCACACCTTCAATTTCTAATATTAGAAGTATTTGGTTATATTAGTCTGAGTAGAGGCTAAAAGAAGAGAAGAGTGGGCACATGAGGGGCTCAATGGAGTAAGAAAGCAGAAGCATCTGGTTTCTAGCTCGCAGGCATAATTGCATAGACAGGACAACACGCAAGTTACCACTTTGAATTGATACTCTTAACCACATAAAAAAGTTTCACGTCAATGTAGCAATCAGTAAAAGTTCAAAAACGAAGCATGGTAAAGTGTAAGTAGTACATTTGCGAATATCCAATTCTGAGCCCGGCCTCATCTGCAGCCACACAAGAAACAATTCAAAAAAAATCCAATTTTTTTGTGCAAGGTAGATAATTTGGTGCATGAGGTGCGCTCCAAATTTCAGAGCATTTGGACATTTGAGTAGCTCTCAGCAAAAAAGACAAATTGGGTCAGAACAGTATATGAACAGTACACTATTTGACAGACCCTAAATTTGTCTTTTTTGCCGAGAGCTACTCAGATGTCCAAATGATTTGAAATTTGGAGCGGACATCACGCACCAAATTATCTACCATGCCAAAAAAAATTGGAATTGTTTGAAATTTTCTAGTATTTGTTTTGATTTTTTTATTGAGCGCAGGTGCAGATGATCCTGGGAGCCAAAACGCCTCACTCGTACATTTGCTACTACTTATCATAATAATATTCTCATCACTGAGAAGGCACAAGCATATACATAATCAGGGGATGGGGAAGGGTCCTAGTTTATCAGTCATTGCAGGGGCTAGAGGGAGAAGAACCTGACACTACCAGAAGGAAATGGGGGAGTACTTATGAGGAGTTGAACTGAAAGCAAGTCAGCCAGATGGGAGCGGAAGGCGAGTGAAAGAGCACATCCAGTAGAGAGGGGTTAAATGTAAGTAAATAAAACTGAAGGCAGGTGGGTGGGTGGGTGGAGGCGAATGGAAGAGAATGGAAAACTGCTGAGGAAGGATGAGGAAAGGATGAGGAAACAGTGCATCGAGAAAAGATTCAAGATGCAGCTCAGAGCATAGGAGGTGACCAGGTGGGCAACAGACTAGCTCAGCAAAAAGTTGTAGAGTCCTCTCTTGCAATTTGGTACTTGAAATGGCAGTAAAAAGGAAATCGTTACATTTATTTGAAGGAACAGTTTGCATTCCTAACAAGTCAACATACATGCAGAAGATGCGATTACCTGCTCTGCCAATACATCAGAACAGAGTATTTAACCAGACAATCGCCTTATTTATTGTGCATAACATCAGATGCATCATGTCTACCACCAATGCCTGTTACTGCAAGCATAAGAAGTTAAACAACCAATGTCATTCCAACAAAAAGCCAAACAGATATGAGGAGGCATCAAGGAGATATTTAGATAAACTCATAGCTGTATCTTGAAAAACAAGCATAGCTTTGATACAGCATTAGGACAAGTGATGTGTCTATTCAGATTTAGATTATCCACTCGCAACAGACCCTTCTGAAGTGTTAAGATTAACTGTGAACAATTATTTGAATTTTTTATTATTGATTTAAGATCATTGCAAGATTGGCAGACATAATAATATAGAATGAAAGAAATAGAACTAAGTTTGAAGCTTCCAAATGTACCTATTGAGCTGCCTATTTGACATTTCAGTTGGTTCAAGCTAGTTTTTCATGTTGTCTTCAACTTCCAACTGATAGGTATTTTATCTTGAGAAAAACTTCGCAGCAGTTATACACTAAAAGTAAGTTTATAAAATTCTTGCATATGTCAATAGGCAGGCAACGGTGAAATATAGTTCAGTGAATTTGCTAATCTTGGTGCTCAGTTTTATGTATAGATATTCATATAATGAACTGATAGAAACAGTTTGCTATTTCTGAGTTCTGACTGGAACAACATAGTTCAATGATAATAATAATAATATGATAACATAAGAACATCGCCACATATATGTTGAATGCATCATCGATGACAGCCATCACCTAGGTACAGAAGCCAAACTGGTGACATAAAAAACATAACAAACACTAGCTATAATAACTATAGGTAAAATATGTGAATCCATATATAACCATCACATAAAAAGCACCCACATGAGCATCATAGCAGAATCACAATCGCTATACACTAAAGAGGCCATGAAGCGGCAAAAGGAACAAATGATATAACACTACTTAAAATTGTTGGCTTAACACAAAATGATGTGAACATAATTTCATCAGCCAATTATCGACACATAACTTGGTTTTGTTCTAACCTTAGTGTAGGGCATGGTATTACCTGCAGTGTAGACACTTTCGAATGGAAAATAGCGAGACACGGTCGTAGTGTTGGAAAGCTTCTTGAACTTCAGTGACTCAAGATGGATCATGAAGAGGCCGATAACTGTCCTCAACAACAATACATTATTGTCTTGAGCAAACCCTACCATCTCTATGCCCCCTTTCTCCTCTGGTTTCAGGGAAAGTAGCTTGTCCAGCTGAATAGTTCTTGCAAGCACCCATGAAGCAACACCGTCACAACCAGTTATCCTCTTCCATAACTGGGCGGCGCAGCAATCTGAGTGCGATATGAAGAGGAAACCTAGCACACCGCCCTCTGCCCGCACAAGCTTGAAGCCATTCCGCTCCCGCTTGCCCCACATATCCACTGGCACCCGTATCACAGCTAGCCTCTGCTTCTCCAAATCAAACTCGAGAATTCCATTCAATTTCCCAGTAAGCGGCCAGTAGAGGGAATCTCCAGCCAGCACCGCATCCTCGGCACAAACGATGGCGGAAAACTGGGATCCATGAGCCTGGTATGGGAGCGGTGTCGAGATGAGACTTCCCCATACGCCGGTCTTTGACGAGTAAACACAGGCGAGCGCTCGTCTAGGTTGTGTGCCGTTGCCGTCGTCTGTCACCGCCAGGACCACCTGGAAATGCTGGACATCTCCGGGAGGGCGATACACCGCCCCGCCGACCCCAATCTTCGCCGCACAGTCCGCAACCGCCGGGGGAACGGCCACCCGGTGCCGGTCGCCGGTGACGGGGTCCCACACAAGGGCCTCGAGACGGTCCGGAAGGAAGACGAGTAGGAGGCCGTGGCGGCATCCGAGAGAGACGAAGTAGTCGCCGTCGTCGCGCTGAAAGGGGAAGGGCCCGAGAGGGACACGGTCGGGGGCGTCCAGAGTGGGCTGGAAGGAGAGGCGATCGAATCGGTTGAAGAAGCCGAGGAGGGGAGGGTTGCGGCGGTGGCGGAGGCGGAAGCGGCGCCGGAATCGGGGGTCGGAGACGAGGCCGCGCCAGCGCTTGCAGACGGCCGATGCGCGCGGGAGGGCGGAGGGCTGCGGGGGGAGGCGGAGCAGGATCTCGGAGAGCAGGTCGCCGTCCTCCAGCGGGGACGCCGCCGGCGAGCGGTGGCAATGGCTGCTCATCTCGCCCTACTCACTGATGCGGGAGGTTTTTTTTTTCTCCTTCTGGGGAAGATGGTGCGGGTGTGGTGAGAACCAAAACCCAAACTGGGCTGCACACCATGTCACCATCAGTTGCTAGATAAAGGGAGAAAGTTTTTCTGCAGACACCACAAAATAAAACTCTTGATTCATTAATAAAAAGGGCAATGCTAGACCTACGTACAGTCTGTTAGACTAGCCACAATGGAGAGTAACATACACTAGTAACATACACATTTCTCTAGACTATGTTACTACCTCAATAGTGGGTAGTAACATAAGTGTGGTAACATGCAAAGCTTCATTTATTAGATTATAGACTCATATTGCATTGGGATATGTGATGTTACAGTAACTAGCTAAGTTACTAGTACTACATCTCTCCTCATCAACTCATTGCCACATAAGCAAATTTGCTGAGTTGGACTCGATGTTACTACCGAAGTTACTCCCACTGTGGCTAGTCTTACGTGTTTTACGTAAACAGTGACGTGGAGAGAGGTTATTGGATCTATAGGAGGGCACGGCCCCACCCCCCTAGAATTAGGGGGCCGATAGGTTTAGTTGTATGGAAGATTACGTAGGCCTTCGTAGGCACTACGTAGGTGTAGGATTATCGTAATAAAAAGGGCAATGCTAGACTTACGTACAGTCTGTTACGTGTTTTACGTAAACAGTGACGTGGAGAGAGATTATTGGATCTATAGGAGGGCACGGCCCCACCCCCCTAGAATCAGGGGGCCGATAGGTTTAGTTGTATGGAAGATTACTGTTTCTAAAAAAATTACTATATTGAGGAATTCAAGCCTATTTTTTGTTACCCACTTTTTTACAAGAAAATTGATGATTCGATTTATTATTATTTTAATTTTCATCGGGGCGAGATTTCCCCATCTGAATTTTATTCATTTTTCTGTAAGGCGTTGCATCCTATCGCAATATAGGTTCAAGTGAACCAGATGTACACCGGGAACAGGGGAGAAGAGGTAAAGCAAAAAGGCGCACACACTGATAGCACACCTAGCAAGGAGAACAAAGAGGGGAAACGCAACAAAGAGCACCGCCGGCGTAATCGAACGACATCGGCCAGTCGACACCGAAACCACGGCACCGCACCGTCGACACAATCGAAAGGCTTCACGCATCCGAGACGGCACAACGCCGCGACACCACCTGTGTCACGGGGCACATTCGAAGTTTCACGCGAAACCAAGACGACGCCACAACATCTATGTCCCACCGACGTAGTCGAAGGGCATCGCCAAGCAGACCAAGCCACAACATTGCACCATCAACGCAATCGAAAGGCGCCGCGCATCCAAGACTGCACAACATCGCGACACCACCTATATCGGGGGTACATTCGAAAGGGCACACGAGGCCGAGACGATGCCACGGTACATGTGTGCCACCGGTGTAGTCGCAGGGCAACACCTAGAAGAGCACAAAAACCACCGTCGACCCCAAGCCAGCCCCACCACCACCGACATCAGCCACACTCCACCGTCATGATTCGTCGGTTACCACCGACATCAGCTGCATTGGTTTGTTACGTGAAAACATCCCATGATATACAACAGCAGCAGCAGAAGCAACATCATATACAACAGCAGCAACAGAAGCAACATCAGTAATAATAAGGTTATTTGATAATGGCATGCTAAAAAATAGCAGTGATATTTTACCAATTGTTAATCCCCTCCCAAAAAAAAGAGGTACTGATGTTAATCGTTTGTGTTCACCCAGAGTCACCACCTGTGAACACCCAAAGAATAATAAAACCAGAGCTCTGCTCAGTTTTACTTAATCACAGCGTCATCAATTGATAATTCCTTCTTTTTTGTTGTCCCTGCCACTAACCTAATCCTTTGTGCCTGTGCTCTCATTGAAAATAAGGTAACCGGTGTTAATCCGCTTCTGAATGTTACAAAACATGTTTTGCTTAAACACATCACTTGAGCAAAAGTTTTGCTAATCACAATAACAAGATTATTCATTTTTTTCCTCTTCGCCAGGAATAAGTGAGACCTTTTTCCTTCTTCACAAATGTTGGCACTCATCAACTCACAAAATTTACTGTTCATCAGTCAAACCTAGTCAACATGGTCAAACTCCGGTCAACGTGCTCAAAATCTGGTTTTGGACCAAACTTATCCGGTTTTGAGACTTGAAGGACCAAATATATATCAAAAAATCCTGAGGGACCAATTCTATACTTTTGGGAAACTTGGGGTACCAAAAACATACTTTTCTCTACTATTTAACTGAACCAAGTCAATCTTATCATGCCCATACATAAGACAACAGAGAAAAGTTGTAAAACTAGGATATCAGTCTGCTTCTATCAGTTGTAAAACTTATTCCATCAAACCACTCATGCAAAACCTTCTGTAGGCAGTTTTATACAGGAGCATCTTTCCAACTCCCAGGTCACACTCAATTGGATTAAACATCCAATGTCAGGACGAAGCCTATAAATCCTGAGTTCTGAACAAGATGGAAATTAAAGAAAAACACACGAAAATGGGTCATCACGGAATATGTTCTGCAAAATCACACCACTAATGCAAAAGGTTTGCTAATCTCAACACGCAACGGCAGATCCATGCTAAAATTGCCCTCTCATTGGTTTAATTATCCCTGTTCCTGATCACAAGAACTGAAACTATTCATCTCTTTTTTCCTTTTGCCAGGAATAATAAGTGAGACCTTTTAATTTTTCAAAACTAACTCACAATATCTCAAATGTTGGCCAACTCATCAAATCCTACATCTCATCTCAAAGGGAAAAACAAGAAGAAGCATGCCAGTAGCAAAATGACATTGCTGCCATCCTGGTTGAATCCAGCTGTGCTATAACAAATAGCGCCACACAGCTAGCTGCAGTTCACATTCACTAGACAGAATCAGATAACAAAATCAACAAAAAGGCACAGAAAACTGGAACATACTTGCTTGCAAATTAAGCGAACTGAGAGGGACAAGTACTAACTAGAGGAAGCAAATCAATGTGCCTTCATGCCAGCCGAGAATGTCTACATAAGTTAGATAGTAGATAAATCAAGCGATTAGTTCCTGCAGGTTCACTTAACAGCTGACCAATGCATGCTACATTGAGGCTCAATCTCCGCAGTCGACCTTTAGAATGGGAGAAACTACACCCAACAAATCGTTTCTACATCTCAGCCACTAGAATGTAACTGTAGATTCCTGCAGAGCAAGCGATATCATATCAGTCGAACAAACTTGTTACTATTCAATCAGGAGTTATTCTCATAATTTTTCTATGACTCAAGCAGAAAACATTGTGGAAATTGTGTCAAAAGCTCCAAAGTTATACCATCTCTGCATTATTAGACAAATAAAACCAACATTTGAAAGAGAGAACGATAATAGGTAATTTGTAGTGTAGTAGTGCACCTTCAACTTCTAATATTAGCAGTCTTTGGCTACATCTGGTCTGCGTAAAGACTAAAAGATAAGTGGGCTTATGAGGGGCTCATTAAGTAGGATAGCAGAAATGTCTGGTTTCTAGTTCGGTTTCTAGTTCATAGGCATGCTTTTAGAAATGTACGAGCTAGCTAGTCAATAACAAATCGAAATTCATCAAATTCTTGCAGTACAAGCCTCAAACAAGGGGCCATGCATCATCTTACTAACTAAGACTTCGGTCCAAAATGACTGTTAATTTTTTACCCTCCAGTCTCTACGGCATCAAGTAGTACTTCCACCACTAACATGCCAGTAAAAGTAAAAAAAGGGTATTGGTGATAGGAGCAGTTTTTATGGTGAATCTAATCATGTCAGTTTGATCACTTGTTTCATATGAAGTTTTAAACATCAATGGTGGCAACTGATGAAGAAATTACAGTCCACAAAAAACATAGCTACTGATAGTTTGGACCAACCAAATTAATATTAGTGGCTAATGGCCAATTACCTATATATAAGAATTTGTCAAACAACACATGAAATGCGGAGAAAATGTTTAAGCAAACAGCCTAAAACAAGAATAATCGTCGATAAATGCAAGCAACAAAATAAATCATACTCCCTCCGTTTCTAAATGCAGACACGAGCATATTACACAAATAGGGAATTCGGAAGGGTCCTAATTCACCAGCCACCGGAGAAGATAGAGGGAGAAGAACCCACAGTACCAGAAGGAACTGGGTGAGTACTAAGGAGTAGGTAAACTGAAAGCAAGGCAGACGGATGGGAGAGGAAGGCAATTGAAATAACACATCCAGTATAATGGGAGGCAAAGGGGGTACAACATCAGCAAACAAAAGAGAAGGACGGCATGTGGAAGTAAATGGGAAGCTGCTCAGGAAGGGATAAGAAGTAAAGCCTGGAAAAAGAATACAGGTGCAGCATAAAGCATGACAAGAGTCCTCTCTTGCAGTACAAACTATTTCAGATATCTTAGCATACATGCAGAAGCTAAGCTTACCTGCTCAAAGAGACAACCATCTTTATGTGTTTTGCAAAAGATCAGGTGCACTATGTCCACCACCGATGCCTGTTTCTGCAAGCATAAGTCAAACAACCTATGACATTCCAACGAAAGGCCAAATAGGTACAAGGAGGCATCAAGGAGATATTCAGATGAACTCACAGCTTTAGTTGGAACAAAAAGTCAGTTTGATACAACATTAGAAACAGATAAACAAAACCACATCTATTGTTGAATTTAAAGAATATCCAAAAACAATATATACTGATCAATATTGTAAAATTGAAGAACATGCACGCTTAGACTATTATGCTATTAGCTGGTCAGAAGAGACAAGTTAACCATAATTATTAAGCTCATTCCGTGCCATAATCGGAAAAAACAATAATGATACTAAAAAATCTAGCAAAAAAGTTATCACGAAATTTTAGAGTATCTTTAAATAAATTTTGCCTTAAAAATGTACAAAAGAACGCATTAGTAGTTTCCATGAACAAAAGAAATGGACTTGCACCACAACAGACTCTCCTAATAGTGATAAAGTGACAAATTTTTATGAATTTGAAACGAACTCGTCAGTATTGAGTTAAGATTATTAGCATGATTAGCAGATATAAGTTTTAACCAACTGAAATGTCAAATAGGCAGCTCAAGGTACATTTGTAAGCTTAAAGGTAGTTCTATTTCTTCCATTAGGTATTGACGTTACAGTTGGTTCAAACTAGTTTTTCGTGTTGTTTTCAACTTCGATCTGTTAAGTGTCTTGGCTTGGGATAAACTACACTGAAGCTATGCACTAAAAATACCCTCATAAAATTATTGCATATGTCAATAGGCAGGCAATAGCAAATTTAGTTTCATTATCACACAAAGAATCTGCCAATATTGGTGTTCATTGTTTTCTTGTATGGATACTCATATAATGAACTGAGAAGGACAGTTTGCTGGCTCTGACTTGAACCATATAGTTCAGTGATAAAAACTACTCCCTCCATTCCAAAATATAGTGCGCCCGCGCTTTCCGAGGTCCAACTTTGACCATAAATTTAATCAACGAGACCAACTGCGGCGGGAGAAAAAATTATATAATTGAAAACCTCTTTCGAATACGAATTCATTGATATAATTTTTGCTCCCGCCGCAATCGGTCTTGGTAGTTAAATTTACGGTCAAAGTTGAAGCACGTGAATAGAGGAAGCACTACATTGTGGAATGGAGGGAGTATATGATAAAAAAGGACAGACCCAGTGCTAGAAGCTCCCACACCGGGTGGGGTCTAGTGATGGATTACACAAGGCATTGCTACATAATTTTTTGACAAATCGGATAACAAAAAATGGCCCATCACCCAGGTGACACTAACTACCAGTAGCACATGTGAACCCAGCTCATAACCATCACATAAAACACCACCACATAAGCACCGGGACAGAGACATTACAGAAAGAAAATTGCTATATGTTGAAGAGGTCATCAAGCAGCAAAAGAAACGAGTGATACTACACTACTTAAAATTGTTAGCTTAACATGAAAGGATGTGAACAAGATCCGATCAACCAATCGTCAAAAATTAACTTGGTTTTGTAAATATGAGAAGTGTGGAGGCATGCTAGTGATGCTATTACCTGCAATGTAGACACTTTCGAATGGATGAAGGTGACCAAATTTATTGTATCCAGAAAGTTTCTTGTACTGCAATGACTGAAGCTGAACTGTGAAGAGGCCGAAAACGGTGGGCAGAACAAGCAAATTATTGTCCTCGGCAAATCGTATTATCCCTATATGCTTCTCTAAATTCAGGGAAAGAAGTTTATTCAGATCAATGGTTTTTTTCAGTTCCCATGAGCCAACACCGTCAGAATCCATCTTCCTCTTCCATAACCGAGCTTGGGCAGTGAGGTCTTTCACGATGAGGAAACCCAGCCCACCACCGTCTTCCTGCACGATTGTGACGTGGCCTAGAAAAACATCCTCCGCCACTGGCACCCGTATCACAACAAGCATTAAATCAAACTCAATGATTTGCCTCTCCGCGTTAAATTAAAAGTGGCTTGATGAACTCCCAAAGTATACAGTATGGGCCTTCACTCTTAGCCTACAGGCCTGATTTACCTCACTTAGCCCAGCTCGGCATCCCTCAGAAGAAAAAAAAACTCGGCATCCGTAAGAAAAAGCCTCTGCTCACGACACTTCTCAGCTCCGCGCGGCGGACCGCGCCGCACCGGAAAACACAGAGGAGGGGCGGCGCCGGCGACCGGAACCAATCTCCGGCAGCGGCGGCCACCGACCGTTTTTCTTCAGCACTCTCCAGATTCGATTGAGGTGAGCTCTTCTCCTTCCCCTCTCTCCCAATCTTGTTCGTTTCTTGCTAGCCACCGCCCCCCGCCGACCCCAGGCTAGTCCGACAGACGACGGATGCTGATGCTGATGATGAGGAGAACCCCTTTCCCCAATTTTATTTCGTCCTCCGCTTGTTCAATGGGGAAACTGAAGAAATTATCCCCGTTGCGTTGACGGTTATTGTACTATGCAGTATGCACTTGTCAGCCGCTCACATTTTGATTGATTTGTTCCTCGCTGCTGATTTCAATTTTTCAGGGTCATGTATACCAACAAAGACATCATCTCTGGATGGCGCACACAACCATGGTGCTCGGAGGCGGCCACGGTGTCCAAGGTGCTCGGCGACGACAACCTGTGAGGGAGACCCGATCCTCATCTGCTTCGGCTTCCCCACCACCCTCTGTGGAACCGTTGGCTGCACCAGGCCTCCGACCGCCAGTTCCTCAGCAGTCTCCACAAGCTGCACATGCTCCTTTGAAGGGTTATGTACTGATAATTGATATTGTTGTTTTAGAATGTTCCAGTTATTATCAGTTTCCTCCATCCACAATCCTTTTGTCTCTACTTGGAACAGAAATGTCATCTGTGAAGAACAATGACATGAGGAAATTCATGGGTGGTGTCATCTATGTCAGCAACAAGGGCGCCATCAAAGTAGAGTGGCGAGCTGCATTTCCTCTGTAGCTAGTAGCAGAAACTGTATCAGAGAGTTCGGAATTGCCATTATTTGCTGATACTTACTACTCACGGACATTTCCAGATTGACAGGATTCGATCTCAGGTCCGAGATCCGTAGAGATTTCAGGGGTATGAATGACACAATGTTCACTTGGTTCAGTTCATCAGAAACTACATGGACAATCGGCGCATATTCCTGTTGTGTGGCTGGGAAATATAAAGGCACCCAGATGCTCCAGGTTTCTTCAGTGTACATAACCAGTGATATGGCGGCAATTGTTACTGCTTGCTGCAGCAATGGTACCAACCACCAGGGAACACAGTCGGCCAGTCCAGCACCTAATGCTCTTGATAATTGTTTATTCTCTAACTTGAACCGTGCACAGTTGGATGTCTACAATGGTGTGCTGTCAACCTTAATGTACAAGTGACACATCACATTATTTTCACTGAGTTAGAGCAAAAAAATGTTGTTTTTGTTTGGTTGGAAACTAACCATGTGAGAGTATATTCTTGCATCTCTGTTTTGTCATGCTACATCATCATTAATACACAGTATGAACTGACCAGGTTACAAGTTAGGGCAATCTTTCTTTGGTCATGACATCTTGTAGATGTGTGTCTTAGATCTATTCTATCTTAAACTTATTAATTGCTATAATGGTTGGTCTGTTACTGTGAACCATATTCTGCTAGCAGAACCTTCTTGATTTACTTGCATCTTATTCCTGATATTACTATGGATGGAAAGTGTTTTTTGTATCAGGTGGATTTATATGTGACGAGATAATACACAGAACCCCATTTCTCATATGCACCGCGATCAATAATTTTTCAAAGTTGTTGCTGTATTGTCGATATTAGGCAGAGCTTTGTTGCATCGCATCACATTCCCTGCACTGTATGAGGAGAGTTGGTTGCATCTCCTTGTTCTGATCCTTTGTATTAGTAGTTGAGTGCTGATGGCATGCAGGCAAGTTGTCAGACTCCTGTTTCTCACCAGGATTCTCTAGAAGCCAAGGTGAATGAGACGAAATGTACAGTCAAGTTCCAGCTCAAGAAGGTCCTTTGCATGTGTAACCCGTCGATGGAGAAGCAGATCCAGGAAAACATCCAACTAAATGAGCGTCAGCTTGCTGGTTTCGTTGCTCAAGAAACAGGTTGAGTCCTGTCCAACCTTTGTTTCTTGAGTTAAGATTCATCTGCATCAATTAAAATGAGCAGACGAACACATAGTTAGGCTGGAATTAACAGAATATGATACTGATTGTTACTTATGTTTTGCAGGTGAGGCGCCTGCCTGTACATCAAGAGCACCATATTGAAGAAATTTTGGTGCTCATCTTTGCACATACTACATCGGTATGTTTTACTTCATATTTTAGCGAGATTCGTTGTAATTTTAGATCCTTATCTGTTACATAGTCTGAAAAGCATCCAAGGTATGCAAACAAATAATGGTAAATCAAAGTGCAAGCCAGGTTGGTGGTCGTTTGCTCAAGAATAAGATTCAATTTCGAAAGATGCAAACAGCAAGAGTATAAAGCACAACATGTAAATTACTTGACATCAATGATCCATGGGATATTTTTGCCGCAACGAACAATCGAACATATAATAATAAACAGACGATCTCTATCGTTTCGTTGGTAATAGATAAATAAATAATACATGAGTACGTACAAAACCATGATTAATTATAGATTTCATAAGTGTCTTTAATTTGCTCATTGTGATCTCAAGATTTGTGCAAACTTGAGATTGGAAGTAGGCCGTTTTAGTGCTGAAGCTGAATGAAAACGGAGGGTTCAGAATCCCAGGTCTCGTCTTTCCCTGCAAGCAAGGTAAGCTGGTACCAAAGATTCTGCAGGTGCAATGGAAGCTTCAGACAAGGAATGCACAAAGAGCATGAGAAGACCTGCAGTTTCTCCAGTGTCTTCTTTGGAAATGCCTTGGGATCACTTGGCTAGCTTCAGGTAAGGAATGCACCGCCAAGCAACAACCTAGAGTTCTGTTATTTCTGTTTCTATGTGCCGTAAACAAAGTTTTAAATAGCGCGCTAAGCCTCTTAGCGGCGGGCCTCTTCTAAATGCTATAGCGTGCTATAGCGAGCTATTTAAAATGTTTGCTCAAGTGTTTGAACAAAAGACTCTTAGCGCGAGACCTTTTCTAAACGCTATAGCGTGCTATAGCGGAGCTATAGCGGGCTATTTAAAACCATGGCCGTAAATAGTCTATTCACCGTCACCCCAAGGAAACAATAGACCACAAATTCTTCTAACAGCAAGACCATTCCACTTTAGCAAACACCACATCTGTATGTGGGTATACAACTTGTTCAGATTATGTACATGCATGATTCGGGCAGTTGACCAAAAAAGATGGAGAACATACAACTTGAAAAATGATTGAGGGAAATGATTCAAGAATGCTCAAATGGTGTGTGTAACCACCAACTAAAATGGGTTTGAATCAGTTCATTTACGGCTAGGGACACAGAAAAAAAAATCCTCCCTAGCTTGAATTCGGAGGTATTTTCCTTCTTTATCAATAGAAAGCATAGTTTCTCCTACATGTTTCTTCATTTCCACTATTAAATGGGCAGAGTCAACACAACCCTCTATGAACCAATGTTCCAAATATCGGCCCACATTTAAGTTAACTGCAGCTCTGCACTTGAACAAATCGAAATCTCCCTCTTCGGCCAATTAACTTTGCCAACCGATTAATCGGCGGTCAGAAGGAACTATCGGTGTGCTGATTACCTCATGGAGGAGGCATAGCTTATTTTGGCCCAAAAGTAGCCCGTCTCCCTTCTCTCGGTCACCCCCGCGTTCGAAGTTTGGGGCTCCTGCTCCTTCACCCCGAGGAATAGCCTTCGCCGCTCCGAACAGTCGGTAGCGATGTCAGCTAGCCCATGCCTCGCCTCTTCCGCAGTTCCACTGGCCTCCTTCCTCTAAGATCATGGAGCAGCCGATGCCCCTGCCCCTGAGCTTGCCGCCTCTCCCTTACCAGCCGCTTGTGATGTCAGCCAGCTCACATCTCCCCTACTCCAGGATCCAGGAGGAGCAGCCTGTGCCCCCACCCCCAAGCTTGGCGACGTCGCTGTCCTCCAGCCAGCTTCCCCAAGCTTGCTGCTTCTTCCTGCTCCATCTTCTGCTCCTCTACCTACCAATAAATGGGTTACTGATAAATTCTGTTAATAGGCCGATTCGCCAATTAATTCCTACTCGGCATCTGACCAAGCAGCTACCAGTTACTGATATCCTAAACATTGCTATGAACACATGGTTGGTCCCTCCTCCTTTTTCCGGGCTTGGGACCGGCTACGCAATTGTAAGTGTTACCTTAAAATGGCATAGGCGGAGTTCCACCCCCCATCCCCAACCCACACAAACACACAAGAGAGAAAATAAATTATTTGTTTGAAAACTAACTCCACCAGTCCTACCCTCATTACCCAAAATAGAGAGAAAATAAAGGTAAACACACACTTTTTCTTTACTTACCAGAGAACTAAGAAAGGGCAATACGTTTTAGCAACACTTCTTTTTTTCATTTTTTCCCTATATCCTTTTTTTGGGTTTATAAACGACTTACGCGTTAATTCAAGGAACGAACCACTAATGCTACAAAGCAAGGATATAACCATTTTTTAAGATTTCTTCTGTAATGCTAAAAGAAAATAGCCAATTTTTTGCCTTGATGGACGAATGAAGCCTGACAATTCTTCCTTTCAATCAGCAAGAAGATTGTAGAAGGCATCAAGAGTACCATTGGCCTGTAAAAAGCGTGCAGCAAAAAAGTTATGACTAGTTTAGTTGATAGCTAGGCAAGACATACATCGATGTGTGTAACCATAAATACTTTTAGATAGATATTTGCCAACTGGTGAAAAATAGGTCTTAAATTGATGTAATAGTGAACTTTGGGAATTGTAAAGCTATAGAGAATATATTAAAAACAACTCGAAAGCAATAGTTAAGTTGTGTTATAATGAGGATACATTAATGAAAGGCCGACATTCTCGTAATGTATAAACATAGTGGAATGTCGTCAAGGAACAGTAGATGAACTTGCCTGCCAGTCGCGATTATCATCAATGAAGTTTGGATGATCTTCTATGGTTTGTTTCACCTGATCTGGTAGCCTGACACCATCATTGAACACTATTTCCTTCAACATGGGAAGGTTGTTGATTCCCGAGAGAGACTCTATCCCGTCGACAAGCCAGACAATCTTTTCAAGCTTAGGAGCCTCTCCAGGTCCGAAGTCAATGTCGGTGATTTCAAAGTTGATGTCAGTGATGCCGCCCCCCTCAACAACAAGATACTTGAGATTTTGGAACCCATTGGTCTGGATTATAAGAATGCTCCCAGTGTGTAAAGTAACATGGCGGAGCCTGAGGCCGCGTAGGTTGTGTAAACCTGCGAGGGATTCCATATCACGCTGGTCCAACAAGGTGTTGTCAAGAGTTACCTTGGCAAGTTTTTCGCAGCCTGTAGCAAACAATTGGAGAAGACCCCCATGCATTGTGACTCCAATGATGCTCAGGCTTTCAAGAAGCTTGGGTGTGTTTTTACAGTGGGCACTGATAGCATTGGCTGCAGGGATGTCACAAGGAGTAGCAGCCTTGCTGGCAGTGATAGGCAGAGGCTTGATCTCGATGGACAGAGACTGAAGGCACTCATTCAGATCGCTGATCCCTTGGAGTAAGTTCTCAAGTTGAGCTTTCCAGTCATAAATGACCACACCAAGCACCCTCAGCTGCCATAGCTGGCCAATCTCTCTCAGCTCAGTAGCATGATGTTTCGAAGCCTGTACATGGGATAGCACTTCCAGATCTGTCATTTTCCTGACCTTGTGAGGCATCTTCTGGACAGTGCAAACTGTGCTAGCATCACCACCACCACCACCAGTGTCGGTGCCTATACTTTGACCAGCCAGTAGACGCTTCAGCTTCAGTAGCATGAGGTGTTTTATGGCGGAGGCATTCATAGGAGTGTGTCGGATGTCCAACACCTCCAGCTGTTGGAGCCTGTTGATCTCCTGAGGCAGCTGAGTGACATCTGTGTTCCTTAGGCTCAGATACTTGAGAAGTATTAACGAGGTGCACACGTTCCTGAGCCAATGTTGGTTATCTCTCAGGGATGAACAGCCTTCCAGATCCAGGACCTTGACGAGATTTAACTGAGATGATGCACGTGATGGTTGCTTCAAAAAGTCGAGGATGCTATCCGAGGGACGGAGCCTGATGTTGCTGAGAATGGAGAAGTGGCGAGCCAGGTTCCGAGACAGGCGTGTGTCCAGAATGTGTTCTTTCCTGGCCATCTTGGTGATGAAATTGTACACTTGTTCATGCACTGTAATGCTCTTGACCTTCCCTGCAACACCAATGCCATGAGGACAGACAAGCCATAAGTCGGCAAGTACCTCAAAACAATGCTCGGCCTGACTTACTGAACTAGGCCAGTCTTGTCTAGTTATCAGTCCTTCCGCAACCCACCGTCCGATTAACCTTCTACGGTTTATCTTCTCGTCTTTATGGAAGATGGCTAGATACAGCAAGCAGGTCTTGTATTCCCTAGGAAGATCGTCGTAGGAGAACTTGATCATCTTGTAGCCATTAGTCTCCATGGATCCTCCAAACACGAGGCTATTGCTCAACTTATCCAGTTCCTCTCTGCTCCTCATTGGATTGGCAAACAGAGCATGGATGAACATCTTTATGCAGAATGGATCCACCGACATCTCCACCCTACATTTCTCCAAGATCTCATGGAAAATTTCAGCGTTGTACCTCTCGTCGTCATTGACTCGCCGATTTGTAAGTTGGAGCGCTGTACTGCGGTAATATTCAATGGAAGAGTATACAATTGGTTCTGTCCCATAGCAAAACTCGTTGGCCCTCTGCATGTATTTTGTGGTAACTACTACTTTTATTGAACTGCAACCCAAATCTTGCAAGGCCTTTGCGGTTTCGTCCCATTTGTAGCCAGAGGCATTGTGGAGAACGACCAGTGTCCTTGTACCCCGCAGGTGTTCTCTAACCCTCCCCACGGTTTCTTGAATCAACAGATGCTCTTTGATCCTCCTCAGGACTTGTTCAATCCTCTCCCTGCAGTCCTGCTGTGACGGCTGGTCTTTGCCTGATTCTTCCACTGGTTTATCTTGCTGATGAAGCGACACTGGCAGCAGCTCTGGCGTGATCTGCACTTGAATCTTCAGCGTGATGTCTTTGATATTCTTCACGATGTGATCCTCGCCCGGTTTAGTTGTGGCTGCCTTCCCCGGTGTGGTGGCCTGCTTGGGAAGTAGCTTCTGCAGGATGGCTATGAATTGGGGATGCTCGACGCCAATCCTGCAGGAGCTGGCCTTTTCACCTGCTGCTTCGACCAGCAGATACTTCCTCATCTTCTCTACTGTCTCGTTGAGGATCTTTTCCTGGGTTTGATTTTGATCCTCACCGGCGTTGGTGTCCTGGAGCAGCACCTGCAAGATGCTGTGGAGTACTTCCAAGGGTTCAACCAGGCAACCTTTATTATCAGCTTCCTCCAGGTGCTCTTCGATCTTCTCCTTGATCTTCCCAATCATCTCGTCGATGTCTTCCTCACCAAATTCTTTGACCGATTCATCTGCCTCCCCTTTCAGCTGCTGCAGGATGTCATCAAGAAAATCCCAGGGTTCTTTTCTTTTGACAAATGAATCCAATGTTTTTTGCAGGAAAGACCAGTCACATAGAATGAATGTGTGGTCGAACTTTTCCTTGACGGAATCATGAGCCAACGCTTCATTCAGAATTTGGCTTCCATCCTCTTCGTCCGGTGCTGCAATGGCGATGGCTTGGAATTGACCATGCTCTTGTTGGTGTTCGAGCCAGTGAATTAGCTTTTCGGTGCACTTGTAAAAAATGCGAGGCTTGGAAAAGGCTAGCTCCCTTCGGGGATCATCGCTTACCGCCGCGTAGTAGTCTTGTTCCAAGTCATGGCCTCCTTCAGCTGCAACTCCCACAGCAGCTTGAAACGACGACGACGACGATGCCTCCATCAGCAGCTTGTCGGACTCTGCCTTCGCCGGGACCTCGACGCCATACCTGAGCCGCCGCTCGCCAACGTCGCGCGCCCGGGCCTTGAGGTCGCGCAGCTGTGTGGCTGCTAGGTGCTGAGCGAGCGTCTTCTTCACGAACCAAGGCACCCACCACACGTAACCCAGCAGGATTCCTCTGGCGCGGTAGACCGCTGGATCACCGCGCCTTAGGTAGATGTCGATGCAGTTGCTGCAGTCATGAGCGAGGTCGCGGACCTGCTTCATCCACGTGCGGACCTGCTCGCCATGCTCCCCGCTGCGGGGCGTCTTCCCAGCAAGGTGCAGGAGGAAGCTGTTCATGCTCTCCATCTCCTCCTTGATGAACTGCACATCGCCACGGACGCTGCCCAGCAGCTTAGCCTCGTCGCGGATGACGCCCAACAGCGAGCGGACGGCGCCCCCAGCGAGCTCAGCCATCGCCGGCACTCGATGGTCTCCACTGGTGTGGCTGTGACTAGGCGGTGGTTTAGTTTATAGCATGCTAATGCGCGTGCGTGTATTAGGATTGTGGGTACCGTACCTGGCTTGGGCAGGATGCAATCGATGAGACAGTAGGATTTTTATGATGCCGTGGACAAATAATGGATTACATGTCTATATCAATCTTTTTTTATTCTGGATTACAAGGACCCACGCTCACACTACTACACACATGCACACACGCGTGCGCGTTCTACTGAAACACATTCAAGATCTAGAGCGGTGGTCTCTCAGATAAATATACCTCACTGACCGCGGGATTGATGCAGTAAATGGATAAGGCAAGCTTGCTGGAATGTTAAGTACTTAGGTGAGAGGAACCACATCACAACAAATGTTATGTGATCATCGATGTACAGTTAAATACTACTCTCTCCGTCTCATAATACATTGCATTCCAAAGTTTGTTATAAATTAATCAAAATTTTGAAGTTTGCTCAAATTTATAGAAAATAGTATCGATATCTATCATACCAAATTAGTACCATCTATCTTCTATACTATTGAACGGTGGTGATTTGCCACTCTAAAACTAAGATGTATCAATGGTAGAGATTAGGCAAGGACGCAGATCTATACTATTGCACATGCAAGCTGAGAAGCAACGGATTGATTTTCTGCATACAAGCTTTGTTGAGATGCACAAGGATTTATTTCTGGCCACAACAAAGCACATACAAGCTGAGAAGCACACAGGCACTCATCCATAGCCCAGTGCGGACTCTCTAATTGTTGGACTAATATAAGCACAGGGTAGCGCACACAGCGAATCGAAGTCACAATAAAACATGCCATGACACCACGAGTACAGCAGATCAAAGGCACAACAACACATCAACATATCCATATGCACTGACAACGCTCGGTCGCACTGGGAGATCGAAGGCACGACCAGGCAGCAGGACGCCCAGCGTAACCAAGGGCAGAAGGAACGTCATCAACTTTGGGTAATAACCGCAATCTTCATGTGTGTCTAGATATTTCCAACATGTCTCAACTTCCTTATGAATAACCTGTTTTCAGGTGCATTGATGATTAGTGAGATCACTTAGTTCTAATTAAATTTCATAGGTGCATTATAAATAAACAAGTCTTTTTAAAATCGTTTGAAGAGAACAACTCTATGGCGTACATGAAGTTGAGTGGACTAACCACAAGAGGACAAACACGGAACTTTAAAGCCAGGGTAATAAGAATGTGGGATTCAATCAACCCTTCGGCTGATGAACTTATAAGCATCGATATGATCTTGATGGACAGACATGTATTTCTTAAATATTTAACATCAGAGTTCTTCTACTGTTTAAACTACTACTAAGAATTCTCTCATTCTGTTTTGGAGGGTGATCAATTCATGCTATTACATGGAAGAATCTGATTGACACTTATGCATAAAAAAATCAATGAGAGTTCTACAGATATTTTTAGCAATATTTCAGTTTTAGATTTTACAAAGATCACCCAGTGAGCAGTGAAACTAAAATTATTTTTGCATACAATACAATGGTAAAGGAGCACATTTGCTGAGTCGCATGGGAGATGATACAAATGATCTTAACAATACACTACTAAAAGAAAATTTTAAAATATGTGTAAAATACAAGTAATTTTGATGCAATGAAAAAAAAAATTGAACTCAAACTTCAAACACCAATTCAAGCCAAATAATTTTAATGATTTCTAAAACATTTAATTTATATAGTATCAAATGATAATGTTAAATGTCTAAATTCAAGCAAGTCTGACAGCAAAATATATACCATCAATAAAATGTCTAGCGACGCAAATGTGTGGCCGCCCTGCTAGTTAGATCTATCATACAATATACTTTCATAGTATACTTATTTAGTACTAGATGTTGATATTTTCTCTATAACTTAGTGAAAGTAAAAAATTGACTTAAAATGCAAAACATTTTGGGATAAGACTAGTATGGGTGGAAGAACCGCTGGGTACGTGGATGCTCGCATTTTTCAGAGTACATCTACCAAGGGTGCAGCTCTCTAAGTTTGGGGAGGAGGGTGCCCATTGCTCCCCTCGCCAACTCCATGATCTCTCAGTTGGTAGCTTTTTTTTTTGCCCGCAAAAAACCCTCCCTTCTTTGGCTAATACTATAACTAGTTAGACACGGTCAAGATTACTATGATTAAACCCAGCAATCAACATATATTCAAATGGTTGGTGATCGAGTCAAAGGAGACGGATGCTACTCGCTAGTAAGAGCATCTACAGCCGGGTCTCTCATACCCGTCTCAACCGTCCGGACAGGCCATTCGGTCAGTGACCGGTCATAAAAATTCGACCCAACCATAGCTCTCAAACGGGCCTCAAATGTCCGGGCTGACCGGCACCCCTCATATTCAGCCCAAATATAGGACGGATATGGGGCGGCCCGGGCACGCCCGAACGCGTCCGTCTGACAGGTCCGGCCCATCACGCCCCCCCCCCCCCACAAAAACCTCAATTCGGACGGCGAGCTCAAACCCTAGCTCACTCTCTCCCTCTCTCGCTTCATTCGTCCACTCATGTCCCTTTCCGGTTCCGATCCCATCCACCACCATGAGCAGCTCCGGCAGCCACTCTGCCTCGGAGCTCGACTACGAGGAGGAGATGGCCCTCCGCATTGCGCTAGAGAGGTCCAAGGTGGAGTCCGGCAGCAGCTCCGGATATGGAGCGTCACCGCACCTCCCGCGCGAGCGCAGCGCGGACGCCGGAGCTGGCCCCTCCTGACCCGCTCGCAGCGACGCCCGGCCAGCACAGTCCGTGCCGGCCCCGCGTCGTCTCCTTCCCCCGCCGGCCGCTCCTGCACGCGACTAACGCTGGGTGCTTGTGCCCACGCCTCCGGCCCGCACGCGCACTCCGGAGTCGGAGGCGCGCACCGCGCGCCGCGAGAGGCAGTGTGCACGGGAGAGGGAGGCGGCGGAGCAGTCCGTGCGCTGCCGCGGGATGGAGCCGGATGCCGACAAGGACGCACGTCTCCTTGCCTGGGTGTACCGCCGCTCCCTCACGACGGCGAAGACGAACGCTCGCCGCCTCCGACGGAAGAACGCCAAGGCGCTCCGGCTAGCCATTGAGCAGTCGGAGCACGAGTTGAAGGAGGCAGCGGCGGAGAAGGCGTAGGTGGCAAGGCTGAAGCGGGAGCAGGACAGGGCGGTTCGTCGTATGAAGGGGCTCATCGTCTTCTCCGACGGCGGCGACAGCTGTAGCTCGTTGTCCGACTACCAAGACCCTTCACTAGCCGCGGATGCCTACAGCCGCGCCGGCGACCGGAAGGGCAAGGGCCCGGCGAGGAAGTGGTGATTCCGGCCCCCCTCCTCCTCAATGTTTATATCGTTTTAGTTGTAGAAGTTTATGAACTTGTCCGTGGAAGAACTATGATCTTTTGGATGTGGTGAAGTATGTTGATCCGTTTGCAGTCGATCTTGTGTTCCTTTACAACTCAATTTTGTTGTCCATCGTCTGATCACGTAGGCTAGATCAACGTATGCATGGGTAGTATGGGTATAAGACGCCGGATATGAGATACGTGGATGCAGGATGGCAAATATGAGGGGTGCCGGTCAGTGCCCGCGGACGCGTCCGGACCCGTCCGCAGGCGTTTGAGGAGCCGAATTTGCCAAATCCAGCTGTAGATGCTCTAAGGGTGCATTGTTGATACCCCTATTCTATTATCTCAAAATGAGTTATAGATTAAGCCAAAGTTTGTGGATATCAGCACATGCAGAGTCTAGGGAATACTAGTTTTCTTCTCCCTCACACCAGACCAGAGTTCATTCCCTTGTGACGGGGACATGCGCAAGTTGCACCGGTATTAATTCTGTGCCACGCACATGTGCTTTATAAAGCGATATATCCTCCACCTTTTTTACTTTATTTAGCGCAGAATATATTATATCCTCCACTTACTTAAAGGATACTGATTCCCGTGTACCCACCGGTGGACAAAAGGCAACACATTGGCTCATGGAGTGGTGAGTAAATGGCTCTGCACGCACGCGTGCAGCGTTGAATCGCCAAGAACGCATGGCAATTCCCGGGTGTCGTCGTGCTAAGTACTCCCCCCGTCCCAAATTACTTGTCTCAAAAGTGGAATAAATTGGATGTATCTATAACTAAAATACGTCTAGATACATCCATTTGTGTGACAACTAATTCCGAACGGAGGGAGTAGTTGTTCTTCTGGATCTGTTCTTCGTGTCGAAATCAACTCTACACCTTTGATAGACACCAACAGAAAAAAGGACAGCCAGAAGACAAAAATATGTCCGTGTTGCTTCTCCAGAGGACCGAGAGGAGACTCATTCAAGAGTTGTGCTCACACACCCAAATAAGTTGTTTAGTGTCCTGATCAAATTAATAGTCTAGTGTCGGATCGACGGATGCCTCATTGTCTCATAAATCAAATAATGCTTGATCGTTTTTAATGCGTGGACGAAGAGAAAATATTGCTTAGTTTTTAGAGTTAACTACATTAAATAGAAAAAAAAACAAAGATGTTGCAATATGATAGTCTTGTCACTTCTTGTTCGGTACAACCCTATACACAAGGACAAATGAGATCCTTGTGTACCTCTTCATAAAAAAGGGTAGGATCATCTTTTCACCCACCCGATGTACCCGTGCGGTTCCGCGCGCGCCCCAAACGGCGTACACGTACACAACTTGACGACGCGTGCGGACAAGCTCCTCTCCTTCTGGTTCCCCAGGAGGCCGGGACATGAGACCAATGATGCGTTTGGTAGGCTGCATACAGCCCAACCAGACCCGGGCGGGATGAAATTGCACTAAAAAAAAGACACATCCGTGACATTTTGGGCCGAACGAAAATCTTTTCTGTCATACTTATGACACTTCTATGACGATAATTGTGACAAAATACGGTATCATCATAGATGTGGTGGGCTCCTACTTCTATAACTAAAAATCATGACAGAAAATGGGCTTTTCGTCCTGGGCGGGCCAGAGACGCAGCCGCATGACATTCTTTGGGCCGTCCATGACGGAAAAAAATCGTGGTAGAACCAAGGGCGCGGAAAATATCAGGGAGTCCCCAGTTACGGTGGGTGGTCGGGGGCCGAGCGATGCGCGTTTCTCTCGTACGTACGCGCGTGTGTGCGAGGCGTTGGGCTCTAACTGAACCCGAGCATGCGTTGGGCTATAACTGAACCCGAGCGAGGCGTTGGGCTCTAACTGAACCCGAGCGATTGCACTGCAGGCTACGCATTACTGAACCCGAGCGATCCATCGATGGCTGTGAACTGAACCCGATCGAGCGATTCCTTCGCTACTGCTGCTAACTAAAGCCGATCGATGCTGCCTCTGGATGAACAGTGAGCGTTGCAGGGGGGAGGGGTTTGGATGAACAGTTCCCGGTTGGGGTGGATGAGCAGGACCCCGTGGTGTTGCCTCTGGATGAACAATACCCCGATCGATCGAGCCGGTTGGGGCTGGATGAACAGGACCCCGTGGAGGGCTGGATGAACAGGACCACCCCGTGGAGGGCAGCATGAACAGTAGACGGTGGAGGGCAGGATAAACAGTAGCCCATGGAGGGGTGGTTGAATAGGAGCCCGTGGAGAGGGCTGGTTGAACAGTAGCCGGTGGAGTAGCGCGCAGTGGAGGCTGGATGAACAGGAGCCCGTGGATGAACAGTCGCAGGTGGAGGCTGGAGGAGGTCGACGGTGCATGAACAGTAGCTCGTGGAGGCTGGAGGGGGTCGACGGTGGAGATGAACAGTATCCCGTGGAGTCCCGTTTTGCGGTACGCCACACCCCTCCCGATGAACAAGACCCTGCCCGCATGTACGTACGTGGCTGTATTTTCTTTCTTGCACACTTGCCGCTATACGTACGTGTAGATGCTACGTGCACGCCTCTACTACGACACGTGCGCGCCTGTACATCGACCAGTATATACATACACGTTCGCGATCAGAATGACAATGCTACGTACGCTTCGACCAGGTGGGTCCCGACTGTCAGGCATTTTCTTGCCTGCAAAGATGTAGCTGGTGGGCCCCAGCAGTCGGGGGGCGAATCGTTTTTTTGCCCGGACGCACTTCCTTGCGTGCGAAAATGTAGCTGGTGGGTCCCAGCAGTCAGGGGAAATGTTTTTTCGTGAAATATGGTGGCCCGTCCGGTGGGTCCCCGTTGTCAGGTGGAGGAATAATTATTTTGCGCGTAATAAGGAGGCACTTCCTTGCCGCGGCCGTGGACCCAGCTGTCAGCCTCTCCACGTACAGTCCACGTCCGATGAAAGCCGTTCCTTGACCACGTTGATCACGCCACGCCGAGAGCACCAGGGCGGTGGACGACGGCGAGGCCTAGGAAGGGGACGACGCGGAGCTGGGGAAGACACGATAGTGGATGCCAACGCGTAGAGGAGTACGAGGGTTCACTGGTTCGCTGCAGTGTGAGGCTGCCGTCGCCGCAGAATAACAGGGGGTGTGGGTGAGTAGAGGGATGGCTTGGCCAGCGGTGGGAATAGTAGGGGGCGGTGAGGCCTCCGCGGCAGCACAGCCGGCCACGGGAGGCAGGAGCATGCGGCACGACCGGTGCTGCTTTGGACGGCTGGAGCAACAAGACCAGAGGTTGAAGAAGCACTACGACCGTTGGATGGACATCGTACGGTCACTGGAGCTAGAATTGTTCATATTGACTAAGTTGACAAAGCACCCGTCCCCGTCAACTTAGTAGGCCCACAAGTCAGCCTTCCACCAAGGTGGGTCCCAACTAGCAGGGAGAGTATTCATATTTTTGTGCGTAATAAGGAGGCACTTCCTTGCGTGCGAAGATATAGCTGGTGGGTCTGACCTGTCAGCGGTGGGAACGTTTTTTCACAAAATACAGAGACCCTTCCGTTGGGTCCCAGCTGTCAGGTGGAGGAATCATTATTTTGTGCGTAATAAGGAGGCATTTCCTTGCGTGCGGTCGTGGACCCAGCTGTCAGCCTCTCTACGCACAATCTACTTCCGATGGTGTCGTTCGTTGACCACGTTGACCACTCCGCGCCGAGCGCATCCAAGTTGGTGGACGACGACGAGGCCCCGGATAGCAACAAGCCAGAGATGGGAAGACGCGGGAGCAGAGTCGTAGACGGAGAGGTGTACGAGGGTTAACTGGTTCTGGTGCGGTGTGGTTCGGCAGTCGATGGAAAAGAATAGGAGGTGTGGAGGGATGGAGGGATGGCCTGGCTAACGGTGGAGTAGCGCTTCACAGCGAAGCGTGCTAAGCAGAGCTGCTAGCAGTAGGAGGCGGGAGCAGGTGGTCCCAGCGGCGTTGGAGGAACAAGACGAGAGATTCAAGATGGATGCCGGTCGTTGGATGTAAATCCAACGGCTAACTATGTCAGAATCATTTGTTGACTAAGTTGACAACGACTTGCATTGGCTTCGGCCTATTGGCCCACATTTCAGACTCAAAAAATGTGGCACGTATTCAACCCATTTTTTTAGAATTTAGAGTCTTTTTTTGCGGGGTAGAATTTACAGTCCATTTGATCTCTTTTTCTTTTAAATTACAGTCCATTAGCTAGGCTGGGTGAACAAATAATGTAGCGTCCATGCGGCCCATTACAGGCCATTTGCACTTTCTCGAAATACACGATTTTGCTGGGCTGATTCTAATTATAATGTTGGGGTGGGCGCAACAATGTTATCAAAAAATAAACAGGGGCTGAGCATTTTGTTATATATATATATATATATATATATATATTGAAATAATAAGTGATTTATTATTACACTGGTCCTTAAATCTTACCAAGCTTTTGCACACAATCACCAGGATTTCCGTTGCCAAAAAAAATCCAGGATTTTATTGTTAAGAAATTATTTTTATAAGTTAACAGGATGTGGGATATTGTTTTCTTACATATGTAAGTATCTGTTAAATATATGATAACAATAACAATAATATATAATAACATATAAAATAATCTAAATATATATAATATAGTTAGAAGGGAAACATAAGTTGGACCAGACGTTCCTATTCTTATATAGAAAAATACAACAGACCACTGCATTTTCTTAAAAAAATGCATAAATTGGGCTGCCGATGTTTCAGGAAAAATAAAACTTCGGATGGGAGGTCCATAAGCCGGTCGATACATACAGCCCTCAGGAAAATACAAACAACCTTATGGACCTCCCATCCGAGGTTGTGGGTTGCGCATGTTAAAAAAGAAAGGCTAAACGGGGCAGCCCAAAACCCAGCTGATACTTGTTGCCCTAGTGATAATAAATGATACCTGCCAGCTCCCCGGCTTCATTGTGAATTTATATCCTATAATAACTACGTTGAAGCACCTAAAAAATGTGGACAAACCCGTGGCCCCAACGTAAGTATAGCATTAGGAGAAAGTATTTTTTCGATGAGGCACTTGCTTGCGCATGGCCATAGACCTGGTGGGTCCCAACTATCCGCCTCTCCACGTACAGTCCTCTCCAGATTCCTCTCGTTTGTTTAGCATGTTCACAACGGTAGACAACGGCGTCGCGGCGAGCGCACAAAGGCGCAGGAGGAGATCCGACAACCTAAGGAAGTGCCTTATTAGTAACGAAACAACTGAACTAGCCCAGTGGCCGAGTGGCACTACCCGACAGCTGTTCCGCCCGGGTTCGATTCCGCCCGTGCAGAGAAAATATCTCCAATTTTTTTGCCTCTGCCTTTATTGACATGTGGGTCCCAATTGTCATCTACGCACACCACGTCCTACACTTGCCAAAACTTCGTCCCTCGTTTTCTCTGTTTTTCGCACGCTCGACATTGTGTGGGCATTTTGAAAATAGCATATCTTTTTGACTGTGCATCATATGAAGATGTGCTATGCATGAATGTTGATCAGCATGATGTTAACTGGCTGGTAGTTCCAGTTTCGACCATGAATAAAACTTCCAGCATGATGTTAACATTGTTTGAAAAGGCCATGTTAATATAAATGCTCTGCCTCTGAAAGTTGCAGTTTCTTATCTGAAACTGAACTTGGAGTTTTTTCTCTGAGAATCACATTGTCTGCACTTTTATACTCCTATGAAACTATATTTTTTAAATGCTAAAAATAGATCTCTAGAATTCATAAAATACTTCATATGCTTAATACTGCAAACCTGAAATTCAAAAGACATCCATATCTGAAAGTACTCTCAAAATACACAACACAAAACACAATTCACAACCTGCAAATACTAAAACCCTAAACTCCTCCTGACAATTCACAACCTGCCCGACTATTGGTCTGGGGGGGGGGGCAAATCCCTCCTATTCCTCGGCGGTAGACAGCCGCATCGTGAGGCGATGTGAACGGCGAGGGAGAGGATGGAGGGGAAGCATCGTCGGGCCAACTGTTTTTCTCCTCTTGCAGTTGGGTTCGGTCGACGAAGACTCCACCGGCTCACTCTAGCATGTCACCCTCACAAACGGCACCCTGTAGATACTCGATCCTTCAATCTCTGGTGGATGCTCCATCTGGGATCGATACTCCCACCACCGCTCCCTCACGATCGGATTCGGTGAATCTATTTGCTCCATGGCCCAGAGGAGCAGCTCTATGTACTCCCGCGTGACTCCCTCCGGGAGTATCGCCGCCTTTTCGCTCTGCTGCAGATATTTGGCCATGGATGTCGTCGTCGCCGCTAGTTGGTCCTTGTGGTCAAACCAAGACTGTATCTCCAACATCCTAGCTAGCTTCACAGGGTCGCTGTCTGCGATCCTCACGTATAGGTTGCACTCCTCCATCGATCTACTTCTCCACAGCACCTTCACTCGCTGACGGTGGTTTTTGAATGGAAGAGGAGAGGAGCAGCGCTGGTTTTGGTTTAGAACGGGAGAGGAGCAACACTGGTTTTGGATTGGAACAGGAGAGGAGGGGCGGTGGTTTTGAAATGGAAGAGGAGAGGAGCGGCGCTGGATTTAGATTGGAATAGGAGAGGAGCGGCAGTGGTTTAAGAGGAGAAGAGCGGAAGAGCGGCGCTGGTCTTGGAAGTATTTTTTTGTTTTGCGTATTTTGTGTCAAACTTTGACCACGTACTATATTTGACAAGCAAAATGTGAACGCATGTCACCAAAAATTGTATCGTTTGGTTCATATGTGAATGTACTTTCAAATTATATTATTTTTGCAACGTATAACATATATTTTATTTGCGAAAATCATGGTCAATATAACCCAGAATAAAAGGGAGACTAGTTAACGTGGGGTCGCTTTCTTAATTGAAGGGTAAATTGATTTTGATTTTGATCCAGTCACAGCGCGCCGGCCCTCTCGTCCAATCCTAAATCGCCGCCGCACGCTCCTCTCCCTCTTCTCCGTTGCAAAACCACCTACTCTCCTCTCCATCATCTCCATTCCAAAACTATCATCTCGCCTCTCCCTCTTCTCCATTGCAAAATTACCTCCTCTCTCCTCGGACGAGGTAAGCTTCACACTAACCTAATCTTCCATCTGCTCATGCTTACAATCAGTATGACAACTAATAAAAATCATGCTTACAGTCAGTCTCTGAGTACTACGCCAATCACCCTAAAATAGCTGTGGACCTTTAGGTCAAAGTTGTGATATTGTGTACAAATAAAGAAAAATAGATTGGTGCTTCTTTCAGAAAAGAGTACACCCCTAGAAAACTGCCAATATAAGCTACTAGTATTTTTTTAAGTCTAAGCTACTAGTATTTGGTTAGAGGATTTGCTGCCGAGCAAGATCCGTCCACAGTGAGCGCCACACATCCCACTGATGGTGGTGGATGCCAATGCTTAGATGGAGCAGGGTTGGTGTTGGTAATTTTTACTTGGCACCTCGCACTCTGCATATATGCCGGTTCCATCCGTACATTTGTGCAGTTCCACCAAATGCAGCTGAATAACCCTGTTTGCACAGATAATGAAAAGGCGTGATTACATTATAGTGGCACTAGTTGATGAAGCATACACTAATAAACAGAAGAAAATATTACATCATACTAGAAATCGGCCCAAGTCTCCCCGATACACCTTCTGCCAGTGATGAACATCAGTGTACAACAGTAGTACAAGGAGGGGCCTTGAGACATTCAAATCTCTATTTTTGTGCAGATCAACTAAAATTAAGCACCCCAGTTTGCAGAAAGGCTTAAACATTAACAATGGGACTAGTTGATGAAACATACATTAACAAAGAAGCACTTCCTTTATCTACATTGGAAATGAAATGATAGAGAGGACACTCGCTCTATTTTAACTGTATCTTTACTTCATTTTATCAGTGACACTAGGGTCAAGCAGGTGGCAAACGAGGTGTACCGTGCGTCGCAAGGATGAAGGCCGGGGGTGCTTAGACTGGGATGCTGAAGCTGGCTCTTTCAGTCCCTATCTTCCCCCTGATGCTTCTATGGTAGCATTTGGGTTGTAATCCAAACTTGGTCGAGCTGGTGCTGCATCCCCCTACCTGCCTAGCTTATGTGGCGAACTTGTCTCCTGCTAGTACTCAGTCCGTTCTAGTAGTAGTTGCATAACTGCCCGTTTACACTGAGATGTTGTCGGATAATGGTTCTCTATGGTTGGGTTTCTTTAATGAAATCATAGGGAACCCCCTCTTTCGATATATAAAAAAATAGTGGCACTAGCGGTGCCAAAACATTGCCTCAAAATAATAGTGCCACTAGATTAAGGTGCAAAATAATAACATTACTGCTTTATCATGGCAGTGCCAAAACAGTAGCACAAGAGCAGGATCAACATGCAGGATCTTTGGCAAACGGTCAGAACAAAAAGGAACATACCTCGTGATGGGAACCATATCTGCAGTCAGCGCCATCGTAGAAGGGATGACACCAGTCACCAACATGGATGGTTCAATTCATGGGACCTTTTGGTGCAGTTCACCTAAAATGAAGCAATGTTCCATGAGCTAGCAACTTCTCCTTCTTCTTTTTTCTAAGAAAAGGGCTCCAGCCCCGGTTCCATTTCCATCAGAAAACGAAACCCACAGAGCTTCTTCATTAGTTTCAATAAAATTGAGCAACATCATGGTTGGTCGTCAAGCTCCTGGAGAGTAGGCGGACCAGGATAGTTGCATCTCTAACGAAAAGAAGCAACTTATCTTAATGGGAAAATTAGCAGGACATGAAAAAAAGTGCCATTGATTCATATTACTGGAGGCATTACATTGAAAACAACATTTGTTTAACGTGTCCTTACTTTTAATAGTGCGACTGCTACATTTTATCAGTGGCATTACATAAGAGCGGCTCGGGGCAACAAACATCAGAAGAGGATATTTGGGTTGGTCCCATTTTTGTTCGGTATATAGCCACCTTATACTGTGTGAGGCTAGCAAATCTAGTGCTAGACTTACTCTGTTGACTTGTCCCCCAGTCCCCACTTTCTTTCCTTTTTCAACCAATAGATCGGGTTTATATTGAGTTTGTACCGCGTTCCCTCTATTTACCTATTAGACCTAGAGACCAGTTGGATAGCCAGTCTCTGCAACTTTTTGCCCCCATTATTTTCTCTTTCGACCAAGTCCTAGATTCAGGTTACAAATCTTCCCCCACCCCACACCCCCTTTCTTCCTTGTTTGAAGCATGTACTACTAGATTCGAGTGCATGAACTAGTTTTACCTCTTAACAGTAAAAAATTAGGTGGTTTTCGAACAGCCGATCAATCCTATTTGCACGAGGGGGCCTGAGAAATAGTAAAAGATACAAATGCAGCGACGTCAGGAGCTCGGGAAGTAGAGCAAGGCCGGTTTCAAAGGAAGTTATACCTGAGGGTCGCCAGGATGTCGCTAGGTGGGCGGCGGGAGGCCGGATCTGCCCACACTACGACAGTGAGGAAGAAGGGGTGGGAGGCCCTCCCTCGCCAGTGATGCTTGGGAGAGAACGGCAAGGCACGCTGATCGGGACGCGCCGCCAGTGGGTAAGAGCCGTCGCCGAGGATGACCGCGTGAACGTTGCACCTTCTCACCTTCCCCGGCGGAGAGGATCCGGCTGGATCTGTGACTAGCGATGAGTAGAGAGAGAGTGTGGCCACTGCTGTCGTGTTTAGATCTAGAGAGGACGAGACAGTGTGAAGAGAGCAACACTAGCAAGCAAGTGCGGAGGCTCCTGCCTATATAGTGGAGTACTAGTTTTATTTTGTCTACCGGCCGGAGCCGGCTTGACCTCGGCAATGACTGTCGAGAAGTCTTCATGCACGTGCCCCGGAGGCGCAGTTGTCGTCATTTTGATCTGAAGCACCGGATTATAACATATAACACGAAAAAAATGCCACATGACAAGAAATCATAACCCCACTGCCCAAGGGAGACAAGATGAATCCCGACGGACAAACTAGACGAAGATCAAAGCTCAAATTAAAGATAAACTCGTAGAAAAGGGGTCCGTCGATAGATGTCCTAATTAACATAGCCGTCTTGACCTAGATGGCAGCCGAGTAGTCTTCGTGCATGTGCCCCCAATGACTAGCCCAACTCAGTTGTCGCTGTTTAACCTCGCAGTGATCCGAAGCACATGACACCTAATTTTGCGAGATGACAAGAAACCTTTTTTAGATTTCTCACCAGAACTATAGCCCTGTACAACACAGCCTACACGATATGTAGACAATAGCCAATCCAGGCATGTCTGCTGGAGTCTGGTCACATGCATGGATGAACTGATCTTCCGTGTCTTGCAGGGATCGTCCAGGTACCAAGGTGGAGTATGTGCTTCTATTAACTCAGCCGACTTGCGGGGCCGGGGAGTGTGCCTATGGTCGGTTCTTAATTGCGGTCCCACATGTGTGTGCAAACGCAATATGACGCGCGTTCCATTCAGAGAGCGGCGTCCCAGACCGACCGACCGTCTGGGGTGAGACGCGAACGCGACGAGCGTGCTGTATACTCCGTACATGTGTACCGCTGTTTTCTTGAGGCTTTGCTCCATGGCGCAATCCATGGATACAAAATTAGTATACTATACTATTTAAAATTCGAGGGCGGGGCTTTCCCGCGCGGTAGGCGGGGCAGTTCCGCCTAGTCGGTTCGATAGATATGCGAGAAGATGAGGGAGTAGGCTGCTGCAAACGTAGGGCTGTGTGATTTGACAGTGAGTTACTGCTGGACAGGTGGGGCCCGGTGATTTGACTTGCCATTATCATTTTAACTGCGGTGCTACGACCAGCTTGAGTCTCCCAATTCCTGACCACCTCCATACAGGTGCATCTCCCGATGCTCCACCATGTAGAGGCTGGCTCTTGCTTGAGAGCCCACTCCTCCACTTTTTCCTTGCCTCTTTCCCCCGCATATGCAAAAATGCCATGTAAAGCAGGCTTATAGCCCACTATTGTACTTGATCCTACAGGTGCTAAGCCTGCCACATATGCATAAAGTCTGATGTGGCAAGTTAATTAAGAAGAGAGAGACTAGTTTGGTGACCCAGGAAGAAACGGTGCTAAGCGCGTGTACCTAGATGAAGCAAACTTAGCAATAAAAAACTAAGCACCTATGCATTGGGGACTTGAGTTGCTAAGCCATTTAATGCCCATAGCACCTCATCTAAGCACCATTTCATTGGAAGAGGTCACTCATTGGCAAATGCAATAAATACTTCGAAGAAAGAGATAGAGAGAAGTAAACAAAAAATACTCTTATAGCCAACCTTATAGCTAACCTTGTTGTATGAGTGACTAAGTGATGACTATGTATGGATGACATGACAACATCAGATAGCCTAACGCACCGTCTCAAAACTCCAAGGGCGCGATCATGCGAGCGAGGCGACAATCGTGGTAGGCGCGACCATGATACGGGCTGTTGGCAGCCCTTGGATCTGAGATCGAACGGTTGCATGCTAAGTTGCTGAAAATTTGCAGAATAACCCTCCAGGATAGGATATTCACCCATAGGTCTAGAATCATGCCATGCAACCGTTTGATCTCAGATCCAAGGGCTCTGAGAAGCCCATATCATGGGAGAATGGTAAGCTTATCACTTGTAATTTTCCCGCCACTTGACATGACATCGAAAGCCATTTAATTGGGAGTCGAGTAGACATGACATCTAATTGGGCCCCCATAGTACTATGCATGAATCCATTTATCCACCAGGCAAGCCACTACCCTGCCGTTCGCACGCTCCCCCACTCGACATTTTTACAATCGATAAACCGCTCCTAGTTATCTTGACCTTTCACATTACGGCAGTTCCACTAATCCTAGCCCTCCTCCCAAATCCATGGCGTCCCAAATCTCCATGATCGGCGGTGAGTACAAGGTTAGAACCATCACATGCGATGAGTTCGACGTCATCTACACCCATTCTTCCGCAATGGTGAAAGAATGCCTTGCTCGCTTCAAACGCATGTTCGGAAACTCAAATGATGAGTGGGTCGCTGGGCTAGATGTTGAGTACACCATAGTCATGGGAAGCAAGAAGAAACTAAAGGAGGCAGAGAAGAAGAAGCCCACCGTGATCCAGGTTTGTGTGCATGACTTATGCTTGGTCTACCACATATGCCATGCCGATGTTGAGTGCGAGGAATTTAAGAAGTTCCTCAAGGACAACTGAGTCAAATTCGTTACTGTAGACTTTACGAACGACAAGGAAATCCTGGGTCAGATAGGCCTCGTTGTAGGCGACCCCTTCGACCTCCAGAAGGAAGGGCTGGTGCCCTCCCTTGATCAGCCTTCAATGCTGACCCTGGCAGGAGCCATGGTTCATCCTTCATACGGTAAACTAGAGAAAACTCCGTACACATTTCATCGTCATGCATGGCAGTGGAATGTACTATATATGGACCACATCCAGTACGCTGCAATGGATGGCTACCTTTGTTTCAATATCTACAAGGGTTGGATGAAGAGCAAGAGCCAAGTGTGTGGTTCAAGCAAAGAAGTATCGCCCAAGAGGAAGAGGGACAAGGACGAAGTCGAGGACATGGACGAGGACTCCGAGTAAGGTGGCAGTGTCGTTGCTCATGGTGGTTCTAATGCAGTGTCTACCGGATTAGTTGCTTAGTTTAATTTCTGGTGTGCTTAGTTTTATTTGAGGGGTGTGTTGTGCTGAGCCCCTAGCAGAACTATGTTATGTTTGTTCTCGTTATATTTTGTACATTTCATCTTTTAGTTGGTATAGTACTACCACTCGTTTCTTGACATTATATACGTACAATATATATGGCCAACATCATATAGTCAGCAGTTTAGTTGTCAAAGAATTTCAGGGTGCTTAGTTTTGTCAAAGAATTCCAGGGTGCTTAGTTTTATTTGAGGGGTGTGTTGCGCTGGACACCGTTAACTTATCATTGTGAGAATCGGCTTATTTTTGTAATGTAACATGGTCTACGGGGTTTGACGTGAAAATAACAATGTCTAGTGGCATTTCTGAGCAAACATCTAACTTAACGATGGCATTTTTTAGATATCTAATTGCATTTTTGAGCAGGCATCTCACGGATCGATGGCATTTTTTGAGTAGTTGCAACTTCTAATGGCAAAACTGAGTAGTGATACACAACTAGTGGCATAAATAATAAGAACCCAAGAATTAAATAGGGCTAATTTCTGTATGTCTGTATTTCTTTATACCTTTGTGTGTGAAACAATATACGCCGCCTACCGCCAGATTTTCTTTACAGAGGCAACATAGAACTATATGAGTGCCCTGTTAAATTTTGGAATTATTCCGGGTTCGTTTGGCCTTTTTTATACATTAATTGAGTTTCTGGTCATTTAATGTGCATAATTCAAATTTGAACTACAAGCACATGCTCCCGTGCACCAAAGTTGACTGAAAAATCATATGTGTGTCCTCGGGTGAATTTCTAGGTCCCATGCAAGAAATGGGAATGAAATTAAAACATCTAGGCATCGTGGTTTGGCCGAGAACATGGAGAAGCTTGGTTTTAAAATTCTTGTAAATCCTAAACACGCCTAAAAATCATGAAACTTGGCATGGTGTCATGTCATGGTACTACCATGCGGTGGTAAAAAATGGAGAATAGGAACAAGTTTTGGTATAAGTTTCTTGCAAACCGGAGCTTCTCTCAAGAAGGCTCGTGGTTCTGAGAGGGAACGTGTCACCTTTGTGTGCATAATTCAAATTTTAAATACGAGCACATTCTCTAGTGCACCAAAGCTGGTTGAAAAATCACATGTGTCCTCGGGTAAATTTCTAGGTCCCACGCCAGAAATGGGAATGAAATTCAAACATCTGGGCATCATGGCTCGACTGGAAACATTGAGAAACTTGGTTTTTTCATTCCTGTAAATCCGAAACACGCATGAAAATCATGAAACTTGGCTTGGTGCCATAACATGGCACCAACATGCTATGGTAATTTTACTGTCCGATTTGCGAAGGCGCACACATTAACAATCAACAAAGTCATTTTGGAACAAGTGCTGTCACGTTACAATCGGAAACACAAGTATTATTGAAACCGTGGGCGTTCTATTTACCATATACGTGCCGCCACGCGTCCCTTTTTTTATTAGCTAGGAGGCGCCGTGCAAGGTAGCTATTTGAGTACGGGAGGCGTGCAATCAGACCCCTGTGCGTGCTTATCGGGAGGAGAGCCCTTTGACCTCCATCTGCCCTCCACCTCTGTCCCAAGGTACCATTAATGGCGCCTGAGCCTCTATTTAATGGCGTGTCAATGTCTCACTCGACTGAGATTTAAGAGAGAAAAAAGAAAATCTGAAAAGAAATTTTTGCACGGATCTTGATGTAAGATCCGACAGACCTATATAGCATATACTGCGACTTATAGCACGACTAATGAATATATATAAGGACGACGAGAGTGGATAATAATTGTCTTACATAATTAGGAAGATAATTAAAAAAGCCACATGCGGCTATGCCCGGAATACACAAGGGCAAAAGAAGAAGGAAGACACATACAACGATCTGGCTTGCTGATCTCTACTTTCTTTATGTGCTGCAGGTCGCGGAGACTAGTTCTCGCGGCGGGCGATGATCTCTTTCACAGTTTCATGTCCTTAATACGCTGCTTGGCAGCATCAATGGATTCCTCCACCAGCCTGTTGCGCTCGATGCGGAGCGTGGCATTCTCGTCCATAAGTTTCTTGATGATGACGCCCGTCCTCTGCAACACGGCAGCGGTCTCCTCCTCCTGCTTCGCCCTTCCGGCGATCTTCGCCCTCAGCAGGTCGCGCTCGCCTCAGAGCTTCTCATTGCCCTCCTCGAGTTGCTGGATGACGCCGACAGCCTTGTCCTGCATCCTCGCCCAGTCGGAGATCTGATCCATATGGCTATGGACTATCGCATGCATGTGCCTGTAAGAGTCCTCGCCTGCCCCCGAGAAATTTTCTTAGGCCACCGCGGCGCGGTGGGACCTCCCTACTGCTTTGGCGGTGCAGCGGGACATCTCTGCTGCTTCCGCGGCATGGCCGGACCAGTCTGCTACATCGATGGCTCGGCGGGACCTCCGTGCTGCTTCGGCGGCGCGGCGGGACCTCTGTGCTGCTACTGCTACGCGGCTGGACATGTCGGCTGCTTTCGCGGCGAGGCGGGACATCTCTCGTGCTTCCTCTTCCATGCTCACCTCTCCCTGGTGGAAATCTCTCGACCCAGAACTCACGCTGGCTATGGCTTGATTGTTTCTTGTGGATGAGGAGTTGAGGAGGAATGTGCAGTCATCTTAGCATAGTAGTATTTATAACCGAGTACTACTAATACGCTCCTAAGTGGGAAACCGTTTAGGTTGTGATCGGTGTGGACAGGTTTGCAATTAAATATAGCATGGTAGTAGTAGTAATTTGGAATGTGACGAGACGCGCTCAAGATTTATTGACGGTTCTATTTTCGAAGTGCGGCACTATTTCCGGATGGCGTAACGTCGGTACGTTTTCTTGGCCGTGGTGTAGCATATGCCATGGTACTACTAGTTCTTTTTCTACTGCTGTGTACGTGCAAAAACTTACACCGTCGAATACATATCTTACGCTTGGCATTCGACAGGAATAGCCTCGTGGCGAGCTATAGACTAGTCTTTTTTCCAGACGCATTACACCTATCTCTCGGGACTTCTCGCACGCACCATCACTGCTCCCTAGGCCAATGCCACCCACATACAGTTGTACTCCGAGAAGAGGTGCACGCACGCACTTGTCCTCTCACACACACACATTTGTAGCTACGAATTGTAGTGTTCTCAACCATCCGATTGACTCTATCATAGGTTTCACGTTGCTCCTTGGCCTTGAGATTGAGATGTTTTAAACATGGAGGCTAAGATGGAGGCACGAGGTTTTGGTTAATGTGCGGGCCGCACACGGCACCAACACGACACGAGCTTCGTTTGCCTGGTGCGCATGCAGTCGGGTGAGTTGTCAAAGTATAGGCACAACCAGGCCCTTGTTGGTATCCGCGCCTCGACTTTGGCTGGTCATAGTGGAGAGTAACATAAACCAGTTACTAGTCTATGTTACTAGTACCTTCATAGTGGGTAGTGTCATATAGTGTATGCATAGTTTTGCTCCATGGCACAATCCATCGATACTACTACTGTACAAATGTATACATTTTTTAAAAGGCTAGAGGGCGGGGCAGTCTAGCTTGGTCCTTTTAATGAGAGGCGATGGCCTTTGTGATTTGACGGCTCATTACTGCTGGAAGGCGGGGCCTTGTGATTTGACTGCTCGTATAAATGTGCCGACGACCTAAGGAGGAGCAAAGAACCCTGCGGTATACTCAGGTTTTCCACTGGAGTACGACGGAGGAGCACAAAACACGGCAGCCCAGTGCCATATCCTCTACTCTCTACTCTTATTATATATTACTAGCAAGAGGCATTGTTCTATTGGCGATAAAGAATGATCTAATTTGCTAGTCATCTCATTTTTAGCATTGTTCTATTCATGCCTCGCAGAGAAGGTGATACATGCGGCGAAACACCCGAAGAAAAATAAGAAACACAGGAGCAAAAGAAGAAGGAGGATTATCACCCCCAAAAAAGAAGGAAGATGCACAAACAAGTCTAGGGCGCTGCTCTCACTACATGAAGGGTTGCTGGCCGCGGAGTCGTAACTGCTTCTTCATCGCCTCCACGACCTCCATCTCCTTCTGCGTCTCCTCCGCCATCTTCATCATTGTGTCCATGACGCGGGATTTCTCGATGCGAGCCTTCATCATCTATTTCACGGCCGCATTACGTACCTTGACAGCAGCCAGGTGCTCGATGCGGAACTTCGCCAACCCCTCCTTCTGTTCCATGACGAGGGCCTGCAACATCTTCATCGAGGAACTACTATTCTCATGCAGCTTCTTCCAGCCGGCGTTCTCCTCCTTCAGCAGGTCGAGCTCGTGGCAGAGCTTCGCGTTGTCCTCCTGAAGTTGCAGGATTTTGCCGGTCACCTTCTTCTCCGAGCCAATGCTCTTCTTCAGCAGCATCACCAAGCTGGCGATCAACTCCCCCTGCTCATTGAGCTCACCGGGCATGTCGTCGAGGCTCTCCTTCAGCAGCTCCACCAAGCCGTGGATGAACTCCTTCTGCTTATTGAGGTGCTTATTGAGCTGATCGGGCATGCCGTCGAGGAATAACGACTCCATCGCCGCTGGCTCAGCATGTTCGCCTCCACGTCTAGGGCGCTCCTGGGAGCCATCGCCTGCTCGTGAGAGATCTTCCGAGGTCTCTACGTGGCGGCGAGCCCTCTTTTTTTCCGCAGCCTTGGTTGCCGCTCCCTTGTTATGAGTAGTTCTCGACCTAGAGCTCTACACACCGGCCATGGCAAGGACGAACGAAGAAGCATGACTTATGAGGAGGAAGGTAGAGTAATTTTCGGTTAGGTAGTTCCCCTTTTTATAGCCTAAGTACTAGCACTAGTACTAAAACCTGCATAGTGGGAACACATTCAGGTTTGGTACGTACTGGTAGGTGTGAGCAGGCTTGCACTTAATTGTAGCACTAGTACTTTCGAATGTGATGGGTACAAGGTAGAGATTAATTGATGGTTTTTGGTTTCGAGGCCCGAAATGGCTCCCGATGAGTTTAGTGGAACATAAATTTCAAGTAGACTGCACTGCTCAGATGCGTAAATATTATGTTACTGTCAAAAATTGGCACAAAATACGAAGGATACCAATGGAAGTACTACTAGCAACCCATGATTTAACTACTCGCATGCACGCAGTGGAGTAGTAATGTCTTTCTTCCGCCCTCATGTCCACTCAATTTGCATGCGCTGTATTAATTGACCATCAATGAAGTGAAGGACTTTACACACGTCGAATTATCACATGGGGTGGATCTTGGTACAAAATTGCATCCGCCCGTGTACCCGCGTGTGCGTGCGAGGGAATGAGTGCGTGCGTGGCGTGCATGCACATCTTTGCTTCATGCATGTACCGCCAGTGCGGCTCAGGGAGGACGAGTACATTCTTCTGGAACCAGCAGCACGTCACTGTGATCAATCCACATAAGGATGTCACAACAACGCCTCCACATGTGCCACGTGCCCACGTGGCTTCATGAACTGTAAGAGAGACACTGTGTAGCGTGCCATTGTGTTTTGCACATACTCGAAGTACTAGTAAGGTACACGTGCATTGCACGTGTCAGATTTTGCAACCAAATTACGAATAAATACCACACTATAGCATGTAAGCTCTAAGTCATATATGCCTGATGTAGACCTTCGTTTAATTCTTATAGTTCATCTCATTCAAAATCAATTAGTTTTTATAAAAAACCTAGGGCCTCTTTGATTCGTAGGATTTCCAAAATGCGGGAATAGGAAGAACATGGGATTAGAGTGGAATGTCGTCTTGAATCCTACAGGATGGTACGAGTGTTTGATTGTGCATAGAAAAAACGCAGAATTCTTTCAAAGATGTTTGAGTGGATGAGATGTTTCCTATGAAATCTAGTGCAAATGAATCATATGAAAAAATTCCTATGGTTTACAATCCTACGAATCAAACAACCAAGATAGGAAAAATTCCTTCGAGAATCCTTTGAATCAAAGAAGGCCTTAATCTATTTTATGGTTCATGGAATTATGCATTGTAAAGCATAAAGTACAAACAAAGAATGGCAATTCAACTAGAAAAAAAGTTTGGGTAGTTACGATACGGAAGATTCTAGAACAAAGGAGAACCACTGTTGTTTTGAGATTTATGCATTATGCTTAAGTTCAACCATGGAGTCTACTAGATTGTACATGTGGCAAAATCCAGTGGGGGGCTAGAAGATGGTGTGAGGGACCGAGTGGAGGGAGACTATGAAGGAGTTCACAACCGCGAGATCGATATTTAGAGAGAGGGGACGAGAACGTGCGATGTTGCGCGCAGTGGCGGAGCCATGAAAAATGTCCCATGAGCTAGGGGGCCAAGCATTGCTAATCCTTTATGAGGAGGGCCAATTCATCAACTTAAACCATTTTTACCAGCAATTGTCTAATGATCACATTCATATTAGCCTTGATATATAGTGATGTTAGGGGGGGGGGGCAGGGCCCTTGCTGCCCCCTGTCTTGGCCATTGTGCGCGCGTCTGAGAGATGAAGCGGAAGGCATGGATGATGAGAGGGGGGCGTTGGATATATAATTAATGTGGGTGTATTAGCTATATATGTAATCCTATATAGAGAGGTATAGATTGATCGATGTGGATGTGGGAAAGAGGATGAGACCTCACTAGATATTTAGATTGATCGGTTTATGTGGAAAACTATGAAAGACCTAGCTATATACACACACACATAGAGGAACATCGATCGTTGGGCATGTATGTCAGAGATAAGGAATGCCAGATATGTTGGAGAGGGGGATGTGTGTGTGTGTGTGCCTTCATGGGAGACCGACCTGAAGAAAAAGATTGCTTGTGTGCGATGGATAATGCCAACTGGTAGTGTGTGTGCATGCTTGCACGAGAGAAAGTTAGTGGTACAATTATAAAGAGAAGACCAATGTGTGGGTGTAAAAGACTAGGTGAGGTCATAATCAATGTAAAGTTGAATTCAAGTATTTGAATAAGAGATCATGATGTTTGAAACCCATGCATGCATGAATATGACGGAGATTTGCGCGGTGTGGTTTGGAAACGAGCATGTTGCAATGTATACACATTGAACAAGGTCAGATTGGTTTGAATTTGAGATAACGATGGCAGGCATCGTTTGGCCACATTGCATCCGTGCATGGACAAACTATTCTAATTGGAGATGATGGGTGGCTTTCGCATCACATATCTATATGTACACCCCTATATATATTATATTATATTTTATATTTTTTATATAGTGTGCGGATAACTTTAACTTTGAAAGATGGTCATTGGATGAGGCCAATCCGATGGTGCAGATCTGGCAAATTTGAGCACTACTGGCCGTTGGATATCATCTAGATTCCACCAGATTTTGCCACATGTACAATCTAGAAGACTCTATGGTTGAACTTAAGCATAATGCACAAACCTCAAAACACAAGCACTTCTTCTTTGTTCTAGAAGCTTCCGTATTAGAATTTCCCAAATGTTTTTCTACATGATTTGTTTTTACTTTATGCCTTACAACGCACAATTCCATGAATCTTAAAATAGATTAGCTTTCTTATAAAAACTAGATGATTTTGAATGAAATGAACTATAAGAATTAAACGAACACCTACATCATGCATATATGACTCAAATCTTACGTGCTATAATGTGGTATTTATTCATAATTTGGTTGCCAAATCTCATGCGTGCAATGCATGTGTACCTTACTAGTCTAAATGGTGTCCGTGTGTGTGTTGTGCGTGTTAAACACATTGTACGCAATATATCATACTAGTCTAAATTGTCTTTTTTTTTCTTTTGGGTACACGTTAAGCTTGTTCTCCCGAAATTTCAAGCCGCGCCTTGTTATGCCGAAATTTCAAGCTAGCGTCTCTGTCTATTTAACCCACGCCTTGTTAGCCCGAAATATTTAAGATATATCTTTGTCTCGTTATGCTCCGACAACTCCCTCCATCTCAACCCGTGCCTTGCTATTCCAAAATTACAATGCACGCGAAAACTCCCACCTCCTGTGAAATCCCGACACGCGAAATGCCCGTGATACCCTTGAACCGAAAGAACCGCCTCAAATCGGTGGGGGTACTTTCGTAACTTACCCCACATTTAGGACAAGCGCATCGCTAAGCCATGGTTCCCCACTCCCATCCCATCCGCCCATTCGTACACCGAGGCCGGGAAAACCCGCGAAGCCCCACACCCTCCTTCGTCCACCACCCAACCGGAGCCTCTTCCCCAACGATGTTGTCCACAACAACACCTCGACGTCCCTCATCCACCATACCGGATGAGGATCCGTCGTCGATCTGGTCGTCCCGCCGGTTCAGCCACCCCGTCCTCCACCTGTTTGTGTCAAAACCGGCGGATCTCGGGTAGGGGGTCCCGAACGGTGCGTCTAAGGCTAAAGGTAATAGGAGGCGGGGGACACAATGTTTACACAGGTTCGGGCTCTCTCGATGGAGGTAATACCCTACTTTCTTCTTGATTGATCTTGATGATATGAGCATTACAAGAGTTGATCTACCACGAGATCGTAGAGGCTAAACCCTAGAAGCTAGCCTATGATTATGATTGTTGTTGTCTCTATCGACTAGCCTGTCCTCGGTTTATATAATGCACCAGAGGCCTAGGATAATAAGAGTCCTAGCCGAATACGCCGGTGGGGAGGAGTCCTTGTCTTGATCACCAAGTCTTGTGGATTCTTCCTTGTACGCGGCAACTGTCCGAACTGGCCCATGAGTATACGGCCATGGGGGTCTCGGCCCAACCTAACAGATCGGGAGATGACGTGGTGAGTACCACCTAGTCCAGGACACCGTCACCACCTCCAAGGAGCTGCCCCGACGTTCCCCTCGTCTTTTGCGCCACCTCCATTCCCACACCGCTGTCTTCACCTACACCACTGGAAGAGCATCAACATCACCATTTCCTCGGATGAAGCTGCGGCCTAATCGGCGCCACCAAAGAGGTTGTACACTAATTGCCGCATTTTCTTCTTGATTCGATCTGAGGGTGCTGTCGGCGCTCGGTCCCGAGCCGACACGGCGCGGCTCCATCCACCGTGGCGTCGCCGGCCACTTCCTCCACTGCGTCGCTCCCTCGGTGGCGACGTTCATATCAGTAGGAGCTGTTGCTGTTTTAGCTCTCGGTCGCGCTACTGCTCTGCTCTTGCTCTCGGTCCCCTGCCTGGTCTGCTCTTGCTCTTGCTCGCGCTGCTGCTCTCGCTCTTGCTCTTGCTTTCTATGCTACTCCGATTTAGCTACACTTTAGTCGACTGAATCGACTTTTGGGTCAGTCAATTTTCAGGGGGTGGGGGGGCTCGCCGGAGTTAAGGAAGAACCAGCCGCAACGGGGAGGGGGGTTCACCGGAGAAGTACCCCACTATCTATCTTAGGGTTCAGGGTGGGGGCGGTGGTGGGGCAGTGGCGTGGGGATCACCAGAGAAAAAGCTCGGCACGGGGGGGGGGGTAGAGGGATGGCCGGGGCAGCGACGGACCGACGGTGGGGAGTGTTTTCGGGGCGGGCGGGGTGGCGCACTGCCGGCCGCGGGCGGGGGGGGGGGGGGGCTGTTTGGCCGGTGGTGGCTGGCGGCTCAGGTGGGTGGAGGTTGAAGATGAACCGCAGGCCCTTGATTTCGTATCCAATGGCTGCAAAATCGATTGACCAGAGATGAAAAAGTCAGTCGACTGACGTGTAGCCTCACCTCTAGTGCGTTCAGTTTCGACAATAAAATTCAGTTTCGACAGCAAAATTCAGTTTCGACAGTTAAGTTCAGTTTCGACAGTTAAATTCAGTTTCGACAGTTAAGTTCAGAGATTAGTGGCTGATGTATACATCTAGCACTTTGTGGTTATGTATTTTACGCCACCTATTGGAGATGCTATTAGAATTCCACTCAGGTTAACGTTGTCTCTCTTGTCCTGTTTCAGCCTCGGCGTCGTACAACTCACCGGAGCTGCTCCAACGACGAAACCCTCCATCACAGCGGAGCAGTACCTCGGGCTCCATCTCCAGACGCCTAAGATCTTCTTCCCCTCCTCCGACAGCCAAGTCAGCCGGAGCATCCTCACCAGCCAGTCCAATCACGCTGAGATCGACATGGCTTCACCAAAGAGGTTGTACACTTGTTGCATATCTTTTTTACTCTACATGTTATATATATTGTCCACTGACCACACGGAGTAACGGGAAATACGATTATTTTATCCTACTATATGACAAGCAGTGAGGTACCAGGCAACTTAGCTATCCGTGATGGACTCTCTTGAACGCCATCATTATTTGTCTCTGCGTGTTTGAGCTGTGCATTTGTCGATGCCCCTGGGAGTTGAGCTAGTAGGGCAGTGGCCTGGGTCCAAAGTAATAGAAGTAGCACAAAAACATTTTTTTAGTGTAGGATTTTCCTTGCTCAAGCCTGCCTACTGGAATCGCCAGTGCTTGAAATGAAAAGTGAATGAAAAACATAGGAGTTGGAAAGTTTCGTATGGTACTACTTTTCATGAATTTGGTGCAAAGGAATGGAGCAAAGGAAAACTGTAGGATTTGTTCCTTTAGTGTCTCCTTGAAAGAAAAACCGTAGGAATTTTAATTTCCACTTGTCCTCCTTTTCAAATTCCTATTCATGAAGCACAAGACTAAGAGATAGTAGCATAATAGCATTATAACCGTACATTTTCTTGTGGTTTGACTTAATCTCACCATGATTCTTTGCATCCTGTGATCTTCCAATTCTTGTGAACCAAACACCCAGATTGGCAGAAATCCTGTGTTTTTAAATTCTCTGTTTTGCACGTGCATTCCTATCCTATTCCTGTCTATTTCCTATCCCTGCATTGTTAGAATCCTCAAATTCAAACAAGCCCTTACACAATTACTTCTATTATAGATATGTGTCAAAGAAAACCTTGTGTGGTTTGTCCTGCTCCCGCGGTGCTGTGTTCCACCCCAGCTCAGCTACTCCAACGACGGAAGTGTTCACCGCAGCAGGGATCCGCTCTCCAGACTGTCTTTCGCCGCCTCAGATCTTCTTCCCCGCCGCTGGCAACCACGACAACTGCATTACCATCATCAACTAAGCAGATGGCCTTGAGGACTACACGCAAGAGAGGTCGCACTCTTCCGTGTCTGCTTACGTTATACATCGCTTAATATGATGACATGCTACTTTATCGTCGTGTTCACCTATTAGACTCCGAGTCAGGTCCAAATTTATGCTGAAACTTGAGTTTTTAAATGGTCATGGGGTACATATTGGGGCAGCAATCAGTACTATCTGTCTACTATCTCGTTAATCTCGGGTGTCTACTATGAGCTTCATGTTGGGTGAAAACAAATATTAAAGGAGCCATTATCTGTATTTTTTAACTAAAGCTATTATCTGCCTGCTATCATTGGTTTTGGGTCTATCCACAATTTGCTACCATCACTCTGGATTTGTGCATGCACTTCTTACATAATCTCACTATGTTTTATTCCTATGCATGTCAGTTATTGTACACAATGGAACTGAACATATAGAGCAAAAGAGACGAGCCTTGCGTGGCAATAAAATTTCATGCAGACGTCGCTCCATGGTGGGCGCAAAGGCAGCCCCCTCCACCCATTTCGGATCGTAATCAAGAGGAAGATAACTGTTCTGAGGGAGATTCAGAAGCAGAAGACCACTCCTATTTACCCCATGAGGTATTCGCTTTAACTTGGCATGCTGATGTTGGTTATATCATGCATATGGTGCCTTGCATTGCTTACTTTATACATCAAATATGTCAACTGTTTAGTTTAGACATGCTTGGTGTGAATGCCATCTGTTTAGTTTATTCATCATTTATGTGAATTATGCAATGCCATCTTGTTTAGCCAGGCATCATATATGTGGATTTTGCAATGCCATCTTATATGTGAATTATATCAGGCCATCCTTTTTTTTGTTATGTATTTCATTTGTCAACAATGTTAGTACATTCAACTACTCTTCGTGTGCATTAGCCATTTGACACGGTGATGGAAAATTCTGGAGTGAAAACAAGGTCTTCAGAGCAGACTATGCTATCTGACGAAGCGCATATCTCGTTGGTTACGGATAGCTCCTTAGAGGAGGATTCAGAGACAGATGATCAGTCCTATTTCCCCCCGAGGTGTATGATCTAATTAACTTGGCATGGTTATGTTGCTCATATCGTGCGTATGGTGTCTTTCATTGCGATGTCATTTGATAAGTTTAGACATGCTTTGTGTGAATGCCACCTGTTTAGTGTCTAATTACCATATATGTGAATTATGCATTGCCATCTTGTTGCAAGACATTATATATGTGATTTATGCAATGCTATCTTGTTGCAAAGGCATTATATATGTGAATTATGCAATGCCATGATATTGAGCCAATCATCATGTATGTGACTTATATCATGCTATCATTTTTTTGTATTACGTGTTCCATTTGTCGACGACGTTTGTATATTCAACTACTCTTCCTGTGCATCAGCCATTTGAAGCGGTGATGGAAGTATCTGGGGTGAAAACAAGGTATTCAGAGCAGACAATGCTACCTGCTAAAGCAGACATCTTGCTGGATACAGAGAGCTCCTCAGAGGAGGATTCAGAGACTAATGACCAGTCCTATTTCCCCCTGAGGTCTATGCTCAAACTTGGCAGGGTTATATTACCCATGTCATGCATGTTGTCTTGCATTGCTTAGTTTTTACATCATATATGGATTGCCATCTGCTTACTTGCTTAATATATAAATCATATATTTGAATTATATCATGCCATCATGTTTACATGCACAACACCTATCTGAATTATGGCATGGCAACCCATTTAATAACGACATCATATAGTTATATCATCTCATCCTGTTTAGTGTTTACAGTCATTATATTTTGAATTATGTCATTCTATCCGGGAATTATATCATGCTATCATGTTTCCATAGGCGGCATGTATGTGAATTATGGCATGCCAACCTATTTAATAAACACATTATATAGTTATATCATGTCATCCTGTTTACATAGTCATCATATTTTGAACTATGTCTTTCCATCATTTTTAGTTAGCCATCATAATGTGAAATTGTATCATGCTATCCTGTTTAGTTAGCCATCATATATGTGAAATTGTGTCATGCTATCTTGTTTGGTTAGACAACATAAATGTGAATTATTTCATGCCATCTTTTATTCCCCACTATCTATTGCACCTGTCTATCATACAATGTTTGTACATTCAATTACTTTTCTTGTTTATCAGCCATTTGAATTGGAGAGGGTGATGGCAGTATCTAAGGGAGTAACAACACGGTCTTCAGAAAAGATAGTGCTACCAGTTGATGCAGATAGAACCACGGTTGTACTTGCCCAAGAACCAGCCCTACCACATATAACCCAGACTCTCACAGATTGTACCCCTACCCAGTTGGACAGAGAACCAGCTACACCCCTTCTAACCCCAACCCTAGCAGATAGTAACCCAGTTCCAGTTGACACAGCACCGTCTCCACCACAGAGCACCCAAACACGAGCAGTTAGTAAGGGAACTGCAATGCCCAAAGCACGAGGACCACCACTCTGAATCCCAACTCAACGCTTAAAGGAGAAGAAGAATTTTTCTCAGGTCAGGTTCTGTAGCTATGGTTCATACTCCTTTGCTCTTGCATCACTGTATTTACTCAGACCAACTATTTTCAAATTTGAAGGATGAAATTGAAACTCCAATGGCGCAACAGGTATGTTTTAAACTTGTTTATTTAACTGGTTTGCTGTTGTAACTTGCTCTATATTGATTTCAGTTTCAATTGAATAAACAGTTATGTTCTCATGTCATGCACATTACAAGTGTCTCTATAGTTTCCCACACTTACATTCTGTCTATTCTGCTTTGTCTTGAACAAATATTATTTGAACTGTGTCTCTATCATGATTTGGCAACAAAAACTAGAATGATATATACCATAAAGTGACCATGGTACATAGATATATGTTTGTTTCATGCTGTTATCCTGTGCACTTTACTACTGAACTGATTTACCAAAATGAGTTTCATATACAACATGGTAAACCTGTGATGTGTCTGCTTGTTTCTCTTTTAGAATGCAGACAAAATATTGGAGAACAGTACCCCGTTATGCAATGGTGAAGTAATGCAGATAACGTTCAAGATAGTGAGACATCCCTGTTGGTCTCCAAGAAAGCTGATAAAAACTACCTTGACGACAGTGAGAGAACCCAGAAGTCCTGTCTTGATGTAGTGTTCGAGTTATTGTCCACTATCACTGGCACAGGCTCTTCGAACTCGCTGCCTGAATCAGTTCGTCTTCTTGAGTCTCAGCTTCAAGTTGAAAGACATCGATCAAATGTGTTGCGACAGGAAGCTGAAGGACTGAGGAAGTCCCTGCAGAATTCAGATACATACTTTCTGGTGCAACAGCAAGCGCTGGAGGATTTAAGCGCCAAACAAGAGAAAGTTAATAAACTTGCTAAGCATCTTGCCAGTATTATGGGTACCCAGGATATTGATTCTTGAGATCTTCTGAAGTGGTTTCATTTCTGGACATATTTTGCTACGGCGTTTATTTGCTCTGGTCGCCAACTTTGACAACTAGTGTATATGATATGCTGCTTTGTTCCCTATATTTGCACTCGTGGCGAACTTTAATGCCCAGTGGATGTAATATGTGTAATAGCTGTGATAGCCTAGCGTAAGTTGCTTGGTTACTTATTTCCTGGTTGTCTTTTTTATTGTTTGCTTGTAGTCAGTGCTATTCTTTTTCCGCGGTTTGCTAGTGGCCGCAATAACCTTTTTTTTGAATCTAGGCCACAATAACCATGGGCTACATATTTATTGTAGTGACACTGGGCCTTCTACGGGCCGTAGAAACAATGGGCCTTCTACGAGGCGTAGAAACAATGGGCCTTCTACGGGCCGTATCATCAATGGGCCTTCTACGGGCCGTATTATCAATGGGCCTTCTACGGGCCATATGATCGATTGCCCAAACATAGGCCAATAACATACCGCTTTATGGCCGTAAACGGGCTAGAGTTGGAATCATCCATTCATGGGCCGACCATAATGGGTCGTCGTTAATCGGTCGTATTGGATGATGCTATGAAAACGGCCCAACATATTAACGGGCCACAAATGGGCCGACTATAAGCACGGGCTGAATTTGGCCCACAAGTAGAAAATGACAGTAATGGGCCGTAAGTAAGAGAGTGCTGGAAATGAGCCCAAGAATAAATGGGCCCTGAGAAGGCCGAAAGATAACATGGGATGGAAACGGCCCAACGGAATAATGGGCCGTTAATGGGTATGAAGTGATACATTGTTCATTACGGGCCAGTTTTACCACGGGCCGTTAACGGGCCAAAGGTTACTAAGGGCCTCAGATGGGCCAAAAGACGTCATGGGCCATACATGGGTCGGAAGTTAAAACAGGCTGGAATTATATTGGATGACCCAGATGACGCTACTGGGCCTAATTCGGATAGGCCGTAAACGGGCCCTAGGTTAGCGGGTTGTAAATGGGATATATGCGAACAGGCCGTTAACAGGCTTGCTATGGGTTGGCCCGCCACCTTTTGACCAAGTCAAACGGGTCAGCCTTTTCACAGGAATGGGCCTCTGTTGGGCCGTGCCACATGTCGACGTATCATAGGCGCTTTGGGTCCAATGAGTGGATGACATCTGTCCCAACGGTGAGCCGGCACGTGTTTCCTCCAGCCAATGATGATTTTACACATGGAAAATCCCCATTGGTCGGGGCTGTTAACGGGTTATCGGATCCAAAACCGGACCCGATAGCTTAACGGTGTTCCGTTACGGTGGATGCCACGTGTCGGTCACCCTTGACGAAAGCACTTCTGTGATGCACGATTTATCGTCATGGAAGTGGACACTTCCGTGATGATAATTTTGGTAATGTCATGGAACACTTCTACGACATCACAGGTATGACTATCTTGATTCTGTCATAAATTTGTCATGGATGTACATGCATGACAAAAAACGCGACCTACTGTGACAAACACGTATCATCACGGAAGTGTATTGTTTTTGTAGTGTTGGGCCGTTTCATTGCCTGCAGGCCAGCCTGGTTCGCATCTGCATGGACCTTAAAGCACCCCTCAGCCTGGCTCGCTGGGAACGCTCGAATCTGCCGTTTCCAGCAAGCCAGGCTAAGTGGGGCAGAAAACGAAGACGCGACATAGGGCACGGTGCAGGGGGGATGCGGGCGGAGATGGCGAGAGGGAAAATCGACCGAGGCAGGGTGGCGCCAAATATACCCTCACCACCCCATTTCCTCGCTCACCTCTAGCTATAGGACAAACCCTCCTTTGTTGTTGGCACTGGCGGTGGCGGCGACTCAAATCTGCGGCTGGGACGACGGCGACGACTGAGATCTGCGGCTATGACACTCCCCCACAGTGGCAAGAGGCGGCAGGCGCACTCCCCGGTGGCGGCAGCTGCTTCTCGCTCTCTCGGCCTCATCTTTGTCTCCGCCATGTCTACCCTGGCCTCGAAGCTGATAAGCTACCCCTCCCCCTCCACCTTCTCTATTATGTGTTAGTTCATTCGATAGGAGCGTTTAGGGTAGATAGTGCCACTGCTGACCGCATCATGGATGTCGCTTAGGTTGTGGATGAACAGACGAAGCTTCTAGTTCAGGCAGCATCGCTAATAGCTATGGTTCAGACCTGGATCCTGTTGGTCCATAAGAGAGTTGTTCGTTGGAATGAGAGACCTCGCATCCAGTATGGTCCGATGTTAATCCGGGATCAAGAGAGGATGGTGAATCTGAACTACATCTACAACAGCAACGACACAGAGGCTCTGTGGATGCTTCGAATGAAAAGAGCACCTTTCGCCAGGCTTGAGTAGACGTTTAGGAGCACGGGGCTGCTAGAAGATAGCTTCCGCACCACTGTGGAAGAGCAAGTCGCCATGTTCCTCCATGTTGTTGGTCATAACCAGAGGTACAACAAGGTACATGATACGTCTCCAACGTATCTATAATTTTTTATTGTTCCATGCTATTATATTATCCAGCTTGGATGTTTTATATGCATTTATATGCTATTTTATATTATTTTTGGGACTAACCAATTAACCTAGAGCCCAGTGCCAGTTTCTATTTTTTCCTTGTTTTTTAGTTTTGCAGAAAAGGAATATCAAACGGAGTCCAAATGAGCTGAAATTTTACGGTGATTTTTATGGACCAGAAGAAGCCCCCGAAGCATAATACTTCGGCCTGAAGAGTCCTGAGTCAACGACAAGGGTGGAGGGTGCACCCCCTGCCTTGTCACTGACTCGTGGATCCCCCCTGACGTGAAACCGGTGCCAAAAATTCCTATAAATCTAGAAACCCCTAGAAAGAAACCTAGATCGGGAGTTCCGCTGCCGCAAGCCTTCGTATCCATGAGAAACCAATCAGGAGACCGTTCCGGCACCCTACCGGAGGGGGAAACCATCACCAGTAGCCATCTTCATCATCCCCTGTTCTTGATATGGCACGATCTTGTATACGCGAGCTTTGCTATTATAGTTGGATCATATGGTGTTTCTCCCCCTCTACCTTCTTGTGATGAATTGAGTCTTTCTCTTTGAGGTTTCGTTATGTTGGATTGAGTATTGGATTTGAGAACACTTGATGCATGTCTTGCGATGTGATATCTGTGGTGACAATGGGATGTTCTATTGATTCACTTGATGTATGTTTTGGCACTCAACTCGCGGATTCCCGAGGTGACATTGGGGTAATCTATGCATATTAGTTGATGCACATTTTCGTCCTACGTTCTCCGATAGAAACTTTGGAGTGACTTTTGTCGCACGTTGAGGGACTGCCATATGATCTAATTATGTTATCATCGTTGAGAGAACTTTCACTAGTGAAAGTATGAACCCTAGGCCTTGTTTCCAAGCATTACAATACCGTTTTCGCTCACTTTTACCACTTGCTACCTTGTTGTTTTTATATTTTTAGATTACAAAAATCTATATCTACTATCCATATTACGCTCGTATCACCATCTTTTGGCCGAACTAGTGCACCTATACAATTTATCATTGTATTGGGTGTGTTGGGGACACAAGACTCTTTGTTATTTGGTTGCAGGGTTGTTCGAGAGAGACCATCTTCATCTTACGCCTCCCATGGATTGATAAACCTTAGGTCATCCACTTGAGGGAAATTTGCTACTGTCCTACAAAACTCTGCGCTTGGAGGCCCAACATGAGTCTACAAGAAGAAGGTTGCGTAGTAGACATCAGTACACAACACCTTCAGGAGATCAATGGAGACCATCTCCAGGTACTTGAAGCAGGTATTGTATGTTATTGGGGAGCTCAGAGGAGAGATGATCATGTCACCAACTGGCCGGACTCCTACCAAGATTCACACTAGCCCAAGATGGTATCCATACTTCAAGGTGAGCACTTGATATGTTGTTGTAGTTCATGCCTTGATATGTTATTATTGTTCTGTAGTAGACTAACAACATATTGTAATGCCATTCCAGGATTGCATTGGAGCAATAGATGGTACTCATGTCACTGCGAGAGTGCCGAGGTCACAAGCTGCAACATATAGAGGGAGGAAGCACTACACAAGCCAAAATGTGCTAGCTGTTATTGACTTCGATCTGAAGTTCACATATGTGCTGGCTGGCTAGGAAGGATCAGCACATGATGCTAACATTCTCAGTGAAAACATGAGTCGTCATGATGGAATCAACATCCCCGATGGCAAGTTCTACCTTGGAGATGCTGGCTATGCATGTCGGTCAGGTGTTCTTCCACCCTTCAGAAAAATCAGGTACCATCTGAACGAGTTTGCTTGTAGGAACTATCCTAGGACTCCTCAGGAATTGTTCAATCTCAGACAGTCCAGCCTTAGAGTGACTGTTGAGAGGGCATTTGGAGCTCTGAAGGACAGATTTAAGATCCTGGATCAGAAGCCATTCACTACTAGGGAAAAGGCTAGCAGCAACGCGGGTTCTAGGTATATCAGTAGCGCGGGGACCAGCGCTACTAATAAGGCGCTACAACTAACACGTAGCATTAGCGCATGCGCACCCGCGCTACTGCTATACAAGTGTAGTAGCAGTGCGTTTCGTGGAAGCTCGCTACTGCTAATAGCTCTAGCGCGCTTTGCCTGGACGCACTACTGCTACTGTGGCGCTGCTGCTAACTTTTCTTCACTCGCTACTGCTAATTTCAGTAGTTTTTGTTTTTTTACATATTTGTTTTGTATTTGAACAGGCTTTATACAAGAATCTTTAGCAGATACAAATGTCATCATGATACACACACAAATGGCTGCGAGACCACAAATGTAATCATAGCATATACATACAAATAGTCTCATCATAATCATCATCCAACACAAAGTGGTATCTCGTCATCATCTCGAAAATAGCAATACATGCAAGTCTCGAATACTTGCAACTACAACGTCATCCATCTAAACAATGGTATACGCGAGAAGAGTTATCACTATGAGTGAGAGCGGAACTATGCAGTACGTGAGGCGACAGTTATGAGTCCTCTCTCATGCTAGCGTGAACCTCTAGTAACTAGCTTCTCCTTCTTGTCTTCTTTTGGAGCCTTTATCGCTGGTGCCCGAGACCCCATTCACTTGCGCCTGACACTCAGGCCACTCGTTGTACACCCCCGGAACCTTCACTTTGTACACGACATAGCACCGCCATCTAGCCATCAAGAAACTAGGTACCTATTAGAGATGCATCTTCATCAAGAGGATGTACAATCATATGCAACAAAATATATTAGAGCAAAACGAAAAATAAAGGGTTAATTAGCAACTAGATGCAACATACAGTACGCAAACTAATTAACTAGAGGTACGCAGGTCATCGTACCCAAACAAACAAAGTAGCGTTACGCAAGTTCGGCAGGGACCATGGACATCACAAAGTTTCATCGCTACAGAAAGTATACAAGTTCAACCGACACATATCATCATCATCGGCATAGTAAATCACTAGAAGTTCCATCCTTCCATATCATTGAGGATGGACCCTAGCTTCTTGAACGACGTGAGGTCTTGACATTGCATGCCTATGCGAGTTCGGACGTCAGCTCGCGATATAGGGCCATGGTGGAACATCCCCTTCTCATCGACGACTTCTTTCATGATGATCGTCGCAATGTCCCTTTGGATGCGAAAGAAGTCATCTCTAAGTTTATAATCCGCTTCTCCATGAGATTCTAGCCACTTGTGTATATGATCATCATTTCTGCTTGTCATGCGAAGCTTTTGGTGATCCTTGGTGAACTCAATCATGAGCTGGAGGATGTAGAATCCATCCTTCTTGCTTGGTTTTGGGACATGGATGCAGCAGAAGTTAGTTTTATGCGCGAAACCCATCTTCTTGTCCCTTTGTTTCCTGATCTGCATGTGTCCACCTCTAATGCTGAAGCCTTGGAGAGCATCATCTAGAATATTCATTATGTGGGTGTAGTCCTTCTTCTCGTAGTCTCTAGAAGGGTCAAAATACATGGCGTGGGAGAATCGCGGGTAAAGAACGATAAGGACGGCGCGCCCGTTGCTGGGGGAAAAGACACCTCAAATTATTCTCCATATGAGCGAGAAGGAATGATTGAAATGTACGAAAGGGTTGTCCGGAACTGACTTACTTTGGATGATAAGGCAGGAGGACAATTTCCTGGTGCTTATTCCGTACCATGAAGTTTTGGAGGTAGTCCCTAGCAGTTTCACGCTCAAAGTCGGCGAGACTCAAGAAAGACTCGTGCATGTAGTATGGATCCGCCACACAGATTTGCGAGACTTCTTCTCTCTTCATGAAGGAGCTCATATGTAGTGCAAAAAGGTGGACGATTGTAAAATCGAGCCGCCTTGTTAGAAACATCTCAAAGATATGGTCAAACCGCAGGAAGAACACCTCCGCCGGCCGTGTGTCGACGTAGCACTTCCCCTCAGGCACATGAGCCGCGTATGTCGGATATCCTGGATCCTTCGAGGCTACTAGGCTTTTCTCAGTCGACATCACATGGTCGTGCACTCTCCTGAGATCCCCTGATAGTGCCTCCAGCGGTTCCGACGGTAGCATCGGCTCGCTCGTGAGATGGAACATGGCCGCACCTTTCACGGGTACACGCTCTTCAGAATCCCTCATCTAGCTGCTATGTGCTCTGCCTTGTTTGGAGGCAGCTATCTTCCCCGATCTCTTCCTCTCCTTTTTCTTGGGCACACCTTCTAGACCCTTCCTTAACCCCTGTCCTAGTGTTCCCGGGCTAAGCACTGGACGACCCTCGTCTAGTTGAGCCTGTGTTGAGGCGGCATCTTCAGGCATGTCCTGTGAGGATTTCATGAAGAGAGTTTTTGCAATCCCTGCTACGACCTTCCTGCCCAGGCAGATCATCCATATCCTCATTAGCATGCTGATAGCCCGACTCATCATATGGTTGACTCATCATATCTATGTCATAGTAATACGCGTTTGTATTGAGGAAACCCATTGGATCGACCTCCGTCTCATCATCCATTCTATGTTCTACAGGACCGATTACATCAGCCAGTACTATTGCACCCCCTTCATCACGTCGTCTGTCGCTCTCACCCAGCACTACAGGAGCTGGTAATTGCGTAGGCGGGGTGGTGGTCTCCGCACATGGTTGTTGATGTGTGGTTATTGGTGTGCTCTCGGCCGGCTCCAGACAAATAAGATTCTTCGGCCATAGCAGCACCCAACCCTTGCAGCTTCCAATCCACGGCGGGGTCTCGTTGTCCTCTCCCACATGCTGTACTGGAGGAGGCAAATGCTCGTGCCCCGATTTCACACTGGACAAGTTAACTCTGAAGTGCCCAGCGGGGATCGGGTGGTTGTGGAACGTGGGTTGAAAGGGGTTCATTATCATCCCCTTTCTGTAACGCCCCAGATGTAACTTGCCATATTTGTAATCCAACTCTTGCCATTTCCGGCTATGTGTTATGATATTTCATCCGTGTTGGGTTTCCCCTCGTTTTGCATTTTGGTCATGTCATGCATTTCATATCATGTCATCATGTGCATCGCATTCGCATACGTGTTCGTCTCATAAATCCGAGCATCTTTCAGGTTGTCCGTTTTGCAATCCGGCGCTCCTATGTCTCCCGGCGTCCCCGTTTACATTTCTTCTTGAGCGGGTATTAAGCATTCTCGGAATGGACCGAGGTTTGACATGTGGCCTCGGTATAGCACCGGAAGACCGCATGTCAAGTTTTGGGTCAATCGGAGTTCGTTTGGTACTCCAATGGTTAACCGGGTAACCGTGAAAGCCTCGTGTGTGTTGCAGCCCAACACCCCTTCAAAACAGCCCAATAACCCATCTAAGTCACTCCCATGTCCTCCGCCGTTCGATCACGATCGTGTGGCCGAAAACCGCACTCCATTTGGAGCTTCCTAGCCCCCTCTAGCTATAAATATGTGCACCCCTCCGTCAAATCCGGGTCCAAAACCCTAACCCCACTCTCTCCGCGCGCCGGACACGTCCGGTCCGCGCCGGACGAAACCCGCCGCCGCCCGCAGCCAACAGCAGCGCGACACGTGTCCTCTCCGCCGCCGTCTCCGCCGCCGGCCCGCGAGCCCGCGTCAGGCCCGCGGGGCCCGTTCCGCGCCACCGCCGCCCTGCCGCGCCCTAGCGACCGCGCCGCCCGCGCGCTTCGCCGCGCCGCCGCGTTGCCGCTCGCGCCGCCGCCTCCTCTCCGTCGCCGGCCGCCGGCGCCGCGCCGCCCGCTCATCGCCCCCGTCGCCGCCTCCTCCACCGGGTCCGGCGCCCCGCGCCCTCCCGGTGCCAGATCCGGCCATCCCGGCCCGGATCCGGACGAACCCCGCCGCCGCAGCTCCCTCTCCGGCGCTTCTCCGGCGGCCCGCGCCGGCGAACTCCGGCATCCGTGCCCTGGTTGACTTTCCCCCTCTCAAAAATATCTCTAAGTCCCAGTATTTTTACATTATCATCTCATGTTCGACCTGCCATAACTTTTCATCCGTAGCTCCGTTTCGCGCGTGTAATATGTCAAATTGTTCGTACCGAAGAGTACATCATTTTGTTCCATTGAATCATTTTCATTTGATGTCAACTTGATGCTCTAAATGCTGTTAGTAGAGGGCTAGTTGCTGTTAGTTGCTGGATTTTATCTGAACATGCACTTTTGTCATTTTTGCCATGATTGATGTGTACCGCCTATGAAGTTGAGTCCTACATGAGTTTTGTTATATGTCATGTTAACTATCCAGAGTATTTTGCCATGTATTTTTGTGATCTATGTGGTGACTAGCACAAGCATGCAAACTAGGTCACTTGATGTTGCTGGTTTCAGAGACTTAGTGATTTCACTAAGTCCCTGACTGCTGTTATTTTCATGCCATGTATTAATGTTGTTTCTGAGAGATCTATGCATAATTTGAGCATGATCAGTAAGGGAGTTTTGAACTTGAGTATTTTCTCTATCCATCCATGCCTTTGTTTGCAATTATGGAGTGCCATAGCTTGAGTCAATCGAGCTCTACTTTTGCTACAAAATGTTGCTGGCAGATTGTTTACGTGTTATTCGATTTTGCCAAGCTTGGTGTAGTTGATCCTTGCATGATATGATGTTATTCTTGCCATGTCTAGTTACTATGCCATGTCTTCTTGATGTATGTATTCTTAGTTTATCATGCAATGCTCTGTAGTGAGTGCATCGAGCTCACGAACATGCCTAGTCGTTATCTGTTTTTGTCATGTCCAGTGTCCTGCTAAGTCTGAAACCCGTAACGAAACTTCCTTATTTGACATGGGTGTAATCATATTTTCTGATCCTTTTGGCTTATGGTCAGTAAGGGACTTTTGTCAAGTGCTATGAGTAGATTCATGGCATGCGTTTCTTTGCTATGTTCTGAACCTGTAGCATGTTGTTTCGTTGCTCTGAACATGTCATCCTGATGTTAGTTTTCTGCTATGTTGTTAATTTCACTAAGTCTGAGAACCTGTTATCTTGTGCACTTTTGCCATGCTTGTTTGGACCTGTTATGATGTGAACTAGCCGTAGCTCAGTGTTCATCTTTTATCAAGCATCTTGTGTAGATTATTGTCATATGCTTTGTTGCCATGTTTGGGTGCAGTAGCGTAATTATTTTTTGCTTGCTAAGTAGCATCATGCTGTTAATGGCAGATTCGTGTCATTCTTGTATTGCTTGCCATTTGCAAACCGTGCATCCGATTCCGGTGAACTTTATATCGATTTCAACCGAAATCACCTCACCTATCCAGTGGCATGCTTGGTTTGCCAAGATTATGCCCTGTTCATCCTTGTCCTCCCGGAGCATGCATACGCATTGCATATCACCTCTCGCATATCATGCCATGTTTTGCATCATGTTGCTTGCGCTTTGCATCGTGGTTGATATTGGTTCCTTTGCTTGTTCTCTTGTCTTGGGTAGAGCCGGGAGACGAGTACGTGAACGAGGATTCCGTTGAGAACGCTTTCGAGGACCAAGCTTTCGACAACTCTGAGACTCTTGCAGGCAAGATGACCATACCCTCGAAATCACTTCTATCTTTGCTTGCTAGATTGCTCGCTCTTTTGCTATGCCTATGCTGCGATACCTACCACTTGCTATATCATGCCTCCTATATTGCCATGTCAGCCCCTAACCATCCATGTCCTAGCAAACCGTTGTTTGGCTATGTTACTGCTTTGCTTAGCCCCTCTTATAGCGTTGCTAGTTGCAGGTGAAGATGAAGTTTGTTCCTTGTTGGGACATGATCTTGTTGTTCCTTGTTGGAACATGTTTACTTGTTGGGATATCACAACACCTCTTAGTTAATTAATGCATCTATATACTTGGTAAAGGGTGGAAGGCTCGGCCTTATGCCTGGTGTTTTGTTCCACTCTTGCCACCCTAGTTTCCGTCATACCGGTGTTATGTTCCCGGAGTTTGCGTTCCTTACACGGTTGGGTGATTTATGGGACCCCCTTGACAGTTCGCCTTGAATAAGACTTTTCCAGCAAGGCCCAACATTGGTTTTACCATTTGCCACCTAAGCCTTTTTCCCTTGGGTTCTGCAGACTCAAGGGTCATCTTTATTTTAACCCCCGGGCCAGTTCTCCTTCGATTGCTGGTCCAACCTAGAGCACCGTGCGGGACCGTCCCTTGGCAACTTGGGTTATGTTGGTACCTGTACGCTTCGCTTATCCGGATGTGCCCTGAGACCGAGATATGTGCAGCTCCTATCAGGATTTGCCGGCACAATCGGGCGGCTTTGCTGGACTTGTTTTATTACTGTCGAGATGTCTTGTAGTCCGGGATTCCGAGTCTGATCGGGTCTTCCCGGTAGAAGGAATATCCTTCGTTGACCGTGAGAGCTTATAATGGGATAAGTTGGGACACCCCTACAGGGTATTATCTTTCGAAAGCCGTGCCCACGGTTATGAGGCAGATGGGAATTTGTTGATGTCCGGTTGTAGAAAACCCGAAGTTGACCTTAACTAAAACACATCAACCGCGTGTGTAACCATGATGGTCTCTTCTCGGCGGGGTCCGGGAGGTGAACACGGTTGTTGGAGTTATCCCTGACGTAGGTTGTTTCAGGATCACTTCGTGATCACTTCTAGTTTCTCGACCGTGCTTTGCCTTCTCTTCTCGCACTCCTTTGCATTGTAGTCACCATATGCTAGTCGCTTGCTGCAGCTCCACCTCACTATCTTTTTCCTACCTATAAGCTTAAATAGTCTTGATCTCGCGGGTGTGAGATTGCTGAGTCCCCGTGACTCACAGATATTATCACAACAGTTGCAGGTTCCAACGATGCCAGCGCAGATGACGCGTCCGAGCTCACTTGGGAGTTCGACGAGGAACGTGGCCGTTACTATGTTTCTTTTCCAGATGATCAGTAGTGGAGCCCAGTTGGGGCGATCCGGGGATCTGTTTAGCATTTGGGGTAGTCTTCTTTCATTTTGGTACCGTAGTCGGACCTTGAGTGTAATCTGTATGATGGATGTTATTTATGTACTTGTGTGAAGTGGCGATTGTAAGCCAACTATGTATCTTTCCCCTTTATTTATTACATGGATTGTGTGAAGATTACCTCACTTGCGACATTGCTTTCAATGCGGTTATGCCTCTAAGTCGTGCCTCGACACGTGGGAGATATAGCCGCATCGAGGGCGTTACAAGTTGGTATCAGAGCCTTTTCCCGACCTTAGGAGCCCCCACTGTTTGATCGTCTTTAGTGGCCGAGTTGTGTCTAGAAAAATGTTTTGAGTCATTTAGGAATTATATATCGGAGAGTTTAGGAATTCTTTTTACTCCCCAGTCCCTTCGACCTTCTGGTAAGGCATCCTGACGTAGAGTTTTGACTCTTCTCTTCTCAAATTTCACTAAAAAAAAATTTTTAGGATCACGCGGGTATATTACAATCGTTCCGATAGTTTTATGATGACAACATTGTCTTGGTTGCCTCCTGACATTTAGGGGTTGTGGCAGTGTCCCGGGGAGTTGAGCTCCGAGGTGTCGTCGTCATAATCTTATCGTTGCGGTTTTGGAATACCTGAGTTTAGTACACGGACATCGAAAATCTCTTTTGTACAGTTGTTGGTGAGATAACCCTGATAGCCCAGTACTGAGGCGAGTGCGGGAGTATTGCCATGACTCGTATAACGGATGCTTTTGGAAGGTTGAGGTAGATGTTTTCCATTGATTTCTTGGTTATGTGTTGAAGGATGGATACAGCTGGATCTAGGTATTGTTAGTTTGGGTGATATATTTTGTGTCCCCTGTATTCCCAACACCTGATTGCATAACCAGAAAGTTTCGGGAGTTTATAAGTGGGAATTCTTGTAGCTCTATTATTTCTTCCGTAGATATTTGGTTTGTGATTGGGTAATCCTTACCAAGTATTTGTTCACATCCGTACCTTGTTGGTTTTATTCCATACCATGTTCTAAGTGGCTTCTCAGCTTTGGGAGTGTGATGTTTTACATTGGAATTCATTCGTTCATTCTTGTTCGAATGTTAATTGTGAAGACTATATGTTGCAATTTCGTTCCTTTGATTCAGCTTCAATATATCTCTGTCAAGATGCTAATGGATGTCACCCTCTTCAGGATGGCTCCACCAACGCGTCAGAATCCAGAACGCAATGAAGGGAATCAGGCTAACCCTCCGCCACCACCTCCGCCTCCGGAAGCTTGGCAGGCCCTGATGACTGCCACAAATGCCAATGCTCAGATTCTGATTCAGCTCTTGCAAGATCGCAACCAAGGGCAAGCTAATCAAGAGAATCAAGGCCAAGGGAACAACCAGCCGCATTTCGCTTCACTGAACCAGTTCCTTGCTAATCAGCCAAAGACCTTCAGCTACTGTGTCGAGGCCACAGACGCCGATGATTGGCTCGTGGACATCAGCAAGCATTTCGAGTGCAGCAATGTCAGACCTGAGGACTTTGTCAAGTTTGCCTCTTTTCAACTCAAAGATCAAGCTGCTGAATGGTTCCAGCAATACAAATATTCTAGAGGAGGTCGTGTGATTACCTGGGATGATTTCCGCCGTGACTTCAAAGCTCACCACATTCCAGAAAGTGTTGTTGAGAGTAAGCGTGAGGAATTCCGCAATCTCAAGCAAGGCAACATGTCTGTCTATCAATACAACACTCAGTTCCAGAAGCTCTCTCGTTTTGCAAGGCAAGACATTCCTGATGAGAAGAGTATGATCTACCAGTTCAGGCGGGGTCTCGTTGTCCTCTCCCACATGCTGTACTGGAGGAGGCAAATGCTCGTGCCCCGATTTCACACTGGACAAGTTAACTCTGAAGTGCCCAGTGGGGATCGGGTGGTTGTGGAACGTGGGTTGAAAGGGGTTCATTATCATCCCCTTTCCCACGTCCACCTTCTGGCCTTTGATCAAGTAGAGTATGGTGCACGGGGTTTCTTCGGCCTGCAAACACATGTCTGTGGTGTAAAACATCCGAAAGGCAACAAAAATGGAATTATATATATATGTATATATATATGTTGGTGCGACATGTAATTACCGTGAGGGCGTCGATCTCAGCCAAAGACGAAGGCCCACCTAGCGCGCCAGAGACTGAGGACGGGCTGCTATGAGCGGGAGCGACTGCGAGAGGAGGCCCGGTTGCGTGAGCAAGTGATGGTGCGGTGGTGTTGTTGTTCATGGAGTTGCTACCGACAAAACTGGGCAACGGGAAATCCTGCACCGTCTTGTCTGGATTTTCCTTCGTCCAGTTGATGATATCTGGAACCAAGTTAGTAGCAAAATCATTTCTGCAGGCAGTTACAGCTGCATTGACTGCCTGCTGTAGCAACTCATTTTTCTCCTCAGATGTTTTTTTCATCCTCAGCTGCTTTTTTCTCGACCGCAAGCTTCACCTTCTCGTCGATATCCGCCTGACTAAACTTCTTTTTCTGCTTCTTGGCCTCCGGGCCCTCGTTGTAAAACACCTTCCACGTGGCGCTGTCTCCAGCGCTATGCACACGATCATATTGCGGCCGCTAGCCCAAAGGGAGTCCCTTAAGTTCGTTCAAGGCCCGGTTGAGAGGGGTGTCCCACTTGGGCCTCGTCGGAGAAGTAGGGCTTTCGGCTGCAAGCTGGTGTTGCTTCTCCTGCAGAAGGAGAGTGAACCGTTTAGGAATGTGTAGTCGCCTAGGTCTAGAGCTAAATGTAAGGTGGTAAAAGAATAATTACCAGTAGTCTATTCAATTTCCTCGTGGTCTGGTCCGTGTAAAGAACCTTCTTTTCCATGTCCCACTTGTAGTAGGCTCTGATGAAGTCACGCTCCAAGGGGTTGGTGAACTTCGCAAAGGGGTCTGGGATACCCGCGGCTTCATGTTCCGCGTCCTCCTTATCCCATATGGGCCTTTTACCGAGGTAGCCACGACTTCCGAGGCGATGCTTCCCCATGTTCCTTTGCTGAAGGCTCTTGAATTTCGCAGCCTTAGACTTGACTGCCTCGGTAGCACAAGTGTCCTTGAACTTTTTGAATTCCTCTTCCGTAAGTGTCGGATTTTCCTCCAGAATCTTGGACAGGGGTTCCTCAGCCTCAATAGCTCGTTTGACCCTCCCTTTCCAGGAGTCCAAATCATTGTTGAACATGCCCATGGCATGATTGTTAATTTTTTTTCATGTTTGGATCATCCCACGGTTGTTCTATGTTATCATCCCGGTTGGGGAACTTGAATCTCTTGTGCAACTTCGTGAGGAGCAACTGCGTCAAATGTTCTTTACTCCTTGAGTCATCGTCGTTGATGCTCGCACATTCCCGTAGGATGCATCCTACTTGGCTCCCATAGCACTTGCGAGGTTCTTCCGGCTCTAATGGCTCAAACTTGCCAGATGCCATCTTTGTGATCACCAGTCATCCAATCCCTAGTTTGTTAGGTTTTCGTATCCTCTGCTTCTTCTTTTCGGTAGCGGCATCGGCGCCGGCACCTTCCCCGCCGGTATCTTCCTTGCTGGTACCTTCCCCGTCGGTCTCGGCGCCGCCATCGGTGCCGGTGTCGTCGGTGTCAATGTCGGCGTCAGTACCATCATCGAGGCCGACCTGCAAACCTTGACCTTGCATTTTCTTAGCAGTCAAATAGTCGAGGTACTCTTGTTCACCCTCATAATCTATCTCGTCTGCATCTTGGTCAGAAGGCCTAGTTTCTTCGTTGTTCGACATGTTTCCTATGATTAAGTCTCCTCGTTTAATTATAAAACTATGAAAAAAATGAGAAATGACATAAAAAAGAAATCTATGTTTGCCGCAATTTCGTTTCCCAGCACTCGATATGCCTACTATCTAGCACAAATCATGCCAAAATTCACGGAAAATTTCGGCATGACCATTGCTAAAAAAATGGACATATCGAGCGCCTGAAATTCACCGGAGCGGAAATGAATAAACATTCCGGCGTAACATAGGCCACTCGGATCATTTACCCTCCACATAATCATCATGTCCAAATGAGATGTCCAAATTTCCAAATATGACATGTCCAAAACATCACATGTCCACTTCAAATTTGCATATAAAAGGAAGAAAAATATAGAATTTGAAGAAAAAACATAGCTAAATTCATAACTAAATATACAACCTAATTAACCATCTACCCTAAATAAAACCTAACTAAATTAACCAAAAAACCTAGCTACCAGAGAGAGGAGGAGAGGTGGGGGGCTTACAGAGGGTGCAGGCCCGATGACGGCCAAGGTTGGGAGGGTCGGGGTCGGGGTCGAGCGTCGGGGCCAGAGCCGGGGTCGAGGTCGGGGTCGGGCACGGGGCCGTGGGCGAGCGCTTGGGCCAGAGCCGAGGTCGGGGCCGGGGTCGGGGCCGGGGTCGGGGTCGGGGGCCGGAGCCGGCGCCGGGGTCGGTCGGCGTCGGGGTCGGGGGCGAGCGTAGAGGCACGGCGAGGGCTCCGGCGGCGCGACGGGGGAAGAGAGAGTGTGGGGATTTGGGGGAAAAGAGGCGGGATGAAGAGAGGAGCGGGAATTTTCGGGGTTGAGTGGGCATAGTTGTTGGGTAACGTAGTAATTTCAAAAAAATTCCTACGCACACGCAAGATCATGGTGATGCATAGCAACGAGAGGGGAGAGTGTTGTCTATGCACCCTCGTAGACCGACAGCGGAAGCGTTATGACAAAGCGATTGATGTAGTCGTACGTCTTCACGGCCCGACCGATCAAGCACCGAAACTACGGCACCTCCGAGTTCTAGCACACGTTCAACTCGATGACGATCCCCGGACTCCGATCCAGCAAAGTGTCGGGGATGAGTTTCGTCAGCACGACGGCGTGGTGACGATCTTGATGTTCTACCATCGCAGGGCTTCGCCTAAGCACCGCTACAATATTATCGAGGATTATGGTGGAGGGGGGCACCGCACACGGCTAAGAGAACGATCACGAAGATCAACTTGTGTCTCTAGAGGTGCCCCTTGCCCCCGTATATAAAGGAGCAAGGGGGGAGGCCGGCCGGCCCTTGGGGCGCGCCAAGGAGGGGGGAGTCCTCCTCCTAGTAGGAGTAGGACTCCCCTTTCCTAGTCCAACTAGGAAGAGAGAAGGGGGAAGGAAAGAGAGGGAGAGGGAGAGGGAAAGAGGGGCCGCGCCCCCCTCCCCTAGTCCAATTCGGACTCCTCATGGGAGGGGGCGCGCCACCTCCTGGGCTGCTGCCCTCTCTCTCCCCTCAGGCCCACTAAGGCCCAATACTTCCCCGGGGGGTTCCGGTAACCCCTCCGACACTCCGGTTTTCTCCAAAACCACGCAGAACATTTCCGGTGTCCGAATATAGTCGTCCAATATATCAATATTTATGCCTCGACCATTTCGAGACTCCTTGTCATGTCCGTGATCACATCCGAGACTCCAAACAACCTTCGGTACATCAAAACATATAAACTCATAATGAAACTCTCATCGTAACGTTAAGCGTGTGGACCCTACTGGTTCGAGAACAATGTAGACATGACCGAGACATGTCTCCGGTGAACAACCAATAGCGGAACCTGGATGCTCATATTGGCTCCCACATATTCTACGAAGATCTTTATCGGTCAGACCGCATAACAACATGCGCTGTTCCCTTTGTAATCGTATGTTACTTGCCCGAGATTCGATCGTCGGTATCTCAATACCTAGTTCAATCTCGTTACCGGCAAGTCTCTACTCGTTCCGTAATACATCATCCCGCAACTAACTCATTAGTTGCATTGCTTGCAAGGCTTAAGTGATGTGCATTACCGAGAGGGCCCAGAGATGACTCTCCGACAATCGGAGTGACAAATCCTAATCTCGAAATACGCCAACCCAACATGTACCTTTGGAGACACCTGTAGAGCACCTTTATAATCACCCAGTTACATTGTGACGTTTGGTAGCACACAAAGTGTTCCTCTGGAAAACGGGAGTTGCATAATCTCATAGTCATAGGAACATGTATAAGTCATGAAGAAAGCAATAGCAACATACTAAACGATCGGGTGCTAAGCTAATGGAATGGGTCATGTCAATCACACCATTCTCCTAATGATGTGACCCCGTTAATCAAATGACAACTCATGTCTATGGCTAGGAAACATAACCATCTTTGATCAACGAGCTAGTCAAGTAGAGGCATACTAGTGACACTCTGTTTGTCTATGTATTCACACATGTATCATGTTTCCGGTTAATACAATTCTAGCATGAATAATAAACATTTATCATGAAATAAGGAAATAAATAATAACTTTATTATTGCCTCTAGGGCATATTTCCTTCAGTCTCCCACTTGCACTAGAGTCAATAATCTAGTTCACATTACCATGTGATTTAACACCAATATTTCACATCACCATGTGATTAACACCCATAGTTCACATCGTCATGTGACCAACTCCCAAAGGGTTTACTAGAGTCAATAATGTAGTTCACATCGCTATGTGATTAACACCCAAAGAGTACTAAGGTGTGATCATGTTTTGCTTGTGAGAGATGTTTAGTCAACGGGTCTGCCACATTCAGATCCGTATGTATTTTGCAAATTTCTATGTCAACAATGCTCTGCACGGAGCTACTCTAGCTAATTGCTCCCACTTTTAATATGTATCCTGTCGGTGGGAACGACACCTATGGGATCACAAGAATCCCTACTACGGTTAGCGGGGCGCGGGGTCGTGAGAAGAGTGGATCAAACAGATAGCACACAGTTTGTTTATCCAGGTTCGGGCCGCGAGGATGCGTAAAACCCTACTCCTGCTTTGGTGGATGTATATTCCTGTTCCTGAGCTAGCTCTGGGGCGTTAGGAGCTTGAAAAAGCCGAATCCTTCTCCTGGTCGCCTCGGGCCTCCTTTTATAGAAAAAGAGGCCGCCACAGTGGCACACAGGAGGTGGAAAGGGTACAGTGATGCGAGGTTATCCCTCGCATTACATGACAAGGCGCATTTAATGCGTCTTGCTTAGGTGTCCTTGCTTTATCGGGGACGGGGGAGAAATCCGTCTCGTCCGTCACCGCTCCTTCTTGTGTCGACACGCGCCCTGGCCAGCGACGCCTGTGATGCCATGTAGGTAGGCAGGTAGCTGAGGTGACGCAGTGGTGGGTCTTCACGAAGATCTGCATGCCGCCACGCAGGTGCCTGCCCAGCTGGTTGGGTCGGCAACTCCATGCGTACGGCGGTGGAGGTTTAGTCGGCGTGGGCCTGATGGTGGCCCTGCGGATGTCCTCGGCAAGGGTCTTGCCGGGGCCCCGGCAAGCGTCTTGCCGCGGCGCCTGCCGTCGTCCCCGGCAAGGCGCTTGCCGGGGGTCTCGTGGTTTTCCTTGCCTGGTATCTTGCCAAAGGTCATCGTCTTCTTAGTGCGTATCTGATCTTGAATGTCTTCACAAAGATCTGCATGCCACCACGGGGATGTCTCCCGAATCCTTGCCCCATGGGGGCAGTGGACTCAAGGGTGATTGCTCCGTAGGCGTGGGGCGAGTTGCTGCGGCAAGGGTCTTGCCGGGGCTGCTAAAGCTGGCCCCGGCAAGGATCTTGCCGGGGGAGCCTGCCTCGTCCCTTGGCTCTTCGTGGTCTTGGCCTTGGCGTCGCTCCAATTCCTTTGAGCTTCGGTCTTACCCTGGCTCACCTCCCTTGCCTTGCTTGGTGTGGTCATGGGCGCGGCTCTGACTGCCCGTGCATAGTTATAGGGGTACAAAAAATGTACCCCTCTTTTTGTACACCGACAGGAGCCCCCAGACCTGGGCCACACATAAGCGCAACGCGTTGTTGGGCTAGGCCCAAAAACGGTGCGCGGCAGGCGGGGCGGTTTTTACCGTGGTAAGATTTTTCGCGCGCTGCGCTTCCCATGACTCGCGCGCGTGGCGCGGCGTGGGGAGGTTGGCGTGACGTGGGCGGCATGCGTGGGGTTGCTCTGTATGCATGCGTCACGTCGTAGTAAAGGGGGCGGCTCGCGCCTTTCCCATAAATGGAGGGAGGCATGGAGGCATGGCCGATTTACTCAATGGGGCCGAGGCGCGGTCTTCAAGGAGTCCACTCCCCACGATCACGGGGTGGGGAGAGGTCGCCTCACCTGTCCCCTCGGTTCTGCACGTCAGCCACGTGTCTCCCATGCGCTTGGGGTGGCAAACAGTGGAGGCGGGAAACCGGGCCGTCGCTGGTTGGGGCAGCGGGTCGGTCCTGGCTCCCTGCGCCTCTCTTGATTGGCCGAGCGGGGCGGCCGAGCCCCAACCCCGTTCTTTTATAAAGAGCGGGAGGGGGATGGCGTCCCGCATTCTTCCATCTTATTCTTCCTCCAGGTTCTGTTCCTCTCTTCCATCCGTCATGGAGAGAGGAAATCCTGGTCCTTCAACGGTGGCGGCGAGGGTCGCTGCTCGACAATGCGTCCCTCCTTCTCCTGCGCCTGCGGTGCCAGATCCGGCCGCGAAGGGAAGGGGGAGGGGGCGAGGCCATGGGCGAGGCCGGGTTGCTCGGGGAAGAGGAGGACGGGGTGGCGCGCCGGCCTTGCCCCCGCCAGCAGCTCCTCCTCCAATGGAGGGCCAAGTTGGGGATGACCCTTGTGAGTTCTTCGTCAGGCTGCGCCAGCCACCGCGCCGTCGCCTTCGTCTCCCGACCCCATTTGTACGGGAGATGGAGCTAGATCCGCCGGAGTCATTGCGGCTGCACATGAGGGGCTGCGGGATCAGTGGTACGCGGGTCCGCATTGACTTCCCTGCTCCTCACGTGATGTATCTTCGTCGGGGATGGAAGTCGTTTGCTCGTATCCACAACTTGGCGGAGGGGCTCACTCTCCATTTTAAGCAGATGGAGGGTGGCCTTCTCTTCGTCAAGGTCTTCGGGCACTTTGGGACTCGTGCAAGGTGCTGCGTGGAGAGCTCTTCTGATGGTGAAGATTCCTCCTCGAGCGAGAGTGACAAGGAGGACAGCGGCAGCGACGACGAGGGCAGTAGGCGGCAGGATGACGGGTCCGACTAGATGTCGGCCGCCACTCCGTGCGGCACCGGCGACCCCATCATCCGTGTCGCCGGCTCCTTGAACTTATCGGGGTCGTCTCCTTGGGCGGCTGGCGTTGGGAGGCTGTGGAAGAGGAAGAGGGCGGGCGGCAAGGCCGTCAAGACGGAGTACGCGGGCACCGACCCCTTCGACGCGTACTGACGTCCTGCCGCCTCGTCTTCGAGCTCTGCTTCCGGCGCCGCCATCACCATCCAGCCTTTGGACGACCACCAAGATGTCCTCTTGGTGTCTTCTGCCACCCGTAGCTCCCCTAGGCGCTCCTTTTGCCCTTTTCGCCTCCTTGACCTGCCTCCTGAGGAGAGGGACAAGAAAGGGATTATGGGCACCTTATCTCTTTTTAGTTTGTAAGCCTTCGGGCCTTTGTTGAATTTAAAACTTGTAATCCTCTCATTCATGTTCTTCATTCCCTATGGACTGTACCTGAGCGGAATGTTTTTAATGAAAAAGGGATGTTTGCCGGGTCATTTGTTTGTGGGTGAAACCCACGACAAGGAATAAATCCTTGATATCTCTAAGATAAACATTTTCTCGCCCGGCAACAGGCCTTGCCGTCTCCCCACCTCGCTAGACCTTTCTCACGCCTTTGGCGGAGGCCGGGATGAAGTGGGTTTAGGCTGCTCGTTCTATCCTTTTGCTGCCGCGACTACGACCAAACTCGGTCCCAGGAACGGGCCCTAGGGCCTAGAGTTAGGGGAGCATGGTAGTTTGAGGATAAAACGAGGTTTCACATACCTCAGTCCATAAGGAAATGCATGATAAGGGATGAAAAACTTATCTGAATCTGCAGCCCCCGGCAATCCTGGTTTGCCGTGGGTGAATCTTTGCTCTTGCAGCCTCCGGCAATACTGGCTTGCCGGGGCCTAGATGCTGGTATGTTCCTTTTTTTCTCCCCAAGTGGTTTGGCAAGGATATATGTGTGTCCTGCGAACCAAAGAAGACAAAAGAAAGACAAAGAGATGCAAACTCGACCTCTAAGCTATGGGTTAGCCACCGCTAAGCACTATCAACCCTAACCAAGGACGAGACTCGACCTAGCATGCATGCTATAACTTAGGGCGCCAACGCTTCATTTATTTATAAACAGGGTCTGCGCCTAGCTTTGTACAAAGGGTTACATGCGCCATCGACAAGGCTTGTACAAAAGGTGGCTTGCCGAGGGCCCCGACAAGCCACGCCTCATGGGTAAAACTTGTGAAGATGCTCAATGTTCCAGGAGTTACTCACCGGAACGGCGTCTTCGGTCTCCAGGCGGACTGCGCCGGGCCTGGTGACTCGTATTACCCGATAAGGGCCTTCCCACTTTGGCGTCAACTTGTTGGAATTATTGGCCGATTGAACGCGCCGAAGAACAAGGTCGCCTTCCTCAAAGCTTCAGGCACGAACCTTGCGGCTATGGTAGCGGCGCAAGGCTTGCTGGTAGCGCGCTGCTCTCACAGCCGCCCGAAGACAATCTTCCTCAAGGAGCGTTGCGTCATCTTGCCGCAATTTCTCTTGCTCAAGCTCGTCATAAGCGAGTACTCGAGGTGACCCGTATATGAGTTACATGGGGAGAACTGCTTCTGCCCCGTATACCAGGGCAAAGGGTGTATGGCCGGTGGCTCGATTTGGTGTTGTTCTGATTGACCAAAGAACCGCCGGTAATTCACAAATCCAGCGCCTTCAACTCTTGCGCAGTCTGTCAAAGGTCTTTGTCCTCAGGCCTCGCGGTACTTCAGCATTTGCCCTCTCAGCTTGACCATTGCTTCGTGGGTGAACAACGGAAGCGAAACAGACCTTGCTGCCGAGGTCTTGAATATATTGCATGAAGGTGTGGCTTGTGAACTGTGTGCCGTTGTCGGTGATGACCCTATTGGGTACACCAAAACGGCACACCAGTCCTTTGAAGAACTTGACGGCTGACTGCGCCGTGACCTTCCTCACTGCTTCCACTTCTGGCCACTTTGTGAACTTGTCGATTGCAACGTACAAGTACTCAAAGCCCCCGACAGCGCGGGGGAAGACGCCCAGTATGTCGAGCCCCCAGACCGAGAAAGGCCAGGAAAGAGGAATGGTTTGAAGGGCTTGAGCTGGCTGATGAAGCTTCTTTGAATGGAACTGACACGCTTCACACCTGGTGACTAGTGTCGTCGCATCCTGGGGGGCGGTGGGCCAGAAGAAGCCTTGCCAAAATGCTTTGCCGGCAAGGGCCCTCGACCCTATGTGGGATCCACATATGCCTCCATGTATCTCTGCCAACAGCCCCAGTCCTTCCTCTCGAGGGATACACTTCAATTTCACACCGTTCGGCCTCTTTCTGTACAGGACGTCATCGACGAACTAGTACATAGTAGATCGACGGGCTACTTTTTCCGCTTCTTCCTGCTCCTCAGGAAGTTCCCCAGTTTGGAGGAATCGGACGGTATGCTGTGCCCACGCTGGAGCCCGGGGCTCGACGGCAAGGACTAAAGGCATTTCCTCCGCTATAGGTGCGTCTGTCTCCACGGCAAGAGCTTGATGCTCCGTCGGAGCTAGCCGTCCCGTGGCGGGCTCAGTGTCTCCGGCAACATCCTTGCCGGCGGCTTCGGGGAGCTAGGCGAGAAAGTACTTGCTGGGCCCTGATTTTCTCCTCTTATTTTGCTCTGTCGATGGATCAACGGATGGCTGAGTTAGCTGAAGCACAAAGGTACCTGGTTCCACAGGTACCTTGAGGGCAGCGCATTTTGACAGGTAATCGGCGATGTCATTCTCCGCTCGGTGAACGTGCTCTGCCTGTATACCGTCAAAACGCTCTTCCAGCTTCCTCACTTCATCAACGTAGGCCTTCATCAACGGGCTCTGGTAATCCTTGTTGACTTGTTTGACGACAAGTTGCGAGTCGCCCCTAACAATGAGTTTCTTGATTCCGAGGTCTGCCGCGATCCTAAGACCAGCAAGCAGCCCCTTGTACTCAGCAGTATTGTTTGTCGACACCTCCCTGGGGAAGTGCATCTGGACCACGTACTTGAGGTTCTCTACGGTGGGCGCGACAAGCAGTACGCCAGCCCCGGCGCCCTGTAAGGAGAAAGCTCCATCAAAGTACATGACCCAGTTGCAACTTGCCTCTTTGCCAGGGAGAACAGCCTCCTGGGTTTCTTCATCAGGCATCGCGGTCCACTCTGCAACGAACTCCGCCAGGACTCGGCTTTGAATCATCGAGGTACTCTCAAACTTGAGGCCAAAGCTGGACAGCTCCAGTGCCCATTCTACAATTCTTCCCATTGCGTCTGGATTGTGCAATATCCGTTGCAGAGGGAGGCGAGTAACGACGGTGATCTCGTGCGCCTGGAAGTAGTGATGCAGCTTCCTCGAGGCCATAAGAAGGCCGAAGAGCAGTTTCTACACACCGGAGTACCTTGATCTAGCCCCCTGCAGGAGGGAGCTAACAAAGTAGATTGGGTGCTGCATCATTTTCTTCCTCGGCGGCACTCCAACCGGTTGCATCGTCTCTGCACCAATGGCATCAGGCTCTGTTGCTGCTATCACCTCGTCATCAATTTCTCTCTGCGCCACTAGCGCGGCGCTGACCACCTGGTTCGTTGCCGCCAGGTATAGCAGCAACGGTTCTTGTGGCCTAGGCGCAACTAGTACTGGCGTGGAGGAGAGATACCTCTTCAAATCTCGCAATGCTGCTTCGGCTTCTGGTGTCCATTCCATCAGGCCCGCCTTTTTCAAAATCTTGAAAAAGGGAAGGGCGCGCTCGGCGGACTTGGAAATGAACCTGCTCGTGGCGGCAACGCAACCAGCAAGCCGACGTACATCCTTGACCCGCTTGGGCGCTTCAACCTGTTCTATAGCTTTGATCTTGTCCGGATTGGCCTCTATCCCACGCTGTGACACAAAGAACCCGAGAAGCTTGCCAGACGGGACGCCGAAGGCGCACTTCTCAGGGTTCAGCTTGAGATTGATCTTGTGTAGGTTTGCAAATGTTTCTTGTAAATCCGGTATAAGGGTTGCCCTGTTCTTGGTTTTGACCACTATATCATCGATATAAGCTTCCATATTTCTATGGAGCTGGGGTTCAAAACCAATCTGGACCGCCCTTGCAAACATTGAACCAGCACTCTTCAACCCGAAAGGCATCTGTATGAAACAATACGTACCACATGGGGTGATGAATGCTGTTTTCTCTTCGTCTTCTCTTGTCATGAAGATCTGGTGGTAGCCGGAGTAGGCATCGAGGAATGACAACAGATCACACCCAGCCGTGGAGTCAACAATCTGGTCGATGCGCGGCAACGGGAAGGGGTCTTTGGGACAAGCCTTATTGATATCTGTGTAATCAATACACAACCTCCACTTCCCATTTGCCTTGCGCACTACCACTGGATTGGCCAACCACGTTGGATGGAGCACTCCTCTTACCAAACCTGCTGCTTCCAGTTTTCGGATCTCCTCTGTGATGAACTCTTGTCGTTCCAAGGCTTGCTTTCTGACCTTCTGCTTGACGGGCCGCGCATGAGGACAAACAGCAAGGTGGTGCTCAATCACCTCCCTGGGAACGCCGGGGATGTCGGATGCTTGCCATGCAAACACATCGACATTCGCCCGCAGGAAGGTGACAAGCACGTCTTCCTATTTGTCGTCAAGGGCGGAGCTTATGGTGAAAGCCCCTCCCGTGCCGTCCTCCTTGACAGAAACCTTCTTGGTTCCCGGTGGTGTGGCCCTGGTCTTCTTGTTTCTGTTGGTGGAGCTCTCTGGCATGTCCTCGACGGGAGCACTACACTTGCCGGAGTGGGTGCCTGAGGTCTCACCGGTCTTCTTCTTCCTCCTTCTCGGGGCTCCAGCGGCAGGAGCAAGCGCCTTAGCAGTGGCGGCTGCTGCAACTTCTTGTTGGTAGAGTTAGTCAGCGCAAATTAGGGTGTCCTTCTTGTCCGATGAGATGGTGATGATCGCCACACGCCCCGGCATCTTCAGGGTGTTGTAGGCGTAATGTGACGCCGCCATAAACTTGGCCAGCGCTGGGCGGCCAAGGATCCCATTGTAAGGCAAGGGGATCTTGGCAACGTCGAACACAATCCTTTCTGTCCTGTAGTTCAGATCACTCCCAAAAGTCACGGGCAATGTGACCTTTCCCTTTGGTTGACTTCTTCCTAGGTTGACCCCCTGAAACGTGCCCGTCTCTTCGAGGTCTCCATCAGGAATCTGCAGTTTCTCGACCACGGTAGGCGAGATTAAGTTCAGACCGGCCCCGCCATCGACTAGCATCTTTGTCACCTTGAGGTTGCGTATTGTTGGTGAAACCAACAATGGCAAGTACCCGACTGCAGTGGTGCGATCAGGGTGATCCTCAGTGTCAAAAATGATAGGTGTGCTGGACCACTTCAGCGGCCTTTGGGCATCAAACGACGGCTCTGCCGCTGTAATCTCACGCGCCCACTGTTTGAGCTGGCGATGAGAGGTATGCAGCGAGGCGCCGCCATCGACGCACATGGCCTCTGTAGCTTTCTGAAATTCTTGGTCACTAGACTCATCGTCCTCTTCGTGATCATCGCCTTCTGGCTTTTTGTCACGGCCCCGGGCGGGCCTCTCCTGCTGTTTATCCTTGCCGCGAGGGCCCGCCTGGACGTCACGCTTCTTGTTGGACCCCTCAGCACCGTCCTGGCCCTTCTCCTTGTCCCGCCTCTCATATTCAGCCCTCTGCTTCTCAGCAAGGAGCCCAACTTGTCGGCAGTTCTGGAGATCATGGCCTTTGGTGCGATGGATCTTGCAGTATTGCTTGTCAGAGTTTCCTGGCTTCTCGGCAGCCGCCAAGGCCCGGCAGGTGACACATCCGACAATTTCCTTGCCGGGCTCATCTACCTTGGTTTTCTTGGTGGAGCCGGCGTCATCAGATCCCTCGACGGCAAGCACGGCTTTACCTTTGCGCTTCCTGTTGCGGAGTCGGCCTTTCTTTGCCGGGGCGGCAGTATCCTCATCTGAAGAGTCGGTTTCCACGCCGGCATCTTCGTCGGGGTACTTCCTTCCCTCTTCAGCCCGGGCACATCTGTCAGCAAGAACATAGAGTTCTGCCACGTCTTTCACCTTGTTCATTGCCAGCTCTTCGCGCATCTTGCGGTTACGCACGTTCTGATGAAACGCGCTGATGATGGCGGTGGGGTGAACATCAGGGATATTGTACTGTACCCGGCTGAACCTCTTTATATACTTGTGTAGACTCTTGCCTCCCTTATGGGGAATGACGTGCAGGTCGCTTGCTTGGCCATGGGCTTGGTGACCTCTAGTAAAGGCGCCAACAAACTCATGGCACAAATCCGACCAGGAGGAAATAGAGTCTGCCGGCAAGTGCATCAACCACGACATGGCGTTGGGTTTAATAGCCAATGGAAAGTAATTCGCAAGCACCTTATCGTCGCGGGCTCCGGCAGCTTGCATCGCGATGGTGTAGATGCTGAGGAACTCAGACGGGTGGGTCTTGCTGTTGTACTTCTCGCCAACGTCAGGTTTGAAGGTGCGGTGAGTGGGCCACTGGAACTGCCGCAGCTCACGGGTAAAAGCCGGACAGCCTACCTCGTAAGGTAGGCCTCCAGGGCCCTCCGGGGCCAGGTGGTTCGCAGCAGCCCCTGCTCGCCCGTCTGACTGGTAGCGCGCTCCGCGCCGGCGCTCGATAGTGGTTCGAGCGTCTTCATGGGCTCATTCCCGAAGAACTTGGCGCTGGTCACGGTGGGTCCGTGGGTCGGACGATGCTATGGAGACATCGTGGCCCGTGACGTCCCGACGAGTCGACACTCGTGGTACCGAGCGAGGAGGAGGCGAATGCACTGTGGCCGCGGCGCCGCCGGTCCTTCCGCCGCTGGTACGTGGGGTCCCATCGGGGCGTCGACCCGGGGATCCACCGGACTTGGTTCGTCTTTGTTGGCCACCGCAACAAGGCTTCGGATAGTGGCTCTCCATTCGTCGAGTTTCCCCGTAGCAGGAGGAAAGTCGAGGAGCAACTGCGCGCGCGCCAGGGCCTCTGCTGGCATCGGCGGCAGCGGAACCTGCACGGATCGCGATGCGCTTCGACTTCTGACCATGTCAGAAGGAGCTCTATCACGATCCCGTGTTTGCATGCTGTTTTCACCAGCGCTTCGTCTAGCGGGCAGGTCTTCTACGTCCCGGGGGTGGCGCTCGGGACTCTTCCCGCGGCGACGCCCGGGATCTTCGACGTGATGATGCCATTCGTCGCGTGCTGCCTGAGAGGAGCGCGCTGTTGGCGCCGGCGTGGGAGTCTTGGATGCCCTTGCGTCGCCTTCAGGTGGTGTGGCAGCGATCTTGGAAGGCCCCACGCCACCCGCGGAGGGCCTAGCTCCGTCTTTGGATTTGGCGGTGTGTGGCCCGTTACCAGGCGCACGAACATCGCCGCCTCCCAAACTCCGGCTGCTAGGACGGTGGTGGTGTTCGCGAGCGGCGCCCCGGGTCCTTTCTGTGACCGGTCCGCTGCTCGCCTGCGTCGGGACGGGCTGTCCAGCTCCCGAATGGCCAACCGCCGCCGTTGTCTTTTTCTTGGGCACCATGACGATGAAGAAGCGCTGGACTAACTGCTAGAGCCGATTCTCACAACTGCGCCCCCTACCTGGCGCGCCAAAGATGTCGGTGGGAACGACACCTATGGGATCACAAGAATCCCTACTACGGTTAGCGGGGCGCGGGGTCGTGAGAAGAGCGGATCAAACAGATAGCACACAGTTTGTTTATCCAGGTTCGGGCCGCGAGGATGCGTAAAACCCTACTCCTGCTTTGGTGGATGTATATTCCTGTTCCTGAGCTAGCTCTGGGGCGTTAGGAGCTCCAAAAAGCTAAATCCTTCTCCTGGTCGCCTCGGGCCTCCTTTTATAGAAAAAGGGGCCGCCACAGTGGCACACAGGAGGTGGAAAGGGTACAGTGATGCGAGGTTATCACTCGCATTACATGACAAGGCGCATTTAATGCGTCTTGCTTAGGTGTCCTTGCTTTATCGGGGATGGGGGAGAAATCCGTCTCGTCCGTCGCCGCTCCTTCTTGTGTCGACACACGCCCTGGCCAGCGACGCCTGTGATGCCATGTAGGTAGGCAGGCAGCTGAGGTGACGCAGTGGTGGGTCTTCACGAAGATCTGCATGCCGTCACGCAGGTGCCTGCCCAGCTGGTTGGGTCGGCAGCTGCATGCGTACGGCGGTGGAGGTTTAGTCGGCGTGGGCCTGATGGTGGCCCAGCGGATGTCCTCGGCAAGGGTCTTGCCGGGGCCCCGGCAAGGGTCTTGTCGCGGTGCCTGCCGTCGTCCCCGGCAAGGCGCTTGCCGGGGGTCTCGTGGTCTTCCTTGGCTGGCATCTTGCTAAAGGTCGTCGTCTTCTTAGTGCGTATCTGATCTTGAATGTCTTCACAAAGATCTGCATGCCACCACGTGGATGTCTCCCGAATCCTTGCCCCATGGGGGCAGTGGACTCAAGGGTGATTTGCTCCGTAGGCGTGGGGCGAGTTGCTGCAGCAAGGGTCTTGCCGGGGCTGCTAAAGCTGGCCCCGGCAAGGATCTTGCCGGGGGAGCCTGCCTCGTCCCTTGGCTCTTTGTGGTCTTGGCATTGGCGTCGCTCCAGTTCCTTTGAGCTTCGGTCTTACCCTGGCTCACCTCCCTTGCCTTGCTTGGTGTGGTCATGGGCGCGGCTCTGACTGGCCGTGCACAGTTATAGGGGTACAAAAAGTGTACCCCTCTTTTTATACACCGACATATCCAGATTGAGACTTAGAGTCATTTGGATCAATGTCAAACTTGCATCGACGTAACCCTGTACGATGAACCTTTTGTCACCTCCGTAATCAAGAAACATATCCTTATTCCAGTAAGGATAATTTTGACCGCTGTCCATTGATCTACTCCTAGATCACTATTGTACTCCCTTGCTTAACTCAGTGTAGGGTATACAATAGATCTGGTACACAGCATGGCATACTTTATAGAACCTATGGCTGAGGCATAGGGAATGACTTTCATTCTCTTTTTATCTTCTGCCCTGGTTGGGCTTTGAGTCTTACTCAACTTCACACCTTGTAACACAGGCAAGAACTCTTTCTTTGACTGTTCCATTTTGAACTACTTCAAAATCTTGTCAAGGTATGTACTTATTGAAAAAACTTATCAAGTGTCTTGATCTATCTCTATAGATCTTGATGCTCAATATGTAAGCAGCTTCACCGAGGTCTTTCTTTGAAAAACTCATGTCAAACACTCCTTTATGCTTTGGAGAATAATTCTACATTATTTCCGATCAACAATATGTCATTCACATATACTTATCAGAAATGTTGTAGTGCTCCCACTCACTTTCTTGTAAATACAGGCTTCACCGCAAGTCTGTATAAAACTATATGCTTTGATCAACTTATCAAAGCGTATATTCCAACTCCGAGATGCTTGCATCAGTCCATAGATGGATCGCTGGAGCTTGCACATTTTGTTAACACTTTTAGGATTGACAAAACCTTCTGGTTGCATCATATACAACTCTTCTTTAAGAAATCCATTAATGATTGCAGTTTTGTTATCCATTTGTCAGATTTCATAAAATGCGGCAATTGCTAATATGATTCGGACAGACTTTAAGCATCGATACGAGTGAGAAAATCTCATTGTAGTCAACACCTTGAACTTTGTCAAAAACCTTTTTCGACAAGTCTAGCTTTGTAGATAGTAACACCACTATCAGCGTCCGTCTTCCTCTTGAAGATCCATTTAATCTCCATGGCTCGCCGATCATCGGGCAAGTCAATCAAAGTCCATACTTTGTTCTCATACATGGATCTCATCTCAGATTTCATGGCCTCAAGCTATTTCGTGGAATTTGGGCTCACAATCGCTTCTTCATAGTTCGTAGGTTCATCATGATCTAGTAGCATGACTTCTAGAATTGGATTACCGTACCACTCTGGTGCGGATCGTACACTGGTTTACCTATGAGATTCGGTAGTAACTTGATCTGAAGTTACATGATCATCATCATTAGCTTCCTCACTAATTGGTGTAGTAGTCACATGAACATATTTCTGTGATGAACTACTTTCCAATAAGGGAGAAGGTACAATTACCTTATCAAGTTCTACTTTCCTCCCACTCACTTCTTTCGAGAGAAACTCCTTCTCTAGAAAGTATCCATTCTCAGCAACGAATGTCTTACCTTCGGATCTGTGATAGAAGGTGTACCCAACTGTCTCCTTTGGGTATCCTATGAAGACACGTTTCTCCGATTTGGGTTTGAGCTTATCATGATGAAACTTTTTCTTATAAGCATTGCAACCCCAAACTTTAAGAAACGATAACTTTGGTTTCTTACCAAACCACAGTTCATATTGTGTCATCTCAACGGACTTAGATGGTGCCCCTTTTAAACGTGAATGCAACTGTCTCTAGTGCATGACCCCAAAACGATAGTGGTAAATCGGCAAGAAACATCATAGATTGTAATATATCCAATAACGTACGGTTATGACGTTCGGACACACCATTATGTTGTGGTGTTCCAGGTGGCACGAATTTGTGAAACTATTCCACATTGTTTTAATTGAAGACCAAACTCATAACTCAAATATTTGTCTCCGCGATGAGATCGTAGAAACCTTATTTTCTTGTCACGATGATTTTCCACTTCACTCTGAAATTTTTTGAACTTTTCAAATGTTTCAGACTTATGTTTCATCAAGTAGATATACCCATATCTGCTCAAATCATTTGTGAAGGTCAGAAAATAATGACACCCGCCGCGAGCCTTAACATTCATCGGATCGCATACATCCGTATGTATTATTTCCAATAAGTCAGTTACTCGCTCCATTGTTCCGGAGAACGGAGTCTTAGTCATCTTGCACATGAGGCATGGTTCGTAAGCATCAAGTGATTCATAATCAAGTGATTCCAAAAGCCCATCAGCATGGAGTTTCTTCATGCGCTTTACACCAATATGACCTAAACGGCAGTGCCACAAATAAGTTGCACTATCTATCTATCTATCTATACCTATACTAATTTTTGACTCCCTAGAAATTACCACGTTAGTTAGATTTTACGAGCCGTTAATCCGGTGGGACCAAATTATTACGGTGTAGATCGACTCACAAGAAAAAAAAAAGATGTATCTCTCTCCCACGTATCAAAACTCAAGTATCTCATCTTAAAAAACTCAAGTATCTCTCTCCACGTATGAAAACTCAGGTATCTCTCTCCGATGACCCAACTCCCACAATCTCTCACATATCTCTAACAAACTCTCACGTAAAAAACTCTCACCTCATCTCAAAAAAAAATCAAGTAATCCCACATATCAAAACTCCAGTATCTCTCTCCCATGACCCAACTCCCACAATATCTCACATATCTCTAAAAAACTCTCACATATCTTTCTCCAATTGCCTAACTCTCCCAGTCTTTGATCTATACGTATACTTATCTGGAAATAAAATTCTCTCACGCATATTTCTTCTTACGTCTCTAGCTCTCCCCCAATCTCACGTATCTCTCTCTCTCAAAACAAAATCTCACGTATATCTCTCCCATCTCTCCTTTTTTAGATTGATGTCCCTCGCAGAGTCCTAGCCTTATGCCCCATGTCCAGGCCTGTCGCAGAAAATATCTCCCTCCTAGACCCCCTTCCTCCACCGATCACGCAACAATTAATCTAAAAAAAGAGATTTGACCAACCTCTCCCGATTCCCTTCCTTCCAAACTCGGCCCTAAGCATGATGCATTGGCTGCCATCCATCTTGGTTGATGGAGATGGTTTCCATCCAAGGCACTCCGAATTGAATCGCACATGTGCAATTGATGGTGAGGCTGCAAAGTGGAGGAAGTACGGCAGATAAGATGGGGTCATGGTTGTTGAAGAAATATGGCGGGCTCCTTTTGCCATTCTCCTGATCTCCTTGCATCGCTGAAAAACCCACAGGCACACCCTCTTTTCTATCACCAGTATGATGAATAGCTGCATCTACTTTGGGTAGAGGAAACAAAATAGATCCACGTGATGATTGTCTCCTACAGAAGCTGAGTTGCTCGGTAATTTTCCAGAAACTATTGAGGAGATGCAGATGAAGAAGGATGATAGCATGAGGAGCTGGCTAGCCATTCCATGTAATTTAAGTATATTACAGGAAGGATATTATCATGTTTAAGCTGCCGGATGGAGGCATGTGGTGTGGGCACGGACGCATCACTCACCTGGTGTTGAGTAGCCGCAAGCGAGTAGTGGCAGCTTCATATTCTTGATGTTTAGGTTCTGCTTCTCTCTTATCTGCATTGTTGCATGCAATTTCCAGTTTATAGGGGTTTTCCTTCTTATTACCATCTTGCACACTTATATATATTTGTGTAATTAGAAGAATTCAGTTTTGATTGTTTTCTACAGCAATAATGGCATTCATATTGCAAGAAGTATTATTAATGCATTTGCATTATTTCGCAGCCTGTTATTGGCACATGACGTCTGGCCATCACTCCATTGTATCATAGGTAATTACTGAGAATTCATGGAGAGCGAAAATTTGCATCATAGGTAATAGTTTACACCAATATTGGCCACAATTTATCACGTCCATCATTTGGCGACTAATGATCTCTCTAGACATCGGGAATGATGATGTACGTCACCAAAGTTTTTTTTTGCGGGGAGCATCTGCATAGTTACGACGCCGTTACATGGGGAGAAACTAACCTGTTTTTTGTGCCGCATAGTGCTACATAATATGTTTTTGCCGATTTGTGCCTATGATTCCAGCTATGGTACAGGGAACCACCATTGCGAGGACAGCTAAAGAAGAGCTGAGGCAGTCACAGGCAGCAGCCTACAACCTCCCAGACTGCAGTTGTTGTCCATCTCAAAATAACTTCGACAAGCTCCTGACTTTTGATTACTTTCAGTTGTATGTAGGCAATGCACAAGTAAAATAAACTTCACACATATCCACGTGTGCTTGAATTTTCTTTTATGAAGTAGAGAGGGAGAGGAGAGTTGGGGACTAAATGGACACTTGCCCCGTAAAAAAAGTTTATGGTGTTATGTTGAACCCAAAATTTTTCTTTACTCTAGGTCGGGTACTGTAGAAAATTAATGGAGTTATTCCTGCTAGCTTACAGTGATGGATATTTGCCTCTCAATTGATAGGTTCATATATGTATCTTAGAACCTACTATTATACCTCTCTCCCTTCTATGTACAAAATATGATACATATATTACCAAATTAATTTTACATATTTTTTAATAGACACTCCATCCGTTCCTAAATATAAGACGTTTTGGTAGTTCAACCGCAGGGAAAGTCTCCACATTTAATAGTATATTATATTTGTTGTCCCTACTTATTCTATCGGATGGATTCCCATGATGACTGCATTCTCAAGAACATGACCTAACTGAGTTACTTCCATGATTGACGTTAATGCTATACATATTGGTACTCAGTTCTATTTTTTACCTGCTTGAGTGTTCAGATCATCACAGTTCGAAGCATTGCTATTGTTTCTTGGATTTTCTAACGCAAGCGCCTGCACTGGACGCGTGCAGGTGCGACATGTAAGAGATGATGGGTTCATCCATCAGAAGAAAGGTGTGTCCTGGATTTGGTTGGAGCTTACAAGTTGTGTTCATGATTTCACTTTGAGGTCTAATCAAAGCTTCTCCCTCAGGTCATGCAGGCTGACACGAAAATCCTCCAAATCCAGTCCACCAACTGAGGCAATCAATCATCATTGTGGCCTGGTCGTGTACAAAGGGACAAAGCTACCCATGTGTCCACGACATGTAATTAGCAGTTTTACATTCAATGTTGCTAAATATATGGAGATGCATTTGCCTTCAGCGGTGAGGTATGCTTGCCCTTATTTTACTCATAATTACCACATCAACACGTAATTAATACAACACTCATATGTGCTACTAATCCATGTATTTCCAGTATATACTTAAGTTCTCGACTCCTCCAGGATATATGTGCAAGCTTTCTAGGTCTGCTTATCTATGAACAAAATAAAAATCGTTAGTAGATGATTTTTTTTCTAATTGGAAGTGTTCTCTGAAAGCTGCATACCTATGACAATCTGCAGTTGTACATACAAGGCTATTAACACCGGTTATTCAATATTTTAATTTGAAATCATCTTATGGGCTGCTGCAACATTCATGATTGGGAACTACCAAGCTCTCTTATTGTTTCTGGTTTAACCAAGCACCAAGAATCCGACACAATACAAAAGGAGAAGAGCATAGCCCTCATCAAGGCCTGTTAGCTGAGTAATAACACAAAAGTGTGTCATGCACTCAGCACGTGTGAACGCAGCAGTAAAAAAATTCACCTACGACCATCATGGATGTAGTACATCTATACTGCCCAGTACAAATCCATTATTAAGATTATTTGCTACGATTTTAAACAAAGGCTCTCTTCAAGTCGTAGCGTTCTACAAATTCCAAATGTATTAAGTTATGTCACTTTTTAAATTCCAATGCGTTTTTTCCTTACCGTAACTTCACGATCAACTAAACGAGTCCTGATTATTTTCTATTTAAAAAAGTACTAAGTTAGTTTGAAAGATATATGAACTGTCAAGAATATCAAGTATCTGGGAATATTCTACTTTGTGACTTTATAGAATAAGATAGTTTGTGAGTGTAACAGTTTTTATCATTAACATAAAAAGAATTATTATAGCATGCCATAGTTAATATAGTTTAATATTTTCATTGGGGACTATAATTGGTATATGTGTAACTTCTTGAGATAGTTGATCCCTAAACAGATCTGATATGGATATACGTAAGCAAGTAAGCAATATTAGTCGACTTTGCATAATTCTCGAATGATTTTAATGATTCCCTCAATGTATAAAGGATAGTGTAACCATATCAAAAATGATATCAAGTTATCTCAGTACATATTCTTTTCGTGTGTTGGCTTATAATTTAATGTGATTAACTCCGCCCGACTAACCCATTCGTGGGAAACACATTGTCCTATCAATCCCCGTTGCTCAAGTCCTTTAGTATGATTAGATGGCACCATCCTGGAATAGTTGTACACAACTCATAATTATATGTTAGCAATATAGACCTAATGTAATATTAAGCAACTAGGCCGTGCAAATGCACGGGTTGACGACTAGTCATTATTAACTTTGCATCTTTTGGTTTCAATATTATGTATATGTGTATCACTACGATCGAGATCCAACGAACCATTTTCATTGGGTGTGTAACCATATAAGGTTTTATTCACGTAAACAGAACAACAATTTATTCTCTTACTTAAATGAATAACCGTATTACAATAAACATGAACAAATCATATTCATGCTCAACGCAAACACCAAATAATACTTATTTAGGTTCAACACTAATCCCGAAAGTATAGGGAGTGTGCGATGATGATCATATCAATCTTGGAACTACTTCCAACACACATCGTCACCTCGCCCTTTACTAGTTTATGTTTATTCTGCAACTCCCATTTCGAGTTACTATTCTTAGCAACTGAACCAGTATCAAATACCAAGGGGTTGCTACGAACACTAGTAAAATACACATCAATAATCTATATATCAAATATACCTTTGTTCACTTTGCCATCCTTCTTATCCGCCAAATACTAGGGGAAGTTCCGCTGCCAGTGAACAGTCCCTTTGCAGTAGAAGCACTTAGTCTCAGGCTTAGGACCAGACTTGGGCTTCTTCACTTGAGCAGCAACTTGCTTGTCGTTCTTCTTGAAGTTCCCCTTCTTCCCTTTGCCCTTTTCTTGAAACTAGTGGTCTTGTTAACCATCAACACTTGATGTTTTTCTTGATTTTTACCTTCGTCGATTTCAGCATCACGAAGAGCTTGGGAATTACTGTCGTCATCCCTTGCATATTATAGTTCATCATAAAGTTCTACTAACTTGGTGATGGTGACTAGAGAATTCTGTCAATCACTATTTTATCTGGAAGATTAACTCCCACTTGATTCAAGCGATTGTAGTACCCAGACAATCTGAGCACATGCTCACTGCTTGAGCTATTATCCTTAATCTTTTAGCTATAAAACTTGTTGGAGACTTCATATCTCTCAACTCGGGTATTCGTTTGAAATATTAACTTCAACTCCTGGAACATCTCATATGGTCCATGACGTTCAAAACGTCTTTGAAGTCCCGATTCTAAGCCGTTAAGCATGGTGCACTAAACTATCAAGTAGACATCATATCGAGCTAGCCAAACATTCATAACGTCTGCATCTGCTCCTGCAATAGGCCTGTCACCTAGAGGTGCATCAAGGACATAATTCTTCTGTGCAGCAATGAGGATAAACCTCAGATCACGGATCCAATCCGCATCTTTTCTACTAACATCTTTCAACTTAGTTTTCTCTAGGAACATATATAAAACATAGGGAAGCAACAAACGCGAGCTATTGATCTACAACATAGATATGCTAATACTACCAGCACTAAGTTCATGATAAATTAAAGTTCAATTAATCATATTACTTAAGAACTCCCATTTAGATAGACATCCCTCTAATCCTCTAAGTGATCACGTGATCCAAATCAACTAAACCATGTCCGATCATCACATGAGATGGAGTAGTTTCAATGGTGAACATCACTATGTTGATCATATCTACTATATGATTCACGCTCGACCTTTCGGTCTCCGTGTTTCGAGGCCATATCTGTTATATGCTAGGCTCGTCAAGTTTAACCTGAGTATTCCGCGTGTGCAACTGTTTTGCACCCGTTGTATTTGACCGTAGAGCCTATCACACCTGATCATCACGTGGTGTCTCAGCACGAAGAACTTTCGCAACGGTGCATACTCAGGGAGAACACTTTTACTATGATAATTTAGTGAGGGATCATCTCATAATGCTACCGTCAATCAAAGCAAGATAAGATGCATAAAAGATAAATGTCGCATGCAATCAATATAAGTGATATGATATGGCCATCATCATCTTGTGCTTGTGATCTCCATCTTCGAAGCACCGTCATGATCACCATCGTCACCAGCGCGACACCTTGATCTCCATCGTAGCATCGTTGTCGTCTCGCCAATTTTATGCTTCTACGACTATCGCTATCGCTTAGTGATAAAGTAAAGCATTACAGGGCGATTGCATTGCCTATAATAAAGCGACAACCATATGGCTCCTGCCAGTTGCCGATAACTCGGTTACAAAACATGATCATCTCATACAATAAAATATAGCATCACGTCTTGACCATATCACATCACAACATGCCTTGCAAAAACAAGTTAGACATCCTCTACTTTGTTGTTGCAAGTTTTACGTGGCTGCTACGGGCTGAGCAAGAACCGTTCTTACCTACGCATCAAAACCACAACGATAGTTTGTCAAGTTAGTGATGTTTTAACCTTCGCAAGGACCGGGCGTAGCCATACTCGGTTCAACTAAAGTTGGAGAAACTGACACCCACCAGCCACCTGTGTGCAAAGCACGTCGGTAGAACCAGTCTCGCGTAAGCGTACGGTAATGTCCTTCCGGGCCGCTTCATCCAACAATATCGCCGAACCAAAGTATGACATGCTGGTAAGCAGTATGACTTATATCGCCCACAACTCACTTGTGTTCTACTCGTGCATATGACATCTACGCATAAAACCAGGCTCGGATGCCACTGTTGGGTAACGTAGTAATTTCAAAAAAATTCCTACGCACACGCAAGATCATGGTGATGCATAGCAACGAGAGGGGAGAGTGTTGTCTACGTACCCTCTTAGACCGACAACGGAAGCGTTATGACAACGCGGTTGATGTAGTCGTACGTCTTCACGGCCCGACCGATCAAGCACCGAAACTACGGCACCTCCGAGTTCTAGCACACGTTCAGCTCAATGACGATCCCCGGACTCCGATCCAGTAAAGTGTCGGGGATGAGTTTCGTCAGCACGACGGCGTGGTGACGATCTTGATGTTCTACCGTCGCAGGGCTTCGCCTAAGCACCGCTACAATATTATCGAGGATTATGGTGGAGGGGGGCACCGCACATGGCTAAGAGAACGATTACGAAGATCAACTTGTGTCTCTAGAGGTGCCCCTACCCCCGTATATAAAGGAGCAAGGGGGAGGCCGGGCGGCCCTTGGGGCGCACCAAGGAGGGGGGAGTCCTTCTCCTAGTAGGAGTAGGACTCCCCTTTCCTAGTCCAACTAGGAAGAGAGAAGGGGGAAGGAAAGAGAGGGAGAGGGAGAGGGAAAGAGGGGCCGCGCCCCCCTCCCCTAGTCCAATTCGGACTCCTCATGGGAGGGGGCGCGCCACCTCCTGGGCTGCTGCCCTCTCTCTCCCCTCAGGCCCACTAAGGCCCAATACTTCCCCGGGGGGTTCCGGTAACCCCTCCGGCACTTCGGTTTTCTCCGAAACCACCCAGAACATTTCCGGTGTCAGAATATAGTCGTCCAATATATCAATCTTTATGCCTCGACCATTTCGAGACTCCTCGTCATGTCCGTGATCACATCCGAGACTCCGAACAACCTTCGGTACATCAAAACATATAAACTCATAATGAAACTGTCATCGTAACGTTAAGCGTGCGGACCCTACGGGTTCGAGAACAATGTAGACATGACCGAGACATGTCTCTGGTCAATAACCAATAGCAGAACCTGGATGCTCATATAGGCTCCCACATATTCTACGAAGATCTTTATCGGTCAGACCGCATAACAACATACGTTGTTCCCTTTGTCATCGGTATGTTACTTGCCCGAGATTCGATCGTCGGTATCTCAATACCTAGTTCAGTCTCATTACCAGCAAGTCTCTTTACTCGTTCCGTAATACATCATCTTACAACTAACTCATTAGTTGCATTGATTGCAAGGCTTAAGTGATGTGCATTACCGAGAGGGCCCAGAGATACCTCTCCGACAATCGGAGTGACAAATCCTAATCTTGAAATACGCCAACCCAACATGTACCTTTGGAGACACCTGTAGAGCACCTTTATATAACAGTTTTCATGTTTGTTTCCTTCTATTTTATTTTCCTTTATTTTCTCTCACTTTTTTCCGAGAGCAATTAACGAAGGGAATTGAAGGCAATATATATTGCATCATTTGACAGTTAAATATGTATACAAAATAGGAACATATATTACATCATTTGACCCATGCATAATAATGGCTAAGTGTGTATGCAAAATAGGAACATATATATTACATCATTTGACCGATAACATACGGTTCCTCAGCGTTGACGTTTTCGTTTTTGAGTCAGCTTCTTTCCCTTCTTGTTCATTGAAGAATAATTGAGCCCCTCATTGTGACTTTGCCTTTTCCATGGAGTACGATTTTTCTTAGGTAATGTAGTATTGATTCTTCTTTTGACGTATACTTCATCATCTTCCCTCATTGGGTTGCCGTACTGATCGTAGTCTTCCTCGTTGGCGACTCCATCCATTCCAATGATGTTCCTGTTGCCTCTCCTCACGACAACATGGCTGGGATTGCGCGGGTCGGTTATGAAGAAGCATTGTGTCACGTGCTTAGCGTGTACCCATGGCTCATTTTTTGTGATAGCGTTCACAGTAGCGCTCTTGGCGTCGGGTATATTCATGGTAGTGAAATTCCGGTTTTCTCTTTCAACATCCTTAGCCCATCTGACACGGAACATCGTCGTGTTGTGCAGTCCAGAGTAGTCAAGCTCCCAGATCTCCTCGACCCTTCCATAAAATCTTTCATTTGTGCCGTTGACGCTGCCAGTCATGCATTCCATCATCACCCCTGAGTTCTGATCATCACTGTCCATATCTTTGGCCTCCGTGTAGAACGTGTATCCGTTGATATCGTATGCCTGATAGGTTAGGAGGTTGGGCGAGGGGCCATGTGCTAAGGTGTATATGAGCAATCCGTCCTTAGAGCCCTCCTCCGGGGGATTAGCAATAATATGCTCTTTGAACCAATGCAGGAAAGTGGAGTTGTGCTCTCCAGTAACTTCGGCGTCCGTCCTGCATACCCCCCGGTCACGATACTTCTTTGCGATAATTTCTTTGTGCAGTGCCACGAAAGGATCTACCTCGTCTAGGTGTTGTAGCACTACCAAGTTTGCTCTGTCAAAGTCGCTGCGTCGATCCGAGTATGCCACGTGCAGTTCCTTGCGACCTTTGGAGTGACCTTCTCCTTCGAGCCTCCCATCGTGCTTGTTAACGGGCAAACCAACACTAACACCAGGCGACTGGTCTGTGCCATGTAGAAAATTCTCGCAGAAAGAGATGCACTCTTGTGTCAGATAGCCCTGGACGATGCTTCCATCCGGACGGGACATGCTACGAACAAATCCTTTGATGATCCCATTCATCCTCTCAAACAGCATCATGTTGTGCAGAAATGATGGCCCCAAGTCTATTATGTCGTCCACAATATGGACACACAGATGCACCATCACGTCAAAGAACGCGGGCGGGAAGTATATCTCAAGCTCATTCAGTATCACAACAATCTCTTCCTGTAGCCTTCGGAGCTGCTTCAGACTGATCGACTTTCGAGAGATGACGTCGAAAAAGTTGTAGAGACCAATAAGCGTGTCACGGACGTGCTTGTCCATTATCCCTCTAAGGGCAACAGGTAGTATCCGCGTCATCATCACATGACAGTCATGTGACTTTATCCTACTGAACCTTTTCTTGTCCGTGTCTAGATATCTGCTTATCTTGCCACAGTAATCGGAACTAACTTTGACTCCGGTAAGGCACTTAAAGAATTGATCGAGCTTAGCCTGACTTAAGGTGAAGCAAGAAGGGGGGCAATAATCCTCTTTCTTTATTTTCTTGCCCTTCTTCTCCTGCGCCTCTGTCTGGTCTGACTGTTTACGGGGCAGCATGTGCAGATCTTCCCTGATATTCAAATCTTGCAAGTCTTTTCTTGCCTTCGGCCCATCCTTGGTCTTATCCGGCATGTTCATCAGTGTCGCGAGCAAGCTCTCAAGGACATTCTTTCAGATGTGCATTTGATCAAGGCAATGAGGTGTATCGAGTTTGTGCCAGTACTCCAAGTCCCAGAACACAGACCTTGTCTTCCATACCTTCACTAGTGGCTCCGGTGCCTTTTCATCATCTTTCCCGGCGTGGGGCACTCCTTCCAGTTTTTCAACAGCTCATCGATTTCGGCACCGCTCCGCTTACGTGGAGGTCCTCGATGCTCAGCGTGACCATTGAATAGATCTCACGATTTCTCCACGGGTCATCCTGTTCGAGCCATCTTCGATGCCCCATGTACACGATTTTCCCAGACCCGCCATATTTCCTTAACGTTAGCTGCTGAGACGTTGTATCATCCATGCACTGCGTGCATCTGCAATATCCATGGCACACCTGGCCTACGACATATCCGTAACCGAGATAATCATGCACCGTCGTGATCAGCGCAGCTCTCATGTAGAAATACTCGCCTTTGCTAGCGTCCCATGTCTTGGCCGGTGTTTTCCATAGTGTCTAACTCCTCTTGAAGTAGCCCCAGATACAAATTAATATTATTTCCTGGTTGTTTCGGCCCTTGAATAAGCATGCTCATGTGAATGTACTTCGACTTCATGCACAACCAGGGGGGAGGTTGTACATCCATACAAACACGGGCCATGTGCTATGGTTGGTGTTCTGGTTGCCAAATGGATTCATGCCATCGGTACACGCGCCGAGCACGATGTTCCTTGCATCACATTCGAAATACCGATAGAAGTTGTTCAACGTTCTCCACTGGCTTCCATCCTTGACGTGTCTCAGCTTCGGATCATCTCCATCGTCGGGCTTCTTCCTCTCCGCGTGCCAGCGCATTAGCTTTGCTTCCTTGGGATCTACAAAATACCGCTGGAGATGGGGAGTGATCGGTAAGTACCATACAACTTTCTAGGGACATTTCTTCCCGGCCTTCTTGTATTGAGAAGCATTGCACACCGGACAGCTTGTTCTTTCCGCGTGCTCCTTCAGATAATTATGCAATCGTTGATGCATGCATGGTATCTAACATGTGGCAGATCAAGAGGGCACACGATCTTCTTGGCCTCATCAACACTAGTAGGACATAGATTCCCCACGGGAAGAACATCCTTTAGGTACTTGAGATGCTCATCGAGGATATTGTCGGTCCATTTCTTTTTAGCCTTCGTCTTCAGGAGTTGGAGCGTGAAACTCAAGCAGGTCACCTCAGGATTGCAACCATCATACAATGGAGTGTTCGAGTCTACCACCAGTTGCTCCAGCTTAGCCTCCTCTCTAGAAGCAGCTCTCTCAGTACTCGTCTTCTTGCGAAGCAGTGCTTGAACATGAGGGTCCCGCACGATTGAACTTAGTACCAATGAACTCTGCGGCGTGGAGTCCATGTTCTCTCCGCCATGTCCGGCCCCTTCTCAGCTGCCATGTCCGGCCTCTTCCCTGCCGCCATTATCGATCATCTCTGCGTCTTGCCCTGTGTCATCATTGCCTACCCCGTCGGCGTCCTCAACATCGTCATCCTCATCTTCAATTATCCACCGAGTATAGCCATCCATGAAACCAGTCATGAGCAGGTGCGCTTCAACACGACCATCATCATAGGGGTCGAGCCAAACTATTCCTTTGCATTTTTGACACGTACATAAAACCTTTGTCCGGTTATTTTCTTTCATGTCCCGCACCGCCGACCGCAACCACCTGCCCACCATCGTTCCACTAACCATCATGAACGTCTGCACGGTAATAATAAAAAAATTGATTATAAAAATGCGCGCATGCATCAAAGTCATACAAAAATTCGGCATGACCTTCCCTAAAAATAGGACATATATAGATCTAGAGTTTGCCCGGAATTCGCCGAAACGGAAATAAATCGACATTTCAGCAAAACATAGGCAACTCAAAAGCACAATTTGGCGTCAACACATGCCACACACACAATTTCCATCATATTGCCCAATTATCATATCACACACACATACACATATTTCCATTTTGCAAAAGCATGAAATTTTAATCACCTCTAGCTATCTCGAGATCGAGCACACGGTGGAGATGATGATGTAGGGAGATCAAAAGTGCACAAAGCTCTTCTTGACAAAGATAGATCTAGTTAGGAGGCAAATAGGTCACTTGACTAAATGCTACATCTACCTAGCTAGCTAATTTGGGAGGAGACAACTTCAACTAGTGGAGGGGGAAGGAAAAAGAGAAAGGAGATGCATTAATGGAGATGGTGTTAGTTAGCTAGGAGTAATGAAGAGAGAGAAAGGTAGGTAGAAGAGGGAGAGTAATGAGGGGATAAGTATTGAGGAAGAAGAAGAGTGAGAGAGGGAGGATGTGGGAGGTAGGGGAAAGGGAGGAGATGAGATGGGGGAGGGGAGGACGGGTGGGAAAAGGTGGTGGGGTGTTGCGTCTTAGCAGTAGCGCGGGAGGAAAAACGCGCTACTACTAAGAGCGTAGCAGCAACGCCCTTTCGTCACACGCGCTACTGCTAAGCGGGCCAACCGTGTGGACAATTTCAAAATTAGCAGCAGCGACGTGACTAAAAAGCGCGCTACTACTATTGCATTAGCAGTAGCGCGCATCGTGACGCCGTGCTGCTGGTAAACTTAGGTTGTTGAGTACTGTCGATGGATTTTTGTAGCAGCGCGGTTTAGACATCACGCGCTACTGCTAAATTTACATCAGTAGCGTGCTTTTCTTAACCTCGCTACTGCTAATTAGCAGTAGCACCTCTTTTTGTATCGCGCTGCTGCTAAGATTCTGTGTATAAGGTTTTTCCTAGTAGTGATTCCACCCTTACCTACCCAGGCGAACCTTGTTCTTGCATGTTGCATCATTCACAACTAGATCCTGCAATAGGGGGTTGATGAATTTGTGCCGGAGGAGGAAGATGTCACTCCTGATGAGGTGATCAACTCCGGCCATGGTGTGGAGGCGTTTGACAACGAAACGTGGAAGAACAAACAGTTGGAGTGGGCTGAGGCAATGTGGGATAATAGAGGTCAGACAAGGATCTGAAGCCGAAGAACAAGAGGAGGAAGAAGAAAGAGGGAGCAGCAGAAGCGAGGAAGAGGAAGCATCAGAGGAAGAATGCATTAGTTAGCATCATTGAACTATCCTTATTCAGCCATAATGGTTCTTAATAACTTGTACTGTCATTTTCTAGTAGTTAGGATAAACTATCATTTATTTCCTAGCTAGGACAAAACAGATATTCATTAGTGGGTGTGGTAAGATCACCACTAGTGAGAAGTTGTGATCACATCTTTAGCCGTTTGCAACCAAACAACGTGTTGTTTGTTTAGCAACAACGACGCAGGCAACCAAACAGCATGCTCACTAGTTGATTCTCTTATGCAGAAAGCCTAATACAGGCAACCAAACTACATGCAGATGTTGGTTTTTAGCCTGCATTTTCCCAACCAGGCCCAACTGAGACAAGTATGCAAAATGCCCTAAAACAGATATGTGAACCAAACACGCCCCAAGCGCCTCTCCTTCCCATTTTCCTTGCCCATTCTTGCGACGGTGGGGCTCTGCACACATCAGCAAAGAACAAATGGTCAATCATCAACAAAAATTTACATAGATAATTAAATAATCAGTCTACACAATCAAGCACAAGCAAATTCACCCATCTATCAATCAAATTCGTGCAGAGCTGCCCTCTCCAGCCAACAAGCACAAGCATCCATCCATGGCGTTTCCTAGGTAGCTGCGCCATCCAGCCCATAACCACAAGCATCCATTCCATGATCCATTCCATCCATCAACTTCGTGCGCGTGTGTGTGCCAGTGCAGGGAGCTTAGGCCAGGGATGGGAAGGAGAGAGGAGATCGCTTACATGCTCCTGTCATTCGGTGAGAAACCAGGCAAGACGCGTCCACTGTGGTGAGGAGAGCGGTGGCGACGCTGGGCAAAGAAAGGGAGAAGGGTGAGGAAACCGCGTCGCGTGCATGCTCTCTCTTCTTTGTTTTTTTGAAGTGGTACATGCTCTCTCTGTTGTGACCTAACGCGATGCGAGGCCGACGGCATTGGGCTGGGCCTCAACGAGTCACCGAGTTGGAGCGGGTGAAACTCGGCTTGGTTGGGAATCGGGCCTCTTTTCAAAGCTCGGCTCGCCTAATTATCCTATCGGGTCGAGCTGGAGCGAGCTTCGAGACGAGCCTAAAAGCGATCCCAGGACCGACTGGAGCGCATGAAACAGGCTAGCCACTGCGCCACCTATCATGTCATGTTTTACTATTAGGACGGGTTCTACTTAAAGGAAATAAGGCGCACGGGAACTACAGGTTTGCATGTATATAAGGTCATTTTTTCGTTTTTTTTCTTCTCCAGGGTTTTTCATTAGTTCTTTATTTTTTTCATTTTCCTTTTCCTTTGGTTTATTTTGATTCTTTTTCGTTTTGTGGGGGTTTTCTTTGTTTCCTTCATTCTACAATCTTATATCCATGATCAATATTTTTAAAATAATTGTTCAACATTTTTATATACATGATCAACAGTTTTTTCAAATAGTTTTCAACATTTATCCAATATTTGTTCAACATGTCTATATACATGATAAACATTTTTTCAAATAGTTATTCAACATTTTTTCAAATACTTTTTCCAAATTTTGAAAATAATTGTTCAACATTGTATATATACTTGTGAAACAATTTTTCAAATACTCGTTTCACATTTTTCAAATACTTGTTCAACATTTTTATATACATGATAAACATTTTTCTCAAATACTTGTTCAACATTTTTCAAATCCTTGTTTAACATTTTCCAAATAAACATTATTTATATACATGATCAATAATTTTTCAAATACTTGTTCCATAATTTTCAGATACTTGTTCAATATTTTGTATATACATGATCAATATTTTTTCAAATACTTGACAACATTTTTCAAATACTTGTTCGACATTTTTTAAAGACTTGTTCAACATTCTTTAGGTAATTGTTCAACATTTTTATAATATATTTTGAAGAGAATTTTTTGTAATATGTATATTTAGAATTTTAAAAATATAAACAAAAATACTAAAATAAAAGTAAAAAAAATCAGAACACGTAAAAAAGGAAAAAGAGGCTGTGGCGTCCCGCGCTCATGGGCCAGCCCAACTCGCTCACCCTTCAGCGACTCTGAAACCAGACTTGCTGGGGCAAACCCTAAACGGCGCCCACTGCGCCCGTTTCTTCGATTCTAACAAACGGGCGCACTCCCCCGAGTGGTGCTGGGCCGGCCCGTCTTTTTTCAAATCCTTGTTTAACATTTTCCAAATAAACATTATTTATATACATGATCAATAATTTTTCAAATACTTGTTCCATAATTTTCAGATACTTGTTCAATATTTTGTATATACATGATCAATATTTTTTCAAATACTTGACAACATTTTTCAAATACTTGTTCGACATTTTTTAAAGACTTGTTCAACATTCTTTAGGTAATTGTTCAACATTTTTATAATATATTTTGAAGAGAATTTTTTGTAATATGTATATTTAGAATTTTAAAAATATAAACAAAAATACTAAAATAAAAGTAAAAAAATCAGAACACGTAAAAAAGGAAAAAGAGGCTGTGGCGTCCCGCGCTCATGGGCCAGCCCAACTCGCTCGCCCTTCAGCGACTCTGAAACCAGACTTGCTGGGGCAAACCCTAAACGGCGCCCACTGCGCCCGTTTCTTCGATTCTAACAAACGGGCGCACACCCCCGAGCGGTGCTGAGCCGGCCCGTCTTTTTTTTCCCGTTCAATCTGAAGCGCGAGCGTAAAAAGGGTGCCCTTTCGGGGTTCGAACCGAGATCACTCGATCAAGTTGGCACGAAACTACCAGTTGGACTGCGAACCACGTGTGAGTAAGTGTTACTTTCGCTTCTTTTATTCATTATCTATGTCGTGAGAGCTTTTTATGCCATTGTAATTTATTTATTTTAAAATCGATGACCATTTTTTTCTTAAAGAACGTTGAACTTGTTCCAAAATCCATGAACCTTTTCTAAATTCATGAACTATTTTCAAAATTAGTGAAATTTTTCAAAATATTGTGAACTTTTCTTCCAAAACCAGATGAACTTTTTTGTTGATTTATGAATTTTTTTCAAAAACGATGAAATTTGATGAACTTTTTTTTAAGTTGATGAGCTATTTTCAAAATCGGTGAACTTTTTTCTAATTGATGAACATTTTTAGAGAATCGGTGAACTTTTTTCGAAATTTGATGATCTTTTGTTCAAAATCTATGAACTTTTTTGAAAATTGATGAACTTTTTTAGAATACATGATTTTTATTATAATTCCTGTTGTTTTTTAAATCTGTGGACATTCAAAATTTGTTCACATTTCTTTTAAAGAAGTCACTTTTTTTCTAAATAGTGCGGCTATACTTTTGGTTTAATATTTTTCGCGTTGAAAACTTTCACAGGGGGCGTAATATCTGTACTGGTTGGCGAACCATGCACTTAAGCAAATTGGCGCAAGTTCGATAGCTCACTAGATCGAATTTTTTATGGTGGTTTTCGCGCTGTAAATATTTTTTACACTGTGAGCGTGTTCATGGGCGGGCCTGCTAGCACGCTGTTGTAGGCGCCCGTTGCCACAGCGGGCGCATAAGGCGCCCGTTAGGAGCTCGGGTTTTCCTATTTGACGCGATAGAAGCCATCGACGAACACGGGCCGGGCCGTTTAGAACCAAAGCGTGCGTTCAACGGTTCCTGGTTTTGGGAACCTTCTGGACGGTTCCAGGTGGTTTTTCCGGTTTTGGGAACCTTCTAGAAGGTTCCTGAACCAGTCTTTTCTGTTTACTTTCTCTCCTTTTCTTTATTCATTTTTCATTTTCGTTTTTTTCCTGTTTCTCTTTCATCGTTTATTTCCTATTTTATTTTGGTTTTCAAATTTATTCTTCTTTTTCAACAACTGTTCAGACATTTTTAATATGTTCGCATTTTAACTTTTTGTTCTCAAATTTCGTAAATTTTTGTTAATTTTTAAAAAGTTCATGTTTGGAAAATTTGTTCACAAATTCAAATAATGTTGGGAAATTTTATAAAATGTTCATACTTTCAAATTTTTTTCAGAAATTTAAAAAATGCTCATTTTTATGAAAATTCGTTCTCAAATGCCAATAATGCTGGGAAATTTTTAAAAATGTTCATACTTTCAAATTTTGTTCACAAATTAAAAAATGTTCATTTTTATGAAAATTTGTTCCCAAATTCGAATAATGTTTGGAGAATTTTAAAATATATTCTATATTTTTTCGGAAATTAAAAACATGTTCAAGAATTACCAAAAATGTTCCAGCTTTGCAAATTTCTTCACAAATTCAAAAAGTTTCATATTTCCTATTTTTTTTCGAAAACTAAACAAAGTTCGGGCAATTTCAAAATTATTCATGCTTTGTAAAAATTCTCCGTAATTTCTAAAAAAAATTCATTTCAATTTTTTATTCCTGTTTTTCAGAATTTTTTGTTTTTTTAGAATTTTGTCTTAATTTCAAAAAAATGGTATTGTTTACAATTTCTTTTCTTTTTTAAAAAATGCCTGAGAATCCCCAAAAATGTTCCTATTTTCATGAAACGCTCGAGGGTGTCTAGTGACCTGGTTTAGTTGTACGAGGTCGTTTGTTCGATCCTCACTTGTACGTTCGTTTTTACCGCTGTAGTTTAGTTCTTTTAATGTTGCGCTGGATGTTTAGCTCAAAAGCTAATCTGTTGCAATGGCTAGCTCAGCTTGCTCTTTGTTCCGAGGTCAAGTGGTCGATTCCCAGCACGAGGGTTACTTTTTTTTCGTGTTTTCCACCGTGCGAGCGCTAAATGTGCCGGCCCAGGTGAGCTAAACCCTGTGCGAAACGTGGACTCTTTGACGCAACTAGTAAATGTGCGTATTATACTGTAAAAAATCATCATTCCTTCTAGAAAACAATGAACAAAAATATAATAGTGTGCTAACACGAGGCAATATTTAGTGAACATATTTGTCGATCATGAGTGCACTGACAATGTTCGAGGGAATTTTTCTAAAAAGTATATCACGATTTTCTAGACTAAATCCTTTTTGAAACAAGTCATGTGAATATAAATTTGACATTGATATTATGAAATTTTTGAAAAATAGACGAAGGCATGACCATGAAGAAATCAATGCACAACAATATGTATTTTTAAAAAGACATGACCGGTTCACACACATAAATGATATACAGGTTTCAAAAACATAAACAAAAATGAACATGGGTACAATAAGTAATCATGCTCGCAGGCATGGCACAGAGGGAGTGCAAATGTTCCCTTCATCTCTAAAGAAAAGGGGGAATGTCCCAATCAATTCTGAAAACATAGTCATGGGGTGCAAATGTTGAACCTACTCGCACAACCAGCCTGCTGAGCGCATCATTCATTATACTCATCATTTAACAGGTTGCTGTAAATTGAAGTCTTGCAAGAGCGGGTTTGGTCAAGTCAGCCATGTAGTAGTTGCCAGTGACCTGGTTCTTAACAACATTGGCCATCTTGCGGAACTCCTTCTGCATGAGACTGGAGAACGCAAAGGCTTGGTCTGCAGCGTCTTCGTCTTCGTTGTCAAGAGGACCACAGTCATACGCTTTTCAGCAGTTAGCTGCACCATGTCTTCTTGTTTGACAGGTCAGAGACCAATAGGAGTGGACATTGTAGACGTAGTTGCTCCCCATGCTGAACTGAACCATGTCACTGCTGTTGCGAATTATTACATCTGGTCAGAGTGCAATACATGTTAGATAGTTATGGTTTATGATAACCTTTACAGGTAAGCTTAACAAGATATATTAAGGTACTGAAGATCGAAGGTGACACGTGCATAAAAATTTCAGGCGGTATTTTCATTTTCAGTGAGCTGAACAAATAAAGTAGAAAAGGACAAGCTAATGCCTGTGTGCACAACCAGCATATGAAAGACCAATGAAATACATGAGGGCATCATTTCAGTTCATAGATAATGGGTGAACAAGAGGACATCATTTTTTCAGTTTAGAAACAATACAAATTGGCAATGGATGTCAATCTGCAAGTACATAAGAGAGGTGAAACTATCTTAAATAGTTGTGCATGTTTAACATGAGCTTAGTTTGTGAACCATTTGTCAAACACCCACGAAAAGAATACGAAAATAGATCGAAGCACATGTATGACCGAGCCTACGGTGGAATTTGCCGGAGATGAACGTGACTTTTGATGCACAATAGACCGTTTGAAGGATCTGAATATGTACAAAACCCATAGAACCATGTTATCGATAATTATACGACATGCCTCCAAAGTATCAAAATGTGCTTATTAACGGAAATACATTGAGATAGGATCAGATCAGGAAAACGTACCAGTCACTTTGACCCAACCCGATGTAGCTGAGTCGACTGGATCTTCTCCCCGACAACTTCATTGTAGTTTCTGCACAATAACACATTTTCTGAAGAAATATATTCTGCACACACCAACGGTTTCTCTGAAGAAATGTATTCTGCACAATAGATTAAAGTTTCTGGATGATAGCTAAAAAAGATGGACATTAACAGACAAGCAAGCGGGCTGAAAGTGGAAACCATGTAATCCAAGTGTGCTCCCTAACCACAGATCTATCAACATATTACACGACAAATCACAGAAGTGTGTTCTTGAGTTTTCTTACAAATAAGTTGTTGTGTACCCAGATCAGATAGACTGAACCAACTTGCGCGACGTAAACACTTATAATAGAGCATGTATCAACATTTTCCTTTCCTCTTCCTTTCCCTTGATTCTCAGGGAAATATGATGGCCAAAAACTGGAGCACAAAAAAGTGTGAGCTGATGCTGAACTATGGGCTAATCAGCGAGTAAATAGCGAAAGCCAATTACTATGACAGATTCTTGGTGTTACTAAGACCACAACATTTTAACTATGGGTGCCCCCCTCTTTGGCGCTCAATTCCATAAGTTTTTTTTTATTTTCAGCCTCTCTCTCTCCTTTCCACCAAATCTAAGGCATTAGGACACAAAAAAAATTCATTTTGAAGGAAGTGGAAGTGCACTAATTAACAACATACTGAAGCTAGAGACATCTATTACGATTACAAAGGCAAAATAAGATAGCAGATGCATGATGTACTAATCCTGATCCGAATGTGTTTCCAACTTGCTCAAATAGGTTGTTACATATATTTGGACCTGAATATTGTGAACAAAATTTTGAAACTGACCAAAAGTTCAATCAAAAATTTGGGCCTTAAACAATGTTGACTGATAAGAGTATTTGGTACCTAAATTTACCCGCCAATTCATCACACAATATTTAATATCACGATACCGGATATGACATAATTAAAGGGAGACATCATGATTTAAGTTACTGCGAAAAGGGTAGTTCAGAGCTTTGCAACATTTGTATACCAATCACACTACATCGTGGCCTATAAGAAAGGATAACAAGTGGGGAAAGACATACCCTTCCTTCCACTAAATCCTGCGTGCCAATGTTGACAACAATACATCCAGTGGCCTTTGCAGAGTTGAGATACATCATGTGATTTTGATTCCTCTCCCATGGGTTACAAACTCTTTTCTTATTTATTGCTCTCTCACCAATGGTTCCACATACAGCTACATTGATCAACCTATGGATCAATAAATTAACATCAGCTACGACTCGCAAAAAATTCTGTTCAAAGAGTAAATGAGCATGCACCCTGTAGCTAGCTAGAAAGCCATGTCAAATAGCTGGTTGCTGGATGGGTAAATTAGCAAGTACTTCATCAACAATGGGTCTTCACCTTGGTAAGTGTTAATATGCGCCACATAAGAAGACTTCTCCTGGTTGATATTGTGCAGCAACATAGTGATGGTGGCTCTGAGGAACAATGATTAATTATTGAGTCCGCCAGCGGCCAGTCCCGCCACTGTCGCCCGTGTCGGCGCCTCCTTCCTTTTCGCTTGCCCTTGCTTTAGATTAGAAACCCCTGCAGAAACACCGCACCAAATTCGCCATTCAAACCAAACACCACACTGAACTGCTCATATTTAGTTCAACATAATCTCAGGAATAACCATTCAAATGAAATCCCATGAGTATTTTGTGACCACCGGAACAGAAGTCGAAACCAGTCTTGAGAAGTCATTTACAAAAAAGCCTAACTTCTGAAGTTTCCTGCACAAAACAAAGATGTAACGCCTAACAGATTATAGAATTGCCATTTCTGTTAATAATGGAAATGTATAGGATAATCTATAGTGCTTATATGCTTGTTGCCTGCTCATCCTAAACAAGAACACTTAGTTAAATCCATTGCTTTTTCAATAATCTACAATATTTAATACCTCAGCAGGTTTGGCAACCTTGGAGATAATTCCTCCTCACAAAAATAAGTAAATAGAATCCCTGCAATTTCCACCATCATCAATCACAACATGTACTGTTCTAAATATAATAATCGTTGAATGAATGCAAATTCCAGAGTCTCCAATCGTGTCCTACATACTGCATGAATATTAGCATGACATGCATAATTACTAAGCATATAAGCACTAACAGTCTACATTATAAGTTACAACTCTGAAGGGGGCTACTATAGATGTAGGCATGAACATAAATTTGCTAGACCCAAATGATGATAGGATAAATGAAATTGAGACATTGCAGGATCTGCTAGCACTGAACCAAGAACAGCATACGCCGAACTTTGTGCATTACTATTTGAACAAACAACATTGGATTTACATTAAGTATGCATCGTCGTCTAGAATTACCAACGGGTTGGGGGTGGAGATTGGAGAAAGAAGGGAGGGGAGAGAAGACCCACCGATTTGGGAAGCACCGGATCCTACTTCACAGCACCGGCACGCACATCACAGATCGAGATGGAGATCCGATGCGGCACACATGTAGCGGGGGATGGAGTGGTCCAATGGAAGAACGGCTGCGTCGTCGCCAGAGCAGGAGCATGCGGAGGCTCCCGTCCCGGGGCGCCGCTGTGGAGGAGCCGACCTCGAGCACCTTCGCCCGGCCAGCTCCAAGACCTTCATCATGAGCTTTGTCTTGGATCCTGGAGAACTACGATGGCGGCGACCTGGTGCAGAGGAACATGGCGAGGCGGTCCGGCGTGGAGGAGCGCGTGGCGGCAGCCAGAAGGGGAGGGGAGTGAAGGAAATATGCCCTAGAGGCAATAATAAAGTTGTTATTTATATTTCCTTATATCATGATAAATATTTATTATTCATGCTAGAATTGTATTAACCGGAAACTTAGTACATGTGTGAATACATAGACAAAACAGAGTGTCCCTAGTATGCCTCTAATTGACTAGCTCGTTAATCAAAGATGGTCAAGTTTCCTAACCATAGACATGTGTTGTCATTTGATGAACGAGATCACATCATTAGGAGAATGATGTGATGGACAAGACGCATTCGTTAGCTTAGCATAATGATCGTTTAGTTTTATTGCTATTGTTTCATCATGACTTATACATGTTCCTCTAACTATGAGATTATGCAACTCCCGAATACCGGAGGAACACCTTGTGTGCTATCAAACGTCACAACATAACTGGGTGATTATGAAGATGCTCTACAGGTGTCTCCAAAGGTGTTTGTTGGGTTGGCATAGATCGAGATTAGGATTTGTCACTCCGGAACTCCCCGGGGAAAGATATGGGCCTTATGGGCCGTAGGAGGGAGGCTAACCAGCCCACAAGGGGCTGGTGCACCCCCCACAAGGGAGGAGGCCGAATTGGACTCGGGAAGGGGGCGCCACTGTTGGGGAACGTAGTAATTTCAAAAAAAAAATCTACGCACACGCAAGATCATGGTGATGCATAGCAACGAGAGGGGAGAGTGTTGTCTACGTACCCTCGTAGACCGACAGCGGAAGCGTTATGACAACACGGTTGATGTGGTCGTACGTTTTCACGGCCCGACCGATCAAGCACCGAAACTACGGCACCTCCGAGTTCTAGCACACGTTCAGCTCGATGACGATCCCCGGACTCCGATCCAGCAAAGTGTCGGGGATGAGTTCCGTCAGCAGGACGGTGTGGTGACGATCTTGATGCTCTACCATCCTAGGGCTTCGCCTAAGCACCGCTACAATATTATCGAGGATTATGATGGAGGGGGGCACCGCACACGGCTAAGAGATCTCAAGGATCACTGTGTCTATGGGGTGCCCCCTGCCCCGTATATAAAGGAGTGGAGGAGGGGGAGAGGGCCGGCCCCTATGGCGTGCCTTGGAGGAGTCCTACTCCCACCGGGAGTAGGATTCCCCCCTTCCAAGTAGTAGGAGTAGGAGTCAAGGAAAGGGAAGAGGGAAGAGAAGGAAGGAGGGAGCGTCGCCCCTCCCCCTAGTCCAATTCGGACTAGTCAATGGGGGGGGGGGCGACCTGCCTCTTCCTCTCCCCTAAAGCCCAATAAGGCCCATATACTTCTTCCCCCGTATTCCCGTAACTCCCCGGTACTCCGAAAAATACCCGAACCACTCATAACCTTTCTGATGTCCGAATATAGTCGTCCAATATATCGATCTTTACGTCTCGACCATTTTGAGACTCCTCGTCATGTCCCTGATCTCATCCGGAACTCCGAACTCCTTCGGTACATCAAAACTCATAATATAACTGTCATCGAAACCTTAAGCGTGCGGACCCTACGGGTTCGAGAACAATGTAGACATGATCGAGACACGTCTCCGGTCAATAACCAATAGCGGAACCTGGATGCTCATATTGGCTCCTACATATTCTACGAAGATCTTTATCGGTCAGACCGCACAACAACATACGGTGTTCCCTTTGTCATCGGTATGTTACTTGCCCGAGATTCGATCATCGGTATCTTAATACCTAGTTCAATCTCGTTACAAGCAAGTCTCTTTACTCGTTCCGTAATACATCATCTCAGAACTAACTGATTAGTTGCAATAATTGCAAGGCTTATGTGATGTGCATCACCGAGAGGGCCCATAGATACCTCTCCGACAATCGGAGTGACAAATCCTAATCTCGAAATACACCAACCCAACATGTACCTTCGGAGACACCTGTAGAGCTCCTTTATAATCACCCAGTTACATTGTGACGTTTGGTAGCACACAAAGTGTTCCTCCGGCAAACGGGAGTTGCATAATCTCATAGTCATAGGAACATGTATAAGTCATGAAGAAAGCAATAGCAACATACTAAATGATCGGGTGCTAAGCTAATGGAATGGGTCATGTCAATCACATCATTCTTTTAATGATGTGATCCCGTTAATCAAATAACAACTCTTTTGTTCATGGCTAGGAAATATAACCATCTTCGATTAACGAGCTAGTCAAGTAGAGGCATACTAGTGACACTTTGTTTGTCTATGTATTCACACATGTATTATGTTTCCGGTTAATACAATTCTAGCATGAATAATAAACATTTATCATGATATAAGGAAATAAATAATAACTTTATTATTGCCTCTAGGGCATATTTCCTTCAGTCTCCCACTTGCACTAGAGTCAATAATCTAGTTCACATCGCCATGTGATTCAACACTAATAGTTCACATCACCATGTGATTAACACCCATAGTTCACATTGTCATGTGACCTATGCTAAAAGGGTTTACTAGAGTCAGTAATCTAGTTCACATCGCTTATGTGATTAACACCCAAAGAGTACTAGGGTGTGATCATGTTTTGCTTGTGAGATAATTTTAGTCAACGGGTCTGTCACATATAGATCCGTAAGTATTTTGCGAATTCTATGTCTACAATGCTCTGCACAGAGCTAATCTAGCTAATTGCTCCCACTTTCAATATGTATCTAGATCGAGACTTAGAGTCATCTAGATCTGTGTCAAAACTTGCATCGACGTAACTTTTTACGACGAACCTTTTGTCACCTCCATAATCGAGAAATATTTCCTTATTCCACTAAGGATAATTTTAACCGCTGTCCAGTGATCTACTCTTAGATCACTATTGTACTCCCTTGCTTAACACAGTGTAGGGTATACAATAGATATGGTACACAGCATGGCATACTTTATAGAACCTATGGATGAGGCATAGGGAATGACTTTCATTCTCTTTCTATCTTCTGCCGTGGTCGGGCTTTGAGCCTTACTCAATTTCACACCTTGTAACACAGCCAAGAACTCTTTCTTTGACTGTTCCATTTTGAACTACTTCAAAATCTTGTCAAGGTATGTACTCATTGAAAAAACTTATCAAGCGTCTTGATCTATCTCTATAGATCTTGATGCTTAATATGTAAGCAGCTTCACCGAGGTCTTTCTTCGAAAAACTCCTTTCAAACACTCCTTTATGCTTTGCAGAATAATTCTACATTATTTCCGATCAACAATATGTCATTCACATATACTTATCAGAAATGTTGTAGTGCTCCCACTCACTTTCTTGTAAATACAGGCTTCACCGCAAGTCTATATAAAACTATATGCCTTGATCAACTCATCAAAGCGTATATTCCAACTCCGAGATGCTTGCACCAGTCCATAGATGGATCACTGGAGCTTGCACATTTTGTTAACACCTTTAGGATTGACAAAACCTTCTGGTTGCATCATATACAACTCTTCTTTAAGAAATCCATTAAGGATTGCAGTTTTGTTATCCATTTGCCAGATTTCATAAAATGCGGCAATTGCTAACATGATTCGGACAAACTTAAGCATAGATACGAGTAAGAAACTCTCATCGTAGTCAACACCTTGAACTTGTCGAAAACCTTTTGCGACAATTCTAGCTTTGTAGATAGTAACACTACTATCAGCGTCCGTGTTCCTCTTGAAGATCCATTTAATCTCAATGGCTCGCCGATCATTGGGCAAGTCAATCAAAGTCCATACTTTATTTTCATACATGGATACCATCTCAGATTTCATGGCTTCAAGCCATTTTGCGGAATCTGGGCTCACCATAGGTTCACCATGATCCAGTAGCATGACTTCCAGAATAGGATTACCGTACCACTCTGGTGCGGATCTTACTCTAGTTGATCTACGAGGTTCAGTATTAACTTGATCTGAAGTTTCCTGATCATCATCATTAACTTCCTCACTAATTGGTGTAGGTGTCACAGAAACTGTTCTCTGTGATGAGCTACTTTCCAATAAAGGAGCAGGTACACTTACCTCATCAAGTTCTACTTTCCTCCCACTCACTTCTTTCGAGAGAAACTTCTTCTCTAGAAAGGATCCATTCTTAGCAACGAATTTCTTGCCTTTGGATCTGTGATAGAAGGTGTACCCAACAGTTTCCTTTGGGTATTCTATGAAGACATATTTCTCCGGTTTGGGTTTGAGCTTATCATGATGACACTTTTTCTTATAAGCATCGCAACCCCAAACTTTAAGAAATGACAACTTTGGTTTCTTGCCAAACCACAGTTCAGATTATGTCGTCTCAACGGACTTAGATGGTGCCCTTTTTTAACGTGAATGTAACTGTCTCTAATGCATAACCCCAAAACTATAGTGGTAAATCGGTAAGAAACATCATAGAGTGCACTATATCCAATAAAGTACGGTTATGACGTTCGGACACACCATTATGCTATGGTGTTCCAGGTGGCATGAGTTTGTGAAACTATTCCACATTGTTTTAACTGAAGACCAAACTCGTAACTCAAATATTCGTCTCCGTGATCTGATCGTAGAAACTTTATTTTCTTGTCACGATGATTTTCCACTTCACTCTGAAATTCTTTGAACTTTTCAAATATTTCAGACTTATGTTTCATCAAGCAGATATACCCATATCTGCTCAAATCATCTGTGAAGGTCAGAAAATATCGATACTCGCCGCGAGCCTTAACACTCATCGGATCGCATACATCAGTATGTATTATTTCCAATAAGTCAGTTGCTCGCTCCATTGTTCCGGAGAATGGAGTCTTAGTCATCTTGCCCATGAGGCATGGTTCACATGCATCAAGTGATTCATAATCAAGTGATTCCAAAAGCCCATCAGCATGGAGTTTCTTCATGCGTTTTACACCAATATGACCTAAACGGCAGTGCCACAAATAAGTTGCACTATCATTATTAACTTTGCATCTTTTGGCTTTCAATATTATGAATATGTGTATCACTACGATCGAGATCCAACAAACCATTTTATTGGGTGTATGACCATAGAAGGTTTTATTCATGTAAACAGAACAACAATTATTCTCTAATTTAAATGAATAACCGTATTGCAATAAACCTGATGAAATCATATTCATGCTCAACACAAACACCAAATAACACTTATTTAGGTTCAACACTAATCCCGAAAGTATAGGGAGTGTGCGATGATGATCATGTCAATCTTGGAACCACTTCCAACACACACCGTCACTTCACCCTTAACTAGTCTCTGTTCATTCTGCAACTCCCGTTTGGAGTTACTAATCTTAGCAACTGAACTAGTATCAAATACTGAGGGGTTGCTATAAACACTAGTAAAGTACACATCAATAACATGTATATCAAATATACTTATGTTCACTTTGCCATCCTTCTTATCTGTCAATCACTTGGGGTAGTTCCGCTTCCAGTGACCAGTCCCTTTGCAGTAGAAGCACTCAGTCTCAGGCTTAGGTACAGACTTGGGCTTCTTCACTTGAGCAGCAACTCGCTTGCCGTTCTTCTTGAAGTTCCCCTTCTTCCCTTTGCCCTTTTCTTGAAACTAGTGGTCTTGTTAACCATCAACACTTGATGTTTTTCTTGATTTCTACCTTCGTCGATTTCAGCATCACGAAGAGCTTGGGAATTACTTTTGTCATCCCTTGCATATTATAGTTCATCACGAAGCTCTACTAACTTGGTTATGGTGACTAGAGAATTCTGTCAATCACTATTTTATCTGGAAGATTAACTCCCACTTGATTCAAGCGATTGTAGTACCCAGACAATCTGAGCACATGCTCACTGCTTGAGCTATTCTCCTCCATCTTTTAGATATAGAACTTGTTGGAGACTTCATATCTCTCAACTCGGGAATTTGCTTGAAATATTAACTTCAATTCCTGGGACATCTCATATGGTCCATGACGTTCAAAACATCTCTAAGTCCCGATTCTAAGCAGTTAAGCATGGTGCACTAAACTATCAAGTAGTCATCATATTGTGCTAGCCAAACGTTCATAACGTCTGCATCTGCTCCTGCAATAGGTCTGTCACCTAGTGGTGCATCAAAGACATAATTCTTCTGTGCATCAATGAGGATAAACCTCAGATCACGGATCCAATCCGCATCATTGCTACTAACATCTTTCAACTTAGTTTTCTCTAGGAACATACCAAAATAAACACAGGGAAGTAACAATGCGAGCTATTGATCTACAACATAATTTGCAAAATACTATCAGGACTAAGTTCATGATAAATTTAAGTTCAATTTAATCAAATTAATTAAGAACTCCCACTTAGATAGACATCCCTCTAATCCTCTAAGTGATCACGTGATCCAAATCAACTAAACCATGTCCGATCATCACGTAAGATGGAGTAGTTTCAATGGTGAGCATCACTATGTTGATCATATCTACTATATGATTCACGCTCTACCTTTCGGTCTCCGTGTTCCGAGGCCATATCTGTTATATGCTAGGCTCGTCAAGTTTAACCTGAGTATTCCGCGTGTGCAACTGTTTTGCACCCGTTGTATTTGAACGTAGAGCCTATCACACCCGACCATCATGTGGTGTCTTAGCACGAAGATCTTTCGCAACGGTGCATACTCACGGAGAACACTTCTTGATAATTAGTGAGAGATCATCTTAAAATGCTACCGTCAATCAAAGCAAGATAAGATGCATAAAAGATAAACATCACATGCAATCAATATAAGTGATATGATATGGCCATCATCATCTGGTCTTGTGATCTCCATCTCCGAAGCAACGTCATGATCACGATGGTCACCGGCGCGACACCTTGATCTCCATCGTAGCATCGTTGTCGTCTCGCCAATCTTATGCTTCTACGACTATCGCTACCGCTTAGTGATAAAGTAAAGCATTATAGGGCGATTGCATTGCATACAATAAAGTGACAACCATATGGCTCCTGCCAGTTGCCGATAATTCGGTTACAAAACATGATCATCTCATACAATAAAATTTAGCATCATGTCTTGACCATATCACATTACAACATGCCCTGCAAAAACAAGTTAGACGTCCTCTACTTTGTTGTTGCAAGTTTTACGTGGCTGCTACGGGTTTAGCAAGAACCGTTCTTACCTACGCATCAAAAACCACAACGATAGTTTGTCAAGTTGGTGATGTTTTAACCTTGGCAAGGACCGGGCGTAGCCACACTTGGTTCAACTAAAGTTGGAGAAACTGACACCCGCCAGCCACCTGTGTGCAAAGCACGTCGGTAGAACTAGTCTCGCGTAAGCGTACGCGTAATGTCGGTCCGGGCCGCTTCATCCAACAATACCGCCGAAACAAAGTATGACATGCTGGTAAGCAGTATGACTTATATCGCCCACAACTCACTTGTGTTCTACTCATGCATATAACATCAACGCATAAAACCTGGCTCGGATGCCACTGTTGGGGAACGTAGTAATTTCAAAAAAATTCCTACGCACACGCAAGATCATGGTGATGCATAGCAACGACAGGGGAGAGTGTTGTCTACGTACCCTCGTAGACCGACAACGAAAGCGTTATGACAACGCGGTTGATGTAATCGTACGTTTTCACGACCCGACCGATCAAGCACCGAAATTACGTCACCTCCGAGTTCTAGCACACGTTTAGCTCGATGACAATCCCCGGACTCCGATCCAGCAAAGTGTCGGGGATGAGTTTCGTCAGCACGATGGCGTGGTGACGATCTTGATGCTCTACCGTCGCAGGGCTTCGCCTAAGCATCGCTACAATATTATCAAGGATTATGGTGGAGGGGGCACCGTACACGGCTAAGAGGTCTCAAGGATCAATTGTTGTGTCTATGGGGTGCCCCCTACCCCCATATATAAAGGAGTGGAGGAGGGGGGAGAGGGCCGACCCCTATGGCGCGCCCTGGAGGAGTCCTACTCCCACCGGGAGTAGGATTCCCCCCTTCCAAGTAGTAGGAGTATGAGTCAAGGAAAGGGAAGAGGGAAGAGAAGGAAGGAGGGGGCGCCGCCCCTCCCCCTAGTCCAATTCGGAGCCCAATAAGGCCCATATACTTCTTCCCCTGTATTCCCGTAACTCCCCGGTACTCCGAAAAATACCCGAACCACTCAGAACCTTTCCGATGTCCGAATATAGTCGTCCAATATATCGATCTTTACGTCTCGACCATTTCGAGACTCCTCGTCATGTCCCTGATCTCATCCGGGACTCCGAACTCCTTCGGTACATCAAAACTCATAAACTCATAATATAACTGTCATCGAAACCTTAAGCGTGCGGGACCCTACGGGTTCGAGAACAATGTAGACATGACCAAGACACGTCTCCGGTCAATAACCAATAGAGGAACCTGGATGCTCATATTGGCTCCTACATATTCTACGAAGATCTTTATCGGTCAGACCGCATAACAATATACGGTGTTCCCTTTGTCATCGGTATGTTACTTGCCCGAGATTCGATCGTCGATATCTTAATACCTAGTTCAATCTCGTTACCGACAAGTCTCTTTACTCGTTGCGTAATACATCATCTCACAACTAACTCATTAGTTGCAATGCTTGCAAGGCTTATGTGATGTGCATCACCGAGAGGGCCCAGAGATACCTCTCCGACAATCGGAGTGACAAATCTAATCTCAAAATACACCAACCCAACATGTACCTTCGGAGACACCTGTAGAGCTCCTTTATAATCACCCAGTTACGTTGTGACGTTTGGTAGCACACAAAGTGTTCCTCCGGCAAACGGGAGTTGCATATTCTCATAGTCATAGGAACATGTATAAGTCATGAAGAGAGCAATAGCAACATACTAAATGATCGTTTGCTAAGCTAATGGAATGGGTCATGTCAATCACATCATTCTTCTAATGATGTGATCCCGTTAATCAAATAAAAACTCTTTTGTTCATGGTTAGGAAACATAACCATCTTCGATTAAGGAGCTAGTCAAGTAGAGGCATACTAGTAACACTCTATTTGTCTATGTATTCACACATGTATTATGTTTCCGGTTAATACAATTCTAGCATGAATAATAAACATTTATCATGATATAAGGAAATAAATAATAACTTTATTATTGCCTCTAGGGCATATTTCCTTCAGCCACCCCCCTTTCCTTCTCCTACTCCCTCTCCTTCCCTTTCCCCCTCCGGTAGAAGGAAAAAAGGGTGGGGCCGAATCCTACTCCCCTCTTCCTGGCGCGCCCCTTATTGGCCGGCCACCTCCTCCCCTCCTTTATATATGGGGGAGGGGGCACCCCATAGACACACAAGTTGATCTTTAGCCGTGTGCGGTGCCCCCTCCACAGTTTTCCACCTCGGTCATATCATCGTAGTGCTTAGGCGAAGCCTTGCACCGATAACTTCATCATCACCGTCACCACGCCGTCGTGCTGGCGGAACTCTCCCTCGGCCTCAGCTGGATCTAGAGTTCGAGGGACGTCACCGAGCTGAACGTGTGCAGATCGCGGAGGTGACGTGCGTTCAGTACTGTGACGCCCCCGATTCAATCGTACACTAATCATAAATGCAAACATGTACGATCAAGATCAGGGACTCACGGGAAGATATCACAACACAACTCTACAAATAAAATAAGTCATACAAGCATCATAATACAAGCCAGGGGCCTCGAGGGCTCGAATACAAGTGCTCGATCATAGACGAGTCAGCGGAAGCAACAATATCTGAGTATAGACATAAGTTAAACAAGTCTGCCTTAAGAAGGCTAGCACAAACTGGGATACAGATCGAACGAGGCGCATGCCTCCTGCCTGGGATCCTCCTAACTACTCCTGGTCGTCGTCAGCGGGCTGCACGTAGTAGTAGGCACCTCCAGAGTAGTAGGAGTCATCGTCGACGGTGGCGTCTGGATTCTGGGCTCCATCACCTGGACGCAGCAATCGGGTAGAGAAATGGGGAAAATGGGAAAAGGCAACCGTGAGTACTCACCCAAAGTACTCGCAAGCAAGGAGCTACACTACATATGCATGGGTATATGTGTAAAGGGGCATATCAGTGGACTGAACTGCAGAATGCCAGAATAAGAGGGGGATAGCTAATCCTGTTGAAGACTACGCTTCTGGCAGCCTCCGTCTTGCAGCATATAGAAGAGAGTAGTCTGAAGTCCTCCAAGTAGCATCGCATAGTATAATCCTACCCGGCGATCCCCTCCTCGATGCCCTGTTAGAGAGCGATCACCGGGTTGTATCTGGCATTTGGAAGGGTGTGTTTTATTAAGTATCCGGTTCTAGTTGTCATAAGGTCAAGGTACAACTCCAAGTCGTCATGTTACCGAAGATCACTGCTATTCGAATAGATTAACTTCCCTACAGGGGTGCACCACATACAAGAGCAGGCTTACGTTCCAATCCGGCGCGCGCCGCTCAGTCGCTGACGTCACGAAGGCTTCAGCTGATACCACGACGCCGAGTGCTCATATCTTTCCCGCGTAGTTGGTTAGTGCGTATAGGCCAGTAGCTAGACGTGTTTTATCGCGGTATGAGGTGATACCGGCGAAGGGGGGAAACATCCGGGAAGTATCCCCGGAGTTTTGCGTTTTCGGACAGATGAACCGGAGGGGGAAAGTTGCATGTTTGTTAAGTTAGGTATGTGTGGTGGACGAACGGGTTGTGTATCTGGATTCGTCTCGTCGTTCTGAGCAACTTTCATGTACAAAGTTTTTCCATCCGAGCTACGGTTTATTTTCTATGTTTTTCTAAAGTTTTAATCATTTTTTGAATTTATTTATCCTTTTAATTCTAACATTGTCCAGAATAGTAAATGATGACGTAAGCATGACATCAGGGTGACGTCAACAGGTCAACTGGTCGGTTGACCAGTCAAACTAGACAGGTGGGTCCAGTGGGTCCCACATGTCATTGTCAGGCGTCATTAACAGGGGGTTTAGACTAACTAAATGGGTTAATTAGCGATTAGGTTAATCTAATTATGATTAATTAACTTAATTAATTCTTTGATTAGTTAATTAATAATTTTGTTAATTCATTTTTATTTTTATCTATTTTTCGTTCTAATTCTCCTGGGGCATGGGGCCCGCGTGTCATTGGCCAGGGGGCCTTAGCGGACCCCAAGAACGTGTGTTGGGTGCGGGCGTTGGGCGGCTGGAGCGGCCGCTGGGCGCAGCCCGGCTGACAGGGCGTTTGCCCAGTCCAGAAGCAGAGCAGGGTGCAGCGGGGCGCCGACGCTAGCGCCAGGGGGTGGAGTGGGGAAGGCGGAGAGCTTGGGGGCGTCGGAGGACGTCGGCCGGCGAGCAGCGGTGAAGTAGTAGAGTAGCGACATCAGCAGTCAGTGAGCAGTAGCAGGTCGCAACAACGGCAGGAGAGAAGCAGGCAGAGAGCGACCCGAGCGCGCGCGGGCTGTGAGCAGCGACGCGGCCAAGGGCGCAGCGCGGCGGCGGGCAGCATCGGGGTAGCAGGCGTGTAGCGAGCTGGAGGCGAGTGCGGTCGTACCATGTTGGGGCACGCAGGGGCGTAGCACGGGCACGGCGTGAGGCATAGGGCGCGGTTACGCGTGCACGGGGCGCAGCTCAACGCCGGGACGACGGGCTCGCGGCCGTGAGCAGGACGTGTGCATCACGGCGCGGCCGTGGACGAGCTCGGGGATGGCGGTGGCAACAGAGGGCAGCGGCTAGCGAACGAAATCGGGGCTAGCGGCGAGTACGAGCACGGGGAAAAGGCGGGGATCGAGAGAGGAGCTCACATCGGGGCTGTAGGGCAAGTCAATGGGCTCGGGGATGTCTTGGGGATGACGAATCGAAGATGAGGTTGTGCGGCGGCCGACGGGGAAGACGGCGACCAATCCGGCGGTGGTGTGGATGCAGGCGCGATCCGGGCCAATCCGGTCTCGTAGACGACGTAGGCGACGCAGACGGTCAAGGTGGACAAGTCCTCAGGTGACGGCGGCGACGGTGGCCGCGCGGGCAGGGGAACCCATGGCAACGGCGGCTCGATTCCTCGCGGGGGAAGAACAAATCGATGCGAGGGGGAAGTGAGCGGGGTTAGGGTTTGTGGGAGGGGACGAGGCGGCCGGTGGTACCCTTATCCACGCCGGGGTCGGTGAGATGCTCGACGCGTGGAGGATCCATGCCATGGACGCGGCGTGTGCGTCCAGCGCATCCCTATGAACAGGAAGGTCAAGGACGAGGTGATAGTGGGCTGGGCCAGGAGCATTAGAAGTGGTGGGCCAAGAGCACAGTGCCCCGGCTATTCCTTTCTTCTTATTATTATTACTTTCTGTTTTGTAATTTTCTTTTCTTTTATTCTGTTTTTTCTTTGTTTCCTATTGTTTTAGTTTTTGTAAAATATATATTTGCCATCGAATTTAGTATTTTAATTTAGTCCACTGTCACAAAAAGTCTAGTTCCCAAATAATTTAGTTTGATATTTTATTAATTAGTAAAAGCTTTTGAATAATTGTTCTTTCTACTGTTCTATTCACCTTAGAGTATTTAAATTTTTTATAAAAAGTGGGTTTTATTCATCAGAATTACCTATGCATTATTTGGCACAACTCGAACATTTTAGTTTTTAAAATTTGAAAACTTTTGATGTTCGCTAGATTTCGAATTTGAATTCGAATTGATTTCGAACTAGCGCGAGATTAGCAACTGTAACAGTGGTGATGTGGCATCATTAACGTGGGATTACTGTAGCTAATTATCCGGGCGTCACAATTCTCCTCCACTACAAGAAATGTCGTCCTGAGATTTAAGAGGTAGAGTAGGGGGGAATTTTGGTTACGAAATTCTAACGAGTTTTCTCGGTCTTGGTTGCCCTTCTCGAAGAAGTTGAACCCTCTCGTTGATCTGTTCATTTCTCTGATTTAGGTCATCATGGTGAAGTCATCATCCTTTCTTCAGAGTCTTCATCATACTTACGAGAAGGGTAGAAGGGGAAAACTATAAGGACAGATGTCGGTGAGGACTAACAACCGGTAATTATCTCAGGGAATGAAGCTCAAGGTATCTCTCGAGTTGAAATTCAAGGAAGTCATCGAGAGCAAAGTAAGAAGGTGCAATAAGAAGCTTCAAGTGGATAGGCAAACGTTCGTTGCCTGAAACAGAGTGTGAAAGGGTAGCAACAATAATAAGTATTGTGTCTGATACTAGAATTGATGATCTTTCAGAAGGTGGCTCGTGAAGTACTTACAAAGCCACGCGTGAGGAATAACTTTGGAAACAAGGGGATATAGGAGAGTCAGGTTTCGATCTTGTGGAACTATGGGTTATGGGCCCACCATGTGGTTAAAAATTAGAAGGAGCGGTGACAACATGCACGGTCAAGATGGCAAGGCCTGTCAGAGGGTAGCATGTCAGTTATGTCGGCAACAACATCGGTACCAAGGGCGAGGGACGAAGCGAACCATTTTCCTGCTCGTTGAACGAGGCGGACCAATAGGCAAAGTTCTCGTCCATCGGTGGCTACCAGAATGCTATCAACAAAAGCAACAGGGTCTTACTGACAGAGTTGTACACCGAGGTGTTTGCACAAGCAGGGAATTATCACGGATTATATCATATAGATCATAGAAAGGGTTTAAACAAACCAATGGAAAGGGAAAAGTGTCTATCAGATTTAATCAGAACGATGGACAGAACAATGTGTTTAAACACATAATTCAGGGGTATATTCTTCCCAAGAACAAGCTGAGCATGATATCCGTGACAGGATATAACGTAGAAAACCATTTAGGTTAGGGGAGAGGAAGTTCATGACATTACCCATACAGTGGTGTTTGGATAATTGAGCAGGAAACATTTAGCATTGGGCTTCAAATGTTCCTGTTGAAAATCAGAGTACCACAGACATGCTTCGAGATAGCATTGGCATGGTATTCAAGCAAAGGTCAGACTTTGGAAACAAAAAGGATCCATCAGGAACAACTTATAGAATAAGTCTAACAATTTCCTCACGGAAGAATGACTAACCTTGCCAAAAAGGAAACTATAACAATAGGTCCTCCGGCCAAGTGTGCTAGGCATGACATCACCTTACCGGGTCTTATAAAGACCAATGTTGTAACTCTTGGAAATGTCCCAACCATCATATCTGACCGAGATTCAGATCCGATAGGTGTCATGATACCTCAGACTCAGGATGTCCGAGAAGAAAAGGTGCAACACAAATAGATGAAATGACATTGTAAAATTCTCGGGAAATGAACAATTGAAGCGAGTTCCGAAATAAGAGTTCATTAGCAGTGATCAGGAGGTGGCTGATGGCTCAGCGACCATTCCTCTAGATTTCCAAAAAGATGGGTTTCCACAATCATGTGAACAAGGAGATAACATTTGTCAGGTCAAATGATATAATGGTGTGCTCGAGGGAAACATACACAATTGAACATTGATTGAAAGGTGCACCCGAAATATGGGCCGGGTCGCACGATCAATGTTAGAATGGTGACTTAGTGATCAAAAGAAATAGAATGAAACTATAGACCATTCACTTCAAAGCAATAGGGTTGCTAGAAGTTTTGAATTCCCACATCATAGTTCAATTGTCGGTTTTCCGGTTAGAAACAACACAATGACCAGGAAGAGAATGGTGATGGTGATAAGTATCACTTGTATCAAGAATTCTCCAGAGGTGGTGAAATTCTCATGACAATCCTGACGTAAAAGATGGTAATACACCAAGGTAAAGAAGAACAAAGGCTGGATAGCAAGAATCTCAAGGTATAACACAAAACACAAGCAAGTTTGTGTTGGAGGGAAGACAATAAAGGGGTCGATGATAACACAAATCATCGAGGCAAGGATGGTATTTCTCATCATGAATTCAATTGATATCCTAGAAGAGCACAGAAGGCTGATGATGATCACGACACATTTGTCGAGAGATTTCATGAGGATGTAATCGATTGGCGATGACATCAAGTCAAAGAATGATGAACCAAAAGGTTATTGGAACCAAGGGTACAACCCAAACTCGAAATCGATCTTGCCATACAAGGCGAAATGATACGACAAGGAAGATCGGCATAAGGTTATCTCATCATCGAAAATTGTGCTCCGGGAAGAAGGACCAGGTAGCACAGTTAAATTTTAGCACAAAATGATATAGCCGATCAGGCTAGGAATGACGTGATGGAGTATTAAACATCTCAACCACAAAGTACTAGGAGTACTAAATCACATGGGTGATTCGATTCACTAACCGGTGTTCTCGGTCGACGACAACCAAGAACCCGTGGAGTGACTATGACGGGGAAAGGCACTACTTCATCAGAAATGCATAAGATGTAGTGCAATGGGTTGATATCCTCGAGATACCAGGGGGTAATACTCGAAGGTGGAACAAAATAGAGGTTGGGCAGGCGTACTGACCTCCAGAAGACAAGTACTTTAACCTGTCCGAGAAATAGAATCAAAGGAGAACAATCATGGTCAGATCCACGGTTCCAAAGGATCAATTCACAGATACCAGATGATACTTATCAAGGAAATAGTTATTATTACACGAAGCTTCCATGATAGGATCTACATCGTGTCCATGGGCATGAACACAAAGTTCAAGGTCGACTCCCACTTCTCTAATGCATAACCTTTCATTCACTTCTCGCCTTCAACGAAGTTGTGTTGAAATTTTATCTGACATAACAACAGTAGAGTATGACCCGTAGTAGTTTCCGGGTTCACATAGATTAGAAAAGGCATAGGTTCAACCCATCAGGGTGTGACGCCCCCGATTCAATTGTACACTAATCATGCACGCAAATGTGTACGATCAAGATCAGGGACTCACGGGAAGATATCACAACGCAACTCTAAAACATAAATAAGTCATACAAGCATCATAATACAAGCCAGGGGCCTCGAGGGCTCGAATACAAGTGCTCGATCATAGACGAGTCAGCGGAAGCAACGATATCTGAGTACAGACATAAGTTAAACGAGCTTGCCATAAGATGGCTAGCACAAACTGGGATACAGATCAAACGAGGCGCAGACCTCCTGCCTGGGATCCTCCTAACTACTCCTGGTCGTCGTCAGCGGGCTGCACGTAGTAGTAGGCACCTCCGGAGTAGTAGTCGTCATCGACTGTGGCGTCTGGATCCTGGGCTCCATCGTCTGGTTGCAGCAATCGGGTAGAGAGATGGGGAAAAGGGGAAACAAGGCAACCGTGAGTACTCATCCAAAGTACTCGCAAGCAAGGAGCTACACTACATATGCATGGATATATGTGGAAAGGGCCATATCAGTGGACTGAACTGCAGAATGCCAGAATAAGAGGGGGATAGCTAGTCTTATCGAAGACTACGCTTCTGGTCGCCTCCGTCTTGCAGCAGGTAGAAGAGAGTAGACTGAAGTCCTCCAAGTAGCATCGCATAGCATAATCCTACCCGGCAATCCCCTCCTCGATGCCCTGTTGGAGAGCAATCACCGGGTTGTATCTGGCACTTGGAAGGGTGTGTTTTATTAAGTATCCGGTTCTAGTTGTCATAAGGTCAAGGTACAACTCCAGGTCGTCCTTTTACCGAGGGACACGGCTATTCGAATAGATAAACTTCCCTGCAGGGGTGCACCACATAACCCAACACACTTGATCACATTTGGCCGGACACACTTTCCTGGGTCATGCCCGGCCTCGGAAGATCAACCCGTCGCAGCCCCACCTAGGTACAACAGAGCGGTCAGCATGCTGGTCTAAACCTAAGCGCGCAGGGGTCTGGGCGCATCGCCCTGAGCACACCTGCATGTTGCGAACGCGACCGGTGAGCAGACCTAGCAACCTCCAGTACAACGGAAGTCACGTTACGCGGTCCAACCCGGCGCGCGCCGCTCAGTCGCTGACGTCAAGAAGTGCTTCGGCTGATACCATGACGCCGAGTGCCCATATCTTTCCCGCGTAGTTGGTTAGTGTGTATAGACCAAATGGCCAGACTCAGATCAAATACCCAGATCTCGTTAAGCGTGTTAAGTATCCGCGAACGCCAACAGGGCCAGGATCACCTCTCACCCAGGTAGCCCCGAACTGCCCTGCCGCTCCGCCACAAAGATCCACACAGAGGGCCGTCGGGACAAAGGTCCTTTCAGCCCCCAATCCGTGAATCACTCGCGGGTACTCCTCGAGCCAACCCGACTTTGGTCACCACATGTATCATGTTTAATGTATAGTATATACCCGTGATCAACTCCCGAGTGATCACGGCCCGATAGTATAGCACAGCAGACGGACAAGAATGTAGGGTCACTGATGGAAACTAGCATCCTATACTAAGCAGGTAGGAATGCAGGTAAAGGTATCAACAGTAGTAACAAGGACAGGCTATGCATCAGGATAGGAATAACGGAAAGCAGTAACATGCTACACTACTCTAATGCAAGCAGTATAGAGGAGAGTAGGCGATATTTGGTGATCAAGGGGGGGCTTGCCTGGTTGCTCTGGCAAGAGAGAGGAATCGTCAACTCCGTAGTCGAACGGGGCAGCAGCAGCGTCGGTCTCGGGGTCTATCGGGGAAGAAGAGGGGGAAGAAACAATAAATACGGAGCAAACAAAGCATCACAAAACATAACGAGGCAATACGCGGTGCTAGGTATGCCCTAACGCGGTAGGAGATGATACCGACGAAGGAGGGAAACATCCGGGAAAGTATTCCCGGTGTTCCACGTTTTCAGACAAATGAAACGGAGGGGGAAGGTTGCAGGTTTGCTATGCTAGGGATGTGTGGCAGACGAACGGGTTGCGTATCCGGATTCGTCTCGTCGTTCTGAGCAACTTTCATGTACAAAGTATTTCCATCCGAGTTACGGATTATTTTATATGATTTTCCAAAGTTTAAAACAATTTCTAGATTTATTAGTAATTCGAAAATAAAGACTAAATGCTAGATGCACCCAGCACAGGGTACACAGAACTGTACCCAGTGGCTCACAGGTGGGCCAGGGGGTCCCAGTTGACCAGTCAATGTTGACTAGTCAACAGGGGGTGGGGTCCCCCTGTCATACACTCACCTAACTAATTAAAGATTAGGTAGTTAATTAGTAGGTTAGGTTAATTAAGCAAACTTTAATTAAGTTAATTAATTGATTAATTAAATAACTAATTAATTATTTATTATTAATAATATATTTTTTTATCTTCTTTTTTTTACAGGGGCATGGGGCTCCCATGTCATAGGCCCGAGGGGGGGCCTAACGGGTGCTGGCGTTAGCGGGGCTGCGGGCTCCGGGCGAGGCATACCCAGCGCCCAGCACGCGGGGGGCAAGGCCGGCCGGCCGGAGCAGCGTGCCGCGGCAAGGGGCGACGCGGCTAGCCGGAGCCGGTGAGGTAGGGGGAGGGCCGGCCAGTGGAGCGGACGGCGGCGGCACGGGCGCGGCCGCCAGCGCGAGTGGCGTGCGGAGGCGGGGCCCTGCCGCTGGCGGAGGAGCTGTAGTGTAACGCCCGGACCTGATGCGCCAGGTGTCCGCCAGTTATTCGCCGTCCTTGCCATGTCATGTGCTTGCGTGTTGCACTTTGCCATGTCATCATCTACATTTCATATCATGTCATCATGTGCACCACATTCGCATACGTGTTCGTTTCATGAATCCGAGCATTTTCCCCGTTGTCCGTTTTGCAATCCGGCGCTCCGTTGTTTCCCGGCGTCCCCTTTTACCTTTTTCCGTGAGCGGGTATTAAACTTTCTTGGAATGGACCAAAGTTTGCCAAGCGGCCTTGGTATAGCACCGGTAGACCGCCTGTCAAGTTTCGGGTCAATCGGAGTTCGTTTGATACTCCAACGGTTAACCGGGTAACCGCAAAGGCCTCTTTTGTAATGCAGCCCAACACCCCTCCAAAGTGGCCCAAAACCCATCTAAGTCATCTCCATTTTGCCGGTCGTTCGATCACGATCGCGTGGCCGAAAACCGCTCTCCATTTGGAGCTTCCTAGCCCCCTCTACCTATAAATATGTGCTCTCCTCCCGAAATTCGCGGATGAATTCTACCCTAACCCTAGCCTTCCCCTACCTCGCGCCACCGGACAAAATCGCCACCGACGGACATGTCCGCCGCCGCCGTCCACCCTCTCCCCGCCTGCCACATGTCGCCTCCGGATTCGCGCCGGCCCCCGCCTCTCTCTCTCCAGCCCCGCCGCTGGCCCGCGCGGCCCACAGCAGGCCCGCGGGGCCCGGTCGCCGCCGCCGCGCCCGTCCTACCGCGCCCTTCGCCGCCCCGGCCGCGCCGCGTCCGGTGCCGCCCTGTGCCGCTCCGGCGAGCTCAGCCCGCCTCGGGACCCGCGCGTCCCCGATCCAGATCCAGATCCGTTTCAAGGTTGACCCCGAAATTATTCTAAGTCTCGGATATTTTGCATTATTGTCGCATGTTCATCGCATTATAACTTGCTGTATATTGCTCCGTTTCGTGCGTATAATATATAAAATTGTTCGCCTCGATGGGTACATCATTTCATTCCATTGCATCATTTTCATTTGAGCTCTCCTTGATGCCTGAAATGCTGTTAGAAGAGGGCTATGTGATGTTAGTTTCAGATCTGTTTCAGTACTTGCCCTTTTGTCATTTTTGCCATGATTGATGTGTGCATCCTATGAAGTTGAGTCCTACATGTGTTTTGTAATATGCCATGATATTTTTCTAAAGTTTTATTCCATGTATTTTTTTGATCTATGTGGTGACTAGCACAAGCATGCAAACTAGGTTAATTAATATTGCTGATTTCAGAGACTTAGTAATTTCACCAAGTCCCTGCCTGCTGTTATTTTTATGCCATGTGTTCATGTTGTTTCAAAGAGATCTATGCCTCTTTTGAGCATGTTCAGTAAGAGTGTTTTGAGTATATGGTTTTGCTCTATCCATCCATGCGTTTGTTTGTATTTTTGGAGTGCCATAGCTTGAGTCAATCGAGCTCTACTTTTGCTATAAAATATTGCTGGCAGATTGTTTACATGTTATTCGATTTTGCCAAGCTTGTTGTAGTTGATCCTTGCATGATATATTGTTGTTATTGCCATGTATAGCTTCTATGTCATGTCTTATTGATGGATGTATGCTTAGTTTATCATGCAATGCTCTGTAGTGAGTGAATCGAGCTCGTAAACATGCCTACTTGTTATCTGTTTTTGACATGTCCAGTTTTCTGCCAAGTCTGAAACCTGTAACGAAACTTGCTTAATTGACATGGGTGCTATTATATTTTCTGATCCCTTTTGGCTCATGGTCAGTAAGGGACTTTTGTTCTATGCTTTGATTAGATTTATGCCATGCCTTATTTTTGCTATATTGTGTTCCTGTAGCATGTTGTTTCATTGCTCTAAACATGTCACCCTGATGTTAATTTCTGGCATGATAGTATTTTCACTAAGTCTGAGAACCTGTTATCTTTTGCACTTTTGCCATGCTTGTTTGAACCTGTTGTGGTGTGATTTAGCCGTAGCTCAGTGTTCATCTTTTGTCAAGCATCTTGAGTAGATCACTGTCACATGCTTTGTTGATATGTTTGGGTGCAGTAGCTTAATTTCTTGTTGCTTGCTAAGTAGCATCATGCTGTTAATGGCAGATTCTTGTCATTCTTGTTTTGCTTGTCATTTGCAAACCGTGCATCCGATTCCGGTGATCTTTATATCGATTTCAACCGAAATCACCTCACCTTTCCAGTGGAATACTTGGTTTGCCAAGATTATTCCTTGTTCATCTTTTCCCTTCCCGTGCATGCATATGCATTGCATATCACATCTCGCATATCATGCCATGTTTATGTGGTGGTTGTTTACTTTGTTGTTTGCTTCTTTCCGGTGTTGCTTCTTCGGGTTAGTTCCGATAACGTTGCGATTGTGAGGATCCGTTCGTCTACGTCCGTTTGTCTTCTTCATGGACTCGTTCTTCTTCCTTGCGGGATCTCAGGCAAGATGACCATACCCTCGAAATCACTTCTATCTTTGCTTGCTAGTTGCTCGCTCTTTTGCTATGCCTATGCTGCGATACCTACCACTTGCTTATCATGCCTCCCATATTGTCAAACCTAGCCTCTAACCCACCTTGTCCTAGCAAACCGTTGTTTGGCTATGTTACCGCTTTGCTCAGCCCCTCTTATAGCGTTGTTAGTTGCAGGTGAAGATGAAGTTTGTTCCTTGTTGGAACATCTTTACTTGTTGGGATATCACAATATATCTTATTTAATTAATGCATCTATATACCTGGTAAAGGGTGGAAGGCTCGGCCTTATGCCTGGTGTTTTGTTCCACTCTTGCCGCCCTAGTTTCCGTCATATCGGTGTTATGTTCCCGGATTTTGCGTCCCTAACGCGGTCGGGTGATTTATGGGACCCCCTTGACAGTTCGCTTTGGATAAGACTCTTCAAGCAAGGCCCAACCTTGGTTTTACCATTTTCCTACCACCTATCCCTTTCCCTTGGGTTTGATCAGCCCGAGGGTCATCTTTATTTAGCCCCCCCGGGCCAATGCTTGTCTAAGTGTTGGTCCGAACTGAGCTGCCTGTGGGGCCCCCTCGTGGAAACTCGAGGCCTGGTTTTACTCGTAGCTAGTCTCATCCGATGTTGCCCTGAGACCGAGATATGTGCAGCTCCTATCAGGATGTCGGCGCATCAGGCGGCTTTGCTGGAATTGTTTTATTGCTGTCGAAAGTCTTGTAGCCGGGATTCCGAGACTGATCGGGTCTTCCCGGGGAGAAGGAATATCCTTCGTTGATCGCGACAGCTTATCATGGGCTAAGTTGGGACACCCTGCAGGGTTTGAACTTTCGAAAGCCGTGCCCGCGGTTATGTGGCAGATGGGAATTTGTTAATGTCTGGTTGTAGAAAACCCGAAGTTGATCTTAACTAAAATACACCAACCGCGTGTGTAACCGTGATGGTCTCTTCTCGGCGGGGTCTGGGAAGTGAACACGGTTGTTGGAGTTATGCTTGACGTAAGTAGTACAGGATCACTTATTGATCATAGTTGTTCGACCATGCTTTTGCCTTCTCTTCTCGCCCTCATTTGCGTATGTTAGCCACCATATATGCTAGTCGCTGCCGCAGCTCCACCTCACTACCCTGTCCTACCTTTAAGCTTAAATAGTCTTGATCTCGCGGGTGTGAGATTGCTGAGTCCCCGTGTCTCACAGATACTTCCAAAAACCAGTTTGCAGGTGCCGATGAATCCGTGCAGGTGCCGCACACGAGCTCAAGGAGGAGCTTGATGAAGATCTTATCCTTTATGTTGTTTCGTTCTAGTCGATCAGTAGTGGAGCCCAGTTGGGGTCGATCGGGAACCTTTGTCGCTTTTGGGGTTCCTTCTTTTATTTTGGCTCCGTAGTCGGGCCCTGATTGTAACAGTATGATGTAATGTTTTACTCATGTATTTGTGTGAAGTGGCGATTGTAAGCCAACTATGTATCTTTTTCCCTTATGTATTACATGGGTTGTGTGAAGATTACCTCACTTGCGACATTGCTTTCAATGCGGTTATGCCTCTAAGTCGTGCTTCGACACGTGGGAGATATAGCCGCATCGAGGGCGTTACATGCAGGGGTCGGCAGCGGCAAGCGAGGCGAGCGGTGGTGCGCGGGGAAGGGGTACGGTGAGCAGCGCGGGTCTGCTCTACGAGGCCCTTGGAGCCCCAGGAGCACGGGGCCGAGCTCGCTTTCGAGCTCAGGGGACCGAGGCCGCGACGGCGAGGCGAACTGCAGCGGCGAGCGCTCGGATGCGGTGGCGGGACTAGCTCGGGGGCACGGGCGGGCGAACGGCGAGGGAGAGGGGAAGTGGAAGCTCACCACCGTCGCTGAGAAGGCCTGGGGAAGACGCGCGGCTGCCGGAGTTGTTGGCGAGGCGGCGGTGGTCCAAGGAGGAAGAAGAAGGATGGGCCGACGAAGGAGGGCTTTCGGCTCCTGCGTGCGGGCATGGACGACGGAGTGCACGACGGCGGTCCTCCTGGGCCCGTCAGCGTGGAGAGGGGAGGCTGGTGGCCGCGTTGACGGTGAGGCGCGGCGGCGGGCGTGAGCTCGGCTACGAGCAGAGACGGCGATGACGGGGTTGTGGCGTCGGCTGCGAGGTGGCTCCGCTTGCTCCAGCTCTTGTAGGTGAGTTGGACGGCTGCGGCGAGCCTTCTAGGACCCCTGGCGGGCCATGGGGAGGCCGGCGGCCACGAGTCCCACCGGAGAGCGACCTTAGTGGGTTCGGTCGAGGTGGGGGAGGGAGGATACGAGGGAGAGAGAGGAGGGGGGGAAATATCCCAGGGAGCTGACGAGGAGATGGAGGAGTAACTAGGTCTTATCCCCACGACGACGTGGGCCAGCTTGGGTGGCTAAGGCCCGGGGGGTAGGGGTCCTTTATTTTCTTTTGTTTTATTTCTATTATTATTATTTTCAGCTATGCAATTTTAGTCACCGTTTTTGCATTAAGTAGAGCCTCCAAATGATTTTTGTTAGAAGAGCCACTTGGTACATAAATACTAGGCAATAGTTTAAGTTGGACCAAAAAGTTTCAAGCATTTGGAAGTGTTTAACTATTTTCGGGAAAATTTAAAAGGCGAAAACAATTGTTGCTGGACCACTAAATAAATCTCGAGGGGCACATTGGGAATTCAAAAAGAGGTTAGTCCCAATATGAAATGTATCCAGGGATTATTTGCCACACTTTGAACATTTTAGATTTCATGTTTGGAAATTTTGAATTTTGATTTTGATTTGAATTTGAAATTTGAACCGCTTTCAAACCAACGCGAGTTAAACAACAGTAATGCTGATGATGTGGCATCATTAGCAAGGGATTACTGTAGCTTAGTTATCCGGGCGTCACAATTCTCCTCCACTACAAGAAATCTCGTCCCGAGATTTAAGCGGTGGAGTAAGGGGGGAAGGTGTTGGTAGCGAAAAACCTAACGAGTCTTCTCGTTCTTGGCTGCCCTTTCGAAGAGGTTGATCCCTTTCGTTGATGACTTCATTTCTCTGCTTCAAGTCACCATGATCAATTTGTCATCCTTTCCTTGGGATCTCCATCGTCCTACGAACGCGGCCAAGGGGAAAAAACTCAAGAAGAACGCATCTCCACAAAGTTGGGCATCTAACAGTGAACTCACTGGGAAATACATAAGGTACCCCACGAGTTATATTTCAGTGAATTCGCTGAGTGCAATATACGATGGTACCAAAGTTTCAAACGGGTAGGCAATCGTTCGATGCCTGAAACGGAGTGTGAAAAGGGGTTCAGAGCAATGAGAATAAGTATTGCGTCTGATACCAGAATAGATCACTAGGAAGGTGGCTCGCGAATTACCTACGAAACCAAGAGCAAGGGATAACTGTGTCAACAAGGTGTACAGGAGAGTCAGGTTTCGATCATGTGGAACTGTGTGTTATGGGCCCACCATGTGGGTTAAAAGTACAAAGGGCGGTGACGCCTTGCACGATCATGTAAGTAAGGCATGTCAGAGGGTCGCCTGCCAGTTATGTTGGCAACAACGTTGGTACCAAGGGCGAGGGACGAAGAGAACCATTTTCCTGCTCGTTGAACGAGGCGGACCAATAGGCAAAGTTCTCGTCCATCGGTGGTCACCGGAATGTCATCAACAATAGTAACAGGGTCTTACTGACAGAGGTGTACATCGAGGTGTTTACATTAGCAGTGAGTTATTACTGCTTAGATCATATACATCACAAGAAAGGTTAAACAAAAACAATGGAGAGGAAAAAGGTTATCATCCGATTAAATAGTACAATGGAAAGGGAAATGTGTTTTAACACATTATTCAGGGGTATATCTTTCACAAGGACAAGCAGAGCATGATATCCATGACAGGATATAACATAGAAATCCATTTAGGTAACGGGAGAGGAAGTTCATGACATTACCCAATCAACGGTGTTTGGGGTAATTAGTAAAGAAGTTTTATCCTCGTGCTTCAAATGTTCTTATTGAAAATCGGAGTACCACATACATGCTTCGAGATAGCATTGACATGGTCTTTAAGCAAAGGTCAGACTTTGGAAACACAAAGGATTCATCGGAAACAACTTATAGGATAAGTCTTACAATTTCCTCATGGAAGAATGGATAACCTTGATGAAGGGGAATCTATAACAATAGGTCATCCGGCCAGGTGTGTGGGGAATGCCATCACCTTACCGGGTCATAAAAGACCAGTGTTATAACTCTTGGAAAAATGTTCCAGCCATCATATCTGACCGAGATTCAGATCTGATCGGTGTTAGGATACCTTAGACTCAGGATGCCTGAGAAGAAAAGGTGCAACACAAATTGTCAAGATGACATTGTAAGATTCTCGGGAATTGAACTGTGGAAGCAAGTTCCGAATCATGAGTTCATTATTAAATCAAGGATAGAATGAGGAGGTGGCTGATGAACTTAGCGACAATTCATCGAGATTTCCAAAAAGATGGATTTCCTCAATAATGTAAACAAGGAGATAACATTTGTCAGATCAAATGATATAATGATGTATGCCTGAGGAGAACATACGCAAGTAAACATTGGTTGAAAAGGTGCACCCGAAAGGTGGGCTTAGGTAGCATGATCAACGTTAGAATGGTGGTTCAACAACCAGTAGTCTAAGAATGAACGGCCGACCATTAACTTCAAAGCAATAGGGTTGCTAGAAGGAAAGAATCCAAACAACACCGTTCACTTGTTGGAATCAACACGGGGACCAAGAAAGAATGGTGATGGTGAGAAGTATCACCACACAGGGAATTTCTAAGAGGTGGAGCAATCCTCACGACATTCTTGACATAAAAGATGGTAATGCTCCAAGGTAGAACATAACATAAGTTGGATAGCAAGAAACTCAAGGCACAACACAAAACACGAACAAGTTTGTGTTGAACGGAAGGCAATAAAGTGGTCAAAGATAACACTAACCATCGTGGGCAAGGATAGTATTTCTCATCATGAACTCAATTGATATCCTGGAAGAGCTCATAAGGTCGATGATGACCACGACACATTTGTCGAGAGATTTCATGAAGATGTAATCAATCAGCGACGACATCAGGTCAAAGGAATGATGAAGCGGAAGGTTATTGGAACCATGGGTAGGACACAAACTTGAAATCAAGCTTGTTGTTCAAGGCGAACTGATATGACGAGGAAGATCGACGTAAGCTTAGCTCATCATCGAAAGTTGTGCTCCGGGATTAAGGACCAGGTAGCACAGTTAAAATTTAGCTCGATAATGATATAGCCGATCAGGCTTGGAATGACTTGAAGGATTATTAAACTCATAAGCAATGAAGATTACTTAGAGTTATCGAACTAGAGTGCGGAATCGGTTCACTTACCGGTGTTCTTGAGCGACCAACTCAGAACCCATGAAAAATTGGAATCGGTGAGAATAATAGTTGATGGTGGCTCATAAGATGCAACACAGTTCTTAGATATACTCGAGATACCAGAGGGTAATACTCGACGACAGATCAAAGTAGAGGTTGTACTAGGGAGATGCTCTGCAGAAGACAAGTGCTTAAACTTGCACGAGAAATGGTATTTAAAGGAGAACATGGTCGGAAACCACGATCATAAATGATCGAAACACGGATACAAGATGAACTTATATTAAGGGGGCAATTATTTTTACGAGCAGCTTCCATGATAAGTTATACATCGGGTCCACGGGCATGAACGCAAGGTTCAAGGTCGACTCCCACTTCTTCAATGTATAACCTCCCATTCACTTCTCGCTTTGATAAAGGCATTAGTGTTGAAAGTTTTACCTGTGAAATACTAGATGAGTATGACTAGTGAAAACTTCCGAGTTCACACATATTAAGGAAGGCATAGGTTCAACCCGTCAGGGTATCATGGAAACATATACCACAAGCTTCAATAGTAAATACCACTAGCTCGAAAACAGAGCATGGTTGAGAAAACAGAGGATACAATTTACCCAAGGCTTTATATATCCGTGGAAAGACTCACACGTTTATTTGAATATGAAGGACACTATCGGGTAAAATCCAACAAAGGATCCGATGGTCCTCAAGGGATCTGATGTGAGCATCGGTACTCAACCAAAGGAATAAACAATGCAAGGAGATCAGACTATAGAAACAACTGACTAATTCAAAGCTCAAATGCAAAAGGATTATGATTCCCGATCAAGGGATCAGAAGCAAACGCTCTTATTAAGGATGGATAAGTTGCGTAGACTTAGGGGTACAATCGATGGCAATCCGACTGGTCGGGAACCAACTCATGTTTAAAAGGATGTCAGAGCCGGAAAGATAATTTAGAAGGGTTTATAGATGATTGTGTGCATTCGCACACATGTTGAATCAATAGGATCAAAATGACGGTGTCAAAAGATACTAGTGAATATTGCTAGTGATATTGGAGCATCCATAATGTAAGCATACAAGTATTTGCAGAGCATTAGTTGCTAAGGATTTTTGGAGGATTGAATAGTATTTCAAAGACTTTTGTGAAACACCTGAACAACTGGGGATGAGCGGATACTCGGAAAGTGCGAGAAATTACTCTTAGGGGTATTCAGGTGGCAAAAAACTGCAAGGCAGTAGGCACAAAATATTCTCGGGGTATCTTGTAATAATAAGATCGACCGAGAATAAAATTAAGCACGACAGGTGTAAGTATTTATCCATAGGGATATTTCGGTGGAAGGGAATTGCAAAAGCAACGGGCACAGGCACTACAGGAATCAGCTAATTTGCCGTCAGTACTGCACTTTGCCGTCAGCTTTTCATCATGGCAGACGGCAAAGACATACTTTGCTGTCAGTGGCTGACGACAAAGGACAACCGACGGTAAAGATATACTTTGCCGTCTGTTTTTCTTTTGCTGATGGCAAAAGCATACTTTGCCGTCTGTGTTTTTTTCAGCTGACGGCAAAGACAGATGTTAGCTGACGGCAAAGATTCAAAGACGGCAAAATGTATGCAGGTGACGGTGGGAAAACGGGAGCCCCGTCTTTGCCGTCCGTGCGTACTGGGGGGCTGACGGCAAAGGCCATATGGTCCACTGGGCCTCGGCGCTCTGGCCCACCAGCCTAGCAGGCTGAGGAGGCAAAGCCTCTGCCCGAGCCGGCCCTCACCCTTTCTCTCATTCTCTCCTCTCTGCCCGATTCCCTTGGTCGCCTCCCCCCCACGCCCGCTGCCGCCAGCCCGAAACCCTAGCTCCCTCCCTCCCTCGCGCGCTCAGATCCGCCCACCCTCCCTCACTCTTCGTGCTCAGATCCTCCCTCCCTCCCTCACTCTTCGCGCTGGAAACCCTAGCCGCCGGGCCATGGTGACAGACGGCGACGACGATGATGGTGGCTACCTTGACGACGGCGGTATGGTGTTACTCCCCCCATCTCTTCTCCGACTCTTTCTCTGACCCCCCGTCTCTCGTCGTCTCTGTAGGTGTGGCCAGCAGCAGAAGCACCACCATGCCCTCCCTTCCTCCAACCCTAGCGATCCGGCCATGTTGGCGGCGGCCAGATCCGCGCCTGGACAGGACCTGCTTGTGCTCGTGAGGAGAGGCACTTCATGGAGCAGCTCGTCAAGGACAGGTCCGACCCTTCCCTTCCCTTCGTTCTATGCAGTTAATCCAAGGGTTATATGTTCTATATTGGAGTACTCTGCATTCAAATTATTTCCTGTGTTATATTATGAGATTGATGTTCTTAAAATATGTATTCTCAATAATAGTACAAAATACATGTCTATGCTCCCATGGATCCAGGAAGTATAAGATGAACTCGATAATCTCCAATTGGTTTCTTTATTGCTGTCCCGGTCCTCATGAGCGGATAATCTTTCTACAACGAGTAGATGGGGTTACATGGTTTCGGTTGCTCTACATAACTGAAATAGTTTTCTGTTTACACACTTTATCAGAACCGAGACACGGGTAGGCTCTGGGTTGTGCCATCACATTAGTGAAAATAGATGTACAATGCCAATTAGTATTTTGTTTGTTGCTTCATCATCCCTCACAGACTTTCAGGTTTGGTATTCCTGCTTTTATGATATACTTAATGATTGAGGAAGGATCTATGCGATCGAAACAGATGCCTTGTTCTCATTGATGTCATGATACGCTGTGAGGCAATTCCTTGCCATTGGCCATGTTAGGTCCTTATTATCTATGCACGTAGGAGGCTTCTGTTTTTTATATATTTATGGGCTGATTAATTATGGGCTTTGAGGTTAGTATCCTTTTGGAAAATGCACTGTATTTCAATTCCTCTTTTGTATCATTCAAGCTTCTTCCTTTGATGTTATTTTGCTGCTGGTCACGCTCCTAATGGCATTTGTTAATACATGTATCCATGGTTTTCTTGTGTTATGATTTATCTTTCCTACATCCAACACATTTGATAAACCGGTATATGAATTTGTAAACCTCACTGCTTTGCACTTTTTTGATAAACCGGTATATGAGTTTGTAACTTCTTTCTCTTCTCTCTTGAACTGTTTATTTGCAGCACCGTCCTTGATTTTGAAATTGGAGAAGGAAGATGGATAACAGAGTTCAGTACAGTAAGGATGCTCTATAATATAGGAATCCAGGTGAATATTCTTGCTTCTAAGGTCTCCTGTGTTGGATGTGTTCTTAGTTTACCTCTTTATTTCTCCTTTTGCCTCTGCACTACTGGCAAAACTTTATTTATTTATCTCCTTGAGTGAAATAATAATAGAAGATAGTATTAACTACTGATTCAAGCAGTAATGGGTATGAAGCAAATGACTCTTGCATATGTTCACTATTTGTCCAATACAAAAGCTAGAATATGAATTGTTACGACAAAATTGCAGTTGATACAATTTGATAACATGCAGCAACCATGGATTCAAGATCATGTAATCTTAGTCTACTTTTCATCTCATGCAACAGTTTCACTAGTTTGTGTACGATTCGTGTTGCATGTTATTACATAACCAGTTATCTTAATATTCTTATTTGTTTTACTATTTTGAAAGTTTTTCTTTGGGCCTCTGATTTCTCAAGATTTAGATGATAAGGGGGTGTCTTATTCAGAGTGTGAATTGCTTGACAAGTTTATTTGTTTGACAAAAAAATGGCTTTAGTATGATGAATGATGCTCTCGAGTCCGAATCTATTTGATACGATGAATTTCTAAGTCTGAACCTTTTTCCTTTTTGGTTAATTGCTGCGGGTGGGTGCTGTCCATGAACAAAATAGACAAGGACGATGAGCAGTACACGACCCCACGGCCGAGCCGACGACCAACCACCAGGTAAGGTCGATCCCTCCCTCTCGACTATGTTTTATTTCCCCAACTTATGCATGCTTTGCTCTGGTTTGTATTCTTGTGGTTGATATACTGCTTGATTGAATTGTATGAGGCCACTAGGTTCCTCTCATGTTGCTCTTTTTCCTGATGAGCTGTTGTACATGTATGTGGCTAGTTCAGATTTGGTTCTAACAAATATTTAATTTGCTCCTGCTGCTCTGCATGTAAATACTTGCTCCTGTTTTGCATGTCATGTTTGCACCTGCTAAATGATGTGTACTAGGAGCTGTTCATGTACTAGGAGCTGTTTTACATGTCATATTTATTCCTGTACTAGGCTAGTTCAGATTTGGTGTCAACAGGTTCTTGTCTATTAGGATGATGTTATATGCTTGACAAGTTTATTTGACTGACAAAAAATGCCTTTAGTATGATGAATGATGCTCTCGAGTCTGAATCTATTTGATATGATGAATCTAAGTCTGAACCTCTTTCTTGTTTGGTTAATTGCAGTGGACATGTGAATAAGGGATGGAGCAGCAACGTTGATTGGTTGCACGGAGCTATAGTCAACCTGATGTGGTGTTTTTATCTCCTTGACATAGAGAGTAGTTGTGTGTCGTTTCCTTTCCAGTAGCATAGTTGGAGTTTAGCATGTGTGTGTAGAGCTGATGGTCGTGAGGCTAATTCCGGGAGTAGTACATGACTGGAAGATGCCCAGCTAGATGTGATACTTTGTGATCTCATATGCAACACTTTGTGATACCCTATGATATATATATGGACATTTGCTATGGTTTGTTTTGTTTCTATGGAACATTGCTCTTATATTTGTGATATATATGGTCTATTGAATTGTTGAAATAAATTTCTTTTAAAAAAATCTGTACAGAATTTTGCCGTCAGCAAATGAGTACTTTGCCATCTGTCTGCTGACGGCAAAGTGCTCAGATCTTTGCCGTCTGTAGACTGACTGCTGTTGACGGCAAAGTGCTCAGCTTTTTGCCGTCTACAGGCTGACGGCAAAGTATCTGACGCCGTCCGTTAGGGTGTCCATCAAGTGCTTCTCTTTGCCGTCAAGCTATAACGGCTGACGGTGAAGTGTGAAAACTGACGGCAAAGCCCTTGCCGTCAGCCCGATAGAAAGCTGACGGCAAAGTATGGCTTTGCCGATTTACCATTTGCCGACACTTTGCTGTCAGCTGCTGACGGCAAACTGTTTGCCGTCATGTTTTCTGTCTTTGCCGTCTGTGAAGCACTGACGGCAAATTACCTGATTCCTGTAGTGAGGGTCTCGAGAGAAAATCGGTAAGTATTTTGAAATCTTCTGGTGCAGCCGGCGATCATTTGGACTGAAAGGGCTCTCCGGGAGAAAGTACTTTCGAGAGCCTAAAGTTAGATTTTAGTAAAAATCGTTTAACCCGAATAGAAGAAAGTTCAGAATCCCGGAGTAAAGATCGAGAAGTAAAAGATCCTAATACCACCCAATGGCGACGTGGGCCCATGGGCCGCACAACCATGTTAGTAAAAGTTTTGCAATGTCTAGACTCGACTTCGGCCAAGGAGTGTGGAAGGGGGATTCCTACAGGCAGTCGGCTCTGATACCAACTTGTGACGCCCCTGATTCAATCGTACACTAATCATGCACGCAAATGTGTACGATCAAGATCAGAGACTCACGGGAAGATATCACAACACAACTCTAAAACATAAATAAGTCATACAAGCATCATAATACAAGCCAGGGGCCTCGAGGGCTCGAATACAAGTGCTCGATCATAGACGAGTCAGCGGAAGCAACGATATCTGAGTACAGACATAAGTTAAACAAGGTTGCCATAAGATGGCTAGCACAAACTGGGATACAGATCGAACGAGGCGTATGCCTCCTGCCTGGGATCCTCCTAACTACTCCTGGTCGTCGTCAGCGGGCTGCATGTAGTAGTAGGCACATCCGGAGTAGTAGTCGTCATCGACGGTGGCGTCTGGATCCTGGGCTCCATCGTCTGGTTGCAGCAATCGGGTAGAGAGATGGGGAAAAGGGGAAACAAGGCAACCGTGAGTACTCATCCAAAGTACTCGCAAGCAAGGGGCTACACTACATATGCATAGATATATGTGGAAAGGGCCATATCAGTGGACTGAACTGCAGAATGCCAGAATAAGAGGGGGATAGCTAGTCTTATCGAAGACTACGCTTCTGGTCGCCTCCGTCTTGCAGCAGGTAGAAGAGAGTAGACTGAAGTCCTCCAAGTAGCCTCGCATAGCATAATCCTACCCGGCAATCCCCTCCTCGATGCCCTGTTGGAGAGCAATCACCGGGTTGTATCTGGTACTTGGAAGGGTGTGTTTTATTAAGTATCCGGTTCTAGTTGTCATAAGGTCAAGGTACAACTCCGGGTCGTCCTTTTACCGAGGGACACGGCTATTCGAATAGATAAAATTCCCTGCAGGGGTGCACCACATAACCCAACAGGCTTGATCCGATTTGGCCGGACACACTTTCCTGGGTCATGCCCGGCCTCGGAAGATCAACACGTCGCAGCCCCACCTAGGCACAACAGAGCGGTCAGCACTCCGGTCTAAACCTAAGCGCGCAGGGGTCTGGGCCCATCGCCCTGAGCACACCTGCACGTTGCGAACGCAGCCGGTGAGCAGATCCAGCAACCACCAGTACAACGGAAGTCACATTACGCGGTCCAACCCGACGCGCGCCGCTCAGTCGCTGACGTCAAGAAGTGCTTCGGCTGATACCACGACGCCGAGTGCCCATATCTTTCCCGCGTAGTTGGTTAGTGCGTATAGACCAAATGGCCAGACTCAGATCAAATACCCAGATCTCGTTAAGCGTGTTAAGTATCCGCGAAGGCCAACAGGGCCAGGCTCACCTCTCACCCAGGTAGCCCCGAACTGCCCTGCCGCTCCGCCACAAAGATCCACACAGAGGGCCGTCGGGACAAAGGTCCTTTCAGCCCCCAATCCGTGAATCACTTGCGGGTACTCCTCGAGCCAACCCGACTTTGGTCACCACATGTATCATGTTTAATGTATAGTATATACCCGTGATCAACTCCCGAGTGATCACGGCCCGATAGTATAGCACAGCAGACGGACAAGAATGTAGGGTCACTGATGGAAACTAGCATCCTATACTAAGCAGGTAGGAATGCAGGTAAAGGTATCAATAGTAGTAACAAGGACAGGCTATGCATCAGGATAGGAATAACGGAAAGCAGTAACATGCTACACTACTCTAATGCAAGCAGTATAGAGGAGAGTAGGCGATATCTGGTGATCAAGGGGGGGCTTGCCTGGTTGCTCTGGCAAGAGATAGGAATCGTCAACTCCGTAGTCGAACGGGGCAGCAGCAGCGTCGGTCTCGGGGTCTATCGGGGAAGAAGATGGGGAAGAAACAGTAAATACGGAGCAAACAAAGCATCACAAAACATAACGAGGCAATACGCGGTGCTAGGTATGCCCTAACGCGGTAGGAGGTGATACGACGAAGGGGGGAAACATCCGCGAAAGTATTCCCGGTGTTCCGCGTTTTCAGACAGATGAAACGGAGGGGGAAGGTTGCAGGTTTGCTATGCTAGGGATGTGTGGCAGACGAACGGGTTGCGTATCCGGATTCGTCTCGTCGTTCTGAGCAACTTTCATGTACAAAGTATTTTCATCCGAGTTACGGATTATTTTATATGATTTTCCGAAGTTTAAAACAATTTCTAGATTTATTAGTAATTCGAAAATAAAGACTAAATGCTAGATGCACCCAGCACAGGGTACACAGAACTGTACCCAGTGGCTCACAGGTGGGCCAGGGGGTCCCAGTTGACCAGTCAATGTTGACTAGTCAACAGGGGTGGGGTCCCCCTGTCATACACTCACCTAACTAATTAAAGATTAGGTAGTTAATTAGTATGTTAGGTTAATTAAGCAAACTTTAATTAAGTTAATTAATTGATTAATTAACTAACTAATTAATTATTTATTATTAATAATATATTTTTTATCTTCTTTTTTTACAGGGGCGTGGGGCTCCCATGTCATAGGCCCGAGGAGGGGCCTAACGGGTGCTGGCGTTAGCGGGGCTGCGAGCTCTGGGCGGGGCATACCCAGCGCCCAGCACGCGGGGGGCAAGGCCGGCCGGCCGGAGCAGCGTGCCGCGGCAAGGGGCGACGCGGCTAGCCGGAGCCGGCGAGGTAGGGGGAAGGCCGGCCAGTGGAGCGGACGACGGCGGCACGGGCGCGGCCGCCAGCGCGAGTGGCGTGCGGAGGCGGGGCCCTGCTACTGGCGGAGGAGCTGCAGGGGTCGGCAGCGGCAAGCGAGGCGAGCGGCGGTGCGCGGGGAAGGGGTACGGCGAGCGACGCGGGTCTGCTCTACGGGGCCCTTGGAGCCCCAGGAGCACGGGGCCGAGCTCGATTTCGAGCTTAGGGGACCGAGGCCGCGACGGCGAGGCGAACTGCAGCGGCGAGCGCTCAGACGCGGTGGCGGGACTAGCTCGGGGGCACGGGCAGGCGAACGACGAGGGAGAGGGGAAGTGGAAGCTCACCACCGTCGCTGAGAAGGCCTGGGGAAGACGCGCGGGTGCCGGAGTTGTTGGCGAGGCGGCGGTGGTCCGAGGAGGAAGAAGAAGGATGGGTCGATGAATGAGGGCTTTCGGCTCCTGCGTGCGGGCATGGACGACGGAGTGCACGGCGGCGGTCCTCCTGGGCCCGTCAGCGTGGAGAGGGGAGGCTGGTGGCCGCGTTGACGGTGAGGCGCGACAGCAGGCGTGAGCTCGGCTACGAGCAGAGACGGCGATGACGGGGTTGTGGCGTCGGCTGGGTGGCTCCGCTTGCTCCAGCTCTTGTAGGTGAGGTGGACAGTTGCGGCGGGCCTTCTAGGACCCCTGGCGGGCCATGGGGAGGCCGGCGGCCACGAGTCCCACCGGAGAGCGACCTTAGTGGGTTCGGTCAAGGTGGGGGAGGGAGGATACGAGGGAGAGAGGAGGGGGGAAAATATCCCAGCGAGCTGACGAGGAGATGGAGGAGTAACTAGGTCTTATCCCCACGACGACGTGGGCCAGCTTGGGTGGCTAAGGCCCGGGGGGTAGGGGGCCTTTCTTTTCTTTTGTTTTATTTCTGTTATTATTATTTTCAGCTATGCAATTTTAGTCACCGTTTTTGCATTAAGTAGAGCCTCCAAATGATTTTTGTTAGAAGAGCCACTTGGTACATAAATACTAGGCAATAGTTTAAGTTGGACCAAAAAGTTTCAAGCATTTGGAAGTTTTTAACTATTTTTGGGAAAATTTAAAAGGCAAAGACAATTGTTGCTGGACCACTAAATAAATCTCGAGGGGCACTTTGGGAATTCAAAAAGAGGTTAGTCCCAATATGACATGTATCCAGGGATTATTTGCCACACTTTGAACATTTTAGATTTCATGTTTGGAAATTTTGAATTTTGATTTTGATTTGAATTTGAAATTTGAACCGCTTTCAAACCAACGCGAGTTAAACAACAGTAATGCTGATGATGTGGCATCATTAGCAAGGGATTACTGTAGCTTAGTTATCCGGGCGTCAACAGTATTAGCAATGACAGGCTATGCATCAGGGTAGGATAACGAAAAGCAGTAACATGTTACACTACTCTAATGCAAGCAGTAGAGAGTAGAGTAGGCGATATCTGGTGATCAAGGGGGGGGGGCTTGCCTGGTTGCTCAGACAAGAAGGAGGGGTCGTCGGTGACGTAGTCGACCACAGGGCATCAACATTGTCACGGGGTCTACCGGAGAGAAGAGGGGGGAGAAACAGTAAATACATAGCAAGTAAGTGCATAACAGGACAACGGGCAGAGCTAGACGTGTTCTATCGCGGTATGAGGTGATACCGGCGAAGGGGGGAACATCCGGGGAAGTATCCCCGGAGTTTTGCGTTTTCGGACAGATGAACCGGAGGGGGAAAGTTGCGTGTTTGTTATGTTAGGTATGTGTGGTGGACAAACGGGCTGCGTATCCGGATTCGTCTCGTCGTTCTGAGCAACTTTCATGTACAAAGTTTTTCCATCCGAGCTACTGTTTATTTTCTATGTTTTTCTAAAGTTTTAATCATTTTCTGAATTTATTTATCCTTTTAATTCTAACATTATCCAGAATAGTAAGTGATGACGTAAGCATGACATCATAGTGACGTCAACAGGTCAACTGGTCGGTTGACCAGTCAAACTAGACAGGTGGGTCTAGTGGGTCCCACATGTCATTGTCAGGCGTCTTTAACAGGGGGTTTAGACTAACTAAATGGGTTAATTAGCGATTAGGTTAATCTAATTATGATTAATTAACTTAATCAATTCTTTAATTAATTAGTTAATAATTTTATTAAATCATTTTTATTTTTATTTATTTTTCATTCTAATTCTCCTGGGGCATGGGGCCCGCGTGTCATTGGCCAGGGGGCCTTAGCGGGCGCCAAGAACGGGCGCCGGGTGCGGGCGTTGGGCGGCTGGAGTAGCCGCTGGGCGCAGCCCGGCTGACAGGGCGTTTGCCCAGTCCAGCCGCGGAGCAGGGCGCCGGCGCCAGCGCCAGGGGGTGGAGTGCGGAAGGCGGAGCGCTTGGGGGCGGTGGAGGACGCCGGCCGGCGAGCAGCGGCGAAGTAGTAGAGCAGCGACATCAGCAATCAGTGAGCAGCAGCAGGTCGCAGCCACGACAGCAAAGAAGCAGGCAGAGAGCGACGCGAGCGCGCGCGGGCTGCGAGCAGCGACGCGGCCAGGGGCGCAGCGCGGCGGCGGGCAGCATCAGGGTAGCAGGTGTGTAGCGAGCGGGAGGCGAGTGAGGTCGTACCATGTTGGGGCACGCAGGGGCGTAGCACGGGCACGGCGTGAGGCACATGGCGCGGCTACGCGTGCGCGGGGCGCAGCTCAATGCTGGGACGACGGGCTCGCGGCCGTGAGCAGGACGTGAGCATCACGGCGCGGCCGTGGACGAGCTCGGGGACGGCGGTGGCAACAGAGGGCGGCGGCTAGCGAACGAAATCGGGGCTAGAGGCGAGTACGAGCACGGGGAAAAGGCGGGGATCGAGAGAGGAGCTCACAATGGGGCTGTAGGGCAAGTCAATGGGCTCGGGGATGTCTTGGGGACGACGAATCGAAGACGAGGTTGTGCGGCGGCCGATGGGGAAGACAACGACCAATCCGGCGGTGGTGTGGATGCAGGCGAGATCCGGGCCAATCCGGTCTCGTAGACGACGTAGGCGACGCAGACGGTCAAGGTGGACAAGTCCTCAAGCGACGGCGGCGACGGTGGCCGCGTGGGCCGGGGAACCCATGGCAACGGCGGCTCGATTCCTCGCGAGGGAAGAAGAAATCGATGCGAGGGGGAAGTGAGCGGGGTTAGGGTTTGTTGGAGGGGACGAGGCGGCCGGTGGTACCCTTATCCATGCCGGGGTCGGTGAGATGCTCGACGCGTGGAGGATCCATGCCATGGACACGGTGTGTGCGTCCAGCGCGTCCCTGTGAACAGGAAGGTCAAGGACGAGGTGATAGTGGGCTGGGCCAGGAGCAGTAGAGGTGGTGGGCCAAGGGCACAGTGCCCCGGCTATTCCTTTCTTCTTCTTATTATTACTTTCTGTTTTGTAATTTTCTTTTCTTTTATTCTGTTTTATCTTTGTTTCCTATTGTTTTAGTTTTTGTAAAATATATATTTGGCATCTAATTTAGTACCCCCTCCATTCCTTGATATAAGGTGTATAGATTTTTGAGAAAAACCTGAAATATAAGGTGTATTGCATTGCACCACTCGTTTGGACAAATTGATTAGGGATTTGTTTACATTTCCTTATATTAGGCAAGCTCCTCTATTTTCTCATGCCAATTAGTCAGGTGTAATCTCGACCAAAACTTGTGAAATTTTCCCTCCACGTGCGTTCTTTAATATCCGTGCCAAAAACTATACACCCTATATTTAGGAACGAAGGGAGTATTTAATTTAGTCCACTGTCACAAAAGTCTAGTTCCCAAATAATTTAGTTTGATATTTTATTAATTATTAAAAGCTTTTGAACAATTGTTTTTTCTACTGTTCTATTCACCTTAGAGTATTTAAATTTTTTATAAAAATTGGGTTTTCTTCATCACAATTACATATGCATTATTTGGCACAACCCGAACATTTTAGTTTTTAAAGTTTGAAAACTTTTGATGTTCGCCAGATTTCGAATTTGAATTTGAATGATTTCGAACTAGCGCGAGATTAGCAACTGTAACAGTGGTGATGTGGCATCATTAACATGGGATTACTATAGCTAATTATCCGGGCGTCACAATTCTCCTCCACTACAATAAATCTCGTCCCGAGATTTAAGAGGTAGAGTAGGGGGAATTTTGGTTACGAAATTCTAATGAGTTTTCTCGGTCTTGGTTGCCCTTCTCGAAGAAGTTGAACCCTCTCGTTGATCTGTTCATTTCTCTGATTTAGGTCATGATGATGAAGTCATCATCCTTTCTTCAGAGTCTTCATCGTACTTACGAGAAGGGTAGAAGGGGAAAACTAGAAGGACAGATGTCGGTGAGGACTGACAACCGGTAATTACCTTAGGGAATGAAGCTCAAGGTATCTCTGGAGTTGAAATTCAAGGAAGTCATCGAGAGCAAAGTAAGAGGGTGCAATAAGAAGCTTCAAGTGGATAGGCAAACGTTCTTTGCCTGAAACAGATTGTGAAAGGGTAGCAACAATAATTAGTATTGTGTTTGATACTAGAATTGATGATCTTTCAGAAGGTGGCTCGTGAAGTACTTACAAAGCCACGCGTGAGGAATAACTTTGGAAACAAGGGGATATAGGAGAGTCAGGTTTCGATCCTGTGGAGCAGTGGGTTATGGGCCCACCATGTGGTTAAAAAGTAGAAGGTGCGGTGACAACATGCATGGTCAAGATGGCAAGGCATGTCAGAGCGTAGCATGTCAATTATGTCGGCAACAACGTCGGTACCAAGGGTGAGGGACGAAGAGAACCATTTTCCTGCTCGTTGAACGAGGCAGACCAATAGGCAAAGTTCTCGTCCATCGGTGGCTACCGGAATGCTATCAACAAAAGCAAAAGGGTCTTACTAACAGAGTTGTACACCGAGGTGTTTGCACAAGCAGGGAATTATCACGGCTTATATCATATAGATCATAGAAAGGGTTTAAACAAACCAATGGAAAGGGAAAAGTGTCTATCATATTTAATCAGAACGATGGACAGAAAAATGTGTTTAAACACATAATTCAGAGGTATATTCTTCCCAAGAACAAGCTGAGCATGATATCCGTGAGAGGATATAACGTAGAAAACCATTTAGGTTAGGGGAGAGGAAGTTCATGACATTACCCATACAACGGTGTTTGGATAATTGAGCAGGAAACATTTAGCATTGGGCTTCAAATGTTCCTGTTGAAAATCAGAGTACCATAGACATGCTTCGAGATAGCATTGACATGGTATTCAAGCAAAGGTCAGACTTTGGAAACAAAAAGGATCCATCAGGAACAACTTATAGAATAAGTCTTACAATTTCCTCACGGAAGAATGACTAACCTTGCCAAAAAGGAAACTATAACAATAGGTCCTCCGGCCAAGTGTGCTAGGCATGACATCACCTTACCGGGTCATATAAAAAAATGTTATAACTCTTGGAAATGTCCCAACCATCATATCTGACCGAGATTCAGATCCGATAGGTGTCATGAAACCTCAGACACAGGATGTCCGAGAAGAAAAGGTGCAACACAAATAGATGAAATGACATTGTAAAATTCTCGGGAAATGAACAATCGAAGCGAGTTCCGAAATAAGAGTTCATTAGCAGATCTGGAGGTGGCTGATGGCTCAGCGACCATTCCTCCAGATTTCCAAAAAGATGGGTTTTCACAATCATGTGAACAAGGAGATAACATTTGTCAGGTCAAATGATATAATGGTGTGCTCGAGGGAAGCATACACAATTGAACATTGATTGAAAGGTGCACCTGAAATATGGGCCGGGTCGCATGATCAATGTTAGAATGGTGACTTAGTGATCAAAAGAAATAAAATGAAACTATCGACCATTCACTTCAAAGCAATAGGGTTGCTAGAAGTTTTGAATTCCCACATCATAGTTCAATTGTTGGTTTTTCGGTTAGAAACAACACAATGACCAGGAAGAGAATGGTGATAGTGATAAGTATCACTTGTATCAAGAATTCTCCAGAGGTGGTGAAATTCTCATGACAATCCTGACATAAAAGATGGTAATACCCCAAGGTAAAGAAGAACAAAGGCTGGATAGCAAGAATCTCAAGGTAAAACACAAAACACAAGCAAGTTTGTGTTGGAGGGAAGACAATAAAGGGGTCCATGATAACACAAACCATCGAGGCAAGGATGGTATTTCTCATCATGAATTCAATTGATATCCTAGAAGAGCTCAGAAGGCTTATGATGATCACGACACATTTTTCGAGAGATTTCATGAGGATGTAATCTATTGGCGATGACATCAAGTCAAAAGAATGATGAAGCAAAAGGTTATTGGAACCAAGGGTACAACCCAAACTCGAAATTGATCTTGCCATTCAAGGCGAAATGATACGACGAGGAAGATCGGCATAAGGTTATCTCATCATCGAAAATTGTTCTCCGGGAAGAAGGACCAGGTAGCATAGTTAAATTTTAGCACAAAATGATATAGCCGATCAGGCTAGGAATGACGTGATGGAGTATTAAACATCTCAACCACAAAGTACTAGGAGTACTAAATCACATGGGTGATTCGATTCACTAACCGGTGTTCTCGGTCGACGACAACCCAGAACCCGTGGAGTGATTATGACGGGGAAAGACACTACTTCATCAGAAATGCATAAGATGTAGTGCAATGGGTTGATATCCTTGAGATACCAGGGGGTAATACTCGAAGGTGGAACAAAATAGAGGTTGGGCAGGCGTACTGACCTCCAGAAGACAAGTACTTTGACCTGTCCGAGAAATAGAATCAAAGGAGAACAATCATGGTCAGATCCACGGTTCCAAAGGATCAATTCACAGATACCAGATGATACTTATCAAGGAAATAGTTATTATTACATGAAGCTTCCATGATAGGATCTACATCGTGTCCATGGGCATGAACACAAAGTTCAAGGTCGACTCCCACTTCTCTAATGCATAACCTTTCATTCACTTCTCGCCTTCAACGAAGCTGTGTTGAAATTTTATCTGACATAACAACAGTAGAGTATGACCCGTAGTAGTTTCTGGGTTCACACAGATTAGAAAAGGCATAGGTTCAACCCATCAGGGTCTCTTAGGAACATATACCACAAACTTCAAGAGTAAATAACACAAGCTCGAAAGCAGATCATGGTTGGTCAATCAGAGGATACAATTTACTAATGGCATTATGTATCCGAGGGAAGCCTCACAAGGTTATTGAATATGAAGGACGCTGTCGAATAAAATCCATTAAAGGATCTGCCAGTCCATAACAGAGCTGATGTGAGCATCGACACACAACCAGAGGAAGTAACAATGCAAATACATTGGATTAAAGAAACAACTGATTAATCCATAGCTCAAATGCAAAGGAATTATGATTTTCAAATCAAGGGATCATAAGCAAAAGCTCTGATTAAGGATGGATAAGTCGGGTAAGCTTACGGGTACAATTGACGACAATTTGATTGGTTGAGATCCAACTCATGTTCAAACTGACACTGAGCCGGAAGGATGAATTCTAGGATTCGATTGAGGGATGAGAGCATCCTCAACATATGGAATCAACGGACTTAAAATGATAAATACAAGGGATGCCAATAAGATTACGAGACTTATGGGATTAACCATAAGGCAAGCAAGCAAGAATTTCAAGAGCAATAGGATGCTCAGGATTTTTGGAAGATCGAATGGTATTTCAAAGACTGTTGTGAAATACATGAATCAACTAGGTATGAACGGATACTCGATAAGTGCAAGGAATTATCCAGGGTTATTCTTGTGGCAAAGAACTGCAAGGCAGTAAGCTCAAGGATTATTAAAAGTTTGGAGAATAATTCGATGCATCTTGTAATAACAAGAGCAGCTGGGAATGAAAGTAAGACGACTGGAGCATGTAATTCTCCATGGAAATAATGGTTGTAGGGAATTGCAAAAGCCACGGGAACAAGGTCTCGAGTCAACACTAGAGAGTCTCTTCCGAATCTTTTGGCGTAGTTGGCGATCATCTGGACTGAAGGTGCTCTCCGGGAGAAAATATTATCGAGAACCTAGAGTTAGAGTTAGTAAAATCGTTTAACCCGAATAGAAGAGATGTCAGAGTCCCAGAGTATAGGTCGAGGAATAAAAGATCCTACTACAACCCAAACGGTGACGTGTGCCCGTAAGACACACAGCCGTGTTAGTAAAAGTTTTTGCAATGTCTAGACTCGACTTCGGCCAAGGAGTGTGGAAGGGGGATTCCTATAGGCAGTCGGCTCTGATACCAACTTGTGACGCCCCCGATTCAATCGTACACTAATCATACATGCAAACGTGTACGATCAAGATCAGGGACTCACGGGAAGATATCACAACACAACTCTACAAATAAAATAAGTCATACAAGCATCATAATACAAGCCAAGGGCCTCGAGGGCTCGAATACAAGTGCTCGATCATAGCCGAGTCAGCGGAAGCAATAATATCTGAGTACAGACATAAGTTAAACAAGTCTGCCTTAAGAAGGCTAGCACAAACTGGGATACAGATCGAACGAGGCGCAGGCCTCCTGCCTGGGATCCTCCTAACTACTCCTGGTCATCGTCAGCGGGCTGCACGTAGTAGTAGGCACCTCCAGAGTAGTAGGAGTCATCGTCGATGGTGGCGTCTGGATCCTGGGCTCCATCGTCTGGACGCAGCAATCGGGTAGAGAAATGGGGAAAGGGGAAAAAGGCAACCGTGAGTACTCATCCAAAGTACTCGCAAGCAAGGAGCTACACTACATATGCATGGGTATATGTGTAAAGGGGCATATCAGTGGACTAAACTGCAGAATGCCAGAATAAGAAAGGGATAGCTAATCCTGTCGAAGACTACGCTTCTGGCAGCCTCCGTCTTGCAGCATATAGAAGAGAGTAGACTGAAGTCCTCCACGTAGCATGGCATAGCATAATCCTACCCGGCGATCCCCTCCTCAATGCCCTGTTAGAGAGCGATCACCGGGTTGTATCTGGCACTTGGAAGGGTTTGTTTTATTAAGTATCCGGTTCTAGTTGTCATAAGGTCAAGGTACAACTCCAAGTCGTCCTGTTACCGAAGATCACGGCTATTCGAATAGATTAACTTCCCTGCAGGGGTGCACCGCATAACCCAACACGCTTGATCCTATTTGGCCGGACACACTTTCCTGGGTCATGCCCGGCCTCGGAAGATCAACACGTCGCAGCCCTACCTAGGCACAACAGAGAGGTCAGCACGCCGGTCTAAACCTAAGCGCACAAGGGTCTGGGCCCATCGCCCTTAGCACACCTGCACGTTGCGAGGGCGGCCAGAAGCAGAACTAGCCCCCTTAATACAAGAGCAGGCTTACGTTCCAATCCGGCGCGCGCCGCTCAGTCGCTGACGTCACGAAGGCTTGGCTGATACCACGACGCCGAGTGCCCATATCTTTCCCGCGTAGTTGGTTAGTGCGTATAGGCCAGTAGCCAGACTCAGATCAAATACCAAGATCTTGTTAAGTGTGTTAAGTATCCGCGAACGTTGAACAGGGCCAGGCCCACCTCTCTCCTACGTGGTCACAACCTGCCCTGTCGCTCCGCCTCAAAGATCCACTCGCGGGTACTCCTACGAGTCGACCCGTCTATGGTCACCACATGTATCATGTATAAAGTATATAGTATATACCCGTGATCACCTCCCGAGTGATCACGGCCTGATAGTATAGCACAGCAGACGGACAAGAATGTAGGGCCACTGATGGAAAACTAGCATCCTATACTAAGCATGTAGGATTGCAGGTAAGGTAACAACAGTAGTAGCAATGGCAGGCTATGCATCAGGGTAGGATAACGAAAAGCAGTAACATGTTACACTACTCTAATGCAAGCAGTAGAGAGTAGAGTAGGCGATATCTGGTGATCAAGGGGGGGGGGGCTTGCCTGGTTGCTCAGACAAGAAGGAGGGGTCGTCGATGATGTAGTTGACCATAGGGGCATCAGCATCTTCACGGGGTCTACCGGAGAGAAGAGGGGGGAGAAACAGTAAATACATAGCATGCAACTACATAACAGGACAACGGGCAGAGCTAGACGTGCTCTATCGCGGTATGAGGTGATACCGGCGAAGGGGAGAACATCCGGGGAAGTATCCCCGGAGGTTTGCTTTTTTGGACAGATGAACCGGAGGGGGAAAGTTGCGTGTTTTTTATGTTAGGGATGTGTGGTGGACAAACGGGCTGCATATCCAGATTCGTCTCGTCGTTCTGAGCAACTTTCATGTACAAAGTTTTTCCATCCGAGCTACGGTTTATTTTCTATGTTTTTCTAAAGTTTTAATCATTTTCTGAATTTATTTATCCTTTTAATTCTAACAGGGACGAACGGGCTGCATATCCAGAATAGTATATGATGACGTAAGCATGACATCAGGGTGACGTCAACAGGTCAAATGGTGGGTTGACCAGTCAAACTAGATAGGTGGGTCCAGTGGGTCCCACATGTCATTGTCAGGGGTCATTAACAGGGGTTTAGACTAACTAAATGGGTTAATTAGCAATTAGGTTAATCTAATTATGATTAATTAACTTAATTAATAATTTTATTAATTCATTTTTATTTTTATTTATTTTTCGTTCTAATTCTCCTGGGGCATGGGGCCCGCGTGTCATTCACCAGGGGGCCTTAGCGGGCGCCAAGAACGGGCGTTGGGTGCGGGCGTTGGGCGGCTGGAGCGGCCGCTGGGCGCAGCCCGACTGACAGTGCGTTTGCCCAGTCCAGCCACGGAGCAGGGCGCAGCGGGGCGCCGGCGCCAGCCCCAGGGGGTGGAGTGGGGAAGGCGGAGCGCTTGGGGGCGGCGGAGGACGCCGGCCGGCGAGCAGCGGTGAAGTAGTAGAGCAGCGACATCAGCAGTCAGTGAGCAGCAGCAGGTCCCAGCAACGGCAGTAGAGAAGCAGGAAGAGAGCGACGCGAGCGCGGGCGGGCTGCGAGCAGCGACGCGGCTAGGGGCGCAGCGCGGCCACGGGCAGCATCGGAGTAGCAGGCGTGTAGCGAGCGGGAGGCGAGTGCGGTCGTACCATGTTGGGGCACGCAGGGGCGTAGCGCGGGCACGGCGTGAGGCACATGGCGCGGCTACGCGTGCGCGGGGCACAGCTCAACGCCGGGACGACGGGCTCGCGACCGTGAGCAGGACGTGTGCATCACGGCGCAGCCGTGGACGAGCTCGGGGACGGCGGTGGCAACAGAGGGCGGCGGCTAGCGAACGAAATCGGGGCTAGCGGCGAGTACGAGCACGGGGAAAAGGCGGGGATCGAGAGAGGAGCTCACATCGGGGCTGTAGGGCAAGTCAATGGGCCCGGGGATGTCTTGGGGACGACGAATCGAAGACGAGGTTGTGCGGCGGCCGGCGTGGAAGACGACGACCAATCCGGCGGTGGTGTGGATGCAGGCGCGATCCGGGCCAATCCGGTCTCGTAGACGACGTACGCGACACAGACGGTCAAGGTGGACAAGTCCTCAGGCGACGGCGGCGACGGTGGCCGCGCGGGCAGGGGAACCCATGGCAATGGCGGCTCGATTCCTCGCGGGGGAAGAAGAAATCGATGCAAGGGGGAAGTGAGCGGGGTTAGGGTTTGTGGGAGGGGACGAGACGGCCGGTGGTACCCTTATCCACGCCGGGGTCGGTCGGATGCTCGACGCATGGAGGATCCACGCCATGGACGCGGCGTGTGCGTCCAGCGCGTCCCTGTGAACAGGAAGGTCAAGGACGAGGTGATAGTGGGCTGGGCTAGGAGCAGTAGAGGTGGTGGGCCAAGGGCACAGTGCCCCGGCTATTCCTTTCTTCTTCTTCTTCTTACTTTCTGTTTTGTAATTTTCTTTTCTTTTATTCTGTTTTATCTTTGTTTCCTATTGTTTTAGTTTTTGTAAAATATATATTTGGCATCAAATTTAGTATTTTAATTCGGTCGACTGTCACAAAAAGTCTAGTTCCCAAATAATTTAGTTTGATATTTTATTAATTAGTAAAAGCTTTTAAATAATTGTTTTTGCTACTGTCCTATTCACCTTAGAGTATTTAAACATTTTATAAAAAGTGGGTTTTCCTCACCACAATTACCTATGCATTATTTGGCACAACCCGAACATTTTAGTTTTTAAAGTTTGATTTGATGTTCGCCAGATTTCGAATTTGAATTCGAATTGATTTCGAACTAGCGCGAGATTAGCAACTGTAACAGTGGTGATGTGGCATCATTAACGTGGGATTACTGTAGCTAATTATCCGGGCGTCACAAGTAATTGATCGGTTAGATCGCGAAGACATTTGACTACATCAACCGCGTTACTTAACGCTTCCGCTTTTGGTCTACAAGGGTGCGTGGACACACTCTTCCCGCTCGTTGCTATGCTTCTTATAGATAGATCTCGCGTGATCGTAGAAATATTTTTGAAATACTACGTTCCCCAACAGGGAGCGCCGCTGGCGGCGATCGAAAGGAGAGGAGCGTGGGGTGGGCATGCTAATATGGGGCGTGATTTGCGCCCGAGGGGAGGGGCAGGATATAAGCAGGATAGTGTGCCGGCAGAATATTTAATCTGGGACGTCTGTTTGTGTCATGAAACCTTGATGTAATATAGACTGTTAGATATAACTTAGTGGGAATAATCGAACGTCACTGATAGTCCTGTGTACATCTTCTAGTGGGGCTATAGGGTAATTTAAATTTGCTTTTTAATAGTAGTAATAGAAGAGCGTGACACAGGAACTCCCCGATCGCACATGCCAGCCAACCTAGCGATGGATATGGGCAGGCCCATCTTTATCGTTTTCAGGTTCCGGTTTTGGGAACCGTCTAGAGGTTTCGTAGTTGGTTTCTACCGGTTTTAGGAACCTTCTAGAAGGTTTTTGAACAGGTTTTTTCGTTTTTTTGTTATTTTTATTTTTCCTGTTTTCTTTCTCTTTCCTTTTTTGTTTCTTTTCTCCTTTCTTTTATTTTCTTCTTTCCTTTTCATATTTATTTCTTTCTCCAACATTTTTTCTGAATTTTTTTGTTATTGCATTTTTCAAATTTTGTTCATTTTTCCGAATTTGTTCTTGTTTCCTAACTTCATAAAAGAGCCAAAAAACTTTAAATATTTTCGAAATTTGTTCATTTCTTTTAAAAAATGTTCAGAAATTTAAAAAAAAGTAAATTAAGAATTTTCTGAATTATTTTCACAAATCCAAAGACGTGTACAGATTTCAAAAATGTTCCCTTTTTCAAAAACATATTTCTTTCCAAAATTTAAAAGTGTTTGGGAAATTTCATAAAATGTCCGCATTTTGAAAAAGTTGTTTATTTTTTTGGCAAGGAAAAAATTGTTTATTTTATTCATAAAATGTTTCTGTTTTCATATTTTTTTCACAAATTCAACTATAATCATGTTTCCATAAATTGTTCACAAATTTAAAAAATGTTCAGGAGAATTTCGTAATATATTTGTGTTTTGGAAAAAAAATCATAATTGTGGGGCGTTTTTCAATTTTTTTCCTGTTTTTCAAAAAATGTTCGTATATTGAAAAAGTTTGTCATAGTTTGAAAAATGTTCTCGTTTTCAATATTTTTCCCTATTTTACAAAAAGTGTTTGAGATTCCTGAAAAATGCTTGAGTTATGAAAAGTTTTTAGCAAATTTTGAAAATGTTCCTTTTGTCTAAATATATTGACATTTGTGAAAAAGTAAACGATGTTTAAATTTTGAAAAATATATTTTCATGCCTGCACTTTTTATAAATTGAGCTGGCAATTTTAGACAAATAAGTCTATTAACACAGTGGCTAGCGACATGGTCAGTCACTGGAAGCCGTGGGTTCTATCCTATACACATTTTGGCTAATTTTTTAGCGCGTTGTTCTCTAACTTTTGCCATGGTGCAGAACCACACGGGGCTGACTCCTCTCCCGATGCTGCGACCATGGAGAAGGAGGGAGCCAACCTTCGTCGCTGCACGCCCTTGAAGACGGCGCAGACCGGGAAGCATCGTTGCGGCCGGGAGTGCATGCCCTCAGCGTCCCGAGTTGAACGCCCGCCATCTTTCTGCCAACCCCTCTACCTCGAGGTGGATTGCGGCTGCCCCTCCATCCCTAGAGGATGAGAGAGAGTGGGGATGAGGGCGGCTTGCCCGACGATGTTGTGGCTGTGTTTTGAATTTCGGCCGAATTTCGGCCATCTTGGCCTGGGGTGAAATATATCTTTGGCCGAAATTTGTTAAATTTGACAAATTTTGTTATAATTTTAGTCAAATTTTGGCCAAAAAATTTGAAAATGGCCGAAAAACGGATTTCTGCGGAATTTCGGCCATCTCGGCCTGGGGTGAAATATATCTTTGGCCAAAATTTGTTAAATTTGACAAATTTTAGTCAAATTTTGACCGAAAAGTTTGAAAATGGCCGAAATTCGGCCATCTCGACCTGGGGCGAGAAAAATCTCAAACCCAAAACCAAAACACGGTGTTGCGGGCGTCACGAAAGAGAAGCTGGGATGGGGCAACGGCGACGGCGGTAACTCAGGCAGGGTGAGGATAGGAACGGGGAGGAGAAGGCGCAGGAGAAGCAGCGGAGCCGGCGCCGCAGGGACTCGGGAGAGGGGGAGGGGAATGGTGGGGAGGAAGCGTCGGCTAGGTTTACATGTTTTACCGAGATTTTTTTTTCACCCAGTGTTGCACAGTAACTTTGCCAACGTGGACACCACGAGCATGCGACCTTGTATCAACAATACCATGTTACAGTGACACGTCTAGTATCCGGTCTATAAAAACCTTTCTAGAGTGCATCTACAGTGTTTTGCGGTTACAGTACTTAATCTGGGCTATCCATCCTTGATCTAACGGGTATGTTACAACATGACATGGCATGGGCATGTCACCAGATCCCTAACCGAGGAGCATAGCCGGTTGGAAAGGGAGCAGGGGCTGGGTTGTCAGATCGATGTGGTGTAGTTCGGATCCCTCTATTGGTCCTTCAAGATTGAGGGATTTTGAATTGTATATGGATAGTTGAGGTGTTCGTGCTGAAATCGACGCGTTTGCTTCGCAGAAGAACCGCGGTTTCTGATTCCAGTGCTTATTGAAACCGTACCTTCGTGTTTGGTTCGTCCACTATGTCTTTCATAGCTGTGGTTTGTGATAGAGGACTTCACAAACCTTAAAACGCCCAGATCGAAGCTGACCGAAAAACTGCAACACATCTGCACCAACCAAGCGAAGCGCGTGCTTCATAAAAGGACGCGCGCGTCTAGCGAGCGGCCGACTGCCCGCTAGCGCTCCATGGCATCTTTCCCCTTTTAGTAAGTTTTTGTCCTCATCCAATAAATTAGGAAAGAATCTGTTTTATTGGCTAAAAAAACAGCATGCAAAGAAAAATCTATCGAACAGGTGTGAAACATTTATTTTGGAGTTCAACTTCTTTTGAAAAGACATAACTTTTGAATGAAACGTCGAAATTAAGATCCGCTTTCACCGTAGGAATCCTCACGATGTGCTCTTCGAAACTAGATCCCGAATGGGTATGTTTCGACAAAAACAATTATGTGCTATTTTGTCCCCATTTTGTGCAACTGTCTAGCCGTTGATGTGCAACTACCTGATAGAGATGTGCAACTTTTCTCCTACACCGTATTCGTGCAGTTTTCAATTAGGGCGATGCTAGGTGCCGGTGCACCGGCTGAACCGTTTCGGCCGGTCCAGCCCTGGCCGCCCGATGCAGTGATTAAAGACCGTCAGATCTGTCCCTCGTTTCTTCCTCCTCACGAGTCATTTTTTCAAAAAAAAAAAATTGCAACGGCCTGAGCGCCGCCGAGACCACGCTATACCCCGCGAGAAAAAGGCCGAGCTTGAAGCACCACCGCGGCGTTCCCTCGTCGCCGGTGGGCGCCCTCGTCGGCCTTCCGCGTTTGCCCAAGAACCGCGCTGGCCATCGATGCAGCTCCGCCGCCCGCGCTCGTCGGAGATCTGTGCTCGCCATGGATGCAGCTCCGCTGGCCGCGCTCGCCATGGATGCAGCTTCGCCGTCCGCTCTCGCCATGGATGGATCCCGCCCGCGCACGCCATGGATGCAGCTCTGCCTCGCTGGCGATTGACTAGTTCTAGCAAATATAATTGGCCTTTGTAGCATTTTTCGTTGTTGGTCGTAGCAAAATGGAGACACGGTTGCAAGAAAAAAGAAAGGTCGTCATTGTCGCTGGTTGTAGCTCACCGTTGTAGTTAGCAAACATTTGCATTCTAAAAAATGAACGGATGTAACAAAACCCGTTGCCGGACGTAGCAAACCTATGACAGTTGTAACAAAAAGCCGTCATCGTCGTCGCGGGTCGCAGCTCGGCCGTGATGGATGTAGCAAAAGATTATGCTGGTTGTAGCAAAAAGCGATGCTAGTTGTAGCAAAACCGCGACGCCGGCTATGTGTTGTAGCAAAACGTGATGCTAGTTGTAGCAAAATGCTATGCCAGTTGTAGCAAAAATCTATGCCGGTTGAAGCATGTAGTAAAACTGCAGCATTTTATCATCTTCTTCCACCTCCAGCCGTCGCTGGTTAAAGCTTTCTTATTTTCATAGTGTCTAGTTGTAGCTTTTTCTCTCAATGGTTGGAGCTTTTTCCAACAAACCGTTGAAGCATTTCTACCAAAAGTTGTAGCTATTTTCTTTTTAGCAGCACTTGGTCAAGGCTTTTTGTGTTGATTCCGTTGAAGCTTTTTTAATCAAAGGTTGTACCATTTCATGTCAACGTTTGTAGCTTTCCGGCGATGGCGCTGACCGCTTGTAGCTTTCTCTACATCCGGTTGAAGCTTTTCATCTAGGGGGTGAAGCTTTTTTAAACGGTTGCAACATGAGGGGGTGCGACGATTCTGCAAAAGCCTCCGGTGTCGTCCATCGCTGCCCGGCTCGTCGGCAGCGAGGCAGAAGCACGAGGCACATGGGAGTTGCAACCAACGGGAATGGGATTGGTTAAACGACCTTGCTGCATCCAATGGCGAGCGGGGCTGCAAGCGTGGCGGAGTGAGATCTACATCCATGGCCGGCGGGGGATCGATCTTCCATGGCTGACGACGAGATACTCATGTGCTGCAGCGACGGAGGCCGGAGATGCGGGCATCGGCGCTGCGTGCTGCAACGACGGAGGCAGGAGACGAGGATGGGGCGACATCCGCGGAGCTGGGAGACGGGGATGGGGTGGAATCTGTGGGAGGTTGAAGAAAAGCAGCGATTTGGATGGCCCGCGTCCTACGTGTCGCTTGGTGGATGGCTGAGGCGGAGCGCGCCGTGAACGCAACTGGGCGAGTGTTTTGGCCGGCGCCCCGGCTGAAGGAAATATGCCCTAGAGGCAATAATAAAGTTATTATTTATTTCCTTATATCATGATAAATGTTTATTATTCATGGTAGAATTGTATTAACCGGAAACATAATACATGTGTGAATACATAGACAAACAGAGTGTCACTAGTATGCCTCTACTTGACTAGCTCGTTAATCAAAGATGATTATGTTTCCTGACGATGAACAAAAGAGTTGTTATTTGATTAATGGGATCACATCATTAGGATAATGATGTGATTGACATGACCCATTCCATTAGCTTAGCACCCGATCGTTTAGTATGCTGCTATTGCTTTCTTCATGACTTATACATGTTCCTATGACTATGAGATTATGCAACTCCCGTTTGCCGGAGGAACACTTTGTGTGCTACCAAACGTCACAATGTAACTGGGTGATTATAAAGGTGCTCTACAGGTGTCTCCAAAGGTACATGTTGGGATGGCGTATTTCGAGAATAGGATTTGTCACTCCGATTGTCGGAGAGGTATCTCTGGGCCCTCTCGGTAATGCACATCACTTAAGTCTTGCAAGCAATGCAACTAATGAGTTAGTTGCGAGATGATGTATTACGGAACGAGTAAAGAGACTTGCCGGTAACGAGATTGAACTAGGTATTGAGATACCGACGATCGAATCTTGGGCAAGTAACATACCAATGACAAAGGGAACAACGCATGTCGTTATGCGGTTTGACCGATAAAGATGTTTGTAGAATATGTGGAATCCAATATGAGCATCCAGGTTCCGCTATTGGTTATTGACCGGAGACATGTCTCGGTCATGTCTACATTGTTCTCGAACCCGTAGGGTCCGCACGCTTAACGTTATGATGACAGTTTCATTATGAGTTTATATGTTTTGATGTACCGAAGGTTGTTAGGAGTCTCGGATGGATCACGGACATGACGAGGAGTCTCGAAATGGTCGAGATATAAAGATTGATATATTGGACGACTATATCCGGACACCGGAAATGTTCTGGGTGGTTTCGGAGAAAACCGGAGTGCCGGAGGGGTTACCGGAACCCCCCGGGGAAGTATTGGGCCTTAGTGGGCCTGAGGGGAGAGAGAGGGCAGTAGCCCAAGAGGTGGCGCACCCCCTCCAATAAGGAGTCCGAATTGGACTAGGGAAGGGGGGCGCGGCCCCTCTTTCCCTCTCCCTCTCCCTCTCTTTCCTTCCCCCTTCTCTATTCCTAGTTGGACTAGGAAAGGGGAGTCCTACTCCTACTAGGACGAGGACTCCCCCCTCCTTGGAGCGCCCCAAGGGCCGGCCGGCCTCACCCCTTGCTCCTTTATATACGGGGGCAGGGGGCACCTCTAGACACACAAGTTGATCTTCGTGATCGTTCTCTTAGCCGTGTGCGGTGCCCCCATCCACCATAATCCTCGATAATATTGTAGCGGTGCTTAGGCGAAGCCCTGCGACGGTGGGACATCAAGATCGTCACCACGCCGTCGTGATGACGAAACTCATCCCTGACACTTTGCTGGATCGGAGTCCGGGGATCGTCATCGAGCTGAACGTGTGCTAGAACTCGGAGGTGCCGTAGTTTCGGTGCTTGGTCGGTCGGGCCGTGAAGACGTACGACTACATCAACCGCGTTGTCATGACGCTTCCGCTGTTGGTCTGTGAGGGTACGTAGACAACACTCTCCCCCCTCGTTGCTATGCATCACCATGATCTTGCGTGTACGTATGATTTTTTTGAAATTACTACGTTCCCCAACAGTGGTATCAGAGCCTGGTTTTATGCGTTGATGTTATATGCACGAGTAGAACACAAAGTGAGTGTGGGCGATATAAGTCATACTGCTTACCAGCATGTCATACTTTGGTTCGGCGGTATTGTTGGATGAAGCGGCCCAGAACGACATTACGCGTATGCTTACGCGAGACTGGTTCTACCGACGTGCTTTGCACACAGGTGGCTGGTGGGTGTCAGTTTCTCCAACTTTAGTTGAACCGAGTGTGGCTACGCCCGGTCCTTGCGAAGGTTAAAACAGCACCAACTTGACAAACTATCGTTGTGGTTTCTGATGCGTAGGTAAGATCGGTTCTTGCTAAACCCGTAGCAGCCACGTAAAACTTGCAACAACAAAGTAGAGGACGTCTAACTTGTTTTTGCAGGGCATGTTGTGATGTGATATGGTCAAGACATGATGCTAAATTTTATTGTATGAGATGATCATGTTTTGTAACCGAGTTATCGGCAACTGGCAGGAGCCATATGGTTGTCGCTTTATTGTATGCAATGCAATCGCCCTGTAATGCTTTGGTTTATCACTAAGCGGTAGCGATAGTCGTAGAAGCATAAGATTGGCGAGACGACAACGATGCTACGATGGAGATCAAGGTGTCGCGCCGGTGACGATGGTGATGATGACGTTGCTTCGGAGATGGAGATCACATGCACAAGATGATGATGGCCATATCATATCACTTATATTGATTGCATGTGATGTTTATCTTTTTTGCATCTTATCTTGCTTTGATTGACGGTAGCATTTTAAGATGATCTCTCACTAATTATCAAGAAGTGTTCTCCCTCAGTATGCACCATTGCGAAAGTTCTTCATGCTGAGACACCATGTGATGATCGGGTGTGATAGGCTCTACGTTCAAATACAAGGGTACAAAACAGTTGCACACGCGGGATACTCAGGTTAAAGTTGACGAGCCTAGCATATACAGATATGTCCTCAAAACACGGAGACCAAAAGTTCGAACGTGAATCATATAGTAGATATGATCAACATAGTGATGTTCACCATTGAAACGACTCCATCTCACGTGATGATTGTACATGGTTTAGTTGATTTGGATCATGTGATCACTTAGAAGATTAGAGGGATGTCTATCTAAGTGGGAGTTCTTTAATAATATGATTAATTGAACTTAAATTTATCATGAACTGAGTACCTGATAGTATCTTGCTTGTCTATGTTTGATTGTAGATAGATGGCCCGTGCTGTTGTTCCGTTGAATTTTAATGCGTTCCTTGAGAAAGGAAAGTTGAAAGATGAGGGTAGCAATTACACGGACTGGGTTCATAACTTGAGGATTATCCTCATTGCTGCACAGAAGAATTACATCCTAGAAGCACCGCTGGGTGCCAGGCCTGCTGCTGATGCAACCGACGATGTTAAGAACGTCTGGCAGAGCAAAGCCGATGACTACTCGATAGTTCAATGTGCCATGCTTTACGGCTTAGAATCGGGACTTCAATGACGTTTTGAACGCCATGGAGCATATGAGATGTTCCAGGAGTTGAAGTTAATATTTCAAGCAAATGCCCGGATTGAGAGATATGAAGTCTCCAATAAGTTCTATAGCTGCAAGATGGAGGAGAACAGTTCTGTCAGTGAGCATATACTCAAAATGTCTGGGTATAATAATCACTTGATTCAACTGGGAGTTAATCTTCCGGATGATTGCGTCATTGGCAGAATTCTCCAATCACTGCCACCAAGCTACAAGAGCTTTGTGATGAACTATAATATGCAAGGGATGGATAAGACGATTCCCGAGCTCTTCGCAATGCTAAAGGCTGCGAAGGTAGAAATCAAAAAGGAGCATCAAGTGTTGATGGTCAATAAGACCACCAGTTTCAAGAAGAAGGGCAATGGGAAAAAGAAGGGGAACTTCAAGAAGAACAGCAAGCAAGTTGCTACTCAAGAGAAGAAACCCAAGTCTTGACCTAAGCCTAAAACTGAGTGCTTCTACTGCAAGCAGACTGGTCACTGGAAGCGGAACTGCCCCAAGTATTTGGCGGATAATAAGGATGGCAAGGTGAACAAAGGTATATGTGATATACATGTTATTGATGTGTACCTTACTAATTCTCGCATTAGCCCCTGGTATTTACTGGTTCTGTTGCTAATATTTGCAACTCGAAACAGGGACTATGGATTAAGCGAAGATTGGCAAAGGACGAGGTGACGATGCGCGTGGGAAATGGTTCCAAAGTCGATGTGATCGCAGTCGGCACGCTACCTCTACATCTACCTTCGGGATTAGTTTTAGACCTAAATAATTGTTATTTGCTGCCAGCGTTGAGCATGAACATTATATATGGATCTTGTTTGATGCGAGATGGTTATTCATTTAAATCAGAGAATAATGGTTGTTCTATTTATATGAGTAATATCTTTTATGGTCATGCACCCTTGAAGAATGGTCTATTTCTGTTGAATCTCGATAGTAGTGATACACATATTCATAATGTTGAAACCAAAAGATGCAGAGTTGATAATGATAGTGCAACTTATTTGTGGCATTGTCATTTAGGTCATATCGGTGTAAAACGCATGAAGAAACTCCATACTGATGGACTTTTGGAACCACTTGATTATGAATCACTTGGTACTTGCGAACCGTGCCTTATGGACAAGATGACTAAAACACCGTTCTCCGGTACTATGGAGAGAGCAACAGATTTATTGGAAATCATACATACAGATGTTTGTGGTCCAATGAATGTTGAGGCTCGTGGCGGATATCGTTATTTTCTCATCTTCACAGATGATTTAAGCAGATATGGGTATCTACCTAATGAAGCATAAGTCTGAAACATTTGAAAAGTTTGAAGAATTTCAGAGTGAAGTTGAAAATCATCATAACAAGAAAATAAAGTTTCTATGATCTGATCGTGGAGGAGAATATTTGAGTTACAAGTTTGGTCTACATTGAAACAATGCGGAATAGTTTCGCAACTCACGCCACCCGGAACACCACAACGTAATGGTGTGTCCGAACGTCGTAATCGTACTTTACTAGATATGGTGCGAACTATGATGTCTCTTACTGATTTCCCGCTATCATTTTGCAGTTATGCTTTGGAGACGGCCGCATTCACATTAAATAGGGCACCATCAAAATCCGTTGAGACGACACCTTATGAACTGTGGTTTGGCAAGAAACCAAGGTTTTAGTTTCTGAAAGTTTGGGGCTGCGATGATTATGTGAAAAAACTTCAACCTGATAAGCTCGAACCCAAATCGGAGAAATGTGTCTTCATAGGATATCCAAAGGAGACTATTGGATACACCTTCTATCACAAATCCGAAGGCAAGACTTTTGTTGCTAAATTCGGAAACTTTCTAGAGAAGGAGTTTCTCTCGAAAGAAGGGAGTGGGAGGAAAGTATTAATTGATGAGGTAAGTATACCTGCTCCCTTATTGGAAAGTAGCTCATCGCAGAAAACAGTTTCTGTGACACCTACACCAATTAGTGAGGAAGTTAATGATGATGATCATGAAACTTCAGATAAAGTTAATACTGAACCTTGTAGATCAACCAGAGTAAGATCCGCACCAGGGTGGTACGGTAATCCTATTCTGGAAGTCATGCTACTAGATCATGGTGAACCTACGAACTATGAAGAAGCGATGGTGAGCCTAGATTCCGCAAAATGGCTTGAAGCCATGAATTCTGAGATGGAATCCATGTATGAAAATAATGTATGGACTTTAGTTGACTTGCCCGATGATCGGCAAGCAATTGAGAATAAATGGATCTTCAAGAAGAAGACTGACGCTGACGGTAATGTTACTATCTACAAAGTTCGACTTGTTGCAAAAGGTTTTCGACAAGTTCAAGGGATTGACTATGATGAGACCTTCTCACCCGTAGCGATGCTTAAGTCTATCCGAATCATGTTAGCAATTGCCGCGTTTTATGATTATGAAATTTGGCAGATGGATGTCAAAACTGCATTCCTGAATGGATTTCTGGAAGAAGAGTTGTATATGATGCAACCGGAAGGTTTTGTCAATCCAAAGGGAGCTAACAAAGTGTGCAAGCTCCAGCGATCCATTTATGGACTGGTGCAAGCCTCTCGGAGTTGGAATAAACGCTTTGATAGTGTGATCAAAGCATTTGGTTTTATACAGACTTTTGGAGAAGCATGTATCTACAAGAAAGTGAGTGGGAGCTCTGTAGCATTTCTGATATTATATGTGGATGTCATATCACTGATCGAAAATGATGTAGAATTTCTGGATAGCATAAAGGGATACTTGAATAAAAGTTTTTCAATGAAAGGCCTCGGTGAAGCTGCTTACATATTGGGCATTAAGATCTATAGAGATAGATCGAGACGCTTAATTGGACTTTCACAAAGCACATACCTTGACAAAGTTTTGAAAAAGTTCAAAATGGATCAGGCAAAGAAAGGATTCTTACCTGTGTTACAAGGTGTGAAGTTGAGTAAGACTCAATGCCCGACCACTGCAAAAGATAGAGAGAAAATGAAAGATGTTCCCTATGCTTCAGCCATAGGATCTATCATGTATGCAATGCGGTGTACCAGACCTGATGTGTGCCTTGCTATAAGTCTAGCAGGGAGGTACCAAAGTAATCCAGGAATGGATCACTGGACAGCGGTCAAGAACATCCTGAAGTACCTGAAAAGGACTAAGGATATGTTTCTCGTATATGGAGGTGACAAAGAGCTCATTGTAAATGGTTATGTTGATGCAAGCTTTGACACTGATCCGGACGATTCTAAATCGCAAACCGGATACGTGTTTACATTAAATGGTGGAGCTGTCAGTTGGTGCAGTTCTAAACAAAGCGTCGTGGCGGGATCTACATGTGAAGCAGAGTACATAGCTGCTTCGGAAGCAGCAAACGAAGGAGTCTGGATGAAGGAGTTCATATCCGATCTAGGTGTCATACCTAGCGCATCGGGTCCAATGAAAATCTTTTGTGACAATACTGGTGCAATTGCCTTGGCAAAGGAATCCAGATTTCACAAGAGAACCAAGCACATCAAGAGACGCTTCAATTCCATTCGGATCTAGTCCAGGTGGGAGACATAGAGATTTGCAAGATACATACGGATCTGAATGTTGCAGACCCGTTGACTAAGCCTCTTCCCCGAGCAAAACATGATCAGCACCAAGGCTCCATGGGTGTTACAATCATTACTGTGTAATCTAGATTATTGACTCTAGTGCAGGTGGGAGACTGAAGGAAATATGCCCTAGAGGCAATAATAAAGTTATTATTTATTTCCTTATATCATGATAAATGTTTATTATTCATGCTAGAATTGTATTAACCGGAAACATAATACATGTGTGAATACATAGACAAACAGAGTGTCACTAGTATGCCTCTACTTGACTAGCTCGTTAATCAAAGATGGTTATGTTTCCTGACCATGAACAAAAGAGTTGTTATTTGATTAATGGGATCACATCATTAGGAGAATGATGTGATTGACATGACCCATTCCATTAGCTTAGCACCCGATCGTTTAGTATGTTGCTATTGCTTTCTTCATGACTTATACATGTTCCTATGACTATGAGATTATGCCACTCCCGTTTGCCGGAGGAACACTTTGTGTGCTCCCAAACGTCACAACGTAACTGGGTGATTATAAAGGTGCTCCACAGGTGTCTCCAAAGGTACATGTTGGGTTGGCGTATTTCGAGATTAGGATTTGTCACTCCGATTGTCGGAAAGGTATCTCTGGGCCCTCTCGGTAATGCACATCACTTAAGCCTTGCAAGCAATGCAACTAATGAGTTAGTTGCGAGATGATGTATTACGGAACGAGTAAAGAGACTTGCCGGTAATGACATTGAACTAGGTATTGAGATATCAACGATCGAATCTCGGGCAAGTAACATACCGATGACAAAGGGAACAACGTGTGTTGTTATGCGGTCTGACCGATAAAGATCTTCGCAGTATATGTGGGAGCCAATATGAGCATCTAGGTTCCGCTATTGGTTATTGACCGGAGACATGTCTCGGTCATGTCTACATTGTTCTCGAACCCGTAGGGTCCGCACGCTTAACGTTACGATGACAGTTTCATTATGAGTTTATATGTTTTGATGTACCGAAGGTTGTTCGGAGTCTCGGATGTGATCACGGACATGACGAGGAGTCTCGAAATGGTCGAGCCATACAGATCATATATTGGAAGACTATATTCAGGCACCGGAAATGTTCTGGGTGGTTTCGGAGAAAACCGGAGTGCCGGAGGGGTTACCGGAACCCCCCGAGGAAGTATTGGGCCTTAGTGGGCCTGAGAGTAGAGAGAGGGCAGCAGCCCAGGAGGTGGCGCGCCCCCTCCCATGAGGAGTCCGAATTGGACTAGGGGAGGGGGGCGCGGCCCCTCTTTCCCTCTCCTTCTCGCTCTCTTTCCTTTCCCCTTCTCTCTTCCTAGTTGGACTAGGAAAGGGGAGTCCTACTCCTACTAGGAGGAGGACTCCCCCCTGCTTGGCGCGCCCCAAGGGCCGGCCGGCTTCCCCCCTTGCTCCTTTATATACGGGGGCAGGGGGGCACCTCTAGACACACAAGTTGATCTTCGTGATCGTTCTCTTAGCCGTGTGCGGTGCCCCCCTCCTCCATAATCCTCGATAATATTGTAGCGATGCTTAGGCGAAGCCCCGCGACGGTAGAACATCAAGATCCTCACCACGCCGTCGTGCTGACGAAACTCATCCCCGACACTTTGCTGGATCGGAGTCCGGGGATCGTCATCGAGCTGAACGTGTGCTAGAACTCGGAGGTGCCGTAGTTTCGGTGCTTGATCTGTCGGCCCGTGAAGACGTACGACTACATCAACCGCGTTGTCATAACGCTTCCATTGTCGGTCTACGAGGGTACGTAGACAACACTCTCCTCTCTCGTTGCTATCGATCACCATGATCTTGCGTGTACGTAGGAATTTTTTTGAAATTACTACATTCCCCAACAGTGGTATCAGTGCCTGGTTTTATGCGTTGATGTTATATGCACGAGTAGAACACAAGTGAGTTGTGGGTGATATAAGTCATACTGCTTACCAGCATGTCATACTTTGGTTCGGCGGTATTGTTGGATGAAGCGGCCCGGACCGACATTATGCGTACGCTTACGCGAGACTGGTTCTACCGACGTGCTTTGCACACAGGTGGCTGGCGGGTGTCAGTTTCTCCAACTTTAGTTGAACCGAGTGTGGCTACGCCCGATCCTTGCGAAGGTTAAAACATCACCAACTTGACAAACTATCGTTGTGGTTTTTGATGCGTAGGTAAGATCGGTTCTTGCTAAACCCGTAGCAGCCACGTAAAACTTGCAACAACAAAGTACAGGACGTCTAACTTGTTTTTGCAGGGCATGTTGTGATGTGATATGGTCAAGACATGATGCTAAATTTTATTGTAGGAGATGATCATGTTTTGTAACTGAGTTATCGGCAACTGGCAGGAGCCATATGGTTGTCGCTTTATTGTATGCAATGCAATCGCCCTGTACTGCTTTGCTTTATCACTAAGCGGTAGCGATAGTCGTAGAAGCATAAGATTGGCGAGACGACAATGATGCTACGATGGAGGTCAAGGTGTCGCGCCCGTGACGATGGTGATCATGACGTTGCTTCGGAGATGGAGATCGCAAGCACAAGATGATGATGGCCATATCATATCATTTATATTGATTGCATGTGATGTTTATCTTTTATGCATCTTATCTTGCTTTGATTGATGGTAGCATTTTAAGATGATCTCTCACTAATTATCAAGAAGTGTTCTCCCTGAGTATGCACCGTTGCGAAAGTTCTTTGTGCTGAGACACCACTTGATGATCGGGTGTGATAGGCTCTACGCTCAAATACAACGGGTGCAAAACAGTTGCACACGCGGAATACTTAGGTTAAACTTGACGAGCCTAGCATATACAGATATGGCCTCGGAACACGCAGACCGAAAGGTCAAACGTGAATCATGTAGTAGATATGATCAACATAGTGATGTTCACCATTGAAACTACTCCATCTCACGTGATGATCGGACATGGTTTAGTTGATTTGGATCACGTGATCACTTAGAGGATTAGAGGGATGTCTATCTAAGTGGGAGTTCTTTAACAATATAATTAATTGAACTTAAATTTATCATGAACTTAGTACCTGATAGTATCTTGCTTGTCTATGTTTGATTGTAGATAGATGGCCCGTGCTGTTGTTCCATTGAATTTTAATGCGTTCCTTGAGAAAGCAAAGTTGAAAGATGATGCTAGCAATTACACGGACTGGGTCCGTAACTTGAGGATTATCCTCATTGCTGCATAGAAGAATTACGTCCTGGAAGCACCGCTGGGTGCCAGGCCTGCTGCTGATGGAACTAACGACGTTAAGAACGTCTGGCAGAGCAAAGCTGATGACTACTCGATTGTTCAATGTGCCATGCTTTACGGCTTAGAATCGGGACTTCAACGACGTTTTGAACGTCATGGAGCATATGAGATGTTCCGGGAGTTGAAGTTAATATTTCAAGCAAATGCCCGGATTGAGAGATATGAAGTCTCCAATAAGTTCTATAGCTGCAAGATGGAGGAGAACAGTTCTGTCAGTGAGCATATACTCAAAATGTCTGGGTATAATAATCACTTGATTCAACTGGGAGTTAATCTTCCAGATGATTGCGTCATTAACAGAATTCTCCAATCACTGCCACCAAGCTACAAGAGCTTTGTGATGAACTATAATATGCAAGGGATGGAAAGATGATTCCCGAGCTCTTCGCAATGCTAAAGGCTGCGGAGGTAGAAATCAAAAAGGAGCATCAAGTGTTGATGGTCAATAAGACCACCAGTTTCAAGAAGAAGGGCAAAGGGAAAAAGAAGGGGAACGTCAAGAAGAACAACAAGCAAGTTGCTGCTCAGGAGAAGAAACCCAAGTTTGGACCTAAGCCTAAAACTGAGAGCTTCTACTGCAAGCAGACTGGTCACTGGAAGCGGAACTGCGCCAAGTATTTGGCGGATAAGAAGGATGGCAAGGTGAACAAAGGTATATGTGATATACATGTTATTGATGTGTACCTTACTAATTCTCGCAGTAGCACCTGGGTATTTGATACTGGTTCTGTTGCTAATATTTGCAATCAAAACAGGGACTACGGATTAAGCAAAGATTGGCAAAGGACGAGGTGACGATGCGCGTGGGAAATGGTTCCAAAGTCGATGTGATCGTAGTCGGCACGCTACCTCTACATCTACCTTCGGGATTAGTTTTAGACCTAAATAATTGTTATTTGGTGCCAGCGTTGAGCATGAACATTATATCTAGATCTTGTTTGATGCGAGACGGTTATTCATTTAAATCAGGGAATAATGGTTGTTCTATTTATATGAGTAATATCTTTTATGGTCATGCACCCTTGAAGAATGGTCTATTTCTGTTGAATCTCGATAGTAGTGATACACATATTCATAATGTTGAAACCAAAAGATGCAGAGTTGATAATGATAGTGCAACTTATTTGTGGCATTGCCGTTTAGGTCATATCGGTGTAAAACGCATGAAGAAACTCCATACTGATGGTCTTTTGGAACCACTTGATTATGAATCACTTGGTACTTGCGAACTGTGCCTTATGGGCAAGATGACTAAAACACCGTTCTCCGATACTATGGAGAGAGCAATAGATTTATTGGAAATCATACATACAGATGTTTGTGGTCCAATGAATGTTGAGGCTCGTGGTGGATATCGTTATTTTCTCACCTTCACAGATGATTTAAGCAGATATGGGTATATCTACCTATTGAAGCATAAGTCTGAAACATTTGAAAAGTTCAAAGAATTTCAGAGTGAAGTTGAAAATCATCGTAACAAGAAAATAAAGTTTCTATGATCTGATCGTGGAGGAGAATATTTGAGTTACGAGTTTGGTCTGCATTTGAAATAATGCGGAATAGTTTCGCAACTCACGCCACCCGGAACACCACATCGTAATGGTGTGTCTGAACGTCGTAATCGTACTTTACTAGATATGGTGCGATCTATGATGTCTCTTACTAATTTACCGCAATCGTTTTGGGGTTATGCTTTAGAGACGGCCGCATTCACATTAAATAGGGCACCATCAAAATCCGTTGAGACGATACCTTATGAACTGTGGTTTGGCAAGAAACCAAAGTTGTCGTTTCTGAAAGTTTGGGGTTGCGATGCTTATGTGAAAAAACTTCAACCTGATAAGCTCGAACCCAAATCGAAGAAATGTGTCTTCATAGGATATCCAAAGGAGACTATTGGATACACCTTCTATCACAAATCCGAAGGCAAGACTTTTGTTGCTAAATTCGGAAACTTTCTAGAGAAGGAGTTTCTCTCGAAAGAAGTGAGTGGGAGGAAAGTAGAACTTGATGAGGTAAGTATACCTGCTCCCTTATTGGAAAATAGCTCATCACATAAAACAGTTTCTGTGACACCTACACCAGTTAGTGAGGAAGTTAATGATGATGATCATGAAACTTCAGATCAAGTTAATACTGAACCTCGTAGATCAACCAGAGTAAGATCTGCACCAGAGTGGTACGGTAATCCTATTCTGGAAGTCATGCTACTAGATCATGGTGAACCTACGAACTATGAAGAAGCGATGGTGAGTGTCGGTGTCAAAACCGGCGGATCTCGGGTACGGGGTCCCGAACTGTGCGTCTAGGTGGCTGGTAACAGGAGACAAGGGACACGAAGTTTTACCCAGGTTCGGGCCCTCTTGATGGAGGTAAAACCCTACGTCCTGCTTGATTAATATTGATGATATGGGTAGTACAAGAGTAGATCTACCACAAGATCAAGGAGGCTAAACCCTAGAAGCTAGCCTATGGTATGATTGTTGTTCTGTCCTACGGACTAAAACCATCCGGTTTATATAGACACCGGAGGTTGTTAGGGTTACACAGAGTCGGTTACAATGGTAGGAGATCTACATATTCGCATCGCCAAGCTTGCCTTCCACGCCAAGGAAAGTCCCTTCCGAACACGGGACGAAGTCTTCAATCTTGTATCTTCATAGTCCAGGAGTCCAGCTGAAGGTATAGTCCGGCCATCCGGACACCCCCTAATCCAGGACTCTCTCAGTAGCCCCTGAACCAGGCTTCAATGACGACGAGTCCGGCGCGCAGATTGTCTTCGACATTGCAAGGCGGGTTCCTCCTCCAAGTACTCCATAGAAGATTTTGAACACAAAGGATAGTGTCCGGCTCTGCAAAATAAGTTTCCACATATTGCCATAGAGAGAATAATATTCACACAAATCTAATCTGTTGACGTATCCTGTAGCATGACATCACACTACGGCCAAGCCTTTATTCGAATCGTTTTTACTCCCCCACCTCAGCGCGTTTCGCGAGGCGGTTTCCTTGGCACGTCTTGTCAAAGCAGAGATCATGTCCCCTTTATTTACGAGATCCTCATCAATACGAACGTGGGTAACCCAATCGTGCCCATTGGCATGTTTCTCGATTAAAGGCGAGTCCCAAACGGTTACGGGGAGGGCCATTGGTATTCCACCTCTTATAAAGAGACCAAGGCCTTGCTCCTTCTTTTCAATCTCAAACGAGTTCGCCCTTTGCCTCGAGTTCCAACACCCAAGGTTCCAGATTTCAGGCGCTTCGGATCTTCGACAATGTTCGGTTCCGACCTTCGAGGCCGTTACGAAGGAGGACGTGCTAAAGCTGAGAGAGGCCAGGTTCTTGATCGGCGAAATCTCGCATAGGTTACCTGCTCAAGGGCAGGTCATTCCCACTCCCAGGCCTAGTGAGAGCGTGGTGTTTATGTCTCACTTCCTTCGGGGGCTAGGCTTCCCAATGGACCCCTTCGTGAGGGGGCTCATGTTCTATTACGGGTTGGAATTTCACGACTTAGCTCCGTAGTCCATCCTCCACATTTCCTCTTTCATCGTCGTGTGCGAAGCCTTCCTCCGTATTAATCCCCACTTCGGACTATGGCTCAAGACCTTTAAAGTAGTGCCGAAGATGATCAAGGGGCGGCACGCAGAGTGCGGAGGCGCTATTATAAGCAAGAATGCTGATGCTCCATGGCCCGAGGGCTCTTTTCAAGAGGAGTTCAGCTTATGGCAACGAGAGTGGTTCTATATCACCGCTCTCAGGGGCACCAAGTGGGTGGTGCCATCTGCCTTTCGTTCGGGTCCCCCACCACAGCTAGCGTCATGGGTCAATAGAGGACTTGACTGGGGGTCATCCAAGGACGTGCCCTTGTTGCGGGGCCGCATCAGGGATCTCTTAGAAAGTGACTTCAGCCTAGTCAAAGTGATGCAGGTCATGCTGATCCGCCGAACCCTGCCCGGGAAACGTCGCTCCCTCCGCCTGTGGGAGTTCAATCCGGAGGGACCGCGAGCTCTCCAGCATTTTATGGGCACAACGCCCATGGGGATGTATAAATTGTTCTTCGGATCACAATGGATGTGTCCGGACTTGACCGAGGATGCATGCCTGAGCTGCAATCGCCCGGATACTAAAGTAAGTAGCCTTGTGCCCGGACTTGCTATCTGTATATTTGTCATGAAACTTGCTTCTAAAGAATTGTCCTTTAAACAGGAGTGGATAGCGAAGGCAAAGCTTATCAGGTGTCCGACTCCCCTCCCCGAGACCATGCCGGATCCCGTGCTGGTCAGGATGTTGAAGATTGTGCCTCTGAAGGAAAGCAGGGGAGGGGACAAGGAAACTACGACCTCCTCGAAGGAGGCTGTTCGGAGGGAAGGAATCGAAAATTCCTCTCCTCAAGGGAAGAAGAGGACCGCCTCTGGAGACCCGGAGACCGTGGCCTCAAAACGGGGGAATATATCTTCGTCAGAGGGTCTTGCGCCGGGGGATACCTCGGCTGAACTATACCCTCAAGGGGGCCAGCCCTCCACCGAGCCGTAAGTAGAGAGAGGTTTTTTCTTTGAGAAGAATCCTTGTCTTATATCTAAGAAGAGTAACCGAAAATTTACCTTGTAGTTCGGACCTCAGCCCTTCTCAGCAGAGCTCGTCTTCGGGCGATCTTCTTCCGGAGATGATGGAGAGCGGAACGCCTCCCCCTACCGAACCGCCTAGAGAGGCGGGCGACCCTGAGGTGTCGTCGCGGAGGGTTTCTCCGAATCCGGCGGGGCCGGAAGGCAGCAATATGGCCCCCCAAGGCTCTCCGCGTCCTTCCTTCGAGAAAGGTCATAGGACGAATCCGGCACCATCCGGTGCACGGTCGGAGGAGCTGAAGGATCTGCTAGGGCGAGCATCTATCTCAGAGGAGCATCGTGCATTGATAGGCACGGTGATTGAAAGGGTTTCGTCCGCGGAAAGCGGAATGCACGAGGCTGTCAGAAGTTTGCTGACGGGCTTTGAGGTATGTGGAATAACGCACCCTTTTTAAACAGTGGCGCATAAATAGGATGCGCCCTGTGCACATAGTAGCCCCTAAGACTCTGTGCGTTGTCAAAATTGACGGCGCGCAGAGGATCGTAACCCCAGGTCTAAAATGCGGTCTTCGTATTTAGGCGACGAAGTGTCCGGCGTCCAACCGGACTGATGAATTTGCCGAGCTAAAGCAGCAACTTGACGTGGCAGAGGCCGACATCGTGCTTGTTAACAAGCGGCTTGACGAGGCGCAAGGTATGTAACCCCTCCGGTGGCACCTGGTAAGAGGAGCTTATGCCAGTATCTTACTATGTGTATGCTTGATGCAGATGGTGCGTCTGCCGCGGAGAGTCTTCGGGGTGAACTTGCCCGAGCCAAGGAGCAAGCCAGAAAAAGTGATGCGGCTGGCAAGAAGGCCCTTGAAGAGCTGAGAGCCGAACAGGCTGCTCACTGCCGAAGCAAGAAAGTGATGGCCGAGATGGCCGTGAAGCTAAAGAGTGCTGCTGACCGTTGCAGGCTTCTGGAAAAAGAAGATCGGGCGGAACATACGAACTTGGAGAAGACCGTTGCTGATGCCAAGGATGCTCGCTCTGCGATGAGAGCTGCGAAGGAGGAACTTCGTGAAGCCGGAGAGATCGCGGCTGGAAGGCCCTTTATGCTGCGGAGAAAGTTTTGTGATCCTAAGCATGCTCCGTTGGACCGGTTGTGGAGTGCGGTGGACACCTATATGGATTTGGCGGCGAGTGCTGCTGATGCGACCGAACACTTTCGAGATCAAGAAGATCGCAAAGTGGAGAAACTCTTCTGGTCGCAGTTCCACAATCCAGAGCGTCCACTGTCGGTGGCCGATCGTCTGGCCGAATGGGCCGAGCTGAATAGGTTGTCCGGACTCGCCATGAAGTGCGTCATGAGTCATCTGTGGCCGGAGAGATCGGAGCCGAAGAGTTATTTCAGCTTGGTGCAGCAATTCCTTGGTGCGGTGCCGCGTATAAATGCAATGAAGAGGTCAGCATGCATAGAGGGCGCACGGATGGCTCTAGCCCGTGTCAAGACATACTGGGCGGAGATGGAGACCACCGTTGTTGCATCCCGAGATTCGGACAAAAGTCGAGTATCCTTCGAGCACTATTTTCAGGAAGTCCTTCAAGGCGCTCGTGTAATAGAGACGCAGTGCTCGAAGGATGCTATGTTCTAATAGCATATTTTATTGTAAAGCAATATTTTGATAAATTGTAGAAGCCTTTTATACTTGTGCCTTCAAGTATTTGAAACACCTCCTGTGCGGCCGTTTTAAGATATATATATATATATGTATATATATATATAATCTGAAAGATGGCAGTCGCCGGCTTCAGCCCCCACGCACATAGTGCGGGGGTGCTCGCAGAAGGCGCATTTTCACACTTGATCCAACATCTTGGTCCTACAAAGGAGGTGATAGCCCAGCGAGCTAGGCAACCGGACTATAATGCTTTATCACTTTCACTTAGCCATAGGAGCTTGACAGTGAGGCCACTTAGATAGCCCCTGGTGGCGCCTGCGCTCGCCCGAAGTCGGGGCGCATATGTGCCTGGCCGGGAAACGACCCTTTGTTAATGCGGAGGAATCCTATAGATTCCGGTGAGTCATCGAGTGGTTTACCAGTCTCACGCTATATCATGACAATCAGTTTTCGGCTTTCTCTACTGAGGTGCTCGCCTGGCCGAACCGGGGCACAATCGCAGTAGTTCTCCTGGTGCCGCCTTAGCCGATAGAGCAGAACGTAAGGCAGCAAAACACAGGAGCCGGGCAACCCAACATTTGACCAAAGACATGATTCGCAGCTGATGCATATAAGGCCAAACTCGCGACGCCGAACACTCCCTAAGGTATTCGGTCTTTATGAGTGCGGGCGGGACAACGCCCTTGGTTATAAGCCCCTAGTGTCCAGGTACGCGCAAAATTCCTGACGTGGCCACATGCCAAGACGCCAGTCCCCTCCTTGATTATAACGAAAAACTTGAGGATGTGTATCAACAAGAGACAGTAAAAAGGTTTACGCAGGGTCTTAATCTGAAAAGAATCCTTGGAACGGGTCCCTGCTGCACGTCTGCGCCTGTGTCTCCGTTGTGCCGTATCCTCGACGGGCGCAGCACGATGTTCATCTGTAAAAGAGAGGAACTTAGTTGAAAAAAGGTTCGTGCCGAACAGAAGTTATACTAAATAAGCAAAGTATAAATTGAAATGGGTAAAACTGAGCTTGATTGTCTCGTAATTTATATGCGCGGAGCCCCTAGCACAGGGGTATACGGCTATTAAACAATTATTAACTATATGTTTATGCCGGACTCGTCTAGCCGTGTCTGTGGTCTTAATGACCTGTTTGGATGTTTTTGGCTGGTAAAGCCGTTTTATTGTGGGGCTGTTAAGGCAGCCGCACGATCCTCCGCATGGGGGGCGCGTTCGATGTTTCCCTTTAGCAAGATGATGCCTCGTGGACCGGGCATCTTGAGCGTAAGAGATGCGTAAGGCGGTATTGCGTTAAAGCGGGCAAAAGCTTTGCGTCCCAGCAGTGCTTGATAGCGACTTGAGAATGGGACGAAGCGGAAAGTTATCTTTTCGCGGCGGAAGTTATCGGGGAAGCCGAATATAACTTCAAGCCGGAGAAAACCCATGCAATGGGTATCCGGACCTGGCGTTACCCCTTGAAAGGAGGTTTTGCTGTGGCGAATTCTTGTTGGGTCTATCCCCATGTGGCGGATTGTGTCCTGATATATCAGGTTTAGACCACTGCCGCCGTCCATCAGGACATTTGTAAACTAGAGTCTGCCAATTATTGGATCGAGTACCAAGGCAGTCCAGCCTGCATTCCTGATACTTCTAGAGTAATCCCGATGATCGAAGATGATTGGTTTTGACAACCAGTGGCGGGACTCCTTTGGGATAGGCCGTATGGTGCATACCTTTATGGGCGCCGCACGTTTTGTTATGTGAAGTAAGTTTATTGTTTTTACTTCTTGTGGAAAATTCTTTTGTTTCCTGGTGCTCTGCTTTTGGGGTTCGTCATCGTCTTCGCTTGGTGTGTCGAGCCCCTTCTGTTCGGTGTTGAGTCTGCCGGATTGCTTAAAAACCCAGCAATCTCGGTGGGTATGGTTTGCAGGCTTCCCAGGAGTACTGTGTAGCTGACATATCTTGTCTAAGATTTTGTTTAAGTTGGACAGCTCGTCCCTATTATCTTTGAGGGGCTGCTTTTTCTGATTCTGCCGCGAGCTTTTGAATCTGGCATTGACTGCCGTGCTCTTCGGACTGTTTTCCTTAGTCCGGCGCTGGTCCTTGTTGCATCGCGGTTTTCCGTTTCCATCCCTAGTTTCGGATGTACTTGGGTCGCTGGTGCTACATCTTGCCAATTAGCTGTCCTCTCCTGCGCAAAAGCGGGTCATGAGGCTTGTTAATGCGGCCATTGTTCTTGGCTTTTCTTGGCCGAGGTGTCTGGCGAGCCATTCGTCTCGGACGTTATGCTTAAAAGCTGCTAATGCTTCGGCGTCCGGACAGTCGACTATCTGATTCTTTTTAGTAAGAAATCTATTCCAGAATTGCCGAGCTGACTCTCCGGGCTGTTGAGTTATGTGACTGAGATCGTCTGCATCCGGAGGGCGGACATAGGTCCCTTGAAAATTTGCTTGGAAAGCGTCCTCGAGCTCTTCCCAACTCCCAATTGTGTTTTCAGGAAGGGTTTTGAGCCAATGCCGGGCTGGCCCTTTAAGCTTGAGGGGTAAGTATTTTATGGCGTGGAGGTCGTATGTATGTGGAGGATATAATCCTCGATCCAGACTCCAGGGTCTGTTGTTCCGTCGTACGCCTCTATGCTTACGGGTTTGAATCCCGCTGGAAATTCATAATCCAGGACCTCATCGGTGAAACATAGGGGGTGTGCGGCACCCCTGTATTTGGGTGTGCCGTGATGTCCGGATATTGGTTTTGTTGCATTGCTTACGAGAGCTTGCTTTCTTGGCCCATAAATAGATCTGGCTGGGCCATCTTTTTGATGCGAATCCTTGAGTGGATCGCGCGTCGGCTTGTGTGCGGCGCCGCTTGCCGCTCCATGCTGGCCGTGGGCTCGTCTATCCGACCGGGTGGCTTTCTTACTTTTTGACTGCGGGGGCTCTAGGGCCTCCTCGTCGAATTCCGGTAGTAGCTTTCACTTCGGATAACTTTTTGTGTGGCGACTGCCGCCGTATTTGTCTGCGATGTTGAGTATGTTGCTCCATTTGATTCTGAGTGCGTCTTCCGCGCTTTTGAGCTTCCGCTTCTGTTTTTTCAGGCTGCGTGCCGTAGCAACGAGCCTTTTGTGGAGGTTCTTCTGCTCCATGAGCATATTCGGTGTAAGGTCGTCCGGAATGCCGTTTATGCCGGGGGTGGGTTGTTCAGTTTCTTTATCCGAGTTGCCCTGTTCGGACGGTTGCTCTAAGGCCTGCTCGTCGTCCGCCGGCTCATCCTGCTCTATGGCTGGGTCTTCATGGCTGTCGTCTTTATCGAGGCGGGGCTTGGAGCGGCGTTTACGCCGCCGCTTTGATTGCTTTTCAAGAGATCGATCCCTCGTTGCATCCCTGTGTTCCTCGTTGTCGCTTCCTTTAGGTGTATCCACCACGTAGACATCATGAGATGAGGTTGCTGTCCAATGCCCTATAGGCGTTGGTTCATGTCCGTTGCTACGTCTCGAGCTAGCGTTGGTTTTCCCTGAAGAGGAGGGGGTGATGTAGCATAGTAGCGTAAGTATTTCCCTCAGTTTTTGAGAACCAAGGTATCAATCCAGTAGGAGGTCACGCGCAAGTCCCTTGTACCTGGACAAAACGGTAGCAACTCGCAACCAACGCTTAGGGGTTGTCAATCCCTTCACGGTCACTTACGAGAGTGAGATCTGATAGAGATAATATTTTTGGTATTTTTGGTATAAGGATGCAAAGTGAAAAGTAAAAGCACAACAAGTAAAATAAAGAAATGGAGATTGATATGATGAGAATAGACCCGGGGGCCATAGGTTTCACTAGTGGCTTCTCTCAAGAGCATAGACATTCTACGGTGGGTGAACAAATTACTGTTGAGCAATTGATAGAATTGAGCATAGTTATGAGGTTATCTAGGTATGATCATGTATATAGGCATCACGTCCGTGACAAGTAGACCGACTCCTGCCTGCATCTACTACTATTACTCCACTCATCGACCGCTATCCAACATGCATCTAGAGTATTTAGTTAAAAACAGAGTAACGCCTTAAGCAAGATGACATGATGTAGAGCAATAAATTCATGCAATATGATAAATACCCCATCTTGTTATCCTCGATGGCAACAATACAATACGTGCCTTGCAACTCTTTCTGTCACTGAGTAAGGACACCGCAAGATTGAACCCAAAGCTAAGCACTTCCCCCATTGCAAGAACTACCAATCTAGTTGGCCAAACCAAACGGATAATTCGAAGAGACTTGCAAAGATAACTCAATCATACATAAAAGAATTCAGAGAAATTCAAATATTATTCATAGATAAGTTGGATCATAAACCCACAATTCATCGGTCTCAACAAACACACCGCAAAAAGAAGATTACACCGAATAGATCTCCACGAGAGAGGGGGAGAACATTGTATGGAGATCCAAAAAGAGAGAAGAAGCCATCTAGCTACTAGCTATGGACCCGAAGGTCTAAAGTAAACTACTCACACTTCATCGGAAGGGCTATGGTTTTGATGTAGAAGCCCTCCGTGATGGATGCCCTCTCCGGCGGAGCTCCGGAACAAGCCCCAAGATGGGATCTCATGGATACAGGAAGTTGTGGCGGTGGAATTAGGTTTTTGGCTCCGTCTCTGGTCTAATGGGGGTACGTAGGTATATATAGGAGGAAGGAGCACGTCGGTCGAGCTCTGAGGGGCCCACGAGGCAGGGGGGCGCGCCCAGGGGGGGCGCCCTCCACTCTCGTGACCTCCCCAGAAACTTCTTGGAGTAGGGTCCAAGTCTCCTGGATCACGTTCGGTGAGAAGATCACGTTCCCGAAGGTTTCATTCTTTTTGGACTCCGTTTGATATTCTGTTTCCTCGAAACTGAAATAGGCAAAAAACAGCAATTCTGGGCTGGGCCTCCGGTTAATAGGTTAGTCCCAAAAATATTATAAAAGTGGAAAATAAAGCCCAATATAGTCCAAAACAGTAGATAAAGTAGCATCGCGCAATCAAAAATTATAGATACGTTGGAGACGTATTAGGCATCCCCAGGCTTAATTCCTGCTCGTCCTCGAGTAGGTAAATGATAAAAAGAGAATTTTTGATGCGGAGTGATACTTTGGCATAATTTCAATGTAAATCTTCTTAATCATGGTATGAATATTCAGATCCGAAAGGTTCAAGACAAAAGTTCATATTGACATAAAAATGATAATACTTCAAGCATACTAATCAAACAATTATGTCATCTCAAAATAACATGGCCAAAGGAAGTTCATCCCTACAAAATCATATAGTTAGGCTATGCTTCATTTTCGTCACACAAAGATGTACCCAACTTCTATACCCCCGATGACAAGCCAAGCAATTGTTTCATACTCAAATAATCTCAAACTTGTTCAACCTTCACGCAATACATGAGCGCGAGCCATGGACATAGCTCTATGGGTGGTATAGAATATGATGATGGGGATTGTGTGGAGAAGACAAAAAAGGAGAAAGTCTCACATCAACGAGGCTAATCAATGAGCTATGGAGATTCCCATCAATTGATGTTAATGCAAGGAGTAGGGATTGCCATGCAACGGATGCACTAGAGCTAAGAATGCTCAACAAAAGAAAACTAGTGGGTGTGCATCCAACTTGCTTGCCCATGAAGACCTAGGGCATTTTGAGGAAGCCCATCGTTGGAATATACAAGCCAAGTTCTATAATGAAAAATTCCCACAAGTATGAACAAGACAACTTATGAGACTCACTATATGAAAATCATGGTGCTACTTTGAAGCACAATATATGAGACTCACTACATGAAGAACAAGGTGCTACTTTGAAGCACAAGTGTGGAAAAAGAGATAGTAGCATTGCCCTTTTTATTTTCTGTTTTTTTGGGCCTTTTTTTTGGCCTTTCTCTTTTTTTTTGATTGGGCAATGCTCTAATAATGATGATCATCACACTTCTATTGATTACAACATAATGATTACAACTCGATACTAGAACAAGATATGACTCTATTATGAATGCCTCCGGCGGTGTACCGAGATGGTGCAATGAATCAAGAGTGACATGTATGAAAAATAATGCATGGTGGCTTTGCCACAAATACGATGTCAACTACAAGATCATGCAATGGCAATATGACAAAAGTAAAGCATGTCATGATGATGATGATGATGATGATGGTGGAAGTTGCATGGCAATATATCTCGGAATGGCTATGGAAATGCCATGATAGGTAGGTATGGTGGTTGTTTTGAGGAAGATATAGGGAGGTTTATGTGTGAAAGAGCGTATCATATCACGGGGTTTGGATGCACCGGCGAAGTTTGCACCAACTCTCAATGTGAGAAAGGGCAATGCATGGTACCGAAGAGGCTAGCAAATGGCGGAAAGGTAAAAGTGGGTAGAATCCATGGACTCAACATTAGTCAAAAGAACTCATATACTTATTGCAAAAATTTAGAAGTGATCAAAAATCAAGTACTACGCACATGCTCCTAGGGGGATAGATTGGTAGGAAAAGACCATCGCTCGTCCCCGACCGCCACTCATAAGGATGCACAAGCCAGGTACACTTCATGCTTCAAATTTGTTACACAACTTTAACCATACGTGCATGCTACGGGACTTGCAAACTTCAACACAAGTATTTCTCAAATTCACAACTACTCAACTAGCACGACTATGATATTATCACCTCCATATCTCAAAACAATTATCAAGCATCAAACTTATCTTAGTATTCAACCCACTAAAAAGAAAGTTTCACATATCTTGAATACCAAGTATATTAACATTAAGCAAATTACCATGCTATTAACGACTCTCAAAATAATCTAAGTGAAGCATGAGAGATCAAGTTTATTTAAAACAATCCACCACCGTGCTCTAAAATATCTAAGTGAAGCACTAGAGCAAAAATTATCCCGCTCAAAAAGATATAAGTGAAGCACATAGAGTAAACTATCAAGCTCAAAAGATATAAGTGAAGCACATAGAGTATTCTAACAAATTTCAATTCATGCATGGCTCTCTCAAAAGGTGTGTACAGCAAGGATGATTTTGGTAGACTAACAAGCAAAGACACAAATAATACAAGACGCTCCAAGCAAAACACATATCATGTGGTGAATAAAAATATAGCTCCAAGTAAATTACCGATGGAAGTGGACGAAAGAGGGGATGCCTTCCGGGGCATCCCCAAGCTTTGACTTTTTGGTGTCCTTGGATTATCTTGGGGGTGCCACGGGCATCCCCAATCTTAGGCTCTTGCCACTCCTTGTTCCATAATCCATCAAAAGAATTCACCCAAAACTTGAAAACTTCACAACACAAAACTCAATAGAAATCTCGTGAGCTCCGTTAGAGAAAGAAAACAAAAGACTACTTTAAGGTACTGTAGTGAACTTGTTCTTTATTTGTATTGGTGTTAAACCTACTGTATTCCAACTTCTCTATGGTTTATAAACTATTTTACTAGCCATAGATTCATCAAAATAAGCAAACAACACACGGAAAACAGAATCTGTCAAAAACAGAACAGTCTGTAGTAATCTGTTACTAACGCAAACTTCTGGAACCCAAAAAATTCTACCAAAATTAGACGACCTGGGAAATTTGTTTATTGATCAGAAGCATTGTAATCACTATTTTATCACGTTCTGGTGATTTTTAACAATTCGGGCACTGAGCGCAAAGATTCTGGAAATTACAGCAAGATCAAATAACTATCTTCCAAGAAGATCTAATAGGTTTAACTTGGCACAAACACTAATTAAAAGATAAAACCACATCTAAACAGAATCTGGATGGATTATTTATTCCTAAACAGAACCAAAAACAAAAAACACAAAATAAAATTGGGTTGCCTCCCAACAAGCGCTATCGTTTAACGCCCCTAGCTAGGCATAAAAGCAAGGATAGATCTAGGTATTGCCATCTTTGGCAGGCAATCCATAAGTGGCTCTCATGATAGATTCATATGGTAATTTTATTTTCTTTATAGGAAATTGTTCCATGCCCTTCTGTAAGGGAAATTGGAATTTAATATTCCCTTCCTTCATATCAATAATTGCACCAATCGTTCTAAGGAAAGGTCTACCAAGAATAATAGGACATGAAGGATTGCAATCTATATCAAGAACGATAAAATCTACGAGCACATAATTCCTATTTGCAACAATAAGAACATCATTAATTCTTCCCATAGGCTTTTTAATAGTGGAATCTGCAAGATGCAAGTTTAGAGAGCAATCATCAAAGTCACGGAAATCTAGCAAATCACACAAAGCTTTGGGGATAGTAGAGACACTAGCTCCCAAATCACACAAAGCATGAAACTCATAATTTTTAATTTTAATCTTAATTGTAGGTTCCCACTCATCATGGAGTTTTCTAGGGATAGAAACTTCCAACTCAAGATTTTCTTCATAAGATTGCATTAAGGCGTCAACAATGTGTTCGGTAAAGGCCTTATTTCGACTATAAGCATGAGGAGAATTTAACACAGATTGCAACAAGGAAATACAATCAATTGAAGATCAATTTTCATAGTTAAATTCCTTGAGATCCAAAATAGTGGGTTTAGCAATATCTAGATTTTTATTTCTTTCAATCCCTTTTTTATCAATTTCATCATCAGGATCTAAAAATTCAAAATTCTTAGAACGCCTTCTTGGTAAGGGAAGATCATAATCAGATTCATCAAGATTCATATTGCAAAACAAAGATTTAATAGGGGACACAACAATAACTTTTAGATCTTCATCTTGATTCTCATAGTTATTCGGTTTAGCGGCCATCTTATTGACTAAGGTGGCTTGCATATCCGAAATTTCAGCGGTCATTTTTTCAAGATGAGCAATTTGGGCTCTTACACCATCAAATTCTTTGGACATATCATCAAGCTCTTTATTCATATAACTCATAAAACTCTTTTGTTCCTTAAGCTCATTTCTAAAGAAATTATTATGCTCAAATTGCAAGACCATAAACTTCCTGACATTGTTTTCGATATCTTCTAGCCTTTTAAGGTGAAGATCACCAAAATTAGGTAAGGCCATCGTGACGAACAAGCAAGCAAACTAACACACGAGCAAACAAAAGGCAAAGGGAAAGAGAGGGCGAATAAAACAGCAAGGGTGAAGTGGGGGAGAGGAAAACGAGAGGCAAATGGCAAATAATGTAATGCGAGAGATAGAGATTGTGATGGGTACTTGGTATGTTGATTTTTGCGTAGGCCTCCCCGACAACGACGCTAGAAATCCTTCTTGCTACGTCTCGAGCTAGCGTTGGTTTTCCCCGAAGAGGAGGGGGTGATGCAGCACAGTAGCGTAAGTATTTCCCTCAGTTTTTGAGAACCAAGGTATCAATCCAGTAGGAGGTCACGCGCAAGTCCCTTGTACCTAGACAAAACGGTAGCAACTCGCAACCAACACTTAGGGGTTGTCAATCCCTTCACGGTCACTTACGAGAGTGAGATCTGATAGAGATAATATTTTTGGTATTTTTGGTATAAGGATGCAAACTGAAAAGTAAAAGCAAAACAAGTAAAATAAAATAATGGAGATTGATATGATGAGAATAGACCCGGGGGCATAGGTTTCACTAGTGGCTTCTCTCAAGAGCATAGATATTCTACGATGGGTGAACAAATTACTATTGAGCAATTGATAGAATTGAGCATAGTTATGAGGTTATCTAGGTATGATCATATATATAGGCATCACGTCCGTGACAAGTAGACCGATTCCTGCCTGCATCTACTACTATTACTCCACTCATCGACCGCTATCCAACATGCATCTAGAGTATTAAGTTAAAAACAGAGTAACGCCTTAAGCAAGATGACATGATGTAGAGGAATAAATTCATGCAATATGTTAAATACCACATCTTGTTATCCTCGATGGCAACAATACAATACGTGCCTTGCAACTCTTTCTGTCACTGAGTAAGGACACCGCAAGATTGAACCCAAAGCTAAGCACTTCTCCCATTGCAAAAACTACCAATCTAGTTGGCCAAACCAAACGGATAATTCGAAGAGACTTGCAAAGATAACTCAATCATACATAAAAGAATTAAGAGAAGATTCAAATATTATTCATAGATAAGTTGGATCATAAACCCACAATTCATCGGTCTCAACAAACACACCGCAAAAAGAAGATTACATCGAATAGATCTCCACGAGAGAGGGGGAGAACATTGTATTGAGATCCAAAAAGAGAGAAGAAGCCGTCTAGCTACTAGCTATGGACCCGAAGGTCTAAAGTAAACTACTCACACTTCATCGGAAGGGCTATGGTGTTGATGTAGAAGCCCTCCGTGATGGATGCCCTCTCCGGCGGAGCTCCGAAACAGGCCCCAAGATGGGATCTCGTGGATACAGGAAGTTGCGGCGGTGGAATTAGGTTTTTGGCTCCGTCTCTGGTCTAATGGGGGTACGTAGGTATATATAAGAGGAAGGAGCACGTCGGTGGAGCTCCGAGGGGCCCACGAGGCAGGGGGGCGCGCCCTCCAACCTCGTGACCTCCCCAGAAACTTCTTGGAGTAGGTTCCAAGTCTCCTGGATCACATTCGGTGAGAAGATCACGTTCCCGAAGGTTTCATTCCGTTTGGACTCCGTTTGATATTCTGTTTCCTCGAAATACTGAAATAGGCAAAAAAACAACAATTCTGGGCTAGGCCTCCGGTTAATAGGTTTGTCCCAAAAATAATATAAAAGTGGAAGATAAAGCCCAATATAGTCCAAAACAGTAGATAAAGTAGCATGGAGCAATAAAAAATTATAGATACGTTGGAGATGTATCATGCGTCTCCTGCATCTTCGTCCATACCGTCGATGTCTTTGGAGTCGAAATTGAGCACGTCGTTTAAATTATCGACAGTGGCTACCAAGTGGGTGGTGGGTGGGCTTTGAATTTCTTCATTGTCCGTATCCCAACCTTGCTTACCGTAGTCCGGCCAGGGTTCTCCTGATAAGGAGAGAGACTTTAATGACTTCAGAATATCGCTCAAGGGCGAGTGCTGAAAGATGTCTGTGGCGGTAAACTCCATGATCGGTGCCCAATCGGATTCGATTGGTGGGGGCATGGAGGGCTCGGAGTCCGGATAGGAGTTTGGCTCCTCGGAGTCACGGGCCTTGCGGAGTGCGGGGCTGGTGTCCGGCTCGATCGCCGTTGGGATCGCAGCCCCCGAGGCGGCGTCCAACCACTCATCCTCGATTGGCGCAGTTGGTTCCGAATCAAGGGTCGAAACCGATGCGTGTGCGGCCTCCAGGGCACTGTTCGGCGGCAGAGCTAGATCATGCCCATCGCAACAGTGCGACTCGCTCGGCTGTGGCTCGAACCCGTCAAAGATCAAGTCCCCGCGGACGTTAGCCGTGTAGTTTAGGCTTCCAAATCTGACCTGATGGACAGGGGCGTAGCTTTCGATCTGCTCCAGATGGCCAAGCGAATTGGCCCACGGTGAGAAGCCGCCGAAGACGAAGATCTGTCCGGGGAGAAAAGTATCACCCTGGACTGCATCGTTATTGATGATCGGAGAAGCCATCGGGCCTAAAAGCGACGACACAGAGGAACTCTCAATGAAAGCACCAATGTCGGTGTCAAAACCAGCGGATCTCGGGTATGGGGTCCCGAACTGTGCGTCTAGGCGGATGGTAACAGGAGACAAGGGACACGAAGTTTTACCCAGGTTCGGGCCCTCTTGATGGAGGTAAAACCCTACGTCCTACTTGATTAATATTGATGATATGGGTAGTACAAGAGTAGATCTACCACGAGATCAAGGAGGCTAAACCCTAGAAGCTAGCCTATGGTATGACTGTAGTTCTGTCCTACCGACTAAAACCCTCCGGTTTATATAGACACCGGAGGGGGTTAGGGTTACACAGAGTCGGTTACAGTGGTAGGAGATCTACATATTCGCATTGCCAAGCTTGCCTTCCACGCCAAGGAAAGTCCCTTCCAGACACGGGACGAAGTCTTCAATCTTGTATCTTCATAGTCCAGGAGTCCGGCTGAAGGTATAGTCCGGCCATCCGGACACCCCCTAATCCAGGACTCCCTCAGTGAGCCCAGATTTCGTAAAATGGCTTGAAGCCATGAAATCTGAGATGGGATCCATGTATGAAAATAAAGTATGGACTTTATTTGACTTGCCCGATGATCGGCAAGCAATTGAGAATAAATGGTTCTTCAAGAAGAAGACTGACGCTGATGGTAATGTTACTGTCTACAAAGCTCGACTTGTTGCAAAAGGTTTTCGACAAGTTCAAGGGATTGGCTACGATGAGACCTTCTCACCCGTAGCGATACTTAAGTCTGTCCGAATCATGTTAGCAGTTGCCGCATTTTATGATTATAAAATTTCGCAGATGGATGTCAAAACTGCATTCCTGAATGGATTTCTGGAAGAAGAGTTGTATATGATGCAACCGGAAGGTTTTGTCAATCCAAAGGGAGCTAACGAAGTGTGCAAGCTCCAGTGATCCATTTATGGACTGGTGCAAGCCTCTCGGAGTTGGAATAAACGCTTTGATAGTGTGATCAAAGCATTTGGTTTTATACAGACTTTTGGAGAAGCCTGTATCTACAAGAAAGTGAGTGGGAGCTCTGTAGCATTTCTGATATTATATGTGGATGACATATTACTGGTCGGAAATGATGTAGAATTTCTGGATAGCATAAAGGGATACTTGAATAAAAGTTTTTCAATGAAAGACCTCGGTGAAGCTGCTTACATATTGGGCATTAAGATCTATAGAGATAGATCGAGACGCTTAATTGGACTTTCACAAAGCACATACCTTGACAAAGTTTTGAAAAAGTTCAAAATGGATCAGGCAAAGAAAGGATTCTTACCTGTGTTACAAGGTGTGAAGTTGAGTAAGACTCAATGCCCGACCACTGCAGAAGATAGAGTGAAAATGAAAGATGTTCCCTATGCTTCAGCCATAGGCTCTATCATGTATGCAATGTTGTGTACCAGACCTGATGTGTGCCTTGCTATAAGTCTAGCAGGGAGGTACCAAAGTAATACTTGAATGGATCACTGGACAGCGGTCAAGAACATCCTGAAGTACCTGAAAAGGACTAAGGATATGTTTCTCGTATATGGAGGTGACAAAGAACTCATCGTAAATGGTTACGTCGATGCAAGCTTTGACACTGATCCGGACGATTCTAAATGGCAAACCGGATACGTGTTTACATTGAACGGTGGAGCTGTCAGTTGGTGCAGTTCTAAACGAAGCGTCGTGGCGGGATCTACATGTGAAGCGGAGTACATAGCTGCTTCGGAAGCAGCAAACGAAGGAGTCTGGATGAAGGAGTTCATATCCGATCTAGGTGTCATACCTAGCGCATCGGGTCCAATGAAAATCTTTTGTGACAATACTGGTGCAATTGCCTTGGCAAAGGAATCCAGATTTCACAAGAGAACCAAGCACATCAAGAGACGCTTCAATTCCATTCGGGATCTAGTCCAGGTGGGAGACATAGAGATTTGCAAGATACATACGGATCTGAATGTTGCAGACCCGCTGACTAAGCCTCTTCCACGAGCAAAACATGATTAGCACCAAGGCTCCATGGGTGTTAGAATCATTACTATGTAATTTAGATTATTGACTCTAGTGCAAGTGGGAGACTGAAGGAAATATGCCCTAGAGGCAATAATAAAGTTATTATTTATTTCCTTATATCATGATAATTGTTTATTATTCATGCTAGAATTGTATTAACTGGAAACATAATACATGTGTCAATACATAGACAAACAGAGTGTCACTAGTATGCCTCTACTTGACTAGCTCATTAATCAAAGATGGTTATGTTTCCTGACCATGAACAAAAGAGTTGTTATTTGATTAATGGGATCACATCATTAGGAGAATGATGTGATTGACATGACCCATTCCATTAGCTTAGCACCCGATCGTTTAGTATGTTGCTATTGCTTTCTTCATGACTTATACATGTTCCTATGACTATGAGATTATGCAACTCCCGTTTGCCGGAGGAACACTTTGTGTGCTACCAAACGTCACAACGTAACTGGGTGATTATAAAGGTGCTCTAGTGGTGTCTCCAAAGGTACATGTTGGGTTGGCGTATTTTGAGATTAGGATTTGTCACTCCGATTGTCGGAGAGGTATCTCTGGGCCCTCTCGGTAATGCACATCACTTAAGCCTTGCAAGCAATGCACCTAATGAGTTAGTTGCGAGATGATGTATTACGGAACGAGTAAAGAGACTTGTCGGTAACGAGATTGAACTAGGTATTGAGATACCGACGATCGAATCTCGGGCAAGTAACATACCGATGACAAAGGGAACAACGTATGTTGTTATGCGGTCTGCCCAATAAAGATCTTCGTAGAATATGTGGGAACCAATATGAGCATCCAGGTTCCGCTATTGGTTATTGAATGGAGACATGTCTCGGTCATGTCTACATTGTTCTCGAACCCGTAGGGTCCGCACGCTTAACGTTACGATGGCAGTGTCATTATGAGTTTATATGTTTTGATGTACCGAAGGTTGTTCGGAGTCTCGGATGTGATCACGGACATGACGAGGAGTCTCGAAATGGTCCAGCCATACAGATTGATATATTGGAAGACTATATTCGGACACCGGAAATGTTCTGGGTGGTTTCGGAGAAAACCGGAGTGCCGGAGGGGTTACCGGAACCCCCCGGGGAAGTATTGGGCCTTAGTGGGCCTGAGAGGAGAGAGAGGGCAGCAGCCCAGGAGGTGGCGCGCCCCCTCCCATGAGGATTCCGAATTGGACTAGGGTAGGGGGGCGCGACCCGTCTTTCCTTCTCCCTCTCCCTCTCTTTCCTTCCCCCTTCTCTCTTCCTAGTTGGACTAGGAAAGGGGAGTCCTACTCCTACTAGGAGGAGAACTCCCCCCTCCTTGGCGCCCCCAAGGGCCGGCCGGCCTCCCCCTTACTCCTTTATATACGGTGGCAGGGGCACCTCTAGACACACAAGTTGATCTTCGTGATCGTTCTCTTAGCCGTGTGCGGTGCCCCCCTCCACCATAATCCTCGATAATATTGTAGCGGTGCTTAGGCGAAGCCCTGCGACGGTAGAACATCAAGATCGTCACCACGCCATCGTGCTGACGAAACTCATCCCCGACAGTTTGCTGGATCGGAGTCCGGGGATCGTCATCGAGCTGAACGTGTGCTAGAACTCGGAGGTGCCGTAGTTTCGGTGCTTGATCGGTCGGGCCGTGAAGATGTACGACTACATCAACCGCGTTGTCATAACGCTTCCGCTGTCAGTCTATGAGGGTACGTATACAACACTCTCCCCTCTTGTTGCTATGCATCACCATGATCTTGCGTGTACGTAGGAATTTTTTTGAAATTACTACGTTCCCCAACACCGGCCCCAAACGTTTGCCTTTCAATTATGGTTCCTACCTCCACGCCCAAACTAGCTCCTTCTAGTGAGATGTGCAACTTCGTCTGTTGCCCATGCCAACTTCATAGTAGTTGATGTGCAACATTCCCCCGCCCGTGGATGTGATTCACTACTTGCTGCATCAGCCAGCAGCCTAACAGTGATTGTGCAACTTTGGATACTGCCACGGCCAACTGTCTAACAATGATATGCAACTTTCTCTCGTACCCCCATGGATGTGTAGTTTCGCTGCTAGCACCTGGCCCAAACCACCCCTGCTAGTGAGATTTGCAACTTTAGCACTTTGTTTATGTGCAATTTTTCACTACCCTCATGAATGCCAATTTTTCACCATTCAACTGTCTTTGTCTGTGAGATGTGCAACTTCGTATGCTGCGCTGACCAAGTACCTAGCAGACTATGTGCAACTCTGTTTGTCACCCCGGCAACTGAAAATACATGTCCACAAATAGGGAGGGGAAGGAGTTGCGCATTGACTAATAGGCAGTTAGCTTGAACAATAGACTAAGTTGCACATATCGCTTGTTGGGGGAGATGGGGGTAGGGTGTGCCAACACTAAAAAAAAATGCATATCCACTACTAGGTAGTAGGTCGGAACGGTAGAGTAGTTGCATAATTGCAATCTCATAGAAAGTTGGATCATGCAGATCTAAAAATTGGTTTTTGAAAAAGTCGCACGATGTCGTACTAAAGTTACACAACACAGTACTAAAGTTGCATCATATAGCACCAAAGTTGGCATCAAATTTTTTTCGTCAAAACATACTTATGCGGGATCTAGTTTCAAAGATCTCGCCACGTGGAATCCCACGGTGAAGATGTGATAGAATAAATCCGAGGCGCTCCATCGATCTATCGAGGACCAAGCAATCACACGAGCACGACACCCAAATTTGTTAACAAGGTTCACCGATATGGCTACATCCCCGGGGCCTGACTACGGGCGCTCCTCCCCGTGACACCGCTACAATACGGCACCCGATCACCCTGGACACCGGCACATGCCACCGGCTTCCCCTGTGTTCCGGTGCTATTGTGTTGGCATATGTTACATCGTGTGTCTACCCCCACTATATATGAGAGACCTAGGATACAAGTGTCCTACTTGGACACGACTTCATATCCTATCTAAATACAATACAACTACAAGTCCAACGCCGAGAAAAATTAAGTTCTTTGTTACTCTAGTTTGTGGTCCCAACTTTCAGAGTATCAGTCCAACGCCATCACACACTGATCATTGACCTGCGTGAAAGTGAACAACTCACATATTGGGTGTCACACATAAGAGTTACCTGAACTCAACACCACCACTCCTTTCTTGACCGTCTGTCTGAAACTTGAAGGAATTTCACCGTTGCTTGTAGTCATCCCGAGTCAAATTCACAGTTGTCTCATCACATGTATGACCACCAGAGCCCTGACCCGTCTCCATGCCCGGTACGCACCGCACGCCTCGCCGCTATTACCGCGTCGAGCCTCCGCTGTCCCGGTCGAGTCTGAAGGGTCGCGAACCCACACCACTCAACCCCCACTGCAGAGTACCACCGATCATCACCGACCGATGACGAGTTTCACGCTTCCATCAGACCACTGGGCTCTAGTCTGAACTGCATGTCACCCGCTTTTCCCGCTGAACAGGCTTCAACTCTCTGTGCACTTACGCCGTAGCCCCTCAATCAGCTCCACCTTCAACATGACTTCATGGTGGTTGTACGTGCCACCCCGCGCCCCATCGACTCCAAGCTCTCATGTGCACTGTCTTGAATCAACCCCGCGTCATAGTCTTGTCGAAGCCACACAAGCCCTCAGGCATGTGCCACGTGTGTCCACGCCCCAGAAGTCGGTCACCGTCGGCATCACGCTCCTATGTCATCATCGCCGATCCCACCATCGTCTTCTGTATCAACAGACTTGCGTCGATCCGTTAGACTGCCTAGTCCGACCCAGCCGAACTCATTCGACTGTATGACACGCTTAATTATCCCAAATCGTCTTCCGCGAATTTCCATCCATCACATGATAATTTCAACTTAGCTGACATGACTTCCTGCTATGCCTTCAAGCATCCTCATTGTGCCAACAATTTTTTGACCCTTGTCTGCCATAACCCAAGGTTTGAAGTCCCGTTGAACTTCTCCACCTGAAACCTGCTGATACCCGTTGGCGCCATGGTTCTTCATACGACTAACCCTGTGAAAAAACTATCTGAGTTGTCCACACATTGCCCTAAGTACACAAATAAACTCCACGTACTACTAGCAATTCCAACTAGCTGGTCTTCATGTGAAAATTGGCTCCCTGTCTTTGCTCAACCTCCAGACGCTAGCTATTTGCTTTGTCATGCCCTTGCACTATGGATCCGTATTAAGGGATGTCTTCTCTGCCGATTGGGTCTACCATGTGCCGATTTTTTTTCACAACAAATCATGTACGTGACTCCTCTAGCTCTCACGCGCGTGGCTCATCGAGCACACCCACTAGCAACCAGCCATTGCCTAGCCGGCCCGCACCGGCCTACTGTCAACTAGGCCTCCTGCCCGAGCTGTCAACCATGCCCTGGTCAACCGCTGCACCTACAATGGGCTGCCGGCCCGGTATCGCTCCGCACGACGCCAGCTCCTTCTGGGGCCTCCGCACGCGGGGTATGCCAGCTGCCACCGAGTTGCTTCCGAGTCAGATTTGGTCTGATAAGCTGATGGCCGCCTGCCCGCAACAGCCGCTCGGTCGGCCTCGATCCGAAGGCCACAGGAACCCGCATTGAATCGATTTGCCGTGTACCCACGTGCCATGCGCCGCCAGCTTGCTGCACGTTATCATGCCGAGACCGCTTCCGATTGCTTTCTTGGATCTGACGACGTCTTCCGATTACTTCTGTCAGCTGCCTATCCTTCGATAGCTCCACGCCGACGATGATCACATCATTGAATCTTCCTTCTCTGGATCGACACAAATACGACCTCCGAACAAGCTAGCTCATGATACCATTTGTTAGAATAAATCCGAGACGCTTTATCGATCTATCGAGGACCAAGCAATCACACGAACACGACACCGAGATTTGTTAACGAGGTTCACCGATATGGCTACATCCCCGGGGCCTGACTACGGGCGCTCCTCCCCGTGACACCGCTACAATACGGCACCCGGTCGCCCTAGACACCAGCACATGCCGACGGCTTCCCATGCGTTCCGGTGCTATTATGTTGGCATAGGTTACATCGTGTGTCTACCCCTGCTATATATGAGAGGCCTAGGATACAAGTCTCCTATTTGTACACGACTCCATATCCTATCTAAACACAATACAACTACAAGTCCAACTGTAACCTACCTTGCACACAATATTCGACACAACTCCAACAAGATGGATCTAAATTCTGACGCGTGGTCTAAAAGATATGACTTTTTAAAAATTTAAAACCAGAAAAAATACACATGGATCTGTTATTTTGGGAATGAAGTAATCAGTGTGAACGTATTTAATACTAACAGCCACATGCATTAGGAGACAAAAAATTAAGGGAACTACTAGGCATCAGACTACAGATTTTTGCTAGGTATCAGACTAGTCCGTGGCCGCTGGATAGGAAGCACGCACATCATCCGATCCACCAGGAATCTCCCCTGTGTGAATCAGTTTGCATGCAGATTTGGCAGTAATTGCAATTAATTTATTTCCTAACAATTTCTTCCTGAAAACAGGGCATGGTTATTTACAGATATTTTGTTTGTTTCCAATCATGAGGACCCTTGCTTCCTAAAAATTGCTTCCAAACAGGGATCGTTGCTTCCTAAAAATTATTTGGGTATTAAGAAGGTTTTAATCGTAAGGATTCTTTTTTGTTTGCTTCCTACGTTGTTTTCAACCGTGACATATGGTCCTTACTTCCGAAGCTTGAGTTTGATTTGCTTCCGAAGTTAATCTGTATTGTTTTGGACTGTTTCTTTTTATTTATCTCGATCAAATTGCTTCCATGTTGTCTCAATCAAATTGTTTCCACATGGTTAGGGTTTGCATGGAAATTGGAGATTGCTTCCTTGTTACAATTGTAGACTGTTTTTAGTCTTGTAGTTAGAAGTTGTGTCCAGTGTATTGTCTGAGCAGAAAAAATATGTTTCATGCGACCAGAGAGTTGTTTCGAATGTATATCGACAATTGTGACTCGAACAAAATTAAATTATTTCCATCATACAATGCATACAAAATAGAAGTAGCTTGCTTCCGAAGAAAATACAATTTGCTTCAAAATATTTCAAATTTGCTTCAAGAGAAGTTGCTTTTAACCCCACCGACAGTGGTCACGCAATCTTCCACATCCAGATGTTCCAAGGGTTTCTTTCACTATCTTTATGCGTGGTGATCCACCTTGACAATGATGGCACAAGGAAGAGCGGAACCATCGAAGCACACCTCGGTGAGTACGTACATGACAAACTAGCACAACCATGGAAGCACGCCCACAGGGATAACACCAACTGAAACATGGATGAATTGCTTCCATTATCACTGGTGCATTGACATCTATAAATTTTAGACATTAGCAAAGATAATGATATGGGAATTGTCAGAAAAATTGATTACATAAGATCAGTGAAAATTCACCAAAAATTGGTTGAACTGTGGAAGCAAACTTTCTAAACAGAAGAAGCGTATGTAGTATTATTTTTGGAAGGCCATTAGTAGGAAGCATGACATGAGTGATATCCCAAGAGGTTTCATCTTAATATGAAGCATATTTGTGTCTTGTTCATGCCAAATTCTTAGATATTCGCTGATGAGTTGGTGATCCCACTACACAAAGATATAACAAAATAGGACCCAATGCTAGTACGAGCCATATCAAATTTTCGCAATGGTCGTCGCAAGAATAATTATGATAGAAACGTATGCGAGAAATAAAAGTAGGAAGCATGCCTGACACGAAGCAACGGTTTGATGCTATCATGCACTAGAAGCATAGAAATTTAATTTTTGAAATTTGCGTACTTGCCGGACAAGATTTGGGTGCACAAGTTCAGGGTATGCCAAACATTAGACCTCTACATTAGAAGCATGTATGAGGGAGCAGAAATCAACTAAGCATGATTAACAAGAACAAGGCAAATACATCCTTTCACATCCAAGACCAACTCAAGATACCTAAGGACATGCACGTTGCAGCAGATCTAGAGATCCATTCAAGAAGACATGGATGCGGTACATTCACCTGCGGATGCATCAACGCACAGTTGCACATGAGCTTTTCAGTCAGGTCGACGAAATGATACACGAAATAAACAATGTTCATGGCGCCTTCCTCTCAACTACAAACAAGACAACAACTAGCATATCACAACCACTCACGGTAAGTCTACGGCGGCACACGAGCGCCTGGTTCTCCTCCGTGGCCGTCTCCTGATGTTGGCCTCCACGAAGCAGGGATGTGGTTCGTAAAAGGGGCAAAGAGCATGTGGCCGCGGAGAGTGCTGGACAGTATGGTGGAGCTAGCGCCAGGCAAGGGAGAACGACGGGTGGCGCGGTGTAGAGTGGCGGCGGCGAGCGCGGTGGAGAACAATGGCCTGGAGCGATTTGGGAGGAAACTAGGGGGAGGAAGGTACGTGATTAGAGGAGGATCATGGGCGTATCTATTCTGTCCGAGGATTACGGGTTGTTTCAACAGAATGCTGTTGGAGCTTTTGAGCCATGCGATCGAAAAGAAATCAACGGAAGAGCACCCGTCTGACAATTAAAAGGGGTCAGACGTCTGAGTATAAGTGTTTCCCGAAAATTAACAACGACATGCATGCGAGACCGGCCGCTCCATTCAACCAAATAGTACGTATGCACTTTTTAGATTTTAGGTAAAACTAATTGGTAGCAGTAAAATCAATACGTTACCGGACCCCAACCAAACGCATCGTAGAAGTGCTAGCGCCTGCTAGGCATCAACCAATTGACTTCCAACGATTCCCTTGGTCTGTATGCATTTTTGGTCCCATGAATTATGATGTTTATATGTTCGTATGCAATTTCGTTGGTCTATATTCGTTTGTTTCTTTATTTTGTTGATCTATGTAGTTTTGTTCATGTTTCATGGATATTATGGATTTGGGATGCCAGATTTGATGTACACAAATATGGACACGGGTATTTGAAGGGTGATCGGTCACTATCCACGGATATTTATGGGGCTGAATTTATCAAGTCTAGCTGTAGATGCTCAAAGGATTACATGCGAAGGTTTACCCTTTTTCTTTCTTGCTTGCAGTTTGCTGCACCAACATACATACAACACAGCCCCAGGGTTGACATTTGACCCGCAGACACCAAAGGGGGTACACCCAGGGCTCGCCTCCGTCAGAATGCTTTCACATGCAAATTGATGGCACCTACAAAAGAGTGACATGAGCAGAACAAAAACAAATCTATCATGAATCCACATTTTTGCGCAACCATCTCGTTTCCCAATGCGGTTTTATTCATAGTTTGTGGAGTTGTAATTGCCGGTAGAGACTCAGACATGTGTTTATTAGGAAGACCGCCACGCACGGTGCATTTTGTTTGTGCCTTCGGATTCAAGATTGTTCTTAAGAGCATCTCCAGCCGCGCCCCAACAGCCCCCAGGACATTTTTTAGCGCCAGCGCCGAAAAATCGGCCCAGTCGCGCCCCCAGGACCTTGTTTATTGCTGGTTTGGGCCAAAATAACAGCCGGCGAACCCGAGACGAACCCAAACCCCCTGGGTAGCCTAGGGGCGCCGGCTGAAGCAAAAAGGCACGTGTGTCCGCTCTGTCGGCGAGAGACGACACTTTTCCCGCCGATCCTTCCGCTTTCTCCAACGTATCTACTTTTTCTCACGCTTTTCCTCTTGTTTTGGACTCTAATTTGCATGATTTGAACGAAATTAACCCCGGACTAGCATTGTTTTCAGCAGAACTACCATGGTGTTGCTTTTGTGCAGGAATAAAAGTTCTTGGAATAAAATGAAACTTTGCGATGAATTTTTATGGAATAAAAGAGGATTTTTTGGAGGCAACAACCACAAGAGAAGGGCCCCTGGGTGGGCACAACCCACCAGGGCGCGCCCCCCTCTCCTGGCACGGCCAGGTGGGTTGTACCCACCTGGTGGCCCCGCAGAAATCAACCCTGACACTATAAATTCTTATTTTCAGAGAAAAACTCAAGGAGAAATAATTATCGCGTTTCACGAGACAGAGCCGCCGCCAAGCCCTATTCTTCCTTGGGAGGGCAAATCTGGAGTACATTTGGGGCTCCGGAGAGGGGGATCTGGAGGGCAAATCTGGAGTACATTTGGGGCTCCGGAGAGGGGGATCTTCGTTCTTCGTCATCACCAACCTATCTTGCAATTCCATTATGCTCCCCACCAGGAGTGAGTAATTACATCGTAGGCTCGCTGGTCGGTGAGAGATGGATGAGATTTATCATGTAATCAAGTTAGTTTTGTTTGGGCCTGATCCCTAGTATCCACTATGATCTTAGATTGATGTTGCTATGACTTTGCTATGCTTAATGCTTGTCACTTTGGGCCCGGGTGGCATGAACTCAGATCTAAGACTCAGAGACTCAAATAGTGATAATATTTGTTGAGTCACTTGGGATTATTATCATATTATCACTATGAAGAATATGAAGGATCCAAAGATTAAGATCTAAACCTCTAAGACAAGGGGAGGTAAGGAACTGCCATCCAGTTCTGCTTTAGATTCACCTTCTGTTGTGAGTAAACTTGCAACACCAACACCACATGCTATTAATTCTGATATGTCTCAAGTTATTGATGATGCTACTTGAGGGAGTCCTGGATTAGGGGGTGTTTGGATAGCTGAACTATATCTTCAGCCGGACTCCAGGACTATGAAGATACAAGATTGAAGACTTCGTCCCGTGTCCGGAAGGTTCTTTCCTTGGCGTGGAAGGCAAGCTAGGCGTGCGGATATTCAAGATCTCCTACCAATGTAACTGACTCTGTGTAACCCTAACCCTATCCGGTGCCTATATAAACCGGAGGGTTGTAGTCTGTAGGACGAACACATCATAACCATCATCATACCCATAGGCTAGCTTCTAGGGTTTAGCCTCCTTGGTCTCGTGGTAGATCTACTCTTGTACTACCCATATCATCAATATCAATCTAGCAGGAGTAGGGTTTTACCTCCATCGAGAGGGCCCGAACCTGGGTAAAATAAAGTGTCCCTTGTCTCCTGTTACCATCCGACCTTGACGCACAGATCGGGACCCCCAACCCGAGATCCGCCGGTTTTGACACCGACACTACTTCTACTATGAATGATGCTTATGATGATGCTAGTACCTCGCTTGATAATGATGATGTGCCACTTGGTGAATTTCGTGATGAACAAATAGCTAGAGTAATACAACATGTTGTTGTTGAATCTAATGATGAGCTTGAAACTGAAACTCTTGAAACACCAGCTAGAACTAGCCTTCCTAGATATGAATTGCCTAAGGTACCGGAAGGTTATGTTATGAGTGAAGAAACTATTAGGGAACGTAGTAATTTCAAAAAAATTCCTATGCACACACAGGATCATGTGGATGCATAACAACGAGAGGGGAGAGTGTGTCCACGTACCCTCGTAGACCGAAAACGGAAGCGTTAGCACAACACGGTTGTTGTAGTCGTACGTCTTCGCGATCCGACCGATCTAAGTACCGAATGCACGGCACCTCCGAGTTCAGCACGCGTTCAACTCGGTGACGTCCCGCGAGCTCCGATCCAGCAAAGCTTCGCTGGAGAGTTTCGTTTGCACGACGGTGTGATGACGGTGATGATGATGTTACCGACGCAGGGCTTCGCCTAAGCACCGCTACGATATGATCGAGGTTGATTATGGTGGAGGGGGGCACCGCACACCGCTAGGAGAGATCAAAAGATCAACTTGTGTGTCTAGAGGTGCCCCTGCCCCCGTATATAAAGGAGCAAGGGGGAGGCCGGCCGGCCCCTGTAGGCGCGCCAGCAGGAGGATGTAGAGGAACGTAGTAATTTCAAAAAAATTCCTACGCACACGCAAGATCCTGGTGATGCATAGCAACGAGAGGGTAGAGTGTTGTCTACGTACCCTCGTAGACCGAAAGCGGAAGCGTTAGCACAATGCGGTTGATGTAGTCGTACGTCTTCACGATCCGACCGATCAAGTACCGAATGCACGGCACCTCCGAGTTCAGCACACGTTCAGCCCGATGACGTCAATCGAACTCCAATCCAGCTGAGTGTTGAGGGAGAGTTTCGTCAGCATGACGGCGTGGTGACGATGTTGATGTTCTACCGACGCAGGGCTTCGCCTAAGCACCGCTACAGTATTATCGAGGTGGACTATGGTGGAGGGGGGCACCGCACACGGCTAAAAGATCAAACATATCAATTGTTGTGTCTATGGGGTTCCCCCCTGCCCCCATATATAAAGGACTGGAGGAGGGGGGAGAGGACCGGCCCCTATGGCGCGCCCTGGAGGAGTCCTACTCCCACCGGGAGTAGGATTCCCCCCTTCCAAGTAGTAGGAGTAGGAGTCAAGGAAAGGGAAGAGGGAAGATAAGGAAGGAGGGGGCGCCGCCCCTCCCCCTAGTACAATTCGGACTAGTCAATGGGGGGGGGGCGGCCTGCCTCTCCCTCTCCTCTAAAGCTCAATAAGGCCCATATACTTCTTCCCCCGTATTTCCGTAACTCCCCGGTACTCCGAAAAATACCCGAACCACTCAGAACCTTTCCGATGTCCGAATATAGTCGTCCAATATATTGATCTTTACGTCTCGACCATTTCGAGACTCCTCGTCATGTCCCCGATCTCATCCGGGACTCCGAACTCCTTCGGTACATCAAAATCATAAACTCATAATATAACTGTCATCGAAACTTTATGCGTGCGGACCCTACGGGTTCGAGAACTATGTAGACATGACCGAGACACGTCTCCGGTCAATAACAAATAGCGGAACCTGGATGCTCATATTGGCTCCTACATATTCTACATAATATAACAAATAACATGTACCTTTGGAGACACCACTAGAGCACCTTTATAATCACCCAGTTACGTTGTGACGTTTGGTAGCACACAAAGTGTTCCTCCGGTAAACAGGAGTTGCATAATCTCATAGTAATAGGAACATGTATAAGTCATGAAGAAAGCAATAGCAACATACTAAACGATCGTGTGCTAAGCTAACGGAATGGGTCATGTCAATCACATCATTCTCCTCATGATGTGATCCCATTAATCAAATGACAACTCATGTCTATGGCTAGGGAACATAACCATCTTTGATCAACGAGCTAGTCAAGTAGAGGCATACTAGTGACACTCTATTTGTCTATGTATTCACACATGTATTATGTTTCCGGTTAATACAATTCTAGCATGAATAATAAACATTTATCATGATATAAGGAAATAAATAATGACTTTATTATTGCCTCTAGGGCATATTTCCTTCAGTCTCCCACTTGCACTAGAGTCAATAATCTAGCTCACATCACCATGTGATTTAATACCAATAGTTCACATCACCATGTGATTAACACCTACAGTTCACATCGTCATGTGACCAGCAACCAAAGGGTTTACTAGAGTCAATAATCCAGTTCACATCGCTATGTGATTAACACCCAAAGAGTACTAAGGTGTGATCATGTTTTGCTTGTGAGAGAAGTTTAGTCAAGGGGTCTGCCACATTCAGATCCGTATGTATTTTGCAAATTTCTATGTCAACAATGTTCTGCACGGAGCTACTCTAGCTAATTGCTCCCACTTTCAATATGTATCCAGATTGGGACTTAGAGTCATCTGGATCAGTGTCAAAATTTGCATCGACATAACCCTTTACAACGAACCTTTTTGTCACCTCCGTAATTGAGAAACATATACTTATTCCACTAAGGATAATTTTGACCGCTGTCCAGTGATCTACTCCTAGATCACTACTGTACTCCCTTGCCAAAATCAGTGTAGGGTATACAATAGATCTGGTACACAGCATGGCATACTTTATAGAACCTACGGCCAAGGCATAGGGAATGACTTTAATTCTCTTTCTATCTTCTGTCCTGGTCGGGCTTCGAGTCTTACTCAATTTCACACCTTGTAACATATGCAAGAACTCTTTCTTTGACTGTTCCATTTTGAACTACTTCGAAATCTTGTCAAGGTATGTACTCATTGAAAAAAACTTATCAAGCGTCTTGATCTATCTCTATAGATCTTGATGCTCAATATGTAAGCAACTTCACCGAGGTCTTTCTTTGAAAAAAATCCTTTCAAACACTCCTTTATGCTTTGCAGAATAATTCTACATTATTTCTGATCAACAATATGTCATTCACATATACTTATCAGAAATGTTGTAGTGCTCCCACTCACTTTCTTGTAAATACAGGCTTCACCGCAAGTCTGTATAAAACTATATGCTTTGATCAACTTATCAAAGCGTATATTCCAACTCCGAGATGCTTGCACCAGTCCATAGAAGGATCGCTGGGGCTTGCATATTTTTGTTAGCACCTTTAGGATTGACAAAAACCTTCTGGTTGCACCATATACAACTCTTCTTTAATAAATCCATTAAGGAATGCAGTTCTGTTTATCCATTTGCCAGATTTCACAAAATGCGGCAATTGCTAATTTGATTCGGACAGACTTAAGCATAGATACGAGTGAGAAACTCTCATCATAGTCAACACCTTGAACTTGTCGAAAACCTTTTGTGACAATTCTAGCTTTGTAGATAGCAACACTATAATCAGCGTCCGTCTTCTTCTTGAAGATCCATTTAATCTCAATGGCTCGCCGATCATTTGGGCAAGTCAATCAAAGTCCATACTTTGTTCTCATACATGGATCCCATCTCAGATTTCATGGCCTCAAACCATTTTGTGGAATCTGGGCTCATCATCGCTTCCTCATAGTTCGCAAGTTCGTCATGGTCTAGTAACATGACTTTCAGAACAGGATTACCGTACCACTCTGGTGTGGACCTCTCTCTGGTTTACCTACGAGATTCGATAGTAACTTGATCTGAAGTTACATGATCATCATCATTAGCTTCCTCACTAATTGGTGTAGTAGTCACATGAACAGATTTCTGTGATGAACTACTTTTCAATAAGGGAGAAGGTACAATTACCTTATCAAGTTCTACTTTCCTCTCACTCACTTCTTTCGAGAGAAACTCCTTCTCTAGAAAGGATCCATTCTTAGCAACGAATATCTTGCCTTTGGATCTGTGATAGAAGGTGTACCCAACAGTTTCCTCTGGGTATTCTATGAAGATATATTTTTTCCGGTTTCGTTTTGAGCTTATCAGGATGAAACTTTTTTCACATAAGCATCGCAACCCCAAACTTTAAAAAACTACAACTTTGGTTTCTTGCCAAATCACAGTTCATACAGTGTCGTCTCAACGGATTTAGATGTTGCCCTTTTCAACGTGAATGCGGCTATCTCTAATGCATAACCCCAAAACTATAGTGGTAAATCGGTAAGAAACATCATAGATTGTACTATATCCAATAAAGTACGGTTATGACGTTCGGACACACCATTATGCTGTGGTGTTCCAGGTGGCACGAATTTGTGAAACTATTCCACATTGTTTTAATTGAAGACCAAACTCGTAACTCAAATATTTGTCTCCGCGATCAGATCGTAGAAACTTTATTTTCTTGTCACGATGATTTTCACTTCACTATGAAAATCTTTGAACTTTTCAAATGTTTCAGACTTATGTTTCATCAAGTAGATATACCCATATCTGCTCAAATCATCTGCGAAGGTTAGAAAATAACGATACTTGTCGTGAGCCTCAACACTCATCGGATTGCATACATCGGTATGTATTATTTCCAATAAGTCAGTTGCTCGCTCCATTGTTCCGGAGAACAGAGTCTTTAGTCATCTTGCCCATAAGGCATGTTTCGCAAGAATCAAGTGATTCATAATCAATTGATTCCAAAGTCCCATCAGCATGGAGTTTCTTCATGCGCTTTACACCAATATGACCTAAACGACAGTGCCACAAATAAGTTGCACTATCATTATTAACTTTGCATCTTTTGGCTTCAATATTATGAATATCTGTATCACTACGATCGAGATCCAACAAACCAGTTTCATTGGGTGGATGACCATAGAAGGTTTTATTCATGTAAACAGAACAACAATTATTCTCTAATTTAAATGAATAACCGTATTGCAGTAAACATGATCAAATCATATTTATGCTCAACGCAAACACCAAATAACATTTATTTAGGTTTAACACTAATCCCGAAAGTATAGGGAGTGTACGATGATGATCATATCAATCTTGGAACCACTTCCAACACACATCATCACTTCACCCTCAACTAGTCTCTGTTTATTCTGCAACTCCTGTTTCGAGTTACTAATCTTAGCAACTGAACTAGTATCAAATACTAAGGGGTTGCTATAAACACTAGTAAAGTACACATCAATAACATGTATATCAAATATACTTATGTTCACTTTGCCATCCTTCTTATCCGCCAATCACTTGGGGTAGTTCCGCTTCCAGTGACCAGTCCCTTTGCAGTAGATGCTCTTAGTCTTAGGCTTAGGCCAAGACTTGGGCTTTTTCACTCGAGCAGCAACTTGCTTGCCATTCTTCTTGAAGTTCCTCTTCTTCCCTTTGCCCCTTTTCTTGAAACTAGTGGTCTTGTTAATCATCAACACTTGATGCTCTTTCTTGATTCTTACCTACATCGATTTCATCATCATGAAAAGCTTGGGAATCGTTTTCGTCATCCCTTGCATACTATAGTTTATAACGAAGTTCTACTAACTTGGTGATGGTGACTAGAGAATTCTGTCAATCACTATTTTATCTGGAAGATTAACTCCCACTTGATTCAAGCGATTGTAGTACTCAGACAATCTGATCACATGCTCACTTCTTGATCTATTCTCCTCCATCTTTTAGCTACAGAACTTGTTGGAGACTTTATATCTCTCAACTCGGGTATTTGCTTGAAATATTAACTTCAACTCCCGGAACATCTCATATGGTCCATGACGAAAACGTCTTTGAAGTCCCGATTCTAAGCCTTTTAAGCATGGTGCACTAAACTATCAAGCTGTCATCATATTGAGCTAGCCAAATGTTCATAACGTCTGCATCTGCTCCTGCAATAGGTCTGTCACCTACCGGTGCATCAAGTACATAATTCTTCTGTGCAACAATGAGCAAAATCCTCAGATCACGGATCCAATCCGTATCATTGCTACTAACATCTTTCAACTTAGTTTTCTCTAGGAACATATCAAAAATAAAACTGGGGAGCTAAACGCGAGCAATTGATCTATAACATAGATATGCAAATACTACCAGGACTAAGTTCATGATAAATTAAAGTTCTGTTAATCATATTACTTAAAAACTCCCACTTAGATAGACATCCCTCTAATCATCTAAGTGATCACATGATCCAAATCAACTAAACCATAACCGATCATCACGTGAAATGGAGTAGCTTTCAATGGTGAACATCACTATGTTGATCATATCTACTATATGATTCACGCTCAACCTTTCGGTCTCACTGTTCCGAGGCCATATCTGCATATGCTAGGCTCGTCAAGTTTAACCTAAGTATTCTGCGTGTGCAAAACTGGCTTGCACCCGTTGTAGATGGACGTAGAGCTTATCACACCCGATCATCACGTGGTGTCTGGGCACGACGAACTTTGGCAACGGTGCATACTCAGGGAGAACAATTTTATCTTGAAATTTAGTGAGAGATCATCTTATAATGCTACCGTCAATCAAAGCAATATAAGATGTGAGGGAGTCCTGGATTAGGGGGTGTTCGGATAGCAGAACTATATCTTCAGCCGGACTCCAGGACTATGAAGATACAAGATTGAAGACTTCGTCCCGTGTCCGGAAGGTTCTTTCCTTGGCGTGGAAGGCAAGCTAGGCGTGCGGATATTCAAGATCTCCTACCAATGTAACCGACTCTGTGTAACCCTAACCCTATCCGGTGCCTATATAAACCGGAGGGTTGTAGTCTGTAGGACGAACACATCATAAGCATCATCATACCCATAGGCTAGCTTCTAGGGTTTAGCCTCCTTGATCTCGTGGTAGATCTACTCTTGTACTATCCATATCATCAATATTAATCTAGCAGGAGTAGGGTTTTACCTCCATCGAGAGGGCCCGAACCTGGGTAAAATAAAGTGTCCCTTGTCTCCTGTTACCATCCGACCTTGACGCACAGATCGGGACCCCCTACCCGAGATCCGCCGGTTTTGACACCGACATTGGTGCTTTCATTGAGAGTTCCTCTATGTCGTCGCCTTTAGGCCCGATGGCTCCCTTGATCATCAACAACGATGAGGTCCAGGGTGAGACTTTTCTCCCCGGACAGATCTTCGTCTTCAGCGGCTTCGCTCTGCGGGCCAACTCGCTTGGTCATCTGGAGCAGATCGAGAGCTACGCCCCTGGCCATCAAGTCAGGTTTGGAAGCCTAAACTACACGGCAGATATCCGCGGAGACTTGATCTTCGACGGATTCGAGCCACAGCCAAGCGCGCCGCACTATCTCGAGGTGCATGATATAGCTCTGCCTCCGAACAGTGTCCTGGAGGCCGCATACGCTCCGGCCCCGATCCTCGATTCGGAGTCCGCTGCGTTCTTCGAAGATGAACGGTTGGACGTCACCTCGGGGGCTGCGATCTTAAAGGCCATTGAGCCGAACGCGAGCCCCGCGCTCCGCATCGCCTGTGACTCCAAGGAGCCGGACTCTTCTCCGAACTTCGGGTCATCCGTGCCCCCGCCGATCGAATCAGATTGGGCGCCTGTAATGGAGTTCACCGCCGCGGACATCTTTCAGTATTCATCTTTTGGTGATATTCTGAATTCTCTCAAGTCTCTCTCTTTGTCAGGAGAGCCCGGGCCGAACTATGGCCTACGAGGTTGGGATTCGGACGACGAAGAAATTCAAAGCCCACCCACCGCCCACTTAATAGCCACTGTCGACGATATATCCGACATGCTCGACTTCGGCTCAGAAGACTTTGACGGTATGGACGACGAAGGAGGAGACAAGCAAGAACCAGCACCTGTAGGGCGCTGGACCGCCACCTCGTCATACGACGTATACATGGTGGATGCTCCAAAAGATGGAGATGGCGATGGAACAGCAGAGGATGGCACTTTGAAAAAGCCTCCAAAAAGCCGACGTCAGCGGCGCCGCTCCAAATCCCGCCACAGCAGAAACGGTGATTCCGGCATGGGAGATAATACTACCCCGGACAGCACCGAAGAACACCAAAACCAGCAGGATTCGGCACAGGAAGATGGAGAAGACCGCCCTCATGAGAGAGCGGCAGAGCGAGAGGTCGAGGACGATAACTACATGCCTCCCTCCGAAGACGAGGCAAGCCTCAGCGACGATGAATTCATCATACCATTAGACCCCGCCGAACAAGAGCGCTTTCAACGCAGGCTTTTAGCCACGACGAACAGCCTAAAGAAAGAGCAGCAACAACTTAGAGCTGATCAAGATTTGCTAGCTGACAGATGGACTGAAGTCCTTGCGGCCGAAGAGCACGAGCTCGGACGCCCCTCTAAAAACTATCCTAAGCGCAGGCCGCTACCCCAATCAGAGGAGGAAGCCCAAGACATGGCAGATCGGCCACCTCGCGGCCGCGACAGAGAAGCCTGTCGAACATCCAAACAAGCCATGCCCCGCAGCCGCTTTACCAAGGCACGGGAACACGAACCAGACTTGCGAGACGTCCTGGAGGACAAAGCAAGGCAAACAAGATCGATCTATGGATCGCGCGGATGCCCGACGGCACGTGATAGTTTTCACTCCGGACACAATAAATCCGGCCGGGCCGAACACAACAGGCACAGCTCCTCCGAACTGCGTCGAGACATAGCCCAGTACAGGGGCGCCGCACACCCACTATGCTTCACAGATGAAGTAATGGATCATAGAATCCCAGAGGGTTTTAAACCCATCAACATCGAGTCATACGATGGTACGACAGATCCGGCAGTATGGATTGAGGACTATCTCCTCCACATCCACATGGCACGTGGCGATGATTTGCACGCCATCAAATATTTACCCCTTAAGCTTAAGGGACCAGCCCGGCACTGGCTTAACAGCCTCCTCGCAGATTCGATTGGCTCTTGGGAGGACCTGGAGGCCGCATTCCTCGACAACTTCCAGGGGACCTACGTACGGCCACCGGACGCCGACGACCTAAGCCACATAATCCAGCAGCCAGAAGAATCGGCCAGGCAATTCTGGACACGGTTCTTAACAAAGAAAAATCAGATAGTCGATTGTTCGGATGCAGAGGCCTTAGCAGCCTTCAAGCATAACATCCGTGACGAGTGGCTTGCCCGGCACCTGGGACAGGAAAAGCCGAAATCCATGGCAGCCCTCACGACACTCATGACCCGCTTTTGCGCGGGCGAAGATAGCTGGCTAGCTCGCAGCAACAACTTATTGAAGAAGCAAGGTAATTCAGATACCAAGGACAAAAGTGGCAGGTCGCGACGGAATAAACAGAAACGCTGCGTCAGCAGCGACAGCAATGAAGATACAGTAGTAAACGCCGGATTCAGAGGCCATAAATCCGGTCAGCGGAAAAAGCCATTCAAAAAGAATACCCAGGGCCCGTCCAGTTTGGACCGAATACTCGACCGCTCGTGCCAGATTCACGGCACCCCCGAAAGGCCAGCCAATCACACCAACAGGGATTGTTGGGTGTTCAAGCAGGCAGGCAAGTTAAGAGCCGAAAACAAAAACAAGGGGCTAGACAGCGATGACGAAGAGGAGCCCAGGCCGCCGAACAACAGCGGACAAGTGCGGATGGTGAACATGATATACGCGACTCATATTCCCAAGCGGGAGAGGAAGCGTGCGCTACGGGACGTATACGCGATGGAGCCAGTCGCCCCAAAGTTCAACCCATGGTCCTCTTGCCCGATCACCTTCGATCGAAGGGACCACCCCACTAGCATCCGTCATGGCGGTTTCGCCGCATTGGTTCTTGACCCAATCGTTGACGGATTTCACCTTACAAGAGTCCTCATGGACGGCGGCAGTAGCCTGAACCTGCTCTACCAGGATACAGTGCGCAAAATGGGCATAGATCCATCAAGTATCAAGCCCACAAGGACGACCTTTAAAGGCGTCATCCCAGGTGTAGAGGCCAATTGCATAGGCTCCATAACACTTGATGTGGTCTTCGGATCTCCGGACAACTTCCGAAGCGAAGAGTTAATCTTCGACATAGTTCCGTTCCGCAGTGGCTATCATGCTCTGCTTGGACGAACCGCATTCGCTGAATTCAATGTGGTGCCGCACTACGCATATCTCAAGCTCAAGATGCCAGGCCCTCGAGGTGTAATCACGGTCAGCCGAAACACCGAACGCTCCATCCGTACGGAGGAACACACGGCGGCCCTCGCAGCAGAGGTACAAAGCAGCCTGTTAAGGCAGCTCTCGAGTCCGGCCGCTACAAAGCAGGACAAAGCAAAACGCGCCCGGAGTAACCCGCAGCAAGACCGACTGGCGCGTTCAGAGCACGCGTAGCAATACAGCCCCAACCCCAGCCATCGCTACATAGCGGAGCTAGTACCTCGAGTACACAATTACGCCCTTACAATTCCATGGGCATAGGGGAAGGGGCAGATAAAACGGCATGCCAACAATACGGCGTCAAACGTACTAGGGGCTGCCGGGTTCTTATTTTCTTTCAGGACTCCATACTCTGGATACAGTGTTCGGCCTCGCTGCCGCACAGACGATATAGGACCCAGGAAAGCAGACAAAACAACACCGCATCATGGAACTCTCAGGTGGTCTCTATTTCGAGCGATATATCTGTTTCTAAATTCCGCGGCCTGCGCCCGGTCAGAACATGTTAAATAGTCTAATTTTTTTTCGCACTACTTGTATCGTTCGGCTTGAATAAACAGCCTCCTCATAAATAATGCATAGCTTTTCGTCTATTTTTTGCATTATCGTCTTTTAGTATACATATGTTTACTCAAATAACATGATCGCACCCGTACACCATGGTACGGCAAACCACGCCAGGGGCTTTATTGCCCTTCTATCTGGTGTGAGAAGTCCGTCCACTTTCACAAGTGCGGCACCCCGAACTTATAGCATTATATGCATCGGCTCTGAGTCATGATTTTGGTCATATGTTGGGTTTGCCCGGCTCCTATATTTTGGTGCCTTACGTTCCGCTCTATCGGCTAAGGTAGCACTAGGAGAACCACTGCGATTGTGCCCCAGATCAGGTGGGTGAGCACCTCAGTGGAGAAAGCTAAAACAGACTGTCATGATAAGGCACGAGACCGGTCGCTGTTCGAGAGGTTTTTCGAGTCCCTAAAGGCTTATGCCGCTTCGAGCGGAGAGCTGGTTAAGTCCGGCTAAAGGCGTGGATAGTGCCCCGAATTCGGCCTTCCGAACTAGGGGCTTCGCCGAAATTTAAAATTATAACGTTCTATGGCTAAGTGAGAGTGTTCAAGCATTATAGTCCGATTGCCTTGTTCGCTATGCTGAGCGCCTCCCTCGAAGGACCCAACTATGGGAACAAGAGCCCTCAGGTTTATCCCGAACACCCCAGCACTAGTTGCATGGGGGCAGAAGCCGACGACTCGCCATCTCTCAATTATTGATAAACGTCCGCACAGAAAATAATATTTTAAATTCAGTAAGCATTGCTTAAGCGCATATGAACAAGTTTTCAGCGCACAGGATACAAACGAGCGAGTTCATTGAAATATTACATCTTTGGCACACTCATCCGCGACAAGGCGAGCTCCAGCGAGAACTTCCTTGTAGTAGTTCTCGGACTTGCGATGCTCCTTCCCCTACGGCGGCCCGTCCTTCACCAGCTTCTCTCCGTCCAGCTTGCCACAGTGTACCCTTACAGGGGCAAGGGCCCTCCGGGCACCTTCTATGCAGACGGAGCGCTTGACGACCTCAAGCCGTGGACAGGCCTCCACCAGCCGCCACACCAGCCCGAAGTAGCTCCCAGGCAGGGCCTCTCCAGGCCACAGCCAAACTAGTAAGCCCTTCATGGCCTGTTCGGCCGCCTTGTGGACCTCGGCCAGCTGCTTCAGCTGATCGCTTAAGGGCACAGGGTGTCCGGCCTCAGAATACTGAGACCAGAACACACTCTCCGTCAAGCTGTCCTCTTCAGCTCGGTAGAATGCGGCGGCGTCGGATGCGCTGCGGGGAAGATCGAAGAACGCCCCTGGAAAACTCCGGATTCGGGTAAGTAATAGGTATTTCACCTTTATATTCCTACTTTGCATTAAGAATGCCTTACCCGCTGCTATCTTTTTCACATCCTCCAACTCTTGGAGGGCCTTTTGGGCTTCGGCCTTGGCACTCTTGGTGGTCTCAGCAGCCGACGCGAGCTCGGATGCTTGCGTTTTTGCCTCAACCTCCAAACCCTCATGTTTCTTCATGAGAGCTTGCAGCTCTTGCTGCACCTCGCCGACTTGGACCCCAAGCTTTTCTCGCTCGGTGCGCTCATCGGCCGCTTTCTTCTCGGCCTCAGCCAGCGCCTGCTTCAGGGTTGCCACCTCGGTTGTGGCCCCTACAATAAGCAGTACAATCCTTTTATTTCTTTTTGCATTCAAGCCTCTCTATAGGCACCCTTTTTTTTCTTCTAAGGGGTATTTCTTACCTTCCTTTTCCACGAGCTGCCTTTTGGCAAGGCCGAGCTCTTGCTCGGACCGCTCGAGGTCCTTTTTCAGGACTTCCACCTGCGCAGTCAGTGCGGCGGTGGACAGCAGGGAAGCCTGCATACGCATATTAGACTTTTTATTAGACTCCTGCGAAAATTGTTGGATCCTCTATTCGGCTTTCCTTTCCGAACACCGAACAGAGCATCACGGGCTACTGTCTATGCGGTAATGAATTTAGCATATTTTTTGCTTACCTGGAAGCCTGTTAGAAGGCTAGCGCAAGCGTCATTCAGTCCGCTCTTGGCGGACTGAACCCTTTGGACCACCGCACTCATAACAGTATGGTGCTCCTCGTCGATGGTGGCGCCTTCAAGCGCCTCCAACAGACTATCCGGCGCCTCTGGTTGGACAGAGGTCGCCAGCTCAGACGGCTTACTCCTCTTGGAAGGAGTTCGCCCACCGCGAGCCAGGACGGTTGAGTCCGGCGCAGTGTCCGGCACAAAGCCGGACTGGGAGCCCTGGGGGGTTTCATCCCCTTTACTCCTGGGGTCCTGAGGATTGCCTTGCGGCTCCTCTAGGACCACCTCCTCCTGCCCTGTTCGGCGGGACGCCGCTTCGGGGTCGCCCGCCCCGCTGGGGGAGACTGCGGGCGGGACAGAGTTCATGTCCGACGAATCCAGGGAGCCGCTCGATGAATCATCGAGTGCGGATCGGGGAGGGCTGCGCAAATAGCATTCGACATTAGGGTAAGCTGCGCACTTGAAGATACTATGAGTCATTCTGGTATGTGAATACTTACGATGTCGCCGGACGCTTGGTTCTGTCCGGCCACTCCTTTCCGCCCTCTTCGGCATCGGGGGAGTAGTCAGGCGGAGGGGTCTTCCTTTTCCTCGACCCCTCGGCCTCCCCTGTTGGGGCGGCCTTCTTCTTTTTCGCTCCCCTCGTTGGAGGGGGAGAGCTTCCTTGTTCCTCCTCCTCGTTTTCACGAGAGGAGGGCGTCGCAGACTCGCCAGATGACGAGCTCGGCACCACCACATTGCGGGCACTCTTTCGAGTCCCGGTGGTCTTCTTCTTCTTGACCTTCTTCTCCGGCACCACATAGGGCGCCGGAGCCAGCAGCTTCTCTAAGAGAGCTGGGGCTGGGTCTTCGGGCAGAGGAGCCGGACAGTTGATTGGTCCGGCTATCTTTAGCCACGCCTTTCAAAGGCAAAGGGAGTTTTTAGATCCCACATAGAGTTAATCTATGTAGAAAAGCTTAACGAACCTGTGAAAGGTATAAATAGCCTACCTCGCCAGCGTTGCGCTGCGAGCTGTATACGCGGTCCTCGGAAGCGGATGTGGGGCACTCGGCGCCTTTGGTTAGCACCTTCCAGACGTCTTCATACGTCGTGTCGAAGAGCCTATTGAGGGTTTGGTGCTACGCCGGGTCGAATTCCCACAAAGTGAACTCCCGTTCTTGGCACGGGAGGATCCGGCGAACGAACATGACCTGGATGATGTTGACATGCCGGATGGGCTTGTTAATCAGGGACCGGATGCAAGTTTGCAGTCCGGTCACTTCTTCTTCATTTCCCCATGATAGGCCCGTCTCTTTCCAGGACGTGAGCCGCATAGGGGGTCCGGATCGGAACTCAGGGGCCGCGACCCATTTCGAGTCGCGTGGCTCGGTGATGTAAAACCACCCTGCCTGCCACCCCTTTAAGGACTCCACAAAGGAGCCATCGAACCAGAGTGCGTTGGCCATTTTGCCGGCCATAGCACCTCCGCACTCCTCCTGGGTGCCGGACACCACCTTGGGCTTGAAGTTGAAGGTCTGGAGCCAGAGGCCGAAGTGGGGGCGGATGCGGAGAAAGGCCTCACACACGATGATAAACGCCGAGATATTGAGGATAAAGTTCGGGGCCAGATCGTGGAAGTCCAGGCCGTAGTAGAACATGAGCCCCCGGAGAAAAGGGTGAAGTGGAAAACCCAGTCCGCGGAGGAAATGGGGGAGAAAAACTACCCTCTCATGGGGCCTTGGGGTGGGAAGAAGCTGCGCCGCCTCGGGAAGCCGGTGCGGGATGTCCTTGGACAGATATCCGGCCTTCCTAAGGTTTTTGATTTGACCCTCCGTAACGGAGGAAGCCATCCACTTGCCACCCGCTCCGGACATCGCTGGAGCAGGTTGGGGAAGAAAGAGCGAACTTGGGCGTTGGAGCTTGAGTCCGCAGGAGATGGATGGGCAAAGGAGGAAGAAGGCGTAGGTGAAAGAGGTGGATCTTTATCCCCTTATATAGGCTGATGCCGTTATGCGTCCCCACCTACCTAATAAAACTCGCTTGCCGCTCACACGCCATGGTAAATGGCGCGGTTGGGTTACCCACGTCCGCATTAATGAGAATCCCGTTAAAAGGGGCACACGATCTCTGCTTCGACAAGACGTGCCAAGGAAACCGCCTCGTTGAACGTGTTGCGGTGGAACAACAAAAAATAATCCATACAGAAGGCTTGGTCATAGTGTTTTGACGCACTGCGGAATACGTCAGCAGATTTGATTTGTGTTTGTATTATTCTCTATATGGCAATACGTGGAAACTTGTTTTGCAGAGACGGACACTATTTTTTGGTGTTTATTATCTTCTTGAAGAATTTGGAGGAGGAACCCGCCTTGCAATGCCGAAGACAATTTGCGCGCCGGACTCGTCGTCATTGAAGCCTGGTTCAGGGGCTACTGAGGGAGTCCTGGATTAGGGGGTGTTCGTATAGCCGAACTATATCTTCAGCCGGACTCCAGGACTATGAAGATACAAGATTGAAGACTTCGTCCCGTGTCCGGAAGGTTCTTTCCTTGGCGTGGAAGGCAAGCTAGGCGTGCGGATAATCAAGATCTCCTACCAATGTAACCGACTCTGTGTAACCCTAACCCTATCCGGTGCCTATATAAACCGGAGGGTTGTAGTCCGTAGGACGAACACATCATAAGCATCATCATACCCATAGGCTAGCTTCTAGGGTTTAGCCTCCTTGATATCGTGGTAGATCTACTCTTGTACTACCCATATCATCAATATCAATCTAGCAGGAGTAGGGTTTTACCTCCATCGAGAGGGCCCGAACCTGGGTAAAATAAAGTGTCCCTTGTCTCCTGTTACCATCCGACCTTGACGCACAGATCGGGAACCCCTACCCGAGATCCGCCGGTTTTGACACCGACATTGGTGCTTTCATTGAGAGTTCCTCTGTGTCGTCGCCTTTAGGGAGAACAATTTTATCTTCAAATTTAGTGAGAGATCATCTTATAATGCTACCGTCAATCAAAGCAATATAAGATGCATAAAAGATAAACAGCACATGCAATCAATATAAGTGATATGATATGGCCATCATCATCTTGTGCTTGTGATCTACATCTTCGAAGCACCATCATGATCACCATCGTCACCGCCACAACACCTTGATTTCCATCATAGCATCGTTGTCGTCTTGCCAATCTTATGCTTCTACGACTATCTCTACCGCTTAGTGATAAAGTAAAGCATTACAGGGCGATTGCATTGCATACAATAAAGCGACAACCATCACTAGTAGAAAAAGGGTCTGATGTGAGACACATTAGTGTGGGTTTGAAGCTGGCCCGACACTAAAGGCACCATATGCATTAGTACCGGTTCGTGATGAGCCTTTAGTACCGGTTCGTGCCATGAACCGGTACTAAAGGGGTAGTGGCAGGCTGGCGTCAGGCCGGGTCCCCGCGAGCCCCTTTAGTACCGGTTTGTGACACAAACCGGTACTAAAGGTCTAACCTATAGTAACGGTTCGTGGGACGAACCCACACTAAAGGGGGCAATTTTCAAACTCTACCCCCCCATATCGCCTTTTCAGTTTTGCAAAAACACCAAAAGAAAATTAAAAAAACTTCAAAAATTAAAATCCTTCGAGATGTAGTTATGTTACTACATATAGTAGTTAGGGAAATTTAAAAATATAAATTTGGACATGTTTTGCAAAAAAAGTGTAATGAAAACGTAAAACGGCTATAACTTTTGCATACGATGTTAGAAAAAAATGTATAATATATCAAAATGTAGGAAATTAAAATCCGCATCCGATTTCAACCGGGGGAACCCCGTTGAAGATTTTTAGAATCCTCAAATTCACAAAGGAAAAAAAGTTATGCTCAAATTTCAGTTTTTTTGAATTTTTTTTCAAACTGTGGTCAAATTACTTATTCAATAATATTAGTGTTACTAAATAATTATTCAATAATATTAGAGTTAATAAATAATTAGTTCAGTTTTTTTGAATTTTGGTCAAATCTGGTCAAACAACTTATTCGAGAAATATTAGTGTTACTAGCAAAAGAGCCCGTGCGTTGCAACGGGAGAAAAAAATAACACACACTCTTAACCCAATAACCATAATATGTTCATGCCCTTTATTTTAGCGAGGCATCATTTTTGTGTTGCCGCTTATCCTCCTTCTCACCCTCAGTGGCCTCAGTGTTCACACAAACGAAAGTGTGTTTGAATGTTGTTTTTCCCCTGACAGATTTTTCAGAGATGCTCATGTGTGGTTATCGATGTTTCCTTTCGTCTCTTTATGATTTTAGTGATTGTTTATTTGCAATCCAGATCGTCGCGGTACGAAAGAAAAACGGACGTGCCCTATAGGTAACAAGTTTGCTTTTAAAATAATATTTTAAAATATTTAATAGGTAAAAATAACATCATATTCAAATTCTATATATTTTTCTATTCAAATTTCATATATAACATGTTAAAACCGGAGTTACGGTTTAATAGATATGGATAATTAAGAAAAATACTTGTTTGACTTAAATATCTTCCAAAATAATATTTAAAAATTATTTAACAAACAAAATAACATCTTATTCAGATTCTACACATTTTTCTAATCAATTTTCATATATAACATGTTAAAATCGGAGTTACGGTATAAAAGATATGGATAATTTAGAAAAACATGTGTTTGACTTATATATGATCGGCGGGTGAATTATCTAATACGTCAGGGGGGTTTCCGTAAAAATGTAAAATAACGGTTCGCTTATGACTTAGGTGTGTACTGTGGGTTAATTCATCAAAAATGTAGGGGGTTTTCTGCAAAAGTGCGTGACGGACGGCCGAAACCCAATTTACTTTATTATTAGGTAGAGACTTAATAATTATTGTATTTTAAATTAATAGTTTCAAGCTCAAACAGTGATACTTGTGACTTCGTAATCGAGCTAAACTCTTGAGGGTTAATAGGATTGACAGCTTACTATTGTTAGGAGAACAACAAGTGCTTACTTGGAGACTAGGGGGAATAGAACTCAGAAGTTAAGCGTGCTCAGGCTGGAGTAGTGAAAGGATGGGTGACCGACCGGGAAGTTAGATGATTTGGAATTAGCGGTGTACACTTGACAAGTTATGGGGGGTAATTAGAGGCTAAATCGTCAAATAATTCAAAACACTGAAATTTAAAAAAAACAAAACAAATTTCAAAAAATTGAAAACAAAATTTTAAAAAAAATCCTTTAGTACCGGTTGGTAACACCAACCGGTACTGAAGGTCGCCAGACCACGGTGCGTGCTGGTGCCACGTGGTGGGCCTTTAGCACGGGTGTGTTGAACAGACACTAAAGGGGGGTACCTTTAGTGCCCACCCTTTAGTACCGGTTACGAACCCACACTAAAGGTCGTATTTCTACTAGTGCATATGGCTCCTCCCAGTTGCTGATAACTCGGTTACAAAACATGATCATCTCATACAATAAAATTTAGCATCATGTCTTGACCATATCACATCACAACATGCCCTGCAAAAACTAGTTAGACGTCCTCTACTTTGTTGTTGCAAGTTTTACGTGGCTGCTATGGGCTTAGCAAGAACCGTTCTTACCTACGCATCAAAACCACAACGATAGTTTGTCAAGTTGGTGATGTTTTAACCTTCGCAAGGACCGGGCGTAGCCACACTCGGTTCAACTAAAGTTGGAGAAACTAACACCCTCCAGCCACCTGTGTGCAAAGCACGTCGGTAGAACCAATCTCGCGTAAGCGTACGCGTAATGTCGGTCCGGGCCGCTTCATCCAACAATACCGCCGAACCAAAGTATGACATGCTGGTAAGCAGTGTGACTTATATCGCCCACAACTCACTTGTGTTCTACTCGTGCATATAACATCAACACATAAAACCTGGCTCGGATACCACTGTAGGGGAACGTAGTAATTTTACAAAAATTCCTATGCACACACAAGATCATGGTGATGCATAGCAACGAGAGGGGACAGTGTTGTCTACGTACCCTCGTAGACCGAAAGCAGAAGCGTTAGCACAACACGGTTGATGTAGTCGTACGTCTTTATGATCCGACCGATCAAGTACCGAACGCACGGCACCTCCGAGTTCAGCACACATTCAGCCCGATGATGTCCCTCGAACTCCGATCCAGCCGAGTGTTGAGGGAGAGTTTCGTCAACACGACGGCGTGGTGACGATGTTGATGTTCTACTGACGCAGGGCTTCGCCTAAGCACCACTATAGTATTATTGAGGTGGACTATGGTGGAGGGGGGCTCCGCACACGGCTAAAAGATCAAACAGATCAATTGTTGTGTCTATGGGGTGCCCCCCTGCCCCCATATATAAAGGAGTGGAGAAGGGGGGAGAGGGCCGGCCCCTATGGCGCGCCCTGGAGGAGCCCTACTCCCACCGGGAATAGGATCCCCCCCTTCCAAGTAGTAGGAGTAGGAGTCAAGGAAAGGGAAGAGGGAAGTGAAGGAAGGAGGGGGCGCCGCCCCTCCCCCTAGTCCAATTTGGACTAGTCAATGGGGGGGCACGCGACCTGCCTCTCCCTCTCCTCTAAAGCTCAATAAGGCCCATATAAACTTCTTCCCCCATATTTCCGTAACTCCCCGATACTCCGAAAAATACCCGAACCACTCAGAACCTTTTCGATGTCCGAATATAGTTGTCCAATATATCGATCTTTACGTCTCAACCATTTCGAGACTCCTCGTCATGTCCCCGATATCATCCAGGACTCTGAACTCCTTCGGTACATTAAAACTCATAAACTCATAATATAACTGTCATCTAAACTTTAAGCGTGCGGACCCTATGGGTTCGAGAACTATGTAGACATGACCAAGACACGTCTCCGGTCAATAACCAATAGCGGAACCTGGATGCTCATAGTGGCTCCTAGATATTCTGCGAAGATGTTTATCGGTCAAACCGCATAACAACATACGTTGTTCCCTTTGTCATCGGTATGTTACTTGCCCGAGATGCGATCGTCGGTATCTCAATACCTAATTCAATCTCGTTACCGGCAAGTCTCTTTACTCGTTCCGTAATACATCATCCCGCAACTAACTCATTAGGTGCAATGCTTGCAAGGCTTAAGTGATGTGCATTACCGAGAGGGCCCAGAGATAGCTCTCCGGCAATCGGAGTGACAAATCCTAATCTCGAAATACGCCAGCCCAACAAGTACCTTCAGAGACACCTATAGAGCACCTTTATAATCACCCAGTTATGTTGTGACGTTTGGTAGCACACAAAGTGTTCCTCCGGTAAATGGGAGTTGCATAACTTCATAGTAATAGGAACATGTATAAGTCATGAAGAAAACAATAACAACATACTAAACGATCGTGTGCTAAGATAACGGAATGGGTCATGTCAATCACATCATTCTCCTAATGATGTGATCCCTTTAATCAAATGACAACTCATGTATATGGCTAGGAAACATAACCATCTTTGATCAACGAGCTAGTCAAGTAGAGGCATACTAGTGACACTCTGTTTGTCTATGTATTCACACATGTATTATGTTTCCGGTTAATACAATTCTAGCATGAATAATAAACATTTATCATGATATAAGGAAATAAATAATAACTTTATTATTGCCTCTAGGGCATATTTCCTTCAGAGGAGTCCTCCTCCTAGTAGGAGTAGGATTCCCCTCTTTCCTACTCCTACTAGGAGGGGGAAAGGAATGGGAGAAGGAGAAGGAAAGGGAGGCGCCGCCCCCCTCTCCTAGTCCAATTCAGGCAAGAGGGGGAGGGGCGCGCGGCCTACCCTAGGCCAGCCCTCTCTCTCTCAACTAAGGCCCATAAGGCCCACTATTTCTCCCGGGGGGTTCCGGTAACCCTCCGGCACTCCGGTTTTCTCCGAAACCACCAGGAACACTTCCCGTGTCCGAATATAGTCATCCAATATATCGATCTTTACGTCTCGACCATTTCGAGACTCCTCGTCATGTCCGTGATCATACCCAGGACTCCGAACTACCTTAGGTACATCAAAACACAAAAAACGCATAATACCGATCGTCACCGAACTTTAAGCGTGCGGACCCTACGGGTTCGAGAACTATGTAGACATGACCGAGACACGTCTCCGGTCAATAACCAATAGCGGAACCTGGATGCTCATATTGGCTCCTACATATTCTACGAAGATCTTTATCGGTCAAACCGCATAACAACATACGTTCTTCCCTTTGTCATCGGTATGTTACTTGCCCGAGATTCGATCGTCGGTATCTCAATACCTAGCTCAATCTCGTTACCGGCAAGTCTCTTTACTCGTTACATAATGCATCATCCCGCAACTAACTCATTAGTCACATTGCTTGCAAGGCTTATTGTGATGTGCATTACCGAGAGGGCCTAGAGATACCTCTCCGACAATCAGAGTGACAAATACTAATCTTGATCTATGCCAACGCAACAAGTACCATCGGAGACACCTGTAGAGCACATTTATAATCATCCAGTTACGTTGTGATGTTTGGTAGCACACAAAGTGTTCCTCCGGTAATTGGGAGTTGCATAATCTCATAGTCATAGGAACATGTATAAGTCATGAAGAAACAATAGCAGTAAACTAAACGATCAAGTGCTAAGCTAACAGAATGGGTCAAGTTAATCACATCATTCTCCTACTGATGTGATCCCGTTAATCAAATGACAAGTCATGTCTATGGTTAGGAAGCTTAACCATCTTTGATTAACGAGCTAGTCAAGTAGAGGCATACTAGTGACATTATGTTTGTCTATGTATTCACACATGTATTATGTTTTCGTTTAATACAATTCTAGCATGAATAATAGACATTTATCATGATATGAGGAAATAAATAATAACTTTATTATTTCCACTAGGGCATATTTCCTTCAGAAACAACTAGAGAAATTCTTGCTTGTAAGGATAGAGATGATCTAGAGAAATTATTATGCAAGTATAAAGAAAAATCTATGATTGCTAGAATGAAATGTGATCCTAACTTTGCTACTTCACCTATCTTTATTGATGATAAGGATTATGAATTCTCTGTCGACTCAGAGTTAATTACTTTGGTTGAATCTGATCCTTTCCATGGTTATGAAACTGAAACTGTTGTGGCACATCTTACTAAGTTGAATGATATAGCCACCCTTTTTACTCATGATGAGAAAACTCGCTATTACTTTATTCTCAAATTATTTACTTTCTCATTAAAGGGTGATGCTAAAGCTTGGTACAATACTCTTACTCCTGGTTGTGTGCGTAGTCCCCAGGATATGATTTATTACTTCTCTGAAAAATATTTTCCTGCTCATAAGAAACAAGCTGCCTTACAGGAAATATTTAACTTTGTGCAATTTAAAGAAGAGAGTCTCCCACAAGCTTGCGGGAGGCTTTGCCAGTTACGCAATGCTTTCCCTGATCATCCTCTTAAGAAAAATGAAATACTTGATATCTTCTATAATGGACTAACCGATGCTTCTAGGGGCTTCCTAGATAGTTGTGCTGGTTGTGTTTTCAGGGAATGAACTATTGTTCAAGCTGAAGAATTATTGAATAACATAATGAAATATTATGATGATTGGACTCTTCCTGAACCACCGCCTAAACCCACTCTGTCGTGGATTTGTCACGGCAGATGTCCTTAGTGTCAGGACTTAGTCGCGAGGCCAACGCATCTATATGGTAGCTTGAGAGGGGTTGAGTGGGACGAGAGACGCGGGGCGGATCAACACGCAAGACAAGGATTTAGACAGCTTCGGGCCCCGGGAAACATCATCCGGTAATAGCCCTACCTACTGTTTGAGGCTAGGTCTCATTATCATCCCGAGGGAGACGCCGTAAACCGGCTCTTGTGTCTAGCCCTAGAGATTATTGATTGTTTGTAGCTTGTAGCTTCTAACTTCTAACCTGTCCCTCTTTGGGGAGCCCTGCCCCTCCTTATATATGTTGAAGGGGCGGTTTACATGTGGAGTCCTATTAGGATTAGGACTAGTCTATTTTTAACACAAACCGGATACAAGTCCTGGTCTTAACTCCTTATAAGGCAAATATCCCTTTCCTCTTAAACCGGCCCACAATAGTTGAACCGGCCTTCATGAACCGCCAGACGGGCCACCGGGTCTTGTCGCTCCTCTGACCCGTCCGTCGGGTTACCATTGACTTACAACGTCCAAGCGGGTTGCTTGTAAACCGCCAAGGTCAGGGCGGGTCTTAAGCTAAACCGTCAAGTCCGGCCGGTTTAACTTCCGGCCGGTTTACACCGCGGGGTATATCCCCGACATTAGCCCCCAAGTTTAGCTTGGATTTATCCATGGTAAACTTATGCTGCAAATAAACATCAGAACAAATTTGACAGGTTGTGCTCCGGATTAAAAAATTCTTGTAAACCGGCATCTGATCATCCTTAGTCTTTGCCATTTCCACCTTCTAGAAAATCCGGTTCAATAACCAGCTCCATATTCAACTTACTGACATTGGTTTCTCATAGAAAATATATTTGTGAAAAAAATAGTCCACTTGAGTCGGCTTCTAAAACGCCGGTTTAAGAAATATTGGTCTTGAAATATTCATCTGATACTCAGCCGGTTTGAAGATGACCCCGGTCCTGAAAACTTGCCGGTTTAACATTACCAAATGGCCGGGTTATAAAACTGATGACCCCGGATTATGATTGTTGCATACACCGGTTCATGATTGTTGCTAACATCGGTTTATGATTGGTGACGCCGGGTCAATCTGATTTGCTCAACAGAGAACTTGGAAATCTTTCTTCGATAATAATATATAATACCTGTAGCCCCCAAGTGCCGGGTTGTCATGCTTACAGCAACCTGGGACTTTTAATTGACTGATGCCCATAAAACTTCGACCAATGTAGCCCCCAAGGGCCAGGTCATTATGTAATAATCAGCAGGGACTTTGTAAATATAATCTTGTAAACTTTCAACAGCAATGTGTAGCCCCCAAGTGCCAGCTCATTACGATGTGATGAGTTGGGTCTTCAATAAGATGAGCAAAAATGACCTTGCATATTTGATGTAATCTCAATTTTGAATAATGTAGCCCCCAAGTGCCGGGTTGTAAGCCTGCAGCAACTCGGGACTATTCCTTCAATTGTAGAAAATGATGACCATTGCGCTAAAGCGACTTTGAAAACCTTAATCATAACATTAATAACCATAATAAAAATCCAGCCATGTTGGCTATTCAAGATAACGTAATCTGGCATAAAAACCTTATTCATCCAATATCATAATGAAAATTCAGCCAAGTTTGGCTATTTGAATAATGTAATCCAATAATATATAAACGCATGATTCCAATGGCGCAATCCAAATATATACTGGCGACTTATAGTCCAAAGCCAGACCGGTTTAATAACACCGGATAATTTATAACCATGCGTTATTCAACCTGTTTCTGCATACAACAAGTTTAAAGTGTCCTGGCGGTTTACCGCCGGACGGGTCATAATGCCCAACATATAACCCAGGTTTATAACCAAGGCTGCGCTTTAAGAATAATCAAATATGAAATACATCATACCTGTAATATAGCCGGTTTACAACCAACTTTTTGTAGTAAGAGTGATAACCCCAATCTTGAGTAACGATAACTCCTTCCATATTATGCCGGTTTATGATAAAACCGTACCGGGCTGTGATAAACACCGGTTTAACAATATATAATACTGGTGACTTGTAGTCAAACCAGACCGGGTTGATAATCTCCGGATTATAATTTGATCATGCACTCACAACTTGTAGTTGAAAGCCGAGCCGGGTTGATAAACACCGGTTTACTCCATGATGGTAATAGAAAATCAAACCGGGCAGATGGCCTCCGGATTAAGATTTTGATCGTGTTCCGTCAATTTATAATTTGACAATCGAACCGGTTCAAGAATTGTCGGTTTAAAATCGCAACAAAAGAAATACTTATAAAAACAAAATTTCAAGCAAAGGCAATGATAAAACCATTTGCAAAAAGAAAAACTCTACTGAGCTGGTCAGATGGTGTTACCATGGTCAGACGCAACCAAGCTCCCCGAAGGCGTAGCGATGGTGCCAGTCGGCCAGGTCCCCAAAAGACTCGTGGCATTACGCCGGCCAAGTGGCATTGCATTGGTTCGGATTCGACCAAGCCCCCAAGTGACTCAGTGGCCTAGGGCCGATCAAGTGGCATTGCATTGGTTCGGACACGACCAAGCCCCCAAATGATTCATTGGCTAAAAAGCCGACCAGAAGGCATTACCATCATCAAGACATGACCGAGCTCCCATAAGGTGTAACTACGGTTCAAGTCGATTAGGTCCCCAACTGATTCAGTGGCAAATATGCCAGCCAGAAGGCATTACCGTCGTCAAGACATGACCAAGCCCCCGGGAGGTGTAGCTACGGTTCAAGTCGACTAGGTCCCCAACTGACTTTGTAAGGATAGCTATGTTCTCTTTGGCTCGAATACGACCTATGTTTGAACAGGAAGCCCCATGTTTGAATAGCTATGTTCTCTTTGGTTCGAATACGACCTATGTTTGAACAGGAAGCCCCATGTTTGAATAGCTATGTTCTCTTTGGTTCGAATACGACCTATGTTTGAACAGGAAGCCCCATGTTTGAATAGCTATGTTCTCTTTGGTTCGAATACGACCTATGTTTGAACAGGAAGCCCCATGTTTGAACCGCGCATCATGGCAGCAGGTCCTCTTCAGTGATTTTTAACCTTTTTGCAAGAGATAAATTCTTCTTGAACCGGGATCTTGAGCCGGATATTTAAGAGCTTCAAAGCTTTGTTGGAGACATCTTTCCCTTGAACCGGATTTTAAACCGGAATCTTCATTTTCAGCCGGAATTTTTCTGACGGCCTTTAAGCTCGAACTTGCGAGAAGTTAATTCCTTTTTGAACCGGGCATGGGTAAACCGGATCTGAGCGCTTCAGAACTTTGTGGGAGAATAAATTTCTCTTGAACCGGATTGTAAATCGGATATTTGAGAGCTTCAGTGATACTGATTTCCCTTCAGCCAGGTTTCAAACCGGAATCCTTTCTGATGATCCGAAACTTCTTCATTGAGCCGGGATTTTGTAACTGTCATATACTTTCTACACCGGAAATTTTCTGACGGCCTTTAAATTTTCATCAACATATCAGTAGCCTCCGGGATCGGGTTATCTTTCCCTCCATCGTCCTTGGGTTCTTAAACCGGCTGAAACTGGCAAGACTTGCTGCGTCCTATCATCGTAGCCCCCAAGTCTCAAGGTGACTCGAGGAGTTGGCTTGAGATTCTCCATATTTGACCGTGATATAAACCGTTATAACTTGTATATTATTGGCGTTGATAACACGACGTGAATCCACAGAAGGTTGAGGTGACTGCGGCGGGTTGTAAATGATCCCGTATGAACCGTGTCAGCAACTCGGCCAATGGTTCCTTCCAACTGGTGATTTGAAGTTTAACCAAACTGTAGCGGCGGCGACTTGTGCGCCTGTTCATTGATCCATCCAGTGCAGACGGTGGTTGATGATAATTTGCCTCCAATTTGAAAGAAAACCGGGCTACCCAAGCTGTGACTTGTTCATACTCAATAAATGGCTCATGCAGACAGGTGCGGCCCGGTAGGTTGATGTAGACCGGACTGCGGGGGATGGCAGCTTGTGCACGCGCCATTGGGTAATTCGCATGGTCCTGACGAGTTGACGCGGACTGGATCGCAATATAAACCGGCACGGGTTGTCCAATAGGTCAGCGATATCATAATTCCTTTTTGTAATAGACAATTTGTCCGGATGGATTTCACTTGATATATCACGCCAGGGGTTATCCACCGTAGAGTTAATAATCACCATGTCGGCCTCAGGAGTTGTAAATCGGCGCAGACGGAGAGTCGCCTGCGGGCCTTATAAACCGGCGCAGACGGAGAGTCGGCCTATATGGGTGTTGTAAGCCGGCGCAAATGGAGAGCCGGCCACGTGTTGATGTAAACCGGACCACCGGCGGTTTACGCGTGTCCGTTAAGCAGTGTGGAACGGTCAAACGCCAATATATAATGACGCCGGTGCACGCTCCATATGCATGGTGTAACACCAATGTTGTGGCGAATAATTATCCTGCATATAAAAATATGCAAAACCAACGTAATTGTTCTCTTTACAAAAACAAAATATGTCAAAAAATAGATTTAGATGGATATCACCTGATTCGTTTGGGCCGGAAATAACCCGTCATGGAGTTGATGATAACTGTATGAAGCTGAAATCAATCACGGGTGAACCGGCCGCGGTGTGGTAAACCGGTGCGGACGGGTGAGTCGGCCGTGATGTTTGTAAACCGGCGCAGACGATGAGTCGTCCACCTGTGTGGACGGATGTAAACCGAAGAGCGGGGGCGGCGATTTGCATGTGTATCCGTCGAGCGGCATGGCCCGGAAGAACGCCACTGCAAAACTATGCTGGCACGCGCTTCATGTCCGCGGTATAACAATACCTTTGTCATAAATAATTATCCTGCATAAAAATATTGCAGACCACAGCAAAGATAAATTGTTTTTTGATAAAAAGTAATGCGTGGGTAAAATATATTTTAGAAAGGTATCACCTGATCGCTTTGCAGCAGCGCACTACTCCTGGACCACGGTGGCACCCACGGGTCGATGATAGCGGCAGACCGCTTAGCATGGGGTTGATGGAAGCAGAGGTGGTGACCCATCGTGCGTCGGTCCTTAGAGGCGGGCCACAGCGGTCTAACTGAGGCCTGGCCGATTTGGAAGCAGCTGATCAGAGCTTCGACTCAACGCAGGATTGTGTCTGACGTGCCCTGGATACTGAAAATCTGATATCTCCGAGCAACTTTGAAGAAACTCAACTATTAGCCTTGGGATCCGCGTGGCTATTTATTCCTTGGCTGATCTTTTGACTATTAGTACTGTTATCTGTCAGTATGGATTGGACCCTTCGTCACGTGATCCCTTTCTTTTTCCCTTAATCTCACGTAGGAGTGGATGTATAAGTCTCCTCATATAGTCTTCGGTGGGCATCGCAGATCCGACTAGGCCTTGAATTAGACCCCGGTACTCGTACGTGCATTACTTCAAATAGTAGTATTTGGTAGTACTAGTGCAGAACGACCTGACTGATTGACAAATCGCTCTGCCCTAAAAGAAAAAAAAATTCTTCATGGTATTGCTTTATCCTGACACAACGTACGGCGGTTCAGGGCAAGTTTGGCGCCGCAGAATCATCTGAGTCCGTGTGCACGCCAGGGTCCTTCTCTAGGTCGTGGCCGGCTTGAACAAAACTGTCCGAGTCGAATTGAGTTTTGACTTTTGCCTTTAGCTGTGCGCGTGTAGATCCGAACGGCAGTGTGCCTTCCTGATGAATAATAGTACTATTTGCGACCATATAGCAGACCATCGCAGATTGGCAACTTGCGGCTATCCATGGAAACGATCTGGCTGGTGAATCATCAAGGCGCCTCCGGTGGCCGTTCGCAGCCTCTAGCTCTTCTCTTGGCCATGTAGAATTAATCACAACTCTGATCATAGACAATGAACACGTCGGCTCTGCCAAATGACTGTCCCATGTCGGGTCTTGCACAATTCTTCCGTGTCGGTCCTTCTTTATCCGGCTGATCGTAAATTTCTCGAAACCCTAAGAATAGATCCCTCCAAGAACTCTACACCATCGTGCACAGGCCCCACGGTGGGCGCCAACTGTCGTGGATTTGTCACGGCAGATGTCCTTAGTGTCAGGACTTAGTCGCGAGGCCAACGCATCTATATGGTAGCTTGAGAGGGGTTGAGTGGGACGAGAGACGCGGGGCGGATCAACACGCAAGACAAGGATTTAGACAGCTTCGGGCCCCGGGAAACATCATCCGGTAATAGCCCTACCTGCTGTTTGAGGCTAGGTCTCATTATCATCCCGAGGGAGACGCCGTAAACCGGCTCTTGTGTCTAGCCCTAGAGATTATTGATTGTTTGTAGCTTGTAGCTTCTAACTTCTAACCTGTCCCTCTTTGGGGAGCCCTGCCCCTCCTTATATATGTTGAAGGGGCGGTTTACATGTGGAGTCCTATTAGGATTAGGACTAGTCTATTTTTAACACAAACCGGATACAAGTCCTGGTCTTAACTCCTTATAAGGCAAATATCCCTTTCCTCTTAAACCGGCCCACAATAGTTGAACCGGCCTTCATGAACCGCCAGACGGGCCACCGGGTCTTGTCGCTCCTCTGACCCGTCCGTCGGGTTACCATTGACTTACAACGTCCAAGCGGGTTGCTTGTAAACCGCCAAGGTCAGGGCGGGTCTTAAGCTAAACCGTCAAGTCCGGCCGGTTTAACTTCCGGCCGGTTTACACCGCGGGGTATATCCCCGACACACTCCGAAGAAGAGGGGCATATTATATATCAGTCCTGAAGATATGCAAGAGGCAAAGAAATCTATGAAGGAAAAGGGTATTAAAGCTGAAGATCTTAAAAATTTACCTCCATTGACATGGGCTTTATACACCACCACTGCCTAAGGTGATAGAGGTAAATTCTCTAATGAAGTTCAATGATAATGATAATCCTCACAATATGCATCCTAGTCAATGCCTTTATGAGTTTGAAAACTACATTAGAAAACAAGATCACTTCAATGCAAATTTTATGAAACAATTGAAATACAATTCTGATATGATTGCTCGCTTGACTGCTGTCCAGTGATCCACTCCTGGATTACTTTGGTACCTCCCTGCTAAGCTAATAGCAAGGCACACATCAGGTCTGGTACACAACATTGCATACATGATAGAGCCTATGGCTGAAGCATAGGGAACATCTTTCATTTTCTCTCTATCTTCTGCAGTGGTCGGGCAGTGAGTCTAACTCAACTTCACACCTTGTAATACAGGCAAGAACCCCTTCTTTGCTTGATCCATTTTGAACTTTTTCAAAACTTTGTCAATGTATGTGCTTTGTGAAAGTCCTATCAAGCGTTTTGATCTATCTCTATAGATCTTGATGCCCAATATGTAAGCAGCTTCACCGAGGTCTTTCATTGAAAAACTTTTATTCAAGTATCCTTTTATGCTATCCAGAAATTCTATATCATTTCCAATCAGGAGTATGTCATCCACATATAATATCAGAAATGCTACAGAGCTCCCACTCACTTTCTTGTAAATACATGCTTCTCCAAAAGTCTGTATAAATCCATATGCTTTGATCACACTATCAAAACATTTATTCCAACTCCGAGAGGCTTGGACCAGTCCATAAATGGATCGCTGGAGTTTGCACACATTGTTAGCTCCCTTGGGATCGACAAAACCTTCCGGTTGCATCATATACAACTCTTCTTCCAGAAATCCATTCAGGAATGCAGTTTCGATATCCATTTGCCAAATTTCATAATCATAAAATACGGCAATTGCTAACATGATTCGGACAGACTTAAGCAGCGCTACGGGTGAGAAAGTCTCATCGTAGTCAACCCCTTGAACTTGTCGAAAACCTTTTGCAACAAGTCAAGCTTTGTAGACAATAACATTACCGTCAGCGTCAGTCTTCTTCTTGAAGATCCATTTATTCTCTATGGCTTGCCGATCATCGGGCAAGTCAACCAAAGTCCACACTTTGTTCTCATACATGGATACCATCTCAGATTTCATGGCCTCAAGCCATTTTGCAGAATTTGGGCTCACCATCGCTTCTTCATAGTTCGTAGGTTCGCCTTGGTCAAGCAACATGACCTCCAGAATAGGATTACCCCACTCTGGTGCGGATCTTACTCTGCTTGACCTACGAGGTTCGGTAGTAACTTGATCTGAAGTTACATGATCATAATCATTAGCTTCCTCACTAATTGGTGTAGGAGTCACAGGAACAGATTTCTGTGATGAACTACTTTCCAATAACGGAGTAGGTACAATTACCTCATCAAGTTCTACTTTCCTCTCACTCACTTCTTTCGAGAGAAACTCCTTCTCTAGAAAGGATCCATTCTTAGCAACGAATGTCTTGCCTTCAGATCTGTGATAGAAGGTGTACCCAACAATTTCCTTTGGGTATCCTATGAAGACACATTTCTCTGATTTGGGTTCGAGCTTATCAGGTTGAAGCTTTTTCAGGTAAGCATCGCAACCCCAAACTTTAAGAAACGACAACATTGGTTTCTTGCCAAACCATAGTTCATAAGGCGTCGTCTCAACAGATTTTGATGGTGCCCTATTTAATGTGAATGCAGCCGTCTCTAAAGTATAACCCCAAAACAATAGCGGTAAATTAGTAAGAGACATCATAGTTCACACCATATCTAGTAAAGTACGATTACAACGTTCGGACACACCATTACGTTGTGGTGTTCCAGGTGGCGTGAATTGCGAAACTATTCCGCATTGCTTCAAATGTAGACCAAACTCGTAACTCAAATATTCTCATCCACGATCAGATCGTAGAAACTTTATTGTATTGTTATGATGATTTTCAACTTCACTCTGAAATTCTTTGAACTTTTCAAATGTTTCAGACTTATGTTTAATTAAGTAGATATATCCATATCTGCTCAAATCATCTGTGAAGGTGAGAAAATAACGATACCCGCCGCGAGTCTCAATATTGATCGGACCACATACATTAGTATGTACGATTTCCAACAAACCTGTTGCTCACTCCATTGTTCCGGAGAACGGCGTTTTAGTCATCTTGCCCACGAGGCATGGTTCGCAAGTACCAAGTGATTCCAAAAGTCCATCAATAGGGAGTTTCTTCATGCGCTTTACACCAATATGACCCAAACGGCAGTGCCATAAATAAGTTGCACTATCATTATCAACTCTACATCTTTTGGCTTCAACATTATGAATATGTGTATCACTACTATCGAGATTCATCACAAATAGACCACTCTTCAAGGGTGCATGACCATAAAGATATTACTCATATAAATAGAACAACCATTATTCTCAGATTTAAATGAATAACCGTCTCGCATCAAACAAGATCCAGATATAATGTTCATGCTTAACGCTGGCACCAAATAACAATTACTGAGGTCTAAAACTAATCCCGAAGGTAGATGTAGAGGTAGCGTGCCGACGGCAATCACATCGACTTTGGAACCATTTCCCACCCGCATCCTCACCTCGTCCTTAGCCAGTCTTCGCTTAATCCGTAGTACCTGTTTCGAGTTGCAAATATTAGCAACAGAACTAGTATCAAATACCCAGGTGCTACTGTGAGCTCTAGTAAGGTACACATCAATGACATGTATATCACATATACCTTTGTTCACCTTGCCATCCTTCTTATCCGCCAAATACTTGGGGCAGTTCCGCTTCCAGTGACCGTTCTGTTTGCAGTAGAAGCACTCAGTCTCAGGCTTAGGTCCAGACTTGGGTTTCTTCTCTTGAGCAACAACTTGTTTGCCGTTCTTATTGAAGTTCCCCCTCTTCTTCCCTTTACCCTTTTTGTTGAAACCGGTGGTCTTGTTGACCATCAACACTTGATGCTCCTTCTTGATTTCTACCTCCGTAGCCTTTAGGATTGCGAAGAGCTCGGGAATTGTCTTATCCATCCCTTGCATATTATAGTTCATCACGAAGCTCTTGTAGCTTGGTGGTGGTGATTGAAGAATTCTGTCAACGGCACTATCATCCGGAAGATTAACTCCCAGTTGAATCAAATGATTGTTATACCAAGACATTTTGAGTATATGTTCACTGACAGAACTATTCTCCTCCATCTTGCAGCTATAGAACTTATTCGAGACTTCATATCTCTCAATCCAGGCATTTGCTTGAAATATCAGCTTCAACTCCTGGAACATATCATATGCTCCATGACGTTCAAAACGTCGTTGAAGCCCCGGTTCTAAGCCGTAAAGCATGGCACACTGAACTATCGAGTAGTCATCAGTTTTGCTCTGCCAGACGTTCTTAACGTCGTTAGCGGTGCTTCCAGGACGTAATTCTTCTGTGCATCAATGAGGATAATCCTCAAGTTACGGACCCAGTTCGTGTAATTGCTACCATCATCTTTCAACTTTGCTTTCTCAAGGAACGCATTAAAATTCAACGGAACAACAACACGGGCCATCTATCTACAACAACATAGACAAGCAAAATACTATCAGGTACTAAGTTCATGATAAATTTAAGTTCAATTAATCATATTACTTAAGAACTCCCACTTAGATAGACATCCCTCTAATCATCTAAGTGATCACGTGATCCATATCAACTAAACCACAACCGATCATCACGTGAAATGGAGTAGTTTTCAATGGTGAACATCACTATGTTGATCATATCTACTATATGATTCATGCTCGACCTTTCAGTCTCAGTGTTTCGAGGCCATATCTGCATATGCTAGGCTCGTCAAGTTTAACCGGAGTATTCTGCATGTGTAAAACTATCTTACACCCGTTGTAGATGAACGTTGAGCTTATCACACCCGATCATCATGTGGTGTCTTGGCACGACGAACTTTGGCAACGGTGCATACTCAGGGAGAACACTTTTATCTTGAAATTTAATGAGAGATCATCTTATAATGCTACCGTCAAACAAAATAGAATTATATGCATAAAGGATAAACATCACATGCAATCAATATAAGTGATATGATATGGTCATCATCATCTTGTGCCTTTGATCTCCATCTCCAAAGCACCGTCATGATCACCATCGTCACCGGCGCAACACCTTGATCTCCATCGTAGCATCGTTGTCGTCTGGCCAACTATTGCTTCTACGACTATCGCTACCGCTTAGTGATAAAGTAAAGTAATTACAGGGCGATTGCATTGCATACAATAAAGCGACAACCATATGGCTCCTGCCAGTTGCCGATAACTCTGTTACAAAACATGATCATCTCATACAATAAATATAGCATCATGTCTTGACCATATCACATCACAACATGCCCTGCAAAAACAAGTTAGACGTCCTCTACTTTGTTGTTACAAGTTTTACGTGGCTGCTACGGGCTGAGCAAGAACCCTACGCATCAAAACCACAACAACAGTTCGTCAAGTTAGTGCTGTTTTAACCTTCTCAAGGACCGGGCGTAGCCACACTCGGTTCAACTAAAGTTGGAGAAACTGACACCCGCCAGCCACCTGTGTGCAAAGCACGTCGGTAGAACTAGTCTCGCGTAAGCGTATGCGTAATGTCGGTCCGGGCCGCTTCATCCAACAATACTGTCGAACCAAAGTATGACATGTTGGTAAGCAGTATGACTTATATCGCCCACAACTCACTTGTGTTCTACTCGTGCATATTACACCTACGCATAAACCTGGCTCTGATACCACTGTTAGGGAACGTAGTAATTTCAAAAAAAATCCTATGCACACAGGATCATGATGATGCATAGCAACGAGAGGGGAGAGTGTGTCCATGTACCCTCGTAGACCGAAAGCGGAAGCGTTAGCACAACGCGGTTGATGTAGTCCACTACAAGAGATCAGGCCTACTATGACGAGCCAAAAAATGTCATCGAATAGCTAGTAAGGTCACAAAGCTAATTATGATTACCCCCGAGTGACGTTTTATGGGCGTCACAAGCATCGTCACATAATCCTCATCACAGATCACTCCTAGTGACGACATGCACAAATAAATGTCACTGAAAATGGTACCTTCGGTGACGTTTTTGAGAACGTCAATAACTTGCTATTTCTATGACGCTGGACTAAATGTCACATGTTAGAAGCAAGTATGGCATAATCTACCATATTGAGTGAAGATGCAATTTCATGACTTATGCCATGCCAGCACCAACCAAACTATCCCACGGCTACAAAACATAGTTGACAACCTAATCATATTGTAAATTCAAGCATTTCAGCCAAATCATCCTCTAAATAATAGTAAAAAAACATTGATTCACAAGTTTGACAATCACGACAATATACAAGTTGGAAACTAATATTTAGATAATTAAAGACCACAAAAGTGTTGGCCTGATGATTTTTATGTATCATTCAACAACTATCCTTCATCACAAAAGGATGACCTTCATGCACCATCAGTTTAGGACAAAGACTACTAAGTTACTCAAGCCCTTGATTGAGAGAAAAGCAATCAGATCTACATTCCTTGTTGCTTCTTTTCCAAGGCTTCACTCTTGTCGTGCAGGCTCTTCTTCACATCTTCAAAGTTTCTTGATTCTTCCTCTCCATCTCTTCAAGAGCTCCATCTTGTGATTCATGTCTTGCAGCTAACTCCTCCTGGTGCCTATAAATTGACGAAACACAGTAGCGTTGCATGCTCATTAGATGGAAACAAACAAGACAAGATGGTGCAATAGTACCTCTAAGAAGCTTACAATCTATTAAATTATGAATCTAAAATGAGAAGTACCTTATTAAAAAATGAGAAAAGAAGTACCTTTTTAAATGTATAGGCAAATATGCAAATGGGCCAATGAGACAGTAAATGCAATAACAAGTTATAGTGATTAAAGAACATGCATAAGGAAGAGCAAGATTTCATTTATCAGTCTTGAAAAGCAGCAAGCTTTGTCAATATGACAAAAAGTCAGTAACCCATCTGTGCTTTCAATTTCACTATCACGGGTGTAGTGTGCACACAAAAGCGGAAAATAAGAAACATAAAGAGGAAAGCATAGGAGTACATGACATTCACATTTCTTGCCTCTGTGCTCGTCTATTCAATTCTTTCTTATGGCTCGAATACGTGAAGCGGACCTCCTAGACCTGTCGGATTTGTGTATTTGGCATGGTAGAACCTTTAAAGTGTCGGGTCAAACAAGTTAGAGAAAAAGAAGGCAGTGAATCAACAATGATTTATGCAAGTCAGCACTAGTTCAAATAGGAAGGTACCAAACAGAGAAAGCATCAACTAGATTAATTAGTACGAGTAAAGAGTGGATGGGAAGAAATTGTGAATCAATCTACAGGTAATTAGTCAAATATTTATTGTAATTTATTATTGGACGAGGAAGACAGAATTAAAGTGAATGAATCCACACTGATGTACATACTATTTAAGATGTAGGTTTGCACAATGTATTACCATTATATTGGACATAGCAAGAGCAACCTCCTCTTCATCTCTCAAATATATATTTAATCGGGAAATAAGATTTTCAGCTTGTACGAGGTGATTGCTTGTAGTTTTGCTGGAGAGTAGTAGTGTCAAACCTGTATGGCCTTTTTATCGTAATGATAGATAATGTCTCAATAAATAATAAACAATATGGATGAAAAAAAGATCAAATTTGAGTTTATTTGTACACGAGTCAAAGGTAAACATCATTGGAAGGAAAGGTAAAATCCATGTGTAGTTCGTAGAACCCTTAATGCCAAGGCCACTCTCTATATCTCCACAAATGTTCACCAATTTGTATGATTTGATGCCTACAAATATTTAATGTTCAGACTAACCTTCATTATACCGCTCGACGGCGTGAGCAGTAAGCTATCTCAAAACATATCAACAAGGAAAGAAAGACTAACCTGGCCTTTTAGGAAAAGACCTTCTGAACTTAATCTCAATTAGATAATTTATGGTCTTGTGCATTACAATGCAATTAGCATAATCTGTCCAACTGAATGCGGTAATTGTGATCATGTTAGATTGGCAAAAAATAAATAGGTCTATAATGTGAATTCTGAGTAGTAAAAACAGTCAGCCAAAATCAAATTTCAGGTTATAAAAGGAGACTACCCAAAAAGCAAAGGTCTTCTAAAAAAAATTCTTTAGCATGAGTTCTGCTTGGTAGAGTACAGATACTAAATGTTTGGAAGACTGAAGGAATAACATCTACATTCATAACAGTGTTATTAGTACAGGGTATTGCATCACATATAATTGACAGGGGCTAAGAGAGTAGCTGAAAATAAACTTTAGCACAATTGTGCAACTAATACATTGAAAAGGGATTTAAAAAAGGCACTGTAAGTTGTTTCCCCACTCGCAATTAATCACATCTTCATCTTTCATCTAGCTTACCTAGATCTTCTGAGTATATGCCTCACAACCTGCAAAGAGGACCTCCACTGTTAACATGGGAAAGAGTAAAACGACACCCAGAGATTAAGCTGGACTAATCAGTTTTGGGCACAGCAGATGGAATTTTCAGAAAATACATAGTAAAAAAGGGAAGTTTATACAGAGCAGAAAGGAAAGAATCTGTGACCACCGTCGTCCTTAGCCAGAGCCTCTCGCTCCAACTCCACGGCGACGGGGAGCCGCCCGAACAACAAGTCGCGTGCATACGACTCCATACCACCGTCACTAGGGTCATCAGTCATAGCCTCCCAACGCCAATGGCAACCAGAAGAATCTCGCGTGGTCATGGGAGCCGGACTTGGAGGAAATTGTGGCGGTGCCGGCGCTACGGTCCGGTCGACGCGGGAGCCTCTGACCACGGCCGGCGAGGATGATGCGAGAGATTGATGTCGCCTGTACAGGCGGCGGCTGCGATGTCGTCCGACCAGGCGTGGTGGCTGGTCCTTGCGGGGAGCGAACGCGGCGGTCGGGGTTTGAGGGAGAGCAGCCATGGGAGAAGGCGCGGGGCGCTGGCGCTCGAGAGCGCGGCGGCGGCAACAGGCTAGGTGTGGCACCAGGATCCTCCAATCTCGCCTCGCCTCTGGATGCGGCTGTGGGGGAGATAAGGTAGATATCGGGTGAGGTAGTTTCGCGCGGCTGAGAAAAAAAAGCGAGACGGAATGGGCAAAATTTTAGAAAAATGGAGGTCAACGTATTTTTAGTCGAGGTGGAGCGGGCGGCTGTGGCTAAGGACGGCGGTGGAGGTTTTATTTTCAGAGTCATTTTTAAAAAAAAAGAGGAGAACCCCCTGCCTCTGCATATTTTCAGAGTCAAATATAAATGCTATTTCTTATTTAGCATAATTTAATAGAAATAGCAAATTATTAAAAATACAATATGTAGAAAAACATTAAGGCGACGGTAGGCGCCAGTCTTGCAAATCTACCACCTCACCAACCTTGGGAATGGACCACCTCACCAACATCAGCGTTGTGTGCACAAATTCCCTTCCAAAACATCAATTGAACAATTTGAGAATGTGATCGTCAGGGTGATTTCGAACGTTTACATTGCTCCATAAAAATGAATGCAACCCGGTATGAGAACACTAAAATATATTCTAGTTCATGTTGAATTTTTCACATACAGTCAAGAGTAACATGGGGTAGATATGATTGTAAACGGCATCTATATATTTCTACTTGAAGATGGTTTACTAGTAAAACATGATTGTTTTTTGAATATTTCCAAATCGCCATATAGCTTGTGGAACATATTGGGTCATGCACGCATCATAAACAAATTACTAACTTGCTATGATGGGTCCTATTGCTAGTCGTTATATGATCCAAAAAGAGCGCCACACATTCGTAATAATATGTGATACGTCCATTTTGCATCGTAATAATATGTGATACATCCATTTTGCATCGCCATATAGTTTGTTGGTTCTCAATAAAGTTTATGATTCGTACACTGCATTGTGAATAGATTATTACTTGAGCATAAGAAATCATATGAAAGTATCTATATATGTTGCTATTATGAGAATAATGATGATGCCTTCGTGTCCGTATTTTATTTTTATCGACACCTCTATCTCTAAACATGGGGACATATTTATCGTTATCGGCTTTCTCTTAAGGACAAGCGAGGCCTAAGCTTGGGGGAGTTGATACGTCCATTTTGCATCATGCTTTTATATTGATATTTATTGCATTATGGGCTGTTATTACACGTTATGTCACAATACTATGCCTATTCTCTCTTATTTTACAAGGTTTACATAAAGAGGGAGAATGCCGGCAGCTGGAATTCTGGGCTGGAAAAGGAGCAAATATTAGAGACCTATTCTGCACAACTCCAAAAGTCCTGAAACTCCACGAAAGTCATTTTGAGAAATAATAAAAAATATTGAGCGGAAGAAGTTCACCAGAGGGGGGCCCACCTGTCCACGAGGGTGGGGGGCGCGCCCTACCCCCCAGGGCGCGCCCCCTACCTCGTGGGCCCCCTGTGGCTCTCCGATGCCCATCTTCAACTATATGAGGTCTTTCGATGAGGAAAAAATCATAAGCAACCTTTCGGGACGAAACTCTGCCGCCAGGAGGCGGAACCTTGAAGGAACCAATCTAGGGCTTCGGCAGAGCTGTTCTGCCGGGGACACTTCCCTCCGGGAGGGGGAAATCATCGCCATCGTCATCACCAACGCTCCTCTCATCAGGGGAGGGCAATCTCCATCAACATCTTCACCAGCACTATCTCCTCTCAAAACCCTAGTTCATCGCTTGTATCCAATTCTTGTCTCCAAGTCCGGGATTGGTACTAGTAGGTTGCTAGTAGTGTTGATTACTCCTTGTAGTTGATGCTAGTTGGTTTATTTGGTGAAAGATCATATGTTCAGATCCTTTATGCATATTATTACCCCTCTGATTATGAACGTAAATATGCTTTGTGAGTAGTTACGTTTGTTCCTGAGAACATGGGAGAAGTCTTGCTATTAGTAGTCATGTGAATTTGGTATTCGTTCGATATTTTGATGAGATGTATGTTGTCTAGCCTCTAGTGGTGTTATGGGAACGTCGACTACATAACACTTCACTATTATTTGGGCCTAGAGGAAGGCATTGGGAAGTAATAAGTAGATGATGGGTTGCTAGAGTGACAGAAGCTTAAACCCTAGTTTATGCGTTGCTTCGTAAGGGGTTGATTGGGATCCATATGTTTCATGCTATGGTTAGGTTTACCTTAATACTTTTGTTGTAGTTGCGAATGCTTGCAATAGAGGTTAATCATAAGTGGGATGCTTGTTCAAGTAAGAACAACACCCAAGCACCGGTCCACCCACATATCAAATTATCAAAGTACCGAACGCGAATCATATGAACGTGATGAAAACTAGCTTGACGATATTCCCGTGTGTCCTCGGGAGCACTTTTCCTTATATAAGAGTTTGTCCAGGCTTGTCCTTTGCTACAAAAAGGATTGGGCCACCTTGCTGCACTTTATTTACTTTTGTTACTTGTTGCTTGTTACAATTTATCCTATCACAAAACTATTTGTTATCACTTATTTCATTACTTGCAGAGAATACCTTGCTGAAAACCGCTTATCATTTTGTTCTGCTCCTCGTTGGGTTCGACACTCTTACTTATCGAAAGGACTACGATGGATCCCCTATAATTGTGGGTCATCAATATGTGACACTAGTAGGTTCATCACTGAAATTATCAGAACATCATACAAATTGGCATTCAGGTGGCGCTTAGTGCCTGAGTTAATTCAGTGACATTAATTGTCACCGATTAGCGGTAATCAGTGACACGGCCTCCAAGAAATCACACAATAGGTATTTCTGTGATGTTGTCAACCACCGTCACAAGGATTTTCGTCACAGTATGTCAATTTTCTTGTAGTGGTCGTACGTCTTCACGATCCGACCGATCTAAGTACCGAACGCACGACACCTCCGAGTTCAGCACACATTCAACTCGATGACATCACACGAGCTCCGATCCAACAAACACTACAAAAAAATACACTTCTGTGATGATACGTGTTTGTCACAGTAGGTCGCGTTTTTTGTCATGCATGTACATCCATGACAAATTTATGACAGAACCAAGATAGTCATACCTGTGCTGTCGTAGAAGTGTTCCATGACATTACCAAAATTATCATCATGGAACTGTCCACTTCCATGAAGATAAATCGCGCGTCACAGAAGTGCTTTCGTCAAGGGTGACCGACACGTGGCGTCCATCGTAACGGAACGCCGTTAAGCTATCGGGTCGGGTTTTGGATCCGATAACCCGTTAACAGCCCCGACCAATGGGAATTTTCCACGTGTAAAATCATCATTGGCTAGAGGAAACACGTGTTGGCTCATCGTTGAGACAGATGTCATCCACTCATTGGACAGGAGGCGCCTATGATAGGTCAACATGTGGCACGGCCCAACAATGGCCCATTCCGGTGAAAAAGGCCGGCCCACTAAAAATTAGCAGGCCGGCCCATATAAGGCCTACTTGTGTCAGGTCCATTTAAGCCCATGGCCCATACGAGATGTGCCAATTCGGCCCGTTAAAGATTTGACACCATTGCAACCCATCGTCAGTTCGAGCCCGTTAACAGCCCGCTATATATTTGGGCTCAATATCGGCCCGATGAGATTTCGGCCTATTAACGGCCCATTTAATGGATGGGCCAATTTTCAGGATGTACATCTTTCGGCCTTTTAGCGACCCATTTAAATGTTGGGCTAATTTCCGGCCCGGTGTGTCTTTCAGCCTGTTGACGGCCCATAAATCTGATGGGCCATTTGTAGTTGTACCTGAGTTTCGGCCTTTTAGCGGCCCATTTAAGTGTTGGGCCAATTTCTGGCCCGGTGTCACTTTCAGCCTGTAGACGGCCCATAAATCAGTTGGGCCAATTGTAGTCGGGCCTGAGTTTTGGCCTTTTAGTGACCCATTTAAGTGTTGGGCCAATTCCCGGCCCCGTGTGCCTTTCGGCCTGTTAACGGACCATAAATGAGTTGGGCCATTTGTAGTCGGGCCTTAATTTTGGCCTCTTAACGGCCCATGCCCTTCATGGTCCAATACCAGCCCGGTTTCTCTTTCGGCCTGCTGAAGGCCCATAACACAGTTGGGCTGTTTACAATACGACCTGACTTTCGGCCTCTTAGCGGCCCATGCTCTTCATGGTCCAATACAAGCCCGCTGTCTCTTTCGGCCTGCTAAAGGCCTACAGTATAGTTGGGCCATATGTAGCCCAAACTTAGTAACGGCCTGTTATCGGCCCGTGAAATAAATTGGGGCCACCTGTTTCCCGCTTCGATGTCGTCCTGTTAACGACCGGGGAGGTAAGAGGGCCGACCATTAACTTTCGGCCTTGTAACGGCCCATTAACTTAATGGGCCCACTAAAGTTCGTTCATGTCTTTAGGCCAAATTAGACAATTTGAGCCCATTACGACGAGCAAATGTACGGCATACAGGGAATAACGTTGCACATCCAGAATATATTATAGGAAATTACATCCACTGGGCAATCAAAGATTGATGACAGTGCAAATAAATGAGCAGAACCTAACCATCTACAACGTCACAATCAAAGATGACGCCCATAAGCATGTGGGCAAGTTCTTGCTGCTTTGCCACACTGTCTCTCAAAACATTGATCAGTTGTTGTGTCGCGCGACTCTGCACCTCTGATTCATCCACCATTTCCATCATTGCTTCACCCATTAATTGGTTCACAAACATACATTTATTCCGTTGCATTCGAGACAGAGGATACTAAACAAATTCAGATGGCGATTTTGGCAGGCTTTTATTATTGATAGTGGAGAGTGTCTTGACCACTGCATCATAACATAAATTAGGACGGGAATCAAAAATATTAATCATGAGTTATTGCCATATTACCTAGCCTAGATTTACTGGAAAGAAACAATGGGGTTGCCTTGCTGTTTTCAGAGTTTGTCTTCTTATCTTCAGCAGCCTGCACAAAATTAACACACTAGCATTGCTATCATTGGCCAAGTCAGATAATAGGAAAGCAACATTGACACAACGAACGTTTGGGCAACTAGCCTACACCAAATTAACACAATATGGCACAACTATCATCATCCAGGTAAGGTAATACGAAAGCAACATTGACACAATGAATGAATGGGCAACCAGAGAAGCACTGCAATTCAGTAATGTGCGTGATATGAGATAGCACATTCATGCAGCACAGTACGCAAAACTACCAGGCAATTTTCCTTACAAAAATCAACATTGGCGCCTTTAACATTTTGCTACAACTAATTTTAGATTAGATAAAGGTTAGATTCACGCTGATTAACAAAATACATATTGATGTAAAAATATAGTGATATACAACAGATACTTACATCAGCACTGGAGCACAGAGAACTCCCGCAAGATATTTTCCTCAAATACGATCCCAATGGAGGAAGTCTTGTATCTTTTAACCTTATTTTCTAAAAGAGAGACGGGTAAGAAACATGTAGAAAATATGATCAGAATGTTATAAAATTTGATGATGCGAGGATACGCACACGCTTCTTAGAATGGAGTTGACATTCTTTTGCTGGACTGGAGCGGACTAGTTCTTTGGCCACTGGAATCTGCTTATTATTAGTGGGAGTTGGGTTTCTCTGTGCTGGAGCAGTATCTATGAAAAATGGAGTTGGTTTATTATCTCCTGGTGTTTGGATCTTTTGCAAAGACCTAGTTTGTAACCCTTCAGATTCTAACATAGCCGTCTTCCCCTTGCATGCCTTATATAGAAGAATGGTGATTCAGTTATAAAACATGCTATAGCAGAGATGGAATAGGTACTGAAGAATAGAAAGGCATGACATATTAACATGCATTCACTCCATCCGGAAATAAATGGATGGGTCTAGGCGTATTTCAGTTCTAGATACATCCAGTTTTATCCATTTCTGCGACATTTAATCCGGACGGAGGGAGTATGATGTAAGAGCTAGGGATACGACAGGACAACACAGTAAAAAAAACTAAAAAACCCACTGCAGAACCAAAGTATTCAAACCCACTGATATGAGATAGTACACTCATGCAGCTCAGGATGCAAAACTACCAGGCAGTTTTCCTTGCAAAAATCAACATTGTGGCCTTTAATCATACATTTTGCTACAACTAAATTTAGATCAGATAAAGGTTGGATTCACGCCGATTAACAAAATACATGCTGATGTAAAAATATAGTGATATACAACAGGTACTTACATCTACATTGGAGCACAGAGAATTCCTGCAAGAATCTTTCCTCATAAACGATACCATTGCAGAAAATCTTCTATCTGTTAAGCTTATTTTCTAAAAGAGAGATGGGTAAGAAGCATGTAGAAAATATGATCAGCATGCTATAAAATTTCATGATGCATGGATACGCACACGCTTCTTAGAATTGAGTTGACATATTTTTGCTGGACTGGAGTGGACTAGTTCTTTGGCCACTGGAATCTGCTCATTATCAGTAGGAGTTGGGTTTCTCTGTGCTAGAGCAGTATCTATAAAAACTGGAGTTGGTTTATTATCTCCTGGCGTTTTGATCTTTTGCAAAGGCCTTGTTTGTAACCCTTTAGATTCTAACATAGTCGTCTTCCCCTTGCATGCCTTGTATAGAAGAATGGTGCTTTAATTATAAAACATGCGGCAGCAGAGAGATGGAATAGGTACTGAAGAATAGAAAGGCATGACATATTGACATGTATTCCCTCCATCCGGAAAAAATGGATGGGCCTAGGCGTATTTTAGTTCTAGATACATCCTTTTTTATCCATTTCGGCAACATGTAATCCAGACGGAGGGAGTATGGTGTAAGAGCTAGGGATACGACAGGACAACACAACAAAAAAGCACTAGTTGAATGTAAAACTATATGCTAGCGGAAAACGTACAGAAATAACTAAGGGAACATACACCTGTATGATTGGGAAAATAAGATGGCATTGCAACAGAGCACTAGAACAACACTTCAATGTAAAAAACATGGTATGGTAGACAGATGAAGTACATAGTGAAGAATAACAATACATAAGATATTCAGAAGCATGATGTCCAAATTAAGAAGATGGCATTGCGATAGAGTAGAATGACAGTACTTGAATTTGAAAACATGTTATCTTGAATGGAATAGGTACTGAAAAATAGGAAGGCATGACATATTTACATGCATGATCAGCATGCTAAGCACATGGCATTGCAACAGAGTAGATACACTCCAGGACATTATATGCATGTTGTACCCATATCACAGGCCAAGTTAGAGCAAGGACCTTGTGGGGTGAAGAGGATTCATCATCTTTCTGCAAGTCTTCTGAAGAACTGCCTTTACATGTTCCATCATATTGGGTATCATTGACATCAAGTTTATTGGCCTTTACATTGCTCCGTGAGGTTCTTGTGGATATATCAGTGTGTGCAATTATATCTGACATGCATGGAAGAAAACTAGTTGTTAGATTTATGTAATGAGTGCATGCAGGAGACGACATAAATAGTAGGACTGGGGTTAACTAGCAGCAACAGGTCTCATAAACTAGAGGGAGAACACATATGAAAGCTACAGAATATGTATCATTTGTACTCGAGATTAACTAGATGGCACACAAAAGTATTAAAGAACAACATAGGAAATACTAGAAGTGGTATAATACTATAATCACCAGCCTGTGGGATAGCATTGGCTGACGGATGATAACTATGGAACAGTGTTACCTAAAGAACAAGTATCTTAGCTGAACTATGGAACAACGTTAACTCCTGAACAAGACCCGTAAGAGATCATCATGAATATACAGTGAAATGTGATGTCTATTTTCCATGCTTAAATGAATAACAAAGCCATAAATGTTGCACACAAGTAAGATGAGGGTACAACCTATCTGGCTGCCATCCATAGGAGTGAGCATCATGTGCTGACTTGTCGATGGCCCTGCAGTTGTTGTGGCTGTGCATGTCGGGCACGCGCATTCGATGCAGGGAACTGTTGAGTAGGGACTATAGCTACCTTCTGGTGTATGCTTCGCTTGTTGGAGCAGCTGCGGTGAGTCGGAAGACGGTGTGTCTGAAGATGCAAATAACGCATAATGTTAAGAACGACATATCTCTTTGATCTGAAGAAATACACTAAGAGATCAACAGCAAGGTACGAGAGTGGTCACACGTCTGTTGACTGAAGACCAAATTGGGGTCACATGATTTTATTTTATTTTGGTACTGTCCGATCTATGCCGGATGGTTGGCCGTCTTGTGCCTCCCGGCTGACATTGTTCGGAATCTTCCCCGAAGAGCCAGCGACCAATGGCAGAGCAGCCTGCCTCCACCGTCCGTGGCCCCAGCCAAAACCCCACTCCCGCCCCACCGCACTGCCGTGTTTGCACCGCCTCATGTTGACTGAAGACTAAATTGGGGTCACATGATTTTATTTTATTTTGGTACTGTCCGATCTATGCCGGATGGCTGGCCGTCTTGTGCCTCCCGGCTGACATTGTTCAGAATCTTCCCCGAAGAGCCAGCGACCAATGGCAGAGCAGCCTGCCTCTGCCGTCCGTGGCCCCGGCCAAAACCCCGCTCCCCGCCCCACCGCACTGCCGTGGTTGCACCGCCACCGGGCCAATCCACAAAGACTCCCCATCATCCAGATCTGGCGGCGGCAGTACCTTCAACCCACGCAACTCCAAAAGATAGCCATCTAAGCGCTGCTTCCGCGGCGAACTTGCGGCCCGCACCCTGACGTTAGACACCAGCCAACCAGCAGCCTAGGAGCTCCGCCGCCTCAAGGGATGCTGCTTCCCATTGCAAATCGATTGGCCCAGAATAAAAATTTAGACAACTGACGCCTAAATAAAGTGATTTGAGATGAGGGTGCGACCTATCTGGCGGCATGGTGAAGTAGGCAGGTCCAGCTGCCGAGTCGTTGAGGCCGGCGCAGTTGTGGTGGCGATCGGCGACAGGGAAAGAGCGATGTCGCGACGGTCGATGGCTACGCCAAAGAAGCACTAGGACTCCGGACGGATCCGAAGTTGGAGCCGCTCCGGCGCCGTGAACAACGGCGGGGGTGAATCGGCTCCGGTATTTTTCACGCGGTCGTCGTCGAGGCAGCACCAGCAGCACGGAGTAAGAGGCACACGACCCAGTGCATGACGGAAAATGGACAGCGTCTCCGGCATTAGGGAGGAGGGCGGCTCTGAAATTGGTGCGGTGGGGGGCGCCATGGAGGTGGGGCTGAGGTTTCGTAGCTCGGGAGAAGGGAGTTTCCCGGGGAGAAGGTGATTTGGCGCCCACGAGGTATGAATGGGGGCGGGCGGGGAGGGGGGGATTGGGAGGGGAGTGGAACCATGCCTTACGGACGCATTTGTCTGAAATGTGAGGGGGAGTTACAGTTCTACCCTTGCCTATCGGCTTCTCGGCTTGGGTCTGTGTACTGAGGGTCGGGGGTAGTAGAGTAACTTTGCTTCTCTGGGCGGGAGCGAGGAGGGCGAGGAGGGCGTGTTTTGAACTATAGTGGGCGCGAGCGATTTCGGGCGAGGAGAGCGTGTTTTGGAATAGTGGGCGCGAGCTATTTCAGGCGAGGAGAGCGTGTTTTGCTAACCATGGTTTATGAATTATTCGGCACATGTCATTTCGGCCAAGGAGAAGGCGCGCTTGGATGAAGTTACGAACCTACCCTCGATGTACAACGGTCCAATTGATGCGTGTCCCACATAGGACGGTAATTTTTGCGTCTCCCATTTATTTGCTTGGGCAAATTCCACCGAGAAGAGAGGATGTTTAACGGTTCGTTCAAATTTTCGGAGAACGAGCATCGACGTCTACCTTACCAAGTCGATTCGGATCAAATTTTGAAATATTAGCTTGCCACTTCTTTTTTAGATGGAGAGATGATGCTCGGGAGTAATGTGTTTTTACACGCTCGTTGATAGCGATTTACTATATGACAAATAGTTGACCCACTAAAAAATGCGAATCAAACCCAAAATGAAATATCTCGATTCAATGAAATAGCTTGTTCAGTAGGTCAAAATAGTGAACTAAATCCAAAATTGAACACCTCAATCGAGTAGCATGTTGTATAGTATTGTAGTACTCCATGAACATGTTGAAAGTCAAATCAATGAACTTGTTTGATATACGCATATATACGTTCATGTGTGGATTGCAGACAACATGTTCTCCAATTTAAATATTTGAATGCAAGTTTATATCGAAACATGGTTTATATCAGTCTTTGATGCATAAAACGTGACCTCCCCCTCTCCCGGACTCCTGTTCTCTCTCTCTCTCTCTCTCTCTCTCTCTCTCTCTCTCTCTCTCTCTCTCTCTCTCTCTCTCTCTCTCTCTCTCTCTCTCTCTCTCTCTCTCTCTCTCCGACAATCTTCAATTCTGTCGCACACATCCAACACAAAAACCTTGTTAGTTCCTCTCCCTTTCTCTCCATCTCTCTCTCTCTTTGTGTGTGTGTGTGGGGGGGGGGTCTTTCTAGTTCGCATGCATATATACAGCATCTATAGGTCTCTCTCGCACAGTATGTATGATACTCTAGGTAGTCCAAGCTAGATATCTTGGGTGCACCGATCGTACGCACACAGATTCCTTGGCTCTCTGCGTGTAACTCTCTCACGCACCACTATGTCATCTCGGAGCTCTTCCCCCCTCTCTCAAACTCTCCATCCACCTGGGTCACACATACACATGCATATCTCACTCGCACTCGATAGGCCCATCTAAAACTCTATCTCTCCCCCTCGTTCTCTCTCCATCTCACACACGCACACACACAATCTCATGCCTAGCTAGCCAAGTATGATGGTCTCTCACTCAATTGTAGGAACACGCAGTCCCCCCTATATGTATATGACTAGCTAATCTTAGTCTCCATGACAAACATGTGCATGGTCTATCTCGATTTCTCTCGGGGCATCTTTCTATCGCGCACACACTCCCTCGATCTCCCACCCATATAGTCCCCTCACAATCTCGACGGGATCTCTCTATCACAAACACACCCTCTCTCCCTCCCCATGCGTCCATGCCATCCATGTGTCCCTCTCGACCTTTGTTCCTTGTTGGCCACACCTCTATTGGACATGTGCTACAGGGGTGTCTCTCTCCGTTGCAAACAATCACACACTAGCTATCTTCGTGTATCTCCTCGCCTCGCTTTCCATCTCGGAGATGCATGCTAATATCCATCCATGTTGCTGTTAGCCTCATGGACACACGACCAGGCATGGCCAGGCGTTCGAAATGGGTCGCCTGGGCCAGGCTACTTGCAGTGTCTGGAGTTCAGCCAGGCTAATTAAAGTGCAAGGGAACCCAGGCCAGGCGGGCTTTCTTTTTCACAGGGTAGCAACCAAACAAGCGTGCATGAAATCCAGCCACAACCCAAGGTCAGGCAAAAGATGCTCAAGACGCAAGCCAAACTGGCCTTATATCTCCCTGGTTCACACATACACATGTCTCGCTCGCGCTATACATATAGACCCATCCAACACTCTCCGCCCTTGTTCTCTCTCCATGTGACACGCACCCCCCTAAGTAGCATAATCCCTCAATCCATCATAGGTGCAAGCACTCCCCCCTCCTAAGTATGATTGTCTCTTACTAGCCATCAGGAACACACGTATTGTCTCCTTCCATCCATACTTCTATCTCAATATCTCTCGGGGCATCTTCTATCGTGCACACACCTTGTCACTCGATCTCCCACCCATGTAGTCCCATCACGATCTCCAGGGGATCTCTCTATGACAAACATACACTCTCTCCTCCCCATGTCTGCATTTTCTCCGTACGTCTCTCTCGACCTCTCTCCCTTGTTTGTCAGACCCCTCTTGGCCACGTGCTAGGGGTCTTGCTCTCTCGGTTCCAAACAACCACACACTATCTCCTCACCTTGCCTCCGTTTTCAAAGATGCATGTGTGATATGTTTGCATAAGACACGCACACTTTTTCTCTACTTTTATCGTGTGTTGTCCATGTCTCTTTCACACACGCACACACACTTTTTTCACTCTCTCTCTCTCTCTCTCTCTCTCTCTCTCTCTCTCTCTCTTGTTAGGGACTCTGTCACGTCCATAAGCATATGGATGTTTTGAAAAGTCAAACCTCAGAAATGTTTGACCAGGTATATGTGGAGAAAAACATTTACATCTGGAACGATCATTAGATTCATCACAACATGTACTTACTTCATACTATCATTTATCTTTGGTATTGTAGATATAAGTAATTTCTTTATAAACTTGGTCAAAGTTTCAAAAGTTTGACTTAAAAAAATGCTGGAACTACATTATCGAACGGAGGGAGTATCTCTTTCTCTCTCTCTCTGCTATCTCTCATGGGCCTCCCCTCTCACTCGAACTCTCTATACCGACGGATTATACACTCACTGTGTCAGTGTATAGCTCCGTATATTGTTTAGTTGACCGGTCAACAAATCCACATGCTGCCTTGTCAGCTCGTGTTCTGTATCTTTGTGTGCTGGCCCATGTGGCAGTGGGTGAAAATAAGTAAACTAGAGGCCCATCTGACACGCCGTGAAGTTGTGGCAGCCGACGATGATGACGTGATGACCCTCAGCGCCTGCCTGATCGGCTGGCCCCTGCTTTGGCCGAAGAGCCAGATTCGTTTGGGGGCGGGGGACACCACCCCAAAGACAACACCGCCAGTCGTGCCGGCGCCAAGTCGGCCCCATGGCAAGACCGCCGCAACGGTGCCGGACATCCCTATGCCACTGGATCCAAACATGCATATGGCACAGGATCAGAACGACGACGACGACGATACATTTGTCAACGTCGATCGGTACTTTGCCGATCATGGGTACGATGGCGACTTCATGGGGCCTGCTTCTCAAGAACCCAACCCAACAAAAGACGTGCGCGATGTAGCTGGTACCGCGGGGAAGCCAAGTTGCAACAGGCGTCGTCTGCCGTTCAGCTCTCACGAGACGCCTCCAGCTGCCGACTTCACCGAGCCTCAGATAGGCGAGGTGCGAAATATTCTCAGCCCCAACACACTCAAGAAGGCCTTCTGTGAGCAGAACTCGGTCCCATTACAGGAGAAGAAGAAGGCACGCAAAAGAAAGACAAACAAGGGTGCGGGCCAGCCGGCAACGAGTACGATCCGTGCTCAGGACGGGCCACCTTCACCTGAGGATTTAATGAGGAGGGTGCATGTGGCCGGTAGGCCGATGCTACCGAGAAATATGCTCGATGTTGCAACCGGTTCTATGCGGAGTCTGCATGACAGTGTTCTTGCTTTGGAGAAGCGGCGTCTCAGAGAGAAGGATGTGGCATACCCGGTTTTCGTGGCCAAGGTGCCAGAGGGCAAGGGCTTTGTGGATAACTCCATCGGGGGTACAATCATCCTGCGGTTTGATGACATACACGCTATGTTGAACCTTCATCCGCTCCACTACACCTTCGTTCGGCTATTTTCGCTGAGTATGGAGATGCGGATCATTCGCGACAAGACCCCGGACATCGTGATAGTCGACCCCTTCTACATGCGTGCCAAGATCTTGGGCAGCGCTGGGGACCGGCAAGTCGCGAGTTCTTACCTCGAAGGCGTCATTCTGGCAAACCCAGATAAGGATAACTTCCTCGTGCCTTACTTTCCCGAGTAAGTCCTCCCCTCAACCGCCCCGTAACATATGAATTCTTAGATTTCGATCGTTTTTCTTTTAACATTCCGTGTTTTCTGCAGTGACACACATTGCACGCTCATCCTCCTAAGCCCCAAATATTCCATGGCCACGTATTTCGACCCGGACCGTCAGTCGAACGTAGACTACACAAATGTCAAGAAGGTTCTTGATGATGTTCTCCCCGGCTACGCCCAATCTGGAGGCACCTTCAACAGGCCTATTCGTAAGTACGGCAAGCACGTGTTCTCCCACAATACGACGTTCGGCTGCGTCAAGCAGCCGACTGGCGGTCAGAAGGGTGCCTACTACGCCATCCATCACATGCGGGCGATCGTACGGGACCATCATCAACTTCTGCTACCGAGTAAACTCAAAGATTGGGCCGCGAGCGTGTCGGCAATCCAGGACGCGGACATCAGACAAGAATTCTTTCGCATCCAGTCGGAGTTTGCGGAAATCATCCATCAAGATGTCCTTCGGACCGCGGGGCAGTTCTACCTCAAAAATCAACCGTCCAACAGTGAGATAGACGGAATGCTACAAATGCAGGCTGACAACGCCCGTAATTTCATGACTCCCACGATAGACGGCGGCTTCATCCACGCTCCGGTCCCTTGAGTCGAGAGTCGCTCCTTGTAATTAAACTTTAATGAACTTGTAGTATGTCTCTTTGGTTTCGAGAGTCGTTAAACTTAGATGTAATCGATGCTATTAATGTCTTGCTTTTCTCTTCCGATCGTTCTGTTGCATACTTATATATTGCTTATGTATTGTTTGTGAATTGGTACTAACATTTGGCTAGTGCATAGCGATGCCATCGTATGTCGTCTACAAGGGTAAGGTTCCCGGAGTCTACGACGACTGGGAGGAGTGTCGGAGACAGGTTCACCGATTCAGCGGAAACAGTTACAAAGGGTACACCACTAGGGCCGAGGCCGAATCTAGATACGCCCGCTATCTAGCGGGAGAGGGGAGGGAGCGTTGGAGGAACCGGATGAAGACGAGTTCCATTGTGATGATGCTCATCGTGATGACCGCAGCTCTCTTCTATGTGATGGTAGTTTAGATGATCGATATCGACTTGTAATGTGAAGACAAACTCGCTACTCGCGGTCTCGAGACTTGTAATATAATGTTCTATCTTTGTTCGGTCTTTTCAATTCGGAGACTAATATGATGAATTGTATTCCGAGACTAATATGATGAATTGTATTCGGAGACTAATATGATGAATTGTATTCAGAGACTAATCTTTTATTGTATTCGATGAATCTGTTGTTGATGTGTGCTGTTTATATTTTGTCCAATTATACATTTTGTAACCTGTGCAAAAAAACAGAAAAATAAAAAATAAAAAAAACCTAATATTCATACTAATGGCGCATCACACAAAAGTGCGCCATTAGTATTCCAGAGGATACTAATGGCGCATCCCTAACAAGTGCGCCATTAGTATTCCTAGGTTACTAATGGCGCATCACCCAGAGGTGCGCCATTAGTATACCAAAGCACCTGGCTATACATGGTGCTGGTAGGCATACTAATGGCGCACCGTGCCCCATACTAATGACGCACTCGTGGTGCGCCATTAGTATACCAGATACTAATGGCGCATCGGTGGTGCGCCATTAGTAAATATTACTAATGGCGTGCTACTAATGGCGCACCACTAATGCGCCATTAATGGCCAAATTAGGTGCGCCATTAGTAGCCCTTTTTCTAGTAGTGGACTCCAAGAAAATTGGTTTCGGATGGGACTCGTGTGGGTGGCGTGTGCCGTACTGCTAGACGTGAATTCTAGTTATGGCCCGTGCCACCCCACTATATCGAGCCTATATCTGGGTACGTAGAACAAATTTCCTGCAGTCCGTGCTCAACCCTCCTCTATCTCTCTTCTCATCCATCCAGCGGACGCGCGGAGCCCATCGTCTGTTTGCTCACATGCGGCCCCACATGTCAGTGAAAATGCAACAGGACCTACTGAACCTGCACATCTTTCACCTCGACGTGCTGGTGATGAAAAACAAATCCAATAAAGATCTTCGGTGGCCGCTTTTGGAGTTTCTCAAGAGTAGTAAGATTCTATTTACAGTTTAACCCAAGATGCACATCTCGTGGCTTCAACTACCGCTCTATTTTATTTCATGACACGACCTGGATGCTGGATGTCCCACGTGTCGGCAAAAGGAGGAAGAACCCGATCAAATCTTCGGTTCTGCTCTCGGATTAGACTAGTTGTGCTAACTTAAAAAATTTATTGTGTACTCCCTCCGTTCCGAAATACTTGACTTCCATTTGTCCAAAAATGGATGTACCTATATACTAAGACATGTCTAGATACATATGTATTTTGACAAATAGAAGGCATGTATTGTGCAACGGAGGGAGTAGAATAGATGCAAGTTTTTGTATTGGGAAGAAGAGTACATCCATATATTGATAGAGCGCAATTTAGTAGATGTTCTATCACTTTTAGCTAGTAGCACAGAGGCTAGAGATGAGATTAGTGCACTTATTGATACTCCTACTAGAATAGAGGCTAGACATGAGACTAGATGCGAGGAAGCAACGTCTACTTCTTTACGCTCGAAGAAGAAAGAAGCACGCAAGATCGAGCCTCCGCAGATCAACAATGAATGCATCGAGAAGGCACTAATCCAACTTACAGGAGTAGTAAAATGTATTCTTGTGGTTCTTGGTTTCTTTGGTCTTGCTTTTATAGTCAAAACTATCATTAGAGTTCGTGCAAAACAGAGGTCTGTTTGGGGTCGTGCGTTGGAGTTGGCCTTACATGTGGGACCGCAGTTAAAGAAACCGGCTATCGGCAAACCCCCACCTCGCCCGCCGTGCGATGGCTGAAGTTAGAGAAACGACGAGGTTGAAGAGATTGCTCTAGCACGGACTCCAAGAAATAATATGGTGTCAGATGGATGTCGTGGTGGTGGCGTGTGCCGTACTCCTGGACGTGAATGCTTGTTTTGGCCCATGCCACCCTACTACTCCTACTACTTACTCCTACTATATAGTATACTAGTATCGAGGATTCGAGGTGTTGGTTACATACAACGAACACATTAACATATGGCTACGGTAAAAACACCCGCCCAACACGCGAAGCATGTGAAGCTAGTACAAATAGTGTACTACTATTGTTGATTGGCCTCATCCGATAACCTGTTGCAATGCACGTACAATTATGTATTTGGAAAATATTTTTTTGCCTCATTGCACCACTCACTCGGAGAAGCGACTCGAAAGCCATTCATAAATTTAGTAAGTTTATCACAGACATATCATTTTATTACATACAACAGGTCATCAACCCACATCGACAACGAGGATACATTATAAATACTAAAGTTTTCACCACACAACAAATAACAAGCCATGAAATGAACTTCAACTCAATCATTCTGCGGCGTTGGAAACGCTTGCTTTGAAACACAAGTGATTCTCTGGGACGGGCCATCCGTTGTCGATATGGAGACCAATGCAGGACTGATCATCCAGGCTGAAGCGGCCTACTATATCAGTACCAGGGTAGGGAACCACCCAAATGTCCGAGGTATAGACACAGTTGCTTCTCATAAATGTGTCAACAGCAGTTGGATCACCTTTCACCATCATCGGATAGTTTTGTCCAAGGAAGAGCGAGTTTTCTCCAAGACTATCAATTTTGTGCCACGGAGAAGGAGTTGGCGCTAGCACACTAGTATCCATCCCGAATACCATGCAACGGGTGTTGGAATAGGTCCGGAGAGTGCGACCATGGGAGACTACACCTGCTTCCTTAGCAGTAACATCATCAGTGGGCTGTATACACACAAGAAGAGGTGATCCATCGGAATTAGTTGCCAGGCTCCAGAGAGTATATCAGTGCTTCTCGTCCTCATGCTCAGGATAATCACCATTGTCATCTCCCCCTTGGTTATAAAAATCTTCAAGTATAGGTGGTGGGATGTTCACAGGACCTTGGAAACACAAGAAGAAGGTTAATTAGTAAAGGGAAACTTGCTAACCCGCATGCATGTGGATGAAACAATTATAGTTACGATGGAAGACAAACGTACCGAAACAACGAGGATCCCATGCAAAAACAGTGCCACGAGAGGTGGCAGCAAACACAAGATCCTCGTATTCAATTGCATCACAGTACACATCCGTGTATAGAAACTGATTTTTGAGTAATATCCATCAAGTCGAACCATGAAGGACAACAACTAGCTTGTCGAAGATAGCAACAACTTGATAGTTCTTGTAATTCCAGGAGCGGTTGGGAACTCGACAGATTGCTATCTTCAGTACACGATAGTCACCATGATCGTATTTGAACGTACAGAGATCATCTGTGTGCTCAACCTCAGGGCACTCGGAGATTTTTGGAAGTGGAACCCGGTGACGAGTGTACACATTCACAAGTTCCCACTCGCAATTGTACCCAATATAAACAACCCAATCTCCATTTGCGCCAGCCTAGGACTTACCCTTAAGTGATGGCATCTTGACATCACACGTATCATTATCTAGCGGCATCAGCTTGCACATGGCGAGGTCTCCGTCATCCGCTCGCCAGCGAGTAGGGTCATGGCGAAGAAGATAAGGGAGATCAAACCGTTCCTGCACCCTTGGATTCCTTGCAATGATGTTATTAGTTGAGTCAAGAATGCGCTTGAACGAACCTGCCATGCTAGCCGAGGTGATGACATCGCACCGATCAATGAGTTCCTCCACCACGTCATCTTTCAGATCGGGGCAAGAATAACGGGGTCGTTTCCAGCCTGTTCCCTCCATGGAGATGACGATCGAACAATGGCAGAAGAAAGGGTGAAGGGCTGAAGGAAAATGGAGGAGGGAGAGGAAGAGCGTGCGACAGCAGTTCCAAATCAACAGGAAAAGGCGAAGAGTCGGTGGACGGTTGCGAGTTTGCCACGGTTCACGAAGAGGCGCCCTGGCCTACACGTCCGTTTGGAAATACTCCTACTTCTCACCGTTGTCTCACTGATATGTTGGAATGGGACCACATGTCAACGAAACATGGTGTGTAATTTCTCGTGCAAAATGCGATCTGGCCGCGTTGGCCCAAGGTGCCGCATTAGTTATCGACCTTTATTTTTTTAATGGCGTGCCAATCAGTTTTGAAGCACGACTAACTGCTACTGTACGCAGAGAAAATATAAACTACTCTACCACTACCCCACCTCCAGCACTAGTAGTATAAAAAAGATATATAGGTTGGAGCTTCAGCGCTTTCTTGCTAAGGGCTACCCACTTGCTTCTCACACTACCACCCTCTCTCCAGATCTAAAAAAGACGGCCCCTCTCTCCCTCCTCACCGGTGGTCAAAGATCCATCAGGGAAGAAAAGGACGTGCAGCGTTGACGCACTCATCGTCGGCGAGCGAGGTCACGCACTGACGACAAGGCCGTCCTCTTAGATCTAGCGCCCACGCAGGATGGCCTCCGTCCCCAAGCTCGCTGCCGTAGTGTGTGCGGAGGACGACAACCACGAGCGAAGCCACTTCCCGCCGACCCTCAGGTATGCTACCTCTTTTCGAGCCATAACCTTGTTCTATTGCCCCATCTACTACGTCGTTGCATGTGGATCTTTTTCCACTCCACCATCTTCCCAATTTTTTATCCTTTACTCTGCTGGCCACGCAGACAAAACCATAATTGCACTATTAAAGGAAACCCTACTTCATGTAGACTAATCCATGTCTGGGTTGAATAAGGAAAGGAAGGGAGACTATACTGTCCAAGAGAGTAGGCATCGAACCCGCATCTAGGTTGAAAAGGGGGAAATCAGTAGCTAAGGAACGAGTCTCGTGTCTCTTGGTTGAAGAAGGGTAGCAAGGCATGACAACGCAATAGAGAATGACCAGGTCGATCGGTTTGTTGTCCTCGCATAGGAAAAAGGTGGCTAAATTGAACAAAAATGGGACGCAATCCACATATGCTGCCTGGATATTCGTTGCTCTAGGCAACCATACCTCCCTCACCACTCTACGTCCGTGGAGGTACATCGTACTGGTGCGCCCACTGTCCGAATGGGACTCACATGCTCTTATTGCCACTTTTTTGCTGTTAGTATAACGCCAGCAATCAAGTCAAGCAATGCTACTGCTAAAGTGATGCCACATTTAACTAATGCCGCTCTCAGTCTAATGCCACCCATAAATTTAAGAAATGCCATTTAATGTCACTGGATTATTTCAGGGTTAGCTATTGATTGTGGAGGTATTAAAGATTTTTGAGCTAAGGCATTCTAATGTTGTTGGACAACCAGTATACCAACGATGAAACATGTTACTACCTTCAGATTTTTGCATTGTTAATTCTTATAGATTACATACCTCACTTTCATGAGGTAAGTTAATTTTTTTGTACAGTGTCACCAAAATGCCAAGGCGCTAATGTCATTTTATTTTGGTTAAACTGCACAGACAATTATGAAGACAAGAGGAAAGGTCAAGAGTGGGCACCTCCTCCTCCGGCTGTTCTCTTGAGGAGGTCTGTATGTTGGTCTCTAATGCCTGTCGACTACATACCTGACATCATGATGTAATGTTAAGTCATTTCCTTTTGTACAGTGTCAATGAATTATTAAGGCAGTGATGGCATTTTATTTTAGTAGAACTGCACAAAATTTGCTTAAAAGAAGAGGAAAGGTCAGGAGTGGCTCACTTTTCTAGAAAAAACTATGTATGCCTTCCTGACATCAGCCGCTGTTGCTTTATTTATTCCTTCAAACAGGTGGTTAGAAACAGTCTTGCTACCTTTTCCCATTAAGAAATTGGAATGCCTATATTTGTGAGTCTATGCTTCAACTAGTGCCACTTTTAGAGTAATCACACTTTCAATATCTATGCAAGCAGGGATGCTCGATTTTAGTGGAACTGCACAAAAAGTCCAACTGGTTCAACATTAGGAGCATATTTTTTTCCAAACCTTTATATCCAATTGGTGGCACTATGAGCTGTTCATTATGAAGGTACATGGTTTGCTACTATCTTGCTACTCTTTTTGTACTGTCATTAGATAGTAATGCTAGTGGTTTGCATGTGAATTTATTGGCAGGGTGGACCTACATTGGAGGTGCAGGACAGGATTCAATGATTGGATGCTCAATTTCGGTTGTATCGATTTCACCTCTTCCATAACTGCGAACATGGATATCCTTGGTCTGATGAAGAATAGGCGCTATATTTCTGCTCTGAACCAGCAAATCAGTTTAGTATGAAATTGTCCAGGGCAAAACATAACTGTATCAGATTGTCCAATGCAGAACATGACAGATGCTAAGCGGAAGAGACATGTTTAAACCGAAAATACAAGGTGTGGTATATGTTTACTAGCTGCTTGATATTTGTGCAGGCAGAGATGTCTGCCCCACTAGTAGAAAACGGACCATTAGTACCGGTTTGTAAGGGCCTTTAGTGCCGGTTATGGAACCGGCACTAAAATTTCGGCACTAAAGGCCCCCCCCTTTATTACCGGTTCTGCACGAACCGGCGCTAAAGTGCCACCACGTGGCGTGAGCTCGCGCCCTGGTACGGGGGACCTTTAGTACCGGTTGGTGTTACCAACCGGTACTAAAGGTTTTTTTTTATTTTTTTTTCGAAAATTTTGGAAAAAAATTTGATTTTTTTTCGATTTTTAATTTTTCTGAATTATTTGATGATTTAGTCTCTAATCACCTCTCTTAACTGCTCACGTGTGGATCACTCATGCGAAATCATCTAACTTCCCAACCGGTCACCCATCTGTAACGCCCCGGATGTATCTTGCCATATTTGTATTCCAACTCTTGCCATTTTTGGCATTGTGATATGATATCTCCTCCGTGGTTGGGTTTCCCTTCGTTTTGCATTTTGGTCATGTCATGCATTTCATATCATGTCATCATGTGCATCGCATTCGCATACGTGTTCGTCTCATAAATCCGAGCATTTTCCCCGTTGTCCGTTTTGCAATCCGGCGCTCCTATGTCCCCCGGCGTCCCCTTTTACGTTTCTTCGTGAGCGGGTATTAAGCTTTCTCGGATTGGGCCGAGGTTTGCCATGCGGCCCTGGTATAGCACCGGTAGACCGCCTGTCAAGTTTCGGGTCAATCGGAGTTCGTTTGGTACTCCAACGGTTAACCGGGTAACCGTAAAGGCCTCATGTGTGTTGCAGCCCAACACCCCTTCAAAACAGCCCAATAACCCATCTAAGACACTCCCATGTCCTCCGCCGTTCGATCACGATCGCGTGGCCGAAAACCGCTCTCAATTTGGAGCTCCCTAGCTCCTTCTACCTATAAAAACACCCCCTCCCCCGAATTCCGGATCAAATCCACCCCGAAACCCTAGCCCCGCTCCTCTCCGCGTGGGCGGACACGTCCGCCGCCGCCGGACGAAGCCCGCGCCGCCGCCCGTAGCCATTGGCCGCGTGCCACGTGCCGCCACCGTCCCGCGCCCCGCCGAAGCCCGCCGAGCCCGCTCCCGGCCCCCGCGGCCCAGAGCCGCCGCCCGCCGAACGCCCGCGCGCCCGCCTCCTCGCAGCCGCGCCCCGCCGCCTCTTCCCGCGCCGGCGCCGGAGCCGCCACCGCGCGCCGCCGGAGTCGCCGCCTTGGACCCGCGCCGCCCGCGCCGGGGCCCGCGCGCCCGCGCCGCCTTCCCCGCCGCCGTCCGCCGCCTCCCCGCCTTGGAACCGCCGCCCTCGCCGGGTTTTCCCCTCTCCGGCGACGAGCTCCGGCGAGCTCGCCGCGCCGGATCTCAGATCCACTTTAGCGGTTGATTTTTTTCCCCTCTTCAAAATTTCTCCAAGTCCTTGGATTTCACATCATTGTCTCATGTTCTTCGTGCCATAACTTTGCGTCCGTAGCTCCGATCCATGCGTACAATATGTCAAATTGTTCGACTCGAAGAGTACATCATTTCATTCCATTCCATCATTTTCATTTGAGATCGTCTTGATGCCCGAAATGCTGTTAGAAGAGGGCTATGTGATGTTAGTGGCTGGATCTTATCTGAACATGCACTTTTGTTATTTTTGCCATGATTGATGTGTACCTCCTATGAAGTTGAGTCCTACATGAGTTTTGTAATATGCCATATTAAATTTCCAGAGAATTATTCCATGTATTTTTGTGATCATTGTGGTCACTAGCACAAGCATGCAAACTAGGGCACTTGATGTTGCTGATTTCAGAGACTTAGTAATTTCACTAAGTCCCTGCCTGCTGTTATTTTTATGTCATGCGTTCATGTTGTTTCCGAGAGATCTATGCGTATTTTGAGCATGATCAGTAAGGGTGTTTTGAACTTGTGGATTTTCTCTATCCATCCATGTCTTTGTTTGTATTTATGGAGTGACATAGCTTGAGTCAATCGAGCTCTACGTTTGCTACAAAATGTTTGTTGGCAGATTGTTTACATGTTATTCGATTTTGCCAAGTTTGGTGTAGTTGATCCTTGCATGATATGATGTTATTCTTGCCATGTATAGTGCCTATGCCATGTCTTCTTGATGGATGTATGCTTAGGTTATCATGCAATGCTCTGTAGTGAGTGCGTCGAGCTCAAGAACATGCCTACTCGTTATCTGTTTTGACATGTCCAGTTTTCTGGTAAGTCTGAAACCTGTAACGAAACTTGCTTAATTGACATGGGTGTAAACATATTTTCTTATCCTTTTTGGCTTATGGTCAGTAAGGGACTTTTGTCAAGTTCTTTGAGTAGATTCCTGCCATGGCCTACTTTGCTATGTCCTGATCCTGTAGCATGTTGTTTCATTGCTCTGAACATGTCGTCCTGATGTTAATTTCTGCCATGTTGATATTTTCACTAAGTCTGAGAACCTGTTATCTTTTGCACTTTTGCCATGCTTGTTTGAACCTGTTGTGGTGTGATTTAGCCATAGCTCAGTGTTCATATTTTGTCAAGCATCTTGTGTAGATTACTGCCATATGCTTTTGTTGATATGTTTGGGTGCAATAGCTTATTTTATTGTTGCTTGCTAAGTAGCATCATGCTATTAATGGCAGATTATCGTCATTCTTGCATTGCTTGTCATTTGCAAACCGTGCATCCGATTCCGGTGATCTTTATATCGATTTCGACCGAAATCACCTCACCTATCCAGTGGCATACTTGGTTTGCCAAGATTATGCCTTGTTCATCCTTGTCCTCCCGGAGCATGCATATGCATTGCATATCACATCTCGCATATCATGCCATGTTTTGCATCATGTTGCTTGCGCATTGCATCGTGATTGATATTTGTCCCCTTTTCTTGTGTTCTTGTTGTGGGTAGAGCCGGGAGACGAGTACGTGAACGAGGAACCTGTTGAGAACGCTTTCGAGGACCAAGCTTTCGACAACTCTGAGAACCTTGCAGGCAAGATGACCATACCCTCGAAATCACTTCTATCTTTGCTTGCTAGATGCTCGCTCTTTTGCTATGCCTATGCTGCGATACCTACCACTTGCTATATCATGCCACCCATATTGCCTTTTCAGCCTCTAACCATCCATGTCCTAGCAAACCGTTGATTGGCTATGTTACCGCTTTGCTCAGCCCACTCTTATAGCGTTGCTAGTTGCAGGTGAAGATGAAGTTTGTTCCTTGTTGGAACATGGACTTGTTGTTCCTTGTTGGAACATGTTTACTTGTTGGGATATCACAATACTCCTTATTTAATTAATGCATCTATATACTTGGTAAAGTGTGGAAGGCTCGGCCTTTTGCCTGGTGTTTTGTTCCACTCTTGCCACCCTAGTTTCCGTCATACCGGTGTTATGTTCCCGGATTTTGCGTTCCTTACACGGTTGGGTGATTTATGGGACCCCCTTGACAGTTCGCTTTGAATAAGACTTTTCCAGCAAGGCCCAACCTTGGTTTTACCATTTGCCACCTAAGCCTTTTTCCCTTGGGTTCTGCAGACTCAAGGGTCATCTTTATTTTAACCCCCCCGGGCCAGTTCTCCTTCGATTGCTGGTCCGAACTAGAGCCCTTTGCAGCGCCCCCTCAAGGAAACTTGAGGCTTGGTTTTAGTTGTACGGAGTGTTCATCCGGATGTGCCCTGAGACCGAGATATGTGCAGCTCCTATCAGGATTTGTCGGCACAACCGGGCGGCTTTGCTGGACTTGTTTTATTGCTGTCGAAATGTCTTGTAGTCCGGGATTCCGAGATTGATCGGGTCTTCCCGGTAGAAGGAATATCCTTCGTTGACCATGAGAGCTTATAATGGGCTAAGTTGGGACACCCCTGCAGGGTATTATCTTTCGAAAGCCGTGCCCGCGGTTATGAGGCTGAGGGGAATTTGTTGATGTCCAGTTGTAGAAAACCCGAAGTTGACCTTAACTAAAACACATCAACCGCGTGTGTAACCGTGATGGTCTCTTCTCGGCGGGGTCCGGGAAGTGAACACGGTGTTGGAGTTATGCATGACGTAGGTTGTTTCAGGTTGTTTCTCGCTCTCTTTTGCGTTGTAGCCACCATATATGCTAGTCGCTTGCTGCAGCTCCATCTCACAACCCCTTTCCTGCCTATAAGCTTAAATAGTCTTGATCTCGCGGGTGTGAGATTGCTGAGTCCCTGTGACTCACAGATTCTATCACAACAGTTGCAGGTGCCAACGATGCCAGTGCAGATGACGCGACCGAGCTCACTTGGGAGTTCGATGAGGAACGTGGCCGTTACTATGTTTCTTTTCCAGACGATCAGTAGTGGAGCCCAGTTGGGGTGATCCGGGGATCTATGTAGCATTTGGGGTAGTTTTCTTTCATTTTGGTACCGTAGTCGGACCTTGAGTGTAATTTGAATGATGGATGTTTATTTATGTATTGTGTGAAGTGGCGACTGTAAGCCAACTATGTATCTTTCCCCTTATTTATTACATGGATTGTGTGAAGATTACCTCACTTGTGACATTGTTTTCAATGCGGTTATGCCTCTAAGTCGTGCCTCGACACGTGGGAGATATAGCCGTATCGAGGGTGTTACACCATCCCTCTCACTACTCCAGCCCGAGCACGCTTAACTTTCAGGTTCTATTCTCCTTCGTTTCCGAGTCTGCACTTCTTGTTTTCCTGACAATAGTAAGATGTCAATCCTATTAACCCTCCAGAGTTTAGCTTGAGCATGAAGTCACACATTTCACCATTTGAGTTTGAAACTATTATTCTAAAAAAACAGTAATTATTTAGTAACGCTAATATTTCTTGAATAAGTTTGACCATAGTTTGACCACAGTTTGACCATAGTTTGACCAGATTTGACCAAAATTCAAAAAATTGAAATAATTATTTAGTAACACTAATATTCTAGAATAACTAGTTTGACCATTGTTTGACCACAGTTTGCCCACAGTTTGAATATTTTTCAATTTTTTCCACTCTAGATCTTAAAAGCCCCGTAACTTTTTTTCTATTAGGTTTTTGAGGATTTTGCAAATAGTTTGACCACAGTTTGACCATAGTCTGACCAGATTTTGGATTTTGCAAATCTGGATGTAACTTTTCGAGTAGATGATTTTTCATGTAAAAAACTTTTTCATCCGAGTTAGTATGCAAAAGTTATGCCCATTTTTACAAATTTCAGAGAGATTTTGCAAATAAAGTCAAAATTCACATTTGCAAATTTTCCCAACAACTAGACCACATATCACATGGGAAACTTATTTTATTTTATTTTTTTGACGGTTCCATCATTTTCGTATATTTTTTTTAAAACTGAAAAGGCGATCCACGGGGGGTGGGGGGTAGAGTTTGAAAATTGCCCTATAGTGCCGGTTTGTGTCTCCAGCCGGTACTATAGGTCAGACCCCGTTAGTACCAGTTCGTGGCACGAACCGGTACTAAAGGTTCAACACGAACCGGCATTAATGCAAATCCATTCGAACCGGCACTAATGGTACCATTAGTACCGTCTCAAATACAAACCGGCACTAATGTGCTTCACGTTTGACCCTTTTTCTACTAGTGCCCGTTGCTATTTGGCAAACAAACAAAGTGCCCGCAATTTTGGTTGAACTGCACAAGAGAATAGTATAGTCACTGCATGCAGTGCCATTTGAAAATAGACACAGAAAGATTGGATAGTCACTTCATGGACTACAGAAAAGTAGTACTGTACTATTTATTGGCCAACACTAGGTGCTTCATTGCTTTGGTCTGATTATACAATGGGCATCATTTTGCCTAAGTTAAAGTTTGTATTCCGAAAATAGTCTCGCCGTGTGATCGAGAGAAGACCAAATCATATTGCAGTGGATGTTCCTCCATCATGTGTGGTTCATTCTCATGGTTCCAGCTGTTGGTGAAACCACTTACGTTTGCAATAGGAATTGTAGACTTCACAAAAAAATTTGTCTTTCAGTCTATACTAAATGTTGGCCAAGAGAAGCATCCATGTTAGTAGGAAGAACAGATGTTTTTTCTAGATCTTTGCTTTTGGAGCTACATATTTGTATATGATCTATGAATCATTGAGATGCATTAACATGTTGATCTTATGTATGGGAATCGTACTAGTTAGTTTTAGTTGCGACGCAAGATCCGAAGTGGTTGATCTTTGCTTTTGGAGCTACATATTTGTATATGATCTTTGAATCATTGAGATGCATTAACAGTTACTTATTTATGTTCGCTCAGTGTTTACAAGTTACTGATCGATCACTAGCTAGCCTACAAATGCGCTCCTGGCAGTTTTATTTGTGAGGCAAGATGCGAAGTGGCAATTTTTTGAATAAAATGCCTACCTCTGAAGAAACTGACAAGCTACACTATCGATCCTACATGGATAAAAATGCCTACCTCCGAAGAAACTAACAAGCTACACTATCGATCCTACACGGATAAAAATGCCTACCTCTAAAGAAACTGACAAGCTACACTATCGATCCTACACGGATAAATAGCGGATCATGCACATACTACCTCCTTTCCAGTTTGCAGGGCTCAATTCTAGAAACGACCTACTCGATCCTACACGAATAAATAGTGGATCACGCACGTACTAGTACCTCCTTTCTGGTTTGCAGGGCTTAATTCAAACCTCTCACCAACCAAGGTACTCCCTCCGTCCGGGATTTATTAATCCCGTGAGCAAAGCAGCAAGACCAAGGCATGGAAATAATTAATGGCATGTAGAAGTTTAAGCCTAATTAATTCCAGCGATTTAAGTGGCTTCATGCATGCCCTCGGATGTGACTCGTTGCATGCTCCTTCGCGTACTGCCTGCCTGCGAGCGATTCTGAGTGCCTGCATGCAGCCGACCGTAATTAAGGCAGCTAACTGATGCAAAAAAAGATATGCTTTAATCCGTGGAATCATTATTGATAGGGAGGGAGATGATTCGAGTGCACTCGTTTGACCGCCATGCCGGCGTGCGACCCAGACGGGACAGGACGGCACAGTCATAATTTCAGTTTCTCTAGTTTCCCACGGCAAGCTGGCGCGCTAAGCCATTATGCATTGAATTCCGATGACCGTCGTGCTACCTTCCGCCTATAAGTACTGTTTCCCGGCCTTCTCAGGTGCCACCATGACCCAACTCGCCATATCCTCATAAGCCCCCACCGGCCCGACGTCGTTCGCCACGTCCGCCATGCCCCTGCCCGTCCGCGGTAGGCGACGCCGGAGGCGGTCACCGCAGGAACTAGTGTTCGGGTTTTCACCGGAAGGCAGACGGAGGGAGGAGGCATTCTATCTGTCTTTAGATGGCAATGCGGAGATCGAGGAGTTGTTGGAGCGCGACCGCATGGCGGAGGAGCACGAGTTGTTGGAGCGCGGCCGCCTGGCGGAGGAGCAGCGTACCGCCGATTTGCGCCGCTAGCGGGACATGGAGCAGCAGCGCACCGACGCTCTGAGTCGCGAGCAGAGCGCCCGCAACTGGGCCGACTACATGGAGGCCGGCGCCCGACAAATAGCCCTGGGGGCTGTCGGGCACGCACGCGTTCGCGACGCCGATTTTTACTACCAGCTCGTCAAGTGGGTTTCCCACTTGGAAGCCGAAGCTTCGGTGGACCACGCCGACATGGAAAGGGCCAACACGCGCGAGCAATGCGCCCTATCGCACCTCTGGCAAGTCCGAGGCGAGGCGGAGGACGCCGGTGCCGGCGTTTACCATGGACAGCAGATGGCGGCTGGCATTGTCTAGTTAGCTAAGTGTAAGTTAGTACTTGTATGCTACTAGAGTGTTAGTGGGAGTAGATAGTTAACTTGGCTATGATGGTTGTCAACGTGGAAGTTCAGTACTCTATATGTGGATCAGACCTGTTACTTTGCTCTGAATGTTGAACTTTCCGTTTGAACATATGGAATGGGCTGTTATTTTTTAAATGGGTTGTATTTGTCCTCCACGGTTTAGAGGCTGACTTGTGGGCCTAGCAAGTTGACGCGTACACAATCAGGAGATGATTGTACGTGGAGAGGATGACAGCAGGGACCCGCCAAGGTCATGGCAGTACGCAAGCAAGTGCCTCCTTATTTCAAGCCAATAAAAAAATGGCTCGTCCTAGTGGATTTCTGACATCTGGGTCCCATGCCATTGTCAACATAGTCAATAAATGAGAGAATTGCACAACGAGCGGCTGACACCAGGGACCCAGCAGCTCGCCCAGTTATTTTTGTTTTGGGTTAATTTGATAAATGCCACTCCAAATATGGTGTATCCGAGAAATGCCATTGCAATTTCCAAACTTTGTAAAATGCCATTTCATGCCATTTCTAGTGGCATTTTTCGAAGTCTGGAGTGGCGTTTGTTAAAGTTTGCAAACTGCAGTGGCGTTTTTCAAAATTTGCAAAAATTGTAGTGGCATTTTTCAAAGTTTGGAAATTGCAGTGGCATTTTTATGAATCGCCATAATTGGAGTGGCATTTATCTAATTTGATTTTTGAGACGGAAGCAGGGTGTCAACTGGGCTGTGCGGGACACTCTGGCCTGTCTAGACAGCCTTTTCTTTTATGTTTACCACAGACCAGCCCAGTAGTTTTTTTTTCTTTCTGAAAATGGCTAGCCCAGTTTTTTTGTGATTTGTCAAGTAAGTCGCTTTATCAGGCCTGTTGGGCTGCAAATCTTTCAAGACAAGGAGAGCTTCATTCGGCTGGCCGAGAAAATGGCCTATTAGTAATGAGAAATGGGATGTACATTTTTAAAAGACATCAAACTGGCAATTATTTTCAAATATCTTTTTTTCATTTTGAGATTTTAAATTGCATTGATTTTTATGCGTGGACAATTTATTGGATTTTATATTGATATACATTTATTTTTTAAATCAGTCTGAATGTGACTCGAAATTTCAGGATTAAAAACAGTTCAGACCGCACCGACATATGCAAAATTTCATATAATTTCTTAACCGTGGCCACAATATGGGTTGTAATGCTAACATAAAGAATATGGGCTCCAAAAAAACCCGTAGGAATTAGCAAATGGGCTGTAAATTATTTGAAATAATGGCAGATGGGTTGTATGTTGTTTTCCACAGATTTGAGGCTTTCCACAGATGGCCTGTATACTGTTGGATGTCCATCCAACGGCCGTCGTGCTTCTTCAATCTCTGCTCTTCCTGCTCCGGCCACTCAAACAAGCGCCGGCGGGACTGCCTGCTCCCTCCTCCCCGCGGCCGGCTGTGCTGCCGCGCAGGCCTCACCGCCCCATCGTACTCCCATCGTTGGCCTAGCCATCCCTCTACTCACCCACACCTGTTGTTATTCTCCAGCGACGGCAGACGAATCAGTAAACCCTTGTACATTTGTACTCCCCTCCATGTGGGAAACAAAAACAACGACCGAGTCTTCCCTGCCTACGTGTCATTGTCACGACCGGTTCTTCAATAAAAATATTTATTGAGAAACCAATCTTAAAAATCCAGTTTGAGATAAACATCCTCACTGGTTGACAAACACTTGATACAATAAGCCAGTAGCATCAATTATATTACAGGGTTGAGCTGAGGATGCTCAACAATTTATTACAAACGTGCCAATAATTATACATAAGGCGTATATGACACAAGGGAGTGGTGGCATACTATTGACTCGCAAATAGGGTAGTGGTGGAGTAACACAGTGGGGAGTGGATAAAGTGGCTCTCAAACTAACATCCCATCGAGCGTCGGGGTGAGGCTCGATGAATTTATTTGGGTTGTGGAAGCGGGTATAATATAGTGACCAAGTCCAGAGTCGCACGAGACTGACTGGGATTCCTCTAGGCGTCGGACTCGCTATCGAACTCTTCATCCATGAGATCACCTTCGTCAGCATCTGGCCAAATCAACAAGCCAGTGAGTACTTTGAAAGTACTCGCAAGACAGTTCGGACGTAAGATATAACAAATGCATGCATGAATGCATCATGATTAGTTCACCAATGCATAATTGAAATGTTTGCAGGCAAGGTAAGTAAAAAGGGAATCGGCGGTAGTCCACCTGAAATCCCAACAGTAAAGTAAAGGAACCCAATCGAGTGTCTAGAGCGACGCCACGTAAGGTAAATTAATAAATGAAGGAAAATAATGCCACAGTCGGGCGTCTTAGCGACACCACATAAAGGGCTTTAAAAGAAATGCCACAGTCGGGCGTCTAAACGACACCACCTAAAGGGCTTTAAAAGAAATGCCACAGTCGGGCGTCTGAACGACACCACCTAAAGGGCTTTAAAAGAAATGCCATAGTCGGGCGTCTGAACGACACCACCTAAAGGGCTTTAAAAGAAATGCCACAGTCGGGCGTCTGAACGACACCACCTAAAGGGCTTTAAAAGAAAATGCCACAGTCGGGCGTCTGAACGACACCACCTAAAGGGCTTTAAAAGAAATGCCACAGTCGGGCGTCTGAACGACACCACCTAAAGGGCTTTAAAAGAAATGCCATAGTCGGGCATCTGAACGACACCACCTAAAGGGCTTTAAAAGAAATGCCACAGTCGGGCGTCTGAGCGACACCACCTAAAGGGCTTTAACTGACAAGGAAATAATATTCATAATCAATATTCAACTCTTGAAAATAAACGGGTTAGTCCATCCACAAGAATAAACATTTAACCGTTCTTAGTACTCATGTGTCCCACCGGGTAATCTGTCACCAAAACTGGCACTTGTCAGTTAGTACGAATCTTGGATATGAATAAGATGATTTGAAGAAGTTTGACTCTGCAGAGTTTGTACATAAATTTCCCACAGTTAACGGATTTCCATAGTCACATGGACTAGTTCCGTTTACGGTATTTCAGAAGAAAACACAGCTAAACAGTACACACCCATCCAACCTCTCGATGCCAGGAATCACCCTAGACATTGTCCAGGAAAAACTTTTGAGATGGGGAGATCACAATCTCGAATAGCATGGGATCAAATTTATATACGCGCGCTCTAAGGGGTGCCCCCCTCTCGGTCCCAACCGGAAACACCCATGCCCTCTGACCGGATGACTGGCTTTAATCCAGGGCCATGGAACCATCATCCCGGCCTCTCCTTTTTGGTGTGTACCAAGAAAGCGGTTTGCGACTTACTAAACCATATCCCTTTCGGGAAACATGTGGTAGTACAGGGATAGGAAATGGATATGAACCCAACCGATATGGGTTGGTACTGAAGTTAACTTGCATGGCACAAGACTGGCATGCTACAACACTGCCATCTTACCCACCTTTCTTACCAACACATGGCCTTGCATATTCACATCCAACAATGTATGGATCATCGAACTTACTTGTCCCAACAATGCATAATAAACAGTTCATCGGTATGCTCCATAACATACCATGAAACTAACTAAATGCAAAACATGCCAAGACACTCATCAGATCAAAAGTTCAAACATGCTTGCCTGGTTCAGAGTAGTCGGAGTCTAGCTCGGTGAAGTTTGCGGTCCCGTCACCTCCGTCGGTATCTACGGTATAAAGAGGATACACGCACTATCGTAAATACCAAGAGGTGCACAGAAATTAATCCAAGAAATTTTCAAATAAATCTGATAAAAAACTAGACAAAATTGAAGAAAACAGAAAAAGAATCATTCAAAAGTATGCTTCTGTTAAAAAGTTATAAAGGTTTTTGCCCAGGGACCCATCTGTAATGAAACAGAAATTTCCCAGGGTTCTATTTACAAAAACAGAAAACGTTTCAGTCTCAAATACGCCGGCTCAGAAGAGAAGACGTATTTTGCCCGAATGCGCTTTCAGAAAACGATTCAAAAAAGAGAGAAACCTGACGGGGCGGTCCCACCCGTCGAGTTTGAAAACGGGACGGCGCTTTTGGCGCCAGAGAGCAGCGGCGATCGCCGGCGGCGATCCACGGCGAGGCAGGGGGATCAGAGGTTACCTCCGTGTTCAGGGCGCCATTCCGCGTCGGGTGGTGGTCGTGGTGGTCGCCGGCGTGCACTGTGTCGACGGTGGCCCTTGCTCCGGCGGACGGTGGTTCGGACGAGGGTGAAGCTCGCCGGAGAGGTCTGCAATGATCAAATTGAGGTGGGGGTCAAGTATCTGGTAGCTAGAGGAGGTGCTTGACGGAGTTTGGGCGCCGGAGATGAGCTCACCGCTGTGAATTGAGCTGGAGGCCGAGGCGGAACGGAGTGGCCGGAGTTGGGGGAGGAGACCTCTTCGAGGCCCTCCTAGTGGCCTGGCGGGGTGTTGGTGTAGTGCAGAGGTGGTGTGAGCCCGAGGGGGAGCTCGGGGTATCCTTTTATAGGTGATCCTAGGCGGTGGCCGTGAACGGAGTTTTTCGGTGAAGGATTACGGTGGCGTGGAGGTTGCACGGGAGGTTTTAGAGGTGGAGCGTCGTCGTGGTTGCCACCTGGTGCGGTTTATGCGCTAACGGCGTAGGGACTTGCTTGCTGAGGTGGGGTTCGACGGAACGGGGCGGCGCGGACCCGTCGGCGGCAGAGAGCGTGCGCTGTGCACGCCGCAACACGGCGGCTGTGCTGCATGCGTGCGCTGGCGCGGAGAGGGCCACGCGGAGCCACCAGGGAGATTGGGCGGCGCTGAACGGCGTTGCACCGCCGTTCTGCTTCCTGTCGGCCGCTACGGCGGCTTGGCCGCCGCAAGACACGCCGGCGCAGGCGGGCCAGGGCGCCACCGACGCCGGGAAGCTGCCAAGCGCACGTGCGGGGCTTCGGACAAGGAAGCCAGGCGGCGAGCAACGTGCCAAAGGCAATGTGATCATGTGACTGCACTTCTCTGACGGAGATCGACACTGAAACTGAATTTAACTGAAAGTGTCTGAAACAGTGCATGCAAGGTGTTCGACAGAATGTTTTTGGCTTGTAGGAATTTTTCCTTGGGCTGATTTTTGGTAGAGTAGCTTCTCATTGCTCCAGTAGGTTGTCTGATTTTTGGTGGAATTTTTGGAGAAGGGTAGATATAAATTTCACCAAATTTGGCAAATCTGGTCCAAACTTGCAGGGAGTGTAAGTTGAAAAATTTGAAAAGTAGATGAGTGGATCAAGATGGTTCTGGGTTGTGGGTACAAAGGACTAGCCATTAGAGTTGGTTTGACATCCAAATACAAATTCTACAAGGTACTAGCTTTGTAAATGGGTCAGGCTCAAATTAAAGATCAGAAAAGATTTGAGAGGTGAAATAATCAAAATAAAATCCAAAACTTGTTTGGATGAGTTGAGACTGGGAATTTGAGTTGCTAACAAGGGGGAGAGAAGGCTTTGGGGTGGTTTTACCTCATGGGCAAAAATACAAGGTCATGGCTGGTTATCAAAAGAATGAAGATCCCAAAAAAAATTTCATAGAGTTTTCTTTTCAAAAAGAAAAGATTGAACTCCAAAAAATAATTTGAGAAGAGGACCAACAGAGGAGAAAAAAAAGGTCAAACCCAAAGTTTGAAGAAGAAAGCAGAAATAAAAATCCTAGCCAAAGAAAGAAGATTTTTAAGAGGATTGTTTTTTCTAAAAAATTTTTTTGAAAGGTCTCATCCACAAAAGAAAAACCAGCAAGGTTTTTGCTAAAACCAAAGAAATTTTTTTTTGGAGTGTCACAACACCTACCCCCTTAGGAAAAATCTCGTCCCCGAGATTTCAGCTGATCCTTAAATAAGTGCGGATCCTCTGCTCGAAGGAAATCCTCTCTTTCCCAAGTTGCTTCGTTGTCAGTATGATTGCTCCACTGAACTCTGAAAAATTTAATGGTCTTTTGTCGGGTCCTCCTTTCAGACTCCTCTAAGATTTTTACGGGGCGTTCCCGATAGGTGAGGTCTGGTTGCACATCGATGTTCTCATGGGACACTTGTTTCTCTGGATTTCTCACGCACTTCCTTAACTGCGAAACGTGGAATATGTTGTGGATATCTGATAGTTCCTTAGGTAAGTCTAGCTGGTAGGCTACCGTGCCCCTTCGTGCCAATATACAGAATGGTCCGATAAATCTTGGTGCTAGCTTCCCTTTAATCTTGAATCGTTGTAGTCCTCTCATAGGGGATACTCGTACGTACACAAACTCTCCGGGTTCGAAGCTGACCCCACGATACTTCTGATCGTAATAACTCTTCTGTCGGCTTTGTGCGGTGTTGAGTCGATCCCTGATTAACTTGACCTTTTCCTCGGCTTCTCTGAGCATGCCTGGTCCGAAGATGCGGCTGTCTCCCGTCTCGGATCAATTTAACGGGGTGCGGCATCTCCGTCTGTATAGAGCCTCAAATGGTGCCATTTGTAGGCTGGCCTGGTAACTATTGTTGTATGCGAACTCGGCGTATGGCAGACTTTCTTCCCAACTGGTTCCATATGTGAGGACACATGCTCTTAGCATATGTTCTAAAATATGGTTTATGCGTTCTGTTTGCCCATCTGTCTGGGGGTGGTAAGCTGTACTGAAGGCTAGTTGAGTTCCCAGTGCCTGTTGTAAGTGATCCCAAAATCTCGAGACGAACTGAGTGCCCCTGTCGGATATTATAGTCCTTGGGACACCGTGCAGACAGACTATGCGGGAGAGGTAAATCTTAGCAAGCTTTTGAGTGGTGTGGGTTGTTCTTACTGGAATAAAATGTGCCACCTTCGTTAACCTATCGGTGATGACCCATATAGCATCATTCCCGTGTCATGACCGAGGTAGTCCGACAATGAAGTCCATCCCTATTTCATCCCATTTCCACTCGGGTATTTTGTTTGGTTGCAGTAGTCCGGCTGGTCTCTGATGTTCAGCTTTTATGCGCTGACATGAGTCGCAACATGCAATGAAGGTAGCGATGTCCCTCTTCATACCGTGCCACCAAAATCTTTCTTGAATATCTTTATACATTTTGGTCCCTCCAGGGTGGATTGAATATGGGGCGGTGTGGGCTTCAGCCAAAATTTGCTGTTTAAGATCTTCTATGTTTGGTACGCAGAGTCTTTCTCCGTACCATAATATACCTTCATCGTCTATGATGAATTCCGAGGTCTTGCCTATACTCACCTTTCTTTTGATGCCTTCAATGCTGGGGTGTCCAGGCTGAGCTCCTTTAATTTTCTCCACAAGGTCGGGTTGTATTACTAAATTTGTTATGGTGCCTTCCGCTACCATCAATAAGTTGAGTTTGGCAAATTCTTGTTGGAACTCGGGTCTCAGGCCCTGCAGACTACTTTTGTCGGGGCTGGGGTTCCGACTGAGAGCATCGGCCACTACATTTGCTTTACCTGGATGGTAGAGGATACCAACATCATAATCCTTTACCAATTCCAACCAGCGTCATTGCCGTAAATTTAGTTCTGGATGCATGAAAATATATTTGAGACTTTTATGGTCCGTATATATTTCACATCGATTTCCAAGTAGGAAATGCATCCATTCCTTAAGTGCATGAATAACGGCTGCCATTTCTAAGTTATGAGTGGGATAATTTTCCTCATGCTTGCGAAGTTGCCTTGAAGCGTATGCGACAACCTTGCCTTCTTGCATCAACACGCATCCGAGACCCTTCCTGGACGCGTCACAATATACTTCAAAATTCTTGTGTATGTCTGGCACAACTAATACCGGTGCTGTTGTTAATTTCCGCTTTAGCTCTTGGAAACTTTTCTCGCAGGCTTCTGTCCATTCAAACTTCTTTTCCTTCTTGAGTAATTGTGTCATAGGTTTGGCTATGGTGGAGAATCCTTCAATAAATCTGCGGTAATATCCTGCCATTCCCAACAAACTTCGTATGTCCGTCACACTGGCTGGTGACTTCCAGCCAAGTACGGCCTTTACATTCTCCGGGTCCACGGCGATACCGTCTTGGGTCAGCACGTGGCCTAGAAATCCTACTTGCCTTAGCCAAAATTCGCACTTGCTGAATTTGGCGTATAATTGATGTTTCCTGAGTTCTCCTAGCACAATTCTGAGATGTTCAGTGTGCTCTTCCGGTGTCTTGGAGTACACCAGAATGTCCTCGATGAATACCACAACGAACTTGTCCATAAATTTCATAAATACTTTGTTCATGAGGTGAACAAAATATGGGGGGGCGTTCGTCAACCCAAATGGCATTACTGTGAACTCATACAGTCCATATCTGGAGGTGAAGGCTGTGTTGGGGATGTCTTCTATTCGCACCTTCAATTGATGGTATCCTGACCTTAAGTCAATTTTTGAGAATACCTTGGCCTGAGCGAGTTGATCGAATAAATCATTTATTCTGGGCATCGGGTATTTGTTCTTGACTTTGACCATGTTAAGTGCTCGGTAGTCAATACACAATCTCAACGTTCCATCTTTCTTTTTGGCAAATAAAATTGGTGATCCCCATGGTGAGGAACTGGCTCGAATGTATCCTTTTTCAAGCAATTCCTTTATTTGTTTCTTCAGTTCAACCAACTTGGATGGTGCCATTCTGTATGGTTTCTTGTATATGGGGGTGGTTCCTGGTGCTAACTCAATGCTGAATTCTATCTCTCGGTCTGGTGGCATGCCTGGTAGCTCTTCGGGGAATACGTCTGGAAATTCACATACTACTGGAACTTTGTTTAGTTCAGAAACGTCCACCTTATTCAATCTCGGTTGCCGGGGTATTTTTCTTTCCTTGGCGGATACCCTTATTGTCTTCCCGAGGTGATGCGTGAGGATTACGGTCCGGTTGAAACAGTCAATGAAACCCTTATTTGTGGTTAGCCAGTCCATCCCAAGGATGACATCCAGTCCTTTATTTTCCAACACAATAAGATTTGCGTGAAACTTCAGCCCTTCGAACTCGATAATCACATCCTGACAGTAACTCTGAGTAACTTGCTGAATCCCAGGGGACTTGATGATCATGGATTTCTCCAAAGGAAGCATCGAAAAATTATTTTGCAACGCAAAACTTTTCAAAACAAAAGAATGAGAAGCTCCAGAATCAAACAAAACCATTGCAGGTATTGTGTTGACAGGAAATGTACCGAGTACGATATCCGGAGCATTTTGTGCCTCCTCTTTGGTTACGTGGTTCAGATGACCCTTCATGTGGTTGTTGTTGGGATTGAAATTGTTTCGCTTGGGTGCTGAATTATTGCTGCCGTAGTTCGGCTTTGGTGCTGAGTTTCTAGGCTTGGGACACTGCTTGGCATAGTGTCCTTCTTCTTCACAGGCGTAACAAGTAACGCCGGGGCGATAGGTGAACTCCTTGTCCCTTGCATGGAAATTCTTGATTGGGCATCAGGCGTTGGATGCAGACTTGTGTGTTCCACTTTTTTGAAAATCTGCCTTGCTTCGATGATTGCGAGTATGGTTGGTCTGGTCCCTTTTTCTCTTGCGGAAATCTTCCAAACTGCGCCTTTCATTTTCCAGAGTAATGGCCTTATCCACCAGTGTCAAAGTTTGGGAAAGTGTGTACGACCAGTTGGCATTTTAGCGCGGGCGCTAGACCGTCAAGGAATTTCTCCATTTTCTTGCTCTCAGACATACGATCTTCATTGGCGTATCGAGATAACAGAGTAAACTGACCATTGTAATCTGACACTGTCATGTTCCGTTGTTTGAGGTCATCGAATTCTCTCTTCTTGATTTTCATGATACTCTTAGGAATATGCGCGCCACGGAAGCCTTCTTTGAAATCATCCCAGGTTATATCGTTTTCGTTGGAATGCATGTGGAGGAAATTCTCCCACCAAGATGCGGCTGTTCCCGTGAGATAATGCGGAGCATATAGTACCTTTTCGGGGTCTGAACATTGTGCAATATTTAATTTCCTCTCCACGTCTCGAAGCCAGTCTTCGGCCTCGAGACGCTTATCAGTATGAGAAAATGTTGGGGGACGCGTCTTCTGTAGCTCAGATAACTTGGAATGCTGCGGATACTGTCCATGGTGATTTCTCATGTTGATGACTTGGTTCATCATTTCCTGATGCTGTTGCTGACTTTGTTCATACAGGCGGCACATTTGAGGTAGTGCTGTCTCACTACCCTGTTGACTTGATTGACCTTGACGGAAATTGTTGCCTGGTTGATTGTCATAATATTGGTTCGACTGCCCTTGTGCAAAACTGTTGTCTGCTTGAGTGCCATAATTTTCCTCTGGCGGAGCTGGCATGGAGCGAGTCCAAGGATGAGACATTTTTCACTCTGGGGATATATTTTGCGAAACCCATAAGCAAACGAAAAAATAAATCCGTAAAAGCACAAGGTTGGCAAAGAAACCAAATAGCCAAGATTACTAGGGAAAACCATTTAATTTGCGCACGGAGAAAGACTTCTCATTACGTATCTTACACGCGGGCGATAATAATACAATACGTCACTCAGGATATGCGTACATATTCCTGACATGTTATTTAGGCTAGTGCACTTCTCCAGATCCTACATGATGCGCAAACAGGCTACTTCCCATATCTTACATGGCGGTACATCGCGCGATGGCTAAGCGTACTTAGTCGGAGATGTTGATGATGTCCTTGGCCCTGCCAAGGGTGAGGCGTAGCGAGGCTGGAGACTCAACTTCCTCCTCGTTAATAGGTTCCATACGAGTAGTGCTGCGTCGAGCAGAAGGAGTGGGTGCTGGGGGCGGAATAACACGGATAGCAGTCGGCACGAGTGGCGGTGCAGTGTGCGCTGGAGTGGGCGCAATGACCTGGTTGAACTCCTCAGTAGAAGGCAGGCGACGAGCTGGTGCATAGGAGGCTGATGATGAGGCATAAGTCAGTGGCGGTGCTGTGGGCAGGAGCTCCCTCCTGTTGGCAGTACAGCCATGGACTGAGTCCATGTGGGCGGCCACAAAGTCGTCCACCAAGTTGTCGAAGGCGGCCTCCAGAGCCCGAAGATACTCAATAAGCATCTCAAAGGCCTCGTCTCATTCTCCTCTGGGCAGGAGTATGCGTAGTGACAGGTGTAAGGCACGTGGCATGGAAGATAGCGGTAGCGACGAGCCTTCATTACGGGAAGGACATCCCTGAGGCGAGCTATTGACTCGCGGGCTGCCATCTGGATAGCATGCTTCTCCGTGGGCATGGCTCTTCCCATGAACCGGAAGCGGCGTAACTCACCACGCCCTCCCCTGAATTGCACCGAGGCCTGGTGCATGGTCAGACTGTCGTTGACTTTATGCTGGCAGAGAGAGACGACTGGGCGTACAGATGGCCCCATCGCGACCTGAACGATGAAGGATAAAAGCTTGACGAACCCATCGGGTACGTTGGCGAAGGACTGAGACTCGCAGCTGTTGTCGGCCATCTACAAAAGTAGACAAAAATTCTGATTGGTCAGATCATAAATATATGTTGACTGTCAGAAAATGACTACAGTTGCAAAAATACAATTTAGCTCGAACATGCTAATAACCAATTGGCGATCGCACCTAGTGGCTTCCTACAGTCAGCCTGGCTCTGGTACCAAGCTTGTCACGACCGGTTTTTCAATAAAAATATTTATTGAGAAACCAATCTTAAAAATCCAGTTTGAGATAAACATCCTCACTGGTTGACAAACACTTGATACAATAAGCCAGTAGCATCAATTATATTACAGGGTTGAGCTGAGGATGCTCAACAATTTATTACAAACGTGCCAATAATTATACATAAGGCGTATATGACACAAGGGAGTGGTGGCATACTACTGACTCGCAAATAGGGTAGTGGTGGAGTAACACAGTGGGGAGTGGATAAAGTGGCTCTCAAACTAACATCCCAACGAGCGTCGGGGTGAGGCTCGATGAATTTATTTGGGTTGCGGAAGCCGGTATAATATAGTGACCAAGTCCAGGGTCGCACGAGACTGACTGGGATTCCTCTAGGCGTCGGACTTGCTATCGAACTCTTCATCCATGAGATCACCTTCGTCAGCATCTGGCCAAATCAACAAGCCAGTGAGTAGTTTGAAAGTACTCGCAAGACAGTTCGGACGTAAGATATAACAAATGCATGCATGAATGCGTCATGATTAGTTCACCAATGCATAATTGAAATGTTTGCAGGCAAGGTAAGTAAAAATGCAATCGGCGGTAGTCCGCCTGAAATCCCAACAGTAAAGTAAAGGAAACCAATCGAGTGACTAAAGCGACGCCACGAAAGGTAAATTAATAAATGAAGGAAAATAATGGCACAGTCGGGCGTCTTAGCGACACCACATAAAGGGCTTTAAAAGAAATGCTACAGTCGGGCGTCTAAACGACACCACCTAAAGGGCTTTAAAAGAAATGCCACAGTCGGGCGTCTAAGCGACACCACCTAAAGGGCTTTAAAAGAAATGCCACAGTCGGGCGTCTGAACGACACCACCTAATGGGCTTTAAAAGAAATGCCACAGTCGGGCGTCTGAACGACACCACCTAAAGGGCTTTAAAAGAAATGCCACAGTCGGGCGTCTGAGCGACACCACCTAAAGGGCTTTAACTTACAAGGAAATAATAATCATAATCAACATTCAACTCTTGAAAATAAACGGGTTAGTCCATCCACAAGAATAAACATTTAACCGTTCTTAGTACTCATGTGTCCCACCGGGTAATCTGTCACCAAAACTGGCACTTGTCAGTTAGTACGAATCTTGGATATGAATAAGGTGATTTGAAGAAGTTTGACTCTGCAGAGTTTGTACATAAATTTCCCACAGTTAACGGATTTCCATAGTCACATGGACTAGTTCCGTTTACGGTATTTCAGAAGAAAACACAGCTAACCAGTACACACCCAACCAACCTCTCGATGCCAGGAATCACCCTAGACATCGTCCAAGAAAAACTTTTGAGACGGGGAGATCACAATCTCGAATAGCATGGGATCAAAGTTATATACGCACGCTCTAAGGGGTGCCCCCCTCTCGGTCCCAACCGGAAACACCCATGCCCCCCGACCGGATGACTGGCTTTAATCCAGGGCCATGGAACCATCATCCCGGCCTCTCCTTTTTGGTGTGTACCAAGAAAGCGGTTTGCGACTTACTAAACCATATCCCTTTCGGGAAACATGTGGTAGTACAGGGATAGGAAATGGATATGAACCCAACCGATATGGGTTCGTACTGAAGTTAACTTGCATGGCATAAGACTGGCATGCTACAACACTGCCATCTTACCCACCTTTCTTACCAACACATGGCCTTGCATATTCACATCCAACAATGTATGGATCATCGAACTTACTTGTCCCAACAATGCATAATAAACAGTTCATTGGTATGCTCCATAACATACCATGAAACTAACTAAATGCAAAACATGCCAAGACACTCATGATATCAAAAGTTCAAACATGCTTGCCTGGTTGAGAGTAGTCGGAGTCTAGCTCGGTGAAGTTTGCGGTCCCATCACCTCCGTCGGTATCTACGGTATAAAGAGGATACACGCACTATCGTAAATACCAAGAGGTGCACAGAAATTAATCGAAGAAATTTTCAAATAAATGTGATAAAAAACTAGACAAAATTTTGTGGAAAACAGAAAAAGAATCATTCAGAAATATGCTTCTGTTAAAAAGTTATAAAGGTTTTTGCCCAGGGACCCATCTGTAATGAAACAGAAACTTCCCAGGATAAAAACAGAAAATGTTTCAGTCTCAAATACGCCGGCTCAGAAGAGAAGACGTATTTTGCCCGAATGTGCTTTCAGAAAACGATTCGATAAAGAGAGAAACCTGACGGGGCGGTCCCACCCGTCGAGTTTGAAAACGGGACGGCGCTTTTGGCGCCAGAGAGCCGCGGCGATCGCCGGCGGCGATCCACGGCGAGGCAGGGGGATCAGAGGTTACCTCCGTGTTCAGGGCACCATTCCGCGTCGGGTGGTGGTCGTGGCGGTCGCCGGCGTGCACTGTGTCGACGGTGGCCCTTGCTCCGGCGGACGGTGGTTCGGACGAGGGTGAAGCTCGCCGGAGAGGGCTGCAGTGATCAAATTGATGTGGGGGTCAAGTATCTGGTAGCTAGAGGAGGTGCTTGACGGAGTTTGGGCGCCGGAGATGACCTCACCGCAGTGAATCGAGCTGGAGGCCGAGGCGGAACGGAGTGGCCAGAGTTGGGGGAGGAGACCTCCTCGAGGCCCTCCTAGTGGCCTGGCGGGGCGTTGGTGTAGTGAAGAGGTGGTGTGAGCCCGAGGGGTAGCTCGGGGTCTCCTTTTAAAGGTGATCCGAGGCGGTGGCCGTGAACGGAGTTTTCCGGCGAAGGATTACGGCGGCGTGGAGGTTGCACGGGAGGTTTTAGAGGTGGAGCGTCGTCGTGGTTGCCACCTGGTGCGGTTTATGCGCTAACGGTGTAGGGACTTGCTTGCTGAGGTGGGGTTCGACGGAACGGGGCGGCGCGGACCCGTCGGCAGCAGAGAGCGTGCGCTGTGCATGCCGCGCCACAGCGGCTGTGCTGCATGCGTGCACTGGCGCGGAGAGGGCCACCAGGGAGATTGGGCGGCGCTGAATGGCGCTGCGCCACCGTTCTGCTTCCTGTCGGCCGCTACGGCGGCTCGGCCGCCGCAAGACACGCCGGCGCAGGCGGGCCAGGGCGCCACTGACGCCGGGAAGCTGCCAAGCGCGCGTGCGGGGCTTCGGACAAGCAAGCCAGGCGGCGAGCAACGTGCCAAAGGCAGTGCGATCATGTGACTGCACTTCTCTGACGGAGATCGACACTGAAACTGAATTTAACTGAAAGTGTCTGAAACAGTGCATGCAAGGTGTTCGAGAGATTGTTTTTGGCTTATAGGAATTTTTCCTTGGGCTGATTTTTGGTAGAGTAGCTTCTCATTGCTCCAGTAGTTTGTCCGATTTTTGGTGGAATTTTTGGAGAAGGGTAGATATGAATTTCACCAAATTTGGCAAATCTGGTCCAAACTTGCAGGGAGTGTAAGTTGAAAAATTTGAAAAGTAGATGAGTGGATCAAGATGGTTCTGGGTTGTGGGTACAAAGGACTAGCCAGTAGAGTTGGTTTGACATCCAAATACAAATTCTACAAGGTACTAGCTTTGTAAATGGGTCAGGCTCAAATTAAATATCAGAAAAGATTTGAGAGGTGAAATAATCAAAATAATATCCAAAACTTGTTTGGATGAGTTGAGACAGGGAATTTGAGTTGCTAACAAGGAGGAGAGAAGGTTTTGGGTTGGTTTTACCTCATGGGCAAAAATACAAGGTCATGGGTGGTTATCAAAAGAATGAAGATCCCATTTTTTTCATAGAGTTTTCTTTTCAAAAAGAAAAGATTGAACTCCCAAAAATAATTTGAGAAGAGGACCAACAGAGGAGAAAAAAAAGGTCAAACCCAAAGTTTGAAGAAGAAACCAGAAATAACAATCCTAGCCAAAGAAAGAAGATTTTTAAGAGGATTGTTTTTTTTAAAAAAAATTTGAAAGGTCTCATCCACAAAAGAAAAACCAGCAAGGTTTTTGCTAAAACCAAATAAAAAAAATTTGGAGTGTCAGAGTAATTCCCTTCCTAGGCCTCGCCTTCGTCCACCGCCTTGGTGCTCTCTGCGTGGCGTGGTCAGCGTGGTCAACGACCGACATGCATCTGAAGTGGATTGTACGTGGAGAGGCTGACAGCTGGGTCCACGGCCGCACACAAGGAAATGCCTCCTTATTACGTGTAAAATAATGATTTCCTCCACCTGACATCTGGGACCCACCGAAACGGCCTCTATATTTCGCGAAAAAACGTTACCGCCGCTGACAGCTCGGACCCACCAGCTATATCTTCGCACGCAAGGAAGTGCCTCCTTATTACGCACAAAAAAATGAATACTCCCCCTGCTAGCTGGGACCTAGTATAGTGGGCAACTAAGTTGACGGGGATGAAGTGCTTTGTCAACTTAGTCAATATGCACGATTCTAGCTCGACTGACCGTACGATGTCCATCCAACAACCATAGTGCTTCTACAACCTCTGGTCTTCTTGCTCCAGCCGCTCAAAGCAGCGCCGGTCGTGCTGCCTGCTCCTGCCTCCCGTGGCCGGCTGTACTGCCACGGAGGCCTCACCGCCCCCATACTACTCCCACCGCTGGCCAGGCCATCCCTCCACTCCACTCACCCACACCCCCTGTTATTCTACGGCGATGGCAGCGCAGCCGAACGAGTGAACCCTCGTACTCCTCTCCACTTTGGCATCCACTGCCGCGTCTTCCCCGGCTCCGCGTCGTCCCCTTCCTAGGCCTTGCCGTCGTCCACCGCCATGGTGCTGTCGGCACGACGTGGTCAATGTGGTCAACGACCGAATTCCATCGGAAGAATACTGTACGTGGAGAGGCTGACAGCTGGGTCCATGACAGCCGCAAGGAAGTGCCTCCTTATTACGCGGAAAATAATTATTCCTCCACCTGACAGCAGGGACCCACCGGACGCCCACTAGTATATCGCGAAAAAAACGTTTGCCCCTGACTGCTGGGACCCACCCGACGGGCCACTGTATTTTGCAAAAAAAAACGTTCCCCCTGCTATCAGCTCGGACCCACCGGAAGTGCCTCCTTATTATGCACAAAAAAATGAATACCCCCTGCTAGCTGGGACCCACCTTGGTGGGAGGCTGACTTGTGGGCCTACTAAGTTGACGGGGACGGAGGGCTTTGTCAATTTAATCAATATGCACGATTCTAGCTCCAGTGACCGTACGATGTCCATCCAACGGCGTAGTGCTTCTTCAACCTCTGGTCTTCTTGCTCCAGCCGCCCAAACCAGCGTCGGTCGTGCCTCGTGGTCCTGCCTCCCATGGCCGGCTGCGATGCGGCGGAGGCCTCACCGCCCCCTACTAGTCCCGCCGCTGGCCAGGACATCCCTCTACTCACCCACACCCCGTGTTATTCTCCGGCGACGGCAACCTCACACCACAGAGAACCAGTGAACCCTCTGTTGGAAATATGCCCTAGAGGCAATAATAAAAGCATTATTATTATATTTCCTTGTTCATGATAATTGTCTTTATTCATGCTATAATTGTGTTATCCGGAAATCGTAATACATGTGTGAATACATAGACACCAATATGTCCCTAGTAAGCCTCTAGTTGACTACCTCGTTGATCAACTGATAGTCAATGTTTCCTGACTATGGACATTGGATGTCATTGATAACGAGTTCACATCAATAGGACAATGATGTGATGGACAAGACCCAATCCTAAGCATAAGCACAAAGATCGTATAATTCGTTTGCTAGAGCTTTCCCAATGTCAAGTATCTTTTCCTTAGACCATGAGATCGTGTAACTCCCGGATACCGTAGGAGTGCTTTGGGTGTGCCAAACGTCACAACGTAACTGGGTGACTATAAAGGTATACTACGGGTATCTCCGAAAGTGTCTGTTGGGTTGACACGGATCGAGACTGGGATTTGTCACTCCGCATGACGGAGAGGTATCACCGGGCCCACTCAGTAATGCATCATCATAATGAGCTCAATGTGATCAAAGTGTTTGATCACGGGATCATGCATTACGGTACGAGTAAAGTGACTTGCCGGTAACGAGATTGAACGAGGTATTGGCATACCGACGATCGAATCTCGGGCAAGTAAAATACCGATTGACAAAGGGAATTGCATGCAGGATTGATTGAATCCTCGACATCGTAGTTCACCCGATGAGATCATCCAGCAGTGTGTGGGAGCCAACATGGGTATCCAGATCCCGCTGTTGGTTATTGACCGGAGAGGTGTATCGGTCATGTCTGCATGTCTCCCGAACCCGTAGGGTCTACACACTTAAGGTTTGGTGACGCTAGGGTTGTAAAGATATGAATATGCAGTAATCCGAAAGGTTTTCGGAGTCCCGGATGAGATCTCGGACGTCACGAGGAGTTTCGGAATGGTCCGGAGGTAAAGAATTATATATAGGAAGTGCAGTTTTGGCCATCGGGAAGATTCGGGGTCACCGATATTGTACCGGGACCACCGGATGGGTCCCGGGGGTCCACCGCGTGGGGCCACCCATCCCGGAGGGCCCCATGGGCTGAAGTGGGAGGGGGAACCAGCCCATAGTGGGCTGGTGCACCTCCTAGGCCCACCCCCTGCGCCTAGGGTTGAAACCCTAGGGTGGGGGGGCGCCCCACTTGCCTTGGGGGGTACTCCACCCCCTTGGCCGCCGCCCCTTGGGAGATTGGATCTCCAGGGCCGGCGCCCCCCAGGGGGCCTATATAAAGGGGGGGAGGGATGGGCAGCCGCACCCTTGACCCCTGGCGCCTCCCTCTCCCCTGTCACACCTCTCCCTCTCGCGCAGACGCTCGGCGAAGCCCTGCTGCAGGTGACAACTGCATCCACCACCACGCCGTCGTGCTGTTGGATCTTCATCAACCTCTCCTTTCCCCTTGCTGGATCAAGAAGGAGGAGACTTCATCCGCTCCGTACGTGTGTTGAACGCGGAGGTGCCGTCCGTTCGGCACTCGGTCATCGGTGATTTGGATCACGGCGAGTACGGCTCCATCATCCACGTTCTAGTGAACGCTTCCGCTCGCGATCTACAAAGGTATGTAGATGCATCTGATCACTCGTTGCTAGATGAACTCATAGATGGATCTTGGTGAAACCATAGAAAAATTTTTGTTTTCTGCAACGTTCCCCAAGAGTGGCATCATGAGCTAGGTCTATGCGTAGTTCTCTTTGCACGAGTAGAACACAATTGTTGTGGGCGTAGATGTTGTCAACTTTCTTGCCGCTACTAGTCTTATTTTGCTTCAGCGGTATTGTGGGATGAAGCGGCCCGGACCAACCTTACACGTACGCTTACGTGAGACCGGTTCCACCGACTGACATGCACTAGTTGCATAAGGTGGCTGGCGGGTGTCTGTCTCTCCCACTTTAGTTGGAGCAGATTCGACGAAAAGGGTCCTTATGAAGGGTAAATAGAAGTTGACAAATCACGTTGTGGCTTTATGTAGGTAAGAAAACGTTCTTGCTAGAACCCTAATGCAACCACGTAAAACTTGCAACAACAATTAGAGGACGTCTAACTTGTTTTTGCAGCAAGTGCTTTGTGACATGATATGGCCAAATTTGTGATGAATGATGAATAATATATATGTGATGTATGAGATCATGTTCATGTAATAGGAATCACGACTTGCATGTCGATGAGTATGACAACCGGTAGGAGCCATAGGAGTTGTCATTATTTTTATGACCTGCGTGTCAATGGAAACGCCAGGTAAATTACTTTACTTTATTGCTAAACGTGTTAGCCTTAGTAGTAGAAGTAATAGTTGGCGAGAAACTTCATGGAGACACGATGATGGAGATCATGGTGTCGTGCCGGTGACAAGATGATCATGGAGCCCCAAGATGGAGATCAAAGGAGCTATATGATATTGGCCATATCATGTCACTATTATTATTTGATTGCATGTGATGTTTATCATGTTTTGCATCTTGTTTACTTAGAACGACGGTAGTAAAGAAGATGATCCCTCATAATAAATTTCAAGAAAGTGTTCCCCCTAACTGTGCACTGTTGCGACAGTTCGTTGTTTCGAAGCACCACGTGATGATCGGGTGTGATAGATTCCAACGTTCACATACAACGGGTGTAAGACAGATTTACACATGCAAACACTTAGGTTGTCTTGACGAGCCTAGCATGTACAAACATGGCCTCAGAACACGGAGGACCGAAAGGTCGAGCATGAGTCGTATAGAAGATACGATCAACATGGAGATGTTCACCGATGATGACTAGTCCGTCTCACGTGATGATCGGACACGGCCTAGTCGAGTCAGATCATGTATTCACTTAGATGACTAGAGGGATGTCTAATCTGAGTGTGAGTTCATTAAATAATTTGATTAGATGAACTTAATTATCATGAACTTAGTCTAAACAAACTTTGCAATATGTCTTGTAGATCAAATGGCCCAAGCTAATGTCAACATGAACTTCAACGCGTTTCTAGAGAAAACCAAGCTGAAAGATGATGGCAGCAACTATACGGACTGGGTCCGGAACCTGAGGATCATCCTCATAGCTGCCAGGAAACAATATGTCCTAGAAGCACCGCTAGGTGAAGCACCCATCCCAAAGAACCAAGACATTATGAATGCTTGGCAGTCTCGTGCTGATGATTACTCCCTCATTTAGTGCGGCATGCTTTACAGCTTAGACCCGGGGCTCCAAAAGCGTTTTGAGCATCACGGAGCATATGAGATGTCCGAGGAGCTGAAACTAGTTTTCCAAGCTCATGCCCAGGTCGAGAGATATGAAGTCTCCGACAAGTTCTACAGTTGTAAGATGGAGGAAAATAGTTCTGTCAGTGAACACATACTCAAGATGTCTTGGTTGCACAACCGCTTGACTCAGCTGGAGATTAACCTCCTAGACGAGGCGGTCATTGACAGAATCCTTCAGTCGCTCCCACCTAGCTACAAGAGCTTTGTGATGAACTACAATATGCAGGGGATGGTAAAGACCATTCCTGAGGTACTTGCTATGCTGAAATCAGCAGAGGTTGAAATCAAAAAGGAACATCAAGTGTTGATGGTCAATAAAACCACTAAGTTCAAGAAAGGCAAGGGTAAGAAGAACTTCGAGAAGGACGGCAAGGATGTTGCCCCGCCTGGTAAGCCAGTTGCCGGGAAGAAGTCAAAGCATGGACCCAAGCCTGAGACTGAGTGCTTTTATTGCAAAGGGAAGGGTCACTGGAAGTGGAACTGCCCCAAATACTTAGCGGACAAGAAGGCCGGCAACACTAAAGGTATATGTGATATACATGTAATTGATGTGTACCTTACCAGTGCTCATAGTAGCTCCTGGGTATTTGATACCGGTGCCGTTGCTCATATTTGTAACTCAAAACAGGAGCTGCGGAATAAGCGGAGACTGGCAAAGGACGAGGTGACGATGCGCGTCGGGAATGGTTCCAAGGTTGATGTGATCGCCGTCGGCACGCTACCTCTACATTTACCTACGGGATTAGTTTTAAACCTCAATAATTGTTATTTAGTGCCAAGTTTGAGCATGAACATTGTATCTGGATCTCGTTTAATACGAGATGGCTACTCATTTAAATCCGAGAATAATGGTTGTTCTATTTATATGAGTGATATGTTTTATGGTCATGCTCCGATGGTCAATGGTTTATTCTTAATGAATCTCGTACGTGATAATACACATATTCATAGTGTGAATGCCAAAAGGTGTAAAGTTGATAACGAGAGTCCCACATACTTGTGGCACTGCCGCCTTGGTCACATTGGTGTCAAGCGCATGAAGAAGCTCCATGCTGATGGACTTTTAGAGTCTCTTGATTATGAATCATTTGACACATGCGAACCATGCCTCATGGGCAAAATGACCATGACTCCGTTCTCCGGGACAATGGAGCGAGAAACCAACTTATTGGAAATCATACATACTGATGTGTGCGGTCCAATGAGTGTTGAGGCTCGCGGAGGATATCGTTATGTTCTCACTCTCACGGATGACTTGAGTAGATATGGGTATGTCTACTTGATGAAACACAAGTCTGAGACCTTTGAAAAGTTCAAGGAATTTCAAAATGAGGTAGAGAATCAACGTGACCGAAACATAAAGTTCTTACGATCAGATCATGGAGGAGAATATTTAAGTCACGAATTTGGCACACACTTAAGGAAATGTGGAATCGTTTCACAACTCACGCCGCCTGGAACACCTCAACGTAACGGTGTGTCCGAACGTCGTAATCGCACTCTATTGGATATGGTGCGATATATGATGTCTCTTACAGATTTACCGCTATCATTTTGGTGATACGCTCTAGAGACAGCCGCATTCACTTTAAATAGGGCACCATCTAAATCCATTGAGACGACACCGTATGAATTATGGTTTGGAAAGAAACCTAAGCTGTAGTTTCTAAAAGTTTTGGGATGCGATGCTTATGTCAAGAAACTTCAACCTGAAAAGCTCGAACCCAAATCGGAAAAATGCGTCTTCATAGGATACCCTAAGGAAACCGTTGGGTATACCTTCTACCTAAGGTCCGAAGGCAAGATCTTTGTTGCCAATAACGGATCCTTTCTGGAGAAAGAGTTTCTCTCGAAAGAAGTAAGTGGGAGGAAAGTGGAACTTGATGAAGTATCACCTCTTGAACCGGAAAGTAGCGCAGCTCAAGAAAATGTTTCTGTGGTGCCTCCACCGGTTAGACAGGAGGTTAATGATGATGATCATGAAACTTCGGATCAAGTTGCTACTGAGCTTCATAGGTCCACAAGGACACGTTCCGCACCAGAGTGGTATGGCAACCCTGTCCTGGAAATCATGTTGTTAGACAACGGTGAACCTTCGAACTATGAAGAAGCGATGGCGGGCCCAGATTCCAACAAATGGCTACAAGCCATGCAATCCGAGATAGGATCCATGTATGAAAGCAAAGTATGGACATTGACAGACTTGCCCGATGATCGGCGAGCGATAGAAAACAAATGGATCTTTAAGAAGAAGACGGACACAGATTGTAATGTTACCATCTATAAAGCTCGACTTGTCGCTAAGGGTTATCGGCAAGTTCAAGGGGTTGACTATGATGAGACTTTCTCTCCCGTAGTGAAGCTGAAGTCCGTCTAAATCATGTTAGCAATTGTTGCATACTATGATTATGAGATATGGCAAATGGACATCAAAATCGCATTCCTTAACGGTTATCTTAAGGAAGAACTGTATATGATGCAGCCGGAAGGTTTTGTTGAACCCAAGAATGCTAACAAGGTATGCAAGCTCCAGCGATCCATTTATGGGCTGGTGCAAGCATCTCGGAGTTGGAACATTCGCTTTGATGAGATGATCAAAGCGTTTGGGTTTACACAGACTTATGGAGAAGCCTGTGTTTACAGGAAAGTGAGTGGGAGCTCTGTAGCATTTCTCATATTATATGTAGATGACAAACTTTTGATGGAAATGATATAGAACTTCTGGACAGCATAAAGGCCTATTTGAATAAGAGTTTTTCAATGAAGGACCTTGGAGAAGCTTCTTATATATTAGGCATCAAGATCTATAGAGATAGATCAAGACGCCTCATAGGTCTTTCACAAAGCACATACCTTGAAAAGATATTGAAGAAGTTCAATATGGATTAGCCCAAGAAAGGGTTCTTTCCTGTATTGCAAGGTGTGAAATTGAGCTCAGCTCAATGCCCGACCACGGCAGAAGATATAGAAGAGATGAGTGTCATCCCCTATGCCTCGGCCATAGGGTCTATTATGTATGCCATGCTGTGTACCAGACCTGATGTAAACCTTGCCGTAAGTTTGGTAGGTAGGTACCAAAGTAATCCCGGCAAGGAACACTGGACAGCGGTCAAGAATATCCTGAAGTACCTGAAAAGGACTAAGGACATGTTTCTCGTTTATGGAGGTGACGAAGAGCTCGTCGTAAAGGGTTACGTCGACGCTAGCTTCGACACAGATCTGGATGACTCTAAGTCACAAACCGGATACATGTATATGTTGAATGGTGGAGCAGTAAGCTGGTGCAGCTGTAAGCAGAGCGTCATGGCGGGATCTACATGTGAAGCGGAGTACATGGTAGCCTCAGAGGCAGCGCATGAAGCAATTTGGATGAAGGAGTTCATCACCAACCTAGGAGTCATACCCAATGCGTCGGGGCCGATCAAACTCTTCTGTGACAACACTGGAGCTATTGCACTTGCCAAGGAGCCCAGGTTTCACAAGAAGACCAGGCACATCAAGCGTCGCTTCAACTCCATTCGTGAAAATGTTCAAGATGGAGACATAGAAATTTGTAAAGTGCATACGGATCTGAATGTCGCAGATCCGTTGACTAAACCTCTCCCTAGAGCAAAACAAGATCAACACCAGAACTCTATGGGTGTTAGATTCATCACAATGTAACTAGATTATTGACTCTAGTGCAAGTGGGAGACTGTTGGAAATATGCCCTAGAGGCAGTAATAAAAGCATTATTACTATATTTCCTTGTTCATGATAATTGTCTTTATTCATGCTATAATTGTGTTATCCGGAAATCGTAATACATGTGTGAATACATAGACACCAATATGTCCCTAGTAAGCCTCTAGTTGACTACCTCGTTGATCAACTGATAGTCAATGTTTCCTGACTATGGACATTGGATGTCATTGATAACGAGATCACATCAATAGGACAATGATGTGATGGACAAGACCCAATCCTAAGCATAAGCACAAAGATCGTATAATTCGTTTGCTAGAGCTTTCCCAATGTCAAGTATCTTTTCCTTAGACCATGAGATCGTGTAACTCCCGGATACCGTAGGAGTGCTTTGGGTGTGCCAAACGTCACAACGTAACTGGGTGACTATAAAGGTATACTACGGGTATCTCCGAAAGTGTCTGTTGGGTTCACACGGATCGAGACTGGGATTTGTCACTCCGCATGACGGAGAGGTATCACCGGGCCCACTCAGTAATGCATCATCATAATGAGCTCAATGTGATCAAAGTGTTTGATCACGGGATCATGCATTATGGTACGAGTAAAGTGACTTGCCGGTAACGAGATTGAACGAGGTATTGGGATACCGACGATCGAATCTCGGGCAAGTAAAATACCGGTTGACAAAGGGAATTGCATGCGGGATTGATTGAATCCTCGACATCATGGTTCATACGATGAGATAATCGAGGAGTGTGTAGGAGCCAACATGGGTATCCAGATCCCGCTGTTGGTTATTGACCGGAGAGGTGTCTCGGTAATGTCTGCATGTCTCCTGAACCCGTAGGGTCTACACACTTAAGGTTCAGTGACGCTAGGGTTGTAAAGATATGAATATGCAGTAATCCGAAAGTTGTTCGGAGTCCCGGATGAGATCTCGGACGTCACGAGGAGTTTCGGAATGGTCCGGAGGTAAAGAATTATATATAGGAAGTGCAGTTTTGGCCATCGGGAAGATTCGGGGTCACCGATATTGTACCGGGACCACTGGATGGGTCCCGGGGGTCCACCGGGTGGGGCCACCCGTCCCGGAGGGCCCCATGGGCTGAAGTGGGAGGGGGAACCAGCCCATAGTGGGCTGGTGCGCCCCCTAGGCCCACCCCCTATGCCTAGGGTTGAAACCCTAGGGTGGGCGGGGGCGCCCCACTTGCCTTGGGGGGCACTCCACCCCCTTGGCTGCCGCCCCATGGGAGATTGGATCTCCAGGGCCGACGCCCCCCAGGGGGCCTATATAAAGGGGGGAGGGATGGGCAGCCGCACCCTTGACCCCTGGCGCCTCCCTCTCCCCTATCACACCTCTCCCTCTCGCGCAGATGCTCGGCGAAGCCCTGCTGCAGGTGACAACTGCATCCACCACCACGCCGTCATGCTGCTGGATCTTCATCAACCTATCCTTTCCCCTTGCTGAAGAAGGAGGAGACGTCATCCGCTCCGTACGTGTGTTGAACGCGGAGGTGTCGTCCGTTTGCCACTCGGTCATCGGTGATTTGGATCACGGCGAGTACGACTCCATCATCCACGTTCTAGTGAACGCTTCCGCTCGCGATCTACAAAGGTATGTAGATGCATCCGATCAATCGTTGCTAGATGAACTCATAGATGGATCTTGGTGAAACCGTAGGAAAATTTCTGTTTTCTGCAACGTTCCCCAACACCCTCGTACACGTCTACGCGTGGGCATCCACTGTCGCGTCTTCCCTGGCTTCGTGTCGTCCCCTTCCTAGGCCTCACCGTCGTCCACCGCCCTGGTGCTCTCGGCGTGGCGTGGTCAACATGTCAAGGAACGGCTTCCATCGTACGTGGACTGTACGTGGAGAGGCTGACAGCTGGGTCCACGGCCGCAGCAAGGAAGTGCCTCCTTTTTACGTGCAAGATAATTATTCCTCCACCTGATAGCGGGGACCCACCGGACGGGCCACCGTATTTCGCCCCCTGACTGCTGGGACCCACCAGCTACATCTTCGCACGCAAGGAAGTGCGTGATAGTCGGGACCCACCTAGTCGAAGCATATGTAGCGTTGTCATTCTGGTCGCGAACATGTATGTACATATATACTGGTCGATGTAGAGGCGCGCACGTGTCGTAGTAGAGGCGCGCACGTAGCATGTACACGTACGTACAGCGGCCAGGGTGCAAGAAAGAAAATACGACCACGTATGTGTACATACGGGCAGGGTCTCGACCGCCTACTCGCGCATACGTATGGCTAGGGCTCGTGTACATGGCTGGGTTGGAACGGAGAAACAGCATCGTCGTCGTGTTCATGGGGAGGCAACGGAATGCGTCGTGTTCATGGGGAGGCAACGGAATGCGTCGTGTTCATGGGGAGGCATCGGAATGCGTCGTGTTCATTGGGAGGGCTTGGACGGAACAGGCGATGGAAACGAGGCCTGCTGTACCGCAGAACGGAGGAAACAACCTTGTGTTCGACCGGCCACGTTCGAAACGAGATCCTGTTAATCGGGAGGGGTCTGGCGTATCGCAAAACAGAGGAAACGGACCTCCTAAGGTCGAAACGGGGGTCCGGTTGATCGGCAGGGGTGTGGCGTACCGCAAAATGAAGGAAACGGACCTCCTATGGTCGAAATGGGGGTCCTGTTGATTGGGAGGGGTGTGGTGTACCGCAAAACGGAGGAAACAGACTTGTGTCGGAGCGCTACGGTCGAAACGGGGGTCCTGTTCATCGGGAGGGGTGTGGCGTACCGCAAAACGGGACTCCACGGGATACTGTTCATCTCCACCGTCGACCTCCTCCAGTCTCCACGGGCTCCTGTTCATCCACCGTCGACCTCCTCCGGCCTCCACCTGCGAATGTTCATCCACGGGCTCCTGTTCATCCAGCCTCCACCGCGCGCTACTCCACCGGCTACTGTTCAACCACCCCTCCACCGTCTACTGTTCATCCAGCCCTCCACACCACGAGGTCTTGGTCAACCACCCCTCCACGGGCACCCCTCCACCGTCTAATGTTCATCCAGCCCTCCACACCACGGCGTCCTGTTCATCCACCCCTCCATGGGCACCCCTCCATCGTCTACTGTTCATCTAGCCCTCCACCACACCACGGGGTCCTGTCCATCCAGAGGCAACGCCACCGCTCACTGTTCATCCAACCCCCCCCCCCCCCCGCAACGCTCACTGTTCATCCAATCGATCGGCTTCAGTTAGCAGCAGTAGCGAAGGAATTGCTCGATCGGGTTCAGTTAACAGCCATCGATCGATCGCTCGGGTTCAGCAATGCGTAGCCTGCAGTGTAATCGCTCGGGTTCAGTTAGAGCCCAACGCCTCGCTCGGGTTCAGTTAGAGTCAATGCCTCGCACACACACGCGTACATGTACGAGAGAAACGCGCATCGCTCGGCCCCCGACCTCCCACCGTAACCGGGAACTCCCCGAAGTTTTCCTCGCCCTCGCTTCTACCATGGTTTTTTCCCTCATGGACGGCCCAAAGAATGTCATGCAGCTGCGTCTCCGGCCCGCCTAGGACGAAAAAACCATTTTCTGTCATGATTTTTTGTCATAGAAGTAGGAGCCCACCACATCTATGATGATACAGGGTTTTGTCACAATTATCGTCATAGAAGTGTCATATGTATGACAGAAAAAAATTCGTTCAGCCCAAAATGTCACGGATGTGTCTTTTTTTTGTAGTGAAAGCTTCGCCGGAGAGTTTCGTCAGCACAACGGCGTGATGACGGTGATGGTGATGTTACCGACGCAGGGCTTCACCTAAGAACCGCTACGATATGATCGAGCTAGATTATGGTGGAGGGGGGCACCACACACGGCTGGGAGAGATCAACAGATCAACTTGTGTGTCTAGAGGTGCTCCCTGCCCCCGTATATAAAGGAGCAAGGGGGAGGCCGGCCGGCCCCTGTAGGCGCGCCAGGAGGAGGAGTCCTCCTCCTAGTAGGAGTAGGATTCCCCTCTTTCCTACTCCTACTAGGAGGGGAAAAGGAAGGGGGAGAGGGAGAAGGAAAGAGGGGCGCCGCCCCCTCTCTTAGTCCAATTCGGACCAGAGGGGGAGGGATGCGTGGCCTGCCCTAGGCCAACCCTCTGTCTCTCCACTAAGGCCCATAAGGCCCACCGTTTCTCCCGCGGGGTTCCGGTAACCCTCCGGCACTCCGGTTTTCTCTGAAACCACCCAGAACACTTCCGCTGTCCGAATATAGTCTTCCAATATATAGATATTTATGTCTCGACCATTTCGAGACTCCTCGTCATATCCGTGATCATACCCGGGACTCCGAACTACATTCGGTACATCAAAACACAAAAACTCATAGTACCGATCGTCACCGAACTTTAAGCGTGCGGACCCTACGGGTTCGAGAACTATGTAGACATGACCGAGACACGTCTCCGGTTAATAACCAATAGCAGAACCTGAAAACTCATATTGGCTCCTACATATTCCACGAAGATCTTTATCTGTCAAACCGCATAACAACATACGTTGTTCCCTTTGTCATCGGTATGTTACTTGCCCGAGATTTGATCGTCGGTATCTCAATACCTAGCTCAATCTCGTTACCGGCAGGTCTGTTCACTCGTTATGTAATGCATCATCTCGCAACTAACTCATTAGTCACATTGCTTGCAAGGCTTATTGTGATGTGCATTACCGAGAGGACCCAGAGATACCTCTCCGATATTCGGAGTGACAAATCCTAATCTCGATCTATGCCAACTCAACAAGTACCATCGGAGACACCTGTAGAGCACCTTTATAATCACCCAGTTATGTTGTGACGTTTGGTAGCACACAAAGTGTTCCTCCGGTAATCGGGAGTTGCATAATAGCATAGTCATAGGAACATGTATAAGTCATGAAGAAAGCAATAGCAGCAAACGACACGATCAAGTGCTAAGCTAGCGGAATGGGTCAAGTCAATCACATCATTCTCCTAATGATGTGATCCCGTTAATCAAATGACAACTCATGTCTATGGTTAGGAAACTTAACCATCTTTGATTAACGAGCTAGTCAAGTAGAGGCATACTAGTGACATTATGTTTGTCTATGTATTCACACATGTATTATGTTTCCGGTTAATACAATTCTAGCATGAATAATAAACATTTATCATGATATGAGGAAATAAATAATAACTTTATTATTGCCTCTAGGGCATATTTCCTTCCGAAACAACTAGAGATATTCTTGCTTGTAAGGATAGAGATGATCTAGAGAAATTATTAGGCAAGTATAAAGAAAAATCTCTGAATGCTAGAATGAAATGTGATCCTAACTTTTCTACTTCACCTATCTTTATTGATGATAAGGATTATGAATTCTCTGTCGACCCAGAGTTAATTACTTTGGTTGAATCTGATCCTTTCCATGGTTATGATACTGAAACTGTTGTGGCACATCTTACTAAGTTGATATAGCCACCCTTTTTACTCATGATGAGAAAACTCGCTATTACTTTACTCTGAAATTATTTCCTTTCTCATTGCTAAAGCTTGGTACATGATACGTCTCCAACGTATCTATAATTTTTGATTGTTCCATGCTATATTATATTCTGTTTTGGACATTAATGGGCTTTATTACACACTTTTATATTATTTTTTGGGACTAACCTATTAACCGGAAGCCCAGCCTAGAATTATTGTGTTTTGCCTATTTCACAGTTTCGCAGAAAAAGAATATCAAACGGAGTCCAAACGGAATGAAATCTTCGGCAACATGATTTTTGGAACGAACGTGATCCACAGGACTTGGACCCTACGTCAAGACATAAACCAGTAGGGCACGAGGTAGGGGGCGCCTACCCCCCATGGGCGCGCCCTCCACCCTCGTGGGCCCCACGTTGCTCCACCGACGTACTTCTTCCTCTTATATATACCTACGTACCCCCAAACTACCAGATACGGAGCCAAAAACCTAATTCCACCGCCGCAACCTTCTGTACCCGTGAGATCCCATCTTGGGGCCTTTTCCGGAGCTCCGTCGGAGGGGGCATCGATCACGGAGGGCTTCTACATCAACACCTTAGCCTCTCTGATGATGTGTGAGTAGTTTAACTCAGACCTTCGAGTCCATAGTTATTAGCTAGATGGCTTCTTCTCTCTTTTTGGATCTCAATACAATGTTCTACCCCTCTCTTGTGGAGATCTATTCAATGTAATCTTCTTTTGCGGTCTGTTTGTTCAGACCGATGAATTGTGAGTTTATGATCAAGATTATCTATTAACAATATTTGAATCTTCTCTGTATTATTTTATGTATGATTGGTTATCTTTGCAAGTCTCTTCGAATTATTAGCTTGGTTTGGCCTACTAGATTGATCATTCTTGCAATGGGAGAAGTGCTTAGCTTTGGGTTCAATCTTGCGTTGTCCTTTCCCAGTGACAGTAGGGGCAGCAAGGCACGTATTGTATTGTTGCCATCGAGGATAACAAGATGGGGTTTATATCCTATTGCATGAGTTTATCCCTCTACATCATGTCATCTTATTTAAAGCGTTACTCTGTTCTTATGAACTTAATACTCTAGATGCATGCTGGATAGCAGTCGATGTGTGGAGTAATAGTAGTAGATGCAGGCAGGAGTCGGTCTACTTGTCTCGGACGTGATGCCTATATACATGATCATACCTAGATATTCTCATAACTATGCTCAATTCTGTCAATTGCTCAACAGTAATTTGTTCACCCACCGTAATACTTATGCTCTTGACAGAAGCCACTAGTGAAACCTATGGCCCCCCGGGTCTATTTTCCATCATATTAATCTTCCAACACTTAGCTATTTTTATTGCCTTTTTATTTACTTTGCATCTTAATCATAAAAATACCAAAAATATTATCTTATCATATCTATCAGATCTCACTCTCGTAAGTGACCGTGAAGGGATTCACAACCCCTTTATTGTGTTGGTTGCGAGGATTTATTTGTTTGTGTAGGTGCGAGGGACTCGTGCGTGGCCTCCTACTGGGTTGATACCTTGGTTCTCAAAAACTGAGGGAAATACTTACGCTACTTTGCTGCATCACCATTTTCTCTTCAAGGAAAAACCAACGCAATGCTCAAGAGGTAGCAAGAAGGATTTCAGGCGCCGTTGCCAGGGAGTCTACGCAAAAGTCAACATACCAAGTACCCATCACAAACCCTTATCTCCCTCATTAGATTATTTGCCATTTTCCTCTCGTTTTCCTCTCCCCCACTTCACCCTTGCCGTTTTATTCGCCCTCTCTTTCCTGTTGTCTCTTTCTCGCTTGCTTCTTGTTTGCTCGTGTGTTGGATTGCTTGCTTGTCACGATGGCTCAAAATAATACTAAGTTGTCTGACTTTACCATACCAACAATAATGATTTTCTTAGCACTCTGATTGCTCCTCTCATCGATACTGAATCTTGTGAAATCAATGTTGCTTTGTTGAATCTTGTCATGAAAGATCAATTCGCCGGCCTTCCTAGTGAAGATGCCGCTACCCATCTAAATAGCTTCATTGATTTGTGTGATATGCGAAAGAAGAAAGATGTGGATAATGATATTGTTAAATTGAAGCTATTTCCTTTTCCGCTTAGAGATCGTGCTAAAGCTTGGTTTTCATCTTTGCCTAAAAATAGTATTGATTCTTGGAATAAGTGCAAAGATTATTTTATCACCAAGTATTTTCAGTTGGGGAACGTAGTAATTTAAAAAAAATTCCTACGCACACGGAAGATCATGGTGATGCATAGCAATGAGAGGGGAGAGTGTTGTCTACGTACCCTCGTAGACCGAAGCGGAAGCGTTGATGCAATGTAGAGGAAGTAGTCATACGTCTTCCCGGTCCAACCGATCCAAGCACCATTACTTCGGCACCTCCGAGTTCTTGGCACACGTTCAGCTCGATGACGCTCCCCGGGCTCTGATCCAGCAAAGCTTCGGGGAGGAGTTCCATCAGCACGACGGCGTGGTGACGATCTTGATGTTCAACCGTCGTAGGGCTTCGCCTAAGCACCGCTACAATATGATCGAGGTGTAATATCGTGGAGGGGGGCACCGCACACGGCTAAGGAACGATCACGAAGATCAACTTGTGTGTCTATGGGGTGCCCCCTGCCCCCGTATATAAAGGAGTGGAGGAGAGGAGGGCCGACCCTCTCTATGGCGCGCCCTAGGGAGTCCTACTCCCACCGGGAGTAGGCTTCCCTTTTTCCTAGTCCAACTAGGAGTCCGTCCATGTAGTAGGAGTAGGAGACAAGGAAGGGGAAAAGAGAAGGGAAGGAAGGAGGGGGCGCAGCCCCTCCCCCTAGTCCAATTCGGACTAGGCCTTGGGGGGCGCGCGGCCTGCCCTAGGCAGCCCCTCTCTCTTTCTCGTATGGCCCAATAAGGCCCAATACTTTTCCCCCGTATTCCCGTAACTCCCCGGTACTCCGAAAAATACCCGAACCACTCAGAACCTTTCCGATGTCCGAATAATCGTCCAATATATCGATCTTTACGTCTCGACCATTTCGAGACTCCTCGTCATGTCCCCGATCTCATCTGGGACTCCGAACTCCTTCGGTACATCAATACTCATAAACTCATAACATAACTGTCATCGAAACCTTAAGCGTGCGGACCCTACGGTTCGAGAACAATGTAGACATGACCGAGACATGTCTCCGATCAATAACCAATAGCGGAACCTGGATGCTCATATTGGCTCCTACATATTCTACGAAGATCTTTATCGGTCAGACCGCATAACAACATACGTTGTTCCCTTTGTCATCGGTATGTTACTTGCCCGAGATTCGATCGTCGGTATCTCAATACCTAGTTCAATCTCGTTACCGGCAAGTCTCTTTACTCGTTCTGTAATACATCATCTCGCAACTAACTCATTAGTTGCAATGCTTGCAAGGCTTATGTGATGTGCATTACCAAGAGGGCCCAGAGATACCTCTCCGACAATCGGAGTGACAAATCCTAATCTCGAAATACGCCAACCCAACATCTACCTTTGGAGACACCTGTAGAGCTCCTTTATAATCACCTAGTTACGTTGTGACGTTTGGTAGCACACAAAGTGTTCCTCCGGTAAACGGGAGTTGCATAATCTCATAGTCATAGGAACATGTATAAGTCATGAAGAAAGCAATAGCAACACACTAAACGATCGAGTGCTAAGCTAACGAAATGGGTCATGTCAATCACATCATTCTCCTAATGATGTGATCCCGTTAATCAAATGACAACTCATGTCTATGGCTAGGAAACTTAACCATCTTTGATTAACGAGCTAGTCAAGTAGAGGCATACTAGTGACACTCTGTTTGTCTATGTATTCACACATGTATTATGTTTCCGGTTAATACAATTCTAGCATGAATAATAAACATTTATCATGATATAAGGAAATAAATAATAACTTTATTATTGCCTCTAGGGCATATTTCCTCCAGTCTCCCACTTGCACTAGAGTCAATAATCTAGTTCACATCGCCATGTGATTTAACAGCAATAATTTACATCACCATGTGATTAACACCCATAGTTCACATCGATATGTGATCAACACCCAAAGGGTTTACTAGAGTCAATAATCTAGTTTACATGGCTATGTGATTAACACCCAGAGAGTACTAAGGTGTGATCATGTTTTGCTTGTGAGAGAAATTTAGTCAACGGGTCTGCCACATTCAGATCCGTATGTATTTTGCAAATTTCTATGTCAACAATACTCTGCTCAGAGCTACTCTAGCTAATTGCTCCCACTTTCAATATGTATCTAGATTGAGACTTAGAGTCATCTAGATTAGTGTCAAAACTTGCATCGACGTAACCTTTTACGACGAACCTTTTAGTCACGTCCATAATCGAGAAACATATCCTTATTCCACTAAGGATAATTTTGACCGCTGTCTAGTGATCTACTCCTAGATCACTATTGTACTACCTTGCCAAAATCAGTGTAGGGCATACAATAGATCTGGTACATAGCATGGCATACTTTATAGAAACTATGGCTGAGGCATAGGGAATGACTTTCATTCTCTTTCTATCTTCTGCCGTGGTCGAGCTTTGAGTCTTACTCAATTTCACACCTTGTAACATAGACAAGAACTCTTTCTTTGACTGTTCCATTTTGAACTACTTCAAAATCTTTGTCAAGGTATGTACTCATTGAAAAAACTTATCAAGCGTTTTGATGTATCTCTATAGATCTTGATTCTTAATATGTAAGCAGCTTCACCGAGGTCCTTCTTCGAAAAACTCCTTTCAAATACTCCTTTATGCTTTGCAGAATAATTCTACATTATTTCCAATCAACAATATGTCATTTACATATACTTATCAGAAATGCTGTAGTGCTCCCACTCACTTTCTTGTAAATATAGGCTTCACCGCAAGTCTGTATAAAACTATATGCTTTGATCATCTTATCAAAGCGTATATTCCAACTCCGAGATGCTTGCACCAGTCCATAGATGGATCGCTGGAGCTTGCATATTTTGTTAACACCTTTAGGATCGACAAAACCTTCTATTTGCATCGTATACAACTCTTCTTTAACAAATCCATTGAGGAATGCAGTTTTGTTTATCCATTTGCCAGATTTCATAAAATGCGGCAATTGCTAACATGATTCGGACAGACTTAAGCATAGATACGAGTGAGAAACTCTCATCGTAGTCAACACCTTGAACTTGTCGAAAACCTTTTGCGACAATTCTAGCTTTGTAGATAGTACACTACTATCAGCGTCCGTCTTCCTCTTGAAGATCCATTTATTTTCTATGGTTTGCCGATCATCGGGCAAATCCATCAAAGTCCATACTTTGTTCTCATACATGGATCATATCTCAGATTTCATGGCCTCAAACCATTTCACAGAATCTGGGCTCATCATCGCTTCCTCATAGTTCGTAGGTTCGTCATGGTCAAGTAACAAGACCTCCAGAATAGGATTACCGTACCACTCTGGTGCGGATCTCACTCTGGTTGACCTACGAGGTTCGGTAGTAACTTGATCCGAAGTTACATGATCATCATCATTATCTTCCTCACTAATTGGTGTAGTAGTCACAGGAACAGATTTCTGTGATGAACTACTTTCCAATAAGGGAGAAGGTACAATTACCTTATCAAGTTTTCTACTTTCCTCCGACTCACTTCTTTCGAGAGAAACTCCTTCTCTAGAAAGGATCCATTCTTAGCAACGAATGTCTTGCCTTCGGATCTGTGATAGAAGGTGTTCCCAACAATCTCCTTTGGGTATCCTATGAAGACATATTTCTCCGATTTTGGTTTGAGCTTATCAGGATGAAACTTTTTCATATAAGCATCAAAACCCCAAACTTTAAGAAACGACAACTTTGGTTTCTTGCTAAACCACAGTTCATATAGTGTCGTCTCAATGGATTTAGATGGTGCCCTATTTAACGTGAATGTAGCTGTCTCTAATGCATAACCCCAAAACGATAATGGTAAATCGGTAAGAAACATCATAGATTGCACTATATCCAATAAAGTACGGTTATGACGTTCGGACACACCATTATGCTGTGGTGTTCCAGGTGGCATGAGTTTGTGAAAATATTCCACATTTTTAATTGAAGGCCAAACTCGTAACTCAAATATTTTATCTCTGCGATCATATCGTAGAAACTTTTATTTTTGTTACGATGATTCTCCACTTCACTCTAAAATTCTTTGAACTTTTCAAATGTTTCAGACTAGTGTTTCATTAAGTAGATATACTCATATCTACTCAAATCATCTGTGAAGGTCAGAAAATAATGATACCCGCCGCGAGCCCTAACACTCATTGGATCGCATACATCAGTATGTATTATTTCCAACAAGTCCGTTTCTCGCTCCATTGTTCCGGAGAACGGAGTTTTAGTCATCTTGCCCATAAGGCATGGTACGCAAGCATCAAGTGATTCATAATCAAGTGATTCCAAAATCCCATCAGCATGGAGTTTCTTCATGCGCTTTACACCAATATGACATAAACGGCGGTGCCACAAATAACTTGCACTATCATTATTAACTTTGCATCTTTTGTCTTCAATATCATGAATATGTGTATCACTACGATCGAGATCCAACGAACCATTTTCATTGGGTGTGTAACCATCTAACATTTTATTCATGTAAACAGAACAACAATTGTTCTCTAACTTAAATGAATAACCGTATTGCAATAAACATGATCAAATCATATTCATGCTCAACGCAAACACCAAATAACACTTATTTAGATTCAACACTAATCCCGAAAGTATAGGGAGTGTGCGATGATGATCATATCAATCTTGGAACCACTTCCAACACACATCATCACTTCACCCTTAACTAGTCTCTGTTTATTCTGTAACTCCCGTTTCGAGTTACTAATCCTAGCAACTGAACTAGTATCAAATACCGAGGGGTTGCTATAAACACTAGTAAAGTACACATAAATAACATGTATATCAAATATACTTATGTTCACTTTGCCATCCTTCTTATCCGCCAATCACTTGGGGTAGTTCTACTTCCAGTGACCAGTCCCTTTGCAGTAGAAGCACTTAGTCTCAGGCTTAGGACCAGACTTGGGCTTCTTCACTTGAGCAACAACTTGCTTGTTGTTCTTTTTGAAGTTCCCCTTTTTCCCTTTGCCCTTTTCTTGAAACTAGTGATCTTGTCAACCATCAACACTTGATGTTTTTCTCGATTTCTACCTTCGTCAATTTCAGCATTACGAAGAGCTTGGGAATCGTTTCCGTTATCCCTTGCATATCATAGTTCATCACGAAGTTCTACTAAGTTGGTGATGGTGACTAGAGAATTCTGTCAATCACTATCTTATCTGGAAGATTAACTCCCACTTGATTCAAGCGATTGTTGTACCCAGACAATCTGAGCACATGCTCACTAGTTGAGCGATTCTCCTCCATCTTTTAGCTATAGAACTTGTTGGATACTTCATATCTCTCAACTCGGGTATTTACTTGAAATATTAACTTCAACTCCTGGAACATCTCATATGGTCCATGACGTTCAAAACGTCTTTGAAGTCCTGATCCTAAGCCGTTAAGCATGGTGCACTAAACTATCATGTAGTCATCATATTGAGCTAGCCAAACATTCATAACGTTTGCATCTGCTCCTGCAATAGGTCTGTCACCTAACGGTGCATCAAGGACATAATTCTTCTGTGCAGCAATGAGGATAAACCTCAAATCACGGATCCAATCCGCATCATTGCTACTAACTTTTTTCAACACAATTTTCTCTAGGAACATATCAAAATAAACATATGAAAGCAACAACGCGAGCTATTGATCTACAACATAGATATGCTAATACTACCAGGACTAAGTTCATGATAAATTAAAGTTCAATTAATCATATTACTTAAGAACTCCCACTTAGATAGACATCCCTCTAATCTTCTAAGTGATCACGTGATCCAAATCAACTAAACCATAACCGATCATCACGTGAAATGGATTAGTCTTCAATGGTGAACTTCATTATGTTGATCATATCTACTATATGATTCACGCTCGACCTTTCGGTCTCCGTGTTCCGAGGCCATATCTGCATATGCTAGGCTCGTCAAGTATAACCCAAGTATTCCGCGTGTGCAAAACTGGCTTGCACCCATTGTAGATGGACGTAGAGCTTATCACACCCAATCATCACGTGGTGTCTGGGCACGACGAACTTTGGCAACGGTGCATACTCAGGGAGAACACTTCTTGATAATTAGTGAGAGATCATCTTAAAATGCTACCGTCAATCAAAGCAAGATAAGATGCATAAAAGATAAACATCACATGCAATCAATATAAGTGATATGATATGGCCATCATCATCTTGTGCTTGTGATCTCCATCTCCGAAGCACCGTCATGATCACCATCGTCACCGACGCGACACCTTGATCTCCATCGTAGCATCGTTGTCGTCTCGCCAATCTTATGCTTCTACGACTATCGCTACCTCTTAGTGATAAAGTAAAGCATTACAGGGCGATTGCATTGCATACAATAAAGCGACAGCCATATGGCTCCTACCAGTTGCCGATAACTCGGTTACAAAACATGATCATCTCATACAATAAAATTTAGCATCATGTCTTGACCATATCACATCACAACATGCCCTGCAAAAACAAGTTAGACGTCCTCTACTTTGTTGTTGCAAGTTTTACGTGGCTGCTACGGGCTTAAGCAAGAACCAATCTTACCTACGCATCAAAACCACAACGATAGTTTGTCAAGTTGGTGTTGTTCTAATCTTCGCAAGGACCGGGCGTAGCCACACTCAGTTCAACTAAAGTTGGAGAAACTGACACCCGCCAGCCACCTGTGTGCAAAGCACGGCGGTAGAACCAGTCTCGCGTAAGCGTACGCGTAATGTCGGTCCGGGCCGCTTCATCCAACAATACCGCCGAACCAAAGTATGACATGCTGGTAAGCAGTATGACTTATATCGCCCACAACTCACTTGTGTTCTACTCGTGCATATAACATCAACACATAAAAACCTAGGCTCGAATGCCACTGTTGGGGAATGTAGTAATTTCAAAAAAATTCCTACGCACACGCAAGATCATGGTGATGCATAGCAACGAGAGGGGAGAGTGTTGTCTACGTACCCTCGTAGACCGAAGCAGAAGCGTTGACGCAACGTAGAGGAAGTAGTCGTACGTCTTCCCGGTCCAACCGATCCAAGCACCGTTACTCCGGCACCTCCGAGTTCTTGGCACACGTTCAGCTCGATGACGCTCCCCGGGCTCCGATCCAGCAAAGCTTCGGGGAGGAGTTCCGTCAGCACGACGGCGTGGTGACGATCTTGATGTTCAACCGTCGCAGGGCTTCGCCTAAGCACGGCTACAATATGATCGAGGTGTAATATCGTGGAGGGGGCACCGCACACGGCTAAAGAACGATCACGAAGATCAACTTGTGTGTCTATGGGGTGCCCCCTGCCCCCGTATATAAAGGAGTGGCGGAGAGGAGGGTCGGCCCTCTCTATGGCGCGCCCTAGGGAGTCCTACTCCCACCGGGAGTAGGATTCCCTTTTTCCTAGTCCAACTAGGAGTCCTTCCATGTAGTAGGAGTAGGAGACAAGGAAGGGGAAAAGAGAAGGGAATGAAGGAGGGGGCACAGCCCCTCCCCTAGTCCAATTTGGACTAGGCCTTGGGGGGGCGCGCCGCCTGCCCTAGGCAGCCCCTCTCTCTTTCCCGTATGGCCCAATAAGGCCCAATACTTTCCCCCGTATTCCAGTAACTCCCCGGTACTCTGAAAAATACCCAAACCACTCAGAACCTTTCCGATGTTCGAATATAGTCATCCAATATATCGATCTTTACATCTCGACCATTTCGAGACTCCTCGTCCAATCTCATCTGCGACTCCGAACTCCTTCGGTACGTCAAAACTCATAAACTCATAATATAACTGTCATCGAGACCTTAAGCATGCGGACCCTACGGTTCGAGAACAATGTAGACATGACCGAGACATGTCTCCGGTCAATAACCAATAGTGGAACCTGGATGCTCATATTGGCTCCTACATATTCTACGAAGATCTTTATCGGTCAGACCGCATAACAACATACGTTGTTCCCTTTGTCAATGGTATGTTACTTGCCCGAGATCCGATCGTCGGTATGTCAATACCTAGTTCAATCTCGTTACCGACAAGTCTCTTTACTCGTTCCGTAATACATCATCTCGCCACTAACTCATTAGTTGCAATGCTTGCAAGGCTTATGTGATGTGCATTACCGAGAGGGCCCAGAGATACCTCTCCGACAATCGGAGTGACAAATCCTAATCTCGAAATACGCCAACCCAACATCTACCTTTGGAGACACCTGTAGAGCTCCTTTATAATCACCCAGTTACATTGTGACGTTTGGTAGCACACAAAGTGTTCCTCCGGTAAACGGGAGTTGCATAATCTCATAGTCATAGGAACATGTATAAGTCATGAAGAAAGCAATAGCAACAGACTAAACGATCGAGTGCTAAGCTAATAAAATGGGTCATGTCAATCACATCATTCTCCTAATGATGTGATCCCGTTAAACAAATGACAACTCATGTCTATGGCTAGGAAACTTAACCATCTTTGATTAACGAGCTAGTCAAGTAGAGGCATACTAGTGACACTCTGTTTGTCTATGTATTCACACATGTATTATGTTTCCGGTTAATACAATTCTAGCATGCATAATAAACATTTATCATGATATAAGGAAATAAATAATAACTTTATTATTGCCTCTAGGGCATATTTCCTTCATTTTCCTCCCGCTAAAATCATCTCCCTTAGAAACAATATTATGAATTTTAAGAAATTTGATAATGAACATGTTGCACAAGCTTGGGAGAGGACGAAATTAATGATCCATAATTGCCCTACACATGGTTTAAATCTTTGGATGATTATACAAAAAAATTATGCCGGATTGAATTTTGCTTCTAGAAATCTTTTAGATTCGGCCGCGGGGGGTACTTTTATGGAAATCACTTTAGGAGAAGCTACTAAACTCCTAGATAATATTATGGTTAATTATTCTCAATGACACACTGAAAGATCTACTAATAAAAAGGTGCATGCGATAGAAGAAATTAATGTTTTGAGTGGAAAGATGGATGAACTTATGAAATTATTTGCTACTAAAAGTGTTTCTTCTGATCCTAATGATATGCCTTTGTCTACTTTGATAGAGAATAATAATGAATCTATGTATGTGAATTTTGTTGGTAGGAATAATTTAGGTAACAACGCGTATAGAGGAAACTTTAATCCTAGGTCGTATCCTAGTAATTCCTACAACAATTCTTATGGAAATTTTAATAAGATACATTCTGAATTTGATACTAGTGTTAAGGAGTTTATGAATTCACAAAAGAATTTCAATGCCTTGCTTGAAGAAAAATTGCTTAAAGTTGATGAATTGGCTAGGAACGTTGATAGAATTTCTCTTGATGATGAGTGGGAACCTACTATTAGAATTAAAATTAAAGATCATTAATGCTATGCTTTGTGTGATTTGGGTGCTAGTGTTTCCACGATCCCAAAAACTTTGTGTGATTTGCTAGGTTTCCGTGATTTTGATGATTGTTCTTTAAACTTGCACCTTGCGGATTCCACCATTAAGAAACCTATGGGAAGAATTAAGTATGCTCTTATTATTGCAAATAGGAATTATGTGCCCGTAGATTTTATTGTCCTTGATATAGATCGTAATCCTTCATGTCCTATTATTCTTGGTAGACCTTTTCTTAGAACGATTGGTGCAATTATTGATATGAAGGAAGGGAATATTAGATTCCAATTTACGTTAAGGAAAGGCATGGAACACTTCCCTAGAAATAAAATAAAATTACCTTATGAATCTATTATGAGAGCCATTTATGGATTCCAACCAAAGATGGCAATACCTAGATCTATCCTTGCTATTATGCCTAGATAGGGGCGTTAAACGATAGCTCTTGTTGGGAGGCAACCCAATTTTATTTTTAGTTTTTTGCTTTTTGCTTCTGTTTAGGAATAAATATTTGATCTAGCCTCTGGTTAGATGTGTTTTTATGTTTTAGTTAGTGTTTGTGCCAAGTTTAACCTATAGGATCTTCTTGGATGATAGTTATTTGATCTTGCTGAAAATTGCAGAACCTTTCTGTTAACAAAAATAATTGTTAAAAATCACCAGAACGTGATACAATATTGATTCCAATTGCTGCTAATCAATAAACAAATTTTCTAGGTCGTCCTATTTTGGCTGAATTTTTGGAGTTCCAGAAGTTTGCGTTAGTTACAGATTACTACAGACTGTTCTGTTTTTGACAGATTCTGTTTTTCGTGTGTTGTTTGCTTATTTTGTTGAATCTATGGCTAGTTAAATAGTTTATAAACCATAGAGAAGTTGGAATAAAGTAGGTTCAACAGCAATATAAATAAACAATGAGTTCATTACAGTACCTTGAAGTGGTGTTTTGTTTTCTTTCGCTAACGGAGCTCACTAGATTTTCTGTTAAGTTTTGTGTTGTGAAGTTTTCAAGTTTTGGGTAAAAGATTTGAAGGATTATGGAACAAGGAGTGGCAAGAGCCTAAGCTTGGGGATTCCCATGGCACCCCAAGATAATCTAAGGACACCTAAAAGCCAAAGCTTTTGGATGCCCCGGAAGGCATCCCCTCTTTCGTCTACTTCCATCGGTAACTTTACTTGTAGCTATATTTTTATTCACCACATGATATGTGTTTTGCTTGGAGCGTCTTGTATTATCTGAGTATTTGTTTGTTAGTTTGCCACAATCATCCTTGCTATACACACGTTTTGATAGAGACACACATGATTCGGAAATTGTTAGAATACTCTATGTGCTTCACTTATATCTTTTGAGTTATATAGTTTTGCTCTAGTGCTTCACTTATATCTTTTAGAGCACGGCGGTGGATTTGTTTTATAGAAACTATTGTTCTCTCATGCTTCATTTAGATTATTTTGAGAGTCCTACAAAACAACATGGTAATTTGCTTTAATTACGATCCTACGCTAATAGAGAGAAGTGTCCTCTCTTATATGTAGTCCTTGGTTTATGTACCTACGCTAGTGCTATGTTTCATTTCACCCGCAGATATATATATATAATAACTCATGCATGCTCGCATCATACATCATCATATATAATAACAAGTCCTACTAATTAATCAAGCATCATCATACAACTTCTATTCATTATTAATAATAAGTCATACGATCATCATCCTCATAGTCATCGAACCCAACCCTACATAATTGTTCTTAGCACATGATCATCAAGTATCAGGTAGGATCGGACCTAAACACACTTAAGATAAAATAGCATAAAACAATATAGACCCTGACTCTCCATTATTAAGAATGGAGATCATCCTGTCTCCAATTCTTGCGCCTCGCTTCCTTTTGCTTCCAAGAAGATCCTTACGACTGTCCATACATTTTTTCCATCCTTTGACTGTCATGTCTCCACTTGTTTTAGAAATCAGGTATGGACAGTTGAGATTCGTAGGATGACCTGGATATATGTTCAAAACATGAAGGCTGCCGCCATTCTGATACATCAACTGAGGCACACAATCCTCTGGGATAAGCTGTTGAAAAACATAGTAATAACTTCGTAGTTAGCAATGATCTACTAGTTTTAGAAGTATGCAAAAAGATGCACGGATGTCGTAATAGTAAAAAAACTTACCAGGGTATCTCCATGGTAGTTACCGTAGTTCAACACGTGCACTAGTGGCACGTATTGACCATAATGTTGAGGAGTTCGATTGTAGATATTGTAATTCTCAATATCATTACAAAATCCAACCAGATGAGTTTTCTCCTTGTAAGTCAACTCAGAGCCATCGGTGTAGTAAGTTCTATCTACCATCTTCTGCACATTCTTTGATACTTCAAAATAAGCTGTCAATGGAAATAAGCTGTCAACTATTTTGAAATGAACAATATAAGTTCTATTAATAATTAACTATGTTTGAGAAACTCACATAGCGGTAGAACTGGAGGAGTATCAACAAGGACCCAAATGTCCATATTGTCTTGCTCGATTTCAGGATCACCAAGATCCATGGTGACAAGCATACCCTCATCAAAACCATACAATTTGCAAATGCTTCCCAATTTTTGCAACCAAAATGGGTTACGCTCTCAGCATTATACAACTTTACTTCAAAATCCACATCATGATGGGTCCTTAGGTGAATTTTCTTCGTTTCAAAATTTTCATGGTCTTCAAAATCCATCCTCTCCAAGACACAGCGTCTTGCATGGCATGGGATCAACTATACTCGAATTGTAAAAGATGAAAATTACACGTTGAAATACTTGAAGTCATGCTTAATTATGAAAAAAAAAACACTTGTCGTCGTTGCGTACCGTTTCAACCTCGAAGGTCTCCTCGAGCTTAATGCTGAAGCCCCGACCATCGTCCAGGTGAGGCCTGTCGCACTCACCTCGATCGTCGTGGCACCAGTCGCACTCCCCCGGGAGACATTCGTCGTCCGATGATGACATTTCCTATACGTTCATAATTCAAAGACTAAATTAGATCATTATTATTCAACTAATCATATGCATATGCCTTGCATAGTGCTCTCCAATTTGAGCATTCAATAAGAAAAATCAAATCGCAAAATCAAGTAGTATTCAAATTAGGATGCCTTCAATTATAAGAAAAACTACATCATCTCCATTTGTCTGTACATCGAATATTATCACTAATACACGTCGAATACTATATATCATACATATCGCCAGTACAGCTAGAACAGTAGCACCCCGGAAGGTAGCGCCTCCCAGTACCACCCCGGCGGAGCCCAGTCCCGGACATGGCCCATCTGGTCAACCAGGTGTCGTCCGCCCCCGACTCGACGACGAGGATGCGGGATAGGCATCGTCCACGTCGATGCGGGAATAATTGCTTTAACTAAAAAAATAAACTAGTTTTATTAATTTTCTTGCTAAAAATAAACTACTTCTATAGTAAAATAAACCAGTTTTATTAAATCAACTAGCTAGTTCAACTACTAAGCACTTACTATAAATAAAATAAAATAGTACGACTTACTAAAAATAAACTAGTTTAACTATAGTTCTATTATTTTTCTAACTAATTAACACTTTCTCTTCTTATTTTTTTCCTTTTTCCTCTATTCTAAATATGAACATATTCATAAATGACATATATCATTCACAATTTTCCTATACATACACAATAAATTGACAAAGAAAATACTAACACAAAAAATCATTAATAAATCTAAATTACAACAGAAAAAATCATAAATAAATCTAACACAATATGAACAAATTAATTACACAATATGAAAAAAAATCTAACAGGAAAATCTATGAACTACACATCTAAATTACTACACATCTAACAAAAAAATCTATGAACTACACATCTAAATTACTACATATCTAACACATCTAAATTGCTCACGGCGACGGTGTCGGGGACGGCTACGGCGACGGCGACGGCAAGGTGCGGCGCGGGACGGGGCGGGGCGGCTCGGCGACGGGCAGGGGTGGGGCGGGTCGGGGCGGCGTCGCGGGGCGGGGGGTGGCGACAGCGTCGATCGGGGAGGCGCGGGGCGAAGACGGCGACGACGGGGGGGCGCTGGGCGACGACGGCGATGACGGGGCGGTGCGGGGCGACGACGGCGACGACGAGGCGGATACGGCGGGCAGCCTGGCGGCGTCGGGAGGGCGGGGAAGAACGAACTGAACCAAAATTTCACGAGTGCTGCTTATATAGTCAGCGCATTGGTCCCGGTTCGTGACAGAAACCGGGACCAATGCCACCCTTTAGTCCCGGTTGGTGAGAAAATTAAACATAAATTCATAATCAATTTCTATTTATGAATTTATGTCCAATTTTCCTCTATAGGTGCATCTATTTTCACTTTGAGAGAAGCTCAACAATGCAGAGAGGGACGGGCTTATAAACAGGTGTCGGCGCCCTTCGGTTGGCGAGGTGGGACTAAACTGTCGGCGCAGCAAGGGCCGACCTTTTAGTCCCGGTTCGTGGCATGAACCGGGACTAAAGGGCAGCCTTTGGTCCCGGTTCAGGCCACCAACCGGGACTAATGGTGGTGGGCCAGGAGCCAGGCCCATTGGTCCCGGTTCGTCCCACCAACCGGGACCAAAAGGTCCAGACGAACCGGGACCAATGGCCCACGTGGCCCGGCTGGCCCCCTGGGCTAACGAATCGGTGCCAAAGCCCCCATTAGTCCCGGTTCTAGACTGAACCGGGACTAATGGGCTGCCCCGGCCTGGACCATAGCCCCCATTTCTACTAGTGTAATACCGCACACTTTTCGCCGGTATCATACACCCACCATATACCTTCCTCAAAACAGCCACCATACCTACCTATCATGGCATTTCCATAGTCATTCCGAGATATATAGCCATGCAACTTTCCACAGTTTTGTTTACTATGACACGCTCCATCATTGTCATATTGCTTCGCATGATCATGTAGTTGACATCGTATTTGTGGCAAAGCCACCGTTCATAATTCTTTCATACATGTCACTCTTGATTCATTGCATATCCCGGTACACCACCGGAGGTATTCACATAGAGTCATATTTTGTTCTAAGTATTGAGTTGTAATTGTTGAGTTCTAAGTAAATAAAAGTGTGATGATCATCATTTTCTACAGCATTGTCCCAAGTGAGGAAAGGATGATGGAGACTATGATTCCCCCACAAGTCGGGATGAGACTCCGGACTAAAAAAAAGAGGCCATAAAAGAAGAAGAAGAAAAGGCCCAAATAAAAAAAAGAAAAAAATGAGAGAAAAAGAGAGAAGGGACAATGTTACTATCCTTATACCACACTTGTACTTCAAAGTAGCACCATGATCTTCATGATAGAGAGTCTCCTATGATATCAATTTCATATACTAGTGGGAAATTTTGATTATAGAACTTGGGTTGTACATTCCAATGATGGGCTTCGTCAAAATGCCCTAGGTCTTCGTGAGCAAACGAGTTGGATGCACACCCACTTAGTTTCTTTTGTTGAGCTTTCATACACTTATAGCTCTAGTGCATCCATTGCATGGCAATCCCTACTCACTCACATTAATATCTATTAATGGGCATCTCCATAGCCCGTTGATACGCCTAGTTGATGTGAGACTATCTTCTCCTTTTTGTCTTCTTCACAACCACCATTCTATTCCACATATAGTGCTATGTCCATGGTACACACTCATGTATTGCGTGAAGATTGAAAAAGTTTGAGAACATCGAAAGTATGAAAAAATTGCTTGGCTTGTCATCGGGGTTGTGCATGATTTAAATACTTTGTGTGGTGAAGATAGACCATAGCCAGACTATATGATTTTGTAGGGATAAATTTCTTTGGCCATGTTATTTTGAGAAGACATAAGTGCTTAGTTAGTATGCTTGAAGTATTATTATTTTTATGTCAATATTAAACTTTTCTCTTGAATCTTTCGGATCTGAATATTCATACCACAATTAAGAGAATTACATTGAAATTATGCCAAGTAGCATTCCACATCAAAAAAATTGTTTTTATCATTTACCTACTCGAGGACGAGCAGGAATTAAGCTTGGGGATGCTTGATATGTCTCCAACGTATCTATAATTTTTTATTGTTCCATGCTATATTATATTCTGTTTTGGACATTAATGGGCTTTATTATACACTTTTACATTATTTTTGGGACTAACCTATTAACCGGAGGCCCAGCCCAGAATTGTTGTTTTTTGCCTATTTCACAGTTTCGCAGAAAAAGAATATCAAACGGTGTCCAAACGGAATGAAACCTTCGGGAACGTGATTTTCGGAACGAGCGTGATCTAGAGGACTTGGACCCTACGTCAAGACATCAACCAGGAGGGCACGAGGTAGGGGGGCGCGCCCTCCACCCTTGTGGGCCCCATGTTGCTCCACCGACGTACTTCTTCCTCCTATATATACCAACGTACCCCCAAACAACCAGATACGGAGCCAAAAACCTAATTCCACCGCCGCAACCTTATGTACCCGTGAGATCCCATCTTGGGGCCTTTTCCAGAGCTCCGCCGGAGGGGGCATCGATCACGGAGGGCTTCTACATCAACACCTTAGCCTTTGGCCGATGATGTGTGAGTACTTTATCTCAGACCTTCGGGTCCATAGTTATTAGCTAGATGGCTTCTTCTCTCTTTTTGGATCTCAATACAATGTTCTCCCCCTCTCTTGTGGAGATCTATTCGATGTAATCTTCTTTTGCGGTGTGTTTATTGAGACCGATGAACAGTAATTTGTTCACCCACCGTAATACTTATGCTCTTGAGAGAAGCCACTAGTGAAACCTATGGCCCCTCGGGTCTATTTTCCATGATATTAATCTTCCAACACTTAGCTATTTTTATTGCCTTTTTATTTACTTTGCATCTTTATCATAAAAATATCAAAAATATTATCTTATCATATCTATCAGATCTCACTCTTGTAAGTGACCGTGAAGGGATTGACAACCCCTTTATTGCGTTGGTTGCGAGGATGTATTTGTTTTTTGTAGGTGCGAGGGACCCGTGCGTGGCCTCCTACTGGATTGATACCTTGGTTCTCAAAAACTGAGGGAAATACTTACGCTTGCTGCATCACCCTTTCCTCTTCAAGGTAAAACCAACGCAGTGCTCAAGAGGTAGCAAAAAGGATTTCTGGCGCCGTTGCCGGGGAGTCTACGCAAAAGTCAACATACCAAGTACCCATCACAAACCCTTATCTCCCGCATTACATTATTTGTCATTTGCCTCTCGTTTTCCTCTCCCCCACTTCACCCTTGCCGTTCTATTCGCCCTCTCTTTCCCGTTTGCCTCTTTCTCGCTTGCTTCTTGTTTGCTCGTGTGTTGGATTGCTTGCTTGTCACGATGGCTCAAAATAATACTAAGTTGTCTGACTTTACCATACCAACAATAATGATTTTCTTAGCACTCTGATTGCTCCTCTCATCGATACTGAATCTTGTGAAATCAATGTTGCTTTGTTGAATCTTGTCATGAAAGATCAATTCGCCGGCCTTCCTAGTGAAGATGCCGCTACCCATCTAAATAGCTTTGTTGATTTTTGTGATATGCAAAAGAAGAAAGATGTGGATAATGATATTGTTAAATTGAAGCTATTTCCTTTTTTGCTTAGAGATCGTGCTAAAGCTTGGTTTTCATCTTTGCCTAAAAATAGTATTGATTCTTGGAATAAGTGCAAAGATGCTTTTATCTCTAAGTATTTTCCTCCTGCTAAAATTATCTCCGTTAGAAACGATATTATGAATTTTAAGCAACTTGATCACGAACATGTTGCCCAAGCTTGGGAGAGGATGAAATTAATGATACGTAATTGCCCTACACATGGCTTAAATCTTTGGATGATTATACAAAAATTCTATGCCGGATTGAAGTATGCTTCTAGAAATCTTTTAGATTCGGCCGCGGGGGGTACTTTTATGGAAATCACTTGAGGATAAGCTACTAAAATCCTAGATGATATTATGGTTAATTATTCTCAATGACACACTGAAAGATCTACTAATAAAAAGGTGCATGCGATAGAAGACATTAATGTTTTGAGTGGAAAGATGGATGAACCTATGAAATTATTTGCTACTAAAAGTGTTTCTTCTGATCCTAATGATATTCGTTTGTCTACTTTGATTGAGAATAATAATGAATCTATGGATGTGAATTTTGTTGGTAGGAATAATTTTGGTAACAACGCGTATAAAGGGAACTTTAATCCTAGGCCGTATCCTAGTAATTCCTCTAATAATTATGGTAACTCCTACAACAATTCTTATGGAAATTTTAATAAGATACCTTTTGAATTTGAGACTAGTGTGGTAATTCCTTCTGAAATTTTAATAAGGTACCTTCTGAATTTGAGACTAGTATGGTAATTCCTTCTGAATTTTCTTCTTATTTTAATTGTGGTAATTCCTACAACAATTCTCAAAAACTGAGGGAAATACTTACGCTACTTTGCTGCATCACCCTTTCCTCTTCAAGGGAAAACCAACGCAGTGCTCAAGAGGCAGAAGTACAGTACTCTTACTCCTGGTTGTGTGCGTAGTCTCCATGATATGATTTATTACTTCTTTGAAAAATATTTTCCTGCTCATAAGAAACAAGCTGCCTTACAGGAAATATTTAACTTTGTGCAAATTAAAGAAGAGAGTCTCCCACAAGTTGTGGGAGGTTTTGCCAGTTACTCAATGCTTTGCTTGATCATCCTCTTAAGAAAAATGAAATACTTGATATGTTCTATAATGGACTAACCGATCCTTCTAGGGGCTTCCTAGATAGTTGTGCTGGTTGTGTTTTCAGGGAACAAACTATTTGCTCAAGCTAAAGAATTATTGAATAACGTACTGAAATATTATGATGATTGGACTCTTCCTGAACCACCGCCTAAACCCACTCTGAAGAAGAGGGGAATATTATCTATCAGTCCTGAAGATATGCAAGAGGCAAAGAAATCTATGAAGGAAAAGGGTATTAAAGCTGAAGATGTTAAAAATTTACCTCCCATTGACATGGGCTTGATACACCACCACTGCCTAAGGTGGTAGAGGTAAATTCTCTTATGAAGTTCAATGATAATGATAATCCTCACAATATGCATCCTAGTCAATGCTTTTATGAGTTCGAAAACTACATTAGGAAACAAGATCACTTCAATGCAAATGTTATGAAACAATTGAAATACAATTCTGATATGATTGCTCGCTTGAGTGAATTGTTATTTAGAATCTCAAATAATGTTAGAGGTGTTGGAAAACATGCTTCTATGGTAAAAACTCAACTAGAACGAGTTGCTAAATCACAAAGAGAAATGCTTGATGAAATGAATAATAAAATGCATGACTTTGCTGTTAGAGTTGCAACTAGAGGAGGTAAAATGACTGAGGAACCACTTTATCCTAAGGGACACCCAAAAAGAATTATACAAGACTCTCAAAGAGCTAATGCTAATGTACCTAGTCCTTCTAGAAAGAAAAAGAAGAATAAAAATGCTAGAACTTTGCATGCTTCTAGTGAACCTGAAATAGAGAAACCTCCTGATGACGAAAATGGAACTTCTATCTCTGATGTTGAAACTCCATATGGTAATGTACATCCACCTAGTGATAATGAAAAAGATAATGCTAATGTTCATGAAGATGCTCGACCAAATGAAAAAGAACCAGATAATGATGTTGAGATAGAACCACCTCTTGATCTTGATAACCCACAACCCAAAAAATAAAAGATATTATAAAAGAGACTTCATTGCTAGAAAACACGGTAAAGAAAGAGAACCGTGGGTTCAAAAACCTATGTCTTTTCCGCCTAAGTCAACTAAAAAGAAAGATGATGAAGAATTTGAACGCTTTGCTAAAATGCTGAGGCTAGTCTTTTTGCGTACTCACTTGACTGATATCTTGAAAATGCCTCCTTATGCAAAGTATATGAAAGACATCATCACTAATAAGAGGAAAATGCCGGAAGCTGAAATCTCCACTATACTTGCTAATTATACTTTTAAAGATGGAGTAACTAAAAAACTTGGAGATCCGGGTATACCAACTATACCTTGCTCTATCAAAAAGAACTATGTGAAAACTGCTTTGTGTGATTTAGGAGCTAGTGTTAGTGTTATGCCTTTCTCTTTATATAAAAGACTTGACTTGAATAAACTCACACCTACTGAAATATCTCTGCAAATAGCTGATAAATCAACTGCCATACTGATACGTCTCCAACGTATCTATAATTTTTGGTTGCTCCATGCTATATTATCTACTGTTTTTGGACTATATTGGGCTTTATTTTCCACTTTTATATTACTTTTGGGACTAACCTATTAACCGGAGGCCCAGCCCAGAATTGTTGTTTTTGCCTATTTCAGTGTTCCGAAGAAACGGAATATCAAACGGAGTCCAAACGGAATGAAACCTTCGGGAACGTGATTTCTCAACAAATATGATCCAGGAGACTTGGACCCTCTGTCAAGAAAGGAGGGTGGAGGGCGCACCCCCCCTAGGGCGCGCCCCCTACCTCGTGGGCCCTCCGAAGCTCCACCAACGTACTTCTTTCACCCATATATACCCACGTACCCTAAAACTTCCGAAGACGAGAATAGATCGGGAGTTCCGCCGCCGCAAGCCTCTGTAGCCACCAAAAGTCAATCGGGACCCTGTTCTGGCACCCTGGCGGAGGGGGGGATCCCTCACCGGTGGCCATCTTCATCATCCCGGCGCTCTCCATGACGAGGAGGGAGTAGTTCACCCTCGGGGCTGAGGGTATGTACCAGTAGCTATGTGTTTGATCTCTCTCTCTCCCGTGTTCTTGATTTGGCACGATCTTGATGTATTGCGAGCTTTGCTATTATAGTTGGATCTTATGTTGCTTCTCCCCCTCTACTCTTTTGTAATGGATTGAGTTTTCTCTTTGAAGTAATCTTATCGGATTGAGTCTTTAATGATTTGAGAACACTTGATGTATGTCTTGCCGTGCGTATCTATGGTGACAATGGGATATCACGTGATTCACTTGATGTATGTTTTGGTGATCAACTTGCGGTTTCCGCCCATGAACCTATGCATAGGGGTTGGCACACGTTTTCGTCTTGATTCTCCCGTAGAAGCTTTGGGGCACTCTTTGAGGTTCTATGTGTTGGTTGAATAGATGAATCTAAGATTGTGTGATGCATATCGTATAATCATACCCACGGATACTTGAGGTGACATTGGAGTATCTAGGTGACATTAGGGTTTTGGCTGACTTGTGTCTTAAGGTGTTATTCTAGTACGAACTCTAGGGCTGTTTGTGGCACTTATAGGAATAGCCCAACGGATTGATTGGAAAGAATAACTTTGAGGTGGTTTCGTACCCTACCATAATCTCTTCGTTTCTTCTCCGCTATTAGTGACTTTGGAGTGACTCTTTCTTGCATGTTGAGGGATAGTTATATGATCCAATTATGTTATTATTGTTGAGATAACTTGCACTAGTGAAAGTGTGAACCCTAGGCCTTGTTTCCTAGCATTGCAATACCGTTTACGGTCACTTTTATCGCTTGCTACCTTGCTGTTTTTATATTTTCAGATTACAAAAACCTATATCTACCATCCATATTGCACTTGTATCACCATCTCTTAACCGAACTAGTACACCTATACAATTTACCATTGTATTGGGTGTGTTGGGGACACAAGAGACTCTTTGTTATTTGGTTGCAGGGTTGCTTGAGAGAGACCATCTTCATCCTACGCCTCCTACACGTTGATAAACCTTAGGTCATCCACTTGAGGGAAATTTGCTACTGTCCTACAAACCTCTGCACTTGGAGGCCCAACAACGTCTACAAGGAGAAGGTTGCGTAGTAGACGTCACATACCTATCAGTATCTGTGAAGATGTGCCCATTATTGTTGCTAATGTTACTATTTTGACTGACTTTGTTATACTTGAGATGCCCGAGGACGACAACATGTCGATTATCCTTGGTAGACCCTTCTTGAATACTGCATGGGCTGTTATTGATTGCAATAAAAGCAAGGTCACTTTTCATATTAATGGTAATGAGCATATGGTGCACTTTCCGAAGAAACAATTCCAAGTGAATGGTATTAATGTTATTGAAAAAATCTCCGACAATCACTATTGGAAGTTTTCAAATACCTCTACCTACTATCAAAAAGAAATATGAAATGCTTATTGTTGGGGAGATGCATATCCCCATTGAGGTAACCTAGTGATTTACGTAAGTTCTTCAGTTTGATGCTAATCTAAAGTGGTTGTTAATAAGACCTGATCAACCTTATTAATGAATCATTTTTGAGCGGTCTGAAGTTGATGAATTTAGTAAGCACTACCTTCTGTCCTACCCTTTTTTCTGTTTTTATTAGTTAAATGAAATAAAATGCCATGATTTGTCTGTTTTCTGAATTTCCCGTGCAATAAAAAATGACCCAAAAATAAAAGTTCTCAGAATGCCCTGAAAATTTTATACGGTTTTTTTCTAAATATTTGGTGCAAATAATAGCAGAGGGAGGTGCACCAGGTGGGCACAACCCACCTGGGCGTGCTAGGACCCCCAGGTGCGCCCTGGTGGGTTGTGGTCACCACGTGGGCCTCCTCACTTATCTCTTTAGCCCACATCATCACATACCTCCAGAAAAAAATCCCCATTGCTCTCTCTCCCGTGTTCTTGAGCTCAACCCCACGGATTTCAATCTCTTTGCTCGAAGCTCCGTTTCGGAAACTGTTTTGGAGGATTGTTGCTTGGTATGTGACTCCACCATTTGTTCAATTAGTTTTTGTTTCAGTGGTTTATACTTTGAGTAATTAGCTACTCTTAGTACTAGTGTAGATGGGCTTGCATGTTGAATTCTTAGTGTTCTAAGTAGTTTGAATGCTTGCTATGGCCTCTATGTATCCCTATGAGTAGTTGCTATCAATTTTATAAAGTTTTGTTGACAAATTTTTGTCATCCCAAAAAATTTTTATTTTCAGAAAATTGTACGCGGACATTATGAACTTGTTTGGAAGGAGTTCTTCGAGGAGAAGATCCTCGGGGGCATCTTCTAGTGACAGTTCCACCCGCCGGTTTTATGTCGAACCAAGTGAAAGTTCCACACGAAGTGCCGCTATCAAAACATGCTTATGGCCTTGCGATGAATATATGGTGTGTATGGGCATAAAGGAGGAATTTGAGCAATATGTTCACAATGCCGGTCTCGGTCCCTACCTTTCAGATAAGTGTGAACAATGCCAACTTCTCACTGAATCATTTGTCAAAGGATTTATATTTTCCACATGAGTCTAGTGTCGTTTATGTTTTATGATAATCCATATACCATATCACTAGAGAACTTTGCTTACCACTGCAAGCTCCCGTTTTGGGGTTCGCTTGATGAGCCACCAACGGCTGAGTATGAGTCTTTCTTGACTAGCCTTTGTTACGGTGAAAATAGGGGAGTGAGACAAGTAAGAATAAAGAGCATTCACTTTCCCGCAATTCAGTATTTTGCATTATTTAACGGGAAATGCATAGTAGGCAAGTAAGACTGCAGCATACTTTGTGCGCCAGACTTGAGCCTCATTCACACCGCTCTCACTGTTGAAAGGAATTATAACCTTGGAGTGATTGTTGCACGTAGACTTTAGCATAACGCTAACAGTGGCTGGTTCTATGGTAGAATTTACGCCACGCGTTTAGCACGAGGGCTGGGTGTTTCACCTTTACCCTTTGATCCCATCCTATCCACGCAGTATTTAGATTTTGACACCTTAAAAGAGCATAAGATTCTCAAGGGAAGGGCTCAAAACTTCAATTATAGTCTGTTGTTTAACCAATCACATGTTGTGGACACATATTTTCCTGCGCCTGCTCTCTTTGATTATAAGAACAAGGAAAGATATTTTGTTCTTCAGAGCAATGCCCGAGCTCACAACGCAGCAGTGTTGGCGGCACAGCGCGCTGAGGCCTCCGCAACGAGAGCCTCCATGAGCTACCACGCCGACTACTACCCTTTAGGCTACTGATCGATTATCAAGCTAGGCTAAAAGCCTAAGCTTGGGGGAGTACGTGTTTCTCGTCGATATTACATTCATGTTCACACATATCATTCCAGTTGTCGGTGTTCACACTTTTTCATTGTATCATCCATGCTTATATTTATTTTCTTGCTTTCCTCTTGTGTGTTTGAAAACTTTAGAAAAATCAAAAAAAATTAGTTGTAGTAATTTACTTTCCATGCATGCTTAGTAGCAGAATTAAAAAGAAAATCCAAAAAGATTTCCTTGTTCTTCTTTTACTTGTTGGGAGCTTTCCCGTGTAAATAGTTTTTCTTGTTTTTGCTTTCCCCTTTTTATTTTCTTGTTCAAGAAAACCAAAAACTTCAAAAATATTTCACTGTGTTTCTCTGAATTTATTTTCTTTTATTCGAGTTTTACCAAGGAGAAGACCACGATGAAAATATCGAGAGGCTCTCATATGAATAACTGTTGAACTAATAAGAGCACATTTTACCTTGTCTTCTCATGTGGAATAAATTTTTTTGTAGATTCCAGCTTTGTCCATGGCACTCTTGCACTATTATTATTTCCATATCATTCGGTCGTGCAAGTGAAAGGCAATAATGACGATATTCGATGAATTGGTCGTGGCGGAGATAAACTGATATGAACTCAACTTGTTCTGTTTGTGTAAATATGTTTAACCTAGTATCCATGCTTCAGCCCATTATGATTAAACATGTTTGCAATGACAACTATAGATTATATTTTCTGATGCCATGCATAAGTAGCTAGGAGTGGATAATGATTTATCTTGGATATCAACATAGAGTTAAAATGATTGTGATGTAGTATGACGATATGGTATGCTCCTCTGAATGTTCGAGTGGCTTGACTTGGTACATGTTCATGCATGTAGTTCAATCAAAACAACGTAGCCTCTATAATATTTATGTTCATGGTGTTCATATCCTACTCATGCTAGTGTCCAGTGTTACTTATGCATAATGCCTAGTTATGATCGTTGTTGCTCTCTAGTTGGCCGGTTCTCGATCTTAATTGCTAGCCTTCGCCTGTACTAAGTGGGAGCTCTGCTTGTACATCAAAAACCTTGAACCCAAAGTTATTCCAGATGAGTCCACCATACCAACCTATATACGGTATTACCCTGTCGTCTTAAGTAAATTTGCATGTGCCACCTCTAAAAACTTCTAAATCATCCTTTTTGTGTGCCTGGATCGTTCATGGAACGACATGAGGTGGTCGATATCTTCCATGCTAAGTGGGTTATTCTCAGGTCGAGTGTTTATTCACTTGCCATCGCACGAGAAAATGGGCGGTAATAGGGATTCCCAGTCCCGAACTAAAAAATGCAAATAATTAAACAAAACTCCCCAGGACTGATGTTGGTATGGACGGCACCCGTTGTATCGGACAAGCCGTGGAGTGTGATTGATGGTGGAGGGGGAGTAAACATTTACTTTTATCGCTTCGGAACCGCCACTAGCGTACTTAGCATGGAAGATGTTGATAACTGATGGTCATGAAGTGAATAAGAAGGGTGCATGTCTCAAAATATCATTTATCTCTGTTTTAAAAATTGATCTCTGGCACCTCTGCAAATCACTGCTTCACTCTGCGAAGGGACTTTCTATTTACTTTTATGTTGTGTCATCACCTTCTAAAACAAGCGCCAGAAACTGAGTAGAGCACAACTGTCATGATTTATGCAATATGTGTAGCTAATGTTGGGTGCATCATGACTGGATCTTTTCTACCATGAATTACAATGTTTAGTCGCTGCTTGAACTTTGTAGGTGCTCTGCATTTATGTTTTGCGGTCTTAGAAAGGGCTAGCAAGATACTAGTATTGTCATATTATATCATGGTTGTTTTGACAATGTGTTGCTGTTTGAGATATATTATTATTGCTTACTAGCTGATTATGTCATTGATATGAGTCAATATAATCTTTAATTGTTATTGTTGACATGGTTAGTTATAATGCCGATTGAAAATCTGGGTGTTGTTTAAGCCTATTTATGCAAACAAGAGCAAAATAGTTCATAAAAGTTTTTCTTTCTCACTTTCAGTTTATCAACTGAATTGCTTGAGGACATGCAAAGGTTTAAGCTTGGGGGAGTTGATACGTCTCCAACGTATCTACTTTTTCTCACGCTTTTACTCTTGTTTTGGACTCTAATTTGCATGATTTGAATGAAACTAACCCCGAACTGACGCTGTTTTCAGCAGAACTACCATGATGTTGTTTTGTGCAGAAATAAAAGTTCTCGGAATAAAACGAAACTTTGCGAGGAATTTTTATGGAATAAAAGTTCTCGTTCGTTTTACTGTTCACTAGATCATTGATGGCGCGCGTTGCTGCGCCCGTCTATTTAAGCACTCCAATGTTAGGGATTGATACTAATATATGTTGAGATTTAGTTTGTTTTAAAATTGAGATGAACTAATATGTATATACTGTATTAGTAAATTTTTGAGCTGATTTAGTCCATTGTACATGTAGGGGGCATTCTCTTTAGTTCTTGGTGGATAAGCTGAGTTACATAGTCCAGGATTTCTCATAACCCAAGCCCATGATTTACCACCAATAATTGCATAAGAAACACATTACTGAGATATAACATTTTTTATAAGGGACGAGCTAGACAAATTGACAGCTACATAGGCTCACATGTTCCAGGGCAGCACCAATCCGAGGTAGCTAGTGCGCGAGCCACACCATTACAAGCTCTAGGACAATAAACATCGAATATTTATCAAAGTAAAAAAAGACAAGAGGAAGGAGAGATTTCTGAACATGATAGCATTAACACAAATATTTCATCTCTTTCTCCTACCACCAAAGCAAGCAAGACAGACTATGTTTGTATGCAGAGATTCAGTTCGCCAAGCATCTCAGGCATGTGGAAATTTCCCAGAAGTTGCTGCAACAATGACACAATTGTTCCTTTAATGGCCAAGATAGGTCTTGGGTCATCTGATCACACACCCGCTTTGAGTAGCCAAATATCATGATTTTGGATCAATGCTTTTGTGACCACAGGATCTGAAAATTAGCATGAATCTCCTAAAACAATACATATATGTTAAGAGAATCGACATTAATGTTGATATTTTAACTTGTTAGATGCAACACACTAACCCTGTGAAATACTCGTACTACTATCTTCAGGTTCTATTTATTTGGTGCTTCTTAAAAACAGGGAAAGTGTACTAAGAAAAACTGAAACGCTACACGCCATACATAGGAGCATGTAAAATTTGTCAATCTTGCAACATCATATGGCATGGTCGGGTGAAACTAATTGTCGTATATTGAAAATAATCAAATATATACAGTGGCAGAGGACAGAAAATAATTGAGGCGGGGCAGACACAAAAGCATAATTTGTTTTTGATGAAAAGCTAAAGTAGCCAATACAAACTAAAATGCACACAAATAGTTTTCCATGTAAAAGAGTTACATATGCACAGTGAAATGTGACAAATGAATAAAGTCAGGAAGTTGCATGGCATAATAGAAAAGAATCGCCGCTAAGTTTACAATATTAAGTCGTAAAACATTTCGGCCGGATCAATTCTATGCACAAAAAAAGGGACACTTTACAAACCTGTGGGCATAAGAAATCGTTCGACCCACTGATCGCTTGCTGATCTATACAATATGGTATATGAACGGAAAGGGCCACCCCAGCGTGTCGCGCTCCTGCTGGCTGACGACCTCCCATGCCGCTACTGACCGCCATACCCACGCCATCCCTGCTAGGGGTTCGTCGTCGTCAGTCCGTGTCGACCCGTGTGAACTGAAACGCGGACGAATGAACATAGGAAATCAAATGTCCGTCGACTGCGGTCATGATCGGTGGCTACTTAGATACGGCCCAATAAAATGAAAGTGCTTGCGGTCCAATAAAACACGGTTTTGTTTCGCGGGATTTGTTGAGCGATCAATCTAACTTGCATAGGTAAAACAGAGTAGCTGGAAATCAAGGTAGGGCGAGCGCCCAACCTTGCCCTACCGAGAGCAGCGCCTATACATATAGACTTACATAAAGTATCAAGTTCTTCAGATTCGTCTAAACATATTTAAGGCCAAAGCAGAAGCAAGAAATTCATTACAAGACTATCAATGTGTTCCCATAGCTTAACAGGTATCTCATACATGACATAGGTAGATCATGGTGATGAATAATACCTGAATGGAGGTCGATGGAGCCCTTGAAGGCCTTGAGGCGGTCTACCATGCCCAGATAACCCCGAGCCTACCAACAATGCGCTGGACCAGGTTGACTGGCTCCCCAAGGATGGCTCCATGCCCATATCAAGTTAGACGAACTTGCCCTCCGAAAATGACAACCATGGCACAACTCTCAGATCTATATGCGAATTCAAATACCAATAGCAACTGTTGCACACAAATGGCTCCTCTCAAACCTGAAAAAATAGCAACTACCATCACGGGCAAATGAAATCTCTCCCAAATCCTAATTTTGTATGGTTACATACAAATAGCAGGAAACAAGGAAGCGTGAAGATATCAGAAATTGAATAATTCAAAGCTATGGATGACTTGCCTTTATTTTGCCAATATAACAACACTTAAATATTTAGATTGGTTACACACAAAAATCATCAAGGTGGGAACCCTTTGGTGCCATTTGTTATTGTGCCACGGCTGATGTGCTGTCTCAATGCAGTTGAATTCAATCTATAAAAGACCAATAATAAAACAAGGATCTGACTGGAACTCTGCAATACTATGGCCTTCATCCAGATTTTGCATCCTTCCATGCTTAATTCATCAAGAATGGGGAGTTATCATGAGTGGGAACACCGACAACAATTAGAGCAATTGGAATCAAATATCTCCTCGGTATCCTTCTCTCTGAAGAAAAAAATTCTTCTCAGTATCCTTCAATAGCACAAGGTGTCATCCCTACTACAAAGGACACAAAGAAGATTGGATTAGGAAAAGAAAAGAAAATTAAACAAACCGATTCAAACACTAACCTGATAGAAGTTCCTCCAGGAAGATGAACAATTAAGGACAGTATAACCGCACCTAATCCCTGCTCTCACAGCTATTTAGATTTCCGGCCGTCCATTTTGCTGATTTGGTCATTTCTGGCCGTTAGATATGCTGTCCTAAGGGGCTGCTGCTCCGAAGGAAAAAACCATGCCCTCTGGTGAACTGGGCTGGACAGCCCATTTATCTAACCTAGCACAAACAGCCCAGTAGGGTACTCGTTGCGCTCCCGTCTCCGGAAAGGAAAGGAAAACTCTTCGATCCAGAGAGAACGGATCGGGGTTGCGGGCGACGCCGCCGCCGCGCCGTCTTCGCGTCTTCTGAATGGATCCAGCCAAAGCGCGCAGGATCCTCCCCTTCCCTTTACCCCGACGAGGCAGCCAGGGAGACGACAAAGAGGTTGGTGAGGACGGAGAGATCCCCTCCCCGCATGGCGATGGTGGGCATGAGGCGACGCCTCCAGTTACGGCAACGTTCAGACTTCTCCGCCATCGCGATCTGTAGAACGAAGCCCATCCTGAACACCAGTCGTAGGATGAAGGGATTGTTCAGGGAATGGATCGCGGTGCGCACTTGCGCTATAGAGGGATTGTTCATCTTCCTGGAGGAACTTCTATCAGGTTAGTGTTTGAATCGGTTTGTTTAATTTTCTTTTCTTTTCCTAATCCAATCTTCTTTGTGTCCTTTGTAGTAGGGATGTCACCTTGTGCTATTGAAGGATACTGAGAAGAATTTTTTTCTTCAGAGAGAAGGATACCGAGGAGATATTTGATTCCAATTGATCTAATTGTTGTCGGTGTTTCCACTCATGATAACTCCCAATTCTTGATGAATTAAGCATGGAAGGATGCAAAATCTGGATGAAGGCCATAGTATTGCAGAGTTCCAGTCAGATCCTTGTTTTATTATTCGTCTTTTATAGATTGAATTCAACTGCATTGAGACAGCACATCAGCCCTGGCACAATAACAAATGGCACCAAAGGGTTCCCACCTTGATGATTTTTCTGTGTAACCAATCTAAATATTTAAGTGTTGTTATATTGGCAAAATAAAGGCAAGTCATCCATAGCTTTGAATTATTCAATTTCTGATATCTTCACGCTTCCTTGTTTCCTGCTATTTGTATGTAAGTTCCTCCAGGAAGATGAACAATCCCTCTGTAGCGCAAGTGCGCACCGCGATCCATTCCCTGAACAATCCCTTCATCCTACGACTGGTGTTCAGGATGGGCTTCGTTCTACAGATCGCGATGGCGGAGAGGTCTGAACGTTGCCGTAACTGGAGGCGTCGCCTCATGCCCACCATCGCCATGCGGGGAGGGGATCTCTCCGTCCTCACCAACCTCTTTGCCGTCTCCCTGGCTGCCTCGTCGGGGTAAAGGGAAGGGGAGGATCCTGCGCGCTCTGGCTGGATCCATTCAGAAGACGCGAAGATGGCGCGGCGGCGGCGTCGCCCGCAACCCCGATCCGTTCTCTCTGGATCGAAGAGTTTTCCTTTCCTTTCCGGAGACGGGAGCTCAACAAGTACCCTACTGGGTTGTTTGTGCTAGGTTAGATAAATGGGCTGTCCAGCCCAGTTCACCAGAGGGCGTGGTTTTTTCCTTCGGAGCAGCAGCCCCTTAGGACAGCATATCTAACGGCCAGAAATGACCAAATCAGCAAAATGGACGGCCGAAAATCTAAATAGCTATGAGCGCAGGGATTAGGTGCGGTTATACTGTCCTTAATTACGTGGGGCTCGCCCATTTGTTTGTCTTGTTTTCTTTTGCTATGTTATTACAGTTTGAATAGTCACATCACGACCATAAAAAAGACCAGGGTGGGTGATCACTCTTCATTGACACTCAGTTTTCTCTTACGTTTTCTTTTCATCAATTAACGACTGATTTCAACAGGCAAATGGTCATACCTGGGCTCCATCCTCGACTCGCAATTAGACCTAACATTTTTTGTCCCAGTTGCAAGTTCATCTCGACTCGCAACTGGGGCTTGACTTTTTTTTCTCGGATACAAGTCCACCCTCGGCTAACAACTGGGGCCTATCCTATTTTGTCCGAGTTGCAAGTCCGTGTTTAACTCGTGACTTGGGCCCGACCTTTTTTGTCTTAGTTGCAAGTCCACCCTTGACTCGTAATTGGGGAATGACTTTTTTTCCCAGTGGTAATCCCACACTCGACTTGCAACTGGGCCCTGACATTTTTTCTGCAGATGCAAGTCCACCCTCGACTTGTAATTGGGGCCCAACCTTTTTTGTCCTAGTTGCAAGTTCACCCTAGACTCGCAACTGGGCCCCGACCTTTTATTGTTCTAGTTTCAAGCGCACCCTTGACTCGCAACTGGGCCCGACTTTTATTTGTCCCAGTTGCAAGTCCATCCTTGACTCGCAACTGGAGCCCGACCTTTTGTCCCAGTTGCAAGTCCATCTTTGACTCGCAACTGGAGCCCGACCTTTTTGTCCTAGTTGCAAGTCCACTCTCGACTCGGAACTGGTGCCCGATCATGTTTTTGTCCCAGTTGCAACTCCATCCTCGACTCGCAATTGGGGTCCGGCCTTTTTTGTCCAAGTTGCAAGTTCATCCTCAAATCGCAACCGGGGTCCAAACTTTTTTGTCCAAATTGCAAGTCCACCCTTCACTCAAAACTGAGGCCCGAGCTTATTTAGTCCCACTTGCAAGTCCATCCTCGACTAGCAACTAGGGTCCAACCTTTTGTTGTCCAAGTTGCAAGTTCACCCTCAACTCGCATATGGGGTCCAACCTTTTCTGTCCCAGTTGAAAGTCCAAACTCGACTCGCAGTTAGGGCTCGACCTTTTTTTACTCCCAATTGTGAGTCCACACTCGACTCGCAACTGGGGTTTCGTCATTATTTGTTTCTGTTGCAAGTCCACCCTCGACAGCGAGCAAACCGCAGATGAGCTGGCCCAAGTAGCTAGGATACATTCTTTTGTTTTCTTCATGTTTTTTCTGTTTTTATTTTATCATTTTTTTGTTCACTAGTTTCCCTCTACTTTTAATTTTTCTATTTTTCAAAAGTTGATCTCAGTTGCGAGTAATTTTCCTATTTTTCAAAAGTCGATCTCTTTTTAATTTTTATTTTATTTTACTTTTTCATTTTTTCTGGTTCTTTTGTCGTAAATTCATAAGTTTCAGAAAATGTTCCAAAATTTATAAATTTGTTTCATTTTTTAAAACTTTGTTCATGTTTATAAGAGATGAAAATTTCAAAATGTGTTCATGTCTTTTCAAAAATTGTTTGCACATTATAAAAATGTTCGTGTTTTTCCGAAACAAGTTCAAATGTTTTAAACAATGTTCACGCTTCCAAAAATTGTTTACAAATTTCAAAAAGTGTTCAACTTTTGGAAAAAGTGTCCACGTTTCAGAAAATATTTGAAAGTTTGTAAAAGTATTATTCTTTCCAAAAAAAGTTTTCTCATTTTTTAAAATTTGTTCTTATTTTTGCAAGAACATCTCTCAATTTCAAAAAAAAATTGTTCGTCTCAATTAAAAATCACAATTTTAAGAACATTCTGAATTGTTCGATCTGCCTTTGAATATATCCACCATCGCGCCATGCTAGCTAATGGGCCAGCCTAGTCGGGTGCTCCCTGTGCGGCACGTGACAGTTAGACGCAATGCCCAACAGCTGCACAACCGAAAAAAACAGGACAAACAAACATGCCCATGACAAACAAAAGAGAAAAACAAAACAAAAAAAGGGGGCCATAAACAGTGCTCACGTCATACGTAGATATGAGGTATTATCTCACAACTAGATAAGATATAGTACGGCCATTAATAATATGACTGCATGCATCATTCTGGTGCAGAGGCCGGGGGTAATCTGTTGGGGAACGTAGTAATTTCAAAAAAAAATCTACGCACACGCAAGATCATGGTGATGCATAGCAACGAGAGGGAGAGTGTTGTCTACGTACCCTCGTAGACCGAAGCGGAAGCGTTGACGCAACGTAGAGAAAGTAGTCGTATGTCTTCCCGATCCGATCGATCCAAGCACCGTTACTCCGGCACCTCCGAGTTCTTAGCACACGTTCAGCTCAATGACGCTCCCCGGGCTCCGATCCAGCAAAGCTTCGGGGATGAGTTCCGTCAGCACGACGGCGTGATGACGATGATGATGTTCTACCGACGCAGGGCTTCGCCTAAGCACTGCAACGATATGATCGAGGTGGAATATCACTACTAGAAAAAGGGCTACTAATGGCGCACCTAATTTGGCCATTAATGGCGCATTAGTGGTGCGTCATTAGTAGCACGCCATTAGTAATACTTACTAATGGCGCACCACTGGTGCGCCATTAGTATCTGGTATATACTAATGGCGCACCACTGGTGCGCCATTAGTATAGGGCACGGTGCGCCATTAGTATGCCTCCCAGGGCCATGTATAGCCAGGTGCTTTGGTATACTAATGGCACACCACAGGGTGATGCGCCATTAGTAACCTCGGCATACTAATGGCGCACTGCTTAAGGATGCACCATTAGTATCCTCTGGAATACTAATGGCGCACTGTTATGTGATGCGCCATTAGTATGAATATTAGGGTTTTTTTAATTTTTTAATTTTTTGTTTTTTTGCACAGGTTACAAAATGTATAATTGGACAAAATATAGACAGCACACATCAACAACAGATTCATCGAATACAATAGAAGATTAGTCTCTGAATACATTTCATCATATTAGTCTCCAAATACAATTCATCATATTAGTCTCTGAATTGAAAAGACCGACAAAGATAGAACATTATATTACAAGTCTCGAGACCGCGAGTAGCGAGTTTGTCTTCACATTACAAGTCGATATCGATCATCTAAAATACCATCACATAGAAGAGAGCTGCTGTCATCACGATGAGAATCATCACGATGAAACTCGTCTTCATCCGGTTCCTCCAACGCTCCCTCCCCTCTCGTGCTAGATAGCGGGCGTATTTAGATTCGGCCTCGGCCCTAGTGGTGTACCCTTTGTAACTGTTTCCGCTGAATCGGTGAACCTGTCTCCGACACTCCTCCCAGTCGTCGTAGACTCCGGGAACCTTACCCTTGTACACGACATACGACGGCATCGCTATGCACTAGCGAAACGAAACGTTAGTACCAATTCACAGACAATACATAAGCAATATATAAGTATGCAACAGAACGATCGGAAGAGAAAAGCAAGACATTAATAGCATCAATTACATCTAAGTTGAACGACTCTCGAAACCAAAGAGACATACTACAAGTTCATTAAAGTTTAATTACAACATGAGCCAATCGATGTTTCAGAACTAGACACATCATCACTGCTTTCGACTCGACTCAAGGGACCGGAGCGTGGATGAAGCCGCCGTCTATCATGGGAGTCATGAAATTACGGGCGTTGTCAGCCTGCATTTGTAGCATTCCATCTATCTCACTGTTGGACGGTTGATTTCTGAGGTAGAACTGCCCCGAGGTACGAAGGACATCTTGATGGATGATTTCCGCAAACTCCGACTGGATGCGAAAGAATTCTTGTCTGATGTCCGCGTCCTGGATTGCCGACACGCTCGCGGCCCAATCTTTGAGTTTACTCGGTAGCAGAAGTTGATGATGGTCCCGTACGATCGCCCGCATGTGATGGATGGCGTAGTAGGCACCATTCTGACCGCCAGGCGGCTGCTTGACGCAGCAGAATGTCGTATTGTGGGAGAACACGTGCTTGTCGTACTTACGAATAGGCCTGTTGAAGGTGCCTCCAGATTGGGCGTAGCCGGGGAGAACATCATCAAGAACCTTCTTGACATTTGTGTAGTCTACGTTCGACTGACGGTCCGGGTCGAAATACGTGGCCATGGAATATTTGGGGCTTAGGAGGATGAGCGTGCAATGTGTGTCACTGCAGAAAACACGGAATGTTAAAAGAAAAACGATCGAAATCTAAGAATTCGTATGTTACGGGGCGGTTGAGGGGAGGACTTACTCGGGAAAGTAAGGCACGAGGAAGTTATCCTTATCTGGGTTTGCCAGAATGACGCCTTCGAGGTAAGAACTCGTGACTTGCCGGTCCCCAGCGCTGCCCAAGATCTTGGCACGCATGTAGAAGGGGTCGACTATCACGATGTCCGGGGTCTTGTCGCGAATGATCCGCATCTCCATACTCAGCGAAAATAGCCGAACGAAGGTGTAGTGCAGCGGATGAAGGTTCAACATAGCGTGGATGTCATCAAACCGCAGGACGATCGTACCCCCGATGTAGTTATCCACAAAGCCCTTGCCCTCTGGCACCTTGGCCACGAAAACCGGGTATGCCACATCCTTCTCTCTGAGACGCCGCTTCTCCAAAGAAAGAACACTGTCATGCAGACTCCGCATAGCACCGGCTTTAACATCGAGCATATTTCTCGGTACCATCGGCCTACCCGCCACATGCACCCTCCTCATTAAATCCTCAGGTGAAGGTGGCCCGTCCTGAGCACGGATCGTACTCGGTGCCGGCTGGCCCGCACCCTTGTTAGTCTTTCTTTTGCGTGCCTTCTTCTTCTCCTGTAATGGGACCGAGTTCTGCTCACAGACCGCCTTCTTGAGTGTGTTGGGGCTGAGAATATTTCGCACATCGCCTATCTGAGGCTCGGTGAAGTCGGCAGCTGGAGGCGTCTCCTGAGAGCTGAACGGCAGACGACGCCTGTTGCAACTTGGCTTCTCCGTGGTACCAGCTAGATCACGCACGTCTTTTGTTGGGTTGGGTTCTTGAGAAGGAGGCCCCATGAAGTCGCCCTCGTACCCATGATCGGCAAAGTACCGATCGACGTTGGCAAATGTATCGTTGTTTGTTGTCGTTCTGATCCTGTGCCATATGCATGTTTGGATCCTGTGGCATAGGGATGTCCGGCACCGTTGCGGCGGTCTTGCCATGGGGCCGACTTGGCGCCGGCACGACTGGCGGTGTTGTCTTTGCGGTGGTGTCCCCTGCCCCCAAACGAATCTGGCTCTTCGGCCAAAGCAGGGGCCAGCTCAGGCAGGCGCTGAGGGTCATCACGTCATCATCGTCGGCCCCGACGGGTCGAATCGGAGGTAACAACTCGTCGCAGCCTGGCAGCACCCGAACCAGTTGAACCCTAAACAAGTTGGGTGGCATCTGGGTACCGTGGAACAAGGGGTTGCCCGGTTGAACGATTTTGCCCTTGGCGACATCGACCAACTCATTGTTCACGAAGTGCAGGAGAGTGCACGGAACGTCGACGGCACCCTGCGAAAACATGTAGGGCGTCAGGGATGCCCAGTCAAAGGCAAGGAGATGAAGTCCTCGGTCGAGAGAGGCTTAATTAGTTACCGTGATGATGGCGTCGAGCTCGGCTAATGTCGAGGCACCGCCAAAGGCGGGCGTGCAGTTGACGGAGGGGCCGCTTGCTGCAGAGGTGCCGGCCGGCGTACACCCGGGTGCATTAAGCTCCCGTGACGGTGTCGGAGACACTAATGGCCCCGCCATCGCGTTCTGCGAGTTGCTGGCCGTGAAGCTAGGAATCGGGGGCGGCCCCTGTTGGCCGCCCGCAATCCACGCACTCAACCCCTGGATCAAGGTAGGCACAATGGCGGTGATCGTCGCTCTGAGTTGTTGTTGCACTTGCTCTTGGACAATCCCCGGAATCCGCGCCACCTGTGCCTTGAGTTCTTGAACCTCGCGCGCCTGGCTTTCCGAGCTGGTCTTTTTCTCCTTTCGTCCACTAGTGTTATAGTAGGACCCCCATTTTGTCGACAAGCCTTTGCCGGCCACACGACCAGCTGACGTCGGCTTACTGAGCTTATCCTTGTTCTTCATTACATTCAACGCCCTATTTAGAGTGGTGTCCCAAGGGTTGCTCTTAGTCGACCCCGCGCTACTGCTTTCAGTCGCCTGCGGAAGGAATGTGAACCATTTAGAAATTTGGCTTCATTAATTAGAATGCAACCATATGGAGCTAATTACGCGGGAGTGTATTCCTTACCAGAATAAGCTCAAGCGCCCTGGTCTTTGGATCCGTGGTAAGCTCCTTTGTTTTCGGGTCCTTCTTGTACCGGGCCCTGACATAGTTCCTGGTCTGCTTGTCACCGTATTTATCGAAGAGGGGCGGTAGGCCTTGCTCGGCACGGTCCGCCTCCTCCTTGTCCCATATAGGCTCCGCCACTCTATAACCGCCGGGACCGAGTGTGTGTTCCCCTAAGTTCAGCTCCCGCATTTCTTTCCCCCACTGACTTGATTGGGAGTGTGCGGTGCTCGAGCAATTGATCTTGAAGTCGTTGTAGTCATCTTCGGTGATCGAAGGATTTTTCTCCTTGATCTTCTCATAACTCTCACCTTTCTCAATCATTCTCTTCACATTGCTTTTCCAAGTAGACAGGGCCTTGCTCATCTTCGTGAGGGCAGCATTGTTCACTTTATTCCCTTTGAGGCTTGCGTTTTCAAATTCAGCGGGGAACTTGTATCGTTCGTGCAGCTTCGTGAAGAGGAGGTTGCGCAAATTCCCTCGGTCAGGATGCCTCAGGTTCTCGGTGTTGATCGAGACGGTGCTCCGGAGAATGCACCCGAGCTGAAGCGAGTACCCCTTGACTATTCGTTCGGGCGGCGTTGGATTCCCGTCGGAGTCCACTTCAGTAACTTCCTCCTTGAGGGTGCGGAGCACGGTCGGGCGCCGGTCCTTCCGTTGCCTCTTCTGGCTGCCATCTGTGCGTGCGCCGCCATCATCTGTGGTGGCATCCTCGGCGGCACCATCAGTGGTGGCATCAGTGGGGTCATCCTCGTCGGCACCATTAGTGGTCTCAGGATCGGTGGGGAAGGCGGTGTCCTCATACAAGTGAGGTTGTTCCTCCATCTCCTGGGACAGCTCCCAGAATGCCTTGCCGCCCGAACCCCCGGCCTCATCGTTGTGGGCCATGTTTCTCTCTAAATAGAAACAAAGTTTGGTCAAAAAGTTGGTTATTGTCAAGGAACAAGATCATGGTCTCATCATTTAGGGTTTGTCGACACCGAGGCATCCTAAAATCTAAGCTTTTATCATTGAGGGTTTTTCGACGCCGAGGCACCCTAAAAGCCTAAGATTTCATCATTTTGGTTTTTATCGACACCGAGGCACCCTAAAAGCCATGCATTAGTCACAAGTACGCCGGGGCACTTGATCCTACTTAATTAACTACTAAGATACCCCAGCCCATGCATTAGTCACAAGTACCCCATATGTCCTATTTTTAGCAAAGTCATGCTAAAATTCACGGAAAATTTCAGCATGACCTTTGCTGAAAATAGGACATATGGAGTACCAGAATTTGCCGGAACGGAAGTTAATCAACATTCTAGCAAACTCAAGGGCCTCTCGGGGTACCTGCAAAATTTCAGCATGATCCAATGCTCTATTTACAAGACAAACAACACGTGGCAAAGCCCAGTGTTAAAAAAAGGCTTGTGCTGATTCAGTTCTACCATCATGCTCACAAAAATATGGTCAATCATTGGGCCAGACCCATCAATAAACATAGGCCACCCTACATTGAGACTCATTGAGGATCACACTTGTTGCTTCAATTTGAAATTTGCTGTACGTCTTTATATAATTAACAAAGAGTGTATAGTTTTTTCCTTCAAGTGCTGAACATAAATTCAGATTGCATGACTATATAGAAGGTCTATATATTCGGATTACATGAACATAAATGCAGCATACGTTCTTTATCAGATTGGAGAAGAAAATGATTGATAAAGATATGCTTCTATATATTCAGATTATATATAGAAGATCTATATATAAAAAATAACTTAATAACTTGGATTATATATAGAAATGCTTCAGTGAGCGTATAAAAAATAGCACATGCAGTTCCAGCAATGAAAGCTCATCACAAGTACAACATCATCTATAGCTTTATATTAACAAAGCATCAGCACATATACAAAAGACCACTTATGCCAACAGTATGGTTTATATCAGATTCAGAGTTAGAAACAGGAAAAACCGGCGCTTCAAAGCCTACTGGACACTATTTGCATCTATCATTACGGGATGTCCTGACTAATTTCAAGTGTTCACAGGTGAACTTGTACCATGGATGAGCCTAGTGCTTGATTAGTCAACTGAACAGAGATAACAGGGCATAACACCATACATAAAGTGATGAGCATACATACTACTGTCCAAGCAAATTAACTGAATAGTATTGTGTCAAGTTCAGTTTGAAAATTCAGTTACTGCTTGAGTGATTTGTCACCAAAAATTACTCCCAAAAATTACAATGACTGTATATTGACTGCATATATTCACTGTACAGGACTGAATTCAGTCAAGAAAACCTCTCAATTTATGTCCATTGCTTATCTTTCTATTCTGGGACTACCCTGTTAGATTGGGACTGAAGATAGGTACCTGCTTATCTTTCTATTCCGTCACCAACAGTGGCTTTTCCAAGAATAATATCCCTGCATGAACATAGGTGAGAGGTTAACTAACTGCCTCAAAGGCATAATCAATGGTTATACATGGAACAAATTGCCAACGGTCAGATGACAAAAAATAATGGAATTGTTGTGGTAGAAATGCCATGTTACAAAAGTCACCGAATTTCATAGGCCATCACATTACTCAGCTAGCTACATAAAAATTCAGAAATAAAATGCATCAGCTTGAAGAAATAATGCGATTAACACGTCAAAACTATGACAGAAATGTAAAACTTGATGGCAACTACGGCATGGCAAGAAAGAACTCCTATGTAGTGATGGCAGAACGTATGAATTTGCCGCGGCAAAATTTGGTTCTCCCTAAGAAAAGTAGTAAAAATGAAGTATTCGAAACAAGTGTCTTAGGCAAAAAAAATGCGTAAATAATAATTCACTTATTCTTTGTTCTTCAATTCCATATGTAAGGAATAGTTTGACCTCTGCAATCTGTCTACACTTTGGTTGCTTTTTTGCTCAACAGTTGCAATAATGAGATGTCAACCCCGTGTGTCACAGTTGACCTTCAAACTTGAAAAAAAACACATTCCATTTATGAAGTACCAATATGCTCCTGTTTCATGAGTCAAAGAGCAAGCTACTGCAGATTAATCCTCTCTGGATCTTTTAGAGTAAAATAGAACTAGAGTGTCTGCTAGGATGGTGGAATTAGACTTACATCCTTTATAGAGCACTGAAGGAGGTCGGAGACTGAATCCTAACGATAACTTCTTGTTCTACCCTATGCTTGTTTTCATTTGTCAATAGCAGTCAAACTAGGCCACACAGTACTCAAATAGGGGTACTGACTTCTATGGCAGCAAGTGTGGACTACTGCATTGACGAATGACAGCTGACAACCATCCAGAACTATCAGACTCTTAACTTGCCTAAACGTGTCCCTAGACAAGCTTATAAAATCCATCGAAACCACAACTAGGGTAACTAACATGGTGACAAGTGAGCTAACACAACCAGCACAATCAACAATGCTGCAGCTACGGCATCAACAACAGCCTCTGTTACACATCCTCAGCTACTGACTATAACAATTATGCCATTTGCAACTACAATTACTAACTGATGGGCTCAAACACGATGACGGCGGAGTCTGAAACAGCCAGGGATGATGACTGACAACACTTGACAGAACTACTGAAGTGAATCTAGAGGTGAGAGCAGAGGAAATAAGGAAGGGAAACCTTGCTCGTTCTTGCCGAGGCCCTTGCCCGTTCTTGACACATGTGCCCCGTTGATCTTCTACTCAGGAAGAATACGGCAGCACAATGCACTTATGTATTGTATAAGTTGTATTGCATTCTTCTTTCTTAAGACTTGAAAACAGAGTTCCATGAGAAGGAAGACGCTGTATACAAATGCCTTTTGCAGTTCGCCGCCATGGTGGTCAAGCTGGAGGGAGGGAGGGAATGGGGAATGGTGGAGAGAGGGAGGAAGGAGGAAGGAGGAGAGGTACCTGGTCGCCGGAGGGGTCGGGGTCGGGGTCGGCGAAGGGGTCGGGGTCGGGGTCCGAGCTCGTCCGGGCCCTCGCTCGCCGCGGTCGAAGGAGAGCAGGGGCCGGTGGCGGAGGACGGCAGGGGCAGGCGGGGTGGGTGCGTCGAGGCCACGCTCGCCGGCTGCTGCAGAGGCCGGAGGAGGCCCTCGCTCGTCGGAGGGAGGAGGAGAGGAGAGGAGTAGGCGGCGCGCGCTCGGCCGATCCCGTTCGGAGGGCGCGGGGGCGGCGGTGGTGGAGTCCCGCGGGGAGAGCGGCGCCGACGTCGGGGCCTCAGGCGGCGGTGGGCGCAGGGGCAAGGCGGCGGGGCGGCGTCGAGGCGGCGGGGCAGCGGCGTCGGGAGAGGAGAGGGGAAGGGGATCAAGGGCGAGGGCGAGGGAGAGAGAGGGGATAGGTGTGGGCCCGGGAGACAGTATGGATGGGGGCACAATACTAATGGCGCACCACCCCTCGGTGCGCCATAAGTATATACATGCTAATGGCGCACCTCGACCTGGTGCGCCATTAGTATTTTTTTTATTTCCGCTCGAGCCAACAGGTTATCTCACACCTGACCTTATCCACATCAACTCCCCTCTACTAGCTCGACTGGTCAGGTGCCTGTTCTCACACTAGGAGGTCCTGGGTTCGATTCCCAGGCTCCACAAAATTTCTTTTATGCATTTAAAATGCTGTTTGATACTTATTTGTGTTTAAATATGTTCAAACTTGTTTAAATCATACCAGTAATTTTTTTTATAAGACAGTAATAATTTTAAAAGGGGGGTTGGTGGCGGCGGTTGAGTAGGGGAGGGGTGCGGGGGGTCGGCGGCGGCGGTTGAGTAGGGGAATCGAGGGTGCGGGGGGTCGGCGGCGGCGGCCGGTGGACCGGGGGGTGCTCGGCGGCGAGGGGGACCGGATCTGGCGAGGTGGGATAGCGATCGAGATGGAGGGGGATCGAGATCGAGTGTCCATGAAATTTAAAAATATTCATGATAGTTTAAAAAGTGCCCATGAAATACAATCGAGAAATGAAGGCTACGATTTAAATACAATCGATCTTAGCTAGCTATCTGTTAACAATCTTCTTGCCCTTCTTTTTCGCAAATGGAGTTCTTCTGTGGAACGGGCGTCCTTTAGGTAGGGTGGTCCTGCTTCTTCTTGTTGTGTATGCTTCTACTTCATCATCGTCGTCATGTTCGATCCTCGGGTCGCCGTACTTGTCGAAGTCTTGCTCATTGGCTACTCCATCCATTCCGATGATCTTCCTTTTGCCTCTCCTCACGACAACACGACTGGTCTTTGACGGGTCGGTAATGAAGAAGCATTGGTCCACTTGGGAAGCCAGTACCCATGGCTCATTTTTCGCGGTGACGCTTGCGCCCGCGGTCTTGGATTTGGCTTCGGGTATAACCATGGTGGTGAAATACCGGTCTTCTTTTAGGACGCTCTTGGCCCATCTGACACGGAACATCGGGACCTTCTCTCCAGCGTAGCTCAGCTCCCAGATCTCCTCGATCCTTCCGTAGTATCTGTCCTTGTCGTTACCGGTGTAGGATTCCATCGTTACCCCGGAGTTCTGATAACCATCGCTCTTCATGTCCTTGGCCTCTATGTAGAATGTGTAGCCGTTGATATCGTACGCCTCATAGGTCATCAGGTTGTGCTCGGCGCCCTGTGACAAGGCGAATATGAGTTGTTCTTCCACGGAAGAATCCTCATGTAAAGGGTACGACAGAAGCTTCTTCTTGAACCAACGCGTGAAACATGAGTTGTGCTCTTTGAGTATATCTCCGTCCGTCCTCTGTTGGCCTCGGTCATTGTACGTCTTCTTAATAAAGGTTTTGTGCTCTACCACCCAAGGATCGACCACGTCTATGTGTTGTAGCGCGACTAGGTTTGCTCTTTCAAAGTCGGCGAGTCGACCCTCGAAGTCGACATGCATTTCGCGGCGACCCTCACGGTGACCCCATCCAGCGAGCTTGTCGAGGTGCCTGTTGATGGGCTGACCAACGGGGTTCTCGATGCCTAGATAATTCGTGCAGTATGAGATGCACTCTTCGGTCAGAAAGCCCCTGGCTATGCTTCCCTCTGGACGTGACATGTTGCGAACGTATCCTTTGATGACACCATTCATCCTTTCGAACGGCATCATGCTGTGCAGGAACGTCGGCCCGAGTTGGATGATATCCTCCACTATATGGACCAGCAGATGCACCATAACGTCGAAGAATGCGGGCGGGAAGTACATCTCAAGCTCGCATAGTATCACCACGATCTCTTTCTGTAGCCTTCTGAGTTGCCTCACGCCAATCGACTTCCGAGAGATGACGTCGAAGAAGTTGCATAGGCCAAATAGCGTTTCACGGACATGCGTCCCACGGATTGCAACTGGAAGTATCTGCGTCATCAGCACGTCGTGAGACTTCATCCCGCTGAACTTCTGCTTCGCTGGGTCTAGGTATCTGCTTATCTTCCCCGCGTAACCGTAAGGAAGTTTTACTCCTAGGAGGCAGGTGAAAAACTGCTCGATCTCCTCCTGACTTAGAGTGAAGCACGCGGGAGGGTAGTCATTTTCGGTCTTCTTGGCCTTTTTGCCTTTGCGACGACTTTCTGTGTCCTGCTTCGCCTCATCATCATCATCATCATCATAATCATATATAGCGTGAAGCTCCTGCCTGATGCCCATTGATTTCAAGTCTGCCCTTGCTTTCGGCCCATCTTTGGTCCTCTCTGGCATGTTGAGCAGGGTACCAAGCAGACTCTTGCACACGTTCTTCGTGATATGCATGACATCAAGGCTGTGAGGCACACGGTGGATCTTCCAGTACGGCAAGTCCCAGAAAACAGACCTCGTTTTCCATACCTTCAGCAGCGGCTCTGGCGCCTTTCGCTTTTTTCCTGGCTCTGGCGCCTTTTGCTTCTTTCCCGACAGTGGGCAGTCTTTCCAATTTTTCAACAACTTGTCTATTTCCTCGCCGCTCCTCGTACACGGGCGTTTTCGGGGTTCGGTTTCACCATCGAACAGATCCTTGCGTTTCCTCCACGGGTCATCGTCGCGAAGCCACCTTCGATGTCCCATGAACACGGTTTTCAAAGACCCGGGATCTCTATCTAGCTGGCGATACGTTGTGTCATCCATGCACCGTACACATCCAGAAAATCCGTGGACTACCTGCCCCGCGAGATATCCATAACCGAGATAGTCGTGCACCGTCGTGAGCAGTGCGGCTCTCATAGGGAAATATTCTTTCTCTGCGGCGTCCCACGTATTGGCTGGCGTTTTCCACAGCGTGTCTAGCTCCTCCTTCAGCAGCCCCAGATATAGATTGATGTCGTTCCCTGGTTGTTTCGGCCCTTCAATTAGCATACTCATGTGAATGTACTTCCTCTTCATGCACAACCAGGGGGGAAGGTTGTACATCCACACAAACACAGGCCAGGTGCTATGTGTGCTTCTCTGGCTGCCAAACGGATTGACTCCATCGGTGCTCGCGCCCAGCACGATGTTCCTTGGATCCTTCCCAAATTCTGGGTATTCAAAATTCAACGCTTGCCACTGGCTCGCATCCTTAGGGTGACTCAGCATCTTGTCTTTTTTATCTATCTCCGGATCATTTGCGTCATCTTCTCGCTTCTTCTCCTCCCTATCCATGTGCCAACGCAGGAGCTTTGCTACCTTAGGATCCGCGAAATACCGCTGCAGACGAGGAGTGATCGGAAAGTACCACACCACTTTTCGAGGAGCCTTCTTCCTCTTCTTGTATCGAGTGACGCCACACACCGGACATATGGTAGACTCCGCGTGCTCGTCCCGATAAATGATGCAATTGTTCATGCAGACATGGTATTTCACGTGCGGTAAATCCAGAGGACACACGATTTTCTTCGCCTCCTCCAAACTGGTCGGGCACTTGTTCCCCTTTGGAAGACGTTTGTGCCAGAATGACATGTTCTCGTCGAAGCATGCGTCGGTCATTTTGTGTTTTACCTTCATCTCCAGAGCCATGAGCGTTACTTTCAGGCGGGTATCCTCGGGCCTGCATCCTTCATACAATGGAGTAACCGCGTCTAACTCAAGTTGATCCACCTTGGCTTTCTCTCGGGCGGCAGCTCTTGCGTTATCCGTCTGCTTGAGAAGCAGCTCTTGAATATAAGGGTCCTGCACCCAGCCCATCGATGGTCCACCGTCGTATGCTCCGCCGGCATCATCATCTTCATGATCATGCCCGTCGTCTGCTCCGGCGCCATCTTCCTCATCATCATGTCCTACATCTGCTACATGATGACTGTGTACAGCATCACCGTCGTGATCATCTCCTGGGGATTCTTCGTCTTCTCGCCCGCCCGAGCCGCGGTGGTTGCCTTGCTGCCCTTCCTCATTTCTTGCCCGCCCCCCATGGACGACTTCTAGTCATCTTCATCACCTTGCCACCGATAGCCATCCATGAAACTACGCAAAAGCAGGTGGTCCCGCACCTGCCTGGAATCCGGGTCCGCAATAAGGCTCTCCAGCTTGCATCTTCGACACGGACATCTTATCTCCGTCTCGTTCTTTTGAAGCATCTCGGCCTTCGCGGACCTCAAAAACCTATTCACGATGCCTTCGGTCATCGTGCGGACCATGGTTGCCTGCGGGGTAGAGCAAAACGATATTTTAGAACCAAGAAAAAATTTGGCATGACTTTCCCTAAAAATAGGACCAAAAAGAATGCTTAATGCCAAAATTATCGCCGAAACGGAAATGAATCAACATTCCGGCAAAATATTGGCAACTATCGCATTTTAAATACCGGTACACCTCCAAACACAAACACATATGCAACACCACAAACATATGCAACACCACGAACATACATAGATCTAGCTAGGCCATAAAAAGTGCATGTGCAAATTGTTGTAGGGAGAACAACATAAATATAGCTTCCCCCCTTACTTACCTATCAAAACAAGGTAATTTAACCACTTAATTTCAATGAATCTATGGTGGAAATGAGGTGAAAAAGAGGAGGCACCCGAGACAAGGAGGAGGTGGAGAGAATGGAGTGGGGAAAAAGTGAGTGTGGGTAGGAGAGGCTGCCCAAAATATCTTGTTGCTGCCCACTTACTAATGGCGCACCAGCAGTGAATGCGCCATTAGTAATCCAGGTTACTAATGGCGCACCTATATCTGATGCGCCATTAGTAGTTTTGCGAAAAAAAAGAAAAAAAATCATACTAATGGCGCACTCTCCAACGGTGCGCCATTAGTAGTTTGAACTAGTAATGGCGCACGGTGGGACGGTGCGCCATTAGTAGTTTTCCAACAAAAGGAATAAAAAATATAATTAAAAAAACAGCATTAGTGGCGCACTCTGGTACTAGTGCGCCATTACTAGTTACAACTAGTAATGGCGCACCGTGCCAGGATGCGCCATTAATATGTTTGGACAGACGCGCTAGTTCAAAAAAAAATTAGGATACTAATGGCGCACCCTAGGCAAGGTGCGCCATTAGTACTTTCAACACTAATGGCGTACCAGATGGTGGTGCGCCATTAGTATATACTAATGGCACACCACCTACCTGGTGCGCTATTAGTGTCAATCCCACCTATAGCCCGTTTTCTAGTAGTGTATGGTGGAGGGGGGCACCGCACACGGCTAAGGAACGATCACGAAGATCAACTTGTGTGTTCTAGGGTGCCCCCCTGCCCCCGTATATAAAGGAGGGGAGGGGAGGGCGCGGCCGGCCCTCAAGGGGTGCGCCAGGAGGAGTCCTACTCCCACCGGGAGTAGGACTCCTCTCCCTTGCCTTGTAGGAGAAGGAAGGAGAGAGGGGGAAAGGAAAAAAGGGGGGCGCCGCCCCCCCCCCCCCCTTCCTTGTCCTATTCGGACTAGGGGGGGAGGGGGCGCGCGGCCTGCCCTGGCCGCCCCTCCTCTTTTCCCTTAAGGCCCATATGGGCCCATTATCCCCCGGGGGGTTCCGGTAACCCCCCGGTACTCCAGTAAAATGCCGATTTCACTCGGAACCATTCCGATGTCCAAATATAGGCTTCCAATATATCGATCTTTATGTCTCGACCATTTCGAGACTCCTCGTCATGTCCGTGATCACATCCGGGACTCCGAACTAACTTCGGTACATCAAAATGCATAAACTCATAATTACTGTCATCGTAACTTTAAGCGTGCGGACCCTACGGTTCGAGAACAATGTAGACATGACCGAGACACGTCTCCGGTCAATAACCAATAGCGGGACCTGGATGCCCATATTGGCTCCTACATATTCTACGAAGATCTTTATTGGTCAGACCGCATAACAATATACATTGTTCCCTTTGTCATCGGTATGTTACTTGCCCGAGATTCGATCGTCGGTATCCAATACTGAGTTCAATCTCGTTGCCGGCAAGTCTCTTTACTCATTCCGTAATACATCATCTCACAACTAACATATTAGTTGTAATGCTTGCAAGGCTTATGTGATGTGCATTACCGAGAGGGCCTAGAGATACCTCTCCGACTATCGGAGTGACAAATCCTAATCTCGAAATACTCCAACCCAACAAGTACCTTTGGAGACACCTGTAGAGCACCTTTATAATCACCCAGTTATGTTGTGACGTTTGGTAGCACACAAAGTGTTCCTCCGATAAATGGGAGTTGCATAATCTCATAGTCATAGGAACATGTATAAGTCATGAAGAAAGCAATAGCAACATACTAAACGATCGGGTGCTAAGTTAATGGAATGGGTCATGTCAATCAGATCATTCAACTAATAATGTAACCTCGTTAATCAAATAACAACTCTTTGTTCATGGTTAGGAAACATAATCATCTTTGATTAACGGGCTAGTCAAGTAGAGGCATACTAGTGACATTCTGTTTGTTTATATATTCACACATGTATTATATTTCCGGCTAATACGATTCTAGCATGAATAATAAACATTTATCATGATATATGAGGAAATAAATAATAACTTTATTATTGCCTCTAGGGCATATTTCCTTCATAATCACCTTTTAAAAAAAACTGGTAAGCATTCCTAAGATGAACCGGCGCGACTTTCTTTTCAGATCTCCTACCAACCTGTGAAATCCTAAACCTGTTCCTTTTGTGAGTTTTTTCTTGTTATTTTGATTAAGAATCAAAGCTTGAACCTTATGTCATGTTTCTCTTTCTGAATACTGAGGATTTGTCCCTTCCCTGGGTAGCAGTTGGTTCTCTCGGATTACCCAGTGTGTAGTACTGCTACACCGTATATTTGGTGCCGCCTGAGATCGGATGGACTTGGATCGCCTTGGCCAGCTGTTTTTCATCCCAACACAAGCATCCGGCCAGAGTCGTGTGTTGTGGGAGTTGTGCCTGGCCTTTCTATGGACCCGAATGTTGGGTTGCTTTGGCCGGCCAAAGAAGGATATGAGCTTCTGTCGTTGGTAAATACAAACGCAAAACAAAAATTATTATTTTTCTCACAAGATATGTCTTTTTGCTATTTTATATTGCAAATAGTATACTTACCTTCTAGGTCAGCTGCGTCGAAAGGCAGGCAGACATTGCAGCACAGATCATCCGGCTAGAGTCGGGTGACGTGGAGGTGTGCTCGGCCTTAATGAACCCTGACGTTGGGTTGTTCTGGTCAGCGAGAAACTATCGTTTGTAAATATACAAACACAATACAAACGCAATCAATTGCAGATCATTTACAAGAAACGTCTCTGGGCTGATCAGTGTGGTTGGTTTCCTGAAATAGTTCACTTATCTTCAATTTTATGTTTCAAATAGTTTTCTTCGAAGGAAAAATGACTACTCCGTGCCTTCCAGTATATTGGTTGGATAAAGAAAATGGTCAGTTAGCCGTCCCATCCCGCACCATAAGAGAATATCTGGTACTCCCACCTCTAGGGTGCTCTCGGTGCTCCAAAATCGGTAGCATATTTTTAAATGGTCAAAAAATTTGAAAAAAAATCTAGCACATTGACACAACATCAATGTATGTTGTCAAAAAAATTGAAATCAAAATTCAAAACATTGCTCGAGATACAAAAATGACAAAATCGACATCAATGTGATAATGGGCCAAATCCAAAGCCCAACTTATGTTGTGTACTATTTACTGTCGAATTTGTCATTTATGTTTCTCAAGCTATGTTTCGAATTTTGATTTCAATTTTTTGACAACATACATTGGTGTTCTGTCCATGTGATGGATTTTTATTTCAGAATTTTTTGAACATTTAAAAATGTGCTACCGAGTTTGGAACACCGGGAGCATCCTAGGGGTGGGAGTACCAGATATTCTCCCCCCACACCATACCCCAAACGTCTCAGGACACACAATCAGACCCTGACAGCTTCGACTTTTTCCTTTTTCAACTCAGTATGAACATAATCATTTGAAGATAGTTAAGAAAAAAAAATCTTTCAATTAGTCTGCTTAACTTTCGGGCTGCAGTTTAGGGCGGATCCTATTTGGTGCTCGCCTGAAGGCGCGACTAGTTGGGCTCGGCCCATCTTTCCCTTTTTTGCGTGTTCGGGGCTATTCGTACCAGCGACCTCCTGATCGTTTGCACCCTGCACTATCCACCCCATTGACCTCACCTCATGTGCTCATATACATCTTCTTCACTCTTTTCTTCTTTTTTCTTTTTTATTTTTTCTTCTTATATTACTTTTTTCTTTTTTCTTTTTTTTCTTTTTCTTTTTTGTTTGGAACGTTTTTTATTCTTTTTTCTTTTCCTCGTTTGAATGAACTTCTTTCCAAAATCAATTAACTTTATTCTAAATCGATGAACTTTTTCTCAAAATTGATGATTTTTTTTTCAAATTTGATGAACTTTTTTCAAATTCAATGAACTTTTTTTAAAATCGGTATTTTTTTTCCAAAGTCAATAATTTTTTTTCCAAATTGATGAACTTTTTAAAAATTTCTGATCTATTTTTCAACTGAATGAGAGATTTTTCATATGTGTTGAGTTTATTTTCAAATTCGATGAACTTCTTTCAAAATTGGTGAGCTTTTTTTTCAAAATCGATGAACTTTTTTCATTCCCACAAACTTTTTCCAAATTCTATGAAACTTTTTTCAAATTCGTGTTTGTTTTCCATATGTTAACTAAGGTAGGGTCAAATAGAGTTGTTTTCTACTTGTTGTCAACAAAATGTGCTGGACATAATGATTATTAGCTACTGCGTTCAACTCTTACGTGCGGAGTTTGAATCCCACTTCTCTCGAAGTAGCGATAGGAATTAAAACTTTTTTTCTTAAAAAAAATTTCTGTGTTTGCGAGCAGGTTGGTGGGATTGTTGGGCCGGCGCGTGAGCGCCAGGTGGAACAACTGGCGTTGAATGCGCTGTTTAGGAGCTCCTGCGGTTTAGTCACTACACCAATTGGCGCAGAGAGCTCCTCGCTGGCGCCTTATGCGCCAGCAAACGAACCGAGCGCCCACGCACCTGTTTATGCGGGCCGGCCCAAGAACGAGCCGAAATATATGTAGACCTCCTTCTGAAGATAAAAAACAAACGTCCAGAAAATATATGCAGAAAGAGGGATTCGAACCCACATGCTTTTGCTCATGTACTTGAGGCTTCAACCACTGCACCATGAAAACATTTATGTGTTATGTATGAAAACAGTTTTATTCGACCCCGAGTTCCTGCGGCAGTACAAATTATTTGGAAAAAGGGAACGAAAAATTGAACAAAGAATTCACGAATTTTAAAAACAGATCATCGATTTTGAAAAGGCCGCGGATTTCAAAGAAATGTTCACAAAAAAAGTTCATCATTTTTTAAAAAAGTTCACAGATTTGAAAAGAGTTAATCAGATTTTGAAAAAAGTTCATCGATTTTGAGAAAAAAAAGTTCATGAATTCTCAAACAGTTCACGAATTTGAAAGAAATTAATCAATTTTGATTAACAAAGACCACAAATTTGAAAAAAGTTCATAGATTTAAAACAAGTTCATCACTTTTCATAATAAAAGTTCACGGATATGAAAATAGTTCATCAAGTTTGACAAAAAAGTTCATCGAGTTTGAAAAAAGTTCATAGAATTTGAGAAAAAAGTTCATGGATATGAAAAAAGTTCATCGAGTTTGAAAAAGGTTCATCGAATTTGAGAAAAAAGTTCATGGATATGAAAAAAGTTCATCGAGTTTGAAAAAAAGTTCATCAAGTTTGAAAAAAGTTCATAGAATTTGAGAAAAAAGTTCATCGAGTTTGAAAAAAGTTCATCGAATTTGAGAAAAACGTTCATCGAGATTGAAAAAAGTTCATCAAGTTTCAAAAAAGTTCATCGAATTTAAAAAAAGTTCATCGAATCTGAGAAATTCATTGATTTTGTGTCGAACCAGGAAGAACGAAAAAAGAAAAAGAAAAAGGAAAGAAGGAAAACAGAAAATGAAAAAAGGAAAAATGATAAAACAAAAGTACAAGGAAGAAAAGAACTAGAAAAGGTGCTATAAGCAAATTAGGCTTGGTGGCGTGGTTGTTTGTGTAGTGTACGAAGAAACAGCAGGTACCCAGTTCGATTCCTACAGCACTCGCTTTTTTTTTGCTTTTGCGCTTTAAAAACAGAAATAAAAGGGCCGGCCCATATAGCGACGATGTGAGATCGGGGGGTGTGCGCCCTGTACGAGCTGGCCTATATTCGGCGCTTAAGGCGCCGAATAGGATTTGGCATTGGCGCAACTGGTCATCTGGTAGATATAGATTTTTTTTAGACGAATCTGGTAGATATAGATATAGCTTGACGGGTCGCTACCGGGCTCATAGCTGCCTATTTGGCATTTTAAAATTGGCCCACCAAGCCACTAAGGCCCATGGCGGTTCATCCACGCTTCCCTTTCTTCTCCTTCCGTCCTGATCGCTGCTCCTGCCTCCATGGTGGATTGAGAGATGGAGAGGATACTAGAAAGGCGTGCCAACTCCTCAATTGACGACCCAGGGTGGCCAAGCCGGCTCTCCTGAGGTAATTGAGTTTGGTCAGAGCAAGTTGACCGTATGATAAAGACAAGCACGATCAGTCCTGCCTCCTGCGTCGACGTGTGCGGAAAACGGGTGGAAATGAGGGTGCCGATGCTCCACGAGCAGTCACGACATCACCGCCAGGAGCGCGGCAAGGTGTGCGTTTGGGTTTTGTGCTACCGTACTCGAAGCTAACTTCTGAATTCTGATCGATCCAAAATCCAAACACATCTAAACACTATTATATTAGTTTACAAAGAAAGTAGAAAATAAAGTACACGAGTCAGTACATATGTCTAATATACACTTTAAGTCGACCACAGCTTGGGCCTATGCTACCTGTATAACAAACCGGTTAGTACCCTCCCAGTTGATGGGGTATGTTTTAATCTCCACCTTTGATTCACTTAGAGGGGTGTACTGAAGGTGAAGTGAACCGAAACATCCCGTAATGTTCGTCGTCACATGCATGTAATCCCGCGGCAGAGAGACTTTAAGTGGAACCTTGCCGACCAATCTCCCATCTAGGAGAATGTTCATCGTCGAAACATCATTATGAATGAAGGAACGCTCGTGAAGGTAATGCAGGGCACGAGCAGCACGGATGCAGGCGTCTAGACGCTGTCTCCAAGTAAGCGATGGCTCCTCGGTGTTATTATTACTGTAAAGGTTCTCACGCAGGGTGCCATGAGCCATGTAGTTGTAGATCAGTATCAACTCGTTTTTCTCTTTGCAGTAACCGACCAATGATACGAGATGATGGTGACGGAGCTTTGCCATCATCGCTATCTCTTTATGGAACATACTCACACTCTGCTCAACCCTGCTGCATTTGATAGCCACCTTGGTTGCTCCCCCATCAATCATTTCATAGTAAAATTTACAAGATCCACCCACACCAGTAAGGTGTGACTCGTCAAAGTTTCTTGTCGCGGATTTCATCTCCCTGAGTGAAAAATGGCGGCACAAGTTGGATGGCAAAGATAGGGGAACATGGATCTCTGAAGTGTGTGGCATGACTAAGGCCCTATTCGGAGGACCTCCGCTCCACAACTCCACTCCCGGAGCGGGTGAAGTTACTGTCGAAAATCGTGGAGCTGCTGCTTCCTGGCTCCGCAGCTCCGGGGATTTCGCGGAGCTGGCAGAATTCCAAACAGGCTCTAAGTCAGAAGATTGCCAGCTGTTTTGAGCTGCTGGCTTGTTCCTCCAGCCCCAAGGAAAAATAGTTGGCCCTTGTTTTCCTTGAACTTGAGTTTTCCTAAGCGCCCAAAGACGTTCTGCCACATCTTTCATCTCAGGCCGTCTATCCAGTTGCATCTTCAAACATTGTCCTGCTAACTTTGCAACTCCTTCAAGAACCTTCATGTTGTTCTGGCTTAAGATTTCAACATCAAACAGCTCTCTCACCTTTCTCTTCCCTGCTGCAAGAGCTTGGGTGAAACATTCAACTATGCCCATCTCCCCATTTCTTATTGTTGCCTTTTTCTTTGTAATCAATTCAACCAGAACGATTCCGAAACTGTAAACATCACTCTTTGATGTGAGACGCCCGCTGCGAGCAAACAAAGGGTCCATGTAACCTATGCTCCCTATTACATGCTCAGTGAAAAGGGTCACATCTGTGTTGACAAATCTTGATATTCCAAAGTCAGATATTTTTGCATTGAAGTTGTCATCTAATAGTATATTGGCAGGCTTGATATCACCATGAATGACCTGAGTATACATTTGTGAATGCATGTAGGACAATGCCTCTGAACACTGCACCGCGATCCGCAGTCGTGTATCCAACGTGATGGGAATACATTCATGGTGAAGAACATCACTAAGGTTCCCTTTAGATATATACTCACTGACTATCATTAGGGCATTTTCCTCGGCACAGTAGCCTATCAGCCTAACTACATTCTTGTGGTTGATCTCACAGTGGACTTTCAGCTCTTTGGCAAAAATTTCTTCTGTATTACACATAAATTTCTTGACTGCAACTATTCTTCCATCTTGGAGAACACCTTTGTAAACTTCTCCGAAGCTGCCTTTTCCAATGATAGTTTTGTAGTTGCTGGTAATTCCTCTTATCTCGCCCTCGGTGAAGCATTTTATGTTATGATTGCTATTAGGGCTGGACACGAGCCGAGCCGAGCCGAGCTTGGTCCGAGCCTGGCTTTGGCTCGCTCTGGAGCGGCTCGGCTCGGCTCGGCTCGCTCAGCCAACGAGCCTACTTCAAGCGGCTCGGCTCGTTTTGGGTATGGCTCGGCTCAGACCGAGCCGGCTCGAAAGCCAGCTGCTGCCAGTCTTCATTTTTACTTACAGAAGACAGAACCTCTGTATATAGTCCACAATCCTGATTGTTTTGCAGCAATTAAACCCATATTTTGAAAGAAAAACAGTTTATGCTGCTTAAAATGAAACATCCAACAGTATATTGTTTTAAGAAATGGTCATAGTAATGAGAAATAAGCTTTCTTCTATGAATTCTTCTACAAAAATTGTAACAACAAAACAGATATGAGAGAAAGAATTGGGCAGCATTTCTATTGAATTTTGGACAGCACATCCTTTGAACTTTACACAGCAAAAACATCAAATATGGACAGCGAAACAAAGAAATTTTCACTAAACGCAAATTCATCTAAATCTGATTTGTCACCAACCCCAGACGGCACCTCAAACAAAGTATCTTGCTCTTCCTCGTCCTCTTCCTCATCCTCTTCCACCTCTTCATGATCGTCCTCCACTTGCTTCATGCTCCATTGCCTAGCACACAAAAATAACACACACATGAGCTTGGACACACATATATTTGACTTTTGGATAGCAAAAACAGCACACACATGAGCTTGCACAAACATATATTTAAGATTTGGACACCAAAAAAAAGCACACACATGAGATTGCACAAACATATACTTGACATTTGGATACCAAAAACAGCACATATGAGCTTGGGCAAACATAAATTTGACTTCCAAAAAGCAAAAACAGCACATACATGAGCTTGCACAAATATATACTCCCTCCGTTCTAAAATAGATGACTCAACTTTATACTAATTTTAATACAAAATTAGGTCATCTATTTTGGAACGGAGGGAGTATGGGAAGATGTAGCCTCCCTCTCATAGTCATTTGCGGAGCCGGAGGCAGCGGCGATTCCGGCACGCACGCCACCGCTGGTGGGGTCAGGGGGACGTCGAGGCGGAGGTCCCCGAGACCGGCAACTTACTCTTCATAATGGAGTCCAAGGTCCTCTCTTTCTCCTTCCTCTCTTTCTCCTTCTCCTTCCCATTCGCCTTCCCCTTTTCCTTGTCTATTGTTGTGACGATAGGCCTCTGCACACATCAGCAAACAACAAACGGTCAATCATCAACAGAAGTAAACTAATTACACATGGAATCAATGTAATTTCCCAGCAAATAGTTTTTTTCAAGCTGCTATGCTACAGCAAGTAGATCATCAACAGCAGAAAACTAATTACACATGGAATCAATGAAAATTTCGATCAACCAATCCATTCTGCCCTATAACTCCATCCATCCGTCCGGCTCTTCTAGATCTAACCCTACAGGGTACAATACATCCATCCATGATTCATCCATCTAGCCCTACATCTACATGACTACATCCATCGATCGATCCATCCATCCATCCATCCATCCACGAGATGCATGCTAGTTTAGACACCTACGGCTAGGGATTGGGAAGGAAGAACTACATGAGTACATCCATCGATCCATCCATCCATTGATCCATCACATGCGTACTGGTTCAGAGAGTTGCGGCTAGGGATTGGAAAGGAAGGAGGTACCTGCTCCTGCTCGTCACGTTCGGCGAGAAACCAGGGAGGCGCGTCCGTCTGCGTCCGGTGTGGTGAGGAAAGGTGGCGTCGCCTGTCGCCGTCGAGCCCGTTGCTGTCGGTGCGGTTAGGAAGCGCGGCGTCGCCCGTCGTCGTCGATCCAGCTTGGCGGCGCAGAGCAGAGAAAGGGGCGAGGTCGCGAGGCAGCACGGAGCAGAGAAAGGGGGAGGCGGCGCTCTCTCTGCGTCTCCCGTGCCCTAATGTGTTGCGTGCGATGGAGCTGGACGAATTGGGCTGGGCCTCGAGCGAGTCACCGAGTTGGACCGGGCGAAACTCGGCTCGGCTCGGTCGGGAATCAGGCCTCTTTTCGCAACTGGGCTCGCTCGTTTATTGTAGCGGGCCGAGCTGTAACGGGCCGAGCTGGAGCGAGCTTCGGGCCGAGCCGAAAAGCTCGCTCGGACGTCCAGTCCCAATTGCTATATGATAACCACTTTGATCTGTCATCCCTTTGGATCATTTCTGTCACCATACTTTCTCGAAGGTCCATCTTATGAAAGAAAAGTAGAAAAGGCTGGGTATACTGGTTGGCTTTGACTAATACGCTGGATACATCAACTTGGCCTGAAAATAGTTTCCAAAAGTGTGAAACTCAAATCTCAATCAATCAGAGTTATAAACAACATAAGAGTACTCTGCAGAATGAATGATTGGCAAGTGATATGTGGCCACAATAGATGCCTATGTACTGACAAAACATTGATGTGCGTTGCTTTAAAGGTAGTTTCTCATAAAAGATATCATCTTGCTGCTGAAGGTGAGGAAGTTGAACAATAGATGGGGTAAGAGTCGATTTCAGTCCAACACTTAAATCAAGAGAATAAGAGTGCTGGACTTCCCGCATTTAATAATAACAGAACATATTCTTCAGGTGATGAAGAATAAACATTTTCTGGTTTAATTGTGACAAACCTAGGTGTCTAGCGATTAGAGGCATCGTTTTGTAGTCACCGGGTATTACCCTTCGTACGGCTTGTACAAACTCTTCTTTCTATCAAATGCATCAAAACGCAAGGCTTTTGCGTTTTCTCTATCTGAAGAATAAACCTAGGTTGCTTCTTCACTAATTTCCAGAAAACTGTTCAATTTGTTGCTGGACTTCATCGATGGAGGGAGTCATCCACAAGGAAAGGTTGAAATTGTAGGTAGGAGAGACCAAAATTAATCATCATTGTTCAGTTCTACCATGGTATTAACTGGAGCTTCATGGTAGGCATTGGGCAATTTTGCTTAACTTTTTGTTTTCCAAACAAGCCTTCTGGCCGGATTCCACTACCAAGGAGATAACGGACAAAAGAGAACCAGCATCCAGGTGCAAACCAAAAGAAAAGCAGCTAAAGCTGCATAACTGCTTTCTGACAGGAAAAGGAATAACACTAATAGAATGTCAAAATGCAATCCCGTAGAAAACTATCAACTGAAGATCGTGGTTGCTTGTCGTAGCACACATGGCCATGGAGTGGAACTGGAAGAAGGAACAGATTGTCAACTCTTTATGAGAAAACCTGATCCGTGAAGGGGTCAAAAATTCAAAGGACACCTAGAATTTTTTGACCACAGACTTCAGATCTTGATTCTAACTCAAGTGTGGATCCATTTTTTTTCTCATAACAGTGACGGGGAGATTTGAGGTTGTCCGAACAGAAAATTACCTGCAGCGGACGGTCTCCTCTCATACGCCGTACCCAAATGCTCACGGCCACACCCGCCGTCGAAACCAGCCCTCCGCTCCACCCGCTGCAGCCGCACCCCAGAGGTCCGCTGCGACTGCCGACTGCGATATCGGACCCGTCGCCCGTCCTCGCTCGCTCCCTGTTTTATTCAATCGCCGCGGCGCGGCAGCCGTCTTATGGTCCGTTGATCTTGCCGCCCACTTGGAAGGAACTTAATATGGCGCCTTGTAAGCCACGTCAAAATGGGGGCGGACGTGTCAACTTGTCCAGTGGCGGAGACCAACAAACCGGGTATTTAATCCCCTGATGTCTACTCCATCCAAAAAGCTTGTCAGTTAGTGATAGATACATTCATTTGAGGTATAAACTTAGGATAAGTTTTTTCGAACGGATGGAGTACAAAACTAGACAAATCCTTCCCCACTTCTGCTTCGGGATTTTTTGTTCAAAAAGACCACCTGACCAGATGAATTGACAAAAAGACTACCTGTGAATCAATTTGACAAAAAAGACCCCCTCAGCGGTGGCAGCAGGCGACACGTGGCACCTGCCGCCACGCCAGGAGGCGGCGGGCCCTGCCGCCACGGCAGGAGGCGACCAGCGAGGGTATAACGTTTTCCCCCCAGTGCGTGGCTGGGACGGAACGGCCGAGGCGTTGTGGGCCCAGCTGCCACCGGGCGAGGCGGCCAGAGCAGGCCCTGTCGCTCCCCGGCCGACACGGCCTACTGCGCGCGGGCCCAGCAGGTGGGCCATGTCGCCACCACAGCAGGTGGCAGTGCTGTTCGTGCTGCATGCGCCACAGCCCTGATTCCCAGCGCGACAGCGACGCTGACGGTGGTGATTCCCACGCGCGGGAATATGGACGCTGATGCTCTGCTTTTGGTTCTTTTGCCCAAGAATCAGTCCTGCTTTTGCTACTTTTGCCTCAGCGGATGCGACGGCACTGCGAGAATCGCTCTGGCTATTGCTTGAGTGGATGCGACGACACTGCGGTAATCAATCACTCGCTGCGGAAACTTGTTGTGCGGACACTACAAGGATCCTAAAATTTCCCGCCTAATTTCGTCTGTTCGCGCTTATTTTCTCGCCATCATTTGTCGTCTGAACCTATAAAAGAAGACACTGAGGCTCTCGTCCAGCCATCCTCAAAACTGCCACTACACAAAGTGTGTAACACATTCTTTTAGTCGGTATGAGTTTGCCTTGCTCAGATCAAAGTATTAGGCCAAGGAAAATGAAGAATGCAAGTTTGCCTCCGGGGTGGCAGTCCTACGGTGTTGGTGTGGCGATCTTTGCAAGGTGAAGGAGGTGACAGTTTTTTCAGATTGGCTAGGCATGAAGTTTGTCATGTGCGCCAATTATGAGGAAGATCCACCGTAGCTATTTCAGAGTATGACAAGCCTCCAGGCTGCCTGCTCCTAGGCCAGAAACAGAGTGAAATTCATTGGTGATGCTCATACCCTGTAAAAACCCACGTTGTAATGCCGCCGCGACCGCCCTCTGAGGAGGAACATCTTCTTCTTTGCTTGACTCCGGAGACGCAGAAGAATGATGATCATCATCTAGCGCCTCCGGCAATCCCTTCACGTGTTCACTCATGTCAACGGCCGCAGACCAATATCCTGTGTCATACACAGGCTGGCCGCCCGTCGGTTCCGATGGGCCGACGCTAGGGGCTGATGTGATGGCCAACTCGACCTCACCACCCTGCTACTGCATCCGGCAACATCAGTGACTGAAATGAAGTCCACATACACCATTGCCTGACCATACATTGAGTTATTGGGATTGCTTGCAAACCTCATGTACGACCCCCACGACTGATCACCTGTGACTGACCACAAAGCCCAACGGAAAACTGTCCCATCATTTCCTCCGTCAACGACAAAGGCCTCCATTGTCATTTTCCCCCTGCATCCCTGGGCCAAACACCGCTCGGAAGCACCTTCTGACTGCTGCGTAACCCACATTGACCATGTCTCTCACTACAACTATAGTCGACTCGCACAAGGACACATCCACCCCGAAAGGACCGTCGCGTAAGATGTTCCCATAGTACACTACTAAATTTTACATAGTACCTAACCAACATACATGTTTACATTTCAAACAATTAGTAATTGAACATTTAGTAGTAGTACGATGACAACATTTACATATCATACGATTAAAATAATAACCACATTTTCGTTACAAATATTCTGTTTGTTTTTAGAATCATTTGCTTAGACTTTTCGGGGTTGTTTGGTTAACGGGTATTTAGAGATCTATTTTTTCCCAAACTCATCTACGAGCGTCACAAACTAAAACTCCGTTTGCTTTTCTCTAACTACCCCAAAAATATCCTAAACTGGTTCTCGTAACATGCAAAAACTGAGCTTTTGGAAAAATGACTATTAGTAAAAACTGGTTTTCTACAAAATTTTCTTAGAGCAACTCTAGCAGACCCCGCATCCCGTCCCGACGCGTAAAATAACCGCCAAAATGCGGGTCGGGGCGAAAAAACCAGCCCGATCAGACCCCGCATCCCGCCCCGGCCCGCAAAACAATTTAGGGGGCGCGGCAAAATCCCGACCCCAACCCAGGAAAACGCGGGTTTCCCCCTCGCGACTACAGTGCCCTGCATATAAGCGGAAGCGGTTGGTAGGGGGACATTTCATCCCGCGCTTTCCCCCACCAACCACCTCTCATCTCCCCCCTCGTGCCGCCGCCGGCCGCCGCCCAAGATTCCGCGCGAAAGCAGCCGGCAGGAGCACGCCGGAAGGCCGCCACGCGCATGAGGCCCCCCTCCCTTCCCCCTTGCGTCGGCAGGCCGCCGAATTTGCAGATCTGCGGCACTTCATCGCGGGCCGCCAGTTTTGGCTTTTTCCGGCCGCCGGTTGCTGCCCCAAGCGATGGAGTGGTCGGGGAGCCTCTCCCCCAGCCCAGGCAAGGGCGCATCACCGCATGCATGTACGGGTTCGTCCGCCCGCCGCCGCCGAAGGTTTGCGGGCATGGATTCGTCTGGCTGTCCACCGGGCTCGGCGCTCACGCACCGTCTTTGTGGCTTGCCGATGCCGCTCATACAGTGCGACTCCTGCACGCGGAAAGTGCTGCGGCTCACTTCGGGCACGCCGAAGCACCCCGGATGGGTGTTCTTCAAATGCGAAAACGACGGGGTACGTGAACTTGCGGTAGTTCAATTGCGGTAGCCCTCTTTGAGCTTGCTCATTCTTTTGTGTAGGACGATGGATGCTCATTTTGGTTTTGGCAAGGCCAATACATTGATTTGTTGATAGAAAGAAACTTAATAGATGTTAGTGCATTCCTTAGTACAATCAAAGGCAATGATGCGGCTGCATGTGCAACTAGAGGGGAAGCAACGTCTACTTCTTTCGATCCAAAGATGAAGAAAGAAGAATGCAAAATCAAGAATCCGCAGATCAACAATGAATGCATGGAGAAGATATTAGTCCAACTTGTGGGAGCTAGCAGTTATGGAAGTTGGAAATCTTCTGAAATGCATACTTGTGGTTCTTGTTTCCTTTGGTTTTGCTATTCTAGCAAAGATTTGGTGATGTCTTTTGTATATAATGTTGTTGCAAAAGCAAAGAAATGCATTATGCTAGATCATTTTAAGTTGCAAATCTAAGTTTTGCTGGCCGGGAGGAGCTGCGCCAGATCAGACGCCACAAAGCCGACCCGTAAAAAGGGGTATTCCGGGAGTATCCTTTTTTACGGGTCCATTATGCGGGGTCTGCAACTGTGGCCGTCCGGCCGGTCCGCAAAGGCGTTTTTGCGCGAACTGCAAATACGTTTTGCGGGTCGAGAGGATGCGGGGTCTTCTAGAGTTGCTCTTACAGCAGGTTATGACAAAACCGAGGGTAATTACTCGCTATCCAAACAACCACTAAACATAATAGTGCGATAATAACATTTTAATATCATATGAGTAAAACATTTAATTTCTTCTAGTTTTATATTTTTTTTCATATCATACGATAACAATCGTTTATTTACAAATAATAATATTTGCAGCGGCATGCACATTATTCACAACAGTACATCAATATAAGAAATATTAACAAAATTACGACGTCATTTTATACCTTAGCTCCAGTATGTATGTGCTTGCGAATGCAACTAAGCGTCAAAATAGTTCAAAAAAATATCGGTCACCAGTACTATATGAACGGTGTCAACCTATTATCACATGAACATCAATATTATACACGGATTTTTCTTTCTACTATCAAAAGTATGAAAATAGCACTTGCATGTATGTGGTCATCACCTGAAAAGGGACAGCGAAGATGGGAACACAATTTCTTCAATCACGTCATCTCCTCCTTGTTTGCTACTAAGATGAATTATTTTACCTAATTACATACATCATTAAGTACATTAGCACCTAATCTTAACATATAAAATTTAGATTATTGCAACATAACAAAGTAGACCTATGGTTTCCTAACCATAGACTTATTAATAAACATAACACATGAAATAATATACCACATGCAATGAACAATTAGAGTGCATTTTTTTATTAATTACCGTATTAAGAGCTTCTCGCATGCCAATACTAATGGACTCAGCTAACATCGATACAACATCTTCAACCTACTCTTCTAAAAAAATAGTATAAATGTTGTATCTGTCGTCTGAAATTATTTCTAACCTCTAAGCACTAACATCACATAGCTAATGAAGAGCTAAAAGACTAACTAATTACCACCGTGCATGCACAAAAAAAATCCATGTATTGCAAAGCTCATACCTTGATCTTCAACTTCATAGTTCACTTCGCTACGCAAATCCTACTCCTGAAGCTCTAAATGACTCCAAATGACTCCTCCAAGTGCTGAAATAATGCCTAAAACAACAAACAATACACACTTAGGAACTAACCAAATAGAACAAAAACATCATGCATGCGAACGAAACCAACAAAAGTGGATAGATCTTACCTTAATCTATCTTCTATTCAACTTCATCATCTTCGAAATACAACTCTAAATCGGCCAAAATCACGAGTGAAAGTGGCTACCAAGTTTTTCTTTCTGTGTATTCTTGTAGACTTAGAGAGAGCAGAGAGGCAGAGAAGGCAACCAGAGATATTCGAGAGAGAGTGCGCACGGAGCCGCGGTTGCGCGTTTAAAAAGAAGAGGAGCACTGTAGTGTCGGCAGAACGAGCCATAACTTACCTACCGCAGCGTCGGATTACAGCATCGCGGTGTCTCATCACACGCAGCAACAATAACGCTCTCGAGTGTGCCGCAAGAAAACACGCGTAGAAATCAGCACGTCTGAGTGCTGTCGCTTCGGCTGCAGCAATTGACGGAAGCGGGAATCACACACTGCTTTAATTAGTGTCGTCTACGTAGGAATTAGTACTACAAAGTTTAGGTGGGAATCCGATTCCAGATCATCAAAACTTGTGGCAGAGAGAAAAACAAGGAATCGTGGGAATCAGCGCGTGGGAATCAGCGCCTTCTGCTAGCTGTGGCGCGTTTAGCACGAACAGCACTGCCGCCTGCTGTCATGGCGGCATGGCCCGCCTGCTGGGCCCACACGTAGCAGGCCGTGTCGGCCAGGGAGCGGCAGGGCCAGCTCTGGCCGCCTCGCCCGGTGGCGGCTGGGCCCACAACACCTCGACCATTCCGTCCCAGCCACACACTATGAGAAAAAACGTTATACCCTCGCTGGCCGCCTCCTGCTGCGGCGGTAGGGCCCGCCGCCTCCTGGTGTGGCGGCAGGTGCCACGTGTCTCCTGCGGCGTCTGCCGGCACCACTGAGGGGGGTCTTTTTTGTCAAATTGATCCACAGGTAGACCTTTTTGTTAATTCATCTGGTCAGGTGGTCCTTTTGGACAAAAAATCCTACTTCGGTATACCCCCCTTAACCACATCAAGGGTTGAGATTTACCCATACCCCTTCGCTGCTAGGGGCAACATCGTCTTATGTAAAAAGTCTACCCCGCACATCCACGCCGATACCCCTGCGCGCCCGTGGATACGGGGCTGCGAGGTGAGCCGTGCTGCTTGGAACCTGTGAGGACGCGAGCCGAGCCGCTTAGCAGCCATGGACCCACTGTGTCAGATGCAGGGTGTTTTTTTTTACAAAAGTCGGCGTTGACCGGTGGCGGCATGCCTGTGGACGTGGCGCAGACAGCCGTATCCTCGTGCAGTAACTGCACACAGTAATTGCGGCGTGCATGCAGGCGTCGAATGCTCGCGCCCGGTCTCCTGTCGCCCGCCGGCCACCGCCTTCCATCGGGGCACCCGCCTTCTGCCCTCGAAGGTCGTGCCCTCCGCTGCCGCGCGTGCGGCGATTGCCCGCCCGCCTTCCGCCTCTGGCCGGACGATGACGCGACCGCTTGGCTGCCGTCACTGCCGCGACTAGCCCGCCCGCTTTCAAATGCCACCAATGTCGCGCCTGCCACCCGCCTTCCGCCTCGGGCCGGCCGCTGACGCGAACGATCAGCTATCGCGCCTGCCGCTAAAGTGACCGGTCGGCTGCCGCTCCTGCTGCCCGCTCGCCTTCACACGCCACCGCTGATGCGCCTGCCGCCCGCCTTCCACCTTGGGCTGGCCGCTAACGCGACCGGTCGGCTGTCACGCCTGCCGCCCGCTCGCCTTCACACGCCACTGCTGCCGCGCCTGCCGCCCGTTTCGGGCCGCCCTCCTTCCCTCGTAGCGCGCGCCACCGACTGCTCGCCCGCCCCTCTCCCTCCACCCGCCGGCTATAAAAAGGCCTCCCCGCCCCTCTCTTCTCCATGGCAGGATCTCTCTTCTCCACTCGACGGCAGCACCTCTCTTCTCCACGCCACTGACAAGGCGCACCCCGGCGATGTCTTCGAGCGACTCTGAGGAACGCGCGTGGCCAGGTTGCGTCTGGCCGTTGAGCCTTACCATGGGCGACAACGAGGACCTCGCCCGGTTCCGCCTGATGGTGCCGCCGGCTTCCAAGGTGCTAGGGCATGGCGGATCAGTGTAGACGGCAGATACGTCTCCATCGTATCTACTTTTACAAACACTTTTGCCCTTGTTTTGGACTCTAACTTGCATGATTTGAATGGAACTAACCCGGACTAACGATGTTTTCAGCAGAATTGCCGTGGTGTTATTTTTGTGCCGAAATAAAAGTTCTCGGAATGACCTGAAACTTCACGGAGAATATTTTTGGAATATATAAAAAATACTGGCGAAAGAATCAAGGCCAGGGGGCCCACACCCTGTCCACGAGGGTGGGATGCGCGCCTGATAACCCACAAGTGTAGGGGATTGCAACAGCTTTCGAGGGTGGAGTATTCAACCCAAATTTATTGATTCCACACAAGGGGAGCCAAAGAATATTCTCAAGTATTAGCAGTTGAGTTGTCAATTCAACCACACCTGGATAACTTAATATCTGCAGCAAAGTGTTTAGTAGCAAAGTAATATGATAGTGGTGGTAACGGTAACAAAAGAGTAATGAAAGCAAAAGTAATATTTTTGGTATTTTGTAGTGATTGTAACAATAGCAGCGGAAAAGTAAATAAGCGTAAACTAGTAGATGGAAAGCTCGCAGGCATTGGATTGGTAATGGATAATTATGTCGGATGCGGTTCATCATGTAACAGTCATAACCTAGGGTGACACAGAACTAGCTCCAATTCATCAATGTAATGTAGGCATGTATTCCGAATATAGTCATACGTGCTTATGGAAAAGAACTTGAATGACATCTTTTGTCCTACCCTCCCGTGGCAGCGGGGTCCTAATGGAAACTAAGGTATATTAAGGCCTCCTTTCTAATAGATAACCGGAACAAAGCATTAGCACATAGTGAATACATGAACTCCTCAAACTATGGTCATCATCGGGAGTGGTCCCGATTATTGTCACTTCGGGGTTGCCGGATCATAACAAATAGTAGGTGACTAGAGACTTGCAAGATAGGATCAAGAACACACATATATTCATGAAAACATAATAGGTTCAGATCTGAAATCATGGCACTCGGGCCCTAGTGACAAGCATTAAGCATAGCAAAGTCATAGCAACATCAATCTCAGAACATAGTGGATACTAGGGATCAAACCCTAACAAAACTAACTCGATTACATGATAGATCTCATCCAACCCATCACCGTCCAGCAAGCCTACGATAGAATTACTCACACACGGCGGTGAGCATCATGAAAATGGTGATGGATGATGGTTGATGATGACGACGTCGACGAATCCCCCTCTCCGGAGCCCCGAACGGACTCCAGATCAGCCCTCCCGAGAGGTTTTAGGGCTTGGCGACGGCTCTGTATCGTAAAACGCGATGATTTCTTCTCCTTCATTTTTTTCTTGCCGAAAGCAAATATATAGAGTCGAAGTTGGCGTCGGAGGAGCTCCAGGGGGCACACGAGGTAGGGGCGCGGCCTAGGGGGGCGCCCCCACCCTCGTGGACAGGGTGTGGGCCCCCTGATCTTCATCTTTGGCAAGGATTTTTTATTATTTTTAACTAGATGTTCCGTGGAGTTTCAGGTCATTCCGAGAACTTTTGTTTTCTGCACATAAAACAACATCATGGCAATTCTGCTAAAAACAACGCCATTCCGGGTTAGTTCCATTCAAATCATACAAGTTAGAGTTCAAAACAAGGGGAAAAGTGTTTGGAAAAGTAGATACGACAGAGACGTATCAACTCCCCCAAGCTTAAACCTTTGCTTGTCCTCAAGCAATTCAGTTTACAAACTGAAAGTGATAAAGAAAAACTTTTACAAACTCTCTTTGCTCTTGTTGTTGTAAATATATCAAGCCAGCATTCAAGTTTTCAGCAAGGATCATGACTAACCACATTTGCAATAACTCTCAGGTCTCATGTTTACTCATATCAATGGCATAATCAACTAGCGAGCCATAATAATAAATCTTGGATGACAACACTTTCTCAAAACAATCATAATATGATATAACAGGATGGTATCTCGCTAGCCCTTTCTGAGACCGCAAAACATAAATGCAGAGCACCTTTAAAGATCAAGGACTGACTAGACATTGTAATTCATGGTAAAAGAGATCCAATCATAGTCATACCCAATATAAATTAACAGTAATGAATGCAAATGACAACTGTGCTCTCCAGCTAGTGCTTTTTAATAAGAGGGTGATGACTCAACATAAAAGTAAATAGATAGGCCCTTCGCAGAGGGAAGCAGGGATTTGTAGAGGTGCCAGAGCTCGGTTTTAAAATAGAGATAAATAATATTTTGAGTGGTATACTTTCATTTTCAACATAACAACTAAGAGATGGCGATATCTTCCATGCTACACACATTATAGGCAGTTCCCAAACAGAATGGTAAAGTTTATACTCCCCCTCCACCAACAAGCATCAATCCATGGCTTGCTCGAAACAACGAGTGCCTCCAACTAACATCAGGTCCCAAGGAGAGTTTTGTTTGCAATTATTTTGATTTAGTTTGCATAAAGCATGAGACTGGGCATCCCGGTGACTAGCCATTTTCTCGTGAGTGAGGAGCGGAGTCCACTCCTCTTGAGAATAACCCGCCTAACATGGAAGATAAGGGCAGCCATAGTTTATACATGAGCTATTCGAGCATACAAAACATAATGTTTATTTGAAATTTTAGAGTTTGGCACATACAAATTTACTTGGAACGGCAGGTAGATACCACATATAGGAAGGTATAGTGGACTCACCTGGAATAACTTTGGGGTTTAAGCGATTGGATGCACAAGCAGTATTCCCGCTTAATACAAGTGAAGGCTAGCAAAAGACTGGGAAGCGACCAACTAGAGAGCGACAACAGTCATGGACATGCACTAAAATTAATAAACATTGGATGCAAGCATGAGTAGGATATAATCCACCATGAACATAAATATCGTGAAGGCTATGTTGATTTGTTTCAACTACATGTGCCAAGTCAAGTCACTTAAATCATTCAAAGGAGGATACCACCCCACTATACCACATCATAACCATTTTAATATCATGTTGGCACACAAGGTAAACCATTATAGCTCATAGCTAATCAAGCATGGCACGAGCAACTATGATCTCTAATTGTCATTGCAAACATGTTTATTCATAATAAGCTGAATCAAGAACGATGAACTGATCATATTTACAAAAACAAAAGAGGTCGAGTTCATACCAGCTTTTCTCATCTCAGTCAGTCCATCATATATCATCATAATTGCCTTTCACTTGCACGATCGAACGATATGAATAATAATAAGAGTGCACGTGCATTGGACTAAGCTGGAATCTGCGAGCATTCAATAAACATGAGAAGACAAGGCAATATAGGCTCTTGGTTAAATCAACAATAATGGATACAAGAGTCACTTCAACAATTTAATCATGGTCTTCTCCTATCGACCCCCAAAGAAAAGAAAAGAAATAAGACTATTTACACGGGAAAGCTCCCAACAAGAAAAAGAAGAACGAGAAATATTTTTGGGTTTTTCTTTTTAATTACTACAGCAAGAAAAGTAAACTACTACTAATTTTTTTGGTTTTTCTTAAGGTTTAACAAACACACAAGAAGAAAGCAAGCAAAAAAAATAAACTAGCATGGATATTACAGTGAAAGAGTATGAGCACTGACATCTAGCAATGAGTGTGTGTGTGAACATAAATGTAATATCGGTGAGAAATACGTACTCCCCAAGCTTAGACTTTTGGCCTAAGTTGGTTCATGGCCAGGGATGGCCTGGCGGATACCCGTAGGTGTAGCTGGGGTCGTACTGCGATGCAGCGACTATCGCCGCCTGAGCTGCAGCGTGGCGTCGGGCTGCCTCTGTTCTCCTCTCGTACTCTTCTGCCTCCTCTCTGGTAATGGTATATCTTCCTTTTGTCTGAGAATCAAAGAAGGCAGGAGCAGGGAGAGTAATACGGACAACATGTCGTTTGTTAAAGATTAATCGATACTGGAGAGGTGATTCAGTCCTTTCGACAAACTAATGAGAGACCATAGGATCAAAATCTAAATAAGTAGGAGGCAACTCCATATCATCCTCACGAACGTCCACCTCAAGGAAATTAGCTAAGCGGGTTGCATAAATTCCTCCAAAGAAATCTCCATTATATCTATTATGATGCAACCTACGAGCTACAATGGCTCCCATATGATAAGATTGGTCTCCTAACACAGCACTCCCGAGAATGCTAAGGTCAGGGACACACATGTGACATGCTTCATCCTTAGCATTTATGCACCTACCTATGAAGAGAGCAAAATAATGTATAGCAGGAAAGTGAATGTTCCCTATGGTAGCTTGCGTTATATCTCTAGATTCCCCTACAGTTATACTAGCAAGAAAGTCTCCAAATTCAGATTTACGGGAATCAATAGTACTACCCCATTGTGAAGTTTGCAAGCAAAAGTAAAATCCTCTAAGTCCATGGTATAAGATTTGTCATAAAGATCAAACATGACTGAAGGAGAATTGCGCGAAGATGAAATTTCAAACCTCCTCACAAATGAGCTAGTGAGTTGATGGTAACGGGGGAATTTGTCTGCCTCAAAGTCCACAAGATCGGCGTTACGCAAATATGCGTTACATTCTTCTTTGATTCCCGCTCGATCCATAAAATTTTCTGAAGGCCATTCACAAGGCCGCACTAGAGCGTCCCGTGGGGGCTCCTCATCAGCATCACGCATTGCAAGCCTGGGACCTTGCTTCCTTGAAGAACCACCTTGGAACATCTTCCTAAACATATTGTTTTTTTCTGAAAAAAATCTGAAATTTTTAGTAACTTCAAACAAAAGTGAACCAACTTCAATAAAATTGATAGCAACTACTCCTACAAGTGCCTAGAGCCTATATCAAGCATTAGAACTACTTGGAACCATATAAATTTGACATGCAAGCTCAAGAACATGGTCACCTATGCAGCACAAATTTACAATGAATAAAGCACTAGAACAAAAACTAATTCGACCAATGGAGGAGTCACATACCAAGGAACAATCTCCCCAAGCAGTTTTGTGAGAGGTGCTTTGAGCAAGGAGATCGAAAATTACAGCAAAGAGAGCTAGAACTCGTGCTTGAGCTGGTTATTCGTGTTTGTGGGAGGAAGAAGAAGAGGATGAGTGCAGGAATAAGTGGAGCAGGGCCACCGTGGGCCAGCGAGGCAGGGGGGCGCGCCCTCCACCCTCGTGGCTAGGTGGCAGCTCCCCCGCGGTGATTTCAGTACCATAAATCCTCAAATATTCCTAGAGGTATTTGGAGGACTTCTATTTTCGAGGTATTTTTATATTGCACGGATAAATCAGGAAACAGACAGAAAGTATAAAGAGGGTACAGAAGGTTGTGCTTCTAGTTTCGTCCATCTCATGCTCATCAAAAGGAATCCACTAACAAGGTTGATCAGGTCTTGTTAATAAACTCATTCCGAATAACATGAAACCAGAGAAATTTCGAATAACACTATGTTACCTCAACGGGGATATGCACATCCCCGATAATAAGTATATCATATTTCTTCTAGATAGTAGGAAGAGGAAATTCAATACCTTCAAATATAATCGCATGGAATTTTTCCGATAGAATTGTGTAGCGACCAGACCTCAAACAGTCCGATCTCTGTGCTTCGGTGTCATCCCTGGATCAGTAATGCTGACACCACACAGTACTTCGAAGGATTTATAACAGAGTAGCAATCACACACTTACTACATCGGTGTCTCAAAGAGAACTTATTACAATAAATATGGCTTAAGGCCATCTAATAACGATAACAGCGGAAGGCTTGGAAGATAAGTGAGTCCATCAACTCCAACGGCATCACTGAGTATAGAACCACGACCTAAAAGGCACCTTACTCGTCGTCTGAAAAGTCTGTAACATGAAACGTTGCAGCCCGAAAACGGGTCAGCACATGGAATATGCTGGCAATGTAACACATAGAGAATAATGAATGATAAGCCTATACTACATGCATATATGGCTGGTGAAAAAAGCTCTATGGTTACAGTTTTGCGTAAAGCCAATTTTTCCCTACTGCAAAGGAATAAATTTATTTAACTATCAGGGTGGTTGTTAAACATTGAGAATGGTTGACAACATCCTCAATCCTAATTAAAAATAATCATCAATAACCCAACAATATTAATTTAGAAGTAACATGATGAGATTCACATGATATCCGAGTACTAGATACTCAAAACGTCCATAACCGGGGACACGGCTAACCATGATTAGTTTGTACACTCTGCAGAGGTTTGCACACTTTTCCCCACAAGACTCGATCACCTCCGTTTGGATTCTCGCACTACATGGTGTTTGAGAAACAGATGACCGAGACATAGTCTTTCGGAAGCGCTAGCACCTTAAGTCGTGATAGACCTTACCAACCTACATCCCCTACATCAGCTAGTCTACCAATGTAAGAGTTCGCACGACTTAGTCAACTATGCCAGAGCCCATAATGGCTTGTGGCTGCACACGGAAGTTTCTAGTTTGAATAATCTCATGATCCCTTTGAGCATGGGTGGCGGTCCAAAAAGAAACAGGCAGTCCTGATAGAAACCAGGTGCCTCAATCCACCCAGATGTGTATTTAAGTTGCCACCTTAAGTAAACCATTAAAATTAACAAACTCACATCTATCATGGATATCACTCACCCAATCCACGTCTACTAGCATAGCATGGCATAATAAGCAAACGTAGAAGTAACTCCCAAAGGTATCATAATAATATAGGTAATAGGTACTACCTCATCTACTTCCCATCCCACAATTTAATTAGATCCTAATCATACAGTGTTTGAGGATTGATCTAATGCAATAAAACTGGGTAGTAAAAAAGGTATGATCAAAGTGTTACTTGCCTTGCTGATGATCCGCGAAACCTAGAGATTCGAAATAACAGGCGGCGCACTCCGGGTATTCTATCGCAGACAAATAAACAAGCATACAATAAGTACTCATCTAATGCACAGGTAAAACTCAAATAAGAGATCTAACCAGAAAGTTCAACTTAAGAACCCTGGTTTGCAAAAAGAATCAAGTCGAATGAAGCAAAAGAAATCAAACGGCGAAAGAAATCAACTTCATTCTAGTAATCTGGATCTAAGTCAAATTTTACAGTAGCAAAAACTTTTTTAAGTTGATTATTCGGAAAGAGGGTTTCGACACGAAACTCCAGGCGCTTGAATCGCCTGATTCTGATAGACGAGCGAAAAGTTATACTAAAACGAAAATCGGATCGGAAATCACGATCAGAAAATAACCGCGGAAAATCCAACGAAAAAGAAAAACGACGAAAAGATTAATAGTTAATTAACCTAATCCGAACATAATTAAAATAATTAAAATAATAAAATAATAATAATAAATTCGAAAATAAAACCGACGAAAAAAATATTTTTTTAAGAAAATTTTCGGCACGGAAGTCGAGGCGGCGGCGAACCTCGGGCGGCGTGCAACTCCGGCGAGTCGGCGGCGGGGTCCGGCGGCGGCGGTGGCGGCGGGCTAGGGTTAGGGTTTTCGGGCGCGAGCGCGGTTATGGGCTGGGGCGCCGGGTGCCTTGCTATTTAAAGGCGCCCCCGGGCGGAGTCCCGCTCGGGTACGGCCCAAAGTCGGTTTCGTTTTTTTAAAATAATTACGGTCGGAAGAAAAATAAAAAGAAATACTAAACGGACTCCAAAAATCATGAAATAAATTTTCCCGGGTTTCTAAAATCAAGCCCGACAAAGTGAACATTTATTTGGGCCCAAAATACAATTTAAAAAACGCGTATTCTTCCTAAATTCAATTAAAAATACCAAAAAAACTCTGAAATAAATCTTATTTGATTTTTTATTAAATCCTCAATATTTCTATATTTTGGGGAAGTCATTTTATTTCCTCTCTCATATTTTTGTAATAGAAATAATTGACGATAAAATAAATAAAATCAAATGATCGTGTTTACAAAATTTGAGAAAACTCAAATATGAAAATAACGAAATCCCCAACTCTCTTCGTGGGTCCTTGAGTTGCTTAGGATTTTCTAGGATCAAAACCAAAAGCAAAATAAATATGATATGCATGATGATCTAATGTATAACATTCCAAATTGAAAATTTGGGATGTTACAAACCTACCCCCTTAAGATGAATCTCGCCCTCGAGATTCAGGTTGGCTAGAAAATAGGTGAGGGTGGTCTTAAGCAAATCTTCCTCTCGCTCCCAGGTGGCTTCATCCTCCGTGTGGTGGCTCCACTGAACTTTGCAAAACTTGATAACCTTGCTGCGAGTGACTCGGCTGGCAAACTCGAGAATCTTAACTGGTTTCTCCTCATAGGTCAAATTGTTATCCAACTGAATTGCTTCCAATGGCACTGTGTCTCTCAAAGGTATGTCAGCCATCTCCGCGTGACACTTCTTCAACTGAGAAACGTGGAACACATCATGAACTCCTGACAATCCTTCTGGCAATTCCAACTTGTAGGCCACTTCTCCCATATGCTCCAAAACTCGATATGGTCCTACAAATCGTGGCGCTAACTTCCCCTTAACTCCAAAGCGCTTAATCCCTTGAAGTGGGGATACTCGAAGATAAACTCTGTCTCCGACTTCGTAAACTATCTCCTTGCGTTTAGAATCTGCGTAGCTCTTCTGCCTGGACTGGGCTACCTTGAGCCTATCGCGAATCAACTTCACCTTCTATTCAGACTCTTTAATCAGATCTGGTCCAAACAACTGGCGGTCTCCAACTTCGTCCCATGACAACCGTGTCCTGCACCTCCTTCCGTACAAAGCTTCGCAAGGGGCCATCTTCAAACTGGTCTGATAGCTATTATTGTGAGAGAACTCTGCATATGGGAAATTGTCGTCCCAACTAGATCCATAATCTAGCGCACAAGCTCTCAGCATATCCTCCAAAATCTGATTGACTCTCTCGGTCTGTCCATCTGTCTGCGAATGAAAAGTTGTACTAAATTCTAGCCTGGTACCCAAAGCCTCATGCAACTGCTTCCAGAACTTTGAGGTAAACTGGGTTCCTCTATCTAATACGATACTCCTCGGAACTACATGCAGACATACGATTCTGGTCATATATATCTTTGCCAACTTAGCACTGGTATAAGTGGTCTTTACTGGGATGAAATGAGCTACCTTCGTCAATCGATCAACTACAACCCAAATCGAGTCATAGCCTGAACGAGTCCTTGGTAATCCCGTTGAGGGAGTCCTGGATTAGGGGGTGTTCGGATAGCCAGACTATACCTTCAGCCGGACTCCAGGACTATGAAGATGCAAGATTGAAGACTTCGTCCCGTGTCCGGAAGGATCTTTTCTTGGCGTAGAAGGCAAGCTAGGCGTGCGGATATTCTAGACCTCCTACCATTGTAACCGACACTGTGTAACCCTAACCCTATCCGGTGTCTATATAAACCGGAGGGTTGTAGTCCGTAGGCGAACCATCATCATACACAATCATACCATAGGCTAGCTTCTAGGGTTTAGCCTCTTTGATCTCGCGGTAGATCTACTCTTGTACTACCCATATCATTAATATTAATCTAGTAGGAGTAGGGTTTTACCTCCATCGAGAGGGCCCAAACCTGGGTAAAATAAAGTGTCCCTTGTCTCCTGTTACCATCCGACCTTGACGCACAGTTCGGGACCCCATACCCGAGATCCGCCGGTTTTGACACCGACATTGGTGCTTTCATTGAGAGTTCCTCTGTGTCGTCGCTTTTAGGCCCGATGGCTCCTTTGATCATCAACAACGATGAGGTCCAGGGTGAGACTTTCCTCCCCGGACAAATCTTCGTCTTCGGCGGCTTCGCTCTGCGGGCCAATTCGCTTGGTCGTCTGGAGCAGATCGAAAGCTACGCCCCTGGCCATCAAGCCAGGTTTGGAAGATTAAACTACACGGCAGATATCCGCGGAGACTTGATCTTCGACGGGTTCGAGCCACATCCAAGCGCGCCGCACTACCTCGAGGGGCATGATATAGTTGTGCCTCCGAATAGTGCCCTGGAGGCCGCACGTGCACCAGCTCCGATCCTCGACTCGGAGCCTGCTGTGTTCGTTGAGGATGAACGGTTGGAAGTCACCTCGGGGGCTGCGATCTTGAAGGCGATCGAGCCGAACGCCAGCCCCGCACTCCGCACGGCCCATGACTCCAAGGAGTCGGATTCTTCTCCGAACTCCGGGCCTCCCATGCCCCTGCCGATCGAATCCGATTGGGCGACTATAATGGAGTTCACTGTCGCGTACATCTTTCAGCACTCACCTTTCGCTGATATCCTAAATTCTCTCAAGTCTCTTTCTTTATCAGGAGAGCCCAGGCCGGATTACGGTCTGCGAGGTTGGGATTCGGACGACGAAGAAATTCAAAGCCCACCCACCACCCACTTACTAGCCACTGTCGATGATTTAACCGACATACTTGACTTCGGATCCGAAGACTTCGACGGTATGGACGACGAAGATGGAGACGACAGGAACCAACACCTATAGGGCACTGGACCACCACCCCATCTCACGATGTATTCATGGTGTATACCCCTAAAGGAAACGAGAACGAGGAAAAAGGGGACGAAAAAAGGGATAAACCCTCCGAAAAGCAATCAAAGCGGCAACGAAAACGCCGAGCCAAGCCCCGCCTCGATCAAGACCCAGCCATAGAGCAGGATGAGCCGGTAGACGACGAGCATGCCTCAGGGCAACGCGGATAGAGAGGACAGACAGCCCTCCCCCGGCCATAACAGAACTCTGGACGATCTCACACCGGATAAAACCACGGAGCAGAAGAATCTCCACGAAAGGCTGGTTGCCACAGCACGCAGCCTGAAAAAGCAGAAGCGGAAGCTAAAGACGGCGGAAGATGCACTCAGAATAAGATGGAGAAAGGTAATCAAGACCGCAGACAAATACGGCGGCAGCCGCCGCACTAAAAGCTATCCGAAGAGAAAACTACTGCCCGAATTCGACCAAGAGGCCCTAGAGCCCTCGCATTCAAAAAATAAAAAAGCCACACGGTCGGATAGACGACCCCACGGCCACCATAAAACGGCAAGCGGCGCCGCACTCAATGCGGCATGTGACCCAATTAAAGACTCGCATCATGGCCTAGCGAGGTCCATTTATGGGCCAAGAAAGCAAGCTCTCATAAGCAATGCAAAAAATCCATCATCAGAATCCGGCACACCCAAATACAGGGGCGCCGCACACCCCCTATGTTTCACCGATGAGGTCCTGGAATATGAATTTCCAGAGGGATTCAAACCCGTCAACATAGAGGCGTACGATGGAACAACAGACCCCGGAGTCTGGATCGAGGATTATATCCTCCACATACATATGGCTAGAGGAGATGATCTCCACGCCATCAAATATTTACCCCTTAAGCTTAAAGGGCCAGCCCGGCACTGGCTTGAAAGCCTTCCTGAAAACACAATTGGAAGTTGGGAAGAGCTCGAGGATGCTTTCCGAGCAAATTTTCAAGGGACCTATGTCCGCCCCCCGGACGCAGATAATCTCAGTCACATAACTCAAAAGCCCGGAGAATCAGCTCGACAGTTCTGGAACAGATTCCTTACTAAAAAGAATCAGATAGTGGATTGTCCGGATGCCGAAGCCTTAGCAGCTTTCAGGCATAATGTCCGAGACGAATGGCTCGCCAGACACCTCGGCCAGGAAAAACCAAGAACAATGGCCGCACTCACAAGCCTCATGACCCGCTTTTGCGCAGGAGAGGCCAGCTGGTTGGCACGATGCAGCCCCAGCGATCCAAGTACATCCTAAATTAGGGATGGAAACGGAAAACCGCGACGAAATAAGGACGGTCGCCGAACCAAAGAAAAAAGTCCGAAGAGCACGACAGTCAATGCCGGATTCAAAGGTTCACGGCAAAATCAGACAAAACCACCCCTTCAGGACAATAGGGACGATTCGTCCAGCTTAAACAGAATCCTGGACAGAATATGTCAGATACACGGTACTCCTAGGAAGCCTGCTAATCACACCCACAGAGACTGTTGGGTTTTTAAACAATCCGGAAGGCTTAACGCCGAACACAAGGGGCTCGATACACCAAGCGAAGACGAGGACGAACCCCAGAAGCAGAACACCAGGAAACAAAAGAACTTCCCACAAGAAGTTAAAACAGTGAACTCACTTCACGTAACAAAACATGTGGCACCCATAAAGGTACGCACAATAAAACCTATCCCTCAGGGGTCCCTCCACTGGTTATTAAAACCAATCATTTTTGATCAGCTAGATTATTCTAGAAATATCAACAACGCTGGCCGGACTGCCCTGATACTCGATCCAATAATTGACGGATTCTAGTTTACCAATGTCCTTATGGACGGCGGCAGTGGACTAAACCTGATATATCAGGATACAATCCACCACATGGGCATAAACCCAGCAAGAATCCGCCACAGCAAAACCTCCTTTCAAGGGGTAGCACCGGGCCCGGACACCCATTGTATGGGTTTTCTCCGGCTTGAAGTCATATTTGGCTCTGCCAATAACTTCCGTCGCGAAAGGCTGACCTTCCATGTCGTCCCGTTTTCAAGTCGCTATCAAGCACTAATGGGACGCGGAGCTTTCGCTCGCTTTAACGCAATACCGCACTATGCATCTCTCACGCTTAAGATGCCCGGTCCAAGAGGCATCATCTCTTTAAAGGGAGCGCACTAAAATAAGCCTCCTCCAAACGGAGGATTGCGCGGCCGCTTAAACAGCCGTTCAATAAGGTAGCCTCGCCAGCCAAAAGACTTTTTCGATATAAGTCATTAAAGGCCACGAACCCGGACTAAATGAGTTCGGCACAAGTCCATCATCAACGCAGGCTTAAACGCCATATACCCCCGTACCGGGGGCTATATGCAGAGACAATAAATCTCAACTTTATATATTTTTTACTTTATATTTTGTTTATTATCTTTTTGTTCCGCATGACCCATTTTCAATTTAGTTCCTCTCTTTTACAGATGAACGTCGTGCGGCGCCCGTCCAAGACACGGCACAGCGGAGACACAGGCGCAGACGTGCAGTAGGGACCCGTCCTAAGGATTCTTTTTAGATTAAGACCCTGCGTAAACCTTTTTTACTGTCTCTTGCTGCTATACATCCCCTGGTTTTTTCTACTATAACCAAGGAGGAGGCTGGCGTTTTGGCATGTGGCCACGCCAGAATTTTTGCTCGTACCTGGACACTAGGGGCTCTTTTTTTAAGGGTGTTGTTTCACCGCACTCATAAAGACCGAACACCTTAGGGAGTGTTCGGCGTCGCGAGTTTTGGCACTATATGCATCAGCTCCGAATCATGTCTTTGGTCAAATGTTGGGTTGCCCGGCTCCTGAGTTCGGCTACCTTACGTTCCGCTCTATCGGCTAAGGTAGCACCAGGAGAACTACTGCGATTGTGCCCCGGTTCGGCCGGGCGAGCACCTCTGTAGAGAAAGCCGAAAACTGACTTTCATGATGTAGCGCGAGACTGGTCGCCACTCGATGACTTATAGGAATTTATCGGATTCCTCCGCTTTGACGAAGGGCCGTTTCCCGGTCAGGCACGTATGCGCCCCGAATTCGGGCAAGCGCAGTCGCCACTAAGGGGCTACCTAAAGAGTCCCACTGTCAAGCTCCTATGGCTAAGTGAAAGTGTTAAAGCATTATAGTCCGGTTGCCTAGCCCGCTGCGCTATCACCTCCTTTATAGGACCAAGACGTTGGGTTAAGTGTGAAAATGCGTCTTCTGCGCGCACCCCCGCACTATGTGCGTGGGGGCTGAAGCCAACGACTGCAATCTTTCAGAATTTATATATTAAAACGGCCGCACAGGAGGTGTTCTTAATACTTGAAGGCACAAGTCTAAAAAATGCCACTACAATCTATCAAAATACTGTTTTATGATTGCATATGCTATCATAATATAGCATCCTTCGAGCACTGCGTCTCTATTATGCGAGCGCCCTCGAGGACTTCCTTAAAATAGTGCTCAGAAGGTATTCGGCTTTTATCTGAATCCCGGGACGCAACAATGGTGGGCTCCATATCTGCCCAGTATGTCTTGACACGGGCAAGAGCCAGCCGAGCGCCCTCTATGCACGCTTACCTCTTCATAGCATCGACACCTGGCACCACGTCTAGAAATTGCTGCACCAAGCTGAAATAACTCTTCGGCTTCGATCTCCCCGGACACAGATGATCCATGACGTACTTTATGGCGAGTCCGGACAACCTATTCAGTTCGGCCCATTGGGCCAGGCAATCGTCCACTGCCAGTGGACGCTCTGGATTGAGGAATTGCGACCAAAAGAGCTTCTCCACTTCATGATCCTTTTTATCTCAAAAGTGTTTGGTCGCATCAGTAGCACTAGCCGCCAAATCCAGATAGGTGTCCTCTACACTCCACATCCGGTCTAACGGGGCAAACTTCGGATCACAAAATTTTCTCCGCAGCGAGAAGGGCTTTCCATCCGCAATTTGTCCGGCTTGATGCAACTCTTCCCTTGCCGCTCTCATTATAGAGCAGGCATCCTTGGCGTCAGCAACAACCTTCTCTAAGCTCGTTTGCCTCGCCCGACCCTCTTCTTCAAGAAGCTTGCAACGGTCAGTAGCACTCTTTAACTTTACGGCCATATCAGCCATCTCCTCCTTGCTTCGGCAATGGGCAGCCTGTTCGGCTTTCAGCTCTTCAAGGGCTTTCACGGCAGTCGCATCGCTTTTCCTGGCTTGTTCCTTCGCTCGGGCGAGTTCGGCCCTAAGACCCTCCACGGCGGCCGCACCATCCGCGTCAAGCATGCACACGGTAAGATATTGACATAAAGCTCCTCTTACTAACCATCGCCCGATGATTTCAATACCTTGAGCATCATCAAGCCGCTTGTTAACAAGCACGATGTCGGCTTCTGCCCCATCAAGTTGTCGCTTCAGTTCGGCAAATTCACCAGTCCGGCTTGACTCCGGACAATCCGCCACCTACATATAAAGGTGCCACTTAAAGGACCTGGGATTAAGATCCTCTGCGCGCCGTCAATTTTAACGACGCACAGAGTCTCAGGGGCTACTATCTACACAGGGCGCACTTTATTTATGCGCAACTAACACAAGTGTACATTATTTAAAACGTACCTCAAGGCCCGTCAGTAAACTTTTGACGGCCTCGTGCAATCCTCTTTCTGCGAATGAAATCTTTTCAATCACCGTGCTCATCAATGCACGATGCTCCTCTGAGACAGAGGCTCGCCCCAGCAGAATCTTTAGCTTCTCCGACCGAACACTAGATGGTGCCGGACTCGTCCCATGGCCTCCCTCAAAGGCCGGACGCGGAGAACCTCGGGGGGCCAAATGGCCACCTTCCGCCCCTGTCGGATCCGGAGAAATCCTCCGCGACGCTTCAGCGTCGCCCGCCTTGCTAGGCAGTACAGAAGGAGGAGGCGTTCCGCTCCCCATCATCTCCGGAAGAAGATCCCCCGAGGACGAGTTCTGCCGAGAAGGGCTGAGGTCTGAACTACAAAGTAAGGTTTCAGTTAAAACTTCTCAGATATAAATCAAGGATTTCTCTTAAAAGAAAAAACTCTTCTTCTACTTACGGCTCGCTGGAGAGCTGGTCCCTTTGAGGGTTTAGTTCGGCCGAGGGGCTCCCCGGCGTCGGGCCCTCTGACAAGGATTCTTTCCCCCGCTTCGAGGCTACGGTCTCCGGGTCGTCAGAGGCGGCCCTTTTCTTTCCCTTAGGAGAGGAATTGTCGATTCCCCCCTTCGGAATGGCCTCTTTCGAGGAGGCCATGGTTTCCTTGTCCTCCCCCTTATTTCCCTCCAAAGGCACTACCTCCAGCATCCTGACTAGCACGGGATCCAGCCTGGTTTCGGGAAGGGGAGCCGGACACCTGATCAGCTTTGCCTTCGCTATCCACTCCTACTTAAAAGGAGAAGTGCTGTTAAGAGCAAGTCAATTATGCGGATAGAAGGTCCGGGCACAAGGTCACTTACTTGAGTATCCTGGCGATTGTGGCTTAAACCCACATCCTCGGTCAAATCCGGACTCACTTCTTGTGATCCGAAGAACAGTTTATACATCTCCGCGGGCGTCACGCCCATAAAATCCCGGAGAACTCGCGGTCCCTCTGGATTGAACTCCCACAGGCGAAGCGGACGACGTTGGCTGGGCAGTGTCCGGCGAATCAGCATGACTTGTGTCACCTTGACCAGGTTGAGGTCTCCTTCCAAGAGATCCTTAATGCGGCCCTGCAGCAGAGGTACGTCTTTGGGCAAGCCCCGATCTAACCCTGTGTTGATCCACGACGCTAACCGCGGTGGGGGACCAGAGCGAAAGGCAGGAGGCGCCACCCATGCAGTGCCCCGAGGAGTGGTGATATAGAACCACTCCTGTTGCCATAAGCCAAGCTCCTCTTGAAAAGCGCCCTCGGGCCATGGAGCATCGGCATTTCTTTTTATAGCAGCGCCTCCGCACTCTGCGTGGCGCCCCTCGATCATCTTCGGTTCTACTTTGAAGGTCTTGAGCCATAATCCGAAGTGACGGGTAACACGGAGGAATGCTTCGCACACAACAACGAACGAGGAGATATGGAGGATGGACTCCGGAGCTAAGTCGTGGAATTCCAGCCCATAATAAAACATCAGCCCCCCTTACAAAGGGATCCATTGGGAAGCCTAATCCCCGAAGGAAGTGGGATATGAATACCACACTCTCACCGGGCTGAGGGCTAGGGATCACCTGTCCTTGAACAGGCAACCTGTGCGAAATCTCGCCGGTCAGGAATTTAGCTTCTCTCAACCTTAATATGTCCTCCTCCATAACGGAGGAGGGCATCCATCGGCCTTGGAGGTCGGAACCGGACATTGTCGAAGGTTCGATGTGCCTGGAATCTGGAAGCCTAGGGTGTTGGGACTCGAGGCGACGGGCGAGCTCGTTTTGAGAATAGAAGAGGGGAATAAGGTCTTGGTCTCTTTATAAGAGGCAGAATACCAAGAGCCCTCCCCATAACCGTCTTGGACTAGCCTTTAATTAAGGCAAAACGTGCTAACGGGCACGACTGGGTTACACACGTCCGTATTGATGAGAATCCCATTAAAAGGGGCACACGATCTCTGCTTTGACAAGACGTGCCAAGGAAACCGCCTCGCTAAACACACTGAGGTGGAACGATGAAAACAATTTATATAAAGAGCTTGGCCGCAGTGTTATGACGCACTTCGGAATACGTCAGCAGATTTGATTTGTGTTAATATTATTATCTATATGGCAATATGTGGAAACTTATTTTGCAGAGCCGGACACTATTTTTGGTGTTTGTAATCTTCTTGAAGAACTTGGAGGAGGAACCCGCCTTGCAATGCCGAAGACAATCTGCGCGTCGGACTCGTCGTCATTGAAGCCTGGTTCAGGGGCTACTGAGGGAGTCCTGGATTAGGGGGTGTTCGGATAGCCGGACTATACCTTCAGCCGGACTCCAGGACTATGAAGATACAAGATTGAAGACTTCGTCCCGTGTCCGAAAGGATCTTTCCTTGGCGTAGAAGGCAAGCTAGGCGTGCGGATATTCTAGATATCCTACCATTGTAACCGACTCTGTGTAACCCTAACCCTATCCGGTGTCTATATAAACCGGAGGGTTGTAGTCCGTAGGCAAACCATCATCATACACAATCATACCATAGGCTAGCTTCTAGGGTTTAGCATCTTTGATCTCGCGGTAGATCTACTCTTGTACTTCCCATATCATTAATATTAATCTAGCAGGAGTAGGGTTTTACCTCCATCGAGAGGGCCCGAACCTGGGTAAAATAAAGTGTCCCTTGTCTCCTATTACCATCCGACCTTGACGCACAGTTCGGGACCCCCTACCCGAGATCCGCCGGTTTTGACACCGACACCCGTGATAAAATCCATGCCTAGCTTATCCCACTTCCATTCGGGTATCGGCAATGGTTGCAACAATCCTGCTGGCTTCTGATGCTCTGCCTTTACTCTCTGACATACATCACAAACTGCTACATACTCCGCAATATCCTTCTTCGTTCTGGTCCACCAGAAAGTATCCTTCAAATCCAAATACATCTTGGTATTTCCTGGGTGAATCGACGGTGAATCATGTGCCTCTTGCAGAATCAACTTCCTGATCTCCGGGTCATTGGGTACATAAACACGATCTTCAAACCATAGGGTGTCGTGCTCATCCTCACGAAATCCCTTAGCTTTTCCTTGGCTCATTTTCTCCTTTATGGAAGCAATCTCCTTGTCAGATTTCTGAGCCTCTCTGATTTTTTCCATCAATGTTGACTGAATCTCCAATGCTGCTACATAGCCTCTCGGAACTATCTCCAAACATAGATCACGAAGATCTTCTGCTAACTCCTTTGGTATTTCCCCCGTCATTAGGGTATTGACATGGCTCTTACGGCTCAATGCGTCAGCTACTACATTAGCTTTTCCGGGATGGTAATGCAATCTCATATCATAATTCTTGATGAGCTCCAACGATCTCCTTTGTCTGAGGTTCAACTTCTTCTGCGTGAAAATGTACTTCAAACTCTTGTGATCCGTGTACACCTCACAATGATTTCCAATGAGGAAATGTCTCCATGTCTTCAATGCATGCACTACGGCTGCTAACTCCAAATCATGTGTGGCATAATTCAATTCGTGAGGCTTCAGTTGTCGTGAAGCATACGAAACAACTCTTCCCTCCTGCATAAGCACTGCTCCAAGTCCTCGACGTGAAGCGTCACAATACACCTCATAATCCTTGGTTTGATCTAGCAAAATCAACACTGGTGAGGTAACCAAACGTTTCTTCAATTCCTGGAAACTAGCCTCACACTCCTCAGTCCATTTGAACTTAGTATCCTTCTTCAGCAACTCCGTCATAGGCTTTGCAATCTTTGAGAAGTTCTCAATAAACCTCCGGTAGTATCCTGCGAGTCCCAGAAAACTCCGGATCTCTCCAACTGTTGTTGGTGCTTCCCAATTGGTCATAGCGATAACTTTTGTGGGATCAACTGCTATTCCTTCTCCGGATATAACATGTCCGAGGAATCCTACTTCCTTCAACCAAAACTCACATTTGCTGAACTTGGCATATAACTGATGTTCTCTGAGCTTCTCAAGTACCAATCGCAAATGTTCTTTATGCTCCTCTTCATTCTTCGAAAATACCAGAATATCAACGATGAACACCACGACGAACTTATCCAAAAACTCCATAAACACTTTGTTCATCATGTTCATAAAATAGGCAGGTGCGTTAGTCAGTCCAAATGACATAACGGTATACTCATACAGTCCATATCTTGTGGTGAATGCTGTCTTAGGTATGTCCTACTCTCGAATCTTCAACTGATGGTACCCTGATCGCAAATCGATGTTGGAAAACACTTTAGCCCCTTGCAATCGATCAAGTAGATCATTGATCATTGGTAGCGGGTACTTGTTTTTGATTGTTACTTCGTTCAATCCTCGATAATCAACAACCATTCTTAACGATCCATCCTTCTTCTCCACTAGAAGTACTGGTGATCCCCAAGGCGAAGAACTTGGGCGAATGTAACCTTTATCCAGTAACTCCTTAATCTGCTTCTTAATTTCCACAAAATCCTGTGCGGGCATCCTGTACGGTCTCTTCGATATTGGCCCAGTGCCTGGCAAAAGCTCAATCAAAAACTCAATGTCTCTATCCGGTGGCATGCCTGGCAACTCTTCTGGAAATACGTCAGGAAAATCCTTTACCACTGGTACTTCCTCCTGTACAACTCCTGATAAGGAATTTAATTGTGTCCTGTGTGGCGCATGTCGGGATACATATTTGATCCTTCTTCCTTCTGGCGTTGTAAGAAAAATTGTCTTACTGGCACATTCAATATTCCCTTCATACTTTGACAACCAATCCATGACTAATATCACATCCAATCCTTGAGATTCCAATACAATTAGGTCTGAGGGAAACACATAGTTACCAATCCTTAATGGTAACCGATCACACCATCGACTAGCCATATACTCTGCTCTAGGCGAGGTTACTAACATGGGTGACCTAAGGGCTTGGGTTGGCAGGTTATATTTATCCACAAATCCCCTTGATATGTATGAATGCGATGCACCAGTATCGAAAAGAACGAGTGCAGTAAATGACTTAACCAAAAACTTACCGATTACTGCATCAGGCTGAGCTTCAACCTCCTCCACATTAACGTGGTTCACTTGTCCCCTGTTGAAAGGGTTCGGCTTCTTTCCAGAGCTTCCATTTCCATTTTGGCCTTCAGGACATTCATTGGCATAATGTCTGATCTTGGAACACTTGAAACAGGTGACTTGGCTCAGGTCCCTCTTAGCTGGGGTTGATGGGGTGGTCCGATTCTGGCCGTTGCTTCCTCCATTCCCATTACCATTCTTGGAGCCATTATGGTTGTGCGAGCTACCTCCTCCATGGGTATGCTGAAAATGAACTCCCGGTTTAGGGGTAAGACGGGGCTTCTGCTGAGCTCCTGAGTTATACTTCCCCTGTCCATACTTCTTCTTGCGGTTTTAAATCTGCTGCTGCTTCCCTTCAATCATAAGAGCACGATCTACCAACTCCTGATAGTTGTTGAAACCTGCTACCATCAACTACATACTCAGCTCGTCATTCAGTCCTTCCAGAAACTTCTCCTGCTTAGCTGCATCCGTAGCGACGTCATCTGGGGCATAAGGTGCTAGCTTACTAAAATCATCCACATACTGGCCAACTGTCCATCCTCCTTGGCGTAAGTTGTGAAACTCACGCTTCTTCATGGCCATAGCTCCCGCTGAAACATGGGCAGTACGGAAAGCTTGCTGAAACTGGTGCCATGTGACAGTATCTACAGGATAAGTGGTTGTAAAATTCTCCCACCATGCTGCTGCGGGTCCTTCAAGCTGATGTGCGGCAAACTTCACTTTTTCTCCATCCGTACATCCTGCAGTGGTCAACTCCCTCCCTGTCTCGCGGAGCCAATCATCTGCTACAATCGGCTCGGTGCTATTGGAAAACACCGGCGGATTCAGCCTGAGGAAACGGGTCAAGTGATCAACTGGTGGTGGCGGCGGTGGGTTGTTGTTGTTGTTGTTGTTGTTGTTGTTGTTGTTGTTGTTGTTGTTGTTGTTGTTGTTGTTGTTGTTGTTGTTGTTGTTGTTGTTGTTGTTGTTGTTGTTGTTGTTGTTGTTGTTGTTGTTGTTGTTGTTGTTGTTGTTGTTGTTGTTGTTGTTATTGTTGTTGTTGTTGTTGTTGTTGTTGTTGTTGTTGTGGTTCTGGACTAACAACTGCATCAAAGCATTCTGCTGCTGGATCAACTAAGTGAGCTCCGGTGGGAAAGCGAATCCATTGTCACGTCTCGAAGGCATCTGAGGGTTTAGAAAACATGAGAATTTAGAATAGAATGAGGTCTAAAGAGAAAACACTACCCAAATGCACATGAGACAAATGCACACAAAATCACTTCATTCAATCAAACAAGAGCATACAATCGGTCTAGAACTATCGCAAAAGTGTGTGGACTATAATATGTACATGGTGGTATACTACTACTGTTATGGTAGTCAACTAGAAAAACTGCTCCGATGAAGACTCCATGATATCTGCTCCAGCTTCGTCTTCAAAATCATCATCACTAGGCTCGAAATCGGTGTCGTCAATGATGATGTAGTTATCTGGACAAGTGCAATCTTCATCTTCTCCTCTGGGTGCTGAATTCCCCATGAGTTCTTCAATCTTCTCCTTAAGATCGCCATTTTGTCTCACTAGAGCTACAATCTCATCCATGTAGTCCTTGCGAGTGGCCTTCAGTTCTCCTTCTAGCTCAATGATCTTGGCCTTTGCTTTCTTCAACTCCATCATGTCTGCGCACATCTGGTTCTCCTAGCGTCGAATGTGCTGGTTTAACTCCTGGATGAAAGCTGCAATGGATCTATCCTTCTTGGTGCTAACTATCTCCCATTGTTCATCTCGGCGTCCGCAAATCTGGTAAATAGTATCCTTGAGGTCTCTTGGTAAACTTCTACAATGCATCCCACTGTGATATGAGCTGCCATGCTCTTTCCCAGACTCCATGTTGGTGCATTGAAAACACACTCTATGGGCTCCGTGATTGGTGCGAACGTCCTTCCTAGAACTATAGCTTGAATCTTCCAACGCTCCTCTTCGGGTAAAGTGGCGTTGTAGGTCTCGGTGAAGCTTGGTATTCCAATGTTCAGATACTTAGTGACTTCCTTCAGGTGTCGTCCAAACGGGGTATCTTCATCCGGCTGGGTGAACTTGATCCTCGCTTCCGTCATCCTAAAAGAGTAGAAAAGATGAGGAGTCGGAAATGAGAAGAGAGTAGTGAACTAGGGTTTAGCTTAGTGGTCGTGTCCTATAGTCAGCGTGTGCTCTGATACCATCTCTGTAGCCACCAGACCTCAAACAGTCTGATCTCTGTGCTCCGGTGTCATCCCTGGATCAGTAATGCTGACACCACACAGTACCTCGAAGGATTTATAACAGAGTAGCAATCCCACACTTATTACATCGGTGTCTCAAAGAGAACTTATTACAATAAATATGGCTTAAGGCCATCTAATAACGATAACAGCGGAAGGCTTGGAAGATAAGCGAGTCCATCAACTCCAACGGCATCACTGAGTATAGAACCACGACCTAAAAGGCACCTTACTCGTCGTCTGAAAAGTCTGCAACATGAAACGTTGCAGCCCGAAAACGGGTCAGCACATGGAATATGCTGGCAATGTAACACATAGAGAATAATGAATGATAAGACTATACTACATGCATATATGGCTGGTGGAAAAAGCTCTATGGTTACAGTTTTGCGTAAAGCCAATTTTTCCCTACTACAAAGGAATAAATTTATTTAACTATCAGGGTGGTTGTTAAACATTGACAATGGTTGACAGCATCCTCAATCCCAATTAAAAATAATCATCAATAACCCAACAATATTAATTTAGAAGTAACATGATGAGATTCACATGATATCCGAGTACTAGATACTCAAAACGTCCATAACCGGGGACACGGCTAACCATGATTAGTTTGTACACTCTGCTGAGGTTTGCGCACTTTTCCCCACAAGACTCAATCACCTCCGTTTGGATTCTCGCACTACATGGTGTTTGAGAAAACGGATGACCGAGACATAGTCTTTCGGAAGCGCTAGCACCTTACGTCGTGATAGACCGTAGCAACCTACATCCCCTACATCAGCTAGTCTACCATTGTAAGAGTTCGCATGACTTAGTCAACTATGCCAGAGCCCATAATGGCTTGTGGCTGCACACGAAAGTTTCTAGTTTGAATAATCTCATGATCCCTTTGAGCATGGGTGGCGGTCCAAAAAGAAACAGGCAGTCCTGATAGAAACCGGGTGCCTCAATCCACCCAGATGTGTATTTAAGTTGCCACCTTAAGTAAACCATTAAAATTAACAAACTCACATCTGTCATAGCTATCACTCACCCAATCCACGTCTACTAGCATAGCATGGCATAATAAGCAAACGTAGAAGTAACTCCCAAAGGTTTCATAAAAATGCAACCACTTCTATCCCAAGTATGCTATATGTATGATGTTCCTATGCGTTGATCCAAGATGATCGAGTATGACAATCTTAATGTTGTATGATCTATGGTTCTTGCTTATAAGCTCTTTGCTTATCTTTCCTCTTTTGCTTAAAAGCTTGTTTGGCTCTTTGATGTTTGAGCTCTTTTCTCATGCAATGCTTCACGAACCAAGATAACAATTGTGTATGCGACAACAACTTTGTGACACAAGAGATGATACCAAGTTATGCAACACGATTATAGTACGTATGCTATGGGATGTATGAACACTAATGTGCACAAGTCACGTTGCCGGCAATACTCAAGGGCTAGTCTCGATGGGTAAGTGACGCAAAAGTAAGGCTATGGGGTTAGCAATGCAACTACAAGAGGGTATGACGATATCACGATACCAAGATGATATCCAAGGTGAAGGTGATACCAAAGTAATGTAGCCGTTCGTAGTAGTCCTTGGCGAAGATGAGCGGTGGTGATGTTGATGTCGAACCGTACCTAGATAGCCGAAACACAAAAGGATACGGAAACCACAACTCAAATTCTCAAAGCAAAGGTCCAATGGTGGTAGCGGAAAGCGGTGGTTGTTGCGGAAGTCGATGGTGGTTATGCGGAGAATGTGGTGGAAGCCCTAGGCAAAGATGCCAAAGTTCGAAAAATTTGATGGAGTCAAATGGTGGTGGTAGTATTTTTATGGGATGGAGAATGTCAATAGCTTCAAAAAGAGCTAAAGAACGCGAAAATCGGACTCCGGATGTGGAAGTTATGGGCGAAACGGTGAAACTCGGAATGCTGAAACTGGCATGGGCGGTAGTACCGCTCGGATGGGCGGTAGTACCGCTTGTAAGCGGTAGTACCGCTTGGGATGGGCGGTAGTATCGCTCGTGTCGGGTTTTTTCGACTGTTTCGGTTGGAACAGGGCCTGGCGGTAGTACCGTTGGCGGGGCGGTAGTACCGCTTGTGGTACTAAGCGGTAGTGCCGCTCGGATGGGCGGTAGTACCGCTCGTGTCGGGATTTTTCGACAGATCGAATCGGGACGCGATTTTGGGGCGGAAATGGATGATTTCAGGGACAAAATTGGAGAGATTTCGTGGATGGAAAGTGGGGAAACTTGGGGAGATGCTAGATCCACTCGAAACCAAGCAAATCCATGGATCAAATCCAACAAAACTTCATCAAACCAACAAATCACAAAAAAATTTGGGGCTATTTTTGGTGAGAAATTTTCGAATTTAGGACGAAATCAACAAAATCAAGCTAGAAAACAAAGAGAGGGGGCTCCGAAATCGTGATCAACGTGGCTCATGATACCAAGATGATGTAGGGTGGAACCCTAGATGGCCGATCTTTCACGAAAGGAGCGGATCCCAAGGATGAACACGAAGAACACGAGGGGAATCACGAGGGAAAACACAAGAGAAACACTCAACCAACAAGAAATAGATCACACATGTGCTAGATCCTTGAAACACGAGAGGAGATACAATGATTCAAAGTCAACAACGGACGATACAAAGTAACCGGGTTCTTCTCTGTGAGGAGGTCTTGATGGGGGTCTTCTCCGCAAAGGAGGTCTTGAATCCGCTTGGAAGGATCTTCTCCGGTGGAGGCGCGATCTCCGAGGAGAAGGTAACCAAGTGGATGAGCAAAGCTCTCACACAAACATGAGCTAAACCAATGCTAACCCTAGCTAGAATGAGGTGGGGGAGTATATATAGTCTACATCCACGAAGGGGTAAGTGAGAGGGGGATACATGGGCCCTAGGCCCGTTCTCTGCGCGCAGACAGGGCGGTAGTACCGGCCACAGGGCGGTAGTACCGCTTATAGGCGGTAGTGCCGCTTAGGCTGAGGGGTAGTACCGGACCCGGATCGTGCGAACAGTGGAGCTTGTCGGGTTGAGCTGCAGTGGCGCGACAGTGGGGAGCGGTAGTACCGCCTATAGGCCGTAGTACCGCCTATAGGCGGTAGTGCCGCTCGTACGGGAGCGGCCGGATCCACTTCAAGCTCTTGATGTCCATCTTTCTCTTCGGATTCTCCTTGCTCCACAACGTCTCCATGGCTAACTCCTTGGTACCTGAGTATGCACAACGTCTCCGTTTGAGGTAGTAGCCATGTCTCATGTTCATCGAAGTGGAATTGTGAGAGGAGAGATGTCACCTCGGTTTCGAGAGCTCTTGCACGTGATTGAGTCATGGGTCCACTAGGCACTTGATGGGACGATGGTAGGTCCATGGGGATGACCTTGGGATGCTCCGCATCATCTCCCCTCCCTTGGGAAAGATGCGACCTCAGATCGAAATCCTCATCACCATGGTACGGGGAGAGATCTTTGATGTTGAAGATGTCGCTCACGGAGTACTTGTCGCGTGGGATGTCTATCTTGTAACTGTTGTTGTTGTAGCGTGCAAGCACCTTGAAGGGTCCATCCGCTCGGGGTAGTAGCTTGGACTTGCGTTCATTGGGGAAGCGATCCTTGCGAAGGTGTAGCCACACAAGATCTCCAACATGGAACATCATGGGTTGCTTGTTGACGTTGAGCTTGGTCGCGAGTCGTTGTACTTGGCGCTCGATGGTGTTCCTTGTATCTTCATGCATCTTCTTGAGGAAGTGACTCGGACACTCGCGTCCATGTTTGTGCGCTCTTGAAGCGGTAGAGGTAGAATGTCCAATGGGGACAATGGGTTGAAGCCATAGACAACCTCGAAGGGGGACTTGCCGGTAGTCGAATGTCTTGCTCGGTTGTAGGCGTACTCGGCGATTGGTAGGCATTCTTCCCACTCCTTGATGTTCTTCTTTATCAACACGCGTAGGAGTGTGGAGAGCGTACGGTTGGTCACCTCCGTTTGGCCGTCGGTTTGTGGATGGTATGCCGAAGAGAAGAGAAGCTTGATTCCGAGCTTGGCGCACAAGGTCTTCCAAAAGTAACTCAAGAACTTGACGTCGCGGTCCGAGACAATTGTCTTTGGCATTCCATGAAGGCACAAGATTTCCCTACAAAACAAATTTGCAACATGTGAAGCATCGTCTATCTTGTTGCAAGGAATGAAATGAGCCATTTTGGAGAAACGGTCCACGACAACAAAAAGGGAATCCTTGCCATTTCGAGTTCTAGGCAAACCAAGCACAAAGTCCATGCTAATATCTTCCCATGGTTGATATGGAATTGGAAGTGGCATATAGAGACCATGAGATTAGGCTTTTGACTTAGCTTTGCGACATGTAGAACACCGGTTGGTGAAGTGATTGACGTCGCGATGCATCTTGGGCCAAAAGTAATTCTTGGAGAGCGTAGCAAATGTCTTGTCGCGTCCAAAGTGTCCCATGAGTCCACCGCCATGAGATTCCTGCAAAAGCAACAAACGCAAAGAGGACTCGGGGATGCAAAGTTTGTTAGCTCTCATAAGATATCCATCTTTGATGTAGTATCGCTCCCAAGAAGTATGCATCAAACACTTGGCATATGGTATTGCAAATGTAGGATCATGTTCATACAATTCTTTGATATGCTCAAAACCAATGACATTCAACTCAAGAGTAGTGACAAGCATGCATATACGGGAAAGCGCATCCGCCACAACATTTTCTTTACCCTTAATGTACTTGATGACATAAGGAAATGATTCAATAAATTCACTCCATTTGGCATGATGCTTGTTCAACTTAGTTTAACCCTTAAGATATTTAAGTGTTTCATGGTCGGTATGGATGATGAATTCATGTGGGCGAAGGTAATGTTCCCATTCATGCAAAACTCGCACTAAAGCATATAGCTCTTTGTCATAGATGGGGTAATTGAGTTGCGCTCTGGATAGTTTCTCACTAAAATATGCAATGGGGCGCTTCTCTTGCGTTAACACACCTCCTATGCCATTACCACTAGCATCGCAATGAATTTCGAAAGGTTTGTCAAAGTTGGGTAATGCAAGCACGGGGGCATGAGTAAGCAAATTCTTAAGCTCATTGAAAGCAATATCTTGAGATGGTCCCCAAACAAACGGTGCATTTTTCTTACTCAAAGCATGCAAAGGTGAAGCAATGGTGCTAAAATCCTTCACAAATCTACGGTAGAAACCGGCTAAACCAAGAAAACTACACACTTGTTGCAAATTGGTTGGTTGGGGCCACGTTTTAATAGAATTGATCTTAGTTTCATCAACATGAACACCCTTAGAAGAAACTACGAAACCCAAGAAAACAAGCTTGTCAACACCAAATAGGCTTTTTTCCATATTAGCATAAAGTTGCTCTTTTCGAAGAGTTTTTAGCACGGTGCGAAGGTAGGTGACATGCTCTTTGAGAGATTTGCTAAACACAAGTATATCATCAAAGTAGACAACAACAAATTCACCAATGTAAGGACGAAAGACGTAATGCATAAGACGCATGAAAGTACTGGGTGCTTCCGATAAACCCATAGGCATGACTAACCACTCATATAGACCAAACTTTGTTTTGAAAGCGGTTTTCCATTCATCACCCTCTTGTATGCGGATTTGATAGTAACCACTTTTAAGATCAATGTTGGAAAATATAGTGGCACCACTAAGTTCATCAAGCATATCATCAAGGCGTGGAATGGGGTACCTATATCTAACGGTGATAGCATTGATAGGTCTACAATCGGAGCACATGCGAAAGCTACCGTCACGTTTTGGAACAAGAATGACCGGTACGACACAAGGACTCAAACTTTCACGCACATGTCCATGGTCTATGAGATGCTTTACTTGCCTTTGAATTTCTTTGGTTTCTTCGGGGTTGACGCGGTATGGAGCTTTGTTGGGAAGCGGCGCTCCGGGGATGCGATCAATTCGGTGCTCAATGCCTCGTAGTGGAGGTAGACCCGGAGGTAGCTCATCGGGGAAAACATCTTGGAATTCCTGCAATAGAGAAGATAACACCAAAGGTAGATCGTGAGAGTTGGTAGTTTTTGTGACCTCGTCCTTGCACAATAGGACATAGTGTAGGACACTCGATGGGTTCTCACACACTTCCCTCATCTCACATTTGGTGGCAAAGAGAACTAAGTTTTTCTTGTCGCTCATCGTGGAGTCACTCAATTTTGGCTTGTGGCGCTCACTCTCTTTTTGGTGGTTCGCTCTCTCACTATTTTCTCCACGATGGGTGGCTTGCTTGTCGGCGAGCACTTGGCTTGGAGACATAGGATGTAGCACGAACTCTTTCCCTTTCATCTTGAAGCTATAGTGATTTGTACGCCCATTGTGAATGACACCTCGGTCAAATTGCCATGGCCGTCCAAGGAGGAGGTGGCAAACGGTCATCAGGAGGACATCACATTCCAATGTGTCTTCATAGGCGTCGATCTTGAAAGAGACTTGTACTCTATGCTCGACTTGTATGGTGCCGGTGTCGCTTAGCCATTGAACCTTGTAGGGGTGAGGGTGCTTCATCTTGACCAATTGGAGCTTGGAGCAAAGTTCTTCACTTGCTAAGTTGTGGCAACTACCTCCATCGATGATGACCTTGACGGAACGTCCATTGATGCTGGCCTTTGTGTGGAAGATATGGCATCTTTGATCTTCATCTTGTTTATGTTGAAGAGTCAAGACCTTGGAGACAACAAGTGCGGGACTTGAATCTTCATCGCAAAAGACTTCGTCATCTTCATCTTCATTGTTCACTTGTCGGTGCATGGCCACTTGCTCAAGAGCTTACATTTCTCCTTCGCTCATGGAGTCATAGGTTCCGTCGTCGTTGAGGATCATGATGCGCTTGTTTGTGCACTCGAAGGACTTATGGCCTCGGCCGCCGCATGTGAAGCATTTGATAGAACTCGTCTTGACGGTCTCATCGGGTGGAGTAGATGATGATGAAGCTTTCTTGAAGTTGCTTGTAGTAGGAGGACGACTTGAGCTTGTCGAAGCTTTCTTGTAACTTGACTTGTCGCCGTTACTTGTAGAAGGCTTGGTTGAGGTAGAAGGTGTTGGAGTCGTCGAAACTTGATTGTTGGAGAGGCCATAGGACTTGGATGAGAACTTGGCATACTTGAAGTCGTCTTGTACTTGTCGTTCCGCTTTGGTAGCTTGGTGCACTAACTCGATGAGGTTCGAGTATGGTTGGAAGTCGGCGATCTTCTTGATAGGATGATTGAGTCCATTCAAGAAACGTGCCATAGTTTGCTCATCATCTTCTTTGACGTTGGCTCGTATCATGGCAATCTCCATTTCCTTGTAGTACTCTTCAACGCTCTTGGTTCCTTGTTTGAGTTGTTGAAGTTTCTTGAAGAGGTCACGGTTGTAGTAGTTTGGCACAAAACGTGCTCTCATGACATCCTTCATTTGTCTCCAAGTGGTGATGGGTGGTTCACCTCTTGCCGCTCGGCGCTCAATGACTTGTTCCCACCAAATGAGGACGTAGTCTTGGAATTCTAGGGATGCCATTGCGATCTTCTTCTCTTCTTCGTAGTTGTGCAAGCGGAAGATTTTGTCAACCTTCAATGCCCATGAGATGTACTCTTCGGGGTCATTGCTTCCATTGAACTTGGGCATGGTGAACTTAAGCTTGCCATAACGTTGCTCTTCATTGTGTTGGGGTCGGGGATGATGACGTCCATGTCATTGAGGATTGACAATATCATGTTGCTCTTGGCGAGGAGGATTGTCGACCTCATGTTGCTCTTGGCGAGGAGGGTTGTCAACCTCATGTTGCTCTTGGCGTTCTTGCCTCGCTTGAGGAGGAGCTTGTCTATCTTGACGAGGAGCTTGTCGATGCACGCGGTCTTGGTAAATTCGTTCTTGAGCTTCATCGCGAAGTGCTTCTTGTTGGAGACGAGCTTGTCGTCCTCGATCGGCTACGGAACGACTTGAATCACGAAGTGCACGTTGCGCCTCAATTGCTTGAGCTTCACGGAGTCGTTGTTGTTTGCGTTCCGCCTCGGTGTCTTGTGCATCTTGATGTTGTCGCGCTTGCTCCTCTTGTTCTTGTTGTCGTTGACGTTGCCGTTCTTGTGCTTGTGCGAAAGCGGCTTGGTTTTGTCGATGTCGATGCTCTTGAGAGTCGGTGTCGAGTAGAGGATTGCGATGTGCTTGACGATCTTGACGCGCGGCACGACGAAGAGTGTTCGATGTCGGTGTACTTGAAGCGGAGATGGTGTCGTCGGAGTGTCGACTTGAGCGGCTCCTTCTTGACGAAGTCGAAGGAGACGAATGAAGCAACAAAGCTCGAATCTCGTCCATTCTTGCGTCATTCTCGTGCTTGTGCTCGTCAAGCTTGTTGTCGAAGTAGTCCCTTGTACGATTCTCGAATTGCCGTAGGTCGGTGGCGAGATTGTCGATGCGGTCGTCCAAAGCAAGTTGTTCTTGATGCAAAGCCGTTGTGCACCAAATAGTTGATTCTTGGTGACGAAGGAAGACATGTCGTCGTCTTGCTCCAATAAGAGTGGATTGGTAGAAGTACTTGGCCTATCCTTCATTCCAAACAAAGATATGTGAGAGGGAGAAAGGAAAGAACCAATACCCAATGTACCTTGACCAATGTTGACAATGGATCAAAGATGACTCCAATGTGTAGCAAGGAAATAGCACAATTGGTACCAATTCTTGTCGGTTCTCACACCTACACAAGTAAAAGCTTATGGTGGAGCTCGGTTAGGATGGTGGCACAAAATTTGATGCAATTGTAAGTGAGACTCAATAATGTTGGAAAAGATTCACAAATTTGCAAATGCAACAAGTAGACCAATAGCAAGATATGGTACACGGAAACACACACGCAAATAGATAAGATGGGGTTATGCAACCAAGGATGCGCCAAAATGTGGAATTCACCAAGATGCTCTTCTTGCACAACACTAGAGAGACGCTAGCACGATTGCACAATAGGCGGATACGAACTTGTGCACAACCTACTAAGCAAAAATGCAACGACTTCTATCCCAAGTATGCTATATGTATGATGTTCCTACGCGTTGATCCAAGATGATCGAGTATGACAATCTTAATGTTGTATGATGCTATGGTTCTTGCTTATAAGCTCTTTGCTTATCTTTCCTCTTTTGCTTAAAAGCTTGTTTGGCTCTTTGATGTTTGAGCTCTTTTCTCATGCAATGCTTCACGAACCAAGATAACAATTGTGAATGCGACAACAACTTTGTGACACAAGAGATGATACCAAGTTATGCAACACGATTATAGTACGTATGCTATGGGATGTATGAACACCAATGTGCACAAGTCACGTTGCCGGCAATACTCAAGGCTAGTCTCGATGGGTAAGTGACGCAAAAGTAAGGCTATGGGGTTAACAATGCAACTACAAGAGGGTATGACGATATCACGATACCAAGATGATATCCAAGGTAAAGGTGATACCAAAGTAATGTAGCCGTTCGTAGTAGTCCTTGGCGAAGATGAGCGGTGGTGATGTTGATGTCGAACCGTACCTAGATAGCCGAAACACAAAAGGATACGGAAACCACAACTCAAATTCTCAAAGCAAAGGTCCAATGGTGGTAGCGGAAAGCGGTGGTTGTTGCGGAAGTCGATGGTGGTTATGCGGAGAATGTGGTGGAAGCCCTAGGCAAATATGCCAAAGTTCGAAAATTTTGATGGAGTCAAATGGTGGTGGTAGTATTTTTATGGGATGGAGAATGTCAATAGCTTCAAAACGAGCTAAAGAACGCGAAAATGGGACTCCGGATGTGGAAGTTATGGGCAAAACGGTGAAACTCGGAATGCTAAAACTGGCATGGGCGGTAGTACCGCTCGGATGGGCGGTAGTACCGCTTGTAAGCGGTAGTACCGCTTGCGATGGGCGGTAGTACCGCTCGTGTCGGGTTTTTCGACTGTTTCGGTTGGAACAGGGCCTGGCGGTAGTACCGTTGGCGGGGCGGTAGTACCGCTTGTGGTACTAAGCGGTAGTGCCGCTCGGATGGGCGGTAGTACCGCTCGTGTCGGGATTTTTCGACAGATCGACTCAGGACGCGATTTTGGGGCGGAAATGGATGATTTCGGGGACAAAATTGGAGAGATTTGGTGGATGGAAAGTGGGGAAACTTGGGGAGATGCTAGATCCACTCGAAACCAAGCAAATCCATGGATCAAATCCAACAAAACTTCATCAAACCAACAAATCACAAAAAAATTTGGGGCTATTTTTGGTGAGGAATTTTCGAATTTAGGATGAAATCAACAAAATCAAGCTACAAAACAAAGAGAGGGGGCTCCGAAATCGTGATCAACGTAGCTCATGATACCAAGATGATGTAGGGTGGAACCCTAGATGGCCGATCTTTCACGAAAGGAGCACATCCCAAGGATGAACACGAAGAACACGAGGGGAATCACGAGGGAAAACACAAGAGAAACACTCAACCAACAAGAAATAGATCACACATGTGCTAGATCCTCGAAACACGAGAGGAGATACAGTGATTCAAAGTCAACAACGGACGATACAAAGTAACCGGGTTCTTCTCCGTGAGGAGGTCTTGATGGGGGTCTTCTCCGCAAAGGAGGTCTTGAATCCGCTTGAAAGGATCTTCTCCGGTGGAGGCGCGATCTCCGAGGAGAAGGTAACCAAGTGGATGAGCAAAGCTCTCACACAAACATGAGCTAAACCAATGCTAACCCTAGCTAGAATGAGGTGGGGGAGTATATATAGTCTACATCAACGAAGGGGTAAGTGAGAGGGGGATACATGGGCCCTAGGCCCGTTCTCTGCGCGCAGGCAGGGCGGTAGTACCGGCCACAGGGCGGTAGTACCGCTTATAGGCGGTAGTGCCGCTTAGGCTGAGCGGTAGTACCGGACCTGGATCGTGCGAACAGTGGAGCTTGTCGGGTTGAGCGGCAGTGGCGCGGCAGTGGGGAGCGGTAGTACCGCCTATAGGCGGTAGTACCGCCGGAGGGAGCGGTAGTGCCGCTCGTACTGGAGCGGCCGGATCCACTTCAAGCTCTTGATGTCTATCTTTCTCTTCGGATTCTCCTTGCTCCACAACGTCTCCATGGCTAACTCCTTGGTACCTGAGTATGCACAACGTCTCCGTTTGAGGTGGTAGCCATGTCTCATGTTCATCGAAGTGGAATTGTGAGAGGAGAGATGTCACCTCGGTTTCGAGAGCTCTTGCACGTGATCGAGTCATGGGTCCACTAGGCACTTGATGGGACGATGGTAGGTCCATGGGGATGACCTTGGGATGCTCCGCATGAAGTACTCATCTAATGCACAAGTAAAACTCAAATAAGACATCTAACCAGAAAGTTCAACTTAAGAACCCTGGTTTGCAAAAAGAATCTAATCGAACGAAGCAAAAGATATCAAACGGCGAAAGAAATCAACTTCGTTCTAGTAATCTGGATCTAAGTCAAATTTTACAGTAGCAAAAACTTGTTTAAGTTGATTATTCGGAAAGATGGTTTCGAGACGAAACTCCAGGCAATTGAATCGCCTGATTCCGATAAACAAGCGAAAAGTTATACTAAAACGAAAATCGGATCAGAAATCGCGATCAGAAAATAACCGCGGAAAATCCGACGAAAAAGAAAAATGACAAACAGATTAATCGTTAATTAACCTAATATGAAAATAATTGAAATAATTAAAATAATTAAAATAATTAAATAACAAAAAATCGAAAATAAAACCGACAAAAACAATATTTCTTTTTGAAGAAAATTTTTGGCACGGAAGTCGAGGCGGCGGCGAACCTCGGGCGGCGTGCAACTCCGGCGAGTCGGCGGCGGGGTCCGGCGGCGGCGGCGGAGGCGGCGGCGGGCTAGGGTTAGGGTTTTTGGGCGCGGGCGCGGTTATGGGCTGGGGCGCCGGGTGCCTCGCTATTTAAAGGCGCCCCTGGGCGGAGTCCCACTCGGGTACGGCCCAAAGTCGGTTTCGTTTTTTTTAAATAATTACGCTCGGAAGAAAAATGAAAGGAAATACTAAACGGACTCCAAAAATCATGAAATAAAATTTCCCGGGTTTCTAAAATCAAGGCCGACAAGGTGAACATTTATTTGGGCCCAAAATAAAATTTTGAAAAACGCGTATTTTTCCTAAATTCAATTAAAAATACCGTAAAAACTCCGAAATAAATCCTATTTGATTTTTTATTAAATCATCAATATTACTATATTTTGGGAAAGTCATTTTATTCCCTCTCTCATATTTTTGTAATAGAAATAATTGACGATAAAATAAATAAAATCAAATAATCCTGTTTACAAAATTTGAGAAAACTCAAATATGAAAATAACGAAATCCCCAACTCTCTCCGTGGGTCCTTGAGTTGCTTAGGATTTTCTAGGATCAAAACCAAAAGCAAAATAAGTATGATATGCATGATGATCTAATGTATAAAATTCCAAATTGAAAATTTGGGATGTTACAAATTGATACTATGAGCTTGAGGTTGTTTCCTCGAAAAGTGTACCGTATGCTCATTACCATTAACATGAAAAGTGACATTGCCTTTGTTGCAATCAATAACAGCCCCTGCAGTATTCAGAAAAGGTCTTCCAAGAATAATAGACATACTATCGTCCTCGGGAATATCAAGAATAACAAAGTCCGTTAAAATAGTAACGTTTGCAACCACAACAGGCACATCCTCACAGATACAGACAGGTATAGCAGTTGATTTATCAGCCATTTGCAAAGATATATTTCACTAGGTGTCAACTTATTCAAATAAAGTCTACGATATAAAGAGAGAGGCATAACACTAACACCGGCTCCAAGATCACATAAAGCAGTTTTAACATAATTTCTTTTAATAGAGATGGTATAGTAGGTACTCCTGGATCTCCAAGTTTCTTTGGTATTCCACCCTTAAAAGTATAATTAGCAAATGGTGGAAATTTCAGCCTCCAGTATCTTTCTTTTATTAGTAACAATATCCTTCATATATTTAGCATAAGGATTCATTTTGAGCATATCAGTCAATCGCATACGCAAAAAGATAGGTCTAATCATTTCAGCAAAGCGCTCAAAATCCTCATCATCCTTTTCCTTGGATGGCTTGGGAGGAAAAGGCATGGGTTTGTGAACCCATGGTTCCCTTTCTTTACCATGTTTCCTAGCAACAAAGTCTCTCTTATCATAATGTTGATTCTTTGATTGTGGGTTATCAAGATCAACACCAGGTTCAATTTCTACATCATTATCATTACTAGGTTGAGTATCATCATGAACATCATCATTAACATTTTCACTAGGCTCATGTTCATTACCAGATTGTGTTTCAGCATCAGACATAGAGATATCATTTGGATTCTCAGGTGGTTCAGCAATAAGTTCACTAGAAGTTTGCAAAGTCCTATCATTTTTCTTTTTCTTCCTTTTAGAAGAACTAGGTGCATCAATATTATTTCTCTGAGAATCTTGCTCAATTATCTTAGGGTGGCCTTCAGGATACAAAGGTTCCTGAGTCATTCTACCAGTTCTACTAGCCACTCTAACAACATAATCATTTTTCTTACTATTCATTTCATTGAGCAAATAATTTTGAGCTTTAAGTACTTGTTCTACTTGAGTGGTAACCATAGAAGCATGTTTGCTAACAAGTTTAAGTTCACCTCTAATATTAGCCATATAATCACCTAAGTGTTTAATCATATAAGCATTTTGTTTTAATTGTCTACCAAAATAAGCATTGAAGTATTCTAGCTTAAACATAAAGTTATCAAACTCATCCAAGCACTGACTAGCAATTTTACTAGGAGGGACTTCAGCTTTATCATATCTATAGAGAGAATTTACCTTTACTACCTGTGTCGGGTTATCAAGATCAGGAGGTTCTTCAATAGGTAATGGATCAAGATCATATGTTTCTTCAACAGGCGGTAAATTAAGACCATGTATTTCTTCAATAGGAGGTAAATTCTTAACATCTTCAGCTTTAATACCTTTTTCTTTCATAGATTTCTTTGCCTTTTGCATATCTTCGGGACTGAGAAATAGAACACCTCTCTTTTTCGGAGTTGGTTTAGGAATAGGCTCAGTAATTGGCTCTGGAGCTGGCTCAGGAGGTGCCCAATTATTTTCATTTGACAACATATTGTTCAATAGAATTTCAGCTTCATCCGGTGTTCTTTCCCTGAAAAGAGAACCAACACAACTATCCAGGTAATCTCTGGAAGCATCGGTTAGTCCATTATAAAAGATATCAAGTATTTCATTTTTCTTAAGAGGATGATCAGGCAGAGCATTAAGTAACTTGAGAAGCCTCCCCCAAGCTGGTGGGAGACTCTCTTCTTCAATTTGCACAAAGTTGTATATTTCCTTTAAAGCGGCTTGTTTCTTATGAGCAGGGAAATATTTAGCAGAGAAGTAATAAATCATATCCTGGGGACTACGCACACAACCAGGATCAAGAGAATTAAACCATATCTTAGCATCACCCTTTAATGAGAACGGAAATATTTTAAGGATGTAAAAGTAGCGAGATCTCTCATCATTAGTGAACAGGGTGGCTACATCATTTAATTTAGTAAGATGTGCCACAACAGTTTCAGATTCATAACCATGAAAAGGATCAGATTCAACCAAAGTAATTATATCAGGATCAACAAAGAATTCATAATCCTTATCAGGAACACAAATAGGTGAAGTAGCAAAAGCAGGGTCAGGTTTCATTTTATCTCTAAGAGATTCTTTACTCCATTTAATTAATAACCTCTTAAGTTCACGACTATCTTTGCAAGCTAAAATAGCTGCAGAAGCTTCCATATAAAAAACATAACCCTCAGGAATAACAGGCGTATCTTCATCATCACTTTCATCGATATAATCAGATTCAATAATTTCTTTCTCTCTAGCCCTAGCAATTTTTTCATCAATAAATTCACTAAGGGGCACAGTATTATCAGGCATAGAAGTAGTTTCATCATAAGTATCATGCATAACAGAAGTGGCATCATCAATAACATGCGACATATCAGAACGAATAGCAGAAACAGGTTTAGGTGTCGCAAGCTTACTCATAACATAAGGTGAATCAAGTGCAGAGCTAGATGGCAGTTCCTTACCTCCCCTCGTAGTTGAGGGATAAATTGTTGTCTTAGCGTCTTTCAAGTTCTTCATAGTGTCCAGCAGATATAAATCCCAAGTGACTCAAAGAATAGAGCTATGCTCCCCGGCAACGGCGCCAGAAATTAGTCTTGATAACCCACAAGTATAGGGGATCGCAACACCTTTCGAGGGTAGAGTATTCAACCCAAATTTATTGATTCGACACAAGGGGAGCCAAAGAATATTCTCAAGTATTAGCAGTTGAGTTGTCAATTCAACCACACCTGGATAACTTAGTATCTGCAGCAAAGTGTTTAGTAGCAAAGTAATATGACAGTGGTAGTAATGGTAACAAAAGTAAAGGAAGCAAAAGTAATGTTTTAGGTATTTTGTAGTGATTGTAACAGTAGCAACGGGAAAGTAAATAAGCGTAAACCAGTATATGGAAAGCTCGTACGCATTGGATCGGTGATGGATAATTATGCCGGATGCGGTTCATCATGTAACAATCATAGCATAGGGTGACACAGAACTAGCTCCAAATCATCAATGTAATGTAGGCATGTATTCCGAATATAGTCATACGTGCTTATGGAAAGGATCTTGCATGACATCTTTTGTCCTACCCTCCCGTGGCAGCGGGGTCCTAATGGAAACTAAGGGATATTAAGGCCTCCTTTTAATAGAGAACTGGAACAAAGCATTAGCACATAGTGAATACATGAACTGCTCAAACTACGGTCATCACCGGGAGTGGTCCCGATTATTGTCACTTCGGGGTTGCCGGATCATAACACATAGTAGGTGACTATAGACTTGCAAGATAGGATCAAGAACACACATATATTCATGAAAACATAATAGGTTCAGATCTGAAATCATGGCACTTGGGCCCTAGTGACAAGCATTAAGCATAGCAAAGTCATAGCAACATCAATCTCAGAACATAATGGATACTAGGGATCAAACCCTAACAAAACTAACTTGATTACATGATAGATGTCATCCAACCCATCACCGTCCAGCAAGCCTAAGATGGAATTACTCACGCACGGCGGTGAGCATCATGAAATTGGTGATGGAGGATGGTTGATGATGACGACGGCGACGAATCCCCCTCTCCGGAGCCCCGAACGGACTCCAAATCAGCCCTCCCGAGAGGTTTTAGGGCTTGGCGGCGGCTTCGTATCATAAAACGCGATGATTTTTTTCTCCTCTATTTTTTCACTCCGAAAGCAAATATATAGATTTGGAGTTGGCGTCGGAAGAGCTCCAGGGGGCCCACTAGGTAGGGGGCGCGCCCTAGGAGGGGGCGCCCCCCACCCTCGTGGCAGGGTGTGGGCCCCCTGGTCTTCATCTTTGGCGAGGAATTTTTATTATTTTTAACTTGACGTTCCATGGAGTTTTAGGTCATTCCGAGAACTTTTGTTTTCTACACATAAAACAACATCATGGCAATTCTGTTGAAAACAGCATCAGTCCGGGTTAGTTCCATTCAAATCATGCAAGTTAGAGTCCAAAACAAGGGCAAAAGTGTTTGGAAAAGTAGATACGACGGAGACGTATAACTTGGCGGCGGCTCCGTATCGTAAAACATGATGATTTCTTCTCTTTCATTTTTTCTCCCCGAAAGCAAATATATAGAGTCGGAGTTGGCGTCGGAGGAGCTCTAGGGGGCCCACGAGGTAAGGGGCGCGCCCCCACTCTCGTGGACAGGGTGTGGGCTCCTGGTCTTCATCTTTGGCAAGGATTTTTCATTATTTTTAACTAGATGTTCTGTGGAGTTTCAGCTCATTCCGAGAACTTTTGTTTTCTGCACATAAAACAACATCATGGCAATTCCGCTGAAAACAGCGTCAGTCCGGGTTAGTTCCATTCAAATAATACAAGTTAGAGTTCAAAACAAGGGCAAAAGTGTTTGGAAAAGTACATACGACGGAGACGTATCAGCGCCTAGCCCCTTGGGCGCGCCCTCTGCCCCGTGGGCCCCCTCGGGGAGAAATAAATCAGAGAGAGGGATTCATCATGTTTTACGATACAGAGCCGCCGCCAAGCCCTAATCTCTCTCAGGAGGGCTGATCTGGAGTTCGTTCGGGGCTCCGGAGAGGGGAATCCGTCGCCGTCGTCATCATCATCCTTCCTCCATCACCAATTTCATGATGCTCACCGCCATGCGTGAGTAATTCCATCGTAGGCTTGCTGGACGGTGATGGCTCGGATTAGATTTACCATGTAATCGAGTTAGTTTTGTTAGGGTTTGATCCCTAGTATCCATTATGCTCTGAGATTGATGTTGCTATGACTTTGCTATGCTAAATGCTTGTCACTAGGGCCAGAGTGCCATGATTTGAGATCTGAACCTATTATGTTTTCATGAATATATGTGAGTTCTTGATCCTATCTTGCAAGTCTATAGTCACCTACTATGGGATATAATCCGTTAACCCCGAAGTGACAATAATCGCGATACTTACCGATGATGACCGTAGTTTGAGGAGTTCATGTATTCACTAAGTGTTAATGCTTTGGTCCGGTACTATATCAAAAGGAGGCCTTAATATCCCTTAGTTTCCAATAGGACCCCGCTGCCACGGGAGGGTAAGACAAAAGATGTCATGCAAGTTCTTTTCCATACGCAGGTATGACTATATTCGGAATACATGCCTATGTTACATTGATGAACTGGAGCTAGTTCTGTGTCACCCTATGTTATAACTATTGCATGAGGAATCGCATCGGCATAATTATCCATCACTGATCCAATGCCTACGAGCTTTTCACATATTGTTCTTTGCTTAGTTACTTTTCCGTTGCCACTGTTACAATTACTACAAAACTGCTACTGTTACTTTTGCTACCTTTACCGTTACTTCCATACTACTTTGCTACTATATACTTTGCTGCAGATATTAAGTTATCCAGGTGTGGTTGAATTGACAACTCAACTACTAATACTTGAGAATATTCTTTGGCTCCCCTTGTGTCGAATCAATAAATTTGGGTTGAATACTCTACCCTCCAAAATTGTTGCAATCCCCTATACTTCTGGGTTATCAAGACTATTTTCTGGCACTGTTGCCGGCGAGCACAGCTCTATTCTTTGAGTCACTGATACGTCTCCAATGTATCTATAATTTTTTATTGCTTCATGCTATATTATATTCTGTTTTGGATGATTAATGGGCTTTGTTATACACTTTTATATTATTTTTGGGACTAACCTATTAACCGGAGGCCCAACCCAAATTGCTGTTTTTTTGCCTATTTCAGTGTTTCACAGAAAAAAAAATATCAAACGGAGTCCAAATGGAATGAAACCTTCGGGAACGTGATTTTCGGAACAAACGTGATCCAGAGGACTTGGACCCTACATCAAGAAATCAACTAGGAGAGCACGAGGTAGGGGGTCCATGTTGCTCCACCGACATACTTCTACCTCCTATATATACCTACATACCCCAAACCAACAGAAGCATCCACGAAAACCTAATTCCACCGCCCCAACCTTCTGTACCCGTCAGATCCCATCTTGGGGCCTTTTCCGGCGTCCTGCCGGAGGGGCCATTGATCACGGAGGGCTTCTATATCAACACAATAGCCTCTCCGATGATGTGTGAGTGGTTTACCTTAGACCTTCGGATCCATAGTTATTAGCTAGATGGCTTCTTCTCTCTCATTGGATCTCAATACAAGGTTCTCCACGATTCTCGTGGAGATTTATTCGATGTAATCTTCTTTTGCGGTGTGTTTGTTGAGACCGATGAATTGTAGGTTTATGATCAAGTTTATCTATGAACAATATTTGAATCTTCTATGAATTCTTTTATGTATGATTGGTTATCTTTGCAAGTCTCTTCGAATTATCAGTTTGGTTTGGCCTACTAGATTGATCTTTCTTGCAATGGGAGAAGTGCTTAGCTTTGGGTTCAATCTTGCGGTGTCCTTTCCCACTGACAGCAGGGGCAGCAAGGCACGTATTGTATTGTTGCCATCGAGGATAACAAGATGGGGTTTATATCATATTGCATGAGTTTATCGCTCTACATCATGTCATCTTACTTAAAGCATTACTCTGTTCTTTTGAACTTAATACTCTAGATGCATGCTGGATAGCGGTCGATGTGTGGAGTAATGGTAGTAGATGCAAGCAGGAGTCGGTCTACTTGTCTCGGACGTGATGCCTATATACATGATCATACCTAGATATTGTCATAACTATGCTCGATTCTATCAATTGCTCACCAGTAATTTTTTCACCCGCCGTAATACTTATGCTCTCGAGAGAATCCACTAGTGAAACCTATGGCCCCGGGTCTATTTTTCATCATCTTAATCTTCCAACACTTAGCTATTTTTATTTCCTTTTATTTTACTTTGCATCTTTATTATAAAAATACCAAAAATATTATCTTATCATATCTATCAGATCTCACTTTCATAAGTGACCGTGAAGGGATTGACAACCCCTTTATTGCGTTGGTTGCGAGGTTTTTATTTGTTTGTGTAGGTGCGAGGGACTCGTGCGTGCCCTCCTACTGAATTGATACCTTGGTTCTCAAAAACTGAGGGAAATACTTACGCTTCTTTACTTCATCACCCTTTCCTCTTCAAGGGAAAACCAATGCAGTACTCAAGAGGTAGCAAGAAGGATTTCTGGCGCCGTTGCCGGGAAGTCTACGCAAAAGTCAACACACCAAGTACCCATCACAAACTCTTATCTCCTGCATTACTTTATTTGCCATTTTCCTCTCGTTTTCCTCTCCCCCACTTCACCCTTGTCGTTTTATTCGCCCTCTCTTTTCCGTTCGCCTCTTTTTCGCTTGCTTCTTGTTTGCTCATGTGTTGGATTGCTTGCTTGTCACTATGGCTCAAGACAATACTACATTGTGTGACTTTACCAATACCAATAACAATGATTTTCTTAGCACTCTGATTGCTCCTCTTACCGATACTGAGTCTTGTGAAATTAATACTGCTTTGTTGAGTCTTGTAATGAAAGATCAATTCGCCGGCCTTCCTAGTGAAGATGCCGCTACCCATCTAAATTGCTTCGTTGATTGATGTGATATGCAAAAGAAGAAAGATGTGGACAATGATATTGTTAAATTGAAGTTATTTCCTTTTTCTCTTAGAGATCGTGCTAAAGCTTGGTTTTCCTCTTTGCCTAAAAATAGTATTGATTCATGGAATAAGTGCAAAGATGCTTTTATTTCTAAGTATTTTCCTCCCGCTAAGATCATCTCTCTTAGAAACGATATTATGAATTTTAAGCAACTTGATCATGAACATGTTGCACAATCTTGGCAGAGAATGAAATTAATGATACGTAATTGCCCTACTCATGGTTTGAATTTGTGGATGATTATACAAAAATTTTATGCCAGATTGAATTTTTCTTCTAGAAATCTTTTAGATTCGGCCGCGGGAGGCACTTTTATGGAAATCACTTTAGGAGAAGCTACTAATCTCCTAGATAATATTATGGTTAATTATTCTCAATGGCACACTGAAAGATCTACTAATAAAAAAGTGCATGCGATAGAAGAAATTAATGTTTTGAGTGGAAAGATGGATGAACTTATGAAATTATTTGCCACTAAGAGTGTTTCTTCTAATCCTAATGATATGCCTTTGTCCACTTTGATTGATAATAATAATGAATCTATGGATGTGAATTTTGTTGGTAGGAATAATTTTGGTAACAACGCATAAAGAGGAAACTTTAATCCTAGGCCATACCCTAGTAATTCCTCTAATAATTATGGTAATTCCTACAACAACTCTTATGGAAATTTTAATAAGATGCCCTCTGAATTTGAGACTAGTGTTAAAGAATTTATGATTTCGCAAAAGAATTTCAATGCTTTGCTTGAAGAAAAGTTGCCTAAGATTGATGAATTGGCTAGGAACGTTGATAGAATTTCTCTTGATGTTGATTCCTTGAAACTTGGATCTATCCCACCTAAGCATGATATCAATGAGTCTCTCAAAGCAATGAGATTTTCCATTGATGAGTGCAAAGAAAGGACCGCTAGGATGCGTGCTAAGAAAGATTGCTTTGTGAAAGTGTGTTCTTCTAGTTTCGATGAAAATAAAGATGAAGATACAAAAGTTACTAATGTGTCTCCTATTAAATCTTTGTTTTCCACTATGAATCTTGATAATGATGGGACTGAATATGATCTACCTTTACCTAGAAGGCGTCCAAAAAATTTGGAGTTTTTAGATCTTGATGCTAAAATTGGTAAAAGTGGGATTGAAGAAGTTAAAACGTTAGATAGCAATAAACCCACTATTTTGGATTTCAAGGAATTTAATTATGATAATTTCTCTTTGATAGATTGTATTTCCTTGTTGCAATCCGTGCTAAATTCTCCACATGCTTATAGTCAACATAAAGCTTTTACTAAACATATCGTTGATGCTTTGATGCAATCTTATGAAGAAATACTTGAGTTGGAAGTTTCTATCCCTAGAAAAATTTATGATGAGTGGGAACCTACTATTAAAATTAAAATTAAATATCATCAATTCTATGCTTTGTGTGATTTGGGTGCTAGTGTTTCCACGATTCCAAAAACTTTGTGTGATTTGTTAGGCTTCCGCGAATTTGATGATTGCTCTTTAAACTTACACCTTGCAGATTCCACTATTAAAAAACCTATGGGAAGAATTAATGATGTTCTTATTGTTGCAAATAGGAATTATGTGCCCGTAGATTTTATTGTCCTTGATATAGATTGAAATCCTTCATGTCCTATTATTTTTGGTAGACCTTTCCTTAGAACGATTGGTGCAATTATTGATATGAAGGAAGGGAATATTAGATTCCATTTTCCATTAAGGAAAGGCATGGAACACTTCCCTAGAAATAAAATAAAATTAACTTATGAATCTATTATGAGAGCCACTTATGGATTGCCTACCAAAGATGGCATTACCAAGTTCTATCTGTGCTTTTATGCCTAGCTAGGGGCGTTAAACGATAGCGCTTGTTGGGAGGCAACCCAATTTTATTTTGGTTTTTTACTTTTTTCTTCTGTTTAGGAATAAATATTTGATCTAGCCTCTGGATAGATTTGTTTTTATGTTTTATTTATTATTTGTGCCAAGTTAAACCTATAGGATCTTCTTGGATGATGGTTATTTGATCTTGCTGAAAATTCCAGAAACTTTCTGTTCACGAAAACAATTGTTAAAAATTACCAGAACATGATATAATATTGATTCCAATTGCAGCAGATCAATAAACACATTATTTAGGTCGTCCTATTTTGGATGAAGTTTTAGAGTTCCAGAAGTTTGCGTTAGTTACAGATTACTACAGACTGTTCTGTTTGTGACAGATTCTGTTTTTCGTGTGTTGTTTGCTTATTTTGATGAATCTATGGCTAATAAAATAGATTATAAACCATATAGAAGTTGGAATAAAGTAGGTTTCACACCAATATAAATAAAGAATGAGTTCATTACAGTACCTTGAAGTGGTGTTTTGTTTTCTTTCGCTAACAGAGCTCACGAGATTTTCTGTTAAGTTTTGTGTTGTGAAGTTTTCAAGTTTTGGGTAAAAGATTTGATGGATTATGGAACAAGGAGAGGCAAGAGCATAAGCTTGGGGATTCCCATGGCACCCCAAGATAATATAAGGACACCAAAAAGCCAAAGCTTGGGGATGCCCCGGAAGGCATCCCCTCTTTCGTCTACTTCCATCGGTAACTTTATTTGGAGCTATATTTTTATTCACCACATGATATGTGTTTTCCTTGGAGCGTCTAGTATAATTTGAGTCTTTGCTTTTTAGCTTACCACAATCATGTTTGTTGTACACACCTTTTTAGAGAGACACACATGATTCGGAATTTATTAGAATACTCTATGTGCTTCGCTTATATCTTTTGAGTTATATAGTTTTTGCTCTAGTGCTTCACTTATATCTTTTAGAGCACAACGGTGGTTTTGTTTTATAGAAACTATTATTCTCTCATGCTTCACTTATATTATTTTGAGAGTCTTAAACAACATGGTAATTTGCTTAAATTGGGAAATTAATCATAATATATTAGGATTCAAGACTAGTAAAAACTTTCTTATGAGTGTGTTGAATACTAAGAGAAGTTTGATGCTTGATGATTGTTTTGAGATATGGAGGTAGTGATATTAAAGTTGTGCCAGTTGAGTAGTTGGGGAATTGAGAAATACTTGTGTTGAAGTTTGCATGTCCCGTAGCATGCACGTATGGTAAACGTTATGTAACAAATTTGAAACATGAGGTGTTCTTTAATTGTCTTCCTTATGAGTGGCGGTCGGGGACGAGCGATGGTCTTTTCCTACCAATCTATCCCCCTAGGAGCATGCGCGTAGTGCTTGGTTTTTGATGACTTGTAGATTTTTGCAATAAGTATGTGAGTTGTTTATGACCAATGTTGAGTCCATGGATTATACGCACTCTTACCCTTCCATCATTGCTAGCCTCTTCGGTACTGTGCATTGCCCTTTCTCACATTGAGAGTTGGCGCAAACTTCCCAGTGCATCCAAACCCCGTGATATGATACGCTCTATCACACATAAACCTCCTTATTACTAAACAGTAAGATGCAGCGAGCTACGCTTCCCCACAGCAATTTGACACTTCTAGCCGTTCGATCTACTCCTTAAACGCTCAGGATCGTTTGGTCGTCCACCACAGTTTTTCACCACCGTCCCAATCTTCTTGTTGTGGCCAGCTGAAACGTCTCCTGGGCCGTTGCTCCCAAGACTGACTTGGGCGTCCTCTTGTTAATCGGGCCAACGTGTAGTGAAACATACAACCCAGTTGGATAGTTCTAAACAAATGATGTTGGGCCGCACGAGCTGAGGTTCCACATCTGCTTGATTTTCTCGATGGATGGTGGAGGTCGTTACTAATCGGATCTCCTACTTTTTGCCTCGTTCCTTGAATGCAAGATCCCACAAATTCCTACCCTGATCAATTGATCATCCTATATGTGATGGCGGCCATGGCGGAGGCCGCCTCTTGCGCCCCTTCTCCTTACGCTTCGGGCTTGCCTCCCCTCTGTCGTCCAGGTGGTAGCTGCGGCCGCTCTCCCTCCCCGACGTAAAAGGGGGGAGAAAAGATGCGGCGACATTGATTCCTCGAGTAGAGGGAGCGACCACTAGGACAGAATCCTCACACGCGAGGTACATGCCGTTCTCGGAGGCCATTAACAGCGCTCACAAGCCAGATGCAGTGGACAAAGGTGCACACCAATTCTTTTAATGATTGTGGGCAACCAAAGGAGAGAAAAATAACAGTCCTGCACGATCCTTCCTTCAGGTTTGGAAGGCACAATTGAATATTCTAGCTGTAGATGCACTCTGGTCGGTTTCAATTTAATTTTTAGGGGAAACAATTCCCTAAGCATTCACCAGAGCCATATCACACTCTTTACGATACAAGTATACAACTCATACAGGGAGTTAGGAATGCTAGATTTCGATATCAAATCTCCATGGAAATTAGCATATGCAGCAACTTCAAGGGCCAAAGCATCGGTGTACCTTCGAATTATCATGATGCAACTAGTCTCAAAGTCTTTCATGACAGTGCTTATGTCCTCAGTTATTTGGGACGCCAGTGCACTGCTGACAGAGGCTCACTGGATCTCCTCGAAAAGATTGGTGCAGTCACTTTCCAGTATTAGTGAGTTTCAATTTGTTTGATGAACCTTCTGCATGCCATTAACGACCTTGGTACTTTAATTTAGCCTTTTAGGCAGAGGGGCAAAAAAATGGGATCCCGATAGATACAAGGGTGATCGAGAAGAAGGTAACCCTCAACCGAGGATGGTTAGAAGTAGGGCAAGGGGAATAGTGCCAAGCTGGTGGAGCTAACCACCCCAGGACTATATTCATATCGGGGAGGGACAGGGAAGGTAAAGTCACAACCTTACATAGAGCTTACAGAACGGTCCATGGATGCCCTTTTTCTAGATGGTGACATTATGACCAACATAGTCGAAACCATCTTACTTTATGTTGGTTTTTCAAACAAAGCATTCACCAGCATGATATTTCTTCTATTGTTTGTTTAATGCATTTTTAGAGAATTCCGATTATCTCGAGCATGTTTGATAACATTGCTTCCCGGTTATTTTTGTGCCAATCTTTTATAATATCCACGTCATCATTTTGTCGAAATGGGCGGGCGCGGCAATGCGCGCCATCATGGTCTAGTATCTTCCTCAAAACAGCCACCATACCTACCTATTATGGCATTTCCATAGCCATTTCGAGATATATTGCCATGCAACTTTCCACCGTTCCGTTTATCATGACACGTTCATCATTGTCATATTGCTTTGCATGATCATGTAGTTGACATCGTATTTGTGGCAAAGCCACCGTTCATAATTTTTCATACATGTCACTCTTGATTCATTGCATATCCCGGTATACCGCTGGAGGCATTCATATAGAGTCATACTTTATTCTAGTATCGAGTTGTAATCATTGAGTTGTAAATAAATAGAAGTGTGGTGATCATCATTCATAGAGCATTATCCCAAACAGAAAAAACCCAAAAAAAATGAAAGGCCCAAAAAAAGAGAAAAAGGGACAATGCTACTATCCTTTTTTCCACACTTGTGCTTCAAAGTAGCACCATGATCTTCATGATAGAGATTCTCTTGTTTTGTCACTTTCATATACTAGTGGGAATTTTTCGTTATAGAACTTGGCTTGTATATTCCAACAATGGGCTTCCTCAAATGCCCTAGGTCTTCGTGAGCAAGCAAGTTGGATGCACACCCACATAGTTTCTTTTGTTGAGCTTTCATGCATTTATAGCTCTAGTGCATCCGTTGGATGGCAATCCCTACTCCTTGCATTAACATCAATCGATGGGCATCTCCATAGCCCGTTGATTAGCCGCGTTGATGTGATACTTTCTCCTTTTTTGTCTTCTCCACATAACCCCCATCATTATATTCTATTCCACCCATAGTGCTATATCCATGGCTCGCGCTCATGTATTGCGTGAAGATTGAAAAAGTTTGAGATTACTAAAGTATGAAACAATTGCTTGGCTTGTCATCGGGGTTGTGCATGATGGGAGCTTTCTTGTGTGACCAAAATGGAGCATGAATAAACTATATGATTTTGTAGGGATGAACTTTCTTTGGCCATGTTATTTTGAGAAGACATAATTGCTTAGTTAGTATGCTTGAAGTATTATTACTTTTATGTCAATATTAAACTTTTATCTTGAATCTTTCGGATCTGAATATTCATGCCACAACTAAGAGGGTTACATTAAAAAATTATGCCAAGTAGCATTCCGCATCAAAAATTCTGTTTTTATCATTTACCTACTCGAGAATGAGCAGAAATTAAGCTTGGGGATGCTTGATACGTCTCCATCGTATCTATAAGTTTTGATTGCTTCATGCTATATTATATTCTGTTTTGGATGATTAATGGGCTTTGTTATACACTTTTATATTATTTTTGGGACTAACCTATTAACCGGAGGCCCAGCCCAAATTGCTATTTTTTTGCCAATTTCAGTGTTCCGCAGAAAAAGAATATCAAACGGAGTCCAAACGGAATGAAACCTTCAGGAATGTGATTTTTGGAACAAACGTGATCCAGAGGACTTGGACCCTACGTCAAGAAGTCAACCAGGAGAGCACAAGGCAGGGGGGCGCCTACCCCCTGGGCGCGCCCTCCACCCTCGTGGGGCCCATGTTGCTCCACCGACGTACTTCTTCCTCCTATATATACCTACGTACCCTTCGGCATCCACAAAAACCTAATTCCACCGCCGCAACCTTCTGTACCCATGAGATCCCATCTTGGGGCCTTTTTCGGCGTCCTGCCGGAGGGGGCATTGATCACGGAGGGCTTCTACATCAACACCATAGCCTCTCCGATGATGTGTGATTAGTTTACCTCAGACCTTCTGGTCCATAGTTATTAGCTAGATGGCTTCTTCTTTCTCTTTGGATCTCAATAGAAGGTTCTCCACGATTCTCGTGGAGATCTATTCGATGTAATCTTCTTTTGCGGTGTGTTTGTTGAGGCCGGTGAATTGTGGGTTTATGATCAAGTTTATCTATGAACAATTTTTGAATCTTCTCTGAATTCTTTTATGTATGATTGGTTATCTTTGCAAGTCTTTTCGAATTATCAGTTTGGTTGGGCCTACTAGATTGATCTTTCTTGCAATGGGAGAAGTTCTTAGCTTTGGGTTCAATCTTGCGGTGTCCTTTCCCAGTGACAGCAGGGGCAGCAAGGCACGTATTGTATTGTTGCCATTGAGGATAACAAGATGGGGTTTATATCATATTGCATGAGTTTATCCCTCTACAACATGTCATCTTACTTAAAGCATTACTCTGTTCTTTTGAACTTAATACTCTAGATGCATGATGGATAGCGGTCGATGTGTGCAGTAATAGTAGTAGATGCAGGCAGGAGTTGGTTTACTTGTCTCAGACGTGATGCCTATATACATGATCATACCTAGATATTCTCATAACTATGCTCAATTCTATCAATTGCTCAATAGTAATTTGTTCACCCGCCGTAATACTTATGCTCTCGAGAAAAGCCACTAGTGAAACTTATGGCCCCCGGGTCTATTTGCCATCATCTTAATCTTCCAACACTTAGCTATTTTTATTGCCTTTTATTTTACTTTGCATCTTTATTATAAAAATACGAAAAATATTATCTTATCATATCTATCAGATCTCACTTTCCTAAGTGACCATGAAGGGATTGGCAACCCCTTTATTGTGTTGGTTGCGAGGTTTTTATTTGTTTGTGTAGGTGCGAGGGACTCGTGCGTGGCTTCCTACTGGATTGATACCTTGGTTCTCAAAAACTGAGGGAAATACTTGCGCTGCTTTACTGCATCACCCTTTCCTCTTCAAGGGAAAACCAACAGAGTGCTCAAGAGGTAGCAGTCACTCGGGATTTATATCTGCTGATCACTTTGAGGAACTTGAAAGACGAGAAAACCAAAATTTATCCCTCAACTACGAGGGGAGGTAAGGAACTGCCATCTAGCTCTGCACTTGATTCACCTTCCGTTTTGAGTAAACTTGCGACACCTAAACCTGCTTCTGCTATTAATTCTGATATGCCGCTTGTTATTGATGATGTCACTTCTGCTATGCATGATACTTATGATGAAACTACTTCTATGCTTGATAATATTGAAGAAAGTGATGATGAAGATTCTCCCCCTAGATATGAATTGCCTGTTGTTTCTGAGGGTTATGTTATGGATGAAGAAACTGCTAGAGACTTTCTTGCTTTCAATGATAGATATGATCTTAAGAAATTATTAGCTAAGCTTAAGGAAAAATCTTTGAATGCTACAATGAAATATGACCCTGCTTTTGCTACTTCACCTATCTGTATTTCCGATAAGTATTATGATTTCTCTGTCGATCCTGAGATAATTACTTAGGTTGAATTTGATCCTTTCTATGGCTATGAATCTAAAACTGTTGTGGCACAACTTACTAAATTGAATGATATAGCCACCCTATCTATTATATACTTAAGACATAAGTCAAATAAGCCATGACGTTAGTCCACATAGATTAAATTATCTTGACCGTAAATTTTAAAGATTAATGGCTCAGATTTAAAGATGCAGCGTTACATATAAATATTACCATGAACAAATAGTTTGACATGTCACGTACAACACACCTGTTTTTTTTAGAAAAAACATGTCTTTGCTTAACCCATGTGTGTTTATACTAAAAGGTCTATAAAAAAACAGTATAACATCTCACATGTAAAGTAGTATATGAAGGGGAAAAAGAGTCCCGATCGGAAACTGTCATCGAGCCCGTCCCAGTTTCTCCATGGCGTGTGGAACAGCCGTCCTTCTCTGTCCCATCGCCAGCGCACCACCTCCAACCATGACAACCCTTCCGTATCTTCTTCCACAAGCCGTTCCCGGTTTCCCCATGGTGTATCAAGCAGCCGCCGTTCTTCTCCACCATCACCAGTGCGGCACCTACCAGCCATCAGTCTCTCCTGGCAAGATTAAAGATAAGAGGGCCAGACATATTATCAAAGCTAACTGATTAAGTACTTTGCAAGCGATCAGACAAGGCAAAGATATGCATGTACATAGCAGCTACCTATTGATTTCTAACGGGGACAAGAATGATAGATTGCATGCACGTACAGAATTCATTATGTAGTCATCACCGGGAGCCTGGTTTTGCAGGTCGCGCGGGCCGAAAAGTATGCGGCAACTCCCTGGATCGTCTCGGCGCAAGTCAAGCCTGTGTCGGGGGCCAAGATGTGCGTTATTTACTACAGATTATCACACACCACAAGAATATGGATCCATGTAGCTGGTGTTCTTGGTAATGAACGGTAGTCGTGTGGACACTCAGAGATGACAAGATTGATCTAGCAACCGGTGCATGCTTGCAAAATCTGTTCCCGGGGCACACCAAGGGCAATTTGACTCCTGTAGCCTGGGCACACAGCGGCATTAATATCAATGGTCCAGGTAACATATATGTTTGCATAGGCAAAGATATGCATGTACGCAGTAGCTACCTGATTGATTTCTCACCGGAAGACAGGCGCTAGATTGCACGCATGTACAGGAATCACTGAGAGGCAGGTTTTGCCGATCACGCTGGCCGAAAAGTAGGCGGCAACTCTCCTGGCCGTCTTGGCGAAAGTAAAGCCGAGTCCGGGGCCAAGACGTGCACTATCTATTATAGGCCATGGTGCACCACAAGCATATGGATCCATGTAGCTGGTGTTCATGTTGATGAATAATAGTCGTGCAGACACTAGAGATGACAAGATGGATCTAGCAACGGGAGCACGCTTGCTAAATTTATTCCTCGCACATATCAAGGGCAATTTGATCCCTCTAACATGCCTACAATGGTCGTCCAGGTAACATGTATGTTTTTCTTTAATTAAGAGATTAAGATCATGGCTGTACTAATGGGTGAGCTAAGTTAATTGTGTTGCTATTCAAAATGTTCAGGGCGGTGGGTATGCAAATCATTTTGCTAAATTATCCATACATGTACGCCATCCTGCAACTGACTCGGACAATACATGGTCTAGAGCCAAAATCATAATACAGTTCGGACTTAGGATAAGCGATCAACAGACAACTGTAATAGTGTCACCGATTGATTGATTTAGATGCATAAAATTTTATTTATTCCATAAAAAACATTACCTTTGAGATATATTATTTCTCAGTAGTTATCTTGCAGATTCAACTGATATAAGCTACTTCAAATATTTTCTTATTGGAAAGAAGTCGCTCGAAATATTACATGCAAAGGTGTTGGAACCGCAGCCCTCTAGCTACCTCTCCTCTCACTCCAACGGAGGTGGAAGAAGAGGAACACGAACACAAGATTTTTCGGTCGGCGCACGAACACCGCCACGGGCGCACGAACGTCCCAATCCTTTACTTCCTTATAGTGGCTACATGGCTACACACGGCTTCACTAAAGCACTACACGTATAAGGGCCTCTTTTATACCCAACTGCACACACAGGCCAGCGGCCACACCCACGCACGCACGCACGCACCGGCCACTACCACATGAACCGGCCACTAACCAACTAACAAACTAGTCTACATGCACGTCTATATCCATGATGACCGGCTGCTGCACGGCTTGTGTGGCTAACTAACTTATACATGCATGACTAGATAACCAAGTAGCAACACTAACTACTTCTATCTACATGCACACTCAACAGTTCACGACCGCACAAGCTGCGCCACGATCCACATGCAGCGCCCAACTACTCGGTCCACCTTGCTGCTCCATACGGACCACTCGGCCATCATCATGTGCATGCCTTATTGCCAACACTCACCTCCTAAGCCATGACATCGCCGCCACCTAAGTTGTTGCAGCTCCCATCATTGTTGTCGTCGTCACAACCGTGACCCAGCCTGCGGACCCGACCCGGCACATCGATGCCGGTCCCACCGCCACGGACCCGACCTAGCGCACTGACGCCGGTCGCACCGTGCTCTGTCACGACCCCGGCGACATACGCCGAGCTCCTTCTTCACCGGCGACACACGCCTGGCGTCCCTCTGCGCCGCGCACGTCCCTCGCGCACCCGATGCTCCCGACGCTCCCGACGAGCCCGACCGCACCAGTGCATCCCGCACGTCCCGCGCGCACCCGACGCGCCCGGCGAGCCCGACCGCACCAGACGCTCACCGCGCGCCACCTCCGCGTCCACCATGGCAGCCGCCAGCGACAAACGCCGGAAGAATGTAGCCGAACTCGAGAACGGACTCGAGCACAACGGCGACATACGCCTCCTCCCAACGTCAACCGCACGCTCATACGCGCCCCCGCGGTCCCGACGCGCCCGACGCGTCCAGTGCGCACCCATAACACGCACCGGTCGCGTCCGGCTGGCCGCCACGGCTTATTGCCCTGCACCGCTGCGGTCTCAACCGCAGCGCAGCACCTCCATGCCGCCATGCCGCTGTGTGTCGTTGAAACCGCCACCACGCAGGTCCTCCGCGGCCTCCTCACCGTGCCGCCGCAGCCACCGCGGCTTCCTCGCCGCGCCGCGCACCTCCATAGACCGACACACGGCCCGAAGCATCGCGCAGCCACCGGCGAACTCCGCCACCGCCGGCACGCCTCCGGCAAGGAGAACGACGCCCAAGATGAACCAGCTCATGATACCTATTGTTGGAACCGCAGCCCTCTAGCTACCTCTCCTCTCACTCCAACGGGAGGTGGAAGAAGAAGAACACCGACACAAGATTTTCCGGTCGGCGCACGAACACCGCCACGGGCGCACGAACGCCCTAATCCTTTTCTTCCTTACAGTGGCTACATGGCTACACACGGCTTCACTAAAGCACTACACGTACAAGGGCCTCTTTTATACCCAACTGCACACACAGGCCAGCGGCCACACCCACGCACGCACGCACGCACCGGCCACTACCACATGAACCGGCCACTAACCAACTAACAAACTAGTCTACATGCACGTCTATATCCATGATGACCGGCTGCTGCACAGCTTGTGTGGCTAACTAACTTATACATGCATAACTAGATAACCAAGTAGCAACACTAACTACTTCTATCTACATGCACACTCAACAGTTCACGACCGCACAAGCTGCGCCACGATCCACATGCAGCGCCCAACTACTCGGTCCACCTTGCTGCTCCATACGGACCACTCGGCCATCATCATGTGCATGGCTTATTGCCAACAAAAGGTACATGTGTTGTTCCGTTGAGATATCAATATGAATGCTTGCCGATCAGGAGAAGTCAATTGTGTAATACGATCCTCGGCGTCACTATAGCCTTAAGATGTCCGCCATAGCTTTAAAAATCAAAATTTGTGTCAGATTTACGTAACGATCTACAACATTGTTATTGATGATAATGCTACATAGTATTTTGCGTGTAAGTATAAATATACATATTTTGAGATAATAACTATGTCAGCTGCATTTTTACAGTTAGTTTTTGCTAAATCATGTTCATAGCATATTGTCATACTATAATAATATCTTATATGCAGATGAATTTTACTGCATGTAATATATTCATAATGCATGTCAGTCATCAAAAAGTATCACCGGACAAAATGGAAACTCCAGCATATGACAAAAAACAGTTACTCCATCAATCAATGTCTGCTCCATGTATTATCTTTGTGTCCATAGAGATCTAGGTCTTTGGTGTACATCATATTTCGAATTAGTTGTAGTGGAGGTGTTCTTTTCAAAATTGATGAATTGCATATGCAGATATTAACCATGTTGTGTTCAAGGAAAAAAAATATTTTCTCGGGATTAGTGTAAACATGTTTTAGAAGAATTGGAACCTGTATATCTTTTATGAATATGAAGCTTTGATTTAATTATCATGATATGGTAAAATAATAACAACTCTTTAGTTCCTATAGAAAAACGAGTTGCAGAGTTACTATTAACTAATGTGATTAAGCATTAAAAGTAGACGAGTTTTTTATAAGAAACTATATTAGATTTCCAACTATGAACATGACCTACCTAAAGACCAGATGTCATATAAATACATGTGTTATAGATATTGTGTGTATAGTTAAGGTGTTCTTTTTAAAATCGATATATTGCATGTGCAGATAGTAACCTAAGAATGCATTGCTTTGTTCAAGGAAAACAGTATTTTCTCGGGATGGATGTAAACATGTTTGAGAAGAATTGGAACCTGTATATCATTTATGAGTATGAAGCTTTGATTTATCATGATATGGTAAAACAATAACAAATCTTTACTTCCTGTAGAAAACATGAATGGCAAAGTACTATTACTGTTAACAAATGTGATAGAGCATTCAAAGTAGACGAGTTTTTGTACAAGAAACTATCTGAGATTTCCGACTACAACTAAGAACATGACCTACCTAAAGACGAGTTGTCATATAAATATATGTGTTATATATATTGTGTGTATTGGGCATAAACAACTATAGAAATAAAGGTGTGCCACTTAGTCGACAATCAAACATGCCATAGTGGTGGCAGAAGTGATGTAACCTTAATTTGAGATGGAAAATTTTGCATCTTCTATCTTCAAAATACCAAGCAAATTGGATACTCATGGGTCGGTGCAATGCAACTACAACCTACATGTGTTATCAACAACTCTATAACATTGAACTTCCATTCAAACAAAACAAAAAAGATCTTAGGAAGCAATACACGGCTAAAGTACACTTTCAACTTTACAATATGAATAATAAGGTGGTATCCATGCATAATTACGTAGAGAAAATATTTGCACTCCAAATTTTGGTACAACCATCTATTTTAAGGACATCTTAAACAATTCAACACAAACACAATTCTAGCCGCGCAATTGCGCGGGTGACTCCGCTAGTTCACTAATAATGAGAAAACTCGTTACTACTATATCCTTAAATTATTTCCGTTCTCATTAAAGGGTGATGCTAAAACATGGTTTAATTCTCTTGATCCTGGTTGTGTGCGTAGTCCCCAGGATATGATTTATTACTTCTCTGCTAAATATTTCCCTACTCATAAGAAACAAGCTGCTTTAAGGGAAATATATATTTTTCTGCAAATCGAAGAGGAGAGTCTCCCACAAGCTTGGGGGAGGCTTCTCCAATTACATAATGCTTTGCCTGATCATCCTCTCAAGAAAAATGAAATACTTGATATCTTTTATAATGGACTAACTGATGCTTCTAGAGACCACCTGGATAGTTGTGCTGGTTGTGTTTTGAGGGAAAGAATAGTTGATCAAGCTGAATTGCTATTGAATAATATGTTGACTAATGAAAATAATTGGACACTTCCTGAACCAACTCCTAAGCCAACTCTGAAGAAAAGGGGTATTCTATTAATCAGTCCTGAAAATAATTGGGCAAAGAAATCTATGAAAGAAAAGGGTCTTAAAGCTGAAGATGTTAAGAATTTACCACCTACTGAAGAAATACATGGTCTTGATAACACAACACAGGTAGTAAAGGTATATTCTGTCTGTAGATTTGATGAAGGTGATATTCCTCGTTATAAGTCTGCTAGCCAATGCTTAGATGAGTTTGATAATTTTATTGTTAAACAAGAAAACTTCAATGCTTATGTTGGTAGACAATTGAAACGTAATGCTTATATGATTGAACACTTGAGTGATTATATGTCTAGAGTTAAAGGTGAACTTAAACTTATTAGTAACATGCTTCTATGGTTACCACTCAAGTAGAACAAGTGCTTAAGGCTCAAAATGATTTGCTCAGCGAATAAAATAGTAAGAAGAATGATAATGCTATTAGAGTTGTGACTAGAGGGGGTAAAATGACTCAGGGACCTTTGTATCCCGAGGGCCACCCTAAGAGAACTGAGCAAGATTCTCAGACAACTAATGTTGATGCACCTAGTCCTTCTAAAAAGGAGAAAAAGAAAAATGATAGGAGTTTGCATGCTTCTAGTGAACCTGTTGTAGACACACCTGAGAATCCCAATGATATTTCTATTTCCGATGCTGAAACACAATCTGGTAATGAACATGAACCTAGTGATAATGTTAATGATGATGTTCATGTTGATGCTCAGCCTAGCAATAACAATGATGTAGAAATTGAACCTGCTGTTGATCTTGATAACCCACAATCAAAGAATCAACGTTATGATAAGAGAGACTTTGTTGCTAGGAAGCACGGTAAAGAAAGAGAACCATGGGTTCAGAAACCCATGCCTTTTCCTCCTAAACCATCCAAGAAAAAGGATTATGAGGATTTTGAGTGCTTTGCTGAAATGATTAGACCTATCTTTTTACATATCCATTTGATTGATATGCTTAAAATGAATCCTTATGCTAAGTATATGAAAGATATTGTTACAAATAAAAGAAAGATACCAGAAGCTGAAATTTCCACCATGCTTGCTAATTATACTTTTAAGGGTGGAATACCAAAGAAACTTGGAGATCCAGGAGTACCAACTATACCATGCTCCATTAAAAGAAACTATGTTAAAACTGCTTTATGTGATCTTGGAGCCGGTGTTAGTGTTATGCCTCTCACTTTATATCGTAGACTTGATTTGAATAAGTTGACACCTACTGAAATATCTTTGCAAATGGCCGATAAATCAACTGCTATACCTATCGGTATTTGTGAGGATGTGCCTGTTGTGGTTGCAAACGTTACTATTTTAACGGACTTTGTTATTCTTGATATTCCCGAGGACGATAGTATGTCGATTATCCTTGATAGACCCTTTTTGAATATTGCAGGGGCTGTTATTGATTGCAACAAAGGCAATGTCACTTTTCATGTTAATGGTAATGAGCATACAATACACTTTCCGAGGAAACAACCTCAAGTCCACAATATCAATTCTATTGGAAAAATTCCATCGATTACTATTAGAGGTTTTGAATGTCCTCTTCATACTGTCAAGAATAAATATGATATTCTTATTGTTGGGGACGTGCATATCCCCGTTGTGGTAACCTAGTGTTATTCGAAATTTCTCCGGTTCCATGTTATTCGAAAAGAGTTTGTTAACAAGACTTGATCAACCTTGTTAGTGGATTCCTTTTGATGAGCATGAGATGGATGAAGTTAGAAAGCACAACCTTCTATACCCTCCTTTTACTTTCTATTATTTAGATTAAATAAAGCAAAAATAATATTTTCTGTCTGTTTTCTGAATTATCCTTGCAATAAAAAATACCCCGAAAATAAAAGTTCTCGAAATGTCCCAAAATTGAAATATGATTTTTTTTCTAGAATATTTAAGAATTATTGGCACTGAGAACACATCAGGGGGAGCCAACACCTGGCCACGAGGGTCCAGGGTGCGCCCCTGCCTCGTGGGCCCCTGGTGGCCCCCCTACACTTATTCCAGCACCCACACACTCCTTCTTCCTCCAGAAAAAATCACCAACCAGCTCAAGCACGAGTTCTAGCTCATCTTGCTGCCATTTTTGATCTCCTTGCTCAAAGCTACATTCAGAAAACTGTTTTGGGGGATTGTTCTTCGGTATGTGACTCCTCCAATGGTCCAATTAGTTTTTGTTCTAGTGCTTTATTCATTGCCAATTTTTACTGCCTAGGTGACCCTGTTCTTGAGCTTGCATGTCAAATTTATTTGGTCCCAAGTAGTTCTAATGCATGATATAATCTCTAGGCACTTGTGGGAGTAGTTGCTATCAATTTTGTTGAGTTTGGTTCACTTTTATTTTGAGTTACTAAAATTTTCAGAAATTTTTCAAAGGAAGAAATATGTTTAGGAAAATGTACCAAGGTGGTTCTTCAAGGAAGCAAGGACCCAGGCTCGCAATACGTGAGCCAGACCATGAACTACCAAAAGAAGCTCAAGTGCAGCCTTGTGAATGGCCGTCAGAAAATTGCATGGTCCAAGCAGGAATTAAGGAGGAATTTGACGCATATGTACATAATGCTGAACTCGTGGGCTTCATGCTAGATAAGTTTCCTCAGTATTATCACCTAACTGATTCCTTTGTGAGAAGGTTTAAATTTACATCTTCACGCAATTCTCACACTGTCCTATTTGATCTTTATAATAAATCTAATACCATGGACTTAGAAGATTTTAATACTTCTCGTAAACTCCCGCAATTCCGAGTTTAAAGATTTTGTTGCTAGTATCATTGTGGGGGAATCTAGAGAAATAACACAAGCTACCATAGGGAGCATTCATTTTCCTGCTATACACTATTTTTCTCTCTTTATAGGTAGATGCATAAATGGTAAGGATGAGGCATGTCACATGTGTGTTCCAGATCTTAGTGTTATCAAGAGTGCTGTGTTAGGAGATAAACAATATAACTTGGGGGCCATTGTTGCACGTAGGTTGCATAGTAATAGTATTAGTGGAGATTTGTTTGGTGGAATTTATGCAACTCGTGTAGCTAATTATCTTGACATACCCATACATGAAAATGATATGGAACTGCCTCCTGCTTATTTAGATTATAATACGATGGTTCGTCATCAGTTTGTTGAGAGGAACGAACAGTTCCTCCTATATCGACTAATCTTTGACAAGCGTCACATTGTCCATGTTGCTCTCCCTGCTCATGGTTTCTTTGACTTTCAGGCAAAAGGGAGGAATAATATAACCAGGGAGGAGGCAAACGAGCATGAGAGGAGGACAGAGGCAGCTCGCCTCCAAGCTGCAGCCCAGGAGGCAATAGTTGTTGCATCTCAGTACGACCCCAGCTACAAATTTGATCCATGGGCATAGAGCAACTTAGGCCAAAAGCCTAAGCTTGGGGGAGTACGTATTTCTCACCGACATTGCATTCATGTTCACACACTCATTCTAGTTGTCGGTGCTCATACTTTTTCATTGTAATATACATGCTAGTTTTTTTTCTCACTTTCTTCTTGTGTGTTTGAAAAACCTTAAGAAAAACAAATTTAAAAAATAATAGTTGTAGCTTTCAGCTAGTTTACTTTCCATGCCTGTAGTAGTAATAATTAAAGAAAACCCAAAAAGATTTCTCGTTCTTCTTTTTCTTGTTGGGAGCTTTCCCGTGTAAATAGTTTTATTTCTTTTCTTGTTCTTTGGGGGTTGAGAGGAGAAGACCATAATGAAAATGCTGAAGTGGCTCTTATATGCATTATTGTTGATTTAACAAAGAGCCCATATTACTTTGTCTTCTTCCTCGTATTAAATGCTTGCAGATTCCAGCTTAGTCCAATGCACGTGCACTATTATTATTATCCACACCGTTCGGTCGTGCAAATGAAAGGCAATAATGACGATATATGATGAACTGATTGAGATGAGAAAAGCTGGTATGAACTCGACCTCTCTTGTTTTTGTAAATATGATTATTTCATCGTTCCTGATTCAGCCTATTATGAATGAAACATGTTTGCAATGACAATAAGAGATTATAGTTGCTTATGCCATGCTTAATTAGCTAGGAGTTTATGATGGTTTACCTTGCGTGCCAACATGCTATTAAAATGGTTGTGATGTGGTATGATAGGGTGGTATCCTCCTTTGAATGATTCGAGTGGCTCGACTTGGCACATGTTCACGCATGTAGTTGAATAAAAATCAGCATAGCCTCCACGATATTTATGTTCATGGTGGATTATATCCTACTCATGCTTGCACTCAATGTTTATTAATTTTAATACATGTTCATGACTGTTGTCGCTCTCTAGTTGGTCGCTTCCCAGTCTCTGTCTAGCCTTCACTTGTACTAAGCGGGAATGCTGATTGTGCATCCACTTCCATAAACCTCAAAGTTATTCCATGTGAGTCCACCATACCTTCCTATATGCGGTATCTACCTGCCGTTCCAAGTAAATTTGTATGTGCCAAACTCTAAATCTTCAAATGAAATTCTGTTTTGTATGCTCGAATAGCTCATGTGTCAACTAGGGCTGTTTGTATCTTCCATGCTAGGCGGGTTATTCTCAAGAGGAGTGGACTCCGCTCCTCACTAACGAGAAAATGGCTGGTCACCGGGATGCCCAGTCCCATGCTCAAATCAAATCAAAATAATTGCAAACAAAACTCCCCAAGGAGTGTTGTTAGTTGGAGGCACCCTTTGTTTCGGGCCAGCCATGGATTGATGCTTGTTGGTGGGGGAGTATAAACTTTACTATTCTGTTTGGGAACTGCCTATAATGTTTGTAGCATGGAAGATATCGAGATCTCTCGGTTGTTATGTTGACATGAAAGTATGCCACTCAAAATATTATTCATCTCTATTTCAAAAATCGAGCTCTGGCACCTCTACAAATCCTTGCTTCCCTCTGCGAAGGGCCTATCTATTTACTTTTATGTTGAGTCATCACCCTCTTATTAAAAAACACCAGTTGGAGAGCACAGCTGTCATTTGCATCCATTACTATTAATTTATATTGAGTATGACTATGACCGGATCTCTTTTACCATGAATTACAATGTTTAGTCAGTCCCTGATCTTCAGAGGTGCTCTGCATTTATGTTTTGCGGTCTCAGAAAGGGCTAGTGAGATACCATCTTGTTATATCATATTATGATTGTTTTGGGAAAGTGTTGTCATCCGAGATTTATTATTATTGCTCGCTAGTTGATTATGTCATTGATATGAGTAAACATGAGACCTAAATGTTATTGTGAATATGGTTAGTTCATAATCATTGCTGAAAACTTGAATGCTGGCTTTACATATTTACAACAACAAGAGCAAACAGAGTTTGTAAAAGTTTTTCTTTATCACTTTCAGTCTGTCAACTGAATTGCTTGAGTACAAGCAAAGATTTAAGCTTGAGGGAGTTGATATGTCTCCATCGTATCTACTTTTCCAAACACTTTTGTCCTTGTTTTGGACTCTAACTTGCATGATTTGAATGGAACAAACCCGGACTGACGCTGTTTTCAGCAGAATTGCCATGGTGTTATTTTTGTGCAGAAATAAAAGTTCTCGGAATGACCTGAAACTTCACGGAGAATATTTTTGGAATATATAAAAAATACTGGCAAAAGAATCAAGGCCAGGGGGCCCACACCCTGTCCATGAGGGTGGGGCGGGCCTACCCCCCTGGGCGCGCCCCCCTGCCTCGTGGGCCCCCTGATGCTCCACTGACCTCAACTCCAACTCTATATATTCACGTTCGGAGAGAAAAAAACCATAGAGAAGGATTCATCACCTTTTACGATACGGAGCCGCTGCAAAGCCCTAATCTCTCTCGGGAGGGCTGATCTGGAGTCCGTTCGGGGCTCCAGAGAGGGGAATATGTCACCGTTGTCATCATCAACCTTCCTCCATCACCAATTTCATGATGCTCACTGCCGTATGTGAGTAATTCCATCATAAGCTTGCTGGACGGTGATGAGTTGGATGAGATTTACCATGTAACGAGTTAGTTTTGTTAGGGTTTGATCCCTATTATCCATTATGTTCGGAGATTGATGTTGTTATGACTTTGCTATGCTTAATGCTTGTCACTAGGGCCCGAGTGCCATTATTACAGATCTGAACCTATTATGTTTTCATGAATATATGTGAGTTCTTGATCCTATCTTGCAAGTCTATAGTCACCTATTATGTGTTATGATCCGTTAACCCCGAAGTGACAATAATCGGATACTTACCGGTGATGACCGTAGTTTGAGGAGTTCATGTATTCACTAAGTGCCATGATTATAGATCTGAACCTATTATGTTTTCATGAATATATGTGAGTTCTTGATCCTATCTTGCAAGTCTATAGTCACCTATTATGTGTTATGATCCATTAACCCCGAAGTGACAATAATCGGATACTTACCGGTGATGACCTTAGTTTGAGGAGTTCATGTATTCACTAAGTGTTAATGCTTTGGTCCGGTACTCTATTAAAAGGAGGCCTCAATATCCCTTAGTTTCCAATAGGACCCCGCTGCCACGGGAGGGTAGGACAAAAGATGTCATGCAAGTTCTTTTCCATAAGCATGTATGACTATATTCAGAATACATGCCTACGTTACATTGATGAACTGGAGCTAGTTCTGTGTCACCCTATGTTATAACTATTGCATGAGGAATCGCATCCAGCATAATTATCCATCACTGATCCAAGGCCTACGAGCTTTTCACATATTGTTCTTTGCTTAGTTACTTTTCTGTTGCCATTGTTACAGTTACTACAAAACTGCTACTGTTACTTTTGCTACCATTGCCGTTACTTCCATACTACTTTGCTACTAAATACTTTGCTGCAGATATTAAGTTATCCAGTGTGGTTGAATTGACAACTGAACTTCTAATACTTGAGAATATTCTTTGGCTCCCCTTGTGTCGAATCAATAAATTTGGGTTGAATACTCTACCCTCGAAAACAGTTGCGATCCCCTATACTTGTGGGTTATCAACGGCGTCCCCACCCTCGGCCCGCCACTGACGAGGGAGCAGCTCCGCGCCTTCCCTGGCGGCCGGTACAACAGGAAGGCCCGCCGCAGCTTCTGGCACGGGAAGGACTTTGATATCGTCCTCGGCGCGTTCAGGAACGCGGCAGCCGGCCTCCCCGTCGGAGACATTACCGGCGAGGCTGGCTCTTCTCATCGTCGTCGCCGTCACGTCCCACCCACTCCCGGCCCAACTGCCCCGGCACAGCAGGAGCCCCCTGCCCCGCTGGTCCCGATCCCGCTGGAGCAGGCTGCCCTCACGCAAGACGGTGCTACCTCTTGAGCACTGCGTTGGTTTTCCCTTAAAGAGGAAAGGGTGATGCAGTAAAGTAGCGTAACTATTTCCCTCAGTTTTTGAGAACCAAGGTATCAATCCAGTAGGAGGCTACGCACGAGTCCATCGCACCTACACAAAACAAATAAATCCTCGCAACCAATGCGATAAGGGGTTGTCAATCCCTACATGGTCACTTACGAGAGTGAGATCTGATAGATATGATAGGATAATATGTTTGGTATTTTTATGATAAAGATGCAAAGTAAAATAAAAAGCAAAGGAAATTACTAAGTGTTGGAAGATTAATATGATGAAGATAGACCCCGGGGCCATAGGTTTCACTAATGGCTTCTCTCAAGAGCATAAGTATTTTACGGTGTGTGAACAAATTACTGTTGAGCAATTGACAGAATTGAGCATAGTTATGAGAATATCCAGGTATGATCATGAATATAGGCATCACGTCCGACACAAGTAGACCGACTCCTGCGTGCATCTACTACTATTACTCCACACATCGACCACTATCTAGCATGCATCTAGAGTATTAAGTTCATAAGAACAGAGTAACGCTTTAAGCAAGATGACATGATGTAGAGGGATAAATTCATGCAATATGATAAAAACCCCATCTTGTTATCCTCGATGGCAACAATACTATTCATGCCTTGCTGCCCCTACTGTCAGTGGGAAAGGACACCGCAAGATTGAACCCAAAGCTAAGCACTTCTCCCATTGCAAGAAAGATCAATCTAGTAGGCCAAACCAAACTGATAATTCGAAGAGACTTGCAAAGATAATCAATCATACATAAAAGAATTCAGAAGATTCAAATATTGTTCATAGATAAACTTGATCATAAACCCACAATTCATCGGTCTCAACAAACACACGGCAAAAGAAGATTACATCGAATAGATCTCCACGAGAGAGGAGGAGAACATTGTATTGAGATCCAAAAAGAGAGAGGAAGCCATCTAGCTAATAACTATGGACCCGAAGGTCTGAGGTAAACTACTCACGCTTCATTGGAGGGGCTATGGTGTCGATGTAGAAGCCCTCCGTGATCGATGCCCCCTTCGGCGGAGCTCCGGAACAGGCCCCAAGAAGGGATCTCATGGGTACAGATGGTTGCGGCGGTGAAATTAGGTTTTTGGCTCCGTATCTGATCGTTTGGGGGTACATAGGTATATATAGGAGGAAGAAGTACGTCGGTGGAGCAACAGGGGGCCCACGAGGGTGGAGGGCGCGCCCTAGGGGGGTAGGCGCGCCCCCTACCTCGTGGCTTCCCTGTTGGTTGCTTGATGTAGGATCCAAGTCTCCTGGATCATGTTTGTTTCGAAAATCACGTTCCCGAAGGTTTCAATCCGTTTGGACTCCGTTTGATATTCTTTTTCTGCGAAACTCTGGAATAGGCAAAAAAACAACAATTCTGGGCTGGGCCTCCGGTTGCTAGGTTAGTCCCAAAAATAATATAAAAGTGAATAGTAAAGCCCAATAATGTCCAAATCAGAAGATAATATAGCATGGAGCAATAAAAAATTATAGATACGTTGGAGACGTATCAGACGGCGACCCCAACGACACGCCGAGGCTACTTGCGGCGCTGACCCTGCACGGAGGCAAGATCGCGTACGGCGGCGACTCCAACAACGTTGACGACCGCCAGATCCCAGGTGAAGACGGGGAGAAAACTGAGATGGTCGGCGATCGGCCGGGAAGGGCGGCGATCGGCCGGACGGGAGACGTTGGAATGGGCAGCATGATCGCGGCTAGGTCGTGAGAAAACTGACGGCGACTCCAACAACGTCCACGGCGGCCAGATCGTGGGTGAAGACGGGGAGAAAACCAAGATGGTCGGCGATCGGCGGGGAAGGGCGGTGATCGGTCGGACGGGGCGAGTTGGAATGGGCCGAGTGATCGCCGCTAGGTCGTGGGTCCTTTTTTCGGGGCTCGGCGTAGATGCGAGTCGGCCGTATCGGCTCGAGCCGTGTGCTCGGCTCTATGTGTATGCGCACGCCGCATACGACGCGGGATACGTTAAGCACCTTACGCCAAAAATGCCCTTATACGTTGTGCGGCGGGGTGGGGGTACCCAAGCAACTCTAACGATCCTAATAACCGGTTAGGGAAGTATAAATCCAGTTTTCTTTCTCTAACCGGCATCTAGTTGACCCCCCACCCCAAAACGCTAGGGGAGTAAAAAAAATGTACTCCTAGCTGCTCATGACTCTTGAATATGGCCCACCTCATGGACGCGAAGTAAAAGTCCAACATGCCACTTCGTCTCTCCTCAGCCCAATCCCCGCCGATGCACCCCCAACTCCACCCGCATCCATTTCGCCGCTCGCCTGCCATAGATAATGGCCGAATCCCACCAGTGTCGATAATGTTAGAAGTAATCTTGTCGAGCAGATTAAATAGTTAGCTTTGTTTGAACTATGCTGATCCTGTACGAGGTGCAGGACTAGCTAGCTAAAGTGTTGTGATAGGAAGGCGACGTGTTGGGTTAGCTATCCTTGCACGTATAGGTTTAGTAGTAGTCAGCGTCGGCTAGGTGTTCTAGTTTAGGATAGTGATTATGTTAGAGTCCGGATAGGTTCCTTGGTGCTTTGGTATTGGAAGTCTTGTACGAGTCGGATAGCTAGCTGGTGCGTGAGGCCGTGTATATATACACACCAGGTTATGTGAGATTTATGCTAAAAAAAAAGGTTATGTGAGATTTGTAACAGCGTGGGAACATCGTGGAGAAAACCACAAAGGCAATAAAGAAGAGAGGCACGACACGTGTCTTTGGCAAAAGTTATCGCGTGCGCGTATTCATCGTGATTTGATGTGATCGATCCTGTGGGCAGAATTCCAACAGATAATAGTCGGATCCCACCGCCGCTGCTCCCGGCTGCCCATCCCCAGCGCGGATCCACGCCACCACGAGCGGTTGAGCCCGTGCCAGCACCGACACATTCTCCTCCACCGCCGCCGACACTTCTTCCTCCTGCGCCTTCGCTGGTTCTTCCTCCCACGCCCTCCAGTCCGGCTTCCCCGACCTTCACCGTCGGCACTACCGCAAAGGCAATGCATCCGCATGTGGCATCACTTGTGGGGAATGTGGGTGGTGGAGATTATCGGCCGCTACTCCCACAAGAAGATATGGATCGGGTCCTTCCATTCCAACGAGCAGGCGACGCGCGAGTACAACATCATGTCGGTCCATCTGCATGGCGCCGACGACTGCCGCAACTTTCCTGAGAGGTTGCGGCGGTTGGAGCCCGTTGACCAGCGGGTGGCCACCGCAGAAAAGAGGAGGAGAGACCGAGAGTCTCGCAGATGCCTCGAAGCGTCCCGCGCCGAGGAGGAATACATGACGGAGCTTCGACGCTGCTACCCGGAGCCCGTCGAGGTGGAGCGCCGGCTGCACGAGCAGTACACGGCCGAGGCGACGCAGGTCAACGATCTCTCCGGTGACTCCGATGGTGACGCCAACGGCAGTGTGTGGCAGGACCCTATGATTGGAGAACTCATCGAATCGGATTGGGAGAGGCTCGAGAAATGACACTGATAGCGAGTAGCTTAGTAAGTTCTAGTCTACAATTTTCAGTTAAGTTATCTAAATATCTATGTAAAATATTCTGAATATGCACCAAATTTCACATTACGTACTGGTTTGAACCAAATTTGAGTTTACATGCCACTCAATTTTTTACTCCGATAAGTATTGGGGATCGGGGAGAAATGGTGATTTTTAAGGATCAAATGTGCTCCTATAAAGGGTTCTCGACTGTATCCTCCTCTAAATATTGAGGGATCAGTTAGAGTTTCTCTAAGGGCAACTCTAACTGATCCCCTATATATAACAGAGAATTCTATGGAGTAAACCCTTAGTGGAGCACTTTTACTCCATTAAGATTTGGCCTGACCTAGACGATCCCCTATATATGACGAAGTAAAAAACAAATTTGCATAATAACCTAGTTTCAACCGAAAATTGCATAAATTTAGACATAAGTTAACCTAGTCGAACACATTGTCTTCACAACCGAAATTTAAACTTAAACCCTAAGCTAAACAAATTTTCATCCTCATCCTTGCCATAGTAAAGGTTGAGCCAATCTTGCCTTCACATGCCACCGCTCATTGGGTCCGAGCCGGTGCCGTCGTCACCGGAGTTGGGGAAGATGCACCACCACTCCTCAACGTCGACCTCCTTCTCCACGCCGTCATCACCGCCGCCTTGCTCCTCATTGTCGGAGAGGACGATGACTTCCCCATCGACCGCCCGCTCCGTGAAGATCGCCCACTCCGCCTCCACGAGCTCGATGTACTAGCGGCGGAGGTTTGCCATGTACTCCTCGTCGGTGGCCTCCGCCACGAGGCGCTCCCTTGTACGTCTCCAACGTATCTATACTTTATGAAGTATTCATGCCATGTTTAGAATAATTTTATATGGTTTTTGATGCACTTTTATATGATTTTCATGGACTAACATATCCTCTATATCTAAATAACAAGCCCCCACTAACCTATTTCTCTAAACTTGCAAGCATGACACCTCATCAAGCAACATGCATTAGAAAAGCCCCACCTCAACATTCAGTGAGTCGGAAGCAGTCCACCTCAACATGCCAACATGCATGAGATATTTAATAGATATTTTACAAAAATACATTAATCAAACACAATAAAGCATATGTATTTTTAGTTTTAGTTCTCATACTATTTTTTCATTGTATTCATATTCCATAAAATCAAATTTCTTTAAAATATATTGAAGAATATTCCCACAACAACGTGCAAGGTATCATCTAGTTAATCTAGTGCGCAGTGCGAGTTGTTGTTTTCTGTTTGTTTTTGGTTTTCTAGAAAATCCATACCAAACGAAGCACAAACGCGCCGAACTTTTTTGGCATTTTTTCTGGAAGGAAAGAGACCCGGTAAGCTTTGATGGAGTACCAGAAGACCCACAGGGGCCCCACGGGACAAGGGGGTGTGACCACCCCCTGGGTGCGCCATGATGTCTCGTGGGCCCCCTGTGGCACCTCCTGGCATGATTCCAACACTGAAAAATCCTATATATACGGAAACCCTAGAAAGTTAACCTAGATGAGTTTTTCCGCTACCGCAAGCCTCTGTTCTGAAGTGACCTCATCTGGAGGCCTTTTTCAGCACCCCGCCGAAAGGGGAAGCCATCACCGGAGGCTGTCTTCATCATCCCCGCTGCCTTCTTGACGAGGAGGGAGTAGTTCACCCCGGGGCTGAGGGTATGTACCAGTAGCTATGTGTTTGCTCTCTCTCTCTCTCTCTCTCTCTCTCTCTCTCTCTCTTGATCTTGATTGTGCACGATCTCGATGTACCATGAGCTTTGCTAATATAGGGGAAACATATGGTGTTCTTCCCTTTCTATCTTTGTTCTGATGAATTGAGTCTTGTTCTTTGAGGTTTCATTTGTTCGGATTGAATATTTGGATTTAAGATCACTTGATGTATGTCTTGCATGTGGATATCCATGGTGACAATGGGTATTCTATTGAGTCACTTGATATATGTTTCGGTAATCAACTTGTGGATTCCCATGGTGACATTAGGGTAATATAGGCATAGAGGTTGATACACGTTTTCATCCTACTTTCTCCGATAAGAACTTTGGAGTGATTCTTTGTCGAGCGTTGAGGGACGGTTATATGATTCAATTATATTAGCACTGTTGAGAGATTGCACTAGTGAAAGTATGAACCTAGGCCTTGTTTCCAAGCATCGCAATACCGTTTGTGCTCACTTTTATCTCTTGCTACCTTGTTGTTTTTAATTATTCAGATTACAAAAACCTATATCTACTATCCACACTACACTTGTATCACCATCTCTTCACCGAGCTAGTGCACCTGTACAATTTACCATTGTATAGATTGTGTTGGGGACGCAAGAGATTTCTTGTATTTGATTGCAGGGTTGTTTGAGAGATACCATCTTCATCCTACACCTCCCACGGATTGATAAATCTAGGTTATCCACTTGAGGGAAATTTATTGTTGTCCTACAAAAATCTACGATTGGAGGCCCAACGAAGTCTATAAGAATAAAGTTGCATAGTAGACATCAAGCCGTTTATGGCGCCGTTGCCGAGGAAGTGGGTGCTTGAAGGTATATCTTTAGATCTTCCAATTGAATCTTTTAGTTTCTTGTTTATTCACTAGTTATAAAAGAAAACAACAAAAAATGAACGTGAAGTTGCATCAAATTCTTTATCGTTATGAAGTCTTTCTTCAGAATATGGATTTTGATAATTGTGATGAAGTGGTAAAATAAGAATTTAACACAATGTTCGGAGTGAGTATGTTGAATGATAAGAATGATTGTAATGTTGCTACTATGAGTTCTTTGAATATCCATGATGCTAATGATATGCAAAGCCACACTAGTAGAAAAAGGGTCAAACGTGAAGCACATTAGTGCCGGTTTGTATTTGAGCCGGCACTAATGTATACATTAGTGCCTGTTCCAACGGCTAGCCGGGCCGCTCTCATTAGTACCGGTTCGTGGCGAACCTTTAGCACCGGTTCATGCCACGAACCGGTACTAATGAGTGTGGTGGCAGGATGTTGTCATACTGGGGCCCCTCCAGCCCCTTTAGTACCGGTTCGTGGCACGAACTGGTACTAAAGGTCGCCCTACATAAACCCTTCGTCCACCCGAGCTCGCTCTGTTCTTCCCCTTTCCCCTCTCCTCTCTGTTCTTCCCCTCTGCTCTCGAGCTCATCACACATTTTGCCCAAAATTTGTCAAGATTTGAAGGCCCCCATCCATTCAAATGATCACAAAGGTTAGCAACTTTGTCCTTTCATCTCTCATTGCTAGATTAGCTCTTGCAATGCTTTATATAGTGATTAATTTGTGAGTTTAGTAATTTGGGAGGAAACATATATATGTGCTATTATTTGATTTATATGCAATTTGAGGTCAAAAATAACACTTAGTTTGCATATGTAGGTGTGGTTTACTTAGTGCCTTCTAAATCTCCGTCGTAACCACCGTCGATCGCCCGCACCGTCCCGTCGCCGGCACCACCTTGTGGTGAGCCTCTTTGTTCATGAAATATTATATAAAAATTGATGTTTGTGTGATTTGGATATATAGCTAGTTACTCGTATAATTATCTTACCCGTACGTTCTTTGTTATAGATATAGTGCCATGGTTTTGATATCCGTCCCCGTCGGCCCTCGTCCTTGTTATGATTCGGATGTGGTATATATATCTCTTTTAAAACTAGTTGCATTTCGTGTTTATGACAAATTATGCCCATCAAGTTGACATAGGAATTTTTTCTAGGAGGTATGTGAACCGGAAATTCCAACCGACCCTATTGTCGAGAGGTTAAATTTAGTTGAAAGAGAAAATGAGAATTTGAAAGAAAAATTGAAAAGAATTGAGGGGGAGAAGATGGAATTGGAGTTGCATGTTGCCGATGTCGTCGATGATCACAAGATCAAGATGGAGAAAATGCGCTTGAAGATTAGAAAGATTAGAAAATATGCCATCGATAGTGAGGCTTGGTATCATTATGCTGTTGGATCCATTGTTACCTTAGTTGCGATCTTGATCGCATTTGTTGTTGCATTTAAATGCTTTAGCTAGAGAGTTATTTGTTTGTTGCATTTAAGTGTTGTATGAACTTTATGTATGAACTTGTATTAATTTGGTCTATTCGGTGTTGTGTAATGAAGATGAGCCGGTAATAGATGTACGATGACCGATGCTCTCCCGAGTTCATTAATGGCGTGCAAACTTTTCTGCTTGCGGTTGAGGCAAACAAGCGGGCGGATGGTTTTATGCCTTGTCCATGTGCTGTCTGTAAGAATGGTCAAAATTACTCTAAGTCAAGAACCATTCACTTCCACCTGTTTAAGTCCGGTTTCATGCCCCACTATAATGTTTGGACCAAGCACGGAGAAAGAGGGGTTATGATGGAAGACAATGAAGAAGAAGAGGACGACGACAGCTATCCTGGCCATGGGTTCCCTGAATACGATGATACAACAATGGGGGAAGAAGCTGAGCCGGTAATGCGGGAAGAAGTTGAGCCAGCAATGCGGGAAGAAGCTAAAGAAGAGGCATCAGATGAGCCCGTTGATGATCTAGGTCGGGCCATTGCCGATGCAAAGAGAAACTGGGCAAGTGATTTGGAGAAGAAGAAGTTGCAGCGCATGTTAGAGGATCACAAAAAATTGTTGTACCCGAATTGCGTAGGTGACAAGAAAAAGCTGGGCACCACACTAGAATTGCTACAATGGAAGGCAGAGAATGGTGTATCTGACAAGGGATTTGGAAAGTTGCTGGTAATGATAAAGGATATGTTTCCAAAGGACAACGAATTGCCCGAGAGTACGTACGAAGCAAAGAAGGCTGTCTGCCCTCTAGGGTTAGAGGTGCAGAAGATACATGCATGCCCTAATGATTGCATCCTCTACCGCGGTGAGTACGAGGATTTGAACGCTTGCCCGGCCCGCATCCTCGCCGTCGACACGTCCGCGACGACGACCAGCTGACCCATGTCCGGGACTGGGCTCCGCTAGGCTGGCACTGGGAGGTGCTGCCTGGAGGGGCGCGCCGCTTGATGAGGAACCCGGCCCCGGGTCCCGTCGTCGACCCTGATCTCGTTTGGTGGCTTTCGCGTGGGCCAGTTTCGGTGCGGAGGGAGCCGGCCCCGCCGGAGGTGGTACGTCGTCGTGTCAAGGAGGAGGACGAGCACGTCCATCGCTACATGGTTGCGTTAGAGGGCGGCATGTTCTCCAATACCTGGCAGTTTCTTCAGGGATCTCACTTCAGCTATGATCCTGTGAGGGTTCCTTCTCTTTGGGTGTCCACCGCCCGCGCCGCAGGAACCGCGAGTGTCCTAGATTCTTCTGTAGTATTCGATCTTTATTAGCTACCTAGCCAGTGATGTATTCGAGATTATATATTCGAGACGATGTATTCGAGATTATATATTATTCGAGATGATGTATTCGAGATTATATCTATTATTCGAGACGATGTATTCGAGATTATATCTATTATTCGAGACGATGTATTCGAGATTATATCTATTATTCGAGATTATACTAAATTGTTTTATATTTCTTTTGGCATAGTTAAATAAAAGCTATGGCGGACAATACCGACAGAGAGAGAGAACAGACCATGTTCGATATGATACGCGAGCCAGATGATGATCAGAATGAAGAAGATTTTGACGGCTCCGAATTTCTAAACAACACCAGAGAGGGTGATATGATATTCGATCGCGATGACCGAATTGATGAAGTCATGTACTACGATTATGACGATGACGAAGAACATGTTGATCCTGAAACAACAAACACCGGCGAGGTATATATATTTATATAAGCAGGAATCTGGTGATCATCACATGTTTTAATAAATGAGTTGAAGATATATTAACGAATCGATATTTCTTCTTTCAGCCATCCGGATCGAGCAAATCTTCAGGCAAAAGGACTAAAGGAGGCCCGAACAAAAAGTTGAAGGAGGGCGTAAAGTACAATATCGAGGCATTCAAACCTAATGGCTAACCATTAGCGCCTAAGAAGATTGCGGACAAGTTCGTTCGTCAGTGCGGAGTTCTTGTGAAGGACCAACTCCCGATCTCCCTTCAAGAATGGAGAAAGCCAGCAAAGCCACGTCCAGATGTTACTTTTGTCGACGAGAATCAAAAACAACTGCTTTGGGATACTCTCATGGAACATTTCACCCTACCAGATTATTTCACAGAAGCAGATGTGCAGAAAGTCAAGGACGCTGCTTTTAGGAAGATGGCGGTTGCATTCAAGAACTACAAGAGAACGACGTGGGAGAAGTACGTCAAGGATGGAAGGAAGACTCTAGTATTCGAGGGGATACTAGAGAATCAAAGTGCTCATTGGGACGATTTCGTGAAATTCAAGGATTCAGAATTAGCTAAGGAACGGTCGAGAATAAACAAGAAGAATGCCGAAAAAAGGATAAGTTCCATAAGCTGGGGCCAGGTGGCTACGCGGTGGGAATGCCTAAGTGGGATAAGTCTGTGATGAATTTGAAGGATGGAGAACATAACAGGGGTCGTGGCACCACCAGTCCGCTGCAGTTTCCTCACTTGGCCTGGTATACTTGATACCGCCGTCGGCACACCTGGCCAACCGCATCAACCATCATGAGATCATTCAGTAATTCACCTAGATAAAAGATATATGCTGGGACGCTTGGTCAGATCAGAACCTGAGATATGAGGAGATTAAAATCCTGAAAAGAAAAGATTGGGGAGATGCTAGATTGAACAGTGACGTTTCTTTTCCTGATCGATGGCTCCTTCAACTTAGCAGGTGTTGTTCTCCCCTCCTCCCTCGTCGGTTCCGGGGGCGCAATTCTCCTCTCTTCCGATTCCAAGAACGCCATGCATGCCACCTACAACCTGTGTGCCGCCGGTGTGGCATATAGGCAATCGATCATCCTAATGTTCGCTACAATTCGACATCTCTTCTGCTCTCTTTGAGGTGAAATTTTCCTGCGATCTATAATCCTGAAAAATTGTAGTTGGAAGCTCAGGTTGGCACTACAGCGTGTGGATGAAGCTGACATTCACAACGGCATGGAGAAGAGATGGGCATGCTGGAGGAGGGAAGAGGAGCGGGGACATGAGAGATTCGGGGTTGTGGGGGAGATTTTTTCTCAGCAGCCGGCATGAGAGTTGGTCTTTGAGAGCTGGACAGGGCATGGTTAGGTACTTCATCTGCCTAATCGTCTGTCCCCACGTCAGGATACATAAGAGATCTATCTTCTTTTACTGAGATGAGATCAAAACATAGAGATCTTCTTCCTTTTTAACTGAGAAAAGACCTTCTTTCGTGAGAATAGGAAACCAAACCGTGACTCGTAACCGCTCAGGACTCTAGGGTTTCCGCAAATATGATTACGTTAATTTCTTAATAATCTTGGATGTACAATTAAAATCCAACGGTTATTATAGTTAGTTTTCTAGGATTAACGTGGAGGCTTTAATGATGCTTCCAATTAGTAAATATAAGATGATGTGATGGACAAGACCCATCCGTCAGCATAGCATATGATCATTCAGCTTATTCCTACCGCTTTCTTAATGTCAAATACATATTCCTTCGACCATGAGATCATGCGACTCCCGGGTAATGGAGGAATACCTTGTATGCTATCAAACGTCACAATGTAACTGGGTGATTATAAAGATGCTCTACAGGTATCTCCGAAGATGTCTCGCTACTAGGGAAAACCTTATACACAGAGGTATAGCAGTAGCGCTGGACAGAACAAAGCGCTACTGCTACTTAGTAGTAGCACGCGTCAACAAAGCGTGCTACAACTATAGTTATAGCAGTAGCGCGTCTACACGAAAAAGCGGTACTACTATAATTCCCACTCTGTTGCCGGTAGGCTAGAAATAGTAGTAGCAAGGCTGAGGAAAACACGCTATTGCTAAGTGCCTTGTAGCAGTGCGCCTCTGTTCTAGAGCGCTACTGCTAAGAAACTGAAAATAAGTAGAAAAATAAATAGAAAAGTAAATGAAAATGAAAGAAATAGAAAAATGAAAATGAAAAAAAAAGAAAAACAAAACAAATTGAAAATTAGAGAAGACAGGTATAGCAGTAGCGCTTGTTCTCACAAAGCGCTATAGCTACATTAGTTGTAGCGCTTCTATTGTTCCCGTGCTATAGCTAAGTTCTTTACATAAAAGGAAAAGAAAAAGGAAAATAAATAGCTACTTCCTGTAGCAGTAGCACGTTTTGGTGGAAAGCGCTATAGCGTGCTATAGCTAACTTAGCTATAACGCGTTTTTCCTACCAGCGCTACTGCTAGTTTGACATAACCACGCGCGGGCTCAAAATTTTGCTAAGTTCTTTCCCCATCTCCCCCTCTCCCCCACTCGATCTGTCGCCGCCATCGATCGCCCTGTGCCCGAGCACGCCCGAGATGCCGGCCATCGCCCGAGCCTGCCCTCGGCCTCAACGCCGCCGCACTCGACCTCGTCGCCGCCGCCCGAGCCCTCCCTGGAATGTCGTCGCCCGAGCCCGCCCTCGCCGCGGACCGTAAGCCTCTCCCTCTCCTCTCCCCTGCCCTCCTCTCCCCTGCCCTCAAAAGATTTCTAGAAGCAAAATTCAATCCGACATAAAAATTTCTATAATCATCCACAAATTCAAACCATGAGTAGGGCAATTACGTATCATTAATTTCATCCTCTCCCAAGCTTGTGCAACATGTTCATGATCAAGTTGCTTAAAATTCGAAATATCATTTCTAAGAGAGATGATCTTGGCGGGAGGAAAATACTTAGAGATAAAAGCATCTTTGCACTTGTTCCAAGAATCAATACTATTTTTAGGCAAAGACGAAAATCAAGCTTTAGCACGATCTCTAAGAGAAAAAGGAAATAGCTTCAAATTAACAATATCGTTATCAACATATTTCTTCTTTTGCATATCACACAAATCAATGAAGCTATTTAGATGAGTAGCGGCATCTTCACTAGGAAGGCCGGCGAATTGATCTTTCATGACAAGATTCAACAAAGCAGTATTGATTTCACAAGATTCAGTGTTGGTAAGAGGAGCAATAGGAGTGCTAAGGAAATCATTATTGTTGGTATTGGTAAAGTCACACAATTTGGTATTATCTTGAGCCATCGTGACAAACAAGCAATCCAACACACGGGCAAACAAAATAGAAGCGAAAAAGAGCCGAACGAAAAAGAGAGGGCGAATAAAACGGCAAGTGTGAAGTGGGGGAGAGGAAAACGAGAGGCAAATGGAAAATAATGTAATGCGGGAGATAAGGGATTGTGATGGGTACTTGGTATGTTGACTTTTGCGTAGACTATTCGGCAACGGCGCCAGAAATTGTTCTTGCTACCTCTTGAGCACTGCGTTGGATTTCCTTGAAGAGGAAAGGATGATGCAGCAAAGTAGCGTAAGTATTTCCCTTAGTTTTTGAGAACCAAGGTACCAATCTAGTAGGAGGCTACGCGCGAGTCCCTCGTACCTGCACAAAGCAAATAACTCCTTGCAACCAACGTGATAAGGGGTTGTCAATCCCTTCAAGGTCACTTACGAGAGTGAGATCTGATAGATATGATAGGATAATATTTTTGGTATTTTTGTGATAAAGATGCAAAGCAAAATATAAGCAAAGTAAAAAAGCAAAGATAATAAACAAGTGTTGGAAGATTAATATGATGAAGATAGACCCGGGGGCCATAGGTTTCACTAGAGCCTTCTCTCAAGATCCCAGTGTTTACCGTAGGCACGATAACTGGTACACCAGAGGTGCGTCCTTCCCGGTCCTCTCGTACTAGGGAAAGGTCCTAAGTATTTTATGGTGGGTGAACGAATTACTGTTGAGCAATTGACAGAATTGAGCATAGTTATGAGAATATCTAGGTATGATCATGTATATAGGCATCACGTCCGAGACAAGTAGACCGACTCCTTCCGGCATCTACTACTATTACTCCACTCATCGACCGCTATCCAGCATGCATCTAGAGTATTAAGTTCAAGAAAACAGAACAACGCCTTAAGCAAGATGACATGATGTAGAGGGATAAATTCATGCAATATGATAAAAACCCCATCTTGTTATCCTCGATGGCAACAATACAATACGAGCCTTGCTGCCCCTACTGTCACTGGGAAAGGACACCGCAAGATTGAACCCAAAGCTAAGCACTTCTCCCATTGCAAGAAAAACCAATCTAGTAGGCCAAACCAAACTGATAATTCGAAGAGACTTGCAAAGATAACCAATCATACATAAAATAATTTAGAGAAGATTCAAATATTGTTCATAGATAATATTGATCATAAACCCACAATTCATCGGTCTCAACAAACACACCGCAAAAAGAAGATTACATCGAATAGATCTCCACGAGAGAGGGGGAGAACATTGTATTGAGATCCAAAAAGAGAGAAGAAGCCATCTAGCAACTAACTATGGACCCGAAGGTCTGAGGTAAACTACTCACACATCATCGGAGAGGCTATGGTGATGATGTAGAAGCCCTCCATGGTGGATGCCCCCTCCGGCAGAGCTCCGGAACAGGCCCCAAGATGGGATCTCGTGGGTACAGAAGGTTGCGGCGGTGGAATTAGGTTTTTGGCTCCGTATCTGATCGTTTGGGGGTACGTATGTATATATATTGGAGGAAGGAGTACGTCGATGGAGCAACGTGGGGCCCACGAGGGTGGAGGGCGCGCCCTGGGGGGTGGGCGCGCCTCCCTACCTCGTGGCCTCCTCTTTTCTTTCTTGACATAGGGTCCAACTCTCCTGGATCATAATCTTCCTAAAAATCACGTTCCCGAAGGCTTCATTCCGTTTGGACTCCGTTTGATATTCTTTTTCTGCGAAACTCTGAAATAGGCAAAAAACAGCAATTCTGGGCTGGTCCTCCGGTTAATAGGCTAGTCCCAAAAGTAATATAAAAGTGGAAAATAAAGCCCAATATTGTCCAAAATAGTAGATAATATAGCATGGAGCAACCAAAAATTATAGATACGTTGGAGACGTATCAGCCACCACCTCGTAAGCCGTGGTTACGCGGGGACGAGGTCCATATGGGCCAAGGAGGATGCGGAATGCGAAAGTCTTGGCATCCCAGACCCCTTGGCGGAGTTCACCTTCCCGCAGGAACGTGACGTCATCAGGGCCTGGTACCATTGGGACCCAGTCAAGAAGGTTTTCGAGACGGACGCGGTTAGGACGGAGTTCATGAGACTGCTCGTAATTTTTAATTTACCGCCTAATTTTAGCTTCTAATCAATTCGACTACACATTTAGTCATTGATACATCTCCAACGTATCTACTTTTCCTAACACGTTTCCTCTTGTTTTGGACTCTAATTTGCATAATTTGAATGAAACTAACCCCGGACTGACGCTGTTTTCAGCAGAACTACCATGATGTTGTTTTTGTGCAGAAATAAAAGTTCTCGGAATGGAACGAAATTTGCGAGGAATTTTTATATCAATAAAGTGAATTTCTGGAGCAAGGATCCGCCGGAGGGGGGCACCTCGGTGGGCACAACCCACCAGGGCGCCCCACCCCTCCAAGCGCGCCCAGATGGGTTGTCCCCACCTGGTGGCCCCACATACCCTGAAACCTACGCTATAAAATCACATTTTTCTAGAAAAAATAAGGGAGAAAGAATTATCGCGTTCCACGAGACGGAGCCGCCGTCACCTCCCGTTCTTCATCAGGAGGCCAAATCTAGAGTCCGTTTGGGGCTCCGGAGAGAGGGATCTTCGTTCTTCATCATCACCAACCCTTCTCCATCACCAATTCCATGATGCTCCCCACCGGAAGTGAGTAATTCCTTCGTAGGCTCGTTGGTCGGTGAGGAGTTGGATGAGATTCATCATATAATCTAGTTAGTTTTATTAGGGCATGATCCCTAGTATCCACTATGTTCGGAGATTGATGTTGCTATGACTTTGCCATGCTTAATGCTCGTCACTTTGGGCCCGGGTGCCATGATTTCATATTTGAACCGTTTATGTTATCACCATATTATCCATGTTCTGGATCCGATCTTGCAAGTTATAGTCACCTACTACGTGTTATGATCCGGCAACCCCGGAGTGACAATAGTCGGGACCACTCCCGGCGATGACCGTAGTTTGAGGAGTTCATGTATTCACCGTGTGCTAATGCTTTGTTCCGGTTCTCTATTAAAAGAAGGCCTTAATATCCCTTAGTTTCCAATAGGACCCCGCTGCCACGTGAGGGTAGGACAAAAGATGCCATGAAAGTTCTTTCCATAAGCACGTATGACTATTTACGGAATACATGCCTACATTATATTTATGAACTGGAGCTAGTGCCGTATCACCCTAGGTTATGACTGTCACATGATGAATATCATCCAACAAATTACCGATCCAATGCCTACAAATTTATCTTGTATTGTTCTTGCTAAGTTACTACTTCTATCGTTACTAGCGCACTTGTTACAAAACTACTGCTATCACTGTTACCGTTACTATTGCCGCTGTCACTACTATCAAAACTATCATACTACTTTGCTACTGATCACTTTGCTGCGGATAATTAATCCCTAGGTGTGATTGGATTGACAACTCAGCTACTAATACTTGCAAATATTCTTTGGCTCCCTTGTGTCGAATCTATAAATTTGGGCGGAATACTCTACCCTCGAAAATTGTTGCGATCCCCTATATTTGTGGGTTATCAAGACCTTCTTTTGGCGTCGTTGCCGGGGAGCATAGCTATATTAGTTGAGTCACTTGGGATTATTATCAATTTATCACTATGAAGAATCTGAAGGATTCTAAGACCAAGATATTTCCCTCTAAGACGAGGGGAGGTAAGGAACTGCCATCCAGTTCTACTTTAGATTCACCTTCTATTATAAGTAAACTTGCACCACCACCACATGCTATTAACCATGATATGTCGCAAGTTGTTGATGATGCTACTTCTGCTATGAATGATACTTATGATGCTGCTAGTACCTTGCTTGATGATAATGATGTGCCACTAGGTGAATTTCTTGATGAACAAATTTCTAGAGTAAGACAACATGATGTTGTTGAATCTGATGATGAGCTTGAAACTGAAAATCTTGAAACACCTGCTAGAACTAGCCTTCCTAGATATGAATTGCCTAAGGTACCGGAAGGTTATGTTATGAATGAGGAGACAACTAGAGACATTCTTGCTTGTAGGGATAGAGATGATCTAGAGAAATCATTATGCAAGTATAAAGAAAAATCTCTGAATGCTAGAATGCAATATGATCCTAAGTTTTCTACTTCACCTATCTTTATTAATGATAAGGATTATGAATTCTCTACCGAACCAGAGTTAATACTTTGGTTGAACCTGATCCTTTCCATGGTTATGAAACTGGAACTGTTGTGGCACATCTTACTAAGTTGAATGACATAGCCACCCTTTTTACTCATGATGAGAAAACCCGCTATTACTATATTCTCAAATTATTAACATTCTCTCTAAAGGGTGATGCTAAAGCTTGGTACAATACTCTTGCTCCTGGTTGTGTGCGTAGTCCCCGGGATATGATTTATTACTTCTCTGAAAAATATTTTCCTGCTCATAAGAAACAAGCTGCCTTACAGGAAATATTTAACTTTGTGCAAATTAAAGAAGAGAGTCTCCCACAAGCTTGGGGGAGGCTTTGTCAATTACTTAATGCTTTGCCTGATCATCCTCTTAAGAAAAATGAAATACTTTATATCTTCTATAGTGGACTAACTGATGCTTCTAGGGACTTCCTAAATAGTTGTGCTGGTTGTGTTTTCAAGGAGCGAACTATTAGGCAAGTTGAAGAATTATTGAATACCATTGAAAAATTATGATGATTGGACTCTTCCGGAACCACCACCTAAACCCACTCCGAAGAAGAGGGGTATATTATATCTCAGTCCTAAAGATATGCAAGAGGCAAAGAAATCTATGAAGAAAAAAGGCATTAAAGCTGAGGATGTTAAAAATTTACCTCCTATTGAAGAAATACATGGGCTTGATACACGACCACTGCCTAAGGTGGTAGAGGTAAATTCTCTAATGAAATTCAATGATAATGATAATCCTCACAATATGCACCCGAGCCAATGCCTTTATGAGTTTGAGAATTACATTACAAAACAAGATCCCTTCAATGCAAATGTTATGAAACAATTGAAATATAATTCTGATATGATTGCTCACTTGAGTGACTTGTTATTTAGAATCTCAAATGATGTTACATGAGTTGGAAAACATGCTTCTATGGTTCAAACTCAGTTAGAACAAGTTGCTAAATCTCAAAGAGAGTTGCTAGATAAAATGAACAATAACATACATGACTTTGCTGTTAGAGTAGCAACTAGAGGAGGTAAAATGACTCAGGAACCACTTTATCCTGAGGGTGTCGGTGTACTAGAGTAAGGGTACCCTAGTATCCCGAACTTGTGCACGGGCAGTAGCAGCGTCCCGCGGCAAGGCTTGCCAGGCGACCGCCAAAGTCCTCCATGGCTCCTTTTGAGCCATTCAAGAACAAAGTATTTAAGCCAAGGAGACAAGTCCCCGGCAAGAGGAGCTTGCCGGGAAGGCCACTCGAGGCACAAGACCCCGGCAAGAGGAGCTTGTCGGAAAGGCCAACCAGAGCATCTCAAGGAACTTCCCGCGACGCGCCACGCGTCCCGGCAGGACCCGGTGAGCGACAAGCTCCCAGACGCGGCAAGACAAAGGCCGCGGCAAGGCGTTTGCCGCGGCAAGCCACCACTCTGTACCTGCGCTCCAGCACACCCACCTACGTGTCGCTCTGGGACCCTTCCAGGCGTACGTGGCGGGAGGCTGTGCAGCCAGGGGTACACTGTGGCATACGACGCTGACAAGATCGCCATCGTGGCGAGCGGTGGCGCCCCTGACGGTCCCTTTTCTGCATCGTCTGGGCGACGTAGATAGGCATTTAATGCCTTTGTCCCCTGCCGTCAGGGTTAGGTATGATTCACTCTGTAGGTAGCTGTACCTACCGCAGCACCTTTCCATTTTTGCCCTTGCCTACGTTGCCACTTGTTGGAGACCCCTTGAGCATATAAAAGGAGGACCATGCACAACGTAGAGGGGGATCGCCCTCAGAAGGACGAACAGTAGAACACTCACGCTCGGTCTCGTTAGCTGCTGGTGTGTACTGTAGCACCCAGCGCTCCCGAGCGAGAACTCAATACAATCCACAAAGCAGTAGTAGGAGTATTATCTCTTCGGAGAGCTCCGAAGCTGGGTAAAACCCCTCGTGTGCCTCGCCTCGATCCGCTCTTTGCGCGACCTCCGCCCCCCGCCGAACCAAGAAGGGGCTCCGTCCCCATAGGTGCTCGAGGAGCCAGACTTCCCCGACATCTTTGGCGCTCCAGGTAGGGGGCGTCGAGGTTGTGTGAACCCGATCCGGCGTTCGCACGAGCTAGATCTTCATTGACTTCATTGACATGCCGCCGAAGAAGAAGGCTTCGGAGGCGGCCGCTCCGTCCGCGTCGAACCCACCGCCGTCAGAGCAAATGGCTGGTGGGGAAGACGCTGGCGGAAGAACGGGCATCGACGAGGAAGCCCATGGTGCCACCAGGTCCAAGGACAAGGCTGCGCTGCCCGTCGGCGGTGTAGCAGGCTCCCACGACGACCGGGCGTCGATGGATGCTCCGCGCCCATCTCAGGAAGCGCGGGACCGGCAGCGTTGTGGTACTCACGGTACCATACGTTCGCTGGACCCAAATCGAGCTGGCGGATTTCGAGATGCTCAAGGCCAGCATGCACGCCAACGTGCTGGTGCGAGCGAGGCACGGTCGCCTGGACGGAATACTGCTCCTTCTAACATCGTTGGAAGTCCGAGCATATCCCACTCCTCGCACCGTTCGCCACCGCTGCCCGCCACTCCCGCGGAAGCTTTGGCGCGAGCTCAACTGCTCCTAGACTTCCCTCCAACGCCAGACAAGATCGACGACTGGAGGGCCACCATCCAGAGCTTCATCGGCTTCGCCAACGGCGACACTCCGCGGCAGCCAACCACATCGCAGCCGCGGCAAGCCAGCCAGGTGTGAGCCGATGGCGACAAGACCGGTGGGGGTGCGACCACCATGCACTCCCCGCCCCGAAGGCCAAGATCGCCGACTCGCCGGGTCCACCGCGACAGCGACTCCACCGCTTCATCAGATCCGCGAACTCATCGCGATCAGCGCCACGTTCTTCATGAACGGCAGCAAGAAGACGCTCGTACCCGCATCGAGCGCCAAAGAGAAACGCGGCTTCAATCAGAGCGGCGCGCTGGGCCCACTTTCGACATGCATGCGCCAGGGGAACCAGGCGACCTGCCGTACGCGGTAGGTTGCCCTGCGTTTACTCGTAAGCTGTGGCAAGTCCAGTGGCCCAGCACGAAGAATTTCAAGCCAGACGTACCAGAGAAGTACGACGGCAGGTTGCATCCGTCAGAGTTCCTAGCATCTACACCATCGCGGTGCAGGCTGCCGAGGGCCGAGACGACAAGATCCTTGCCAACTACTTCCCGCTGGTGCTCAATCCCAACGTCAGATCCTGGCTCATGCACTTGCCGGAAAACTCCATATCTTCCTGGGCAGACCTATGCCATCAGTTTGTCGGCGCCTTTACGGGCGGCCACAAACCCCATGGCCAGGAGAGTGACCTTCACCTGCTTGCCCAGAAGGAAGGAGAGCCCTTGCGCAAGTACATTCAGAGATTCAGCCAAGTGCAACGCAACATCCCAGATGTCCACCCTGCCGCGGTTATCAGCGCGTTCCATCAGAACGTGCGTAACCGCAGGATGCGGGAGGAGATGGCGATGTGCAAGATCAGAGACGTCAGCGAGCTGTATGCTCTGGCCGACAGGTGTGCACGTGCTGAGGAAGGGAGGAAACTCCCCGGAGAGAATGCAGGAACGGGAGGATCTGACAGCGAAGATGCCGCCCCGGCAAATAAAAACCGGCGGCGGAACAACAGGAAGAGGAAAGGCAAAGATGTGCTAGTTGTTGAGCAGTCCAGCAGCGACGGTGGCGCCAAGAAAGCCAAAGATGGCAGCTCCGGCAAGGAGGTTGCCGCTTGCGCCAACTGCCAGGCTGTGGCAGCCGCCGACAAGCAGGATGGCACCAACAAACAGTACTGCAAGATCCACCACACCAAGGGCCATGACCTCCAGAGCTGCAAGAAGGTCGAGCAGCTTGTCGAGCTGCAAAAGGCCGAGTACGAGCGACGCGACAAGGAGAAAGCCCAAGCAGGTGCTGGTGGATCTGGTACGAAGCGCACCAGCCGGGGAGGGTGTCGCGGCAAGGCCAATCAGCGGCAAGGAGACAGGCCTCCCCGTGGCCGCGACAAAGATGAAGACGACGACGACGAAGACATGGATGATGACGAGACCAGTGAGCAGGAGTTTCAGAAAGCCACAGAGGTCTTGTGTGTTGACGGCGGTGCTTCTCTGCATACTTCACACCGCCAACTCAAGCAGTGGGTGCGAGAAGTCAATGCGGCAGAACCACCCATCGAGTCACGCAAGCTTCTGAAATGGTCTAGCACGCCTATCATCTTTGATATTGAGGACCACCCAGATCGCACAACTGCGGTCGGGTGCTTGCCGATGTTGGTCTCACCAACTATCCACAACCTCAATGTCACTAAGATGCTAGTTGACGGCGGGGCCGGCTTGAACCTGATCTCCTCCGCTGTGCTCCAAAAACTCCAGGTCCCTGACAGCGAGCTCGAAGAGACGGGCACGTTCCAAGGAATCAACCCGGGAAGGAGCAAGCCGAAGGGGAAGATCACGCTGCCGGTGACATTTGGCAGCGAGCTGAACTTCAGGACTGAGAGGATCACTTTTGACGTTGCCGATTTTCCATTGCCTTATAATGGAATTCTCGGTCGTCCAGCGCTTGCCAAGTTCATGGCGGCCTCTCACTACGCGTACAACATGCTGAAGATGCCAGCCCCAATAAGCGTCATCTCTGTCCCTGGCGACAAGAAAGATGCTCTTATCTGTGCCGACAAGATCTACCGGAAAGCAGCAGCCGCAATGGATCACGAAACACTTGCCGCTGAAGCTCCCGGGGGGAAGAAGAAGACCAAGTCCGGCAAGAGTTCTGATGCCCACTCCGGCAAGCGCACCTCTTCGGAGTGCTGCGCTACCGTTGAGGACGCGCCATCGAGCTCCACCGGCAAGTGTAAGAAGACGATGGCAGCTCCGCCAGCGACCAAGAAGGTGTCCGCCAAGGAGGACGGCACTGGTGGTACCTTCACCATCAGTGCCACTCTCGACCCGAAATAGGAAAGTGCGCTCGTTGCTTTCCTGCGGGCGAATGTCGACGTGTTTGCGTGGCAACCGTCTGACATCCCCGGCGTTCCCAGGAAAGTAATTGAGCACCACCTTGCCGTCTGTCCTCATGCGCGGCCCGTTAAGCAGAAAGTCAGGAAACAAGCAGTGGAGCGCCAAGAATTCATCGCAGAAGAGATCAAGAAGTTTGAAGCAGCAGGCCTTGTCAGAGGAGTGCTCCATCCTACGTGGTTGGCCAATCCTGTAGTCGTGCGCAAGGCAAACGGGAAGTGGAGGCTTTGTATCGACTTCCCCGATGTTAACAAAGCTTGTCCCAAAGATCCATTTCCCTTGCCGCGCATTGACCAGATTGTTGACTCCACGGCTGGATGTGACTTGCTTTCATTTCTTGATGCATACTCAGGATACCATCAGATCTTCATGGCAGAAGAGGATGAGGAGAAAACCGCATTCATCACTCCATGTGGCACATACTGTTTCGTACGAATGCCTTTCAGGTTGAAGAATGCTGGTTCAACATTTGCAAGGGTAGTCCATACCGCTTTTGAGCCACAAATACACAGAAATGTGGAAGCCTACATGGATGACATAGTGGTCAAGAGCAGGGACAAAGCAACTCTGATTCAAGATCTAGAAGAGACTTTTGCAAATCTGCAAGGGTAGTCCGCTGGTTCAACATTTGCAAGGGTAGTCCATACCGCTTTTGAGCCACAAATACACAGAAATGTGGAAGACTACATGGATGACATAGTGGTCAAGAGCAGGGACAAAGCAACTCTGATTCAAGATCTAGAAGAGACTTTTGCAAATCTACGCAAGATCAACCTCAAGCTCAACCCCGAGAAGTGCGTGTTTGGAGTCCCTTCCGGCAAACTTCTCGGGTTCTCCGTGTCTCAGCGGGGAATTGAAGCCAATCCCGACAAGATCAAGGCCATTGAGAAGATCGAAGCACCGAAGCGCGTCAAGGATGTGCGGAAACTTGCCGGCTGCGTGGTGGCTCTCAGCAGGTTTATCTCTAAGTCTGCTGAGCGCGCCCTGCCGTTTTTTGAAATCTTGAAAAAGGCAGGTCCAATGAAATGGACTCCGGAAGCGGAGGCTGCGCTCCAAGACCTGAAGAGATACCTGTCCTCCACTCCAATACTTGTCGCACCTAAACCACAAGAAAAGTTGCTGCTGTACGTGGCGGCAAGCAATCAAGTGGTTAGTGATGCGTTAGTAGTGGAGAGAGAGGCAGATGATGAGCCAGCGACCGCGGCAAGCACATCCAGCGACAAGCAGGGGGCTTCCACGACAAGCTCTGATCCCGACAAAGATGGATCTGCGCAGATGTGCGAAGGGATATAGCAGAAGAAAATGGTGCAGCGCCCAGTCTACTTTGTCAGTTCCCTTCTACAGGGGGCTAGGTCAAGGTACTCTGGTGTGCAGAAATTGCTTTTCGGCCTTCTCATGGCCTCGAGAAAGCTGCGCCATTACTTCCAAGCACATGAGATCACAGTTGTCACTCGCTTTTCGCTGAAGAGGATACTGCAGAATCCAGAAGCAACAGGCAGGATTGTTGAGTGGGCAATGTAACTGTCAAGCTTTGGCCCCAAATTTGAGAGCACTTCAGCTATCCAAAGCGGAGCATTGGCAGAATTCATAGCAGAGTGGACGCCAACACCAGATGAAGAAATTCCAGAGACGAGCATCCCCGTCAAGGAAGCAAGCAAAGAGTGGCTGATGTACTTTGATGGTGCTTTCTCGCTGCAAGGCGCCGGTGCTGGCGTGCTACTTGTCGCACCCACAGGAGAGCACCTCAAGTACGTAGTCTAGATGCACTTTCCCAAGGAGCAAGCAACGAACAATACTGCAAAGTATGAGGGATTGCTCGCCGGTCTCAGGATCGCGGCAGACCTTGGGATCAAGCAGCTCATTGTCAGGGGTGAGCTCGCAGCTTGTCATCCGCCAAGTGAACAAGAATTATCAGAGTCCGTTGATGGAAGCTTACGTTGATGAAGTGAGGAAGCTAGAAGAGCACTTTGTCAGCCTACAGTTGGAACATGTTCCAAGAGCTCAGAACGACATTGCTGACGGCCTGTCAAAGTGCGCAGCACTTAAGTTACCTGTGGAACCAGGGATCTTTGTGCTCAAGCTGACTCAACCGTCCGTGACGCCATCAACTTGACAGAGCAAGAAGAGGAAGTTGATTTCTGGTGACTATCTTCCGGCAGAGCTTCCCGAAGCCGCCGCCAAGAAGGTCCCCAAGATCAACACCACGAGTGCTGAGGAGCAGTCTGCTCCGACAAGCCCCAGGATTTGTTTCGTAGTAGCAGACGCTCCCGACAAGTTTTGCTCCGGCAAGCTTGCCGGGGAACGTCAAGCTCCGGCTGAGCCGCAGGTTCTCGCCGTAGAAGCGAATGTTCTCGCAGCAGCAGATATGCCTTTAGTCCTTGCTGTCGAGCCACAAGCTCCAGCATGGGCACAGCAGATCGTCCGTTTCCTCCAGACAGGAGAACCTCCCGAAGAGCCAGAAGAAGCGGAAAGAGTAGCCCGGCAGTCAAGTATGTACCAGTTTGTCGACAACGCACTGTACAGAAGAAGACTCAACGGAGTGAAATTGAAGTGTATTCCCCGGGAAGATGGACAGAAGCTGTTGGCAGAGATACATGGAGGCATTTGTGGTCACCACATTGGCGCAAGAGCGCTTGCCGGCAACGCGTTCCGGCAAGGCTTCTTTTGGCCGACAGCCCTCCAGGATGCAACTGCACAAGTAACCAAGTGTGAAGCGTGCCAGTTCCATTCCAAGCAGATACACCAGCCAGCTCAAGCTCTGCAGACGATCCCTTTATCCTGCCCATTTTCGGTCTGGGGGCTCGACATCCTCGGCCCCTTCCCCCGAGCAGTCGGGGGCTTTGAGTACTTGTACGTCGCAATCGACAAGTTCACAAAGTGGGCGGAAGTGGAACCAGTGAGGAAGGTGACAGCACAGTCAGTAGTCAAGTTCTTCAGGTCGATTGTTTGCCGCTTCGGGATCCCTAACAGGATCATCACCGACAACGGTACGCAATTCACGAGCCGCACCTTCATGCAGTACGTCCAAGATCTTGGCGCCAAGGTCTGCTTCGCTTCTGTTGCTCACCCCAGGAACAACGGTCAAGCGGAGAGGGCAAATGCTGAAGTGCTGCGCGGGCTCAAGACCAGGACTTTCGACAGGCTGCACAAGTGCAGAACAAACTAGATCGAGGAGCTATCAGTGGTTCTTTGGTCGATCAGGACGACGCCAAATCGAGCCACTGGCCAGACACCTTTCGCTCTAGTCTATGGAGCAGAGGCAGTTATCCACATGGAACTCGTATACGGGTCACCTCGAGTGCTCACTTATGATGAGCTTGAGCAAGAGCAGCTGCGACAAGATGACGCACTGCTCCTTGAGGAAGACCGACTTCAGGCTGCTGTGCGAGCTGCTCGCTACCAGCAAGCTTTGCGCCGCTACCATAGCCGCAAAGTTAAAGCCAGAGGTCTCGAGGAAGGCGACCTTGTTCTTCGGCGCGTTCATTCCGCCAAGAATTCCAACAAGTTGACGCCGAAGTGGGAAGGCCCTTACCGGGTGAAACGAGTCACTAGGCCTGGCGCTGTCCGCCTTGAGACCGAAGATGGCTTTCCGGTGAGCAACTCCTGGAACATCGAGCATCTTCGTAAGTTTTACCCATAAGGCGCGGTTGTCGGACCCTGTCCGGCAACCACCATTTTGTACAAGTCTTGCCGCTGTTGCATGTAATCCTTTGTACAAAGCCAGGCGCAGACCCTGAGCGAAGATAAAGCGCTGGCGCCCTGAGTTTTAGCATGCATGCTGAGTCGAGTCTCGTCCTTGGTTAGGGTTGACAGTGCTTAGTTGCAGCTAACCCCTAACTTAGAGGTCGAGTGTGCGTCCCTTTGCCATTCTTTTCGTTTCCCTTGGTTCGCAGGGCTCGCACATCCCGACCAGACCACTTGAGGACGAAAAGGAGAAGAAGGACAGACCAACATCTAGACCCCGGCAAGCCAGTGTTGCCGGGGGCTGCAAGTACAAAGATTAACCCACGGCGAACCAGAGTTGCCGGGGGCTGCAATCTCAGATAAGTTTTTCATCCCTTATCATGCATTCTCTTATGGACTGAGGTATGCGAAACCTCATTTCTTCCTAAAAGCTACCGTGCTCCCTTAGCTCTAGGCCCTGGGGCTCGTTCCCGGGGCCAGATTTGGTCGTAGTCGCGGCAGCAAAGGGACGAAACGAGGAGCCTGAACCCGCCTCCTCCCTGCATCCGCCAAAAGCGTGAGAAAGGTCGAGCGACGTGGGAAGACGGCAGGGCCTGCTGCCGGGAAAAAAGTGTCTATCTTAAAGATATTAAGGATTTGCTCCTTGGCGTGGGTTCCACCCACAAGACAAGTGACCCGGCAAGTATCCCCTTTTCATTAAAGAGCATTCCACTCGGGTACAGTTCATAAGAGAATGAAAACATGAATAATGGGATTACAAGCTTTAAATGCAACTAAGGCCCGAGGGCTTACAAATTAAAAAGAGATAAGGTGCCCGTAATCCTTTTCTTGTTTCTATCTTCAGGAGGTAGGGCAAGGAGGCGAAAAGGGCAAAAGGGGCGCCTAAACGAGCTACGGGTGGCAGAAGACACCAAGAGAACGTCTCGGTGGTCGTCCAGAGGCTGGATGGTGATGGCGGCGCAGGAAGAGGGCTCGAAGACGAGGCGGCAGGACATCAGCACGCTGTCGAGGGCGTCATGCCCTCGTACTATGAGTTGACGGCCTTGCCGCCTACCCTCTTCCTCTTCCGTAGCTTCCCTACGCCAGCCGCCCAAGGAGACGGCCCCGAGAAGCTCGAGGAGCCGGCGACGCGGATGATGGGGTCGTCGGTGCCACACGGAGCGGCGCCCGACACCTAGTCGGACCCGTCATCCTGCCGCCCGCCGCCCTCGTCGTCGTTGTCGCTGTCTTCCTCGTCACTCCCGCCCAAGGAGGAGTCTTTGCTATCGGGGGAGTTCTCCACGCAGCACCTTGCTCGAGTCCCGAAGCACCCGAACACCTTGACGGAGAGGAGACCGCCCTCCATCAGCTTAAAATGGAGGTGAGCCCCGCCGTCAAGCTGTGGATGCGGGTGAACGTCTTCCACCCTCGACCAAGATACATCACATTAGGGGCCGGGAAATCAACGCGAACTCGCGTACCGCTCATGTGCAACCTCAGTGTCTCGGGCGGGTCCAACTCCATCTCGCTCGCAAATGGAGTCGGGAGACGGAGACGACGACGAGGCGGCCGATGCAGCCTAACGAAGAACTCGCAAGGGTCGTCCCCGATATGGTCCGCCACGGGAAGAGGAACCGCTGGCGGAGGCGAGACCGGCGAGCTGCCCCGTCCACCTCTTCCCCGAGCGCCTCGGCCTCGCCCTCGACCTCACCCGCGGCCTCGCCCCCTCCCTCTTCCCCTTGCGGCTGGCTCTGCCACCATGGGTGCAGGAGAGGGAGGGACGCGCTGTCTAGCGGCGACCCTCGTCGCCACCGTTGCAGGACCAGGGTTCCCTTTATCCATGGCGAATGAGAGAGAGGGGAGCAGAAGCTGAAGGAAGGAGGAGATGAAAGAATGCGGACTTCCGTCCTCCCCATCCCGCTCCTTATAAAGGAGCGGGGTGGGGGCTCGGCCGCCCTGCTCAGCCAATCAAGACACGGAAGGAGTAGGGAACTGGGCCCGACCCTCTGCCTCGACCAGTGATGGCCCGGTTTCCCGCCTCCACCGTTCGCCACTCTGAGCGCATGGAGGCCGCGTGGCAGGCGTACAGAGTTGAGGCGACGGATGAGGCGACCTCTCCCCCACCCCATGATCGTGGGGGGTGGACGCCTCGAAGACGACGCCTCCACGCCTCCCTCCGTTTATGGGGAAGATACGAACCGCCAGGAGGCGGGCGTTTCACTTTCCCGAATAAAGAACCACACACGACCTCTCCCACGATGCCGCAATCGACGCGTGCCGTTCGGGGAGGGCGCGGTGGATGCGGAGCAAGGTACGACGTGACCCAGGCCGCGCGTGCCCGTGCCCTGTTTTGGGCCTGGCCCAACAGCGCTCGACACCGTGTATGGCCTAGGCCCGGGGGCTCCTGTCGGTGTACTAGAGTAAGGGTACCCTAGTATCCCGAACTTGTGCACGGGCAGTCGCAGCGTCCCGCGGCAAGGCTTGCCAGGCGACCGCCAAAGTCCTCCATGGCTCCTTTTGAGCCATTCAAGAACAAAGTATTTAAGCCAAGGAGACAAGTCCCCGGCAAGAGGAGCTTGCCGGGAAGGCCACTCGAGGCACAAGACCCCGGCAAGAGGAGCTTGCCGGAAAGGCCAACCAGAGCATCTCAAGGAACTTCCCGCGACGCGCCACGCGTCCCGGCAGGACCCGGTGAGCGACAAGCTCCCAGACGCGGCAAGACAAAGGCCGCGGCAAGGCGTTTGCCGCGGCAAGCCACCACTCTGTACCTGCGCTCCAGCACACCCACCTACGTGTCGCTCTGGGACCCTTCCAGGCGTACGTGGCGGGAGGCTGTGCAGCCAGGGGTACACTGTGGCATACGACGCTGACAAGACCGCCATCGTGGCGAGCGGTGGCACCCCTGACGGTCCCTTTTCTGCACCGTCTGGGCGACGTAGATAGGCATTTAATGCCTTTGTCCCCTGCCGTCAGGGTTAGGTATGATTCACTGTGTAGGTAGCTGTGCCTACCACAGCACCTTTCCATTTTTGCCCTTGCCTACGTTGCCACCTGTTGGAGACCCCTTGAGCATATAAAAGGAGGCCCATGCACAACGTAGAGGGGGATCGCCCTCAGAAGGACGAACAGAAGAACACTCACGCTCGGTCTCGTTAGCTGCTGGTGTGTACTGTAGCACCCAGCGCTCCCGAGCGAGAACTCAATACAATCCACAAAGCTGGGTAAAACCCCTCGTGTGCCTCGCCTCGATCCGCTCTTTGCGCGACCTCCGCCCCCCGCCGAACCGAGAAGGGGCTCCGTCCCCATAGGTGCTCGAGGAGCCAGACTTCCCCGGCAGAGGGACACCCAAAAAGAATTGAACAAGATTCACAAAGGAATAATACCACTTCACCTAGTCCGTCTACAAAGAAGAAGAAAAAGAAAAATGATAGGACTTTGCATGCTTCTAGTGAACCTGAAATAGAAAAACCTCCTCATATTGATAATGATGTTTCTATTTCTGATGCTGAAACTCAGTCTGGTAATTAACATTCACCTAGTGATAATGAAAAAGATAATGATGATGTTCACGAAGATAGTCTACCAAACAATGAAAAAGAACTAGATAATGATGTTGAAATAGAACCAGCTGTTGATCTTGATAACCCACAACCCAAGAATAAAAGATATGATAAAAGTGACTTTATTGCTAGAAAACATGGTAAAGAAAGAGAACCGTGGGTTCAAAAACCTATGCCATTTCCAACTAAGTCAACGAAAAAGAAAGATGATGAGGAATTTGAACGCTTTGCTGAAATGCTGAGGCCCGTCTTTTTGCGTACTCGCTTGACTGATATCCTTAACATATATGAAAGACATCATCACCAATAAGAGAAAAATACCGGAAGCTGAAATCTCCACTATGCTTGCTAATTATACTTTTAAAGATGGAGTACCTAAAAACTTGGAGATCCGGGAATACCAACTATACCTTGATCTATCAAAAAGAATTATGTGAAAACTGCTTTATGTGATTTAGGAGCTGGTGTTAGTGTTATGCCTTTCTCTTTATGAGGATGTGCCCGTTGTTGTTGCTAATGTTACTATCTTACCTTACTTTGTTATACTTGAGATGCCCGAGGGCGACAACATGTCGATTATCCTTGGTAGACCTTTCTTGAATACTGCACGGGCTGTTATTGATTGCAATAAAAGCAAAGTCACTTTTCATATCAATGGTAATGAGCATACGCTGCACTTTCAGAAGAAACAATTCCAAGTGAATGGTATTAATGTCATTAAAAAGTCTTCGACAATCACTATTGGAAGTTTTCGACTACCTCTACCTACTGTTAAAAAGAAATATGAAATGCTTATTGTTGGGGACATTCATATCCCCGTTGAGGTAACTTAGTGATTTACGGAAGTTCTTCGGTTTCATGCTAATCGAAAGTGGTTGTTAATAATACCTGATCAACCTTATTAATAGATCATTTTTGAGAGGTGTGAAGTTGATGAATTTAGTAAGCACTACCTTCTGCCCCTACCTTTTGTTTTCTGTTTTTATTAGTTAAATAAAATAAAATGCCATGCTTTGTCTGCTTTTGAATTTCCCGTGCAATAAAAAATGACCCAAAAATAAAAGTTCTCAGAATGCACTTAAAATTTAATACAATTTTTCTGAATATTTAAGAATTTTTTGTGCAAATAATATCAGAGGGAGGTGCACTAGGTGGGCACAACCCACCTGGGCACGCCAGGACCCCTAGGCATGCCCTGGTGGGTTGTGGCCCTCGCCCGTGGGCCCCCTCACTTATCTCTTCAACCCACATCATCACCTACCTCTAGAAAAATTATCCATTGCTATCTCTCTCTCGTGTTCTTGCTCTCAAACCCGCGGATTTCGATCTCTTTGCTCGAAGCTCCGTTTTCAAAACTGTTTCGGGCGGTTGTTGCTTGGTATGTGACTCCTCCGTTTGTCTAATTCGTTTTTGCTTTTAATACAATTTTTCTGAATATTTAAGAATTTTTTGTGCAAATAATATCAGAGGGAGGTGCACTAGGTGGGCACAACCCACCTGGGCACGCCAGGACCCCTAGGCATGCCCTGGTGGGTTGTGGCCCTCGCCCGTGGGCCCCCTCACTTATCTCTTCAACCCACATCATCACCTACCTCTAGAAAAATTATCCATTGCTATCTCTCTCTCGTGTTCTTGCTCTCAAACCCGCGGATTTCGATCTCTTTGCTCGAAGCTCCGTTTTCAAAACTGTTTCGGGCGGTTGTTGCTTGGTATGTGACTCCTCCGTTTGTCTAATTCGTTTTTGCTTTTATTACAATTTTTCTGAATATTTAAGAATTTTTTGTGCAAATAATATCAGAGGGAGGTGCACTAGGTGGGCACAACCCACCTGGGCACGCCAGGACCCCTAGGCATGCCCTGGTGGGTTGTGGCCCTCGCCCGTGGGCCCCCTCACTTATCTCTTCAACCCACATCATCACCTACCTCTAGAAAAATTATCCATTGCTATCTCTCTCTCTCGTGTTCTTGCTCTCAAACCCGCGGATTTCGATCTCTTTGCTCGAAGCTCCGTTTTCAAAACTGTTTCGGGCGGTTGTTGCTTGGTATGTGACTCCTCCGTTTGTCTAATTCGTTTTTGCTTTAGTGGTTTATATTTTGAATAATTAGCTACTCTTGGTGTTGCTGTAGATGAGCTTGCATGTTGAATTCTTAGAGTTCTAAGTAGTTTGAATGCTTGCTATGGCCTCTATGTATCCCTATGAGTAGTTGCTACCAATTTTGCGAATTTTTGTTGAGAAAAATTTATGGACTAAAAATTTTAGAATTTTGTTTATAGGAAAAGAATGAATATCTTTAGGAAGTTTGCTTGCAAGAAGAACTCCAAGGGAGTTATTGGGGAGTCGTCTGACAGTGATCTCCATAACCTAAGGTTGGTGGAATAATGTGACACCCCAAAATTTTTGACCTTATTTTATTAATTAAAATTTTGCCAGGAATTAAAACTTTAATTTTTTTGAGCTCCCTTTTTATTTTTGAACCATTATTCCCTTGGTCATTATGGAGTTTTTCCCCAAAAGGAGAACCTTTCAAATATGTTTTTGGGCTTGTTTTAACCTCTCAAGAAAAACTTTTCTTTTATTAGTAGAACAAATTTACATAATTAATTTGCTTGCTCTTTATTTTCTTGAAAATGGTTTTTACAGGTTAAATGGCCATATTTGAACTACAACCTCATTAAGAATTTATTCAAAAATCCCACCAAAATTTGGAGATGTCATATGATGTCTTTAAAACACTTTTATACTAAAATAACTCCTTTTCATAAAATAAATTGATCTGTGCACCTGTTTTCCTTCTCTGGACCAGTGAGCAGTTTTGCACAGCAACCCTTTTAAATCTTTGCTGCTAGCCTCCACCAAAATTTTGGAATATTAGTAGCAGCATATGTTTCAACTTTATGCAAAAACCCAGTGTTGTTCCTTGAAAGTTTTGAGTGTATCAACCTCATCGTCATTCTGGTCCAACATGATGGTTTGTGCAGCAACCACATTTTTGCTTGCTCTGTTATCCATGATTCCTCTTCCTACTTATAGCCCTCCCTACCAAACCCCTATGTCCAGGAGCATGCAACCATTGGATCACTTTTGATCCATGTTGTGATGCCATTTACTTTCTGTCCAGAACTGGAGTTTTGCAAAAATTGCACTAACAAGTTTCTCCTTTTGCCAGACTAACCTTACCACCCTCTCTTGCATCTAAAGAGACACTGATCTGGAGAATTTGACCCCTCCAAGAACTACCTAGATGACCTTAGCATTTTATCAAACACCCTGTGGGCATGATCAGTTTTGACATGGGATTTTGTTTGCACTATGGACTTGACCACCTGACCAAGCCACCTTGTCCCTTGGGTTTCCCTTTATCTCTAACCTAGCCCTGTTCCTTGCCAGCCACACCCGCAACCTGTAGCATGCCATGGCATTGTGTCGAACGCCTTCCGTGCGTGCACTGGACGCGCCCAGAGCGCGCGTATTGCACGAAACCTTGCCGAGCCGACACGCTGCCCCCCTGGTTTTGGCTCGCTCTGCGGCGCCACGCCATGCACTACCCTCCTCGCAGCATCGCGCCAAGCCGCCCTGGCAACCAACAGCGCCACCGCCAGAGCGTTTTTGGCGGCGGCCGACAGCCGCTGCTCCGTCCAGCGCCGCCCAAGCCACCCCGGCTCGCCACCTGGCCCCTGGCACAGCCCGAACCCATCCGTGAGCTTGTCCGCTAGCGCTGCCCTGCTGCTACAGAATGTCGGTTCGCCGGAAGTTTATCCAGAGCCGCCGCGGAACCACCTTGCCTCGCTTATAAATGGACGCCCCGAGTCGTTTCCACACACGGGCAACCCCAAGCCACCCAAATGACGCTCCCCCAGCTCGCCAATCGACCTAGGAAAGCTTTCTTCCCCGTCTCCGGCAACCCTCGCCGCCGCCACTGCCCCGGCCGTTCCGGCGCCACCAAGGCCTCCCCCGCTCCGTTCTCTTCACCAGAAAACTCCCCTCCTCCCACGAACCCAACCCCCTACTCAATTTTGATATGGAACCACCGTGGCCCAAAAATCACTCCGCTCCCGAAGCCTCCTCTGCCGCGAAGCTCGCCGCCGGCAGCTCCCGCCGCCCCCACCTGCCTGGCGACCACCGGGAGGATCACCCTGGAGTGGCGGATCCATCCCCGCCCTCGAAGCCCCGCGACGAGCCTCCAGTCGCCGGCGACGATCGCTGGAGCTCCGCCTCCGCTCGGGACAGAGGAAGGAGAGGGAGATAGGACTAGTCAAACCTGACTAGTGGGCCCCCTGGACCCACTGTCAGTGGCACCCGCGCCAACCACGTGTTTGAGTGGAAGCGTAAACCCCACAGTACGTCTCCCCTACACCGAAAGCGTATTCTGTCCGAATCGTTTTCTTTTATATATTTATTTTAAAAACAGATTTGACTAAACTTTGACCGGTTGTAACTTTTTAAATATAACTCCAAATGAATTAATTCTATTTCCTACATCTCTCAAATTCTGTCTAGTTTATTTTAAGATTTATTTGAAAATTTTCCAAACAACTTTTTGTGCTGTTTTTCAAATATGTGTTGTTTGCATTTTTTTTTTGAAAATAGGATTTTTGGAAGAGAAGAAAAACTTCCAAAAGTTTTGGAGAGTACCCCCACCTCTCCACACCTTTAAGGCAAGCATTCTGAACCCCGGTATAATATGTTAGTGTGATGATTGACACGTTTATAAATACCACCTCGTTTCGGAGTAGTGTTATTTCATGTGATATGATCTTTTGCATGGATGCATTATGTGGATTTCCTTGCTGTTGGAAATGAGCATACCCGTGTGATGGCAATCATCCTCATGCGCCTTACATGCATGCCAATAAGGAATCCGAGAAAAACCTCTGCCTTGGGTAGGTGTGAGCTTGTCGCCGGTCTCCGTCGGGACGGTTACATCCGGTATGGCATGGTAAGGTATAATGAGTGGTGATTTGTTGGTTGAAGTATTTTTCTTGTGCTAACCATGCAGGGAACCTTTATAAGCCTCCTGAGTCGGCCATAGATCGAGTCTTGTTCCGGTAACCCCCATACTTGTTTCGTACTGCCACAGGTCCCCACCGTAGGTGGAGTATGGTTCAGTAAGTTGCTAGCCCTTGTATTGGCACACACCGTACAGAGAGGCCATGGTGGAAGATACCGGCTGCATCAGGTAGGCATGCCACCTGGTCCGGGGGCATGGGTGTATCCGGTTGGGACCGAGAGGGGGATACCCCTTAGAGCGCGCAATAGAAATTTGATCCCATGCTACGCGAGGTTGTAGCCTTCCCACTTAGAGTTTGCTTGACAGGTGTCGTGGGTGATTCCCGACACCGGTGAGTTAAACTGGTGTGTGCAAGTCAGGTGTGTTCTCAATTAAAAGACCGTAGACGGAATTAGTCCCAATGGACTAAAGGAATCCGTTACTCGTGGGTAAAGAGTACACCCTCTGCAGAGATCAAACCTATTCGAATAGCCGTGTCCATGGTTAAGGATTACAGTCTGGGATGGGTCAAGTGTCGGTCTTAGTGTCGGTCTTCGGAGGAGAAACCACTAAAACTCGATTATTGATTATGATTTGTGATATATGATGCTTATGATTATTATTATCTATATGGACTAACCGTTTTGCATGATTTGAAATAATGAATATCCCTGGGACAGTACCACCTCCTGGATATTCACTATGATAATTTCATTTTTTATATAAGCCCTTTATGTGGTGTCGCTAAGACGCCCGACTGTGGCATTTCTTTTAAAAAGCCCTTTATGTGGTGTCGCTAAGACGCCCGGCTGTGGCATTTCTTTTAGAAAGCCCTTTATGTGGTGTCGCTAAGACGCCCGACTGTGGCATTTCTTTTAAATCCCTTTATGTGGTGTCGCTAAGACGCCCGACTGTGGCATTTCTTTTAAAGCACTTTATGTGGTGTCGCTAAGACGCCCGACTATGGCATTTCTTTTAAAGCCCTTTATGTGGTGTCGCTGAGACGCCCGACTGTGGCATACTCTTTTTCACTATCCTTTCGAGACGTCGCTTCAGACATCCGATCGGTACACCTTATTTTTTTATTTGGTCATTGCATAAATTTCCGGTTGCATATGAATAACCTGCTTGCATGCATCAAGATATTTATTTTCATGACTAACTAAGTGAGCATAAGAATATTGCAAAGCATGATTATCAGTGGCTATATTATACCTGTGTTCTTAATGTTTGCGAGTACATTCAAAGTACTCACTGGCTTGTCCCTGGCTATTGTCTTGGCCAGATTGCTTGCTTGGAGAGGAGCGTTGGGACGACAGCCTCGGAACCCAAGCAACGGTGATAGCAGACTCGCGAAGATAGGAGTTAACCTGGTGAGCTGTTCCTGTGGGAAATGGAGTCCCATAGGCCGTGGTGATCCACAAACCGCTTCCGCCCTCAACCACCAGAAACCATTTGATGTACTCATAGGCCACAATGGTCTTGTACTACATATTTTGTGCTTTTGCTTGGAATTTCTGTAACAAGTTGGTGCCTCATCAGCTAACAGTAATCCTGGGGCTGGTGAGCACAACGGCCCTTTTTCTGGAAATTAAAGCCCGGAAAAATCGGTCGTGACAGACTTGGTATCAGAGCCAGGCTGACCATTGGCTAATCCTATCTTAGCGAGGTCAATAAACCTAGGCAAACCAACCCACCAAGCCTTAACCAAACCCCAGCCGAGCTTCTCCTGCAAGATAGCCCCACAGTGACCCGACACCTTTTGGCAGTCGGCGCCCAACCTACTAGCATAGCCGTCAATCACGCGCCAGTGACCGGCCCCTAAATAGTCCTTTCTCGCCAGCGTACGAAGGAAGACTCCGTCCCCTTTTTCCTATAAAAAGGGCACGCTAGCCTCAACCCAGCACAGCACGGCCGCTATCCCAAACCAAGCCGCAATGCCTGGTCCTATCGTGCACCATGAGACCACAGCAACCAACCTTGGAGGTTTTGTGACCATACTCGCAAACCTCACCCGTCGTGCCTATGCGTTAGAAGAGCCCCCATAATATGTTGTGTACCAAGGGCCCGTAAGCGGTGAAAGCCGTCAATTCTGGGCCACTGTGCACATCTACGGTAGGGGTCTAGCACCTGAGCGCCCCTACAGGTTCACTGGAAGAACAACTTCCTTTGAGCCACAAGCCATCCAAGTAGCTGCTCGAGAAGCTATAGTTCATCTCCGGCACTTGTCGCCCAGAGTTAACTGTCGCTCGTTCCACTACTACCCCAGGCGTGAAGGGTATGGTAGACCACCCCAAGTTGCCAATGGAGATCACGAAACAGATCCTGCATTGTTGCACCTAGTGCGCTACGTAAGTGCACTAGAAGAACTGTGCGATCAGGTCACAATTGATCTTATCGCAGCTCGTGGAGAGCTGGTTCGTCGAGCCCCAGCAAGAGTAGAGGACGAGCCCAACGCCGACAACCCAGTCGTGCTGTTTGGACAACCGATCGAGCCCCTGAGGTCTACCCCAGCCATCGGCCAAGGTGTTGCGATAACCCCAGAAGTGCTACATCGCATTTTGGGAACACACTCCAACCGAGTGGTGACCAGCAATCCCCGAGATGGCCATCATCGCTACCCCGAGCCTGCAGCCCCTCGACCCACTCCAGTTAATTCCGACGGCGAGACCCGTGGAGAAGCCTCAACATCCACAAGGCACACCCGCATGGATGTAAACGAGGTAGACTAAGTAACCCGAGTTGTATCGAGTCTCAGTGTACCCTCGCTTTGTAACCGTGTGGCCTTGTGAATAAACGCTGCTAGTTGTCATGCCTCTGCTTAAATAGTAACCTTGTCTAAACACCCAATACCAGTCTGAGATTGCTACCCCTGGCGCAGTTACCAAAAGCCTTCCCGACAACCCCCACAGTCGCACGTCACCTCGGTGAAATATGTGTATCTCTGGCATTGACTTCGACCCGCGGAACAGAGCTGGAAGTTTCGTTACCATTCACCACGGTAGAAATGACCCAGATCCGGTGCTATAAAGAGGCCGCCGTGTGACCTTGCCAAACACTTCTCATCTTGTGCACCACACTCACAACCATTTCTTGCCATGCCGACACCCAGCATTTACCTGAGAACCCCAGATGCAATCCCGGGTAGTTTTGTCAAGATATTGTGGGATTTTACCTGCAGTACCATGGGCGCTACCCAGCCAACCCAGTACGAGCTGTTCAAATCGAGGATCACCCCTTCCACCTCGAGATATTGGGCAGCAGTGCACACCCCCCCCCCCCCCCCCCGTGAACTCAAACCAAGACCCAACAGAGGTCTCCTTCGTGGGGAAATCTATGCCAACCCCACAAATGGCCGTGGAAGCTGCGGCTTATGAAGCGCTTGCCCGCCTTCGATTCGCGGTGCCCTATGCCAGCTAACGAGGGTATTACTACTTCCCGAGCCGTGCAGCGCCCGGAGGAGTAACATCGTTTCCCGGTATGCGAATCGAGAGAGACCCCGTCCTGGCCAACCTTGTCCAGTACGTCATCGCTCAAGAGAGTTTGACCCAACGCGTGATGGGTTATCTCCAGAGCCTCGCAGATTTAAATCCTCAGATCGCCATCGGCAGATCACTGAGGCCCGACCAGGAGAGACACATGCATCGACTGGTCAATCCACTGTCCTCGATAGAAGAAGAATGTGTCTCAGTGCCAGAAACATTCTCTCGAGACCCTGTCCAGCTACCCTTTGCACTATAAGACGTCGCCGCTACATTTTAATTTGTTGCAACGTTTATTTATCCGATGTAACTTGTGCGTGGTAACCGAATGTGCGCATTGAGTAAATCTTTATTAATGAGTGATCATGTTGCATTATTGTTTTCTCCCGCAATTAATCCTGGAATAAGTTTTCTTTTCGCTAAACCAATACTTCTGCATCTTCTCACGACATGGACTATTTTATTACACACAGCACAACGACCACAGACTCTCGACCATCATCAACCAAACACATACACTGTTTACAAAAACTTTGCAATAGTGTTACATCTGGCTAACCACCCTCTAACAACAGTTACCACCCGGCACACCCCACCTACTCCTCGTGATCGTCACCACCGCGGAGAGCCAACACCCGAGCAGCAGCATCACCACGCTCGTTGAGGATCATCATGCACAGGAGCACGGAGAGCCCCAGCAGTGTCGCCAGCCCTCCGCATATCAGGATCGCGAACCAGTCCGGCATCGCCTCCGCCATTAGAGCCTCACTCGAGCTCCTGCAAGCAGAAATGGAGGAAGAAGGAGGAAGAGAAGCGAGGCCAGGTGTGAGGAAGAAGAGAGAGAGAGACACCTCGGCCGTTTTATAGCTCGAGCTCGGTGTTCGGTGGGCAAAGTCCACCAACGCCGCTCGTCGCCCGATCGCCGGTGCTCGGAGTCGAATCCGCGAGCAGTGCCGACAGCACGCTGGCCCGCGAGGTGGGTGCACACTGCCCCGGCAGCTAGCACGCCGCGCACTACCGCGGTACGGCCTAGATGCCCTACGCGCTAGACGTCGCCGGTGGAGAAATCATGGGAAAACGCGCAGGAGAGAGGAAGGGGAGAGAAACAGAGGAAGAAGAAGAGGCCGACAGTGGGCCCTGGGTCCACCTGTCAGCCAGAGAGAGCACTGTGCTCTCGGGTACGACCAGCGCATAATTAAATTTAGAAATTATTCTAAATTTATATCCAGTGTAGAAATCTCACGTTTTTGTCTCGAACCGTAGATTTTTCCACGCAGCGCCAGTTTTCTCACTGTGGTTTTTCACCACTTATTGCCCTCTCACTGTAGCCACGTTTTATTGTATGTATTTTTCTTACAACAGCTTTTAACAAATCTCGAGGACGAGATTTTTCTTAAGGGGGGTAGTATTGTGACACCCCAAAAATTTTGACCTTGTTTTATTAATTAAAATTTTGCTAGGAATTAAAACTTGAGCTCCCTTTTTATTTTTGAACCATTATTCCCTTGGTCATTATGGAGTTTTTCCCCAAAAAGAGAACCTTTCAAATATGTTTTTGGGCTTGTTTTAACCTCTCAAGAAAAACTTTTCTTTTATTAGTAGAACAAATTTACATAATTAATTTGCTTGCTCTTTATTTTCTTGAAAATGGTTTTTACAGGTTAAATGGCCATATTTGAACTACAACCTCATTAAGAATTTATTCAAAAATCCCACCAAAATTTGGATATGTCATATGATGTCTTTAAAACACTTTTATACTAAAATAACTCCTTTTCATAAAATAAATTGAGCTGTGCACCTGTTTTCCTTCTCTGGACCAGTGAGCAGTTTTGCACGGCAACCCTTTTAAATCTTTGCTTCTAGCCTCCACCAAAATTTTGGGATATTAGTAGCAGCATATGTTTCAACTTTATGCAAAAACCCAGTGTTGTTCCTTGAAAGTTTTGAGTGTATCAACCTCATCTTCATTCTGGTCCAACATGATGGTTTGTGCAGCAACCACATTTTTGCTTGCTCTGTTATCCATGATTCCTCTTCCTGCTTATAGCCCTCCCTACCAAACCCCTATGTCCAGGAGCATGCAACCATTGGATCACTTTTGATCCATGTGGTGATGCCATTTACTTTCTGTCCAGAACTGGACTTTTGCAAAAATTGCACTAACAAGTTTCTCCTTTTGCCAGACTAACCTTACCACCCTCTCTTGCATCTAAAGAGACACTGATCTAGAGAATTTGACCCCTCCAAGAACTACCTGGATGACCTTAGCATTTTATCAAACACCCTGTGGGCATGATCAGTTTTGACATGGGATTTTGTTTGCACTATGGACTTGACCACCTGACCAAGCCACCTTGTCCCTTGGGTTTCCCTCTATCTCTAACCTAGCCCTGTTCCTTGCCAGCCACACCCGCAACCTGTAGCATGCCACGACATTATGTCGAACGCCTTCCGTGCGTGCACTGGACGCGCCCAGAGCGCGCGTATTGCACGAAACCTTGCCGAGCCGACACGCTGGCCCCCTGGTTTTGGCTCGCTCTGCGGCGCCATGCCACGCACTACCCTCCTCGCAGCATCGCGCCAAGCCGCCCTGGCAACCAACAGCGCCACCGCCAGAGCGTTTTTGGCGGCACGCCGGCGTCGGCCGACAGCCGCTGCTCCGTCCAGCGCCACCCAAGCCACCCCGGCTCGCCACCTGGCCCCTGACAGAGCCCGAACCCATCCGTGAGCTTGTCCGCTAGCGCTCGTCGCCGCCACGATGCCCTGCTGCTATAGAATGTCGGTTCGCCGGAAGCTTATCCACAGCCGCCGCGGAACCACCTTGCCTCGCTTATAAATGGACGCCCTGAGCCATTTCCACACACGGGCAACCCCAAGCCACCCCAATGACGCTCCCCCAGCTCGCCAATCGACCCAGGAAAGCTTTCTTCCCCGTCTCCGGCAACCCTCGCCGCCGCCACTGCCCCGGCCGTTCCGGTGCCACCATGGCCTCCCCCGCTCCGTTCTCTTCACCAGAAAACTCCCCTTCCTCCCACGAACCCAACCCCCTACTCAATTTTGATCGGGAACCACCGTGGCCCAAAAATCACTCCGCTCCCGAAGCCTCCTCCGCCGCGAAGCTCGCCGCCGGCAGCTCCCGCCGCCCCCACCTGCCTGGCGACCACCGGGAGGATCACCCTGGAGTGGCGGATCCATCCCCGCCCTCGAAGCCCCGCGAGGAGCCTCCAGTCGCCGGCGACGATCGCCGGAGCTCCGCCTCCGCTCGGGATAGAGGAAGGAGAGGGAGATAGGACTAGTCAAACCTGACTAGTGGGCCCCCTGGACCCACTATCAGTGGCACCCGCGCCGTCCACGTGTTTGAGTGGAAGCGTAAACCCCACAGTACGTCTCCCCTACACCGAAAGCGTATTCTGTCCGAATCGTTTTCTTTTATATATTTATTTTAAAAACAGATTTGACTAAACTTTGACCGGTTGTAACTTTTTAAATATAACTCCAAATGAATTAATTCTTTTTCCTACATCTCTCAAATTCTGTCTAGTTTATTTTAAGATTTATTTGACAATTTTCCAAACAACTTTTGGTGCTGTTTTTGAAATATGTGTTGTTTGCATATTTTTTTAAAAGCCCTTTATGTGGTGTCGCTAAGATGCCCGACTGTGGCATTTCTTTTAAAAAGCCCTTTATGTGGTGTCGCTAAGATGCCCGACTGTGGCATTTCTTTTAAAGCCCTTTATGTGGTGTCGCTAAGACGCCCGACTGTGGCATTTATTTTAAAGCCCTTTATGTGGTGTCGCTAAGACGCCCGACTGTGGCATTTCTTTTAAAGCCCTTTATGTGGTGTCGCTGAGACGCCCGACTGTGGCATACTCTTTTTCACTATCCTGTCGAGACGTCGCTTCAGACATCCGATTGGTACACCTTATTTTTTTTATTTGTTTATTGCATAAATTTCCAGTTGCATATGAATAACCTGCTTGCATGCATCAAGATATTTATTTTCATGACTAACTAAGTGAGCATAAGAATATTGCAAAGCATGATTATCAGTGGCTATATTATACCTGTGTTCTTAATGTTTGCGAGTACATTCAAAGTACTCACTGGCTTGTCCCTGGCTATTGTCTTGGCCAGATTGCTTGCTTGGAGAGGAGCGTTGGGACGACAGCCTCGGAACCTAAGCAACGGTGATAGCAGACTCGCGAAGATAGGAGTTAACCTGGTGAGCTGTTCCTGTGGGAAATGGAGTCCCATAGGCTGTGGTGATCCACAAACCGCTTCCACCCTCAACCACCATAAACCATTTGATGTACTCATAGGCCACAATGGTCTTGTACTACATATTTTGTGCTTTTGCTTGGAATTTCTTTAGCAAGTTGGTGCCTCATCAGCTAACAGTAATCCTGGGGCTGGTGAGCACAACGGCCCTTTTTCTGGAAATTAAAGCCCGGAAAAATCGGTCGTGACAAATAACGGCCGTGCGAATGGCCGCATATCCCGTTCATGGAAGAGGCTGGGATCCTGCAAAAGTTTACACAATATGCTGCTAATGCCGGCCTCACCGACTTCATCACAGCTAAATGTGAACAATACCATCTCCTCATAAACACCTTTGTTCAAAGTTTTAATTTCCTTCCTAGGAATAATCCTCCTGAAGTGCAATTCAATTTATACGTTGATTTCCATCAGATACCGCTTACTATGTTTCGAAAATCATACTTCATTTTTTGTGTATACGTACATGTAAGGTTTAAGAAATATTTTCTTGTAGATTCCGTGGATAGACAAATATGTGAATCTTCAGTGGATCTACTATGTTTGTTATTCGAAAATCATAATTCATTTTTTGTGTTGTCAACAATGACATATTTCAAACCTAACACTGTATAGATGCAATACATATTCAACCGGTGACATCTCAAGTGATAACCATAGACCCTTTAGTGCACTGTGTGCCCAATTCACATTTCTAATTGCATCCTTATCATTATTTTCAATGATTGATTGCATTGTTGCACTGATGATAAATGAGGCAAAATCCCCATTATTTGTTGCATGCCACGCAGAAAATATTGGGCGCGATCATTTCCCTTCCTGTTTAAAGAAGAACCATGCATGTGGAAAAACAAAAATATAATGTACAAATGGAGTACCAAATAGTACCCTATTCTATTTACTGTTCAAACAGGGGGTTTACAGGTCAGAAACAGCCACACAACAGAGACAATTAATCTAGGTAGTCCGGCAGTGCGAATCTTGGCGCAAACCAAGAAAATATTATAAATTATCTGACATGATTTTGTAAAATCTTGGAATTTGTTATGTAAAACATAAAGTCTAGGCATCATAGTGCCCCTTAGTGCTGAAGGCCGAAATAATTAGACATGTACGTACCAGAGACATAGTCTGAAGAAACACATATACATCTGATCTCTCTATATGGGAAAAACAACTTGTTTTGGCCAGGGAGTCTCTCCATATATACCTGGAGTTAAGCTTTCTACAAAAATCAAAGTGAACTGGCTGGCCATTGTTTCAATTGTTGAAGTCAGGCACGCAGCCATACTGTAGGAAATATGCTAATTCCTTCTTCACGAGAGATGATATGTAACACATGAGTTATTTAGAGTTTGTGATCTGTTCACTTGGTTGGAGAATAAAGTAGGGAGTTAAAGGATCTAGGATTACTTTCCTGCAGATTACAGACAACCGTATCGGGAAGATGGATCACCGTGCGAACAGTCTGAGTCTGATTCAAAAAGAAGAAAAACTTGCGAACAGTCCGCCGTAATCCTTTGACTCAGGAAGCTTGCCGGAGACAGCATCCGCCGAGCTGCTTCAAACAACCGTCATCCCATCACCTCCGCAATTTTCCCAAATATGAAAATCAAAATGCAACAAAGCTATATTGCTATAGTATTTACTATATATCATCCTAGCATGTGAGTCTGTTACTGGAAGAAGAATAATTTACTTGTGTCAAAACGCTCAGAAGCACTAAAGAGGTAACCGTCGCACTAACCTGCAAACCCGAAGAGTGATGAAGAGACCAACACAGATTTTTGAAGCTGCAAAAACATTTATACCGGTATGTGCATATTGACCATAGTTAGCAGCTAAAAAATCATTAGCAGGAGTGCAGTACTTGTGTAGAAGAGTACAGTTAGGGCATTGGCAATATAGAAAGAATTGAAGTACTATGCCATCTAAAACATGAAGGCATAAATAAACATCTGTAAAAACATCAGTATGCCTATTAAGCTCAAGTACTACTTGAAGCTAACTCCGTGCCAATAGTTCTAAATCTGTCTGCCTGATCTAACAACTAAAAAGGGTACAATTTTAGTAATATTAATACATGAGCAAAATTAAATCTCTAAGCCTATTACCTCTATGTAATGGCAGGATAATTAATTAGATATATACCATTGAGTTAATTGGAGATTTTTTATATTGTACTTGAAAGAAACACACACATCTATCATTGATCTTCTACGTAAGACACGACATCGACTAATTCGGTTGGCCATGTAAAAATAACTAACTCGATTCCCAGCTATAGATTATTATGTGCTGCTGCCGGAGGCGATGGACAACAATCCACTGTCATGCCTCCTCATCTTATGACACACAAAGGCACAAAGAAGTGAGGAGGACTGCTTACGGATTGACACGGGTTCTGTCTTCTGTGATGAATTTGAAGGATGGAGAACATAACAGGGGTCGTGGCACCACCAGTCCGCTGCAGTTTCCTCACTTGGCCTGGTATACTTGAAACCGCCGTCGGCACACCTGGCCAACCACATCAACCATCATGAGATCATTCAGTAATTCACCTAGTTAGAAGATATATGCTGGGACGCGTGGTCAGATCAGAACCTGAGATATGAGGAGATTAAAATCCTGAAAAGAAAATATTGGGGAGATGCTAGATTGAACAGTGACGTTTCTTTTCCTGATCGATGGCTCCTTCAACTTAGCAGGTGTTGTTCTCCCCTCCTCCCTCGTCGGTTCCGGGGGCGCAATTCTCCTCTCTTCTGATTCCAAGAACGCCATGCATGCCACCTACAACCTGTGTGCCGCCGGTGTGGCATATAGGCAATCAATCATCCTAATGTTCGCTTCAATTCGACATCTCTTCTGCTCTCTTTGAGGTGAAATTTTCCTGCGATCTATAATCCTGAAAAATTGAAGTTTGAAGCTCAGGTGGGCACTACAGCGTGTGGATGAAGCTGACATTCACAACAGCATGGAGAGGAGATGGGCATGCTGGAGGAGCGAAGAGGAGCGGGGACATGAGAGATTCGGGGCTGTGGGGGAGATTTTTTCTCAGCAGCCGGCATGAGAGTTCGTGTTTCAGAGCTGGACAGGGCATGGTTAGGTACTTCATCCGCCTAATCGTCTGTCCCCACGTCAGGATACAGAAGAGATCTATCTTCTTTTACTGAGATGAGATCAAAACATAGAGATCTTCTTCCTTTTTAACTGAGAAAAGACCTTCTTTCGTGAGAATAGGAAACCAAACCGTGACTCGTAACCGCTCAGGACTCTAGGGTTTCCGCAAATATGATTACGTTGATTTCTTAATAATCTTGGATGTACAATTCAAATCCAACGGTTATTATAGTTAGTTTTCTAGGATTAACGTGGAGGCTTTAATGATGCTTCCAATTAGTAAATATAAGATGATGTGATGGACAAGACCCATCTGTCAGCATAGCATATGATCATTCAGTTTATTGCTACCGCTTTCTTAATGTCAAATACATATTCCTTCGACCATGAGATCATGCGACTCCCGGGTAATGGAGAAATACCTTGTATGCTATCAAACGTCACAATGTAACTGGGTGATTATAAAGATGCTCTACAGGTATCTCCGAAGATGTCTCACTACTAGGGAAAACCTTATACACAGAGGTATAGCAGTAGCGCTGGACAGAACAAAGCGCTACTGCTACTTAGTAGTAGCACGCGTCAACAAAGCGCGCTACAACTATAGTTATAGCAGTAGCGCGTCTACACGAAAAAGCGGTACTACTATAATTCCCACTCTGTTGCCGGTAGGCTAGAAATAGTAGTAGCGAGCCTGAGGAAAACACGCTATTGCTAAGTGCCTTGCAGCAGCGCGCCTCTGTTCTAGAGCGCTACTGCTAAGAAACAGAAAATATGTAGAAAAATAAATAGAAAAGTAAATGAAAATGAAAGAAATAGAAACATGAAAATGAAAAAAAAGAAAAACAAAACAAATTGAAAATTAGAGGAGAAAGGCATAGCAGTAGCGCTTGTTCTCACAAAGCGCTATAGCTACATTAGTTGTAGCGCTTCTTTTGTTCCCGTGCTATAGCTAAGTTCTTTACATAAAAGGAAAAGGAAAAGAAAAAGGAAAATAAATAGCTACTTCCTGTAGCAGTAGCACGTTTTGGTGGAAAGCACTATAGCGCGCTATAGCTAACTTAGCTATAACGCGTTTTTCCTATCAGCGCTACTGCTAGTTTGACTTAACCACGCGCGGGCTCAAAACTTTGCTAAGTTCTTCCCCCTCTCCTCCTCTCCCCCCACTCGATCTGTCGCCGCCATCGATCGCCCTGTGCCCGAGCACGCCTGAGATGCCGGCCATCGCCCGAGCCTGCCCTCGGCCTCACCGCCGCCGCACTCGACCTCGTCACCGCCGCCCGAGCCCTCCCTGGAATGTCGTGGCCCGAGCCCGCCCTCGCCGCGGACCGTAAGCCTCTCCCTCTCCTCTGCCCTCCTCTCCCCTGCCCTCCTCTCCCCTGCCCTCCTCTCTCTCTCTCTCTCTCTCTCTCTCTCTCTCTCTCTCTCTCTCTCTCTCTCTCTCTCTCTCTCTCTCTCTCTCTCTCTCTCTCTCTCTCTCTCTCTCTCTCTCTCTCTCTCTCTCTCTCTCTCTCTCTCTCTCTCTCTCTCTCTCTGCTAGCTAGGGCAAATTTCATTGAGCGCTACTGTGAAGATGGTCATATGAACCCTAGATTTGTTTAGGATAGTAGGATTTTTTTAGCATTTAGGAAAATAATTTAGCAATTTTTTTAGGAAATTACCTGGGGCAATTTTTTAAGAAAATGCCTAAACAGTAATTCCATTTAGCTTTAAACTAATATAGGGTATATAAATGATAGTAGCATTTAGCTTTAATTAATGGAGGCTATAAACAAAAAAACAGCAACACTTAGCTATAAAATTTTTTTGGACTATGGACCTAAATCTGTTCCAAATTTCATTCAAATGAAATTTGAATTATTTGGACTATGTACCTGAATATTTTCGAAGAAATTGGGTGTAGGTACTAAGGTCTTGTTGTGGAAATTTTGGTGAGGTCAGAAGGGTTAAAGAAAATGGAGTTCCTTTGCAATTTCTAATAAGGTCAAATATTGTTGGAATATTTACTCTAAAACAATTTGGATGAAAATAAAATAATGTGTGTATGTGTGTGTGTGAGAGAGAGAGGAATAGCTAGAACGGAATTTGGGTTGTATCCTAGGCAAAGAAGTGTTTGGTGAGGTCATTTTGCAAAGGTTTTTGGTTTTGAAAAGACAACTATTTTTCAAGGAAACTATTTTAGGCAAGTTTTATTTTAAAGATGATCCCTTCCTATACTTTTAGCATTACACAAAAAACAAAAGTATTTAGCTATAAATAACAAACAGTAGCTATGGCATTTGAATATAAACAAAAAAACAGAATTGTTTTTCTTTTCAAAACCTTGGTTAAAGTAATTGTTGCTATGTCAATGAAAAACAAGATTGATGTTATATCATATATGTCATTTGATGTTCATTTGCATATTCCATTATTGTTGATTATATCTTTTCATTGAAGTGGTCATGTTATCTGCAAATTCCTCAACAGGGATTGCTCATGTTATATGCAACATTGAAGTGGTTCGATCGTGCCCAAGTGTCCTTTTGTTGTTTCCAGGGAATGAAGCCGAGTGGCCTATGTTTTGCCGGAATGTTGATTCATTTCCATTCCGGCAATTTTCAGGTGCTCGATTTGTCCATTTTTTAGAAAAGGTCATGCCAAAATTTTCTGTGAATTTCGGCATGACTTGTGCTATAAACTAGGACATATCGAGTGCCCGGGATTTGCCGCACCAGGAATGAATCAAAGTTCCTGCAAAAGACAGGCTTTTATGTCATTATTCATTCTATTAGGTCTACAATTAATTGACTAGATTTAATCATATGAAACATGGCTAGCAATGATGAATGACAGGGTTCTGGTGATTGCAACATCTACGAAGCGGCAGACCCTTATTTGAACCTTCTCGACGAGCAACGGTTGTTGTAGGGCCCTCCTGTGACATCCGAGACTAAGGCAGACATCGAGACCGGCGCCGAGACTGGCGCTGAGACTGACACTAGCACGGAGACTGGCGAAGACGGTATAGAACCAAAACCAAAGAGGCAACGACGCCCAAACCAGTTCATCACTACTAGACTGGTGGGTCATGGAGGTGGACGACGACAATTTTGAGCCAAAAGAGCCTGCGGAAGCGCACGCGTGCTACGACAATCAAATAGGCTGCATCATATGGGCAACCGCCACCATCAACGATGCGAAACTAAGGAAGATACCAGATATGAAGCACTCCCTCCTAACGAAGCTGCACCAGGTGTTCTTGTTCCCGGGCTGGGACGAAATCAAATATGAAAATCCAGATAAAGACCCGGCAATGAAGAAGACAAACAGACGCGCCATGGGCAAGTTTAGCGGCGCATTGTCTGCCTGGAAAGTAAGGGTGAAAGCAAGGATCATCGACAAAAAGGAACCCTACTTCGAGATTGTAAAGGATAATCCGACAATTACCGAAGAGCAGTTTGAAATATTGAAGGCGGCTTGCATTGTCGAAGCTGCCAAAGAAAATTCAGAGTACATGAAGGGGCTTCAAGTGAGGAACATGGGGTGCCACTGCTACCTCTTGAGCAAGGATGATTGTGGTAAACTAAATAGCAAAGACTTAAATCATATAAGACGCTCCAAGCAAGACACATATCATGTGGTGGATAAAAATATAGCTCCAAGTAAAGTTACCGATGGAAGTAGACGAAAGAAGGGATGCCTTCCGGGGCATCCCCAAGCTTTGAATTTTTGGTGTCCTTAGATTATCTTGGGGGTGCCATGGGAATCCCCAAGCTTAGGCTCTTTCCCCTCCTTGTTCCATAATCCATAAAAAAAATTCACCCAAAACTTGGAAACTTCACAACACAAAACTCAACAGAAATCTCGTGAGCTCCGTTAGCGAAAGAAAACAAAAGACCACTTCAAGGTACTGTAATGAACTCATTATTTATGTATATGGGTGTTAAACCTACTGTATTCCAACTTCTCTATGGTTTACAAACTATTTTACTAGTCATATATTCATCAAAATAAGCAAACAACACACGAAAAACAGAATCTGTCAAAAACAGAACAGTCTGGAGTAATATGTAACTAACGCAAACTTATGGAACTCCAAAAAATCAGCCAAAATAGGACAACCTAGGAAATTTGTTTATTGATCAGCAGCATTTGTAATCACTATTTTATCACGTTCTGGTGATTTTTAACAATTGTTTATGTTAACAGAAAGTTTCTGGAAATTACAGCAAGATCAAATAACTATCATCCAAGAAGATCCTATAGGTTTAACTTGGCACAAACACTAATTAAAACATAAAACACATCTAACCAGCGCTATTGTTTAACGCCCCTTGCTAGGCATAAAAGCAAGGATAGATGTAGGTATTCCCATCTTTGGTAGGCAATCCATAAGTGGCTCTCATGATAGATTCATATGGTAATTTTATTTTCTTCCTAGGGAAGTGTTCCATGCCTTTCTTTAATGGAAATTGGAATCTAATATTCCCTTCCTTCATATCAATAATTGCACCAATCGTTCTAAGGAAAGGCCTACCAAGAATAATTGGACATGAAGGATTGCAATCTATATCAAGAACGATAAAATCTACGGGCAAATAATTCCTATTTGCAAAAATAAGAACATCAATAATTCTTCCCATAGGTTTCTTAATGGTGGAATCCGCAAGGTGCAAGTTTAGATAGCAATCATCAAAATCACGGAAATCTAGCAAATCGCACAAAGTTTTGGGAATAGTGGAATCACTAGCACCCAAATCACATAAATCATAGAATTCATGATCCTTAATCTTAATTTTAATAGTTGGTTCCCACTCATCATAAAGTTTTCTAGGGATAGAAACTTCCAACTCAAGTTTTTCTTCATAAGATTGCATCAAGGCATCAACGATATGTTTGGTAAAGGCTTTATTTTGACTATAAGCATGAGGGGAATTTAGCACGGATTGCAACAAGGAAATAAAATCAATCAAAGAGCAATTTTCATAATTAAATTCCTTGAAATCCAAAATAGTGGGTTTATTTGCATCTAGGGTTTTGATTTCTTCAATCCCACTTTCATCAAATTTAGCATCATGATCTAAAAACTCCGAATTTTTGGAACGCCTTCTAGGTAAAGGTGGATCATATTCAGTCCCATCATTATCAAGATTCCTATTGCAAAACAAAGATTTAATAGGGGACACATAATTAACTTTTAGATCTTCATCTTTATACGCGTTGTTACCAAAATTATTCGTACCAACAAAATTCATATCCATAGATTAATTATTATTCTCAATCAAAGTAGACAAAGGCATATCATTAGGATCAGAAGAAACACTCTTAGTAGCAGATAATTTCATAAGTTCATCCATCTTTCCACTCAAAACATTAATTTCTTTATTGCATGCACTTTTTTATTAGTAGATCTTTCAGTGTGCCATTGAGAATAATTAACCATAATATTATCTAGGAGTTTAGTAGCTTCTCCTAAAGTGATTCCCATAAAAGTGCCTCCCGCGGCCGAATCTAAAAGATTTCTAGATGCAAAATTCAATCCGGCATAAAAATTTGTATACTCATCCACAAATTCAAACCATGAGTAGGGCAATTGCGTATCATTAATTTCATCCTCTCCCAAGCTTTTGCAACATGTTCATGATCAAGTTGCTTAAAATTCAAAATATCGTTTCTAAGAGAGATGATCTTGGCGGGAGGAAAATACTTAGAGATAAAAGCATCTTTGCACTTGTTCCAAGAATCAATACTATTTTTAGGCAAAGACGAAAACCAAGCTTTAGCACGATCTCTAAGCGAAAAGGGAAATAGCTTCAACTTAACAATATCGTTATCAACATCTTTCTTCTTTTGCATATCACACAAATCAATGAAGCTATTTAGATGAGTAGCGGCATCTTCACTAGGAAGGCCGGCGAATTGATCTTTCATGACAAGATTCAACAAAGCAGTATTGATTTCACAAGATTCAGTGTTGGTAAGAGGAGCAATAGGAGTGCTAAAGAAATCATTATTGTTGGTATTGGTAAAGTCACAAAATTTGGTATTATCTTGAGCCATCGTGACAAACAAGCAATCCAACACACGAGCAAACAAAAGAGAAGCGAAAAAGAGGCGAACGGAAAAGAGAGGGCGAATAAAACGGCAAGGGTGAAATGGGGGAGAGGAAAACGAGAGGCAAATGGCAAATAATGTAATGCGGGAGATAAGGGATTGTGATGGGTACTTGGTATGTTGACTTTTCCGTAGACTCTTCGGCAACGGCGCCAGAAATTCTTCTTGCTACCTCTTGAGCACTGCGTTGGATTTCCTTGAAGAGGAAAGGATGATGCAGCAAAGTAGCGTAAGTATTTCCCTCAGTTTTTGAGAACCAAGGTATCAATCTAGTAGGAGGCTACGCGCGAGTCCCTCGTACCTGCACAAAGCAAATAACTCCTTGCAACCAACGTGATAAGGGGTTGTCAATCCCTTCACGGTCACTTACGAGAGTGAGATCTGATAGATATGATAGGATAATATTTTTGGTATTTTTGTGATAAAGACGCAAAGTAAAATAAAAGCAAAGTAAAAAAGCAAAGATAATAAACAAGTGTTGGAAGATTAATATGATGAAGATAGACCCGGGGACCATAGGTTTCACTAGTGGCTTCTCTCAAGATCCCAGTGTTTACCGTAGGCACGATAACTGGTACACCAGAGGTGCGTCCTTCCCGGTCCTCTCGTACTAGGGAAAGGTCCTAAGTATTTTACGGTGGGTGAACGAATTACTGTTGAGCAATTGACAGAATTGAGCATAGTTATGAGAATATCTAGGTATGATCATGTATATAGGCATCACGTCCGAGACAAGTAGACCGACTCCTTCCTGCATCTACTACTATTACTCCACTCATCGACCGCTATCCAGCATGCATCTAGAGTATTAAGTTCAAGAAAACAGAGTAACGCCTTAAGCAAGATGACATGATGTAGAGGGATAAATTCATGCAATATGATAAAAACCCCATCTTGTTATCCTCGATGGCAACAACACAATACGTGCCTTGCTGCCCCTACTGTCACTGGGAAAGGACACCACAAGATTGAACCCAAAGCTAAGCACTTCTCCCATTGCAAGAAAAACCAATCTAGTAGGCCAAACCAAACTGATAATTCGAAGAGACTTGCAAAGATAACCAATCATACATAAAATAATTCAGAGAAGATTCAAATATTGTTCATAGATAATATTGATCATAAACCCACAATTCATCGGTCTCAACAAACACACCGCAAAAAGAAGATTACATCGAATAGATCTCCATGAGAGAGGGGGAGAACATTGTATTGAGATCCAAAAAGAGAGAAGAAGCCATCTAGCAACTAACTATGGACCCGAAGGTCTGAGGTAAACTACTCACACTTCATCGGAGAGGCTATGGTGATGATGTAGAAGCCCTCCATGGTGGATGCCCCCTCAGGCAGAGCTCCGGAACAGGCCCCAAGATGGGATCTCGTGGGTACAGAAGGTTGCGGCGGTGGAATTAGGTTTTTGGCTCCGTATCTGATCGTTTGGGGGTACGTATGTATATATATAGGAGGAAGGAGTACGTCGATGGAGCAACATAGGGCCCACGAGGGTGGAGGGCGCGCCCTAGGGGGTGGGCACGCCTCCCTACCTCGTGGCCTCCTCTTTTCTTTCTTGACGTAGGGTCCAACTCTCCCGGATCATAATCTTGCTAAAAATCACGTTCCCGAAGGTTTCATTCCGTTTGGACTCCGTTTGATATTCTTTTTCTGCGAAACTCTGAAATAGGCAAAAAAATAGCAATTCTGGGCTGGGCCTCTGGTTAATAGGCTGGTCCCAAAAGTAGTATAAAAGTGGAAAATAAAGCCCAATATTGTCCAAAATAGTAGATAATATAGCATGGAGCAATTAAAAATTATAGATACGTTGGAGACGTATCAGCCACCACCTCGTAAGCCGTGGTTACGCGGGGACGAGGTCCATATGGGCCAAGGAGGTTGCGGAATGCGAAAGTCTTGGCATCCCAGACCCCTTGGCGGAGTTCACCTTCCCGCAGGAACGTGACGTCATCAGGGCCTGGTACCATTGGGACCCAGTCAAGAAGGTTTTCGAGACGGACGCGGTTAGGACAGAGTTCATGAGACTGCTCGTAATTTTTAATTTGCCGCCTAATTTTAGCTTCTAATCTATTCGACTACACATTTAGTCATTGATACATCTCCAACGTATCTACTTTTCCTAACACGTTTCCTCTTGTTTTGGACTCTAATTTGCATAAATTGAATGAAACTAACCCCGGACTGACGCTGTTTTCAGCAGAACTACCATGATGTTGTTTTTGTGCAGAAATAAAAGTTCTCGGAATGGAACGAAACTTTGCGAGGATTTTTTATATCAATAAAGAGAATTTCTGGAGCAAAGATCCGCCGGAGGAGGGCACCTCGGTGGGCACAACCCACCAGGGCGCGCCACCCCTCCAAGCGCGCCCAGATGGGTTGTCCCCACCTGGTGGCCCCACATACCCTGAAACCTACGCTATAAAATCACATTTTTCCAGAAAAAATCAGCGAGAAAGAATTATCGCGTTCCACGAGACGGAGCCGACGTCACCTCCCGTTCTTCATCAGGAGGCCAAATCTAGAGTCCGTTTGGGGCTCCAGAGAGAGGGATCTTTGTTCTTCATCATCACCAACCCTTCTCCATCACCAATTCCATGATGCTCCCCACCGGGAGTGAGTAATTCCTTCGTAGGCTCGTTGGTCGGTGAGGAGTCGGATGAGATTCATCATATAATCTAGTTAGTTTTATTAGGGCATGATCCCTAGTATCCACTATATTCGGAGATTGATGTTGCTATGACTTTGCCATGCTTAATGCTTGTCACTTTGGGCCCGGGTACCATGATTTCATATTTGAACCGTTTATGCTATCACCATATTATCCATGTTCTGGATCCGATCTTGCAAGTTATAGTCACCTACTACGTGTTATGATCTGGCAACCCCGGAGTGACAATAGTCGGGACCACTCCCGGTGATGATCGTAGTTTGAGGAGTTCATGTATTCACCGTGTGCTAATGCTTTGTTCCGGTTCTCTATTAAAAGAAGGCCTTAATATCCATTAGTTTCCAATAGGACCCCGCTGCCACGGGAGGGTAGGACAAAAGATGCCATGAAAGTTCTTTCCATAAGCACGTATGACTATTTACGGAATACATGCCTACATTATATTTATGAACTGGAGCTAGTGTCGTATCACCCTAGGTTATGACTGTCACATGATGAATATCATCCAACAAATTACCGATCCAATGCCTACAAATTTATCTTGTACTGTTCTTGCTAAGTTACTACTTCTGTCGTTACTAGCGCACTTGTTACAAAACTGCTGCTATCACTATTACCGTTACTATTGCCGCTGTCACTACTATCAAAACTATAATAGTACTTTGCTACTGATCACTTTGCTACGGATAATTAATCCCTAGGTGTGATTGAATTGACAACTCAGCTCCTAGTACTTGGAAATATTCTTTGGCTCCCTTGTGTCAAATCTATAAATTTGGGCTGAATACTCTACCCTCGAAAATTGTTGCGATCCCCTATATTTGTGGGTTATCAAGACCTTCTTTTGGCGTCGTTGCCGGGGAGCATAGCTATATTAGTTGAGTCACTTGGGATTATTATCAATTTATCACTATGAAGAATCTGAAGGATTCTAAGACCAAGATGTTTCCCTCTAAGACGAGGGGAGGTAAGGAACTGCCATCCAGTTCTACTTTAGATTCACCTTCTATTATAAGTAAACTTGCAACACCACCACATGCTATTAACCATGATATGTCGCAAGTTGTTGATGATGCTACTTCTTCTATGAATGATACTTATGATGATGCTAGTACCTTGCTTGATGATAATGATGTGCCACTAGGTGAATTTCTTGATGAACAAATTTCTAGAGTAAGACAACATGATGTTGTTGAATCTGATGATGAGCTTGAAACTGAAAATCTTGAAACACCTGCTAGAACTAGCCTTCCTAGATATGAATTGCCTAAGGTACCGGAAGGTTATGTTATGAATGAGGAGACAACTAGAGACATTCTTGCTTGTAGGGATAGAGATGATCTAGAGAAATCATTATGCAAGTATAAAGAAAAATCTCTGAATGCTAGAATGCAATATGATCCTAAGTTTTCTACTTCACCTATCTTTATTAATGATAAGGATTATGAATTCTCTATCGACCCAGAGTTAATACTATGGTTGAACCTGATCCTTTCCATGGTTATGAAACTGGAACTGTTGTGGCACATCTTACTAAGTTGAATGACATAGCCACCCTTTTTACTCATGATGAGAAAACCCGCTATTACTATATTCTCAAATTATTAACGTTCTCTCTAAAGGGTGATGCTAAAGCTTGGTAAATTACTCTTGCTCCTGGTTGTGTGCGTAGTCCCCGGGATATGATTTATTACTTCTCTGAAAAATATTTTCCTGCTCATAAGAAACAAGCTGCCTTACAGGAAATATTTAACTTTGTGCAAATTGAAGAAGAGAGTCTCCCACAAGCTTGGGGGAGGCTTTGTCAATTACTTAATGCTTTGCCTGATCATCCTCTTAAGAAAAATGAAATACTTCATATCTTCTATAGTGGACTAACTGATGCTTCTAGGGACTTCCAAAATAGTTGTGCTGGTTTTGTTTTCAAGGAACGAACTATTAGGCAAGTTGAAGAATTATTGAATACCATTGAAAAATTATGATGATTGGACTCTTCCTGAACCACCACCTAAACCCACTCCGAAGAAGAGGGGTATATTATATCTCAGTCCTAAAGATATGCAAGAGGCAAAGAAATCTATGAAGGAAAAAGGCATTAAAGCTGAGGATGTTAAAATTTTACCTCCTATTGAAGAAATACATGGGCTTGATACACGACCACTGCCTAAGGTGGTAGAGGTAAATTCTCTAATGAAATTCAATGATAATGATAATCCTCACAATATGCACCCTAGCCAATGCCTTTATGAGTTTGAGAATTACATTACAAAACAAGATCCCTTCAATGCAAATGTTATGAAACAATTGAAATATAATTCTGATATGATTGCTCACTTGAGTGACTTGTTATTTAGAATCTCAAATGATGTTACATGAGTTGGAAAACAAGCTTCTATGGTTCAAACTCAGTTAGAACAAGTTGCTAAATATCAAAGAGAGTTGCTAGATAAAATGAACAATAACATACATGACTTTGCTGTTAGAGTAGCAACTAGAGGAGGTAAAATGACTCAGGAACCACTTTATCCTGAGGGACTGTGACGCCCCCGATTCAATCGTACCCTAATCATGCACGCAAATGTGTACGATCAAGATCAGGGACTCACGGGAAGATATCACAACACAACTCTACAAATAAAATAAGTCATACAAGCATCATAGTACAAGCCAGGGGCCTCGAGGGCTCGGATACAAGTGCTCGATCATAGACGAGTCAGCGGAAACAACAATATCTGAGAACAGACATAAGTTAAACAAGTTTGCCTTAAGAAGGCTAGCACAAACTGGGATGCAGATCGAAAGAGGCGCAGGCCTCCTGCCTGGGATCCTCCTAAACTACTCTTGGTCGTCGTCAGCGGGCTGCACGTAGTAGTAGGCACCCCCAGGGTAGTAGTCGTCATTGACGGTGGCATCTGGCTCCTGGGCTCCATTGCCTGGTCGCAGCAATCGGATAGAGGTATGGGGGAAAAGGGGAAACAATGCAACCATGAGTACTCATCCAAAGTACTCACAAGCAAGGAACTACACTACATATGCATGGATATATGTGTAAAGGGCCATATCAGTGGACTGAACTGCAGAATGCCAGAATAAGAGGGGGATAGCTAGTCTTATCGAAGACTACGCTTTCGGTCGCCTCCGTCTTGCAGCAGGTAGAAGAGAGTAGACTGAAGTCCTCCAAGTAGCATCGTATAGCATAATCCTACCCGGCGATCCCCTCCTCGATGCCCTGTTAGAGAGCGATCACCGGGTTGTATCTGGCACTTGGAAGGGTGTGTTTTATTAAGTATCCGTTTCTAGTTGTCATAAGGTCAAGGTACAACTCCGGGTCGTCCTTTTACCGAGGGACACGGCTATTCGGATAGATTAACTTCCCTGCAGGGGTGCACCACATAACCCAACACGCTTGATCCCATTTGGCCGGACACACTTTCCTGGGTCATGCCCGGCCTCGGGAGATCAACAAGCCGCAGCCCCACCTATGCACAACAGAGTGGTCAGCACGCCGGTCTAAACCTATGCGCGCAGGGGTCTGGGCCCATCGCCCTGAGCACACCTGCACGTTGCGAACGCGGCCGGTGAGCAGACCTAGCAACCTCCAGTACAACGGAAGTCACGTTACGTGGTCCAACCCGGCGCGCGCCACTCAGTCGCTGACGTCAAGAAGTGCTTCGGCTGATACCACGACGCCGAGTGCCCATATCTTTCCCGCGTAGTTGCTTAGTGCGTATAGACCAAATGGTAAGACTCGGATCAAATACCCAGATCTCGTTAAGCGTGTTAAGTATCCGCGAACGCCGACCTGGGCCAGGCCCACCTCTCTCCTAGGTGGTCTGAACCTGCCCTGTCGCTCCGCCACAAAGTAACAGTCGGGGGCCGTCGGGAACCCAGGCCCACCTCTACCGGGATGGAGCCACCTGCCCCTTCAGCCCCCAACTGTGAACAGTATCACAGATAATGTAACAGTGTAAAGTATATAGTATGTGCCCGCGATCACTTCCCGAAGTGATCACGGCCCAGTAGTATAGCATGGCAGACTGACAAGAGTGTAGGGCCACTGATGGAACTCTAGCATCCTATACTAAGCAAGTAGGATAGCAGGTAAAGGTAACAACAGTAGTAGCAAGGACAGGCTATGCAGCAGTATAGGATTAACGGAAAGCAGTAACATGCTACACTACTCTAATGCAAGCAGTAGAGAGAAGAATAGGCGATATCTGGTGATCAAAGGGGGGGGCTTGCCTGGTTGCTAAGACAAGAAGGAGGGGTCGTCAACAGCGTAGCCGAACTGGGGGTCACTGGCAGCCTCAGGGTCTACCAGAAAGAAGTAACGAGGGGGAACACAATAAATAACAGAGCAAACAAAGCATCACAAAGCGTAACATGGCAATACGCAGTGCTAGATGTGACCTAACGCCGAAGGAGGTGATATTGGCGAAGGGGTGAAACATCTGGGAAAGGATTCCCGGTGTTTCGTGTTTTCGGACAAGTGAACCAGAGGGGGAAAGTTGCGAGTTTGGTAGGTTAGGGATGTATCCGGATTCGTCTCGTCGTTCTGAGCAACTTTCATATACAAAGTATTTTCATATGACTTAGGGTTTATTTTATACGAATTATTAAAGTTTTAACAATATTCCGAAATTACTAATTCGAAAATAAAACAGTAAAATGCTTTTCTTACCTAGTGCTACACTAGTCTATGTGTATGATAGCGGGACCCTGGGGGCTGGTCAACTGACTGGTCAAAAGTGGAGGTGGTGGCCCACTTATCATTGAGACAAAAAATTAAACTAGTGTAGAATTAAAATGAGGTCCACGTGTCATTGGGCCAACCAAGTTTACCTAACACTAAACAAATCCTAGCACTCATCCAAAGATGGTGGTTGGCTGCAGGCACGCACATGAGCACGCAAGGCATGCGTAGGAGAGCCGGATGCTCTGTGTGCACGCATGCCTGGCCGGCTATGGCCCAAGTGCAGCACGGCGAGCGCGCGTAGAAGGCCGTGGACTGGTGAGCAGAGGCGAGTGCCGCCGGGCGCGGCAGCAGCAAAGCACGCAGTGGCAGCAACAAAGCATAGCAGCAGCAGCTAACACAGCAGCCGAGCCGCAAAGCAGCAGCGGGCAGCAAGAAGGACAAGGAGCAGCCTAGCAGCGCAGCAGCTAGTAAAAGCAACAGATAGCAATGGCAGTTGCAGCGACTGGCAGTAGCAGCGTATCTGCGGCAAGAGCAGCAGCGAACAACACCAGTGAGCGAGCGCGGGACGCAGCGCGGTGGCGCTAGCAGTAGGCGCGCAGGGCCGAGGGCGCGCGGGCATGCGCCGGGGCGGCCAGAGCAGCTAGGAGGCGGTGGCAACTGGAGCAGGGGGGCGCGTGGAACGCAGGTAGAAGGCGGGCGCACCCGCGTGTGACAGCAGGGCAGGGCGCGGCCGGCGCGTGCAGAGGCGCGTCGAGCAGCAAGATGGGGCGCTCGGCTACGGCGGGTTTCGGCTACAGGCCACCGCGCATGGGGTTGCGTTTGAACCGCCGTGGAGTGCCGAGTCGAGTGGTGGGGTGGTTCGCCAGGGGACGGCGACGAGTACAGGTGGCGACGGCGAGGCAAGCCAGAGGGCTTGCCGGGCCCCTGGGAGTGTGTTGAGCACGACAGGGAGGCCGGCTACGAGCTCCGCGAGCCGTGGCTACGGCGGCGAACCCCTTGGCGGTGACAAGCTCGGGCACGAAGGGGGAAACAGCTATGGGGTAGTGGTAGAAGCAGGGAAGAGAGGGGAAGGGTGCAGTGCTCACTTCCGTTGCTGGGGCGGCCCGAGAAAGAGCCGAGGTGGCCGGAGACGGTGTCGGCGTGCGGCGGCCCGATGCAGACGGAGGTTCAAGATGACCGCGAAGCCGACGGGGCAGGGACTCTGAGCTCGGGGAAGTGGACACAGTCGGCGTAGGCGGCGGCGAGGAAGCTCCCGGGCGCGGGCAAATGAAGGGCAGCGACCGGTGGCCACGCGCACGGTGAGGCCGTGTCGATGGTTGCGTTCTGCTCAGGGGGAGAAGGGGATCTGGGGCGAGGGCGCAGAGGAGAGCAGGGTGGAGTGGGCAGACGAGTGGGAGGCGAGGGGGCCGAGGCGTCGGGGCGGTGGAGGCCTTATCCTCTCGCGGGGGTCGTTGCCGGCGAGGTGGTTCGGCGGCGACAAGCCTCCTGTAGCGACGGGGTCGGGGGCACAGAGAAACGACCGGGGAGGGGAGTGGGCCGAGGCCCAGGGGAGGGCCCCTCCTATTTTGTTTTATTAACTTACTCATTTACTTTTGAAACTTTCTGATTTCTTATACTTTTTATAACCAAAACAGTTTTATAAATTATAGCACTTGCACCTAAAACACCATTATAATTTAAGATACTGCCACATTAAGTTTAGCATTTAAACAAAACAGGTTAGCATTTTTATAAATCAAATAGCATTTAAAATATTGTTTTGGTCACTTATTTAGTTAGTTTAGGCCATTTAAACATCTTGCAAAAATGTTGGTTTATCACCAATATTAGTTATGGATTATTTGGCATATGATGAACATTTTAGTTTTGATAATTGAAAACTTTTACCGATTGACTTTATTTCATATTTCATATTTCCAATTTGAATTGGGTTTCGAACCGATGCGAGTTTATCAACAGTAATCACGGTGACCTGGCATCATCAACAGTGAATTACTGTAGCTTAATAATCCAGGCGTCACAATTCTCCTTCACTACAAGAAATCTCGTCCCGAGATTTAGGAGGGGAGTAAGGGGAAGGGATTGGGGTACGAAAAATCTAACGAATCTTCTCGGTCTTGGTTGCTCTTCGAAGAGGTCGACCCATTACGTTGATGTATTCATTCCTCTTCTTCGGTCATCATGATGAAGTTGTCGTCCTTCCTTCAGGATCTTCACCGTACTTACGAAAGGGTAAGAAGGGAAAACTATATATGGATGGACTCTAACAAGATGGAGCATCAAATGGTTAACTCAGGGAAGAAGCATAAGTGTCTCTCGATTTGAAACTGAAGAAGATGTCGAGAACAAAGTAAGAAGGTACCCTGAGAAGTTTCAAACGGATAGGCAATCGTTCGATGTCTGAAACAACATGCGAAAGGGGTCCAAAGCAACGAGATTGAATATTGCGTCTGTTACCAGAATAGATCACTAGGACGGTGGCCCGTGAATTAATTACGAGGCCACGCGCAAGGAATAACTTTGGGAATAGGGGGTATACAGGAGAGTCGGGTTTCGATCCTGTGGAACTGTGGGTTATGGGCCCACCATGTGGTTTTTTTTAATAGGAGCAGGGACATCTTGCACGGTCACGATAGCAAGGCATGCCAGAGAGTACCATGTCAGTTAAGTCGGCAACAACGTTGGTACCAAGGGCGAGGGGCGAAGAGAACCATTTTCCTGCTCGTTGCAACGAGGCGGACCAATAGGCAAAGATCTCGTCCATCGGTGGTTACCGGAATGTCATCAACAAAAGTAACAGGGTCTTATAATTTCCTCATGGAAGAATGGTTAACGTTGCTAAGATGGAAACTATAACAATAGGTCCTCTGGCCAGGTGTGCTAGGCACGACATCACCTTACCGGGTCATATAAAGACCAATGTTGTGACTCTTGGAAAATGTTCCAACCATCATATCTGACCGAGATTCAGATCTGATCAGTGTCAAAATACCTCAGTCTCACGATGTTCGAGGAGAAAAGATGCGACAAATTGACGAGATGACATCGAAGATTCTCGGGAAATGAACTATGGAAGCGAGTTCCAAAACAAGAGTTCATCATTAAATCAAGGAGAGGGTGAGGACGTGGCTGATGGACTCAAGGAAAATTCCTTAAGATTTAAAAAAAATGGATTTCCACAATCATGTGAACAAGGAGATAACATTTGTCAGATCGAATGATATAAGGAGATATGCCCGAGGAAGACCTACCCAATTAAACATTGGTTGAAAGATGCACCCGAAATATGGGCTGGGTTGCACGACTAACGTCGGAATGGTGATTCAATAATCAATAGTCTAAGAATGAACGGCCGACCATTAACTTCAAAGGAATAAGGTTGCTAGAAGGGCAGAATCCAAACAGCACCGCTCACTTGTTGGTACCCCGGTTGGAATCAACACGAGGACCCAAGAAGAATGGTCATGGTGAGAAGTATCACCATACGAAGAATCTTAAGAGGTGGTGAAATTCTCACAACATAGATGACATAAGAGATGTTAATGTTCCAAGGTACAGAAGAACAATTGCTGGATAGCAAGGAACTCAAAGTATAACACCAAACACGAACAAGCTTGTGTTGGTGGGAAGGAAATAAAATGGTCGATGATAACACAGATCATCGAGGGCAAGGATGGTATTTCTCATTATGAACTCAATTGATATCCTGGAAGAGCTCATAAGGTTGATGATGATCACGACACATTTGTCGAGAGATTTCATAAAGATGTAATCAATCAGCGATGACATTAAATCAAAGGAATGATGAAGCGGAAGGTTATTGGAACCATGGGTAGGACACAAACTTGAAATCAAGCTTGTTGTTCAAGGTGAACTGATATGACGAGGAAGATCGACGTAAGCTTAGCTCATCGCCAAAAAATTGTGCTTCGGGAAGGAGGACCAGGTAGCACAGTTAAAATTTGGCACAATAATGATATAGCCGATCAGGCTAGGAATGACCTGAAGGATTATTAAACTCGTAAGCAACAAAAAAATACTTAAGAGTTATTGAATCGGAGTGTGGAATTGATTCAATTATCAGTGTTCTCGGTCGACTAACAACCCCTAACCCATGAAGTGACAAAGACAAGGTAAGGTAGTACTTCATCAAATTTTATAAGATGTGGTGCAATGGCAAGATATCCTCGAGATACTAGGAGTAATAGTCAAAGGTAGAACAAAATAGAGGCTAGGAAGGCGTACTGATCTGCAGAAGACAAGTACTTCAACTTGTCCGAGAAATGGAATCAAAGGAGAATAATATGGTCAGAACCATAGCTGCAGGGGATCCAATTTAATGACACCGAAAGAATTACCCAAATGATTAAATATTTTGCAAGAAGCTTCCATGATAAGTTCCACATCGGGTCCATGGGCATGAACACAAGTTCAAGGTCGAATCCCACTTCTTCAATGTATAACCTTTCATTCACTTCTCATTTTCGAAGAAGTTGTAATGTTGAATTTTATCTAGCAAAATACCAAAAGAGTATGACTCGTGAAAACTTTAAAGTTCACACATATTAAGGAAGGCATAGGATCAACCCGTCGGGGCTTCTTAGAAACATATACCACAAACTTTAGGGGTAATTAACTCAAGCTCGGAAGCAGAGCATGTTTGACCAAAGGAGAGGATACAAATTACCGAAGGCATTATGTATCAGGGAGGATTCACAAGGCGGTAAAATATGAATGTCGAATAATAATCCCACAAAGGATTTGACGGTCCATAGTAGAGCTGAGGTGAGCATCGGCACACAATCAGATAAAGAAACAATGAAAAGGTATTTGATTATAGAACATCTGAATAATTCGATGCTTAGATAACAAAGGAATTATAATTTACAAAATGAAGGATCAGAAGCAGACGCTCTGATTAAGAATGGGTAAGTTGAACAGACTTAGGGGCACAATCGACGGCAATTTGATTGGTTGAGAACCAGCTCACGTTTTAAACGACATCTGAGCCGGAAGGATGAATTCTATGATCTGAGTGAGGATTGCGAGCATTCGCAACATATTGAATCAATGGACTCAAAAAGATATTGACAAAGGTTGCCAATAAGATTACTATACTTATGGGATTAACCATAATGAGAGCTAGAAAGAATTTCAGGAGCAATAGGTTGCTCAGGATTTTCGGAAGACTGAATGGTATTTCAAAGAATTTTGTGAAATACATGAATCATCTGGGGATGAGCGGATACACGATAAATGCAAGAAATTATCCGTAGGGGTATTTCGGTGGTAGGGAATTGCAAAAGCAATGGCACAAAGTTTTGGGAGAACATCGGAGAGTATCTTCGGATTCTTCTGGTGCCGCAGACGATCATCTGTAATAAGGGGCTCTCCGGGAGAAAGTATTATCGAGAACCTAGACTCAGAGTTAGTAAAATCGTTTAACCCAAATAGAAGATATATCAGAGTCCTAGAGTATAGGTCGAGGAATAAAAGATCCTACTACCACCCAATGGCGACGTGTGCCCGTAAGACACACAGCCATGTTAGTAAAAGTTTTGTAATGTCTAGACTCGACTTCGGCCAAGGAGTGTGGAAAGGGGATTCCTACAGGCAGTCGGCTCTGATACCAACTTGTGACGCCCCCGATTCAATCGTACCCTAATCATGCACGCAAATGTGTACGATCAAGATCAGGGACTCACGGGAAGATATCACAACACAAGTCTACAAATAAAATAAGTCATACAAGCATCATAATACAAGCCAGGGGCCTCGAGGGCTCGGATACAAGTGCTCGATCATAGACGAGTCAGCGGAAACAACAATATCTGAGAACAGACATAAGTTAAACAAGTTTTCCTTAAGAAGGCTAGCACAAACTGGGATGCAGATCGAAAGAGGCGCAGGCCTCGTGCCTGGGATCCTCCTAAACTACTCTTGGTCGCCGTCAGCGGGCTGCTCGTAGTAGTAGGCACCCCCTGGGTAGCAGTCGTCATCAACGGTGGCGTCTGGCTCCTGGGCTCCATCGCCTGGTCGCAGCAATCGGATAGAGGTATGGGGAAAAAGGGGAAACAATGCAACCGTGAGTACTCATCCAAAGTACTCGCAAGCAAGGAAGTACACTACATATGCATGGATATATGTGTAAAGGGCCATAATAGTGGACTAAACTGCAGAATGCCAGAATAAGAGGGGGATAGCTAGTCTTATCGAAGACTACGCTTTCGGTCGCCTCCGTCTTGCAGCAGGTAGAAGAGAGTAGACTGAAGTCCTCCAAGTAGCATCGTATAGCATAATCCTACCCGGCGATCCCCTCCTCGATGCCCTGTTAGAGAGCGATCACCGGGTTGTATCTGGCACTTGGAAGGGTGTGTTTTATTAAGTATCCGGTTCTAGTTGTCATAAGGTCAAGGTACAACTCCGGGTCGTCCTTTTACCGAGGGACACGGCTATTCGAATAGATTAACTTCCCTGCAGGGGTGCACCACATAACCCAACACGCTTGATCTCATTTGGCCGGACCCACTTTCCTGGGTCATGCCCGGCCTCGGGAGATCAACACGTCGCAGCCCCACCTAGGCACAACAGAGCGGTCAGCACGCCGGTCTAAACCTATGCGCGCAGGGGTCGGGGCCCATCGCCCTGAGCACACCTGCACGTTGCGAACGCGGCCGGTGAGCAGACCTAGCAACCTCCAGTACAACGGAAGTCACGTTACGCGGTCCAACCCGGCGCGCGCCACTCCGTCGCTGACGTCAAGAAGTGCTTCGGCTGATACCACGACGCCGAGTGCCCATATCTTTCCCGCGTAGTTGGTTAGTGCGTATAGACCAAATGGCCAGACTCAGATCAAATACCCAGATCTCGTTAAGCGTGTTAAGTATCCGCGAACGCCGACCAGGGCCAGGCCCACCTCTCTCCTAGGTGGTCTGAACCTGCCATGTCGCTCCGCCACAAAGTAACAGTCGGGGGCCGTCGGGAACCCAGGCCCACCTCTACCGGGATGGAGCCACCTGCCCCTTCAGCCCCAACTATGAACAGTATCACAGATAATGTAACAGTGTAAAGTATATAGTATGTGCCCGCGATCACTTCCCGAAGTGATCACGGCCCAGTAGTATAGCATGGCAGACTGACAAGAGTGTAGGGCCACTGATGGAACTCTAGCATCCTATACTAAGCAAGTAGGATAGCAGGTAAAGGTAACAACAGTAGTAGCAAGGACAGGCTATGCAGCAGTATAGGATTAACGGAAAGCAGTAACATGCTACACTACTCTAATGCAAGCAGTAGAGAGAAGAATAGACGATATTTGGTGATCAAAGGGGGGGGCTTGCCTGGTTGCTCAGACAAGAAGGAGGGGTCGTCAACAGCGTAGCCGAACTGGGGGTCACTGGCAGCCTCAGGGTCTACCAGAAAGAAGTAACGAGGGGGAACACAATAAATAACAGAGCAAACAAAGCATCACAAAGCGTAACATGGCAATACGCGGTGCTAGATGTGACCTAACGCCGAAGGAGGTGATATCGGCGAAGGGGGGAAACATCTGGGAAAGGATTCCCGGTGTTTCGTGTTTTCGGACAAGTGAACCAGAGGGGGAAGGTTGCGAGTTTGGTAGGTTAGGGATGTGTGGTGGACGAACGGGCTGCGTATCCAGATTCGTCTCGTCGTTCTAAGCAACTTTCATGTACAAAGTATTTTCATATGACTTACGGTTTATTTTATATGAATTATTAAAGTTTTAACAATATTCTGAAATTACTAATTCGAAAATAAAACAGTAAAATGCTTTTGTTACCTAGTGCTACACTAGTCTATGTGTATGATAGCGGGACCCTGGGGGCTGGTCAACTGACTGGTCAAAAGTGGAGGTGGTGGCCCACTTATCATTGAGACAAAAAATTAAACTAGTGTAGAATTAAAATGACGTCCACGTGTCATTGGGCCAACCAAGTTTACCTAACACTAAACAAATCCCAGCACTCATCCAAAGATGGTGGTTGGCTGCAGGCACGCACATGAGCATGCAAGGCATGCGTAGGAGAGCCGGATGCTCTGTGTGCACGCATGCCTGGCCGGCTATGGCCCAAGTGCAGCACGGCGAGCGCGCGTAGAAGGCCGTGGACTGGTGAGCAGAGGCGAGTGCCGCCGGGCGCGGCAGCAGCAAAGCACGCAGTGGCAGCAACAAAGCATAGCAGCAGCAACAGCTAACACAGCAGCCGAGCCGCAAAGCAGCAGCGGGCAGCAAGAAGGACAAGGAGCAGCCTAGCAGCGCAGCAGCTAGTAAAAGCAACAGATAGCAATGGCAGTTGCAGCGACTGGCAGTAGCAGCGTATCTGCGGCAAGAGCAGCAGCGAACAACACCAGTGAGCGAGCGCGGGACGCAGCGCGGTGGCGCTAGCAGTAGGCGCGCAGGGCCGAGGGCGCGCGGGCATGCGCCGGGGCGGCCAGAGCAGCTAGGAGGCGGTGGCAACTGGAGCAGGGGGGCGCGTGGAACGCAGGTAGAAGGCGGGCGCACCCGCGTGTGACAGCGGGGCAGGGCGCGGCCGGCGCGTGCAGAGGCGCGTCGAGCAGCAAGATGGGGCGCTCGGCTACGGCGGGTTTCGGCTACAGGCCACCGCGCATGGGGTTGCGTTTGAACCGCCGTGGAGTGCCGAGTCGAGTGGTGGGGTGGTTCGCCAGGGGACGGCGACGAGTACAGGTGGCGACGGCGAGGCAAGCCAGAGGGCTTGCCGGGCCCGTGGGAGTGTGTTGAGCACGACAGGGAGGCCGGCTACGAGCTCCGCGAGCCGTGGCTACGGCGGCGAACCCCATGGCGGTGACAAGCTCGGGCACGACGGGGGAAACAGCTACGGGTAGTGGTAGAAGCAGGGAAGAGAGGGGAAGGGTGCAGTGCTCACTTCCGTTGCTGGGAAGGCCCAAGGAAGAGTCGAGGTGGCCGGAGACGGCGTCGGCATGCGGCGGCCCGATGCAGACGGAGGTTGAAGATGACCGCGAAGCCGACGGGGCAGGGGCTCTGAGCTCGGGCAAGTGGACACAGTCGGCGTAGGCGGCGGCGAGGAAGCTCCCGGGCGCGGGCAAACGAAGGGCGGGGACCGGTGGCCACGCGCACGGTGAGGCCGTGGCGATGGCTGCGTTCTGGTGAGGGGGAGAAGGGGATCTGGGGCGAGGGCGCAGAGGAGAGCAGGGTGGAGTGGGCAGACGAGTGGGAGGCGAGGGGGCCGAGGCGTCGGGGCAGTGGAGGCCTTATCCTCTCGCGGGGGTCGTTGCCGGCGAGGTGGTTCGGCGGCGACTAGCCTCCTGTAGCGACGGGGTCGGGGGCACAGAGAAACGACCGGGGAGGGGAGTGGGCCGGCTGGGTGGAGTGGGCCGAGGCCCAGGGGAGGGCCTCTCCTATTTTGTTTTATTAACTTACTCATTTACTTTTGAAACTTTCTGATTTCTTATACTTTATGATAAAAGTGACTTTATTGCTAGAAAACATGGTAAAGAAAGAGAACCGTGGGTTCAAAAACCTATGCCCTTTCTAACTAAGTCAACTAAAAAGAAAGATGATGAGGAATTTGAACGCTTTGCTGAAATGTTGAGGCCCGTCTTTTTACGTACTCGCTTGACTGATATCCTTAAAATATATGAAAGACATCATCACCAATAAGAGAAAAATACCGGAAGCTGAAATCTCCACTATGCTTGCTAATTATACTTTTAAAGATGGAGTACCTAAAAAACATGGAGATCCGGGAATACCAACTATACCTTGATCACTATTGGAAGTTTTCGACTACCTCTACCTACTGTTAAAAAGAAATATGAAATGCTTATTGTTGGGGACATTCATATCCCCGTTGAGGTAACTTAGTGATTTACGGAAGTTCTTCGGTTTCATGCTAATCGAAAGTGGTTGTTAATAATACCTGATCAACCTTATTAATAGATCATTTTTGAGAGGTATGAAGTTGATGAATTTAGTAAGCACTACCTTCTGCCCCTACCTTTTATTTTCTGTTTTTATTAGTTAAATAAAATAAAATGCCATGCTTTGTTTGCTTTTTGAATTTCCCGTGCAATAAAAAATGACCCAAAAATAAAAGTTCTCAGAATGCTCTTAAAATTTAATACAATTTTTCTGAATATTTAAGATTTTTTTGTGGAAATAATATCAGAGGGAGGTGCACCAGGTGGGCACAACCCACCTGGGCACGCCAGGACCCCTAGGCATGCCCTGGTGGGTTGTGGCCCTCGCCCGTGGGCCCCCTCACTTATCTCTTCAACCCACATCATCACCTACCTCTAGAAAAATTATCCATTGCTATCTCTCTCTCTCATGTTCTTGCTCTCAAACCCGCGGATTTCGATCTCTTTGCTCGAAGCTCCGTTTTCAAAACTGTTTCGGGCGGTTGTTGCTTGGTATGTGACTCCTCCGTTTGTCTATTTCGTTTTTGCTTTAGTGGTTTATATTTTGAATAATTAGCTACTCTTGGTGTTGCTGTAGATGAGCTTGCATGTTGAATTCTTAGAGTTCTAAGTAGTTTGAATGCTTGCTATGGCCTCTATGTATCCCTATGAGTAGTTGCTATCAATTTTGCGAATTTTTGTTGAGAAAAATTTGTGGACTAAAAATTTTAAAATTTTGTTTATAGGAAAAGGATGAATATCTTTAGGAAGTTTGCTTGCAAGAAGAACTCCAAGGGAGTTATTGGAGAGTCGTCTGACAGTGATCTCCATAACCGGAGGTTGGTGGAATAACGGCCGTGCGAATGGCCGCATATCCCGTTCATGGAAGAGGCTGGGATCCTGCAAGAGTTTACACAATATGCTGCTAATGCCGGCCTCACCGACTTCATCACAGCTAAATGTGAACAATACCATCTCCTCATAAACACCTTTGTTCAAAGTTTTAATTTTCTTCCTAGGAATAATCCTCCTGAAGTGCAATTCAATTTATACGTTGATTTCCATCAGATACCGCTTACTGTGTTTCAAAAATCATACTTCATTTTTTGTGTATACATACATGTATGGTTTAAGAAATATTTTCTTGTAGGTTCCGTGGATAGACAAATATGCGAATCTTCAGTGGATCTACTATGTTTGTTATTCGAAAATCATAATTCATTTTTTGCGTTGTCAACAATGACATATTTCAAACCTAACACTGTATAGATGCAATACATATTCAACCGGTGACATCTCAAGTGATAACCATAGACCCTTTAGTGCACTGTGTGCCCAATTCACATTTCTAATTGCATCCTTATCATTATTTTCAATGATTGATTGCATTGTTGCACTGATGATAAATGAGGCAAAATCCCCATTATTTGTTGCATGCCACGCAGAAATATTGGGCGCGATCATTTCACTTCCTGTTTAAAGAAGACCCATGCATGTGGAAAAACAAAAATATAATGTACAAATGGAGTACCAAATAGTACCCTATTGTATTTACTGTTCAAACAGGGGGTTTACAGGTCAGAAACAGCCACACAACAGAGACAATTAATCTAGGTAGTCCGGCAGTGCGAATCTTGGCGCAAACCAAGAAAATATTATAAATTATCTGACATGATTTTGTAAAATCTTGGAATTTGTTATGTAAAACATAAAGTCTAGGCATCATAATGCCCCTTAGTGCTGAAGGCCGAAATAATTAGACATGTACGTAGCAGAGACATAGTCTGAAGAAACACATATACATCTGATCTCTCTATATGGGAAAAACAACTTGTTTTGGCCAGGGAGTCTCTCCATATATACCTGGAGTTAAGCTTTCTACAAAAATCAAAGTGAAATGGCTGGCCATTGTTTCAATTGTTGAAGTCAGGCACGCAGCCATACTGTAGGAAATATGCTAATTCCTTCTTCATGAGAGATGATATGTAACAAATGAGTTATTTAGAGTTTGTGATCTGTTCACTTGGTTGGAGAATAAAGTAGGGAGTTAAAGGATCTAGGATTACTTTCCTGCAGATTACAGACAACCGTATCGGGAAGATGGATCACCGTGCGAACAGTCTGAGTCTGATTCAAAAAGAAGAAAAACTTGCGAACAGTCCGCCGTAATCCTTTGACTCAGGAAGCTTGCCGGAGACAGCATCCGCCGAGCTGCTTCAAACAGCCGTCATCCCATCACCTCCGCAATTTTCCCAAATATGAAAATCAAAATGCAACAAAGCTATATTGCTATAGTATTTACTATATATCATCCTAGCATGTGAGTCTGTTACTGGAAAAAGAATAATTTACTTGTGTCAAAACGTTCAGAAGCACTACAAAGAGGTAACCGTCGCACTAACCTGCAGACCCGAAGAGTGATGAAGAGACCAACACAGATTTTTGAAGCTGCAAAAACATTTATACCGGTATGTGCATATTGACCATAGTTAGCAGCTAAAAAATCATTAGCTGGAGTGCAGTACTTGTGTAGAAGAGTACAGTTAGGGCAATGGCAATATAGAAAGAATTGAAGTACTATGCCATCTAAAACATGAAGGCATAAATAAACATCTGTAAAAACATCAGTTATGCCTATTAAGCTCAAGTACTACTTGAAGCTAACTCCGTGCCAATAGTTCTAAATCTGTCTGCCTGATCTAACAACTAAAAAGGGTACAATTTTAGTAATATTAGTACATGAGCAAAATTAAATCTCTAAGCCTATTACCTCTATGTAATGGCAGGATAATTAATTAGATATATACCATTGAGTTAATTGGAGATTTTTTATATTGTACTTGAAAGAAACACACACATCTATCATTGATATTCTACGTAAGACACGACATCGACTAATTCGGTTGGCCATGTAAAAATAACTAACTCGATTCCCAGCTATAGATTATTATGTGCTGCTGCCGGAGGCGATGGACAACAATCCACTGTCATGCGTCCTCATCTTATGACACACAAAGGCACAAAGAAGTGAGGAGGACTGCTTACGGATTGACACGGGTTCTGTCTTCTGTGATGAATTTGAAGGATGGAGAACATAACAGGGGTCGTGGCACCACCAGTCCGCTGCAGTTTCCTCACTTGGCCTGGTATACTTGGAACCGCCGTCGGCACACCTGGCCAACCGCATCAACCATCATGAGATCATTCAGTAATTCACCTAGTTAAAAGATATATGCTGGGACGCGTGGTCAGATCAGAACCTGAGATATGAGGAGATTAAAATCCTGAAAAGAAAAGATTGGGGAGATGCTAGATTGAACAGTGACGTTTCTTTTCATGATCAATGGCTCCTTCAACTTAGCAGGTGTTGTTCTCCCCTCCTCCCTCGTCGGTTCCGGGGGCGCAATTCTCCTCTCTTCTGATTCCAAGAACGCCATGCATGCCACCTACAACCTGTGTGCCGCCAGTGTGGCATATAGGCAATCGATCATCCTAATGTTCGCTTCAATTCGACATCTCTTCTGCTCTCTTTGAGGTGAAATTTTCCTGCGATCTATAATCCTGAAAAATTGTAGTTTGAAGCTCAGGTTGGCACTACAGCGTGTGGATGAAGCTGACATTCACAACGGCATGGAGAGGAGATGGGCATGCTGGAGGAGCGAAGAGGAGCTGGGACATGAGAGATTCGGGGCTGTGGGGGAGATTTTTTCTCAGCAGCCGGCATGAGAGTTCGTGTTTCAGAGCTGGACAGGGCATGGTTAGGTACTTCATCCGCCTAATCGTCTGTCCCCATGTCAGGATACAGAAGAGATCTATCTTCTTTTACTGAGATGAGATCAAAACATAGAGATCTTCTTCCTTTTTAACTGAGAAAAGACCTTCTTTCATGAGAATAGGAAACCAAACCGTGACTCGTAACCGCTCAGGACTCTAGGGTTTCCGCAAATATGATTACTTTGATTTCTTAATAATCTTGGATGTACAATTAAAATCCAACGGTTATTATAGTTAGTTTTCTAGGATTAACGTGGAGGCTTTAATGATGCTTCCAATTAGTAAATACTAGTCGTCAACCCGTGCATTCGCACGGGCTAGCATATTGAGAATGTCAGATGGAATATCTCTTTCTTTTCGATATAGCTTCCTCTGTTTCTGATCTAATGATGTTAGATTTGGGAGCTTGGTTGCTCATGTAGCAACCTTTTCCTGTGTAATTGTTTTATTTTCGCATTTGGAATGTTTGGTCATCTGATATATTACTATATTATATTTCAATGTCATTGAATAATCTAGATAGATTAACGGGTATATGATTAATTCCTAGTATTATTGCAACAATTAGCTTTTGTTGTTTTAATTTGTTCCACTAAGTTCGATGCATGTTGACCACGGCAAGTGAGCAATAGGGGCGCTCAATATTTAATTGTTTAGAGATTAAGATATAAGCAAAACATCTACTCCCTCCATTCCTAAATATAAGTATTTTTAGATATTTGAATGTGCACTACATACGAAGCAAAATAGAGTGAATCTACACTCTAAAATATTTCTATATACATCCGTACGTAGTCCGTATTGAATCTCTAAAAAGACTTATATTTAGAAACTGAGGACAGATTAATAGGCATTTTAGTAATAAGAACCAGAGTATATATAAAGTACAAATCTGGTGTGTCCGTACATGTTTTTAAATCCTGATTGTTACTAAATATTTATCAATACGCTACTTGTTTTTTGATTCCTTGATGCACCATGTTTTGGAATGTCTCGGGTCGTTGATTGTTTATCAACCCCATTGCACAATGTCCTCAGTTTTGAATCTTTATGACTTTGAGTACCTTCCATTCTTGACTTTGCATCATCAAGATTGTTTTTTCTTTTCTTAAGATGAATACTGCTGCATCTTTGATTTGTGGCCTGGTTCATCATAGTTCTTGATTCCATGAATTCTGATTCATTCATTTCCCGTCATCCCTCAGTTTTTGATTCTTCACCAAGATGCATAACACGACTTGTGTTCCCTATCCTTTTTTTTTGGTTTACAATGACTTCATCACCAATCAGCACTTGCTTTGAAATTTTTGAAAGTGGGTGACCTTTTTCACTTGCTCCTCCAAAACAATAAAAAGAATGTATTAGTCGCTAACTTGTATTATGAAATAACAGGAAAATACACCAAGAAAGCTTATATACTTATCCTATTCAATTACTTAATTTGCTTGTGCTAGTACTTATGTTGACCTTTGAATAATCTCAGTTCCTATGATTTTTGAATGCTCAACATCAGCATTGTTTTCTGGTATTATATAAATGCTGCCACATCTATGAGTTACTGTACGCTTTTATTTCAGTTCTTGATCCCTTGAATATGAATTCATCTCGATCCTGTATGCCCTTATTCCCCATTCTTCATTAGAATAAGATACAACATGTGTTCCCGTCCTAGTCTTTTTGGTGTCCTGCACAATTAGCTTATTGTCAGCAATATGCTTATACATAATAAATTTTGTTAGTTACCACAAAATAATAATTATATATAGTGTGGGATGTGGTAGATAGTGAACAGTATAGCGCATCATATACACAATAATCTTGGTATCTGTACTTGAGGTATAGGCATCTACCAATTGTTGTGCACAAATTTTCTGGATTTGTTTGTCGTCTATTGATGTCACAATCATCCATATCTTTCTAGAATTTTGCATATTTCTTAATCAACTTTTTGCTCTGCCTAAAACATGGTGCAGATTATTGTTGCACCCAAATCACATGTCTCTAGCTCATGTGTGTGCATACAAATAATATGGCATATACATGCCAGTACATGATGAATTACTACCCAAATAATGAGATGTTATGAAATGCGCCATCAACATTTCCGCTCAAGTTCTTTTTCACGTTCGTGATAGTAGAAGTTGTCTTATTTTTATACTGTTTTGTTGCGTTTGCAGCGTCCTAAGTAGTACAACTCCTCTGGTGTATTAATCAACTTCATTGTTGCTTCTATGTTACAGAACTTTCCCTGTCCATTGTAGGTTAAATTAGCATATAAGAAAAATGTAAAAAGGGAATGGAAAACAAAATGATAAGAAATTCCCTTTTTAAGATTCATAAGTTATTGTAGTTATTTCTTCTAATGTTCTTCTTTTATAGAGCATCGGTTTTGGGACCTAAACATGTTTCTGCATGTACATAAGTACTGGTGGACATTGCTAGAAAATATTTCTTTATAGAATTGAAGGAGAGCTATTACACCTCATATGGAACACAGTCGTCTCACGGATATTCAAATGAATATAAACTCTGGTTACACCTATAAATTAGGGCGAGTAGTCTACATGCACTGATATTATCTTTTGGATATAATAAATAAATATACTCATAGCAATTCTTACATCCCATTAATAAATACAGACCTGTCATCTTCGTGAGAGTCGTTGGTATTACCATATCAACAGGGCCCAAAGTACCCTGATGGTTCTTTTTTTATTTGTGTATACTCCAAGAGTCTTAACTATTAACAACTATGGTACGGTGACTCATTTAGTCCCTTTCAATATACGCACTCAATTCGGACCAGAACATCTTCAATATTCGAATCACATGATTCGTGTGTTTGTTCGGTATATCCGATGCTAACGACATCTACTATATAAAGCGGTGTTAATATGAAGAGACCATATGAATTCATAATTTCAACAAATATAGTTGTACCGAATAAGTAAATCCTCTCGCATCTTTACTCGAAAGAACTCCAGTGCTAGAACATGTGCATCTTTGTTCAGTTATTCCAATTTTTTAGACATTTTATATCGTGAAATTTCATCATGTGAAAAAAAATCAGTATCTTGTCGTCTTCAAATGGATGGAAATTCACAAAGATGTAACCTAAAATTTGATACCATGTAAACGGAAGCCTGGTAGCCCAATGGCCATATCTTGCTAACCGGTGTTTCATTACCTTGCGATGAAGCAAATACAATGCATTATGATATAAAAAGAAGCCTATAAATTCATAATAACTTTTATAAGTCATAATTCCCTATTTAATTCATTTACTTGCTAATTGAATCAGGCATATCAGAATAAGTGAGATCAACAGAAAAAAAATCAAAGAGAACTGACATGGTCCTGTGGCCATCAAATCGTTGTGTGCTCCTCTGTCGTGTGGGTGCGTGTGTTTCCATTGGAAGTTATCCTGTTTGTCCTTACGTATTGTCGTACACGCATCAAGCCGGCCGCTCTACGTGTGTGCGGTAGCTTCGTACATGCGACTGTAGCAGAAATCCATCCGCCTACCTGTCTGCTAGCTTTGCACGTACATGCGCTGCTATCTGCTGAATTGATTTAGTGTTCTAAAACTAATTTAGGGACTCTGCTACCAAATTCAAGGATTTAATTGGAAAAAAGAGAGTAACATGAAGTCAGTTCTTCGTGTAATAACTAAGAAACATGCTTCATCTAACCAGCGGAACAAATAATTGCTAAAAAAATATTGTGTGGGTGGACGATTCGCTAACCTGCACAATGACATCTACCGACCAGAGGCAACCTTGGCGCAGAGTGAGAGAATCTTCAGCAGCCATGATGGGCATAGTTCCTGTGCTCTGACCTGATCTCCATGAAGCATCTAAAATTTACACGTGAGAAGATTCAGGATGCAATCCGTGGAGAAGGCAAAAATTGAATCCAAATCCAAAGGGAAGCCATGATTGATTCCGTTGCAAACCTGCAAGAAAACAAATTCAGAATAAATAGTGTGTAAAATTTGGATCTAATACATTAGGAAAAACTCCTTGAGGACACGGAATCCATCGTACAATTTTGTTCTCTTGTGAGGGCGAGGGAGATAATAGAGAGGAAGAGGTCGTGGATGGATTTGTCGAGGGGAGAGAGAGATAATTAAGAAGAAGAATAGATCGTGGAGGGGAAAGGAAGAAGATGCCATGTAGTACGTGTAGTTAGTTATAGAAAGAGACGGAGCCGTATAGGAGTAGTTTTGAGGGAACCGTATAAGAGTAGATAGGAATTTGTGCAATGGTTTCTATCGTCAAGTTTTTTTTACATGAATTCTGCTGGCCGTCAGGTTTTTTTTTAACGAACAAAGGAGCACTTTGGTTTTTTTTAACGAACAAAGGAGCACTCCGTTTTCTCTACGAAGGAGCGGCTAAGGAGGAGTTCTCATTGGGAGTTACTTGGTTTAATCTACACCGTTATAACTTGGACCCATCAGATGAACGGTTCCTAATTACTGATTAACGTGGTAATTTCTTGGGAGTCGCTAATTAGTATAGGTATAGATAAGATGATGTGATGGACAAGACCCATCTGTCAGCATAGCATATGATCATTCAGTTTATTGCTACCGCTTTCTTAATGTCAAATACATATTCCTTCGACCATGAGATCATGCGACTCCCGGGTAATGGAGAAATACCTTGTATACTATCAAACGTCACAAAGTAACTGGGTGATTATAAAGATGCTCTACAGGTATCTCCGAAGATGTCTCACTACTAGAGAAAACCTTATACACAGAGGTATAGCAGTAGCGCTAGACAGAACAAAGCGCTACTGCTACTTAGTAGTAGCACGCGTCAACAAAGCGCGCTACACCTATAGTTATAGCAGTAGCGCGTCTACACGAAAAGGCGGTACTAATATAATTCCCACTCTGTTGCCGATAGGCTAGAAATAGTAGTAGCGAGCCTGAGGAAAACACGCTATTGCTAAGTGCCTTGCAGCAGCGCGCCTCTGTTCTAGAGCGCTACTGCTAAGAAACAGAAAATATGTAGAAAAATAAATAGAAAAGTAAATGAAAATGAAAGAAATAGAAAAATGAAAATGAAAAAAAAGAAAAACAAAACAAATTGAAAATTAGAGGAGAAAGGCATAGCAGTAGCGCTTGTTCTCACAAAGCGCTATAGCTACATTAGTTGTAGCGCTTCTTTTGTTCCCGTGCTATAGCTAAGTTCTTTACATAAAAGGAAAAGGAAAAGAAAAAGGAAAATAAATAGCTACTTCCTGTAGCAGTAGCACGTTTTGGTGGAAAGCACTATAGCGCGCTATAGCTAACTTAGCTATAACGCGTTTTTCCTACCAGCGCTACTGCTAGTTTGACTTAACCACGCGCGGGCTCAAAACTTTGCTAAGTTCTTCCCCCTCTCCTCCTCTCCCCCCACTCGATCTGTCGCCGCCATCGATCGCCCTGTGCCCGAGCACGCCTGAGATGCCGGCCATCGCCCGAGCCTGCCCTCGGCCTCACCGCCGCCGCACTCGACCTCGTCACCGCCGCCCGAGCCCTCCCTGGAATGTCGTGGCCCGAGCCCGCCCTCGCCGCGGACCGTAAGCCTCTCCCTCTCCTCTGCCCTCCTCTCCCCTGCCCTCCTCTCTCTCTCTCTCTCTCTCTCTCTCTCTCTCTCTCTCTCTCTCTCTCTCTCTCTCTCTCTCTCTCTCTCTCTCTCTCTCTCTCTCTCTCTCTCTCTCTCTCTCTCTCTCTCTCTCTCTCTCTCTCTCTGCTAGCTAGGGCAAATTTCATTGAGCGCTACTGTGAAGATGGTCATATGAACCCTAGATTTGTTTAGGATAGTAGGATTTTTTTTAGCATTTAGGAAAATAATTTAGCAATTTTTTTACGAAATTACCTGGGGCAATTTTTTAAGAAAATGCCTAAACAGTAATTCCATTTAGCTTTAAACTAATATAGGGTATATAAATGGTAGTAGCATTTAGCTTTAATTAATTGAGGCTATAAACAAAAAAAACAACAACATTTAGCTATAAAAATTTATTTGGACTATGGACCTAAATCTGTTCCAAATTTCATTCAAATGAAATTTGAATTATTTGGACTATGTACCTGAATATTTTTGAAGAAATTGGGTGTAGGTACTAAGGTCTTGTTGTGGAAATTTTGGTGAGGTCAGAAGGGTTAAAGAAAATGGAGTTCCTTTGCAATTTCTAATAAGGTCAAATATTGTTGGAATATTTACTCTAAAACAATTTGGATGAAAATAAAATAATGTGTGTATGTGTGTGTGAGAGAGAGAGGAATAGCTAGAACGGAATTTGGGTTCTATCCTAGGCAAAGAAGTGTTTAGTGAGGTCATTTTGCAAAGGTTTTTGGTTTTGAAAAGACCACTATTTTTCAAGGAAAATATTTTAGGCAAGTTTTATTTTAAAGATGATCCCTTCCTATACTTTTAGCATTACACAAAAAACAAAAGTATTTAGCTATAAATAAAAAACAGTAGCTATGGCATTTAGCTAACAACAAAAAAACAGAATTGTTTTTCTTTTCAAAAACTTGGTTAAAGTAATTGTTGCTATGTAAATGAAAAACAAGATTGATGTTATATCATATATGTCATTTGATGTTCATTTGCATATTCCATTATTGTTGATTATATCTTTTCATTGAAGTGGTCATGTTATCTGCAAATTCCTCAATAGGGTTTGCTCATGTTATATGCAACATTGAAGTGGTTCGATCGTGCCCAAGTGTCCTTTTGTTGTTTCCAGGGAATGAAGCCGAGTGGCCTATGTTTTGCCGGAATGTTGATTCGTTTCCATTCCGGCAATTTTCAGGTGCTCGATTTGTCCATTTTTTAGAAAAGGTCATGCCAAAATTTTCCGTGAATTTCGGCATGACTTGTGCTATAAACTAGGACATATCGAGTGCCCGGGATTTGCCGCACCAGGAATGAATCAAAGTTCCTGCAAAAGATAGGCTTTTATGTCATTATTCATTCTAATAGGTCTACAATTAATTGACTAGATTTAATCGTATGAAACATGGCTAGCAATGATGAATGACAGGGTTCTGGTGATTGCAACATCTACGAAGCGGCAGACGCTTATTTGAACCTTCTCGACGAGCAACGGTTGTTGTAGGGCCCACCTGTGACATCCGAGACTAAGACAGACATCGAGACCGGCGCCGAGACTGGCGCTGAGACTGACACTGGCACGGAGACTGGCGAAGACGGTATAGAACCAAAACCAAAGAGGCAACGACGCCCAAACCAGCTCATCACTACCAGACTGGTGGGTCATGGAGGTGGACGACGGCAATTTTGAGCCAAAAGAGCCTGCGGAAGCGCGCGCGTGCTACGACAATCAAATAGGCTGCATCATATGGGCAACCGCCACCATCAACTATGCGAAACTAAGGAAGATACCAGATATGAAGCACTCCCTCCTAACGAAGCTGCACCAGGTGTTCTTATTCCCGGGCCGGGATGAAATCAAATATGAAAATCCAGATAAAGACCCGGCAATGAAGAAGACAAACAGACGTGCCATGGGCAAGTTTAGCGGTGCATTGTCCGCCTGGAAAGTAAGGGTGAAAGCAAGGATCATCGACAAAAAGGAACCCTACTTCGAGATTGTAAAGGATAATCCGACAATTACCGAAGAGCAGTTTGAAATATTGAAGGCGGCTTGCATTGTCGAAGCTGCCAAAGAAAAGTCGGAGTACATGAAGGGGCTTCAAGTGAGGAACATGGGGTGCCACTGCTACCTCTTGAGCACTATGTTGGATTTCCTTGAAGAGGAAAGGATGATGCAGCAAAGTAGCATAAGTATTTCCCTCAGTTTTTGAGAACCAAGGTATCAATCCAGTAGGAGGCTACGCGTGAGTCCCTCGTACCTGCACAAAGCAAATAACTCCTCGCAACCAACGCGATAAGGGGTTGTCAATCCCTTCATGGTCACTTACGAGAGTGAGATCTGATAGATATGATAGGATAATATTTTTGGTATTTTTGTGATAAAGATGCAAAGTAAAAAAGCAAAGATAATAAACAAGTGTTGGAAGATTAATATGATGAAGATAGACCCGGGGGCCAGAGGTTTCACTAGTAGCTTCTCTCAAGAGCATAAGTATTTTACGGTGGGTGAACGAATTACTGTTGATCAATTGACAGAATTGAGCATAGTTATGAGAATATCTAGGTATGATCATGTATATAGGCATCACGTCCGAGACAACTAGACCGAGTCCTGCCTGCATCTACTACTATTACTCCACTGATCGACCGCTATCCAGCATGCATCTGGAGTATTAAGTTCAAGAAAATAGAGTAACACCTTAAGCAAGATGACATGATGTAGAGGGATAAATTCATGAAATATGATAAAAACCCCATCTTGTTACACTCGATGGCAACAATACAATACGTGCCTTGCTGCCCCTACTGTCACTGGGAAAGGACACCGCAAGATTGAACCAAAAGCTAAGCACTTCTCCCATTGCAAGAAAAACCAATCTAGTAGGCCAAACCAAACTGATAATTCGAAGAGACTTGCAAAGATAACCAATCATACATAAAATAATTCAGAGAAGATTCAAATATTGTTTATAGATAATCTTGATCATAAACCCACAATTCATCGGTCTCAACAAATACACCGCAAAAAGAAGATTACATCGAATAGATCTCCACAAGAGTGGGGGAGAACATTGTATTGAGATCCAAAAAGAGAGAAGAAGCCATCTAGCTACTAACTATGGACCCGAAGGTCTGAGGTAAACTACTCACACTTCATCGGAGAGGCTATGGTGATGATGTAGAAGCCCTCTATGGTGGATGCCCCCTCCGGCAGAGCTCCGGAACAACCGCCAAGTTGGGATCTCGTGGGTACAGAAGGTTGCAGCGGTGGAATTAGGTTTTTGGCTCCGTATCTGATCGTTTGGGGGTACGTAGGTATATATAGGAGGAAGGAGTACGTCGATGGAGCAACGTGGGGCCCACGAGGGTGGAGGGCGCACCCTGGGGGGGTTGTGGAATAGAGTGGTGGTTGTGGGAAGACAAAAAGGGGAAGATAGTCTCACATCAACTAGGCGTATCAATGGGCTACGGAGATGCCCATTAATAGATATCAATGTGAGTGAGTAGGGATTGCCATGCAACGGATGCACTAGAGCTATAAGTATGTGAAAGCTCAACAAAAGAAACTAAGTGGGTGTGCATCCAACTCGCTTGCTCATGAAGACTTAGGGCATTTTGAGGAAGCCCATCATTGGAATATACAAGCCAAGTTCTATAATGAAAATTTCCCACTAGTATATGAAAGTGACATAACGAGAGACTCTCTATCATGAAGACCATGGTGCTACTTTGAAGCACAAGTGTGGTAAAAGGATAGTAACATTGTCCCTTCTCTCTTTTTCTCTCTTTTTTTTATTTGGGCCTTTTCTCTTCTTCTTTTTTATGGCCTCTTTTTTATTTTATTTATTTTTTGTCCGGAGCCTCATCCCGACTTATGGGGGAATCATAGTCTCCATCATCCTTTTCCTCACTTGGGACAATGCTCTAATAATGATGATCATCACACTTTTATTTTCTTACAACTCAACAATTACAACTCGATACTTAGAACAAAATTTGACTCTATATGAATGCCTCCGGCGGTGTACCGGGATATACAGTGAATCAAGAGTGACATGTATGAAAGAATTATGAACGGTGGCTTTGCCACAAATACGATGTTAACTACATGATCATGCAAAGCAATATGACAATGATGGAGCATGTCATAATAAACGGAACGGTGGAAAGTTGCATGGCAATATATCTCGGAATGGCTATGGCAATGCCATGCTATGTAGGTATGGTGGATGTTTTGAGGAAGGTATATGGTGGTTGTATGATACCGGCGAAAAGTGTGCGGTATTAGAGAGGCTAGCAATGGTGGGAGTAAGAAAAGTGCATATAATCCATGGACTCAATATTACTCATGAAGAACTCTTATACTTATTGCAAAAATCTACAAGTTATCAAAGCAAAGTATTACGCGCATGCTCCTAGGAGGATAGATTGGTAGGAAAAGACCATCGCTCGTCCCCGACCGCCACTCATAAGGAAGACAATCAATGAATAAATCGTGCTCCGACTTCATCACATAACGGTTCACCATACGTGCATGCTACGGGAATCACAAAATTTAACACAAGTATTTCTAAAATTCACAACTACTCACCTAGCATGACTTAATATCAGCATCTTCATATCTCAAAACAATTATCAAGCATCAAACTTTTCTTAGTATTCAACGCACTCAAAAGAAAGTTTTACAAATGTTGAATACCAAGCATATTATGATTATTGAGAAAATGACCATGCTATTTAAGATTCTCAAAATAATATAAGTGAAGCATGAGAGATCAATAGTTTCTATAAAACAAATCCACCACCGTGCTCTAAAAGATATAAGTGAAGCACTAGAGCAAAACTATATAGCTCAAAGGTATAAATGAAGCACATAGAGTATTCTAACAAATTCCAAATCATGTATGGCTCTCTCAAAAGGTGTGTGCAGCAAGGATGATTGTGGTAAACTAAAAATCAAAGACTTAAATCATACAAGACGCTCCAAGCAAGACACATATCATGTGGTGAATAAAAATATAGCTCCAAGTAAAGTTACCGATGGACGTAGACGAAAGAGGGGATGCCTTCCGGGGCATCCCCAAGCTTTGAATTTTTGGTGTCCTTAGATTATCTTGGGGGTGCCATGGGAATCCCCAAACTTAGGCTCTTTCCCCTCCTTGTTCCATAATCCATAAAAAAAATTCACCCAAAACTTGGAAACTTCACAACACAAAACTCAACAGAAATCTCGTGAGCTCCGTTAGCGAAAGAAAACAAAAGACCACTTCAAGGTACTGTAATGAACTCATTATTTATTTATATGGGTGTTAAACCTACTGTATTACAACTTCTCTATGGTTTACAAACTATTTTACTAGTCATATATTCATCAAAATAAGCAAACAACACACGAAAAACAGAATCTGTCAAAAACAGAACAGTCTGTAGTAATCTGTAACTAACGCAAACTTATGAAACTCCAAAAAATCAGCCAAAATAGGACAACCTAGGCAATTTGTTTATTGATCAGCAGCAGTTGGAATCACTATTTTATCACGTTCTGGTGATTTTTAACTATTGTTTATGTTAACAGAAAGTTTCTGGAAATTACAGCAAGATCAAATAACTATCATCCAAGAAGATCCTATAGGTTTAACTTGGCACAAACACTAATTAAAACATAAAACACATCTAACCAGAGGCTAAATCAAAGATTTATTCCTAAAGCAAAAGCAAAAAAACTAAAAATAAAATTGGGTTGCCTCTCAACAAGCGCTATTGTTTAACGCCCCTAGCTAGGCATAAAAGCAAGGATAGATGTAGGTATTGCTATCTTTGGTAGGCAATCCATAAGTGGCTCTCATGATAGATTCATATGGTAATTTTATTTTCTTCCTAGGGAAGTGTTCCATGCCTTTCTTTAATGGAAATTGGAATCTAATATTCCCTTCCTTCATATCAATAATTGCACCAATCGTTCTAAGGAAAGGCCTACCAAGAATAATAGGACATGAAGGATTGCAATCTATATCAAGAACGATAAAATCTACGGGCAAATAATTCCTATTTGCAAAAATAAGAACATCAATAATTCTTCCCATAGGTTTATTAATAGTGGAATCCGCAAGGTGCAAGTTTAGAGAGCAATCATCAAAATCACGGAAATCTAGCAAATCGCACAAAGTTTTGGGAATAGTGGAATCACTAGCACCCAAATCACATAAATCATAGAATTCATGATCCTTAATCATAATTTTAATAGTTGGTTCCCACTCATCATAAAGTTTTCTAGGGATAGAAACTTCCAACTCAAGTTTTTCTTCATAAGATTGCATCAAGGCATCAACGATATGTTTGGTAAAGGCTTTATTTTGACTATAAGCATGAGGGGAATTTAGCAAAATTCCTTGAAATCCAAAATAGTGGGTTTATTAGCATCTAGGGTTTTGATTTCTTCAATCCCACTTTCATCAAATTTAGCATCATGATCTAAAAACTCCGAATTTTTGGAACGCCTTCTAGGTAAAGGTGGATCATATTAAGTCCCATCATTATCAAGATTCATATTGCAAAACAAAGATTTAATAGGGGACACATAATTAACTTTTAGATCTTCATCTTTATTTTCATAGAAATTGGAAGAACATGCTTTAATAAAGGCATCTTTTGTAGCACGCATCCTAGCGGTTCTTTCTTTGCACTCATCAATGGAAAATCTCATGGCCTTGAGAGATTCATTGATATCATGCATAGGAGGAATAGATCTAAGCTTTAAAGAATCAACATAAAGAGAAATTCTATCAACGTTCCTAGCCAATTCATCAACTTTAAGCAATTTCTCTTCAAGCAAAGCATTGAAATTCTTTTGCGAGTTCATAAACTCTTTAACACTAGTCTCAAATTCAGAGGGCATCTTATTAAAATTTCCATAAGAGTTGTTGTAGGAATTTCCATAATTATTAGAGGAATTACTAGGATAAGGCCTAGGATTAAAGTTTCCTCTATACGCGTTGTTACCAAAATTATTCCTACCAACAAAATTCATATCCATACATTAATTATTATTCTCAATCAAAGTAGATAAAGGCATATCATTGGGATCAAAAGAAACACTCTTAGTAGCAGATAATTTCATAAGTTCATCCATCTTTCCACTCAAAACATTAATTTCTTCTATCGCATGCACTTTTTTATTAGTAGATCTTTCAGTGTGCCATTGAGAATAATTAACCATAATATTATCTAGGAGTTTAGTAGCTTCTCCTAAAGTGATTTCCATAAAGATTTCTAGATGCAAAATTCAATCCGGCATAAAAATTTGTATAATCATCCACAAATTCAAACCATGAGTAGGGCAATTACGTATCATTAATTTCATCCTCTCCCAAGCTTGTGCAACATGTTCATGATCAAGTTGCTTAAAATTCAAAATATCGTTTCTAAGAGAGATGATCTTGGCGGGAGGAAAATACTTAGAGATAAAAGTATCTTTGCACTTGTTCCAAGAATCAATACTATTTTTAGGCAAAGACGAAAACCAAGCTTTAGCACGATCTCTAAGCGAAAAGGGAAATAGCTTCAACTTAACAATATCGTTATCAACATCTTTCTTCTTTTGCATATCACACAAATCAATGAAGCTATTTAGATGAGTAGCGGCATCTTCACTAGGAAGGCCGGCGAATTGATCTTTCTTGACAAGATTCAACAAAGCAGTATTGATTTCACAAGATTCAGTGTTGGTAAGAGGAGCAATAGGAGTGCTAAGGAAATCATTATTGTTGGTATTGGTAAAGTCACACAATTTGGTATTATCTTGAGCCATCGTGACAAACAAGCAATCCAACACACGAGCAAACAAAAGAGAAGCGAAAAAGAGGCGAACGGAAAAGAGAGGGCGAATAAAACGGCAAGGGTGAAATGGGGGAGAGGAAAACGAGAGGCAAATGGCAAATAATGTAATGCGGGAGATAAGGGATTGTGATGGGTACTTGGTATGTTGACTTTTGCGTAGACTCTTCGGCAACGGCGCCAGAAATTCTTCTTGCTACCTCTTGAGCACTGCGTTGGATTTCCTTGAAGAGGAAAGGATGATGCAGCAAAGTAGCGTAAGTATTTCCCTCAGTTTTTGAGAACCAAGGTATCAATCTAGTAGGAGGCTACGCGCGAGTCCCTCGTACCTGCACAAAGCAAATAACTCCTTGCAACCAACGTGATAAGGGGTTGTCAATCCCTTCACGGTCACTTACGAGAGTGAGATCTGATAGATATGATAGGATAATATTTTTGGTATTTTTGTGATAAAGGTGCAAAGTAAAATAAGCAAAGTAAAAAAGCAAAGATAATAAACAAGTGTTGGAAGATTAATATGATGAAGATAGACCCGGGGACCATAGGTTTCACTAGTGGCTTCTCTCAAGATCCCAGTGTTTACCGTAGGCACGATAACTGGTACACCAGAGGTGCGTCCTTCCCGGTCCTCTCGTACTAGGGAAAGGTCCTAAGTATTTGACGGTGGGTGAACGAATTACTGTTGAGCAATTGACAGAATTGAGCATAGATTTGAGAATATCTAGTTATGATCATGTATATAGGCATCACGTCCGAGACAAGTAGACCGACTCCTTCCTGCATCTACTACTATTACTCCACTCATTGACCGCTATCCAGCATGCATCTAGAGTATTAATTTCAAGAAAACAGAGTAACGCCTTAAGCAAGATGACATGATGTAGAGGGATAAATTCATGCAATATGATAAAAACCCCATCTTGTTATCCTCGATGGCAACAACACAATACGTGCCTTGCTGCCCCTACTGTCACTGGGAAAGGACACCGCAAGATTGAACCCAAAGCTAAGCACTTCTCCCATTGCAAGAAAAACCAATCTAGTAGGCCAAACCAAACTGATAATTCGAAGAGACTTGCAAAGATAACCAATCATACATAAAATAATTCAGAGAAGATTCAAATATTGTTCATAGATAATATTGATCATAAACCCACAATTCATCGGTCTCAACAAACACACCGCAAAAAGAAGATTACATCGAATAGATCTCCATGAGAGAGGGGGAGAACATTGTATTGAGATCCAAAAAGAGAGAAGAAGCCATCTAGCAACTAACTATGGACCCGAAGGTCTGAGGTAAACTACTCACACTTCATCGGAGAGGCTATGGTGATGATGTAGAAGCCCTCCATGGTGGATGCCCCCTCCGGCAGAGCTCCGGAACAGGCCCCAAGATGGGGTCTCGTGGGTACAGAAGGTTGCGGCGGTGGAATTAGGTTTTTGGCTCCGTATCTGATCGTTTGGGGGTACGTATGTATATATATAGGAGGAAGGAGTACGTCGGTGGTGCAACATGGGGCCCATGAGGGTGGAGGGCGCGCCCTAGGGGGTGGGCGCGCCTCCCTACCTCGTGGCCTCCTCTTTTCTTTCTTGACGTAGGGTCCAACTCTCCCGGATCATAATCTTGCTAAAAATCACGTTCCCGAAGGTTTCATTCCGTTTGGACTCCGTTTGATATATTCTTTTTCTGCGAAACTCTGAAATAGGCAAAAAACAGCAATTCTGGGCTGGGCCTCTGGTTAATAGGCTGGTCCCAAAAGTAGTATAAAAGTGGAAAATAAAGCCCAATATTGTCTAAAATAGTAGATAATATAGCATGGAGCAATCAAAAATTATAGATACGTTGGAGACGTATCAGCCACCACCTCGTAAGCCGTGGTTACGCGGGGACGAGGTCCATATGGGCCAAGGAGGTTGCGGAATGCGAAAGTCTTGGCATCCCAGACCCCTTGGCGGAGTTCACCTTCCCGCAGGAATGTGATGTCATCAGGGCCTGGTACCATTGGGACCCAGTCAAGAAGGTTTTCGAGACGGACGCGGTTAGGGCGGAGTTCATGAGACTGCTCGTAATTTTTAATTTACCGCCTAATTTTAGCTTCTAATCAATTCGACTACACATTTAGTCATTGATACATCTCCAACGTATCTACTTTTCCTAACACGTTTCCTCTTGTTTTGGACTCTAATTTGCATAAATTGAATGAAACTAACCCTGGACTGACGCTGTTTTCAGCAGAACTACCATGATGTTGTTTTTGTGCAAAAATAAAAGTTCTCGGAATGGAACGAAACTTTGCGAGGATTTTTTATATCAATAAAGAGAATTTCTGGAGCAAAGATCCGCCGGAGGGGGGCACCTCGGTGGGCACAACCCACCAGGGCGCGCCACCCCTCCAAGCGCGCCCAGATGGGTTGTCCCCACCTGGTGGCCCCACATACCCTGAAACCTACGCTATAAAATCACATTTTTCCAGAAAAAATCAGGGAGAAAGAATTATCGCGTTCCACGAGACGGAGCCGACGTCACCTCCCGTTCTTCATCAGGAGGCCAAATCTAGAGTCCGTTTGGGGCTCCAGAGAGAGGGATCTTCGTTCTTCATCATCACCAACCCTTCTCCATCACCAATTCCATGATGCTCCCCACCGGGAGTGAGTAATTCCTTCGTAGGCTCGTTGGTCGGTGAGGAGTCGGATGAGATTCATCATATAATCTAGTTAGTTTTATTAGGGCATGATCCCTAGTATCCACTATGTTCGGAGATTGATGTTGCTATGACTTTGCCATGCTTAATGCTTGTCACTTTGGGTCCGGGTGCCATGATTTCATATTTGAACCGTTTATGTTATCACCGTATTATCCATGTTCTGGATCCGATCTTGCAAGTTATAGTCACCTACTACGTGTTATGATCTGGCAACCCCGGAGTGACAATAGTCGGGACCACTCCCGGTGATGATCGTAGTTTGAGGAGTTCATGTATTCACCGTGTGCTAATGCTTTGTTCTGGTTCTCTATTAAAAGAAGGCCTTAATATCCATTAGTTTCCAATAGGACCCCGCTGCCACGGGAGGGTAGGACAAAAGATGCCATGAAAGTTCTTTCCATAAGCACGTATGACTATTTACGGAATACATGCCTACATTATATTTATGAACTGGAGCTAGTGTCGTATCACCCTAGGTTATGACTGTCACATGATGAATATCATCCAACAAATTACCGATCCAATGCCTACAAATTTATCTTGTATTGTTCTTGCTAAGTTACTACTTCTGTCGTTACTAGCGCACTTGTTACAAAACTACTGCTATCACTATTACCGTTACTATTGCCGCTGTCACTACTATCAAAACTATAATACTACTTTGCTACTAATCACTTTGCTGCGGATAATTAATCCCTAGGTGTGATTGAATTGACAACTCAGCTCCTAGTACTTGAAAATATTCTTTGGCTCCCTTGTGTCAAATCTATAAATTTGGGCTGAATACTCTACCCTCGAAAATTGTTGCGATCCCCTATATTTGTGGGTTATCAAGACCTTCTTTTGGCGTCGTTGCCGGGGAGCATAGCTATATTAGTTGAGTCACTTGGGATTATTATCAATTTATCACTATGAAGAATCTGAAGGATTCTAAGACCAAGATGTTTCCCTCTAAGACGAGGGGAGGTAAGGAACTGCCATCCAGTTCTACTTTAGATTCACCTTCTATTATAAGTAAACTTGCAACACCACCACATGCTATTAACCATGATATGTCGCAAGTTGTGATGATGCTACTTCTTCTATGAATGATACTTATGATGATGCTAGTACCTTGCTTGATGATAATGATGTGCCACTAGGTGAATTTCTTGATGAACAAATTTCTAGAGTAAGACAACATGATGTTGTTGAATCTGATGACGAGCTTGAAACTGAAAATCTTGAAACACCTGCTAGAACTAGCCTTCCTAGATATGAATTGCCTAAGGTACCGGAAGGTTATGTTATGAATGAGGAGACAACTAGAGACATTCTTGCTTGTAGGGATAGAGATGATCTAGAGAAATCATTATGCAAGTATAAAGAAAAATCTCTGAATGCTAGAATGCAATATGATCCTAAGTTTTCTACTTCACCTATCTTTATTAATGATAAGGATTATGAATTCTCTATCGACCCAGAGTTAATACTATGGTTGAACCTGATCCTTTCCATGGTTATGAAACTGGAACTGTTGTGGCACATCTTACTAAGTTGAATGACATAGCCACCCTTTTTACTCATGATGAGAAAACCCGCTATTACTATATTCTCAAATTATTAACGTTCTCTCTAAAGGGTGATGCTAAAGCTTGGTACAATACTCTTGCTCCTGGATGTGTGCGTAGTCCCCGGGATATGATTTATTACTTCTCTGAAAAATATTTTCCTGCTCATAAGAAACAAGCTGCCTTACAGGAAATATTTAACTTTGTGCAAATTAAAGAAGAGAGTCTACCACAAGCTTGGGGGAGGCTTTGTCAATTACTTAATGCTTTGCCTGATCATCCTCTTAAGAAAAATGAAATACTTTATATCTTCTATAGTGGACTAACTGATGCTTCTAGGGACTTCCTAAATAGTTGTGCTGGTTGTGTTTTCAAGGAACGAACTATTAGGCAAGTTGAAGAATTATTGAATACCATTGAAAAATTATGATGATTGGACTCTTCCTGAACCACCACCTAAACCCACTCCGAAGAAGAGGGGTATATTATATCTCAGTCCTAAAGATATGCAAGAGGCAAAGAAATCTATGAAGGAAAAAGGCATTAAAGCTGAGGATGTTAAAAATTTACCTCCTATTGAAGAAATACATGGGCTTGATACACGACCACTGCCTAAGGTCGTAGAGGTAAATTCTCTAATGAAATTCAATGATAATGATAATCCTCACAATATGCACCCTAGCCAATGCCTTTATGAGTTTGAGAATTACATTACAAAACAAGATCCCTTCAATGCAAATGTTATGAAACAATTGAAATATAATTCTGATATGATTGCTCACTTGAGTGACTTGTTATTTAGAATCTCAAATGATGTTACATGAGTTGGAAAACAAGCTTCTATGGTTCAAACTCAGTTAGAACAAGTTGCTAAATCTCAAAGAGAGTTGCTAGATAAAATGAACAATAACATACATGACTTTGCTGTTAGAGTAGCAACTAGAGGAGGTAAAATGACTCAGGAACCACTTTATCCTGAGGGACTGTGACGCCCCCGATTCAATCGTACCCTAATCATGCACGCAAATGTGTACGATCAAGATCAGGGACTCACGGGAAGATATCACAACACAACTCTACAAATAAAATAAGTCATACAAGCATCATAATACAAGCCAGGGGCCTCGAGGGCTCGGATACAAGTGCTCGATCATAGACGAGTCAGCGGAAACAACAATATCTGAGAACAGACATAAGTTAAACAAGTTTGCCTTAAGAAGGCTAGCACAAACTGGGATGCAGATCGAAAGAGGCGCAGGCCTCCTGCCTGGGATCCTCCTAAACTACTCTTGGTCGTCGTCAGTGGGCTGCACGTAGTAGTAGGCACCCCCAGGGTAGTAGTCGTCATCGACGGTGGCGTCTGGATCCTGGGCTCCATCGCCTGGTCGCAGCAATCGGATAGAGGTATGGGGGAAAAGGGGAAACAATGCAACCGTGAGTACTCATCCAAAGTACTCGCAAGCAAGGAACTACACTACATATGCGTGGATATATGTGTAAAGGGCCATATCAGTAGACTGAACTGCAGAATGCCAGAATAAGAGGGGGATAGCTAGTCTTATCGAAGACTACGCTTTCGGTCGCCTCCGTCTTGCAGCAGGTAGAAGAGAGTAGACTGAAGTCCTCCAAGTAGCATCGTATAGCATAATCCTACCCGGCGATCCCCTCCTCGATGCCTTGTTAGAGAGCGATCACCGGGTTGTATCTGGCACTTGGAAGGGTGTGTTTTATTAAGTATCCGGTTCTAGTTGTCATAAGGTCAAGGTACAACTCCGGGTCGTCCTTTTACCGAGGGACACGGCTATTCGAATAGATTAACTTCCCTGTAGGGGTGCACCACATAACCCAACACGCTTGATCCTATTTGGCCAGACACATTTTCCTGGGTCATGCCCGGCCTCGGGAGATCAACACGTCGCAGCCCCACCTAGGCACAACAGAGCGGTCAGCACGCCGGTCTAAACCTATGCGCGCAGGGGTCTGGGCCCATCGCCCTGAATACACCTGCACGTTGCGAACGCGGACGGTGAGCAGACCTAGCAACCTCCAGTACAACGGAAGTCACGTTACGCGGTCCAACCCGGCGCGCGCCACTCAGTCGCTGATGTCAAGAAGTGCTTTGGCTGATACCACGACGCCGAGTGCCCATATCTTTCCCGCGTAGTTGGTTAGTGCGTATAGACCAAATGGCCAGACTCAGATCAAATACCCAGATCTCGTTAAGCGTGTTAAATATCCGCGAACGCCGACCAGGGCCAGGCCCACCTCTCTCCTAGGTGGTCTGAACCTACCATGTCGCTCCGCCACAAAGTAACAGTCGGGGGCCGTCGGGAACCCAGGCCCACCTCTACCGGGATGGAGCCACCTGCCCCTTCAGCCCCCAACTCCGAACAGTATCACAGATAATGTAACAGTGTAAACCCACTACCCACGAATAAAAGATATGATAAAAGTGACTTTATTGCTAGAAAACATGGTAAAGAAAGAGAACCGTGGGTTCAAAAACCTATGCCCTTTCCAACTAAGTCAACTAAAAAGAAAGATGATGAGGAATTTGAACGCTTTGCTGAAATGCTGAGGCCCGTCTTTTTGCGTACTCGCTTGACTGATATCCTTAAAATATATGAAAGACATCATCACCAATAAGAGAAAAATACCGGAAGCTGAAATCTCCACTATGCTTGCTAATTATACTTTTAAAGATGGAGTACCTAAAAAACTTGGAGATCCGGTAATACCAACTATACCTTGATCTATCAAAAAGAATTATGTGAAAACTGCTTTATGTGATTTAGGAGCTGGTGTTAGTGTTATGCCTTTCTCTTTATGAGGATGTGCCCGTTGTTGTTGCTAATCTTACTATTTTAACTTACTTTGTTATACTTGAGATGCCCGAGGGCGACAACATGTCGATTATCCTTGGTAGACCTTTCTTGAATACTGCACGGGCTGTTATTGATTGCAATAAAAGAAAAGTCACTTTTCATATCAATGGTAATGAGCATACGCTGCACTTTCAGAAGAAACAATTCCAAATGAATGGTATTAATGTCATTAAAAAGTCTTCGACAATCACTATTGGAAGTTTTCGACTACCTCTACCTACTGTTAAAGAAATATGAAATGCTTATTGTTGGGGACATTCATATCCCCGTTGAGGTAACTTAGTGATTTACGGAAGTTCTTCGGTTTCATGCTAATCGAAAGTGGTTGTTAATAATACCTGATCAACCTTATTAATAGATCATTTTTGAGAGGTATGAAGTTGATGAATTTAGTAAGCACTACCTTCTGCCCCTACCTTTTATTTTCTGTTTTTATTAGTTAAATAAAATAAAATGCCATGCTTTGTCTGCTTTTTGAATTTCTCGTGCAATAAAAAATGACCCAAAAATAAAAGTTCTCAGAATGCTCTTAAAATTTAATACAATTTTTCTGAATATTTAAGAATTTTTTGTGGAAATAATATCAGAGGGAGGTGCACCAGGTGGGCACAACCCACCTGGGCACGCCAGGACCCCTAGGCATGCCCTGGTGGGTTGTGGCCCTCGCCCGTGGGCCCCCTCACTTATCTCTTCAACCCACATCATCACCTACCTCTAGAAAAATTATCCATTGCTATCCCTCTCTCGTATTCTTGCTCTCAAACCCGCGGATTTCGATCTCTTTGCTCGAAGCTCCGTTTTCAAAACTGTTTCGGGCGGTTGTTGCTTGGTATGTGACTCCTCCGTTTGTCTATTTCGTTTTTGCTTTAGTGGTTTATATTTTGAATAATTAGCTACTCTTGGTGTTGCTGTAGATGAGCTTGCATGTTGAATTCTTAGAGTTCTAAGTAGTTTGAATGCTTGCTATGGCCTCTATGTATCCCTATGAGTAGTTGCTATCAATTTTGCGAATTTTTGTTGAGAAAAATTTGTGGACTAAAATTTTTAGAATTTTGTTTATAGGAAAAGGATGAATATCTTTAGGAAGTTTGCTTGCAAGAAGAACTCCAAGGGAGTTATTGGAGAGTCGTCTGACAGTGATCTCCATAACCGTAGGTTGGTGGAATAACGGCCGTGCGAATGGCCGCATATCCCGTTCATGGAAGAGGCTGGGATCCTGCAAGAGGTTACACAATATGCTGCTAATGCCGGCCTCACCGACTTCATCATAGCTAAATGTGAACAATACCATCTCCTCATAAACACCTTTATTCAAAGTTCTAATTTCCTTCCTAGGAATAATCCTCCTGAAGTGCAATTCAATTTATACGTTGATTTCCATCAGATACCGCTTACTGTGTTTCGAAAATCATACTTCATTTTTTGTGTATACGTACATGTAAGGTTTAAGAAATATTTTCTTGTAGGTTCCGTGGATAGACAAATATGCGAATCTTCAGTGGATCTACTATGTTTGTTATTCGAAAATCATAATTCATTTTTTGCGTTGTCAACAATGACATATTTCAAACCTAACACTGTATAGATGCAATACATATTCAACCGGTGACATCTCAAGTGATAACCATAGACCCTTTAGTGCACTGTGTGCCCAATTCACATTTCTAATTGCATCCTTATCATTATTTTCAATGATTGATTGCATTGTTGCACTGATGATAAATGAGGCAAAATCCCCATTATTTGTTGCATGCCACGCAGAAAATATTGGGCGCGATCATTTCACTTCCTGTTTAAAGAAGAACCATGCATGTGGAAAAACAAAAATATAATGTACAAATGGAGTACCAAATAGTACCCTATTGTATTTACTGTTCAAACAGGGGGTTTACAGGTCAGGAACAGCCACACAACAGAGACAATTAATCTAGGTAGTCCGGCAGTGCGAATCTTGGCGCAAACCAAGAAAATATTATAAATTATCTGACATGATTTTGTAAAATCTTGGAATTTGTTATGTAAAACATAAAGTCTAGGCATCATAATGCCCCTTAGTGCTGAAGGCCGAAATAATTAGACATGTACGTACCAGAGACATAGTCTGAAGAAACACATATACATCTGATCTCTCTATATGGGAAAAACAACTTGTTTTGGCCAGGGAGTCTCTCCATATATACCTGGAGTTAAGCTTTCTACAAAAATCAAAGTGAACTGGCTGGCCATTGTTTCAATTGTTGAAGTCAGGCACGCAGCCATACTGTAGGAAATATGCTAATTCCTTCTTCACGAGAGATGATATGTAACACATGAGTTATTTAGAGTTTGTGATCTGTTCACTTGGTTGGAGAATAAAGTAGGGAGTTAAAGGATCTAGGATTACTTTCCTGCAGATTACAGACAACCGTATCGGGAAGATGGATCACCGTGCGAACAGTCTGAGTCTGATTCAAAAAGAAGAAAAACTTGCGAACAGTCCGCCGTAATCCTTTGACTCAGGAAGCTTGCCGGAGACAGCATCCGCCGAGCTGCTTCAAACAGCCGTCATCCCATCACCTCCGCAATTTTCCCAAATATGAAAATCAAAATGCAACAAAGCTATATTGCTATAGTATTTACTATATATCATCCTAGCATGTGAGTCTGTTACTGGAAAAAGAATAATTTACTTGTGTCAAAACGCTCAGAAGCACTACAAAGAGGTAACCGTCGCACTAACCTGCAAACCCGAAGAGTGATGAAGAGACCGACACAGATTTTTGAAGCTGCAAAAACATTTATACCGGTATGTGCATATTGACCATAGTTAGCAGCTAAAAAATCATTAGCTGGAGTGCAGTACTTGTGTAGAAGAGTACAGTTAGGGCAATGGCAATATAGAAAGAATTGAAGTACTATGCCATCTAAAACATGAAGGCATAAATAAACATCTGTAAAAACATCAGTTATGCCTATTAAGCTCAAGTACTACTTGAAGCTAACTCCGTGCCAATAGTTCTAAATCTGTCTGCCTGATCTAACAACTAAAAAGGGTACAATTTAAGTAATATTAGTACATGAGCAAAATTAAATCTCTAAGCCTATTACCTCTATGTAATGGCAGGATAATTAATTAGATATATACCATTGAGTTAATTGGAGATTTTTTATATTGTACTTGAAAGAAACACACACATCTATCATTGATCTTCTACGTAAGACACGACATCGACTAATTCGGTTGGCCATGTAAAAATAACTAACTCGATTCCCAGCTATAGATTATTATGTGCTGCTGCCGGAGGCGATGGACAACAATCCACTGTCATGCGTCCTCATCTTATGACACACAAAGGCACAAAGAAGTGAGGAGGACTGCTTACGGATTGACACGGGTTCTGTCTTCTGTGATGAATTTGAAGGATGGAGAACATAACAGGGGTCGTGGCACCACCAGTCCGCTGCAGTTTCCTCACTTCGCCTGGTATACTTGGAACCGCCGTCGGCACACCTGGCCAACCGCATCAACCATCATGAGATCATTCAGTAATTCACCTAGTTAAAAGATATATGCTGGGACGCGTGGTCAGATCAGAACCTGAGATATGAGGAGATTAAAATCCTGAGAAGAAAAGATTGGGGAGATGCTAGATTGAACAGTGACGTTTCTTTTCCTGATCAATGGCTCCTTCAACTTAGCAGGTGTTGTTCTCCCCTCCTCCCTCGTCGGTTCCGGGGGCGCAATTCTCCTCTCTTCTGATTCCAAGAACGCCATGCATGCCACCTACAACCTGTGTGCCGCCGGTGTGGCATATAGGCAATCGATCATCCTAATGTTCGCTTCAATTCGACATCTCTTCTGCTCTCTTTGAGGTGAAATTTTCCTGCGATCTATAATCCTGAAAAATTGTAGTTTGAAGCTCAGGTTGGCACTACAGCGTGTGGATGAAGCTGACATTCACAACGGCATGGAGAGGAGATGGGCATGCTGGAGGAGCGAAGAGGAGCGGGGACATGAGAGATTCGGGGCTGTGGTGGAGACTTTTTCTCAGCAGCCGGCATGAGAGTTCGTGTTTCAGAGCTGGACAGGGCATGGTTAGGTACTTCATCCGCCTAATCGTCTGTCCCCACGTCAGGATACAGAAGAGATCTATCTTCTTTTACTGAGATGAGATCAAAACATAGAGATCTTCTTCCTTTTTAACTGAGAAAAGACCTTCTTTCGTGAGAATAGGAAACCAAACCGTGACTCGTAACCGCTCAGGACTCTAGGGTTTCCGCAAATATGATTACTTTGATTTCTTAATAATCTTGGATGTACAATTAAAATCCAACGGTTATTATAGTTAGTTTTCTAGGATTAACGTGGAGGCTTTAATGATGCTTCCAATTAGTAAATACTAGTCGTCAACCCGTGCATTCGCACGGGCTAGCATATTGAGAATGTCAGATGGAATATCTCTTTCGTTTCGATATAGCTTCCTCTGTTTCTGATCTAATGATGTTAGATTTGGGAGCTTGGTTGCTCATGTAGCAACCTTTTCCTGTGTAATTGTTTTATTTTCGCATTTGGAATGTTTGGTCATCTGATATATTACTATATTATATTTCAATGTCATTGAATAATCTAGATAGACTAACGGGTATATGATTAATTCCTAGTATTATTGCAACAATTAGCTTTTGTTGTTTTAATTTGTTCCACTAAGTTCGATGCATGTTGACCACGGCAAGTGAGCAATAGGGGCGCTCAATATTTAATTGTTTAGAGATTAAGATATAAGCAAAACATCTACTCCCTCCATTCCTAAATATAAGTATTTTCAGATATTTGAATGTGCACTACATACGAAGCAAAATAGAGTGAATCTACACTCTAAAATATTTCTATATACATCCGTATGTAGTCCGTATTGAATCTCTAAAAAGACTTGTATTTAGAAACTGAGGACAGATTAATAGGCATTTTAGTAATAAGAACCAGAGTATATATAAAGTACAAATCTGGTGTGTCCGTACATGTTTTTAAATCCTGAATGTTACTAAATATTTATCAATACGCTACTTGTTTTTTGATTCCTTGATGCACCATGTTTTGGAATGTCTCGGGTCGTTGATTGTTTATCAACCCCATTGCACAATGTCCTCAGTTTTGAATCTTTATGACTTTGAGTACCTTCCATTCTTGACTTTGCATCATCAAGATTGTTTTTTCTTTTCTTAAGATGAATACTGCTGCATCTTTGATTTGTGGCCTGGTTCATCATAGTTCTTGATTCCATGAATTCTGATTCATTCATTTCCCGTCATCCCTCAGTTTTTGATTCTTCACCAAGATGCATAACACGACTTGTGTTCCCTATCCTTTTTTTTTTTGGTTTACAATGACTTCATCACCAATCAGCACTTGCTTTGAAATTTTTGAAAGTGGGTGACCTTTTTCACTTGCTCCTCCAAAACAATAAAAAGAATGTATTAGTCGCTAACTTGTATTATGAAATAACAGGAAAATACACCAAGAAAGCTTATATACTTATCCTCTTCAATTACTTAATTTGCTTGTGCTAGTACTTATGTTGACCTTTGAATAATCTCAGTTCCTATGATTTCTGAATGCTCAACATCAGCATTGTTTTCTGGTATTATATAAATGCTGCCACATCTATGAGTTACTGTACGCTTTTATTTCAGTTCTTGATCCCTTGAATATGAATTCATCTCGATCCTGTATGCCCTTATTCCCCATTCTTCATTAGAATAAGATACAACATGTGTTCCCGTCCTAGTCTTTTTGGTGTCCTGCACAATTAGCTTATCGTCAGCAATATGCTTACACATAATAAATTTTGTTAGTTACCACAAAATAATAATTATATATAGTGTGGGATGTGGTAGATAGTGAACAGTATAGCGCATCATATACACAATAATCTTGGTATCTGTACTTGAGGTATAGGCATCTACCAATTGTTGTGCACAAATTTTCTGGATTTGTTTGTCGTCTATTGATGTCACAATCATCCATATCTTTCTAGAATTTTGCATATTTCTTAATCAACTTTTTGCTCTGCCTAAAACATGGTGCAGATTATTGTTGCACCCAAATCACATGTCTCTAGCTCATGTGTGTGCATACAAATAATATGGCATATACATGCCAGTACATGATGAATTACTACCCAAATAATGAGATGTTATGAAATGCGCCATCAACATTTCCGCTCAAGTTCTTTTTCACGTTCGTGATAGTAGAAGTTGTCTTATTTTTATACTGTTTTGTTGCGTTTGCAGCGTCCTAAGTAGTACAACTCCTCTGGTGTATTAATCAACTTCATTGTTGCTTCTATGTTACAGAACTTTCCCTGTCCATTGTAGGTTAAATTAGCATATAAGAAAAATGTAAAAAGGGAATGGAAAACAAAATGATAAGAAATTCCCTTTTTAAGATTCGTAAGTTATTGTAGTTATTTCTTCTAATGTTCTTCTGATGGTTCTTTTTTTATTTGTGTATACTCCAAGAGTCTTAACTATTAACAACTATGGTACGGTGACTCATTTAGTCCCTTTCAATATACGCACTCAATTCGGACCAGAACATCTTCAATATTCGAATCACATGATTCGTGTGTTTGTTCGGTATATCCGATGCTAACGACATCTACTATATAAAGCGGTGTTAATATGAAGAGACCATATGAATTCATAATTTCAACAAATATAGTTGTACCGAATAAGTAAATCCTCTCGCATCTTTACTCGAAAGAACTCCAGTGCTAGAACATGTGCATCTTTGTTCAGTTATTCCAATTTTTTAGACATTTTATATCGTGAAATTTCATCATGTGAAAAAAAATCAGTATCTTGTCGTCTTCAAATGGATGGAAATTCACAAAGATGTAACCTAAAATTTGATACCATGTAAACGGAAGCCTGGTAGCCCAATGGCCATATCTTGCTAACCGGTGTTTCATTACCTTGCGATGAAGCAAATACAATGCATTATGATATAAAAAGAAGCCTATAAATTCATAATAACTTTTATAAGTCATAATTCCCTATTTAATTCATTTACTTGCTAATTGAATCAGGCATATCAGAATAAGTGAGATCAACAGAAAAAAAATCAAAGAGAACTGACATGGTCCTGTGGCCATCAAATCGTTGTGTGCTCCTCTGTCGTGTGGGTGCGTGTGTTTCCATTGGAAGTTATCCTGTTTGTCCTTACGTATTGTCGTACACGCATCAAGCCGGCCGCTCTACGTGTGTGCGGTAGCTTCGTACATGCGACTGTAGCAGAAATCCATCCGCCTACCTGTCTGCTAGCTTTGCACGTACATGCGCTGCTATCTGGTGAATTGATTTAGTGTTCTAAAACTAATTTAGGGACTCTGCTACCAAATTCAAGGATTTAATTGGAAAAAAGAGAGTAACATGAAGTCAGTTCTTCGTGTAATAACTAAGAAACATGCTTCATCTAACCAGCGGAACAAATAATTGCTAAAAAAATATTGTGTGGGATCTTCAGCAGCCATGATGGGCATAGTTCCTGTGCTCTGACCTGATCTCCATGAAGCATCTAAAATTTACACGTGAGAAGATTCAGGATGCAATCCGTGGAGAAGGCAAAAATTGAATCCAAATCCAAAGGGAAGCCATGATTGATTCCGTTGCAAACCTGCAAGAAAACAAATTCAGAATAAATAGTGTGTAAAATTTGGATCTAATACATTAGGAAAAACTCCTTGAGGACACGGAATCCATCGTACAATTTTGTTCTCTTGTGAGGGCGAGGGAGATAATAGAGAGGAAGAGGTCGTGGATGGATTTGTCGAGGGGAGAGAGAGATAATTAAGAAGAAGAATAGATCGTGGAGGGGAAAGGAAGAAGATGCCATGTAGTACGTGTAGTTAGTTATAGAAAGAGACGGAGCCGTATAGGAGTAGTTTTGAGGGAACCGTATAAGAGTAGATAGGAATTTGTGCAATGGTTTCTATCGTCAAGTTTTTTTTACATGAATTCTGCTGGCCGTCAGGTTTTTTTTTAACGAACAAAGGAGCACTTTGGTTTTTTTTAACGAACAAAGGAGCACTCCGTTTTCTCTACGAAGGAGCGGCTAAGGAGGAGTTCTCATTGGGAGTTACTTGGTTTAATCTACACCGTTATAACTTGGACCCATCAGATGAACGGTTCCTAATTACTGATTAACGTGGTAATTTCTTGGGAGTCGCTAATTAGTATAGGTATAGATAAGATGATGTGATGGACAAGACCCATCTGTCAGCATAGCATATGATCATTCAGTTTATTGCTACCGCTTTCTTAATGTCAAATACATATTCCTTCGACCATGAGATCATGCGACTCCCGGGTAATGGAGAAATACCTTGTATGCTATCAAACGTCACAAAGTAACTGGGTGATTATAAAGATGCTCTACAGGTATCTCCGAAGATGTCTCACTACTAGAGAAAACCTTATACACAGAGGTATAGCAGTAGCGCTAGACAGAACAAAGCGCTACTGCTACTTAGTAGTAGCACGCGTCAACAAAGCGCGCTACAACTATAGTTATAGCAGTAGCGCGTCTACACGAAAAAGCGGTACTACTATAATTCCCACTCTCTTGCCGATAGGCTAGAAATAGTAGTAGCGAGCCTGAGGAAAACACGCTATTGCTAAGTGCCTTGCAGCAGCGCGCCTCTGTTCTAGAGCGCTACTGCTAAGAAACAGAAAATATGTAGAAAAATAAATAGAAAAGTAAATGAAAATGAAAGAAATAGAAACATGAAAATGAAAAAAAAGAAAAACAAAACAAATTGAAAATTAGAGGAGAAAGGCATAGCAGTAGCGCTTGTTCTCACAAAGCGCTATAGCTACATTAGTTGTAGCGCTTCTTTTGTTCCCGTGCTATAGCTAAGTTCTTTACATAAAAGGAAAAGGAAAAGAAAAAGGAAAATAAATAGCTACTTCCTGTAGCAGTAGCACGTTTTGGTGGAAAGCACTATAGCGCGCTATAGCTAACTTAGCTATAACGCGTTTTTCCTATCAGCGCTACTGCTAGTTTGACTTAACCACGCGCGGGCTCAAAACTTTGCTAAGTTCTTCCCCCTCTCCTCCTCTCCCCCCACTCGATCTGTCGCCGCCATCGATCGCCCTGTGCCCGAGCACGCCTGAGATGCCGGCCATCGCCCGAGCCTGCCCTCGGCCTCACCGCCGCCGCACTCGACCTCGTCACCGCCGCCCGAGCCCTCCCTGGAATGTCGTGGCCCGAGCCCGCCCTCGCCGCGGACCGTAAGCCTCTCCCTCTCCTCTGCCCTCCTCTCCCCTGCCCTCCTCTCCCCTGCCCTCCTCTCTCTCTCTCTCTCTCTCTCTCTCTCTCTCTCTCTCTCTCTCTCTCTCTCTCTCTCTCTCTCTCTCTCTCTCTCTCTCTCTCTCTCTCTCTCTCTCTCTCTCTCTCTCTCTCTCTCTCTCTCTCTCTCTCTCTCTCTCTCTCTCTCTCTCTCTCTCTCTCTGCTAGCTAGGGCAAATTTCATTGAGCGCTACTGTGAAGATGGTCATATGAACCCTAGATTTGTTTAGGATAGTAGGATTTTTTTTAGCATTTAGGAAAATAATTTAGCAATTTTTTTACGAAATTACCTGGGGCATTTTTTTAAGAAAATGCCTAAACAGTAATTCCATTTAGCTTTAAACTAATATAGGGTATATAAATGGTAGTAGCATTTAGCTTTAATTAATTGAGGCTATAAACAAAAAAAACAGCAACATTTAGCTATAAAAATTTATTTGGACTATGGACCTAAATCTGTTCCAAATTTCATTCAAATGAAATTTGAATTATTTGGACTATGTACCTGAATATTTTTGAAGAAATTGGGTGTAGGTACTAAGGTCTTGTTGTGGAAATTTTGGTGAGGTCAGAAGGGTTAAAGAAAATGGAGTTCCTTTGCAATTTCTAATAAGGTCAAATATTGTTGGAATATTTACTCTAAAACAATTTGGATGAAAATAAAATAATGTGTGTATGTGTGTGCGAGAGAGAGAGGAATAGCTAGAACAGAATTTGGGTTCTATCCTAGGCAAAGAAGTGTTTAGTGAGGTCATTTTGCAAAGGTTTTTGGTTTTGAAAAGACCACTATTTTTCAAGGAAAATATTTTAGGCAAGTTTTATTTTAAAGATGATCCCTTCCTATACTTTTAGCATTACACAAAAAACAAAAGTATTTAGCTATAAATAAAAAACAGTAGCTATGGCATTTAGCTAACAACAAAAAAACAGAATTGTTTTTCTTTTCAAAAACTTGGTTAAAGTAATTGTTGCTATGTAAATGAAAAACAAGATTGATGTTATATCATATATGTCATTTGATGTTCATTTGCATATTCCATTATTGTTGATTATATCTTTTCATTGAAGTGGTCATGTTATCTGCAAATTCCTCAATAGGGTTTGCTCATGTTATATGCAACATTGAAGTGGTTCGATCGTGCCCAAGTGTCCTTTTGTTGTTTCCAGGGAATGAAGCCGAGTGGCCTATGTTTTGCCGGAATGTTGATTCGTTTCCATTCCGGCAATTTTCAGGTGCTCGATTTGTCCATTTTTTAGAAAAGGTCATGCCAAAATTTTCCGTGAATTTCGGCATGACTTGTGCTATAAACTAGGACATATCGAGTGCCCGGGATTTGCCGCACCAGGAATGAATCAAAGTTCCTGCAAAAGATAGGCTTTTATGTCATTATTCATTCTAATAGGTCTACAATTAATTGACTAGATTTAATCGTATGAAACATGGCTAGCAATGATGAATGACAGGGTTCTGGTGATTGCAACATCTACGAAGCGGCAGACGCTTATTTGAACCTTCTCGACGAGCAACGGTTGTTGTAGGGCCCACCTGTGACATCCGAGACTAAGACAGACATCGAGACCGGCGCCGAGACTGGCGTTGAGACTGACACTGGCACGGAGACTGGCGAAGACGGTATAGAACCAAAACCAAAGAGGCAACGACGCCCAAACCAGCTCATCACTACCAGACTGGTGGGTCATGGAGGTGGACGACGACAATTTTGAGCCAAAAGAGCCTGCGGAAGCGCGCGCGTGCTACGACAATCAAATAGGTTGCATCATATGGGCAACCGCCACCATCAACTATGCGAAACTAAGGAAGATACCAGATATGAAGCACTCCCTCCTAACGAAGCTGCACCAGGTGTTCTTATTCCCGGGCCGGGATGAAATCAAATATGAAAATCCAGATAAAGACCCGGCAATGAAGAAGACAAACAAACGCGCCATGGGCAAGTTTAGCGGTGCATTGTCCGCCTGGAAAGTAAGGGTGAAAGCAAGGATCATCGACAAAAAGGAACCCTACTTTGAGATTGTAAAGGATAATCTGACAATTACCGAAGAGCAGTTTGAAATATTGAAGGCGGCTTGCATTGTCGAAGCTGCCAAAGAAAAGTCGGAGTACATGAAGGGGCTTCAAGTGAGGAACATGGGGTGCCACTGCTACCTCTTGAGCACTGTGTTGGATTTCCTTGAAGAGGAAAGGATGATGCAGCAAAGTAGCATAAGTATTTCCCTCAGTTTTTGAGAACCAAGGTATCAATCCAGTAGGAGGCTACGCGTGAGTCCCTCGTACCTGCACAAAGCAAATAACTCCTCGCAACCAACGCGATAAGGGGTTGTCAATCCCTTCATGGTCACTTACGAGAGTGAGATCTCATAGATATGATAGGATAATATTTTTGGTATTTTTGTGATAAAGATGCAAAGTGAAAAAGCAAAGATAATAAACAAGTGTTGGAAGATTAATATGATGAAGATAGACCCGGGGGCCAGAGGTTTCACTAGTAGCTTCTCTCAAGAGCATAAGTATTTTACGGTGGGTGAACGAATTACTGTTGAGCAATTGACAGAATTGAGCATAGTTATGAGAATATCTAGGTATGATCATGTATATAGGCATCACGTCCGAGACAACTAGACCGAGTCCTGCCTGCATCTACTACTATTACTCCATTGATCGACCGCTATCCAGCATGCATCTGGAGTATTAAGTTCAAGAAAACAGAGTAACGCCTTAAGCAAGATGACATGATGTAGAGGGATAAATTCATGAAATATGATAAAAACCCCATCTTGTTATCCTCGATGGCAACAATACAATACGTGCCTTGCTGCCCCTACTGTCACTGGGAAAGGACACCGCAAGATTGAACCAAAAGCTAAGCACTTCTCCCATTGCAAGAAAAACCAATCTAGTAGGCCAAACCAAACTGATAATTCGAAGAGACTTGCAAAGATAACCAATCATACATAAAATAATTCAGAGAAGATTCAAATATTGTTTATAGATAATCTTGATCATAAACCCACAATTCATCGGTCTCAACAAATACACCGCAAAAAGAAGATTACATCGAATAGATCTCCACAAGAGTGGGGGAGAACATTGTATTGAGATCCAAAAAGAGAGAAGAAGCCATCTAGCTACTAACTATGGACCCGAAGGTCTGAGGTAAACTACTCACACTTCATCGGAGAGGCTATGGTGATGATGTAGAAGCCCTCTATGGTGGATGCCCCCTCCGGCAGAGCTCCGGAACAACCGCCAAGTTGGGATCTCGTGGGTACAGAAGGTTGCAGCGGTGGAATTAGGTTTTTGGCTCCGTATCTGATCGTTTGGGGGTACGTAGGTATATATAGGAGGAAGGAGTACGTCGATGGAGCAACGTGGGGCCCACGAGGGTGGAGGGCGCACCCTGGGGGGGTTGTGGAATAGAGTGGTGGTTGTGGGAAGACAAAAAGGGGAAGATAGTCTCACATCAACTAGGCGTATCAATGGGCTACGGAGATGCCCATTAATAGATATCAATGTGAGTGAGTAGGGATTGCCATGCAACGGATGCACTAGAGCTATAAGTATGTGAAAGCTCAACAAAAGAAACTAAGTGGGTGTGCATCCAACTCGCTTGCTCATGAAGACTTAGGGCATTTTGAGGAAGCCCATCATTGGAATATACAAGCCAAGTTCTATAATGAAAATTTCCCACTAGTATATGAAAGTGACATAACGAGAGACTCTCTATCATGAAGACCATGGTGCTACTTTGAAGCACAAGTGTGGTAAAAGGATAGTAACATTGTCCCTTCTCTCTTTTTCTCTCTTTTTTTTATTTGGGCCTTTTCTCTTCTTCTTTTTTATGGCCTCTTTTTTATTTTATTTATTTTTTGTCCGGAGCCTCATCCCGACTTATGGGGGAATCATAGTCTCCATCATCCTTTTCCTCACTTGGGACAATGCTCTAATAATGATGATCATCACACTTTTATTTTCTTACAACTCAACAATTACAACTCGATACTTAGAACAAAATTTGACTCTATATGAATGCCTCCGGCGGTGTACCGGGATATACAGTGAATCAAGAGTGACATGTATGAAAGAATTATGAACGGTGGCTTTGCCACAAATACGATGTTAACTACATGATCATGCAAAGCAATATGACAATGATGGAGCATGTCATAATAAACGGAACGGTGGAAAGTTGCATGGCAATATATCTCGGAATGGCTATGGCAATGCCATGCTATGTAGGTATGGTGGATGTTTTGAGGAAGGTATATGGTGGTTGTATGATACCGGCGAAAAGTGTGCGGTATTAGAGAGGCTAGCAATGGTGGGAGTAAGAAAAGTGCATATAATCCATGGACTCAATATTACTCATGAAGAACTCTTATACTTATTGCAAAAATCTACAAGTTATCAAAGCAAAGTATTACGCGCATGCTCCTAGGAGGATAGATTGGTAGGAAAAGACCATCGCTCGTCCCCGACCGCCACTCATAAGGAAGACAATCAATGAATAAATCGTGCTCCGACTTCATCACATAACGGTTCACCATACGTGCATGCTACGGGAATCACAAAATTTAACACAAGTATTTCTAAAATTCACAACTACTCACCTAGCATGACTTAATATCAGCATCTTCATATCTCAAAACAATTATCAAGCATCAAACTTTTCTTAGTATTCAACGCACTCAAAAGAAAGTTTTACAAATGTTGAATACCAAGCATATTATGATTATTGAGAAAATTACCATGCTATTTAAGATTCTCAAAATAATCTAAGTGAAGCATGAGAGATCAATAGTTTCTATAAAACAAATCCACCACCGTGCTCTAAAAGATATAAGTGAAGCACTAGAGCAAAACTATATAGCTCAAAGGTATAAATGAAGCACATAGAGTATTCTAACAAATTCCAAATCATGTATGGCTCTCTCAAAAGGTGTGTGCAGCAAGGATGATTGTGGTAAACTAAAAATCAAAGACTTAAATCATACAAGACGCTCCAAGCAAGACACATATCATGTGGTGAATAAAAATATAGCTCCAAGTAAAGTTACCGATGGACGTAGACGAAAGAGGGGATGCCTTCCGGGGCATCCCCAAGCTTTGAATTTTTGGTGTCCTTAGATTATCTTGGGGGTGCCATGGGAATCCCCAAACTTAGGCTCTTTCCCCTCCTTGTTCCATAATCCATAAAAAAAATTCACCCAAAACTTGGAAACTTCACAACACAAAACTCAACAGAAATCTCGTGAGCTCCGTTAGCGAAAGAAAACAAAAGACCACTTCAAGGTACTGTAATGAACTCATTATTTATTTATATGGGTGTTAAACCTACTGTATTACAACTTCTCTATGGTTTACAAACTATTTTACTAGTCATATATTCATCAAAATAAGCAAACAACACACGAAAAACAGAATCTGTCAAAAACAGAACAGTCTGTAGTAATCTGTAACTAACGCAAACTTATGAAACTCCAAAAAATCAGCCAAAATAGGACAACCTAGGCAATTTGTTTATTGATCAGCAGCAGTTGGAATCACTATTTTATCACGTTCTGGTGATTTTTAACTATTGTTTATGTTAACAGAAAGTTTCTGGAAATTACAGCAAGATCAAATAACTATCATCCAAGAAGATCCTATAGGTTTAACTTGGCACAAACACTAATTAAAACATAAAACACATCTAACCAGAGGCTAAATCAAAGATTTATTCCTAAAGCAAAAGCAAAAAAACTAAAAATAAAATTGGGTTGCCTCTCAACAAGCGCTATTGTTTAACGCCCCTAGCTAGGCATAAAAGCAAGGATAGATGTAGGTATTGCTATCTTTGGTAGGCAATCCATAAGTGGCTCTCATGATAGATTCATATGGTAATTTTATTTTCTTCCTAGGGAAGTGTTCCATGCCTTTCTTTAATGGAAATTGGAATCTAATATTCCCTTCCTTCATATCAATAATTGCATCAATCGTTCTAAGGAAAGGCCTACCAAGAATAATAGGACATGAAGGATTGCAATCTATATCAAGAACGATAAAATCTACGGGCAAATAATTCCTATTTGCAAAAATAAGAACATCAATAATTCTTCCCATAGGTTTATTAATAGTGGAATCCGCAAGGTGCAAGTTTAGAGAGCAATCATCAAAATCACGGAAATCTAGCAAATCGCACAAAGTTTTGGGAATAGTGGAATCACTAGCACCCAAATCACATAAATCATAGAATTCATGATCCTTAATCATAATTTTAATAGTTGGTTCCCACTCATCATAAAGTTTTCTAGGGATAGAAACTTCCAACTCAAGTTTTTCTTCATAAGATTGCATCAAGGCATCAACGATATGTTTGGTAAAGGCTTTATTTTGACTATAAGCATGAGGGGAATTTAGCACGGATTGCAACAAGGAAATAAAATCAATCAAAGAGCAATTTTCATAATTAAATTCCTTGAAATCCAAAATAGTGGGTTTATTAGCATCTAGGGTTTTGATTTCTTCAATCCCACTTTCATCAAATTTAGCATCATGATCTAAAAACTCCGAATTTTTGGAACGCCTTCTAGGTAAAGGTGGATCATATTAAGTCCCATCATTATCAAGATTCCTATTGCAAAACAAAGATTTAATAGGGGACACATAATTAACTTTTAGATCTTCATCTTTATTTTCATAGAAATTGGAAGAACATGCTTTAATAAAGGCATCTTTTGTAGCACGCATCCTAGCGGTTCTTTCTTTGCACTCATCAATGGAAAATTTCATGGCCTTGAGAGATTCATTGATATCATGCATAGGAGGAATAGATCTAAGCTTTAAAGAATCAACATCAAGAGAAATTCTATCAACGTTCCTAGCCAATTCATCAACTTTAAGCAATTTCTCTTCAAGCAAAGCATTGAAATTCTTTTGCGAGTTCATAAACTCTTTAACACTAGTCTCAAATTCAGAGGGCATCTTATTAAAATTTCCATAAGAGTTGTTGTAGGAATTTCCATAATTATTAGAGGAATTACTAGGATAAGGCCTAGGATTAAAGTTTCCTCTATACGCGTTGTTACCAAAATTATTCCTACCAACAAAATTCATATCCATACATTAATTATTATTCTCAATCAAAGTAGATAAAGGCATATAATTGGGATCAAAAGAAACACTCTTAGTAGCAGATAATTTCATAAGTTCATCCATCTTTCCACTCAAAACATTAATTTCTTCTATCGCATGCACTTTTTTATTAGTAGATCTTTCAGTGTGCCATTGAGAATAATTAACCATAATATTATCTAGGAGTTTAGTAGCTTCTCCTAAAGTGATTTCCATAAAGATTTCTAGATGCAAAATTCAATCCGGCATAAAAATTTGTATAATCATCCACAAATTCAAACCATGAGTAGGGCAATTACGTATCATTAATTTCATCCTCTCCCAAGCTTGTGCAACATGTTCATGATCAAGTTGCTTAAAATTCAAAATATCGTTTCTAAGAGAGATGATCTTGGCGGGAGGAAAATACTTAGAGATAAAAGTATCTTTGCACTTGTTCCAAGAATCAATACTATTTTTAGGCAAAGACGAAAACCAAGCTTTAGCACGATCTCTAAGCGAAAAGGGAAATAGCTTCAACTTAACAATATCGTTATCAACATCTTTCTTCTTTTGCATATCACACAAATCAATGAAGCTATTTAGATGAGTAGCGGCATCTTCACTAGGAAGGCCGGCGAATTGATCTTTCTTGACAAGATTCAACAAAGCAGTATTGATTTCACAAGATTCAGTGTTGGTAAGAGGAGCAATAGGAGTGCTAAGGAAATCATTATTGTTGGTATTGGTAAAGTCACACAATTTGGTATTATCTTGAGCCATCGTGACAAACAAGCAATCCAACACACGAGCAAACAAAAGAGAAGCGAAAAAGAGGCGAACGGAAAAGAGAGGGCGAATAAAACGGCAAGGGTGAAATGGGGGAGAGGAAAACGAGAGGCAAATGGCAAATAATGTAATGCGGGAGATAAGGGATTGTGATGGGTACTTGGTATGTTGACTTTTGCGTAGACTCTTCGGCAACGGCGCCAGAAATTCTTCTTGCTACCTCTTGAGCACTGCGTTGGATTTCCTTGAAGAGGAAAGGATGATGCAGCAAAGTAGCGTAAGTATTTCCCTCAGTTTTTGAGAACCAAGGTATCAATCTAGTAGGAGGCTACGCGCGAGTCCCTCGTACCTGCACAAAGCAAATAACTCCTTGCAACCAACGTGATAAGGGGTTGTCAATCCCTTCACGGTCACTTACGAGAGTGAGATCTGATAGATATGATAGGATAATATTTTTGGTATTTTTGTGATAAAGGTGCAAAGTAAAATAAAAGCAAAGTAAAAAAGCAAAGATAATAAACAAGTGTTGGAAGATTAATATGATGAAGATAGACCCGGGGACCATAGGTTTCACTAGTGGCTTCTCTCAAGATCCCAGTGTTTACCGTAGGCACGATAACTGGTACACCAGAGGTGCGTCCTTCCCGGTCCTCTCGTACTAGGGAAAGGTCCTAAGTATTTTACGATGGGTGAACGAATTACTGTTGAGCAATTGACAGAATTGAGCATAGTTATGAGAATATCTAGTTATGATCATGTATATAGGCATCACGTCCGAGACAAGTAGACCGACTCCTTCCTGCATCTACTACTATTACTCCACTCATTGACCGCTATCCAGCATGACACTAGAGTATTAATTTCAAGAAAACAGAGTAACGCCTTAAGCAAGATGACATGATGTAGAGGGATAAATTCATGCAATATGATAAAAACCCCATCTTGTTATCCTCGATGGCAACAACACAATACGTGCCTTGCTGACCCTACTGTCACTGGGAAAGGACACCGCAAGATTGAACCCAAAGCTAAGCACTTCTCCCATTGCAAGAAAAACCAATCTAGTAGGCCAAACCAAACTGATAATTCGAAGAGACTTGCAAAGATAACCAATCATACATAAAATAATTCAGAGAAGATTCAAATATTGTTCATAGATAATATTGATCATAAACCCACAATTCATCGGTCTCAACAAACACACCGCAAAAAGAAGATTACATCGAATAGATCTCCATGAGAGAGGGGGAGAACATTGTATTGAGATCCAAAAAGAGAGAAGAAGCCATCTAGCAACTAACTATGGACCCGAAGGTCTGAGGTAAACTACTCACACTTCATCGGAGAGGCTATGGTGATGATGTAGAAGCCCTCCATGGTGGATGCCCCCTCCGGCAGAGCTCCGGAACAGGCCCCAAGATGGGATCTCGTGGGTACAGAAGGTTGCGGCGGTGGAATTAGGTTTTTGGCTCCGTATCTGATCGTTTGGGGGTACGTATGTATATATATAGGAGGAAGGAGTACGTCGGTGGTGCAACATGGGGCCCACGAGGGTGGAGGGCGCGCCCTAGGGGGTGGGCGCGCCTCCCTACCTCGTGGCCTCCTCTTTTCTTTCTTGACGTAGGGTCCAACTCTCCCGGATCATAATCTTGCTAAAAATCACGTTCCCGAAGGTTTCATTCCGTTTGGACTCCGTTTGATATATTCTTTTTCTGCGAAACTCTGAAATAGGCAAAAAACAGCAATTCTGGGTTGGGCCTCTGGTTAATAGGCTGGTCCCAAAAGTAGTATAAAAGTGGAAAATAAAGCCCAATATTGTCCAAAATAGTAGATAATATAGCATGGAGCAATCAAAAATTATAGATACGTTGGAGACGTATCAGCCACCACCTCGTAAGCCGTGGTTACACGGGGACGAGGTCCATATGGGCCAAGGAGGTTGCGGAATGCGAAAGTCTTGGCATCCCAGACCCCTTGGCGGAGTTCACCTTCCCGCAGGAACGTGATGTCATCAGGGCCTGGTACCATTGGGACCCAGTCAAGAAGGTTTTCGAGACGGACGCGGTTAGGGCGGAGTTCATGAGACTGCTCGTAATTTTTAATTTACCGCCTAATTTTAGCTTCTAATCAATTCGACTACACATTTAGCCATTGATACATCTCCAACGTATCTACTTTTCCTAACACGTTTCCTCTTGTTTTGGACTCTAATTTGCATAAATTGAATGAAACTAACCCTGGACTGACGCTGTTTTCAGCAGAACTACCATGATGTTGTTTTTGTGCAGAAATAAAAGTTCTCGGAATGGAACGAAACTTTGCGAGGATTTTTTATATCAATAAAGAGAATTTCTGGAGCAAAGATCCGCCGTAGGGGGGCACCTCGGTGGGCACAACCCACCAGGGCGCGCCACCCCCTCCAAGCGCGCCCAGATGGGTTGTCCCCACCTGGTGGCCCCACATACCCTGAAACCTACGCTATAAAATCACATTTTTCCAGAAAAAATCAGGGAGAAAGAATTATCGCGTTCCACGAGACGGAGCCGACGTCACCTCCCGTTCTTCATCAGGAGGCCAAATCTAGAGTCCGTTTGGGGCTCCAGAGAGAGGGATCTTCGTTCTTCATCATCACCAACCCTTCTCCATCACCAATTCCATGATGCTCCCCACCGGGAGTGAGTAATTCCTTCGTAGGCTCGTTGGTCGGTGAGGAGTCGGATGAGATTCATCATATAATCTAGTTAGTTTTATTAGGGCATGATCCCTAGTATCCACTATGTTCGGAGATTGATGTTGCTATGACTTTGCCATGCTTAATGCTTGTCACTTTGGGCCCGGGTGCCATGATTTCATATTTGAACCGTTTATGTTATCACCGTATTATCCATGTTCTGGATCCGATCTTGCAAGTTATAGTCACCTACTACGTGTTATGATCTGGCAACCCCGGAGTGACAATAGTCGGGACCACTCCCGGTGATGATCGTAGTTTGAGGAGTTCATGTATTCACCGTGTGCTAATGCTTTGTTCCGATTCTCTATTAAAAGAAGGCCTTAATATCCATTAGTTTCCAATAGGACCCCGCTGCCACGGGAGGGTAGGACAAAAGATGCCATGAAAGTTCTTTCCATAAGCACGTATGACTATTTACGGAATACATGCCTACATTATATTTATGAACTGGAGCTAGTGTCGTATCACCCTAGGTTATGACTATCACATGATGAATATCATCCAACAAATTACCGATCCAATGCCTACAAATTTATCTTGTATTGTTCTTGCTAAGTTACTACTTCTGTCGTTACTAGCGCACTTGTTACAAAACTACTGCTATCACTATTACCGTTACTATTGCCGCTGTCACTACTATCAAAACTATAATACTACTTTGCTACTAATCACTTTGCTGCGGATAATTAATCCCTAGGTGTGATTGAATTGACAACTCAGCTCCTAGTACTTGAAAATATTCTTTGGCTCCCTTGTGTCAAATCTATAAATTTGGGCTGAATACTCTACCCTCGAAAATTGTTGCGATCCCCTATATTTGTGGGTTATCAAGACCTTCTTTTGGCGTCGTTGCCGGGGAGCATAGCTATATTAGTTGAGTCACTTGGGATTATTATCAATTTATCACTATGAAGAATCTGAAGGATTCTAAGACCAAGATGTTTCCCTCTAAGACGAGGGGAGGTAAGGAACTGCCATCCAGTTCTACTTTAGATTCACCTTCTATTATAAGTAAACTTGCAACACCACCACATGCTATTAACCATGATATGTCGCAAGTTGTTGATGATGCTACTTCTTCTATGAATGATACTTATGATGATGCTAGTACCTTGCTTGATGATAATGATGTGCCACTAGGTGAATTTCTTGATGAACAAATTTCTAGAGTAAGACAACATGATGTTGTTGAATCTGATGATGAGCTTGAAACTGAAAATCTTGAAACACCTGCTAGAACTAGCCTTCCTAGATATGAATTGCCTAAGGTACCGGAAGGTTATGTTATGAATGAGGAGACAACTAGAGACATTCTTGCTTGTAGGGATAGAGATGATCTAGAGAAATCATTATGCAAGTATAAAGAAAAATCTCTGAATGCTAGAATGCAATATGATCCTAAGTTTTCTACTTCACCTATCTTTATTAATGATAAGGATTATGAATTCTCTATCGACCCAGAGTTAATACTATGGTTGAACCTGATCCTTTCCATGGTTATGAAACTGGAACTGTTGTGGCACATCTTACTAAGTTGAATGACATAGCCACCCTTTTTACTCATGATGAGAAAACCCGCTATTACTATACTCTCAAATTATTAACGTTCTCTCTAAAGGGTGATGCTAAATCTTGGTACAATACTCTTGCTCCTGGTTGTGTGCGTAGTCCCCGGGATATGATTTATTACTTCTCTGAAAAATATTTTCCTGCTCATAAGAAACAAGCTGCCTTACAGGAAATATTTAACTTTGTGCAAATTAAAGAAGAGAGTCTCCCACAAGCTTGGGGGAGGCTTTGTCAATTACTTAATGCTTTGCCTAATCATCCTCTTAAGAAAAATGAAATACTTTATATCTTATATAGTGGACTAACTGATGCTTCTAGGGACTTCCTAAATAGTTGTGCTGGTTGTGTTTTCAAGGAACGAACTATTAGGCAAGTTGAAGAATTATTGAATACCATTGAAAAATTATGATGATTGGACTCTTCCTGAACCACCACCTAAACCCACTCCGAAGAAGAGGGGTATATTATATCTCAGTCCTAAAGATATGCAAGAGGCAAAGAAATCTATGAAGGAAAAAGGCATTAAAGCTGAGGATGTTAAAAATTTACCTCCTATTGAAGAAATACATGGGCTTGATACACGACCACTGCCTAAGGTCGTAGAGGTAAATTCTCTAATGAAATTCAATGATAATGATAATCCTCACAATATGCACCCTAGCCAATGCCTTTATGAGTTTGAGAATTACATTACAAAACAAGATCCCTTCAATGCAAATGTTATGAAACAATTGAAATATAATTCTGATATGATTGCTCACTTGAGTGACTTGTTATTTAGAATCTCAAATGATGTTACATGAGTTGGAAAACAAGCTTCTATGGTTCAAACTCAGTTAGAACAAGTTGCTAAATCTCAAAGAGAGTTGCTACATAAAATGAACAATAACATACATGACTTTGCTGTTAGAGTAGCAACTAGAGGAGGTAAAATGACTCAGGAACCACTTTATCCTGAGGGACTGTGACGCCCCCGATTCAATCGTACCCTAATCATGCACGCAAATGTGTACGATCAAGATCAGGGACTCACGGGAAGATATCACAACACAACTCTACAAATAAAATAAGTCATACAAGCATCATAATACAAGCCAGGGGCCTCGAGGGCTCGGATACAAGTGCTCGATCATAGACGAGTCAGCGGAAACAACAATATCTGAGAACAGACATAAGTTAAACAAGTTTGCCTTAAGAAGGCTAGCACAAACTGGGATGCAGATCGAAAGAGGCGCAGGCCTCCTGCCTGGGATCCTCCTAAACTACTCTTGGTCGTCGTCAGCGGGCTGCACGTAGTAGTAGGCACCCCCAGGGTAGTAGTCGTCATCGACGGTGGCGTCTGGATCCTAGGCTCCATCGCCTGGTCGCGGCAATCGGATAGAGGTATGGGGGAAAAGGGGAAACAATGCAACCGTGAGTACTCATCCAAAGTACTCGCAAGCAAGGAACTACACTACATATGCGTGGATATATGTGTAAAGGGCCATATCAGTAGACTGAACTGCAGAATGCCAGAATAAGAGGGGGATAGCTAGTCTTATCGAAGACTACGCTTTCGGTCGCCTCCGTCTTGCAGCAGGTAGAAGAGAGTAGACTGAAGTCCTCCAAGTAGCATCGTATAGCATAATCCTACCCGGCGATCCCCTCCTCGATGCCTTGTTAGAGAGCGATCACCGGGTTGTATCTGGCACTTGGAAGGGTGTGTTTTATTAAGTATCCGGTTCTAGTTGTCATAAGGTCAAGGTACAACTCCGGGTCGTCCTTTTACCGAGGGACACAGCTATTCGAATAGATTAACTTCCATGTAGGGGTGCACCACATAACCCAACACGCTTGATCCTATTTGGCCAGACACACTTTCCTGGGTTATGCCCGGCCTCGGGAGATCAACATGTCGCAGCCCCACCTAGGCACAACAGAGCGGTCAGCACGCCGGTCTAAACCTATGCGCGCAGGGGTCTGGGCCCATCGCCCTGAATACACCTGCACGTTGCGAACGCGGACGGTGAGCAGACCTAGCAACCTCCAGTACAACGGAAGTCACGTTACGCGGTCCAACCCGGCGCGCGCCACTCAGTCGCTGATGTCAAGAAGTGCTTTGGCTGATACCACGACGCCGAGTGCCCATATCTTTCCCGCGTAGTTGGTTAGTGCGTATAGACCAAATGGCCAGACTCAGATCAAATACCCAGATCTCGTTAAGCGTGTTAAATATCCGCGAACGCCGACCAGGGCCAGGCCCACCTCTCTCCTAGGTGGTCTGAACCTACCATGTCGCTCAGCCACAAAGTAACAGTCGGGAGCCGTCGGGAACCCAGGCCCACCTCTACCGGGATGGAGCCACCTGCCCCTTCAGCCCCCAACTCCGAACAGTATCACAGATAATGTAACAGTGTAAACCCACAACCCACGAATAAAAGATATGATAAAAGTGACTTTATTGCTAGAAAACATGGTAAAGAAAGAGAACCGTGGGTTCAAAAACCTATGCCCTTTCCAACTAAGTCAACTAAAAAGAAAGATGATGAGGAATTTGAACGCTTTGCTGAAATGCTGAGGCCCGTCTTTTTGCGTACTCGCTTGACTGATATCCTTAAAATATATGAAAGACATCATCACCAATAAGAGAAAAATACCGGAAGCTGAAATCTCCACTATGCTTGCTAATTATACTTTTAAAGATGGAGTACCTAAAAAACTTGGAGATCCGGTAATACCAACTATACCTTGATCTATCAAAAAGAATTATGTGAAAACTGCTTTATGTGATTTAGGAGCTGGTGTTAGTGTTATGCCTTTCTCTTTATGAGGATGTGCCCGTTGTTGTTGCTAATCTTACTATTTTAACTTACTTTGTTATACTTGAGATGCCCGAGGGCGACAACATGTCGATTATCCTTGGTAGACCTTTCTTGAATACTGCACGGGCTGTTATTGATTGCAATAAAAGAAAAGTCACTTTTCATATCAATGGTAATGAGCATACGCTGCACTTTCAGAAGAAACAATTCCAAATGAATGGTATTAATGTCATTAAAAAGTCTTCGACAATCACTATTGGAAGTTTTCGACTACCTCTACCTACTGTTAAAAAGAAATATGAAATGCTTATTGTTGGGGACATTCATATCCCCGTTGAGGTAACTTAGTGATTTACGGAAGTTCTTCGGTTTCATGCTAATCGAAAGTGGTTGTTAATAATACCTGATCAACCTTATTAATAGATCATTTTTGAGAGGTATGAAGTTGATGAATTTAGTAAGCACTACCTTCTGCCCCTACCTTTTATTTTCTGTTTTTATTAGTTAAATAAAATAAAATGCCATGCTTTGTCTGCTTTTTGAATTTCTCGTGCAATAAAAAATGACCCAAAAATAAAAGTTCTCAGAATGCTCTTAAAATTTAATACAATTTTTCTGAATATTTAAGAATTTTTTGTGGAAATAATATCAGAGGGAGGTGCACCAGGTGGGCACAACCCACCTGGGCACGCCAGGACCCCTAGGCATGCCCTGGTGGGTTGTGGCCCTCGCCCGTGGGCCCCCTCACTTATCTCTTCAACCCACATCATCACCTACCTCTAGAAAAATTATCCATTGCTATCCCTCTCTCGTATTCTTGCTCTCAAACCCGCGGATTTCGATCTCTTTGCTCGAAGCTCCGTTTTCAAAACTGTTTCGGGCGGTTGTTGCTTGGTATGTGACTCCTCCGTTTGTCTATTTCGTTTTTGCTTTAGTGGTTTATATTTTGAATAATTAGCTACTCTTGGTGTTGCTGTAGATGAGCTTGCATGTTGAATTCTTAGAGTTCTAAGTAGTTTGAATGCTTGCTATGGCCTCTATGTATCCCTATGAGTAGTTGCTATCAATTTTGCGAATTTTTGTTGAGAAAAATTTGTGGACTAAAAATTTTAGAATTTTGTTTATAGGAAAAGGATGAATATCTTTAGGAAGTTTGCTTGCAAGAAGAACTCCAAGGGAGTTATTGGGGAGTCGTCTGACAGTGATCTCCATAACCGTAGGTTGGTGGAATAACGGCCGTGCGAATGGCCGCATATCCCGTTCATGGAAGAGGCTGGGATCCTGCAAGAGTTTACACAATATGCTGCTAATGCCGGCCTCACCGACTTCATCATAGCTAAATGTGAACAATACCATCTCCTCATAAACACCTTTATTCAAAGTTCTAATTTCCTTCCTAGGAATAATCCTCCTGAAGTGCAATTCAATTTATACGTTGATTTCCATCAGATACCGCTTACTGTGTTTCGAAAATCATACTTCATTTTTTGTGTATACGTACATGTAAGGTTTAAGAAATATTTTCTTGTAGGTTCCGTGGATAGACAAATATGCGAATCTTCAGTGGATCTACTATGTTTGTTATTCGAAAATCATAATTCATTTTTTGCGTTGTCAACAATGACATATTTCAAACCTAACACTGTATAGATGCAATACATATTCAACCGGTGACATCTCAAGTGATAACCATAGACCCTTTAGTGCACTGTGTGCCCAATTCACATTTCTAATTGCATCCTTATCATTATTTTCAATGATTGATTGCATTGTTGCACTGATGATAAATGAGGCAAAATCCCCATTATTTGTTGCATGCCACGCAGAAAATATTGGGCGCGATCATTTCACTTCCTGTTTAAAGAAGAACCATGCATGTGGAAAAACAAAAATATAATGTACAAATGGAGTACCAAATAGTACCCTATTGTATTTACTGTTCAAACAGGGGGTTTACAGGTCAGGAACAGCCACACAACAGAGACAATTAATCTAGGTAGTCCGGCAGTGCGAATCTTGGCGCAAACCAAGAAAATATTATAAATTATCTGACATGATTTTGTAAAATCTTGGAATTTGTTATGTAAAACATAAAGTCTAGGCATCATAATGCCCCTTAGTGCTGAAGGCCGAAATAATTAGACATGTACGTACCAGAGACATAGTCTGAAGAAACACATATACATCTGATCTCTCTATATGGGAAAAACAACTTGTTTTGGCCAGGGAGTCTCTCCATATATACCTGGAGTTAAGCTTTCTACAAAAATCAAAGTGAACTGGCTGGCCATTGTTTCAATTGTTGAAGTCAGGCACGCAGCCATACTGTAGGAAATATGCTAATTCCTTCTTCATGAGAGATGATATGTAACAAATGAGTTATTTAGAGTTTGTGATCTGTTCACTTGGTTGGAGAATAAAGTAGGGAGTTAAAGGATCTAGGATTACTTTCCTGCAGATTACAGACAACCGTATCGGGAAGATGGATCACCGTGCGAACAGTCCGAGTCTGATTCAAAAAGAAGAAAAACTTGCGAACAGTCCGCCGTAATCCTTTGACTCAGGAAGCTTGCCGGAGACAGCATCCGCCGAGCTGCTTCAAACAGCCGTCATCCCATCACCTCCGCAATTTTCCCAAATATGAAAATCAAAATGCAACAAAGCTATATTGCTATAGTATTTACTATATATCATCCTAGCATGTGAGTCTGTTACTGGAAAAAGAATAATTTACTTGTGTCAAAACGCTCAGAAGCACTACAAAGAGGTAACCGTCGCACTAACCTGCAAACCCGAAGAGTGATGAAGAGACCGACACAGATTTTTGAAGCTGCAAAAACATTTATACCGGTATGTGCATATTGACCATAGTTAGCAGCTAAAAAATCATTAGCTGGAGTGCAGTACTTGTGTAGAAGAGTACAGTTAGGGCAATGGCAATATAGAAAGAATTGAAGTACTATGCCATCTAAAACATGAAGGCATAAATAAACATCTGTAAAAACATCAGTTATGCCTATTAAGCTCAAGTACTACTTGAAGCTAACTCCGTGCCAATAGTTCTAAATCTGTCTGCCTGATCTAACAACTAAAAAGGGTACAATTTAAGTAATATTAGTACATGAGCAAAATTAAATCTCTAAGCCTATTACCTCTATGTAATGGCAGGATAATTAATTAGATATATACCATTGAGTTAATTGGAGATTTTTTATATTGTACTTGAAAGAAACACACACATCTATCATTGATCTTCTACGTAAGACACGACATCGACTAATTCGGTTGGCCATGTAAAAATAACTAACTCGATTCCCAGCTATAGATTATTATGTGCTGCTGCCGGAGGCGATGGACAACAATCCACTGTCATGCGTCCTCATCTTATGACACACAAAGGCACAAAGAAGTGAGGAGGACTGCTTACGGATTGACACGGGTTCTGTCTTCTGTGATGAATTTGAAGGATGGAGAACATAACAGGGGTCGTGGCACCACCAGTCCGCTGCAGTTTCCTCACTTGGCCTGGTATACTTGGAACCGCCGTCGGCACACCTGGCCAACCGCATCAACCATCATGAGATCATTCAGTAATTCACCTAGTTAAAAGATATATGCTGGGACGCGTGGTCAGATCAGAACCTGAGATATGAGGAGATTAAAATCCTGAAAAGAAAAGATTGGGGAGATGCTAGATTGAACAGTGACGTTTCTTTTCCTGATCAATGGCTCCTTCAACTTAGCAGGTGTTGTTCTCCCCTCCTCCCTCGTCGGTTCCGGGGGCGCAATTCTCCTCTCTTCTGATTCCAAGAACGCCATGCATGCCACCTACAACCTGTGTGCCGCCGGTGTGGCATATAGGCAATCGATCATCCTAATGTTCGCTTCAATTCGACATCTCTTCTGCTCTCTTTGAGGTGAAATTTTCCTGCGATCTATAATCCTGAAAAATTGTAGTTTGAAGCTCAGGTTGGCACTACAGCGTGTGGATGAAGCTGACATTCACAACGGCATGGAGAGGAGATGGGCATGCTGGAGGAGCGAAGAGGAGCGGGGACATGAGAGATTCGGGGCTGTGGTGGAGACTTTTTCTCAGCAGCCGGCATGAGAGTTCGTGTTTCAGAGCTGGACAGGGCATGGTTAGGTACTTCATCCGCCTAATCGTCTGTCCCCACGTCAGGATACAGAAGAGATCTATCTTCTTTTACTGAGATGAGATCAAAACATAGAGATCTTCTTCCTTTTTAACTGAGAAAAGACCTTCTTTCGTGAGAATAGGAAACCAAACCGTGACTCGTAACCGCTCAGGACTCTAGGGTTTCCGCAAATATGATTACTTTGATTTCTTAATAATCTTGGATGTACAATTAAAATCCAACGGTTATTATAGTTAGTTTTCTAGGATTAACGTGGAGGCTTTAATGATGCTTCCAATTAGTAAATACTAGTCGTCAACCCGTGCATTCGCACGGGCTAGCATATTGAGAATGTCAGATGGAATATCTCTTTCGTTTCGATATAGCTTCCTCTGTTTCTGATCTAATGATGTTAGATTTGGGAGCTTGGTTGCTCATGTAGCAACCTTTTCCTGTGTAATTGTTTTATTTTCGCATTTGGAATGTTTGGTCATCTGATATATTACTATATTATATTTCAATGTCATTGAATAATCTAGATAGATTAACGGGTATATGATTAATTCCTAGTACTATTGCAACAATTAGCTTTTGTTGTTTTAATTTGTTCCACTAAGTTCGATGCATGTTGACCACGGCAAGTGAGCAATAGGGGCGCTCAATATTTAATTGTTTAGAGATTAAGATATAAGCAAAACATCTACTCCCTCCATTCCTAAATATAAGTATTTTCAGATATTTGAATGTGCACTACATACGAAGCAAAATAGAGTGAATCTACACTCTAAAATATTTCTATATACATCCGTATGTAGTCCGTATTGAATCTCTAAAAAGACTTGTATTTAGAAACTGAGGACAGATTAATAGGCATTTTAGTAATAAGAACCAGAGTATATATAAAGTACAAATCTGGTGTGTCCGTACATGTTTTTAAATCCTGAATGTTACTAAATATTTATCAATACGCTACTTGTTTTTTGATTCCTTGATGCACCATGTTTTGGAATGTCTCGGGTCGTTGATTGTTTATCAACCCCATTGCACAATGTCCTCAGTTTTGAATCTTTATGACTTTGAGTACCTTCCATTCTTGACTTTGCATCATCAAGATTGTTTTTTCTTTTCTTAAGATGAATACTGCTGCATCTTTGATTTGTGGCCTGGTTCATCATAGTTCTTGATTCCATGAATTCTGATTCATTCATTTCCCGTCATCCCTCAGTTTTTGATTCTTCACCAAGATGCATAACACGACTTGTGTTCCCTATCCTTTTTTTTTTTGGTTTACAATGACTTCATCACCAATCAGCACTTGCTTTGAAATTTTTGAAAGTGGGTGACCTTTTTCACTTGCTCCTCCAAAACAATAAAAAGAATGTATTAGTCGCTAACTTGTATTATGAAATAACAGGAAAATACACCAAGAAAGCTTATATACTTATCCTCTTCAATTACTTAATTTGCTTGTGCTAGTACTTATGTTGACCTTTGAATAATCTCAGTTCCTATGATTTCTGAATGCTCAACATCAGCATTGTTTTCTGGTATTATATAAATGCTGCCACATCTATGAGTTACTGTACGCTTTTATTTCAGTTCTTGATCCCTTGAATATGAATTCATCTCGATCCTGTATGCCCTTATTCCCCATTCTTCATTAGAATAAGATACAACATGTGTTCCCGTCCTAGTCTTTTTGGTGTCCTGCACAATTAGCTTATCGTCAGCAATATGCTTATACATAATAAATTTTGTTAGTTACCACAAAATAATAATTATATATAGTGTGGGATGTGGTAGATAGTGAACAGTATAGCGCATCATATACACAATAATCTTGGTATCTGTACTTGAGGTATAGGCATCTACCAATTGTTGTGCACAAATTTTCTGGATTTGTTTGTCGTCTATTGATGTCACAATCATCCATATCTTTCTAGAATTTTGCATATTTCTTAATCAACTTTTTGCTCTGCCTAAAACATGGTGCAGATTATTGTTGCACCCAAATCACATGTCTCTAGCTCATGTGTGTGCATACAAATAATATGGCATATACATGCCAGTACATGATGAATTACTACCCAAATAATGAGATGTTATGAAATGCGCCATCAACATTTCCGCTCAAGTTCTTTTTCACGTTCGTGATAGTAGAAGTTGTCTTATTTTTATACTGTTTTGTTGCGTTTGCAGCGTCCTAAGTAGTACAACTCCTCTGGTGTATTAATCAACTTCATTGTTGCTTCTATGTTACAGAACTTTCCCTGTCCATTGTAGGTTAAATTAGCATATAAGAAAAATGTAAAAAGGGAATGGAAAACAAAATGATAAGAAATTCCCTTTTTAAGATTCGTAAGTTATTGTAGTTATTTCTTCTAATGTTCTTCTGATGGTTCTTTTTTTATTTGTGTATACTCCAAGAGTCTTAACTATTAACAACTATGGTACGGTGACTCATTTAGTCCCTTTCAATATACGCACTCAATTCGGACCAGAACATCTTCAATATTCGAATCACATGATTCGTGTGTTTGTTCGGTATATCCGATGCTAACGACATCTACTATATAAAGCGGTGTTAATATGAAGAGACCATATGAATTCATAATTTCAACAAATATAGTTGTACCGAATAAGTAAATCCTCTCGCATCTTTACTCGAAAGAACTCCAGTGCTAGAACATGTGCATCTTTGTTCAGTTATTCCAATTTTTTAGACATTTTATATCGTGAAATTTCATCATGTGAAAAAAAATCAGTATCTTGTCGTCTTCAAATGGATGGAAATTCACAAAGATGTAACCTAAAATTTGATACCATGTAAACGGAAGCCTGGTAGCCCAATGGCCATATCTTGCTAACCGGTGTTTCATTACCTTGCGATGAAGCAAATACAATGCATTATGATATAAAAAGAAGCCTATAAATTCATAATAACTTTTATAAGTCATAATTCCCTATTTAATTCATTTACTTGCTAATTGAATCAGGCATATCAGAATAAGTGAGATCAACAGAAAAAAATCAAAGAGAACTGACATGGTCCTGTGGCCATCAAATCGTTGTGTGCTCCTCTGTCGTGTGGGTGCGTGTGTTTCCATTGGAAGTTATCCTGTTTGTCCTTACGTATTGTCGTACACGCATCAAGCCGGCCGCTCTACGTGTGTGCGGTAGCTTCGTACATGCGACTGTAGCAGAAATCCATCCGCCTACCTGTCTGCTAGCTTTGCACGTACATGCGCTGCTATCTGGTGAATTGATTTAGTGTTCTAAAACTAATTTAGGGACTCTGCTACCAAATTCAAGGATTTAATTGGAAAAAAGAGAGTAACATGAAGTCAGTTCTTCGTGTAATAACTAAGAAACATGCTTCATCTAACCAGCGGAACAAATAATTGCTAAAAAAATATTGTGTGGGTGGACGATTCGCTAACCTGCACAATGACATCTACCGACCAGAGGCAACCTTGGCGCAGAGTGAGAGAATCTTCAGCAGCCATGATGGGCATAGTTCCTGTGCTCTGACCTGATCTCCATGAAGCATCTAAAATTTACACGTGAGAAGATTCAGGATGCAATCCGTGGAGAAGGCAAAAATTGAATCCAAATCCAAAGGGAAGCCATGATTGATTCCGTTGCAAACCTGCAAGAAAACAAATTCAGAATAAATAGTGTGTAAAATTTGGATCTAATACATTAGGAAAAACTCCTTGAGGACACGGAATCCATCGTACAATTTTGTTCTCTTGTGAGGGCGAGGGAGATAATAGAGAGGAAGAGGTCGTGGATGGATTTGTCGAGGGGAGAGAGAGATAATTAAGAAGAAGAATAGATCGTGGAGGGGAAAGGAAGAAGATGCCATGTAGTACGTGTAGTTAGTTATAGAAAGAGACGGAGCCGTATAGGAGTAGTTTTGAGGGAACCGTATAAGAGTAGATAGGAATTTGTGCAATGGTTTCTATCGTCAAGTTTTTTTTACATGAATTCTGCTGGCCGTCAGGTTTTTTTTTAACGAACAAAGGAGCACTTTGGTTTTTTTTAACGAACAAAGGAGCACTCCGTTTTCTCTACGAAGGAGCGGCTAAGGAGGAGTTCTCATTGGGAGTTACTTGGTTTAATCTACACCGTTATAACTTGGACCCATCAGATGAACGGTTCCTAATTACTGATTAACGTGGTAATTTCTTGGGAGTCACTAATTAGTATAGGTATAGATAAGATGATGTGATGGACAAGACCCATCTGTCAGCATAGCATATGATCATTCAGTTTATTGCTACCGCTTTCTTAATGTCAAATACATATTCCTTCGACCATGAGATCATGCGACTCCCGGGTAATGGAGAAATACCTTGTATGCTATCAAACGTCACAATGTAACTGGGTGATTATAAAGATGCTCTACAGGTATCTCCGAAGATGTCTCACTACTAGGGAAAACCTTATACACAGAGGTATAGCAGTAGCGCTGGACAGAACAAAGCGCTACTGCTACTTAGTAGTAGCACGCGTCAACAAAGCGCGCTACAACTATAGTTATAGCAGTAGCGCGTCTACCCGAAAAAGCGGTACTACTATAATTCCCACTCTGTTGCCGATAGGCTAGAAATAGTAGTAGCGAGCCTGAGGAAAACACGCTATTGCTAAGTGCCTTGCAGCAGCGCGCCTCTGTTCTAGAGCGCTACTGCTAGGAAACAGAAAATATGTAGAAAAATAAATAAAAAAGTAAATGAAAATGAAAGAAATAGAAAAATGAAAATGAAAAAAAAGAAAAACAAAACAAATTGAAAATTAGAGGAGAAAGGCATAGCAGTAGCGCTTGTTCTCACAAAGCGCTATAGCTACATTAGTTGTAGCGCTTCTTTTGTTCCCGTGCTATAGCTAAGTTCTTTACATAAAAGGAAAAGGAAAAGAAAAAGGAAAATAAATAGCTACTTCCTGTAGCAGTAGCACGTTTTGGTGGAAAGCGCTATAGCGCGCTATAGCTAACTTAGCTATAACGCGTTTTTCCTACCAGCGCTACTGCTAGTTTGACTTAACCACGCGCGGGCTCAAAATTTTGCTAAGTTCTTTCCCCCTCTCCTCCTCTCCCCCCACTCGATCTGTCGCCGCCATCGATCGCCCTGTGCCCGAGCACGCCTGAGATGCCGGCCATCGCCCGAGCCTGCCCTCGGCCTCACCGCCGCCGCACTCGACCTCGTCACCGCCGCCCGAGCCCTCCCTGGAATGTCGTGGCCCGAGCCCGCCCTCGCCGCGGACCGTAAGCCTCTCCCTCTCCTCTGCCCTCCTCTCCCCTGCCCTCCTCTCTCTCTCTCTCTCTCTCTCTCTCTCTCTCTCTCTCTCTCTCTCTCTCTCTCTCTCTCTCTCTCTCTCTCTCTCTCTCTCTCTCTCTCTCTCTCTCTCTCTCTCTCTCTCTCTCTCTCTCTCTGCTAGCTAGGGCAAATTTCATTAAGCGCTACTGTGAAGATGGTCATATGAACCCTAGATTTGTTTAGGATAGTAGGATTTTTTTTAGCATTTAGGAAAATAATTTAGCAATTTTTTTACGAAATTACCTGGGGCAATTTTTTAAGAAAATGCCTAAACAGTAATTCCATTTAGCTTTAAACTAATATAGGGTATATAAATGGTAGTAGCATTTAGCTTTAATTAATTGAGGCTATAAACAAAAAAAACAGCAACATTTAGCTATAAAAATTTATTTGGACTATGGACCTAAATCTGTTCCAAATTTCATTCAAATGAAATTTGAATTATTTGGACTATGTACCTGAATATTTTTGAAGAAATTGGGTGTAGGTACTAAGGTCTTGTTGTGGAAATTTTGGTGAGGTCAGAAGGGTTAAAGAAAATGGAGTTCCTTTGCAATTTCTAATAAGGTCAAATATTGTTGGAATATTTACTCTAAAACAATTTGGATGAAAATAAAATAATGTGTGTATGTGTGTGTGAGAGAGAGAGGAATAGCTAGAACGGAATTTGGGTTCTATCCTAGGCAAAGAAGTGTTTAGTGAGGTCATTTTGCAAAGGTTTTTGGTTTTGAAAAGACCACTATTTTTCAAGGAAAATATTTTAGGCAAGTTTTATTTTAAAGATGATCCCTTCCTATACTTTTAGCATTACACAAAAAACAAAAGTATTTAGCTATAAATAAAAAACAGTAGCTATGGCATTTAGCTAACAACAAAAAAACAGAATTGTTTTTCTTTTCAAAAACTTGGTTAAAGTAATTGTTGCTATGTAAATGAAAAACAAGATTGATGTTATATCATATATGTCATTTGATGTTCATTTGCATATTCCATTATTGTTGATTATATCTTTTCATTGAAGTGGTCATGTTATCTGCAAATTCCTCAATAGGGTTTGCTCATGTTATATGCAACATTGAAGTGGTTCGATCGTGCCCAAGTGTCCTTTTGTTGTTTCCAGGGAATGAAGCCGAGTGGCCTATGTTTTGCCGGAATGTTGATTCGTTTCCATTCCGGCAATTGTTAGGTGCTCGATTTGTCCATTTTTTAGAAAAGGTCATGCCAAAATTTTCCGTGAATTTCGGCATGACTTGTGCTATAAACTAGGACATGTCGAGTGCCCAGGATTTGCCGCACCAGGAATGAATCAAAGTTCCTGCAAAAGATAGGCTTTTATGTCATTATTCATTCTATTAGGTCTACAATTAATTGACTAGATTTAATCGGATGAAACATGGCTAGCAATGATGAATGACAGGGTTCTGGTGATTGCAACATCTACGAAGCGGCAGACGCTTATTTGAACCTTCTCGACGAGCAACGGTTGTTGTAGGGCCCACCTGTGACATCCGAGACTAAGACAGACATCGAGACCGGCGCCGAGACTGGCGCTGAGACTGACACTGGCACGGAGACTGGCGAAGACGGTATAGAACCAAAACCAAAGAGGCAACGACGCCCAAACCAGCTCATCACTACTAGACTGGTGGGTCATGGAGGTGGACGACGACAATTTTGAGCCAGAAGAGCCTGCGGAAGCGCGCGCGTGCTACGACAATCAAATAGGCTGCATCATATGGGCAACCGCCACCATCAACTATGCGAAACTAAGGAAGATACCAGATATGAAGCATTCCCTCCTAACGAAGCTGCACCAGGTGTTCTTATTCCCGGGCCGGGATGAAATCAAATATGAAAATCCAGATAAAGACCCGGCAATGAAGAAGACAAACAGACGCGCCATGGGCAAGTTTAGCGGTGCATTGTCCGCCTGGAAAGTAAGGGTGAAAGCAAGGATCAACGACAAAAAGGAACCCTACTTTGAGATTGTAAAGGATAATCTGACAATTACCGAAGAGCAGTTTGAAATATTGAAGGCGGCTTGCATTGTCGAAGCTGCCAAAGAAAAGTCGGAGTACATGAAGGGGCTTCAAGTGAGGAACATGGGGTGCCACTGCTACCTCTTGAGCACTGTGTTGGATTTCCTTGAAGAGGAAAGGATGATGCAGCAAAGTAGCATAAGTATTTCCCTCAGTTTTTGAGAACCAAGGTATCAATCCAGTAGGAGGCTACGCGTGAGTCCCTCGTACCTGCACAAAGCAAATAACTCCTCGCAACCAACGCGATAAGGGGTTGTCAATCCCTTCATGGTCACTTACGAGAGTGAGATCTCATAGATATGATAGGATAATATTTTTGGTATTTTTGTGATAAAGATGCAAAGTAAAAAAGCAAAGATAATAAACAAGTGTTGGAAGATTAATATGATGAAGATAGACCCGGGGGCCAGAGGTTTCACTAGTAGCTTCTCTCAAAAGCATAAGTATTTTACGGTGGGTGAACGAATTACTGTTGAGCAATTGACAGAATTGAGCATAGTTATGAGAATATCTAGGTATGATCATGTATATAGGCATCACGTCCGAGACAACTAGACCGAGTCCTGCCTGCATCTACTACTATTACTCCATTGATCGACCGCTATCCAGCATGCATCTGGAGTATTAAGTTCAAGAAAACAGAGTAACGCCTTAAGCAAGATGACATGATGTAGAGGGATAAATTCATGAAATATGATAAAAACCCCATCTTGTTATCCTCGATGGCAACAATACAATACGTGCCTTGCTGCCCCTACTGTCACTGGGAAAGGACACCGCAAGATTGAACCAAAAGCTAAGCACTTCTCCCATTGCAAGAAAAACCAATCTAGTAGGCCAAACCAAACTGATAATTCGAAGAGACTTGCAAAGATAACCAATCATACATAAAATAATTCAGAGAAGATTCAAATATTGTTTATAGATAATCTTGATCATAAACCCACAATTCATCGGTCTCAACAAATACACCGCAAAAAGAAGATTACATCGAATAGATCTCCACAAGAGTGGGGGAGAACATTGTATTGAGATCCAAAAAGAGAGAAGAAGCCATCTAGCTACTAACTATGGACCCGAAGGTCTGAGGTAAACTACTCACACTTCATCGGAGAGGCTATGGTGATGATGTAGAAGCCCTCTGTGGTGGATGCCCCCTCCGGCAGAGCTCCGGAACAACCGCCAAGTTGGGATCTCGTGGGTACAGAAGGTTGCAGCGGTGGAATTAGGTTTTTGGCTCCGTATCTGATCGTTTGGGGGTACGTAGGTATATATAGGAGGAAGGAGTACGTCGATGGAGCAACATGGGGCCCACGAGGGTGGAGGGCGCACCCTGGGGGGGTTGTGGAATAGAGTGGTGGTTGTGGGAAGACAAAAAGGGGAAGATAGTCTCACATCAACTAGGCGTATCAATGGGCTACGGAGATGCCCATTAATAGATATCAATGTGAGTGAGTAGGGATTGCCATGCAACGGATGCACTAGAGCTATAAGTATGTGAAAGCTCAACAAAAGAAACTAAGTGGGTGTGCATCCAACTCGCTTGCTCATGAAGACTTAGGGCATTTTGAGGAAGCCCATCATTGGAATATACAAGCCAAGTTCTATAATGAAAATTTCCCACTAGTATATGAAAGTGACATAACGAGAGACTCTCTATCATGAAGACCATGGTGCTACTTTGAAGCACAAGTGTGGTAAAAGGATAGTAACATTGTCCCTTCTCTCTTTTTCTCTCTTTTTTTTATTTGGGCCTTTTCTCTTCTTCTTTTTTATGGCCTCTTTTTTATTTTATTTATTTTTTGTCCGGAGCCTCATCCCGACTTATGGGGGAATCATAGTCTCCATCATCCTTTTCCTCACTTGGGACAATGCTCTAATAATGATGATCATCACACTTTTATTTTCTTACAACTCAACAATTACAACTCGATACTTAGAACAAAATTTGACTCTATATGAATGCCTCCGGCGGTGTACCGGGATATATAGTGAATCAAGAGTGACATGTATGAAAGAATTATGAACGGTGGCTTTGCCACAAATACGATGTTAACTACATGATCATGCAAAGCAATATGACAATGATGGAGCATGTCATAATAAACGGAACGGTGGAAAGTTGCATGGCAATATATCTCGGAATGGCTATGGCAATGCCATGCTATGTAGGTATGGTGGATGTTTTGAGGAAGGTATATGGTGGTTGTATGATACCGGCGAAAAGTGTGCGGTATTAGAGAGGCTAGCAATGGTGGGAGTAAGAAAAGTGCATATAATCCATGGACTCAATATTACTCATGAAGAACTCTTATACTTATTGCAAAAATCTACAAGTTATCAAAGCAAAGTATTACGCGCATGCTCCTAGGAGGATAGATTGGTAGGAAAAGACCATCGCTCGTCCCCGACCGCCACTCATAAGGAAGACAATCAATGAATAAATCGTGCTCCGACTTCATCACATAACGGTTCACCATACATGCATGCTACGGGAATCACAAAATTTAACACAAGTATTTCTAAAATTCACAACTACTCACCTAGCATGACTTAATATCAGCATCTTCATATCTCAAAACAATTATCAAGCATCAAACTTTTCTTAGTATTCAACGCACTCAAAAGAAAGTTTTACAAATGTTGAATACCAAGCATATTATGATTATTAAGAAAATTACCATGCTATTTAAGATTCTCAAAATAATCTAAGTGAAGCATGAGAGATCAATAGTTTCTATAAAACAAATCCACCACCGTGCTCTAAAAGATATAAGTGAAGCACTAGAGCAAAACTATATAGCTCAAAAGGTATAAATGAAGCACATAGAGTATTCTAACAAATTCCAAATCATGTATGGCTCTCTCAAAAGGTGTGTGCAGCAAGGATGATTGTGGTAAACTAAAAAGCAAAGACTTAAATCATACAAGACGCTCCAAGCAAGACACATATCATGTGGTGAATAAAAATATAGCTCCAAGTAAAGTTACCGATGGACGTAGACGAAAGAGGGGATGCCTTCCGGGGCATCCCCAAGCTTTGAATTTTTGGTGTCCTTAGATTACCTTGGGGGTGCCATGGGAATCCCCAAACTTAGGCTCTTTCCCCTCCTTGTTCCATAATCCATAAAAAAAATTCACCCAAAACTTGGAAACTTCACAACACAAAACTCAACAGAAATCTCGTGAGCTCCGTTAGCGAAAGAAAACAAAAGACCACTTCAAGGTACTGTAATGAACTCATTATTTATTTATATGGGTGTTAAACCTACTGTATTACAACTTCTCTATGGTTTACAAACTATTTTACTAGTCATATATTCATCAAAATAAGCAAACAACACACGAAAAACAGAATCTGTCAAAAACAGAACAGTCTGTAGTAATCTGTAACTAACGCAAACTTATGAAACTCCAAAAAATCAGCCAAAATAGGACAACCTAGGCAATTTGTTTATTGATCAGCAGCAGTTGGAATCACTATTTTATCACGTTCTGGTGATTTTTAACTATTGTTTATGTTAACAGAAAGTTTCTGGAAATTACAGCAAGATCAAATAACTATCATCCAAGAAGATCCTATAGGTTTAACTTGGCACAAACACTAATTAAAACATAAAACACATCTAACCAGAGGCTAGATCAAAGATTTATTCCTAAAGCAAAAGCAAAAAAAAACTAAAAATAAAATTGGGTTGCCTCTCAACAAGCGCTATTGTTTAACGCCCCTAGCTAGGCATAAAAGCAAGGATAGATGTAGGTATTGCCATCTTTGGTAGGCAATCCATAAGTGGCTCTCATGATAGATTCATATGGTAATTTTATTTTCTTCCTAGGGAAGTGTTGGAAGATTAATATGATGAAGATAGACCCGGGGACCATAGGTTTCACTAGTGGCTTCTCTCAAGATCCCAGTGTTTACCGTAGGCACGATAACTGGTACACCAGAGGTGCGTCCTTCCCGGTCCTCTCGTACTAGGGAAAGGTCCTAAGTATTTTACGGTGGGTGAACGAATTACTGTTGAGCAATTGACAGAATTGAGCATAGTTATGAGAATATCTAGGTATGATCATGTATATAGGCATCACGTCCGAGACAAGTAGACCAACTCCTTCCTGCATCTACTACTATTACTCCACTCATCGACCGCTATCCAGCATGCATCTAGAGTATTAAGTTCAAGAAAACAGAGTAACGCCTTAAGCAAGATGACATGATGCAGAGGGATAAATTCATGCAATATGATAAAATCCCCATCTTGTTATCCTCGATGGCAACAACACAATACGTGCCTTGCTGCCCCTACTGTCACTGGGAAAGGACACCGCAAGATTGAACCCAAAGCTAAGGACTTCTCCCATTGCAAGAAAAACCAATCTAGTAGGCCAAACCAAACTGATAATTCGAAGAGACTTGCAAAGATAACCAATCATACATAAAATAATTCAGAGAAGATTCAAATATTGTTCATAGATAATATTGATCATAAACCCACAATTCATCGATCTCAACAAACACACCGCAAAAAGAAGATTACATCGAATAGATCTCCATGAGAGAGGGGGAGAACATTGTATTGAGATCCAAAAAGAGAGAAGAAGCCATCTAGCAACTAACTATGGACCCGAAGGTCTGCGGTAAACTACTCACACTTCATCGGAGAGGCTATGGTGATGATGTAGAAGCCCTCCATGGTGGATGCCCCCTCCGGCAGAGCTCCGGAACAGGCCCCAAGATGGGATCTCGTGGGTACAGAAGGTTGCGGCGGTGGAATTAGGTTTTTGGCTCCGTATCTGATCATTTGGGGGTACGTATGTATATATATAGGAGGAAGGAGTACGTCGGTGGAGCAACATGGGGCCCACGAGGGTGGAGGGCGCGCCTTAGGGGGTGGGCGCGCCTCCCTACCTCGTGGCCTCCTCTTTTCTTTCTTGACGTAGGGTCCAACTCTCCCGGATCATAATCTTGCTAAAAATCATGTTCCCGAAGGTTTCATTCCGTTTGGACTCCATTTGATATTCTTTTTCTGCGAAACTCTGAAATAGGCAAAAAACAGCAATTCTGGGCTGGGCCTCTGGTTAATAGGCTAGTCCCAAAAGTAGTATAAAAGTGGAAAATAAAGCACAATATTGTCCAAAATAGTAGATAATATAGCATGGAGCAATCAAAAATTATAGATACGTTGGAGACGTATCAGCCACCACCTCGTAAGCCGTGGTTACGTGGGGACGAGGTCCATATGGGCCAAGGAGGATGCGGAATGCGAAAGTCTTGGCATCCCAGACCCCTTGGCGGAGTTCACCTTCCCGCAGGAACGTGACGTCATCAGGGCCTGGTACCATTGGGACCCAGTCAAGAAGGTTTTCGAGACGGACGCGGTTAGGACGGAGTTCATGAGACTGCTCGTAATTTTTAATTTACCGCCTAATTTTAGCTTCTAATCAATTCGACTACACATTTAGTCATTGATACATCTCCAACCGTATCTACTTTTCCTAACACGTTTCCTCTTGTTTTGGACTCTAATTTGCATAAATTGAATGAAACTAACCCTGGACTGACGCTGTTTTCAGCAGAACTACCATGATGTTGTTTTTGTGCAGAAATAAAAGTTCTCGGAATGGAACGAAACTTTGCGAGGATTTTTTATATCAATAAAGAGAATTTCTGGAGCAAAGATCCGCCGGAGGGGGGCACCTCGGTGGGCACAACCCACCAGGGCGCGCCACCCCCTCCAAGCGCGCCCAGATGGGTTGTCCCCACCTGGTGGCCCCACATACCCTGAAACCTACGCTATAAAATCACATTTTTCCAGAAAAACTCAGGGAGAAAGAATTATCGCGTTCCACGAGACGGAGCCGCCGTCACCTCCTGTTCTTCATCAGGAGGCCAAATCTAGAGTCCGTTTGGGGCTCCAGAGAGAGGGATCTTCGTTCTTCATCATCACCAACCCTTCTCCATCACCAATTCCATGATGCTCCCCACCGGGAGTGAGTAATTCCTTCGTAGGCTCGTTGGTCGGTGAGGAGTCGGATGAGATTCATCATATAATCTAGTTAGTTTTATTAGGGCATGATCCCTAGTATCCACTATGTTCGGAGATTGATGTTGCTATGACTTTGCCATGCTTAATGCTTGTCACTTTGGGCCCGGGTGCCATGATTTCATATTTGAACCGTTTATGCTATCACCATATTATCCATGTTCTGGATCCGATCTTGCAAGTTATAGTCACCTACTACGTGTTATGATCTGGCAACCCCGGAGTGACAATAGTCGGGACCACTCCCGGTGATGATCGTAGTTTGAGGAGTTCATGTATTCACCGTGTGCTAATGCTTTGTTCCGGTTCTCTATTAAAAGAAGGCCTTAATATCCATTAGTTTCGAATAGGACCCCGCTGCCACGGGAGGGTAGGACAAAAGATGCCATGAAAGTTCTTTCCATAAGCACGTATGACTATTTACGGAATACATGCCTACATTATATTTATGAACTGGAGCTAGTGTCGTATCACCCTAGGTTATGACTGTCACATGATGAATATCATCCAACAAATTACCGATCCAATGCCTACAAATTTATCTTGTATTGTTCTTGCTAAGTTACTACTTCTGTCGTTACTAGCGCACTTGTTACAAAACTGCTGCTATCACTATTACCGTTACTATTGCCGCTATCACTACTATCAAAACTATAATACTACTTTGCTACTGATCACTTTGCTGCGGATAATTAATCCCTAGGTGTGATTGAATTGACAACTCAGCTCCTAGTACTTGGAAATATTCTTTGGCTCCCTTGTGTCAAATCTATAAATTTGGGCTGAATACTCTACCCTCGAAAATTGTTGTGATCCCCTATATTTGTGGGTTATCAAGACCTTCTTTTGGCGTCGTTGCCGGGGAGCATAGCTATATTAGTTGAGTCACTTGGGATTATTATCAATTTATCACTATGAAGAATCTGAAGGATTCTAAGACCAAGATATTTCCCTCTAAGACGAGGGGAGGTAAGGAACTGCCATCCAGTTCTACTTTAGATTCACCTTCTATTATAAGTAAACTTGCAACACCACCACATGCTATTAACCATGATATGTCGCAAGTTGTTGATGATGCTACTTCTGCTATGAATGATACTTATGATGATGCTAGTACCTTGCTTGATGATAATGATGTGCCACTAGGTGAATTTCTTGATGAACAAATTTCTAGAGTAAGACAACATGATGTTGTTGAATCTGATGATGAGCTTGAAACTGAAAATCTTGAAACACCTGCTAGAACTAGCCTTCCTAGATATGAATTGCCTAAGGTACCGGAAGGTTATGTTATGAATGAGGAGACAACTAGAGACATTCTTGCTTGTAGGGATAGAGATGATCTAGAGAAATCATTATGCAAGTATAAAGAAAAATCTCTGAATGCTAGAATGCAATATGATCCTAAGTTTTCTACTTCACCTATCTTTATTAATGATACGGATTATGAATTCTCTATCGACACAAAGTTAATACTATGGATGAACCTGATCCTTTCCATGGTTATGAAACTGGAACTGTTGTGGCACATCTTACTAAGTTGAATGACATAGCCACCCTTTTTACTCATGATGAGAAAACCCGCTATTACTATATTCTCAAATTATTAACGTTCTCTCTAAAGGGTGATGCTAAAGCTTGGTACAATACTCTTGCTCCTGGTTGTGTGCGTAGTCCCCGGGATATGATTTATTACTTCTCTGAAAAATATTTTCCTGCTCATAAGAAACAAGCTGCCTTACAGGAAATATTTAACTTTGTGCAAATTGAAGAAGAGAGTCTCCCACAAGCTTGGGGAAGGCTTTGTCAATTACTTAATGCTTTGCCTGATCATCCTCTTAAGAAAAATGAAATACTTCATATCTTCTATAGTGGACTAACTGATGCTTCTAGGGACTTCCTAAATAGTTGTGCTGGTTGTGTTTTCAAGGAACGAACTATTAGGCAAGTTGAAGAATTATTGAATACCATTGAAAAATTATGATGATTGGACTCTTCCTGAACCACCACCTAAACCCACTCCGAAGAAGAGGGGTATATTATATCTCAGTCCTAAAGATATGCAAGAGGCAAAGAAATCTATGAAGGAAAAAGGCATTAAAGCTGAGGATGTTAAAAATTTACCTCCTATTGAAGAAATACGTGGGCTTGATACACGACCACTGCCTAAGGTGGTAGAGGTAAATTCTCTAATGAAATTCAATGATAAGGATAATCCTCACAATATGCACCCTAGCCAATGCCTTTATGAGTTTGAGAATTACATTACAAAACAAGATCCCTTCAATGCAAATGTTATGAAACAATTGAAATATAATTCTAATATGATTGCTCACTTGAGTGACTTGTTATTTAGAATCTCAAATGATGTTACATGAGTTGGAAAACAAGCTTCTATGGTTCAAACTCAGTTAGAACAAGTTGCTAAATCTCAAAGAGAGTTGCTAGATAAAATGAACAATAACATACATGACTTTGCTGTTAGAGTAGCAACTAGAGGAGGTAAAATGACTCAGGAACCACTTTATCCTGAGGGACTGTGACGCCCCCGATTCAATCGTACCCTAATCATGCACGCAAATGTGTACGATCAAGATCAGGGACTCACGGGAAGATATCACAACACAACTCTACAAATAAAATAAGTCATACAAGCATCATAATACAAGCCAGGGGCCTCGAGGGCTCGGATACAAGTGCTCGATCATAGACGAGTCAGCAGAAACAACAATATCTGAGAACAGACATAAGTTAAACAAGTTTGCCTTAAGAAGGCTAGCACAAACTGGGATGCAGATCGAAAGAGGCGCAGGCCTCCTGCCTGGGATCCTCCTAAACTACTCTTGGTCGTCGTCAGCGGGCTGCACGTAGTAGTAGGCACCCCCAGGGTAGTAGTCGTCATCGACGGTGGCGTCTGGATCCTGGGCTCCATCGCCTGGTCGCAGCAATCGGATAGAGGTATGGGGGAAAAGGGGAAACAATGCAACCGTGAGTACTCATCCAAAGTACTCGCAAGCAAGGACCTACACTACATATGCATGGATATATGTGTAAAGGGCCATATCAGTAGACTGAACTGCAGAATGCCAGAATAGGAGGGGGATAGCTAGTCTTATCGAAGACTACGCTTTCGGTCGCCTCCGTCTTGCAGCAGGTAGAAGAGAGTAGACTGAAGTCCTCCAAGTAGCATCGTATAGCATAATCCTACCCGGCGATCCCCTCCTCGATGCCTTGTTAGAGAGCGATCACCGGGTTGTATCTGGCACTTGGAAGGGTGTGTTTTATTAAGTATCCGGTTCTAGTTGTCATAAGGTCAAGGTACAACTCCGGGTCGTCCTTTTACCGAGGGACACGGCTATTAGAATAGATTAACTTCCCTGTAGGGGTGCACCACATAACCCAACACGCTTGATCCCATTTGGCCGGACACACTTTCCTGGGTCATGCCCGGCCTCGGGAGACCAACACGTCGCAGCCCCACCTAGGCACAACAGAGCGGTCAGCACGCCGGTCTAAACCTATGCGCGCAGGGGTCAGGGCCCATCGCCCTGAGCACACCTGCACGTTGCGAACGCGGCCGGTGAGCAGACCTAGCAACCTCCAGTACAACGGAAGTCACGTTACGCGGTCCAACTCGGCGCGCGCCACTCCGTCGCTGACGTCAAGAAGTGCTTCGGCTGATACCACGACGCCGAGTGCCCATATCTTTCCCGCGTAGTAGGTTAGTGCGTATAGACCAAATGGCCAGACTCAGATCAAATACCCAGATCTCGTTAAGCGTGTTAAGTATCCGCGAACGCCGACCAGGGCCAGACCCACCTCTCTCCTAGGTGGTCTGAACCTGCCATGTCGCTCTGCCACAAAGTAACAGTCGGGGGCCGTCGGGAACCCAGGCCCACCTCTACCGGGATGGAGCCACCTGCCCCTTCAGCCCCCAACCCCGAACAGTATCACAGATAATGTAACAGTGTAAACCCACAACCCACGAATAAAAGATATGATAAAAGTGACTTTATTGCTAGAAAACATGGTAAAGAAAGAGAACCGTGGGTTCAAAAACCTATGCCCTTTCCAACTAAGTCAACTAAAAAGAAAGATGATGAGGAATTTGAACGCTTTGCTGAAATGCTGAGGCCCGTCTTTTTGCGTACTCGCTTGACTGATATCCTTAAAATATATGAAAGACATCATCACCAATAAGAGAAAAATACCGGAAGCTGAAATCTCCACTATGCTTGCTAATTATACTTTTAAAGATGGAGTACCTAAAAAACTTGGAGATCCGGTAATACCAACTATACCTTGATCTATCAAAAAGAATTATGTGAAAATTGCTTTATGTGATTTAGGAGCTGGTGTTAGTGTTATGCCTTTCTCTTTATGAGGATGTGCCCGTTGTTGTTGCTAATGTTACTATTTTAACTTACTTTGTTATACTTGAGATGCCCGAGGGCGACAACATGTCGATTATCCTTGGTAGACCTTTCTTGAATATTGCACGGGCTGTTATTGATTGCAAGCAAAGTCACTTTTCATATCAATGGTAATGAGCATACGCTGCACTTTCAGAGGAAACAATTCCAAGTGAATGGTATTAATGTCATTAAAAAGTCTTCGACAATCACTATTGGAAGTTTTCGACTACCTCTACCTACTGTTAAAAAGAAATATGAAATGCTTATTGTTGGGGACATTCATATCCCCGTTGAGGTAACTTAGTGATTTACGGAAGTTCTTCGGTTTCATGCTAATCGAAAGTGGTTGTTAATAATACCTGATCAACCTTATTAATAGATCATTTTTTAGAGGTATGAAGTTGATGAATTTAGTAAGCACTACCTTCTGCCCCTACCTTTTGTTTTCTGTTTTTATTAGTTAAATAAAATAAAATGCCATGCTTTGTCTGCTTTTTGAATTTCCCGTGCAATAAAAAATGACCCAAAAATAAAAGTTCTCAGAATGCTCTTAAAATTTAGTACAATTTTTCTGAATATTTAAGAATTTTTTGTGCAAATAATATCAGAGGGACGTGCACCAGGTGGGCACAACCCACCTGGGCACGCCAGGACCCCTAGGCATGCCCTGGTGGGTTGTGGCCCCCGCTCGTGGGCCCCCTCACTTATCTCCTGAACCCACATCATCACCTACCTATAGAAAAATTATCCATTGCTATCTCTCTCTCGTGTTCTTGCTCTCAAACCCGCGGATTTCGATCTCTTTGCTTGAAGCTCCGTTTTCAAAACTGTTTCGGGAGGTTGTTGCTTGGTATGTGACTCCTCCGTTTGTCTAATTCGTTTTTGCTTTAGTGGTTTATATTTTGAATAATTAGCTACTCTTATTGTTGGTGTAGATGAGCTTGCATGTTGAATTCTTAGAGTTCTAAGTAGTTTGAATGCTTGCTATGGCCTCTATGTATCCCTATGAGTAGTTGCTATCAATTTTGCGAATTTTTGTTGAGAAAAATTTGTGGACTAAAATTTTTAGAATTTTGTTTATAGGAAAAGGATGAATATCTTTAGGAAGTTTGCTTCCAAGAAGAACTCCAAGGGAGTTATTGGGGAGTCGTCTGACAGTGATCTCCATAACCGGAGGTTGGTGGAATAAAGGCCGTGCGAATGGCCGCATATCGCGTTCATGGAAGAGGCTGGGATCCTGCAAGAGTTTACACAATATGCTGCTAATGCCAGCCTCACCGACTTCATCACAGCTAAATGTGAACAATACCATCTCCTCATAAACACCTTTGTTCAAAGTTTTAATTTCCTTCCTAGGAATAATCCTCCTGAAGTGCAATTTGATTTATACGTTGATTTCCATCAGATACCGCTTACTGTGTTTTGTGAAATATGCTTGCTTCCTACTGATGGTGGTTTGGTAGAGCCTAGGCCGGCAGAGTTTGAGGCCTTTTATCATACCTTGACAGTGGGAGATGAGAGAGGGGTGTCGGGTATCACTGCCGCTGGCTTGCATTTTACTGATGTTCATTATTTTGTCCTTTTCATTGCAAAATGCTTGCTTGCTCGAGAGAAGGTGGGTGCACTCGGCTCACCAGACCTTGCTGTTTTACGTCATGCACTAGAGGGCGACAACACTTATAGCTTGGGAGCTATTGTGGCACGTCGCCTCCACATTAATAAGTCCAAGGGTAAAATACATGGTGGTATTTTTGTTACTCGTTTGGCGGCTCGCTTTAATGTTGAGATACACCTTCATGATTGCCCTCTGACCAAGGTTTACCTAGATCGCGCAGCCATGGAACACCATCATTTTATTGCACGAGATTACCCTAACATTCCTATTCTGTATAACCTGGTTCTCAGCGTGGACACTCGTGTTATTATTCCATTGCCTGCTCTTGCTTTGTTTGATCCTGTTGCAAGGGGCGGATATAGGATTCTGCCTATGGATATCACTGCATACCGGAATGACCAGGCTGCAGCAGAGGAGGGGCCTCAGCAGTGGGATGCGTGTATGCCCGCTCCTCAGCACGCCTACTACTATCCAGGATACTGACTACTTACCAAGTTAGGCCAAAAGCCTAAGCTTGGGGGTGTACGTGTTTCCCACCGACATTACATTCATGTTCACACATTTCATTCCAGTTGTCGGTGTCCACACTTTTTCATTGTATCATCCTTGCTTAATTGTATTTTCTCGCTTTCTTCTTGTGTGTTTGAAAAACCTTAGAAAAACAAAAAAATAGTTGTAGTTAGTTTACTTTCTATGCATACTTAGTTGTAGTACTAAAAATAAAAATCGAGAAGATTTCCTTTTTTATTCTTTTGCTTGTTGGGAACTTTCCCGTGTAAATAATTTTCTCGTTTTCGCTTTTCCCTTTTATTTGCTTGTTCAAGAAAACCAAAAACTCCAAAAATATTTCAGTATGTTTCTCTGAATTTCTTTTCTTTTTATTTCGATTTGTACCGAGGAGAAGACCACGATGAAAATATTGAGTGGCTCTCATTTGCATAATAGTTGAACTAACAAAGAGCCCATTTTCCCTTATCTTCTGCTGTTGAATAAAATGTTTGCAGATTCCAGCTTAGTCCATGGCACTCTTGCACTATTATTATTTTCACATCGTTCGGTCATGCAAGTGAAAGGCAATAATGACGACATTTGATGAACTGGCCCTGGCAGAGAGAAACGGGTATGAACTCGACTTGTTCTATTTTTGTAAATATGTTTAACCTAGTATCCATGATTCAGCCCATTATGATTGAACATGTTTGTAATGACAACTAGAGATTATAGTTTCTCATGCCATGCATAAGTAGCTACGAGTGGATAATGATTTATCTTGGATGTCAACATTGCGTTAAGATGATTGTGATGTAGTATGATGATATGGTATCCTCCTCTGAATGTTGGAGTGGCTTGACTTGGCACATGTTCATGCATGTAGTTGAATCAAAACCAACATAGCCTCTATGATATTTATGTTCATGGTGTTCATATCCTACTCATGCTAGTGTCCAATGTTACTTACACATAATGCATGTTCATGACCGTTGTTGCTCTCTAGCTGGCCGCTTCTCAACCTATTTGTTAGCCTTCGCCTGTACTAAGTGGGAATTCTGCTTGTACATCAAAAACCTTGAACCCAAGTTATTCCAGATGAGTCCATCATGTTGGGGAACGTAGTAATTTCAAAAAAATTCCTACGCACACGCAAGATCATGATGATGCATAGCAACGAGAGGGAAGAGTGTTGTCCACGTACCCTCATAGACCGAAAGCGGAAGCGTTATATCAACGTGGTTGATGAGTCATACGTCTTCATGATCCGACCGATCCAAGCGCCGTTACTCCGGCACCTCCGAGTTCTTGGCACACGTTCAGCTCGATGACGATCCCCGGGCTCCGATCCAGCTAAGCGTCGGGGAAGAGTTTCGTCAGCACGACGGCGTGGTGACGATCTTGATGTTCTACCGTCGCAGGGCTTCGCCTAAGCACCGCTACAATATTATCGAGGATTATGGTGGAGGGGGGCACCCCACACGGCTAAGAGAACGATCACGAAGATCAACTTGTGTGTCTAGAGGTGCCCCCTGCCCCCGTATATAAAGGAGCAAGGGGGAGGGGTGGCCGGCCAGGAGGGGCGCGCCAGGGAGGAGTTCTACTCCTACCAGGAGTCGGACTCCCTCCTTTTCCTTGTCCAAGTAGGAGAGGGGGAAGGAAGGGAGAGAGGAGAGGAAGGAAAGGGGGGCGCCGCCCCCCCCCCCCCCCCTCCTTGTCCAATTCGGACAAGAGGGGGAGGGGGCGCGTGGCCTGCCCTGGCCGCCCCTCCTCTTCTCCACTTTAGGCCCATACGGCCCATTAACCCCCGGGTGGGTTCCGGTAACCCCCCGGTACTCCGGTTTTATCTGAAACTTCTCCAGAACACTTCCGGTGTCCAAATATAGTCGTCCAATATATCAATCTTTATGTCTCGACCATTTCGAGACTCCTCGTCATGTCCGTGATCACATCCGAGACTCCGAACAAACTTCGGTACATCAAAATATATAAACTCATAATGAAACGGTCATCGTAACGTTAAGCGTGCGGACCCAACGGTTCGAGAACAATGTAGACATGACCGAGACATGTCTACGGTCAATAACCAATAGCGGAACCTGGATGCTCATATTGCCTCCTACATATTCTACGAAGATCTTTATCGGTCAGACCGCATAACAACATACGTTGTTCCCTTTGTCATCGGTACGTTACTTGCCCGAGATTCGATCGTCGGTATCAAAATACCTAGTTCAATCTCGTTACCGGCAAGTCTCTTTACCTGTTATGTAATACATCATCTCGCAACTAACTCTTTAGTTGTAATGCTTGCAAGGCTTATGTGATGTGTATTACCGAGAGGGCCTAGAGATACCTCTCCGACAATCGGAGTGACAAAACCTAATCTCGAAATACGCCAACCCAACATGTACCTTTGGAGACACCTATAGAGCACCTTTATAATCACCCAGTTACGTTGTGATGTTTGGTAGCACACAAAGTGTTCCTCCGGTAAACGGGAGTTGCATAATCTCATAGTCATAGGAACATGTATAAGTCATGAAGAAAGCAATAGCAACATACTAAACGATCGGGTGCTAAGCTAGTGGAATGGGTCATGTCAATCACATCATTCTCCTAATGTTGTGTCCCGTTAATCAAATGACAACACATGTCTATGGTTAGTAAACATAACCATCTTTGATCAACGAGCTAGTCAAGTAGAGGCATACTAGTGACGTTTAGTTTGTCTATGTATTCACACAAGTATTATGTTTCCGGTTAATACAATTCTAGCATGAATAATAAACATTTATCATGATATAAGGAAATAAAATAATAACTTTACTATTGCCTCTAGGGCATATTTCCTTCAGTCTCCCACTTGCACTAGAGTCAATAATCTAGATTACACGGTAATGATTTTAACACCCATGGAGCTTTGGTGATGATTATGTTTTGCTCGTGGAAGAGGCTTAGTCAACGGGTCTACTACATTCAGATCCATATGTATCTTGCAAATCTCTATGTCTCCCACCTGGACTAGATCCCGGATGGAATTGAAGCGTCTCTTGATGTGCTTGGTTCTCTTGTGAAATCTGGATTCCTTTGCCAAGGCAATTGCACCAGTATTGTCACAAAAGATTTTCATTGGACCCGATGCATTAGGTATGACACCTAGATCGGATATGAACTCCTTCATCCAGACTCCTTCGTTTGCTGCTTCTGAAGCAGCTATGTACTCCGCTTCACATGTAGATCCCGCCACAACGCTTTGTTTAGAACTGCACCAACTGACAGCTCCACCGTTTAATATAAACACGTATCCGGTTTGCGATTTAGAATCATCCGGATCAGTGTCAAAGCTTGCATCAATGTAACCATTTACGATGAGCTCTTTGTCACCTCCATATACGAGAAACATATCCTTTGTCCTTTTCAAGTATTTCAGGATGTTCTTGGCCGCTGTCCAGTGATCCACTCCTGGATTACTTTGGTACCTCCCTGCTAGGCTTATAGCAAGACACACATCAGGTCCGGTACACAACATTGCATACATGATAGATCCTATGGCTGAAGCATAGGGAACATCTTTCATTTTCTCTCTATCTTCTGTAGTGGTCGGGCATTGAGTCTTACTCAACTTCACACCTTGTAACACAGGCAAGAATCCTTTCTTAGCCTGATCCATTTTGAATTTCTTCAAAACTTTGTCAAGGTATGTACTTTGTGAAAGTCCAATTAAGCGTCTTGATCTATCTCTATAGATCTTAATACCCAATATGTAAGCAGCTTCACCGAGGTCTTTCATTGAAAAACTCTTATTCAAGTAACCCTTTATGCTATCCATAAATTCTATATCATTTCTGATTAGTAATATGTCATCCACATATAATATCAGAAATGCTACAGAGCTCCCACTCACTTTCTTGTAAATACAGGCTTCTCTAAAAGTCTGTACAAACCCAAATGCTTTGATCACACTATCAAAGCGTTTATTCCAACTCCGAGAGGCTTGCACCAGTCCATAAATGGATCGCTGCAGCTTGCACACTTTGTTAGCTCCCTTTGGATCGACAAAACCTTCTGGTTGCATCATATACAACTCTTCTTCCAGAAATCCATTCAGGAATGCAGTTTTGACATCCATCTGCCAAATTTCATAATCATAAAATGCGGCAATTGCTAACATGATTCGGACAGACTTAAGCATTGCTACGGGTGAGAAGGTCTCATCGTAGTCAATCCCTTGAACTTGTCGAAAACCTTTTGCAACAAGTCGAGCTTTGTAGACAGTAACATTACCGTCAGCGTCAGTCTTCTTCTTAAAAATCCATTTATTCTCAGTTGCTTCCCGATCATTGGGCAAGTCAACCAAAGTCCACACTTTGTTCTCATACATGGATCCCATCTCAGATTTCATGGCTTCAAGCCATTTTGCGGAATCTGAGCTCACCATCGCTTCTTCATAGTTCGTAGGTTCATCATGATCTAGCAGCATGACTTCCAGAACAGGATTACCGTACCACTCTGGTGCGGATCTTACTCTGGTTGATCTACGAGGTTTAGTAGTAACTTGTTATGAAGCTTCATGATCATTATCATCAGCTTCCTCACTAATCAGTGTAGGTGTCACAGAAACCGGTTTCTGTGATGTACTACTTTCCAATAAGGGAGCAGGTACAGTTACCTCATCAAGTTCTACTTTCCTCCCACTCACTTCTTTGGAGAGAAACTCCTTCTCTAGAAAGGATCCATTCTTGGCGACAAATGTCTTGCCTTCGGATCTGTGATAGAAGGTGTACCCAACAGTTTCCTTTGGGTATCCTATGAAGACACATTTCTCCGATTTGGGTTCGAGCTTATCAGGTTGAAGTTTTTTCACATAAGCATCGCAACCCCAAACTTTCAGAAACGACAACTTTGGTTTCTTGCCAAACCACTGTTCATAAGGCGTCGTCTCAACGGATTTAGATGGTGCCCTATTTAACGTGAATGCGGGTGTCTCTAAAGCATAACCCCAAAACGATAGCGGTAAGTCTATAAGAGACATCATAGATCGCACCATATCAAGTAAAGTATGATTACGACGTTCGGACACACCATTACGCTGTGGTGTTCCGGGTGGCGTGAGTTGCAAAACTATTCCGCATTGTTTCAAATGTAGACCAAACTCGTAACTCAAATATTCTCCTCCACGATCAGATCGTAGAAACTTTATTTCTTGTTACGATGATTTTCAGCTTCACTCTGAAATTCTTTGAACTTTTCAAATGTTTCAGATTTATGTTTCATTAAGTAGATATACCCATATCTACTTAAATCATCTGTGAAGGTGAGAAAATAACGATATCCGCCACGAGCCTCAACATTCCAACAAATCTGTTGCTCTCTCCATAGTACCGGAGAACGGCATTTTAGTCATCTTGCCCATGAGGCACGGTTCGCAAGTACCAAGTGATTCATAATCAAGTGGTTTCAAAAGTCCATCAGTATGGAGTTTCTTCATGCGTTTTACACCGATATGACCTAAACGGCAGTGCCACAAATACGTTGCACTATCATTATCAACTCTGCATCTTTTGGCTTCAACATTATGAATATGTGTATCACTACTATCGAGATTCATCAAAAATAGACCACTCTTCAAGGGTGCATGACCATAAAAGATATTACTCATATAAATAGAACAACCATTATTCTCTGATTTCAATGAATAACCGTCTCGCATCAAACAAGATCAAGATATAATGTTCATGCTCAACGCTGGCACCAAATAACAATTATTTAGGTCTAATACTAATCCCGATGGTAGATGTAGAGGTAGCGTGCCGACCGCGATCAGATCAACTTTGGAACCATTTCCCACGCGCATCGTCACCTCGTCCTTCGCCAGTGTTCGCTTAATCCGTAGTCCCTGTTTCGAGTTGCAAATATTAGCAACAGAACCAGTATCAAATACCCAGGTGCTACTGCGAGCTCTAGTAAGGTACACATCAATAACATGTATATCACATATACCTTTGTTCACCTTGCCATCCTTCTTATCCGCCAAATACTTCGGGCAGTTCCGCTTCCAGTGACCAGTCTGCTTGAAGTAGAAGCACTTAGTTTCAGGCTTAGGTCTAGATTTGGGTTTCTTCTCCTGAGCAGCAACTTGCTTGCTGTTCTTCTTGAAGTTCCCCTTCTTCTTCCCTTTGCCCCTTTTCTTGAAACCAGTGGTCTTGTTGACCATCAAAACTTGATGCTCCTTCTTGATTTCTACCTCCGCAGCTTTTAGCATCGCGAAGAGCTCGGGAATTGTCTTATCCATCCCTTGCATATTATAGTTCATCACGAAGCTCTTGTAGCTAGGTGGAAGTGTTTGGAGAATTCTGTCAATGACGCAATCATCCGGAAGATTAACTCCTAGTTGAATCAAGTGATTATTATACCCAGACATTTTGAGTATATGCTCACTGACAGAACTGTTCTCCTCCATCTTGCAGCTATAGAACTTATTGGAGACTTCATATCTCTCAATTCGAGCAATTGCTTGAAATATTAACTTCAACTCCTGGAACATCTCGTATGCTCCATGACGTTCAAAACGTCGTTGAAGACCCGATTCTAAGCCGTAAAGCATGGCACATTGAACTATCGAGTAGTCATCAGCTTTGCTCTGCCAGACATTCTTAACGTCGTCAGTTGCATCAGCAGCAGGCCTGGCACCTAGCGGTGCTTCCAGGACGTAACTGTTCTGTGCAGCAATGAGGATAATCCTCAAGTTACGGACCCAGTCCGTGTAATTGCTACCATCATCTTTCAATTTTGCTTTCTCAAGGAACGCATTAAAATTCAACCGAACAACAGCACGGGCCATCTATCTACATTAAACATAAACAAGCAAGATACTATCAGGTACTAAGTTCATGATAAATTTAAGTTCAATTAATCATATTACTTAAGAACTCCCACTTAGGAAGGCACCCCTATAATCTTCTAAGTGATCACGTGATCCAAATCAACTAAACCATAACCGATCATCACGTGAAATGGAGTAGTTTTCAATGGTGAACATCGCTATGCTGATCATATCTACTATATGATTCACGCTCGACCTTTCGGTCTCAGTGTTCCGAGGCCATATCTGCATATGCTAGGCTCATCAAGTTTAACCTGAGTATTCTGCGTGTGCAAAACTAGCTTGCACCCGTTGTAGATGGAAGTAGAGCTTATCACACCCGATCATCACGTGGTGTCTGGGCACGACGAACTTTGGCAACGGTGCATACTCAGGGAGAACACTTTTATCTTGAAATTTAGTGAGAGATCATCTTATAATGCTACCGTCAATCAAAGCAATATAAGATGCATAAAAGATAAACATCACAAGCAATCAATATAAGTGATATGATATGGCCATCATCATCTTGTGCTTGTGATCTCCATCTCCGAAGCATCGTCATGATCACCATCATCACCGGCGCGACACCTTGATCACCATCGTCTCGCCAATCTTATGCTTCTACGACTATCGCTACCGCTTAGTGATAAAGTAAAGCATTACAGGGCGATTGCATTGCATACAATAAAGCGACAACCATATGGCTCCTGCCAGTTGCCGATAACTCGGTTACAAAACATGATCATCTCATACAATAAAATTTGTCATCATGTCTTGACCATATCACATCACAACATACCCTGCAAAAACAAGTTAGACGTCCTCTACTTTGTTTGTTGCAAGTTTTACGTGGCTGCTACGGGCTTAAGCAAGAACCAATCTTACTTATGCATCAAAACCACAACGATAGTTTGTCAAGTTGGTGTTGTTTTAACCTTCGCAAGGACCGGGCGTAGCCACACTCGGTTCAACTAAAGTTGGAGAAACTGACACCCGTCAGCCACCTGTGTGCAAAGCACGTCGGTAGAACCAGTCTCGCGTAAGCGTACGCGTAATGTCGGTCCCGGCCGCTTCATCCAACAATACCGCCGAACCAAAGTATGACATGCTAGTAAGCAGTATGACTTATATCGCCCACAACTCACTTGTGTTCTACTCGTGTATATAACATCAACACATAAAACCTAGGCTCGGATGCCACTGTTTGGGGAACGTAGTAATTTCAAAAAAATTCGTACGCACACGCAAGATCATTATGATGCATAGCAACGAGAGGGGAGAGTGTTGTCCACGTACCCTCGTAGACCAAAAGCGGAAGCGTTATATCAACGCGGTTGATGTAGTCGTACGTCTTCATGATCCGACCGATCCAAGCGCCGTTACTCCGGCACCTCCGAGTTCTTGGCACACGTTCAGCTCGATGACGATCCCCGGGCTCCGATCCAGCAAAGCGTCGGGGAAGAGTTCCGTCAGCACGACGGCGTGGTGACGATCTTGATGTTCTACCGTCGCAGGGCTTCGCCTAAGCACCGCTACAATATTATCGAGGATTATGATGGAGGGGGGGCACCGCACACGGCTAAGAGAACGATCACGAAGATCAACTTGTGTGTCTAGAGGTGCCCCCCTGCCCCCATATATAAAGGAGCAAGGGGGAGGGGCGGCCGGCCAGGAGGGGCGCGCCAGGGAGGAGTCCTACTCCTACCGGGAGTAGGACTCCCTCCTTTTCCTTGTCCAAGTAGGAGAGGGGGAAGGAAGGGAGAGAGGAGAGGAAGGAAAGGGGGGCGCCGCCCCCCCCCCTCCTTGTCCAATTCGGACTAGAGGGGGAGGGGGCGCGCGGCCTGCCCTGGCCGCCCCTCCTCTTCTCCACTTTAGGCCCATAAGGCCCATTAACCCCAGGGGGGTTCCGGTAACCCCCCGGTACTCCGGTTTTATCTGAAACTTCTCCAGAACACTTCCGGTGTTCAAATATAGTCGTCCAATATATCAATCTTTATGTCTCGACCATTTCGAGACTCCTCGTCATGTCCGTGATCACATCCGGGACTCCGAACAAACTTCGGTACATCAAAATATATAAACTCATAATGAAACTGTCATCGCAACGTTAAGCGTGCAGACCCTACGGTTCGAGAACAATGTAGACATGACCGAGACATGTCTCCGGTCAATAACCAATAGCGGAACCTGGATGCTCATATTGGCTCCTACATATTCTACGAAGATCTTTATCGGTCAGGCCGCATAACAACATACGTTGTTCCCTTTGTCATCGGATCGTTACTTGCCCGAGATTCGATCGTCGGAATCTCAATACCTAGTTCAATCTCGTTACCGGCAAGTCTCTTTACTCGTTCTGTAATACATCATCTCGCAACTAACTCTTTAGTTATAACGCTTGCAAGGCTTATGTGATGTGTATTACCGAGAGGGCCCAGAGATACCTCTCCGACAATCGGAGTGACAAATCCTAATCTCGAAATACGCCAACCCAACATATACCTTTGGAGACACCTTTAGAGCACCTTTATAATCACCCAGTTACGTTGTGACGTTTGGTAGCACACAAAGTGTTCCTCCGGTAAACGGGAGTTGCATAATCTCATAGTCATAGGAACATGTATAAGTCATGAAGAAAGCAATAGCAACATACTAAACGATCGGGTGCTAAGCTAGTGGAATGGGTCATGCCAATCACATCATTCTCCTAATGATGTGATCCCGTTAATCAAATGACAACACATGTCTATGGTTAGGAAACATAACCATCTTCGATCAACGAGCTAGTCAAGTAGAGGCATACTAGTGACGTTTAGTTTGTCTATGTATTCACACAAGTATTATGTTTCTGGTTAATACAATTTTAGCATGAATAATAAACATTTATCATGATATAAGGAAATAAAATAATAACTTTATTATTGCCTCTAGGGTATATTTCCTTCACACCATACCTACCTATATGCGGTATTAACCTGCCGTCCTAAGTAAATTTGCATGTGCCACCTCTAAAAACTTCAAATAAATATCCTTTTTGTATGCTTGGATCGTTCATGGAACGACTGGAGGTGGTCGGTATCTTCCATGTTAAGCGGTTATTCTCAGGTCGAGTGTTTATTCACTCACCATCGCATGAGAAAAGGGTGGTAATAGGGATTCCCAATCCCGAACTAAAAAATGAAAATAATTAAACAAAACTCCCCCAGGACTGTTGTTGTTATGGACGACACCCGTTGTTTCGGACAAGCCGTGAAGTGTGATTGTTGGTGGAGGGGGAGTAAACCTTTAGTTTTACTAGTCGTCAACCCGTGCATTCGCACGGGGCTAGCCTACAAAACTGATTTCTAATTAGAATTGTATGTGCCCAATCAATTTAGATTAATCAGGTGCCTTTCTTGGACCATGGTTCATTATTTCACACTTCTTTGATAAATTATGCTAAAAATGGTACAAAAATATAATTTGCTGGTAATGTTAGAAATTCTACAATAATTAGCATTTAAAAATTGAATATAAAAAAGTCATTCTTGTTAAATAATACACCACATTATTGGAAAAAAGATCTTATCTCTATTTCTTCAGTCTCCAACACTAAGCACTTTTTCTTTCTAGAATGTTTTGAATTACCAAATCATTTTTCCTGCTCCAACACTATGAAGTTGTCGGTATAGATCACTTGTCTCTAGTTTGTAGTGTTCATGTAATTAACTCTGTCATAACATCTTCACCAGTTTGTTCAGTCTAATCTTCTCTGGCCTTATATTTTGGCTGCATAAGGCAACAGTAAAAGTCGTCAGCAACTATAGGTTACTTTTTTGCGGAAAGCAACTATAGGTTATACCCAGCAATTGTGTATTGGGACACCCGATTGACAACCCAATGTCTGAAATTTTGTAAATTCCATGATTTGCATGTGTTCCATTGACCTGTCCTACATAAATAGCTAATACAACGATGTCTTATTATAGCTGAAGCTTTGTTAATATATTACCAAAGTTGTAAATCATGTTGAAAATTACCATGTACAGATTTTCACCATTTGAATAACCATTGATAATTCAGAATGACTAATTCACATCTAAATGTTTTTTAAGGATGTCACATCTAAATTCTTAACCATTGGATCTATCCCCTGTAAATCATGCAGAGTTGAATCGGACCGCGCGCGTCCCTTGTCCCACATCGCCCACGTCCCTGTCGCTTGCTCGGGTGTTGCTTTCTTTTTTCATTTTGTTGGTCCAGCCTTTCGTTGCATGGCCCGGCTGTTTTTTTTTTTGTCTTTTGTAGGCTGTGTTGTAAGAACTTGAAGAGGCTAACTTGTTTTTAGTAGGCCCATATAATGTACGATACTAAGGTTCCGTTCATGATGTTTTGTCCCGTTCATAATTTGTTTTAGTACTGGAAACACCTTCTGAACTATGCAAACACTTATTAAATTCAGTTTCTTTTTGTGAACACGTATATCAAATGATTTTTTTAACTCATGAACATTTAAAAATATTTGAATATTTTTCAAATCGGATTTTGTTCAATCTCATGAAGATTAATAAGTGTGTGTGTGTGTGTGTGTGTGTGTGTGTGTGTGTGTGTGTGTGTGTGTGTGTGTGTGTCAATGTCGTGGCCCCAGTTGCATGTCGACCATCGACTTGCAACTAGGTGTGTGTATGTTTTATCGAGGCCCCCAGTTGCATGTCGACCATCAACTCGCAACTAGGGTGTGTGTGTGTGCGTGTGTGTGTGTGTGTGTGTGTGTGTGTGTTTGTCGAGGGTCCCCAGTTGCAACCCGATCATCGATTCGCAACTAGGGGTCTGTGTGTGTTTGTCGAGGGTCCCCAGTTTCATGTCAACCATCGACTCGCAACTAGGGGTGTGTGTGTTTTGTTGTGCCCTTCAGTTGCATGCCGACCATCGACTCACAACTAGGGGGTGTGTGTGTTTGTCGAGAGTCGCCAGTTGCAACCCGACCATTGACTCGCAACTAGGGGCCTGTGTGTGTTTGTCGAGGGTCCCCAGTTTCATGTCAGCCATCGACTCGCAACTAGGGGTGTGTGTGTTTTGTTGTGCCCTTCAGTTGCATGCCGACCATCGACTCACAACTAGGGGTGTGTGTGTTTGTCGAGAATCGCCAATTGCAACCCGATCATTGACTCGCAACTAGGGGTGTGTGTGTGTGTGTGTGTGTGTGTGTTTGTCGAGGGTCCTCAGTTGCATGTCAACCATCAACTCGCAACTAGGGGTGTATGTGTGTGTGTGTGTGTGTGTGTCAAGGGTCCCCGGTTGCATGTCAACCATCGGCTCACAATTAGGTGTGTGTGTGTGTGTTTGTTTATCTAGGGTCCCCATTTGCACTCCGACCATCAAGTCCCAACTAGGGGTGTGTGTGTTTGTCAAGTGTCCCCATTTGCATGCCGGTAGGTCGCATAGCTGAAACATATCATGTGCTTTTACTACTTTTCATATTCCATTTTTCTTCAAAGTTAGATTTTATATCATGCATATACCGTGCAAACAGTTGGTGTCAGACGTCCTAGCGTGCAAACAGTTGGTGTTAGATTTTATATCATGCATATTCCATTTTGTATCATCATGGCCACAAAGATATTACATGGATTCCACTTCCATGTGGTCAAAGATCAATACAAATATATGATAGCACCAATCAATACCAATCTATTGGTGTCAGACGTCCTAGCGTGCTAATCACGTTTCATCCCTATACCCATATAGGCATGCATCAATGACATGCATGATATTTATGCTATAGAGATGGATGTGAGCCGATCGTTGGCAATTGAAGCTTCTTGACAGCACACATTTCCGTGATGTAGACAATGAAGCTACTCCTGCTTGAAGACCCAGCAAGCGCTATAGCCCAACACTAGTTGAAAAAGGGGATTTAGTCCCGGTTGGTAAGGCCCTTTAGTCCCGGTTTTTGAACCGGGACTAAAGGGTCGGTACTAATGCCTCTCCCCTTTAGTCCCGGTTCAATCCAGAACCGGGACTAAAGGGCGCGGCCACGTGGAGCTCCACCTTTACAACCGGGACTAAAGGAAATTTTATGATTTTTTTTTGAAATTTTTTTTTTGAATTTTTTTTATTTTTTTTGAATTTTTTTATTTTCAAATTTCTGAATTATTTTATTCTCTAATCCCTAATCATCACCCCCTCATCACTACTCAATTTATCCTCTAATCTCTAATCACCCCTCATCATTTCAAATCATCTAACTTCCCGAACGGTCACCCATCCTCCCACTCCCCCAGCCTGAGCACGCTTAACTTTCGGGTTCTATTCTCCCTCATTTTCAAGTCTGCACTTGTTGTTTTCCTGACAATAGTAAGTCTACTAGTGCAAGAGAAACTAAGATCTGGCAACTCACACGGACAGAGCATTAAGGCATCAGATTTTGAGATGAGACAGTAGATAGGGGATTATTTACTACTACTGGTAGGGAACAAAATTTGTAATTTAAAGGATAGATTGTGATAATGTATGCTATACATTGTACTATTATATTTTTATAAATTTATATAGTGTACCCTCCATGGAGCAACCGACACATGCTTCGATTCATGCTTATATTTACGCCTGCATCTGTGCATTGCATCTATCTATCTATCTATCTATCTATCTATCTATCTATCTATCTATACCTATACTAATTACAGACACCCAAAAAATTTACCACGTTAATTAGAAATTAGGAGCCGTTTATCTGGTGGGACCAAGTTATAACGGTCTAGATTATATCTAACAAATAAAAACAGTAGATGCCAGAAGAATCGGATTCTAAAGTATCCTGTCGTCCCTTCCTTCTTTTTTCTCTCCCCACGATGGAAAGTATTAAATCTGTCCGTCTCTCTCCCTCGTGGAAAACCAAATCTCTAGCCCACCGTCCTTCCTCTCCACTATTTCCATCTAATCCCCATGGAACAATTCCATCGTCCTTTCCTCTCTCAAATCCCTCTCCCAGATAGTATAGAAACCAAACTAATGTAAAGCAAGCAGGGCATGGATCTAAAGAAACAAGCGAGGCGATGGATCTGGCGTGGTAAGGAGGCTTACTACCTCAAATTTGTTTTACCGATCTAGATCTGATTCGTTCCTAAAACTATTTTGCATTAATTACATTTTTTGCCGTTATGCCATCCAATTTTTTTAATTTTGATTCTGATTAAATTGTTTTGCATCTCTCTTGCGATCTGATTGTGCTCGAATTCAACCTAATCACGATTTGGGTCAAACCCTCAATCTTCTGACGTACAATTTCAGGTTGTGCTTGAATTCAACCTAATCACGATTTGGATCAAACTCATAATCTTCCGACGTACAATTTCTGGATGCCTCATCGAGATCGGACCGGAGCACAACTATGCCCATCAGGTGTACTTATAATGAATATCTCTTGACTATATATGATTCCATCGGGAACATCATATATTGAAGTGATGTGTACTGTATATGCCTACAAGAAAATTACTTATGCCTGTGACTCTGCAAGTACTAATGAAATTTTGAACAAGAAATTTATAGTTCACGCAGGACGTGGTTAGATTTTTTTCTTGCCAACACTACTTGGATGGACTGTTCTAGAGCAAGCATCAGCTAGATCAGTTCATTTTCTCCTGTTGTACTTGGATCTGATTTTGTTTAATCACATTCTATTCCGAAATATTTCATTGTCAGGTCACTCTTTTAGATTTATTTCAAAGATTTGTTCTTCTCCTTGGGCTATCCCTTGAATATTCTAATCTCTTTTCTATTGGTCTTCTAACCATTTTGAATGCTTTCTTTCCAAGATTGCTCTGCCCATGTATAGGTGTTCCATTATATATGGACAATAGCCGGTCCTTTGGCAATATAACAAGTTGCAGGTGGTTCTTTCACCAGCAGCGAGTCTGAATCCCACGTAATTGAGAGAAAAGGAAAAGGGAAAAAATTTATATCGCAATCTTCTCCAGCCATCACGTCCTACATGCCACACGAAGACCTACCCAACCTATGTAAGCTTTACATACACGACGACTCCAGCAAGCACAGGCGATCGGCTACTCCAGAACGCAGTATAGCTTCTGATGGTTCTCAATTAATTTACACCTCAACACGGTGGTTCTGGACAACAAGAAAAGTGTATCATGTTATATTTTCCAAAAGAAGATCTCATGTCTTAAACTTAGTAGATTGACAGTGTCGCTGCAGCCAAGTCACGTAGACATGAGAAAGCTCAAGACCCATCTGTCCGGCAGCAGGCACGTTCAGACTTCAGGCACGTAATTGGAAGTTTTACAAAGGATGAATGTATAAGCGCTATAAGGCGAAGAACTATACTTCACCGGTAAGGGGCCTGTCCGGATGGCTGAGCTGTACATATATTGTGGCATATTTGGTTCTTACTACTGTAACTCACAAACATACATGCTACTAATATTTGTCTGATGTCTCCTTAATTTCTTTCCAGATCAATAAGTTACATTGCGTCACAATCAAGGACGAATGCATAAGATTGTGACAATCGATGCTTCATGAGCTACCCTGTTTGTAACTAATGTTAGATAGGGAAATTACTAGATAAAATAACATGAGAATTTCTCTGACTTAAATTGTTCTTTGGAAAAATGCATGTCTACTTATAATTATCTAGAGTTGTATAAAGCCAGTGGCTAAAAGTTATTAATGATCTTGATGTGCTACGTTAATTAGAAATTAGGAGCTGTTTATCTGGTGGGACCAAGTTATAACGGTCTAGATTATATCTAACAAATAAAAACAATAGATGCCAGAAGAATCGGATTCTAAAGTATCCTGTCGTCCCTTCCTTCTTTTTTCTCTCCCCACGATGGAAAGTATTAAATCTGTCCGTCTCTCTCCCTCGTGGAAAACCAAATCTCTAGCCCACCGTCCTTCCTCTCCACTATTTCCATCTAATCCCCATGGAACAATTCCATCGTCCTTTCCTCTCTCAAATCCCTCTCCCACATAGTATAGAAACCAAACTAATGTAAAGCAAGCAGGGCATGGATCTAAAGAAACAAGCGAGGCGATGGATCTGGCGTGGTAAGGAGGCTTACTACCTCAAATTTGTTTTACCGATCTAGATGTGATTCGTTCCTAAAACTATTTTGCATTAATTACATTTTTTGCCGTTATGCCATCCAATTTTTTTAATTTCGATTCTGATTAAATTGTTTTGCATCTCTCTTGTGATCTGATTGTGCTCGAATTCAACCTAATCACGATTTGGGTCAAACCCTCAATCTTCTGACGTACAATTTCAGGTTGTGCTCGAATTCAACCTAATCACGATTTGGATCAAACTCATAATCTTCCGACGTACAATTTCTGGATGCCTCATCGAGATCGGACCGGAGCACAACTATGCCCATCAGGTGTACTTATAATGAATATCTCTTGACTATATATGATTCCCTCGGGAACATCATATATTGAAGTGGTGTGTACTGTATATGCCTACAAGAAAATTACTTATGCCTGTGACTCTGCAAGTACTAATGAAATTTTGAACAAGAAATTTATAGTTCATGCAGGACGTGGTTAGATTTTTTTTCTTGCCAACAATACTTGGATGGACTGTTCTAGAGCAAGCATCAGCTAGATCAGTTCATTTTCTCCTGTTGTACTTGGATCTGATTTTGTTTAATCACATTCTATTCCGAAATATTTCATTGTCAGGTCACTCTTTTAGATTTATTTCAAAGATTTGTTCTTCTCCTTGGGCTATCCCTTGAATATTCTAATCTCTTTTCTATTGGTCTTCTAACCACTTTGAATGCTTTCTTTCCAAGATTGTTGTGCCCATGTATAGGTGTTCCATTATATATGGACAATAGCGGGTCCTTTGGCAATATAACAAGTTGCAGGTGGTTCTTCCACCAGCAGCGAGTCTGAATCCCACGTAATTGAGAGAAAAGGAAAAGGGAAAAAATTTATATCGCAATCTTCTCCAGCCATCACGTCCTACATGCCAGACGAAGACCTACCCAACCTATGTAAGCTTTACATACACGACGACTCCAGCAAGCACAGGCGATCGGCTACTCTAGAACGCAGTATAGCTTCTGATGGTTCTCAATTAATTTACACCTCAACACGGTGGTTCTGGACAACAAGAAAAGTGTGTCATGTTATATTTTCCATAAGAAGATCTCATGTCCTAAACTTAGTAGATTGACAGTGTCGCTGCAGCCAAGTCACGTAGACATGTGAAAGCTCAAGGCCCATCTGTCCGGCAGCAGGCACGTTCAGACTTCAGGCACGTAATTGGAAGTTTTACAAAGGATGAATGTATAAGCGCTATAAGGCGAAGAACTATACTTCACCTGTAAGGGGCCTGTCCGGATGGCTGAGCTGTACATATATTGTGGCATATTTGGTTCTTACTACTGTAACTCACAAACATACATGCTACTAATATTTGTCTGATGTCTCCTTAATTTCTTTCCAGATCAATAAGTTACATTGCGTCACAATCAAGGACGAATGCATAAGATTGTGACAATCGATGCTTCATGAGCTACCCTGTTTGTAACTAATGTTAGATAGGGAAATTACTAGATAAAAAATAACATGAGAATTTCTCTGACTTAAATTGTTCTTTGGAAAATGCATGTCTACTTATAAGTATCTAGAGTTGTATAAAGCCAGTGGCTAAAAGTTATTAATGATCTTGATGTGCATTCATATGCCGGATGGCTCAAAAGTACGGGAGGATACAAATGGCAGGGTCCTAAAACAAATTGTAGAAGAACTATATACGGAGCACTTATCGTGTTCAATCAACAAAAATGCAACCTATTGTCACTTAAATGTGCAAGACCATTTGTGTCCCAATATAATCACCTATGTAGTACGTCCGTACAATCTAAAATCTAAATTTTAATTGAATTTAAATTCGTTATATATAAGGCCGTGCCTATATGTACAGTACAAGCTCTGTAAGTTTTCATGTTCTTTAAATTCCAAATAGAATAAGTTTCTCCTTTGTTTAATTCCAACCTATTTTTTGCAATATTACTTTATTCCTAAACTGTTAAATAAGGCGGATTATTTGATGACAAACTGTTTTTCTTACTCGGTTATTTTGAAATACATGAAGTGCCAGCACATCAGGTATATTCTTATGGATTTTTATAGGATAAGATTACAAGGGTCATAATCTTGGTATCTCTGAATAACTAGCATGCTATAGTTAATACATTTTAGTATTTTTGTACTCAGACTACCACTGCTATCAATGCTAATATTCTAAAATTATTACATGTATAAAAGCCAATACGTATACACATGAATAAACCTAAGGAAGTAAGCAATTGTGTAGCTCCGCATTCTTCTGAAATTGGGTGGAAAAATTAATGCTTAGGGCGACCAATGAAGTAATTAGTTTTGTTTCTTTATTTAGTTTTCCTGTCTTGAAAGAAAAGAAAAACATAAAAAGATGATGCAATATTATGTAAGAACATAGTCCTTCCATCCCATAATATAAGATGTTACTACAATCAATATATGATGAGCACATTGGTTGTAATTACATCATATATTATAGGATGCAGGGAGTAATATTTTGGTGTCATTTATTATTACAATTTGTATTCTCGGATTCCAAAGTCTTCATGTATCGTTGCCATGATCCAAGTAACTAGCCTGTGCAACTGCACAGGTTGGCGACTAGTAATCTAAATTACTATGTAGATTATGAATATCATTTGTATATAAGAGAAGATTGCATACCTCAACATGTATCTATGAAGCTCCTGATTTTCTTGGTCTATTCAATGGGACGGAAGCAGTCGTGCCTTGTGGAACAACGCGTCTCCATGCAGTATGGCGTCCAGAGCGCTAGGCCAACAACGTTATTGCTTTCTCAGGCTATAAATTGTATTATATAGTGTACATCCTATTATGTAAAAGGAACGAAATATAATACGGCACTAAGTTATAACAAAACTCGGAAAAGAGAATAAAATCATAGGAATTGAAACATCTGATACCCTCTTGAGCGCTCTCAATCTTCAAAGGACTTCTTTTCCTCCAATGAGAGAATAGCATAGGCTGCACTTGGAGTTGTTTTTTGGATTTTTCTTGGGACTGCATCATAGGCTGCTTCTGTCCATCGCTCATGTGCATGATGCAGAAGCAAAAAAGCATGCACGTAGGTCTGCTAATCTGGAGTTGGACGCCATAACATGTTGTGCTCTCATAACGCTAAAAAAGCATGCTCTGCTCTGCAACCATTGCGGAGAATCTTCTTATGGAGTGCCATGCACCGGCATACATGGTATATTCTCATCAAGCTAACCTTACCAAAGCCTTCTTCTATGTGGCAATGGCCTGCCCGTAAGGCACTGTGATGTGGGTTGATTTAATCGACTGTCCGATGTGTCTGTGTGTGCTTGATTGGCTAGGCTCCGAGCCTCAATCTGATATGTCATTCCTACTACGGCGTTGAGACACACAAATCCTACGATGAGGATAGGCCATGAGGATGCAGAGGCCATCAGTACTCCTCCTTCAGCCGAATCAACACAGATCAATTGGAGGCTTAGGTAGCGGGATGGTAGACAAATTGAAGCTTCAATGTTCTCTTTCAACTTTGTGGCTGGCCTTGAAGTTAGTGAACAAAAATAATAAAAAAATGCCAATTTCTTAAGCAGGAATTGTAATGTAATTAAGGGTTCATCTTACCTGAACCTGTTGGCGCATGTTCCGAGCAACCCTATCGACTCGGCAAGAACTCTGGGTGGGGTTGAACCTAATTTGATGAAAGCTCGAATGTCTGGTTTTCTCGCCTCTCACTGTTGCTTTCATATAGATCTAAACCTACTTACCAAAGATCATTAAATGCAATCTTGTCTACCCAAACCGGTTGATCGAAACAGCAGCTGCCTGCTATGGTACAACAAAGCAGTCTAATAAGAATAGTAAATTGATGTATAATAAGAATAGTAGAGGCAGCCATGGTGTGATCCTTTAATTGCATTTATACATTGTAGAGGCAGCTTTTCATTGATGTATAATAAGAATAGTAAATTCAGATTTTGTACTTTTGGAGGGTAGCATATCAATCATGTAAAGAGATGGATGAACTCACGGAACATACTGGTCTCAACTGGCTAGACACGCACGTACAGCAACAGCAAGCAGTTGGATTGATGTTTAACGCCATGGGATCAAACAAAACCAATATGGAGCTGGCCATGACGACGACGCTGCTGAAGACCTTGGTAGAAATCCACAAACATGTAGCTAGCAGGTGGAGATCGAGGGGACATCCCTTGCGTGTATGTGGAGGTGGCTGGTCGCTGCTGGGGCTTCCGATCCAATCGGGGGAGATATTTTTGTAATAAACTGGATATTGCTCATAGAACTTTTATGTTAGGGACGCCATGGAGGGCAGATCCAGTAGCAGGAGACTTCGAAAAGTACGTCTGATGATGCAACTTTGTGGGATGCGAGGGCAGAAGAGGTGGAGGAGGATTGGGGACGACGCATCGGCAGATCGGGCAAAGGGAGAGCAACCGTAATTTGCTCCTACGTGAGGGGGAAGGAGAGAAGGAGAGGACGTTTGGATTATCTGATCTATAGATGGCATAGAGTTTTTTTACGTAGATGGCATAGAGGTTAGTTTTAGGACCCACACATGAGACGTGATACAATTACATGGACAGATCACATGATACAATTACATGGATTGATCTACACCGTAATAACACGGTCCCACCAGATTAACGGCTCCTAATTACTGATTAACGTGAGAATTTCTAGGGAGTCCAAAATTAGTATAGGTATAGAAGATAGATAGATAGATAGATAGATAGATCGCTTGGGAACCGCCACCAGCGTGCTTAGCATGGAAGATATTGATAACTGATGGTCGTGAAGTAAACAAGGGTGCATGTCTCAAAATATCATTTACCTCTGTTTTAAAAACTTGAGCTCTAGCACCTCTGCAAATCATTGCTCCCCTCTGTGAAGGGACTATCTATTTACTTTTATGTTGTGTCATCACCTTCTAAAACAAGCGCCAGAACCTGAGAGCGCAGCTGTCATGCTTATGCATTGTGTATAACTAATGTTGGGTGCTTCATGATTGGATCTTTTCTACCATGAATTACAATGTTTAGTCGATGCTTGAACTTTGGAGGTGCTCTGCATTTATGTTTTGAGGTCTCAGAAAGGGCTAGCGAGATACCACTATTGTCATATTATATCATGGTTGTTTTGACAACGTGTTGCCGTTTGAGATATCTTATTATTGCTCGCTAGCTGATTATGTCATTGATATGAGTTAAGATAATTCTTAAGAGTTATTGTCGGCATGGTTAGTTATAATGTTGGCTGAAAACATGGGTGTTGTTTAAGCTTATTTATGCAAACAAGAGCAAAAGAGTTCGTAAAAGTTTTTCTTTTTCACTTTCAGTTTATCAACTGAATTGCTTGAGGACAAGCAAAGGTTTAAACTTGGGGGACTTGATATGTCTCCAGCGTATCTACTTTTCCTAACGCGTTTCCTCTTGTTTTGGACTCTAATTTGCATGATTTGAATGGAACTAACCCCAGACTGACGTTGTTTTCAGCATAACTACCATGGTGTTGTTTTTGTGCAGAAGTAGAAGTTCTCGGAATGGAATGAAACTTTGCGAGGATTTTTTATATCAATAAAGAGAATTTCTGGATCCAAGATCCATCGAGGGGGGCACCTGGGTGGGCACAACCATCACCCCCTCCAAGCGTGCCCAGGTGGGTTGTCCCCACTTGGTGGCCCCGTAGACCCCGAAACCTAGGCTATAAAGTTACATTTTTCCAGAAAAAATCAGGGAGAAAGAATTATCGCGTTCCATGAGACGGAGCAGCTATCACCTCCTGTTCTTCATTGGGAGGACAGATCTGGAGTCCGTTTGGGGCTTTGGAGAGGGGGATCTTCGTTCTTCGTCATCACCAACCCTTATCCATTGCCAATTCCATGATGCTCCCCACCGGGAGTGAGTAATTCCTTCGTAGGCTCGTTGGTCGGTGAGGAGTTGGCTCAGATTCATCATGTAATCTAGTTAGTTTTGTTAGGGCCTGATCCCTAGTATCCACTATGTTCTGGGATTGATGTTGCTATGACTCTGCCATGCTTAATGCTTGTCACTTTGGGCCCGGGTGCCATGATTTCATATCTGAACCGTTTATGTTATCACCATATTATCCATGTTCTAGATCCGATCTTGCAAGTTATAGTCACCTACTACGTGTTATGATCCGGCAACCCCGGAGTGACAATAGTCGGGACCACTCCCGGTGATGACCGTAGTTTGAGGAGTTCATGTATTCACCGTGTGCTAATGCTTTGTTCCGGTTCTCTATTAAAAGGAGGCCTTAATATCCCTTAGTTTCCAATAGGACCCCACTGGCACGGGAGGGTAGGACAAAAGATGTCATGCAAGTTCTTTCCATAAGCACGTATGACTATTTATGGAATACATGCCTACATTATATTTATGAACTGGAGCTAGTGCCGTATCGCCCTAGGTTATGACTGTCACATGATGAATATCATCCAACAAATTAACGATCCAATGCCTACGAATTTATCTTATATTGTTCTTGCTAAGTTACTACTGCTATCGTTACTGCTGCACTTGTTACAAAACTACTGCTATCACTGCTACCGTTACTATTGCTGTTGTCACTACTATCAAAACTATCATACTGCTTTGCTACTGATCATTTTGCTGCAGATAATTAATCTCCAGGTGTGGTTGAATTGATAACTCAACTGCTAATACTTGCACATATTCTTTGGCTCCCCTTGTGTCGAATCTATAAATTTGGATTGAATACTCTACCCTTGAAAACTGTTGCGATCCCCTATACTTGTGGGTTATTAGTCATGTAAACGATCCTTGTTCCTTTTGCTGAGAGAGTAGCACAGGATCGCGGCCGAAAGTGACTCGCCATCTGGGGCGTTGGCAAGGCCCAAGTGGGACACCCCATTCAACTGGGCCTTGAACATATTGAAAGGACTCCCGGTGGACACTCGGTCGTCGTATGGATGCATGCACGGCGTCAAAGACGGCGCCACGTGGAAGAAGTACTACCGTGAGACCATGGAGGAGAGAAAGGAAAGACGGAGGTTAACTGAATAAAACATCAACAAGAATGTTGCGATTGTGGTTGATAAGAAATCAACTGAGACATTCAAAGCAGCGGTAGCTGCCGCAAAAGAGGAAATGGCAGCTTCGTATGGTGTATTGATTCCGGCTATCGTCAATTGAAGCATGCAAAATCCAAATAGAGGCAGCGGACTTTCCCCTTACCAACTTCTTCGGGAGCAGCTTGACTAGCGTTGCACCATTACCTCCTCTGGCACCTGCACCTGCACCTACTCCTGCACCGGCTCCCTCACCTGCTCCTGCACCGGCTCCCGCACCAGCTCCTGCACCAGCTGATATGTCTCCAACATATCAATAATTTTTTATTGTTCCATGCTATTATATTATCTGTTTTGGATGTTTTATATGCATTAATATGCTATTTTATATTATTTTTGGGACTAACCTATTAACCTAGAGCCCAGTGCCAATTTTGGTTTTTCCCTTGTTTTAGAGTTTCGCAGAAAAGGAATACTAAACGAAGTCCAAACGGAATGAAACTTTCGCGATGATTTTTCTTGAACCAGAAGATATCCAGATGACTTGGAGTGCAAGTCAGAGAAGCCTCGAGGCGGCCACAAGGATGGAGGGCGCGCCCCCACCCTTGTGGGCCCCTCGTGACTCCATCGACCTATTTCTTCCGCCTACATATTCTCATATACTCTGAAACCTATCAAGGGAGCCACGAAAACACTTTTCCACCGTCGCAACCTTCTGTACCCGTGAGATCCCATCTAGGGGCCTTTTCCTCCGTCCTACCGGAGGGGGATTCGATCATGGAGTGATTCTACATCAACACCATTGCCTCTCCGATGAAGCGTGAGTAGTTTACCTCAGACCTACAGGTCCATAGCTAGTAGCTAGATGGCTTCTTCTCTCTCTTTGATTCTCAATACCATGTTCTCCTCGATGTTCTTGGAGATCTATTCGATGTAATACTCTTTTGTGGTGTGTTTGCCAAGATCCGATGAATTGTGGATTTATGATCAGCTTATCTATGAATACTATTTGAATCTTCTCTGAATTCTTATATGCATGATTTGATATCTTTGCAAGTCTCTTAGAACTATCGATTTGGTTTGGCCAACTAGATTGGTTTTTCTTGCAATGGGAGAAGTCCTTAGCTTTGGGTTCAATCTTGCGGTGTCCTTTACCAGTGACAGTAGGGGCAGCAAGGCATGTATTGTATTGTTGCCATCAAGGATAACAAGATGGGATTTTCATCATATTGCTTGAGTCTATCCCGCTACATCATGCCATCTTACTTAACGCGTTACTCTGTTCTTCATGAACTTAATACTCTAGATGCAGGCAGGAGTCGGTCTACTTGATACGGACGTGATGCCTATATTCATGATCATTGCCTTAGATATCTTCATAACTTCACGCTTTTCTATCAATTGCTCGGCAGTAATTTGTTCACCCACCGTAATATTTTCTATCTTGAGAGAAGCCTCTAGTGAATCCTATGGCCCCCTGGTCTACTTTCCATCATATAAGTTTCCGATCTACAATTTTAGTTTCTGATTTACTTCCTTTGCAATCTTTTACTTTCTGTTCCATAAACCAAAAATACCAAAAATATTACTTTACCATTTATCTATCTCTATCAGATCTCATTTTGCAAATAACCATGAAGGGATTGACAACCCCTTTATCGCGTTCGCTGCAAGTTGGTGTTTGTTTGTGAAGGTATTCGGTGACTTGCGCGTTGTCTCCTACTGGATTGATACCTTGATTCTCAAAAGCTGAGGAAAATACTTACTCTACTTTGCTGCATCACCCTATCCTCTTCAAGGGAAAAACGACTGCGAGCTCAAGAAGTACCAGGAAGAATTTCTGGCGTCGTTGCCGGGGAGATCTACGCCAAGCCAAGACATACCAAGTACCCATCATAAACTCTCATCTTTCGCATTACATTATTTTCCATTCGCCTCTCATTTTCCTCTCCCCGACTTCTAAAACGATTTTCGAAAAGATTTGCCTTTTCTTCGCCCCTCTTTTGTTCGTCTTCTTCGCTTGCCTTTTATGTGCTCGTGTGTTGGATTGCTTGCTTTGTCACGACGACTAAAGAGAATATCAAATTGTGTGACTTTTCCAACACCAATAATAATGATTTCATTAGTACTCCGATTGCTCCCGCTACTAATGCAGAATCTTGTGAAATTAATGCTGCTTTAGTGAATATTGTTATGAAAGATCAAATTTCTGGCCTTCCTAGTGAAGATGTCGCATCCCATCTAAACAATTTCGTTGATTTGTGCGATATGCAAAAGAAAAAATATGTGGATAATTATATTGTTAAATTGAAGCTATTTTCGTTCTCACTTCGAGATCGTGCTAAAACTTGGTTTTCATCTTTGCCTAAAAATAGTATTGATTCATGGAATAAGTGTAAAGATGTTTTTATTTCCAAGTATTTTCCTTCCGCTAAGATCATCTCCCTTAGGAACGATATTATGAATTTTAAGCAACTTGATCATGAACATGTTGCACAATCTTGGGAGAGGATGGAATTGATGATAATAAATTGTCCTACTCATGGTTTGAAATTGTGGATGATTATACAAAAAAATTATGCCGGATTGAATTTTGCTTCTAGAAATCTTTTAGATTCGGCCGTGGGAGGTACTTTTATGGAAATTACTTTAGGAGAAGCTACTAAACTCCTAGATAATATTATGGTTAATTATTCTCAATGGCATACAGAAAGATCTTCCACTAGTAAAAAAATGCATGCAATTGAAGAGATTAATATTTTGAGTGGAAAGATGGATGAGCTTATGAAATTATTTGCCAGTAAGAGTGCTTCTATTGATCTCAATGATATGCCTTTGTCTACTTTGATTGAGAATAACAATGAATCTATGGATGTGAATTTTGTTGGTAGGAACAATTTTGGTAATAACACGTATAGAGGTAATTTTAATCCTAGGTCGTTCCCTAGTAATTCCAATAATAATTATGGTAATTCCTACAACAATTCTTATGGAAATTTGATACGCCTCCAACGTATCTATAATTTTTTATTGTTCCATGCTATTAAATTATCTGTTTTGGATGTTTAATGGGCTTTATTGTGCACTTTTATATTATTTCTGGGACTAACCTATTAACCCAAGGCCCAATGCAAATTGTTATTTTTTTTGCCTATTTCAGTGTTTCGCAGAAAAGGAATATCAAACGGAATCCAAACGGAATGAAACCTTCGCGAGGATCGTTTTTGGAACAAACGCAATCCAGGAGACTTGGAGTGGATGTCAAGGAAGCAACTAGGCGGCCATGAGGTAGGAGGGTGCGCCTAGTGGGGTAGGCACGGCTCCCACCCTCATGGGCCCCTCGTGGCTCCACCAACCTACTTCTTTCGCCTATATATACTCATATACCCCGAAAACATCCGGGAGCACCACGAAACCCTATTCCACTGCCGCAATCTTCTATACCCGTGGGATCCCATCTTGGGGCCTTTTCTGGCACTCCGGCGGAGGGGGAATCGATCACGGAGGGCTTCTACATCAACACCATAGCCTCTCCGATGACGTGTGAGTAGTTTACCACAGACCTTCGGGTCCATAGTTATTAGCTAGATGGCTTCTTCTCTCTCTTTGGATCTCAATACAAAGTTCTCCTTGATTCTCTTGGAGATCTATTCGGCGCTGGAATCTCTGGCGCCGGCGGCATGGAGCGCAGGGGGACCACGAGTTGTGGAGTCTGGCCGCGTGCGGCTTCCTCCGCTTGCGCCTTGGCAGCCGCGTCCGCCTAGGCCTTGGTCGCGGCGTCCGCTTGGGCCTTGGCCGCCACGTTCGCCTCCTCCTGTGCCGCCTTGGCCGCCTCCCTCTGTCGCTCCGCCTCCTCCCGCTCCTCGCGCGCCTCCCGCGCGTTCTTCTCTGTCGCCTCCCAGAGGTCGGTGGATGAGTCTACGCAGCGGGTGTTGGCAGAGCCCTCCGTCCCTGTCATGATGGAGGTGGAGGCCGACTGCTCAAGGGAGAGCGGGGCTCTGTTCAAGCAAGACAAGAATAACTCAGAGAGAGTTTGCAAAAGAGACAAAGGAAGACACAAGAAAAGACAAGCTCTTACGCGAACACCGTCGGTGGCTGCTTCGGGGCCCTCTGGAATCAGGCCGCCTTCGCGGCGGCCTCCTCCCGCCTGGTCGCTACGGCCGAGCCCTTGGGTTTCTTCGGCCGGCCACCTTGCAACTGTGAGCTGGCTCGGCGCTTTGATGCGCCGACTGCACTGCTGAGGAGCTCGCCCCCACCCTGTTGGCGACCGGTGGGCGGTGCTGCGTGTGCTCCTCCTCGTCGTCGTCTGGCCAGTCCTCGAGGCCTCCTCCTCCTCCGGAGCCGCCTTCTCCATCACCACCGCCTGTGGCGTCCTCTTCCTCCATGGCGGCCGCCCCGAAGTCGGGGTCATCCGCGTCACTCATAGTTCGGTCCTGCGGGTACTCCCGGCCCTGCTCCAGGGCATCGGCTGCCGGCTGGGTCATGAGGAGTTGCATCGTGACCGACTGATCAGGCGGCAAACTAGAACCCAACAGACAAAAGAGAAAAAGAGTTAAGAGCTTACACAGGCGGCGGGTGTGCGCGAGAATACGGCCGCTTGCCGAACTGCCACTCCGACTCCTAGAGTTTGCAGTTCGAGATCTCGTTCACCAGGCGGGCCACCTCCGCGGCCAGCATCTCCCTGGTGGACATCCAACACGGGTCATGACGCCCGCTCATCCAGCTGATCAGATGAGGCCAACCTTGAAGAGGGAGAACCCGGCGCTCCACAAAGGGGATCAGCAAATCTGAGGCTTTAAGGCCCTCCGAATCCGTCATCACCCTAAGCCGGGCGGCGGAGGCAGCCGACAGCGTCCTCGGCTTGTAGGTCCAGTTGGTGCGGGGCTCAGTCAGCGGGCCAGCTTCATAAGCCGGCAGGTTGATGAAGTCGACCGCCGGGTTGGCGTTCTTGACGTAGAAGTATGGACGGGAAGCGGTTCCCAGCACCCGGGCGCCGCACCGCGATGAAGGCTCCGCACTGAGCCGCCTCGTTCTTGGCGGAGGTACCGAGTTTGGTGTAGAAGAATTCCCCCCAGAGCTCAAGAGTGCACTACAAAAAAAGACACATCCCTGACATTTTGGGTCGAACGAAAAAAAATTATGGCATACATATGACACTTCTATGACGATAATTGTGACAAAACCCGGTATCATCATAGATGTGGTGGGCTCCTACTTCTATGACAAAAAATCATGACAGAAAATGGGCTTTTCGTCCTGGGCGGGCTGGATACGTAGCTGCATGACATTCTTTGGGCCGTCCATGATGGAAAAAACCGTGGTAGAAGTGAGGGGGAGGAAAATTTCGGGGAGTTCCCGGTTACCGTGGGAGGTCGGGGGCCGAGCGATGCACGTTTCTCTCGTACACGTACGCGCGTGTGTGCGAGGCATTGGCTCTAACTGAACCCGAGCGAGGCGTTGGGCTCTAACTAAACCCGAGCGATTGCACTGCAGGCTACGCGTTACTGAACGTGAGCGATCGATCGATGGTTGTTAACTGAACCCGATCGAGCGATTCCTTCACTACTGCTGCTAACTGAAGCCGATCGATGCTGCCTCTGGGATGAACAGTGAGCGGTGGCGTTGCCTCTGGATGAACAGGACCCCGTGGTGTGGTGGAGGGCTGGATGAACAGTAGACGATGGAGGGGTGCCCGTGGAGGGGTGGTTGAACAGGACCCCATGGTGTGGAGGGCTGGATGAACAGTAGACGGTGGAGGGGTGCCCGTGGAGGGGTGGTTGAACAGGACCCCGTGGTGTGGAGGGCTGGATGAACAGTAGACGGTGGCGGGGTGGTTGAACAGTAGCTGGTGGAGTAGCGCGCGGTGGAGGCTGGATGAACAGGAGCCCATGGAGGCTGGAGGAGGTCGACGGTGGAGATGAACAATATCCCGTGGAGTCCCGTTTTGCGGTACGCCACACCCCTCCCGATGAACAGGACCCCTGTTTCGACCGTAGGAGGTCCGTTTCGTCCGTTTTGCGGTACGCCACACCCCTCCCGATCAACAGGACCCCGTTTCGACCGTAGGAGGTCCGTTTCATCCGTTTTGCGGTACGCCACACCCCTCCCGATCAACAGGACCCCCGTTTTGACCGTAGGAGGTCCGTTTCCTCCGTTTTGCGGTACGCCACACTCCTCCCGATCAACAGGACCCTGTTCCGAACGTAGGAGGTCTCTTTCCTCCGTTGTGCGGTACGCCAGGCCTTGTTTCCATCGCATGTTCCGTTCAAGCCCTCCCGATGAACACGACCACGCATTCCGTTCCAACCCAACCGGTTGGCTCCCACGCATTCCGTTGCCTCCCGATGAACACGAGCATTTCGTTGCCTCCCCATGAACACGACGCATTCCGTTGCCTCCCCATGAACACGACGACGACGATGTTTCTCTGTTCCGACCCAGCCATGTACACGAGCTCTGGCCGTACGTATGCGCGAGTAGGCGTTCGAGACCCTGCCCGTATGTACACATATGTGGCCGTATTTTCTTTCTTGCACCCTGGCCGTTGTACGTACGTGTACATGCTACATGCGCGCCTCTACTACGACACGTACGCGCCTCTACTACGACACGTGTGCGCCTCTACATCCACCAGTATATATGTACGTACACGTTCGCGACCAGAATGACAACGCTACGTACGCTTCGACCAGGTGGGTCCCGACTGTCAGGCAGTTCCTTGCCTACGAAGATGTAGCTGGTGGGTCCCAGCAGTCAGGGGGGTGAATCGTTTTTTTTTTTGCCCGGACGCACTTCCTTGCATGCGAAGATGTAGCTGGTGGGTCCCAGCAGTCAGGGGCAAATATTTTTTTCGCGAAATACGATGGCCCGTCCGGTGGGTCCCCGCTGTCAGGTGGAGGAATAATTATTTTGCACGTACTAAGGAGGCACTTCCTTGATGCGGCCGTGGACCCAGCTGTCAGCCTCTCCACGTACAGTCCGATGGAAGCCGTTCCTTGACCACGTTGACCACGCTGCGCCAAGAGCACCAGGGCGGTGGATGACGGCGAGGCCTAGGAAGGGGGCGACGTGGAGCTGGGGAAGACGCGGCAGTGGATGCCCACGCGTAGAGGAGTACGAGGGTTCACTGGTTCGCTGCGGTGTGAGGTTGCCATCGCTGCAGAATAACAGGGGGTGTGGGTGAGTAAAGGGATGGCCTGGCCAGCGGTGGGAGTAGTAGGGGGCGGTGAGGCCTCCACCGCATCGCAGCCGGCCACGGGAGGCAGGAGCACGAGGCACGACCGGCGCTGGTTTGGGCGGCTGGAGCAAGAAGACCAGAGGTTGAAGAAGCACTATGGCCGTTGGATGGATATCGTACGGTCACTGGAGCTAGAATCATGCATATTGACTAAGTTGACAAAGCCCTCCGTCCCCGTCAACTTAGTAGGCCCACAAGCTAGCCTGCCACTATACTGGGTCCCAGCTAACAAGGGGAGTATTCATTTTTTTGTGCGTTATAAGGAGGCACTTCCTTGCGTGCGAAGATATAGCTGGTGGGTCTGAGCTGTCAACGGAGGTAACGTTTTTTTTCATGAAATACAGAGGCCCTTTCAGTGGGTACCTGATGTCAGGTGGAGGAATCATTATTTTGCGAGTAATAAGGAGGCATTTCCTTGCGTGCGGCCGTGGACCCAGCTGTCGGCCTCTCCACGTACAGTCTACTTTACATGCATGTCGGTCATTGACCACGTTGACCAGGCCGTGCCAAGAGCACCAGGGCGGTGGACGATGGCGAGGCGTAGGAAGGGAACGACACAGAGGCAGGGGAGACTCGGCAGTTGTCTCCCACGCAGAGGGGAGTACGACTGTACGAGGGTTTACTTTCGTCTGCCGTCGCCGGAGAATAACAGCATGTGTGGGTGAGTATAGGGATGGCTAGGCCAGCGATGGGAGTATGGTGGGGCGCTGAGGCCTGCGCGGCAGCAGAGCCGGCCGCAGGGAGGAGGGAGCAGGCAGTCCCGACGGCGCTTGTTTGAGCGGCTGGAGCAAGAAGAGCAGAGATTGAAGAAGCACGACGGCCGTTGGATGGCCATCCAACAGTCACTGCTTGTGCGTCAACCTTTTTTTAGGAAAGCCTCAAATCTGTGGAAGACAGCATACAACCCATCTGCCATTATTTCTAATAATTTACAGCCCATTTGCTAATTACTAAGGTTTTTTGGAGCCCATATTCTTTTTGTTAGCATTACAGCCCATATTGTGGCCACGGTTAAAAAATTATATGAAATTTTGCATATTTCGGTGCGGTCCGAACTGTTTTTAATCCCGAAATTTTGACTCACATTCAAACTAATTTTAAAAATAAATGCATATCAATATAAAATCCAACAAATTCTCCACGCATAAAAATTAATGTAATTTAAAATCTCGAAATGAAAAAATATATATTTGAAACTAATTGCCGGTTAGATGTGTTTTAAAAATGTACAACCCATTTCTCATTACTGATGGGCCATTTTCTCGGCCAGTCGAATGAAAGGTCTCCTCGTCTTGAAAGATTTGCAGCCCAACAGGCCTGACAAAGTGACTTACTTGGCAAATCACAAAAAACTAGGCTATGGCTGTGGACCCAGCTGTCAGCCTCTCCACGTACAGTACTTTTCCGATGGAAGTCGTTCCTTGACCACGTTGACCACGCCGCGTGGAGAGCACCACGGCGGTGGACGACGGCGAGGCCTAGGCAGGGGGTGACGTAGAGCCGGGGAAGACACGACAGTGGAAACCCGTGCGGAGAGGAGTACGGGGGTTCACTGGTTCGGCTGTGGTGTGAGGCTGCCGTCGCCGCAGGGCCTGGCCAGCGGTGGGAATAGTAGGGGGCGGTGAGGCCTCCACTGCAGCACAGTCGGCCACGGGAGGCAGGAGCATGCGGCACGACCGGCGCTACTTTGGGCGGCTGGAGCAAGAAGACCAGAGGTTGAAGAAGCACTACGGCCGTTGGATGGACATCGTATGGTCACTGCAGCTAGAAACGTTTATATTGACTAAGTTGACAAAGCCCTTGGTACGTCAACTTAGTAGGCCCACAGGTCAGCTTCCGAAACGGTACGCCCCAGATGTCAGGGGGAGGAATCATTTTTTGGGCGGGTGAAGCTAGAATATCCGAGATTGAAGAAGAAGCATGGCATCCATTGGATGGACATCCAACGGCCACTGCTGCTAGAACCGTGTGTTCACTATAAGTTGACAAGGCCTTGCATACGCGTCAACTCTGTTTTTTTAGGGGACGCGTCAACTTAGTAAGGCCAGAAGTGTGTGGCAGAGAACTTATAGCCCATTTGAGATTTGTAAGAATGTGTAGCCTATTTTTGAATTCTAATGGAATTTACTACAGCCCATTTACAGTTTGTTAAAAGTACAGCCCATTTCAACCAACCGTTCAAAACAGAATTCAATAAAATTTCCCACATTTTGATGGGATCCAAAATATTTTTATCCCGAAATTTCTAGTCATATTAAGTACAATTTCAATATAAACTTATATTACGTAAAAATCCAACGAAACATTGCGCTCGCAACAATTAATGAAATTAAAATTTTCAATATCCAAAAATAATATTTTATAAAGTAATCACGTGTTTGGTGCATTTTTTTATAGTTACTGCCTAGTTTTTATAATTACATCCCATTTATTATTTCTTAAAGTCCATTTTCTTGTTAAGCCTAATGCATCCCTCCTAGGAAAGATTTGCAGCCTAGCGGGGCGGAGAATAACAACTTGACCTTGCCTGGGTATTCCTAAAAAAAAGTATAGTTGGGCTAGCCATTTTCAGCTTGAAAAAAATTAATATCTGGGCTGGATATCTGGCCTGGGCTAGACGGGCCACAGCCCTCCCAATTAATACGTGCAGCGATGTTTTCGTTGTTGTTCAGAGGAAAAAATTAATATCTGGGCTAAACATCAAAAAACTCTGCAGTGCTCACACCTCAAAAACACAAATACTGCTCGAGCTGCTTGGTCCAAGCTGTCGGTCGCTTCTTGTGCAATTCTATCGTTTATTGACTACTACATAGGTTGACAATGGTGTGGGACCGTGATGTCAGGAAACCAGGAGGAAGCAAAATAAATTATAGTTATATATATATAATAAGGAGACACTTGCGTACGTGAGGCTATGGACCTGGTGGGTCCCCATTGTCATCCTCTCCAAGTAAAGCCATCTCCTCGCCCGCGCGTGCTTTCCGCCCGAAACAGTCAGCGCCGCCCACCCCGCTTCCCGGTGCAGGCGATTGCTCCGCCTTCAAACGACACAAATGCCATACGTACGTCCATCTGCCGCCCACATTAATGATACACGGTTGCCGAGGTGGCTACTCCGGCGCCACACGTCCGTCCCTCCGCCCGCCCACCATTGCTATATAAACTGCTGCGCCGACCATAGCCGCAGTCATCCGCATCCGTTGCCTTTCTCCTGTCCACACCACTACTACCCACCATGGCTTCCTCGCGCTCCAGCGCTCTTCGGGACGAGCGGACGACGGACCACAAGGAGATGGCAGCCATTGTTGCCGACCGGCTGGCCGGCAGGCAGCCGGAGGACGAAAACGTCCCAATGGAGAACATGGTAGTCGATGATCCGGCGCCAACCCCCTCCTCCGCGCCATCCTCGCCGGTGCATTGCACCATGACCATCGGCGAGGCACGTGCCCAATATATAGATAGGGTGAGGCAGATGTGTGAGGAGCAGTTCTGGGAGGTGCAGGCCAACGCCGCCTACAACCACCATCTCCTCCAGGAGCACCTGCAGGCGGAGGAGCAGATCGCCGCGGAGCGGGCGGAGCAGGAGGCGCTGCTCGACTCATACCGCTCCGCCCGCAAGGGCCGCCTCGAGCACTGGCGGTACCGCATGCGGGTGGCGGAGGCTGCAGCAGACTACAAAGTGGCTAGCAAAGAGGGCGATGAAGCAGGCGAGGCGCTGTTTGGCGAGACCGAGGACGAGGCAGAGGACAATGCCGGCTCCGACGAGTCCCCGCTCCGCTGGCGTCGATGAGGCACTGCTCCGCCGAGGCCCCACGGTGCCCACAACGAGGCAGAGGACACCGCCGGCTCCGCCGAGGCCCCGCCCCGCCAACAACGAGGCAGAGGACATCGCCGGCTCAGCCGAGGCCCCACCCTGCCGGCAACGTGGGGGAGGATTTCCACCTCTCCGCTGAGGTTCCGCCCACTGGCAACGAGACAGAGGACATCGCCGGCTCCGCCGAGGCCCCGCCCCGCTGCCAACGAGGCCGCGCCACACAGAAAACAAGGAAGAGTAGAACACGGTAGGTCGCCGCCGCTCGGGTCCAAGTAAGGTCACCGCTGCTACCCTCCAGTTGAATCCAAGCTAGGCAGGTTGACCATTGATGGTCGGTTAGCTTCTTGGCGGCAACGTGGAGTCAGAGAGCTGCGCTGGAGAAGAACGCTGCTTCTACTTAACTGCTGGTGCAGTTGGTTGACTGACACGTGGGCCCAGCAGGCCACATGTCAGTTATGCAACTGCACCTGCAGTTAAGTCACTGAAGCTTCTGTTCGGCTCAGCGGGACACAGGTGGGTAGCTTCGGTTAATTAATTATACCTCCAGCGCACCCCTTTTTAGTTGAAGAATGTATGAAATGTAATGAAATCAGGCATGTTTATATGAAATCTGACCGTGTATGAATGAATTTATTTTGATTAGTTCGAATTCCTGTATCACTGGCATTGGATGAACATGCAAAACAATACGTACTAGCATTATTCCCAGGGTGATCACCTCGTTTGCAGCAGTTTCACATGTACTCCCTCCGGTCCTTTCTAGTCTGCATACAAGTTTTGTTTGTAGTCAAAGTATCTCTACTTTGACCAATCTTATACAAAAAAGTATGCACTTTCACAATGTGCAAAGTAAAAAGGAACAGAAGGAGTACAAAGAGTTTGAGCAGCTTTTTAGCGTTTCTGTACATTGCAATCAAACACACAGGCCTGGCAATTCATAGAGAACATTCAAAACAATCGATGATTATGCATCTCAACGACTCACATGTCAGAGGCAATATTTACTTCACAACTAAAGAATAAAGAAAAAATTGATCGACGCTACTGACAGCAAAGGGCGTCCCATTCAAAAATATCGAACGCATGTCTTGCTAAAATCAATGAGCAAAATTTGACAAGGTTGTCCCATTCCAAAATATCAAATGCCTACGATTGTGGAATGGGCAGGGTTTGCCATCAGTTCGGACATTGACATGGCACCTCGTGCTAAATAAACCAGATGTTCTTTTTGTGCAGTTCCACCAAAATCAACCAAATTCGCGTGTAGCTTGTATGATTTCGCCCTTATATGTTGCAATGCCTTGAACTTATTGGCACCTCCTTTCTTGTGGTGGAAATGAATGATTAGATGTATTCATGAACATTTTGTGCAGTTCCCATTGAAATCTAGCCGAGCACCCCTGTTTGCACAAATACAAAAAAGTGATTAGTATAAAGCAAATTGCACTATGAATTGACAGTTTCAACAGGCACATACATGGTCCATGTAGAGCACACTTCTAGAAAAATGGAACTCACCAGAAAGAATCCTAGAACAACATTGTACTCGCGCATCATAGCAAAAAATGGAGATTTGTCAGACTGTTAGTCCTTCTGAGCTGAAGTTAGTTTGGTCTTGTGGGGAGTAATGTAACCATCCTTCAACTGCTCCTTTTGATGAGAAGATAGACAGGGCTTCTTCATCCTGGCATAATCGGAACTAGACACTTCACGTACTCCATATTCTTCTTCAGAGGAAGATGATCCTGTTGTGCAAAGACAAGAGGACTACTAATTGCTAGCATCCTTGTTTGCTCGGAAAAAAGGAAACGAAATATTTAAAACAGCACAGATGAAGCACTTCTCAAGGACAATACCACTTTTTCATGACAGTATCTAAACAGTAGCACAACACCAATAGAGATGACAAAGCTCAATCATATGGATGAAATTAGTGGGCGAGTACCAAACTTTGTCAGGAGGCTTATTGTGTAGAGCATACAGATGAAGCACTTCTCCGGAACCATCTGTTGCTATCTACGGTGGTGGCCATGCTTACTATATACTCCTCGATTAGTTTAATGTTTCCAACATCTTCTTGTGCAGTTCCACTAAAATATATGGTATCTTCAAAGAAGCTCCCTGTTTGCATAAGTAGAGATAATTACATATTACATTAAGAGTGGCATCAAATCAGTGGCAAAACAATTGCTCGTTCCAGCCGTAGCAATAAATTAAGATGCAAAACTATATCATTACTTGTGTCATCACAGTTCCAGTGCTTCATTACAGCACCGGGAGTTGATTTTTGTTTTTCTTCCGCTTGTTCTTCCCCTTCATCACTTGGTTCAATAACAGACAAGCTTCGCCTTCAATGTAAGATTTGGCATGTCAATTAGGGAGCACAAGTATAGTACTAAACTTAATTTTCTGATGAAAGTGGCAAAATACAGGCCAGCAATTGTGAAATATCCTTATCTTACCTCAATGGGATATTACGGTGCACATACAGATTGGAAGTCTTGTCTCCATTTGTGCAGTTCACTAAAATCAAGCAACATTATCGTACAAGTAGCACAACATATGAAAGCACACTGCAGAATCATGTGAAAGAAGGCTAGTACTGACCTCTCATGATGCGGAATTCAAACAACTCACAAGAAGAAGATCTGAACCAAATTCTCCTTAACGGATAGGAAGTAAGATCTCCTCTTGTGCAGTTCCACTAAGATCAAGCAATCAAGCAACGTTATCGGTGTGACATTTTGGTTGAACAGCACAAAACACTCTTAAAACAAAAGTATTTTGTGCAGTGCAACAAAAGGTCACAATGGCAACGAGGTGAAGTAGATAACCCTGTTTACACAGAGGTGCAAAGGAAACAATTAGTGGTTAATAACGGTGGATGACACAGAAGCCAACAAAAAGAAGCATCTACCTTATCTAAATGGGAAAGAAAGCAAGACAGTAGCATTTCTCAAACGGTGGCACTGATTAATATTAACATAGAGATTATATTAACAATAAAATTCGTTAAACATGTGATTTGCTTTTAACTGTGGCATTGCATGAATTTTCTAGCGGCATTATTAGAGGGTGTTTGTTTACAGGGACATTTTGGTGTAGGGACTAAAAAAACTCTGTGTCAGTCCCATCTAAACCAAACAGGAGGGACTTTTAGGGACTAAAAGTGGGCATTTGGGACTAAAGAAAGAAGACCCCGAGGGAGTCTTTTTGGGACTTTTTCCAACAGTTTCCCCTGCCACGCATCGCACCTTGTCTCTATTAGTTCATTACTAGGGGTAACATGGTCTTTTAGCATGTCATTTAATAACCTCTAGTCCATGTTTAGTCCCTGGAACCAAGCAGGTAGGGACTAGGGAGTTTTTAACCAAACAGGGCCTTAGATTAACAACAGCTAATGAGTTGCACGGTACAGTGGACGCACCTGCACCATGTGCATCTACCGATGTACTATGGTCATGCACAGTCTGTTGCAACAAAGAACAAACAACCAAGGAGCATATTTGTGTTGGTCCCAGTTTTGTTATCTTTAGACACCTTTTCCTATGTGAGCGCAGCAAATCTAGTCCTCCTCAAACTCTACAGCCTTGTCCCTTCCTTTCCTTTTTGTACTTTTGCCCCTTCCTTTCCTCTTTGAACCACGTCCTAGATTTATGCGATACAACTTTCCCCACTACTTTCCCCCATTCCTTTCCTCTTTGAACCAAGTCCTAGATTCATGCTATACAACTTTCCCCCTTCATTTCCTCTTTGAACCACGTCCTAGATTCATGCTATATACAACTTTTCCCACTACTTTCCCCCACTCCTTTCCTCTTTGAACCACATCCTAGATTCATGGTATACATGCAGCTAGAGCAATGCATGTGGAGTAAGTAAATTATACCTTAAGGTTCTTGGGGCGTGGTTCGGTGGGCGACGGGACGGCGGCGAAGAAGAAGGGGTCGGATGCCCTCCCGCGCCGCCGCTGGGTGGAAAGTGAACAGCTGCACCGGTAGTCCCCCGCCTACGACGACAGCGTTAAGCCTCCTTCCCTTCCCGGCGGACGGATCCTGCCAGCTCTTTGAGCAGCAGTGAGGGGAGAGAGAGGCCAACGAAGTCTTATTTAGATCTGGAGAGGGCGAGAGAGTGTGAAGAGAGCAACTACAAGCGTTGAGGCTCCAGCAGGAGAGGGCGAGAGAGTGTGAAGAGAGCAACTACTAGCGCTGAGGCTCTAGTGGGAGAGGGCGAGAGAGTGTGAAGAGAGCAACTACAAGCACTGAGGCTCTAGCGTGTATATATATACTGGAGAGAGAGTGTTAAGCGTGCAAACCCTAGAAAACATTTTGACCAGTCAAAGAATCCTCCTGGCACAAATTATGCTCAAGTGTAGTTATCGAACCCGAGACCTCAAGTTTGATGAGAGAACAGGCTAACCAGCTACACAACCCTCCCATTATGTTCAACGAGAGGGAAATAACCTTTTATACATTCTTGCATTCTTGTGACAAGCATGCCGTGTTTTTTGTGTGTGTGTGGGAGTCATTGGGATTTCAATCATAATCGTGTCATGTGGCTTTGGTGGTAAGACTATCCACAGTGGTGCAGAAATAATACAGCCATAGTCACCTTACCTCTCTCCACGTGGTACGTTGGGTCCCACCAGTCAAAGGGTGAAACAAACAAATTAAAAAGAAAAATTAAAAGCGCCAGCGGTGTATCTTACCTCACACATCTCACTACTGCTCGGGAACCCTGTCCAATTGATCCCTCTGTTCGCTCACGTACTATTTTAAGTGAATCCTTATTATAACATGCACACAAATTTTGGGCACTTGTATTCGACATAAGTCAGTGTGCCACCGTATCTCGTATACTTACTACTCCCTCCGTCTAGGTGTGATGAGTCACGTTAGAAGGTGCAACGGGACCAAGGTGCATGCGTGTGTGTGTGTGTGTGTGTGTGTGTGTGTGTGTTAGAGAGAGCGGCGGATCGGCCTACTCCTACAGAGAGATGTTGTGTAATGTACGATTTTAGCCGCGGGAGTCGGTGCATCCTCTCGTTTCCGAGCGTGTCCGGTAGGGACATGCGGACAGCTGCCATGCCCGCTCCTGACCAGCCTGGCCCACCCAAAGCCCCTCCATCGCCCGCGCGCGCTTCCCGCCCGAAACGGTCAGCGCCGCTCCAAAGAATCGGTGCCGCATTCATGCCCAGGTAGAGCGGACGCGACCTCTCACTGGCGGAAGAGTGATGGTTGCTTCGTCCGTCCAACTTACTGTTGGGTCTATATGATTTGACGGCTCATTGGTCTTTATTACTGAGGTGGTAGGACTGCTGGATGTCCCACGCTTTCGGCGAAAGGAGGTACTACTACTAGATTGCAATCTTCTCCATTCTTACAGCGGAGGCGTGCAAGAGCAGTGAAAACACGCAGGCTCAGTGATTACATGGCCCACCTCACACTATCACCGTGCGACACCTAACTCTTTACATAGTAGTACTCCCTCCATTCCTAAATATTACTAGATGAGTCCCCGCGCATTGCCGCGGAACAGCGGTATATCTCTCTGTGCAAAATTATCGATTTCATAGAACTAAAAAAACTCTATAACCGCATGACAAATGTGGTAGCCAAACTAAATAAACTTCCATCATCATTTAGATCATCCCACGTAAGGAAAAAAGATTAGCCAACTCCTACTGCATAATGGGATTATATTTTTCTTTTTGACATGTTAATGGGACTTAAAAGATCACTTACATGCATGCTACCGGTGCATGCTTGCATGCAGACATGTTGCTGTGATTTAAAACCCACTCACATGCATGTGCCACGGTATTTCTGCATGCTTGCATGTGGCTTAGTGCGGAGCCTCTCAACGTCTAGATCAGACGGCTATTATGGACTGATTTACTTCATCTAACGGCTACATCAATTTTGATGATGTGGCTCAAGGAGAGGATAGAAAATTCCTAGTGGTGGGGGCTAGCTATTACTAGTAGATAAGTCTTTGTAGAGATTCCACTACATACGGAACAAAATGAATGAATCTACACTTAAAATGCATCTATATACATCCTCATGTGGTTCATGGTGAAATCTCTACAAAGACTTATATTTAGGAAGGGAGGAAGTACTAGTATAGTACGTACTGTAATTTATCAGCGAGAAAAATTTGTAAAATGCTATGAAGCTTCCAGCTTCTGTTACATGTATCTTGCGTCCAAGGTTGCCCGTAGCAACATTTCATAAAATACAAAGGAGACTAACATGCATGATATTGCATCTCAATGGTTGACAGATCATAGCAAATATGTACCCCCTCCGTTCCAAAATAAGTGTCTCAACTTTGTGAAAACTTTAGTACAAAGTTGTACTACTACTAAAGTTGACACTTATTTTGGAACAGAGGCAGCTAAAAAAAACGATCCATGCAGTCCCTAGCCCTTGAACCGTGAACCTTGACCAGGCTTCAATTTGCTGGCAACGTTCGAGCTTCCTAATAAATGAAGTTTGCAACCTTTTGACCATCGGATCATTTTGTGCAGTTTCACCAAAATCGAGATGAGCATCCATGTGGCAAAGAAATTGAAGAAGCGTGATTAGAATAAGATTACTGGGACTAGTTGATGAGACATAAACTGATCACAAATACAGTACGTAGAACCCAGTAGAGGTATGTGCAGGGCAAAGAAGTACTAGAGAAATATCCACAGGGAGTGATGTGGGCAGCTGGAGCAGTGGTGCAAGACGGCTGTAAAGGGAGTTGTACCTGAGGGACGTAGCTCAACCTTGAGGAGGACGGCGGGAGGCGGCAACTGCCCACAGCGCGGCAGTGAGCAAGGGACGAAGGCAACCTCACCGGCTTTGTGAGAGAGAACAGCGGGGACCCCTGATCGGGACGTGCCAACAGTGGGTTTTCGCCGTCGGCGACGGCCACCGCATATACACTAAGCATCCACACCTTCCCCAAGCGGACGTGATCTGCCGGGATGTTGGAGATGTGGCCACAGTCGTTTTGTGTGAGAGAGGTTGAAGAGAGCAACCCCAGCAAGCAACCATGTAGGCTGGCCCGTCCTGACTATGTATATAGTGGAGTGGTTTCCTTTTCTCTCCATATGAAGCTATCATATTGCGTACGTGCCACTGAAGAAAAAAAACTTTATTTATAAATGACGCGGCACCTACTACTCCTTCTCCTATAACCTTGTGCTTGGCATCTCCAAAATATTAACCTTGTGATTGGCTCTTCGCCTCTTCGGGAAGTCGAGCAATAATGGTAGTGCAGTATATATCGTTCTGGCTATATGAGACCGAATGAATTGTTGCACGTCCACCACATGGGCGAGGGTCGAGGGGCGAGGGAGAGTGCTACATACGGAGCAAAATGAGTGAATCTACACTCTAAAATACGTCTATATACATCAGTGTTTGGAGTATGTACTAGTAGTTCATATTGAAATCTACTAAAGGACATATATATTCCAAACAATATGATATAATCTCTATAACCAAGGTAGTAGGGACGAGGAGTAAACGGAGGGAGTAGTAAATATTTCTCCTCGTCCTGCGAGCCACCGCGCGCATGGGCGAGGGAGCAGGCGTAAGGCGGAGCAAGCTTCACCTCATCCTGCGAGCCACCGCACCCGTGGGCGGGGGAGACGGCATACTAAGCAAGCTTCTCCTCATTCTGCGAGTTGACGGGACACATCAAAAGTACTCCAGTGTATAGAGCCTTGCCTCTAAGGTAGGCCCCACATGGTTTGCCTCTTTTTTTAACATAACACGTCAAGCCGCAATTTGTTTGTTCACCCGTGGTAGACGATCCTCCCTCCACCAAGTGGACAACCAATACACGTGCCAAATTACCACATGGGCTTCCTTTTTCATACAGAAATGAGCTTCACCGTGTACCCGCGCGGGTGTGGTTGGGAAAGAGACGGGAGTACGTGCGCCGTGCATGCACCTCTTCTCTTCGTGCACGTCCCCCACCTACGTGGGTGTGTGTGAGAGATACAAACCGCGTTCATGAGTGTTTTTTGTTTTGGGGTGGGGGTGGGGTGGGGGTTGATTTCATGAATTATTTGTGGGAATATGTGTCGATGACATCTCAAACAAAATTTTGCACGCAATGTGTGTGAAATGGAGGGTCGGGCAATCCACGAGAAGAGAGGGAGGGTCATAGCTATCGATAGAGTCGAAGAGAGGATCAAGTGGGTGGGTGCGAGATCATGAAGAGAGCCGTTGAAATTGTGTGTGTGTGTGTGTGTGTGTGTGTGTGTGTGTGTGTGTGCAAGTCAAAGATATAGGGCGACTGGCCTACCGGAACGTTAGAGGGCACATGTCAAGTTTGTGTGTGGCAGGGAGACATGACTAGAGCGCTCGATGTATCGGTGTGTGTGGGGGGAGGGGTGGGGGAGGGGTAGGCAGAGGCCTAACTATAGAGGTTGAACGACTCATATATGTGTTGAGAAGGAGAGACCCAGCTATGTCTTGAGGGAGATCGGTCGACATCCATACATAACTGAAGGACGGGAAATATGATGGGACAGAGAGAGAGGAGAGAGAGAGGGAGGGAGAGGGAGGGAGAGGGGTAGAGTGCTGGATGGGTGATGGAGTTGCTTCTCGAAGATGGTGGGAGAGGCCTACTAGACAAACTGAGGGTGGAACTGCAATGTTATCAATAAGTGGGGATGTGTTTCTGTGTCTGCCTGTGTGTGATAGATCTGTCGGGACGCATCCATGGATGATGAAGGGGAACCATGTGTTTGGTAAGCAAACCTAACTAGATCGGTAGATCAATTGTTGTTTGTCGGAGGAAGGGAGAGACACAACTAATGAGGTAGATCGATTAACGTGTGGGTAAAAACGAGTTATAAGGACCTAGCTAGCTATATGTATAGCGCGAGATCGGTCGGTGTACGTCCATTTGTTAGAGGAAAATAAGGCCCAGCGAGATGGATAGACAGAGAGAATGGAGCTAGGAGGTGGTGCGAGAGGCCCAACTACTAGCTAGATAGGGGGAGGAGTGTGCGGTTGTGAGATCGATGAAAAGAGGGGCGAGAGTTTACACGTGTGTCTGACCGTATGAGAGACACGAGGCAAGGACACATAAAGGAGGAGATTGAAGGTGTGTGTGTATGTTGTAGGCAGGCATCGCTGGAGAGGTTTATTGATCGGTGTGTGTCGGAAAGGAGTTGTGGAGACTGTGGGAGAATGCCCTAAAGAAAAAAATGAATGTGCCCGGTGGATAGAATGCCGAGGGCGAGGGGGAGGGCGAGGAGGGCGTGTGCATGCACGAGAGAAAGTTAGTGGTAGCTACAAAGGTTAGAGGATTGTGTGGGTGTAAGAGACTAACAAAGATCATAATTTGATATCAAAGTGGATTCATATATTTGAATAGGAGATCGTAGTGTTTTAAACATTGCATGCATGAAAATAGCGGTGATACACGTACTATGCACATGTTATACCATAATGTGATAATGCATGGCGTTTGCAACTCACAGCTAAATGCTGAACAATCTAAACCATACTATACATCAAACAATCTCACATTTTATTTGAATTTGTGATAATGTGTGGCGTTTGCAGCTTACAACTAAATATCGAACAATCTAAACAATACTATATATTGAACATTCTCACATTTTATTTGAATTTGTGGTAATGTGTGGTGTTTGCAACTCACATCTAAATACTTGTAGGCGTAGGGGCGGGGCACCATACATAATGTGATAAACACATTATACATATGATACATGGTTTAGATTATGAAGATCTAGCTAGAGCTAGAAATGTAATGTGATTTGAAATCAAAATAAAGTGGATTCAAAAAATCTAGTTCGAGTTCATAGAGTACACATAGTTCACATGTAACTCGAGACTAATCATGTGGTGTGCTGTGAAGATAATACACAAATGATGGTTTAACTTGACAATAATGATGATTGTAGATCTTATTAAAACAGAGAAACGAATTCAAATGCTTTGACTTCACAACAATCATTACTGTAGATCTTATTCAAATAGAGAAACGAATTCAAATTTAGTTCATATTGAAGCGGTAGTATATACGTTTGGAATGCATTAAACGTTCATTTGAGTAGTTGGTTGAATGCATTATACACGTAGTGAAATATTTTTAATTGAACATAACATGAATTCAAAGTTTTGAATGACATTTGTAGTGCGCATTGATTTGGTACAGTACACGTTAGGCTTGTCCGGAAATTTCAAGTCGCGCCTTGTTAGCCCGAAATATTTAAGATATATCTTTGTCTCGTTGTGCTCCGACAACTCCCTCCATCTCAACCCGCGCCTTGCTATTCCGAAATTACAACGCGCGCGAAAACTCCCACCTCCTGTGAAATCTCGACACGTGAAATGCCCGTGGTACCCCTGAACCGAAAGAGTCGCCTCAAATCGGTGGGGGTACTTTCGTAACTTACCCCACATTTCGAACAAGCGCGTCTCTAAGCCATGGTTCCCTACTGCCATCCCATCCGCCCACCCATTCGTACACCGAGGCCGTGAAAACCCGCGACGAAACCCCACACCCTGCTCTGTCCGCCACTTAGCCGGAGCCTCTTCCCTGACGACGCCGTCCATAGCAACACCTCGATGTCCCTCCTCCACCGTACCGGATGAGGATCCGTCGTCGATCTCATCGTCCCGCCGGTTCAGCCACCCCGTCCTCCACCTCCAAGGAGCTGCCCCGTCGTTCCCCTCGTCTTTCGCGCCACCTCCATTCCCACACCGTCGTCTTCACCTGCACCACCGGAAGAGCATCATCATCACCGTTTCCTCGGATGAAGCTGTGGCCTAATCGGCGCCACCAAAGAGGTTGTACACTAATCGCCGCATTTTCTTCTTGATTCGATCTTCACTGTGCTGCCGGCGCTCGGTACCGAGCCGACACGGCGCGGCTCCATCCACGGCGACGTCGCCAGCCACTTCCTCCACGGCGTCGCTCCCTCGGCGGCGACGTCCACATCAGTAGGATTTGCTGCTGCTTTAGCTCTCGCTCGTGCTGCTGCTCTGCTCTTGCTCTCGGTCCCCTGCCTGGTCTGCTCTTGCTATTGCTCTTGCTCGCGCTGCTGCTCTTGCTTGCGATGCTGCTCCGATTTAGCTACACTTCAGTCGACTCAATCGACTTTTGGGTCAGTCGATTTTCAGGGGGTGGGGGGCTCACCGGGGTGAAGGAAGAACCAGCCGCAGCGGGGAGGGGGCTCGTCGGAGAGGTGCCCCACTATCTATCTTATGGTTCAGGATGGGGGCGTTGGTCGCCGGCGGTGGCGGGCATTAGCGGGGCGGTGGCGTGGGGATCGCCGGAGAAAAAGCTCGGCATGGGGGGCCTAGAGGGATGGTCGGGGCGGCGGCGGACCGGTGGTGGGGAGTGTTTTCGGGGCGGGTGGGGCGGCACACCGTCGGCCGCAGGCGGCGGGGGGCTGCTGTTTGGCCGGTGGTGGCTGGCGGCTCAGGGGGTGGAGGTTGAAGATGAACCGCAGGCCCTTGATTGCGTATCCAACGGCTGCAAAATCGACTGACCAGATATGAAAAAGTCAGTCGGCCGACGTGTAGCCTCACCTTGCTAGTGCGTTCAGTTTCGATAGCAAAATTCAGTTTCAACAGCAAAATTCAGTTTCGACAGTTAAGTTCAGTTTTGACAGTTAAGTTCAATTTTGACAGTTAAATTCAGTTTCGACAGTTAAGTTCAGAGATGAGCGGCTGATGTATTTTACATCTAGCACTTTGTGTTTATGTATTTTACATCATGTATTGGAGATGCTATTAGAATTCCACTCAGGTTAACGTTGTTCGTTGTCTCTCTTATCCTGCTTCAGCCTCGGCGTCGTACAACTCGCCGGAGCTGCTCCAACGACGAAACCCTCCATCATAGCGGAGCAGTACCTCGGGCTCCATCTCCAGACGCCTAAGATCTTCTTCCCCTCCTCCGACAGCAAAGTCAGCCGGAGCATCCTCATCGGCCAACCCAATCACGCTGAGATCGACATGGCTTCACCAAAGAGGTTGTACACTTGTTGCATCTCTTTTTTACTCTACATGTTATATATATTGTCCACTGAGCACACGGATTTGTTCCTTTAGTGTCTCCTTGAAATAAAAAACGTAGGAATTTTAATTTTCACTTGTCCTCCTTTTGAAATTCCTATTCATGAAGCACAAGACTAAGAGATAGTAGCATAATAGCATTATAACCGTACATTTTCTTGTGGTTTGATTTAATCTCACCATGCTTCTTTGCATCATGTGATCTTCTAATTGTTGTGAATCAAACACCCATATTGGCAGAAATCCTGTGTTTTTAAATTCTCTGTTTTGCACGTGCATTCCTATCCTATTCCTGTCTACTTCCTATCCCTGCATTATTGGAATCCTCCAATTCAAACGAGCCCTTACAGAATTACTTCTCTTACAGATAGTTGTCAAAGAAAACCTTGCGTGGTTTGTCCCGCTCCTGCTGCGTCATCGTCCACCCCAGCTCAGCTGCTCCAACGACAGAAGGGTCCAGCACAGCAGGCATCCGGCCTCCAGACTGTCTTTCGCCGCCTCAGATCTTCTTCCCCGCAGCTGGCAGCCATGAAAACTACATTACCATCATCAACCGAACAGATGACCTCGAGGACTACACGGGTCCTCAAGAGAGGTCGCACTCTTTCGTGTCTGCTTACGTTATGCATCGCTTAATATTACATGCTACTTTATCGTCCTGTTCACCGATTAGACTCTGAGTCAGCTCCAAACTAATGGTCAAACTTGAGTTTTTAAATGGTTGTGGGGTACATATCGGGGCCGCTATCAATAGTATATATCTACTATCTGGTTAATCTCCAGTGTCTACTATGAGTTTCATGTTGGGTGGGAAACAAACAGTAAAGAAGCCATTATCTGTATTTTTTAACTGAAGCCATTATCTACCTGCTATCATTGGTTTTGGGTCTATCCACAGGTTGCTACCATCACTCTGGATTTTTGCATGCACTCCTTACATAATCTCACTATGTTTTATTCCTATGCATGACAGTTATTGTAAACAATGGAACTGAACATGTAGAGCAAAAGAGACGAGTCTTGCGTGGCAATAAAATTTCATGCAGACGTCGCTCCATGGTAGGCGCAAAGGTAGCCCCCCTCCACGCATTTCGGGTTGTAATCGAGAGGAAGATATCTGTTCTGAGGGGAATTCAGAAGGAGAAGACAACTCCTATTTACCCCCTGAGGTCTTCGCTCTAACTTGGCATGCTGATGTTGGTTATATCATGCATAGGGTGTCTTGCATTGCTTACTTTATACATCAAATATGTCATCTGCTTAGTTTAGACATCCTTTGTGCGAATGCCATCTGTTTATTTTATTCATCGTTTATGTGAATTATGCAACGCCATCTTGTTTAGCCAGGCATCATATATGTGAATTTTGCAATGCCATCCTGCTTAGCCAGTCATCTTATATGTAAATTATATCAGGCCATCCTTTTTTTCGTTACATATTACATTTGTCAACAATGTTAGTACATTCAACTGCTCTTCGTGTGCATCAGCCATTTGACACGGTGATCGCAAATTCTGGAGTGAAAACAAGGTCTTCAGAGCAGACTATGCTATCTGACGAAGCGCATATCTCGCTGGTTACGGATAGCTCCTCAGAGGAGGATTTAGAGACAGATGAACAGTCCTATTCTCCCCCCCCCCCCGAGGTGTATGCTCTAACTTGGCAGGGTTATGTTACTCATATCGTGCGTATGTTGTCTCGCATTGCTATGTCATTTGATTAGTTTAGACATGCTTTGTGTGAATGCCACCTGTTCAGTGTCTAATTACCATATATGTGAATTATGCATTGCCATCTTGTTGCAAGACATTATATATGTGAATTATACAATGCTATCTTGTTGCAAAGGCATTATATATGTGAATTATGCAATGCCATGCTGTTTAGACAATCATCATGTATGTGAATTATATCATGCTATCATTTTTTTGTATTACGTGTTCCATTTGTTGACAGCGTTTGTATATTCAACTACTCTTCCTGTGCATCAGCCATTTGAAGCGGTAATGGAAGTATCTGGAGTGAAAACAAGGTATTCAGAGTAGACAATGATACCTGCTGAAGCAGACATCTTGCTGGTTACAGAGAGCTCCTCAGAGGATGATTCAGAGACTGATGACGAGTCCTATTTCCCCCTTGAGGTCTATGCTCAAACTTGGCAGGGTTATATTACCCATGTCATGCATGTTGTCTTGCATTGCTTAGTTTTTACATCATATATGGATTGCCATCTGCTTACTTGCTTACTATATAAATCATATATTTGAATTATATCATGCCATCATGTTTACATAGTACATACACATCATCTATCTGAATTATGGCATGGCAACCCATTTAATAAAGACATCATATAGTTATATCATCTCATCCTGTTTAGTGTTTACAGTCATCATATTTTGAATTATGGCATTCTATCTGTGAATGTATGTGAATTATGGCATGCCAGCCTATTTAATAAACACATTATATAGTTATGTCATGTCATCCTATTTACATAGTCTCATATTTTGAACTATGTCTTTCCATCTTTTTTAGTTAGCCATCATAATGTGAAATTGTGTCATGCTATCCTGTTTAGTTAGCCATCATATATGTGAAATTGTGTCATGCTATCCTGTTTGGTTAAACAACATAAGCATGAATTATTTCATGCCCTCTTTTATTCCCCACTATCCATTGCACCTGTCTATCATACAATGTCTATACTTTCAATTACTTTTCTTGTTTATCAGCCATTTGAATTGGAGAGCGTGATGGCAGTATCTAAGGGAGTAACAACACGGTGTTTAGAAAAGATAGTGCTAACAGTTGATGCAGATAGAACCACGGTTGTACTTGCCCAAGGACCAGATCCACCACACATAACCCAAACTCTCGCAGATTGTACCCCTACCCAGTTGGACAGAGAACCAGCTACACCCCTTCTAACCCCAACCCTGGCAAATAGTAACCCAGTTCCAGTTGACACAGCACCGTCTCCACCACAGAGCACCCAAACATGAGCAGTTAGTAAGGGAACTACAGTGCCCAAAGCACGAGGACCACCACTCCGAATCCCAACTCAACGCTTAAAGGAGAAGAAGATTTGTTCTCAGGTCAGGTTCTGTAGCTATGGTTCATACTCCTTTGCTATTGCATTACTGTATTTACTCATACCAACTATTTTCAAGTTTGAAGGATAGAATTGAAACTCCAATGGCGCAACAGGTATGTTTTAAACCTGTTTCTTTAACTGGTTTGCTGTTGTAACCTGCTCTATGTTGATTTCAGTTTCAATTGAATAAACAGTTATGTTCTCATGTCATGCACATTACAAGTGTTGTTATTGCTCTATAGTTACCGACACTTATATTCTATCTATTCTGCTTTGTCTTGAACAAATATTATTTGAACTGTGTCTCTATCTTGATTTGGCAACAAAAACTAGAATGATATAGACCATAAAGTGACCATGGTACATAGATATATGTTTGTTTCATGCTGTTATCCTGTCCACTTTACTACTGAACTCATTTACCAAAATGAGTTCCATATACAACATGGTAAACATGTGATGTGTCTGCTTGTTTCTCTTTTAGAATGCGGACAAAATATTGGAGAACAGTACCGCGTTATCCAATGGTAAAGGAAGTAATGCAGATAAGGTTCAAGATATCGAGACATCCCTGTTGGTCTCCAAGAAAGCTGATAAAAACTATCTTGACGACAGTGAGGGAACCCAAAAGTCATGTCTTGATGTAGTGTTCGAGTTACTGGCCACTACTGCTGGCACAAGCTCTTCGAACTCGCTGCCTGAATCAGTTCGTCCTCTTGAGTCTCAACTTCAAGTTGAAAGACATCGATCAAATGTGCTGTGACAGGAAGCTGAAGGACTGAGGAAGTCCCTGCAGAATTCAGATGCATATTTTTTGGTGCAACAGCAAGCGCTGGAGGATTTAAGCGCCAAACAAGAGAAAGTTAATAAGCTTGCTAAGCATCTTGCCAGCATTATGGGTACCCAGGATATTGTTTCTTGAGATCTTCTGAAGTGGTTTCAGTTCTGGATTTTTTTTGCTGCGGTGTTTATTTGCGTTGGTCGCCAACTTTGACAACCAGTGTATATGATATGCTGCTTTGTTCCCTATATTTGCACTGGTGGCGAACTTTGATAGCCAGTGGATGTAATATGTGTAATAGCCGTGATAGCCTAGCTTTAGTTGCTTGATTATTTATTTCCTTGTTGTCTTGTTTATTTGTTTGCTTGTAGTCATTGCAGTTCTTTTTCCGCGGTTAGCTAGTGGCTGCAATAACCTATTTTTTAAAACTAGGCCACAATAACCATGGGCTAATATTTACTGTAGTGACACTGGGCCTCCTACTGGCCGTAGAAACAGTGGGCCTTCTACGGACCATAGAAACAATGGGCCTTCTACAGGCCGTAGAAACAATGGGCCTTCTGCGGGTCGTATCATCAATGGGCCTTATACGGGCCGTATGATCGATTGGCCAAACATGGGCCAAACAGACCGCATTATGGTCGTAAACAGGCTAGAGTTGGAATCGTCCGTTCATGGGCCGACCATAACGGGACATCGTTAATAGGTCGTATTTGATGACGCTATGAAAACGGCCCAACATATTAACGGACCACAAACGGGCCGACTGTAACCACGGGCTGAATTTGGCCCACAAGCAGAAAATGACAGTAACGGGCCATAAGTAAACGAATGCTGGAAATGAGCCCAAGAATAAGTGGGCTCTGAGAAGGCCGAAAGATAACATGGGCTGGAAATGGCCCAACGGAATAACGGGCCGTTAATGAGTATAAAGTGATACACTGTTCATTACGGGCCAGTTTCACCACGGGCCGTTAATCGGTGTAAAGTGATACACTGTTCATTACGGGCCAGTTTCACCACGGGCCGTTAATAGGCCAAGAATTACATAGGGCCTCATATGGGCCGAAAGACGTCATGGGCCATACATGTGCCAGAAGTGAAAACGGGCTGGAATCATATTGGATGGCCCAGATGACGCTACTGGGCCTAATTCGGATAGGGCGTAACGGGCCTTGGGTTAGCGGGCTATAAATGGGCTATATGCGAACAGGCCGTTACCAGGCTTTCCATGGGCCGGCCCGCCACCTTTTGACCAAGTCAAACCTTTTCACAGGAATGGGCCTCTGTTGGGCCGTGTCACGTGTCGAAGTATCATAGGCGCCTTCCGTCCAATGAGTGGATGACATCTGTCCCAACGATGAGCCAACACGTGTTTCCTCCAACCAATGATGATTTTACACGTGGAAAATCCCCATTGGTCAGGGCTGTTAACGGGTTATCGGATCCAAAACCCGACCTGATAGCTTAACGGTGTTCCGTTACGGTGGATGCCACGTGTCGGTCACCCTTGACGAAAGCACTTATGTGACGTGCGATTTATCGTCATGAAAGTGGACACTTATGTGATGATAATTTTTGTAATGTCATGGAACACTTCTACGACAGCACAGGTATGACTATCTTGATTCTGTCATAAATTTGTCATGGATGTACATGCATGACAAAAAGCGCGACCTACTGTGACAAACACGTATCATCACGGAAGTGTTTTTTTTTGTAGTGGTGGGGAGAACGCCGAGGTAGCCTTCGTAGAGCGTGACGATGGCTGACAGCAGCACCACCGTGTTCGGTGTGAGGTGGTGCGGCTGGAGTCGGTAGAACTAAGGAAAGGAACGGAGGAAGCCGCTCGCCGGCAGGCCGAAGCCATGAAGGAAGTGCGACCGAAAGATGACGTGTTCGCCTTCCTCCGGCGCCGACCGAAACATGGCGTGCAGATAGTTGGCGACAAGCCTAGCGCCTGGCTGCCGCGCCACCCAGCTCCCGCCGAGACGTTTCAAAAACCACCAGGCGGCCTGCCTAGTCATGTCCGACTCCCCGACAATCGGCACTCTGGAAGACGGACGAAGCAAGATCAGTGGACCACTCGGAGTAGGAAGCCGCTGAGGCCCCTTTGTAGGATCGGAAGTATGTCTAGAGGGGGGTGATTAGACTACTTGACCAAATAAAAACTTAACCTTTTCCCAATTTTAGTTCTTGGCAGATTTTAGCAACTTTTAGGACAAGTCAAGCAATCATCACACAATTCAAGCAAGCATGCAAAGAGTATATGAGCAGCGGAAAGTAAAGCATGCAACTTGCAAGAATGTAAAGGGAAGGGTTTGGAGAATTCAAACGCAATTGGAGACACGGATGTTTTTCCCGTGGTTCGTATAGGTGGTGCTATCCTACATCCACGTTGATGGAGACTTCAACCCACGAAGGGTAACGGTTGCGCAAGTCCACGGAGGGCTCCACCCACGAAGGGTCCACGAAGAAGCAACCTTGTCTATCCCACCATGGCCATCGCCCACGAAGGACTTGCCTCACTAGCGGTAGATCTTCACGAAGTAGGCGATCTCCTTGCCCTTACAAACTCCTTGGTTCAACTCCACAATCTTGTCGGAGGCTCCCAAGTGACACCTAGCCAATCTAGGAGACATCACTCTCCAAGAAGTAACAAATGGTGTGTTGATAATGAACTCCTTGCTCTTGTGCTTCAAATGATAGTCTCCCCAACACTCAACTCTCTCTCACAGGATTTGGATTTGGTGGAAAGAAGATTTGAGTGGAAAGCAACTTGGGGAAGGCTAGAGATCAAGATTCATATGGTAGGAATGGAATATCTTGGCCTCAACACAAGGGTAGGTGGTTCTCTCTCAGAACATATGAGTTGGAAGTGTAGATGTGTTCTGATGGCTCTCTCCACAAATGAAGAGGAGGTGGAGGGGTATAAATAGCCTCCACACAAAATCCAACCGTTACACACAATTTACCAATCTCGGTGGGACCGAATCAACAAACTCGGTCGGACCGAAATGGTAAACCTAGTGACCGTTAGAGATTTTCGGTGGGACTGACATGCAACTCAGTAGGACCGATATGGTTAGGGTTAGGGCATAACGTAATCTCGGTGAGACCGATTACACAAACTCGGTGAGACCGATTTGGTAATAGGATAACCAGAGAGTTGGTCAGGTAAACTCGGTGGGACCGATTTGCTCTTTCGGTGAGACCGAAAAGTTACAAAAGGGAAACAGAGAGTTTACATTGCAATCTCGATGGGACCGATCCGCTCTTTCGGTGAGACCGAAAAGTTACGAAAAGGAAACAGAGAAATTGCAATCCCATCTCGGTAAGACCGGGATCCCTATCGGTAGAACCGATTTGCTAGGGTTTGGCAGTGGCTTATGACATGTGAAACTCGGTGGCGCCGGATAGAAAGAATCGGTAGGACCGAGTTTGGCTTTGGGTTTAGGTCATTTGTGGATATGGGAAAGTAGCTGAGGATTTTGGAGCATATCATTAAGCACATGAAGCAAAAGGCTCATTAAGCAACACCTCATCCCTCCTTGATAGTATTGGCTTTTCCTATGGACTCAATGTGATCTTGGATCACTAAAATGTAAAATGAAGAGTCTTGAGCTTTTGAGCTTGAGCCAATCCTTTGTCCTTAGCATTTTGAGGGTTCCACTTTCACCATCCATGCCATGCCAATCATTGAGCTTTCCTGAAATAATTGTCTTGGAATAGCATTAGCTCAGTGAGCTATATGTTGTTATGAATTATCAAAACCACCTATGGATAGTTGCACTTTCAATCTCCCCCTTTTTGGTAACTGATGACAACATATAGATCAAAGCTTCGACAAATGATAATAAGAATGAATTATATCATCGCTTTGAGAAGTATGTGATAAGTAAGAGCTCCCCCTAAATTTGTGCATATTTAAAATTTGCTTTGGACTGCAAATGCACAAAGAGTTAGAATTATGGGTTATTCTTCCATGTCACATACATCTTGGAGGAGCGCTCAAAAAGATAATAATGAAATACATGCACTCATCACCATGGAAAAGTGAATGATCACATAAGATAGATAAGATATATCAAGCATGCATAAGTGTAGCTTATGATCAAACACATGATCATCAATGTCTCACAAGCATATCAAAGTATCTCGACCAAAAGCAAACAATGTTTGAAAAGCCACCAAATAAAGCAAGAGAGAAAAACAACACTCTCTCTCTCTCTCGAAGCCTATGATCTATACATTTTTCTCCCTCTTTGGCAACAAGTTACCAAAAAGTTCCTAGAAAATGCATAGTGCTAAATCGACACTCAGGCTTGATCTTCTGGTGGTGGTGGAGTCTGGATCACTCCAAGGACGAAGGCTTCTGTAGACGTGGTTGGAGTTGGAGCTGAAGTAGATGCTGGAGCTGGTTGGGCTGGTGCTGTGGCTGGAGCTGAGGCGGTGGCTCTTGTGTCAGGAACTGGCACTGCAGACGACCTCGGACCTCGTGGCACTCTGGCAAATGCATCAGTGGTAGTCTTCCCTTTCCTCTCCTGCATATCATCTTGAAGTTGCTCCACTGCAGACTGAATCTCTGTCACTTTGACATCCAAGTCATAGAACTTTTGTTCTACGATTCTCTCTAAGCTTTCCTGATTCTGATTGAGGGTGGCCAGTCCTTTCTCTATCCTCAGGGTGGATGCAATCAAGTAACTGAGCTGCTCTTGCTTGGTTTTCAAGAAATATTCATATGCCTCCTCTTGAGTTGGCATCCTTGTAGCTTTCTCCTTCCTTGCCTTCTCCTTCTGTGCTTGTGCATGGGCTGAAGATGGTTCATCCTTGTTCATCACAACTTCATTATCTTCAAAATCTGGATGAATAGGAAAATGTTCCTTGTCCAAGAGGTATATGCCTGTGCCCATCTTGGAGTTAATCAGCTCCTGGATCTGAGGGGTATATCCACAGCTCCTCTTCTGGTCTGCTGCAGTCCTCTTGATTGTTTCTACCATGAGGCTCATGACTTTGAATTTTTGTGGCACATCAAATATATGAAGCAAGTTGATGGCATGGCCTCTGATCATCTTGTGATCACCTGACTTGGGCAACAAGGTGTGCCTCAGTATCCAATTGATGGTTGGCAATCCTGACAGAAGATAATGTACTGATCCAAACTTGAAAGTGTCAAGTGCCTTGTTTGGGATCTCTTTGTGCATATTTGACATAGAGTTGTGGTCCATCTTCTTCTTGGCATAAATGTCTAGGTCACCCTCATGCTCCTCTGGGGCATTGATGAGCTGTGCCCACTCAGCAGCTGTTGATTGGTACCTCGTACCTTCAGACATCCATACAATTTTGCCATCTGGATAAAAATGTGCTGTGGAGTAGAACTGCATGATCAGCTCTTCATTCCACTTTGTGAGCTTCTGCCCAACAAAGTCAGCTACTCCACATGCCTTGAAGCTGTCTTGCACTCCAGGGTAGTGCTCTTCATTGTCCTTGATGTACTCCCAGTCGACCCATCTCATATCACACACAATGGGTTTCTTATCCAACAAGACTGTCTCATAGAAGTCCTGTTGTTCCTTAGTGTGGAACCTGTAGTCAACAGCAGTCCTCCTCCTGGTAGCATATGGATCCTCTGCTCTCCACTTTCTCAGTCCTGAGTCTCTTCTGATCTTCATATCCTCAGCCACAGGACGAGCATCATTGTGGTCTGGGATCTTGGGCTTCAACTTTCTGAGAACTTGGCCTTCCTCTTCTTCTGCAGTGTTAGGCACTGGGGCCTTCTTCTTCTCAGCTGCTGGGATGCTCCTTGTATTTCTCTTTGGAGCTGTCTTGGCCTTTGATGCTGCCTTGGGCTTAGATGCAGTAGCCCCTGATTTGATAGCATCACCCATCAGCTTGGGTGCCTTAGGCGCTGGTGCAGCAACCTCTTCTTCTTCTTCCTCATCAGAAGAATGTTGTTCAAATTCATCCATGGGATCAACTTTCTTGCACCATCTTCCTCTTTTCTTTCCTTCTTCCCTTCAGCAGCAACTGACTCTTTGGGTGCAGGCTTCTCAGGAATCTTTGTTGAGGCTCTGGCCTTTGGCATGAGCTGCCTGCCTGCTGGCCTTTTGACCTTTAAGCCTGGCTTGGTGCTTAGTCTTGAGCCATGCTCTTTCTTGAGCACAACTTTCTTGGAAGTTGCTTCCTCTTCTGCCACATAGTCCTCATCCTCTGATTCTGAGGTTCTTTTCTTCTTTTGTCTTGTGACAGCTTTTGGCAGGTTGCTAGGGGTGCTCCTGCTGCCTTCATCTGAAGAACTGGAGGGACTAGTGCCCTCACTCATCTGCCCTGGCTGTTCTGACATGTTCTGGCTATCACTCTGGTCTGACATGATGAACAAGCTGACTGCTGACCCTGTGAATATTTTATAGATGAGGTAGAGTGGATGAGCATCACAAAATGCAGAGATTTTTGCAAAAGAATGATTCAAAAACTTAGTTTTAGTTTCCCACATAAATCATTTCGGATCTACCGATTTTTTAACTCGGTGATACCGAAGCAGTTTTTGGAACCTAAACTGGTGAACTCGGTCAGACCGAGTCATAGTTCGGTGGCACCGAGACTGCTAGGGTTTCACAAAGTTCCAAAATCGGTCACACCGATTAGCAATACTCGGTCAGACCGAGTCTCACTTGTGCAATGGCATAAGCCAAATCGGTGGGACCGAGTTTTTCAACTCGGTGGGTCCGAGATGGTTTCGGCGGAAACCTAACCCTAAAATTTAAGAATCAAACCTATTCTACGGATTCTTTTACTGGATAGGATATGATCACAATGTGCTAGGAATCGGATTGGGGAATAGCACAAAGATCGAGTCCATACCCTAGTTCGGCGGAGACTCGCTACGGCGGCAACGGCGGGGTTGAATCCCGTTGACGGCGACGGAGACCAGCGACTGGAGGCGGCTAGCAGCGAGGAGACGATCCGGAGACCACGTAGGCAGAGCGAGCTATCGCGCGGGCGAAAGGGTTCGGAGAAATTTCCAAATTTTTGCCCGTGTCTATATATAGCCCGACCATGTCGGTGTGACCGAGTGGAACAACTCGGTGGCACCGAGATGCAAAACTGTATACAGTTATTGCAACTCGGTGTGATCGAATGGTTCAAATCGGTTGCAGCGAGATCGAAAACATAGATCAACTTATGATCTCGGTAAGACCGAAAGTGGGGTATCGGTCAGACCGAGAATCACAAAGAGGTTTTGGAATTTTATGTCTATGACGAATCGGGGACTCCGAGTGCTCCTCACACATAGTGGTTCAAATCTTACTTGATCAATTTTGTGATGTAGCATGAATAGAGTTTGAGACGAGAAAAGCATAGATAGCTAGAGAAGGTTCTTAGGCATTCTTGTCCATCCACTTGGCAAAAGAAAAATAAAGCCAAACAATCAAAACAACAAGTGGATGTCCTCGAATGAATAAAATATGCAACCAACATGCTCACACAATAAAATGGCAATTGAAATATGTGACAAAGCATGCACAACCAATTCTAGCATCTATCAAACAATTGGCGATGACTAGGTCATCTATATATGAGTATATTGACTTAGGAGTCAAATGAGAACACTTGATCATAGGTCATACTCATCGTTTAAGCTCAAGTGGGGTTACCACTTTTACATAAAGCATTGTTGTGTTCACATCATTAGAGTTGCTTTAACTCAAGTCTTAGAGTAAAGCTCCCCCTAGATGTGATATCCCCCCTAAGAGGGATGAACTAACCTTGGGTTTTGTCGATGATGACTTCATGTAGATGTTGAAGATGTGGATGCTCAATGTTGATGTAGATCACTTGGAGCTATCCTTTTGAGCGAATTGCACTTTCAATACCTACATGGGTTAGTCCCACAAGGAACAAACAAGGATATCCATAGACATAGAGTGATGCACACACAAGATGATGTCTATGAAAGCTTTTAGGTTACCTTGTCCCTTGACTTACCAACAAGAGGGTTTGTGACTCCTTGAACTAGTGCAAGATGTGGAAGTTGATTGCACTTGTTCTTGCCAAAATGATAAGAGTGGAGTATGTTGGCGGAGTCACCCTCAACAACTCTCTAGTTCTTCTTCTTTTGGATCCACACCATCTTGATGGGAATCCTTGGAGTTGTAGTCGTACTTGATGAAGTGGAACTTGAAGTAGTCTTGGGAATCCACTTGACTAAGGTCTTAGGAGCTTCTTCAAATGCATCAATTTCCTCTTGAAGCTTGTCCTTGCCTTTTTGCTTGTAGTCTTGTGGTGGAAGATCATCTTGAGTTTGTGTCCCCTTGAAAGAAGTAGGATCATACTTATCTTGTTGTGGAACAAACTTTGCCTTGGGGTATTGATCTTCTTCCCACTCAACTCCATTGGCATTGAACTTTCATTCAAAGCCAACACCTTGATTCTTCCGATGCCTTCCTTGCTTGCGTACAATTTCCTCGAATTGCTTACTACCGGCAAGGCTTTTGTACACTCCTTTCTCTATGATTCCCTTCAATAAGCTATTTTCTTGCTCAAGTGTAACTTGGCTAAGAGAATCATTAGTGGAATCAAGAGAACTACTAGAAGCAACAATATTGGATTTAACATGATCATTGTTACTACTAGAGGAAGAATCTTTCTTGTTCTTGTTACTAGACTTGACTTGAGGCATGTAAGTGGATAAGAGTAAACGCTTGGCAATGTAAGAAGAACTTTTCTTGCGGAGATCATCATTGATTGCCTTTAAAAACTCATGCTCTTGCTCAAGATTGAACTTTTCAAAGCGTAACTTCTCATGAGCTCTTAAAAGTTCTCGATGATCTTCGAAGATAGTTTCATGAGCTAACTTAAGAGTGTTTAGTTCTTTAGTTAGAGCCTCAATTTTCTCCTTATCATTGTCATTCGTTTTATCTTGATTAGCATGATTAATTGACGTTTCATCATAGTATTCATCACTAGAGTTGTCAACAAGTAAATCATCATCACCTAACAAGTCATCTTCATCACTATTAAAATCAACATACTCAGGGTGAGTTACCTTAGGACCTTTGGCCATGAAGCATCTTCCAATTCCTTCATTTGGTGGGTCAAATATGTCGTAGGAGTTGGTTGACACAAGTGCTAGACCGGCAACACCTTCATCTTGAGTATATTCGGAATCAGAGTGATAACTTCTCTCGGAGTGGTTGTCGGAGTCGGAGCCGGATACCCATTCACCAACATGAGCTTGATGTCTTCGTTGTGTGTAGCTCCTTGATGATTTTTCCTTTCTTTCCGAATCCTTGCTTCTCCGTGAGTATCTTCGTTCATAACAATCATCTCTACTCCTTCTCTCTCTTGATGGTGATTCTTCTCTTTTGCTTCTTCTTTTTGGAGAATCTTCTCTTCTTTTGTAGGGAGTCGTACACTCATTGGAATAGTGTCCGGGTCTTCCACAATTGTAGCAGTTTCGCTCTCGACTAGAAGATCTTTTGTCATTGTAGGACCTTGACTTGGAGCTTTTATCTTTGCTTCTACTCTTGTAGAACTTGTTGAAGTTATTCACCATTAAGCTCAATTCTTCATTGAGGTTTTGTTTCTCACTTGATGATGTGGGGGCTTCACATGAGGCTTTGTAGACACCACTTGATTTGTTGTGAAGTTCCTCTTTATCCTTGAGCGACATCTCATGAGCAACAATTCTTCCAATGACCTCCGTTGGCTTGAGATCTTTGTAATTTGGCATCATTTGGATCAATGTGCACACGGTATCATATTTTCCATCCAAGGCTCTTAGGATCTTCTTGATGATGAATCTATCGGTCATCTCTTCACTCCCTAAGCCGGCAATCTCGTTTGTGATGAGAGCAAGCCTAGAGTACGTCTCAGCGACACCTTCACCATCCTTCATTTTGAACTTGTCAAGTTGACTTTGAAGCACATCCAATTTGGATTCCTTGACGGAGTCGGTAACTTCGTGCATATCAATCAAAGTATCCCAAATTTCCTTTGCATTCTCAAGACGGCTGATTTTGTTCAATTCTTCGGGGCACAATCCGTTGAAAAGAATATCACAAGCTTGAGCGTTGTATTGTAGCATCTTTAACTCATCCGCGGTAGCTTCATGGTTTGGTTCTTTCCCATCAAACAAGTCACCTTGCAAACCAACACACACAATAGCCCAAACGGCGGGGTTATGTCCAAGAATATGCATTTTCATTTTATGCTTCCAACTAGCGAAATTAGTACCATCAAAGTAAGGACCTCTACGGTGATAATTTCCCTCGCTAGACGCCATACTTTCCTAGGTTGTGAAACCAAGGCTATGACCACCAAAAGCTATGGAAATCAAAGCAAATGGAGACCAAAGCTCTGATACCACTTGTAGGATCGGAAGTATGTCTAGAGGGGGGGTGATTAGACTACTTGACCAAATAAAAACTTAACCTTTTCCCAATTTTAGTTCTTGGCAGATTTTAGCAACTTTTAGGACAAGTCAAGCAATCATCACACAATTCAAGCAAGCATGCAAAGAGTATATGAGCAGCGGAAAGTAAAGCATGCAACTTGCAAGAATGTAAAGGGAAGGGTTTGGAGAATTCAAACGCAATTGGAGACACGGATGTTTTTCCCGTGGTTCGTATAGGTGGTGCTATCCTACATCCACGTTGATGGAGACTTCAACCCACGAAGGGTAACGGTTGCGCGAGTCCACGGAGGGCTCCACCCACTAAGGGTCCACGAAGAAGCAACCTTGTCTATCCCACCATGGCCATCGCCCACGAAGGACTTGCCTCACTAGCGGTAGATCTTCACAAAGTAGGCGATCTCCTTGCCCTTACAAACTCCTTGGTTCAACTCCACAATCTTGTCGGAGGCTCCCAAGTGACACCTAGCCAATCTAGGAGACGCCACTCTCCAAGAAGTAACAAATGGTGTGTTGATAATGAACTCCTTGCTCTTCTGCTTCAAATGATAGTCTCCCTGTCGGTGTCAAAACCGGCGGATCTCGGGTAGGGGGTCCCGAACTGTGCGTCAAGGTCGGATGGTAACAGGAGACAAGGGACACTTTATTTTACCCAGGTTCGGGCCCTCTCGATGGAGGTAAAACCCTACTCCTGCTAGATTAATATTGATGATATGGGTAGTACAAGAGTGGATCTACCACGAGATCAAGGAGGCTAAACCCTAGAAGCTAGCCTATGGTATGATTGTGTATGATGATGGTTGTCCTACGGACTACAACCCTCCGGTTTATATAGACAACAGATAGGGTTAGGGTTACACAGAGTCGGTTACAATGGTAGGAGATCTCGAATATCCGCACGCCTAGCTTGCCTTCCACGCCAAGAAAAGATCATTCCGGACACGGGACGAATTCTTCAATCTTGCATCTTCATAGTCCTGGAGTCCGGCTGAAGGTATAGTCCAGCTATCCGAACACCCCCTAATCCAGGACTCCCTCAGTAGCCCCTGAACCAGGCTTCAATGACGACGAGTCCGGCGCGCAAATTGTCTTCGGCATTGCAAGGCGGGTTCCTCCTCCAAGTTCTTCGAGAAGATTATAAACACCAAAAAATAGTGTCCGTCTCTGCAAAATAAGTTTCCACATATTGCCATATAGAGAATAATATTAACACAAATCAAATCTGCTGACGTATCCCGCGGTGCGTCACAACACTGCGACCAAGCCGGCTATATAAATTGCTTTCGTTGTTCCACCTCAGCTCGTTTATGAAGGAAATATTCCCTAGAGGCAATAATAAAGTTATTATTTATTTCCTCATATATCATGATAAATGTTTATTATTCATGCTAGAATTGTATTAGCCGGAAACATAATACATGTGTGAATATATAAACAAACAGAATGTCACTAGTATGCCTCTACTTGACTAGCTCGTTAATCAAAGATGGTTATGTTTCCTAACCATGAACAAAGAGTTGTTATTTGATTAACAAGGTCACATCATTAGTCGAATGATCTGATTGACATGACCCATTCCATTAGCTTAGCACCCGATCGTTTAGTATGTTGCTATTGCTTTCTTCATGACTTATACATGTTCCTATGACTATGAGATTATGCAACTCCTGTTTATCGGAGGAACACTTTGTGTGCTACCAAACGTCACAATGTAACTGGGTGATTATAAAGGTGCTCTACAGGTGTCTCCAAAGGTACTTGTTGGGTTGGCGTATTTCGAGATTAGGATTTGTCACTCCGATAGTCGGAGAGGTATCTCTGGGCCCTCTCGGTAATGCACATCACATAAGCCTTGCAAGCATTACAACTAATATGTTAGTTGTGAGATGATGTATTACGGAACGAGTAAAGAGACTTGCCGGCAACGAGATTGAACTAGGTATTGGATACCGACGATCGAATCTCGGGCAAGTAACATACCGATGACAAAGGGAACAACGTATATTGTTATGCGGTCTGACCGATAAAGATCTTCATAGAATATGTAGGAGCCAATGTGGACATCCAGGTCCCGCTATTGGTTATTGACCGGAGACATGTCTCGGTCATGTCTACATTGTTCTCGAACCGTAGGGTCCGCACGCTTAAAGTTACGATGACAGTTATTATGAGTTTATGCATTTTGATGTACCGAAGTTAGTTCGGAGTCCCGGATGTGATCACGGACATGACGAGGAGTCTCGAAATGGTCGAGACATAAAGATCGATATATTGGAAGCCTATATTTGGACATCGGAATGGTTCCGAGTGAAATCGGCATTTTACTGGAGTACCGGGGGGTTACCGGAACCCCCCTGGGGGATAATGGGCCCATATGCGCCTTAAGGGAAAAGAGGAGGGGCGGCCAGGGCAGGCCGCGCGCCCCCTCCCCCCCTAGTCCGAATAGGACAAGGAAGGGGGGGCGGCGCCCCCCTTTTTCCTTTCCCCCTCTCTCCTTTCTTCTCCTACAAGGCAAGGGAGAGGAGTCCTACTCCCGGTGGGAGTAGGACTCCTCCTGGCGCACCCCTTGAGGGCCGGCCGCGCCCTCCCCTCCCCTCCTTTATATATGGGGGCAGGGGGGCACCCTAGAACACACAAGTTGATCTTCGTGATCGTTCCTTAGCCGTGTGCGGTGCCCCCCTCCACCATATTCCACCTTGATCATATCGTTGCAGTGCTTAGGCGAAGCCCTGCGTCGGTAGAACATCATCATCGTCATTACGCCGTCGTGCTGACGGAACTCATCCCCGAAGCTTTGCTGGATCGGAGCCCGGGGAGCGTCATTGAGCTGAACGTGTGCTAAGAACTCGGAGGTGCCGGAGTAACGGTGCTTGGATCGGGCGGATCGGGAAGACGTACGACTACTTCCTCTACGTTGCGTCAACGCTTCCGCTTCGGTCTACGAGGGTATGTAGACAACACTCTCCCCTCTCGTTGCTATGCATCACCATGATCTTGTGTGTGCGTAGGAAAGTTTTTGAAATTACTACGTTCCCCAACAGTGGCATCCGAGCCTAGGTTTTTATGGTTTGATGTTATATGCACGAGTAGAACACAAGTGAGTTGTGGACGATATAAGTCATACTGCCTACCAGCATGTCATACTTTAGTTCGGCGGTATTGTTGGATGAAGCGGCCCGGACCGACATTACGCGTACGCTTACGCAAGACTAGTTCTACCGACGTGCTTTGCACACAGGTGGCTGGCGGGTGTCAGTTTCTCCAACTTTAGTTGAACCGAGTATGGCTACGCCCGGTCCTTGCGAAGGTTAAAACGGAGTCTATTTGACAAACTATTGTTGTGGTTTTGATGCGTAGGTGAGATTGGTTCTTGCTTAAGCCCGTAGCAGCAACGTAAAACTTGCAATAAACAAAGTAGAGGATGTCTAACTTGTTTTTGCAGGGCATGTTGTGATGTGATATGGTCAAGACATGATGCTAAATTTTATTGTATGAGATGATCATGTTTTCTAACCGAGTTATCGGCAACTGGCAGGAGCCATATGGTTGTCGCTTTATTGTATGCAATGCAATCGCCCTGTAATGCTTTACTTTATCACTAAGCGGTAGCGATAGTCGTAGAAGCATAAGATAGGTGAGACGACAACGATGCTACGATGGAGATCAAGGTGTCGCGCCGGTGACGATGGTGATCATGACGATGCTTCGGATATGGAGATCACAAGCACAAGATGATGATGGCCATATCATATCACTTATATTGATTGCATGTGATGTTTATCTTTTTTATGTATCTTATCTTGCTTTGATTGATGGTAGCATTATAAGATGATCTCTCACTTAATTATCAAGAAGTGTTCTCCCTGAGTATGCACCGTTGACAAAGTTCGTCGTGCCCAAACACCATGTGATGATCGGGTGTGATAAGCTCTACGTCCATCTACAACGGGTGCAAGCCAGTTTTGCACACGCAGAATACTCGGGTTATACTTGACGAGCCTAGCATATGCAGATATGGCCTCGGAACACGGAGACCGAAAGGTCGAGCGTGAATCATATAGTAGATATGATCAACATAATGATGTTCACCATTGAAGACTAATCCATTTCACGTGATGATCGGTTATGGTTTAGTTGATTTGGATCACGTGATCACTTAGAAGATTAGAGGGATGTCTATCTAAGTGGGAGTTCTTAAGTAATATGATTAATTGAACTTAAATTTATCATGAACTTAGTCCCTGATAGTATCTTGCTTGTTTATGTTAATTGTAGATAGATGGCCCGTGTTGTTGTTCCGTTGAATTTTAATGCGTTCCTTGAGAAAGCAAAGTTGAAAGATGATGGTAGCAATTACACGGACTGGGTCCGTAACTTGAGTATTATCCTCATTGCTGCACAGAAGAGTTATGTCCTTGAAGCACCGCTGGGTGCCAGGCCTGCTGCTGATGCAACTGACGACGTTAAGAACGTCTGGCAGAGCAAAGCTGATGACTACTCGATAGTTCAATGTGCCATGCTTTACGGCTTAGAACCGGGACTTCAACGATGTTTTGAACGTCATGGGGCATATGAGATGTTCCAAGAGTTGAAGTTAATATTCCAACAGAATGCCCGGATTGAGAGATGTGAAGTCTCCAATAAGTTCTATAGCTGCAAGATGGAGGAGAATAGTTCTGTTAGTGAGCATATACTCAAAATGTCTGGGTATTGTAATCACTTGATTCAACTAGGAGTTAATCTTCCGGATGATTGCGTCATTGACAGAATTCTCCAATCACTTCCACCAAGCTACAAAGACTTCGTGATGAACTATAATATGCAAGGGATGGATAAGACGATTCCCGAGCTCTTCGCAATGCTAAAGGTTGTGGAGGTAGAAATCAAGAAGGAGCATCAAGTGTTGATGGTCAACAAGACCACTAGTTTCAAGAAAAAGGGCAAAGGGAAAAAGAAGGGGAACTTCAAGAAGAACAGCAAGCAAGTTGCTGCTCAAGAGAAGAAACCCAAGTCTGGACCTAAGCCTGAAACTCAGTGCTTCTACTGCAAGCAGACTGGTCACTGGAAGCGGAACTGCCCCAAGTATTTGGCGGATAAGAAGGATGGCAAGGTGAACAAAGGTATATGTGATATACATGTTATTGATGTGTACCTTACTAGAGCTCGCAGTAGCACTTGGGTATTTGATACTGGTTCTGTTGCTAATATTTGCAACTCGAAACAGGGACTACGGATTAAGCGAACACTGGCAAAGGACGAGGTGACGATGCGCATGGGAAATGGTTCCAAAGTCGATGTGATCGCGGTCGGCACGCTACCTCTACATCTACCTTCGGGATTAGTATTAGACCTAAATAATTGTTATTTGGTGCCAGCGTTGAGCATGGACATTATATTTGGATCTTGTTTGATGCGAGACGGTTATTCATTTAAATCAGAGAATAATGGTTGTTCTATTTATATGAGTAATATCTTTTATGGTCATGCACCCTTTAAGAGTGGTCTATTTTTGATGAATCTCGATAGTAGTGATACACATATTCATAATGTTGAAGCCAACAGATGCAGAGTTGATAATGATAGTGCAACTTATTTGTGGCACTGCCGTTTAGGTCATATCGGTATAAAGCGCATGAAGAAACTCCATACTGATGGACTTTTGGAACCACTTGATTATGAATCACTTGGTACTTGTGAACCGTGCCTCATGGGCAAGATGACTAAAACACCGTTCTCCGGTACTATGGAGAGAGCAACAGAATTGTTGGAAATCATACATACAGATGTATGTGGTCCGATGAATATTGAAGTTCGTGGCGGATATCGTTATTTTCTCACCTTCACAGATGATTTAAGCAGATATGGATATATCTACTTAATGAAACACAAGTCTGAAACATTTGAAAAGTTCAAAAAAATTCAGAGTGAAGTTGAAAATCATCGTAACAAGAAAATAAAGTTTCTACGATCTGATCATGGAGGAGAATATTTGAGTTACGAGTTTGGTCTACATTTGAAACAATGCGGAATAGTTCCGCAACTCACGCCACCCGGAACACCACAACGTAATGGTGTGTCCGAACGTCGTAATCGTACTTTACTTGATATGGTGCGATCTATGATGTCTCTTACAAATTTACCGCTATCGTTTTGGGGTTATGCTTTAGAGACGGCCGCATTCACGTTAAATAGAGCACCATCAAAATCCGTTGAGACGACGCCTTATGAACTATGGTTTGGCAAGAAACCAAAGTTGTCGTTTCTTAAAGTTTGGGGCTGCGATGCTTATGTGAAAAAACTTCAACCTGATAAGCTCGAACCCAAATCGGAGAAATGTGTCTTCATAGGATACCCAAAAGAAACTGTTGGGTACACCATCTATCACAGATCTGAAGGCAAGACATTCGTTGCTAAAAATGGATCCTTTCTAGAGAAGGAGTTTCTCTCGAAAGAAGTGAGTGGGAGGAAAGTAGAACTTGATGAGGTAACTATACCTGCTCCCTTATTGGGAAATAGCACATCACAGGAACCAGTTTCAGTGATGTCTAAACCCATTGGTGAGGAAGTTAATGATGATGATCATGCAACTTCAGATCAAGTTACTACAGAACCTCGTAGATCAACCAGAGTAAGATCCGCACCAGAGTGGTACGGCAATCCTGTTCTGGAAATCATGCTACTAGATCATGGTCAACCTACGAACTATGAAGAAGCGATGGTGAGCCCAGATTCCGCAAAATGGCTTGAAGCCATGAAATCTGAGATGGGATCCATGTATGAGAACAAAGTCTGGACTTTGGTTGACTTGCCCGATGGTCGGCAAGCAATTGAGAATAAATGGATCTTCAAGAAGAAGACTGACGCTGACGGCAATGTTACTGTCTACAAAGCTCGACTTGTCGCAAAAGGTTTTCGACAAGTTCAAGGGATTGACTACGATGAGACCTTCTCACCCGTAGCGATGCTTAAGTCTGTCCGAATCATGTTAGCAATTGTCGCATTTTATGATTATGAAATTTGGCAGATGGATGTAAAAACTCCATTCCTGAATGGATTTCTGGAAGAAGAGTTGTATATGATGCAACCAGAAGGTTTTATCGATCCAAAGGGAGCTAACAAAGTGTGCAAGCTCCAGCAATCCATTTATGGACTGGTGCAAGCCTCTCGGAGTTGGAATAAACGCTTTGATAGTGTGATCAAAGCATTTGGGTTTGTACAGACTTTTGGAGAAGCCTGTATTTACAAGAAAGTGAGTGGGAGCTCTGTAGCATTTCTGATATTATATGTCGATGACATATTACTAATTGGAAATGATATGGAATTTCTGGATAGCATAAAGGGATACTTGAATAAGAATTTTTCAATGAAAGACCTCGGTGAAGCTGCTTACATATTGGGCATCAAGATCTATAGAGATAGATCAAGACGCTTAATTGGACTTTCACAAAGCACATACCTTGACAAAGTTTTGAAGAAGTTCAAAATGGATCAAGCAAAGAAAGGATTCTTGCTTGTACTACAAGGTGTGAAGTTGAGTAAGATTCAATGCCCGACCACTGCAGAAGATAGAGAGAAAATGAAAGATGTTCCATGTGCTTAAGCCATAGGCTCTATCATGTATGCAATGCTGTGTACCAGACCTGATGTGTGTCTTGCTATAAGTTTAGCAGGGAGGTACCAAAGTAATCCAGGAGTGGATCACTGGACAGCGGTCAAGAACATCCTGAAGTACCTGAAAAGAACTAAGGATATGTTTCTCATATATGGAGGTGACAAAGAGCTCATCGTAAACGGTTACGTTGATGCAAGCTTTGACACTGATCCGGATGATTCTAAATCACAAACCGGATACGTATTTACATTAAACGGTGGAGCTGCCAGTTGGTGCAGTTCTAAACAAAGCGTCGTGGTGGGATCTACATGTGAAGCGGAGTACATAGCTGCTTCGGAAGCAGCAAATGAAGGAGTCTGGATGAAGGAGTTCATATACGATCTAGGTGTCATACCTAGTGCATCGGGTCCAATGAAAATCTTTTGTGACAATACTGGTGCAATTGCCTTGGCAAAGGAATTCAGATTTCACAAGAGAACCAAGCACATCAAGAGACGCTTCAATTCCATCCGGGATCTAGTCCAGGTGGGAGACATAGAGATTTGCAAGATACATATGGATCTAAATGTAGCGGACCCGTTGACTAAGCCTCTTCCACGAGCAAAACATGATCAGCACCAAAACTCCATGGGTGTTAGAATCATCACTGTGTAATCTAGATTATTGACTCTAGTGCAAGTAGGAGACTGAAGGAAATATGCCCTAGAGGCAATAATAAAGTTATTATTTATTTCCTCATATATCATGCTAAATGTTTATTATTCATGCTAGAATTGTATTAGCCGGAAACATAATACATGTGTGAATATATAACAAATAGAATGTCACTAGTATGCCTCTACTTGACTAGCTCGTTAATCAAAGATGGTTATGTTTCCTAACCATGAACAAAGAGTTGTTATTTGATTAACGAGGTCACATCATTAGTTGAATGATCTGATTGACATGACCCATTCCATTAGCTTAGCACCCGATCGTTTAGTATGTTGCTATTGCTTTCTTCATGACTTATACATGTTCCTATGACTATGAGATTATGCAACTCCCGTTTATCGGAGGAACACTTTGTGTGCTACCAAACGTCACAACGTAACTGGGTGATTATAAAGGTGCTCTACAGGTGTCTCCAAAGGTACTTGTTGGGTTGGCGTATTTCGAGATTAGGATTTGTCACTCCGATAGTCGGAGAGGTATCTCTGGGCCCTCTCGGTAATGCACATCACATAAGCCTTGCAAGCATTACAACTAATATGTTAGTTGTGAGATGATGTATTACGGAACGTGTAAAGAGACTTGCCGCCAACGAGATTGAACTAGGTATTGGATACCGACGATCGAATCTCGGGCAAGTAACATACCGATGACAAAGGGAACAACGTATATTGTTATGCGGTCTGACCGATAAAGATCTTCGTAGAATATGTAGGAGCCAATGTGGACATCCAGGTCCCGCTATTGGTTATTGACCGGAGACATGTCTCGGTCATGTCTACATTGTTCTCGAACCGTAGGGTCCGCACGCTTAAAGTTACGATGACAGTTATTATGAGTTTATGCATTTTGATGTACCGAAGTTAGTTCGGAGTCCCGGATGTGATCATGGACATGATGAGGAGTCTCGAAATGGTCGAGACATAAAGATCGATATATTGGAAGCCTATATTTGGACATCGGAATGGTTCCGAGTGAAATCGGCATTTTACTGGAGTACCGGGGGGTTACCGGAACCCCCCTGGGGGATAATGGGCCCATATGGGCCTTAAGGGAAAAGAGGAGGGGCGGCCAGGGCAGGCCGCGCGCCCCCTCCCCCCCTAGTCCGAATAGGACAAGGAAGGGGGGCGGCGCCCCCCTTTTTCCTTTCCCCCTCTCTCCTTCCTTCTCCTACAAGGCAAGGGAGAGGAGTCCTACTCCCGGTGGGAGTAGGACTCCTCCTGGCGCACCCCTTGAGGGACGGCCGCGCCCTCCCCTCCCCTCCTTTATATACGGGGGCAGGGGGCACCCTAGAACACACAAGTTGATCTTCGTGATCGTTCCTTAGCCGTGTGCGGTGCCCCCCTCCACCATATTCCACCTCGATCATATCGTTGCAGTGCTTAGGCGAAGCCCTGCGTCGGTAGAACATCATCATCGTCATCACGCCGTCGTGCTGACGGAACTCATGCCCGAAGCTTTGCTGGATCGAAGCCCGGGGAGCATCATTGAGTTGAACGTGTGCTAAGAACTCGGAGGTGCCGGAGTAACGGTGCTTGGATTGGTCGGATCGGGAAGACGTACGACTACTTCCTCTACGTTGCGTCAACACTTCCGCTTCGGTCTACGAGGGTACGTAGACAACACTCTCCCCTCTCGTTGCTATGCATCACCATGATCTTGCGTGTGCGTAGGAAAATTTTTGAAATTACTACGTTCCCCAACAGTTTAGCGAGGCGGTTTCCTTGGCACGTCTTGTCAAAGCAGAGATCGTGTGCCCCCTTTAACGGGATTCTCATTAATACGGACATGGGTAACCCAATCGTGCCTGTTAGCACGTCTTGCCTTAATTAAAGGCTAGTCCAAGACGGTTACGGGGAGGGCGCTTGATATTCTGCCTCTTATAAAGAGACCAAGGCCCTGTTCCCTGCTTCTATTCTCAAAACGAGCTCGCCCGTCGCCTCGAGTTACAACACCCTAGGCTTCCAGATTCCAAGCGCACCGGATCTTCGATAATGTCCGGCTCTGACCTCCAAGGCTGATGGATGCCCTCCTCTGTTACGGAGGAGGGCGTATCAAGATTGAGGGAAGCTAGATTCCTGACCAGGGAGATTCCGCACAGGCTGCCTGTTCAAGGACAGGTGATTCCTAGCCCTCAGCCCGGCGAGAGTGTGGTATTCATATCCCACTTCCTTTGGGGATTAGGCTTCCCCGTGGATCCCTTTGTAAGGGGGCTGATGTTTTATTATGGGCTGGAATTCCACGACTTTGCTCCGGAGTCCATCCTCCATATCTCCTCGTTCATAGTTGTGTGCGAAGCGTTCCTCCGTGTTACCCCTCACTTCGGATTGTGGCTCAAGACCTTCAAAGTAGAACCGAAGATAATCGAAGGGCGCTACGCAGAGTGCGGAGGCGCTGCTATAAAAAGAAATGCCGACGCTCCATGGCCCGAGGGTGCTTTTCAAGAGGAGCTTGGCTTATGGCAACAGGAGTGGTTCTACATCACCGCTCCTCGGGGCACCGCATGGGTGGCGCCTCTGGCCTTTCGCTCGGGTCCCCCACCATGGTTAGCATCGTGGATTAACATAGGGTTATATCGGGGCTTGCCCAAAGACGTTCCTCTGCTGCAGGGCCGCATTAAGGATCTCTTGAAGGGAGATATCAACCTGGTCAAGGTGACACAAGTCATGCTGATTCGCCGGACACTGCCCGGCCAACGTCGCCCCCTTCGCTTGTGGGAATTCAATCCGGAGGGACCACGAGCTCTCCAGAATTTTATGGGTGTGACGCCTGTGGAGATGTATAAACTGTTCTTCGGATCACAAGAAGTGAGTCCGGATTTGACCGAGGATGCTGGTTTAAGCCGCAATCGCCCGGATACTCAAGTAGGTGACCTTGCGACCGGACCTTCTATCCGCATAATTAACTTGCTTTTAACAGCGCTTCTCCTTTTAAGCAGGAGTGGATAGCGAAGGCGGAGCTGATCAGGTGTCCGTCTCCCCTTCCCGAAACCAGGCTGGATCCCGTGCTAGTCAGGATGCTGGAGGAAGTGCCTTTGGAGGGAAATAAGGGGGAGGACAAGGAAACCGTGGCCTCTTCGAAAGAGGCCATTCCGAAGGGGGGAATCGATAATTCCTCTCCTAAGGGAAAGAAAAGGGCCGCCTCTGACGACCCGGAGACCGTAGCCTCGAAGCGGGGGAAAGAATCCTTGTCAGAGGACCGGACACCGGGGAGCCCCTCGGCCGAACTAAACCCTAAAAGGGACCAGCTCTCCAGCGAGCCGTGAGTAGAAGAAGAGTTTTTCTTTTAAGAGAAATCCTTGATTTATATCTGAGAAGTTTTAACCGAAACCTTACTTTGTAGTTCGGACCTCAGCCCTTCTCAGCAGAACTCATCCTCGGGGGATCTTCTTCTGGAGATGATGGAGAGCGGAACGCCTCCTTCTTCTGTATCGCCTAGCAAGGCGGGCGACGCTGAAGTGTCGTCGAGGGGGATTTCTTCGGATCTGCTAGGCGTGGATGGTGCTGCCCCCCGAGGTTCTCCGTGTCCGGCCTTTGAGGAAGGCCATGGGACGAGTCCGGCACCATCTGGTGTTCGGTCGGAGGAGCTAAAGATTCTGCTGGGGCGAGCCTCTGTCTCAGAGGAGCATCGTGCATTAATGAGCACGGTGATTGAAAAGATTTCATCTGCAGAAAGCGGACTGCACGAGGCCGTCAAGAGTTTAGTGGCAGGCCTTGAGGTACGTTTTAAATAACGTATATTTGTATTAATTGCTCATAAATAAAGTGCGCCCTGTGTAGATAGTAGCCCCTGAGACTCTGTGCGTCGTAAAGATGTACGGCGCGCAGAGAATCTTAATCCCAGGTCCTTTAAGTGGCACCTTTATATGTAGGTGGCTGATTGTCCGGAGTCGAGCCGGACTCGTGAATATGCCGAACTAAAGCGACAACTGGATGAGGCAGAAGCCGACATCGTGCTTGTTAACAAGCGGCTTGATGGTGCTCAAGGTATTGAAATCATTAGGCGATTGTTAGTAAGACGAGCTGTATGTCAATATCTTATCGTGTGTGTGCTTGACGCAGATGGTGCGGCCGCCGTGGAAGGTCTTAGGGCCGAACTCGCCCGAGCAAAGGAACAAGCCAGAAAAAGCGATGCGGCTGCCGTGAAAGCCCTTGAAGAGCTGAAAGCCGAACAGGCTGCCCATTGCCGAAGCAAGGAGGAAATGGCTGATATGGCCGTAAAGTTAAAGAGTGCTACTGACCGTTGCAAGCTTCTTGAAGAAGAAGATCGGGCGAGGCAAACGAGCTTAGAGAAGGCTGTTGCTGACGCCAAGGACGCCCGCTCTATAATGAGAGAGGCAAAGGAAGAGCTGCGTCAAGCCGGACAAATTGCGGATGGAAAGCCCTTCTCGCTGCGGAGAAAATTTTGTGATCCGAAGTTTGCCCCGTTAAACCGGATGTGGAGTATAGAGGACACCTATCTGGATTTGGCGGCTAGTGCCACTAATGCGACCGAACACTTTCGAGATAAAAAGGATCATGAAGTGGAGAAGCTCTTTTGGTCGCAATTCATCAATCCAGAGCGTCCGCTGGCAGTGGACGATCGCCTGGCCCAATGGGCCGAACTGAATAGGTTGTCCGGACTCGCTATGAAGTACGTCATGGATCGTCTGTGTCCGGGGAGATCGAAGCCGAAGAGTTATTTCAGCTTGGTGCAGCAATTGCTAGACGGGGTGCCACGTGTCGATGCTATGAAGAGGTCAGCGTGCGTAGAGGGCGCTCGGCTAGCTCTTGCCCGTGTCAAGACATACTGGGCAGATATGGAGCCCACCATTGTTGCGTCCCAGGATTCGGATAAAAGCCGAACACCTGCCGAGCACTATTTTGAGGAAGTCCTCGAAGGCGCTCGTGTAATAGAGACGCGGTGCTCGAAGGATGCTATATTATGATAGCATATGTAATCGTAAAACAGTATTTTGATAAATTGTAGTGGCATTTTTTAGACTTGTGCCTTCAAGTATTAAGAACACCTCCTGTGCGGCCGTTTTAATATATAAATTCTGAAAGATTGCAGTCGTTGGCTTCAGCCCCCACGCACATAGTGCGGGGGTGCGCGCAGAAGACGCATTTTCACACTTAACCCAACGTCTTGGTCCTACAGAGGAGGTGATAGTGCAGCGGGCTAGGCAACCGGACTATAATGCTTTAACACTTTCACTTAGCCATAGGAGCTTGACAGTGGGACTCTTTAGGTAGCCCTTTAGTGGCGACTGCGCTTTGCCCGAGTTCGGAGCGCGTACATGCCTGACCGGGAAACGGCCCTTCGTCAAAGCGGAGGAATTCGATAAATCCTTATGAGTCATCGAGTGGCGACCAGTCTCGCGCTACATCATGACAGTCGGTTTTCGGCTTTCTCTACTGAGGTGCTCACCCGGCCGAACCGGGGCACAATCGCAGTAGTTCTCCTGGTGCTACCTTAGCCGATAGAGCGGAACGTAAGATGGCCGAACTCAGGAGCCAGGCAACCCAACATATGACCAAAATCATGATTCGGAGCTGATGCATATAGTGCCAAAACTCGCGACGCCGGACACTCCCTAAGGTGTTCGGTCTTTATAAGTGCGGGTGAGACAACACCCTTAAAAAAAGAGCCCCTAGTGTCCAGGTATGAGCAAAAATTCTAGCGTGGCCACATGCCAAAACGCCAGCCTCCTCCTTGGTTATAGTAGAAAAAAACCAGGGGATGTATAGCAGCAAGAGACAGTAAAAAAGGTTTACGCAGGGTCTTAATCTAAAAAGAAACCTTAGGACGGGTCCCTACTGCACGTCTGCGCCTGTGTCTCTGCTGCGCCGTGTCCTGGACAGGCGCCGCACGACGTTCATCTGTAAAAGAGAGGAACTGAATTGAAAATGGGTTGTGCGGAATAAAAAGATAATAAACAAAATATAAAGTAAAAAATATATAAAGTTGAGCTTTATTGTCTCTGCGTATAGCCCCCGGCACGGGGGTATATGGCGTTATGAGCCTGCGTTGATGATGGACTTGTGCCGAACTCGTTGAGTCCGGGTCCGTGGCCTTTGATGACTTATAAAAAAAGTCTTTTGGCTGGCGAGGCCACTTTATTGTGCGGCTGTTTAAGCGGCCGCGCAATCCTCCGTTTGGAGGAGGCGTATTTTAGTGTGCTCCCTTTAAAGAGATGATGCCTCGTGGACCGGGCATCTTAAGTGTGAGAGATGCGTAATGCGGTATTGTGTTAAAGCGAGCGAAAGCTCCGCGTCCCATTAGTGCTTGATAGCGACTTGAAAACGGGACTACATGGAAGGTCAGCTTTTCGCGGCGAAAGTTATTGGGAGAGCCAAATATGACCACAAGCCGGAGAAAACCCATACAATGGGTGTCCGGGCCTGGTGCTACCCCTTGAAAGGAGGTTTTGCTGTGGCGGATTCTTGCTGGGTTTATGCCCATGCGGTGGATTGTATCCTGATATATCAGGTTTAGTCCACTGCCGCCGTCCATAAGGACACTGGTAAACTGGAATCCATCGATTATTGGATCCAGTATCAGGGCAGTCCGGCCTGCGTTTTTGATATTTCTAGAATAATCTAGCTGATCAAAAATGATTGGCTTTAGTGACCAGTGGCGGGACTCCTGAGGGGAAAGTTTGATTGTACATACCTTTATGGGTGCCATACGTTTTGTTACGTGAAGTAAGTTCACTGTTTTGACTTCTTGCGGGAAGTTCTTTTGTTTCCTGGTATTCTGCCTTTGGGGTTCGTCCTCTTCTTCACTTGGTGTGTCGAGCCCCTTGTGTTTGGCGTTAAGCTGTCCGGATTGTTTAAAAACCCAACAATCTTTGTGGGTGTGATTGGCAGGCTTCCCAGGAGTACTGTGTATCTGACATATTCTGCCCAGGATTCTATTTAAACTGGACGGATCATCCCTATTATCCTGAGGGGGTGGTTTTGTTTGATTTTGCCGCGAGCTTTTGAATCCGGCATTGACTGCCGTGCTCTTCGGACTTTTTCCTTTGATTCGGCGGCGGTCCTTATTTCGTCGCGGTTTTCTGTTTCCATCCCTGATTTCAGATGTACTTGGGTCGCTGGGGCTGCATCGTGCCAACCAGCTGTCCTCTCCTGCGCAAAAGCGGGTCATGAGGCTTGTGAGTGCAGCCATTGTTCTTGGCTTTTCCTGGCCGAGGTGTCTGGCGAGCCATTCGTCTCGGACATTATGCCTGAAAGCTGCTAAGGCTTCGGCGTCCGGACAATCCACTATCTGATTCTTTTTAGTAATGAATCTGTTCCAGAACTCTCGCGCTGATTCTTCGGGTTGTTGAGTTATGTGACTGAGATCGTCTGCGTCCGGAGGGCGGACGTAGGTCCTTGAAAATTTGCTCGGAAAGTGTCCTCGAGCTCTTCCCAACTTCTAATTGTGTTTTCGGGAAGGCTTTTAAGCCAGTGCCGGGCTGGCCCTTTAAGCTTAAGGGGTAAATATTTGATGGCGTGGAGATCATCTCCTCTAGCCATATATATGTGGAGGATATAATCCTCGATCCAGACTTCGGGGTCTGTTGTTCCATCGTACGCCTCTATGTTGACGGGTTTGAATCCCTCTAGAAATTCATATTCCAGGACCTCATCGGTGAAACATAGGGCGTGTGCGGCGCCCCTGTATTTGGTGTGCCGGATTCTGATGATGGCTTTTTTGCATTGCTTGTGAGAGCTTGCTTTCTTGGCCCGTAAATGGACCTGGCTGGGCCATGATGCGAGTCTTTAATTGGGTCGCATGCCGCATTGAATGCGGTGCCACTTGCCGTTTTATGGTGGCCGTGTGGTCGTCTATCCGACCGTATGCCTTTTTTTATTTTTCGAATGCGAGGGCTCTAGGGCCTCTTGGTCGAATTCGGGCAGTAGTTTTCTCTTCGGATAGATTTTAGTGCGGCGGCTGCCGCCGTATTTGTCTGCGGTCTTGATTACCTAGCTCCATCTTATTCTGAGTGCATCTTCCGCCGTCTTTAGCTTCCGCTTCTGCTTTTTCAGGCTGCGTGCTGTAGCAACGAGCCTTTCGTGGAGATTCTTCTGCTCCGTGGTTTTACCCGGTGTGAGATCGTCCGGAGTTCTGTTATGGCCGGGGGAGGGTTGTCTGTCCTCTCTATCCGCGTTGCCCTGTTCGGACGGTTGCTCTGAGGCGCGCTCGTCATCTACCGGCTCATCCTGCTCTATGGCTGGGTCTTGATCGAGGCGGGGCTTGGCTCGGCGTTTTCGTCGCCGCTTTGATTGCTTTTCGGAGGGTTTGTCCCTTTTTTCGTCCCCTTTTTCCTCGTTGTCGTTTCCTTTAGGGGTATCCACCATGAATACATCATTAGGTGGGGTGGTGGTCCAGCGCCTTATGGGTGCTGGTTCCTGTTCGTCTCCATCTTTGTTGTCCATACCGTCGAAGTCTTCGGATCCGAAGTCAAGCATGTCGGTTAAATCATCGACAGTGGCTATCAAGTGGGTGGTGGGTGGGCTTTGAATTTCTTCGTCGTCCAAATCCCAACCTCGCAGGCCATAGTCCGGCCTGGGCTCTCCTGATAGAGAGAGAGAGACTTGAGAGAATTCAGGATATCACCAAGAGGTGAGTGCTGAAAGATGTCCGCGGCGGTGAACTCCATTATAGGCGCCCAATCGGATTCGATCGGCAGGGGCACGGGAGGCCCGGAGTTCGGAGAAGAATCTGGCTCCTTGGAGTCACGGGCCGTGCGGAGTGCGGGGCTGGCGTTCGGCTTGATCGCCTTCAAGATCACAGCTCCCGCGGTGACGTCCAACCGTTCATCCTCAAAGAACGCAACGGGCTCCGAGTCAAGGATCGGGGCCGGAGCGTGTGCGGCCTCCAGGGTACTATTCGGAGGCAGAGCTATATCATGCCCCTCGAAATAGTGTGGCGCGCTTGGCTGTGGCTCGAACCCGTCGAAGATCAAGTCTCCGCGGACATCAGTCGTGTAGTTTAAGCTTCCAAACCTGACTTGATGGCCAGGGGCGTAGCTTTCGATCTGCTCATGATGACCAGGCGAATTGGCCCGCAGAGCGAAGCCGCCTAAGACGAAGATTTGTCCGGGGAGGAAAGTCTCACCCTGGACCTCATCGTTGTTGATGATCAAAGGAGCCATCGGGCCTAAAAGCGACGACACAGAGGAACTCTCAATGAAAGCACCAATGTCGGTGTCAAAACCGGCGGATCTTGGGTAGGGGGTCCCGAACTGTGCGTCAAGGTCGGATGGTAACAGGAGACAAGGGACACTTTATTTTACCCAGGTTCGGGCCCTCTCGATGGAGGTAAAACCCTACTCCTGCTAGATTAATATTGATGATATGGGTAGTACAAGAGTGGATCTACCACGAGATCAAGGAGGCTAAACCCTAGAAGCTAGCCTATGGTATGATTGTGTATGATGATGGTTGTCGTACGGACTACAACCCTTCGGTTTATATAGACACCAGATAGGGTTAGGGTTACACAGAGTCGGTTACAATGGTAGGAGATCTCGAATATCCGCACGCCTATCTTGCCTTCCACGCCAAGAAAAGATCCTTCCGGACACGGGACGAAGTCTTCAATCTTGCATCTTCATAGTCCTGGAGTCCGGCTGAAGGTATAGTCCGGCTATCCGAACACCCCCTAATCCAGGACTCCCTCACTCCCCAACACTCAACTCTCTCTCACAGGATTTGGATTTGGTGGAAAGAAGATTTGAGTGGAAAGCAACTTGGGGAAGGCTAGAGATCAAGATTCATATGGTAGGAATGGAATATCTTGGCCTCAACACAAGGGTAGGTGGTTCTCTCTCAGAACATATGAGTTGGAAGTGTAGATGTGTTCTGATGGCTCTCTCCACGAATGAAGAGGAGGTGGAGGGGTATAAATAGCCTCCACACAAAATCCAACCGTTACACACAATTTACCAATCTCGGTGGGACCGAATCAACAAACTTGGTCGGACCGAAATGGTAAACCTAGTGACCGTTAGAGATTTTCGGTGGGACTGACATGCAACTCGGTAGGACCGATATGGTTAGGGTTAGGGCATAACGTAATCTTGGTGAGACCGATTACACAAACTCGGTGAGACCGATTTGGTAATAGGCTAACCAGAGAGTTGGTCAAGTAAACTCGGTGGGACCGATTTGCTCTTTCGGTGAGACCGAAAAGTTACAAAAGGGAAACAGAGAGTTTACATTGCAATCTCGGTGGGACCGATCTGCTCTTTCGGTGAGACCGAAAAGTTACGAAAAGGAAACAGAGAAATTGCAATCCCATCTCGGTAAGACCTGGATCCCTATAGGTAGAACCGATTTGCTAGGGTTTGGCAGTGGCTTATGACATGTGAAACTCGGTGGCGCCGGATAGAAAGAATCGGTAGGACCGAGTTTGGCTTTGGGTTTAGGTCATTTGTGGATATGGGAAAGTAGCTGAGGATTTTGGAGCATATCATTAAGCACATGAAGCAAAAGGCTCATTAAGCAACACCTCATCCCTCCTTGATAGTATTGGCTTTTCCTATGGACTCAATGTGATCTTGGATCACTAAAATGTAAAATGAAGAGTCTTGAGCTTTTGAGCTTGAACCAATCCTTTGTCCTTAGCATTTTGAGGGTTCCACTTTCACCATCCATGCCATGCCAATCATTGAGCTTTCCTGAAATAATTGTCTTGGAATAGCATTAGCTCAATGAGCTATATGTTGGTATGAATTACCAAAACCACCTATGGATAGTTGCACTTTCACCCTCGCCTCTTTCAGCCACGGTGCCCCACCAGCTTTGGGGACTACTGTCGAAGTAAATGACCACGGGTAGCCTCATCAGCCTCACATGGTATTTCAAGACATCGGGGCCGGCTGCGCCCCTCGAGAATCAAAGACCAAAGCGCCGCCTTCTTGTGGCCGGCTGGCCCAAGCGGTAGGCTACCAGAAGACGGCGGAGCCCAGAAGACGGCCACGAGGTGGGCCGGCTCCTAGCAGGCGGCCTCCAGAGAGGTCGGCTCCTAACAGGCGGCCCCCTCTGCCCCCATGAAGTTTGCACCACATTATGACAACGAGACGGGGTGTGGCTACAGTGCAGCCTGCCACCCCCAAATCCAGGGCAGAGCGTGGCCATAGTGCGGCGTACGGGGCGGACCTCCCCCGTCCGGCGCGGCACTGTTGCCACGCAGCCCATGACATCACCCATAACGGGGGAGGCCATGCCCCACTACGGGTTGTCGGTACGGCCTACAGGCGGCGGGCCGTACCTATCCGTGAGCAGCCAGAAGGCAGCGAGCCCCGACCAGTCGGCATGGGGGAGGCCGACTCCTAGCAGGCGGCCCTCCCCCTCCCTCAAAGTATGTGCGCCATTAATCCGAAGAGACGGGGAGTGGCTACAGTGAATGCCCGCCAGGCGGCGGTACTGTAGCCACGCCTCCCCTGACAAAGCACACCTCATCAATGGCATCGCCACAGTACTAAGCAGCCGGCAGGACCAGCCAGCGGCGGTCACGGTCTGTCGGCCAAGTACGAGACAGCTAGCATGGCCCACCAGGCGGCGGACCCCAGCGGCCGGCGGAGAAGCCGGCAACCGCAGACACTGACAGTCGGGTCCTACACCCGGCCAGATTACCTTTGTACCCCTGGGGGGTAGGCCTATATAAACCCCCCAGTGCACCCATGCAAAGGGTTCAAACCTTACTCCACCCACACACACACACACACACACACACATAGAGAGAGAGAGAGAGGAAGCTAGGGCTAGCCTTGTCCCTCTTCCTCCTCTAGAGAAACAGCTCAAGGAGCAAGCTTGTAGCCATCATTGTTGCTTGAGTGATCATGTGGAGACCCCGCAGAGAAGAAGTAGGGGTGTTATCTCCTAGGAGAGCCCCGAACCTGGGTAAGATTCACCGGCGGGCATGTTTGCGCCTTATCCCGTTTCCAGGCACCAGCGAATATTATTAACCCCCTCCATGATAAGCCATCCTTTGGCATATGTCACACGATACCCCCGACAACGGGCGATGGGGTTTCACCTTGGGCAGTCGACGTCAACAGCCGCGGCGGCAACCCCGACGAAGATGTCGACCGGGCCCTCCACGCAGTGGTGGCCATGACAGACTCGGCCATGGTGGCCTCGAGAGTCTGGGGGAAGAGTGAGATAGAGAGCGCGGGAGTGAAGGTGGAGGTGAGGTGGGCAGGCGGCGGAAGCAACAGTTGGAGCGGCGGAGGGTTTCGATCTAGGTCTCGTGGGTGGATGAGTGAAGGAGAGAGAGAAAGAGCCTGCCCTGGAGACGTAGCGGCGGAGAGGGTTTTCTGCGGTGGTGGGGTTTTTTTGGTACGGGGAAAGCGAAGACGTAAAAAAACCAGCGAAAAGTGGTGGGACGAAAATAAACCATAGATGCTATTCACCAACTCAGGCATTAGAATTAGAGATAATAATATCAAGACGTGCCATACGCCGTTAGCAGCAAGGACATCGCGCTTGGACATGCTATCAGAAGTGTCCGTCGATTGGCATGCAGCAGCCAACGCTTGCTTGTTCAGATTTGACACACCGGTGGCATGCTGGCAAAACCGGATCTGCACACCATGCCGCAATTCCAGCCTAACTTCTTCGACATTAGAGCAACTTCAATGGGGCGAACCATTTTGTCCGTTTGGGTTTTCCGGACACAAAAGCTGGCCCAACGTGGTGACCCAAACGAACACAGTGTCCGCCTGCTGTCTGTTTCGTGTACGCTCAGACCCATTTCCATCCCAAATTTGGGACACATTTGGGTCGGAGGCGGACACAAAGCGGGCGTTTTCTCTGGCCTCCTCGCCCGCCTCTGTCCGCTGCATGCGAGCACTGGCCCATCTGTCATCGAGGGCCACCCACCCATCCCACCCCCGTCTCTCTCCTCCTTTTCTCTGCAGATGCGGGCATGGCGTCGGCTGCTTCACCGTCGCGAGTGAGGCGTCGCTTCTTCCTCCCGTTGCCAAGCACAAGCAGCCGCCGTCTCCTCCCGCTGCCGGCGCAGCGCGGCCAAGCGCTCGTCGTCGCTGTCCTACAACCACACGCACCACCGGTGGATGGCCGCGCGTGTACTAGCTAGCTAGCCGCCGTTGGTCGAGCATGCATGCTGGTGCTGCTGCCCGCCGCGCGCGTGCTAGCTAGCTAGCCGCCGCTGCCTAGCGTGCGTGCTAGCTAGCTAGCCACCGCTGCCCAGCATGCGTGCTGGTGCTGCTGCCAGCCGCCGTGCCCGTCCTCGCCTCGCCGCACCCGGTCATGCCCGTTCTTGACTCCCGCGGCCTCGCCTCGACGCGCCCGGCGCGCCCGTCCCCGACTCGGCGCGGCCTCGCCTCGTCACGCCCGGCCGCCCGGGACGAGGCGGGAGCTTGTTGGATGACCGAGCGAGAGCTGCGGGGCGGTAGCAGCAGGGTCGGGCCAGCTGCGGCGGCAGCGGCGAGGTGGTGCGGGAGCTCGTCCTTTAAGTGTTCAATGAAATGATGATGTGGACATGTCTAAAATGCATCCGGCGTCTGTTGGGCGCACCGGCCGACCCAAACAAAAAGGCGGACGCGGACACGCGGGCGGGCGACCCAAACGGACAAAAAGTGGACAAAATCCATATCTGTTTGGCTCGCCCCATTGGAGTTGCTCTTAATTAATTTTCAGGACATTGCATCATAGGTTGACATTAGAATATTAGTAGGTAGTTGCAGCCAAAAGCAAAGTCAGCAGATATGTGGGTATCACATGCTTAGGCTGTGGATATATAGGATATTAGGATGCCTCAAAAAGTGGCTTACTTATGATAGAGTTGGAAAAAGTGAGAGCCGCTTCGTATCTTCTTACTCGAAAGTCCACGATCACAACAGCTCAGAAGCGAAGATCATGATGGTTACGCCATATTTTTTTTAACAACAAAAGGCGCACGAAGCGCCAAATTCATTCAGCTCAGTAGCATCTTACAGCATGAATTACAAAGCCCTGAACCTGAAATGTATCTAGGAGAGAAACAACAGGGCAAGATATATGTCTATGAGCTGAAGCAAAGCAACATATTTCAGGTTCAACATTAGAACATAGATCCTGATGAGCTGCATTATGAGCGATTCCATTAATTTCCCTAGAAATATGAAACACTTGAGGTTGCAAATTTGACACTTGCTTGAAGAAATCACCCAAGAGTATCCGGATGCTCCATGGGGTATTGGCTTCCACAATCTCACCCGATGCAGCTAATGAGGCCAAGGATAGACAATCCATAAGAAAAGTTGGGTGAATAATGTTAAGCCTGTTAGCCAGATGAGCCGCAAAAGAAAGTGCAAATGCTTCTGCTTGTATTGGAGAAGATGTAGCTGGAGCTGAAGCCTGAATTTGCACATTTACTTCAATTTGATCTTGAGGCCACGAAAGATAGACTCCAACTCCAGTAGCAACCGAACCTTGCACCAATCCTGGAACTTTCTTACATCTGAAAGCTGCATCAAAGTATATTTTAGGACCGGCAACGAGCAAATCAGATTTAAGAGTCTTTCCTGCAGAGGAAGTTGATCAGGAGAAAGTTGAACTTGAGGCACCTCCTGCAAGCTAGACATATGATTAGAAACATCATATAAATCATAAGACAAGACTTTTGCAGCAATGTGCACATGATGAGGGAGGGCTTTTTCCGATCAAAAAGAAAATCATTTCTAGCCTTCCAAAGACACCACAAAAAATTAAGAATATTTTCGATAGAGACATGTGGATGAGACATGCTAAGAAAGGTAGAAATAGAGGAATGCAAACTAGTATGGCCTTGAATTAAAACATCTGCTCTAATGAACCAAGGAGAGGAGAACCAAGCCGCACGAGCAAAATCACACAAAAAGAACAAATGGAATTCATCCTCTTGTTTACCACACCTACAACAAGCCTGAAAAATATGAGTGGAAAAACGACCCGCCCTTAAACCTGTAGGCAGAGCTTTCCGAAAGAGTCTCCAAGCAAAAGTTTTAACTCTGGGTAACATTTGCTTTTGTTTCCAGATCAACTTAAGAAAGTCCTTCACCTCCAAAGACACTGAACAAGGAGCAGCCATGGGATTTTCATGAATTTCTTGCAAACAAAACTTATAAGCAGATTTAGAAGAACAAATACCATTAGAAGAAAGATCCCAAGAAAGCAGATCTGGACCATCATCATAGATAATGTCTGTTTGGAGAATCACAGAGGCCAATGGATGCTAAAAAAGAGAATTAACAAGAGCAGAATTCCAAGCTTTTTGACCAGGAAGCCAAAGGTCCCGAACTAAAGAAGGATATATGAAGCCTGGCTCTTGAATAATAATATGATCATGGATAGAGGCCCAAAGACTGCACCATGGTGTACTCCAAATAGATATATTACCTTGGGTTAATTGATAAAAATAATGATCTTTCAACTTGGGAAGCATTTTCAAAACAGAAGTCCAGAAAGCTGATTTAGGCAGAGAAGAAATTGCTATCCAAATAAAAGAGTCATGAAAGTATTTAGCTTTGAGAATGAGGTACAGCTGAGAAGAAGGTGATTTAGCAATTCTCCAAGCTGCTGCAATAATGAGACTCTCATTAATAGCCTACAAATTCCTTATGCCCAGCCCACCTTCTTTCTTAGAATCGCATATGTCTTTCCATGCTCTAAGTCAAAGGCTTCTTCTAGAATCCTTTTCCCTAACACCTGTCCACCAGAAATTCCTAATAATAGCAGTAAGTTTTGCAATAAACTTCTTAGTGAACAAAATGTTAGCCATATAATAAACAGGAATAGCAAAGAAAACAGAACGAATCAATTCAAGCATAGCAGCATGAGAAAGCATATTAGCTTTGTAAGCCGGCAATTTATTCATGAATTTATCCAGAACAAAGTTATATGCAACAGTTCTATTTTTAGCAGGAAGAATAAGAGGATGACCAAGATGAGTGAAATTGTTGTTCATGGTAGAAACAGGAAAAACTTGCTTAATCTCTTGTATAGAAGATTGACTGACATGAGTACTAAAAAGAATAGCCGATTTGGCCCAATTTGGAGTTTGACCTGAAATAGAACAAAAGTGATGAATGAGTTGAGCCATAGAATTTGCTTCCTGCATATTAGCTTGGCCACAAACCAACAAATCATCTGCAAACAACAGAGAATGGATAGGAGGACAATTTGGTCCAAGCGAAATTCCTTATAGATGTTGAGCAGCTAGAGCTTCATTAAGGGCAAGAGAGAGTTCATTAATGGCAATAACAAACAAATAAGGAGACATAGGACAGCCCTGACGAATACCTCTAGAACTTCTAAATTTATGAAAAGGCTGGCCATTAATGAGCACAGAGAAAGTAGGCGAGGAAATGCACGCATATATCAAGTTAATGAAATGACGATGCAACCCTTTACGTGTGAGAGCAGACACAATGAAATTCCATTCTAGGCGATCAAAAGCTTTAGCAAGATCAATTTTGAGCATGAAAGCTTGATGATTTCATGATTTAAGAGAGAAAGTGTGAGTAATCTCTTAAGCAATGATGATATTATCACTAATTCTTCTACCCTCAATAAAAGCTTGCTGAGCAGGATCAATATAACAGGAAGATGATGTTTAATCCTATTAGCCAATGATTTAGCAATGATTTCATAAACGACATTACAAAGACTAATAGGGCGATAATCCATAGGAACCTGAGGCACTAACTTTTTTGGAATAAGAGCGATATTAGTATCATTTATATGAGGAGGTAAGATACCAGTTTGATAAAAGCTTACCACAAGCTGAGTGACTTCCTCTCCTATCCACTCCTAGGCCGCCAAATAAAATTCAACATTAAATCCATCCGGACCCGGTGAAGCATTAAGCTTCATATCTTTCAAAATCTGCAAGACTTCATGTTTATCAGGAATAAAATAAGTGGGATCTAAAGAGTTCTCAGGTAATTGAGTGGCGAGAAAAGGTCTCCCAATGTTAACATTTGGTGAGGAGAAGATGTATCTAAAATAATTGACAAAAGTATTAGTAATAGAACTAGGCTTGAAGTGCAACACATCATTCTCATCTTTAATTGAACAAATAGTATTCCTTTTCCTTCTTTTGATCATAGCCTGATGAAAAAACTTAGTGTTACGATCACCCCCAATGGCCCAACCCTTCTTGCTTCTCTGTTTGTAAAATTGATTAAGTTTAGAGAGAGTGTGCTCATACCTGAGAATAAGAGAGTTTTCCAAGTTATGATCTTGCTGCTGCAGTGGTAGCTGCTGAATCTGATTGATTCTAGTCTCTAATTCCAAAAGTTCTTGCTGGAAGGGTTTTTTCTTCTTACACCATTTTTTTAAGGAACCTGCCAAAGAAGAAGATTTTGCTACAAAAGAAGCAGATGCACTATTATTCCAGGCAGATCTAGCAAAGTTACTAAAATCTTTTTCAAGTAACCACCAGTTTTCAAATTTAAACATTTGCCTTGGCTTAACAAAGTTACCATCTGTGGAAATAAGAATGGGAGCATGATCACTGAGAATGATAGGCAAATTGAAAACTTTCGTATTAGGAAAATGTGCACACCAATCAGAATTAACAAGACATCTATCCAAGCGTCTGTAAATAGGATTAGCAGTGTGATGCCTATTACGCCAAGTGTACGCAGGTCCACTAAAACCAATATCAAAAAACCCACAGTTTTTAACAAGAGACCGAAAAGATGACATACGGTAATAATTTACACTACCATTGCAACCAATCATACAAGATATCATTAAGGTCTCCCATACACATCATGGGCTTGCCCAGATTATCATACACAAAAGTAGAAACTTGACTCCAAATAGTACTAGTCTGCCTATGATAGGGGTCACCATATATACAAATCAAACAGAAGTGAACACCCGATGCTTGATGAACTACATTCGCTAGGATATAGTGAAAGGAGGCGCTATGAACAGAAACTTTAATATCGTCATTCCACATAAGCCAGAGTCCTCCAGAAGCACCTCTAGAAGGAACAACAAAGTTGTTAGCCATATCAAATCTATTAACAAGATCCATCGATCGAACCTTGGAAGATTTAATTTCAGAAATAAAGGTTACATGAGCTTTAGTAGAACGGATCAGATTAGCCAGGAACAACATACGATCATTGCCGAGGTCCCAACCCATACCTCGACAATTCCAAGCTATGGCTTTCATGGTGCCCGAGGCGCGTTAGGGCCATGCGCCGCTGCCCGAGAAAAAGATTCAGTCATGTTCTTTTCTGCTTCAGAGTCAAATTTCATGTCTTCTCCCAACTGATCATTCCTGAAAGCCGCTTTGTCCCCTTGGCGAGAGTTATTAAAGTCCTTCAGATTCTCCATTGTTCTTTGAGCTCCGGAACCACACATACCTTGACCAACATCCAAATCCATGTGGTGGAGGCGATCAATGGCAGCAGGAGAGAAAGCTTCTTGACTGGAACTAACTGTACCTGTACTAACAGCCTGCGAAGGAGATCGCAAGGGCCATGGATCATAATTTCCTCCTTCCTCTTGGCCAAAGGCCATAGCTGATCCGCCTTTTACAACATTGGTGTCTAAATCCATGCTTCCCAAATTCTTTCCTTTGATTCCAATCAAATTATTAGTACTGCCCATTTGAATGGTGCTGCTGTCACGCTTCCAAGTGGAAGAACCAGGACGATAGCGAAGAACCCCATGTGGATGGGAACGCATACCACGAGATCCCCCAGCTGGAGGAATGTCCCATCTGCTACCTCCAGACCGATGGCGGCTCCCTTGAGAAGTAGTAGATCCAGGAACCGCGTTGCCAGACATTGGTTCTTCACTATGAGTGCTTCGAGCAGGTTGGACACCATTACCAGCAAAAGCCCCTAAGTCAGACCCCAAACCACCAGCTGGAGATGGTTGACCAAGAAGAAGTGGCCTGGAAGGAGGCGCTCCAAGAAGGCTCGAACTTTGTAGAGCCTGGGAACCAGAGTTGGGAATGGGACTGAGGGCGGCTGACCCAGGAATCTTATCTGAATTCTCCCCCGCACCATGAGGAATCACTTTCTTCGCCGGAGGAAGGGGAACATGAAGCAACGACTCGGACGGCCTCTTGGGATTGGATCTGAGAGGTGAAGGGTGAGATGAAGAAACTACCTGGGTATGAATGGGATTAATATTTGTACTCCCACTAAGATGTTTGTCTATCAAAGTTTCATGAATAGCAGAGATAGGGGGAACCTGAGTGATGTGAGCAGCAGATTGAGTTGGAACATTAGAAATACTTGAATGAGGAAGAAGATTTGCAAGATCATGCTGACAAGAGGTGTTATTTGAATGTTACGCCAGATTAAGTTATATGATACAGAATACGGCAGGCATCGACCAAATTCTTCAAGTCCAATCCTTCACTGTACAAGTAAGTTCACTATAATACAAGTATATCGACCAAAAGTCTAAGGTATACATATGTCCCGCCCATCCGCTAACGCTTCTACGGCGGCGTGGCTGTTGGCAGATCCTTAGTCACGACGTTGATTGGAGCATCGTTTCATGTACAGGGTGAGAATTCTTGTTCTGACCACAAGAAAATGGTCTTGTGAAACTATCACTTAATAATATTATTGTGAGTTTAGTTTTTAAGACCACACCATGTGAAGCACAATTCCAAAATATTGGATAATCAGCCCAATTGTTATTTAACTCTGTATGTTTCATCTTATAAAAATGTGGATAGGGAACCCTCCCTACACCGAGAACCTATGTCCACGCTGAGAAGATAGCAGGAGCCAGGAGGGGAGCAACGACGTGCCACGTGTCATGTTGAAAGAGCTCCGCGGGTGTCCGCTAGAGAGACGTGCCCTCTTTCTAGAAAAAAAACAGAAAATATTTCCGTTGCAAAAATGTTTCGAATGCTCTGGCATGAAAGCATCTCACGGTAAATAAAATGTTTACATTGTACAACTGTGATCAAAATTTATGCAGAAACATAATATTGCGGTAGTTTCCTTTATTTCTATGTTTCAATGGTGGTCCTGTCCTACGATATGATTTGGCCTAAAAAATGAAGGACTGCCCTAACAAGGGGAAACCGACATATCCCCTTTCAAAGAAAAAAAAGGGGGTTGATAGCATTTGTGCCGTTTACTGGTGTCATCCGTGTCCTTGTGAGTATGATCAGTAGAGCAGCCACGCTGTTAATTATCTCCTCTTCGCTCCATTTTACTGTAGTTGTGTTTTTTTCTCGGTTAAATTTACCACTACAAAAAAAAATGAAGCAACTTACCACTACAATTTGAGTTTGCGCGCTGCCAGGGCCAGTGCAGAGGCAACTGGTGTCACACCTTGTGCAGGTAAAACCGGGGCTAATAATACTACTGCCACTCAAATATGAAGAGCTAATTTTCTTAACAAAGTAGACCCGGATTACCATCGAAAGCGAGTACCGCGAGATATAAATTGTGGCTTGCATCATCACACCACTGATGTGATCTTAAAAGATTGCGAATCTTAAAGTGGGTGCGGTCAGCTATGTGTAGAAGCAAACCCGCTCTAATGTCCCGGTCACAACACCCAGATTAAGAAGCCTTCCCAGCATCCAAACTAGCACTGAAACAGGAGTATCTATGTAAGGTGTAGTTTAACAAACAGGAACTGGGAACTGCTTCCCAGTTCCCAGGTAGAAATACTGCTGCGATTCGACATTCATTACTCAGAACCATGTTTCAAAATACCGAGTTCGGAACCAGATGGAAATTCCACACACGCACGCGCAATGCGACACTGTGGAACACAAGCAATATACAAGACACGAGATAACCAAACGCAACTAACTTGCGCACACACCAAATGCAAGCAGACAATTCATAGGTGAGCTTGCTTGAAAAGCAGCAAACTAAAGGAACGACAAGCGAAGTACAGAGTACTAATTAAACGAAGCAAGTCAATGTTCCCTTCATGAAGAGCATAGAAATTGTCAAATTAAGCAATTGATTCCTACAAATGGACTTCACAGCTGACCGGTGCATGCTACATAGAGAGCCAATCTGCGCGTCGAACATACAAAATAGTAGAGCCTACAGCGAACAACCCATTCCTTCATTTCAGTCACCAGAATGTAACCTGCGGAGCAAGCAATATCACCAGTCAAACAATTTTGCACCATTCTTCCAGGAAAAGCCATTGCAGTTACTCTCATAATTTTGTATGACTCAAAACAGTAAACATTAGCTCCGCCATTGTGGAGATTGTGTCAAAAGGCTTCAAGGCGAATTGTTCAGAATTATTAGACAAAACCAACACTTGAAACAGAGAATAACAGTAGGAAATTTGCAGTGTAGTGGCACAAGTATTTGGTTATATTAGTTTGAGTAGAGGCTAAAAGAAGAGAAGAGTGGGCACATGAGGGGCTCAATGGAGTAAGAAAGCAGAAGCATCTGGTTTCTAGCTCGCAGGCATAATTGCATAGACAGGACAACACGCAAGTTACACTTTGACTTGATACTCTTAACCACATAAAAAAGTTCCACGTCAATGTAGCAATCAGTAAAAGTTAAAAAATGAAGCATAGTAAAGTGTAAGTAGTACATTTGCGAATATCCAATTCTGAGCCCGGCCCCATCTGCACCCACTCAAGAAACAATTCAAAAAAAATCCAATTTTTTTGTGCAAGGTAGATAATTTGGTGCGTGAGGTGCGCTCCAAATTTCAGAGCATTTGAACATTTGAGTAGCTCTCAACAAAAAAGACAAATTGGGTCAGAACAGTACACTATTTAACATACCCTAAATTTGTCTTTTTTGCTGAGAGCTACTCAGATGTCCAAATGATTTGAAATTTGGAGCGGACATCACGCACCAAATTATCTAGCATGCCAAAAAAATTGGAATTGTTCGAAATTTTCTAGTATTTGTTTTGATTTTTTTTATTGAGCGCAGGTGCAGATGATCCTGGGAGCCAAAACGCCTCACTCGTACATTTGCGACTACTTATCATAATAATATTCTCATCTCTGAGAAGGCACAAGCATATACATAATCAGGGGATGGGGAAGGGTCCTAGTTTATCAGCCATTGCAGGGGCTAGAGGGAGAAGAACCCGACACTACCAGAAGGAAATGGGGGAGTACTTACGAGGAGTTGAACTGAAAGCAAGTCAGCCGGATGGGAGTGGAAGGCGAGTGAAAGAGCACATCCAGTAGAGAGGGGTTAAATGTAAGTAAATAAAACTGAAGGCAGGTGGGTGGGTGGAGGCGAATGGAAGAGAACGGAAAACTGCTGAGGAAGGATGAGGAAAGGATGAAGAAACAGTGCATCAAGAAAAGATTCAAGATGCAGCTCAGAGCATAGGAGGTGACCAGGTGGGCAACAGACTAGCTCAGCAAAAAGTTGTAGAGTCCTCTCTTGCAATTTGGTACTTGAAATGGCAGTAAAAAGGAAATCGTTACATTTATTTGAAGGAACAGTTTGCATTCCTAACAAGTCAACATACATGCAGAAGATGCGGTTACCTGCTCTGCCAGTACATCAGAACAGAGTATTTAACCAGACAATCGCCTTATTTATTGTGCATAACATCAGATGCATCATGTCTACCACCAATGCCTGTTACTGCAAGCATAAGAAGTTAAACAGCCAATCTCATTCCAACAAAAAGCCAAACAGATATGAGGAGGCATCAAGGAGATATTTAGATAAACTCATAGCTGTGATGTGTCTATTCAGATATAGATTATCCACTCGCAACAGACTCTTCTGAAGTGTTAAGATTAACTGTGAACAATTATTTGAATTTTTCATTATTGATTTAAGATCATTGCAAGATTGGCAGACATAATAATATAGAATGAAAGAAATAGAACTAAGTTTGAAGCTTCCAAATGTACCCATTGAGCTGCCTATTTGACATTTCAGTTGGTTCAAGCTAGTTTTTCATGTTGTCTTCAACTTCCAACGGATAGGTATTTTATCTTGAGAAAAACTTCGCGGCAGTTATACACTAAAAGTAAGTTTAAAAAATTCTTGCATATGTCAATAGGCAGGCAACGGTGAAATATAGTTCAGTGAATTTGCAAATCTTGGTGTTCAGTTTTATGTATAGATATTCATATAATGAACTGATAGAAACACTTTGCTATTTCTGACTGGAACAACATAGTTCAATGATAATAACAATAATATAATAACATAAGAACATCGCCACATATATGTTGAATGCATCATCGATTACAGCCCATCACCTAGGTACGGAAACCAAACTGGTGACACAAAAAACATAACAAACACTAGCTATAATAACTATAGGTAAAATATGTTAATCCATATATAACCATCACATAAAAAGCACACACATGAGCATCATAACAGAATCAAAATCACTATAAGCTGAAGAGGCCATGAAGCAGCGAAAGAAATAAATGGTATGTGACACTACTTAAAATTGTTGGCTTAACACAAAATGATGTGACCATAATTTCATCAGCCAATTATCAACACATAACTTGGTTTTTTTCTAACCTTAGTGTAGGGCATGGTATTACCTGCAGTTTAGACACTTTCGAATGGAAAATAGCGAGACATGGTCGTAGTGTTGGAAAGCTTCTTGAACTTCAGTGACTCAAGATGGATCATGAAGAGGCCGATAACTGTCCTCAACAACAATACATTATTGTCTTGAGCAAACCCTACCATCTCTATGCCCCCTTTCTCCTCTGGTTTCAGGGAAAGTAGCTTGTCCAGCTGAATAGTTCTTGCAAGCACCCATGAAGCAACACCGTCACAACCAGTTATCCTCTTCCATAACTGGGCGGCGCAGCAGTCTGAGTGTGATATGAAGAGGAAACCTAGCACACCGCCCTCTGCCCGCACAAGCTTGAAGCCATTCCGCTCCCGCTTGCCCCACATATCCACTGGCACCCGTATCACAGCTAGCCTCTGCTTCTCCAAATCAAACTCGAGAATTCCATTCAATTTCCCAGTAAGCGGCCAGTAGAGGGAATCTCCAGCCAGCACCGCATCCTCGGCACAAACGATGGCGGAAAACTGGGATCCATGAGCCTGGTATGGGAGCGGTGTCGAGATGAGACTTCCCCATACGCCGGTCTTTGACGAGTAAACACAGGCGAGCGCTCGTCTAGGTTGTGTGCCGTTGCCGTCGTCTGTCACCGCCAGGACCACCTGGAAATGCTGGACATCTCCGGGAGGGCGATACACCGCCCCGCCGACCCCAATCTTCGCCGCACAGTCCGCAACCGCCGGGGGAACGGCCACCCGGTGCCGGTCGCCGGTGACGGGGTCCCACACAAGGGCCTCGAGACGGTCCGGAAGGAAGACGAGTAGGAGGCCGTGGCGGCATCCGAGAGAGACGAAGTAGTCGCCGTCGTCGCGCTGAAAGGGGAAGGGCCCGAGAGGGACACGGTCGGGGGCGTCCAGAGTGGGCTGGAAGGAGAGGCGATTGAATCGGTTGAAGAAGCCGAGGAGGGGAGGGTTGCGGCGGTGGCAGAGGCGGAAGCGGCGCCGGAATCGGGGGTCGGAGACGAGGCCACGCCAGCGCTTGCAGACGGCCGATGCGCGCGGGAGGGCGGAGGGCTGCGGGGGGAGGCGGAGCAGGATCTCGGAGAGCAGGTCGTCGACCTCCAGCGGGGACGCCGGCGGCGAGCGGTGGCAGTGGCGGCGGCGGGGGCTGCTCATCTCGCCCTACTCACTGATGCGGGAGGTTTTTTTTTTCTCCTTCTGGGGAAGATGGTGCGGGTGTGGTGAGAACCAAAACCCAAACTGGGCTGCAGACTGAAGCCCACATCAGTTGCTAGATAAAGGGAGAAAGTTTTTTTTGCAGACACCACAAAATAAAACTCTTGATTCATTAGTTAATGACTGTTCCTAAAAAAAATGACTATATTCAGGAACTCAAGCCTTTTTTTGTGACCCACTTTTTTTACAAGAAAATTGATGATTTGATTGCAGTCGATGGTGATCAGAGTGGTCTTTTTATTGGGGGGGGGGGGGGGGGGATCGTTGCAAATTGTTTGGTCGCATTGATTTTTTTAATTTTTTTTCACTGGGGAGATTTCCCCACCTAAATTGTACGTATTTATTTTCCTACAAGGCTTTGCAGCCTATCACAAATATAGGTTCAAGTGAACCAAAGATACGCCGGGAACGGGGGAGAAGAGGTAAAGCAAAATGGCGCACACTGACAGCACAGCTAGCAAGGAGAACAAAGAGGGAAAACGCAACAAAGAGCACCACCAGTGTAATCGAACGGCATTGGCCAGCCGACACCAAAACCACAGCACCGCACTGTCGACACAAATTGAAAGGCTTCACGCATCCGAGACTACACAACGCCGCGACACCACCTGTGTCACGAGGCACATTCGAAGGGTCACGCGAGACCAAGACGACTGTGTGCCACCGACATAGTCGAAGGGCATCGCCAAGCAGACCAAGCCACAACATTGCGTCGTCAACGCAATCGAATGGCGCTGTGCATCCGAGACTGCACAACGTCGCGACACCACCTATATCGGGGGTACATTCGACAGGGCACACGAGGCCGAGACGATGCCATGGTACCTGTGTGCCACCTGCGTATCGCAGGGCACCGCCTAGCAGAGACACGCCAAGAAGCACTTGAGCATGAACACCACCAAAGAAGAGCACAAAAACCACCATCGACCCCAAGCCAGCCGCACCACCACCGACATCAGCCAGACTCCACCGTGTCCGCCACGAGTCGTCGGTTACCACCAATAGTCATGGTTACCACCGACATCAGCTGCATTGATTTGTTACATGAAAACGTCCCATGATATACAACAACAGTAATAATAAGGTTATTTGATAATGGCATGCTAAAAAATGGCAGTGATATTTTACCAATTGATAATCCCCTCACAAAGAAAAGAGGCACTGATGATAATCGTTCGTGTTCACCCAGTCACCACCTGTGAACATCTGAAGAATAACAAAACCAGAGCTCTGCTCAGTTTTACTTGATCACAGCGTCATCAATTGATAATTCCTTCTTTTTTGTTGTCCCTGCCACTAACCTAATCGTTTGTGCCTGCGCTCTCATTGAGAAGGTAACCGGTGTTAATCCACTTCTGAATGTTACAAAACATGTTTTGCTTAAACACATCACTTGAGCAAAAGTTTGATAATCACAATAACCAGATTATTCATCTTTTTTCCTCTTCACCAGGAATAAGTGAGACCTTTTTCCTTCTTCACAAGTGTTGGGACTCATCAACTCACAAAATGCACGGCCATCAAGGAAGCAAAGCACCTACTAGTACTATTTAACTGAAGCAAGTAACTCTATCTTATCATGCCCATACACAAGACAACAGAGAGAAATTGTAAAACTAGGATATCATAGCCTGCTTCTATCAGTTGTAAAACTTTTTCCATCAAACCACTCATGCAAAACCTTCTGTAGGCAGTTTTATACAGGAGCATCTTTCCAACTCCCAGGTCACACTCAATTGGATTCAACATCCAATGTCAGGACGAAGCCTATAAATTCTGAGTTCAGAACCAGATGGAAATTCAAGAAAAACACACGAAAATGGGTCATCACGGAATATGTTTTGCAAAATCACACCACTAACGCAAAAGGCTTGCTAATCTCAACATGCAACGGCAGATCCAAGCTAACATTGCCCTCTCATTGGTTTAACTATCCTTGTTCCTGATCGCAAGAACCGAAACTATTCATCTTTTTTTCCCTTTTGCCAGTAATAATAAGTGAGACCTTTTAATTTCTTCAAAACTAACTCACAATATTTCAAATGTTAGCCAACTCATCAAATCCTACATCTCATCTCAAAGGAAAGAAGAAGAAGAAGCATGCCAGTAGCAAAATGGCAGTGCCGCCATCCTGGTTGAAACACCAGCTGTGCTATAACAAATAGCACCACACAGCTAGCTGCAGTTCACATTCACTAGACAGAATCAGATAACAAAATCAACAAAAAGATACAGAAAACTGGAACATACTTGCTTGCAAATTAAGCGAACCGAGAGGGACAAGTATCAATTAATGGAAACAAATTAATGTTCCTTCATGCCAGCCGAGAATGTCTACATAAGTTAGATAATAGATAAATCAAGCGATTGGTTCCTACAAGTTCATTTAACAGCTGACCAATGCATGCTACATGCAGGTGCAATCTCCGCAGCCGACATTTAGAATGGGAGAAACTACACCCAACAACTCGTTTCTACATCTCAGCCACCAGAATGTAACTGTAGATTCCTGCAGAGCAAGCGATATCATATCAGTCGAACAAACTTGGTACTATTAATTCAGGAGTTATTCTCATAATTTTTCTATGACTCAAGCAGAAAACATTGTGGAAATTGTGTCAAAAGCTCCAAAGTTATACCATCTCTGCATTATTAGACAAATAAAACCAACATTTGAAAGAGAGAACGATAATAGGTAATTTGTAGTGTAGTAGTGCACCTTCAACTTCTAATATTAGCAGTCTTTGGCTACATCTGGTCTGCGTAAAGACTAAAAGATAAGTGGGCTTATGAGGGGCTCATTAAGTAGGATAGCAGAAATGTCTGGTTTCTAGTTCGGTTTCTAGTTCATAGGCATGCTTTTAGAAATGTACGAGCTAGCTAGTCAATAACAAATCGAAATTCATCAAATTCTTGCAGTACAAGCCTCAAAGAAGGGGCCATGCATCATCTTACTAACTAAGACTTCGGTCCAAAATGACTGTTAATTTTTTACTCTCCAGTCTCTACGGCATCAAGTAGTACTTCCACCACTAACATGCCAGTAAAAGTAAAAAAAATGGTATTGGTGATAAGAGCAGTTTTTATTGTGAATCTAATCATGTCAGTTTGATCACTTGTTTCATATGAAGTTTTAAACATCAATGGTGGCAACTGATGAAGAAATTACAGTCCACAAAAAGCATAGCTACTGATAGTTTGGACCAACCAAATTAATATTAGTGGCTAATGGCCAATTACCTATATATAGGAATTTGTCAGACAACACATGAAATGCGGAGAAAATGTTTAAACAAACAACCTAAAACAAGAATTATCGTCGATAAATGCAAGCAACAAAATAAATCATACTCCCTCCGTTTCTAAATGCAGACACGAGCATATTACACAAATAGGGAATTCGGAAGGGTCCTAATTCACCAGCCACTGGAGATGATAGAGGGAGAAGAACCCACAGTACCAGAAGGAACTGGGTGAGTACTAAGGAGTAGGTAAACTGAAAGCAAGGCAGACGGATGGGAGAGGAAGGCAATTGAAATAACACATCTAGTATAAGGGGAGGCAGAGGGGGTACAACATCAGCAAACAAAAGAGAAGGACGGCATGTGGAAGTAAGTGCGAAGCTGCTCAGGAAGGGATAAGAAGTCTGGAAAAAGAATACAGGTGCAGCATAAAGCATGACAAGAGTCCTCTCTTGCAGTACAAACTATTTCAGATATCTTAGCATACATGCAGAAGCTAAGCTTACCTGCTCAAAGAGACAACCATCTTTATGTGTTTTGCAAAAGATCAGGTGCACCATGTCCACCACCGGTGCCTGTTTCTGCAAGCATAAGTCAAACAACCTATCACATTCCAACGAAAGGCCAAATAGGTACAAGGAGGCATCAAGCAGATATACAAATGAACTCACAGCTTTAGTTGGAACAAAAAGTCAATTTGATACAACAACATTAGAAACAGATCAACAAAACCACATCTATTGTTGAATTTAAAGAATATCCAAAAACAGTATATACTGATGAATATCGTAAAATTGAAGAACACGCACACTCAGACTATTATGATATTAGCTGGTCAGAAGAGACAAGTTAACCAGAATTATTAAGCTCATTCCGTGCCATAATCGGAAAAAACAATAATGATACTAAAAAATCTAGCAAAAAAGTTATCATGATATTTTAGAGTATCTTTAAATAAATTTTGCCTGAAAATGTACAAAAGAACTCATTAGTAGTTTCCGTGAACAAAAGAAATGGACTTGCACCACAACACTCTCCTAATTAATAGTGATAAAGTGACAATTTTTCATGAATTTGAAACAAACTCGTCAGTATTGAGTTAAGATTATTAGCATGATTAGCAGATATAAGTTTTAACCAACTGAAATGTCAAATAGGCAGCTCAAGGTACATTTGTAAGCTTAAAGGTAGTTCTATTTCTTCCCTTAGGTATTGACGTTACAGTTGGTTCAAACTAGTTTTTCGTGTTGTTTTCAACTTCCATCTGTTAAGTGTCTTGGCTTGGGATAAACTACACTGAAGCTATGCACTAAAAATACCCTCATAAAATTATTGCATATGTCAATAGGCAGGCAATAGCAAATTTAGTTTCATAATCACACAAAGAATCTGCCAATATTGGTGTTCATTGTTTTCTTGTATGGATACTCATATAATGAACTGAGAAGGACAGTTTGCTGGCTCTGACTTGAACCATATAGTTCAGTGATAATAACTATATGATAAAAAAGGACAGACCCAGTGCTAGAAGCTCCCACACCTGGTGGAGTCTATTGATGGATTATAGAAGGCATTGCTACATAATTTTTTGACAAATCAGATAACAACAAATAGCCCATCGCCCAGGTGACACTAACTACCAGTAGCACATGTGAACCCAGCTCATAACCATCACATAAAACACCACCACAAAAGCATCGGAACTGAAACATTACAGAAAGAAAATTGCTATACATTGAAGAGGTCATCAAGCAGCAAAAGAAACGAGTGATACTACACTACTTAAAATTGTTAGCTTAACATGAAAGGATGTGAACAAGATCCCATCAACCAATCGTCAAAAATAAGTGTGGAGGCATGCTAGTGATGCTATTACCTGCAATGTAGACACTTCCGAATGGATGAAGGTGACCAAATTTATTGTATCCAGAAAGTTTCTTGTACTGCAATGACTGAAGCTGAACTGTGAAGAGGCCGAAAACGGTGGGCAGAACCAGCAAATTATTGTCCTCGGCAAATCGTATTATTCCTATATGCTTCTCTAAATTCAGGGAAAGAAGTTTATTCAGATCAATGGTATTTTTCAGTTCCCATGAGCCAACACCGTCAGAATCCATCTTCCTCTTCCATAACTGAGCTTCGGCAGCGACGTCTTTCACGATGAGGAAACCCAGCCCACCACCGTCTTCCTGCACGACTGTGACATGGCCTAGAAAAACATCCACCGCCCCTGGCATCCGTATCACAGCAAGCTTCTGCTTCTCTAAATCAAACTCGATGATTTGCCTCTCCGCATTAAATGGAGAGTGCCTTGATGAACTCCTCCCATTAAGTATCCAGTAAAGGGAACGCCCAACCAGCACAGCAGGCACTGTATCAACTGCGATGGGAAGGTCGTGCGTAAGCTCGGACTGAATCCATGTTGAGAAGATGATATTACCCCATACGCCGGTCTCCGACGAGTAAACGCGGGCGAACACCCGGCTTTGTTGATTGTCGGCTTCGCCTGCCGCTACCAAGACCACCTGGAAGTGCTGGACGTCTGGCCCAGCACGAAGCACCGCCCCGTTGACGGTCGAGCCCTCCGGATCGAACCCCGGGGGGCAGGCTAGGCGGTGCTGGTGGCCGGTGACGGGGTCCCACACAAGGTAAAGGCGCCTCAGGTCGAAGACTAGCACGAGGCCATGGCGGCATCCGATGCACCGGAAGGGGATCGGGTCGCCGTCGCGGGGCTGCAAGGAGATGCGCCCGGACGGGACACGATTGGGCGCCTCCAGAGCAGGTATGAAGGAGCGGCCGAGAGAATTTTCAAAGAAGCCGAGGAGGGGAGGATTGCGGCGGTGGTGGATGCGGAAACGGCGGCAGAAGCCGGGGTCGGAGGCGAGGCTGCGCCAGCGCGTGCAGACGGCGGAGGCGCGGGGGAGGGAGGACGGCTGCGGGGGGAGGCGGAGGAGGATCTCGGAGAGCAGGTCGTCGTTCTCCAGTGGACCCGCCGCCGGCGACGGCAGCGGGCGGTGGCGGCTGGTCATCTCGCTCGCCCTAGTCGCTGGTGCGTAGCTTTCTTTTTCTTTTCGGGGAAATAGTGCGGCTGTGGACTTGAATCGCAACGTAGTCAAGCGGAGAGCCCAAAGAAGGCTGGAAGGGATTTTTGTGTTCAAAAAAAATGAAGGGATTTTTTTCCTAGACAAGTACATACCTAAGAGGGTGTTTCCCGTGAACCAGCATGTGGTTGAATGGTTAGAGGGACAGTGGTATTCCCTGCCCATCAGAGTTCGGCGAACTCTACGTCGAGGGATGGTGCGATAGATGAGGGAGACCTTGAAGATCTCATGTAGCACTTGGGTCTCAAGGACGATGAATTGGATGATGTGGTCGTAGGGGAGGAGGAGGCCAAGGGTTTTGCGCAGGAAGCGAGATGGCTACCAATCGAGAATGTAATCACCGGTAAACCTTTCAGCTTATCAGCGCTGTTCCAAACTTTGAAGTTTGCCTGGGGGTTGGAACATACGCCGAAGTGCAGAGAAGCGGGAGAAAATGATGCATGTAAAATATGAAAAGATCTCGTTCTTTTGCACGGTTTTTGGATTGATGGGGTATGGGAGAAGAAGGATTTCTAGTATGGACCTTGGATGCTTCAGGTGAAAAGGAGAACTAGCTATGCACCACCTAGTTTCTCAAGAGTGCCTTTTGGTAGGGCTACTCATGGAGGATGGGGAAGAGGGATGTCGGGATGAAGAGTTATGCCAACAGGAGGTGGAGGGGGCAATGAAGATGGAGGTGAAAACTGCAGCTCAAACATACGATCGTATGAGGATTGAGAAGGTTGATCTTGGTAAAGACAAAGGCCTTTTGGATAGGGCAGAAAGCCCCCACAAGTCAGATGAGCAGATGACCAGCGAGCTGCAGGAACTGGCTGGCGGGGGCGCTCCAGTGCCGAGCAGTAGGAGGAAGCTGGATATGCAAATTGTTGCTCAAGATCATATCGTTGTCATTGAGAAGGCGGCTCTGGTGGGTATTTCGCTGCCACCATTGGAGTGTGTCTCACTAATGAAAAATAAGATGAAGACAATATGCAGTCAGCAGGAACGAAACACCACAGTACCATCAGCGGCCTCCCTCGAGGAGGGCCACTGCCACCAATGACTAATGAGTAACATCTGCTAGAATTATTGCGGCCTTGGCAACGCCGCGACTATTCGAGAGTTTTGCGGCATAGAGAAGAAATTTGCCCTCGTGATTTTTTGTGTGGTGGAGACACAAATATCAAAGGCACGGGTAGAGGGATTGACAAGAACTTTCGGCTTCCATGGTTGCTTGTGGTTAGTGTTGGGAGGACCGGCGGTTTGGGTGTGTTCTAGAAGGAACTTGTCCAGCTCCTGGGCACCTCTTTTTCCTATCGCTGGACTTCGACATCTCCATGCCGCGTGTTCAAATAATTCTGCGAAGTGGACGATCATGAAAAACAGATGGATTGGATACCTAAACTCTTCAGGTATGAAAGTATGTGGAAAACACATGAGAATTTTGATGAGGTTATGGAAAATGCATTAACGTCTGTCAGTGCAGGTGATGTTGCTGCTATGAATGCAAAACTAATTAGGTTGTTAGCGGGCTAAAAGAGTGGAGTAGGGAGGAATTAGGCAGCATGGCTAAGGAGATTGATTACCTTTAAGCTAAGTTTTAACACAGCTTCAAGCCGCCGCCGCCTCGTGGCAACTCTTCCCTAAAAAAATTTAGGGTTCCACTATCTCCCGCTGGCGCTGACACTGGTCCGCCTCGTCTCCCGTGGCCTTAGGGCCATGGGTTCACGGTGGATCTCGGCTCTTGCCGGCGGGAGGCTCCGTTTTTAGATGTTCTTTGAGTTTTGTTAGGGTTCGTGTCCTGGTTAGGAAGGCGAGACGATGACGGCTCCCTGAAGATGGAATAAGGTTCTCCCCGCCTAGCCCCCGTTCTGGTGGTGCGTCTAGCATCGTTGGTGGGCATGTGGAGGTGTGTCTCCGATGAATCTGCTCAGATCTGGTCGTAATTCGTCTACGTGAGACATTCAATGAGAGTAGCGATGAACTCGGCCAATTTGGACCCGCCTAGTCACTGAGAGTAGCGATGAACTCGACCAGGATTGTTCCATTCCCGGTGTGGCAAATAGGTGTAGGGTTAAGCTTGACCGGGATTCATGAGTACGGGGTACCAATTTCAGGGATTGAGAGGTCGGGTTTCGTTTTCGACGAGCCATACGAATTCAAGGTTTAAAATAGACTTTACTCCTGATGAATCTTGTGGCAATATCTAGCTAGCCATCCCCCCTTTATCTCTGATATGACACACACTCTCTCAGACCATCTCTCTCAAACATACATGTGATATCCCCCCATCTCTCGACCTCTTATCTTTGTTTTCTCTCTCACAAACATCGCGCGCTCTCTCTCTCTCTCTAGGTATTGCTCGCACACAATTGTCTCTTCCTCCCTGGCTGGTACATTCTTGCGGTGTTTCTGTTACACACACATTCTTTCGATGTCCCGCTCTCACACACGCCCTCGTTTCCTCTTTCCGGTCCACTTCTCTCTTTCTCTCTCTCTCTCCCTCTCTAATTAAGCCACACACTTTCTCTCTCCCAGCTAGAGCCGCATTTGACTCTCCCCCACCCCCTCTCACACACAGTTTGGCCTATTCGCTATCTTTCTCTAACACACATGCAATATAATCCCTCTCTCCGGGCCTCTTGTCTCTCTCATTCACTTACTCTCTCTCTCTCTCTCTCTCTCTCAAACACACATACACACATACACACACAAACACACACATGCACACACACGTTAACATATTGTCTTTTAAAATAATATCCTAGACGCTTCTAAATAAAAATAATTGTATGATTTGACAACAAAAATTGACAATACGGTTGCATGTTAACTATTTTTCCCACCCTTTTAACGTCATTTGAAAAACATAAAAGTATAAAACCAACACCGAGACTGGTTGTCAATGTTAACTTTGCAAGTGTTGAATATATGGTTTGTACATGACTATTGTATAGCCTGGCCCACCTCCTATTCTTTGTATAGTTGAGGTTGTGGCCCACTTTGTACTCTATATATACGTGCGCTTTGCACCGATCAATATATCGTGAAGCATTGCCCAAACAATCGTTTCCAACATGGTATCAGACCTACGATCCTAACCCTAACCCGTGCCGCCGCCGCCGCCGCGATCCCATCGCCGCCGCCGCCGCCGCCGCCACCTCGTGTCGCCGCCGCCGCGAACCTCCGCCGCCGCCCCGCCGCCCTGGTCTGTCGCCGCCGCACACGCTTCCGCCAGCCACCCGCCGCGCCGCTGCCCTGGTCTGCCGCCGCCGCACACGCTTCCGCCAGCCACCCGCCGCGCCGCCCCCAGGCCGCGCCGCCTTCCCTGCCGCGCCGCCCCTCCCGCGCCGCCGCACCACCCCCCTCTTTAACCATGGCCTCCCCCGGTTCCACCGGTACCTCCCGCAGCCGCCGCACCAACCCGTTCGAAGGTCCCGATCCCGTCATCATCCGCGATCTCAACATCCTCGCCCGGGTTCCCGTCACCCTCGACCATCTCTCCTCCATGTACTACGCCTGGAAGACGTACTTCTCCCTCGTGTTCCGTGAGTACAATCTCCGGGATCACATCGATGGCTCCGTGGACTCCCGCTTCATGGAGGACGATGAGGAGTGGACGGTGATCGACGCCACCCTCATCCGCTGGTTCTACACCACCATCTCGAAGGACCTCTTCCACACGGTGGTCTCCGCCGACGACAACGCTCACGCCGTTTGGACCAAGCTCAACGGCCTCTTCACCGACAACGCGCTCCAACGCAAGGTTTTCTTGCATGGTGAGTTTTTTGGGTGCCAACAGCTTGACTCTCGTCCGTTGACGATTATTGCATGCGCCTCAAGAAGCTCGTCGACGAGCTCCGTGACCTCGGCGAGAAGGTCTTCGATGAGCTCCTCCTCAGCACCCTCATCGCCGGCCTGAACGATGACTTCGGGAACGTCGCCTCCAACATCCCCCTCATCACCAACCCGACCTTCCCCAAGATCGTCGCGTACCTGAAGCTGGAGGAGCGGCGGATGCAGATGTCACGCACCCGCGCCACCCACACCGCCCTCACCGCCGGCACCCGAGGGGGTGCGCCGCCCACCGCCCCGACTCCACTGCCGCGGCCCGCCCCGGCCCCCTTCCAGGCGCCGCCGCCGCCCGGGTTTCCCTACCCGGCACCGCCTCAGGCTCCTCCGCCTCCCGCCGAGCAGCAACAGCGCCGGGGCGGGCGCCGCGATCGCGGAGGCCGCAAGCAGCAGCAGCCGCAGCAGCCCGCTGCCCCCGGTGGGGCGCCCCGCCAACCGCAGCACCCGCTGCCGCCGGCGCCCTGGCAGGCCGGCCAGAATCCTTGGACGGGGGTTGTGCACGCGTACTCCATGCCTATACAGAATCCCCGGTTCCTTCGGCGCCCGTCCGGCTCCTCATCAGGCCCTGTATGCGCCCCCCAGGCGTACCAGCCCGCGCCGCTCTACGGCCCCTCGGTATGTGGCGCCACCGCCTCAGCCGGCGCCGTCTGCCCCGGCCCTCCCGCCGGCACCTTGGGATCCTGCACTTCTAGCGGCTCTCCACACCGCCCCCACACCGCAGCAGTACACCGGCGGTGGCGATTGGTATATGGACACCGGAGCCACGGCTCACATGGCCGCCAACCCCGGTAACCTTCTTGCCGCTCACCCCGTCCATACCGCTGCTCGCATTACCGTGGGTGACGGTTCTTCCATGCCCATTACTCATGTCGGCCATGCTGCTTTTCCTTCTAACTCCATGCCATTATCTCTTTCTAATGTGCTTGTTTCTCCTGACATCATTAAAAATCTTGTTTCCGTTCGTTCTTTTACACGTGAAAACCCTGTCACCATTGAATTTGACATGTTTGGCTTTTCTGTTAAGGATGCCCGTACCCGGATGGTGCTCCACCGATGTGACAGCCCCGACGAGCTCTACCCGGTCCACTCACCTTCCTCATCCGCTGCTGCACCCATGGCACTATCTGCCGGAGTGGACCTTTGGCGGCTGGTCATCTCGCTCGCCCTAGTCGCTGGTGCGGAACTTTTTTTTTCTTTTCGGGGAAATAGTGCGGCTGTGGACTTGAATCGCAATGTAGTCAAGTGGAGAGCCCAAAGATGGCTGGAGGCTGGACATCGGTGCTAACTAAATGAAGGGATATGACAGAGCAATCCGCGATGCGTGTTCCCCTCATGTTAGGGTTTCCCGTTCCTCTCGGCGACTCAGGTAGCCGCCGTTGAGACCTATCTATCCTCTCGCCGTCTTGCCCCTGAATCCGCGCCGGACTTGGACTGGGGCGATCTGGCATCGCCGCCCGGTCTCGGACTGGCAGGGTTTTAGCGGGTTTAAGAGGGCAGCTAGGGTTTCTCCACCCGGTGACTCCTGCTGTTTCGTTGGGTTAGGGTTTTTTAATCGATGGCGAGTTCAGCCTCAGGCTCGGGCTCGGGAGCTGACGATGTTGAGGAGATGCTGAAGAATCTGGGACTCACAGAAGATGATCTAGACGATAAGTTCCGGCGGAGGCGGCGGTCAGATGGATGGCCGTGGCTAGGGTTCATACTCCAAAGGAATATAGTCAGTATTGGTTCTTCCGTCAGATGAGGGCTGCTTGGGATCTTGCCCAGGAAGTGAAGATCCGCCCGCTCGAAAGCAACCTTTACACAATGCAGTTCTCGTGCTTGGGACATTGGGAGCGTGTCATGGTGGAAGGACCATGGAATTTCAAGGGCAATGCTGTCGTTTTGGCCGAGTATGATGGGTTCACAAAACCATCGGAAGTTAACTTGGATATGCTGGATATTTGGGCCCAGATACATGATTTGCCTGATGGATTCTTCCCGATGGTGAAAGCCTTGGCTGGCAAGATCGGCGAACTCATCTACGCCGAACCAAAGTCGCAAGATTTTGAGGGTAATTTCGTGCGGGTCTGGGTGAAAATAAACGTCCACAAGCCCCTAAAGAATGTTGTTTCAGTGGTGAAGGATGGCAAGAGGAAGGTTTTCTTGGTGAAATATGAGAGATTACCTGATTGGTGTGCGGTGTGCGGCCATCTGGGCCATCAATTCAAGGAACATGGTGATGGTGTCCACCCACCGCAAGCCCTGGTCTTTAAAAACCTTAGGGCGTCTTGGTTCCGAGGTTCGGGACGAGGACCAGGAGAGGGAAGAGGAAGGGGGCGTCAGGGCCGTGGACGCGGACGAGGACGCGGAGGACAGCAAAATCAGCAGGACTGGCAGGAGCAAGAAGCAAGGGATTATTCTGGTGATGTGTCTATGGAGGAACCAGAGTATAACAGGAAGAGGGGAGCTGCACTTAACAGCTCATCTCCCACCATGCTGGCTAACAACACATTACCCCTGCCGCCTCCTCCAGAGTCTACAGCCAGCTCTCCATCCAAGCAAGAACCGAAGAGGTCTAAGACGACTTCACCACCCACCGACAACTCCATGGTGAAGAACCTAGCTCAGAACATTGAAAATGATGCGCGTTTGGCGGGCCCCTATGCGGGGTCGCGCCTAGCGCAATGAGTCTGCTCTGTTGGAACTGTCGCGGGGCTGGCAAACCCGCGACAGTTCGTGAGCTTCGTGATCTTACGAGGCAACATGCCCCCTCTATCACATGTATCCTTGAAACACAAATAGAGGGCTCTAGAGTTGAAAGCATGGTTGGTTCTTTAGGTTATAATAAAAGTTTTGCTGTAAGTAGTTCTGGACGAAGTGGAGGGCTAGGTATTTTTTGGAATGAAGAAATAAAGCTTGAGGTTGTGGGTTACTCAGAGTATCATATTGATGCTATTGTGGATGAGATGGTTGACATCCAGACCAGGGTGACCTTCGTCTATGGAGAGGCGAGAACTAGCGAACGTTACAGAACATGGGGTATGCTCAGGAATATTACAGGAACCAATGCTATGCCGTGGCTAGTTGTTGGTGATTTCAATGAGGTAATCCATGCACACGAACATGATGGTGTGGGGACACGAAGCCAAGCCCAGATGGATCTGTTTCGAGATACACTAGATACATGCGGACTGTCCGACATTGGATTTTCAAGAACGAACTGAACGTTCGAGAAACGGGTGACAGGCGGCACGTTTACAAGGGTCAGGTTGGATCGAGGGGTGGCAAACACAGCATGGTCTATCGCTTTCCCTGGGGCCGAGGTACGACATCTAACCACAGTTGCGTCTGATCACGTACCGCTCCTGGTCCATTACAGCGACGTGTATGCATGCAAGAGGGCTCCACGGTCTTTTAAATATGAAATTTGTTGGGAAAGGGATGAGTCTCTGCCAACTGTGGTGCAGACAGCATGGTCGGGTGCAGCGGCGGAATCGGTGAACGAGCTGAAGGACAGGCTGCACTCGCTGTCGGGTGACCTGTCTTCTTGGGAACGCTCCCACTTTGGGAATGTAAGGCGGGAAATCTCCCAATTAAAGAATCAACTACAGGAGCTGCGGCTGATCCAAGGTAGATCTGGGCCAAATCATGTTGAAATTAAGGTGGTGGACCGGCTGACCGAACTGTACCACCGAGAAGAGATGTTATGGCGGCAAAGGGCCAGGCTGGAGTGGCTTGTGCATGGGGACAAGAATACATATTTTTTTCATTTGCGTGCAAGCAGAAGGAGGAGGAAAAATCAAATCAAAATGTTAGAGCGCCCGGATGGCCAGATGACAGAAAGTCTAGCGGAGATGGAGGCGATGACAACTACATTTTATGAGAATCTGTACACTTCAGAGGGTGTCACAAATATGGAGGAGGTCCTTGATACCGTCCCACGAAAAGTCACCCAAACGATGAACGATATACTGACAGCTCCGTACAATCCTGAGGAAGTTAAAACCGCCCTTTTTCAAATGTTCCCAATCAAAGCACCGGGCCCTGACGGCTATCCAGCTCATTTTTTTCAACGCCACTGGGATATTTGTGGTCATGACGATACAAAGGTTGTGTTGCAAATAGTTGAGGGCTCTGAGTCAGCTGCAAGTATCAACGAAACAGTGCTGGTTTTGATCCCAAAGGTGAAGAACCCTACCCTTCTGTCCCAATTTCGCCCCATCAGCTTATGTAATGTCTTATACAAGATAGCATCGAAGGTAATAGCCAATAGGCTGAAAGCAGTTTTACCTGATATTATCTCCGAGGAGCAGTCGGCCTTTGTACCTGGCAGGTTGATCACTGATAACATAATCACAGCTTATGAATGTTTGCATTTCATGAAGAGGAACAAAGCACAAAAGCACCAGTCATGTGCCTTGAAGCTTGACATGATGAAAGCCTATGACAGAGTTGAGTGGGAGTATCTAAGGGCTATAATGATGAAGCTGGGCTTCAATGAAAGGTGGGTGGATATAGTTATGGACTTAGTATCTACTGTGAAGTTTTCTGTGCTTTTCAATGGTAAAAAAATGCAAGAGTTTACACCCACGAGGGGAATCAGACAGGGAGACCCAATATCTCCATACTTGTTCTTGTTGGCAGCAGAGGGCCTTTCATGCCTCCTAAAATCCAAAGACGAGTCATCCAATTTGCATGGTCTACAGGTAGCTCCTACGGCGCCACCAGTGAACCATCTCCTATTTGCAGATGACAGCCTGCTGTTCTTCAAGGCCAATAGTGCTGGGGCTAATGAGGTTAACCAGGTGTTGAACACTTATTGTCAGGCTACGGGACAGAGAATCAACTACTCCAAATCCTCAATCTTCTTCAGTAAAGGAGTTCCTGAGAGTGTAAGGGTGGAGATAAAAGGTTTGTTAAATGTCCCCAATGAAACCCTAAATGAGAAATACCTTGGGATGCCTTCGGACATTGGAAATTCAAAGAACGGTGCCTTTAAGTACCTAAAGGACCGGTTATGGAGCAAAGTGCAAGGGTGGATTGCAAACACCATGTCATCGGCGGGTAAGGAGGTGCTAGTTAAAGCTGTTGCTCAAGCAGTCCTTGTCTTCTCTATGTCCTGCTTTAAACTTCCAAGGGGCCTATGTGAACACTTGAACATGTTGATAAGGAAGTTTTGATGGGGAAGCAAAGAGGGCAAAAGAAAACCGCATTGGCTTTCTTGGCAAACAATGACACAACCGAAGGGAATGGGAGGTCTAGGATTCAAGGACTTTGAATTGTTCAATCTAGCTATGCTAGCTAGACAAGCGTGGAGATTGTTGCAGCACCCTAATACCTTATGTGCCAGGATCCTCAGAAGCATCTACTTTCCGCGGTCTGATATTTTAGAAGCTAATCTGGGTGGCCACCCTAGCCAAGTGTGGAGGGCTGTAGTTGAAGGCAGAGATATATTGAGGCAAGGATTGATCAGAAGGATCGGGAATGGAGAGACAACAAATATTTGGAGGGATAACTGGATCCCGAGGGAGGAGATGCCAAGACCATATGGATGTTTGGTGACAAACCCACCAGGGAGAGTATCTGAGCTAATTGATCATACCTCGGCGTCATGGGACCGAGCAAAAGTTGAAGCTACTTTCCTGCCGATGGACACCCGAAAAATCCTAGGTATACCACTATGCACCTGTAACATACCTGATTTCTGGAGCTGGCACTTCGAGAAGCACGGGGTTTTTTCGGTCAAATCTGCATATCGCATGTTAGTTGCTACTAAGCAACGCAGAGAAGCTTGGCTGGATGGAAATCCTGGCTCATCAAACTCCAATGATGAGGAAAGAGAATGGAAAACTTTATGGAAGACGCCTGTCCCGGCTAAGGTAAGAATGTTTTTGTGGCGTCTATCTAAGCATTCCCTGCCCACAAACGACGTACGTGCGCACCGACATATGACTGATTCGGCTAGGTGTGGCCTGTGCGGAGCGCCAGATTCTTGGAAGCACTCGTTACTGGAATGTGCAGCATCCAGATGCGTATGGGCATTGACGGATGACGAGCTGGTGCATAAAATAATGACAGTCACAGAACCTACTGCAAAGTATTGGTTGTTTTCGCTTATGGAGGATCTGGAGCATGAGAAGTTTGTGCTGCTCTCCGTTTCTCTGTGGGCGATTTGGTCAGCTAGGAGGAAAGCTATCCACGAAGGGGTTTTTCAGAGTCCACAATCCACCAAAGCTTTCATCAGGAGGTTTATGGATGACCTGGAGATAGTCTCAGCCCAACAGAAACCAACACCGAATCGTGCCCCTGCACCGGTTACTTCAGTACGCCCAAGAGCCAGGGCGCCACCTACGGGGTTTGCAAAGATTCATGTTGATGCTGCTCTGAGGCATGAGCGAGGAGGAGCTGCAGCAACCGTATGCAGAGATGATGGAGGAACCTACTTGGGAAGTTCGGCGCTCGTGATTCATGGCGTGAGCAGTCCAACAATACTGGAGGCAGTGGCATGTAGGGAGGCGCTAGCCCTGGCGGAGGACATGAACCTGACGAATTGTTTGATTTCCAGCGACTGCAAGCAAGTGGTGTCCGATATCATATCCGGAACACTAGGGGAGCATGGAGCGATCATTGCTGAGATTAGGGCGAAAGCCACGTTGCACAATTTCAAATTCATTTTCGAGGGGCGTGCTGTTAATTATGAAGCACATAGTTTAGCTCGTTTTTCTCTTTCTCAGGGTCTAGGTCGCCACGTCTGGTTTGGCACCTCGCATGACCCGCGTTGTATCCCACACCATGTGGATTTCGGTGATGAATAAATGAATATTTCACCCCTCAAAAAAAACTAAATGAAGGGATTTTGTGTTAAAAAAATGAAGGGATTTTTTTTCCTAGACAAGTACATACCTAAGAGGGTGTTCCCCGTGAACCAGCATGTGGTTGAATGGTTAGCGGGACAGTGGTATTCCCTGTCCACCAGAGTTCGGCGAACTCTGCGTCGAGGGATGGTGCGATAGATGAGGGAGACCTTGAAGATCTCATGTAGCACTTGGCTCTCAAGGACGATGAATTGGATGATGTGGTCGTAGGGGAGGAGGAGGTCAAGGGTTTTGCGCAGGAAGCGAGATGGCTACCAATCGAGAATGTAATCACTGGTAAACCTTTCAGCTTGTCAGCGTTGTTCCAAACTTTGAAGTTTGCCTGGGGGTTGGAACATACGCCGAAGTGCAGAGAAGCGAGAGAAAATGATGCATGTAAAATATGAAAAGATCTCGTTCTTTTGCACGGTTTGTGGATTAATGAGGTATGGGAGAAGAAGGATTTCTAGTATGGACCTTGGATGCTTCAGGTGAAAAGGAGAACTAGCTATGCACCACCTAGTTTCTCAAGGGTGCCTTTTGGTAGGGCTACTCATGGAGGATGGGGAAGAGGGATGTCGGGATGAAGAGTCATGCCAACAGGAGGTGGAGGGGGGCAATGAAGATGGAGGTGAAAACTGCAGCTCAAACATACGATCGTATGAGGATTGAGAAGGTTGATCTTGGTAAAGACAAAGACCTTTTGGATAGGGCAGAAAGCCCCCACAAGTCAGATGAGCAGATGACCAGTGAGCTGCAGGAACTGGCTGGCAGGGGCGCTCCAGTGCCGAGCAGTAGAAGGAAGCTGGATATGCAAATTGTTGCTCAAGATCATATCGTTGTCATTGAGAAGGCAGCGGTGGGTATTTCGTTGCCACCATTGGAGTGTGTCTCACTAAAGAAAAATAAGCTGAAGACAATATGCAGTCAGCAGGAACGAAACACCACAGTACCATCAGCGGCCTCCCTCGAGGAGGGCCACTGCCACCAATGACTAATGAGTAACAACTGCTAGAATTATTGCGGCCTTGGCAACGCCGCGACTATTCGAGAGTTTCGCGGCATAGAGAAGAAATTTGCCCTCGTGATTTTTTGTGTGGTGGAGACACAAATATCAAAGGCACGGGTAGAGGGATTGACAAGAACTTTAGGCTTCCATGGTTGCTTGTGGTTAGTGTTGGGAGGACCGGCGGTTTGGGTGTGTTCTAGAAGGAACTTGTCCAGTTCCTGGGCAACTCTTTTTCCTATCGCTGGACTTCGACATCTCCATGCCGCGTGTTCAAATAATTATGCGATCTGGCTACAACCGAAGAGGACGATCATGAAAAACAGATGAATTGGATACCTAAACTCTTTAGGTATGAAAGTATGTGGGAAACACATGAGAATTTTGATGAGGTTCTGAAAAATGCATTAATGTCTGTCAGTGCAGGTGATGTTGCTGTTATGAATGCAAAACTAATTAGGTTGTTAGGGGGCTAAAAGAGTGGAGTAGGGAGGAATTAGGCAGCATGGCTAAGGAGATTGATTGCCTTTAAGCTAAGTTAACACAACTTCAAGCCGCCGCCTCCTGGCAACTCTTTCCTAAAAAAATTTAGGGCTCCACTATCTCCCGCGGGTGCTGACACTGGTCCGCCTCGTCTCCCGTGGCCTTAGGGCCATGGGTTCACGGTGGATCTCGGCCCTTGTCGGCGGGAGGCTCCGTTTTTAGATGTTCTTTGAGTTTTGTTAGGGTTTGTGTCCTGCTCAGGAAGGCGAGACGATGACGGCTCCCTAAAGATGGAATAAGGTTCTCCCCGCCTAGCCCCCGTTCTGGTGGTGTGTCTAGCATCGTTGGTGGGCATGTGGAGGTGTGTCTCCGGTGGATCTGCTCATATCTGGTCGTAATTCGTCTACGTGAGACATTCAATGAGAGTAGCGATGAACTCGGCCAATTTGGACCCGCGTAGTCACTGAGAGTAGCGATGAACTCGACCAGGATTGTTTCATTCCCGGTGTGCCAAACAGGTGTAGGGTTAAGCTTGACCGGGATTCATGAGTACGGGGTACCGATTTCAGGGATGGAGAGGTCGGGTTTCGTTTTCGACGAGCCATACGAATTCAAGGTTTAAAATAGACTTTACTCCTGATGAATCTTGTGGCAATATCTAGCTAGCCATCCCCCCTTTATCTCTGATATGACACACACTCTCTCAGACCATCTCTCTCAAACATACATGTGATATCCCCCCATCTCTCGACCTCTTATCTTTGTTTTCTCTCTCACAAACATCGCGCTCTCTCTCTCTCTCTAGGTATTGCTCGCACACAATTGTCTCTTCCTCCCTGGCTGGTACATTCTTGCGGTGTTTCTGTTACACACACATTCTTTCGATGTCCCGCTCTCACACACGCCCTCGTTTCCTCTTTCCGGTCCACTTCTCTCTCTTTCTCTCTCTCTCTCTCTCTCTCTCTCTCTCTCCCTCTCTAATTAAGCCACACACTTTCTCTCTCCCAGCTAGAACCGCATTTGACTCTCCCCCACCCCCCTCTCACACACAGTTTGGCCTATTCGCTATCTTTCTCTAACACACATGCAATATAATCCCTCTCTCCGGGCCTCTTGTCTCTCTCATTCACTTACTCTCTCTCTCTCAAACACACATACACACATACACACACAAACACACACACATGCACACACACGTTAACATGTTGTCTTTTAAAATAATATCCTAGACGCTTCTAAATAAAAATAATTGTATGATTTGACAAAAAGAATTGACAATACGGTTGCATGTTAACTATTTTTGCCACCCTTTTAACGTCATTTGAAAAACATAAAAGTATAAAACCAACACCGAGACTGGGTGTCAATGTTAACTTTGCAAGATAGAACAGCGAAAGACCCCACATGGTAGCCTAGCTCAGTTTTTCGAAACGGAGGCAAAGATTGCCTCATCTATTAAATAAGTAGAAGAGAATTGCCCAGTTAATTACGGAAAACCGGGCAAAAACCAGAACAATAAGGGCCAAGCCCACTCCCATAGACTGAAACACACAGGGCAAAGCCCACCCTTATCGACAACAGGCACGGCTGGCGCCACGGAAGATCGCCGAAAGGACCACCTGCAGCCAGTCATCATACACCACAGGGCCCCGCCGCCGCAGTTTCGACTCCACGGCAACAAACAAACCGAGGCAATATCGTGAACACGCCGGAGAAGAGCCGACTATCGCAACCATTGCCGCGTCGCCGACATCACTCCCACCATCATCGTTGCCTCAGAAGTCTGGCCGCCACAATGATTCTCTCGGGGCCGGCGCCCCAACATCCACCGCTCCCTCGCGCCCAGCGCAATCAACCGACACCGCCTTCCGGGGCCGCCGCCCCGACATACCACCACTCCCCTCGAGCAGCAACGCCGCACAACCCAGCTGCCCGCAGCCCACGCTGCTCAGGGCAACCGCTCGCAGACCACGAACGTCGCACCACATCCGGGGCCGCTGCCCCGACGTAAAGTCAGACCGCCCCCTCTGGGGCGCATCGACCAGGCCGACGACCTCGCTACCATGCAGCACCAAGCCGCCACCAAAACAATGCACAACCACAACTCTGCCCCATAGAGCCACCGTTGCATCGCTATCCGAGGCCGCCGCCTCGGCGTACAACCACCGTCCAGAGCCGCCGTCCCGGCCTCCATCACCCCGACGGCGACGCAACTCTGCACCACTGCCATGAGACCACCACTCCACAAAGATCATTGCTTCCAAGGCGGTGCCTCCAAGAAGGTAACGACATAATTGCCGCCGCCGCCCGCTCCAATGGAGCTTGGGTTTTCACCCGGAAACACCAGACAATTGAGGCAGTAGATGGACGTAGCTCCGCGATGTGCCTTCAGGAAGGAATGCAATGCTCAAGAACATCGCCAACATCGGCACCGACCGGAGAAGGTGCAAGACTTTCGCCCGGAGAATCTACTCCACCGCCGAGCCTCACGAGGAAGCCAACGGCATAGGAACGCAGCACGTTGCGCAGAGTGCGTCGTTGCCAACCACCAGCCCTCAACACGCCGCAGCAAAACGCCTTGCCAGATCTGCACACTCCCGGCCACCTCCAGCCCAAACTGCTGCTCCATTGCACACACGGCCAGAGCAGTAGAAGAGCACACCACTCCGGTGGCCAGAGACCGATCTCCACGACCACCGTTGCAGCGCCGCTGCGCCGCCGCCCAAAAACTGCGGCTCACCGCCACCGCCACAGCTCACCATCAGAAGAAACCTCCACCGTCGCGGCGCCGCCGCGCCGCCATCCAAAAGCTGCGGCTCGCCGCCATCACCGCAGCTCCCCCGGCCGAGGGAGGGGACCCCAGGCACCCAGCGCGCCATACAACCACAGCCCGCCGGAGCGTCGCCGTCACAGCACGCCGGAGCGCCTCCACCGACAGATCTGGGCGCCGGGCGCCAGATCGACGACGGCCGGCCTCAGCGCCGCCCCGCACGCTATCCAGCCGAGGAAGGGGGGGGGGGGGGGAGCAGCGCTGCCACCATGCCCGGGGCCGCCGCCCCGGCTTGCTCGCGCCGACGAGACGCGGCCGCCGCCAGATGCGGGTCTCCGACCGGGGCCGAAGCCACGCAGCGCGCGACGAGGGCCACCCGCCGCCGCCGTCCGCCTAGCGGGCTTTGCCCGTCAGCATCCTCCGACGGCGACGGGAGGAGCGAGGGAGGAGAGGGCTGCGGGGGTGGCGGCGGCTAGGTTACGCCCGAGCCGCCCCCCGGGAGCGACACGAGCTCTGTTCTCCTCCTGATAGGTTTTCTAGCCTAGCTCAGTGAAACATTAACCAAACAGCAACTGAAACATCAAATACGCCCCGCATATTTGATGCTTCTACAAACTTTAGGCCTATATAAGGATCAGCACAAATTCGACTAAAACATCCACGATTGACCCCCGTAGCTCTGGGACGCCCCTCTCAGTTCATTTTCCTTCTACATTTCTTACTTTGAAATCAGGACTAGCTAGTTGGCTTGGATGGATGAATATTGGGTCGACCTGTCACCAGAGGATACAAAACCTCAATCCCTCGCATATCATAACGACCTGCACCAGTCATGCTTTAACTACTCAAGAAAAAAGAAATGAAGGATCTCCCAAGACTTCAAGAAGCCCTTTCGCTCTTCATCAATTACATAAAGTTCGAAGAAATTCTAGTCATTGGCTTAAACTAGCGTTTCCTGTTTCCTATTTACTTCCATTCCCATCCTCTACCGTTCCTTTTTTCAGCTTTCCTTGTATGGACATTTTATTCCTTCTTTAATACAATGATGTGTGGCCCTCCTGCGCATTCAAGACGAAAAGAAAAACGAGCTATAGTCCATCAAAGGCTCTAGACATAAGTAGAAATTTAAGGGGTAATGATGCAATTACCCCTGCTTCCCATGGAGACCAGTCCATATAATAGCACAAGAATAACATGACTTGAGTCCATAACTCACAAATGACCACACAAATTTTTTGCTCTATGGCAGGCTGACAGCATAACCTTGACAATGTAAAATATCTGACTTCCACCTATTAGATGACGTTTTCAATCTACTTAGAAATGATAAACACTCTACTGTGAAATCAAATAGTGACTTAGAGTTTGTATCTCCAATTGTTTTTCCAAAAAGTCTGACAGTGACACTGCTACTTGACATCCCATCTGAAGACAAAACCAACACAGAACCTGGTATACAAATTTCATGAAAGGGAAATGGCAGACAGATAGACTACACATGATTCTAGTTCCAAGTAACTCAGTTGAGCATTAGCTAAAAAGTAACAGAAATATGTCTGACATGCTAAACAGAAGTAGAACTTCTAAATATTATGATCATGGTGAAATTGATCATAATGACCTGCACCATCTGTATGTAAACTCCTAAAAGAAAAAAAAAAACGACTTGGTAGTGGCAAATCGAAAAGAAAACAGCAGCAGCAGCAGACAAAGAGATCAAGTAACATTTGCTAATGGTAGCAATGCCATGATCTGAAAAGATACCATGCAAAAAACTCATAACTAAGTCTTACTCAGCATTCCACTTTGGTAAGCTATGTGCTAGTGGTAATATCAGAGGTTACAAGACTGAGCTTAAGATGTAAGCTTTATCTATGCCAGAAGTAGAATGTTTTTCCAACAAAGTCTGAAGCAAGATAACAGGAACATACTAAATTGACAAGGCTGTATGCATATTCGGCGAGACACCCACACACGGCCTCTGCTTTTTTTTGAGTGGTAAACCAAAGCTTTATTATGGCGGTGCCGAACGGTTTACAGGAATAACAAACTGGTCATGGGGTACTCCCAGCCACAAATGGCGACCAACATCTAAAGAAGACGAAAATTTAGCTAAATTATGGGCATCAATGTTCCCCGCCCGACCTTCAAAAATAAACTCACAGCTTCTGAAACTCCTCGCCCTAGCACGAATCTTCTTGATAATAGCACTGTATGGACCTTCAGTGCCGTTATTGATATCCGCCACCACAGTCTTGTTATCACATGCGATGATAATGTGTTCAAGTGATAAATCCAACGCTAGATTCAGCGCTTCTCGACAAGCTAGCGCCTCTAGCGTCGCTGGGTCAGAAATGTCTGAAAAGAACATAGCCGACGACCCCAAGTAGACGCCATTGTGGTCTCGGCAGAGTGCCGCAGCTGCACCGCTCATACCGTTCCTCGCCTGGCCTCCATCAAGTTGTATCTTCGCAACTCCCATAGCAGGGGCCGACCACGTACTAGTACGCCTTGCTCCCGAGCTAGTCGTAGCCACATTTTGTGCAACATGCGCTGGGGTCTTCAGAGATTCTAGTTCAGAGATGAAGCTAGTCACAAAAGCATGTGTAGCGTGAGGGCTCTGCAGGACTCCCTCATGGATAGCTTTACGCCTTGCCGACCATATTGCCCACAAAGTCACGACCAACTTGACCATGCTAGCTTGTGGTAAATCATTAAACATACAGAATAACCAGCGCTTAGCATCTAGCTCTGTAGAAGCCTGAATATAATCAGCAACGTCATCATCCACAAGGGCCCAGACACACCGGGCAACAGAACACTGCATCAGTGAATGTCGCCAGCTATCCTGCATCCCACATAGCTGACATTTGTCATCATCGGACATATACCTCGTGTGTCGAACATCTTCCGTGGGAATGGAATGTTTAGCTAGCCTCCAAAGGAAATTTCTAACCTTCCCCAGCACTTGGACAGACCAAAGCGATGTCTAAGATTTGGCTTCCGCTTCGTAGTTAGACATGCCTGCATTACCCTCAAGCCAATCCTCCCTTCGCCTTTTAGTGTCTGCCAACATTCGGTAAGCTGAACGGACTGTGAAATTACCATTCCTTTCTAAGCTCCAAGTCCAAAAATCATCCATCCGTGAGGTGCACAAGGGGATAGTCAGTATAGCATTAGTATCTGCTGCCAAGAAAGTTTGGTCCAGTGCTGCTCTATTCCATGTGGCTGATGTGTTATCGATTAGTTCACTCACCAGAGTCGATGGGTTGGCCGAGAGGCATGCCAACGGTCGCATAGTAGCGTACCTTGGGATCCAGTTGTCGGCCCATATCCTCATAGCTGATCCATCCCCAATTCTCCTGATAATGCCTTGACAAAGCACATCCCTTCCTTCTAAAACTGCTCGCCATACTTTCGACGGCCTGCTCCCCAGCTCAGCTGTAAGGATTGTGCCGTTTGGAAAGTAAACTGCTTTCAAAATCCGGGCACAAAAAGATGTCGGGTGCTGCAAAATTCGCCACGATTGTCTTGCCAGGAGTGCAAAGATTAAAAAGCTTGAAATCTCTAAAACCAAGGCCTCCCATGAATTTTGGTTGGGTCATAGCCTTCCAAGATACCCATGCCGGTTTTCTTCTCCCATCTTTGCTTCCCCACCAGAATTGCCGAATGAGTTTATTAAGATGCTCGCACAGTCCCCTTGGCAATTTAAAACAAGACATGGAATATACCGGTACTGCTTGTGCAACTGATTTAACCAACACCTCCTTGCCCGCCATAGATAAAGTTTTCTCAATCCACCCTTTAACTTTGCTCCATAATCTGTCTTTCAGATATTTAAAAGCTCCAAACTTCGAACTTCCCACATCCGAGGGCATACCAAGATACTTGTCATTAAGTGTTTCATTGGGGACATTCAGAATACCTTTTATCTCTTCCTTAAGATTTGATGGGCATCTCTTGCTAAAGAAAATAGACGATTTTGCTGCATTTATTCTCTGTCCTGACGCTTGGCAATATGTTTCCAACAGGTTTGACACCTCTGTCGCCCCTCCACCAGATGCTTTGAAGAACAACAGGCTATCATCTGCGAATAAAAGGTGATTAACAGGTGGTGCCGAAGGCGCCACTTGGATCCCCCCAAGTTGAGATGACTCACTTAAATTTTTCAAGAGGCCAGAAAGGCCCTCCGCTGCCAACAAAAACAGGTAAGGGAAGATTGGATCTCCCTGACGGATACCTCTGCTAGGTTTAAACTCCTGTAGCTTCTTCCCATTGAATAACACAGAATAAGATACTGAGCTCACCAGATCCATAACGATGTTCACCCATCTTGAAGAAAAACCCAACTTTAACATGATGGCTCTCAGGTAATCCCATTCCACCCTGTCATACGCCTTCATCATATCTAACTTGAGAGCACAATGCCGATGCTTAACTGCTCTATTCCGTTTCATAAAATGTAAACATTCGTATGCCACAATGATGTTGTCTGTGATCAAACGGCCCGACACAAAGGCAGACTGTTCTGAAGAAATAATCTCCGGAAGAACTAGCTTCAAACGGTTAGCTATTACTTTGGAAGCAATTTTATAAAACACGTTGCAAAGTCTTATCGGGCGGAACTGTGAGAGCAAAGGTGGATTTTTTACCTTTGGTATAATTAAGAACCAGGTAAGTCTGATTAATGCTTTCTGCACTCTCACGTCCTTCAATAATCTTAAGAACAGCAGCAGTCACCTTGGTTCCACAAACGCCCCAATGCTTCTGGAAGAAGTGCGCTGGGAACCCATCTGGCCCCGGCGACTTCGTAGGGAACATCTGGTACAAAGCCTTTTTTACTTCCTCCTCGGTGTACCTGGCGTCCAACATCGTACGCATTTCATCTGTCACCTTCTCGGGTACCGAGTCTAATACTGCCTGCATATTTGTATAGCCTTCCGACGTGTACAGGTTTGAATAAAATTCAGATGTCATCGCTTCCAGCTCGCTTGCTTCTTCAACCATCTGTCCGTCTTCCCTAGTCAGGGATGTGATCTTATTCTTCCTTCTTCGCATCGAGGCCCGCTGCTGAAAATATTTAGTGTTTTTATCACCATATGCTACTTGGTTGGGCTCGACTATAGCTGGCCATATGGGCTGAATCTCACGGGCCAGTTTGCTAGCACACGTGCCTAAGCCCGTGACGCGACTGGCCCGACACACGGCTAAACGGGCCGTGCCTGGCCCATGCCACACATGGGATTGTGCTCAGGCGCCTAGGCTCTCACCCGCATGGCACGGACTGCTTATTTTTTAGATTTCTTCTGAATTTTTATGATATACATAGCAAACATGCCCATGCGTTGCAACGGGAGAAAAAAATGCATCAATTTTAATAAAAATTGTTCAAGACACAAGACAGATACACGGCGAAGAAGCACTAATAGCGTAAACCGTGAATATGAAATATTACTAAAGCTTAATCTTCCAATTCAAGTTTAATAGTGCCAGAAATAGTTACAAAGACATGCACTGTTTTGTACATAGATTGGTGGCTATAGATTGTCTACTGCTAGTGTGGATTTTCTAGCTTGTAGTTGTACTTGTACCCTTCGAGCATATTCTCGAATACGCACGAGTGTGCGTATCATTTTATAAAGAAGAAGGGGAAAAGACTCCCATCCGCATAGGTACACATTATTTACATGCCTCAGACATCCACCTCCACATGGGGTAACTACATGTTCGACTACTCACCCAAACCCCACCTTGCGAGCCCCGCAAACACTCCATCCAAATCCCCTTTCAAGAGCCCTGCTTGCCTCCATGCACGCCCTTCCCTCTCGATCCGTCTGAGTACTTGCGTTGTGGAGGGGCTTGCGCCATTGAAGACGATGTCGTTCCTGTCCTTCCAAATCACCCACATGCCCAACAAGCATAAGGTTCTCGTGGTCCGCCGTTGGTCTCGTCGCTGTTCCTGCCTTAAGCACCATGAGGCGAGGCTATCGTCATTGCCAGGCTCCATCTCCGGCTGATTTGTGGCGACGCTCATCCAATGCCACACTTCCTTCGAAAGGCACAACTCACCATGAGATGATTTATAGTTTCCTCTTGTTGATCACAGAAAGGGCACACGTCCTGATGAGGCAGCCCGCACTTGGCGAGTCTGTCGGAGGTCCAGCACCGATTCTTGATCGCAAGCCATGCAAAGAAACGACATGTCAGAGGTGCTCTCGATCCCCAAGTGAATGCAGCCGTAGGCGCCACCTCAAGTCCCGCAAACCTTGCCGCGTAAGCTGAACGCACTAAGAACGCGCCATCCTTCTTCCATGCCCAGCTAACCGAGTCCGGCGTGTCTGGCTCCAACTAGACCGTCTCTACTCTCGACCAAAGTAGCAGAAATTGCTATTACGCGGCCTCAGTAATGTCAGGCCCAATGTCTCCTGCCCATGCTGCATCCTCCATGGTTGCCGAAACTGTGCGCGCCCGCCTTACCCATTTGGGAACCCTGTCATACACCAGCGGTGCGAGCTCGCAGATGCGGAATCCCTGCAGCCAGCGATCCTCCCAAAATAGCGTTTCCTTCCCATTGCCGAGCATAGGATAAGAGATTTTTATGTTGCAAAATCTCATTTCATGACATTTATAACAAAACTTTAAAACCTTATCCTGCTGCAACAATTTTAAATTGATGAAATATAAGAGGCTAATAACTCTTTTAGGTGACCCAGTATTCGTTTTTTTCTTAGGAATATTCAAAATCTCATCGTTAGTTTATTTAATTTTCTGAAATGAAGTCTTATTTTTTACATGATCTTCCTTGGTCATTGTACCCGAAATATGACTGTTTGTGGCAAAAAGAAAACAAAAACTCAAATCGTTCAAGTAATAGTGATAGATGGAAGTTGCTGAATGATTTCCCAGAACTGAATTTCTGATGCTTTTCGGCAAACCGAGGCTAAGTAATGATTCGTTTCTGTTCTGGTGTACCAGTACTAATCGCTGCTATGCGATTGAGCTTTTTAGTACAATGATAAGATTGATGATCCACTGACACTAGGGTATAGGTGCCCTGATTAGTTGCTTTCTGTGATTGAGCACCTTGATCGAGCATTGCTGCTGTGATGATCATAAACATGGTTGCTAGTGCTTTGTTGGCTCGTCGGTGGTGACTGAATTTGTGTTGCTTTTGTCAAACTGAAATTTCGAAAGCAACGATACATTTCTGCCACCAAGCTTACTGATTTCTGGCTTTCTGCTGTGATTATTTGATAGTTATTTAGTACTCTCTGCAAAATGAGCGTGCTTATGCATGTAAATTTGCAGATTCATGATCTGCCGACAGCAGATAGGCGCAGAATAGAGTATGTTGACCCTTGCTACGTCTTCCCCTTGTTCAGAGTAATAGTTAGCGTGTCTGGTGATGAGACCCGGTGCTTCGGTCAGTCCCGGCCTTTCGTGTGGATATTGTTGTCCTATTTGTGCCATTGTTTCTTCGTTCGTGACCGCGCTCAACTATTTTCTTCTTACCGTGTAGTTAATCCGTGGATGTTAATGTCCGTAGGGTGTCCATGTAATTTTTTTTCGTAAATGTAGCATTGCTCAGATGATACTAGTTACAATACGAGAGGCAGTGCGTGGTAAAAATACAAACACGATTTTTTTTCTCCAGATTGAAGCACAAACATAATCTAGAAAAGGACATGAGCAACTCAAAATCAGACACGACCAAGAAGAGAGTCGCACGGGAGAGAGTCTGGATGCGATAGTCACACCCGCGCCAGGCTAGCAGCAGCCAGCCAATGGGAATGCAGAAGCCCTCACGCCACGGATCACTCCCCCACGATCCGCGTGACACCAGATCCTCACCGTCCACTCCCTGCGGATCCAACGCCCGAAACCCCACCTCCCCTCCCGAAACACCAACGCGCCGAAAATGCCAGGCTCCTCTTCTCCTTAAAACGCTCCCGAGCCGGCTACATTCTCCATCCACTCCAATCCCCAATCTCCCTCCCAACCAATCCACCAAGCAAACCCCGATGGCCCGCACGAAGCAGACGGCGAGGAAGTCCACCGGCGGCAAGGCGCCGCGGAAGCAGCTGGCCACCAAGGCGGCGCGCAAGTCGGCCCCGGCCACCGGCGGCGTGAAGAAGCCGCACCGCTTCCGCCCCGGCACCGTGGCGCTCCGGGAGATCCGCAAGTACCAGAAGAGCACGGAGCTGCTCATCCGCAAGCTGCCCTTCCAGCGCCTCGTCAGGGAGATCGCGCAGGACTTCAAGACCGACCTCCGCTTCCAGAGCTCCGCCGTCTCCGCGCTGCAGGAGGCCGCCGAGGCGTACCTGGTGGGGCTGTTCGAGGACACCAACCTCTGCGCCATCCACGCCAAGCGCGTCACCATCATGCCCAAGGACATCCAGCTCGCCCGCCGCATCAGGGGCGAGAGGGCCTGAGATGGTGTCTGTCTCATCTGCAGGTGTAGGGAGTAGCATGTGTTGCGTGGTGCAGTGATCTGGTATTGTGGTGTAGTTCGTGCTCTTTTATGTGTGCTGTGATGTTCTAGTGCAGTGTCTGATGTTACCATCTTGTTGTCATCAGCAATCTGAATGAAAGTTGGCTATCAGATCTCTCTCCATTTGCTGCATTTGTGATTCATTTTGTTGTTTGTAAATCTACTCAATCTGAAATATCAACGAACGGTTTCTTTGCTTCATCCATACTGTTGGTAAAAAAATCTCAGAATTTAAGCCTAAATGCCCAACCAAATCTCCAGTTTGTTCCATCTAATGTCGTACTTTGGTTACTCCTTGTCATGCTAATGCCACAATCTAGTATACTTTTGATGGAGTCGACTGATACATTTGTTTGTCAACTGCTACAAACTGAAGTTTCTGAAATTCGTTGCATTGCTGTCAGCTGACTGTCACTGGCTCCTCAACATAGAGGCAGTCCATGTCTTGGTGTTATCCTGATTCCTGAACCATTGCATTTGCTGTATTTCATCACCAGTGTTCATTATTCATTGGTGACCTGGTCAGTAACAGTTCTGGGCAGCTTCTTTCTGTTGATAATACTTGCTTGTTGCGTTTCTACTGAGATTATTTTTCACCTTCCACACTCTATACTTGGGGCAGTATTTAGCAAAGATATGAGTCACCTGGCAACTTGGCAAGCAAGGCCTGTTAATTTGTATGCTTATGTAATTATGTCATCCAGTTTTCGGAAGACCCCATCTTCCCTCTCCTGTACAACTAAAGGTAAAACTGGCATGTTTTTCCTGACTGTAAACTGTAGTGTAATTGACACATTTCATCAATTGTTAAGCTAGTCTTTGATTATACTCATCAAGCCCAGCAGAAGAAAGTCCTACATTTAGTTATTTCTTATATACATTTGACCAATTGCTTGATAAATGACAGTCCGGTGCATCAGATATTATGTGTTGACTGTAGCCATTCAAGTCGGTATTCCATACAATTTTTTTATTTAAAAGAGTCAGTGTTCCATACAACAGTCCTTCCAAACCTATATATTTGCATAATTTCCATAGACAAGAAAAAAAAGGATATGCAAGACAACTCTAAAAGAACTATTGAACAGATGTCTTCTCACCGATGGACAGTATGGCTCACGTGTTGCTTGACACTCATATTCTTCGGTTCAGTAAAGTCTGTTCCTTGCTCACGTGTTGTATAATCCCCAAGCTGACTCAAGTATTCCCTCCGTTCCAAAATATAGCGCGCCCACGCTTTTCGAGGTTCAACTTTGACCATAAATTTAACCCACCAGACCGACTGCGGCGGGATCAAAAATTATATAATTGAAAACTTTTTTTGAATACGAATTCATTGGTATAATTTTTTCGCCCGCCGCAATCGGTCTCGTTGGTTAAATTAATGGTCAAAGTTGAAGCACAGAAACCGAGGACGCGCTATATTTTGGAACGGAGGGAGTAGTATACTTCGAAGGTTAGTGGACTGAAATTGTTGTTTGACAACTACAGCAACTGAAGTTTCTGAAATTCCCTGCAGTACCATCTACTGAACGTCTTGGTGTTATTCTGAACCGTTGCATTTGCTGTATTTGATCACCGGTGTTCAGTAATCACTGGTTACTTGGTCAGCTTCTTTCTATTGGTATCACTTTCTTGTAGCATTTCTACCGAGATTGATTATCTATTGGCTTGTAGATTTAGCAAAGCTATGAGTCGCTGGGCGACTTGGCAAGCAAGGCCTTTGCTAATTTGTATGCTTGTCTAGTTATGTCATCCGGTCTTTGGAAGACCCCATTTTCCTCTCCTGAATGAACTAGTGAAAGTAAGATCATGTCATATTTTTCCTGACTATAAACTGCAGTGTAGCTGACATGTTTCATCAACTGTTAAGCTAGTCTTTGATTATAATCCTCAAGCCAGCAGAAGTTAGTCTTTACATTTCATTATTTTTCAGATACGTGTGAACAACTGCAAGATACTAAATGACAGTGAGATACCACTGGATAGATTTCTCACTGAAAACGTTCCCAAAATTGCCTGGGTCTCAGCTTCAGTGAATGTAATGGCCGTGTCAATTTTCAGCACCATGTTTGCTGTACATGGTGCCAATGAATCTGATGAACCTGAATGACGTTCATATACTTCAGTAGTTCAGTTCAGTTCAATCTGTTCCCTGCTCACGTGCCTGCATAATCGTGAAGCTGCTGTCACAGGCTCCTCGACTTAAGACGGTGTCTTCTTACTGACGATGTTGCTCCAAAACATTTCAGGTTGTTGTATGATCACGCCGTTCAGTATGCACCTGCTCACTTAATTCAGGCACGCGTGGTCTTTTCTTTGGCTGTCATGACTCTGGTATTCAAGAAATACAATTATGTGTGTTGTGTGTTTGCCCGGCAATCTTTGGGAGACCGATCTCTCCTTGTTTCGACAGTTAGTGCAAGATTATGACATAAAAAAACGAGGCTAAGGGGGGAAGTTCCCTCGAGTGGGAACAGGGTGCACTCGCCATTGCGCTAGGAGGCTCTCCCTTGCAAGTGACAGGCGATGATGAACACTGGTGATGAAATAGAAACCGATGTGCCTGAATGTTGCGCTAGGAGTTTGTTGATAGGAGTTCATCATAGGCGATACACAAACAAAATATGGAGGGGTGAAACCATATTGGCGGATGCTTCGGTTGCCAGACTACATCTGAAGTTTGAGGTTGAATTGTCTTGTACCACAATCTGTCAAACTTTTACCTTTTTTCAACAAAATGCTTCTTAGAACTATATGAGATTCAGTTTGACTAGAATGTGGAAGGTGCAAATGCTGCATAAAAACAATATTTTCACATGACACGCTTTATTAGAGAAATAATGCAAGTGACTGAAGATCTTCTAAAGAAGGGGTGGCAAGAGGCAACTGGTGTCACACCCTAACACCAGAATATTCGGCACTCTTACGACACAATTTTGAACACCTCTTTGTTATAACAAAAAATATATCTGGAAGAATCTTAAGACCATGATATATTTGGATAATATTGCCTTGGCTTTGATTTGTCCATCCCTGTCCTGATCAAATAAATCCTTAAATTAAAAACAAAGAAATCAAAGTAACACCGATTGAGCTATTTATGCATTAGCAAACAGTACAGGAACTTCTCCCAACATTCATTAGTCAGAACCAAGATTCTAAAACACTGAACCTCGAACCAACGAGAAATTAAACATAAAACACACAGAATGAGACGTCATGGATCGGAACATAAGCAGCAATCCGACATCAAAATCTAAACGCCTGATGCAACACGGGAGATAGTCAAAGGCGTGCACACTAAAGATGCAAGCACGACTAATTAACAGGTGAGCTCGTCGCAACTTGCTTGAAAAGTATAAAGCCACTCAAATAAACCATAAGCTGAGTGCTGATTTATCGAAGTGAGTCAATGAGCCTTAAATCTTCATGCCAATTGATCAATGTCCCAAGAATTGGATAAAGACGGGAGCTACAGGCCCACTTCATAGCTCATCCATGATGCTACGTAGAGAGTCCGCGTCGAGCATACGAAATGAAAGAACCTACATCCAACAACTCATTTCTGTCTCCCAGCCATCAAAATATAGCTCTAGATACCTGCGAAGCAAGCAAGATCATCAGTCAAACAATTTTCTACTATTCATTCATGGAAATCAGCTGGAAGTTATTCTCCTCTATTAGCTACAAAGATGAATCACCTTGGTATTATCAGACAAAAACAACATTTGAAACATAGAAAGCACACCTTCTATCTTCTGTTAAATGGAAAGATCATTATTTAGACACCGGTAGTTACTCCTCTAATCAATGTTGTAACCAGAGCATTTCAGTCCCAAATTATCCTCGAAGGAGTGCCTTGTCGCCGTGCAATAAAAAAAAACACTAAATAAAATAAAATGAGGAGAGTATAATTAAAGGATATTTGGAATCAAAGGCTCGGGACCCTCGGGTACTGTTAGCTATCAATTTCTTGCGTATAGGACTTAATAGACCCATAACCACAGGAAAAATAAACAAAATCAATATACATATGAGTAAAATTAGTTTGATTCCAAAGTTTGTTAGTGTGATCCTTAAGTGAATCCCCCGGCATCCATATCAAATATATTAGTTTGTTTCCAAAGTTGGTTTGTGCTTTCCTTATCCTTCACGGTGCTTGTGGAAGTGTCTGTAAGAATCCCACTTCGGCCCACCACGTCCCACAACCTCAAAACGGGCAAACACGACAGCCCGCCAATGTATTTGGTGGCCTTTGCAGCTCACACAGTCAACCTCCAACTCTTGCGATCTCATCTTGAGAGAAAAAAGGGTACTATAGTTATGCTCTAATGCTTCCACTAAATAATTCTTGCAATAGGGAAGGCATATTTAGTTCAGTCATTCTATAAAGAATTTGCCAATCTTTATGTTCATTGTTTTATGTACAGACATTTACATAATAAACTGATAAAGACAGTTTGCTAGCTCTGACTAGAACCTAGAAAATTACAGAAATGAAGCTAACAGTAGACCGATTACAGCCCACTGTCTGTCTGTCTACAGAACATAGAGTGCATTAGATACCACTAATAGATAATATCCACATCACCAAACAACACCACACAAGCATCAGAGCAGAACAACATCACCATAAGTTGAAAAGGTCATCAAGCAGAAAAAGAAACAAGTGATATGACACTACTTAAAATTGTTGGCTTAACACAAAATGGTGTGAAATAATTTATTGGGAGAATTACCAGACAAATAATTGGTTTTGTTGTACGTTGAAGAGGCCATCAAGCCGCAAAAGAAACAAGTGATATGATACTAAACATGAAAGGATGTGAATCATCTGCCCTCAACCAATTATGAAAAAGTAACTTGGTTTTGCTACAACCGATATGTGAAGGTGTGCTACTACCTGCGGTATCGACACTTTCAAATGGCTGACAATGAGGAATGTGGACGCTTTCAAAAACTCTCTTGAACTGCAGTGACTCAAGATGAACCATAAAAAGCGCGCCACCAGTCCAGAGGAACAACACGCTATTTTCCTCGGCGAGCCCTAGTATCTTTATGTCATTATCCTCTGAATTCAGGAAAAGTAGCTTGTCCGGTTCAATAGTTCTTCCAAGAACCCATGAAGCAGCACCATCACAATCAGTCTTCCTCTTCCATAATTGGATGTTGCAGCCTGTCCAGAGGATTAAACCAAGGCCACCACCCTCTGCCCGCATAATCGAGAATTTGTAAATCCCCTCTTCAAGGATATGCGATGGCACCCGTATCACTGCTAGGCTTTGATTCTTCGTATCGAACTCGAGAATTACAGCAAATTTCCCAGCAAACTTCCAGTAAAGGGAATCCCCAACCAGCACAGCAGGCTGCCAGACCATATAAACCAAGGTGGAATAATCACTCGTAGGAACCTTGGATGGAACCGGTGTTGAGATGACACCACCCCATAAGCCGGTCACTGACGAGTAAACCCAGGCGAGAGCTCGTACGTGCTGTTTGTCGTCGTTGTCTGCCACTGTCAAGACCACTCGGAAGTGGACCTCTCCGGCAGACCGAAGCACCGCTCCATTGAAGGGGGTCTTCTCCACAAGTGTGGCAAGCCCTGGGGGCAAGGCAATGCGGTGCTGGTCGGCGGTGGCAGGATCGCACACCAGGATCTGTTTCCAAGATTGAAGTGGAGGACGAGCACAAGGCCATGGCGACACCCGAGCGGCAGGAAGCGGTCGCCGCCGTCGAACTTCAAAGAGAGGCACCCGGGCGGGACGCGATTGGGGGCATCCAGAGTAGGTACGAAGGAGAGCTCGCCAGAGCGTTTATCGAAAATACCGAGGAGGGGAGGGTTGCGGCGGTGGTGGATGCGGAAGCGGCGGGAGAAGCCTGGGTCGGAGACGAGGAGGCGCCAGCGCCTGCAGACGGCGGATGCGCGGGGGAGGGAGGACGGCTGCGGGGAGAGGCGGAGGAGGATCTCGGAGAGCAGATTGTCGTCGTCCAGGGGCGGCGCCGCCGGCGAGCATGGGTGGTGGCGGCGGAGACTCTGCATCTCGTCCATGGTGTGGTGGAGCCGAAGCCCAAAATGAATCGCTGAAGTGGGTCGGCCCACTGAAGAAATCACGCTGAGTACTTTTCTTTTTGTTTTCAAGAAAAAAAAAACTTTCCTTTCTGTTGCCTTTGCAAAAAAAAAAAAATCCCTCTATAGTGATCTAATCGCTCTTATATTTCTTTAGGGGGGAGTAGAAGGTACTTGCTTTGCGCGTGTGCATTGCTAATTATTTTCACACAAACACGAACTTATTTAGCTTCCCATCTATGAAGCGATTCATCATTAAGAGGGCACTACTGAAATTGGTGTCTCATTGCACGAGGCGCAGAGTCTTTGTCATACATTTTTTGCTATTTATGATTTCACATTTTGTGGTCGAGAATGTAATAGGGCCACACATATCCTTGTGCAAAGCGGGATGAGGGTGGATGTACCCCTCACTGTTTGGGTGGATGCTACTCCAGATTTTGTAATTGGTGTGATGACTAGGTGAGAAGGCTAGGATCCAAGTTTAAGTCGAATATATTTTATTCCTTAAAAAAAAATAAAAACTTACTCCCTGCGTCCAAAACACCCGGTTTTAGTTCAAATTGGATTAGTTCACAAAATAGTAGTTATGCCATGGCCCACGGGATCATGTCTGGTTCACAATTGACTATATCTAAGTAAAGCCAGGCCAGTGGACAATAGCAGCAGGGTCTCATCTAGTCACTAAGTTGTTGTCTTGGAACCATGGCTAGTGTAGTGGTGGTGATGCTTTTGGCTTGCTAGACCTAGAGCGCGTGGTACCGGGTCTCAAGATCAGGTGCCTGCTGCTCGGTCTGATGGTGGCATGTTGCTGTGATGGTTGTTGGCGCCTCTTTGCCCTTTGTCCATGCTACATGATGCCCCCTTCTTGCGGCGGTGGACTACTCCAAAGAGGCGATTCTATTTGCCCTTACCTTGTTGGTCGTGGTGGCATCAATGGTCCTCAAGAGCCATTAGCAGAGGCCTGGGCGAAATCCCTACTTGGCGGATACCGGAGCCAACGATGGCAACACATGTGTGGTCCTCTGGGCGAAATCCCTACTCGGCGGAGACCGGAGCCAACGATGGCAACACATGTGTGGTCCTTGTTCATGTTTATCTCCTAGAGCACCAGGATAAACCCTAGGTTCAATGCCGAAGAAGGCAACAACGCCACGACATCGTTCCTTCCTTAGAAGCATTGCGTTGGTTGTCGTGCTCCGGTATGGTAGCGAGCGATGTCAGCTTCCCAGCCTTGTCGGTGAGGGTAGACAACGGTGCGACGTTGGTGTGGGCTTATGAGGCGAATTGTTGTCATTGTCAGCACATCTTGGGTGTTGCCTTACCTAGTTTCGGTCCGGTCTTGCCTTCCATTGGTCGACCCTCCTTAGGCACAACGATGGGGGTATGTTAATTGGGGTGGTCTTGGGATCATGGTTGTGTTATGAAGGTGTCCCACAATCATTGTGAACCGGCCTTGATGATTTGTGCTCCACTTTTTCATCATTCTGGCTAGAGGCTGACCAAGGAAAGTCTCGTGTATCTGCATTCTAAAGTTTGGAGCGCTTCCTCACCGGGTCATTGTTTGCTTGGAGAGGATGGTCATGCCTTTTCTCTTTCTTTTTATTCCTGGACTCACCATTATGGGGCGCAATGTTCATCGTTAAACACTCAAATCAAAATCAGTCAATTGATATTTATATCACTTCTTATTCAATTGTTGGGTTCTCCTCGCATTAGTAAAATTATTAAACATCAAAGATATGAGGCTTATTGGGAGAGGGAAGGAGAAGCCCTTGATAACCAAGTCAAAGAGTGTTGGTACGGAGGTATGCAAGTTAAGAATTTAAAAGATGTGGCTATCAATTTGGACAGGGTTATGAAATCCCTTCATGGCTGGAGTCGGGTGCATGTTGGTTTTCCTCCTAGGAAGCTTGAGTGTGCTCGTAAAAGATTAAACATTCTGTTTAAGAGGAAAGATCAGAATGCAGAGGAGGAGAGCAAGAAAATATTAGTGGAAATGGATGAGCTTTTGCTCAAACAAGAAATTTTGTGGAAGCAAAGGTCTAGATTGGACACTATGAAAGCAGGGGATCAGAATACAAGTTATTTTAAAAGGAAAGCCTTTTGGAGAGCCAAGAAAAATAGTATTTCAGCAATTAGAAGGATAGATGGATCCCTCACAGAAAATGTGGAGGAAATCAAGGATATTACTAATTCATTTTTTAAGAAGCTTTATTATTCTCATGATAGGGTTGACCCTTCTCGTATTATCCATCTTGTTAGTGTTGGGGAACGTAGTAATTTCAAAAATTTCCTACGCACACGCAATATCATGGTGATGCATAGCAACGAGAGGGGAGAGTGTTGTCCACGTACCCTCATAGACTGAAAGCGGAAGCGTTATGACAACACGGTTGATGTAGTCGTACGTCTTCACGGTCGACCGATCCCAGCCCGAACGTACGACACCTCCGCGATCTGCACACTTTCAGCTCGGTGACGTCCCACGAACTCACGATCCAGCAGAGTGTCGAGGGAGAGCTTCGTCAGCACGGCGGCGTGATGACGGTGATGATGAAGCTACCGGCGCAGAGCTTCGCCTAAGCACTTATGACGATATGACCGAGATGGATTATGGTAGAGAGGGGCACCGCACACGGCTAAGAGATCAATGATCAACTTGTGTGTCTATGGGGTGCCCCCTCCTCCGTATATAAAGGAGTGGAGGAGGGGGAGGGCCGACCCTCTACTATGGCGCGCACTGGGGAGTCCTACTCCCATTAGGAGTTGGATCCCCCCTTCCAAGTAGTAGGAGTAGGAGAGAAGGAAGGGGAAGAGATAAGAGAAGGAAGGAGGGGGCGCCGCCCCTCCCCCTAGTCCAATTCGGACTAAGCCTTGGGGGGGGGGGGGGGGGCGCGGCCTGCCCTAGGCAGCCCCTCTCTCTCTCCCCTAAAGCCCAATAAGGCCCATATACTCCCCGGCGAATCCCGTAACTCTCCGGTACTCCGATAAATACCCGAACCACTCAGAACCTTTCCGATGTCCAAATATAGCCTTCCAATATATCGATTTTTACGTCTCGAACATTACGAGACTCCTCATCATGTCCCTGATCTCATCCGGGACTCCGAACAACCTTCGGTACATCAAAACACATAAGCTCATAATATCGATCATCACCGAACGTTAAGCGTGCGGACCCTACGGGTGCGAGAACTATGTAGACATGACTGAGACTCATCTCCGTTCAATAACCAACAGCGGAACCTAGATGCTCATATTGCCTCCTACATATTCTACGAAGATCTTTATCGGTCAAACCGCATAACAACATACGTTGTTCCCTTTGTCATCGGTATGTTACTTGCCCAAGATTCGATCGTCGGTATCTCAATACCTAGTTCAATCTCATTACCGGCAAGTCTCTTTACTCATTCCGTGATGCATCATCCTGCAACTAACTCATTAGTCACATTGCTTGCAAGGCTTATAGTGATGTGCATTACCGAGAGGGCCCAGAGATACCTCTCCAACAATCAGAGTGACAAATCCTAATCTTGATCTATGCCAACTCAACAAGTACCATCAGAAAAACCTGTAGAGCACCTTTATAATCACCCAGTTACGTTGTGACGTTTGGTAGCACACAAAGTGTTCCTCCGGTATTCGGGAGTTGCATAATCTCATGGTCATAGGAACATTTATAAGTCATGAAGAAAGCAATAGCAAAATACTAAACGATCAAGTGCTAAGCTAACGGAATGGGTCAAGTCAATCACATCATTCTCTAATGATGTGATCCCGTTAATCAAATGACAAATCATGTCTATGGCTAGAAAACTTAACCATCTTTGATTCAACGAGCTAGTCAAGTAGAGGCATACTAGTGACTCTGTTTGTCTATGTATCCACATATTTACTAAGTTTCCGGTTAATTCAATTCTAGCATGAATAATAAACATTTATCATGAAATAAGGAACTAAATAATAACTTTATTATTGCCTCTAGGGCATATTTACTTCAATCTCCCACTTGCACTAGAGTCAATAATCTAGTTCACATCGCCATGTGATTTAACACCAATAGTTTACATCACCATGTGATTAACACCCATAGTTCACATCGCCATGTGACCAACACTCAAAGGGTTTACTAGAGTCAGTAATCTAGTTCACATCGCCATGTGATTAACACTCAAAGACTACTAAGGTGTGATCATGTTTTGCTTGTGAGAGAAGTTTAGTCAATGGGTCTGTCAAATTCAGATCCGTATGTATTTTGCAAATTTCTATGTGTATAATGCTATGCATGGAGCTACTTTAGCTAATTGCTCCCACTTTCAATATGTATCCAGATTGTGACTTAGAGTCATCCAGATCGGTGTCAAAGCTTGTATCGACGTAACTCTTTACGACGAACTCTTTATCACCACCATTACCGATAAATATTTCCTTAGTCCTCTAAAGATAAGTTTGACTGTTGCCCAGTGATCTATTCCTAGATCAAGATTGTACTCCCTTGCCAAACTCAGGGCAGGGTATATGATAGGTCTGGTACACAGCATGGCATACTTTATAGAACCTATGGCTGAGGCATAGGGAAGACTTTCATTCTCTCTCTATCTTCTGCCGTGGTCGGGCTTTGAGTCTTACTCAACTTCACACCTTGCAACACAGGCAAGAACTCTTTCTTTGACTGTTCCATTTTGAACTACTTCAAAGACTTGTCAAGGTATGTACTCATTGAAAAAACTTATCAAGCGTCTTGATCTATCTCTATAGATCTTGATGCCCAATATGTAAGTAGCTTCACCGAGGTCTTTCTTTGAAAAACTCCTTTCAAACACTCCTTTATGCTTTCCAGAAAATTCTACATCATTTTCGATCAACAATATGTCATTCACATATACTTATCAGAAAGGCTGTAGTGCTCCCACTCACTTTCTTGTAAATACAGGCTTCACGGCAGGTATGTATAAAGCTATATGCTTTGATCAACTCATCAAAGCGTATATTCCAACTCCGAGATGCTTGCACCGGTCCATAGATGGATCGCTGGAGCTTTGCATACTTTGTTAGCACCTTTAGGATCGACAAAACCTTCTGGTTGCATCATATACAACTCTTATTTAAGAAATCCATTTAAGGAATGCATGTTTGACATCCATTTGCCAAATTTCATAAAATGTGGCAATTGCTTACATGATTCGGACAGACTTTTAAGCATCGATACAAGTGAGAAAATCTCATTGTAGTCAACACCTTGAACTTTGTCAAAAACCTTTTTCGACAAGTCTAGCTTTGTAGATAGTAACACTACTATCAGCGTCCGTCTTCCTCTTGAAAATCCATTTATTTCGGGCAAGTCAACCAAAGTCCACACTTTGTTCTCATACATGGATCCCATCTCAGATTTCATGGCCTCAAGCCATTTCGCGGAATCTGGGCTCATCATCGCTTCCTCATAGTTCGTAGGTTCGTCATGGTCAAGTAACATGAACTCCAGAATAGGATTACTATACCACACTGGTGCGGAACGTACTCTAGTTGACCTACGAGGTTCGGTAGTAACTTGATCCGAAGCTTCATGATCATCATCATTAACTTCCTCACTAATTGGTGTAAGCATCACTTGAACTAATTTCAGTGAAGAAATACTTTCCAATTCGGGAGAAGGTACAATTACCTCATCAAGTTCTACCTTCCTCCCACTCACTTCTTTCGAGAGAAACTCCTTCTCTAGAAAGGATCCATTCTTAGCAACGAATGTATTGCCTTCGGATCTGTGATAGAAGGTGTACCTAACAGTCTCCTTTGGGTATCCTATGAAGACACATTTCTCCGATTTGGGTTCGAGCTTATCAGGTTGAAGCTTTTTCACATAAGCATCGCAACCCCAGATTTTAAGAAACAACAACTTGGGTTTCTTGCCAAACCAAAGTTCATATGGTGTCGTCTCAACGGATTTAGATGATGCCCTATTTAATGTGAATGCAGCTGTCTTTAATGCATAACCCCAAAACGATAGTGGTAAATCGGTAAGAGACATCATAGATTGCACCATATCTAATAAAGTACGGTTACGATGTTCGGACACACCATTACGCTGTGGTGTTCCAGGTGGCGTGAGTTGCAAAAATATTCCACATTGTTTCAAATGAAGACCAAACTCGTAACTCAAATATTCTCCTCCATGATCAGATCGTAGAAACTTTATTTTCTGGTTACGATGATTTTCCACTTCACTCCGAAATTATTTGAACTTTTCAAATGTTTCAGATTTATGTTTCATCAAGTAGATATACACATATTGTTGGGGAACGTAGTAATTTCAAAATTTTCCTACGCACACACAAGATCATGGTGATGCATAGCAACGAGAGGGGAGAGTGTTGTCTACGTATCCTCGTAGATCGAAAGCGGAAGCGTTAGCACAACGCGGTTGATGTAGTCGTACGTCTTCATGATCCGACCGATCAAGTACCGAACGCAGGGCACCTCCGAGTTCAGCACACGTTCAGCCCAATGACGTCCCTCGAACTCCGATCCATCCGAGTGTTGAGGGAGAGTTTCGTCAGCACGACGGCGTGGTGACGATGATGATGTTCTACTGACGCAGGGCTTCGCCTAAGCACCGCTACATTATTATCGAGGTGGACTATGGTGGAGGGGGGCACCGTACACGGCTAAAAGATCAAACAATCAATTGTTGTGTCTATGGGGTGCCCCCTGCCCCTGTATATAAAGGAGCAAGGGGGGGTGCGGCCGGCCAGGGGAGAAGGCCCGCCAGGAGGAGTCCTACTCCCACCGAGAGTAGGACTCCCCCCTTTCCTAGTTGGATTAGGACTTGGGAGGGGGAAAGAGGTGGAGGAGAAGAAGGAAGGGGGGCGCCGCCCCCCTCTCCTTGTCCTATTCGGACTAGGGGGGAGGGGCGCGCGGCCCTTGCCTTGGCTGCCTCTCCTCTCTTCCACCAAGGCCCACTAAGGCCCATTTAGTGCCCGGGGGGTTCCGGTAACCCCTCCGATACTCCGGTAAAATCACAATTTCACCCGGACCACTTCCGATATCCAAACATAGGCTTCCAATATATCAATCTTCATGTCTCGACCATTTCGAGACTCCTCGTCATGTCCGTGATCACATCCGGGACTCCGAACAACCTTCGGTACATCAAAACATATAAACTCATAATATAACTGTCATCGAAACGTTAAGCGTGCGGACCCTACGGGTTCGAGAACTATGTAGACATGACCGAGACACGTCTCCGGTCAATAACCAATAGCGGAACCTGGATGCTCATATTGGCTCCCACATATTCTACGAAGATCTTTATCGGTCAGACCGCATAATGATACGTCTCCAACGTATCTATAATTTTTGATTGCTCCATGCTATATTATCTACTGTTTTGGACAATATTGGGCTTTATTATCCACTTTTATATTATTTTTGGGACTAACCTATTAACCGGAGGCAGGAAGTAATGCAATGGCTCTCTTCCACCCCACCTCTCCTCTCCTCTCCTCCCACCTGCCCCCCACCTACAATGGCGATCTCTAACCCTAGCAACCATGGAAAGCTTGCTACATTGGGATTTTGCTCCGGGCTTGGCCCTAGCAGACCAGGTGAGAAGAAGATTTGGCTCTACAGTTCATTTCTCCCCCTCTCGAGACATCAAGGATTTTTTTTGGTGGTCTCATTTTCCTCGGCTTCGTTCCCTCTTTCGGTGGAATCTGTGGGTGTTGCGTTACAATGTTGCATTGGAGGGATTTCTTCTGGTTTCAATGTGCTACCGATCACTCAACGTTCATTTTGATTTTCGGTTGCCAATAACAAAGTGGGTCACTTCATATATGGGCTCAAAGATCGTATTTAGCCTGATTTTTGTTGTCACTTCCACTTGTTCAATGGTTGTTTTGCCAAAGCCCTTGCATTGGACAACCGCTGGCACGCAGATCAAGAGCTACAGGATATTGCGGATAGACATTCTATTGCTGTTAAACCTTCTCTGCAATTTTTATCTCACAAGGAACATCTTGATCGTTCTTCTGCGAAGGAGCTTAGTAAATTTGGACTTATTCCTTTGAAAAATTGGGAATTTTCCAACAAGGACGCCCATGAAGCTTCCTCTTCCTCGAGACCATCAATGCAAATTCAAACTCCAAATCAAATTGCTTCAATTCCTTCATGCGACATTCCGGGCGTGGTCTCTGCTCAGGGCTCTAATCATATTGCCTTAATGAATCATTATTTGTCTCAAGTGAAGTCTGAGGAGAATCAAGACACTAACTACCTTCTATTAGGTACGTTTAAATGTCCCCTGACCGTGCCATATGCCCCGCTGCCTCTTTTTTTTTGAATTCGGCCTTTAGATATGCACCTTCTCATGTGGCCTGGCCTCCTACGCTTAAAGCCCAACACAAAGCGATTCTTGCCCAGGCCCAGTACACACAGAAGGAAATTGAGGATTTGGCGGCGAGATGGGCTGCTTTATGCTCTAAATGCCTGCAATGGGGGCACAACCGGATTAACTGCCAAGGTAGGCTCATTTGCATTCACTGTTCCGGTCCTGATCATCGTGCCATTGACTGCCCCAAGAGTGCCATCACATCACAATATAATGGTCAAGTTCCTTTAATTGGTAACACTGCGATCAATTCGGCCGGATCTTTGGGACTATCCACTCTTGCTCCGCAGCCCGTGCTTAGATCTAAACCGTCCATCCGTTGTGCTGTGTGTGGATTCTATGGACACGTGGAGCAATCTTATCGTAGGTTGAAATTTCAGAACAAATGGAGGTGGGTCGTAAAAATCCAGCCGACCCTCTCACCCCCTCATGCTCCATCTTCCACCTTGAAAACACAAAAGCCCCCGCTCTGCCCTTTCCCATCGCCCCTGCAATCACTCCATCTCTCGCGCAGCTTGACCATGGCTAACTACCCTCTGAATCCAGTCCCCTTCCTCCCACCGGGGTTCGCCGTCGAGCCCGGCCCGGCGGATCGCTTGGTGCATAGTGGCATGGTGGTCGGTCCCATTGCGCCGCTCAGCCATGAGTTCCTGGCGATTGCAGAGACCAGCCACTACGTTCCTCTTCATCGCCGCTCGGCCATCCGCGACCAGATCACGGCATTGCTGCATGAGTCTTAGCTGTTCACCACAGAGGTCAGTGATCACCCGTTTGGGATTGGGATCTTTGGTTTTGCCGATTCCTTCTTGAGAGATACTGCGGTTAACACACCTATCGAGTTAGAGGAAGAGGATCTGCTGGTTACTTTTGTTCCTCACAATGAAGCACTCAATAGGCGCACCCCATCGTTTGGGCCAGAAGTTTGATTGATGTTTTTGGGTTTCCTTATGATTATCAAACTGACTATTACATCAAGGCTCTGGGAGGGTATGGTTCACTCGTGTCCTGGTATAACCCGAGGCAGGACCGCCGCTTTGTTCTGCTTAAAGCTAGGGTGATCCGTCTAAAGTTAATCCCCAAAAGCTTTGTGGTCTGGCAACTAGGGGGAGCTCATGATTGTTGGACAGTTTAGGTGACCATCTTGCACAGTAATGACTGGAATGGTCTCTTACCAGAAGTGCTGCCACCTGGGGAGGAGCCGCCACCACCTGATGGCAATCCTCATCCTCTTTTTGGGCCCGATCTTACTGCAGAACAGTTGTACCAGCAGCAGGTACACAACTGGCTTGTTTAGAACGGTGCACCACCTGCGGCCAATAATGCAGGTCCAAGTGCAGGTCAAGATGCTGTCCAGGAAGCCCAAAATCAAGGTGGTTGGGGTGCTTGGCCTCCTCCACAGCCTGTGCATCCAATGCCACCCCACCTTGTCAACTATCAAGCTTAGCTTGTTGCCCAGGGCCTGTCAGTCCAGCACGGCATAGTGCCTGACAATAACATCATTGACAATGCTTTCCAGGCTTGGAATGATTCCATTATGGTGTCTGACAACTCTAGTTCCTCCTAGGATGAGGATGCACTTCTGCCTGATCTGAATGTGGCTCTGGTGGTGTTGTCTGATCCAACTGTGGATGTGGTTACCAGGGAGGCACCTCCTGAATCTCTAACTGTCACTGTGGACTTACATGCTCAGGGTATCCGCTTTGGTCTGTCTACTCAAGGGGAGGAGCTATTCTTTGTCCTTATGAATGAGCCAATACCTCGACAGCAACTCAACTCTTTCATTTTTCAGGCTTTGTGACCAGCGATTGCTACTATTGGGCCTTGGCAGCAGGGCTATGGCATGAGGAATGCCTCTACATCTATTTCTGTCAGAGTATCAATTGAATTCGAGGGGCTCAACTTCTCTCTAGTTCAGTCTGTCACTCCAACCCCTGCAGCTGCTTCGTCTGTGGTTATTGAGGAACTCCCTACTGATAGCGCGGTGCTAAGTACTGATATTCCTGGACATCAGCTTCAGTCTTTAGTTGTTTCGTCTGTGCTCATTGAGGATAACACTACTGACACTATGGTTCCTGCTACTAACGAGCTTCAGCATTCCTCTGCTGCTTTGCTTCCTGCACCACCTGTCCCCCATTCTCGGGCAAGATGTCACAAGGCAACTGCTCCGATATCCACCACTGTAGTCAGGCGTAGTCAATGCTCCAACAAATATGATGGCTTCAAGTCTCAAGCTGTCAAGGAGATACGCACCAGCACTTCCAAGGTACAACCCCGTTTTGTGCCCTCTATTGGCTCCTCTAGCTCTTCTGGTGATATCCCTCCGCCTACACCTGTTGCCACTCTGCAAGCAATTGGTGTCAACCGCTGTGCGATCCCGGAGAGTGAGCTCTCCTCTGAAGCTTTACTTGCTGCACCCTCAGCTGCATCAGCGCCTGACGATATACCAGGGGAGTTGGCTCCTTCAACTTCTGAGTAATCCATTTGACCTTTATGCCTCATCTACGCTGTTGGAATGTCCTCTCCTGGAATGTCAGAGGCTTAAACTCCGAGAAGAAATAGTTAGCCCTTAATAATGCGATTATCTCTAGCGGTTGTGCGGTCGTTTGTTTGTAGGAGACCAAAATGCCTGATGTCTCTTTTGCGTTTATTAAAACCTGCTTTCTTAAACAATTCGATCGTTATGCTTTTGTCCCCTCGCGTGGGGCCTCTGGAGGCCTTCTTACTGTGTGGAAAAGCGCTTTATTCACCAGTAACATAGTATTTGCTGATGTTTTTGCGCTTACTGTCAGTTTCGTCAGCACACAGTCTTCACAATCATGGTCTCTTGTCAATGTTTATGGTCCTTGTACCGGGGATGATCGTGAGGAGTTTACTTCCTGGTTATATGATGTCCAAATCCCTAATGGACAGGACTGGCTTCTTCTAGGTGATTTCAATTATATGCGGGCCCCTGATAACCGTAACAAGCCGGGTGGAAACTTAAATGATATGATTACATTCAACGATATCATCCGCAAGCAGCAACTAATTGAAATTCTGGTTCAAGGAAGAACGTACACATGGAGCAATATGCAACAGGACCCCCTGCTCGAACAAATTGATTGGTTTCTTACATCACTGCACTGGACCACCACGTATCCTAAAACCCTGGTCAAACCTCTTGGCAAACCTATTTCAGATCATATCCCTTGCGTGGTAACTATTGAAACTAAAATCCCTCACAGCAAACTCTTTCGCTTTGAATCTTACTGGATTTTGCACCCTGGGTTGATGGATATTGTTCAAGAGGCTTGGGATAAGCCTGTTTTTAACAAAAATGCTGCAGCTACACTTGCCCACAAGGTCAAGGCCCTAAGACACGCACTAAAAGTTTGGAGTAAGCACATCTCGAAGCTATCCATTGCGATCAGCAACTGTAATGAGGTCCTGGCTGATTTAGATGAGTTAGAAAACAAAAGATGCCTCTCAATACCTGAATCTAATTTCAGAAACATCCTTAAAGCTCATCTGCTCAAGTTGTTGAAATATCAGAAGCTATATTGGAAAAAACGTTGCACCATCCGTTGGATCAAGTTTGGGGATGAGAATACCAAATTTTTCCAGGCCATTGCCACTGAAAGGTTTCATAAAAATAACATTGCTTCGTTTCGAGCTGAAGATGGTAGTTTGATTGAAGATCACCCTGGAAAAGAAGCCCTCCTTCACTCCACTTACAAATCCAGATTAGGGACCACAGCCCTATGTGATATGAAATTTGACCTGGCAGCAATCATTCCAAGGGCCTGTAATCTTGATCATCTTACTGATCCATTCACCGAGGAAGAAATAGATGAAATCGTTAAAGAAATGCCTCCTGATCGCGCCCATGGACCTGATGGATTTAGTGGCTTTTCTTAAAGCTTGCAGGCCCATTATTAAACATGACTTCTATGCGCTTTGCTCTCAATTCTATGAAGGCACTCTGGATATCACTAGCATCAACGATGGTTTCATTACACTAATACCCAAGGTCAACTCACCTCAGTCAGTCAATGATTACAGACCAATTACTCTCCTTAACTGCTGTCTAAAGTTGATCACGAAATTGCTAGCTAACCGTCTCCAACGGGTTATCCTTCAACCGGTTCACCGTAATCAGTACGGATTTCTCAAAGGGCGGACCATACAAGATTGTCTGGGGTGGGCCTATTAGTATATTCACCAATGTCACACTTCGGGCAAGGAGATCATCCTGCTTAAGCTAGACTTCGCCAAAGCGTTTCACACGATTGCTCACGAACCCATGATCAATATAATGCGACATATGGGGTTTAACGAGCGTTGGATTACTTGGATCAATTGCCTCTTCTCTTCTGGTTGATCGTCAGTTCTTCTAAATGGCGTACCGGGTCGTCAATTCCTCTGTAAATGTGGGGTTCGGCAGGGTGACCCGTTATCCCCACTCATCTTTGTCCTCGCGGCTGAGTTACTCCAGGCTGAAGTTAATGAAAAATTCAGACAAGGCAACACCATCTCCCCTTCCCTTGCAGAGGACAAACTGATTATCCTGTCCTTCAATATGCGGACGATACACTCATAGTCCTCCTTGCATGCATCCAACAAGCCACATTGATCAAGCAGCTCCTTTCTGACTATGCCTCCTCTATTGGGCTCAAGATAAACTTTCAGAAATCCACTTTAATACCCATTAACCTGGACTTGGAAGCTACGAACAATCTGGCAAGAGTTTTTGGATGTGCAATTGGATCTATGCCCTTCACTTACCTTGGCCTCCCGTTAGGCACGACAAAACCCTCCGTACAAGAGCTCATGCCTCTGGTCTACAGATTAGAGAGACAACTCACGTCCACAATTGCTATGATGTCGTATGGAGGCAAACTTGCTTGGTTAAATGCATCTGTCACGTTGCTCCTTGTGTTTGCCATGTGCACGCTAAGGTTCCCTCCTAAACTTATTGAGATCCTTGACAAAATCAGACGTAGATGCCTATGGACTAAGAAAACAGAGCAAGGGGACAAATGTAATTCTCTTGCTGCTTGGGATTTGGTCTGCCGTCCCAAGAAAAAGGGAGGGCTTGGGGTGATCAACTTAAAGATCCATAACGAGTCTCTGCTGCTAAAATTCCTGCACAAATTTTTCAACAAACTGGATATTCCTTGGGTGAATCTCATCTGGGACAATCTTTACATAGGCAAAATACCACATGCGGTCGACGCAGTTGGCTCGTTCTGGTGGAAGGATGTCTTAAAACTCACTCCCGTTTTCCGCGGAATCACGTGTGTTCAGGTGGTTGATGGTAAGACGACGCTTTTTTGGAAAGATCTGTGGAAAGAGGAGATTCTGCAAATAGCCCACCCTCGTGCTTTTTCATTTGCCATCCATGAAGACCTCTATGTGGCTGAGGCTATGAATAGTACGGATCTGCATGAAACCTTTCACCTACCGGTCTCGCCGCAAGCGCTTGAAGAAATACAAGATTTGCACACGCCCCCCATTGGATATCCCCCTCAACCTCATTACATGATGTATGGCACTACTCGTGGGGTTCGGCGTTCTACCGGCCAAAGGATTACTATAACAACTACTTCAGGGACGGGAAGGCCCACCATGCCTTCCAACTTCTTTGGAAATCGAGGTGCACTATGAAAATCAAGGTGTTTGGCTGGTTACTCTTCATTGACAGGCTCAACACTCATAATATGCTCAAAAGGAGGCATTATAACATTGGTGATAACTATGACTGCATCCTATGTGGGCAACACGTCGAGGAAACCGTTGACCATATGATCTTCACTTGCCCGTTCAGTCAAAACTGCTGGGCAAAACTCAACATCGTTTGGCCACCTTTTGACAACCGTCTCGACCTTCTTCACAATACAAGAGATTCTTGGCCAAACCCTTTCTTCTTTGAAACATTCCTCACCTCGGCTTGGAGCATTTGGAAAGAGAGGAACAACAAACATTTCAGAGGAGTGGCCCCTACGGGTGAGACCTGGCTGACACGATTTAAAGAGGACATCCTACTCCTTCAACATAGAGTTAAAGCAGCCCGTAGAGCTGCCTTTGTCACTTTTTGTAATTCTATTGTATAGCCAATAACTCACACTATCTTAGACCTCCCTAGCTGCACACTAGATTCAAAGGTGCACCTTGTAACATGGCTGGCTGATATGTCTATGTAAACACCCCATTTATATAGATATAAGAAAAAATAGTAGGGGTTTACCCCCTACAGTCAAGTTTCTCAAAAAAACCTATTAACCGGAGGCCCAGCCCAGAATTGCTGTTTTTTTGCCTATTTCAATGTTTCGAAGAAAAGGAATATCAAACGGAGTCGAAACGAAATGAAATCAACCGGAGAAGTTATTTTTGGAAGGAAAGCTACCGGAAAAACTTGGAGTGCACGCCAGGGAAGTCCTGGGCTGCCCACGAGGGTGGGGGCGCGCCCCCTGCCTCGTGGATAGCCCGGAGGTCCACCGCCGTACTTCTTTCACCCATATATACCCACGTACCCTAAAAACTTCGAAGAACAGAATAGATCTGGAGTTCCGCCGCCGCAAGCTTTTGTAGCCACCAAAAGTCAATCGGGACCCTGTTCCGGCACCCTGCCGGAGGGGGGAACCCTCACCGGTGGCCATCTTCATCATCACGACGCTCTCCATGACGAGGAGGGAGTAGTTCACCCTCGGGGCTGATGGTATGTACCAGTAGCTATGTGATTGATCTCTCTCTCTCTCTCTCTCATGTTCTTGATTTGGCACGATCTTGATGTATCGCGAGATTTGCTATTATAGTTGGATCTTATGTTTCTTCTCCCCCTCTACTCTGTTGTAATGGATTGAGTTTTCCCTTTGAAGTAATCTTATCGGATTGAGTCTTTAATGACTTGAGAACACTTGATGTATGTCTTGCCGTGCGTATCTGTGGTGACAATGGGATATCACGTGATTCACTTGATGTATGTTTTGGTGATTAACTTGCGGGTTCTGCCCATGAACCTATGCATAGGGGTTGGCACACGTTTTCGTCTTGATTCTCCGGTAGAAACTTTGGGTCACTCTTTGAGGTTCTATGTGTTGGTTGAATAGATGAATCTGAGATTGTGTGACGCATATTGTATAATCATACCCACGGATACTTGAGGTGACATTGGAGTATCTGGGTGACATTAGGGTTTTGGTTGATTTGTGTCTTAAGGTGTTATTCTAGTAGAACTCTAGGGCTGTTTGTGACACTTATAGGAATAGCCCAACAGATTGATTGGAAAGAATAACTTTGAGGTGGTTTCGTACCCTACCATAATCTCTTTGTTTGTTCTCCGCTATTAGTGTCTTTGGAGTGACTCTTTGTTGCATGTTGAGGGATAGTTATATGATCCAATTATGTTATTATTGTTGAGAGAACTTGCACTAGTGAAAGTATGAACCCTAGGCCTTGTTTCCTAGCATTACAATACCGTTTACGCTCACTTTTACCACTTGTTACCTTGCTGTTTTTATATTTTCAGATTACAAAAACCTATATCTACCATCCATATTGCACTTGTATCACCATCTCTTCACCGAACTAGTGCACCTATACAATTTACCATTGTATTGCGTGTGTTGGGGACACAAGAGACTCTTTGTTATTTGGTTGCAGGTTGTTTGAGAGAGACCATATTCATCCTACGCCTCCTACAGATTGATAAACCTTAGGTCATCCACTTGAGGGAAATTTTCTACTGCCCTACAAACCTCTGCACTTGGAGGCCCAACAACGTCTACAATAAGAAGGTTGAGTAGTAGACATCAAGCTCTTTTCTGGCGCCGTTGCCGGGGAGGCTAGGTAAGCGGCACTCACACCCCATCAACTAAGCTCTTTTCTGGCGCTGTTGCCGGGGAGGTGAGTGCTTGAAGGTATATCTTTAGATCTTGCAATCGAATCTTTTTGTTTCTTGTTTTAGCACTAGTTTAGTTTATAAAAGAAAACTACAAAAAAATGGAATTGGGTTTACCTCATACGCTTCATCTTTTTAATATCTTTCGTGAGTATGATGGGAAGGAAAATTGTGCCAAAGTGTTAGAAGAAGAATTTATTAAAATGTTTGGCACCAAATCTTTGAATAATGAGCATGATTGCAATGTTGTTAGTATGAACTCCTTGAATATCCATAGTACTAATGATGATTGCACTAGTTATGATGAAAATGTCTCCTATGAACATGTCAATTTTTGTGGAGTGCATTGGGTTTTCAAGTACACACCGAATAGGGAAGATAGATATTGAAAGAGGCATAAGTATTTAGAAACTAAATGGTTGCAAGAAAGGCTAGATGCGTGTGCTGAAAATTTAAACTTTATTAGCCATACCTGTGAACTTTGCAATGAACGTGATCATTTTAGTACCCAATGCAAATTGTTTCATGATCGTATCGTGTCCAAAAATTGTGATGACTTGATTTCCCTTGCACATCATAATGAACTTAGTTTGCTCTTGGGTTATGAAGATATTAAACGTATAACTAAGGACATTCCAAATTTTGCCCTTGATAGATTTCTTCATTTTGATCTAGAAGAAATATATATGTATTGTGCGGTGAATTGCATTGAAAATCCTTATATTGCCAACTACATAAAGAAAAGAAAACAAATAGAAGATGAAGAGAATGCTAATTAAAGGGAAGAGACTTCCCAATATTCTCCTATTATTTCTTATGATGAATCAGGTAACGAGGAGGAGCCTTCTATTCAACCAATCTCATTAATAAGGAGCTCCAAAAAGAAGATTGAACCCACACATGAGGTGAAGAAGAAGAAAAGAAAAAGGAAGAGAGGTAAAAAGGTATCTCTCCCAAATAATTTTGCTCCTATTATTGTTGTGCCTCATGAAAATGAATCAAAATTAAATGTGGAAGATGATGCACTTGATGATGATCTCGTTATGCCTATTGCTTGTTGTGATGATTATGATTGGGAAGATAATGATACTTCTTATGATCTTGAAAATCTTTTTGGCACTTGCTTGGAAGAATATGATAATAATGTTTGCTATACTATTGGTGCTATCCATACTATTAATGATGAGAGTGATTATGCTTATGATATGAAAAGGCCCAAGCTTGGGGAAGCTATGTTTGATGAGGATGACATATTTGAAAATATATTTGTTGCAATTAATGTTTTTCCCAAGATTGGGGATGCTATGTTTAATAAAGATGATATTTTTAGTCCACCAAATTTTGATATGCAAATTTATAATGATGATAGCATGCCTCCTACTTATGATGATTATTAGATACAGTATAACCGAGCCTAATTCCTGTCCTCTCAGCGTTTTGTATTTATGGCCGTCCGATTTCAGATTCAATTGTTTCTAAGCCGCCCGATCTGATCTGTGCGTCACGTTTCGCGCTTCGTGGGCCGGCTGTCCTAGAGGGACGCTGCTCCAGCGGCCGAAACGCAGTCCGGTGGTTGATTGGGCTATTGGGCCGAGGGGATCGGCCTACTAGGCAACAATGGTTCCGTCTCGCTCGCTCGGGCAGGCGATGTTTCGTGCGTTTGCTCGCTCCTTCGTCTCCCTTCTTCCGTCTCTTCGCCGAGCACCGCCGCCAGGGCATCTCCTCTCCGTATCCCATGACTCCATCGACCAAGCACAGCTGTTATCTTTCTCAAGCGCCACCATCTCCGTTGTTCTCACCAAGTGTCATCGCCGCCGCCCAAAATCTGTAACCTGCGACCAAGATCCCTCCCTGCTATGGGCCTGTGGCACTGCCCCATTCCGCATCACCGGATCAACGTCGCCGGCCTCGTGTGGCCAACACCAACGCTGCCACGCCGCGCCGAGGGATCAATGGTTCTGATCCGGTCCCACTTCCACGCCATCGGATCAACGTTGCCGATCCCGTCCAAACCCACCGGCCCCCATGTCGTCCACCCTGACCTATAGCAGCTGTGGCGACTCCCGCCGTCCTGACCACCGCCAACATCTCGCTGATGCTTCAAGAGCGGATTAGCGAACCAGGAAGGGTCGCTGCGCCGGGCAGAAATTGAAAGAAGATTTCACTCATTGCCCGATTCCAACTCTGGGCATGAAGCGAAGAAAGGCAGATCTATTACAAGGTAAGCAGGGATGTATATAATTCCTGATGATGCTATGCCAGGAGACTTTTGTTGCTATGTATTCATTTCAAATAGGTGCAGCAGCAAAGAGAGGCACATGAGTGAGCGATTGGAGGATGGGATGCAGCAGGTTCCGTCTCCAATTGCAAGCTTCCGAGTAGTATCAGTCGGGCCAGGCTATGAGATGTGCTAGTTTCTATTGATCGATAATGGTTACAATCCAATCAATTTGTGTTGTAATTCATTTAGATTTTGTATTAAGAGGGTTAGAAACGTTTGATTCAGGAAGACGGCTGTGGTGCCGTGAACTCATGTCGTCCAAACCTGTTCTGCTGAGAACTGATGTATATGCAAGGCCAGTATGGGCTATGACGCCATACTATATGGTGCGTATTTAAGAAATTAAGATTTGTGGGAAATGATCATGAAAACCTGTATGCATTTACTCCCGTACATGTAGCTTTTGCCTATGTATCGTAGAATATATACATGTTTGTATTATTTGTTACTTTGCAGCATGTCTTACTGCAATTATTCAATGTACATTGTCACCCACGGATGGAAACCTACATCTGAAAGAGTCATCTCCAGCAGCTGACGGCCATAGGGTTTCCTTGGTTAGCTCCTTAGAAGCTGATATTCCCCTATGCCAGGTATGCCCAAAGAATAAACATAGTTTGTAGATTTCTTTTATTATGTTTGTGTGATGGAAGCTCTACTGCTGTCTTCTCTCGATTGGGAAATCTTATTGTCTGTGTCTGCACAAGAAATATGAATAATGTCAAATGATCCATACCATCTTATGGTCGCCTATGTGGAAGTTGATAATACAAAGCAGACTATATAATCTAAGTTGTCCCATTTTGCACAAATTTACTAGATGAATGGCTCTGTATTATGTGGCATGAATAAAAGCAATATCCAATAAACTTTTACTCATAACAAGAACGCTTTTCTATGTAGGAAAATAACTAAACCTGAAACTTCCTACTCATGAATTTTAATAGTTGGCCAATCTAAGTTGTCCCATTATTTACACACTATCTTCTACTGCTAGGAACAATGCCTTGAGTAAATGTTGAACCATCATGTATATACTCAATTTGTCTCTCTGTATATTACCTCACGTTAGAAAATGGCTTGTGCTATCAACTATGAAAAAGGTTTTTAGTCTAATATCTCAGTCAAATTCTTGCATTCAAGTTGCCGATGGTGCAGTGTAACTACTATTAGGAATCACACCAGGAGGGATAAGCTGGCTTATTTCCTAGAAACTACTACTTTGACTAGAAACATAGTTTTTTTTAACCTGAAATAGTACGAGAGCCTCATACTGCATAATTAAATTAAAAGAATAGAGCATTGTTTCAGTCTAATATAGTTTTTTAACCCGAAACACAGTATTTATAACCCCTCTCACATTGGGGCAGGGAAAGAAGGAAAATACTACGAACAAAACAAAGGAAAATAGACGTCTAAGGGAGAGAATTTACAAAGGATGCAATGAAAGGCTTCTTTGCTTTTCTCACTCTATAAGCAAGAAGGGAGAAATTTTCCTTGAAGCATGTGAGCCAAGAATTTGTAGTTGGCGGGATATTTCTGAAGTGTTTGTTGTTTCTTTCTTTCCTGCGTTCCTTTACCATTTTAAATACTGTTGTCACTTTGTTATGCGTGTTTCTTGTTGCTTTTTTCCATTTAGGAAACTATTAACATGGTAAACTTTTTTACTGTTCTCTTTTTGAAGTTCGCTTATATGTAACTTCGTTTGCACTTAACAGAAGAAATTTCTGAAAACATTGTTTGATTTTACACGAGTATACTCCTTAATATTACGATCAAAATATTGCTTATGTGTTATCTTCGTATTTGTAAGTAAATAATATTTTCGAACTGAGATTAAACCCTGAAGATTTCTAATCCATACGTTCATGAATGAATAACAAAAGAAAAAAAATACTTGCTTCTGTTTACTCTTGAATGAAAAAATAGGTATCCGCTCGTGACAACAAAGTTGGAGAAACTATGGTCGAGTATGATTGAGTTAGCATTGATGCTAAAGAAACTATGGTCGAGTATGATGATGCCCGTGGTTTCACGTGTAGTGGACTGAAGAATGCTAAAGGGTTGCACATATTTTTTTTGCGCATGCAGATATGAACTTACACACCAATTTTGTTTTTTGCGGGTATACACACCAATTTGTTGTCAATTTGTTTCATTATTTTTGTTGCTAAAGCTTGTATCAGACGATGATGCCGTGTTGTGCAAATCATTTTCTTCAGATTTAATTCACACCCACCATCTGAATGCATAAATCCTTGATTGAGCAACTGTGCTATGTATGTGGGTTTGTGTTTTTCAGATTCTATTACAAAGATTACCATGTAGCTTCTCTCACATATTTGCGCATCTCCGTATGGTTAAAAAAATTATAAATGATTATCATCATAATGCTAAAATAGATGGGCGCAGCAACGTGCGCCATTAATGATCTAGTATTTATGAAAGTGGGTTTGGAAGAGTGTCAACTTTAGGAAGTAGTGATCCCACTATTTTGGAGGATGTTGAATCTTATAATATTTATGAAAGTGGATTTGGAGAGGTCATGACTTTGTTTAGTGATGTATCCACTATTTTGGAAGAGGTTTCAATCGATTATGATGAGAACAAAGTTGCTACTTATGATGATTATTGTGATAAAACTTATGCTATAAAGAGTAGTGATGATTATATTTATAAAACTTGTCATGATTATGAGTACCCTTTCTCTGAACATTACTCTTTTAATGTGGAAACAATTTATAGTATTCAAGTCTCTTATGATGCTCCCACTATTATTCATGAGAAGAAATTTGCTTATGCGGAGAGTAATAAAATTTCTATGCAAGTAGATCATGAAAAGAATGCTTTAGGTGCTGGTTATATTGTGGAATTCATTCATGATGCTACTGAAAATTATTATGAGGGAGGAATATATGCTTGAAGGAATTGCAATAATATCAAGTTTCCTCTCTATGTGCTTAAAATTTTGAAGTTATGCTTGTTTTTTTCCTATGCTAGTTGATTATTGTTCCAATAAGTTGTTTGCTCACAAAATCCCTATGCATATGAAGTGGGTTAGACTTAAATGTGTTAGTAATATTATTCATGATGCTCTCTTTATGTTTCAATTCCTATATTTTATGTGAGCATCATTGAAATCATCATGCCTAGCTAGGGGCGTTAAACGTTAGCGCTTGTTGGGAGGCAACCCAATGTTATTTTAGTTTCTTGATTTTTGGTTATGTTTAGGAATAAATAATACATCTAGCTTCCGTTTAGATGTGGTTTTGTGTTTTAATTAGTGTTTGTGCCAAGTAGAACCTTTGGAAAGACTTGGGTAAAGTCTTTATGATCATGCTGTAAAAAAACAGAAACTTTAGCGCTCACGAGATTAGCTAATTTTTTTTACTGGAGAGTGCTATTTAGTTGATTCTTTTTGAAGATGATTACTAGACAAATTACAGGTCCACCAATTTATTTTAGAATTTTTGGAGTTCCAGAAGTTTGCGTTAGATACAGATTACTACAGACTGTTCTGTTTTTGACAGATTCTGTTTTTTGTGTGTCGTTTGCTTATTTTGATGACTCTATGGCTAGTAAAATAGTTTATAAACCATAGAGAAGTTGGAATATAGTAGATTTAACACCAATATAAATAAATAATGAGTTCATTACAGTACCATGAAGTTGTGTTTTGTTTTCTTTCACTAACGGAGCTCACGGGTTTTCTGTTAAGTTTTGTGTTGTGAAGTTTTCAAGTTTTGGGTAAAGATTCGATGGACGATGGAATAAGGAGTGGCAAGAGCCTAAGCTTGGGTATGCCCAAGGCACCCCAAGGTAGTATTCAAGGATAACCAAGCATCTAAGCTTGGGGATGCCCCGGATGGCATCCCCTCTTTCGTCTTCGTTCATCGGTAACTTTACTTGGAGCTATATTTTTATTCACCACATGATATGTGTTTTGCTTGGAGCGTCATTTTATTTTATTTATATTTGCTTTATGTTTGAATAAAGTATCAAGATCTGAAATTATTAAATGTTAGAGAGTCTTCACATAGTTGCATAATTATTCTACTACTCATTGATCTTCACTTATATCTTTCGGCGTAGTTTGTTGTTTGCTCTAGTGCTTCACTTATATCTTTTAGAGCATGGTGGTAGTTTTATTTTGAAGGAATAGATGAACTCTCATGCTTCACTTATATTATTTTGAGAGTCTTAAATAGCATGGTAATTTGCTTAATAATCTTAATATGCTTGGTATTCAAGATTTGTAAAACTTTCTTTTGAGTGCATTGGATACTAAGAAAAGTTTGATGCTTGATAATTGTTTTGAGATATGGAGGTGATAATATCATAGTCGTGCTATTTGAGTAGTTGTGAATTTGAGAAATGCTTGTGTTGAAGTTTGCAAGTCATGTAGCATGCACGTATGGTAAACGTTATGTAGCAAATTTGAAACACGAGGTGTTCTTTGATTGTCTTCCTTATGAGTGGCGGTCGGGGACGAGCGATGGTCTTTTCCTACCAATCTATCCCCTTAGGAGCATGCGCGTAGTGCTTGGTTTTTGATGACTTGTAGATTCTTGCAATAAGATGTGAGTTCTTTATGACTAATGTTGAGTCCATGGATTATACACACTCTCACCCTTCCATCATTGCTAGCCTCTTCGATACCGTGCATTGCCCTTTCTCACATTGAGAGTTGGTGCAAACTTCGCCGGTGCATCCAAACCCCATGATATGATACGCTCTTTCACACATAAACCTCCTTATATCTTCCTCAAAACAGCCACCATACCTACCTATTATGGCATTTCCATAGCCATTACGAGATATATTGCCATGCAACTTTCCACCATACCGTTCATCATGACACATTCATCATTGTCATATTTCTTAGCATGATCATGTAGCTGACATAGTATTTGTGGCAAAGCCACCGTTCATAATTCTTTCATACATGTCACTCTTGATTCATTGCATATCCCGGTACACCGCCGGAGGCATTTATATAGAGTCATACTTTATTCTAGTATCGAGTTGTAATCATTGAGTTGTAAATAAATAGAAGTGTGATGATCATCATTTAATAGAGCATTGCCCCAATAAAAAAAAGAAAGGCCAAAGAGAAAAAAAGGCCCAAAAAAAGAGAAAATAAAAAGGGGCAATGCTACTATCCTTTTTTCCACACTTGTGCTTCAAAGTAGCACCATAGTCTTCATGATAGAGAGTCTCTTGTTTTGTCATTTTCATATACTAGTGGGAATTTTTCATTATAGAACTTGGCTTGTATAACGATGGGCTTCCTCAAATGCCCTAGGTCTTCGTGAGCAAGCAAGTTGGATGCACACCCACATAGTTTCTTTTGTTGAGCTTTCATAGATTTATAGCTCTAGTGCATCCGTTGCATGGCAATCCTACTCCTTGCATTAACATCAATTGATGGGCATCTCCATAGCCCATTGATTAGCCTCATTGATGTGAGACCTTCTCCTTTTTTTTGTCTTCTCCACATAACCCCCATCATCATATTCTATTCCACCCATAGTGCTATATCCATGGCTCACGCTAATGTATTGCGTGAAAGTTTATAAGTTTGAGATTACTAAAGTATGAAAAAATTGCTTGGCTTGTCATCGGGGTTGTGCATGATGAGAGCATTCTTGTGTGACGAAAATGGAGCATGACTAAACTATATGATTTCGTAGGGATGAACTTTCTTTGGCCATGTTATTTTGAGAGGACATAATTGCTTAGTTAGTATGCTTGAATTATTATTTTTTATGTCAATATGAACTTTTATCTTGAATCTTTCAGATCTGAATATTCATACCACAATTAAGATGAATAACATTGAAATTATGCCAAGTAGCATTCCACATCAAAAATTATCTTTTTTATCATTTACCTACTCGAGGACGAGCAGGAATTAAGCTTGGGGATGCTTGATACGTCTCCAACGTATCTATAATTTTTGATTGCTCCATGCTATATTATCTACTGTTTTGGACAATATTGGGCTTTATTATCCACTTTTATATTATTTTTGGGACTAACCTATTAACCGGAGGCCCAGCCCAGAATTGCTGTTTTTTGCCTATTTCAGTGTTTCAAAGAAAAGGAATATCAAACAGAGTCGAAACGGAATGAAATCAACTGGAGAAGTTATTTTTGCAAGGAAAGCTACCGAAAAAACTTGGAGTGCATGCCAGGGAAGTCCCGGGCTGCCCACGAGGGTGGTGGGCACGCCCACCCCCCTAGGGCACGCCCCTACCTCGTGGACAGCCCGGAGGTCCACCGACGTACTTCTTTCACCCATATATACCCACGTACCCTAAAAACTTCGGAGAACAGAATAGATCTGGAGTTCCGCCGCTGCAAGCTTCTGTAGCCACCAAAAGTCAACCGGGACCCTGTTCCGGCACCCTGCCGGAGGGGGGGAACCCTCACCGGTGGCCATCTTCATCATCACGGCGCTCTCCATGACGAGGAGGGAGTAGTTCACCCACGGGGCTGGGGGTATGTACCAGTAGCTATGTGTTTGATCTCTCTCTCTCTCCCTCTCTCGTGTTCTTGATTTGGCACGATCTTGATGTATCGCGAGCTTTGCTATTATAGTTGGATCTTATGTTTCTTCTCCCCCTCTACTCTCTTGTAATGGATTGAGTTTTCCCTTTGAAGTAATCTTATCGGATTGAGTCTTTAATGACTTGAGAACACTTGATGTATGTCTTGCCGTGCGTATCTATGGTGACAATGGGATATCACATGATTCACTTGATGTATGTTTTGGTGATCAACTTGCGGGTTCCGCCCATGAACCTATGCATAGGGGTTGGCACACGTTTTCGTCTTGATTCTCCGGTAGAAACTTCGGGGCACTCTTTGAGGTTCTATGTGTTGGTTGAATAGATGAATCTGAGATTGTGTGACGCATATCATATAATCATACCCACGAATACTTGAGGTGACATTGGAGTATCTAGGTGACATTAGGGTTTTGGTTGATTTGTGTCTTAAGGTGTTATTCTAGTACGAACTCTAGGGCTGTTTGTGACTGTCGGTGTCAAAACCGGCGGATCTCGGGTAGGGGGTCCCGAACTGTGCGTCTAGGCGGATGGTAACAGGAGACAAGGGACACGATGTTTTTACCCAGGTTCGGGCCCTCTCGATGAAGGTAAAACCCTACTCCTGCTTGATTAATATTGATGATATGGGTAGTACAAGAGTAGATCTACCATGAGATCAGAGAGGCTAAACCCTAGAAGCTAGCCTATGGTATGATTGTTGTTCGTCCTATGGACTAAAACCCTTCAGTTTATATAGACTCCGGAGAGGGTTAGGGTTACACAGAGTCGGTTACAATGGAAGGAGATCTACATATCCGTATCGCCAAGCTTGCCCTCCACGCCAAGGAAAGTCCCATCCGGACACGGGATGAAGTCTTCAATCTTGTATCTTCAAAGTCCAGGAGTCCGGCCAAAGGTCATAGTCCAGCTACTCGGACACCCCCTAATCTAGGACTCCCTCAGTAGCCCCCGAACCAGGCTTCAATGACGACGAGTCCGGCGCGCAAATTGTCTTCGACATTGCAAGGCGGGTTCTTCTCCAAATTTCATGTACTTGTTGAATAGTGTTCGGCTTCTTGTGAATATTGCGCTTCTTGGCTTCCACGCCCAATAATGGCCTTCTTCCACGTGTCAAATGAATGCGAAAAGCGCGGGTATTTTTACATTTACCCCCCTAGCTGCATAAATGAGCCGCCTATTAAAGAGGTGAGGATTTAGATCCAAAGCACACCATCTTCCCTCCGCGAGCTTTCATCGGAGCACATTCGACAGAGATCCATTCCATCATGGCTGGTCGCTACAGCTCCTCCTCTCGCCTTCCCAGCCCTTAGCCTGGAGATTGGGAGAGATGTTCCATCCCACACATCGAGCTAGTGATGCTTCAAACCAAAGGATTTCTTCCCCCAGCCTATATGGTCCCGGTTCGAGCCGGGCTTGCCACCTATAATGGCGGAAAGCAAGCAGAGAGCGTCCCTAATCCCTCCAAAGGAGAGCGGGTATGCCTTGTCCCTTACTTGATAAGAGGGCTTGGATTTCCAATTCATCTGTTTCTCCGGGGGCTGCTGGAGTTCTATGGCCTCCAGCTACACAACCTTATGCCAGCCTCCATATTGCATATCGCAGGCTTCGTAGCCCTTTGCGAGGTGTTTTTGGGTTGTGAGGCTCATTTCGCGTTGTGGAAGAAGCTGTTCTGCCTCGTGCCCCATTCTCAGGTGGGGTCGATATATCAAGTGGGCGGAGCCGAAGTATGGCGTATCGCCGGGACCGGATATCTATCCGGAACCCCAAAGAAGGCGTCCGAAGAATGGCCTTCCGAATGGTTTTATATAGAAGATGTCCCCCTGCCGGACCCTATTCGGATCGGCCTCCCTGAGTTCGATTATGGTCCATTGAAGAAGCGCCTAAGCTGGCGTCCACAGAGCCCTCAGAAGGAAAATGACAAGGACGTCCTTTACCTGATGACCTGGATAAGGTTGTTAGCTCATTCCGGACTGACCATGATCGAGGTCATGGCCACATGCATTATGCGGGGGGTGCAGCCACTTCAGTATAGAGGCCACCCCATGTGGGATTTCAACGGAGAGGATGACGCCACCCGCTGTGGCCGTAAGGGGTCGGAGTCGGTCGCCGCATTGACGAAGATCTTGTCCGCATTGTACAAGGGAGAAGAGGAGGAATTTCTCCGCGTCAATCCACAGGGCGGATTTTCTATGTACAATCCTCCAAATTGGGTAAATGGATACTTCTTTTTGCCCATCCGTTCCATATTCCCATAGTTAGGTATCTTATCATGTGATTTCGACACATGAACTACGCCAGGCCGTAAAGGAGATAAACAACCCTCCTCCACAACCCGAGGATCCGGAACGGTCCCTCGACCCGGCCTCCCAAGAGGATCCGGACATATCTGTGGAGCTGATCGATGGGGTATTTTACCAACTGAGCATCGACAATGCCTTGGTGGCCATTACGGCCGATTATCCTGGACTGATCCCCGCCTCGCAGGTGATTGAGACCGAAGTCCCAATATCTCGAAAATGATCCGTCCGTGCTTATTTTTGACCATCGTATACCAATGGTGTTTCGCAAGGGAGGATCCCGAGGCAGAATGCCGAGCCTGCAGCGACTAGCCAACAAGGGACCGCGAGGGTGGGCAGGCTGAAAAGACCCGCGGTCCGGATCGAGACACCGGCGCAGCAGTAAGGCGTGCCGTTTTATCCCAAGGTATTATCCTTACGATGCATGTTAACGCCCGTGTTTTTTTTAGGAAAAAGAGGGCTCGCCGGACTATATCCGGAGAGGTTGCCAATCACGCCTCCACTAGCCAGGCTCCAAAGCCAGGTCCAGAAGCAGAGGTGGACACGAGGCGTGCATCAGATGTTCCTCCGACAGAGGATGCGGACAGGCTGTCTGCCACCAATTCCGAGGTGGAGAGTGCCATGAACCACATGCGTCGCCGAACAGTTCTTCGCGACGCTTGTCTATCCCATGAGGCATTGGAGGCCTTTAACTCTGGAGACGCGTATCTCCGTGCTGCTCAAGATGGTCTAACCAGAGCCGCGGTGCAGTATGTAAAGTACATACATGTAAGAAAATTTTGGTGATTATATATATATACCAGTAGCCCCCGAGACTTGAAACAGTTAGAATAACTGATTTAAGGATCATTTGTTATGCAGGTTCTTACAGAGAAGAATACCCTACTGTCCCAGGAGCTGGAAGAGTGAAAGGCCCAACTTCAGGCCGCACTAGCCATAGCTGGGGAGCCCAAGAAGACCCCCTCTGGTATTATATGCCTCAATTGATAAGTATCATGTAGAGTGCGGCGTGTATACAAGTCTGGCAATAAAATTGCAGATGGCGCCGGATTAGATCCGGATAAGAAGCAACTCCTACGCCAGCTAAAGGCTGGTGAGAGCGTGCTTATGAAGGTGAGGCAGGAGAAGAATGATCTCCAAGATGCCAACACCCAGCTGGGCGTGGAACTAAAGGATGTTCGTGCCCAACTGTAGGACTCCGTTAAGGAGAATCGGCGGCTTCGACGCGGCATATTTAGTAAGTGCTTGAACGAACTTTGAAAAAGAGTTCGGCGAGGAAGTCGACTAACAGAGTTATGTCTGTAGGTATGCTAATAGGTCGTCCCGTGGAGGAAATGCCCGGTTCTACGAGTGACCTTCTTCCCGAGCTCTCGCAATTGCACGAAAGAGTTCGACAGGTGATGCACGGCATCGCCCAGGCCTTGTGGCCCTCCATCTCCATGCCCGAAGGCCTTGGAGAGGTTGCAGAGAAGCTGAAGGGAGCGCGACAGCGCTTCCGATTATGGAAGATATCGGCCTGCCGTCAAGGCGCCAGGGAGGCCTGGGCCATGGTGAAGACGCGGTACCCGAAGGCTGACCCAAACCACATGGCCGAGGTCGGACCTGTGGGGCCCGATGGGAAGGAGATCCCTGTTAGCTTAGTGTACGGCCAGGTAGAGTTGGCCGCCAAATATTCCCAACAGGACTGTAAACTAGACATCCTGTTGGATGGTATTGAAGAGGAATTTACCCAGTCAAATTGACTAACTAATTTAAGATGACATGTAAAATGCCTTCTAGCCGGATTGTAGATCGTTTGTCATGGCGGACCTTTTCGCTTCAACCTCGGGACCCGATAGTCCGGAGTGTGTCCGAATACCCTCTCGGTTATGTAAGAACCGGGGCATGCATGAAGACCAGGTGTAGGGGTCATTAGTGCTTGAATAGACAAGTGCCCAACTAGTTATGTTATATTACATGGTTAGTAAGAAACATCTTCTAGGGAGAATAGTTCCGTTAGGGTTTCCTTTCCCTGGGAGGCATGCCCTAAAGTGCATGTCTGGACTGCGAAAAAAGCAGAAAAGCATCTGGGGGCAGATAAATAAACAAGTGAAAAATCGTCTTTTAGTTCACCGACTGAATATTCCCTTAAGAACGCTAGCTTTCGGCTTCACCTAGTCTGAGGTACACATCCGGCTGACTCGGCAGTAACAATCGCAGAGGTGCTCCCTTTACCTCCTAGCCAAACAATCGGGAACGTAGGGGTAAGCACAGGAGCCAGGCATCCCAGCTTGGCCAAAACTTAAGTCATATCGATGCATATAATGGTGAATAAAAGGTACATGCGGAAGTGTGACACATGTGTTGGGCATGAAGCCCGTATAAATAAGCTTCTGTTAAAGAAGCCCCGAGGTATAATGAGCGCGGATAGCGCGTCAGTTGTGTGCGAACAAGGCGCGAACGAGCCCTTAAAGGCTATAAGAAAAAGAGAGGGGAGAAGTGGAGAAATATAAGACAACTAGTGTATAAAAAATGGACAGAGGAAGGAGACGAACACAGAGTCCGGCGCTAGGCGTAGAACCTTCGAAGATGGGCTGCGTTCCATGGGTTCGGCTCGAGTCGGTTACGTGATGCGTCTCGCAGACGGTACGCTCCACCAGTCAGGACCTGGTCAATAATAAAGGGACCTTCCCATTTGGGCTTGAGCTTGTCCTTTTTCTTGTCCGGCAGGCGTAGAACTAACTCGCCAACATTGTAGGTTTTGGCCCGTACTTCTCTGCTTTGGTATCTTCGAGCCTGCTATTGATAGAATGCGGAACGGGCTTTTGCCACGTCACGCTCCTCCTCCAAGGCGTCCAAGCTGTCCTGCCGATCGAGTTCGGCTTCTCTTTCTTCGTACATGCGCACGTGAGGTGAGTCATGGATTATGTCGCAGGGCAGAACCGCGTCTGCGCCATATACCATAAAGAATGGTGTGTATTCGGTGGTGCGATTCGGTGTGGTCCGCAGCCCCCAGAGTATGGAGTCGAGCTCCTCTACCCAGTGCGTGTTAGATTCCTTGAGGGACCGCACTAATCTGGGTTTGATGCCGCTCATGGTTAGACCATTTGCTCGTTCAACTTGACCGTTAGTTTGTGGGTGATAGACTGAAGCATAGTCGAGCTTGATGCCCATGTTTTTGCACCAGATTTTGACCTCGTCGGCCGTAAAGTTCATGCCGTTATGAGTGATGATGCTATGGGGGACGCCGTAACAGTGTACGACCCCAGATATGAAGTCTATCACCGGTTCGGATTCGGCCGTTTTAACAGGCTTGGCCTCTATCCATTTGGTGAACTTGTCCACCATGACCAGTAGGTATTTTTGCTTGTGGGTTCCTCCTTTAAGGGGTCCAACCATGTCAAGCCCCTAGACCGTAAAGGGCCAGGTGATGGGTATAGTTTGGATGGCGGTGGGTAGCATATGGCTTTGGTTAGCAAAGAGCTGGCAACCAACGCATCGTTGGACTAAGTCTTGGGCATCTGTCCGGGCTGTCGGCCAATAAAATCCTGTACGGAAGGCCTTGCTCACAAGGGCCCGGGCTGCAGCGTGGTGCCCGCCGAGTCCGGCATGAATTTCAGCCAGAAGATTCCGCCCTTCCTCTTCGGAGATACACCTTTGAAGGACTCCGGTGGTGCTTTTCTTATAAAGCTCTCCCTCATGGACTTTATAGGCTTTAGATCGCCGCACTATGCAGCGTGCCTTGTTTTGGTCCTCGGGAAGTTCCTGCCTGGTTAGGTAGGCTAGGAATGGTTCTGTCCACGGGGCAATGACTGCCATTAGTACGTGGGCTGAGGATGTTAATTCGTTGGCAGAGCCTCCAATTGTGCCAGAGTGTTCGGTGTCGGGCAGTGCGGTTGGGTCCAGGCTGTTATTTCCGGGTTCCCCTTCCCATGCTATGGATGGCTTGAAGAAGATGTTGGGAGGGACGGCATCGCGCTTTGCGCCAATGCGTGCCAGGACGTCTGCTGCCTGGTTATTTTCCCGGGCTATATGGTGAAATTCGAGCCCCTCGAACCGAGCTGACATTTTTAGGACGACGTTGCGATAAGCTGCCATTTTCGGATCCTTGGCATCAAAGTCTTCATTTATTTGGGATATCGCGAGGTTCGAATCCTCGCACCTCTAGGCATTGAATGCCCATGAATACTGCCATCCAGAGACCATGTAAAAGGGCCTCATATTGGGCTGCGTTGTTGGAGTCCGTATACATTATCTGGAGTATGTATTGAACTGTATCTCCTATTGGGGACGTCAGAACGACGCCAGCCCCCAGACCAACCAACATTTTGGAGCTGTCGAAGTGCATGATCCAGTTGGAATATGTGCCGTACTCTTTAGGGAGTTCGGCTTCAGTCCATTCGGTGATGAAGTCGGCCAAAACTTGCGACTTAATAGCTCGCCGTGGCTTGTATGTTATGTCGAACGGGAGGAGCTCAATGGCCCATTTGGCAATCCGGCCCGTCGCGTCGCGGTTGTTTATAATATCGTTAAGTGGCACTTCCGAGGCTACTGTTATCGAACACTCTTGAAAGTAGTGTCGTAGCTTCCGGGACGCCATGAATACCACGTATGCTATCTTTTGATAATGCGGGTACCGTGACTTGCATGGAGTGAGGACCGTGGACACATAGTAAACCGGCTTTTGAAGGGTGAATTTGTGTCTGTCCGTTTCTTGTTCGACGACGAGTACTGCGCTCACAACTTGGTGAGTTGCCGCAATGTACAATAGCATTGGTTCACCAATGTTTGGCGCGGCCAGGACCGGGTTTGTTGCCAATATGGCTTTTATTTCGTCGAGTCCGGCCGTGGCGGCATCCGTCCACTCGAAGTGTTCGGTGCGCCGGAGGAGGCGGTTAAGGGGTAATGCCTTTTCTCCTAAGCGGGAGATAAAGCGGCTTAGAGCCACCACACATCCAGTCAATTTTTGTATTTGTTTGAGGTCCTTTGGGATATCCAATTGTGACAGAGCTCAGATCTTAGCTGGATTTGCTTCAATTCCTCTACCGGATACAATGAAGCCCAAGAGCTTTCCGGCCGGTACGCCGAAAACGCATTTTTCCGGGTTGAACTTGATGTCGTATGTTTGAAGGTTATCGAATGTGAGCCTCAAGTCGTCTACTAGAGATTCGACATGCTTGGTTTTGACGACCACGTCATCTACGTATGCCTCCACTGTTTTGCCTATCTGGTTTGCCAGACATGTCTGAATCATGCGCTGATATGTTGCCCCGGCGTTTTTGAGCCCAAAGGGCATTGTGTTGAAGCAGAATGGGTCGTATGGTGTGATGAATGCCGTTGCGGCTTGATCTGACTCTGCCATCTTAATTTGATGGTAGCCGGAATATGCATCGAGGAAACACAACGAATCGTGTTCTGCGGTAGCGTTGATAATTTGATCGATGCGAGGGAGAGGGAAAGGATCCTTTGGGCAAGCTTTGTTGAGGTCCTTAAAATCGACGCACAAGCGCCAGGATTTATCCTTCTTTGGTACATCAGGGTTTAATTTTGCCCCGATGGAAGCTGTTTTTGTAGGGTCCGTTGGATGGACTTGGAATTTGACTATTTCGTCCGCTGGTTTAAAGGAGGTGGACTTGGATCTTTTGTCGAGTATCACGTCGTCCCTGTTCACTGTGCAGCGCAGCGCAGTCAGTTCCTCAGCCGCTAGGGCTTTGGATAGTGCCTCGAGGGCTAGCGCGGCTGTCTTATTTTCGGCGCGGAGTGCTATGTTTGGATCACTAGCAAGAGTGATGATTCTGTTGGGCCCGGGCATTTTGAGCTTCATGTACCCGTAATGGGGTATGGCTTGGAAGATTGTAAACGCCTCCCACCCTAATAGAGCGTGGTATCTGCTGCTGAACGAGGCCACTTGGAATGTGACCTCTTCTGACCTATAATTGTCCGGCGTGCCGAACACCACATCCAGTGTGATTTTTCCTGTACAGCGCGCTTCCTGACTGGGGATTATTCCTCTAAAGGTTGTGCTGCTTCGCTCAATGCGGTTCCATTCTATTTCCATCTTTTGAAGGGTTTCCTCATAAATGAGGTTCAATCCGCTGCCGCCGTCCATGAGTACCTTGGTGAGTCGAAAGCCGTCCACTATTGGACTGAGGACCAATGCGGCTGGTGCTCGGGCTGTTCAGAATTTAGGTTCATCACTGGCATTGAAAGTATTAGCCGTGTCACTCCATGGGTTTATTGTGGCCACATGGTAGACTTCGGCAAGGCTGCGGAGTGTTTGTTTTCGCATATTGTTTGATGCGAAAGTCTCAAAGAATGTTAATACCGTGCTGGTATCTTTTGGCTGGTGCTGTGCGGCTTCTGGGATTAGAAGGTCTTCGCCACTTTTGGCTACCTGCCGGAGTATCCAACATGCTCTAAGGCTATGAGTTGGTGTGGCGCCCTCTGTACTATGAATTTTACAGGGTCCATTGAGCCACCCCTCCAGCACGGTTCCATGCCCTGTAGAGGGTTTTTACTTTTTGGTGTTTAACCCGGGTGTCTGGCGATAATGGACCCTTTTATTTTGGACCGGGTTTGTATTCAGGGCCAGATTGTCCCAAAATTTTATTTTGGTTTTCCAGGCGCTTTCCATCGCACAGTACTTTCGTACTATGGACGCCAAGTCAGCGAAGCGTGTAATTTCACGGTGACTTATGGCGTTGAGGATTCCCTTGTCCGTGCAATTGTTGCAGAAGAATGAAATTGCATCCTCCTCGCGGTAGTCCTTTATCCTGTTCATGACCAGGAGGAATCTGGCCCAGTAATTGTGTACTGTTTCTTCGGGCTCTTGATGAATTTGGGATAGATCGCTTATGTTTGGGTGGGTGGGTGGAATTAAATCCGGAACCTCACCCAATCTGAGACTCAGGGGCCAAGGAGTTTCCGAACTCGGAAGCTTGGGTTCTTGGATGTTGTCCAATGAATCTAGCCCGCTGCCTGACTTTAGGTTCAGGGCCTGAGTGACGTCCTCCCCTCCGCGGGTATCCGGCTTGGAGGGATCGGGAATCCGGACATAACTAGTCCTTAAGATAGATGAAGGGTCGCCGCATTGTTTCTCCACCACTGCAATGTGATGGGTGACATAGGGATAGTTAATCTCTCTCAGATCGGGTTTAAGCCCAATCTGATCGTAGTCTGTAGCGACTCCTAGGGCGGCGATGCAATCCAAGAGCTTGTTTAGGGAAGAGAGCTCCATCGGATCTAACTGCTCGGCAAGTTCCGAGTTGACGTGAAGATTGCTTTCGATGACCTGAGAAGTCATCGTCGGCGCGCCGGCCGAACAGGCGGTCATAAGGAAACCACCTAGCCGGAGAGTTTGGCCGACAACCAAAGCTCCTTTAGCAACAGTGCCGTTTTTAAAGACGGGATGCGACATCCTTCCTGATGGCGATGACATAGAGGAACTCTCAATGAAAGCACCAATGTCGGGGTCAAAACTGGCGGATCTCGGGTAGGGGGTCCCGAACTGTGCGTCTAGGCGGATGGTAACAGGAGACAAGGGACACGATGTTTTTACCCAGGTTCGGGCCCTCTCGATGGAGGTAAAACCCAACTCCTGCTTGATTAATATTGATGATATGGGTAGTACAAGAGTAGATCTACCACGAGATCAGAGAGGCTAAACCCTAGAAGCTAGCCTATGGTATGATTATTGTTCGTCCTATGGACTAAAACCCTCCAGTTTATATAGACACCGGAGAGGGTTAGGGTTACACAGAGTCGGTTACAACAGAAGGAGATCTACATATCCGTATCGCCAAGCTTGCCCTCCACGCCAAGGAAAGTCCCATCCGGACACGGGACGAAGTCTTCAATCTTGTATCTTCACAGTCCAGGAGTCCGGCCAAAGGTCATAGTCCGGCTACCCGGACACCCTCTAATCCAGGACTCCCTCAGTGACACTTATAGGAATAGCCCAATGGATTGATTAGAAAGAATAACTTTGAGGTGGTTTCGTACCCTACCATAATCTCTTTGTTTGTTCTCCGCTATTAGTGTCTTTGGAGTGACTCTTTGTTGCATGTTGAGGTATAGTTATATGATCCAATTATGTTATTATTGTTGAGAGAACTTGCACTAGTGAAAGTATGAATCCTAGGCCTTGTTTCCTAGCATTGCAATACCGTTTACGCTCACTTTTACCACTTGTTACCTTGCTGTTTTTATATTTTCAGATTACAAAAACCTATATCTACCATCCATATTGCACTTGTATCACCATCTCTTCGCCGAACTAGTGCACCTATACAATTTACCATTGTATTGGGTGTGTTGGGGACACAAGAGACTCTTTGTTATTTGGTTGCAGGGTTGTTTGAGAGAGACCATCTTCATCCTACGCCTCCTACGGATTGATAAACCTTAGGTCATCCACTTGAGGGAAATTTGCTACTGTCCTACAAACCTCTGCACTTGGAGGCCCAAGAACGTCTACAAGAAGAAGGTTGAGTAGTAGACGTCACATAACAACATACGTTGTTCCCTTTGTCATCGGTATGCTACTTGCCCGAGATTCGATCGTCGGTATCTCAATACCTTGTTCAATCTCGTTACCGGCAAGTCTCTTTACTCGTTCTGTAATATATCATCCCGCAACTAACTCATTAGTTGCAATGCTTGCAAGGCTTAAGTGATGTGCATTACCGAGAGGGCCCAGAGATACCTCTCCGACAATCGGAGTGACAAATCCTAATCTCGAAATACGCCAACCCAACAAGTACCTTCGGAGACACCTGTAGAGAACCTTTATAACCACCCAGTTACGTTGTGACGTTTGGTAGCACACAAAGTGTTCCTCCGGTTAACGAGAGTTGCATAATCCCATAGTCATAGGAGCATGTATAAGTCATGAAGAAAGCAATAGCAACATACTAAACGATCGGGTGCTAGGAATGGGTCACGTCAATCACATCATTCTCCTAATGATGTGATCCCGTTAATCAAATGAAAACTCATGTGAATGGCTAGGAAACATAACCATCTTCGATCAACGAGCTAGTCGAGTAGAGGCATACTAGTGACACTCTGTTTGTCTATGTATTCACACATGTATTATGTTTCCGGTTAATACAAGTCTAGCATGAATAATAAACATTTATCATGATATAAGGAAATAAATAATAACTTTATTATTGCCTCTAGGGCATATTTCCTTCAGTCTCCCACTTGCACTAGAGTCAATAATCTAGATTACATAGTAATGATTCTAACACCCATGGAGCCTTGGTGCTGATCATGTTTTGCTCGTGGAAGAGGCTTAGTCAATGGGTCTGCAACATTCATATCCGTATGTATCTTGCAAATTTCTATGTCTCCCACTTGGACTAAATCCCGGATGGAATTGAAGCGTCTCTTGATGTGCTTGGTTCTCTTGTGAAATATGGATTCCTTCGCCAAGGCAATTGCACCAGTATTGTCACAAAAGATTTTCATTGGACCCGACGCACTAGGTATGATACCTAGATCAGATATGAACTCCTTCATCCAGACTCCTTCATTTGCTGCTTCCGAAGTAGCTATGTACTCCTCTTCACACGTAGATCCCGCCACGACGCTTTGCTTAGAACTGCACCAACTGACAGCTCCACCGTTCAATGTAAACACGTATCCGGTTTGCGATTTAGAATAGTCCGGATCAGTGTCAAAGCTTGCATCAATGTAACCATTTATGATGAGCTCTTTGTCACCTCCATAAACGAGAAACATATCCTTAGTCCTTTTTAGGTATTTCAGGATGTTCTTGACCGTTGTCTAGTGATCCACTCCTGGATTACTTTGGTACCTCCCTGCTAGACTTATAGCAAGGCACACATCATGTCTAGTACACAACATTGCATACATGATAGAACCTATGGCTGAAGCATAGGGAACATCTTTCATTTTCTCTCTATCTTCTGCAGTGGTCGGGCATTGAGTCTTACTCAACTTCACACCTTGTAACACAGGCAAGAACCCTTTCTTTGCTTGATCCATTTTGAACTTCTTCAAAACTTTGTCAAGGTATGTGCTTTGTAAAAGTACAATTAAGCGTCTTGATCTATCTCTATAGATCTTAATGCCCAATATATAAGCAGCTTCACCGAGGTCTTTCATTGAAAAACTCTTATTCAAGTATCCCTTTACGCTATCCAGAAATTCTATATCATTTCCAATCTGTAATATGTCATCCACATATAATATCAGAAATGCTACAGAGCTCCCACTCACTTTCTTGTAAATGCAGGCTTCTCCAAAAGTCTTTACAAAACCAAATGCTTTGATCACACTATCAAAGTGTTTATTCCAACTCCGAGAGGCTTGCACCAGTCCATAAATGGATCGCTAGAGCTTGCACACTTTGTTAGATCCCTTTGGATCGACAAAACCTTCCGGTTGCATCATATACAACTCTTCTTCTAAAAATCCATTCAGGAATGCAGTTTTGACATCCATTTGCCAAATTTCATAATCATAAAATGCGACAATTGCTAACATGATTCGGACAGACTTAAGCATCGCTACGGGTGAGAAGGTCTCATCGTTGTCAATCCCTTGAACTTGTCGAAATCCTTTTGCAACAAGTCGAGCTTTGTAGACAGTAACATTACCGTCAGCGTCAGTCTTCTTCTTGAAGATCCATTTATTCTCAATTGCTTGCCAATCATTGGGCAAGTCAACCAAAGTCCATACTTTGTTCTCATACATGGATCCCATCTTAGATTTCATGGCCTCAAGCCATTTTGCGGAATTTAGGCTCACCATCGCTTCTTCATAGTTCGTAGGTTCATCATGATCTAGTAACATGACTTCCAGAACAGGATTACCATACCACTCTGGTGCGGATCTTACTCTGGTTGATCTACGAGGTTTAGTAACAACTTGATCTGAAGTTTCATGATCATCATCATTAACTTCCTCACCAATTGGTGTAGGCGTCACAGAAACCGGTTTTTGTGATGAACTACTTTCCAATAGAGGAGCAGGTATAGTTACCTTATCAAGTTCTACTTTCCTCCCACGCACTTCTTTTGAGAGAAACTCCTTCTCTAGAAAGGATCCATTCTTAGCAACGAATGTCTTGCCTTCGGATCTGTGATAGAAGGTGTACCCAACAATCTCCTTTGGGTATCCTATGAAGACACATTTCTCCGATTTGGGTTCGAGCTTATCAGGTTGAAGCTTTTTCACATAAGCATCGCAGCCCCAAACTTTCAGAAACGACAACTTTGGTTTCTTGCCAAACCACGGTTCATAAGGCGTCATCTCAACGGATTTCGATGGTGCCCTATTTAACGTGAATGCGGCCGTCTCTAAAGCATTACCCCAAAGCGATAGCGGTAAATCAGTAAGAGACATCATAGATCGCACCATATCTAGTAAAGTACGATTACGACGTTCGGACACACCATTACGTTGTGGTGTTTCGGGTGGTGTGAGTTGCGAAACTATTCTGCATTGTTTCAAATGTAGACCAAACTCGTAACTCAAATATTCTCCTCCACGATCAGATCATAGAAACTTTATTTTCTTGTTACGATGATTTTCAACTTCACTCTGAAATTCTTTGAACTTTTCAAATGTTTTAGACTTATGTTTCATTAAGTAGATATACCCATATCTACTTAAATCATCTGTGAAGGTGAGAAAATAACGATACCCGCCACGAGCCTCAACATTCATCGGACCACATACATTTGTATGTATGATTTCCAACAAATCTGTTGCTCTCTCCATAGTACCGGAGAACGGCGTTTTTGTCATCTTGCCCATAAGGCACGGTTCGCAAGTACCAAGTGTTTCATAATCAAGTGGTTCCAAAAGTCCATCAGTATGGAGTTTCTTCATGCGCTTTACACAGATATAAGCTAAACGACAGTGCCTCAAATAAGTTGCACTATCATTATCAACTCTGCATCTTTTGGCTTCAACATTATGAATATGTGTATCACTACTATCGAGATTCATCAAAAATAGACCACTCTTTAAGGGTGCATGACCATAAAAGATATTACTCATATAAATAGAACAACCATTATTCTCTGATTTAAATGAATAACCGTCTCGCATCAAACAAGATCCAGATATAATGTTCATGCTCAACGCTGACACCAAATAACAATTATTTAGGTCTAATACTAATCCCGAAGGTAGATGTAGAGGTAGCGTGCCGACCGCGATCACATCGACTTTGGAACCATTTCCCACGCGCATCGTCACCTCGTCCTTGGTCAGTGTTTGCTTAATCCATAGTCCCTGTTTCGAGTTGCAAATATTAGCAACAGAACCAGTATCAAATACCCAGGTACTACTGCGAGCTCTAGTAAGGTACACATCAATAACATATATATCACATATACCTTTGTTCACCTTGCCATCCTTCTTATCCGCCAAATACTTGGGTCAGTTCCGCTTCCAGTGACCAGTCTGCTTGCAGTAGAAGCACTCAGTCTCAGGCTTAGGTCCAGACTTGGGTTTCTTCTCTTGAGTAGCAACTTGCTTGCTGTTCTTTTTGAAGTTCCCCTTCTTCTTACCTTTGCCCTTTTTCTTGAAACTGGTGCTCTTATTGACCATCAACACTTGATGCTCCTTCTTGATTTCTACCTCGGCAGATTTTAGCATTGCGAAGAGCTCGGGAATTGTCTTATCCATCCCTTGCATATTATAGTTCATCATGAAGCTCTTGTAGCTTGGTGGCAGTGATTGGAGAATTCTGTCAATGACGCTATCATCCGGAAGATTAACTCCCAGCTGAATCAAGTGATTATTATACCCAGACATCTTGAGTATATGCTCACTACAGAACTATTCTCCTCCATCTTGCAGCTGTAGAACTTATTGGAGACTTCATATCTCTCAATCCGGGCATTTGCTTGAAATATTAATGTAAGTGCATCTAGTGCCCCTTAGTGATTTTGGTGTATTGAAGACTTATAGGTTAAGTATCTAATGCGTTTATGAGTGTACACAGGTCTATAAGTCTATGAGAAGTTTGATATTTACACAGAAAGTCGACCCCTAAAAATGAAGTTCTTCGACTGAAGACTTTGATATACTGAAGACTTTCTGAAGACTTTGAAAGTGAAGAAATTGGTGTGACCTTGAAGACTTGGTATTCATTCGAGGAACATGAAGCGTGAAGACTTTTGTTTTCGTAGTTTCATTTTCTCTTTATTGAGTCATAGGAAACACCGTACTGTTAAAGGGGGTCGAGGAAATACTAAGGAGAAAATTTCCATGTGATGCTCAACTCAAATCCTACACCTACCAATCCCTTCGAGTGAAGCCATTGGAAATCTCATACAGTTCAGTCAAATTTCTTCAGTGATAGAGACGCAATTCTTCTGGTCACTGAGGACTTTGCTCTGACTGAGGAGTTAGGAATTTGCCAGTGCGAATTGCCTACACAGTGAGGAACATGATGGCCCTGAGGAATTTGTACCTCAAATTTTCGACCGTTGCTGTGCTGCGCGCCAGCTGTCCGAAAATATCTTGTCCTCCTAACGGTCATATCATTGAAGGGCATTTATGTCTTATCATGTCGGGCTGCTCCCTAGGCTATAAATAGCCGCCCCCTACAACCACTAGCTGGTTGGCTGCTCCGCGAGAACTTGACACTTGTCATTTGAGAGCAACCCATCCTCCGAGGACTTTGAGCGAAAATCATCAAGTGAGGAAAATCCAAACCCAAACCCAAAACACCTACAAACCCAAAGTGATTGAGCATCACTGAAGAGATTGATCCTGCGTGGATCCGACGCTTGTTACCTTTGAAGACTGTGCTTCTTCCAGACGGTTAGGCGTCAAGGTCTAGAGCATCCAAGAGGAATTGTGGATCGCCGAGTGACCAAGTCTGTGAAGGTTTGGAAGTCACCTGAAGACTTACCACGAGTGATTGGGCGAGGACTGTGTGTTCTTAGCTCAAGGAGAATACGGTGAGGACTTGGTGTCCCGAGCTGCGTGCTCAGGACTGGGTGTCCAGGATTGTGTGTCCTCGAGTTTAAATACTCAGCCGCTCCAACCAGATGTACAACTGAGACAGCAGTTGGAACTGGTCTACCAAATCATTGTCTTCACCAAGCTTACTGGTTCTATTTCCTCAACTCTTTCATTTCCTCAGTAGTGTGCTGTTTGTTTATCATATCTGTGTTTGAAGACTTTGACTGAAGACTTTCTCAATTTCCTCAGTTCAATTTCTTCAGTCTGTTTGTCTTCATCTTGTGTTATCCTGTGTTTATGCTTTTTGTACTCTGAGTTTGTCTTCATTTCATCATGATGACCATGCATGTATTCTGCTATGTTTACCTCTGAGTACTTATTCCGCTGCTAGTAGTTCTTCGCTAAGAAATTTCCTCACGAGAAAATTCCTCAGTGAAGAATTTCATAAAAATCGCCTATTCACCCCCCCTTTAGTCGATATAACGCACTTTCAATTGGTATCAGAGCAAGGTACTCCCTTGTTCTGTGTGATTTTGGTTTAACCGCCTGGAGTTTTAGCTATGTCGACCGTAGGTATGATCAAGGTCTCTGCTGGGTGTCCTACCTTCGATGGGACGGACTACCCCTACTGGAAGAATAAGATGCGAATGCATCTTGAGGCAATTGATAACGATCTCTGGTACGTTGTGGAAAATGGTGTTCCCTCCGTCACTCCCTCACTGAACGCTACCGATGTGAAGAGATTCAAGCAACTCGACTCCCAAGCGAAGAATATCATATGTGGCCATCTGAGTAAGGGTCAGTATGGTAGAGTAAGTGCTTTGGAAACTGCAAATCTTATCTGGGATAGGCTATCCAAGGTCAATGAAGGAGTTTCAACTCAGCGTGACTCTCGAGTTGATGTTCTTCACAATATCTTCAATCGCTTCAAAAGACTCGACAACGAAAATGTGCAGCAAACCTTCGATCACCTCACTGACTTCTCAAATGAGCTTCAAGCACTTGGTGCCACTGACATCACCGACCATGAGGTGGTGAAGAAATTGCTGAGATCGCTTGATTCCTCATTTGACACTCTGGCACTGATGATACAAGAGCGTGGTGATTACAAGTCACTTGACCCCGCTGATATCCTCGAGAGGCTAAACACTCATGAGTTCCAGCTTGCTGAGAAGAGAGATCTCTACGGTACAAGCTATAGCAGATCATGTGCACTGAAGGCCAAGGTAGTATCTGAGTCAGAAGATGAAGACTCTAGTAGCAGCCTTGGTGATCCTGAAGAACTGAGTCGTGATCTAGCACTGCTTGTGAAGAAATTCCAGAATTTCTCAAGACGTGGTCGCTTTGGAAAACCCTTAAGGAGCAATGATTCCTCATCCAGTGACTATAAGAAGAGGCTTTGTCACAAGTGCAAGAAACCAGGACATTACATCCAAGACTGTCCTCAGTGGGAAAAGGAATCAAAGAAGAAGAAATACAAGGATTACAGTTCTGATGATGCGAAGAAAAAGAAGAAGTCCTCAAAATCTTCATCATCAAAATCCTCAAAGTCTTCGTCTCACAAGAAGAGCAGCTCCAAGAAGGCTCGGGCATTCATTGGCAAGGAAATGGACTCTGAGGCTGAATCTGAAGAAAATGAGGAAGAGGAACAATCTGAAGATTCTGAGTCTGGTGTGGCAAGCCTAGCCCTTGCTACTGCATTCGTCAGCAAATCCATCTTCAACAATGAAGAAAGTGAACTCACCAACAAGGCTGATGAAAGCAGTGATGACTACGCTCCCACCTATTGCTTCATGGCAAAGGGTGCCAAGGATGATCAACCCAAAGCCACTGAATGGGTACTTGATAGTGGATGTACAAATCACATGACTGGTGACAAGAATCTGTTAATGGATGCTCCCTTATCAGCGTCACACATGAAGCATATCATCTTCGTTGATAAAAGCAAAAGTCAGGTATTGGGTCTTGGTAAGGTTGCTATCTCAAAGGATCGACACATGGACAAAGTCATGCTTGTTGAGTCCTTAGGATATAATCTTATGTCTGTCTCAATGCTTTGTGATCTTGATATGGTTGTTGTCTTTGGCAAGTATCGTTGTGTTGTGATTATGGAAGCTGACAATTCCAAAGTCTTCGAAGGCTTTAGGAGAGGAGACTTGTATATTGTTGATTTCTCTACAGATTCACAACCAGCTGTATGCCTACTTGCAAAAGCTTCAGAAGGATGGCTATGGCATCGACGACTTGGTCATGCAGGCATGAGGAATTTGAACACGCTTGCGAAGAAGAAACATGTCATTGGCATTGAGAATGTTAAATTCCTCAAGGATCACTTGTGCGGTGCCTGTGAAGCTGGAAAGATGACAAAGGCCAAGCATCCAGCGAAGACTATCATGACCAATACTCGTCCATTTGAATTGCTTCACATGGATCTCTTCGGTCCTAACCATTATCCCTCTGTTTCAAATGAAGCATCTCAATATGGCTTTGTTATTGTTGATGATTACTCTCGTTACACATGGGTACACCTTGTCTCTTACAAAACTAAAGTGCAGGAAGTCTACAAACGATTTTCCTCGAGGGCTTCAACCAACTTTGGTGTGAAGATTAAGCACATCAGAATTGACAACGACACTGAGTTCAAGAATTCGGGTCTCGATGACTACCTTGATGAACTTGGTATTACTCATGAGTTATCTGCTCCTTATACTCCTCAACAGAATGGCATCGTGGAGCGCAAGAACAGGACTCTTGCTGAGATGGCTCGCACTATGCTCGATGAGTACAAAACCCCTCGTCGTTTCTGGGTTGATGCAATTGATACTGCGTGCCATATCATCAACAGAGTATATCTTCACAAATTCTTCAAGAAGACTGCATATGAACTCCTCACTGACAAGAAACCTAATGTAAGTTATTTCAAAGTCTTCGGTGCTAAATGCTGGATTAGAGATCCTCATCACAACTCTAAATTTGCACCGAAAGCACATGAAGGTTTTATGCTTGGTTACGGAAAGGACTCGCACACCTACAGAGTCTTCAACAATGTTCTTCACAAGATTGTTGAAACTGTAGATGTGCGGTTCGATGAAACTAATGGCTCGCAAAGAGAGCACCTACCTTCTGTGTTAGATGAACCTGCACCTGAGGATTCAATCAAGCACAAGGCTACTGAAGATGCCATTCCTACCGAAGAATCTGCTGAAGAATTCATTCCAGAATGTGAAGAACGTCGAGCTGATGCACCTGAAGAAAATGCTGAGGAAATTGATGGTGAAGAAAATGCTGATCAAATTCCTCAACGACAACCAGCTCACCCTCGCGTTGCAAAAGAAGTGCAAGTGGAGAAGATCATCGATGACATTAGAGCACCAGGTCCTCTCACACGCTCAAAAGCTTCACATCTATCTAAGTTTTGTGGGCACTTTGCTTTTGTCTCTATCACAGAGCCCACTAAGGTAGATGAAGCATTTCTGGAGCCTGAGTGGATTCAAGCCATGCAAGAAGAATTACATCAGTTCAAGCTCAACAACGTATGGGAACTAGTCGATCGTCCCGATCCTCGCAAGCATAACATCATTGGCACAAAGTGGATCTACCGCAACATGCAAGATGAAAATGGTGTTGTGGTGAGGAATAAGGCATGACTAGTAGCTCAAGGCTACACACAGGTTGAAGGAATTGATTTCGATGAAACTTTTGCACCCGTTGCTAGACTTGAGGCTATTCGCATATTGCTTGCTTATGCTAACCATCATGATATCATTTACACCAAATGGATGTGAAAAGTGCATTCCTCAATGGTAAGCTTGAGGAAGAAGTATATGTTGCTCAACCACCAGGTTTTGAAGATCCAAAGCATCCTGACAAAGTCTTCAGACTTAACAAGGCTCTCTATGGCCTCAAGCAGGCCCCACGGGCGTGGTATGGTACAATGAAGAAATTCTTCAGGAAGAAAGGCTTCACACCCGGTTCACTCGATCCTACTCTCTTTACTAAATCTTATGATGGTGAACTGTTTGTGTGCCAAATATATGTTGATGATATTATCTTTGGATGTACTGACCAACGTTATAGTGATGAATTTGCCTATATGATGAGAGAAGAATATCAAATGTCTATGATGGGAGAGTTGAAATTCTTCTTAGGTCTTCAAATTCGTCAACAGCGCAATGGCATATTCATATCTCAGGAGAAATACCTCAAGGATGTCCTGAAGAAATTCAGCATGCAAGATTGCAAAGGCATCAAAATTCCTATGCCCACAAATGGTCAACTATGCACTGATGAAAATGGTACTGACTTCGACCATAAGGTATACCGCTCCATGATTGGTTCTTTATTGTACTTATGTGCATCTAGGCCAGATATAATGCTTAGTGTTTGCATGTGTGCACGATTTCAAGCTGCACCGAAGGAATCATACCATAAGGCTGTGAAGCATATTCTTCAATATCTAGCTCACACACCAACACTAGGATTATGGTATCCCAAGGGCTCGGATTTTGATCTCATTGGATATTTAGATTCTGACTATGCTGGTGACCGTGTGGATCGCAAGTCAACTTCCGATACTTGTCATTTCCTCGGACGATCCTTGGTCTGTTGGTCCTCGAAGAAACAGAACTGCGTATCACTGTCTACTGCTGAAGCTGAGTACATTGCTGATGGTTCTTGCTGTGCTCAACTACTATGGATGAAGCAAACGCTCAAGGACTATGGCATCAACGTGAAGAATGTGCCTCTCCTCTGTGACAATGAGAGTGCCATCAAGATTGCTCACAACCCAGTTCAGCACTCGAAGACAAAGCACATTCAAATTCGTCATCATTTTCTTCGTGATCATGTGTTGAAGGGCGACATTTCTATTGAGCATGTGAAGACTGAAGAACAGCTAGCCGATATCTTCACTAAGCCCTTGGATGAGAAGAGATTTTGCAAGTTGCGGTGTGAGCTAAATATCTTAGAATCTTCGAATGTACTTTGAAAAGGCACTCATCCTAACACTTATGCAAAATTGATGACTTAGATGTGCAACACATGAAGGAACGTTTTTCTTCAATCAATGAAGAATAACACTCTAAGTGTGAAGAAATTAATGAAGAATTTGATTCTCAGAACCCTATGACAATTGTACGCGGTGTCTGAAATCATCATTCTTACACGGTGGGTCACGCCACCACAAAAGTTGAAAATCTTCAATTTGAGTTTTTCCTCAACTTTTGAAAATTTTCAGTTTTTCAAATTCTTCAAACTTTACAAAGTCTTCACTTGTGGCGTCGTTTTTTCTTCATTGGCTATATATATATATATATATATATATATATATATATATATATATATATATATATATATATATATATATATATATGGTTTTATGTCCTCTACAGCATTCACTTATAGCTATTTCTTCAAGTTGGAATTTTTCTGCTAAGTGAATGTGATCGGACCCTTCCCCTCTATGCTATACTCAATCCAATCTATTCACAAATTCTTCATGTGCGTTCTATTTGAAACTCGTTCAAATTCTTCACTGTGTCCTTGTCAGCTGAAGAAATTGCGAACGGAAAGCTAAAACTAATCTTATCCAAACTTTTGGTTTTGCCGCTCAAACCGTTCCGCATCCCACGATGGATTATTTTATCCACCCATGATCTTACACGATCTCAACCACACAGTACGTGGGTGACACATGTCGCAAGAAGGAGAACGGCCAGAGGCACGTTCGTCCCAAATCTTCGGACGAGCAGTTTTTCACCGCGGCTATAAATACCCCTGTCGCCATCCTCACTTCTTTTACCCCGCTCGATCTCACTCCCTCGCTCGAGCTCTCCAAACCCTAGCGCCGTCGCTACTCCATCGTCGCCGGTGAGGAAAAGCTTCACTGCCTCGACCTCATCGCCGTCGTACTCGCGCCGACCGCGGAAATCTTCACCTCCGCCGCCGCCGTAGACGTCTTCCTCCGCCAAGTTAGGGCGTGGAAGATCTGGATTGACGAACTTCACTGTTCCAACTCCTAGTTCGTCGTGTTCTTCGTTCAGGGTAATTAAAAGATAATTTTACTGCCCTCGTTGATTCGAAATTTTTCTACAAAATCTTCAAAGGTGTTTTATTCTTCAAATCCTCTCACACAAAACACCTCACATGTTATCTGTTCTTGATTCATTTCCCTAATCATCAATTTCTTCAAAGATTCCTCAATTATGTGGATCTTCGATCTATACAACTCTGGAACCTAAGATATAAAGCGCTTAGTGAAATTCCTCAAGACGAATCTGGTCAAATTCCTCAAACTTGTTCTTTATGAAAAAACCTCTGAGAACGCATATGACCTCTCCAAATTCCTCGCAACTATACTCTATTCACAGGTACACATGTCCGCTGCTGAATCATTAGGTTCTCATCAACTTAACTCATTTGCAGCGTTCCTCGAAGAAAAGTTGCATACTTCTTCAGAGAATTCAATTGTTCAAATTCCTCATCTGAAGAAAATGGCTGAAGGTAAACGGCCACAGAAAGGAGGAAAGAAGCCTGAGGTCATGACTGCTTTTGAGATCCCAGAGGATATTTACAAAGAGTACTGCACGCCTGATGAAGCCAAGTTTGGCAAAGAAGATAAAAATCAGCGCAAGGTGCGAATCCAGAGGATTGAACGGAGATGGGCACGTGAATGGAGGGAGTACAGATATGTTACTCCTAAGTATATGAAGAAATTCGCACTCAACCCTCCATGCCCAAGAGCCCCATTGGCACCTGGCCAAGTGGCTGATCCCACCAGCATCAAGCGTGGTGAGGATTTTCCTGAGGAATGGGCCAAGCGCCAAGCGAAACTGGCAAGGCAAGCCAGAGAAGCAGTGAGGAAATTCAATGAAGACTCTGCTGCTGCTGCTGCCACTGAGGCTTCTGTCAAGCCGAAGAAAGCAATGCTCAAGAAGCCCGCTCGCAATCCAAGTGCTTCGTCTTCAGCGCCCTCACGGCCAGAATGTTCAAAATCTTCAAAGCAAATTCCTCATGCTGCTCCTGCTCCACCAAAGTCCTCAGCTGTCCCGACAAAGTCCTCAGCACCTGTGCATCTGGCCTCATGCCAAAGGACGACCGGCATCTCAATTGCCTCTGGTGTCTCAGCTAGTTCTTCAGCTGCACCAAATTCCTCAGCAAGACCCTCACTGCTGAAGAAAAAGGCTACTGCTGGACGCGCCACTCGCACAAGTCCTTAGAAGAAGCAGGTAGTCTTCACTGTGCCATCTGATGATGATGAAGCTGATGAAGAAGAACTTACTGAAATCATCAGGGACCGACAAGAACGGGCTGCTAAAGCCAAAGGCACACATGTGCCCCTGCTATTGGATCCAAAGGCGATCCTAGATTATATTGATCTATGGCATAAGGATCCTCACACACCTATACCTGATTTCAAGCTGACACCTGGTCAAAGTCACATGCTGACTCACTTCATCCAAGAGGAGAAGTGGAAATATGATAAGGCCAGAGAGATCAAGAAATCACAGTACCGCAAAGAGAAGCTACTGAAGAAAAATGTTCTCTCAATGAAGCCTGAGGAACTTGTCAAGATGCAGGCTGAGATCAAAGCCCTCAGCGACAAATTTGACTCCTACTATGCTGATTGGCAAGGAGCCAAGGTCAGATTTGTAAGGCTGACTGATACCTTCACCAAGGGTGTAGCCTCAAAGCCACAAATTCCTCAAGCTGAAGCATCTGTTCAGCAAACTGAAGAACATGCCAGCACCGCTGATGAAGTTCAGGCTGGTGAAGAAAATGCTAGTTCCAAGGCTGATGACTCTGCTCCAGCCGTTGATGAAATTACCAGGGCATCCACTAGTGGTGCGCCTGAAGAAGTTGAAGAAACCAGGGTAACTGCATCAGTTCCGCCTGAAGAAAATCAACCAGATTCCTCAGCTCCACCTGCGCCTACGCCAACTCCAATTCTTCCATCTGCATTAGATGTGAAGAAAACAAAGGCTGCAGAACGAGCTGCTGTGAAGAAAAGGAAGGCATCCAATGCTTCAAAATCTTCAGCTCCCAAGAAGATGAAGCCGATGACAAGCTCTTTTGCAAATCCCATTGATGCCGTTCCTATCTCCTCCGTGCCATCAAAGGACCTTGTTCCTTTTGGTGAAGATTATGAGATCCCTAGTGGATCAGATGAAGAAACTCTATCTGCTGCTTCAACAGAGCAGATTGATGAAGAAATTGAAGCGGATGCAATCCCTTCAACCCCAATGGTCTCATCACCAATGCCTCAGTTTGATGCTGAAGAGGCTGGTGTTGAAGAAATTGATGATGAAGATGTGGATATTGGAAGCACCACTCCAGTGATGAATGACGACTTTTGGGAAAGTCAGCATCCCAATTCCCCACTCTTCACTCCCCTGCAGCAAATTCCTCACCCCCTTCACCAACAGTACAATTGGGCTCTGAAGAAACTCGTCCCACTGCATCTGTGAATGAAGAAATTCCAGCCACTAGCGCTGAAGAAACTGCTGCTGATACAGACAAGGTGACTGCACCTGAGGAAAATCCTGAAATTCCTCAGCCTGAAGAACCTGAGATCGTGATTCCTGAGGTCGTGATGCAACTCACTGACACTCCTCTGCCAAGGCCAAAGGATCCGTTCTCACGCAAACAGAAATTCAAGGCTGAAGACTTCTATGGCGAGCACGTGTTCTTCACTGAATACAATCCATATGACTCTGCTCGCATAAGGAAGAGGCGTTTCTGGACTGCCAGCCAAGCAAATTTCTATTCCTTAGTGCTTTACAACAAAGACAAAGTCTTCGATCATGCTCATATTCCTCACGTGGATATGGAGTCTTTGCCGTGCTTCACGTCAGTGCTCAGTGTTCTTCACGACGCTGGGCTGCTCAACTTCTGCACAGATATATGCGATTGGAATGAAGAGCTTATTCTTCAATTCTATGCAACGTTGCACATCACCGGCAACTCTGAAGATATCAATTCATGGGTTTTGGACTGGATGACTGACAACACCCATTATAAGGCCCCTGCATCTGAATTGCTTCGGGTCCTTCCTCTTAGTCCACCCACTGAAGATGCTCGCTGTGTGTACAACGAACCTGAGCTTTCAAATCATTATATGCAAGTGCTGATGAAGCCTTTGAAGCCAGGGCAGGCTCCTAGAACCAATTTCCTCGTCAAGGAATTGCTGTATGTGCCAAGGACTGTCTATCACATTCTGACGAAGACAATGAGTCCCATCAAAGGCCACGACTCGATTGATGAAGAAGTCGTTGGCATCATGAAGAATCTGCTTTTCAACATCATCCATGGCGTTCCCGTCAACTTCCATGATTTCTTCATGAGGACTCTGGCCAACATTGCTATGTCACCATTTGAGCTGAAGCCTTATGCACCTTGGATAATGAAATTCATTAGGATAAGGTCTTCAGTCAACTACAAAGCTGAAACGCTCAACCACTTCAGCTACTTGCCTCCCATTGAAGTCCTCAAACGGACATTTTCCTCAGCTGAAGAAAAAGGCAAGGCCACTGCTGTGATAGATGAAGGCATTCGTCCATTGGATGGCCAATTTCGCAAAGCTGCATCTTACTCCACCAATGATGACTCTGCCACACATGACTCTGCTGCTAACACTGCCAAGCCAAATCCTCAAGCCACAGCACCCAGGGTGATGACTGACCGTGAGTTACTCCTCAGTCTTCATCAAAAGGTTGATCGCAACCACAAATGGGTCAAGCGTCACTTTGGTTCAATTCTTCACAACATGACCTCCACACACAATGCAGTGAAGAAAAACCACTACTACCTTCATGAAACCCTCAACCGCACCTGGGCTGTTCTATCTCAAGTGTACAGTGCTGAAGACTTGGAGAAAATGGGTCTCAAAGAAGTTTTTGACTGGTTTGCACCTCCTCCGAAGAAATACAAGAAGGTCAAGGTTCCTTCTTTGGTGGCCAGCTCATATTCTTCATCGCGTGCGACTGATGAAAATGAAGACTTGGACGACACTGCAGCAGGCCGTACTTCAACGACCGACCCCAACAACGCTGGCTCTCCTTCATCAACTTGAAAATCTTCAGGGGCGTTAGTCCTCAGTTTCGATCCTTTTGGTCATTTGATGACAAAGGGGGAGAAATCTGAGATAGTCTTCAAGCGGGTCTATAATAAGGGTTTATTCGTTTTTTTAAGTTACAACTCTCGTTCTTCCGAAACTTTTATTGGATCGAGTTGTAATCTTAAGTCCGATGGTGCGCTGATACTTTTGTTGCACTTTGCTTTGATACTTTGATGCGCTATTCTGCATGCTTATTCCTCGTTAATATTATTGCACGCATGCTGAATTACATCAGGCACCATATTTCATCATGCATTTCAAATTCTTCATATTATACATCAAATGCGTGTATGAATTACAAGATATAGGGGGAGATCTCCATGATTCAACTCTTCAAATGTGCATTGCTTCAAAAGCAAATTCCTCACTATGCACATCTTCATGGGGAGTTCTTCTATATCTTGCAATCAAATTCCTCAATATCAGTATTTACACTTCATATATTTATCCCCGTTGAAAACTTAACCTATGTTGTCATCAATCACCAAAAAGGGGGAGATTGTAAGTGCATCTAGTGCCCCTTAGTGATTTTGGTGTATTGAAGACTTATAGGTTAAGTATCTAATGCGTTTATGAGTGTACACAGGTCTATAAGTCTATGGGGAGTTTGATATTTACAGATAAAGTCGACCCCTAAAAATGAAGTTCTTCGACTGAAGACTTTGATATACTGAAGACTTTCTGAAGACTTTGAAAGTGAAGAAATTGGTGTGACCTTGAAGACTTGGTATTCATTCGAGGAACATGAAGCGTGAAGACTTTTGTTTTCGTAGTTTCATTTTCTCTTTCTTGAGTCATAGGAAACACCGTACTATTAAAGGGGGTCGAGGAAATACTAAGGAGAAAATTTCCATGTAATGCTCAACTCAAATCCTACACCTACCAATCCCTTCGAGTGAAGCCATTGGAAATCTCATACAGTTCAGTCAAATTTCTTCAGTGACAGAGACGCAGTTCTTCTGGTCACTGAGTACTTTGCTCTGACTGAGGAGTTAGGAATTCGCCAGTGCGAATTGCCTACACAGTGAGGAACATGATAGCCGTGAGGAATTTGTACCTCAAATTTCCGACCGTTGCTGTGCTGCGCGCCAGCTGTCCGAAAATATCTTGTCCTCCTAACGGTCATATCATTGAAGGGCATTTATGTCTTATCATGTCGGGCTGCTCCCTAGGCTATAAATAGCCGCCCCCTACAACCACTAGCTGGTTGGCTGCTCCGCGAGAACTTGACACTTGTCATTTGAGAGCAACCCATCCTCCGAGGATTTTGAGCGAAAATCATCAAGTGAGGAAAATCCAAACCCAAACCCAAAACACCTACAAACCCAAAGTGATTGAGCATCACTGAAGAGATTGATCCTGCGTGGATCCGACGCTTGTTACCTTTGAAGACTGTGCTTCTTCCAGACGGTTAGGCGTCAAGGTCTAGAGCATCCAAGAGGAATTGTGGATCGCCGAGTGACCAAGTCTGTGAAGGTTTGGAAGTCACCTGAAGACTTACTACGAGTGATTGGGCGAGGACTGTGTGTTCTTAGCTCAAGGAGAATACGGTGAGGACTTGGTGTCCCGAGCTGCGTGCTCAGGACTGGGTGTCTAGGACTGTGTGTCCTCGAGTTTAAATACTCAGCCGCTCCAACCAGATGTACAACTGAGACAGCAGTTGGAACTGGTCTACCAAATCATTGTCTTCACCGAGCTTACTGGTTCTATTTCCTCAACTCTTTCATTTCCTCAGTAGTGTGCTGTTTGTTTATCATATCTGTGTTTGAAGACTTTGACTGAAGACTTTCTCAATTTCCTCAGTTCAATTTCTTCAGCCTGTTTGTCTTCATCTTGTGTTATCCTGTGTTTACGCTTTCTGTACTCTGAGTTTATCTTCATTTCATCATGATGACCATGCATGTATTCTGCTATGTTTACCTCTGAGTACTTATTCCGCTGCTAGTAGTTCTTCGCTAAGGAATTTCCTCACAAGCAAATTCCTCAGTGAAGAATTTCATAAAAATCGCCTATTCACCCCCCCTCTAGTCGATATAACGCACTTTCAATTAACTTCAACTCCTGGAAAATCTCATATGCTCCATGACGTTCAAAATGTCGTTGAAGTCCCGGTTCTAAGTCATAAAGCATGGCACATTGAACTATCGAGTAGTCATCAGCTTTGCTCTGCCAGACATTCTTAACGTCGTCAGTTGCATCAGTAGCAGGCCTGGCACCCAGCGGTGCTTCCAGGACGTAATTCTTCTGTGCAGCAATGAGGATAATCCTCAAGTTACGGACCTAGTCCGTGTAATTGCTACCATCATCTTTCAACTTTGCTTTCTCAAGGAACCTATTAAAATTCAATGGAACAACAGCACGGGCCATCTATCTACAATCAACATAGATAAGCAAGATACTATTAGGTACTAAGTTCATGATAAATTTAAGTTCAATTAATCATATTACTTAAGAACTCCCACTTAGAAAGACATCTCTCTAATCTTCTAAGTGATCACGTGATCCAAATCAACTAAACCATAACCGATCATCACGTGAAATGGAGTAGTTTTCAATGGTGAACATCACTATGTTGATCATATCTACTATATGATTCACGCTCGACCTTTCGGTCGTAGTGTTCCGAGGCCATATCTGCATATGCTAGGCTCGTCAAGTTTAACCCGAGTATTCTGCATGTGCAAAACAGGCTTGTGCCCATTGTAGATGGACGTAGAGCTTATCACACCCGATCATCACATGGTGTCTGGGCAAGACGAACTTTGGCAACGGTGCATACTCAGGGAGAATAGTTTTAACTTGAAATTTAGTGAGAGATCATCTTATAATGCTACCGTCAATCAAAGCAAGATAAGACGCATAAAAGATAAACATCACATGCAATCAATATAAGTGATATGATATGGCCATCATCATCTTGTGCTTGTGATCTCCATCTCCAAAGCACCGTCATGATCACCATCGTCACCGGCGCGACACCTTGATTTCCATCGTAACATCGTTGTCGTCTCGCCAATCTTATGCTTCTACGACTATCGCTATCGCTTAGTGATAAATTAAAGCATTACAGGGCGATTGCATTGCATACAATAAAGCGACAACCATATGGCTCCTGCTAGTTGCCGATAACTCAGTTACAAAACATGATCATCTCATACAATAAAATTTAGCATCATGTCTTGACCATATCATATCACAACATGCCCAGCAAAAACAAGTTAGACGTCCTCTACTTTGTTGTTGCAAGTTTTACGTGGCTGCTACGGGCTTAGCAAGAACCGTTCTTACCTACGCATCAAAAACCACAACGATAGTTTGTCAAGTTGGTGCTGTTTTAACCTTCGCAAGGACCGGGCGTAGCCACACTCGGTTCAACTAAAGTTGGAGAAACTGACACCCGCCAGCCACCTATGTGCAAAGCACATCAGTAGAAGAAGTCTCGCGTAAGCGTACGCGTAATGTCGGTTCGGGCTGCTTCATCCAACAATACCACCGAACCAAAGTATGACATGCTGGTAAGTAGTATGACTTATATCGCCCACAACTCACTTGTGTTCCACTCGTGCATATGACATCTACGCATAAAACCTGACTCGGATGCCATTGTTGGGGAACATAGTATGCAAGATCATGGTGATGCATAGCAACAAGAGGGGAGAGTGTTGTCTACGTACCCTCGTAGACCAAAAGCGGAAGCATTAGAACAACGTGGTTGATGTAGTCGTACGTCTTCACGATCCGACCGATCAAGTACCGAACGCACGGCACCTCCGAGTTCAGCACACGTTCAGCCCAATGACATCCCTCGAACTCCGATCCGGCCGAGTGTTGAGGGAGAGTTTCATCAGCACGACGGCGTGGTGACGATGATGATGTTCTACTGACGCAGGGCTTCGCCTAAGCACCGCTACAGTATTATCAAGGTGGACTATGGTGGAGGGGGGCACCGCACACGGCTAAAAGATCAAACGATCAATTGTTGTGTATATGGGGTGCCCCCTGCCCCCGTATATAAAGGGGCAAGGGGGGTGCGGCCGGCCAAGGGAGAGGGCGCGCCAGGAGGAGTCCTAATCCCACCGGGAGTAGGACTCCCCCATTTCCTAGTTGGATTAGGACTTGGGAGGGGGAAAGAGGTGGAGGATAAGAAGGAAGGGGGGCACCGCCCCCTCTCCTTGTCCTATTCGGACTAGGGGGGAGGGGCGCCTCTTCCACCAAGGCCCACTAAGGCCCATTTAGTCCCCGGGGGGTTCCGGTAACCCCTCCGATACTCCGGTAAAATCACAATTTCACACGGACCACATCCGATATCCAAACATTGGCTTCCAATATATCAATCTTCATGTCTCGACCATTTTGAGACTCCTCGTAATGTCCGTGATCACATCCGGGACTCCGAACAACCTTCGGTACATCAAAACATATAAACTCATAATATAACTGTCATCAAAACGTTAAGCGTGCGGACCCTATGGGTTCGAGAACTATGTAGACATGACCGAGACACATCTCCGGTCAATAACCAATAGCAGAACCTGGATGCTCATATTGGCTCCCACATATTTCTCGAGATTCGATCGTCGGTATCTCAATACCTAGTTCAATCTCGTCACCGGCAAGTCTCTTTACTCGTTCTGTAATACATCATCCCGCAACTAACTCATTACTTGCAATGCTTGCAAGGCTTAAGTGATGTGCATTACCGTGAGGGCCCAGAGATACCTCTCCGACAATCAGAGTGACAAATCCTAGTCTCGAAATACGCCAACCCAACAAGTACCTTCGGGGACACCTGTAGAGCACCTTTATAATCACCCAGTTACGTTGTGACGTTTGGTAGCACACAAAGTGTTCCTCTGGTAAATGGGAGTTGCATAATCTCATAGTCATAGGAGCATGTATAAGTCATGAAGAAAGCAATAGCAACATACTAAACGATCGGGTGCTAAGCTAACGGAATGGGTCATGTCAATCACGTCATTCTCCTAATGACGTGATCCCGTTAATCAAATGACAACTCATGTCAATGGCTAGGAAACATAACCATCTTCGATCAACGAGCTAGTCAAGTAGAGGCATACCAGTGACACTCTATTTGTCTATGTATTCACACATGTATTATGTTTCCGGTTAATACAATTCTAGCATGAATAATAAACATTTATCATGATATAAGGAAATAAATAATAACTTTATTATTGCCTCTAGGGCATATTTCCTTCACATATCTGCTCAAATCATCTGTGAAGGTCAGAAAATAACGATACCTGTCGCGAGCCTCAACACTCATCGGACTGCATACATCAGTATGTATTATTTCCAACAAGTTTGTTGCTCGCTCCATTGTTCCGGAGAACGGAGTCTTAGTCATCTTGCCCATGAGGCATGGTTTGCAAGCATCAACTGATTCATAATTAGGTGATTCCAAAAGCCCATCAGTATGGATTTTCTTCATGCGCTTTACACCAATATGACCTAAACGGCTGTGCCACAAATAAGTTGCACTATCATTATTAACTTTGCATCTTTTGGCTTTAATATTATGAATATGTGTATCACTATGATCGAGATTCAATAAACCATTCACCTTGGGTGTATGACCATAGAAGGTTTTATTCACGTAAACAGAATAATAATTATTCTTTGACTTAAATGAATAGCCGTATTGCAATAAACATGATCAAATCATATACATGCTCAATGCAAACACCAACTAACATTTATTTAGTTTCAACACTAATCCCGAAAGTATAGGGAGTGTGCGATGATGATCATATCAATCTTGGAGCCACTTCCAACACACATCGTCACTTCACCCTTAACTAGTCTATGTTCATTCTGCAACTTCTGTTTCGAGTTACTACTCTTTAGTAACTGAACTAGTATCAAATACCGAGGGGTTGCTATGAACTTTTCAAATGTTTCAAACTTATGTTTCATCAAGTAGATATACCCATATCTGCTCAAATCATCTGTGAAGGTTAGAAAATAACGATACATGCTGCGAGCTTGAACACTCATCGGACTGCATACATCAGTATGTATTATTTCCAATAAGTCAGTTGCTCGCTCCATTGTTCTGGAGAATGGAGTCTTTAGTCATCTTGCCCATGAGGCATGGTTCGCAAGATCAAGTGATTCATAATCAAGTGGTTCCAAAAGCCCATCAGCATGGAGTTTCTTCATGCACTTTACACCAATATGACCTAAACGGCAGTGCCACAAATAAGTTGCACTATCGTTATTAACTTTGCATCTTTTGGCTTCAATATTATAAAATATGTGTATCACTACGATCGAGATTCAATAAACCATTTATATTAAGTGTATGACCATAGAAGGTTTTATTCATGTAAATAGAACAACAATTATTCTTTGACTTAAATGAATAAATGTATTGCAATAAACATGATCCAATAATATTCATGCTCAATGCAAACACCAAATAACATTTATTTTAGGTTCAACACTAATCCCGAAGGTAAAAGGAGTGTGCGATGGTGATCTTATCAACCTTGGAATTACTTCCAACAAACATCGTCACCTCGTCCTCAACTAGTCTCTTGTTTATTTTGCAACTCCTGTTTCGAGTTACTACTCCTAGCAACTGAACCAGTATCAAATACCGAGGGGTTGCTATAAACACTAGTAAAGTACACATCAATAACATGTATATCAAATATACCATTGTTCACTATGCCATCCTTCTTATCTGCGAAGTATCTAGGGCAGTTCCACTTCTAGTGACCATTTCCTTTGCAGTAGAAGCACTCAGTTTCAGGCTTGGGTCTAGCTTTGGGCTTCTTCATGGGAGTGGAAACTTTCTTGCCATTCTTCTTGAAGTTCCCTTCCTTTCCCTTGCCCTTTTACTTGAAACTAGTGGTCTGGTCAACCATCAACACTTGATGTTTTTCTTGATTTCTACCTTCGCCGATTTCAGCATCGCGAAGAGCTCAGGGAATCGTTTTTGTCATCCCTTGCATATTATAGTTTATCACGAAGTTCTAGTAACTTGGTGATAGTGACTAGAGAACTCTGTCAATCACTATCTTATCTGGAAGATTAACTCCCACTTGATTCAAGTGATTGTAGTACTCAGACATTCTGAGCACATGGTTACTGGTTGAGCTATTCTCCTCCATCTTGTAGGCAAAGTACTTGTCAGAGGTCTCATACCTCTCGACTCGGGCATGAGTCTGAAATGCCAATTTCAGCTCTTGGAACATCTTATATGCTCCGTGGCGTTCAAAACGTTTTTGAAGTCCCGGTTCTAAGCCGGAAAGCATGGTGCACTAAACTATTAAGTAGTCATCATACCGAGCTTTGTCAAACGTTCATAACGTGTGCATCTGCTCCTGCAGTAGGTCTGTCACCTAGCTAGCAGTGCATCAAGGACATAATTCTTCTGTGCAGCAATGAGGATAATCCTCATATCACGGACCTAGTGCGCATCATTGCTACTATCATCTTTCAACATAGTTTTTTTCTCTAGGAACATATCAAAAATAAACGGGGAGCTACATCGCGAGCTATTGATCTACAACATAGTTATGCAAACACTACCAGGACTAAGTTCATGATAAATTAAAGTTCAATTAATCATATTACTTAGGAACTCCCACTTAGATAGACATCCCTCTAGTCATCTAAATGATCACGTGATCCATATCAACTAAACCATGTCCGATCATCACGTGAGATGGAGTAGTTTTCAATGGTGAACATCACTATGTTGATCATATCTACTATATGATCCACGCTCAATCTTTCGGTCTCCAGTGTTCCGAGGCCATATCTGCATATGCTAGGCTCGTCAAGTTTAACCCGAGTATTCTGCGTGTGCAAAACTGGCTTGCACCCGTTGTATGTGAACGTAGAGCTTATCACACCCGATCATCACGTGGTGTCTCGGCACGAAGAACTGTCGCAACAGTGCATACTCAGGGAGAACACTTATACCTTGAAATTTTAGTAAGTATCATCTTATAAAGCTACCGCCGAACTAAGCAAAATAAGATGTATAAAAGATAAACATCACTTGCAAGATCATGGTAATGCATAGCAACGAGAGGGGAGAGTGTTGTCCACGTACCCTCGTAGACCGAAAGCGGAAGCATTATGACAAAATAGTTGATGTAGTCGTACATCTTCACGATCGACCGATCCTAGCACTGAACGTACGACACCTCCGCGATCTGCACACGTTCAGCTCGGTGACGTCCCACGAACTCACGATCCAGCAGAGTGTCGAGGGAGAGCTTCGTCAGCACGACGGCATGATGACGGTGATGATGAAGCTACCGGCGCAGAGCTTGGCCTAAGCACTTACGATGATGTGACCGAGGTGGCTTATGGTGGAGGGGGGCACTGCACACGACTAAGAGATCAATGATCAACTTGTGTGTCTATGGGGTGCCCCCTCCCCCATATATAAAGGAGTGGAGGAGGGGGAGGGCTGGCCCTCTACTATGACGCGCCCTGGGGAGTCCTACTCCCACCGGGAGTAGGATTCCCCCCTACCAAGTAGTAGGAGTAGGAGAGAAGGAAGGGGAAGAGAGAAGACAAGGAAGGAGGGGGCACCGCCCCTCCCCTAGTCCAATTCGGACTAGGCCTTGGGGGGCGCGCGGCCGGCCCTAGGCAGCCCCTCTCCCTCTCCCCTAAAGCCCAATAAGGCCCATATACTCCCCGGCGGATTCCCGTAACTCTCCGGTACTCCGATAAATACCCGAACCACTCAGAACCTTTCCGATGTCCGAATATAGCCTTCCAATATATCAATCTTTATGTATCGAGCATTTCAAGACTCGTCGTCATGTCCCTGATCTCATCCGGGACTCCGAACAACCTTCGGTACATCAAAACACATAAACTCATAATACCAATAGACATCGAATGTTAAGCGTTTCGACCCTACGAGTTCGAGAACTATGTAGACATGACCGAGACTCATCTCCTGTCAATAACCAACAGCGGAACCTAGATGCTCATATTGGCTCCTACATATTCTACGAAGATCTTTATCGGTCAAACCGCATAACAACATACGTTGTTCCCTTTGTCATCGGTATGTTACTTGCCCGAGATTCGATCGTCGGTATCTCAATACCTAGTTCAATCTCGTTACCGGCAAGTCTCTTTACTTCTTTTGTAATGCATCATCCCGCAACTAACTCATTAGTCACATTGCTCGCAAGGATTATAGTGATGTGCATTACCGAGAGGGCCCAGAGATACCTCTCCGACAATTGGAGTGACAAATCCTAGTCTCGATCTATGCCAACTCAACAAGTACCATCGAAGACACCCGTAGAGCACCTTTATAATCACCCATTTATGTTGTGACGTTTGGTAGCACACAAAGTGTTCCTTTGGTATTTGGGAGTTGCACAATCTAATAGTCATAGGAACATGTATAAGTCATGAAGAAAGCAATAGCAAAATACTAAATGATCAAGTGCTAAGCTAACGGAATGGGTCAAGTCAATCACATCATTCTCTAATGATGTGATCCCGTTAATCAAATGACAACTCATGTCTATGGCTAGGAAACTTAACCATCTTTGATTCAACAAGCTAGTCAAGTAGAGGCATACTAGTGACACTCCGTTTGTCTATATGTATCCACACATGTACTAAGTTTCCGGTTAATGTAATTCTAGCATGAATAATAAACATTTATCATGAAATAAGGAAATAAATAATAACTTTGTTATTGCCTCTAGGGCATATTTCCTTCAGTTAGGCCTTTGGTAAATGAGGATATGAACATGGATTTGTGTAAATCGTTTACTGATCAAGAGATTAGTGATGCATTATTTCAGATTGGGCCATTCAAAGCGCCGGGTCCTGATGGGTTTCCAGCAAGATTTTTTCAGAGGAATTGGGGGCTCATCAAAGAGGATATTATTCGGGCGGTCAAGGAATTCTTTCATACCAGAATTATGCCAGATGGGATTAAGGATACAACCATTATGCTCATCCCTAAGGTCGAGAATCCTCAGGAATTAAAGATTTCTGACTGGTGCAATGTTATTTACAAGATTATATCCAAATGCCTGGTGAATAAACCGTGGAGGGTCCTAGATGGTATGATTTCTCCTACTGATAGTGCATTTATCCTTGGTAGGTTAATATATGATAATGCTCTCATAGCCTTCGAATGTATGCATTCTATGAGTTCACATAATGACGAGCGGGGAGATTTTGGTGCGTACTAGTTGGATCTTGCAAAAGCGTACGATCGCATGGACTAGCACTTCTTAAAAAATATACTTGGGGCTTTGGGCTTTGATCCGGTTTGGATTAATTGTATTATGAGTTTTGTTACCTCATTGAAATTCTTAGTCCGTCTCATTGGCTAACAGTTGGATACATTCACGCCGTCCCGGGGACTAAGGCAGGGGGATCCATTATCTCCATATTTGTTCATGTTTGTGGCAGAGGCTCTCTCTTTATTATTAAATGACGCGTGCGCAAAAGGAGTTATCCAATAATTTTGGGTGAATAGGCAAGGCCCAGGTATATCTCATTTACTATTTGCCGATGATAGTATTCTATTTTTTAAATGAACGATAGGACAAGATTTGGCTGTGAAAAATATTCTGACTTATTATGAGTATGGAATTGGACAATCTCTAAGCCCTAACAAATGCTCTATCTTGCTTGGGAAAAAGTGTAGTATGGAAAATCAAGTGGCCACCATGGTAATTCTTAAAATTATTTCCCTTACTTTTGAGGATAAATATCTTGGGTTACCAATTCCTAAAGGAAGAATGAAGGCGGGAAGAATTCAGTCAACCAAAGAAAGATCTCTTAAAAGGCTCCGAAATAGGATTGAAAAATATGCTTCGTTTGGGGCGAAGGAAAACTTGATTAAATCAGTTATTCAGGCTCTACTGGTATATGCTATGGGAATTTTCAAATTCCTAGTGTCAGTTTGTGAGGAGCTTGAGCAATTAATTAAGAACTTCTGGTGGGGCGATGAGGAAAATAGAAAGAGAACTCAATGGGTGGCGTGGGACAAACTGACGAGGTCTAAGCGCAAGGGGGTGATAAGTCTCCATCGTATCTACTTTTCCAAACACTTTTGCCCTTGTTTTGGACTCTAACTTGCATGATTTGAATGGAACTAACCGCGTCTCACGCTGTTCTCAGTAGAATTGCCATGGTGTTATTTTTGTGCAGAAATAAAAGTTCTCGGAATGACCTGAAACTTCACGGAGAATATTTTTGGAATATATAAAAAATACTGGTGAAAGAATCAAGACCAGGGGGCCCACACCCTGTTCACGAGGGTGGAAGGAGCGCCTACCCCCCCGGGCGTGCCCCCTGCCTCATGGCCCCCCTGGAGCTCCACCGACCTCAACTCCAACTCTATATATTCACGTTCGGGGAGAAAAAAAAATCAAAGAGAAGGATTCATCGCGTTTTATGATACGGAGCCGCCGCCAAGCCCTAATCTCTCTCGGGAGGGCTGATCTGGAGTCCGTTCTGGGCTCCGGAGAGGGGAATCCGTCACCATCGTCATCATCAACCTTCCTCCATCACCAATTTCATGATGCCCACCGCCGTGCGTGAGTAATTCCATCGTAGGCTTGCTGGACGGTGATGGGTTGGATGAGATTTACCATGTAATCGAGTTAGTTTTGTTAGGGTTTGATCCCTAGTATACATGATGTTCTGAGATTGATTTTGCTATGACTTTGCTATGCTTAATGCTTGTCACTACGACCCGAGTGCCATGATTTCAGATCTGAAACTATTATGTTTTCATGAATATATATGAGTTTTTTTATCCTATCTTGCAAGTCTATAGACACCTACTATGTGTTATGATCCGGTAACCCGGAAGTGACAATAGTCGGGACCACTCCCGATGATGACCGTAGTTTGAGGAGTTCATGTATTCACTAAGTGTTAATGCTTTGGTCCGGTACTCTACTAAAAGGAGGCCTTAATATCCCTTAGTTTCCAATAGGACCCCGCTGCCACGGGAGGGTAGGACAAAAGATGTCATGCAAGTTCTTTTCCATAAGCACGTATGACTATATTCGGAATACATGCCTACATTACATTGATGAACTGGAGCTAGTTCTGTGTCACCCTATGTTATAGCTGTTGCATGAGGAATCACATCCAACATAATTATCCATCACTGATCCAATGCCTATGAGCTTTTCACATATTGATATTTTTTTATTCACTTTTCCGTTGCCACTGTTACAATTACTACAAAACTGCTACTGTTACTTTTGCCACCGTTACCGTTAATTCCATACTACTTTGCTACTAAATACTTTGCTGCAGATATTAAGTATTCCAGGTGTGGTTGAATTGACAACTCAACTGCCAATACTTGAGAATATTCTTTGGCTCCCCTTGTGTCGAATCAATAAATTTGGGTTGAATACTCTACCCTCGAAAACTGTTGTGATCCCCTATACTTGTAGGTTATCGAGACTATTTTCTGGCGCCGCTGCCGGGGAGCATAGCTCTATTCTTTGAGTCACTTGGGATTTATATCTGTTGATCACTATGAGGAACTTGAAAGACGAAAGAACTAAAAAATTTCCCTCAACTACAAGGGGAGGTAAGGAACTGCCATCTAGCTCTGCACTTGATTCACCTTCTATTTTGAGTAAGCTTGCGACACCTAAACCTGCTTCTGCTATTAATTCTGATATGTCGCATGTTATTGATGATGCCACTTCTACTATGTATGATGCTTATGATGAAACTACTTCTATGCTTGATACTACTGTGCCACTAGGTGAATTTCTGGATGAACAACTTGCTAGGGCTAGAGAGAATGAAATTATTGAAACTGATAATATTGATGAAAGTGATGATGAAGATTCTCCCCCTAGATATGAATTGCCTGATGTACCTGAGGGTTATGTTATGGATGAAGAAACTACTAGAGATTTTCTTTCTTGCAATGATAGATATGATCTTAAGAAATTATTAGCTAAGCTGAAAGAAAAATCTTTGAATTCTAGAATGAAATATGACCCTGCTTTTGCTACTTCACCTATCTGTATTTCCGATAAGGATTATGATTTCTCTGTCAACCCTAAGATAATTACTTTGGTTGAATCTGATCCTTTTTATGGCTATGAATCTGAAACTATTGTGGCACATCTTACTAAATTAAATGATATAGCCACCCTATTCACTCATGCGGAGAAAATTCGTTACTATTATATCCTTAAATTATTTCCATTCTCATTAAAGGGTGATTTTAAAACATGGTTTAATTCTCTTGATCCTGGTTGTGTGTGTAGTCCCCAGGATATGATTTATTACTTCTCTGCTAAATATTTCCCCGCTCATAAGAAACAAGCTGCCTTAAGGGAAATATATAATTTTGTGAAAATCGAAGAAGAGAGTCTCCCACAAACTTGGCGGAGGCTTCTCTGATTACTTAATGCTTTGACCGATCATCCTCTCAAGAAAAATGAAATACTTGATATCTTTTATAATGGACTAACCGATGCTTCCAGAGACCACCTGGATAGTTGTGCTGGTTGTGTTTTCAGGGAAAGAACTGTTGATCAAGCTGAATTGCTATTGAATAATATGTTGAGTAATGAAAATGATTGGACACTTCCTGAACCAACTCCTAGACCAACTCTGAAGAAAAGGGGTATTCTATTTCTCAGTCCTGAAGATATGCAAGAGGAAAATAAATCCAAGAAATAAAAAGGTATTGACGCTGAAGATGTTAAGAATTTACCACCTATTGAAGAAATACATGGTTCTGATAACCCGACACAGGTAGTAAAGGTAAATTCTCTCTATAAATTTGATGAAGGTGATATTCCTCGTTATAAGTCTGCTAGCCAATGCTTAGATGAGTTTGATAATTTTATTGTTAAACAAGAAAACTTCAATGCTTATGTTGGAAGACAATTGAAACGTAATGCTTATATGATTTAACACTTGAGTGATTATATGTCTAGAGTTAAGGGTGAACTTAAACTCATTAGTTAACATGCTTCTATGGTTACCACTCAAGTAGAACAAGTGCTTAAAACTCAAAATGATTTGCTCAATGAATTAAATAATAAGAAAAATGATAATGTTGTTAGAGTTATGACTAGAGGGGGTAAAATGACTCAGGAACCTTTGTATCCTGAGGGCCACCCTAAGAGAATTGAACAGCATTCTCAGAGAACAAATGTTGATGCACCTAGTCCTTCTAAGAAAAAGAAAAAGAAAAAGAAAAATGATAGGACTTTGCATGCTTCTAGTGAACCTGTTGTAGACACACCTGAGAATCCCAATGATATTTCTATCTCTGATGCGGAAACACAATCTGGTGATGAACATGAACCTAGTGATAATGTTAAAAAAGAGGTTTATGTTGATGCTCAACCTAGCAATAATAATGATGTAGAGATTGAACCTGCTGTTGATCTTGATAACCCACAATCAAAGAATCAACGTTATGATAAGAGAGACTTTGTTGCTAGGAAGGACGGTAAATAAAGAGAACCATGGGTTCAGAAACCCATGCCTTTTCCTCCTAAACCATCCAACAAAAAGGATGATGAGGATTTTGAGCGCTTTGCTGAAATGATTAGACCTATCTTTTTGCGTATGCGTTTGACTGATATGCTTAAAATGAATCCTTATGCTAAGTATATGAAGGAAATTGTTTCAAATAAAAGAAAGATACTGGAAGCTGAAATTTCCACCATGCTTGCTAATTATACTTTTAAGGGTGGAATACCAAAGAAACTTGGAGATCCAGGAGTACCAACTATACCATGCTCCATTAAAAGAAACTATGTTAAAACTGCTTTATGTGATCTTGGAGCCGGTGTTAGTGTTATGCCTCTCTCTTTATATCGTAGACTTGATTTGAATAAGTTGACACCTACTGAAATATCTTTTTAAATGGCTGATAAATCAACTGCTATACCTATCAGTATTTTGTGAGGATGTGCCTGTTGTGCTTGCAAATGTTACTATTTTAACGGACTTTGTTATTCTTGATATTCCTGAGGACGATAGTATGTCGATTATCCTTGGTAGACCCTTTTTGAATACTGCAGGGGCTGTTATTGATTGCAACAAAGGCAATGTCACTTTTCATCACTACAAAAAAAAGACACATCCGTGACATTTTGGGCTGAACGAAAATCTTTTCTGTCATACTTATGACACTTCTATGACGATAATTGTGACAAAACCCGGTATCATCATAAATGTGGTGGGGTCCTACTTCTATGACAGAAAATGGGCTTTTCGTCCTGGGCGGGCTGGAGACGCAGCTACATGACATTCTTTGGGCCGTCCATGACGGAAAAACTATGGTAGAAGCGAGGGCGCGGAAAATATCGGGGAGTCCCCGGTTACGGTGGGTGGTCGGGGGCCGAGCGATGCGCGTTTCTCTCGTACGTACGTGCGTGTGCGTGAGGTGTTGGGCTCTAACTGAATCCGAGCGAGGCGTTGGGCTCTAACTGAGCCCGAGCGAGGCGTTGTGCTCTAACTGAACCCGAGCGACTGCACTGCAGGCTATGCGTTACTGAACCCGAGCGATCGATCGATGGCTGTTAAATGAACCCAATCGAGCGATTCCTTCGCTAGTGCTGCTAACTGAAGCCGATCGATGCTACCTCTGGATGAACAGTGAGCATTGCGCGCGCGCGGGGGGGGGGGGGGGGGGGGTTGGATGAACAGGACCCCGTGGCGTTGTCTCTGGATGAACAGTGAGCGTTGCTGGGGGGATTGGATGAACAGTTCCCGGTGGGGGTGGATGAACAGGACCCCGATCGTTCGAGCCGGTTGGGGCTGGATGAACAGGACCCCGTGGAGGGTAGGATGAACAGGACTACCCCGTGGAGGGCAGGATGAACAGTAGACGGTGGAGGGCAGGATGAACAGTAGCCCGTGGAGGGGTGGTTGAACAGGAGCCCGTGGAGAGGGCTAGTTGAACAGTAGCCGATGGAGTAGCGCGCGGTGGAGGCTGGATGAACAGGAGCCCGTGGATGAACAGTCGCAGGTGGAGGCTGGAGGAGGTCGACGGTGGATGAACAGTAGCATGTGGAGGCTGGAGGGGGTCGATGGTGGAGATGAACAGTATCTCGTGGAGTCCTGTTTTGTGGTACGCCACACCCCTCCCAATGAACAGGACCCCCGTTTTGACCGTAGCTCTCCAACACAAGTCCGTTTCCTCCGTTTTGCGGTATGCCACACCCCTCCCGATCAACAGGACCCCTGTTTCGAACGTAGGAGGTCCGTTTCCTCCGTTTTGCGGTACGCCAGACCCCTCCCGATGAACAGGACCCCGTTTTAACGTGGCCGGTCGAACACAAGGCCGTTTCCTCTGTTCTGCGGTATGCCAGGCCTCGTTTCCATCGGCTGCTCCGTCCAAGCCCTCCCGATGAACACGACGACACATTTTGTTTCGACCCAGCCGGTTGGCTCCCCATGAACACGACGACGCTGTTTCTCCGTTCCGACCCAGCCATGTACACGAGCCCTGGCCGTACGTATGCGCGAGTAGGTGTTCGAGACCCTGCCCTATGTACGTACGTGGCCGTATTTTCTTTCTTGCACCATGGCCGCTGTACGTACGTGTACATGCTACGTGCGCGCCTCTACTACGACACGTGAGCGCCTCTACATCAACCAGTATGTACGTACACATTTGCGACCAGAATGACAATGCTACGTACGCTTCGACCAGGTGGGTCCCGACTGCCAGACACTTCCTTGCGTGCGAAGATGTAGCTGGTGGGTCCCAGCAGTCAGGGGGGCGAATCGTTTTTTTGCCCGGACGCACTTCCTTGCATGCGAAGATGTAGCTGGTGGGTCCCAACAGTCAGGGGGAAACGTTTTTTTTCGCGAAATACGGTGGCCCGTCCGGTGGGTCCCCGCTGTCAGGTGGAGGAACAATTATTTTGCGCGTAATAAGGAGGCACTTCCTTGTTGTGACCGTGGACCTAGCTATCAGCCTCTCCAGGTACAGTCCACATCCGATGGAAGCCGTTCCTTGACCACGTTGACCACGCCGCGCCGACAGCACCATGGCGGTGGACGACGGCGAGGCCTAGGAAGGGGACGACGTGGAGCCGGGGAAGACGCGGCAGTGGATGCCCACACGGAGAGGAGTATGAGGGTTCACTGGTTCGCTGCGGTGTGAGGCTGCCGTCGCCGCAGAATAACAGGGGCTGTGGGTGAGTAGAGGGATGGCCTGGCCAGCGGTGGGAGTAGTAGGGGGCAGTGAGGCCTCCGCCGCATCACAGCCGGCCACGGGAGGCAGGAGCACGAGGCACGACCGACGCTGGTTTGGGCGGCTGGAGCAAGAAGACCAGAGGTTGAAGAAGCACTACGGCCGTTGGATGGACATCGTACGGTCACTGGAGCTAGAATCGTTCATCTATACCTATACTAATTACAGACTCCCAAAAAATTACCACGTTAATCAAAAATTAGGAGCCGTTAATCTGGTGGGACCCATTTATTACGGCTCAGATCGACCAATACAATTATGGGCTAAAAGAGTTCAATAAAAAAATAATCGTTTCTCACTATAAAAATTGTAGCCACCGTTTCTTCCATCAGAAGAAACATATGACACGATGGTAAACGTGAATCTGCATTATAGATCTCGCGTCCTACAACAAAAAATATAATTACGGACTTTCATTCTATTTTAATCACGTTACATTAAACAGAAAATCTCACGTAAAAAAATATATCATAGGATATTTGCTTTCCTAAAAAATATGACTTGAATCATCCTTGAAAAGAAAGAGATCTCACGTCATGATGCTAAAAAAAGAGATCTCACGTCATAAATCAAGAAATATCATCACACAATTTCCTTCTCCTTTAATCATGATACAATAATCAGGAGATGTCACGTAACCTCCACAAATCTCTCATCTCGAGCGCTCAGCTTTCCAAAATTTCTGCAGCTTTCCTTCTTTACCACGGTACCAATTGATCTACTTTTCTGCGCAGAATCATCCATCTTCTTCTCCCTCGCGACTTGAGTTCCATCCGCGAAACCTTTGCTGGAAGAAGGACCAGACCGCAGAGGCCAGCCCTGATCCAATCCACCAACGTGTCTACTTTGGTGGAAGCCATGGATGCAAATTTCTTTAGCTTTCCTTCGCTAGCACGGTAACACTTGATCTCGATCTAATCGCTCAACTCTTAGGTTGCAGCTTTCTTTCCCTAACACGATAGTGGCTAATATATATCCATCTAATTCCTCATCTTCTATTCTTTTCTGCCCAGAATCTTCACGATAGTGGCTAATATATATCCATCTAATTCCTCATCTTCTATTCTTTTTTGCGCAAAATCTTCAATCTTTCTCCCCCTCACGACTTGAGTTCCATCCGGGAAACCTCTGCTGGAAGCAAACCCAGATCGCTGACGCTGGCCCTGATGCAGTCCACGAACACATCTACTTTGGTGGAAGCCATGGATGCAAGGACATGCATATAGGGATGAAACGTGGACCAGCAAGGGTGTTCATGGGGCGAGGCATACTATGTCAAGTTATGGGGTAGAGATATACGCTGCTTTCATCAGGATGCAGCAAACTAGCGATATATTAATGGGAGGACCGCTGTTCTTAAACATGTCTACATAATTTCTCTATTTGTATTTGCTTTAACTTATCTCCAATATCCTCTTAATTATTTACATATTTCTTCTAGCAAAATGCAGCCGGGAGTGCTGAGTACCGAACATGAAATTTTGCCAAGTTCTGGTATGTTATTTACTTGGCTGCTATACATGTGGATCAGGACCTTTTTCTACTCCTACAAGGGCTACCAGGAGCGTGCAGCATAGGTATTCCTATCTTGAACTCCCCCTTTTCACATTAGAAATATGGTCGATTTTCTTAATTTGGTTTTCTTTTTCCATGTGCATTGTCAACTTATTATTCATTCAAAGTTATAAGAAAATGAAGATCCTATAACTCAAGAAGACAAGATGAAGTGCCATTCCGCCAGCGCTACCGTCATCACACATTCACCTATCCAAGCAGATGTTGTTGACTTTCCCCCAAAGGAGACATGATTGCTTTTCACCTTATTCTATTTATATCGTTCTGATTAGTTTTCTTTACCCTGTACTTTCTGAGTATCTAATGGACATAGCCTTCTATATTAGGTTGATATCATGACTCGAGATGCAGGGATATCTCCATTGGATTGTTTCTGATCAGCTTACACTCTGCTATATTTTCTACCATACATAAGTTGGAGGTCGAAGACATGGATTCGTAATGATATCAATCTCCATGAACAAATTTCCTAACAGAGAATAAAACATTCAATCAATAGTAACAAGGTGTGATAGGGTATACGTGCTATATATGTAACTCTATGGTTGCAGCAATATAATTTATTTACTATTCATGCTGCTCCAGTTCGTTATTAGTTTGTTAGGGGAACGAAAAAGTACTTGAGAAGGCTCTAATTTTTTGAATGTCTGTATTTCAGAATTTCTTATTGACATTGACACTGAAACAGAAGTTATGTTACAGGAAATCATACCCAATCTACATAAGATAGACATTTAGTACCACTAGGACCTCTGACATATGTATTAGACCCATCAAATTTTGTTGTTACTCACTGATATGTCTATATGGCAGAGTAGAGCTCTCGATTTCTTTGGGTTGGTAATTTTTCTCAGAACTAATATTTTGAAAGATTAGCAATATTTAGGCAATAACGTGGGCACTATAGGATATTGCATATTTTTGGGTTATGACAACTAGGTAAAATAGCAGCTACCTCAATAGCTAGAGAATTCATTCTGTTTGTTTTTCTTTTCATAATGAGATGCCGAAAATATTGAGAAAAAACACTATTATTTTCCTCTTATTTTATATTATGCTTTATGGACCTGAACAATGTTAGAATTAACCTTTATTTTCTGTACTTTACTTCGAAGGTTCACCTCACACTGTTGACTTCACAGCCATTTTCAGAAGCCATGGGCTGCATTTTTTGCCTAGCCTTTCTGCCTATGTTGTTCCTCGACATAGAACATCATGCATTTTTTAACTAGCAACCTTTTCAGATGTATCTGTACGCCTTTTTTTTTTCTCAAAACATTTTTTCCACAAATGAAAAAAAATAAAAGAATCTGAATTTCATGGCAAATAAATATTTTTGCACTTTGTTTCACATGGCCTTTAGCACTGCGTATTTGATTTTTTAGTGGATCTTTGGAAGAATGAGAAAACGTCCATAGAGATACAACCGGAATCATGTAGAATATTATTAGGTACAACAACACTATTAGTGGTTTCTATCTCCAGTAGTGAGTACATTTATGTTGCCCAACAATTGTTATGCATAGTTGTGCACCATATGTTCTATCAAACTCTAAAATCTCTCTTGCTGAAAAATATGAGCAGAAACATCATGAATCTTATGGATTATTATGTTTACATGCTGAGCTGAGAGATTATAGGGCCTCAACGACCGTGTATCAATAACCTGAGTATTTTCTACTTAGTCCATTGTTGTGGTATATTATGTGTTTAGAGTGATAGCTAGCCCGTGCAAGTGCACGGGTTGGCGACTAGTATTGACTAAGTTGACAAATCGCTTTGTCCCCGTCAACTTAGTAGGCCCACAAGTCAGCCTCCCACCAAGGTGGGTCCCAACTAGCAGGGGGAGTATTCATTTTTTTATGCGTAATAAGGAGGCACCTCCGATGGGTCCGAGCTGACAGCGGGGGGAACGTTTTTTTTTCATGAAATACGTTGGCCCGTCCGGTGGGTCCCAGCAGTCAGGGGGAACGTTTTTTTGCCAAATACGGTGGCCCGTCCGATGGGTCTCTGCTGTCAGGTGGAGGAATAATTATTTTCCGCGTGATAAGGAGGCACTTCCTTGCGGCTGCCGTGGACCCAGCTGTCAGCCTCTCCACGTATAGTACTCTTCCGATGGAAGTCGTTCCTTGACCACGTTTACCACGCCGCGCCGAGAGCACCAGGGCAGTGGATGGCAGCGAGGCCTTGGAAGTGAACGACACGGAGGCAGGGAAGACTCGGCAGTTGTTTCCCACGCGGAGGGGAGTACGAATGTACGAGGGTTTAATGGTTCGTCTGTCGTCGCCAGAGAATAACAACAGGTGTGGGTGAGTAAAGGGATGGCTAGGCCATCGATGGGAGTACGGTGGGGCGGTGAGGCCTGCGCGGCAGCACAGTCGGCCACGAGGAGGAGGGAGCAGGTAGTCCCGCCGGCGCTTGTTTGAGCGGCTGGAGCAAGAAGAGCAGAGATTGAAGAAGCACGACGGCCGTTGGATGGACATCCAACAGTCACTGCTTGTGCGTCAACCTTTTTTTTAGGAGAGCCTCAAATCTGTGGAAAACACCATACATCGCATCTACCATTATTTCTAATAATTTACAGCCCATTTGCTAATTCTTAAGGTTTTTTGGAGCCCATATTCTTTTTGTTAGCATTACAGCCCATTTTGGTGCGGTCCGAACTGTTTTTAATCCCGAAATTTTGAGTCACATTCAAACTGATTTTAAAAATAAATGTATATCAATATAAAATCCAAAAAATTGTCCATGCATAAAAATCAATGCAATTTAAAATCTCGAAATGAAAAAAAGAAATTTAAAACTAATTGTCGGTTTGATGTGTTTTAAAAATGTACAACCCATTTCTCATTACTGATAGGTCATTTTCTTGGCCAGCCGAATGAAGCTCTCCTCGTCTTGAAAGATTTGCAGCCCAACAGGCCTGACAAAGCGACTTACTTGGCAAATCACAAAAAGACTGGGCTGTGGCCGTGGACCCAGCTGTCAGCCTCTCCACGTACAGTACACTTCCGATAGAAGTCGGTCGTTGACCACATTGACCACGCCGCGCCGAGAGCACCAAGGTGGTGGATGACGGCGAGGCCTAGGAAGGGGACGACGCAGAGCCGGGGAAGACACGACAGTGGATGGCCAGACGGAGAGGAGTATGAGGGTTCACTGGTTCGGCTGCGGTGTGAGGCTGCCGTCGCCGCAGAATAACAGGGGGTGTGGGTGAGTAGAGGGATGGCCTGGCGAGCGGTGGGAGCAGTAGGGGCGGTAAGGCCTCCGCGGCATCACAACCGGCACGGGAGGCAGGAGCACGCTGCACGATCGGCGCTGGTTTGGGCGGCTGGAGCAAGAAGACCAGAGGTTGAAGAAGCACTACTGCCGTTGGATGAACATCGTACGGTATCTGGAGCTAGAATCGTTCATATTGACTAAGTTGACAAAGCCCTCCGTCCCCGTCAACTTGGTAGGCCCACAAGTCAGCCTCCCACAATGCTGGGTTCCAGTTGGCAGGGGAGTATTCATTTTTTTGTGCGTAATAAGGAGGCACTTCGTTGCGTGCGAAGATAGCTGGTGGGTCCGACCTATCAGCGGGGGCACGTTTTTTTTCGCGAGATATAGAGACCCTTCCGATGGGTCCCAGATGTCAGGTGGAGACTTGAGAAGGCGTACAGAACAAGCTAGAGTACCAGTAAAGAGACGTTGCTGAGTTAAAAAAAAAGAGAGACGTGCTCCTATAGCTGGTTCGAATCCAAACCTAGACTATGACTATATATGGTGCTATGCTACTATGCAAGTAATGAAACTGACATATCCAACGTTCGCTTCTCCTCTTCTCTACTTTGCCTAGCATCAGAAGCTCTGGCCGTAGCAACCATGTCCGCTGGCTGCTCGTCCACCTGCTCTTCAGCAGGCAACAACCAAATATGCGCCAAGTCGCCACCCGTACCATCGCCTGCGGGTCTCATCACACCCCCGCCGGCACGCGCACCGCAGCCGGTTGCTCATCGCAACCCGCTGCCATTGGTGTGGTGCCACTGCTGCAAATCACACAGAGTCATCCGTTGCGTCTCAACCACAATCCTCAACCCTGGCCGAGTCTTCTACAAATGCCCGAATCATGGGGTAATAATATGTTTAAGTGTTGTTCTGCTGCTTTCAGTTGCTGATTTTTTAATAGTTTGGTTGATGATCTTCCAATATGATTCGTGCAGAAAAGGGAAGATTCGTGTGATTTTTATTTCTAGGAAGTTGCTGATGTGGGGGAGTGCAACTACGCTGATTATTTGCTTAGCCAAGGAATCCCAATACCAGCAGGTTGGGGTGTTGGACAAGTAACTGAAGGAACGACAGAAGAGGAAGATGCAGAGCAGAAGGTTAAAGATGTAGTTCCTCTGATCATGGCCAAGCAACAACTGCTGAACGACCTTGACATCAATGAGGAGGTGAAAGAGCTTGTGAAGATAATGGGCAAAATCAATGTGCTCCGTAGGATGATTGTCTCTTTATTTGCAGTGTATGTAGTACTCATGATGTATTCAGTGGCTATGACATGAGCACTTTGCTGAAACTAGTAATGAATGAAACCTGTGTAGCAGGCTGGGCGTAGTGTTGTGAACATCTAATGATTTCTATTAACAAAAATCAGGGGGTATCCCCTTTTGCTCATAAATAAAAAAATAGCAGACGCCCTTTTGGTAATAAATAAATAAATTAGCAGAGGACCTGTCGGGTCAGCTTTGTTCTCATTCAAAGACGTCGAGCAAATTGCAGTCCAACAACAAACTATGTCATCAAATTCAAGTTTTGCACCAAATATGAGTACAACTAAACAACAATGTAATCATGTTTTAGTCGTCATACAATCACCAAACACAAATTAGCATACATAACAAGTGATGTTCTCACAGGAAAATACTAAACAACATGTTCATCAGGTTTCAGTTGTCATAGCAAACACAATTTCACATAGTAGATAAAAAACGTCTTCTGACAGGCAAATACGACAAAAGCAATGTAATCATCATCCGCAGCAGCAACGTCAACATCTTCGCCATGTGTATCAGTTTGAATCGTAATTCCCCATGGTGTCATCTTCTTCTTCGTCCTCAACATCCTCGAACGTTGGCTTCTTCTTGATCAACTCTTGTATGTCCACAGCACGACAGGCAATCTTTTCGCTGGCGTCATTGACGTGATGGTTCTCAAAGATATTAGGAACATCTGTGTTATCTTGTACATCAGGAGCAGTGTAAGCATCATCTTGTTGTGCAACTTCATTAAACGAATTCTTCTGCTCAAACCTTTGCACTACTCTCCAGTCATCGCTACATGCAAATGTGTCTTCCAAGAAAAATATCGGTGTTGCTTGATTTGCCAAAATAAAAGGCTCGTTGGTCTGGTACGCCGCCTTGACATTGATGGATTTGAAATAATCATCAGCTCTGGGTTTTGTGATCCTGGAAAACAGGTTATACCAACGACAGCACAACAGAATAATACACCGATGATCCTTGAAACTAGAGATATACTGCAACTAAACAATGTCTGTTATGTTAGCATACATTTCAGTTGTCCCGTTGTCATACGTATCCATGCTCACGATGTCACTGTTTTGTGTCTTCCTGCCTTCGTCTCGTGCAAGGGTGTTGTAGCGCACATCTCCAATCATGCAAGATTCATAATGTCTTACCCGAGTATCAGGACCCATTGCTAGTGAGTAAAGGGCATCATCAACTGTCTTCCCATCCTCCCGCATCTTCTTAACCTATGGTTGTAAAATAGACAAGCTGATCATCTTATGTACTCAATATATTAAAAAAACTGACAGTGCAATTCAAAAGCTTACATGGCTCTTGAACCATTTCGCAAATCCTACCATAACCAGTTTGTCAATGTTTCTTGGATTTTGCGGCAGTAACTCCTTTTTGTAGATGCTGTACAACATAGTGATTACGTCAAACATCTAAATATATAAGAATGTGCTGCAAGTTTAGTAGATTATGATGTATAAGCTGCAGTACTTAGCACTTACTTGATATAAGGTAGTATCTCAGGACAGTTATTCGACACATACCAAACCATTTTGTCAAAATCTTTAGGGTTGTCCTCTTGTCGACTCTTCCCTATAACTCGAACAAAATAATCGAAAACATTGAGCCCCGGATTGTCTTCATCCACGTCTTTGCTAAGCTGATCAGCTGTTTCAATGTATTTTGAGCAGAATGTCAACGCTTCTGTAGCAATGTAGGCCTCTGCAATGGAACCCTCGGGTCTAGCTCTGTTCCTAACATAGCCCTTGAAAGTGCCTAGCCGCCTTTCAATAGGGTACATCCAGCCATACAATACTGGACCTCTAAGTAGTGCCTCATCAGGTAGATGAATAGCCAAATGCACCATCACATCAAAGAAGGATGGAGGATATATCTTCTCAAGGTCGCATAGGATAGTTGGTATCTTGTCTCTAAGACGCTCCAAAGCATCTATCCTGATATTTCTACTGCAGAGTTCCCTGAAGAATTGTCCCAACTCTGCAACTGCTATGTATATGTCAGGGCGGCCCAATCCTCTAAGGATAACAGGTAAAACCCTTTGAAGTAGGACGTGGCAGTCATGAGTTTTCAACCCTTGTACCTTGTCTCCATCTGCACTGACTCTCCTTTCAGGGTTGGAAGCAAATCCATGTGGGAATCTCACACGTGATAGGACCTTGCAGAATTCTTTTCTTTTTACCTTGTCCAAGACGTACACAGCTGGTGCCATATCCCGTGGTTTATCTTCATCTTGCACCTGCACATCCTTTCTGATACCCAGGTGTGTCAAATCAATCCTAGATCTTAAGGTATCTTTCGTCTTGCCTTCAATATTAAGAAGTGTGTTGATAATGCTGTCACATATATTTTTCTCGATGTGCATCACATCAAGATTATGCCGCAGATCCAAATCTTTCCAATACTCCAAGTCCCACAAAGTGGACCTGCGGGTAAACAATAATCTCTCTTCTGCCCTGCCATGCTTCTTTTTCACACTACCATTATCAGGATGGTTTCCTGGTGTAATATGCATGACCTTCTCTAATTCCACTTGCAACTCATCGGCAGTGAGCCTCTTTGGCGCATCACGGTTTTCATGCTTTGCATTGAACACATGTCTTTGGTATTCTCTAGGATGTGACTTGTCCTTGGCAAGGAAACAACGGTGTCCAATGTAACAGATCTTGCTAAGTATTGCGTATGACAGCGGATTCCTGTCACAGCGAACACATGTATTGTAACCATGTGTCGTTCGCCCTGACATAGTGCCCAAAGCCGGATAATCATGGATGCACCAAATTATAACAGCACGCAGAAAGAAATCAGCTGGTGGGCTGCTATGTAGGTCTTGAGTGAGAACACCCCTCCATAGCTGTTGAAGTTCCTCCACAAGAGGCTCCATGAACAAATCAAAATCCTTTCCAGGACATTTTGGACCTGGGATGAGCAAGGCAGTCATGTAGTTTGATTCTTTGGTGCAGACATTTGGAGGCATGTTGTAAGGGATAACAAGCACTGGCCACATGCTATATGTGGCGCTCTGGTGGCCAAATGGGTTAAATCCATTTGAAGCTAAGCTAAGTCTAATGTTTCTCGGGTCAGCAGCAAACGTTTCGTGCTTCTGATTGAAGCTTTTCCACTCACTACCATGAGATGGATGGCTCATTACATTCCGATATCTGAAACCCTGGTTCTTAGAATGCCACAGTACATCCTCTCTTGTTTCAGCATCATGAAACAACCTCTGCAATCTTGGTGTAACTGGAAAATGTCTCATAACATTATGAGGAATCCTCTTCACAGCATCACCATCTTTCCATCTTGATGATTTGCATTTCAGGCATTCACTTAAGTTGGCATAACCCTTCCGGAACCAAACACAATTATTCTTACAAACATGGATTATATCATATCCAATTCCAACTGCACGAAGGAAATTCTTCATTTTACTGTAGGTGTGTGGCAGCTTAGACGCATCTGGGAAAGCTTTGCGGAAAGCAGCCAACATCGCATCGAATGATTTGTTGGTCATCCGCTCAGATGTCTTAACCTGAAGAAAGGTGACCATAGCTGAGAATACTGACAGCTTATTTCCTGGGGTGACAGCCATGTTGCATTGTTCCAACATGCGGGCCCATCATTTTTCTTCTGCAGGTGAAAGTTCACAGAATGCATGAGCATTTCGTAGCATTGTTTCAATGTTGGTCAAACTCACTGGCTCCGCCACCACCTCCTCCTCCTCCTCTTCCACCTGAGCATCAGGCAGATCAAGATGGTGATCTGCTGCTTCCACGTAGTCAATAACATTGACGTTCACAACTTCACCATGATGAACCCACCTAGTATATGTGACCGACATCCAATACAAGTGTAGATGATTTTGCACAGTTGACTGGGGTCTTGTAACTGAATTCATACAACTGCTACACGGGCAGAGCACATCTGATTTCGGACCACACTACTAGGGAAAAGCATAGCAGCAGTGCGGGTTTTAGGCCTATTAGTAGCGCGGGCCGATGCGCTACTGATAAGGCGCTACAGCTAACGTATAGCAGTAGCGTGCCTGTGCCCGCGCTACTGATAAATCGACTTAGTAGTAGCGACTTCCCGGAGGTGCGCTACTGGTAATTAGTAGTAGCGCTTCTCCCTGCCTGCGCTGCTACTATTATTTCGTATTTTATTTCTTTTTTATTTCATGTTGTATTCGTACACCTTTACACAAGTTTTCATACAACAGGAATTTAGAAATTGTTTTTAAACCATAATGAGTTATTACATCACGGGGTGAAAGAACTGTGGACTAGTTTCAAGTGGATGGACATCCACTTGAACTAATCCGCGGTTCTTTCACCCAATGATATAATAAATATCATCATCATCATATCATTAGCAACTTATCATCATAATACATCATTGTCATATAACACCTCCTCAAGATCATCATTTTCATCAATGAGACATCACATAGCAAATTGGTCACTAGTCGTAATCACAAGTACTCCTCGTCATCAACTCTAACACATTGTATCACATAACAAACATATTGTACCTCATAGGACCTACTACATTCTCTTAGGACCTACTATATTCTCTAAGGTAAAATAGCAAAAAACAAGATAGCCCCTGACTCTCCATTATGGAGAATGGAGATTATCCTGTCTCCAATTCTTGCCTTTTGCTTAATGTTACTTCCAAGAACCTCCTTGCGAATGTCCAAACATTTTTTCCATTCTTTGATTAGCATGTGTTCACCGGTTTTTAGAAATCCGATATGCACAGGTGAGCTCCTTAGATTGACCTGACTGTAGGTTCATAACTGCGAGGCGACCGTTATGATACATCAGATGAGGCACACAATCCATCGGGATTTCCTGTTGAAAAACATAGTAATAACTTCGTAGTTAGCAATGATGTACTAGTTTTAGAAGTATGCAAAAGATGCACGGATGTCGTAATATAAAAAATCTTACCAGGGTATCTCCATAGAAGTTACCATGGTTCAACACATGCACTAGTGGCACGTATTCACCATAATTTGGAGGAGTTCGATAATAGGTATTGTAATTCTCAAGAAAAGTACAATAAGCAATCAGATGATTTTTCTCCTTATAACTAAATTCGGAGCCATCAGTGTAGTGGGTTTTGTCTACCATCTTCTACACATTCTTTGAAGATTCAAAATAAGCTGTTAATGGAAATAAGCTGTCAACTATTTTGAAATAAACAATATAAATTAGTTAATAACTATGTTTGAGAAACTCACATTGCGGTATATTCGGAAGCGTATCAACAAGGACCCAAAAGTCCATATTGTCTTGCTCGATGTCAGGATTGCCAAGATCCATGGTGACAATCATACCCTCATAAAAACCATACATTTTGCAAAGTGCGTCCCAATTTTGGCAACCAAAATGGGTTACGCTCTGAGAATTGTACAGATTTACTTCAAAATCGATATCATGATGGGTCCTTAGGTGTATTTTCTTTGTTTCAAAATTTTCATGGTCTTCAAAACCCATTGTCGGTGTCAAAACCGGCGGATCTTGGGTAGGGGGTCCCAAACTGTGCGTCTAGGCGGATGGTAACAGGAGACAAGGGACACGATGTTTTTACCAAAGTTCGGGCCCTCTCGATGGAGGTAAAACCCTACTCCTACTTGATTAATATTGATGATATGGGTAGTACAAGAGTAGATCTACCACGAGATCAAGGAGGCTAAACCCTAAAAGCTAGCCTATGGTATGATTGTTGTTCTGTTGTTCGTCCTACGGACTAAAACCCTCTGGTTTATATAGACACCGGAGAGGGCTAGGGTTACACAGAGTCGGTTACAATGGTAGGAGATCTACATATCTGTATCACCAAGCTTGCCTTCCACGCCAAGGAAAGTCCCTTCCGGACACGGGACGAAGTCTTCAATCTTGTATCTTCATAGTCCAGGAGTCCGGCCGAAGGTATAGTCCGGCTATCCGAACACCCCCTAATCCAGGACTCCCTCAGTAGCCCCCGACCAGGCTTCAATGACGACGAGTCCGGCGCGCAAATTGTCTTCGTCATTGCAAGGCGGGTTCTCCTCCAAATTCCGTGTACTTGTTGAATAAAGTCCGGTTTCTTGTAAATGTCGCGCTCCTTGGCTTCTACGACCAATAATGTCTGTCTTCCACGTGTCACATGAATACGAAAAGTCTGGGTGTTTTTACATTCACACCCCTAGCCGCGTAAATGAGCCACCTATTTAAAGGGATGAGGATTTTGATCCAAACCACACCTTCTCCCTTCCGGGAGTGTTCATTAGAGCGCATCCGACAAAGGTCCATTCCACCATGGCCAGCCGTCGCAACTCCTCTCGCCCTTCCAGCCCTCAGCCTGGAGATTGGGAGAGGTGCTCCATCCCGCATAGCAAGCTAGTGACGCTCCAGACAAAGGGATTTCTCCCCCCGGCCTACATGGTCCCGGTTCGAGCCGTACTTGCCACCTATAATGGCGGAGAGCAAGCGGAGAGTGCCCCTAATCCCTCCAAAGGAGAGCGGGTATGCCTTGTCCCTTATTTAATAAGAGGGCTCGGGTTTCCAATCCATCCGTTCTCTGGGGGCTCCTGGAGTTCTATGGCCTCTAGCTACACAATCTCACGTCTGCCTCCATATTGCATATCGCGGGCTTCGTAGCCCTCTGCGAGCTGTTTTTGGGTGTTGAGGCTCATTTCGCATTGTGGAAGAGGCTATTCTGCCTGGTGCCCCGTTCTCAGGAGGGGTCAATATATCAAGTAGGCGGAGCCGAAGTGTGGCGCATCGCCGGGACCGGATATCTATCCGGAACCCCAAAGAAGGCGTCCGAGAATTGGCCTTTGGAATGGTTTTATATAGAGGACGTCCCGTTACCGGACCTTGTTCGGGTCGGCCTCCCTGAGTTCGATACTGCTCCCCTGAAGAAGCGCCTAAGCTGGCGTCCACGGAGCCCTTAGAGGGAAAGCGACAGGGACGTCCTTTACCTGATGGGCCGGATAAGATTATTAGCTCATTCCGGACTAACCACGATAGGAGTCATGGCCGCATGCATCATGCGGGGGGTGCAACCGCTACAGTACAGAGGTCACCCCATGTGGGACTTCAACGGGGAGGATGACGCCACCCATCACGGTCGTAAGGGGCCGGATTCGGCTGTCGCCCTGACAAAGATCTTGTCCGCTTTGTACAAGGGAGAAGAGGAGGAATTCCTCCGCGTCAACCCACAGGGCGGATTTACTATGTTCAATCCTCCGAATTGGGTGAGTGGACACTTTTACTTGCCCATCCGTTTTATATTCCCATCGTTTAAGTATATAGTCTAACGACTTCAACGCAGGAACTGTGCTAGGCTGTTAAAGAAATAAACAGCCCTCCTCCACAGCCCGAGGATCCGGAACGGTCCCTCGACCCGGCCTCCCAAGAGGATCCGGACTTATCTGTGGAGCTGATTGATGGAGTGTTCCATCAATTGAGCAAGGACAACGCCTTGGTGGCCATTACGGCCGATTACCCAGGGCTAATCCCGGCCTCCCAGGTAACTGAGATCGAAGTCCCAATACCCCGAAAAGGGGTCCACCCTCGCGTGTTTTCAGTTTCCTGATTACAACCGTGCTTTGCAGGGGTGGTTTTTGAGACGGGAGGCCGAACCTGCGGCGACAAGCCAATGAGGGGCTGCAGGGCCCCGTGGACAGAAAAGAAGTGCAGTCCGGACCGAGGCGCCGACGCAAAGGTATAGCGCGCTCTCTTATCCCAGGTGTTATTCCTTCAAGGCATATTAACACTCGTGCTCTCTTTAGGACAAAGAGACCTCGCCGGACTATATCCGGAGAGGCTGCCAATCGCGCCTCCACCAACCAGGCTCCAAAACCTAGTGCGGAGGCGGAGGCGAACACGAGGCGCGCACTGGACGCTCCTCCGACAGAGGATGTGGACAGGCTGTCTGCCACTAATTCCGAGGTGGAGAGTGCCCTGAACCACAGGCGTTGCCGGACAGTTCTCCGCGACGCTTGTTTCTCCCAAGAGGCGTTGGATGCCTTCAATTCGGGAGATGCGTACCTCCGTGCCGCTCAAAATGGTTTAGCCAGAGCCACGGAGCAATATGTAAAAGACATAAGGGTGAATTTTTTTAATGGTTATATATATCAGTAGCCCTCGAGACTTGAAACAGTTAGAAGAACTGATTTAAGGATCATTTAATGATGCAGGGTCTTGCGGAAAAGAATATCCAACTGTCCCAGGAGCTAGAAGAGTGCAAAGCCCAACTTGAGGCCGCACTAGCCGCGACAGGGGAGCCCAAGGAGACCCCCATTGGTAATATATATACTTCCAAGAGATAAGTATTTTGTGAAGTGCGGCGTGTGTGCAAATCTGACAAATGAAATTGCAGATGGCGCCGGATTAGATCCGGAAAAGCAACAACTCCTACGCCAGTTAAAGGCTGGTGAGAGCGTGCTGACAAAGGTGAGGCGGGAGAAGAATGATCTCCAAGATGCCAACACCAAGTTGGGCATTGAACTGCAAGATGTTCGTGCCCAGCTTTCGGACTCCGTTAAGGAGAATCAGCGGCTTCGGCGCGGCATATTTAGTAAGTGCTTAAACGAACCTTTGAGGAGAGAAAAAAAGTTCGGCGAGGAAGTCGACTAACAGAGTAATGTCTGTAGGTGCGCTAACAGGTCGTCCTGCAGAGGAGATGCCCGGTTCTACGGGTGGCCTTCTTCCCGAGCTCTCACAACTGCACGAGCGAGTTCGGCAGGTGATGCAAGGCGTCGCCCAGGCCTTATGGCCATCCATCTCCATGCCCGAAGGCCTTGGAGAGCTTGCAGAGAAGCTGAAGGGAGCGCGGCGGCGCTTCCGATTGTGGAAGATATCGGCCTGCCGTCAAGGCGCTAGGGAGGCCTGGGCCATGGTGAAGACGCGGTACACAAAGGCTGACCGCAACCACATGGCCGAGGTCGGACCTGTGGGGCCCGATGGGAAGGAGATCCCTGTAATCTTAGTATACAGCCAAGTAGAATTGGCCGCAAAGTATTCCCAGCAGGACTGTAAAATAGACAGTCTATTAGATGGTATTGAAGAGGAATACAATCAGTCAGAATGACTATGTAATTTAATTGACATTTGTAATGCCTTCTAGACGGATTGTAGATCGTTTGTCATGGCCGACCTTTTCGCTTTAACCTTGGGACCTGACGGTCCGGAGTGTGTCCGAATACCCTCGTGGTTATGTAAGAACCGGGGTATGCATGGAGACAAGGCGTAGGGGTCATTAGTGCTTGAACACACAAGTGCCCAACTAGTTATGTTATATTACATGGTTAGTAAGAAACATCTTCCAGGGAGAATAGTTCTGTTAAGGGTTCCTTTCCCTGGGAGGCATGCCCTAAAGTGCTTGTCCATTCTGCGAAAAATACGTAGGAAAACGCATCTGGGGGCGCATAAATAAATAAGTAAAAAGATCATCTTTTAGGTCATCGACCGAATATTCCCTTAAGAACGCTAGCTTTCGGCTTCACCCAGTCTGAGGTACACATCCAGCTGATCCGGTAGTTACAATCGCAGAGGTGCTCCCTTTACCACCTAGCCGAACAATCGGGAACGTAGGGGTAAGCACAGGAGCCAGGCAACCCAGCTTGGATAAAACTTAAGTCATATCGATGCATATAATGGCGAAATAAAAGGTACATGCGGAAGTGTGACACATCTGCTGGGCATAAAGCCCGTATAAATAAGCTTCTGTTAAAAGAAACCCCCAGGTTTAATGAGTGCGAACAACACGTCATTTGATGAGCCTTTAAAGGCTGAGAGGTAGGGGAGAAGGAGAGAAATGTAAGACAGACAATATATAAAAAATGGACAGAGGAAGGAGACGAACACGGAGTCCGGCGCTAGGCATAGAATCTTTGGAGACGGGCTGCGTTCCATGGGTTCGGCTCGAGTTGGTTATCCGATGCATCTCGCAGGCAGTACGCCCCACTAGTCAGGACTTGGTCAATTATGAAGGGACCTTCCCACTTGGGTTTGAGTTTGTCCTTTTTCTTGTCCGGCAGGCGTAGAACTAATTTGCCAATGTTGTAATTTTTGGCTCGTACTTCTCTGCTTTGGTATCTTCGAGCCTGCTATTGATAGAATGCGGAACGGGCTTTTGCCACGTCACGCTCCTCCTCTAAGGCTTCCAAACTATCCTGCTGATCGAGCTCGGCTTCTCTTTCTTCATACATGCGCACTCGAGGTGAGTCATGAATTATATCGCAAGGCAAAACTGCCTTTGTGCCGTACACCATGAAGAATGGTGTGTATCCGGTGGTGCGATTCGGCGTGGTCCGCAGCCCCCAGAGTATGGAGTCGAGCTCCTCTGCCCAGTGCGTGTTAGATTCCTTGAGGGACCGCACTAATCTGGGTTTGATGCCGCTCATTATAAGACCATTTGCACGTTCGACCTGGCCGTTAGTTTGTGGGTGATAGACGGAAGCATAATCGAGCTTGATGCCCATGTTTTTGCACCAGAGTTTTACCTCGTCGGCCGTAAAGTTCATGCCGTTATCAGTGATGCTGCTGTGGGGGACGCCGTAAGGGTGTACAACCCCGGATATGAAGTCTATCACTGGTCCGGATTCGGCCGTCTTAACAGGCTTGGATTCTATCCATTTGGTGAACTTATCCACCATGACCAGTAAGTATTTTTTCTTGTTGGTTCCGCCTTTAAGGGGTCCAACCATGTCAAGCCCCCAAACCGCGAAGGGCCAAGTTATGGGGATAGTTTGGAGGGCGGTGGGTGGCATGTGGCTTTGGTTTGCGAAAAGCTGGCAACCGACACATCATTGGACTAAGTCCTAGGCGTCCGCCTGGGCCGTCGGCCAATAAAAGCCTGTACGGAAGGCCTTGCTTACAAGGGACCGAGCCGCAACGTGGTGACCACCGAGTCCGGCATGAATTTCAGCCAGAAGGTTCCGCCCTTCCTCTTCAGACATGCACCTTTAAAGGACTCCGGTAGTGCTTTTTTTATAAAGCTCTCCCTCATGGACTTTGTACGCTTTAGATCGCTGCACTATGCAGCGTGCCTCGTTTTGGTCCTCGGGGAGTTCCTGCCTGGTAAGGTAGGCTAGGAAAGGTTCTGTCCACGGGACGATGACGATCATTATTACGTGGGCTGAAGGTGTGATTTCCTTGGCAGAGCCTTCCATTATGTCAGATTGTTCGGTATCGGGCAATGCGGTTGGGTCCGGGCTGTTATTGCCGGGTTCCCCTTCCCATGCTACGGATGGCTTGAACAACCTTTCCAAGAAGATGTTGGGGGGGGGGGACTACATCGCGTTTTGCGCCGATGCGTGCCAGGACACCTGTCTCCTGATTATTTTCCCGGGCTATATGGTGAAATTCAAGCCCTTCGAACCGAGCTGACATTTTTAAGACGGCGTTGCGGTAGGCTACCATTTTTGGATCCTTGGCATCGAAGTCTCCATTCATTTGGGATATCGCGAGGTTCGAATCCCCGCGCACCTCTAGGCATTGAATGCCCATGGATACTGCCATCCGGAGACCATGTAAGAGGGCCTCATATTCGGCTGCATTGTTGGAGTCTCTGTACATAATCTGGAGTACGTATTGAACTATGTCTCCTGTGGGGGACGACAGAATGACGCCAGCCCCTAGACCGGCCAACATTTTAGAGCCGTCGAAATGCATAATCCAGTTTGAATATGTGTCGTACTCTTTAGGGAGTTTGGCCTCCGTCCATTCTGTGACGAAGTCGGCCAAAACTTGCGACTTGATAGCTCGCCGTGGCTTATAAGTTATGTTGAATGGGAGGAGCTCAATGGCCCATTTTGCAATTTGGCCCGTTGCGTCGCGGTTGTTTATAATATCGTTAAGTGGTACTTCCAAGGCTACTATTATTGAACACTCTTGAAAGTAGTGTCGCTGCTTCCGGGATGCCATGAATACCGCGTACGCAATCTTTTGATAATGCGGGTACCGGGATTTGCATAGAGTGAGGACAGTGGACACATAATAGACCGGCTTTTGAAGGGGGGATTTGTGTCCGTCCGTTTCTCGTTCGACGACGAGCACTGCGCTTACAACCTGATGGGTTGCTGCAATGTATAATAGCATTGGTTCGCCAATATTTGGCGCGGTCAGGACTGGGTTTGTTGCCAATACGTCTTTTATTTCGTCGAGTCTGGCTGTGGCGGCGTCCGTCCACTCGAAGTGTTCGGTGCGCCGAAGGAGGCGGTAGAGGGGTAGTGCCTTTTCTCCCAAGCGGGAGATAAATCGGCTTAGAGCCGCCACGCATCCTGTTAATTTTTTTATTTGTTTGAGGTCCTTTGGGATATCCAATTGTGCTAGAGCTCGGATCTTGGCCGAATTTGCTTCGATTCCTCTACCGGATACAATGAAGCCCAAGAGCTTTCCGGCTGGAATGCCGAAAACGCATTTTTCCGGATTGAGCTTGACATCGTATGTCCGGAGGTTATCAAATGTGAGCCTCAAGTCGTCTACTAGAGACTCTACATGTCTTGTTTTAACGACAACGTCATCCACGTATGCTTCCACTGTTTTGCTGATCTGGTTTTACAGACATGTCTGAATCATGCGCTGATATGTTGCGCCGGCGTTTTTGAGCCCAAAGGGCATTGTGTTGAAGCAGAATGGGCCGTATGGTGTGATGAATGCCGTTGCGGCTTGGTTGGACTCTGCCATCTTGATTTGATGGTAACCGGAATATCCGTCGAGGAAACACAATGAATCGTGTCCTGCGGTAGCGTCGATAATTTGATCGATGCGGGGTAGAGGGAAGGGATCCTTTGGGCAAGCCTTGTTAAGGTCTTTAAAATCAACGCACAGGCGCCAGGATTTGTCCTTCTTTGGTACCATCACCAGGTTTGCTAGCCAGTTCGGATGTTTTATATCTCTCATGAATCCGGCCTCCAATAGCTTGGCTAGCTCCTCTCCCATGGCCTGTCTCTTAGGTTCGGAAAAGCGCCGGAGAACCTGTTTGACAGGTTTGAGTCCTTTTAGGATATTTAGGCTATGTTCGGCCAGCCTGCGTGGGATTCCTGGCATATCTGAAGGGTGCTAGGAGAAAATGTCCCAGTTCCCACGTAGGAACTCTCGCAGTGCGGTGTCTACACCAGGGGTTAATTGTGCCCCGACGGAAGCTGTTTTATTGGGGTCCGTTGGATGGACCTGGAATTTGACTATTTCGTCCGCTGGTTTAAAGGAGGTGGACTTGGATCTTTTTTCGAGTATCATATCGTCCCTGTTCATCATGGAGCGCAGCGCAGTCAGCTCCTCAGCTGCTTGGGCTTCGGAGAGTGCCTCAAGGGCCAGTGCGGCTGTCTTATTTTCAGCGCGGAGTGCTATGTCCGGGTCACTAGCGAGAGTGATAATTCCGTTCAGCCCGGGCATCTTGAGCTTCATGTACCCATAATGGGGTATTGCTTGGAAGATTGTAAACGCTTCCCGCCCTAGCAGAGCGTGGTATTCGCTACTGAACGGGGCCACTTGGAACATGACCTCTTCGGACCTGTAATTATCCAGTGTGCCGAACACCACATCTAGTGTGATTTTTCCTGTACAGCGCGCTTCCCGACTGGGGATTATTCCTCTAAAGGTTGTGCTGCTTCGCTCAATGCGGTTCCAGTCTATTTCCATTTTTTGAAGGGTTTCCTCGTAAATGAGGTTCAATCCGCTGCCTCCGTCCATGAGTACCTTGGTAAGGCGAAAGCCGTCCACTATTGGACTAAGGACCAATGCGGCTGGTGCTCGGGCTGTCCGGAATTTAGGTTCATCACTGGCGTTGAAATTAATAGCCGTGTCACTCCATGGGTTTATTGATGCTACTTGGTAGACTTCGGCGAGGCTGCGGATTGTTCTTTTTCGCAAATTATTTGATGCGAAAGTCTCGAAGACTGTTAATACCGTACCGGTGTCTCTGGGGTGACTTTCTGTGGCCTCCGAAATTAGGAGAGTTATGCCGATTTTGGCCACCTGCTGGAGTATCCAACATGCTCTAAGGCTATGAATTGGTGTGGCACCCTCTGTACGGTGAATTTTACAGGGTCCATTAAGCCACCCTTCCAGTACGGTTCCATGCCCTGTAGAGGGTTTTTGCTTTTTGGTGTTCAACTCGGGTGTCCGGCGACGATGCACCCTTTTATTTCGGACTGGGTTTGTATTCAGCGCCGGATTATCCCAAAATTTTACTTTGGTTTTCCAGGCGCTTTTCACTGCACAGTACTTTCGTACTATGGACGCCAAGTCAGCGAAGCGTGTAATATCACGGCGACTTATGGCGTTGCGGATTCCCTTGTCCGTGCAATTATTGTAGAAGAATGAGATTGCGTCTTCCTCGCGGCAGTCCTTGATCCTGTTCATAACCAGGAGGAATCTGGCCCAGTAATGATGTACTGTTTCTTCTGGCCTTTGCCTAATTTGGGATAGATTGCATATGTTTGGGTGGGTGGGTGAAATTAAATCCGAAACCTCACCCAATCTGAGACTCAGAGGCCAAGGGGTTTCTGAACTCGAGGGTTTGGATTCTTGGATGTTGTCCAATGAATCTAGCCCGTTGCCCGACTCTAAGTTCGGGTCTTGAGTGATGTCCTCCCCTCCGCGGATATCCGCCTTGGAGGGATCGGGAACCCGGACGTAGCTGGTCCTTAAGATAGATGAAGGGTCGCCGCACTGCCCCTCTACCACGGCAACGTGATGGGTGACCTGGGGAGAGTTGATCTCTCTCAGATCGGGTTTAGGCATGATCTGGTCGTAATCCGTAGCGACTCCCAGGGCGGCGATGCGATCTAGGAGCTCGTTTATGGAAGAGAGCTCCATTGGATCTAACTGCTCGGCCAGTCCCGAGCTGACATGAAGATTGCTTTTGATGACCCGAGAGGTCTTCGTCGGCACAGCAGCCGAACAGGCGTTCATAAGAAAACCACCTAGCCGGAGAGTTTGGCCGATAGCCAAAGCTCCCTTAGCAACGGTGCCGTCTTTAAAGACGGGATGAGGCATCCTTCCTCATGGCGACGGCACAGAGGAACTCTCAATGAAAGCACCAATGTCGGTGTCAAAACCAGCGGATCTCGGGTAGGGGGTCCCGAACTGTGCGTCTAGGCGGATGGTAATAGGAGACAAGGGACACGATGTTTTTACCCAGGTTCGGGCCCTCTCGATGGAGATAAAACCATACTCCTGCTTTATTAATATTGATAGTATGGGTAGTACAAGAGTAGATCTACCACGACATCAAGGAGGTTAAACCCTAAAAGCTAGCCTATGGTATGATTGTTGTTCTGTTGTTCGTCCTATGGACTAAACCCTCTGGTTTATATAGACATCGGAGAGGGCTAGGGTTACACAGAGTCGGTTACAATGGTAGGAGATCTACATATCCGTATCGCCAAGCTTGCCTTCCACGCCAAGGAAAGTCCCTTCCGGACACGAGACGAAGTCTTCAATCTTGTATCTTCATAGTCCAGGAGTCCGGCCGAAGGTATAGTCCGGCTATCCGAACACCCCCTAATCCAGGACTCCCTCACCCATCCTCTCCAAGACATAGCGTCTTGCATGGCATGGGATAAGCTAGTCGAATTGTGAAAGATGAAAATTAGACGTTGAAATAGTTGAAGTCATGCTTAATTACGAAAAAAGAACACTTGTCGTTGTTGCGTACCGTTTCAACATCGAGGGTCTCCACGAGCTTAATGGTGAAGCTCGATCTTCATCCAGCTCAATGAACCTGTCGCACATACTTCGATCATCGTGGCACCAGCTGCACTCCCCCGGGAGACTGTCGTCGTCCGAGTACGACATTTCCTACGTTCATAATTCAAATATTAAACTTATACAATTAAATATATGTACTAAAAAACCTAAATTAGATCATTATTTTTCGAAAAAAATCCAGGCCACTCGATATTTCCTACATATTCTAGCACAAGTCATGCCGGAATTCACGGAAAAATGCGGCATGACCTTTGCGAAAAAAGGACATATCGAGCGCCTGAAATTTGCCAGAACGGAAATTAATCAACACTCCGGCAAAACATAGGCCACTCGGAGGTGTAAGCAAAACATGACCGGGCACTCCGGCAAAACAAGCGCCTGAAACTCGAGCGCCTGAATTTTTTATCTACATCATATATATCTTATAGGACTCATATTGACATAGAGATTTGCCTGGTCTCACCTCGAGGTCGGAGGGGGTCGGTGACGGGGACGACGGCGGGGATGATGGAGGGGCTCCTTGATTTCTGCAAAAGCAAAAAACCTATAAGTTATCACTAATACATCCCGAATAATTGCTTACACTAAAAAATAACAAGAAATATGACATGTTCAACTAGTTCTATTAATTCAACTAGTTCTTACTAAATATAAAGTTACCATAAATATAAAAAAACTAGTTCTTTCTAAAAATAAAGTAGTTCAACTAGTTATTTTAATTTTCTTACTAAAAATACATTAGTTCTATTAATTCAACTAGTTTATTAATTTACTTACTAAACTAGTTCAACTAAAACTAAACTAGTTCAACTAAAACTAAACTAGTTCTATTAATTCAACTCGTTCTTACTAAATATAAACTTACTATAAATAGAAAGAAACTAGTACATCTACTACTACTAATTAACATCTACTACTACATCTACTACTAATTAACATCTACTACTGCTAATTATACAACTAGTTTACCATCACTACTACTAATTAATATCTACTACTACTAAAAATCATTATCTATGAACCCTAAATTAACATCTACTACTACTAAGATCATCCACTAACTAAGCAAAGAGAGAGGGGGTGGGGGAGGGGTGGGGGGCTTACAGAGAGGGGAGAGACGGTGGCGGGGAGGTGCTCGGCGATGGAGGTAGGGGAGGTGAGGGCGGGCTCGGAATCGGGAGGCGGCGGTCCTGGGCGGGCTCGGGCGGCGGCGGTGAGGTCGAGGGCGGCGGCGGTGAGGTCGAGAGCGGCGGCGGGCGGCAGAGGTGTGGTTGAGGGCGGGCTCGGGCGGCGGCGGTGAGGGCAGGCTCGGGCTCGGGCGGCGGCGCAACAGGAGTAGGGGAACAGGGGAGGAAAGGAGGACTTAGCAAAATTTTCAGCCAGGCCGGGGTGGTTAAGTCGAACTAGCAGTAGCGCTCGTAAGGAAAACGCGCTATAGATAACTTATCTATAGCACGTTTTACAGAAAAACGCTACTGCTAATGCAAGCAGTTATTTCTTTTGTTTATCCCAAAATCAGTAACGCTTTGTCCTGAAAAAAACGCTATAAGTCTAAGCAATGTAAAAACATCAAATATATACATTGGTCACCATTGATCTTTTTGTGTAGAATCTAAATAGTCAACATGAATCGTCACTGTACCTGTATAGGTACAGGCGAGGATTCATATTGCACCTACAAATCATACACATATAGTTCAACGAAGACCAAGTGCTCGAGATAGGTTGAGAATTAACATATTTAAGGTGGTAAACACCTTGTTCGCTTAGCAGTATGGGACTAAACTTAATTAGTTGCAGTGATACTTAGTAGCAGCGAGTTTTGAGGGCGAGCACACAGCCATCGAACTATCGAAGGCCATCGCAGCAACAAAGATCGAGTATAAAACGGTGTAGAGCTATTTCACCTAACAGATTGGCTACTAGACCATGGCAATCTACGTCATAATAAATATATGGAAGGATATTTTAGCAACTAATCGGCCTTGGCATGCCATCTCAGCTAAGCAGATTGAGTGCAGAATAAGGCAAGGAAGCTTCTTAAGCAGAGCATATTGACTGTAAACTACTTCGGCAAACAGTGAGATTAACACCGTCTATCAGCTAACATTCAGCGCTACACCGACATGCACGGGGCCTCAGTCTAGAATGCGCGTACCGTGGGAGAAGCTGACCGCCGTGCGTCTCCACACGAACATCGCCAGCGGTGGCGGCGCTGACCGCCGTGCGCCTCCACAAGAACGTCGCCAGCAGTGGCGGCGCGGCTAGAGGACGGCAGTCTACGATAGCGTACTGTGGGAGCGAGAGGATCGCCGTGCGTCCCCTCGACGAACCGCGGCGCCGACGTATCAGCGTGGCGGGGAGGGCGGCTTTGGCAGAGCTAATGGAGTGGAGGGGGAGGGGGTTTGGGGAATATTATCGGCTAGTTGGCTGAAGGGCGGTTGAATCTAGGATTTGGGGGGAATTTTTGGGTGGGGGAGGATTTTCGTGCGGTGGGCGGGGGGAGGTTGGCGCATGGTCGGTTTCTCCAAGTGCAGTCCCACCTGTCAGTGAAAAGGCAAGCCGAAGCGCGTTCCGTTTGCGTGAGCCGTGTGCAGGACCGAACGTGTGTGGGGTGCAATGCGATCGCGACAGGGGTTATCTGAGCGTACCGCCTTTTCTCCTTTTAAACTAGGTGCTTCGCCCCCTAAAAAACACTTGTTGCTTCGCGCGATCCATCGATACTACTAGTAGTAGTCTGGTAATCCCGACTAAAACAGCGCGGCCGGGTCTTTTCCCGCGCGATATGCTGTGAGGTTGGCTTAGTTGGTTTTTTTAGGACGAGTACTGCTACACCTACGTAGTCCTAGTTACGTAATTAACATAATGTGAAACATGTGAGCTGTTGATTGTAGATTGGGGGAGGGAGGGCCCACCACCATGAAAATCAGGGGAGGAGAGAGAGAGAGGCAATTTACGTTAACCCTTTCGTAGGTTCCCTTAGATGTAGAAAAATGTGAAGTGCGTGAATGTGCATTTGCAGATAAGGCCTTCCCGCATTCATCCTTTTCTCCCACAAGATCTTGATCTTCCATGCAACGCACGGGCATCTTGCTAGTACTCCTACAATATACTATATTATTGTGAAATTTCATATACACCGGCCAATATTAATGCAAACATGGCAGATTTTCATTACATTTCGAACTTTTATAGGACAGAAAAATAAAAGAAACCCGACCCTAAACCTATTCTACGGCGGAGACCGACATCCTCCATCTGCGGTCTCCATGTACGGGGGCGGGGTTCAAGACCCGTGAAGTGAAGGTGCGGTCTCCGCGAGGAAAAGTAGAACACGGGAGACGGACCGGCCAGTTGGCACACCATGCCCTGCCGCCTCCCATGCCCTACGCATCTTCGGAGGAGTTCCTGACCTCGGCGGTGCCGGACGTTGGACGGCGGCAAGTAGGACGCGTGGCTGGCGGTGCTCCCATCATCGGCTGCCATCATGGCCACCGCTTGTGCAGCGACTTGAGCGAGGGCGGTGACCTCGAGCTCCATCCCTGAAGAAAAGCTCTCCCGCAGAGCGTTCGCGCTTGCGGTCATGGCGGATGTTGTGCTAGGTAGGAGGACGATGCGCTATGGTGTGGAGGTTAGTTGGGCGTTGCCGCTTTAAGTAGCGCATTCCGGTGAGGCCAAGCATCCTGGTGCGTCATTAAGTCACCGGAGTTGGTTTCTCGGGCACCGAGCCTCTTAACGACGGCATACAGACGAACGACATGAATGCGGGCAGCTGGCGCCGGCTGGGAACGCACCATGCGATGGCGCGAGGGACGACGGTTTTTGGTATGCCAGGGTAGTCAGCTGCAGTCGTGGCAACGTTGGAGATGTCCTTTGCTCACATGCGATCGAGGCATGTGATTGAAAAAGCAAGACGACCCGGCATGGTCTCAGGTCCTGATTGAAAAAGCAAGACAACCTTGAGCAGAAACCAAACATACTAGTTGTTGGTCGTGCCACAGCACTAACGCCACCCTTGGCATACTAAAACCGACCGTGTCTAGCGACGATGAGCGTGTCGCTCACCGCGGTCGCCGTGTCCAGAGGCGGTGCTGGAGCTGCGCCACGTTGTTGGCCCCCACGACCCACATGAATGGTTGCCGGTGGCGAGGAGGTCGTGGGCCAGCTCCTCCATTGGACTAGTTTGCGCTACGTCGTCCAGACAGGTGTGCCCCACATGTCGGTTTCCCTTTTTTCCCAGCCATATTCGAGCGTCAGTGCTCCGTGTTGCGCATTAGGCCTTTCACTATGTAGGCCAAGCGAGACAACTTATTGTTTATTTGAGCCGGTCAAGTATAATCATGTGGCATTTGCTTATTTCTCATTCATCTCCAACCCTCTTCTCCATCGATCATGTCGCCCTCCGGTCGAGTCCATCCTCCCGCATGCCTCATTTGAACATTCTGCCGAGTATCATTCGCATGTGGGCCTAGACCGTGCTTGTATTTCCAATGTTTATTTATAATTTGTCCGACATGCATACAAACAAACGGTTCATTTGAAGTTGCACTTTGCCTCCACTGTGTGTCGCTTCGCGTCTTAGTTTTGGCATCCCATTCGGTTCATGCATGCCCGAACACATGTTGACGAGATCGATTGATGTTCAGAGATCAATTGCGTGTCATGCAAGGAGATAAAGGTTTGGTCTGTTTCTATGATAGAAATGACCCGCGCGGGGGGGGGGGGTCTGTGTGGATCAGAGGGAATATATTGTACGTTCATAAGAGAACCGAACGTATTGTACCCACCCTAGTCCTCTTTCAATCGATCTCCGGACCCCGAGATGAAATCGAGAGAGAACGAGTAGGGGCATGTGTGATAGGCGGATTCAAAATTTTGAACCGGTGATCATAGCATCCGCAAATCATATATAAAGGGTATTCAATGTTCGTTTCGTTTTTGAACGTGCAATATACTCCTTCCTATCCTTTCTAGTTTACATATAAGTTTTATGTGTAGTCAAAGTATCTCTACTTTGATAAAAAAAAGTATCAACATTCAACAACGCCCAATCAATATTGTTAGATTCGTACGTACTCCTATATTTGTTTTCGAGATGGTTTCCAATTTGTTTTCAACCACGTGAATGTGCTTGTTCTCGCGCATGCTCTTCCTACTAGGATTTCGCCACGTATAGCCAGTCGGCCCTAAGGGAGTTTACTCGACCCATTCTCCAGTCTCCCGCACTGCTCAAGTGTGCGACTCCGTATGAGGACCTCCTTCCCTTTTGCTCTGCCCATCCAAGAGTCGCGTGAGAAGAAAGCTTTCGGTTAGCTTCAGTTAGTGTTAGTTAAATAGAAAGGGAACCTCGTAACTATGCCAAGATGTAGAATAGGACTCAAGCAGGTTTGGTCCTCTTTCTCTGATGTGTTCTTAGAACCCACTACCCTCCCTCCTAAAAGATCATGTGACCATCGGATTCACCTCACGATAGTTTATACCATGTTCGTATGGTGGCGAGATGTTCTACGTGAATCCACGTTGGAAGGGCATCATACAAAAGCTGTACAATTAGGACCTCGATATGGTTCTATTCTCTTCATAGTCTCGGAGGTAATTGCGGACGAAAGCAGAATCACTGTTTTTCATAGAACTCACTTTTGCTACTGGAGAGTACCTTCCACCAGGTCAGAGCCATGGATCCAAAGCCTACTAGTTAGCTTTGAAGGTTTAGGCTTGAGAGGGGCAGAATCCACCGACTTCAATAACCAATTGGACCACTGCCTCCTTCAACAGGAGTAATAAAAATGCTTTCTACCGTCACCTACTTCTCCGGGAGACCAGTCTAAAACCAACCAAAAGGTGAACAAAATAAGTCATAACAGAGGTTTCGAGAGTGCCCAACTTCACCACCCGCTCTTAGATTCCAGAATTCGCACCCGTGGTAAGTACTCTATGGTTTGGTGCTTTAGCAGGTTTATTGATAGAAATTAATCGTTTATTCCCAGATGCCCCAAGTCTTCTTGAGTAATATGATCCCTGAGGGTCAATCCTTTCCCGTCCCCCTTTGCCCTTTCAAATGAAAAATAACTACCAATGCAAAAAAATGAAATGAAATGAAATGAACAATTGCTACTTCTTTATTAAATTACACCGAAAAGAGCCAATAGTAAATTTTTTTAAGCTCCCTGTCCAATAGTACTAGTGGAGTACTGACAACATCTGTACTAGAGTATGCAGTGCTCATAGTTGTACTCCCTCCTTCCGTTTATATAGGGCCTATGTGGAGAAGAGAGATGTGAAAAAGTAAGGGCAGTGAGCTCTCATGCAAGAGCCTAGCTATATACGCATTCCTAGTTAAATACGTACAATAAATATGAAGAAAGAGATGGAGAGGAGATGGAAAAAAGTACTAATACAATAGCCAACCTTATAGTTTTTTGCGGGAAATAGCCAACCTTATAGCCCACACTACTGTATGAGTGCATATAATAGATGATGGCTATAGATGACATGGCAGTTCCTTATAGCTATCGTCTAGCTATATTATTAACCATGCTCTAATGTGTTTTTCAAAACCGCATTTGACTATTGACAAGATTAATAGTACATGAGATGTATAATGTGAAAATTATATCACTGGAAGCTCCTTCACATACGTATCCCTGCCTTACCCTCCCTTTCGGTCACTTACTGGAGGATCCCATGCTTGCTAGGTCCCGCATGTCAGTTACTCAATGGGTTCGGCCACGTCAGGGGATCCTCATCCGTAGTATACTCCCTCTGTTTTTATTTACTCCGCATAAAATGACGCGGGCGAGGGAGGGGGGAGGGCATCGGTTTGCTCTCAACTGCGGTCCCACAAGCGAGCGAAAATGCAAGACGAAGCGTAATCCATTCGGTGAGCGACGTGGAGGGTCCAGCGTGCCGGGCTGCAACGCGAAGGCGACAAGAGCGATGTACAGTCAAAACCGATTGACCGGTCGTCACCTGGACCACTATTCACACCAGAACCTTCGCTGCTCGACCTATGCCAGCCACTGTCCTAAAACCACACCTAATCTCCAGCCCCTTCCCCCACCTTTCGATCCCCTAGCCCGCATCAAGCGTCCCCTAGTTCGCCGGAAAGCCATGGTGCTCCACAAGATCACGTACTACAAGATGCTGACGCCGGAGCGCCGCGCAGAAATCGCGGCGGCGGTCGGTGCTACAGACCTCCGTTCCCAAGCTCGCTTTGCGGCGGGACAATCCCCGAGTTCTCTGGAGCCAAGCTACGAGGAGGAGGAAGGTGATCCAATGTTCATGGCGGAGGTCGCGGTGCAGAAGGCCCCTGATGGGTATGAGACGATGGACGTCGACTTTGTGCCGGCGTCCGAGTACCCCTTGGTGCAGGCGGAGTAGTGGTTCAACCTGGCGATACTAAAGGAGGACCGGGAGGCAGAGGCTCAACTCGACACAGAGCACGCGCATGCCACTACCATCGAGGCTCTCCTGCAGGCGGAACCGGATGTCGTGGATGTGAACCGGGCGGCGGAGGCTCAACTTGAGGCGGAGCGCGCGGATGCCGCTGCCATCGAGGCCCTCCTGCAGGCGGAACCGGACGTCCTGCACTTGACCCGGGCGGCAGAGGCTCAACTCGACGCGGAGCGCGCGGATGCCGCTCTCATCGAGGCCCTCCTGCAGGTGGAACCGTACGTCCTGGACTTGAACCGGGCGGCGGAGGCTCGACTCGACGCGGAGCGCGCGGATGCCGTTGCCATCGAGGCCCTCCTGCAGGTGGAACTGGACGTCCTCGACTTGAACCAGGCGGTGCTCTCGTCCGTGCAGAGCGCCCGCACGCTCCGCGTGAACGAGTAGCTGGAGGCCGGGGACAACCACGGTGTGGAGACACACGTCCACAGCGATGGCTGGTTCGCGCCGGCAGCCAAAGACGACGAGGTTGTCTCGTTCCGCGAGCAGTGATAGTTTTTATTTATGTTGTTGTTTTTATGGATCTTTTGATGTGTAAAAACATATATTGTTATGCAAGTCGCCTGACTTGGATCAGACTACCATTTCAGGCGGTTGGATGAATATCCTACATCTCCTAACCCTTCTTCCTCACCTCTTCTTCTTTCCCAACAGACCACTGCACGGGCCGTACGGATACTCCCCAACATGCGGTTGGATAAACATACTCTATGAACGAAAATTATGTGTCAGCAGTAGGATGGCTGAGTTTGGTTTGTTCACATGCGACAGCACGTCTCAGTGAGGGTGCGTTCCCTTGGTTGGGTTTGCGCCGTGCAGGAGCGACTGTGCATGTGAGGGTGCGGTGCGACCATGGCGTGCAGGAGCGACCGTGTGAGGGTGCGGTGCGACCGTGACAGCCGTGCGCAAGTGTACCTCCTTTTCATTTTGAAAACTTTAGGCAAGCTTGGCAAAAATGTGTGGCGAAGTATGGCAATGCAAGGCCTAGACCCAAACAGGATAAGTACGTAGTACTACGTAGTAGGAGTACTAGTGTTAAAAAAGAAAGGCGGGGTTTTCCTTCGCGGGATTAATTGATACAAATCCTCGCTTCACGTGTCAATTAATGCGTATTTTTTCTCCAAAGCCCGAAGAGCTAACCATCTCACTCATAATCGCTTGATTAATGCAACGCCATGCAAACCAACCTTCTCACTTCCGCATGCATGCAGGGGATATTAATGTCCTTGGTTGCTAGTACGAGGCAAACCCCATCAATTTTGCCATGATTAGTGTTAGTGGCCTTTTGTAAATTTTAATTTTGAAATACTGGCCTTGTGTACAAAAAAATTGAGGTAGTAACTATATTTGACTTCCTTCCCCATTGTGGTGACGTCGACGATATCTCGAACGTTGTGGTTTGGCGAAGTGCGTTTGACGGAGAACACCATTGAGGGAGACCACGGTAAGTCATTCGCAAGTGCCGCCTGCAAGCCGAGACAACCGCCTTATTTGCATCCAGGAAGTCCGTTGAACCAAAGGACACATAAATTTACTAGTACTACTCGTACACAATAGCGTCGTCCGTCCAGCTTAGTGTGGTGAGATGGTTTCTCGAAGAAGACGATGGAGAAGCGGAGTCAGCGAAGAGTGAAATGGTGGTTGCTTCATCCGTGCTTTGTGATTTGATGCCTCACTACTTTATGATTTGTGATAGAAGGGACATGGGAGTAGACTCTATCCTCTATATTGTACATGCGTCCAAGCATGGGAGAAAGAGGAGAGACGTTGCATTTTTCTATTCCTTCAATCAATCAATCAGGGAGCTTCGATTCCATCCTTTTGGCTTTCGCAACACCTTCCACAATGGTTCCCACGATGCCAAATGTTATTTTCACATTTGGCTACACATTGTGGATGCCCTTAACCGTACCACTTAGTTTTGCTCCTGTGTGCTATCTATACAAATCTCAATTATATTGATCTAAAAAATTATAGAATCAAGATTAGTAAAAAGGAGGTGATTTTGTCGCGCGGATGGCGGGGAGGTTTCTTATTTTTAGAGGACGTTGTCCTGGCGGTTTGCTAACATTCGGTCCCACGTGTCAGTGCTTTACCAAGCCGACCCGCTTCCCACATGAGGCAGAATAACGGTAGAAGCAACACGTGGTTAACTTGAAGAAGATGAGGGAGAAGCGGATTCAACAACGAGTGAAATGATGGTTGCTTCGTCCCTCCAACTTATTATTTTTTAGCATTATTACTTCGTCCCTCCAACCTAACTGCGGGAAAGGTGCAGCTTTGTGATTTGACGCCTCATTGCTCATTACTATGCCGATGCCATGACTGGATGCTTCACCCCGGCTGCTATGCACTGTATTCCGGTATGGCACGTGGATCCGGTAGCTTGATTCCCCACATGTCGGCGAAAGGGACTAGAAGATTTATGAAAGCGAGCGCTCCACTATTACGACAGAGGAGTACACGACACGACGGCCCAGTGAACTGTCATCGATACAAACCGATTAAACAGGAAAGGGTGGTATTTTTCCCGCGCGGTATATGATACTGGCCATACATTTCAAAGGCAATTTTAATGTATGCAAACTGAATAATTAAGTAACAATATGATATCTAGTAAAACTAAAAACACATATGATTTATTGTGTTAGAGTGTAGTAGTAGTAGTAGTGTTGTATTGCATGGTTGTTAGATGTAACATGCGAGAACGTGTAGAGATGTAGTTTTGGAGGGCCTACAGAGAGAAAAGTGTAATACGTTCACCGAACTTCAGAATAAGCTGATTACGGTCACTATATACGTTTTGCGGTGATTATACGGTCACTTGCTCACGGTTCAACATCGGATTGAACTCTGTTGACCGGCCAAATAGTCTGCGTAGCACCATGTTGACTAGTTAAATTGACCATGTTCCTTGTGGGTCCCACCTGTCAGTTCGCATAGGGAAAAGGTCAGATAAACACAAATTTACGCTGGCGCGACAAGACTCCACCCCGTGCGCGGGAATCACCTGGTTGTGTATGTGTCTGTCAGGGCCTGATGTGTGCGCATGCACGTGTAGGTTGAGCACTTGAGCGTGAGAGTGTGTGTTGGTCGTGTGGTGTACTGGTGTGTGCATGCATGCGTGCGTGTGTGCGTGTGAGTGTTGCGTGCGTGCATGGATGTGTGTGTACGTGTGAGTGTTGCGTGCGTGCGTGGGTGCATGTGTTCGTGTGAGTGTTGCATGCATGCAGTTCGTGTGCATGCGTGCGTGTGTGTATAATCACCACACCAGCTCATGTGTGTTAAAACAGACGGCTCAGCATGCAATACAAGGCCACCTTGTCCGTTGTGCCCGCGGTCATGACTTCGAACCACCGTCCAATATTTTTTTGTCGTTTGTTTTCATTCTTACTAGCAAGATGCTCGTGCGTTGCACGTAACATCAAGATGCATTTGTATGACTAGTTTATCTTGTGAGAGAAAAGGATGAACGAGGGAAGGCCTTATTTGCAAATGTGGAGAGGTGTCTGGGTACATCTTAGGCAAAATTGTCATAGTTTCTTTCCTATCAGTCAAATATAAATCGGACGGCCTATATTGCAGGATGGCAGGCACACCATCATCACCAACTCTGTTTTTTATAAGAGTGTATTTTATCCCTACTCTTATAAAAAGTATAGTCGATGATGATCGTGTGCCTGCCATCCTGCAATATAGGCCGTCCGATCTATATCTGACGGATAGGAAGGAAACTATGGCAATTTTGAAAAAGATACCCACACCCCTCTCCACACTTGCAAATAAGGCCTTCCCTTGTTCATCCTTTTCTCCCACAAGATAAACTACTCACACAAATGCATCTTGATGTTCCGTGCAATGCATGGGCATCTTGCTAGTATTTTATAAGAGTGTAGATGTAGAGTAGATACAAGCCGACAGGTGGGCCCGATGGTAGTGAGATAATGTGATGCAACACTAGAGGTGCCACGTGGAGCATTTAACTGGTCAACTAGTCGTGTCTTGAGCAAATACAGAGTTGTACGGTGAGCCCGTGACTGTATAATAACCACAAAACATAAATGGTGACCGTAATGAGTGGATTCTGAAGTCCAATGTATGTATCGTGCTTTCGCTTCAAATACAATGATCGTCACTGTATATATCGCGAGAGAAAGATGAAACATGCGTGAATGTGCTGGGGGCTTACTTTTAGAGGACCTGGAGATAGTTTGTGTGCATACGTCAAAGGGGCGTAGAGGGGGGGTATGCGATGGAGAGAGAGAGAGATGCTCTTCGTTTCTCTTTATTATGACTACCTTTATATATAGTATAAAAATATACAAATTCACTGCGGAATAAATATCATTGTGGGCACCATGCAATGCAAGCGTTCATACTCCTCCATATAAGTTTGTAATGTTATATATATGTAGAAATTCTAAAATATTTTTTGGCCACACTTTATTCCAAAGGAATGTTGTATGCGAAATAAACGTGAAGAGAGGGCTTTTTAGATCAATGGGGTACGTGATGTAACATGTGCGAATGTGTAGTTGATGCATTTGGCAGGGCCTAGAGAGGTATGTGTGTGTATTACGTATTCGAGAGAGGCATGTATAGAGGGGTCGACAGGGGGGCGTGGGAGAGATAGCACTAGAAATGAGACTGGTCTAGAGAGAGAGACGAATATGACGTCACGGTGAGAGATTCCCTTGATTGTGTATATGCAAGGGGGAAGTGGATAGAGGCACCAGGAGAATATATTTTTTCTGTGTGGTGTCTGTGTTGGTATGTGTGGGTGTGAGAAGATAACGAGACATGGGGGCAGAGGGTGTGTCACCGCGTGAGGTCCGGTGGGTCGAGGTGAGGCCCTTCTTTCGGTTCTGTCCCGCGCCACATTGGTCGGCCCGTGTCGCATTTAGGGAGACCCATGGATGACTAGTTGTACAAGACAAAGATAGCATAATTGTGAAGGACTCTATGTCCACTGACAGAGCCGGCTAGGATTTGTAACCCTGGGTTCTCGGACTAAGGTAACCCATTTATCCCTGATATTACTATTCATCCAACCTAACTTTAAGGGGCAGCCTATAGAATGCTTTGCTAGAATCATACTCATCGATTAGGAAGAGAGGTGTGAGACAATGCGTGAGAGACATGCCTAAAGATAATGTGCGTACATGAGACACGTAGGCAGGTCTATGTATATATAAAGGGTCAATGGGGATTGTGCGTGTGTATGCTTGCGAGAGGAAGAGTGCTTGTGATAAAGGTTAGTGAAAACAGTCATAAATGGTTACGAGAGGGAGGGAGGGTTATATCGAAAGCATGTATGCGAGAAAGACACCTCGGGAGAGAGTGTGTGAGCATGTGTGAGAGACCACTGATGGAGAGTGAAACTACACGTACAAGACTGTTGTACACATTGATTAAAGATATAAATTGTATCCAAATATTAGGATGGGATCATGATATTTGCAATTAGCGTAAGGAACGGTCATTGATCCATCAGACATCTAGATTCTATCGAATTTGAGCATGTCTATGTTATTACTCGACACAATTGATCCACATAGTTAGTATTTTGAACTCCACACAATGCATCGCTTTAGCAATCGAATATAAACGTGAGTATAGTTCATGTTGTGTGTGTAAAGCACATTATACATATGAAAGTTACACAATAAACATTATAAATAGCTACCTATGAACTAGCATACATTTGAATTCAACTTAAGGTGGTTTTAAAAAAATCGAATTCAACATGAAGTCCATTCAATTATTTGAATTTGACATCATGGCGTTTGTAAATCATACCTAAATTATGGGGGCACCAATCTTTGCTCTGATTTTGTACATAATAGCATATGTAGTCGTGTACAAAATAGATTCTAATTTAGCTCCTCCGTTCCAAAATAATCGTAGTTATAGGATTTTCAAGTGTCAAAATTTCAAAAAGAAGCGGATAATTTAATGAGGTTTTCAAACATACGAGGTCAAATTTAACGTTGTCTATTTAGGTCAATCCTCAAAGTTCAAGAGTACTCTAAACGTGAATGCTTGTGTTTCAAAATTTCGAACGAAGCGCCAAAAGAGCCTCTACTCGCCCGAAGCCGTGTGAGACCAATGTTTGGTAGTACAAGGAAATTAATTTTCTAATAACTCTGACCCGTGAAACCTACCGGTCCGACATCCAAAGGTCTAAACTGGGGTAGGTTTGTAGCTTCATCTAGACGCCACGCGACCGCCTCCAAAAAACATTCATACACAATGGCCGCCTAAGCACACATGCGCGCGGCCGAAATCGCTCCCGCCCACTATTTGGGACACCTGGGATTACCATCCTACCCCCGACCCGCAGTAGATCCGAAATTTAAGAGGGGGGCAAAGTTTGTACTTTCCCCAAATTTCAAACAAGCGTGTCCCATCTTCTGTTCAAAAAAGCCAAAAACAAGCGCATCCCAGACAGAAACATGGTTCTCCCCCTCCCCCCCCCCCCCGCCCACCTGTCTGATTCCCCATTCGTACTCCGTGGGTGCAAAAACTACCTCTCCACCAGCCGTGAAACTCCAGTGTCCTCCGTCCGCCACCCCATTCCACCCATCAACCGCCGCCCTCCTCCATCACGCTGGAGCCGATATCTCGGCGTCGTGATCCACCGCAACCTCAACCGCAACGCCCTCCACGGCTAGTAGTTGAAGCCGAGGCCGAGCCATCCATACCCGAGCCAGTTCAACCACGCCATCCTGCGCCTCACCGCTGCCGCTCCAACTTCACCACCCTCCACCGAACTGGAGCTGTTCCTGCTACGCCGTCCTTCGCCGCCCCGGATCTGCTTCCCCTCCGCCGAAATATTCCCACGACAACACAGTCAACAATATGGCCATGGGTTCGTCCAAGAATCCACGATTCTCCAAAACATCGGTTCCCCCGGGAGAAAAACGAAGACACCGCGACATATGGAGGAGACCACACTGGCAACCGATAAGGGTACTCCTCTTCCCTTATTCGTGCAAATCTTACGTGTCTGCTTGCACGGTATTCATCCCACAGAAGACACTAGTTGACCGCTTCTTCTTGATACTAGATGTTCCTAGAAACTCGCGATGCACAAGGTTTCTCCTCATATACTATTTCACCTTAGCTAGAGGTCCGTCGCCCCCCTGAATTTCAATTCCTGGTCAGTTGATTCCCAATTAACGGAAGCATTCCCCGGCGTAATAGGCGCTAGTCCGCCTATTACGCCGGGGAAGTAGCGCCTCGGTGTTTATCATAGGGGCGTGTGGGGCCTAGAGCTACTGGCGCCTGATCTGGAGGTTGGCCGGGATTAATGGGATGGCCTGGTGGCGCTGCCAAGCACGACGGTGGTGTGAGGTCGAGGGGAGGGCGGGGCGGCGGAGGCAGGGGTCTAGGCCGGTGGTCGCTGGCGGTTCGAGAAAGATCGTCAACAGTGACTGGCGGTAGGTAGACGAAGGCCATCTGCCCGTTCCTTATAGATCGGACGGTTCATTAAAAAAATCGACTGACCTATTTATTTTTAGTTGACTGTTATCTTGACATGACCACATGTGGTGGTGTGCTGGAGGAGTACCTGCATTTCCTGTGCTCATATATTAGAAAATCATACAGAGTAGAATCTAATTTTGTTTGCCATGCATGTTGTAGAGCTATCATATGTCTCCTGTCATTTATTTTCAGCCACCTGCTATCTGCTACTTTTGCAATGCACTAGTTCCGCACACACTTCACCCATACTCTCACGATTGTGTTTTTATGCAACGGTATTTCAGACCCTGCCTTGACAGAAGCAAAAAAGATAAGAGAGAGAAGTCACTCCTGTGTGGTACGCAGCTAAACCACACAAGTTTCAAGACTACAAAGGGTGTAGTGTCAGCAGATGGAGACGGGGAACGTAGCTCTGCAGTTGATGATCTCGCTCGGCATGAACCACCATCCCAGGTGCTTGCTTTAACTTCACGGTGTCATCTGTGGTTGCATGTTCCATATGGTGTCTAGCTTGTATTCGAAAGGCCGAAGTCGGTCTTTATTAAGATAAGGAAAGATATTTTTTACATGAACCACCATCCCGTGAGCACCAGAAGACAAATAGCTAATCAGGGCACTGGCCGAGCCAGTGACAAGCCCAGGAAAGAGAGGCATCACCTGGAAGCCAACTAAAAATCTGCGATGGTGGCGAAGCAGCCCGCCTCCTACCAGGCTCTCAGGTCCTAGATGATCATGCTTACCACTCCAGCCGGATGTCTAGCTTGTATTGCTTCCAATTTGGTTAAATTGCATCTGCTTAGCTTACACATTATACCTTTGAATATGACATGTCTTTATGTTTTTGGTACATACTAGTACATCTGTGTATTAACCATGTTCTTACATCAAACTAATGTTCTTGTGTATCCCTCATCAATCACTTATGATGAGGCAGTCAGGCAAGCGGAATACTCCTCATTTAAAGAATGCAACGTCAGCCTCCCGACATGATTCTCAGGAAACAGCAAGGCTAGATGAAGATAGTGAATGTAGCTCTGTAGTTGATTACCGCATTTCCCCTACACTAGCATCACAGGTGCTTGCTCTAACTTGGCAGCGTGATATGTGGTTGCATGTTGCATATGGTGTCTAGATTGTAATTCTTCCAATCTGGTTAAACTCCATGTGCTATTCTGCTTAGCTTATACATTATACCTGTTAATGTGACATGCCTTCCTGTATTTAGTACATAGTACATCTGTCTATTCAGCATGTCCTCACATAAAACTATTGGCCTTTTGTATCCCGTATAAATCAATATGACAAGACACCTTCAATATATGCAGTGTGATATTAGTTGCATCTTTGATATGATTTATAGCATGCGCTGCTTCTAATTTGTTGAAATGCCATTTATGATGGGACACTTTTAACTTGGCAGAGTCATATTGGTTGCATCTTTCACGTGGTGTCTTGCTTGCATTGCTTCTTATTTGGTGAAATGGTTTCTGCTTAGTTTACACAAACAGTTGTGAATATGCCATGTCGTCCTGTTTTTCGTATTATTCCATCCTGGAATCATGTGTTTGCCTTACATCAAAGTAGTGATTGTCAGTATCATGCACGAATGAGTTATGAAGAGTGAATTTTATTGCTTTTTCTTGTCGGTTTTACTTGACAATTCAAAATCAATAAAGCGGAAGGAAGTTAACAAGGCAGCAGATGAAGGTGCTCCTTCCAAATGGAGGGCCTCTACATATTCTACTCCTCCATCCCCCCAAGATGATTTCCAAGACAACACATGCACAGACACTCAACATAGATGTGTTGGTGATGAGCACGTCTCCCATAGTGCACCATCACAGGTGCTCCCTCTAACTTGACACTGTTATATGTGGTTGCATGTTATGTATGATGTCTAGCTTGTATTCCTTCTAATTTTGTTGAATTGCATCTGCTTACTTTACACATTATACTTGTGACTAAGACACGTGTTCCTGTTTCTAGAACATACAATATCTGTCTATCACACCATGTTCTTATATCAAAGTACATTTGTTCTGAAGAACTAAATTGTTATTCGTTTTTTTATCGGCTTGACTTAACATGGCACAAAGAAAGAGGAAGCAAGACAGAACGATAGGGAAAGGGAAGCGGAACGATTCTGCTGGTACCGATGGTGCAATAGAAGGTCAAAGTCCAGCGGAAAATTGTACTGACAGGGTATCCCATGCTACACGAGCTACAGAACAAGGCAAACAGAAACAAATAGCTGCCACCAAACAAGCAGAGACAACCCTAGTTGTTGCAACACCTTCCACAGTACCACCAGCTGCACGATTTACTCGTTCATCAACTCGGCTAGCAGCATGTTCCCAAGCTCCCTTGCCACCTGACACTACTTCTGAAGCACTCTTGACACAAGATGAGTTGGCAAGATCAGATGAACTTTGTGAGCTTCAACAGCAAGAAGGTAGTTGCTGGAGTCAAGTTACAGTTGCATGCTTCTTTATATGTAGTCTCATAGTTTGATGTACACTAACACTTCCTATGTTTGTTGTTGGACTAGCACCTAGGCGCAAGAGGAAACAAACATCAGGGATAATGCTCGATAGGTTAACTAAATCTAGAGGAGGAAGAATGGAGATCCGTTTTGAGGCAGGTTTAAAAAGGCCACGTGATGCTACAGAGTCAGACAAGTTAGTATCAGAGGTAGCGATTGCTGTTAGGTGTCATGAATGTATCCTCCCAACATGGATTCAGTACAGGAATGACAAAGACGAAACCCAGTTCAACACCTTCCTCGACCATTTATCTGTAAGTATGGTTATGTATGGAAACTAGTAATGTCGTCTTGCTCTGTCCAATACTTTCTAGGTTGCTGATAGTGAGACTCCCATAATTTTCAACAGATGAGGTTCAAGTTGGATAGCCAAGATGATGCAACCAGACAAACTTGCTCCCATGTTTTCAAGTCTGCTCTGTGACAGTATTGGTATAACTTGAGGAAAACTCACTTTGAAGGCAAGGCTAACAGTGAACTTGCCCAGACATCTCCAGTGGGAAATATATCCGATGAAGACTAGAGAGGCCTCGTTAAACACTGGTCCGATCCGAAGTATCAGGTACATTATATATATATGTGATCAGATCACATGTTGAAGTCCTATTTACGCATGTGCCACACATATCTATCTTCTTGTAGGTGAACTGTTCAAAGAACAAGGCCAACCGTACGAAAGTGAAATTCCAATAGACGACAGGATCTCATAGCTATATTGCACACTGCGAGGCTCTTGTAATTAGTTGTTGTTTCACTCTTTTCGTTGTACCATATTATCAGATCTATATTGACTTGTTCCAAATGTAGAGGAAAGCCCGCAAGGACCAAAAAGTACCTGAACCAAATGTTGTGGAAATCTTCAAGGACTGTCACACCAGCAAGAACAAGGGCATGACTACACCAGTCAAAGTCGTTGTTGTAAGTCCTTAATCCTCATGCCTTTTAACTACTAGTTACTCTGACTTGTGCCTTGAACTGCATGGTTTGCAGTCAATGTCTATTACTCTTTTCAATTTTATACACAATTGTCTTAGCGTATCATTGCACCTTACAAGGTTTAAAAGAGAGGAGTGATGTTCCTTTGATCTTGACCTGTAATCTAGTTCTGTGCTGGACTTGCCCACACAATGTTACAATTGCCTGTTTGTCTGTTCTCAGTTGTTTTGTGATATGAATGATGTCATACTATGCTTACCATATTATAAACTTCGTCTCTTTATCCTTAGCCCTCAATAGAATGTGAAGAAATAGACAATACATTAGCGATGGTACATGGTCATATGTTTGGAACCTGGTTTTATTATGTACTTTGCAATAAAATACAACTATTATTTTACATGGGTTCACCAGAATAAGTTTTGTATATATACCAAAGCTATATTGTTTGGTTTTGCTGCCTCCTTAATATCTTCTGTTTTGGTACTACTAATGTAAAACCACAACTTTTCAGCTAGCTATGGAAAAAATGGTGGAACCGCCACCTTCTAAAGGTGGCGAGGCAACTATAACCGCAATGTCAGCTCTTGATGCAGTGGGTCAGTACCTGTCCACTAACAGTGCCAAAGCACGTTCCTGCATAATACTGGGTTGGTTGTTAAGGCAATCTCGTCCAAACTGCCTCATGATCAAGATATGTAAGCTCAAAACAATGTTGTATCTGCACTCCAAACACAAGTCCATTCCCTAACAGAGACCCTTTGTGAAACAAGGAGAGACATTGTTCGATGTTGTCAAGATATGCATGGTTTTGAAACCAGACTATCAAACATTTGCTATGACATTCAGGAGCCTAGGAGAACTGAAGGCCAAGGTTATGGTGCTCCATCGGACAATACAACATGAAAACGTAACAGTCAGGTCAAATGAACTAAGCTCCTGAACTTCTGGTGGTGCATTTATCTGCTAGACTATTAAATTTTATGCCAACCTTCCTTTTGTTTTATAGTTGTAATTTGTTTTGGTGCGATACAAAATTTGTTCTTAACGTGCAGCCACCGGCTGAAGAAAACAGCAAGCCATTTTTGTATAGTGTAGGGTGTTCCCTATATTTTCACTCGTGGCGAACTTTGATGCCCACCGGCTGTAGTTTACATGGGCCTCCTACGGGCCGTAGAAAAATGGGCCTTCCAAGGGCCATAGAAATAATGGGCCTTCTACGTGGCTTAGAAACAATGGGCCTTATACGGGTCGTAGACACAATGGGCCTTCTATGGGTCGTATCATCAATGGGCCTTCTACGAGCTTATGATCGGTTGGCCAAACATGGGCCAATTACATACCACATTATGGTCGTAAATGGGCTAGAGTTGAAATCGTCCGTTCATGGGCCGACCATAACGGGTCGTCGTTAATCGGCCGTATTTTGATGACGCTATCAAAACGGCCCAACATATTAATGGGCCACAAATGGGCCGACTGTAACCACGGGCTGAATTTGGCCCACATGCAGAACATGACAGTAACGGGCCGTAAGTAAACGAATGTGGAAATGAGCCCAAGAATAAATGGGTCCCGAGAAGGCCGAAAGATAGCATGGGCTGGAAACGGCCCAACTGAATAATGGGCCATTAATGGGTATAAAGTGATACAGTGTTCATTACGGGCCAGTTTCACCACGGGCCATTAATGGGTATAAAGTGATACACTGTTCATTACGGGCCAGTTTTACCACGGGCAGTTAATGGGCCGAGAGTAATAAGGGCCTCATATGGGCCGAAAGACGTCATGGGCCATACATGGGCCGGAAGTTAGAACGGGCTAGAATTATATTGGACGGCCCAGATGACGCTACTGGGCCTAATTCAGTTAGGCCATAAACGGACCGAGGGTTAGCGGGCTGTAAATGGGCTATATGCAAACAGGCTGTTAACAGGCTTGCCGTGGGCTGGCCCGCCACCTTTTGTCCAAGTCAAACGGGCCGGCCTTTTCACAGGAATGGGCCTCTGTTGGGTCGTGCCACGTGTCGACGTATCATAGGCGCTTTGTGTCCAATGAGTGGATGACATATGTCCCAACGGTGAGCTGACACGTGTTTCCTCCAGCTAATGATGATTTTACATGTGGAAAATCCCCATTGGTCGGGGCTGTTAACGGGTTATGAGATCCAAAACCGGACCCGACAGCTTAACGGTGTTCCGTTACGGTGGATGCCACGTGTCGGTCACCCTTGACGAAAGCACTTCTGTGACACGCGATTTATCATCATGGAAGTGGATACTTCCCTGATGATAATTTTGGTAATGTCATGGAACACTTCTACGACAGCACAGGTATGACTATCTTGATTCTGTCATAAAATTGTCATGGATGTACATGCATGACAAAAAATGCGACCTACTGTGACAAACACGTATCATCACGGAAGTGTATTTTTTTGTAGTGCATGTTAATGGTAATGAGCATATGGTACACTTTCCGAGCAAAAAACCTCAAGTCCACAACATCAATTCTATTGGAAAATTTTCAACGGTTACTATTGGAGGTTTTGAATTTCCTCATCCTACTGTTAAGAAGAAATATGATATTCTTATTATTGGGGATGTGCATATCCCCATTGAGGTAACCAAGTGCTAATCGAAAATTCTCCGGTTTCATGCGATTCGGAATGAGTTTGTTAACAAGACTTGACCAACCTTGTTAGTGGATTCCTTTTGATGAGCATGAGATGGATGAAGTTAGAAAGCACAACTCTTTGTACCCTCCTTTTACTTTCTTTTATTTAGATTAAATAAAGCAAAAATAGTATTTTCTGTCTGTTTTCTGAATTGTCCTAGCAATAAAAAAATACCCCGAAAATAAAAGTTCACCAAATGTCCCGAAAAAGAAATATGATTTTTTTTCTAGAATATTTAAGAATATCTGGCACTGAGAACCCACCAGAAGAGGCAACCACCTGACCACGAGGGTGCAGGGCACGCCCTACCCCCCTGGGCGCGCCCCCTGCCTCGTGGGCCCTTTGTGGCCCCCCTTCACTTATTCCAGCACCCACACACTCCTTCTTCCTCCAAAAAAATCACCAACCAGCTCAAACCCGTGTTCTAGCTCATCTTGCTGCCATTTTCAATCTCCTTGCTCAAAGCTCCATTCACAAAACTGCTTTGGGGGATTGTTCTTTGGTATGTGACTCCTCCAATGGTCCAATTAGTTTTTGTTCTAGTTCTTTATTTATTGCAAATTTTTGCTGCTTAGGCGACCCTATTATTGAGCTTGCATGTCAAATTTATATGGACCCAAGTAGTTCAATGCATGATATAGTCTCTAGGCACCTGTGGGAGTAGTTGCTATCAATCTTGTTGAGTTTGGTTCACTTTTATTTTGAGTCACTAAAAATTTCAGAAATTTTTCAGAGGAAGAGATATGTTTAGGAAAATGTACTAAGGTGGTTCCTTAAACAAGCAAGGACCCACGCCCGCGATACGTGAGCCGGACTATGAACTACCAAGAGAAGCTCAAGTGCGGCCTTGTGAATGGCCGTCAGAAGATTTTACGGTCCAAGCAGGAATTAAGGAGGAATTTGACGCATATGTGCGTAATGCTGAACTCGAGGGCTTCATGTCAGATAAGTGCCCCCAATATTACCACCTAACTGATTCCTTTGTGAGAAGGTTTAAATTTACATCCTCGCACAATTCTCATACTGTCCTATTTGATCTCTATGATAAATCTTATACCATGGACTTAGAAGATTTTAATACTGCTTGTAAACTCCCGCAATGGGGTAGTGCTAGTGAACCTTGCAAATCTGAATTTAAAGACTTTCTTGCTAGTATAACTGTGGGGGAATCTAGAGAAATCACGCAAGCTACCATAGGGAGCATCCATTTTCCTGCCATATATTATTTTGCTCTCTTTATAGGTAGATGTATTAACGGTAAGGATGAGGCATGTCACATGTGTGTTCCCGATCTTAGTGTTCTCAAGAGTGTTGTATTAGGAGATAAACAATACAACTTGGGGGCTATTATTGCACGAAGGTTGCATCATAACAGTATTAATGGAGATTTGTTTGGTGGAATTTATGCAACCCGTGTAGCTAATTCTCTTGAGATACTCATACATGAAAATGATATGGAATTGCCTCCTCCTTATTTAGATTATAATGCTATGGTTCACCATCAGTTTGTTGAGAGGAATGAACAGTTCCTCCAATACCGACTAATCTTTGACAGACGTCGCACTGTCCATGTTGCTCTCCCTGCTCCTGCTTTCTTTGACTTTCAGGCAAAAGCGAGATATGTTATAACCAGGGAAGAGGTGAACGAGTATGAGAGGAGGATGGAGGTAGCTCGCCTCCAAGCTGCAGCTCATCAGGCAATAACCGCTGCATCTCAGTACGACCCCAGTTACAACTTCGGATATCCGCCAGGCCAGCCGTGGCCATAGACCAACTTAGGCCAAAAGCCTAAACTTGGGGGAGTACGTATTTCTCACCGACATTACATTCATGTCCACACACTCATGCTAGTTGTCGGTGCTCGTACTTTTTCATTGTACTATCCATGCTAGTTTATTTTCCTTTTTCTCGCTTTCTTCTTGTGTGTTTGAAAAACCTTAAGGAAAACCAAAAAAATAGTTGTAGTTTTTAGCTAGTTTACTTTCCATGCCTGTAGTAGTAGTAATTAAAAAGAAAACCCAAAAAGATTTTTCATTCTTCTTTTGTTGGGAGCTTTCTCGTGTAAATAGTTTATTTCTTTTCTTTTCTTTGGGGGTCGAGAGGAGAAGACCATAATGAAAATGTTAAGTGGCTCTTATATGCATTATTGTTGATTTAACCAAGAGCCCATATTACCTTGTCTTCTCCCTTGTATTAAATGCTTGCAGATTCCAGCTTAGTCCAATGCACGTGCACTATTATTATTATTCACACCGTCCGATCGTGCAAGTGAAAGACAATAATGACGATATATGATGAACTGATTGAGATGAGAAAAGTGTTGGGGAACATAGCAGAAATTAAAAAATTTCCTACGTGTCACCAAGATCCATCTATGGAGAAACTAGCAATGAGGGGAAGAAGAGTGCATCTACATACCCTTGTAGATCGCTAAGCGGAAGCGTTCAAGTGAACGGGGTTGATGGAGTCGTACTCGTCGTGATCCAAATCACCGATGACCAAGTGCCGAACGGACGGCACCTCCGCGTTCAACACACGTACAGCCCGGTGACGTCTCCCATGCCTTGATCCAGCAAGGAGAGAGGGAGAGGTTGAGGAAGACTCCGTCCAGCAGCAGCACAACGGCGTGGTGGTGGTGGAGGAGCGTGGCAATCCTGCAGGGCTTCGCCAAGCACCGCGGGAGAGGAGAAGGACTTGGGAGAGGGGGAGGGCTGTGCCAGCACATTGGTGTGGTTGCCCTCCCACCCCCCACATATATATAGGGGCAATGGAGAGGGGGGCCGGCCCCCTCAGATCCAATCTGAGGAGGGGGCGGCGGCCCGGGGGGGTTCCTTGCCCCCCAAGGCAATGGGGCGCCCCCCTTTAGGGTTCCCCCAAACCCTAGGCGCCTTGGGCCCTTGTGGGGGGGGCGCACCAGCCCACCTGGGGCTGGTCCCCTCCCACATGTGGCCCATGCAGCCCTCCGGGGCCGGTGGTCCCACTTGGTGGACCCCCGGGACCCTCCTGGTGGTCCCGGTACGTTACCGATAAAACCCAAAACTCTTTCGGTGACCAAAACAGGACTTCCCATATATAAATCTTTACTTCCGGACCATTCCAGAACTCCTCGTGACGTCCGGGATCTCATCCAGGACTCCGAACAACATTCGGTAACCACATACGAACTTCCTTTATAACCTTAGCGTCGTCGAACCTTAAGTGTGTAGACCCTACGGGTTCGGGAAGCATGCAGACATGACCGAGATGTACTCCGGTCAATAACCAACAGCGGGATCTGGATACCCATGTTGGCTCCCACATGTTCCACGATGATTTGATCGGATAAACCACGATGTCGAGGATTCGATCAATCCCGTATACAATTCCCTTTGTCTAGCGGTATAGTACTTGCCCGAGATTCGATCGTCGGTATCTCGATACCTTGTTCAATCTTGTTACCGGCAAGTCTCTTTACTCGTTCCGTAACACATCATCCCGTGATCAACTCCTTGATCACATTGTGCACATTATGATGATGTCCTACCGAGTGGGCCCAGAGATACCTCTCCGTCACACGGAGTGACAAATCCCAGTCTCGATTCGTGCCAACCCAACAGACACTTTCGGAGATACCCGTAGTGCACCTTTATAGCCACCCAGTTACGTTGTGACGTTTGGCACACCCAAAGTATTCCTACGGTATCCGGGAGTTGCACAATCTCATGGTCTAAGGAAATGATACTTGACATTAGAAAAGCTTTAGCATACGAACTACATGATCTTGTGCTAGGCTTAGGATTGGGTCTTGTCCATCACATCATTCTCCTAATGATGTGATCCCGTTATCAACGACATCCAATGTCCATGGTCAGGAAACCGTAACCATCTATTGATCAATGAGCTAGTCAACTAGAGGCTTACTAGGGACATGGTGTTGTCTATGTATCCACACATGTATCTGAGTTTCCTATCAATACAATTCTAGCATGGATAATAAACGATTATCATGAACAAGGAAATATAATAATAATCAATTTATTATTGCCTCTAGGGCATATTTCCAACAGTCTCCCACTTGCACTAGAGTCAATAATCTAGTTCACATCGATATGTGATTAACACTCAAGGTCACATCCCTATGTGACTAACACCCAAGAGTTCTGGGTTTGATCATGTTATGCTTGTGAGAGAGGTTATAGTCAACGGGTCTGAACCCTTCAGATCCGTGTGTGCTTTACAAATATCTATGTCATCTCCTAGATGCAGTTACCACGCTCTATTTGGTGCTATTCCAAATAACTGTTCTACTATACGAATCCAGTTTACTACTCAGAATAATCTGGATTAGTGTCAAAACTTGCATCGGCATAACCCTTTACGACGAACTCTTTTACCACCTCCAAAATCGAGAAAATTCCTTAGTCCACTAGTTACTAAGGATAACTTTGACCGTTGTCTTGTGATCCATTTCTAGATCACACTTGTACCCCTTGACTGACTCATGGTTTGGCACACTTCAGGTGCGGTACATAACATAGCATACTTTAGAGCCTACGACTAAAGCATAGGGGACGACCTTCGTCCTTTCTATTCTGCCGTGGTCATGTCTTGAGTCTTGCTCAATACTCACACCTTGTAACACAGCCGAGAACTCCTTCTTTGCTAATCTATTTTGAACTCCTTCAAAATCTTGTCGTGGTATGTGTTTGTTTGAAAGTACTATTAAGCGATTTTGATCTATCCTTATAGATCTTGATGCTCAATGTTTAAGTAGCTTAATCCAGGTTTTCCATTGAAAACACTTTTCAAATAACCCTATATGCTTTCCAGAAATTCTACATCATTTCTGATCAACAATATGTCAACAACATATACTCATCAGAAATTCTATAGTGCTCCCACTCACTTCTTTGGAAATACAAGTTTTTCATAAACTTTGTATAAACCCAAATCTTTGATCATCTCATCAAAGCGTACATTCCAACTCCGAGATGCTTACTCCAGTCCTTAGAAGGATTGCTGGAGCTTTGCATACTTGTTAGCATCTTTCAGGATTGACAAAAATCTTCTGGTTGTATCACATACAACCTTTCCTCAAGAAAATCGTCGAGGAAACAATGTTTTGACATCCTATCTGCACAATTTCATAAATAATGCAATAATCGCTAACATAATTCCAACAAACTCTTAGCATCGCTACGAGTGAGAAAGTCTCATCGCAGTCAACTCCTTGAACTTGTCGGAAAACATCTTAATGATAAGTCAAGCTTTCTTAATGGTGACATTTACCATCATTGTCCGTCTTCCTTTTAAAATCCATCTGTACTCAACAGCCTTACGACCATCGAGCCGTTCTGCCAAAGTCTACACTTTGTTTTCATACATGGATCCTCTCTCGGATTTTATGGCCTCGAGCCATTCATCGGAATCCGGGCCCACCATCGCTTCTCCATAGCTCGTAGGTTCATTGTTGTCTAGCAACATGACTTCCAAGATAGGATTACGTACCACTCTGAAGTAGTACGCATCCTTGTCATCCTACGAGGTTTGGGAGTGACTTGATTCGAAGTCTCATGATCACTATCATAGGCTTCCACTTCAATTGGTGTAGGTGCCATAGGAACAACTCCTGTGCCCTGCTACACACTAGTTGAAGTGACGGTTCAATAACCTCATCAAGTCTCCACCATCCTCCCACTCAATTCTTTCGAGAGAAACTTTTCCTCGAGAAAGGACCCGATTTGAGAAACAATCCCTATTGCTTTCGGATCTGAGACAGGAGGTATACCCAACTGTTTTGGGTGTCCTATGAAGATGCAGTTATCCGCTTTGGGTTCGAGCTTATCAGCCTGAAACTTTTTCATATAAGCGTCGCAGCCCCAAACTTTTAAGAAATGACAGCTTAGGTTTCTCTAAACCATAGTTCATACGGTGTCATCTCATTGGAATTACGTGGTGCCCTATTTAAAGTGAGTGCGGTTGTCTCCAATGCCTAACCCATGAACGATAGTGGTAATTCGATAAGAGACGTCATCATATCCAATAGTTATGATGTTCGGACACACCATCACTCTATGGTGTTCCAGGCGGTACTAGTCGTGAAACAATTTCCACAGTGCCAAACTCGTAACTCAGATATTCATTTCTGTGATCATATCATAGACATTTTATCCTCTTGTCACGAAGATATTCAACTTCATTCTGAAATTACTTGAACCATTCAATAATTCAGACTTGTGTTTCATCAAGCAAATATACTCAGTATCTACTCAAATCATCTGTGAAGTAAGAGCATAACGATATCCACTGCGTGCCTCGGCACTCATTGGACTGCACACATCAAAATGTGTTACTTCCAACAAGTTGCTTTCTTGTTCCATTTTACTGAAACCGAAGCTTTCAGTCATCTTGCCCATGTGGTATGATTTGCATATCTCAAGTGATTCAAAATCAAGTGAGTCCAAACGGTCCATCTGCATGGAGTTTCTTCATGCGTATATACCAATAGACATGGTTCACATTACTCAACCCTTTTTCAAAAATGAGTGAGTCCAAAGATCCATCAACATGGTGCTTCTTCATGCGTTTTATACCAATATGACTTACATGGCAGTGCCACAAGTAGGTGGTACTATCATTACTATCTTTTGGCATGAACATGTGTATCACTATGATCGAGATTCAATAAACCATTCATTTTAGGTGCAAGACCATTGAAGGAATTATTCAAATAAATAGAGTAACAATTATTCTCCTTAAATGAATAATCGTATCGCGATAGACATAATCCAATCAAGTCTATGCTCAACGCAAACACCAAATAACAATTATTTAGGTTTAACACCAATCTCGATAGTAGAGGGAGCGTGTGATGCTTGATTACATCAACCTTGGAAACACTTCCAACACATCTCGTCAGCTCACCTTTAGCTAGTCTCCGTTTATTTCGTAGCTTTTATTTCGAGTTACTAACACTTAGGAACCGAACCGGTATCTAATACCCTGATGCTACTAGGAGTACTAGTAAAGTACACATTCATATAATGTATATCCAATATACTTCTATCGACAGCCTTCTCATCTACCAAGTATCTAGGGTAATTCTGCTCCAGTAGCTGTTCCCCTCATTACAGAAGCACTTAGTCTCGGGTTTGGGTTCAACCTTGGGTTTCTCCACTAGAGCAGCAGCTGATTTGCCGTTTCATGAAGGATCCCTTCTTGCCCTTTCCCTTCTTGAAACTAGTGGTTTCACTAACCATCAATAATTGATGCTCCTTCTTGATTTCTACTTTCGCGGTGTCAAACATCGCGAATATTTCAAGGATCATCATATCCATCCATGATATAGTTCATCACAAAGCTGTAGCAGCTTGGTGGCAATGACTTTGGAAAAACATCACTATCTTATCTGGAAGATCAACTCCCACTCGATTCAAGTGATTGTTGTACTCAGACAATCTGAGCACAAGCTCAACGATTGAGCTTTTCTCCCTTAGTTTGCAGGCCAAGAAAATCGTCGGAGGTCTTATACCTCTTGACGTGGGCACGAGCCTGAAATCCCAATTTCAGCCCTCGAAACATCTCATATGTTCCGCGACATTTCAAAATGTCTTCGATGCCTCAATTCTAAACCATTTATCATTACCGAACTATCATGTAGTCATCAAAACGTGTATGTCAGATGTTCGCAACATCCACAGACCACGTTCGAGGTCCAGCACACCGAGCGTTGCATTAAGGACATAAGCCTTCTATTGTCCGCATAATTGCTACTGTCAACTTTCAACTATATTTTCTCTAGGAACGTATCTAACTCAGTAGAACTAAAGCGCGAGCTTACGACATAATTTGCAAAGACCTTTTGACTATGTTCAGGATAATTAAGTTCATCTTATGAACTCCCACTCAGATAGACATCCCTCTAGTCATCTAAGTGATTACATGATCCGAGTCAACTAGGTCGTGTCCGATCATCACGTGAGACGGACTAGTCATCATCGGTGAACATCTTCATGTTGATCGTATCTACCATACGACTCATGCTCGACCTTTCGGTCTCTTGTGTTCCGAGGCCATGTCTGTACATGCTAGGCTCGTCAAGTCAACCTAAGTGTTTCGCGTGTGTTCCGAGGCCATGTCTGTACATGCTAGGCTCGTCAACACCCGTTGTATTCGAACGTAAGAATCTATCACACCCGATCATCACGTGGTGCTTCGAAACGATGAACTTTCGCAACGGTGCACAGTTAGGGGGAACACTTTCTTTAAATTTTAATGAGGGATCATCTTATTTACTACTGTCGTTCTAAGCAAATAAGATGTATAAACATGATAAACATCACATGCAATCAAATAGTGACATGATATGGCCATCATCACTTTGCTCCTTTTGATCTCCATCTTCGGGGCTCCATGATCATCGTCGTCACCGGCATGACACCATGATCTTCATCATCATGATCTCCGTGAAGTTGTCTCGTCAACTATTACTTCTACTACTATGGCTAACGGTTAGCAATAAAGTAAAGTAATTACATGACGTTTATGTTGACACGCAGGTCATAAATAAATTAAAGACAACTCCTATGGCTCCTGCCGGTTGTCATACTCATCGACATGCAAGTCGTGATTCCTATTACAAGAACATGATCATCTCATACATCACATATATCATACATCACATCCTTTGGTCATATCACATCACATGGCATACCCTGCAAAAACAAGTTAGACGTCCTCTAATTGTTGTTTGCATGTTTTACGTGGCTGCTATGGGTTTCTCGCAAGAACGTTTCTAACCTACGCAAAACCACAACGTGATATGTCAATTGCTATTTACCCTTCATAAGGACCCTTTTCATCGAATCCGATCCGACTAAAGTGGGAGAGACTGGCACCCGCTAGCCACCTTATGCAACTAGTGCATGTCAGTCGGTGGAACCTGTCTCACGTAAGTGTACGTGTAAGGTCGGTCCGGGCCGCTTCATCCCGCAATGCCGCCGAATCAAGATTGACTAGTAACGGTAAGCATATTGAACAAAATCAACGCCCACAACTACTTTGTGTTCTACTCGTGCAAAGAATCTACGCAATAGACCTAGCTCTGATACCACTGTTGGGGAACGTAGCAGAAATTCAAAATTTTCCTACGTGTCACCAAGATCTATCTATGGAGAAACTAGCAACGAGGGGAAGAAGAGTGCATCTACATACCCTTGTAGATCGCTAAGCGGAAGCGTTCAAGTGAACGGGGTTGATGGAGTCGTACTCGCCGTGATCCAAATCACCGATGACCAAGTGCCGAACGGACGGCACTTCCGCGTTCAACACACGTACAGCCCGGTGACGTCTACCATGCCTTGATCCAGCAAGGAGAGAGGGAGAGGTTGAGGAAGACTCCGTCCAGCAGCAGCACAACGGCGTGGTGGTGGTGGAGGAGCGTGGCAATCCTGCAGGGCTTCGCCAAGCACCGCGGGAGAGGAGAAGGACTTCGGAGAGGGGGAGGGCTGCGCCAGCACATTGGTGTGGTTGCCCTCCCACCCCCCACATATATATAGGGGCAAGGGAGAGGGGGCCGGCCCCCTCAGATCCAATCTGAGGAGGGGGCGGCGGCCCAGGGGGGGTTCCTTGCCCCCCAAGGCAAGGGGGCGCCCCCCTTTAGGGTTCCCCCCAAACCCTAGGCACCTTGGGCCCTTGTGGGGGGGGGCACACCAGCCCACCTGGGGCTGGTCCCCTCCCACATGTGGCCCATGCAGCCCTCCGGGGCCGGTGGTCCCACTTGGTGGACCCCCGGGACCCTCCTGGTGGTCCCGGTACGTTACCGATAAAACCCAAAACTCTTTTGGTGACCAAAACAGGACTTCCCATATATAAATCTTTACCTCCGGACCATTCCAGAACTCCTCGTGACATCCAGGATCTCATCCGGGACTCCGAACAACATTCGGTAACCACATACGAACTTCCTTTATAACCCTAGCATCATCGAACCTTAAGTGTGTAGACCCTACGGGTTCAGGAAGCATGCAGACATGACCGAGATGTACTCTGGTCAATAACCAACAACGGGATCTGGATACCCATGTTGGCTCCCACATGTTCCACGATGATTTCATCGGATGAACCAAGATGTCGAGGATTCGATCAATCCCGTATACAATTCCCTTTGTCTAGCGGTATAGTACTTGCCCGAGATTCGATCGTCGGTATCTCGATACCTTGTTCAATCTTGTTACCGGCAAGTCTCTTTACTCATTCCGTAACACATCATCCCGTGATCAACTCCTTGATCACATTGTGCACATTATGATGATGTCCTACCGAGTGGTCCCAGAGATACCTCTCCGTCACACGGAGTGACAAATCCCAGTCTCGATTCGTGCCAACCCAACAGACACTTTCGGAGATACCCGTAGTGCACCTTTATAGCCACCCAGTTACGTTGTGACGTTTGGCACACCCAAAGTATTCCTACGGTATCCGGGAGTTGCACAATCTCATGGTCTAAGGAAATGATACTTGACATTAGAAAAGCTTTAGCATACAAACTACATGATCTTGTGCTAGGCTTAGGATTGGGTCTTGTCCATCACATCATTCTCCTAATGATGTGATCCCGTTATCAACGACATCCAATGTCCATGGTCAGGAAACCGTAACCATCTATTGATCAACGAGCTAGTCAACTAGAGGCTTACTAGGGACATGGTGTTGTCTATGTATCCACACATGTATCTGAGTTTCCTATCAATACAATTCTAGCATGGATAATAAACGATTATCATGAACAAGGAAATATAATAATAATCAATTTATTATTGCCTCTAGGGCATATTTCCAACAAAAAGCTGATATGAACTCGACCTCTCTTGTTTTTGTAAATATGATTAGTTCATCATTCCTGATTCAGCCTATTATGAATGAAACATGTTTGCAAGGACAATTAGAAATTATAGTTGCTTATGCCATGCTTGATTAGCTAGGAGTTTATAATGGTTTACCTTGCGTGCCAACATGCTATTAAAATGGTTGTGCTGTGGTATGATAGGGTGGTATCCTCCTTTGAATGATTCAGGTGGCTTGACTTGTCACATGTTCACACATGTAGTTGGAAAAAAATCAACATAACCTCCATGATATTTATGTTCATGGTGGATTATATCCTACTCATGCTTTCACTCAATGTTTATTAATTTTAATGCATGTTCATGACTGTTGTTGCTCTCTAGTTGGTCGCTTCCCAGTCTTTTTCTAGCCTTCACTTGTATTAAGCGGGAATACTGCTTGTGCATCCACTTCCATAAACCCCAAAAGGTATTCCATATGAGTCCACCATACCTTCCTATATGCGGTATCTGCCTGCCGTTCCAAGTAAATTTGTATGTGCCAAACTCTAAACCTTCAAATGAAATTCTGTTTTGTATGCGCGAATAGCTGATGTATCAACTAGGGTTGTCTGTATCTTCCATGCTAGGCGGGTTATTCTCAAGAGGAGTGGACTCCGCTCCTCACTCACGAGAAAATGGCTGGTCACCGGGATGCCCAGTCCCATGCTCAAATCAAAATAATTGCAAACAAAACTTCCCCAGAACTGTTGTTAGTTGGAGGCACCCGTTGTTTCGGGCAAGCCATGGATTGATGCTTGTTGGTGGTGGGGGAGTATAAACTTTACCATTCTGCTTGGGAACCGCCTATAATGTGTGTAGCATGGAAGATATCGAGATCTCTCGGTTGTTATGTTGACAATGAAAGTATGCCGCTTAAAATATTATTTATCTCTATTTCAAAATCGAGCTCTGGCACCTCTACAAATCTCTGCTTCCCTCTGCAAAGGGTCTATCTATTTACTTTTATGTTGAGTCATCATCCTCTTATTAAAAAGCACCACTTGGAGAGCACTCTGTCATTTGCATGCATTACTATTAGTTTATATTGAGTATGACTATGACTGGATCTCTTTTACCATGAATTACAATGTTCAGCCAGTCCTTGATCTTCAGAGGTGCTCTGCATTTATGTTTTGCGGTCTCAAAAAGGGCTAGCGAGATACCATCTTGTTATATCATATTGTGATTGTTTTGAGAAAGTGTTGTCATCCGAGATTTATTATTATTGCTCGCTAGTTGATTATGCCATTGATATGAGTAAACACGAGACCTAAGTGTTATTGTGAATATGGTCAGTTCATAATCTTTGCTGAAAACTTGAATGCTGGCTTTACATAGTTACAACAACAAGAGCAAACAGAGTTTGTAAACGTTTTTCTTTATCACTTTCAGTTTATCAACTGAATTGCTTGAGGACAAGCAAAGGTTTAAGCTTGGGGGAGTTGATACGTCTCCATCGTATCTACTTTTCCAAACACTTTTGCCCTTGTTTTGGACTCTAACTTGCATGATTTGAATGGAACTAACCCGGACTGACGCAGTTTTCAGCAGAATTGTCATGGTGTTATTTTTGTGCAGAAATAAAAGTTCTCGGAATGACCTGAAACTTCATAGAGAATATTTTTGGAATATATAAAAAATACTGGCGAAAGAATCAAGACCAGGGGGCCCACACCCTGTCCACGAGGGTGAGGGCGCGCCTACCCCCCTGGGCGGGCCCCCTGCCTCTTGGGCCCCCTGGAGCTCCACCGACCTCAACTCCAACTCTATATATTCACGTTCGGGGAGAAAAAAATTAGAGAGAAGGATTCATCGCGTTTTATGATACGGAGCCGCCGCCAAGCCCTAGTCTCTCTCGGGAGGGCTGATCTGGAGTCCATTGGGGCCTCTGAAGAGGGGAATCCGTCGCCATCGTCATCATCAACCTTCCGCCATCACCAATTTCATGATGCTCACTGCCGTGCGTGCGTAATTCCATCGTAGGCTTGCTGGACGGTGATGGGTTGGATGAGATTTACCATGTAATCGAGTTAGTTTTGTTAGGGTTGTTGGGGAACGTAGTAATTTCAAAATTTTCCTATGCACACGCAAGATCATGGTGGTGCATAGCAACAATAGGGGAGACTGTTGTCCACGTACCCTCGTAGACCGAAAGCGGAACCGTTAGCACAACGCGGTTGATGTAGTCATTCGTCTTCACGATCCGACCGATCAAGTACCGAACGCACGGCACCTCCGAGTTCAACACACGTTTAACCCGATGACATCCCTCGAACTCTGATCCAGCCGAGTGTTGAGGGAGAGTTTCGTCAGCACGACGGCGTGGTGACGATGATGATGTTCTACCGATGCAGGGCTTCGCCTAAGCACCGCTACAGTATTATCGAGGTGGACTATGGTGTAGGGGGGGCACCGCACACGGCTAAAAGATCAAATCAATTGTTGTGTCTATGGGGTGCCCCCTGGCCACGTATATAAAGGAGTGGAGGAGGGAGGGGTCGGCCCTCTCTATGGCGCGCCCTAGGGAGTCCTACTCCCACCGGGAGTAGGATTCCCCCCTTTCCATGTAGTAGGGGTAGGAGACAAGGAAGGGGAAGAGAGAAGAGAAGGAAGGAGGGGCGCAGCCCCTCCCCCTAGTCCAATTCGGACTAGGCCTTGGGGGGCGTGCAGCCTACCTCTCTCTCTCCCCTAAAGCCCAATAAGGCTCATATACTTCTTCCCCGTATTCCCGTAACTCCCCGGCACCCCCAAAAATATCCGAATCACTCGGAATCTTTCCGATGTCCAACTATAGTCATCCAATATATCAGTCTTTACGTCTCGACCATTTCAAGACTCCTCGTCATGTCCCCGATCTCATCCGGGACTCCGAACTCCTTCGGTACATCAAAACACATAAAATCATAATATAACCGTCATCGAACTTTAAGCGTGTGGACCCTACGGGTTCGAGAACTATGTAGACATGACCGAGACACGTCTCCGGTCAATAACCAATAGCGGAACCTGGATGCTCATATTGGCTCCTACATATTCTATGAAGATCTTTATCGGTCAAACCGCATAACAACATATGTTGTTCCCTTTGTTATTGGTATGTTACTTGCCCGAGATTCGATCTTCGGTATCTCAATACCTAGTTCAATCTTGTTACTGGAAAGTCTCTTTACTCGTTCCGTAATACATCGTTTCGCAACTAACTCATTAGTTGCAAAGCTTGCAAGGCTTATAGTGATGTGCATTACCAAGTGGGCCCAGAGATACCTCTCCGACAATCGGAGTGATAAATCCTAATCTTGAAATACGCCAACCCAACAAGTACCTTCAGAGACACCTATAGAGCACCTTTGTAATCACCCAGTTACGTTGTGACGTTTGGTAGCACAAAAAGTGTTCCTCCGGTAAACGGGAGTTGCATAATCTCATAGTCATAGGAACATGTATAAGTCATGAAGAAAGCAATAGCAACATACTAAAATATCGAGTGCTAAGCTAACGGAATGGGTCAAGTCAATCACATCATTATCCTAATGATGTGATCTCATTAATCAAATGACAACTCATGTCTATGGCTAGGAAACTTAACCATCTTTGATTCAACGAGCTAGTCAAGTAGAGGCATACTAGTGATACTCTTTTTGTCTATGTATTCACACATGCATCAAGTTTCTGATTAATACAATTCTAGCATGAATAATAAACATTTGTCATGAAATAAGGAAATAAATAATAACTTTATTATTGCCTCTAGGGCATATTTCCTTCAAGGGTTTGATCCCTAGTATCCATTATGTTCTGATATTGATGTTGCTATGACTTTGCTATGCTTAATGCTTATCACTAGGGCCCGAGTGCCATGATTCCAGATCTGAACCTATTATGTTTTCATGAATATATATGAGTTCTTGATCCTATCTTGCAAGTCAATAGTCACCCACTATGTGTTATGATTCGGTAACCCCGAAGTGACAATAATCGGGACCACTCCCGGTGATGACCGTAGTTTGAGGAGTTCATGTATTCACTAAGTGTTAATGCTTTGGTCCGGTACTCTATTAAAAGGAGGCCTTTATATCCCTTAGTTTCGAATAGGACCCCGCTGCCATGGGAGGGTAGGACAAAAGATGCCATGCAAGTTCTTTTCCATAAGCACGTATGACTATATTCGGAATACATGCCTACATTACATTGATGAACTGTAGCTAGTTCTGTGTCACCCTATGTTATAACTGTTGCATGAGGAATCGCATCCGACATAATTATCCATCACTGATCCAATGCCTACGAGCTTTTCACATATTGATCTTTGCTTATTCATTTCCGTTGCCACTGTTACAATTACTGCAAAACTGCTACTGTTAATTTTGCCAGCATTACCGTTACTTCCATACTACTTTGCTACTAAATACTTTGCTGTAGATATTAAGTTTTCCAGGTGTGGTTGAATTGACAACTCAACTGCTAATACTTGAGAATATTCTTTGGCTCTCCTTGTGTCGAATCAATAAATTTGGGTTGAATACTCTACCCTCGAAAACTGTTGCGATCCCCTATACTTGTGGGTTATCAGGGGGCATGAGCTTTTGTGACCTTAGGATTTTCAATCAAGCGCTCCTAGCCAAGTATTTTCCTAACAGGCATCTGTTGGACTTTGTCTTTTCGCAGAATGTGTCAGCCCCTTGGCAAGGTATATGCATGGCTGGAGTTGCTGAAAAAGGGTGCTATTTGGAAGGTCGTAGATGGGTCAAGTATAAATATGTGGAGGGACAATTGGATGCCTAGATTCCCTGGACCCAAAATTACAGCTAAGAGAACAAATCTAGGGTCAAATGGGTGTCCAATTTATTTCTGAGTGGCACGAGAAGCTGGGATGAAACTTTGATCAGGCACCTCTTCTACCCCATGATGCAGAGGAAATTTTAAATTTACGTATCCAAAAATCAGGAGAAGGAGATTTTATTGCATGGCATTTTGAAAAGAATGGATTGTTTTCAGTTAAAAGTGTGTATAATTTTGCCGATAGCATCCAGAAGCGGAAGGTTGAAGTTGGGCAATTCAGTAGCGATGGCAATGGGGATAGAAGGGATGTCGGATTTAATTTGGAAAACAAAGGTTCCTCAGAAAATCCAGATCTTTGGGTGGCGTGCTGCTTCCGACAATTTAACAGTACAAGTGAACAGAGTCAAATATCATCAAGCAACCTTGGGTATGTGTGCTATCTGTGGAGTGGAAGAGGAAAGTTCATTCCATGCCTTAGTGTCTTGTACAAAAGCTAGGGCGCTACAGCTAGCCTTGAGGAATGTGTGGATATTCCAGGAGAAGAGTCGTTGACTTTCACTGCCCGGACTGGTTGCTAGTTCTGTTGGATCTACTCACGTCCATGCAGCGTGAGCAAATGTTGTTCTTGTTCTGGACATCGTGGCAATTAAGGAATAATATCATCTTTGGAAATGGTAAGGATTCCGTCTCTGGACCAGCTAGCTTGGTGGTTAACTTTTGGACATCTTTCTCCTCCCGCTACAGTGCCAAGGAGGTGGTATCCATAAAAGGTAAAGGGGTGTTTGAGGAGCTTGGGAAGGAGCCAAAGGTTGCTAAGTGTTCGGTGGTATGACGACCGCCGCCAGATGACTGGATTAAAATTAATGTTGATGCTAGTTATGTGGAGAATCTGAAGACAGCCAGTGTGGGAATCGTGGCTAAGAATTCTAAAGGGAAATGTCATCCTATCGTTGTGGGATTACATTGGTCACTGTATTGCTGGTATCTATATTGGTATGACCCTTCATTCACCTATTATTATGGAGATTGACTATGCATTTGTGGTGTCTTTCCTTTCAAATGAAAATCTTGACATGTCATCGCTCGTGGATCTCAAAAAGAAAGCGCTCAGTGTTTCAAAATTGTTGCAGAGGGTCAAGTTAGTCAAGATCAATCGTCAGGCCAATGCCGTGGCGCACGAGATTGCTAAGTTAGTTTTCTTAGTAAGTCAGTTGGTATTTTGTTTAATAGTGTCCCACTAAGTGTGGCGCCTGTTGTAATGAATGATTGTAAGAACATTTTAATTAATTAATAAAGTGGAGTGTTTTTCGAAACAAAAAAAGTCAGTCAATTGATAGGTAAACACTCACTTATTATGTCTAACTTTGATCATTAATTTTATCAACAAAACATGAGTATGCCACTGGATGCACATTTCAGAGAACTTCTTGACAATATACTTTTTATGACATATAACTCACATTTGTTCAGTTCGTGATAGAACTGTTTTTTTTTTGGAGGGGAGGGGATTTTGGTGCCTGCATAGATAGATCGATGCAGCCAAGAAACAACCATATATAGTAGTATAGGCTCTCGGAAAGAACAATTAGCTAGAGACATTGAAGGGCGATGATGGCCATGACCGGCTGATTAATGCAAGGCACTACAGTTAACTCTGGTGACGTGACAAGCTGAGGAAGCAACGAAAAATACATAGTGGAAGCTGTCTACATAGTCGTATATAGGATACTAGTCTGCTGCTGGCTTTATTTTGCCTGCAGTGAATTGGCATTCTCTTCTCCTCCAGCGCAACGTGACTGTACCTGCGATCTCCGGCGATTAATTCGGCTCACATGATCCATCCAACTTCAAGGTAAATTAATCTCTCCAAGCTGATGGGGAGCTTTAGTTTCTTCCCTATCTAGCTAGTAGCTATGATTTGAAAAAAAAAAGCATGCTGTGAAATTGTAGGAAAGGAGTGCTTTCAAACGGATGAACAGTACTGCATGTAGGATAGATTGGTTTCTAGCCCTTATATATGTTTCTCATAATTAGTTTTCTTCTTCACTCCAATTAACGAACGTTCTAGCTAGCTAGCTTGGTGCAAAAGCCGGAAGAGCAATACTTTTTTACTTTTCAACAAAAAAATTAACATGCTAACATTCTACAACTCACAAGTTATGACCTATATACTGCAGGGGCATAGTAACTAACTAGAGAGATCTACTGAAAACAAAGAGCGGGCCATCGCTAGCTAGCTAGATGGCCACCCGAATAATGATGAGCGCTTCGACTGGGGCCATGAATGCCCTACTCGGTAAGCTAGGCGCCCTCATGGGGGAGGAATTCTCTAAGCTGAAGAACCTACGAAAGGAGGTGAAGTTCATCCGTGACGAGCTCGGCAGCATGAAGGATATTCTTGAGATGCTCATAGATGCGGATGAGCTGGATGCACAGACCAAGAGTTGGAGAGACACGCTCAGGGAGATGTCCTATGACATTGAAGATATAATTGATGACTTTATGCACCATATTGGGGAGAAAATTAAAAATCGCTGGTTTGCCCACAGGGCGGCTAGACTTCTCAAAAAGTTGAGAGCTCGCTATCAGATTGCCAATCGGATTAAGGAAATCAAGGCACTTGTGCTTGAGACAAGTGCACGACGCCACAGGTACAAATTTGATATCCCCTCACCAAGAGACATGGCTATTGACCCACGACTTGCCACACTCTATGAAAATGCAGCTAACCTTGTTGGTGTCGAAGGGCCAATGAATGAGCTTATCAGTTGGGTAAATGACAAGGACAGGCAGTTGAAGGTAGCATCAATTGTAGGATTTGGAGGTCTGGGAAAAACAACACTTGCCAACGAGGTATACCGTGGTCTAAAGGGTGATTTCCATTGTGGTGCATTTGTCCCAGCGTCTCAAAAGCCGGACTTTCCAAAACTTATTCGCAGTTTGCTATCTGAACTTGGGTGTGAACCATCTTTTCATGGCTGTGATTTAAATATTCTTCTCAACACACTCAGGAAATATCTACAACATAAGAGGTACTTATTTTCTTTCTATATACTTCCTCTATCCCAAATTATAAGACGTTTTTGGTAGAGGTAGTAGTTGCTTGTGGATGTCTTACTTGAAAATACATATTGTATTTGCCCTGTCGAAGACAAATAGAAAGCACTTCTACAAATGACTAGATATTCCTGCAAGGAATGCCAAAAAAACTCAGCAATTATATGCATTTAAATTTGAAATATAGTCATGTTCTCTGTGCTCACAACTTCATTGACTACTCACTCTGTTACAGTGCAACCATTCCAACTCTTAGTTTCCAAATTAACATCTGGCACAAAAATGAAATGTGTAGTTAATATTTTTTTTGGAAATGGAGGCGTACCACCGGTCTCTGCATCATAATGATGCATGCAACCATCTTATTAAAAGTTCGCGAAGTAGCACAAAGTCATCAAAGTATTACAGCTCGCAAGCAGAGCAAAGCAAAAAATAAAAGTACATGCCGACAGTCTCAACCGGTATGGCAATATGAAAGATAAGCTCCCTAGACTCCTATCATGTTATGCGACAGCCATCCGAACCGGTTGAATATAGCCCGTGCTACCATCTCTCACTAGTTGCACCCAGTAACCAAAAGCTTCCTGGATTCCATAGGAGTGAGTAAGGACCACGTACGGATCCAAGCGGTAGATCTGAAGATGACCTGCAAGAAAGTTAAATTGTGTTGTCTGTTAAATATCAAATCATTCCTACAGTTCCATATAGCCCAGAGAAGCGCACATATTCCAATCTGAATACGAGCCGCAGTTGTATGTTCAACCTCAGTTAACCACGTTCCAAACAACGATGCAATGTCAACTGGAGGATTAATGTTGAAGGCTATATGAATCGTTCTCCAAAGCAATTTGGCGAGTGGGCATTTAAGGAATAAGTGTTGTATTGTTTCATCATGATCACAAAAGCAACACCATGAACTACCTACTCATCGCCTCTTGATTAAGTTGTCATTGGTGAGTATTACTTACTTGTGGACAAACCACATAAAAATTTTAATGCGCAAAGGAACCTTAATCTTCCAAATGCAATGATCTCGAGATTGGGCCAGAATTAATCAAATCCATATAGAAAGATTTTACCGTCAATACCCCATTCTTAGCTAATTCCCATTGTGTCGAATCCGGTTGGTCGGACAGTTGAACATCTATCAATCTACGAACCAAGTGCATCCACGCAGTCCATCGCTCACCAACTAACGCACATTTGAACTGAATATTTAAGGGAATCTTATGTAGAATTGTGCCTACGTAATCCTCCTTACGTTGCACAATGTTATACAGGGTGGGATATTGTACGGCCAAGGGCGTCTCTCCTAACCATGTATCCTCCCAAAACCTTGTTGACATCCCGTTGCCAACCAAGAATTTGACCCTACGAAAGAACAGGTCATTCGTTCTCATAAGCCCTTTCCAGAATGACGAGTCGGTTGGTCTCATGGTAACCTGAGCGAGCGTTTCCGACTGTAAATATTTATTACCCAAAATCTATGCCCACATGCCCTCTGGCTCTGTCTCTAACCTGTAGAGGCATTTGCTCATAAGGCACTTATTCTTGATTTCTATGTTCTCAATACCGAGACCGCCCTGGTCTTATGGTCGGCAAAGGATATCCCATCGCCCGAGACGGTATTTCCTCTTGACCTCATCAGACTGCCAGAAGAACCGAGATCTGAAGAAATCAAGTCGTTTCCGTACCCCTTTCGGAATTTCGAAGAACGATAATAGGAACATCGGCATACTAGTCAGTACCGAGTTAATCAGCACTAGCTGACCTCCATAAGACATAAGCTTGCCCTTCCAACAGCTAAGCTTTTTTCTATTCGATCTTCGATACATTTCCATTATTTATTGGATAACTTACGGTGGTGAATCGGTATGCCCAAATGTGTAGTTAATATATACTGTTCAGTTTTCATTCTGCCTTGCATAAATGTTGCGGTGATCAAGTGGATGTGGTCTGTCATTTAATATGAGTATGCCTTCTTACTAACCTTTTCTTAGATTTAATATATATTTTGTCCTATTTCTGGAAAAAAACAAAGAGAGTATTCGGTATAATTATGCTATTTCATTAACACCCTGATGAACTATATATTCGGTAGGTACTTAATCATAATTGATGATATATGGGACATACCGGCATGGCATGTCATTAAATGTGCTTTCCCACAAAATGATCTTGGCAGCAGAGTAATAACAACTACAAGAATTCAGAGTGTGGCTAAGGCATGTTGCTTGCATCATTGTGATTGCATTTTAAACATGAAGCCCCTTGGCAATGAAGACTCAAGAAGATTGTTTCTTAGTAGGGTATTTGGCTCGGAAGAAGCTTGCCCTCACCATCTCAGGGATATTTCGGTTGAAATTCTGCAAAAATGTGGTGGTTTGCCTCTCGCACTCATTACCATATCTAGCATGCTAGCCAGTGAATGTTCTGAGCAAAAGGAAAGGTGGGAGCATGTACGGGATTCTTTGGGCTCGGGAACAGATCTCACTTTGGAAGGGATGAGAGAAATCTTAAATCTCAGCTACAGAGACCTTCCTCCTCATCTCAAGACATGCTTGCTGTATCTTGGTATGTATCCAGAGGACTACACAATAGAGAGGTCTAATTTAGAACGCCAATGGATGGCCGAAGGTTTTATCAGTACAGAGAATGTAGAAGACATGGAGAAGGCCGCAAGAAACTATTTCAATGAGATTGTTAATAGGAACCTTATTCAACCCATAGAATTTGACAATAGAGGGTCAGTGACACGATGCAGAGTACATGATATGATGCTTGATCTTATCTTGCTTAAGGCTGCAGAAGAGAATTTTTTCACTATAGTTGATGACACACAAGCCATTGTGAAGATAGATTACAAGGCTCGTCGGCTGTCTATCCGCTTGAATGGTGTAAGTAATGGTCAATCAATATTACCAAAGAACATTAGTATGTCACAGGTTCGGTCAGTTATGTTCTTTGGGAGCTCTCAAAATACACCTTCTCTGTCACAGTTCAAGTTCCTCCGAGTTATTTTTATTGACCTCGATTGTGCTGCAGTTGACCTTACTGGATTGTGTAAACTATATCAGTTGAGGTATTTATGGATTAGTTACTTCTGCTCATACCAGCTGCCAAAACAAATTAGCAGGCTAAAACAGTTGCAAACACTTGATCTGGTCAGCTGTTCTGGTATTCCATCAGATATAGTTTATTTACCTGGCTTGGTGCATTTGAATGTTGATACATGGCTGCCGACTGGAATTGACAACATGAAATCGCTACGACATCTATCTAGATTTGGTATTCTGGAGAACTACCTATATAATGTCAAAGGCCTTGGAGAGCTGACCAATCTTAAATATCTAATTATCTCATGCGAGGTTTCTTGTGACGAAATGAAGATAGTCCGCATGGATGCTCTACGCTCTTCTCTGGGAAAACTATGTAGCCTCGAGTACCTTTTTGTCAGTCTCACAGGCTGCATAGATGCCTTGGTGGCCTTGCCTCCTCCCCCGACTCCATACCACCTTGAGAGACTCATTGTGTCATCAAATTGCTGGTTTTCCATGGTCCCTGGCTGGATAGGAGAACTCCGTAACCTGGTCGAGCTACAATGCACCGTTGGTGAGCTCCTATGTGATGGTGTTGCTATCCTTGCAGAGCTGCCCGTCCTCGCTGATCTTAGTATAAAAATACGAAGATCTATGAGGGAAAAGGTGATCATCTATGGCAAAGGAGCATTCCCAGCTATAAAGCGTTTTGAACTTCGATTAAATAGTGGTTCATACCTAACCTTCCTGGCTGGTGCAATGCCCAAACTCCAGCAACTCAAGCTAATGTTCAATGTCGATCGATCGGAGCAGAATGGGTCCGCACCTGTTGGCACCGAGCACTTGTTAGCACTTGAAAAACTGTCTGCCGAAATTGGCTGCTGTTTCACAGAATCTGAGGAGATATTCGCTGAGTTTGCCTTGATGTATGTTGTGAACATGCATCCAAACCATCCTCATGTTGGAATAAGGTTGTTGGATTACAAATTGGGATTTTTTGGCGAATAAGTTTTCTTCAACTCGGCATCAAGCAGCTGGTACATGTTTAAATTTTCTCCACCACACTCCCAGTCTCGATATCTATTTAGTACAACGGTACCATGTAAAGTTCCTCTTGCTGGCCATGCATTTATTGGTTTACTAGTAGCTTTTTTAGAGGGTTTTGGTAGTACCTGAGAACTTTTCATTGTTCTAGCAAGGCCTATATATATTTTAAAATACCAAGCTTCTGTACTGTTAGCATGTGCACATTTTGAAGCTAGAGATGCGGATTTCTCTATCAATAATGATGGTTTCCACCAACATTTGTATGTGAGTTAATTTGGCTTGCTATGAGTTTTTTTTCCTCTAGTGGTTGGAATTCAAATGGACCTATGATAAATTCTACCTTCCACCTGGTCGAATGCTAACCATACAGTTCGCATTCCACATTCAAGTAGGATTTCTTTCTACAGGGACTGCCGCACTGTAAGAACAAAGCTAGAAATGAACACCCACAGCTGCCAATTTTTTATAAAATTGAGGACCACAAAAATATTTCTGTTGCGTTTTGAGAAAATCTATCTATTATCAGTTTGTCCGTTGTGTTTTTGCTTATGTCAGTGTCGGCTGTGTATGCCAATTTTTCTGTCAACATTTGAGTTAAGATTTCACCTCATAGTTAAAATGCAATGTTACATTTTTCTCGTGTGTTGGTTTGTTCGTTTGTTTCTGTGTGCAGAAGCTAATATACCGTATTGACTCTGTATGCTCTGTTAAGTACCTCTATTACGGCTTTTCTAATGTACGTACTAGTTGAACCATGATCTTTATTGTTTTTATTAGGGAGATATCTAACCATGGAATCCATGTCATTGTTTCATTCTTCTTCCAGAAATTGTGTTATCAGTTATCACTAGATTAACGTGAGAACTGAAAATCAATTGTGTTAAACTATTCGAAGAGTGTTGACCACTCTCAATGATATTGGTTTTTTAGGAAATGGAGTGGATGCCAACTTGGATGAGAACAGCAAGGAAATATATATATATATATATGACAGCTAGATGCAGATGGCCTGATTGTCTCTCCCCAGTTGGAAGATTGAACCGTTTCTATTGTTAATTTGTTATTTGTTTCACTGAACATCATGATTCTGTTATGCCGTGTAATAAGGCTAAACTATGGGCTTGAGTTTGCACTGATAGTGCCTCTTACTGAGCCCAACCCCTGAATTTTCGTTCTTATTTGTTATGACTTGTATCGAACTAAGTATATTTGCTGAATATTCATGAAAAGACTTGAAGACAATTGTGATGTTGCTTTGTTGTGAATAAATAACAAATGTATTTAGAGTTTCACATGACGGGTTGAGTTGGAGGTAGAAGAACACCTCCTTTTTATAGTCCATCCCACTTGTGACTGTTGCAAGCCGACAGACTCCGCACAGGGCGTAGTGATTTACCCTCTGGACACCCCATGCGCATGAGACCACCCTCTGGACACCCCATACGCATGAGCCAAGTTGGCCTCATGCACACGGGTGTCTAGAGGCCAAATCACTACCCCGTGCGCACGGGGCCTGAGACCCCGTGGGCGCGGGGTGTCCAGAGAGTGAAGCGCTAGCCAGTGTGCACGGGGCACATGTCTAGAGGCTAGGGCACTAGCCCATGCGCACAGGTATTCAGAGACTTTCGGCCTCACCCCATCAGATGAATTTGAGAATTTCCTTTATGTTGGAAGGTGTAGGATGGCTGGCGTTTATGTTTTGAAGTGTTCCCACACCGTCATTCAACTACCTCGACCCTCTTGATAGTGTGTGTGACGCCCCCGATTCAATCGTACACTAATCATGCACGCAAACGTGTACGATCAAGATCAGGGACTCACGGGAAGATATCACAACACAACTCTAAAAACATAAATAAGTCATACAAGCATCATAATACAAGCCAGGGGCCTCGAGGGCTCGAATACAAGTGCTCGATCATAGACGAGTTAGCGGAAGCAACAATATCTGAGTACAGACATAAGTTAAACAAGTTTGCCTTAAGAAGGCTAGCACAAACTGGGATACAGATCGAAAGAGGCGCAGGCCTCCTGCCTGGGATCCTTCTAAACTACTCCGGGTCGTCGTCAGCGGCCTGCACGTAGTAGTAGGCACCTCCGGTGTAGTAGGAGTCGTCGTCGACGGTGGCGTCTGGCTCCTGGTCTCCGACATCTGGTTGCGACAACCAGGTAGAAAGGAAAGGGGGAAAAGAGGGAGAAAAGCAACCGTGAGTACTCATCCAGAGTACTCGCAAGCAAGGAGCTATACTACATATGCATGGGTATATGTGTAAAGGGCCATATCGGTGGACTGAACTGCAGAATGCCAGAATAAGAGGGGGATAGCTAATCCTGTCGAAGACTACGCTTCTAGCCACCTCCATCTTGCAGCATGTAGTAGAGAATAGATGGTAAGTTCACCAAGCAGCATCATATAGCATACTACTACCCGACGATCCTCTCCTCGTCGACCTGTGAGAGAGCGATCACCGGGTTGTATCTGGCACTTGGAAGGGTGTGTTTTATTAAGTATCCGGTTCTAGTTGTCATAAGGTAAAGGTACAACTCCAAGTCGTCTTGTTACCGAAGATCACGGCTATTCGAATAGATAAACTTCCCTGCAGGGGTGCACCACATAACCCAACACGCTCGATCCCATTTGGCCGGACACACTTTTCTGGGTCATGCCCGGCCGCGGAAGATCAACGCGTCGCAGCCCCACCTAGGCCAACAGAGAGGTCAGCACGCCGGTCTAAACCTAAGCGCACAGGGGTCTGGGCCCATCGCCCTTAGCACACCTGCACGTTGTGTACGCGGCCAGAAGCAGAACTAGCCCCCTTAATACAAGAGCAGGCTTACGTTCCAATCCGGCGCACGCCGCTCAGTCGCTGACTTCACGAAGGCTTCGGCTGATACCACGATGCCAAGTGCCCATATCTTTCCCACATAGTTGGTTAGTGCGTATAGACCAAATGGCCAGACTCAGATCAAATACCAAGATCTCGTTAAGCGTGTTAATGATGTAACCGCGGACACCGACCAGGGCCAGGCCCACCTCTCACCTAGGTAGTCTCAACCTCCCCTGTCGCTCCGCCACAAAGATCCACACAGAGGGCTGTTGGGACAAAGGTCCTTTCAGCCCCCGATCCGTGAATCACTCGCGGGTGCTCCACAAGCCGACCCGACTTTAGTCACCACATGTATCATGTATAAAGTATATAGTATAAACCCGTGATCACCTCCCGAGTGATCACGGCCTGATGGTATAGCATGGCAGACGAACAAGAATGTAGGGCCACTGATGGAATACTAGCATCCTAAACTGAGCATGTAGGATTGCAGGTAAAGGTAACAACAGTAAAAGCAAGGACAGGCTATGCATCAGGATAGGATTAACGGAAAGCAGTAACATACTACACTACTCTAACGCAAGTAGTATAGAGAAGAATAGGCGATATCTGGTGATCAGGGGGGGGGGCTTGCCTGGTTGTTCTGGCAAGGAGGGGTCGTCAACACCGTAGTCGTACTCAGTCGCATCAACGCCCGTCTCGGGGTCTACCGGAGAGGAAGAGGGGGAAGAAATAGTAAATACGGAGCAAACAAGCATCACAAAATATAACAAGGCAATACGCGGTGCTAGGGATGACCTATGCGGTAGTAGGTCATACCGACGAAGGGGGGAAAGATCCGGGAAAGTATCCCCGGTGTTTCGCGTTTTCGAACAGATGAACTGGAGGGGGAAAGTTGCGTGTTTGCTATGCTAGGGGTGTGGCGGACGAACGGGCTGCGTATCCGGATTTTTCTCGTCGTTCTGAGCAACTTTCATGTACAAAGTTTTTCCATCCGAGTTATGGTTTATTTTATATTAATTTTAAAAGATTTAAACATTTTCAGAATTTACTTAATTATTTTAAATCAACATTATCCAGAATAGTGCATGCTGACGTCAGCAGTCAACAGAACGTTGACCGTGTCAAACTGACGTGTGGGTCCCAGCTGTCATGCACTATTTAGTTAATTAACAACAGTTAATTAGGTTAAATAGTTAATTAGGTTAATCTAATCAGGACTAATTAATTAATTAATTAATTTTATTTATTTATTTATTTCATTAATTCCCTTTTTCATATTTTTTTTGTTCTGGGCGTGGGCCCCGTTTGTCATAGGCCCATAGGGGCCTATCGGGTTCGGGCGTGCGGGCGACGGTTTACGGGTGCATTTGAGCGCCCGATTGGGCGCAGCGGGGCAAGGCCGTGGCCACGGCGGGGCGGGTTACCGGGCGTGCGGCCATGGGCATGAGCATGCCCGACCGAGCGAGCGAACGGCGGTGGGCCGCGGCGGCCAGGCACGACGCCGGTGAGGCCACTGGCGGGCGCAGAGGGGAAAGGGGCCGCGGCCAGCGTCAGAGGCCGGGGCCCCGGGGAGGGGCGACGGCGACGAGTGGGAGCGGCCAAGGATGGAAGCATGGGTGACGGTGGCGGCGGTTCACGCGCGGGTGCGCGCGTGTATGCAGGGGGCGCGGGGGGTTGGCCTAAACGCGTCCCGGGCAGGAGCGGCACGCGTGAGGGCGGGACCGGGGCATAGCAGGAATGCGGGCACGCCGACGAGGTGAGCGGGGCGATGGGCGGATGCACGAGCTGGAGCGGAGAGTGTGGGCGCGCGTGTTGAAGGCCGCGGCCGTGCGCGGAAGAGGGGGTCAGGGATGGAGGCGGGCGCATGGGGTGCGGCCCTGGGCCTGCTTCGAGGGAGTAGCGGGCGGCGCGGTTGGCCACAGTGAGCGGTGAGTGTCCGGGCGTGTGTGCGAGAAGGCGCGTCCGGGCGCAACCGGTCGTGGCCGTGGGTGCGAGCACGAGCACCGGGTGGCATGTGATAGAGACGGAGGGGGAAGATGGGGTTCTCACCCCCGTTGCAGGTGTACGTCGGTGAGGCTCGATGTAGCCGAGCCGGTGAGGAGGCGGGGGCGCGAGTGACGGGGACGAGGCGGTCCAGCGGGATCCGGGGACGACGCGGTCGCAGACGGGGCGGTGAGGCGCCGCCTCGGGGTCGGGGAGGCAACGGGCGTCGGCGGTCAGCGACGACGGGCGTCGGGGCGACGGGGTCTCGATCCAGATCGGGATCGTGGGAGACGAGGTCGAGAGGGGAAACTGGGGGAGGAGTGGGGTAGTGGGCTAGGGTTCGGTGTCCCCAGGGGGTTAGTAGGTGAGGTGGGGTTGGCCGGTCCAGCCGGGCCGACTGGAGTGGCCAGCTGGGCTGAGGCCCAGCGCGGGGGGGGGTCCCCTTTTTTCCTTTTACAGTTTTACTTTGCTTTTCTTTTTATTTAGTTTCAGTTTTGTTTTATTTTTCTAAAGCAAAAATAGCTTCATAAAATAAGAAACTTGCACCTAAAATTGAATTATAAATCAAGCTACTGCCACATTAAGTTTGGCATCAAATTAAAATAGTTTGTAATTTATACAGTTTTAAAAAGGCATTTAAATTATTATGATAGACATTGGTTTATTACATTGGGGCAATTAAACACCTTATAAAAATGTTGGTCCACTATGATAATTATTCAAGGATGGTTTGCAACACTTTGAACATTTTTGTTTTAATATTTGAAAACTTTTTATATTTGCCTCTATTTTGAATTTGAATTTGAATCAGTTTTCGAACTAACGCGAACTTAGCAACAGTAGTCGAGGTGATGTGGCATCATTAGTAGAGGTTCACTGTAGCTTAAATATCCGGGCGCCACAATTCTCCTCCACTACAAGAAATCTCGTCCCGAGATTTAATAGGGGGTCTAAGGCCAACTCCACCGCGCGACCCCAAACGGACGTCCGTTTTGTCCGATTTTGTCCCTTTGGGTAGGGATTTGGGGTCGTGTCCGGGCCTGTCCTGGGATGCGGTGGCGGTGTGCCCTGCGCGTGGACTCATCCTTTTGCCCCATCCTGTCCGCGTCTATTTTAAAAAAAGGGACGTTTCAAATGCCAAGCCCCAGTTCACGACCCCAGTTCATCACACCGGCAACAAAGCCAGCGGCCTACACGACCATCGTCGGCAACACAGCCAGCGGCCGGCAACACAGCCAGCCTCCAAAATGAATAGTTGTCCTCGCCGGCAACACAGCCAGTAGCCGACAACACAGCCGGCCTCCAAAGTGAATGTTTTTTCGCCGGCACACTGCTAGCGGCCCAGCGGGCGGGCGGCACCCATGCCAGCCTCCAAAAAGAACGGCCACGCCGATCGGACGACCTAGTTCAGGCCTTCGGCGTCGAGCATCTCCTTCTACCTGGCCTCGAACCAGGCCCTCGTCTTGTCGCTCATCTTCGACAAGTCCACGCTCATGATCGCAAGGGCCACCTCCTTCGCTTTGTTGGCGGCATTGGTGGCCTCGATGTCGAGCTGCCTCTGCCTGGCCTTGACGTTGTCGGCCTCGATGTCGAGCTGCCTTTGTCGGGCGGCCTCTTCCATGTTGAGCTGCCTTTGCCGGGCGGCCTCTTCCTTGTCAAGCTACCTTTGCCGGGCCGCCTCCTCCATGTCTATCTTCCTTTTCTTGGCCGCGTCCTCCATCTCAAGCTTCTGTCTTTGAAGGTCTAGGTATTGCTTCATTTGCTCGTCCTTGCTTTGCCGCTTCTTCTCGTCCCTCACATCCTTATGTGACATCATGCCATGCAAAGTCTCATGCAAGGCCATGGATGAGGCGTCACGTATGTCGTCCATCTTGGAGTTAGTCTTGCCCCTCGGCCTCTTCAATGCCTCGGCATCCCCACCTCCGGCGAACTTGGCCGTCTTCTTGCCTCTCTTCCTTTGAAGTTCATGGTATTGATCCTTGAACTTAGGGCAATTGTTGATGAGCATCCAACAATGCGTAAGAGTGAACGGCTTGTCATTGTGTCGGGCCTTGAATGCCTCCAAAGATTGAAATGCCTACACCACATGATCAACAACAAGTGAACATGCAAACATATACACGGCCGAAGTATCATGGCCGTAGCAAGGAAAGGGCTAGAAAGAGAAGAGCATACCATGTCCCCAACGCCGAGACCACTCACGGGCCGTGCTTCAACGCTCTCAAATGCGGCACAATACTTGTTGCACTCTTGTTGGATGAACAACCATCTTTTTTGAATTGAACCGATGCCATGGTTGCTTGTAATTTGGTAGGGCTCAAACATCTTCCTTTCATGGATTGTTTTGTGGACTCTCGTCCAAAAAACAATGCCCTTTTGTTGCGCGCCAGTCCTTGGATCTTGGCTAATCTCCATCCAACATTGACAAATCAAGTTGTCCTCATCTTGTGTATATGAACCGGTGCGAATGCTCTTCCGCTTCTTTTGTGCTTCCGCTCTTTGGGTGAGCTCGTCTATGAACAATGGAGCGCCACTAATATCAACATCATTGGCTTCATCTTCATCTTCACCTTCGACATAGATGTTGTCGTCTTCATGCCATGAATCACCATGGTCGTAGTCAGCACGGTCGTCGGCCTCCTCATCGGGCACGTACTGGGCGTGGCCATCCTGACTTTGGGTCTCCTCGGGGTCGTAGGCACGGCCATGCCCACCCTGGAAGATCATGTCCTCCATGTACTGGTTATAGAAGGGGTCGTCCACCGTCGGCGTTGAGGTTGGCATTCTGTCAAACAACACGCGGGGGGGCGGCATGGTGCCCGTGAACGGTACACGCGCCTGCTTTTTCTGCATCTCGACGGACGGCCGCCCGCCGCTGCTGGACCCAGGCGTGACGTTGAGGTCGATGACGGCCGCGGGGCGTGGTGTGGACGGCGCGAACAAGCCCACGTCCGGCGACGCCGAGAAACGGGTATGTCCGTCGTGCCTGGGCGGAGGAAAGCCGGGCAACATGGGCGCGGCGCGCGACGTCGGCGACTGGCAGTGCGTAGGTCGGGCGACCGACGAGCATGTGGTCGGCGGGCCGACGGCCGCTGCATGGAACCCCGCCGGACGGCCCATGCCAAGCATGAGGATGGCGTGCACTTTGTTGACGAGGACCTCCTTCTCGTCGGCAGCGGCCTTGCGCCGCGCGGCCTCCGGCCCCTCGCGTTGGGCGGCGAACTTGGCCGCGGCGGCATTGATCTTGACGGCCGCTCTCCGTTCCCTCCTCTTCGCCGATTCCGCGTCCAACTTGGCGAGCTCCTCCGGCGTGCACTCCGACCGCGGCTTCCTTGGCGCCTTCTTCTTCACCTTTGCGGTCGGGTCGACGGTCAGGCCGCAGGAACTCGGCGGGGCGTCGGCCATGGACGGGGGAGAGAGGGGGCGGCGGGAGGGACGTCGGAGGGTTTGGGGGAAATGGCACCAAATGGGCGTGGGGGGGTTTGGTTTCTCCCACCGACAGGCAGGCCAGGGGAGGACAAGCGCGCGCGTCCCGCCCGTCCGCGCGCTGTCCGTTTCACCCCAAAACCGGCGCAACTTTGGGTCGGGGATGGGTCGAAAGCGGACACAAAGCAGACAAAAGTCTGTTTGCGCCCGCGCGATGGGCCATCTCGTTTGTCACTTTTACCCCAAACGGACGGGGGCGGACAGGATAGGGTCGCGCGGTGGAGTTGGCCTAAGGGGGAAAGGCCTGGTTATGAAATTCTAAGGGATCTTCTTGAAGAAGTTAATCCCGTCCGTTGATGTCTTCAATTCTTTATTCCAAGGCATCATGATGAAGTTGTCGTCCTTCCTTCGGGGACTCCATCGTACTTATGAAAGGATAAGGGGGTATTACGGAAGAACAGACCGCTACAATGTTTGCTTATCTAGTAGATAACATTAGGGAAGGTGGTGTAAAGTAACTCTCTAATTGAAACTTAAGACATTATTGAGAGCAAAGTAAGAAGGTACCATGAGAAGTTTCAAACGGATAGGCAAGCGTTCGATGCCTAATCAGAAGGTGAAAGGGGTTCAGAGCAACGAGAATAAGTATTGCGTCTGATACCCGAATAGATCACTTGACAGGTGGCCCGTGAGTTATAAGAATTCAAGTGCGAGGAATAACTTTGGAAACCGGGGTGTACAGGAGAGTCAGATTTCGGTCATGTGGAACTGTGGGTTATGGGCCCACCATGGGGGCTAAAAGTAGGAAGGGCAGTGACGTCTTACACAATCATGTAAGCAAGGCATTCCAGAGGATAGCCTGTCAGTTATGTCGGCAACAACATCGGTACCAAGGGCGAGGTACAAAGAGAACCATTTTCCTTCTCGTTGAACGAGGCGGACCAATAGGCAAAGCTCTCCTCCATCCGTGGCTACCGGAATGTCATCAACAATAGTAACAGGGTCTTACTGACAGAGTTGTACACCAAGGTGTTTACATAAGTAGTGAATTATCTCTGCTCAGCTAAGTCAGATTACAAGAAAGGTTAAACAAAACCATGGGAAGGAAAATGTGATTATCAAATTAAACAGATCATTGGAACAGAATATGTGTTTAAACACATATTTCAAGGGTATATCAACTGTCCACCCAGCCAAGTGCAAAAAACACAGTGGAATCACGCAACGCACGCTGCTGGTGTCCTTGCCAAGGACAAGCAGAGCATGATATCCATGACAGGATATAATGTAGAAAACTCTTTAGGTAAGGAGAGAGAAATTTCATGACATTACCCATACAACGGTGTTTGGATAATTGATAAAGAAAAGTTTAGCATTGTGGTTCAAATGTTTTTATTGAAGATCGGAGTACCACAGACATGCTTCAAGATAGCATTGATATGGTCTTCAAGCAAAGGTCGGACTTGGATAAACAAAGGATTCATCAGGAACAATCTATAGAATAGGTCTTACAATTTCCTTATAGAAGAATGGTTAAACTTGCTAAAAGGAATCTATAACAATAGGGCCTTTGCCAGGGGTGCTAAGCAAAGAAACCACCTTACCAGGTTATGTAGAGACAAATGTTATAACTCTTGGGGATATGTCCCAACCATCATATATGACCGAGATTCAGATCTGATTGCTGTCAGGATACATCAGACTCAGGATGTCTGAGAAGAAAAGGTGTAACACAAGTTGACGGGATGACATTGTAAGATTCTCGGGAAATGAACTATGGAAGCAAGTTCCGAAACAAGAGTTCATCATTAATCCATGGAGAGGATGAGGAGGTGGCTGATGGACTCAGCGACAATTCGTCGAGGTTAACAAAAGATGGATTTCCACAATTATGTGAACAAGGAGATAACATTTGTCAGATCAAATGGTAAAATGGTGTATGCTCGAGGAAAACATACACAATTAAACATTAGTTGAAAGGTGCACCCGAAATATGGGCTGGGTTGCACGACTAGCATCGGAATGGTGATTCAATAATCAATAGTCTAAAAATGAATGGCTGACCATTAACTTCAATGCAATAGGGTTGCTAGAAGGGCAGAATCCAAACAGCACCGCTCACTTGTTGGTACCCCGGTTGGAATCAACACGAGGACCCAAGAAAGAATGGTGATGGTGAGGAGTATCGACATACCAAGAATTCTTAAGAGGTGGTGAAATTCTCACAACAATGATGACATAAGAGATGTTAATGTTCCAAGGTAAAGAAGAACAATTGCTGGATAGCAAGGAACTCAAGGTATAACACCTAACACGAACGAGCTTGAGTTGGTGGGAAGGCAATAAAGTGGTCGATGATAACACAGATCATCGAGGGCAAGGATGGTATTTCTCATCATGAACTCAATTGATATCCTAGAAGAGCTCATAAGGTTGATGATGATCACGACACATTTGTCGAGAGATTTCGTGAAGATGTAATCAATCAGCGATGACATCAAGTCAAAGGAATGATGAAGTGAAAGGTTATTGGAACCATGGGTAGGACACAAACTTGAAATCAAGCTTGTTGTTCAAGGCGAACTGATATGACGAGGAATATCGACGTAAGCTTATCTCATCATTGAAAATTTGTGCTTCGGGAAGAAGGACTAGGTAGCACAGTTAAAATTTGGCATGATAATGGTATAGCCGATTAGGCTAGGAATGACTTGAAGAGTTATTAAACTCGTAAGCAACAAAAATTACTTAAGAGTTACTGAATCAGAGTGCGGACTCGATTCACTTGTCGGTGTCCTTGAGGGGTTCTAACAACTCAGAACCCATTGGAAAAATGGAATCGACGAGAATAATAGTTGATGAAGAACTCATAAGAAGTTATGTAGTTCCGTGTTATTCTCGAGATACCAGAGGGTAATACTCAAAGGTAGATCAGAATAAGGATTGGACAGGTATAATGAACTGCAGAAGACAAGTACTCTTGTCCAAGAAATGGAATCAAAGGAAGAAATTATGGTCAAAACCACAATCATAAATGATCAAACCACGGATAGAAGATGAACTTATAACAAGGGGGTAATTATTTTTATGAGCAGCTTCCATGATACGTTCTACATCATGTCCATGGGCATGAACACAAAGTTCAAGGTCGACTCCCACTTCTTCAATGCCTAACCTATCATTTACTGCTCTACTAAAAATGATTTGAGTGCAAACATCTACCTGGTGAATTACCAGAGGGGTTTGAACCTTGGAAAACTTTCGGGTTCACACAGATTAAGGAAGGCATAGGTTCAATCCATCGGGGCATCTTAGAAACATATACCCCAAGCTTCGAGAGTAATTATCATCAGCTCGAAAACAGAGCGTGGTTGGCCAAATCCAAGAATAGGATTTACCAATGGCATTAAGTATCAGGGAAAGAACTTCCAAAGTGATTGAATAGGAAGGACGTTGTCGGATAAAACCCAACAAAGGAACTGATGGTCCACAACGGAGCTGATGTGAGCATTGGCACACAATCAGAAGAAGAAACAATGCAAAGGCATTGGAGTATAGAAACAACTGGCTAATTCAAAGCTCACATGTAAATGAATTATGATTTCCAAATCAAAGGATCAGAGGCAATCGCTCTGATTAAGGATGGATAAGTTGAGTAAACTTAGGGGTAAAATCAACAACAATTTGATTGGTCGAGATTCAGCCCATGTTTAAAATGACGTCTGAGCCGAAAGGATAAATTCTAGGATCTGATTAAGGATCGCGAGCATTAGCAACATATTGAATCAATGGAATCAAAATGATAATGGCAAGGGATGCCAATAAGATTACGAGACTTATGGGATTAACCATAAGGCAAGCAAGAAAGAATTTCAAGAGCAATAGGCTACTCAGAATTTTCGGAACACCAAATGGTATTTCAAAGACTTTTGCAAAACACCTAAACAACTGGGAATGAGTGGATACTCGGTATGTGCGAGGAATTATCCGTAGGGGTGTTCATGTGGGTAATGAACTGCAAGGCAGTAGGCACAAAGTATTCTCAGAACAATAGAGAGAATTTTCAGGGTATCTTGTAATAACAAGATCCATGGGATTGAAAAGGCAAGTGTATGTAGTTATCCATAATGATATAACAGTGGTAGGGAATTGCAAAAGCAACGTGCAAAAAGTCTCGAAAGAGTATCGGGGAGTAACTTCGAAATCTTTTGGTGCAGTCGGCGATCATCTGGACTGAAGGGGCTCTCCGGGAGAAAGTATTATCGGGAACCTAGAGTCAGAGTTAGTAAAATTGTTTAACCCGAATAGAAGAGATGTCAGAGTCCAAGAGTATAGGTCGAGGAATAAAAGATCCTACTACCACCCAATGGCGATGTGGGCCCGTAAGACACACAGCCATGTTAGTAAAAGTTTTTGCAATGTCTAGACTCGACTTCGGCCAAGGAGTGTGGAAGGGGGATTCCTACAGGCAGTCGTTGCTCTGATCCCAACTTGTGATGCCCCCGATTCAATCATACACTAATCATGCACGCAAATGTGTACGATCAAGATCAGGGACTCATGGGAAGATATCACAAACAACTCTAAAAACATAAATAAGTCATACAAGCATCATAACACAAGCCAGGGGCCTCGAGGGCTCGAATACAAGTGCTCAATCATAGACGAGTCAGCGGAAGCAACAATATCTGAGTACAGACATAGGTTAAACAAGTTTGCCTTAAGAAGGCTAGCACAAACTGGAATACAGATCGAAAGAGGCGCAGGCCTCCTGCCTGGGATCCTTCTAAACTACTCCTGGTCGTCGTCAGCGGCCTGCACGTAGTAGTAGGTGATGTCTACTACACAACCTTCTTCTTTTAGACGTTCTTGGGCGTCCAAGTGCAGAGGTTTGTAGGATAGTAGCAAATTTCCCTCAAGTGGATGACCTAAGTTTTATCAATCCGTGGGAGGCGTAGGATGAAGATGGTCTCTCTCAAGCAACCAAGCAACCAAATAACAAAAAGTCTCTTGTGTCCCCAACACACCCAATACAATGGTAAATTGTATAGGTGCACTAGTTCGGCGAAGAGATGGTGATACAAGTGCAATATGGATGGTAGATATAGGTTTTTGTAAACTGAAGCATGATAATTCATCTATTTCTTCAACATAAAACTACCACCATGCTCTAAAAGATATAAGTGAAGCACTAGAGCAAACAACAAACAACTCCGAAAGATATAAGTGAAGATCAATGAGTAGTCGAATAATTATGCAACTATGTGAAGACTCTCTAATATTTAAGAATTTCAGATCTTTGATACTTTATTCAAACAGCAAGCAAATCTAAAGAAAATAAAATGACGCTCCAAGCAAAACACATATCATGTGGTGAATCAAAATATAGCTTCAAGTAAAGTTACCGATGAACGAAGACGAAAGAGGGGATGCCATCCGGGGCATCCCCAAGCTTAGGCTCTTGGTTGTCCTTGAATATTACCTTGGGGTTCCTTGGGCATCCCCAAGTTTAGTCTCTTGCCACTCCTTATTCCATAGTCCATCGAATCTTTACCCAAAACTTGAAAACTTCACAACACAAAACTCAACAGAAAACTCGTGAGCTCCATTAGCGAAAGAAAACCAAACATCACTTCAAGGTACTGTAGTGAACTCATTATTTATTTATATTACTGTTAAACCTACTGTATTCCAACTTCTCTATGGTTTATAAACTATTTTACTAGCCATAGAGTCATCAAAATAAGCAAACAACACACGAAAAACAGAATCTATCAAAAACAGAACAGTCTGTAGTAATATGTATCAAACGTATACTTATGGAACTCCAAAGATTCTAAAATAAATTGGTGGACCTGAGGAATTTGGCTAGTAATCATATGCAAAAAGAATCAACTAAATAGCACTCTCCAGTAAAATGTTTTAGCTAATCTCGTGAGCACTAAAGTTTCTGTTTTTTACAGCATGATCATAAAGACTTCACCCAAGTCTTCCCAAAGGTTCTATTTCGCACAAACACTAATTAAAACACAAAACCTAATCTAAATAGAAGCTAGATGATTTATCTATTCCTAAACAGAATCAAAAATCAACAAACTAAAATAAAATTGGGTTGCCTCCCAACAAGCGCTATCGTTTAACACCCCTAGATAGGCATGATGATTTCAATGATGCTCACACAAAAGATAGGAATTGAAACATAAAGAGAGCATCATGAAGAATATGACTAGCACATTGTCACACCCTAGCTAGTCATGCATTAGAGTGTTGCATCATGTTTACTTTTCATCAGAAACTTGAAATGGGGAAGGCAGAACCCCCAGCACCCCTTTTGATATCAACTAGGGTTTACTAAAAATAATTTCAATGAACCTGAAATGCCCTTCTAAAATGTTCACCCTCTTTGTCTTGGGTTAGAACCTCTGGCAAAATAGGTGCACAATTTTCTAGGTCAACAGAAGGTCATTGTTTTAAATCATAAGTATTTGAATTTGGGCATTTAAATGCTATTAAATAATTTAAATGCTCAAATAATTCTGGAAATAAATATTTGCTGTTGGAAATAATCCAAACAGAGTCCATAATTATTTTCAGGATTTTTGAAAATGTTTTAGTATTTTAAATAAAGCCCAACAGTTACAGCTAATTAGAAAAACAGAAACAAATTAAAAAAGAGAGGGAGAAGCCCACCTGGGCCTTACCTGTGCTGGCCAGCCCACCTGGCTCGGCCCAGCCTACTGGCGATGCCAGTCGTCGTCCTCCTCGCGCCAGAAGGACGCGGAGCGCGTGGCCGGCGCCCACGGCCACACGTCAGCCACCTCCTGCTTCCGCTGACGCCAGGAGACGTCCTGGGATTGCCACGTCCCCCCTCTCGTCCTCTCTCACTCTCCCCCTCGTCTTCCTTCCCCTCTCTCGCGATGGCCGACGCACCCATCGCCGTCTCACCGCCGTAGCCGCGCCGTCCGTCACCCCCTCGCCCCTCTGGCCTGTCCGAAAGCTCCGACGTGACGCCCTCGCCCTCCCCACCGAGCCACGCCTCGCCGGAGGCCCTACATCGCCGCCATCAGTTTGTCTTCGACCTCGGTGCCCGCCGGCCGCCGTTCGTCGATTCGCCTCGCTCCGTTCGCCCCCGAGCCCGCTGAGCTGCTCATCGACCTCCCTGTGAGCTTCCGCCCCGAACCCCTCTCTTCCCCGCCTCTTTTGCGCCGCGTAGCCCTAGTTTCACCGGAGCCGATAGCTCCTCGCCGCCGGCCATGGCGCCGTCGTGGCTAGAGCCACAATGGCTCGAAGCCAACCTCACTTTTGTGCTCAGTGCAGCACCAGGAACCCATAGCCACCACCAGCTCCTCCTCCCGTGCATCGTAGCATCAAACCCGACCCCGCCCGAACTCCGGCGCCGTCCCGAGCTCGTTTCCGGCGAGCTCCGGCCGCCCCCGCTGCCGCCGCATGCCGCGCTGGATGCGCACGAGCCCCAGCTTCCCGTAGATGGCCTCGGCCGTCGATTTGGTCGCCGGAGCGCGAAGCCCGCGCTGCCCCGCCGCGTCTGGTCGTCGCCGGCGGCTTAACGCCGGCGAGTTGACCCCACTGACCACGTTTGACCATGGGTGGGCCCAGTTTGACCCCCTGGGTCAATGACAGGTGGGGCATAGCCCTGTTAATTAGTTAGGATTAGTACTAATTGTTTTAGTTTAACTAAACCACACTGACACGCGGGACCCACGTGTCAGGATTGACCTGGACCGGGTTTGTTGACCTGCTGAGGTCAGCATGACGCAATGCTGACGCCGTAATTGATTTTTTGGATTTAATCTTATTCAGGAAAATCCAGAAAATGTTTCAAACTTCAAAAAATCATAGAAATTAATCTGTAACTCCAAATGAAATAATTTATATATGAAAAATTATGAGAAAAATTCAATCTATCCATCTATAATGATTTCATGCAGGACAAAACAAGTTTACCTTGCTGTTTAAGCAGAATAAGGAAATGCACTATTAAGGCCATGTCTAATGAGCTAATATTTGAATCTTTGATTCAAATGAGTTCATCCCTTTCTATTTTAGCTTGCATTAGGCCAGGACACATTCATATTGCCATGTCATAGCATGCGTCATAATGTTGCATATCGTCATGTGTTGATTGTGTTTCGATGTGTTCTTCGTGGTAGGTCCTGCCTCCGAGGATATTCAAGAGTATCCAACTGAAGGGCAGTATCCCACTACCACTCCATCAGGAAAGCAACCCATTGATCATTCCGATACAAACCCATGTTATCACTTCTGCTCTCATTTACTGCATTAAGACAACGCGATTCAAACTGCTGTGTGTCTCGGTAGTTGAACCCACTTCCTTTGCATGACCTGTCATTGCCACGGTAACTAGATGAAACCCACTAGCATGTGTAGGAGTTGATTGAGCCATATGTGTGTGTGTTCCTACCATGCTATGCTTGCTATGCTTAGAGTTGTGTCAGGTCTGGCTCATCGGGATGATGAACTAGAGTGAAAGGTCGTGACGTTGTCGAGAGTGTGAAAGTGTTGAACACGATTTGGTAAAGGAATCGATAGAAGGCCATGTAGGAGTACATGGTGGGTTGTTTCATTGAGGCCGTCCTTAAGAACTGAGATCTGTGTGTGTGATTTAAGATTCAGCTACTACCACGCATTGGGATCCTTAATTGACTCTCTCGACTTATTAACCACTCTTGTCCTCTGTCCAGGAGTTGCAAGTAGTTTCTGGTGTTTGTACTATGTTGGGGGCCGCACGCAGCGCTGACCATAGGGGTGGGCTGTGTTGCGGTAGGCACGTGGCACGGTGTACCGATTCGCCCGTTTGGTGTCTCGGGAACCCTGTTCACATCGTTCGGGGCCGTTAGTGGAAACCTCGGCCGGACTCCCTGCAGATGGAACCCAAATAGGCGATAAACCTGGACTAGGGACTTGTGTGTTTAGTCAGGTCGTGGCCGACACCCTCGCTGGGCTTCCGCTTGAAGGTTGCCGAGTACATGTCGTGTAAACAACGATAAGTGGTGGGAGCGTGTGTGAAGAAGTACACCCCTGCAGGGTATTAAACTATTCAAATAGCCGCGTCCGCGGTAAAGGACTACTTGGTCACTGATACAGTTCATAGACAATTAAATGGATACTACTAAAAGTCTCAAGATAAGTGTGAGTACCGCGGATGGCCCTCTCGTAGGTTGGCGAGAGAGGATCCACGGTGGAGTATTGGGTTGGTGATAGTGGACTCATGTGCGACAAAATGCTTTACAATTTGTGTCTGTCGTAGGATAGATTAGCCAAGAGTCAAAGCTGGCTTGCTGCAATAACTCCACTACCTTCTTGAGAATGTGCATGTATAGTAGGACTCTGTTGTAAGACTTGCTGAGTACCTTCGTACTCATGTTGCTTTAATTAATGTTTTCAGACGACTACGCCAACCCCTCTGATGGGTTCTACGTAGACCTCGACGTTGACGAGTGACTTATCACCCAGGTGGTGATCCAAGACTTGTGAAGGGTCGATGTAGATAGACAGGCTTCGTCAAGCCTTCTTTCTTTCTAGTGTCTGTACTCAGACTACTTTGCTTCCGCATGTGCTTGTATGATAGTATGACTTGAGTGTCGGGTCATGTGACCCCTATCTGTATGGATGATATGTATGGCTCTTCGGAGCCTCTTAAATAAAGTACTTGAGTTGTAGAGTTTTGTTGTGATGCAATGTTGTATTTACTCATATCGGGCATATTGTGTGTATGATTGAAATGCTTGGTATGAGTGGGATCCGACTATCTAGTTGTTTATCCTTGGCAGCCTATCATATGAGGAAATGTACTCTAGTGCTTCTGAGCGATAGTAGTCCGCTACAGCTCGGTTCACCGGAGTCCTGTTAGCCCAGCACTACTGCTCGGAACACATGACTGGCCGGCATGTGTTTCACTTCGTTCCTGTGTCTGTCCCTTCGGGGAAATGCCACGTGGTGTTATCCGGAGTCCTGCCTAGCCTGCTACAGCCCGGGTTACCGGAGTCCTGTTAGCCCAGTGCTACAGCCCGGATTTATACGTTGTTGACCGACATGCTCGATGTGATTCATGTATGCCTGTCCTCATGGGTTAGTGCCGCCTTGGGTTCACGACTAGCCATGTCGGCCCAGGTTCTCTGTCATATGGATGCTAGCGACACTATCATATACGTGAGCCAAAAGGCGCAAACGGTCCCGGGCCAGGTAAGGTGGCACCCATGGGAGTACCGTGCGTGAGGCCACAAAGTGATATGATATGTTACATGCTGGATCGATGTGGCTTAGGATCGGGGTCCTGACAGCGTTGGCATCAGAGTCGGACTACCTGTAGGTTCGCTAAGCCAAACTGGTCGATGTCGAGTCTAGAAATGCTTTAGTTATATGTAGGGGACTTGATTGTGGGAGGGAACGTAAGGCTCTTTTACTCCTTTACCTTATGCCCTCTATCTTGAGTCATTCTCTTCTCATTCTACGTGGGTTGAGGACTAGGCTCTCTTCTCTCTATCAGGTTCACGTGTTACTAATCCGTAGTAACTTATAGGATTGTTGGTTACAACCCAGTTCAGTTCCTACTAAATTTTAGTATGTTGCCAATTGAACCAGAACCTTGATATGATGTTGTTGAGTGGTTTTGCAAACTGTTGTCGATGTCTCATCTCTTTTTCTGAGCATTTATAGCCGTTATGTTGTCCAAATTCTCCTAGAAAATTCTAATGCCTTTGCATTATTTTGTGCTTTCAGATGGCCACCCGTTCCCAGAACCAAGTGGTTCTTCTGACCCGTTGCATCGATATATGTGGTCACACAGCTATGTTGGTTCGAGTGATGGTCGAGACAGGTTACTGATGGTACCTGAATATACCGTCGAGGAGCAGTTTAGAGACTTTAATCAAAGCCAGTATCTGTGCGCGGTCATGATATATCCATCTTATCCCGGAGCTACTGAGCCGCTCCACTGTTCTTATGGACTTGGGATCACTATTGGGATGTCCGTGTAGGATGCAGCCTACTCGATGATGACTATTATTCGAGCCAGAACTGCCTTGCTGAGCAACACTGATTTCCGCTACATGCCAGCATCCCTCCCTGGGGCGCATGGCTACCTTCAGGGTATGTATAGCGATGCATCCCATGAGAACTCACTCCTCCGCACCACTACTGAGATGTTGGAGGACAAGGACCGTGAAAACCAGGCCTTGCGTATGGAGCTCTTTAATGCTCGTTCTGATCACTGGGCCACTTTGACTCGGTTTGCCCCTGCGGTGCAAGCCGGATACATGGACATGAGGGACTTGTATCCTGTGCATGCCAGCCTGCCAGATTTCATGGAGTGGCGTGAGGTGGGAGGCATCACTCCTCCTCGTGGACCTCGTCTGCCGCCGTTTGTTGGACCAAGGCCACACCCAAGTCCCTATGGTCCGCAAGCTCCACAGGACCGTCTGTTCCCAGATGATCATGTTCCGCTTCCAGGCTTGGGTGGTGACTTCTATGAGGATTACTACGGAGCTGTCTAAGCTAGTAGTAGTTTTCGCTAGTATTGTAATAGTTGTATGTCCACCGTCCTGCGTGACTTGTGGAATATGACTTAGTGTGTATCCATTCCGGAGGTGTAGAAAAATAATGTATAGGAGCTTGGAATGCCTCCGATGAGATGTAACGCCTTTCATCATAGTTGTACTTTAGCTTGGGCTTGTACTAAACTATGTATGGTGTGTATGACTGTTGGTTAATATATGGCAGTTTCTAAACTACCCTGTCATACGGATGAACATCTCTGCATTCCTTGTTATCCATTACATTCCGCACTTCCTTGCCCAGATTTCTTTTTGTCATCCTGGTCTAAATCGTTGTTTTGTTTTTCCTAGGATGGTCAACACCCGCAGCAACCCTGCTGCTCCGGAGCAGGGTGAAGCTAGCGCAGCTAGGGATGAAAATCTGCCTCAACCGCCATCCCTGGCCGAAGTGATGCTGGAGGCAGAACAAAACAAGCGTGAGACTAATCGCTTGCTGGAGCGGATTGAGCAGAATACTGCACGCCAGCAGAGAAACATTCCAGTGTCAATCAATGACTTTGTCAAGCTGTACCCACCAAAGTTTAACCATTCCATCGAACCTCTCGATGCGGATGACTGGCTTCGCAGCATCGCTCACAAGCTACGTTCTGCCAACGTAGCCGAAGATGATAAGGTTACCTTTGCTGCTTATCACCTCGAAGGACCTGCTAGCCTTTGGTGGGAAAATTATGAGGCTATGCGCCCAGTCGGCCAACTCACTACTTGGGCTGAATTCAGTGCTGCTTTCCGTGAGCATCACATTCCGGAAGGCCTCATGGATCGCAAGAGGGAGGAGTTCTGTAACTTCACCCAGGGTAGGCTGACTGTGGATGCATACAGTCGCGAGTTTGGAAAGTTAGCACGATATGCTCCCGAAGAGGTATCTACCGACGCCAAGAAGCAGGCAAGGTTCCGCAAGGGACTTAGCCCCGAGCTTCGCCGTGATCTTCGTCTACACGAATGCACCTCTTTTCCGAAGCTAGTCAACAAGGCCATCAGTGCCGAGACAGGGCAAAATGACTTTCAAGCTTCACGCAAACATTCCCGTGACTTTGGATCTTCATCCGGCTCTGGATCTCAGAAGCGCCGGGTCTGGCTCCCAAACACTGCCGTGCCATCCAGGTTCACTCTGAGGCCATCCTTTGAGGCGCCTCGCCCCAACCAGCAGTATGTACCGCCCAAGACTTATGGTGGTCCCGCTGCTAATGCTGCTCCACGCCCCAATATGATAACTTGCTTCAAGTGTGGAGAGCCGGGTCACTACATCCGCGAGTGTCCCCAGAACAACCCCAACCAGTTCGGAAAGTCTGTTGGCCGTGGTAAGCCAACAGCAAAGGTGCTCATCGCCAAGTCGGCCACCACTGCTCGTGGCCATGTCAACTACGTCTCAGCTGAGGAGACTCAGGAGGACCCCAACGTTGTTCTCGGTACGCTCCTTGTTAATTGCCATCCAGCAACTGTTCTCTTTGATACTGGAGCATCTCATTCATTTATTTCCGAGAGCTATGCTCGTTTGCACAACACCACATTTTGTGACATGCCCAACTCCATGGTAATTCAAACCCCCGGCTCTAAGTGGCAAACCTCTAGAATCAGCCATGGAAATGAAATTCTTGTCGACAGATTGGTCTTCCTCGCGTCACTAATAGCTCTCAAGTCCTCGGACATAAACATCATCTTGGGTATGGACTGGATGTCAGCCCATTACGCTAAGATTGATTGCTCCACTAGAACCGTTCAACTCACCCATCCATCGGGCAAGACAGTCCATGTTTTGACCCGAGTGTCGGAGCGTCAGCTCTACTCTCTAAATGCCAACCCCCTTCCAGACCTTGAAGATATTCCAGTAGTTCATGACTTCCCGGATGTCTTTCCAGAGGAACTGCCAGGTGTTCCACCTGACAGAGATGTCGAGTTCGTGATAGACCTTGTTCCAGGAACCGTCCCAATCTCTAGAAGACCTTATAAGATGGCACCCCTAGAACTAGCCGAGCTTAAGAAACAACTCGATGAGTCCTTGCAAAAGGGTTTCATCCGTCCTAGTTCTTCTCCATGGGCTTGCCCCGTCCTCTTCGTCAAGAAGAAGGATGGAACGGATCGGATGGTTGTAGATTACCGACCTGCCAATTTGGTCACTATCAAGAACAAGTATCCGATCCCCAGGATCAACGATCTGTATGACCAGCTCGCTGGATCCTCAATCTTTTCCAAGATGGATTTGAGGTTGGGTTACCATCAAATCAAAATCAAGAACGGGGACATTCCCAAAACGGCTTTTGTTACTCGTTATGGCCAATACGAGTACACCGTCATGTCCTTTGGTTTAACCAATGCTCCAGCCACCTTCTCTCGGTTAATGAACTCGATCTTCATGGAGTATTTGGATAAATTCGTCGTGGTTTACCTCGATGATATACTCATCTACTCCAAGAATGAGGAGGAACATGCCGAACATCTAAGGCTAGTATTGATGAAACTTCGAGAGCATCGCCTTTATGCCAAATTCTCCAAGTGTGAATTCTGGTTGCCAGAAGTGACCTATCTGGGCCATGTAATCTCTGGTAAGGGCATTGCTGTCAATCCCAAGCGAGTTCAAGCCGTCCTTGACTGGACTCCACCTGAAACGGTCAAGCAAGTTCGGAGTTTTCTTGGTTTAGCGAGCTATTGCCGCCGCTTCGTCGAAAATTTCTCCAAAGTTGCTAAGCCCCTAACTGAACTCCTCAAGAAAGATAAAAAGTTTGAGTGGACCCCACAGTGCGAGTTCAGCTTTCAGGAACTGAAAAGACGCCTGACATCTGCTCCCGTACTGGTACCACCAGATTTTTCTAAGGACTTTGTTAACTATTGCGACGCCTCGCGACAAGGACTAGGTTGCATTCTCTTGTAAGATCATCATGTGATTGCCTACGCTTCTCGACAGTTGCGTCCACACGAGGATAACTATCCCACACATGATCTAGAGCTTGCAGCGGTAGTCCATGCACTCAAAACCTAGCGACATTACCTTCTTGGTAATCGTTGCGAAATCTACACTGATCACCAAAGTTTGAAATACATCTTCACCCAACCGGATTTGAATCTCAGGCAAAGACGTTGGGTCGAGTTGATCACAGATTACGACTTAGGAATAACTTACACCCCAGGCAAAGCCAATGTCATGGCTGATGCACTAAGTCGTAAGTCTTATTGTAACAACCTGATGTTACAACAAGGTCAACCACTTCTTCACGAGGAATTTCCTAAGCTTAACCTTCACATTGTTCCTCGAGGATTCCTTTCCACCCTGGTGGTGAAACCCAACCTTATGGATCAAATCATAACCGCTCAGCGGTATGATAGAGGAATATCCCGGATTAAGGAAACATTGCTAGCGGAGTTGCTAAATGTTTTTCCATGGATGAGCGAGGTGTTGTCTTCTTCGAGAACCGTTTGGTGGTCCCCAAGAAACAACATCTACGACAACTGATCCTTAAGGATGCTCATGAATGCCCTCTCACCATTCATCCCGGTAGTACTAAAATGTATCAAGACCTACGCCAGAGGTTTTGGTGGACTAGGATGAAGAGAGAAATCGCTCAATACATTGCTAATTGCAACGTCTGTCGTCGTGTTAAAGCAGAGCATCAACGGCCTGCTGGCACCCTTCAACCATTGGAAATTCCGGAATGGAAATGGGATAAAATCGGTATGGATTTCATTACCGGGTTTCCCAGAACCAAAAGAGGGAATAATGCTATCTTCGTTGTTGTCGATCGTCTTTACAAAGTATCCCACTTCTTACCTGTTTGTGAGAGTATAACCGCTAGCCAGCTAGCTGATTTGTACATCTCTCGAATAGTGTCTCTCCATGGTGTCCCTTTGGAAATTAATTCAGACCGTGGAAGTCTTTTCACCTCCCGATTTTGGGAAAGTTTCCAAAATGCTATGGGAACTCGTCTCTCCTTTAGCACCGCCTTCCATCCTCAATCAAGTGGTCAAGTAGAACGAGTCAATCAAATTCTGGAGGACATGCTCCGAGCTTCTGTCATCTCTTTCGGTATGAATTGGGAGAAGTGCCTTCCATTCGCCGAGTTCGCTTATAACAACAGTTATCAAGCTAGCTTGGGCAAGGCTCCCTTTGAAGTTCTCTATGGACGAAAATGTCGAACGCCTCTTAACTGGTCAGAAACCGGCAAGAGACAACTCTTTGGCCCGGATATGATCCAGGAAGCAGAAGAGCAGGTTCGCATTATTCGTGAGAAGTTGAAAACAGCCCAATCTCGACAAAAGAGTCAGTATGACCGCAAGCATAAGCCGATGGCTTACGAAGTTGGCGAGATGGCTTACCTTCGGGTTACACCCTTAAAGGGAACCCATCGATTCGGCATCAAAGGCAAATTGGCTCCTCGTTACATTGGACCCTTTCGCATTCTTGCCAAACGAGGGGAAGTTGCCTACCAACTGGAACTACCTTCGCATCTTTCCAGAGTTCATGATGTCTTCCACGTTTCTCAACTCAAGCGTTGCTTCTCGGATCCTATCCGTGGAGTGGACCACGAAACGCTTGATCTCCAAGATAACCTCACCTATCGAGAACACCCCGTTCGTATCCTTGATCAAGCCGAGCATACCACTCGACGCCAGAATATCAAGTTTCTCAAAGTTCAATGGTCACACCATTCCGAGCAAGAAGCTACTTGGGAAAGGGAGGATCGTCTTCGACTCGAGTACCCCACCTTCTTTCCAACGGATCCTAAATCTCAGGACGAGATTCTTTCGAGTGGGGGTGAGTTGTCACACCCTAGCTAGTCATGCATTAGAGTGTTGCATCATGTTTACTTTTCATCAGAAACTTGAAATGGGGAAGGCAGAACCCCCGGCACCCCTTTTGAAATCAACTAGGGTTTACTAAAAATAATTTCAATGAACCTGAAATGCCCTTCTAAAATGTTCACCCTCTTTGTCTTGGGTTAGAACCTCTGGCAAAATAGGTGCACAATTTTCTAGGTCAACAGAAGGTCATTGTTTTAAATCATAAGTATTTGAATTTGGGCATTTAAATGCTATTAAATAATTTAAATGCTCAAATAATTCTGGAAATAAATGTTTGCTGTTGGAAATAATCCAAACAGAGTCCACAATTATTTTCAGGATTTTTGAAAATGTTTTAGTATTTTAAATAAAGCCCAACAGTTACAGCTAATTAGAAAAACAGAAACAAATTGAAAAAGAGAGGGAGAAGCCCACCTGGGCCTTACCTGTGCTGGCCAGCCCACCTGGCTCGGCCCAGCCTACTGGTGATGCCAGTCGTCGTCCTCCTCGCGCCAGAAGGACGCGGAGCGCGTGGCCGGCGCCCGCGGCCACACGCTTGCCACCTCCTGCTTCCGCCGACGCCAGGAGATGTCCTGGGATTGCCACGTGCCCCCACGTCCCCCCTCTCGTCCTCTCTCACTCTCCCCCTCGTCTCCCTTCCCCTCTCCCGCGATGGCCGACGCACCCGTCGCCGTCTCACCGCCGTAGCCGCACCCTCCGTCACCCTCTCGCCCCTCTGGCCTGTCCGGAAGCTCCGCCGTGACGCCCTCGCCCTCCCCATCGAGCCACGCCTCGCCGGAGGCCCTGCATCACCGCCATCAGTTCGTCTTCGACCTCGGTGCCCGTCGGCCGCCGTTCGTCGATTCGCCTCGCTCCGTTCGCCCCCGAGCCCGATGAGCTGCTCATCGACCTCCCTGTGAGCTTCCTCCCCGAACCCCTCTCTTCCCCGCCTCTTTTGCGCCACATAGCCCTAGTTTCACCGGAGCCGATAGCTCCTCGCCGCCGGCCATGGCGCCGTCGTGGCTAGAGCCACAATGGCTCGAAGCCAACCTCACTTTTGTGCTCAGTGCAGCACCAGGAACCCGTAGCCACCACCAGCTCCTCCTCCCGTGCACCGTAGCGTCAAACCCAACCCCGCCCGAACTCCAGCGCCGCCCCGAGCTCGTTTCCGGCGAGCTCCGTCCGTCCCCCGCTGCCGCCGCATGCCGCGCTGGATGCGCACGAGCCCCAGCTTCCTGTAGATGGCCTCGGCCGTCAATTTGGTCGCCGGAGCGCGAAACCCGCGCTGCCCCGCCGCGTCTGGTCGTCGCCGGCGGCTTAACACCGGCGAGTTGACCCCGCTGACCCCGTTTGACCACGGGTGGGCCCAGTTTGACCCCCTGGGTCAATGACAGGTGGGGCCCAGCCCTGTTAATTAGTTAGGATTAGTACTAATTGTTTTAGTTTAGCTAAACCACACTGACACGCGGGACCCACGCGTCAGGTTTGACATGGACCGGGTCTGTTGACCTGCTGAGGTCAGCATGACGCAATGCTGACGCCATAATTGATTTTCTGGATTTAATCTTATTCAGGAAAATCCACAAAATGTTTCAAACTTCAAAAAATCATAGAAATTAATCTGTAACTCCAAATGAAATAATTTATATATGAAAAATTATGAGAAAAATTCAATCTATCCATCTATAATGATTTCATGCAGGACAAAACAAGTTTACCTTGCTGTTTAAGCAGAATAAGGAAATGCACTATTAAGGCCATGTCTAATGAGCTAATATTTGAATCTTTGATTCAAATGAGTTCATCCCTTTCTATTTTAGCTTGCATTAGGCCAGGACACATTCATATTGCCATGTCATAGCATGCGTCATAATGTTGCATATCGTCATGTGTTGATTGTGTTTCGATGTGTTCTTCGTGGTAGGTCCTGCCTCCGAGGATATTCAAGAGTATCCAACTGAAGGGCAGTATCCCACTACCACTCCATCAGGAAAGCAACCCATTGATCATTCCGATACAAACCCATGTTATCACTTCTGCTCTCATTTACTGCATTAAGACAACGCGATTCAAACTGCTGTGTGTCTCGGTAGTTGAACCCACTTCCTTTGCATGACCTGTCATTGCCACGGTAACTAGATGAAACCCACTAGCATGTGTAGGAGTTGATTGAGCCATATGTGTGTGTGTTCCTACCATGCTATGCTTGCTATGCTTAGAGTTGTGTCAGGTCTGGCTCATCGGAATGATGAACTAGAGTGAAAGGTCATGACGTTGTCGAGAGTGTGAAAGTGTTGAACACGATTTGGTAAAGGAATCGATGGAAGGCCATGTAGGAGTACATGGTGGGTTGTTTCATTGAGGCCGTCCTTAAGAACTGAGATCTGTGTGTGTGATTTAAGATTCAGCTACTACCACGCATTGGGATCCTTAATTGACTCTCTCGACTTATTAACCACTCTTGTCCTCTGTCCAGGAGTTGCAAGTAGTTTCTGGTGTTTGTAGTATGCTGGGGGCCGCACGCAGCACTGACCATAGGGGTGGGCTATGTTGCGGTAGGCACGTGGCACGGTGTACCGATTCGCCCGTTTGGTGTCTCGGGAACCCTGTTCACATCCTTCGGGGCCGTTAGTGGAAACCTCGGCCGGACTCCCTGCGGATGGAACCCGAATAGGCAATAAACCTGGACTAGGGACTTGTGTGTTTAGTCAGGTCGTGGCCGACACCCTCGCTGGGCTTCCGCTTGAAGGTTGCCGAGTACATGTCGTGTAAACAACGATAAGTGGTGGGAGCGTGTGTGAAGAAGTACACCCCTGCAGGGTATTAAACTATTCAAATAGCCGCGTCCGCGGTAAAGGACTGCTTGGTCACCTATGCAGTTCATAGACAGTTAAATGGATACTACTAAAAGTCTCAAGATAAGTGTGAGTACCGCGGATGGCCCTCTCGTAGGTTGGCGAGAGAGGACCCACGGTGGAGTATTGGGTTGGTGATAGTGGACTCGTGTGCGACAAAATGCTTTACAAATTGTGTCTGTCGTAGGATAGCTTAGCCAAGAGTCAAAGCTGGCTTGCTGCAATAACTCCACTACCTTCTTGAGAATGTGCATGTATAGTAGGACTCTGTTGTAAGACTTGCTGAGTACCTTCGTACTCATGTTGCTTTAATTAATGTTTTCAGACGACTACGCCAACCCCTCTGATGGGTTCTACGTAGACCTCGACGTTGACGAGTGACTTATCACCTAGGTGGTGATCCAAGACTTGTGAAGGGTCGATGTAGATAGACAGGCTTCGTCAAGCCTTCTTTCTTTCTAGTGTCTGTACTCAGACTACTTTGCTTCCGCATGTGCTTGTATGATAGTATGACTTGAGTGTCGGGTCATGTGACCCCTATCTGTATGGATGATATGTATGGCTCTTCGGAGCCTCTTAAATAAAGTACTTGAGTTGTAGAGTTTTGTTGTGATGCAATGTTGTATTTACTCATATCGGGCATATTGTGTGTATGATTGAAATGCTTGGTATGAGTGGGATCCGACTATCTAGTTGTTTATCCTTGGCAGCCTATCATATGAGGAAATGTAGTCTAGTGCTTCTGAGCGATAGTAGTCCGCTACAGCCCGGTTCACCGGAGTCCTGTTAGCCCAGCACTACTGCTCGGAACACATGACTGGCCGGCATGTGTTTCACTTCGTTCCTGTGTCTGTCCCTTCGGGGAAATGTCACGCGGTGTTATCCGGAGTCCTGCCTAGCCTGCTACAGCCCGGGTTACCGGAGTCCTGTTAGCCCAGTGCTACAGCCCGGATTTATACGTTGTTGACCGACATGCTCGATGTGATTCATGTATGCCTGTCCTCATGGGTTAGTGCCGCCTTGGGTTCACGACTAGCCATGTCGGCCCGGGTTCTCTGTCACATGGATGCTTGCGACACTATCATATACGTGAGCCAAAAGGCGCAAACGGTCCCGGGCCAGGTAAGGTGGCACCCGTGGGAGTACCGTGCGTGAGGCCACAAAGTGATATGATATGTTACATGCTGGATAGATGTGGCTTAGGATCAGGGTCCTGACACACATTTAAGTCTAACCCACTTCGTATGCATAGGGATTTTGTGATCAAACAATTTGTGGGAACAATAATCAACTTGCATAGGAAGGTAAAACAATCATAACTTCAAAACTTTAAGCACATAGAGAGGAAACTTGATATTATTGCAATTCCTACAAGCATATGTTCCTCCCTCATAATAATTTTCAGTAGCATCATGAATGAATTCAACAATATAACTAGCACCCAAAGCATTATTTTCATGATCTACTTGCATAGAAAATTTACTACTCTCCACACAAGAAAAATTCTTCTCATTCGGAATAGTGGGCGCAAACTCAACAAAATAACTATCATGTGATTGAAAATTAAGATCAAGATGACAAGTTTCATGGTTATCATTATTCTTTATAGCATACGTGTCATCACAATAATCATCATAGATAGGAGGCATGCTTTCATCATAGATAGGAGGCAACGGTGCCAGAAAAGAGCTTGATGTCTACTACACAACCTTATTCTTGTAGACGTTGTTGGGCCTCCAAGTGCAGAGGTTTGTAGGACAGTAGCAAATTTCCCTCCAGTGGATGACCTAAGGTTTATCAATCTGTGGGAGGCGTAGGATGAAGATGGTCTCTCTCAAGCAACCCTGCAACCAAATAACAAAAAGTCTCTTGTGTCCCCAACACACCCAATACAAGGGTAAATTGTATAGGTGCACTAGTTCGGCAAAGAGATGGTGATACAAGTGCAATATGGATGGTAGATATAGGTTTTTGTAAACTGAAAATATAAAAACAGCAAGGTAGCGAGCGGTAAAAGTGAGCGTAAACGGTATTGCAATGATAGGAAACAAGGCCTAGGGTTCATACTTTCACTAGTGCAAGTTCTCTCAACAATAATAACATAATTGGATCATATAACTATCCCTCAACATGCAACAAAGAGTCACTCCAAAGACACTAATAGCGAACAACAAACGAAGAGATTATGGTAGGGTACGAAACCACCTCAAAGTTATTCTTTCCAATCAATCGATTGGGCTATTCCTATAAGTGTCACAAATAGCCCTAGAGTTCGTACTAGAATAACACCTTAAGACACAAATCAACCAAAACCCTAATGTCACCTAGATACTCCAGTGTCACCTCAAGTATCCGTGGGTATGATTATACGATATGCATCACACAATCTCAGATTCATCTATTCAATCCAACACAAAGTACTTCAAAGAGTGCCCCAAAGTTTCTACTGAAGAATCAAGACGAAAACGTGTGCCAACCCCTATGCATAGGTTCATGGGCGGAACCCGCAAGTTGATCACCAAAACATACATCAAGTGAATCACGTGATATCCCATTGTCACCATAGATACGCATGGCAAGACATACATCAAGTGTTCTCAAATCTTTAAAGACTCAATCCGATAAGATAACTTCAAAGGGGAAACTCAATCCATTACAAGAGAGTAGAGGGGGAGAAGAAACATAAGATCCAACTATAATAGCAAAGCTCGCGATACATCAAGATCGTGCCAAATCAAGAACACGAGAGAGAGAGATAGAGAGAGAGAGAGAGAGATCAAACACATAGCTACTGGTACAACCCTCAGCCCCGAGGGTGAACTACTCCCTCCTTGTCATGGAGAGCGTCGGGATGATGAACATGGCCACCGGTGAGGGTTCCCCCCTCCGGCAGGGTGCCGAAACAGGGTCCCGAGAGGTTTTTGGTGGCTACAGAGGCTTGCGGTGGTGGAACTCCCGATCTAATCTCTGTTCTAGAAGTTTTACGGTACATAGGTATATATGGGTGCAGGTGGTACGTCGGTGGAGCTTTGGGGGCCCCACGAGGCAGGGGGCGCGCCCTAGGGGGGTGGACGCGCCCCCCACCCTCGTGAGCACCTCCCTTGGCTTCTAATGTGGGATCCAAGTCCATCTAGTAGCTTTCCTTCTGAAAATAACTTCTCTAGTTGATTTCGTTCTGTTTCGACTCCGTTTGATTTTCCTTTTCTTTGAAACACTGAAAATGGCAAAAAACAGCAAATCTGGGTTGGGCCTCCGGTTAATAGGTTAGTCCCAAAAATAATATAAAAGTGGATAATAAAGCCCAATATTGCCCAAAACAGTAGATAACATAGCATGGAGCAATCAAAAATTATAGATACGTTGGAGACGTATCAGTAGGCACCTCCGGTGTAGTAGGAGTCATCGTCGACGGTGGCATCTGGCTCCTGGGCTCCAACATCTGGTTGCGAAAACCAGGTAGAAAGGAAAGGGGAAAAGAGGGAGAAAAGCAACCGTGAATACTCATCCAAAGTACTCGCAAGCAAGGAGCTACACTACATATGCATGGGTATATGTGTAAAGGGCCATATCGGTGGACTGAACTGCAGAATGCCAGAATAAGAGGGGGATAGCTAATCCTGTCGAAGACTACGCTTCTAGCCACCTCCATCTTACAGCATGTAGGAGAGAATAGATGGTAAGTTCACCAAGCAGCATTGTATAGCATACTACTACCCGACGATCCTCTCCTCGTCGACCTGTGAGAGAGCGATCACCAGGTTGTATCTGGCACTTGGAAGGGTGTTGTCGGTGTCAAAACCGGCGGATCTCGGGTAGGGGGTCCCGAACTGTGCGTCAAGGCCGGATGGTAACAGGAGACAAGGGACATGATGTTTTTACCCAGGTTCGGGCCCTCTCGATGGAGGTAAAACCCTACTCCTGCTTGATTAATATTGATGATATGGGTAGTACAAGAGTAGATCTACCACGAGATCAAGGAGGCTAAACCCTAGAAGCTAGCCTATGGTATGATTGTGTATGATGATGATTCTTCGCCTACGGACTACAACCCTTCGGTTTATATAGACACCGGATAGGGTTAGGGTTACACGGAGTCGGTTACAATGGTGGGAGATCTTGAGTATCCGCATCGCCTAGCTTGCCTTCCACGCCAAGGAAAGCTCCTTCCGGACACGGGACGAAGTCTTCAATCTTGTATCTTCATAGTCCAGGAGTCCGGCGAAGGTATAGTCCAGCTACCCGAACACCCCCTAATCCAGGACTCCCTCAGTAGCCCCTGAACCAGGCTTCAATGACGACGAGTCCGGCGTGCAGATTGTCTTCGGCATTGCAAGGCGGGTTCCTCCTCCAAGTCCTTCATAGAAGATTGTAATCACCAAAAATAGTGTTCGGCTCTGCAAAATAAGTTTCCACATATTGCCAGAGAGAGAATAATATTAACACAAATCAAATCTGCTGACGTATTCCGCAGTGCGTCAACACACTGCGGCCAAGTTCTTTATACAAATCGTTTTCACTTTTCCACCTCAGCGCGTTTAGCGAGGCGGTTTCCTTGGCACGTCTTGTCAAAGCAGAGATCGTGTGCCCCTTTTAACGGGATTCTCATCAATACGGACGTGGGTAACCCAATCGTGCCCGTTAGCACGTTCCCTTAATTAAAGGTGAGTCCAAAACGGTTACGGGGAGGGCTCTTGGTATTCAGCCTCTTATAAAGAGACCAAGGCCTTGCTCCTTTTCTGAATCTCAAACGAGTTCGCCTGTCGCCTCGAGTTCCAACACCCCCAGCTTCAGATTCCAGGCGCTTCAAACTTTCGACAATGTCCGGTTCTGACCTGCAAGGTCGATGGATGCCTTCCTCCATCACGGAGGAGGACGTATTAAGGTTGAGGGAGGCTAAGTTCCTAACCAGCGAGATTTCTCATAGGTTGCCTGCTCAAGGACAGGTTATTCCCAGTCCCCAGCCCGATGAGAGCGTGGTGTTCATGTCTCACTTCCTCCGAGGGTTAGGCTTCCCCATGGATCCCTTTGTGAGGGGACTGTTGTTTTATTACGGGCTGGATTTTCATGACTTAGCTCCGAAGTCCATCCTCCATATCTCCTCATTTATCGTAGTGTGCGAAGCGTTCCTCCATGTTACCCCTCACTTCGGATTATGGCTCAAGACCTTCAAAGTGGAGCCAAAGATGATCGAGGGGCGACACGCAGAGTGCGGAGGCGCTGTCATAAGAAGAAATGTCGATGCTCCATGGCCCGAGGGCTCTTTTCAAGAGGAGCTTGGCTTATGGCAACGAGAGTGGTTTTATATCACCGCTCCTCGGGGCACCACATGGGTGGCGCCTCCTGCCTTTCGCTCGGGTCCCCCACCACGGCTAGCGTCGTGGATCAACATAGGGTTAGATTGGGGCTTGCCCAAAGACGTACCCTTGCTGCAGGGCCGCATTAAGGATCTCTTGGAAGGAGACCTCAACCTGGTCAAGGTGACACAAGTCATGCTGATTCGTCGGACACTGCCCGGCAAACGTCGCCCCCTTCGCCTATGGGAGTTCAATCCAGAGGGACCACGAGCTCTCTGGGATTTTATGAGCGCGACGCCCGTGGAGATGTATAAACTGTTCTTCGGATCACAAGAAGTGTGTCCGGATTTGACCGAGGACGCACGACTAAGCCGCAATCGCCCGGATACTCAAATAAGTAACCTTGTGCCCGGACCTTCTATCCGCATAATTAACGTGCCCTTAACAGAGATCTCTTTTTAAACAGGAGTGGATAGCGAAGGCGAAGCTGATCAGGTGTCCGGCTCCCCTTCCAGAAACCAGGCCGGATCCCGTGCTAGTCAGGATGCTGGAGGTAGCGCCTTTTGAGGGAAGCGAGGGGGAGGACAAGGAAACTACGGCCTCCTCGAAGGAGGCTGTTCCGAAGGGAAGAACCGACGATTCGTCTCCTAGGGAAAATAAGAGAGCCGCCTCTGATGATCCGAAGACCGTGGTCTCAAAGCGGGGGAAAAGATCCTTGTCAGAGGGTCCGGCGCCGGAGAGCTCCTCGGCCGGACTGCGTACTCAAGGAGATCAGCCCTCTAGCGAGCCGTAAGTAGAGAAAGATTTTCCTTTCGAGGGATGAGAGAAATCCATAATTTATATCTGAGAATTATAACCGAATTCTTACCTTGTAGTTCGGACATCAGCCCTTCTCAGCAGAGCTCGTCTTCGGGGGATCTTCTTCCGGAGATGATGGAGAGCGGGACGCCTCCTTCTGATGGGCCGCCTAGCGAGGCGGGCGACCCTAAGGTGTCGTCGCGGAGGGTTTCTCCGAGTTCGGCAGGGGCGGAAGATAGCGATGGGGCCCCCTGAAGTTCTCCGCGCCCGGCCTTCGAAAGAGGCCATGGGACGAGTCCGGCACCTTCTGGTGCTCGGCCGGAGGAGCTAAAGGTTCTGCTAGGGCGAGCTTCTATTTTAGAGGAGAACCGTGCATTAATGGGCACGGTGATTGAAAGGATTTCGTCCGTAGAGAGCGGATTGCGTGAGGTCGTCGAAAGTTTATTGACGGGTTTTGAGGTACATTAGATAATGTATACTTTTGTTAGTTGTGCGTAAATAAGATGTGCCCTATGTAGATAGTAGCCCCTGAGACTCTGCATGTCGTCAAGAAATGACGGCACGCGGAGGATCATAATCTCAGGTCTAAAATTTCGCCTTTTAATGTAGGCTGCAGGGTGTCCGGAATCAATCCAAACTGCTGGTTTTGCCGAACTAAAGCGGCAACTGGACGTGGTAGATGCCGACATCACACTTGTCAACAAGCGGTTGGATGAGGCTCAAGGTATGTGATTCCTCGGGCAGCATTAGGTAAGAAGAGTTTTATGCCAGCGTCTTATGATATGTGTGCTTGACGTAGATGGTGCGGCCGCCGTGGAGAGTCTTAGGGAAGAACTTGCCCGAGCTAAAGATGAAGCCAGGAGAAGTGATGCGGCTGCCAAAAAGGCCCTTGAGGAGCTGAGAGCCAAAAAGGCTTCTCATTGCCGAAGCAAGGAAGAGATGGCCACTATGGCCGAAAAGTTAAAGAGCACTGCAGACCGTTGCATACTTCTTGAGAAAGAAGACCAGGCGAGACAGGCGGTCCTAGAAAAGGCCGTTGCTGATGCCAAGGATGCGCGCTCTGCAATGAGAGCTACGAAGGAGGAGCTGCGTCAGGCCGAACAGATTGCGGCTGGAAAGCCCTTCACGCTGCGGAGAAAATTTTGCGATCCGAAGTTTGCTCCGTTGGACCGGATGTGGAGTGTGGAGGACACCTATATGGATTTGGCAGCGAGTGCTGCTGATGCAACCGAACACTTCCGAGATCTGGAAGATCGTGAAGTGGAAAAATTGTTCTGGTCGCAATTTCATAATCCAGAGCGTCCACTAGCAGTGGACGATCGTTTGGCTCAATGGGCCGAACTTAATAGGTTGTCCGGACTCGCCATGAAGTGTGTCATGGGTCATCTGTGGCCGGGGAGGTCGGAGCCGAAGAGTTATTTTAGTTTGGTGCAGCAATTCCTTGACGCAGTGCCGCACATTAATGCAATGAAGAGGTCGGCATGTATAGAGGGTGCAAGGATGGCTCTTGCCCGTGTCAAGACATACTGGGCAGAGATGGAGACCACCGCTATTGCGTCCCGAGATTCAGAGAAAAGCCGAGTATCCTCCGAGCACTATTTTCAGGAAGTCCTTGAAGGCGCTCGTGTAATAGAGTCGCAGTGCTTGAAGGATGCTATGTTATTATAGCATATGTAATGATGAAGTAATATCTTTATAAACTGTAGTGGCCTTTTTATACTTGTGCCTTCAAGTATTGTGAACACCTCCTGTGCGGCCGTTTAAAATATAAAATCTGAAAGATTGCAGTCGTTGGCTTCAACCCCCACGCACATAGTGCGGGGGTGCTCACAGAAGACGCATTTTCACACTTAACCCAATGTCTTGGTACCACAAAGGAGGTGATAGCGCAACGGGCCAGGCAACCAGACTATAATGCTTTAACACTTTCACTTGGCCATAGGAGCTTGACAGTGGGACTATTTAGGTAGCCCATTGGTGGCGACTGCGCTCACCCGAGTTCGGGGCGCGTATGTGCCTGACCGGGAAGCAGCCCTTCATTAACGCGGAGGAATCCGATAGATTCCAATAGGTCATCGAGTGGCTGACCAGTCTCACGCTACATCATGACAGTCAGTTTTCGGCTTTCTCTACTGAGGTGCTCGCCCGGCCGAACCGGGGCACAATCGCAGTAGTTCTCCTGGTGCTACCTTAGCCGATAGAGCGGAATGTAAGGTAGCCGAACTCAGGAGCCGGGCAACCCAACATTTGACCAAAGACATGATTCGGAGCTGATGCATATAATGCCAAAACTAGCGACGCCGAACACTCCCTAAGGTGTTCGGTCTTTATGAATGCGAGCTAAACAACACTCTTTGCTAAAAAAGCCCCTAGTGTCCAGGTACGTGCAAAAAATTCTGACGTGGCCACATGCCAAGACGCCAGGCTCCTCCTTGGTTATGTAGGAAAGAACCAGGGGATGTATTGCAACAAGAGACAGTAAAAAAGGTTTACGCAGGGTCTTAATCTGAAAAGAATCCTCTAGGACGGGTCCCTACTGCACGTCTGCGCCTGTGTCTCCGTTGTGCCGTATCCTGGACGGGCGCCGCACGACGTTCATCTGTAAAAGAGAGGAACTAAATTGAAAACTGATCGTGCTGAACAAAAGATTTTAAAATAAATGAAATATAAAGTAAAATGTAGAATTGAGCTTTATTGTCTCTGCGTATAGCCCCTAGTACGGGGGTATGTGGCCTCTAAGTCTGCGTTGAGGGTGGACTTGTGCCGAACTCGTCTATTCCGGGTCCCTGGCCTTTAATGACCTATGTCGAAAAGTCTTTTGGCTAGTGAGGCCATTTTATTGTGCGGCTGTCTATGCGGCCGCACAATCCTCCGCTTAAGGGAGGTGCACTTTAGTGCTTCCCCTTCAAAGAGATGATGCCTCGTGGACCGGGCATCTTCGTGAGAGATGCATAGTGCGGTATTGCATTAAAGCGAGCGAAAGCTTCGCTTCCCAGTAGTGCTTGATAGCGACTTGAAAACGGGACGACATGGAAGGTCAGCTTTTCGCGACAGAAGTTATCGGCAGAGCCGAATATAACTTCGAGCCGGAGAAAACCCATACAATGGGTGTCCGGACCAGGTGCTACCCCTTGAAAGGAGGTTTTGCTGCGGCGGATTCTTGCTGGGTTTATCCCCAAGTGATGGATTGTATCCTGATATATCAGGTTTAGTCCACTGTCGCCGTCCATAAGGACATTTGTAAACTGGAATCCGCCAATTATTGGGTCGAGTATCAGGGCAGTCCAGCCTGCGTTTTTGATATTTCTAGAATAGTTTAGTTGATTGAAAGTGATTGGTTTTAATAACCAGTGGCGGGACCCATTGGGGATAGGTCGTATTGTGCGTACCTTTATGGGTGCCATACGTTTTGTTACGTGAAGTAAGTTCACTGTTTTTATTTCTTGTGGGAAGTTCTTTTGTTTCCTGGTGCTCTGCTTCTGGGGTTCATCCTCGTCTTTGCTTGGTGTGTCGAGCCCCTTGTGTTCGGCATTGACTCTTCCGGATTGTTTAAAAACCCAACAATCTCTGTGGGTATGATTAGCAGGCTTCCCAGGAGTACTGTGTATCTGACATATCCTGTCCAGGATTCTGTTTAAGTTGGACGGATCATCCCTATTATCCTGGAGGGGTGGCTTTGTCTGATTTTGTCGCGATCCTTTGAATCCGGCATTGACTGTCGTGCTCTTCGGACTTTTTTCTTTAGTTCGGCGACGATCCTTGTTGCGTCGCGGTTTTCCGTTTCCATCCCTGATTTCGGATGTACTTGGGTCACTGGGGTTGCATCTTGCCAACCAGCTGTCCTCTCCTGCGCAAAAGCGGGTCATGAGGCTTGTGAGTGCGGCCATTGTTCTTGGCTTTTCCTGGCCGAGGTGTCTGGCGAGCCATTCGTCTCGGACATTATGCCTGAAAGCTGCTAAGGCTTCGGCGTCCGGACAGTCGACTATCTGATTCTTTTTAGTAAGGAATCTATTCCAGAACTGCCGAGCTGATTCTCTGGGCTGTTGAGTTATGTGACTGAGATCGTCTGCATCCGGAGGGCGGACATAGGTCCCTTGAAAATTTGCTTGGAAAGCATCCTCGAGCTCTTCCCAACTTCCAATTGTATTTTCGGGAAGGCTTTTAAGCCAGTGCTGGGTTGGCCCTTTAAGCTTAAGGGGTAAATATTTGATGGCGTGGAGATCATCTCCTCTAGCCATATGTATGTGGAGGATATAATCCTCGATCCAGACTCCGGGGTCTGTTGTTCCATCGTACGCCTCTATGTTGACGAGTTTGAATCCCTCTGGAAATTCATAGTCCAGAACCTCATCGGTGAAGCATAGGGGGGGTGCGGCGCCCATGTATTTGGGTGTGCCGGATTCTGATGATGGCTTTTTTGCATTGCTCGCAGGAGCTTGCTTTCTTGGCCCATAAATGGACCTGGCTGGGCCATGATGCGACTCCTTAGGTGGGTCACATACCGATTTGAGTGCGATGCCACTTGCCGCCTTATTGGGTCGTCTATCCGACCGTATGGCTTTTTTGTTTTTTGAGTGCGAGGGCTCTAGGGCCTCTTCGTCGAATTCGGGCAGGAGCTTTCTCTTTGGATAGCTTTTAGTACGGCGACCATCGCCATATCTGTCTGCGGTGTTGATTACTTTGTTCCATTTAATACAGAGTGCATCTTCCGCTATTTTTAGCTTCCGCTTCTGCTTTTTCAGGCTTCGTGCAGTTGCAACGAGCCTCTTGTGAAGACTTTTCTGCTCCATGGACTTATCCGGCATAAAGTTGTCCGGAATGCCGTTTTTGCCGGGGGAGGGGGTTTCGGTTTCTCTATCCGTGTTGCCCTGTTCGGACGGTTGCTCTAAGGCTTGCTCGTCGCCTACCGGCTTGTCCTGCTCTATGGCTGGGTTTTTATCGAGGCGGGGCTTGGGTCGGCGTTTATGTCAACGCTTTGATTGCTTTCTGGGGGGTCTATCTCCCGTTCCATCCCCTTTGTCCTCGTTGTCGTTTCCCTGAGGGGTATCTACCATGCACACATCGTGAGATGCGGTGGATTTCCAGTGCCCTATGAGCGTTGGTTCATCGGTATCTCCTGCATCGTCATCCATGCTGTCGATGTGTGCGGAGTCGAAGTTGAGCATGTTGTTTAGGCTTTCGACGGTGGCTACAAAGTGGGTGGTGGGTGGGCTTTGAATTTCCTCATCATCCGTATCCCATCCTCGCTGACCGTAATTCGGCCAGGGCTCTCCTGATACAGAGAGAGACTTGAGAGAATTCAAGATGTCGCCAAGAGGCGAGTGCTGAAAGATGTCCGCGGCGGTGAACTCCATTATGGGTGTCCAATCGGATTCGATTGGCAGAGGCACGGGGGGTTCGGAGTCCGGATAGGAGTCCGGGCCCTCAGAGTCACGGGCCGTGCGGAGTGCGGGGCTGGCGTTCGGCTCAATTGCCTTTGAGATCGTAGGCCCCGAGGTGACGTCCAACCGATCATCCTCGATAGGTGTAATAGGCTCTGAGTCTAAGGTCGGAACCGGCGCATGTGCGGCCTCCAGGACACTGTTCGGAGGCAGAGCTAGATCATGCCCCACGAGGTAGTGCGGCGCGCTTGGCTGTGGCTCGAACCCGTCGAAGATCAAGTCTCCACGGATATCAGCCGTGTAGTTTAAGCTTCCAAACCTGACTTGATGGCCAGGGGCGTAGCTTTCGATCTGCTCCAGATGACCAAGCGAATTGGCCCGCAGAGCGAAGCCGCCGAAGATGAAGATCTGTCCGGGGAGAAAAGTCTCACCCTGGACCTCATCGTTGTTGATGATCATAGGAGCCATCGGGCCTAAAGGCGACGGCACAGAGGAACTCTCAATGAAAGCACCAATGTCGGTGTCAAAACCGGCGGATCTCGGGTAGGGGGTCCCGAACTGTGCGTCAAGGCCGGATGGTAACAGGAGACAAGGGACACGATGTTTTTACCCAGGTTCGGGCCCTCTCGATGGAGGTAAAACCCTACTCCTGCTTGATTAATATTGATGATATGGGTAGTACAAGAGTAGATCTACCACGAGATCAAGGAGGCTAAACCCTAGAAGCTAGCCTATGGTATGATTGTGTATGATGATTCTTTGCCTACGGACTACAACCCTTCGGTTTATATAGACACCGGATAGGGTTAGGGTTACATGGAGTCGGTTACAATGGTAGGAGATCTTGAGTATTCGCACCGCCTAGGTTGCCTTCCACGCCAATGAAAGCTCCTTCCGGACACGGGACGAAGTCTTCAATCTTGTATCTTCATAGTCCAGGAGTCCGGCGAAGGTATAGTACGTCTACCCGAACACCCCCTAATCCAGGACTCCCTCAGGTGTGTTTTATTAAGTATCCGGTTCTAGTTGTCATAAGTTCAAGGTACAACTGCAAGTCGTCCTGTTACTGAAGATCACGGCTATTCGAATAGATAAACTTCCCTGCAGGGGTGCACCACATAACCCAACACGCTCGATCCCATTTGGTCGGACACACTTTTCTGGGTCATGCCCGGGCGTGGAAGATCAACACGTCGCAGCCCCACCTAGGCCAACAGAGAGGTCAGCACGCCGGTCTAAACCTAAGTGCACAGGGGTCTGGGCCCATCGCCCTTAGCACACCTGCACATTGCGTACGCGACCGGAAGCAGAACTAGCCCCCTTAATTCAAGAGCAGGCTTACGTTCCAATCCGGCGCGCGCCGCTCAGTCGCTGACGTCACGAAGGCTTCGATTGATACCACGACGCCGAGTGCCCATATCTTTCCCACGTAGTTGGTTAGTGCGTATAGACCAAATGGCCAGACTCAGATCAAATACCAAGATCTCGTTAAGCGTGTTAGTGATGTAACCGCGGACACCGACTAGGGCCAGGCCCACCTCTCACCTAAGTAGTCTCAACCTGCCCTGTCGCTCCGCCACAAAGATCCACATGGAGGGTCGTTGGGACAAAGGTCCTTTCAGCCCCCAATCCGTGAATCACTCGCGGGTGCTCCACAAGCCGACCCGACTTTAGTCACCACATGTATCATGTATAAAGTATATAGTATAAACCCATGATCACCTCCCGAGTGATCACGGCCCGATAGTATAGCATGGCAGACGGACAAGAATGTAGGGCCACTAATGGAATACTAGCATCCTAAACTAAGCATGTAGGATTGGAGGTAAAGGTAACAACAGTAGTAGCAAGGACATGCTATGCATCAGGATAGGATTAACGGAAAGCAGTAACATGCTACACTATTCTAATGCAAGTGGTATAGAGAAGAATAGGCGATATCTGGTGATCAGGGGGGGCTTGCCTGGTTGTTCTGGCAAGGAGGGGTCGTCAACACCGTAGTCGTACTTAGTCGCATCAACGCCGGTCTCGGGGTCTACCGGAGAGGAAGAGGGGGAAGAAATAGTAAATATCGAGCAAGCAAGCATCACAAAATATAACAAGGCAATACGCGGTGCTAGGGGTGACCTAATGCGATAGTAGGTGATACCGACGAAGGGGGGGAAACATCCGGGAAAGTATCCCCGGTGTTTCACGTTTTCGAACAAATGAACTGGAGGGGGAAAGTGCGTGTTTGCTATGCTAGGGGTGTGTGGCGAACGAACGGGCTGCGTATCCGGATTCGTCTCGTCGTTCTGAGCAACTTTTATGTACAAAGTTTTCCCATCCGAGCTACGGTTTATTTTATATTAATTTTAAAAGATTTAACATTTTTTAAATTTACTTAATTATTTTAAATCAACATTATCCAGAATAGTGCATCCTGGCGTCAGCATGACGTCAGCAGGCAACATAATGTTGACCGGGTCAAACTGGCGTGTGGGTCCCAGCTGTGAGGCACTATTTAGTTAATTAATAATAGTTAATTAGGTTAACTAGTTAATTAGGTTAATCTAATCGGGATTAATTAATCAATTAATTAATTTTAATTATTTATTTATTTCATTAATTCCTTTTTTCATTTTTTTGTTCTGGGCGTGGGCCCCGTTTGTCATAGGCCCTAGGGGCCTATCGGGTTCGGGCGTGCGGGCGACGGTTTACGGGCGCATTTGAGCGCCCGATTGGGCGCAGCGAGGCAAGGCCGTGGCCACGGCAGGGCGGGTTACCGGGCGTGCGGCCATGGGCATGAGCATGCCCGACCGAGCGAGCGAACGGCGGCGGGCCGCGGCGGCCAGGCACGACCCCGGTGAGGCCACCGGTGGGCGCAGAGGGGAAGGGGGCCGCGGCCAGCGTCAGGAGGCCGGGGCACCGGGGAGGGGCGACGGCGACGAGCGGGAGCGGCCGCAGATGGAAGCATGTCTGACGGTGGCGGCGGTTCACGCGCGGGTGCGCGCGTGTATGCGGGGGGCGCGGGGGGTTGGCCTAAACGCGTCCCGGGCAGGAGCTGCACGCGTGAGGGCGGGACCAGGGCATAGCAGGAATGCGGGCACGCCCATGAGGTGAGCGGGGCGATGGGCAGATGCACGAGCTGGAGCGGAGAGTGTGGGCGCGCGTGTTGAAGGCCGCGGTCGGGCGCGGCAGAGAGGGTCAGGTATGGAGGCGGGCGCAGGGGGTGCGGCCCTGGGCCTGCTTTGAGGGAGTAGCGGGCGGCGCGGTTGGCCACGGCAAGCGGTGAGTGTGCCGGCGTGTGTGCGAGAAGGCACGGCCGGGCGCAGCCGAACGTGGCCGTGGGTGCGAGCACGAGCACCGGGTGGCATGTGATAGAGACGGAGGGGGAAGATGGGGTTCTCACCCCCGTTGCAGGTGTACGTCGGTGAGGCTCGATGTAGCCGAGCCGGTAAGGAGGCGGGGGCGCGAGTGACGGGGACGTGGCAGTCCAGCGGGATCCGGTGATGGCATGATCGCGGACGAGGCGGTGAGGCCCGGGGCGACGACGTTGAGGTGGTGGGGCACCGCCTCGGGGTCGGGGAGGCAACGGGTGTCGGCGGTCAGCGATGGCGGGCGGCGGGGCGGCGGGGTGCCGATCCAGATCGGGATCATGGGAGACGAGGGAGAGAGGGGAAAGTGGGGGGAGGAGTGGGGTAGTGAGCTAGGGTTCGGTGACCCCAGGGGTTAGTAGGTGGGGTGGGGTTGCCGGTCCAGTCGGGCCGACTGGAGTGGCCAGCTGGGCTGAGGCCTAGCGCGGGGGGTCCCCTTTTTTTCCTTTTACAGTTTTACTTTGCTTTTCTTTTTATTTAGTTTCAGTTTTGTTTTATTTTTCTAAAGCAAAAATTGCTTCATAAAATAAGAAACTTGCACCTAAAATTGAATTATAAATCAAGCTACTGCCACATTAAGTTTGGCAACAAATTAAAATAGTTTGTAATTTATACAGTTTTAAAAAGGCATTTAAATTACTATGATAGACATTGGTTTATTACATTGGGGCAATTAAACACCTTATAAAAATGTTGGTCCACTATGATAATTATTCAAGGATGGTTTGCAACACTTTGAACATTTTTGTTTTAATATTTGAAAACTTTTTATGTTTGCCTCTATTTTGAATTTGAATTTGAATCGGTTTTCGAACTAACGCGAACTTAGCAACAATAATCGAGGTGATGTGGCATCATTAGCAGAGGTTCACTGTAGCTTAAATATCCGGGCGTCACAGTGTGGTTGCCTTACGGACTCAAATAAACCGAAAAAAAGCTTTGAGGCATCCAAAACAACACACCTTTGACCTTTTTGAAGTGGCTGGTGATGCGGCTTGAACTACGTCGGTATTTCCCCAAAGAGGAAGGGATGATGCAGCACAGGTACAGTAGGTATTTCCCTTAGTGATTATACCAAGGTTATCGAACCAATAGGAGAATCACGCAACACTATGTAAACGGTGTCTACACACAAAGAACAAATACTTGCAACCCGAAGTGTAAGAGGAGTTGTCAATCCCTCCCGAGTAAAAGATAGATTTGTTTTGTAGTAGATTGGATAAATAGATCTCGCAATAAGGAAAAATAAAATAAATAAGGGAAAAGTGCAGCAAGGCATTTTTGGGTTTTTGAAATAATAGATCTAAAAATAAAAGCGAATAAAAATAGATCTTGAAGGCAAATATGATAAAGACTAGACCCGGGGGCGTAGATTTCACTAGTGGCTTCTCTCGAGAAAATAGCATACGGTGGGTAGACAATTTACTGTTGGGTAATTGATAGAACTTCAAATAATTATGGCAATATCCAGGCAATGATCATTATATAGGCATCACATCCAAGATTAGTAGACCGACTCCTGCTTGCATCTACTACTATTACTCCACACATCAACCGCTATCCAGCATGCATCTAGTGTATTAAGTTTATGGAGAAACAGAGTAATGCAATAAAAACGATGGCATGATGTAGACAAGATCTATCATGTAGGAATAGACCCCATCTTGTTATCCTTAATAGCAACGATACATACGTGTCATGTCCCCTTCTATCACTGGGATTGAGCACCGTAAGATCGAACCCATCACAAAGCACATCTTTCCATAGCAAAAACAATCGATCTAGTTGGCCTAACTAGAAATGCGAGGCTATAAGTAATCATGCATATAAGAGATCAAAACTCAAATAACTTTCATGGATAAAATAGATCTGATCATAAACTCAAAGTTCATCGGATCCCAACAAACACACCGTAAAAAGAGTTACATCAAATAGATCTCCAAGAGATCATTGTATTGAGAATCAAAAGAGAGAGAGGAAGCCATCTAGCTACTAACTACGGACCCGAAGATCTACAATGAACTACTCACGCATCATCGGAGAGGCACCAATGAGGATGATGAACCCCTCCGTGATGGTGTCTAGATTGGGTCTGGTGTTTCTGGAACTTCCGGCGGCTGGAATTGTGTTTCGTCGACTCCCCTAGGGTTTTTGGATTTTTGGGGTATTTATAGAGCAAAGAGGCGGTGCGGGAGGCGGCCGAGGTGGGCACAATCCACCAGGGCGTGCCTGGGGCCCCGGGCGCTCAGGTGGGTTGTGCTCCCCTCGGAGCCCCCCTCTGGTACTTCTTTGACCCATTGTGTGTCTTCTGGTTCAGAAAAAATCTCCAAAAGTTTCGTTGTGTTTGGACTCCGTTTGGTATTGTTTTTATGCAAAGTAAAAACAAGCAAAAAACAACAACTGGCACTGGGCACTATGTCAATAGGTTAGTCCCAAAAATTTGATATAAAGTTGGTATAAAATAATTGTAAAACATCCAAGATTGATAATATAACAGGATGGAACAATCAAAAATTATAGATACATTAGAGACGTATCAGTGGGGTCAACCGTCTCCTAATTCTCAGAACCAATGACCCGAGACAAACCTTAACAACCATCATTAGTTCCACTAACCACATTTTCATCACACCAAAACACCATTTAGAGATAAATGCACTTTCACATTTGTTCTACTTTCACTTCACTATCTAGAATCTCCATGCCTTCCACCCCTTTCCCTCCTCCTTTACATCCTTCAGTTAGATTTGTGATAGCCTGGCTTATTAGGGATGATAGACTACTCATGTCAATAAGTAATTCCTTCTTTTTCGGGAGCCCATTCGGACATAACTCCAAAATTAAGTGTGCTCAGCTTGGAGTAGTTTCAGGATGAGTGACCGACCGGGAAGTTGCTCCTGGGTGCGCACGAGTGGGGACAAAGTGTGCAGAAAAGACTAGTATTGATCTATGGGGCCAGTCTAGATCCCGCCAGGAGTAACGTGTTGGGGAACGTAGTAATTTCAAAAAAAATCCTACGCACACGCAAGATCATGGTGAAGCATAGCAACGATAGGAGAGAGTGTTGTCTACGTACCCTCGTAGACCGAAGAGGAAGCGTTGATGCAACGTAGAGGAAGTAGTCGTACGTCTTCCCGGTCCAACCGATCCAAGCACCATTACTCCGGCACCTCCGAGTTCTTGACACACGTACAACTCGATGACGCACCCCGGGCTCCGATCCAGCAGAGCTTCGGGGAGGAGTTCCATCAGCACGACGGCGTGGTGACGATCTTGATGTTCAACCGTCGCAGGGCTTCGCCTAAGCACCGCTACAATATGACCGAGGTGTAATATCGTGGAGGGGGGCACCGCACACGGCTAAGGAACGATCACGAAGATCAACTTGTGTGTCTATGGGGTGCCCCCTGCCCCCGTATATAAAGGAGTGGAGGAGGGGAGAGCCGTCTCTCTCTATGGCGCGCCCTAGGGAATCCTACTCCACCCCTTTCCAAGTCCAACTAGGAGTCCTTCCATGTAGTAGGAGTAGGAGACAAGGAAGGGGAAAGGAGAAGGGAAGGAAGGAGGGGGCGCAGCCCCTCCCCCTAGTCCAATTCGGACTAGGCTTTGGGGGGGCGCGCGGCCTGCCCTAGGCAGCCCCTCTATCTTTCCCGTATGGCCCAATAAGGCCCAATACTTCTCCCCCGTATTCCCGTAACTCCCCGGTACTCCAAAAATACCCGAACCACTCAGAACCTTTCCGATGTTCGAATATAGTCGTCCAATATATCGATCTTTACGTCTCGACCATTTCGAGACTCCTCGTCATGTCCCCGATCTCATCCGGGACTCCGAACTCCTTCGGTACATCAAAACTCATAAACTCATAATATAACTGTCATCGAAACCTTAGGCATGCGGACCCTACGGTTCGAGAACAATGTAGACATGACCGAGACACGTCTCCGGTCAATAACCAATAGCGGAACCTGGATGCTCATATTGGCTCCTACATATTCTACGAAGATCTTTATCGGTCAGACCGCATAACAACATACGTTGTTCCCTTTATCATCGGTATGTTACTTGCCCGAGATTCGATCGTCGTTATCTCAATACCTAGTTCAATCTCGTGATCGGCAAGTCTCTTTACTCGTTTCGTAATACATCATCTCGCAACTAACTCATTAGTTGCAATGCTTGCAAGGCTTAAGTGATGTGCATTACCGAGAGGGCCCAGAGATACCTCTCCGACAATCGGAGTGACAAATCCTAATCTCGAAATACGCCAACCCAACATCTACCTTTGGAGACACCTGTAGAGCTCCTTTATAATCACCCAGTTATGTTGTGACGTTTGGTAGCACACAAAGTGTTCCTCCGGCAAACGGGAGTTGCATAATCTCATAGTCATAGGAACATGTATAAGTCATGGAGAAAGCACTAGCAACATACTAAACGATCGGGTGCTAAGCTAACGAATGGGTCATGTCAATCACATCATTCTCCTAATGATGTGACCCCGTTAATCAAATGACAACTCATGTCTATGGCTAGGAAACTTAACCATCTTTGATCAACGAGCTAGTCAAGTAGAGGCATACTAGTGACACTCTGTTTGTCTATGTATTCACACATGTATTATGTTTCCGGTTAATACAATTCTAGCATGAATAATAAACATTTATCATGAAATAAGGAAATAAATAATAACTTTATTATTGCCTCTAGGGCATATTTCCTTCAGTCTCCCACTTGCACTAGAGTCAATAATCTAGTTCACATCGCCATGTGATTTAACAGCAATAGTTCACATCACCATGTGATTAACACCCATAGTTCACATCGATATGTGACCAACAGCAAAAGGGTTTACTAGAGTCAGTAATCTAGTTCACATCACTATGTGATTAACACCCAAAGAGTACTAAGGTGTGATCATGTTTGCTTGTGAGATAATTTTAGTCAACTGGTCTGTCATATTCAGATCCGTAAGTATTTTGCAAATTTCTGTGTCAACAATACTCTGCATGGAGCTACTCTAGCTAATTGCTCCCACTTTCAATATGTATCTAGACCGAGACTTAGAGTCATCTAGATTAGTGTCAAAACTTGCATCGACGTAACCCTTTACGACGAACCTTTTGTCACCTCCATAATCGAGAAACATATCCTTATTCCACTAAGGATAATTTTGACCGCTGTCTAGTGATCTACTCCTACATCACTATTGTACTCCCTTGCTAAACACAGTGTAGGGTATACAATAGATCTGGTACACAGCATGGCATACTTTATAGAACCTATGGCCAAGGCATAGGGAATGACTTTCATTCTCTTTCTATCTTCTGCCGTGCTCAGGTTTTGAGTCTTACTCAATTTCACACCTTGTAACACAGGCAAGAACTCTTTCTTTGACTGTTCCATTTTGAACTACTTCAAAATCTTGTCAAGGTATGTACTCATTGAAAACTTATCAAGCGTATTGATCTATCTCTATAGATCTTGATGCTTAATAGGTAAGCAGCTTCACCGAGGTCCTTCTTCGAAAAACTCCTTTCAAATACTCCTTTATGCTTTGTAGAATAATTCTACATTATTTCCGATCAACAATATGTCATTTACATATACTTATCAAAAATGTTGTAGTGCTCCCACTCACTTTCTTGTAAATACAGGCTTCACCGCAAATCTGTATAAAACTATATGCTTTGATCAACTTATCAAAGCGTATATTCCAACTCCGAGATGCTTGCACCAGTCCATAGATGGATCGCTGGAGCTTTCATATTTTGTTAGCACCTTTAGGATTGACAAAACCTTCTGGTTGCATCATATACAACTCTTCTTTAATAAATCCATTAAGGAATGCAGTTTTTTTATCCATTTGCCAGATTTCATAAAATGCGGCAATTGCTAACATGATTCGGACAGACTTAAGCATAGATACGAGTGAGAAACTCTCATCGTAGTCAACACCTTGAACTTGTCGAAAACCTTTTGCGACAATTCTAGCTTTGTAGATAGTAACACTACTATCAGCGTCCGTCTTCCTCTTGAAGATCCATTTAATCTCAATGGCTCGCCGATCATTGGACAAGTCAATCAAAGTCCATACTTTGTTTTCATACATGGATCTCATCTCAGATTTCATGGCCTCAAACCATTTTGCGGAATCTGGGCTTATCATTGCTTCCTCATAGTTCGTAGGTTCGTCATGGTCAAGTAACATGACCTCCAGAATAGGATTACCGTACCACTCTGGTGCGGATCTCACTCTGGTTGACCTTCAAGGTTCGGTAGTAACTTGATTCGAAGTTACATGATCATCATCATTATCTTCCTCGCTAATTGGTGTAGTAGTCACAAGAACAGATTTCTGTGATGAACTACTTTCCAATAAGGGAGATTGTACAATTACCTTATCAAGTTTTCTACTTTCCTCCCACTCACTTCTTTCGAGAGAAACTCCCTTCTCTAGAAAGGATCCATTCTTGGCAACGAATGTCTTGCCTTTGGATCTGTGATAGAAGGTGTACCCAACATTTTGGGTATCCTATGAAGACGCACTTCTCCGATTTGTGTTTGAGCTTAACAGGATGAAACTTTTTCACATAAGCATCGCAACCCCAAACTTTAAGAAACGACAACTTTGGTTTCTTGCCAAACCACAGTTCAGATTGTGTCGTCTCAACGGACTTAGATGGTGCCCTTTTTAACGTGAATGCAGCTGTCTTTAATGCATAACCCCAAAACGATAGTGGTAAATCGGTAAGAAACGTCATAGATTGCACCATATCTAATAAAGTACGGTTGCGATGTTCAGACACACCATTACACTGTGGTGTTCCTGGTGGCGTGAGTAGTGAAACTATTTCACATTGTTTTAATTGAAGACCAAACTCGTAACTCAAATATTCGTCTCCGCGATCAGATCGTAGAAACTTTATTTTCTTGTCACGATGATTTTCCACTTCACTCTGAAATTCTTTGAAGTTTTCAAATGTTTCAGACTTATGTTTCATCAAGTACATATACCCATATATGCTCAAATCATCTGTGAAGTTAGAAAATAACGATACCCGCCGCGAGCCTTAACACTCATCAGACCGCATACATCAGTATGTATTATTTCCAATAAGTCAGTTGCTCGCTCCATTGTTCCGGAGAACGGAGTTTTAGACATCTTGCCCATAAGGCATGGTTCGCAAGCATCAAGTGATTCCAAAATCCCATCAGCATGGAGTTTCTTCATGCGCTTTACACCAATATGACCTAAACGGCAGTGCCACAAATGAGTTGCACTATCATTATTAACTTTGCATCTTTTGGTTTCAATATTATGAATATGTGTCACTACAATCGAGATCCAATGAACCATTTTCATTGGTGTGTAACCATATAAGGTTTTATTCATGTAAACAGAACAACAATTTATTCTCTTACTTAAATGAATAACCGTATTACAATAAACATGATCAAATCATATTCATGCTCTACGCAAACATCAAATAACACTTATTTAGGTTCAACACTAATCCCGAAAGTATAGGGAGTGTGCAATGATGATCATATCAATCTTGGAACTACTTCCAACACACATCGTCACTTCACCCTTAACTAGTTTCTATTCATTCTGCAACTCCCGTTTCGAGTTACTACTCTTTAGCAACTGAACTAGTATCAAATACCGAGGGGTTGCTACGAACACTAGTAAAATACACGTCAATAATCTGTATATCAAATATACCTTTGTTCACTTTGCCATCCTTCTTATCCACCAATTACTTGGGGTAGTTCCGCTTCTAGTGACCAGTCCCTTTGCAGTAGAAGCACTCAGTTTCAGGCTTAGGTCCAGACTTGGGATTCTTCACTTGAGTAGCAACTTGCTTGCCGTTCTTCTTGAAGTTCCCCTTCTTCCCTTTGCCCTTTTCTTGAAACTAGTGGTCTCATCAACCATCAACACTTGATGTTCTTCTTGATTTCTACCTTCATGGATTTCAGCATCACGAAGAGCTTGGGAATTGTTTCCGTTATCCCTTGCATATTATAGTTCATCCCGAAGTTCTACTAACTTGGTGATGGTGACTAGAGAATTCTGTCAATTGTTGGAAATATGCCCTAGAGGCAATAATAAAATGGTTATTATTGTATTTCCTTGTTCATGATAATTGTCTATTGTTCATGCTATAATTGTATTAACTAGAAACCGTAATACATGTGTGAATACATAGACCACAACATGTCCCTAGTAAGCCTCTAGTTGACTAGCTCGTTGATCAATAGATGGTTATGGTTTCCTGACCATGGACATTGGATGTCATTGATAATGGGATCACATCATTAGGAGAATGATGTGATGGACAAGACCCAATCCTAAGCATAGCACAAGATCGTGTAGTTCGTATGCTAAAGCTTTTCTAATGTCAAGTATCATTTCCTTAGACCATGAGATTGTGCAACTCCCGGATACCGTAGGAGTGCTTTGGGTGTGCCAAACGTCACAACGTAACTGGGTGGCTATAAAGGTGCACTACAGGTATCTCCGAAAGTGTCTGTTGGGTTGGCACGAATCGAGACTGGGATTTGTCACTCCGTGTGACGGAGAGGTATCTCTGGGCCCACTCGGTAATGCATCATCATAATGAGCTCAATGTGACTAAGCAGTTAGTCACGGGATCATGCATTGCGGAACGAGTAAAGTGACTTGCCGGTAACGAGATTGAACGAGGTATTGGGATACCGACGATCGAATCTCGGGCAAGTAACATACCGATTGACAAAGGGAATTGAATACGGGATTGATCGAAACCCCGACATCGTGGTTCATCCAATGAGATCATCGTGGAACATGTGGGAGCCAATATGGGTATCCAGATCCCGCTATTGGTTATTGGCCAGAGAGGTGTCTCGATCATGTCTACATGGTTCCCGAACCCGTAGGGTCTACACACTTAAGGTTCGGTGACGCTAGAGTTGTTATGGGAAATAGTATGTGGTTACCGAAGGTTGTTCGGAGTCCCGGATGAGATCCCGGACATCACGAGGAGTTCCGGAATGGTCCGGCGGTGAAGATCGATATATTGGACGAAGGGTATTGGAGTCCGGAAGTGTTCCGGAGGTACCAGGCTATGGCCAGCATGACCGAAAGGTGTTTCGGGAGCCCCGACAAGTGTTGGAGGGCCTCATGGGCCAAAGGGGAAGGGGAAAACCAGCCCACTAAGGGTTGGTGCGCCCCCCCCCCCCACACACACACACACAATTTCCCATGTTACTTGGGGAGGTGGGGTGCCTCCACCTGGCTTGGGAGGCAAGCCTCCACCTGCTTGGCTTGGGGGCCAAGTCTCCCTAGGATTTTCTCTAGGGAGATCCAATCTGCCTAGCCGCCGCCCCCTAGGGGAAACCCTAGGGCGCCTCCCCTCTCCCCTTGCCCCTATATATAGTGGAGGGGTGGGAGGGCAGCCGTGACCTCTTCCCTGGCGCAGCCCTCCCTCCTCCTACCTTCTCCTCCTCCTCCATGGTGCTTGGCGAAGCCTTGCCGGAGAACCACGAGCTCCACCACCACCATGCCGTCGTGCTGAAGGAGCTCTCCCTCAACTTCTCCTCTCCCCTTGCTGGATCAAGAAGGAGGAGATGTCCCCGGGCTGTACGTGTGTTCAACACGGAGGCACCGTCCGTTCGGCGCTAGATCGGATCTTCCGCGATTTGAATCGCCGCGAGTACGACTCCATCAACCGCGTTCTTGTAACGCTTCCGCTTAGCGATCTTCAAGGGTATGAAGATGCAATTCCTCTCTCTCGTTGCTAGCATCTCCTAGATTGATCTTGGTGACACGTAGGAAAATTTTGAATTATTGCTACGTTCCCCAACAGTGGCATCATGAGCTAGGTCTACGCGTAGATTCTATGCACGAGTAGAACACAAAGTAGTTGTGGGCGATGATTTGTTCAATTTTCTTGCCGTTACTAGTCTTATCTTGATTCGACGGCATTGTGGGATGAAGCGGCCCGGACCAACCTTACACGTACGCTTACGTGAGACCGGTTCCACCGACTGACATGCACTAGTTGCATAAGGTGGCTGGCGGGTGTCTGTCTCGCCCACTTTAGTCGGATCGGATTCGATGAGCAGGGTCCTTATGAAGGGTAAATAGAAATTGGCAATTCACGTTGTGGTTTTGGCATAGGTAAGAAACGTTCTTGGTAGCAACCTATAGAAGCCACGTAAAAACTTGCAACAATAATTAGAGGACGTCTAACTTGTTTTTGTAGCAAGTGTTTTGTGAGGTGATATGGCCAAAGGATGTGATGAATGATATATGTGATGTATGAGATGATCATGTTCTTGTAATAGGAATCACGACTTGCAAGTCGATGAGTGTGACAACCAGCAGGAGCCATAGGAGTTGTCTTAATTTATTTATGACCTGCGTGTCAACATAAACGTCATGTAATTACTTTACTTTATTGCTAACCGTTAGTTGTAGTAGTAGAAGTAATAGTTGGCGAGACAACTTCATGAAGACACGATGATGGAGATCATGGTGTCATGCCGGTGATGATGATGATCATGGAGCCCCGAAGATGGAGATCGAAAGGAGCAAAGTGATGATGGCCATATCATGTCACTATTTGATTGCATGTGATGTTTATCATGTTATTACATCTTATTGCTTAGAACGAAGGTAGCTTAAATAAGATGATCCCTCACTAAAATTTCAAGAAAAGTGTTCTCCCTAACTGTGCACCATTGCGAAGGTTCGTCATTTCGAAGCACCACGTGATGATCGGGTGTGATAGATTCTTACGTTCGAATACAACGGGTGTTGACGAGCCTAGCATGTACAGACATGGCCTCAGAACACATCTGAAACACTTAGGTTAACTTGACGAGCCTAGCATGTACAGACATGGCCTCGGAACACGGAGGACCGAAAGGTCGAACATGAGTCGTATAGAAGATGCGATCAACATGAGATGTTCACCGATGATGACTAGTCCGTCTCACGTGATGATCAGACACGGCCTAGTTGATTCGGATCACGTATCACTTAGATGACTAGAGGGATGTCTATCTGAGTGGGAGTTCATGAAATAATCAGATGAACTCAATTATCATGAACATAGTCAAAGGGACTTTGCAAATTATGCCGTAGCTTACGCTTTAGTTCTACTGTTTGATATGTTCCTAGAGGAAATTTAGCTGAAAGTTGATAGTAGCAATTATGCGGACTAGGTCCGTAAACTGAGGATTGTCCTCGTTGCTGCACAGAAGGCTTATGTACTTAATGCACCGCTCGGTGTGCTGAACCTCAAACGTTTTCTGTGGATGTTGCGAACATCTGACATACACATTTTGATGACTACGTGATAGTTCAGTGATGTTAAACGGTTTAGAGTTGAGGCACCAAAGACGTTTTAAAACGTCGCGGAACATATGAGATGTTTCGAGGGCTGAAATTGGAATTTCAGGCTCGTGCCCAAGTCAAGAGGTATAAGACCTCCGACGGGTTTCTTGGCCTACAAACGAAGGGGGAAAAGCTCAATCGTTGAGCTTGTACTCAGATTGTGTGGGTACAACAATCACTTGAATCGAGTGGGAGTTATCTTCCGGATGAGAAAGTGATGGTTCTCCAAAGTCACTGCCACCAAGCTACTAGAGCTTCGTGATGAACTATAACATATCAGGGATAGACATGATGATCCTTGAGCAATTCGCGATGTTTGACACTGTGAAAGTAGAAATCAAGAAGGAGCATCAATTGTTGATGGTTAGTGAAACCACTAGTTTCAAGAAGGGCAAGGGCAATAAGGGATACTTCATGAAACGGCAAATCAGCTGCTGCTCTAGTGAAGAAACCCAAGGTTGAACCCAAACCCGAGACTAAGTGCTTCTGTAATAAGGGGAACGGTCACTAGAGCAGAATTACCCTAGATACTTGGTAGATAAGAAGGCAGGCAAGGTCGACAGAAGTATATTGGATATACATTATATTAGTGTGTACTCTACTAGTACTCCTAGTAGCACCATGGTGATAGATACCGGTTCGGTTGCTAAGTGTTAGTAACTCGAAATAAAAGGCTACGGAATAAATAGAGACTAGCTAAAGACGAGGTGACGATATGTGTTGGAAGTATTTCCAAGGTTGATGTGATCAAACATCGCACGCTCCCTCTACCAACGGGATCGGTGTTAAACCTAGATAATTGTTATCTGGTGTTTGCGTTGAGCATAGACATGATTGGATTATGTTTATCGCAATACGGTTATTCATTAAAGGAGAATAATGGTTACTCTATTTATTTGAATAATACCTTCAATGGTCTTGCACCTAAAATGAATGGTTTGGTGAATCCCGATCATAGTGATACACATGTTCATGCCAAAAGATATAAGATAGTAATGATAGTACCACATATTTGTGGCACTGCAATTTGAGTCATAATGGTATAAAACGCATGAAGAAGCTCCATGTTGATGGATCTTTGGACTCACTTGATTTTGAATCACATGAGACATGCGAACCATGCCTATTGGTATATATGCATGAAGAAACTCCATACAGATGGATCATTTAGGCTCACTTGATTTTGAATCACTTGAGACATGCAAATCATACCGCATGGGCAAGATGACTGAAAGGCCTCGTTTTCAGTAAGATGGAACTAGAAAGCAACTTGTTGGAAGTAATACATTTTGATGTGTGCAGTCTAATGAGTGCTGAGGCGTGTAGTGGATATCGTTATGTTCTTACTTCACAGATGATTTGAGTAGATGTTGAGTATATTTACTTGATGAATCACGAGTCTGAATTATTGAAAGGTTCAAGTAATTTCAGGGTGAAGTTGAAAGATCGTCGTGACAAGAGGATAAAATATCTATGATATGATCATAGAGATGAATATCTGAATTACGAGTTTGGCACAGAATTAAGACATTGTGGAAATTGTTTCACAACTAATACAGCCTAGAACACCATAGTGTGATGGTGTGTCCGAACATCATAACTGCACCCTATTGGATATGATGCATACCATGATGTCTCTTATCGAATTACCATGATAGTTTATGGGTTAGGCATTAGAGACAACCACATTCACATTAAATAGGGCACCGCGTAATTCCGATGAGGTGACACCGTATGAACTATGGTTTAGAGAAACCTAAGCTATCATTTGTTAAAAGGTTTGGGGCTGCGACGCTTATGTGGAAAAGTTTCAGGCTGATAAGCTCGAACCCAAAGCGGATGAATGCATCTTCATAGAATACCTAAAACAGTTGGGTATACCTCCTGTCTCAGATCCGAAAGCAATAGGGATTGTTTCTATAATCGGGTCCTTTCTCGAGGAAAAGTTTCTCTCGAAAGAATTGAGTGGGAGGATGGTGGAGACTTGATGAGGTTGTTGAACCGTCACTTCAACTAGTGTATAGCAGGGCACAAAGAGTTGTTCCTGTGGCACCTACACCAATTGAAGTGGAAGCTTATGATAGTGATCATGAGACTTCGGATCAAGTCACTCCCAAACCTCGTAGGACGACAAGGATGCGTACTACTTCAGAGTGGTACGTGATCCTGTCTTGGAAATCATGTTGCTAGACAACAATGAACCTACGAGCTATGGAGAAGCGATGTGGGCCCAGATTCCGACGAATGGCTCGAGGCCATGAAATCCGAGAGAGGATCCATGTATAAAACCAAAGTATAGAATTTGGAAGAACTACTTGATGGTCGTAAGGCTATTGGCTACAGATGGATTTTAAAAGGAAGAGGGACAATGATGGTAAGTATCACCATTAAGAAAGCTCGACTTGTCGTTAAGATGTTTTCCGACAAGTTCAAGGAGTTGACTATGGTGAGACTTTCTCACTCGTAGCGATGCTAAGAGTCTGTTGGAATTGTATTAGCAGTTACTTCATTATTTATGAAATCTTGCAGATAGGATGTCAAAACATTGTTTCCTCGACAATTTTCTTGAGGAAAGGTTGTATGTGATACAACCAGAAAGTTTTGTCAATCCTAAAAGATGCTAACAAGTATATATGCAAAGCTCCAGCAATTCTTCTAAGGACTGGAGTAAGCATCTCGGTGTTGGAATATACACTTTGATGAGATGATCAAAGATTTTGGGTTTATACAAAGTTTATGAGAAACTTGTATTTCCAAAGAAGTGAGTGGGAGCACTATATAATTTTGATGAGAATATGTTGTTAACATATTGTTGATCAGAAATGATGTAGAATTTCTAGAAAGCATACAGGGTTATTTGAAAAATGTTTTTCAATGGAAAACCTGGATTAAGCTACTTGAACATTGAGCATCAAGATCTATAAGGATAGATCAAAAACGCTTAATAGTACTTTCAAATGAATACATACCATGACAAGATTTTGAAGGAGTTCAAAATAGATCAGCAAAGAAGGAGTTCTTGGCTGTGTTACAAGGTGTGAGTATTGAGTAAGACTCAAGACCTGAGCACGGCAGAAGAGAGAGAAAAGACGAAGGTCGTCCCCTATGCTTTAGACGTAGGCTCTATAGTATGCTATGCTGTGTACCGCACCTGAAGTGTGCCTTGCCATGAGTCAGTCAAGGGGTACAAGAGTGATCCATGAATGGATCACATGACAGCGGTCGAACTTATCCTTAGTAACTAGTGGACTAAGGAGTTTTCTCGATTATGGAGGTGGTAAAAGAGTTCGTCGTAAAGGGTTACATCGATGCAAACTTTGACACTAATCCGGATGACTCTAAGTAGTAAACCGGATTCGTATAATAGAGTAGTTATTTGGAATAGATCCAAGTAGCGCGTGGTAGCTACATCTACAAGATGACATAGAGATTTGTAAAGCACACACGGATCTGAAAGGTTCAGACCCGTTGACTAATAACCTCTCTCACAAGCGAGATATGAACAAACAGCATGGGTGTTGGATTCATTACAATCACATAGTGATGTGAACTAGATTATTGACTCTAGTGCAAGTGGGAGACTGTTGGAAATATGCCCTAGAGGCAATAATAAAATGGTTATTATTGTATTTCCTTGTTCATGATAATTGTCTATTGTTCATGCTATAATTGTATTAACTGGAAACCGTAATACATGTATGAATACATAGACCACAACATGTCCCTAGTAAGCCTCTAGTTGACTAGCTCGTTGATCAATAGATGGTTATGGTTTCCTGACCATGGACATTGGATGCCATTGATATTGGGATCACATCATTAGGAGAATGATGTGATGGACAAGAGCCAATCCTAAGCATTGCACAAGATCGTGTAGTTCGTATGCTAAAGCTTTTCTAATGTCAAGTATCATTTCCTTAGACCATGAGATTGTGCAACTCCCGGATACCGTAGGAGTGCTTTGGGTGTGCCAAACGTCACAACGTAACTGGGTGGCTATAAAGGTGCACTACAGGTATCTCCAAAAGTGTCTGTTGGGTTGGCACGAATCGACACTGGGATTTGTCACTCCGTGTGACGGAGAGGTATCTTTGGGCCCACTCGGTAATGCATCATCATAATGAGCTCAATGTGACTAAGCAGTTAGTCACGGGATCATGCGTTGCGGAACGAGTAAAGTGACTTGCCGGTAACAAGATTGAATGAGGTACTGGGATACCGACGATCGAATCTCGGGCAAGTAACATACCGATTGACAAAGGGAATTGAATACGGGATTGATCGAATCCCCGACATCGTGGTTCATCCGATGAGATCATCGTGGAACATGTGGGAGCCAATATGGGTATCCAGATCCCGCTATTGGTTATTGGCCAGAGAGGTGTCTCGGTCATGTCTGCATGGTTCCCGAACCCGTAGGGTCTACACACTTAAGGTTCGGTGACGCTAGAGTTGTTATGGGAAATAGTATGTGGTTACCGAAGGTAGTTTGGAGTCCCGGATGAGATCCCGGACGTCACGAGGAGTTCTGGAATGGTCCGGCGGTGAAGATCGATATATTGGACGAAGGGTATTGGAGTCCGGAAGTGTTCCGGAGGTACCAGGCTATGGCCAGCATGACCGAAAGGTGTTTCGGGAGCCCCGACAAGTGTTGGAGGGCCTCATGGGCCAAAGGGGAAGGGGCAAACCAGCCCACTAAGGATTTGTGCGCCCCCCACACCCTTTCCCACGTTACTTGGGGAGGTGGGGTGCCTCCACCTGGCTTGGGAGGCAAGCCTCCACCTGCTTGGCTTGGGGGCAAGTCTCCCTAGGATTTTCTCTAGGGAGATCCAATCTGCCTAGCCGCCGCCCCCTAGGGGAAACCCTAGGGCACCTCCCCCTCTCCCCTTGCCCCTATATATAGTGGTGGGGTGGGAGGGCAGCCGAGACCTCTTCCCTGGCGCAGCCCTCCCTCCTCCTACCTTCTCCTCCTCCTCCATGGTGCTTGGCGAAGCCTTGCCGGAGAACCACGAGCTCCACCACCACCATGCCGTCGTGCTGACGGAGCTCTCCCTCAACTTCTCCTCTCCCCTTGCTGGATCAAGAAGGAGGAGACGTCCCCGGGCTGTACGTGTGTTGAACGTGGAGGCGCCGTCCGTTCGGCGCTAGATCGGATCTTCCGCGATTTGAATCGCCGCGAGTACGACTCTATCAACCGCGTTCTTGTAACGCTTCCGCTTAGCGATCTTCAAGGTTATGAAGATGCAATTCCTCTCTATCGTTGCTAGCATCTCCTAGATTGATCTTGGTGACACGTAGGAAAATTTTGAATTATTGCTACGTTCCCCAACATCAATCACTATCTTATCTGGAAGATTAACTCCCATTTGATTCAAGCGATTGTAGTACCCAGACAATCTGAGCACATGCTCACTAGTTGAGCGATTCTCCTCCATCCTTTAGCTATAGAACTTGTTGGAGACTTCATATCTCTCAACTCGGGTATTTTCTTGAAATATTAACTTCAACTCCTAGAACATCTCATATGGTCCATGACGTTCAAAAACGTCTTTGAAGTCCCGATTCTAAGCCGTTAAGCATGGTGCACTAAACTATCAAGTAGTCATCATATTGAGCTAGCCAAACGTTCATAACGTCTACATCTGCTCCTGCAATAGGTCCGTCACCTAGCGGTGCATCAAGGACATAATTCTTCTGTGCAGCAATGAGGATAAACCTCAGATTACGAATCCAATCCGCATCATTGCTACTAACATCTTTCAACACAATTTTCTCTAGGAACATATCAAAAATAAACACAGGGAAGCAACAACGCGAGCTATTGATCTACAACATAGATATGCTAATACTACCAGGACTAAGTTCATGATAAATTAAAGTTCAATTAATCATATTACTTAAGAACTCCCACTTAGATAGACATCCCTCTAATCCTCTAAGTGATCACGTGATCCAAATCAAATAAACCATAACCGATCATCACGTGAAATGGATTAGTTTTCAATGGTGAACATCTTTATGTTGATCATATCTACTATATGATTCACGCTCGACCTTTCGGTCTCCGTGTTCCGAGGCCATATCTGTATATGCTTGGCTCGTCAAGTATAACCTGAGTATTCCGCATGTGCAACTGTTTTGCACCCGTTGTAGATGGACGTAGAGCTTATCACACCCGATCATCACGTGGTGTCTGGGAACGATGAACTTTGGCAACGGTGCATACTCAGGGAGAACACTTCTTGATAATTTAGTGAGAGATCATCTTATAATGCTACCGTCAATCAAAGCAAGATAAGATGCATAAAAGATAAACATCACATGCAATCAATATAAGTGATATGATATGGCCATCATCATCTTGTTCTTGTGATCTCCATCTCCGAAGCATCGTCATGATCACCATCGTAACCGGCGCGACACCTTGATCTCCATCGTAGCATCGTTGTCGTCTCGCCAATCTTATGCTTCTACGACTATCGCTACCGCTTAGTGATAAAGTAAAGCATTACAGGGCGATTGCATTGCATAGAATAAAGCGACAACCATATGGCTCCTGCCAGTTGCCGATAACTCAGTTACAAAACATGATCATCTCATACAATAAAATTTAGCATCATGTCTTGACCATATCACATCACAACATGCCCTGCAAAAACAAGTTAGACGTCCTCTACTTTGTTTGTTGCAAGTTTTACGTGGCGGCTACGGGCTTAAGCAAGAACCAATCTTACCTACGCATCAAAACCACAACGATAGTTTGTCAAGTTGATGCCGTTTTAACCTTCGCAAGGACCGGGCGTAGCCACACTCGGTTCAACTAAAGTTGGAGAAACTGACACCCGCCAGCCACCTGTGTGCAAAGCACGGCGGTAGAACCAGTCTCGCGTAAGCGTACGCGTAATGTTGGTCCGGGCCGCTTCATCCAACAATACCGCCGAACCAAAGTATGACATGCTGGTAGGAAGTATGACATATATCGCCCACAACTCACTTGTGTTCTATTCGTGCATATAACATCAAACCATAAAACCTGGCTCGGATGCCACTGTTGGGGAACGTAGTAATTTCAAAAATTTCTTACGCACATGCAAGATCATGGTGATGCATAGCAACGAGAGGGGAGAGTGTTGTCTACGTACCCTCGTAGACCGAAGCAGAAGCGTTGACGCAACATAGAGGAAGTAGTCGTACGTCTTCCCGGTCCAACTGATCCAAGCACCGTTACTCCGTCACCTCCGAGTTCTTGACACACGTACAGCTCAATGACGCACCCCGGGCTCCGATCCAGCAGAGCTTCGGGGAGGAGTTTCGTCAGCACGACGGCGTGGTGACGATCTTGATGTTCAACCGTCGCAGGGCTTCGCCTAAGCACCGCTACAATATGACCGAGGTGTAATATCGTGGAGGGGGGCACCGCACACGGCTAAGAAACGATCACGAAGATCAACTTGTGTGTCTATGGGGTGCCCCCTGCCCCCGTATATAAAGGAGTGGAGGAGGGGAGGGCCGGCTCTCTCTATGGCGCGCCCTAGGGAGTCCTACTCCCACCGGGAGTAGGATTCCCCCTTTCCTAGTCCAACTAGGAGTCCTTCCATGTAGTAGGAGTAGGAGACAAGGAAGGGGAAAGGAGAAGGGAAGGAAGGAGGGGGCGCAGCCCCTCCCCCTAGTCCAATTAGGACTAGGCTTTGGGGGGCGCGCGGCCTGCCCTAGGCAGCCCCTCTCTCTTTCCCGTATGGCCCAATAAGGCCCAATACTTCTCCCCCGTATTCCCGTAACTCCCCGATACTCCAAAAATACCCGAACCACTCAGAACCTTTCCGATGTCCGAATATAGACGTCCACTATATAGATCTTTACGTCTCGACCATTTCGATACTCCTCGTAATGTCCCCGATCTCATCCGGGACGCCGAACTCCTTCGGTACATCAAAACTCATAAACTCATAATATAACTGTCATCGAAACCTTAGGCGTGCGGACCCTACGGTTCGAGAACAATGTAGACATGACCGAGACACGTCTCCGGTCAATAACCAATAGCGGAACCTGGATGCTCATATTGGCTCCTACATATTCTACGAAGATCTTTATCGGTCAGACCGCATAACAACATACGTTGTTCCCTTTGTCATCGGTATGTTACTTGCCCGAGATTCGATCATCGGTATCTCAATACCTAGTTCAATCTCGTGACCGGCAAGTCTCTTTACTCGTTTCGTAATACATCATCTCGCAACTAACTCATTAGTTGCAATGCTTGCACGGCTTAAGTGATGTGCATTACCGAGAGGGCCCAGAGATACCTCTCCGACAATCGGAGTGACAAATCCTAATCTCGAAATACGCCAACCCAACATCTACCTTTGGAGACACCTTTAGAGCTCCTTTATAATCACCCAGTTACGTTGTGACGTTTGGTAGCACACAAAGTGTTCCTCCGGCAAACGGGAGTTGCATAATCTCATAGTCATAGGAACATGTATAAGTCATGAAGAAAGCAATAGCAACATACTAAACGATCGGGTGCTAAGCTAACGAATGGGTCATGTCAATCACATCATTATCCTAATGATGTGATCCCGTTAATCAAATGACAACTCATGTCTATGGCTAGGAAACTTAACCATCTTTGATCAACGAGCTAGTCAAGTAGAGGCATACTAGTGACACTCTGTTTGTCTATGTATTCACACATGTATTATGTTTCCGGTTAATACAATTCTAGCATGAATAATAAACATTTATCATGAAATAAGGAAATAAATAATAACTTTATTATTGCCTCTAGGGCATATTTCCTTCAGTCTCCCACTTGCACTAGAGTCAATAATCTAGTTCACATCGCCATGTGATTTAACAGCAATAGTTCACATCACCATGTGATTAACACCCATAGTTCACATCGATATGTGACCAACAGCAAAAGGGTTTACTAGAGTCAGTAATCTAGTTCACATCGCTATGTGATTAACACCCAAAGAGTACTAAGGTGTGATCATGTTTGCTTGTGAGATAATTTTAGTCAACTGGTCTGTCATATTCAGATCTGTAAGTATTTTGCAAATTTCTATGTCAACAATACTCTGCACGGAGCTACTCTAGCTAATTGCTCCCACTTTCAATATGTATCTAGACCGAGACTTAGAGTCATCTAGATTAGTGTCAAAACTTGCATCGACGTAACCCTTTACGACGAACCTTTTGTCACCTCCATAATCGAGAAACATATCCTTATTCCACTAAGGATAATTTTGACCGCTGTCTAGTGATCTACTCCTACATCACTATTGTACTCCCTTGCTAAACACAGTGTAGGGTATACAATAGATCTGGTACACAGGATGGCATACTTAATAGAACCTATGGCCAAGGCATAGGGAATGACTTTCATTCTCTTTCTATCTTCTGCCGTGGTCGGGTTTTGAGTCTTACTCAATTTCACACCTTGTAACACAGGCAAGAACTCTTTCTTTGACTGTTCCATTTTGAACTACTTCAAAATCTTGTCAAGGTATGTACTCAATGAAAACTTATCAAGCGTATTGATCTATCTCTATAGATCTTGATGCTTAATATGTAAGCAGCTTCACCGAGGTCCTTCTTCGAAAAACTCCTTTCAAATACTCCTTTATGCTTTGCAGAATAATTCTACATTATTTCCGATCAACAATATGTCATTTACATATACTTGTCAGAAATGTTGTAGTGCTCCCACTCACTTTCTTGTAAATACAGGCTTCACCGCAAATCTGTATAAAACTATATGCTTTGATCAACTTATCAAAGCGTATATTCCAACTCCGAGATGCTTGCACCAGTCCATAGATGGATCGCTAGAGCTTTCATATTTTGTTAGCACCTTTAGGATTAACAAAACCTTCTGGTTGCATCATATACAACTCTTCTTTAATAAATCCATTAAGGAATGCAGTTTTTATCCATTTGCCAGATTTCATAAAATGCGGCAATTGCTAACATGATTCGGACAGACTTAAGCATAGATACGAGCCCTGTTAAAGAATTCGTCCGATTAACCAGTTAACTTGCCGATTAATCCCTACTCGTAGGGTCACCGAGTAGCTGATAAACTGATAAATCGTCCGATTAATTGATTAAATGTCCAATTAACTTGCCGATTAGCCTATTAATCCCCTACTCGCCAGCCAGCCGAGCAGCTACCAGTTAACGATTTCCTCAACAATGGATACGAGTGAGAAACTCTCATCGTAGTCAACACCTTGAACTTGTCGAAAACCTTTTGCGACAATTCTAGCTTTGTAGATAGTAACACTACTATCAGCGTCCGTCTTCCTCTTGAAGATCCATTTAATCTCAATGGATCGCCGATCATTAGACAAGTCAATCAAAGTCCATACTTTGTTTTCATACATGGTCTCATCTCGAATTTCATGGCCTCAAACCATTTTGCGGAATCTAGGCTCATCATTGCTTCCTCATAGTTCGTAGGTTCGTCATGGTCAAGTAACATGACCTCCAGAATAGGATTACCGTACCACTCTGGTGCGGATCTCACTCTGGTTGACCTACGAGGTTCGGTAGTAACTTGATCCGAAGTTACATGATCATCATCATTATCTTCCTCACTAATTGGTGTAGTAGTCACAAGAACATATTTCTGTGATGAACTACTTTCCAATAAGGGAGATTGTACAATTACCTTATCAAGTTTTCTACTTTCCTCCCACTCACTTCTTTCAAGAGAAACTCCCTTCTCCAGAAAGGATCCATTCTTGGCACGAATGTCTTGCCTTTGGATCTGTGATAGAAGGTGTACCCAACATTTTGGGTATCCTATGAAGACGCACTTCTCCGATTTGGGTTTGAGCTTAACAGGATGAAACTTTTTCACATAAGCATCGCAACCCCAAACTTTAAGAAACGACAACTTTGGTTTCTTGCCAAACCACAGTTCAGATTGTGTCGTCTCAACGGACTTAGATGGTGCCCTTTTTAACGTGAATGCAACTGTCTTTAATGCATAACCCCAAAACGATAGTGGTAAATCGGTAAGAAACATCATAGATTGCACCATATCTAATAAAGTACGGTTGCGATGTTCGGACACACTATTACACTGTGGTGTTCCTGGTGGCGTGAGTAGTGAAACTATTTCACATTGTTTTAATTGAAGACCAAACTCGTAACTCAAATATTCGTCTCCGCGATCAGATCGTAGAAACTTTATTTTCTTGTCACGATGATTTTCCACTTCACTCTGAAATTCTTTGAAGTTTTCAAATGTTTCAGACTTATGTTTCATCAAGTACATATACCCATATATGCTCAAATCATCTGTGAAGTTAGAAAATAACGATACCCGCCGCGAGCCTTAACACTCATCAGACCGCATACATCCGTATGTATTATTTCCAATAAGTCAGTTGCTCGCTCCATTGTTCCGGAGAACGGAGTTTTAGACATCTTGCCCATAAGGCATGGTTCGCAAGCATTAAGTGATTCCAAAATCCCATCAGCATGGAGTTTCTTCATGCGCTTTACACCAATATGACCTAAACGGCAGTGCCACAAATGAGTTGCACTATCATTATTAACTTTGCATCTTTTGGTTTCAATATTATGAATATGTGTCACTACGATCGAGATCCAATGAACCATTTTCATTGGGTGTGTAACCATATAACGTTTTATTCATGTAAACAAAGCAACAATTTATTCTCTTACTTAAATGAATAACCGTATTACAATAAACATGATCAAATCATATTCATGCTCTACGCAAACACCAAATAACACTTATTTAGGTTCAACACTAATCCCGAAAGTATAGGGAGTGTGCAATGATGATCATATCAATCTTGGAACTACTTCCAACACACATCGTCACTTCACCCTTAACTAGTTTCTGTTCATTCTGCAACTCCCGTTTTGAGTTACTACTCTTTAGCAACTGAACTAGTATCAAATACCGAGGGGTTGCTACGAACACTAGTAAAATACACATCAATAATATGTATATCAAATATACCTTTGTTCACTTTGCCATCCTTCTTATCCACCAATTACTTGGGGTAGTTCCGCTTCTAGTGACCAGTCCCTTTGCAGTAGAAGCACTCAGTTTCAGGCTTAGGTCCAGACTTGGGATTCTTCACTTGAGTAGCAAATTGCTTGCCGTTCTTATTGAAGTTCCCCTTCTTCCCTTTGCCCTTTTCTTGAAACTAGTGGTCTCGTCAACCATCAACACTTGATGTTTTTCTTGATTTCTACCTTCGTCGATTTCAGCATCACGAAGAGCTTGGAAATTGTTTCCGTTATCCCTTGCATATTATAGTTCACCCCGAAGTTCTACTAACTTGGTGATGGTGACTAGACAATTCTGTCAATCACTATCTTATCTGGAAGATTAACTCCCATTTGATTCAAGCGATTGTAGTACCCAGACAATCTGAGCACATGCTCACTAGTTGAGCGATTCTCGTCCATCCTTTAGCTATAGAACTTGTTGGAGACTTCATATCTCTCAACTCGGGTATTTGCTTGAAATATTAACTTCAACTCCTGGAACATCTCATATGGTCCATGACGTTCAAAAACGTCTTTGAAGTCCAGATTCTAAGCCGTTAAGCATGGTGCACTAAACTATCAAGTAGTCATCATATTGAGCTAGCCAAACGTTCATAACGTCTACATCTGCTCCTGCAATAGGTCCGTCACCTAGCGGTGCATCAAGGACATAATTCTTCTGTGCAGCAATGAGGATAAACCTCAGATTACGGATCCAATCCGCATCATTGCTAATAACATCTTTCAACACAATTTTCTCTAGGAACATATCAAAAATAAACACAGGGAAGCAACAACGCGAGCTATTGATCTACAACATAGATATGCTAATACTACCAGGACTAAGTTCATGATAAATTAAAGTTCAATTAATCATATTACTTAAGAACTCCCACTTAGATAGACATCCCTCTAATCCTCTAAGTGATCACGTGATCCAAATCAACTAAACCATAACCGATCATCACGTGAAATGGATTAGTTTTCAATGGTGAACATCTTTATGTTGATCATATCTACTATATGATTCACACTCGACCTTTCGGTCTCCGTGTTCCGAGGCCATATCTGTATATGCTTGGCTCGTCAAGTATAACCTGAGTATTCCGCGTGTGCAACTGTTTTGCACCCGTTGTAGATGGACGTAGAGCTTATCACACCCGATCATCACGTGGTGTCTGGGCACGACGGACTTTGGCAACGGTGCATACTCAGGGAGAACACTTCTTGATAATTTAGTGAGAGATCATCTTATAATGCTACCGTCAATCAAAGCAAGATAAGATGCATAAAAGATAAACATCACATGCAATCAATATAAGTGATATGATATGGCCATCATCATCTTGTGCTTGTGATCTCCATCTCCGAAGCATCGTCATGATCACCATCGTCACCGGCGCGACACCTTGATCTCCATCGTAGCATCGTTGTCGTCTCGCCAATCTTATGCTTCTACGACTATCGCTATCGCTTAGTGATAAAGTAAAGCATTACAGGCGATTGCATTGCATACAATAAAGCGACAACCATATGGCTCCTGCCAGTTGCCGATAACTCAGTTACAAAACGTGATCATCTCATACAATAAAATTTAGCATCATGTCTTGACCATATCACATCACAACATGCCCTGCAAAAACAAGTTAGACGTCCTCTACTTTGTTTGTTGCAAGTTTTATGTGGCTGCTACGGGCTTAAGCAAGAACCAATCTTACCTACGCATCAAAACCACAACGATAGTTTGTCAAGTTGATGCTGTTTTAACCTTCACAAGGACCGGGCATAGCCACTCTCGGTTCAACTAAAGTTGGAGAAACTGACACCCGCCAGCCACCTGTGTGCAAAGCACGGCGGTAGAACCAGTCTCGCGTAAGCGTACGCGTAATGTTGGTCCGGGCCGCTTCATCCAACAATACCGCCGAACCAAAGTATGACATGATGGTAGGCAGTATGACTTATATTGCCCACAACTCACTTGTGTTCTATTCGTGCATATAACATCAAACCATAAAACCTGGCTCGGATGCCACTGTTGGGGAACGTGGTAATTTCAAAAAAATTCCTACGCACACGCAAGATCATGGTGATGCATAGCAACGAGAGGGGAGAGTGTTGTCTACGTACCCTCGTAGACCGAAGCGGAAGTGTTGACGCAACGTAGAGGAAGTAGTCGTACGTCTTCCCGGTCCAACCGATCCAAGCACCGTTACTCCGGCACCTCCGAGTTCTTGACACACGTACAGCTCGATGACGCACCCCGGGCTCCGATCCAGCAGAGCTTCGGGGAGGAGTTCCGTCAGCACGACGGCGTGGTGACGATCTTGATGTTCAACCGTCGCAGGGCTTCGCCTAAGCACCGCTACAATATGACCGAGGTGTAATATCGTGGAGGGGGGCACCGCACACGGCTAAGGAACGATCACGAAGATCAACTTGTGTGTCTATGGGGTGCCCCTGCCCCCGTATATAAAGGAGTGGAGGAGGGGAGGGCCGGCTCTCTCTATGGCGCGCCCTAGGGAGTCCTACTCCCACCGGGAGTAGGATTCCCCCATTCCTAGTCCAACTAGGAGTCCTTCCATGTAGTAGGAGTAGGAGACAAGGAAGGGGAAAGGAGAAGGGAAGGAAGGAGGGGGCGCAGCCCCTCCCCTAGTCCAATTCGGACTAGGCTTTGGGGGGCGCGGCCTGCCCTAGGCAGCCCCTCTCTCTTTCCCGTATGGCCCAATAAGGCCCAATACTTCTCCCCCGTATTCCCGTAACTCCCCGGTACTCCAAAAATACCCGAACCACTCAGAACCTTTCCGATGTCCGAATATAGTCGTCCAATATATCGATCTTTACGTCTCGACCATTTCGAGACTCCTCGTCATGTCCCCGATCTCATCCGGGACTCCGAACTCCTTCGGTACATCAAAACTCATAAACTCATAATATAACTGTCATCGAAACCTTAGGCGTGCGGACCCTACGGTTCGAGAACAATGTAGACATGACCGAGACACGTCTCCAGTCAATAACCAATAGCAGAACCTGGATGCTCATATTGGCTCCTACATATTCTACAAAGATCTTTATCGGTCAGACCGCATAACAACATACGTTGTTCCCTTTGTCATCGGTATGTTACTTTCCCGAGATTCGATCGTCGGTATCTCAATACCTAGTTCAATCTCGTGATCGGCAAGTCTCTTTACTCGTTCCGTAATACATCATCTCGCAACTGACTCATTAGTTGCAATGCTTGCAAGGCTTAAGTGACGTGCATTACCGAGAGGGCCCAGAGATACCTCTCCGACAATCGGAGTGACAAATCCTAATCTCGAAATATGCTAACCCAACATCTACCTTTGGAGACACCTGTAGAGCTCCTTATAATCACCCAGTTACGTTGTGACGTTTGGTAGCATACAAAGTGTTCCTCCGGCAAACGGGAGTTGCATAATCTCATAGTCATAGGAACATGTATAAGTCATGAGGAAAGCAATAGCAACATACTAAACGATCGGGTGCTAAGCTAACGAATGGGTCATGTCAATCACATCATTCTCCTAATGATGTGATCCCGTTAATCAAATGACAACTCATGTCTATGGCTAGGAAACTTAACCATCTTTGATCAACGAGCTAGTCAAGTAGAGGCATACTAGTGACACTCTGTTTGTCTATGTATTCACACATGTATTATGTTTCCGGTTAATACAATTCTAGCATGAATAATAAACATTTATCATGAAATAAGGAAATAAATAATAACTTTATTATTGCCTCTAGGGCATATTTCCTTCATAACGACCACCGGCGGGTGTGTCCGGGGCTTTACAAGTTGGTATCGGAGCCGACCCTCACGGTTACACGGATGTTTGCGGACAGGTGCACGATCATGTTGTGCATGACGTTTGTGACCCGTTGTGGCATACCGCATGGCACATGTGCAAGACTGGAAGCACAGACATATGTGCCAAGAGGGAACGTTCTTGTGGCCCGACGAGGACGTCGGTTCCTCTGAGTGGGGGTGTATGTGATAGTCTGGCTTATTAGGGATGATACACTACTCATATCAATAAGGAATTCCTTCTTTTCCGGGATCCCATTCGGATAGAACTCCAAAGTTAAGCGTGCTCAACTTGGAGTAGTTTCAGGATGGGTGATCGACCCGGAAGTTGCTCCTGGGTGCGCACAAGTGAGCACAAAGTGCGCAGAAAAGACTAGTATTGATCTGTGGGGCCAGTCTAGATCTCGCCGGGAGTAACGAACCGGCGGGTGTGTACGGGGCGTTACACTTCCACCCCCTTTCCCTCCTCCTTTACATCGTTCAGTTAGATTTGTATGAACTTACATCGTAAGTGATGTGGACTTCAATTACTTTTTTATTGCAATGGACTATCATTTCTATATGTGTGCAAAAAAATCTATACATGCGAAATTTTACATGCATTATGTTTATATATGCAACCGACAAAAAAGACATATATGTCTCGTGGCAACGCATGGGCGTTCTACTAGTAAATGTAATCATCCACTCAATCGTCCTCAGTTCACAGTGCTATGATTCATACAAGGAAATTTATGTCTAATAGAGAAATTGTTCTTTCCAATTTGTCTTTGCCTTGGAAATGGAACCTTATCCCCCATACTTCATCATCCAAACTAAAGACAAAATGCGGTAAAATAAACTAATTAGTTGCTAATTAATACTTATTCCCAAATTATTAACACTAAAGTACTAAGTAAAATAGATAAACTAGTTACACACATCTAATATCATGTCTAACAAATACACTAACTAATCTATGAACTTATTTAACCCTAACTGTAACAACTTCAATGCCAAAATTATAAAGAATTTAATAGAAATAACTATTAACACTAAACAAACACACTAATAGATAGATCGATAAACAAATACTATGAAAATAAATACATAATAGAAACATAATTATCCTATATCAATATGAACAAATATTACACATTTTTAATTTTCCTAGAATCTAATTCCCAATATTTAAGCACTAAACATTCATCCCCAATTTTGAAACACTAACACTCAACCACAATCCCCAATTCAAGTACATGTTCCAATTGTACTTAAACCATGTGTATAGAGAACATCACAACATTTCCCCTTGATTCTCTTGGAACCCAAAATCCCAAATTTTCTCGCAACCCTAAAATCTAGAACAGAGAAGGACAAAAGAGGAAGGAGAGAGAGGAGGAGGACTTACTCGACACCGCCGAGTGGGGAAGCCCAGTTATGGCCGTCAACAGACTAGCCGCAATGGCACGATCCATACCTATTGCCGCACATATACTGACGAAGGCTCGGGCGGCTGTGTGGCGAAGCTTCCGCTCCTGGGCCAGTTGTATACCTCAGAGTAATCGCCCTCGCCGCCGGTCCCTCCTCTGCCTACCGACTCGCCGCGGTGCACGGGCTTTGCTGCCGCCATTGCCGACATAGGGATAGAGATGCACGGGGGAGAGGAGAGAGTTAGCGGGAGTAGGAGAGAAAGTGCGAGTGTGGAAAAGATATGGTCCGGCCTGATCGAGAGGCTAACGATCATTAACCACCTGCCATCTCCCCTTTCCTATGTGGCCATGACATGTGGGCCGCGACTATTAGAAAACCGTTCAAATTTAACCAAAGCGGTCATCAATGTTTTCTGCAATTTTTTGGCGCAATAATATCATTTATTAGCGGAAAATTATAAAATGGAGCCTTTTTTGAACCCTAACCGCTATTGCAGTGGTTTCATGCTATTCACTCGGTTTCTCATGCAGTGAGCAAATTCAAGCAAATTTTAAACAACCCCTTCATCAATAATCAAGTGTCACGTTATTGCAAACTACTCCCTCCGTCGCATAATATAAAAATATTTTTTTTACACTACACTAGTGTCAAAAATGATCTTATATTATGAGACGAAGGGAGTAGAACATGTAGATATTGATTAGATTTTTCTTCCACTGCTTTATAGCCGGCTTGTACAGGAAGCGCGTAGGAGCTCCGCCATCACGAATCGGCGGTACGGGTACGAATAAGCCCGTAAACAATGCTCCGTAGACGGAGCATTAATAAATTTAGTCAAATCTCTCTCTCTCTCCCTAACACACTGTTCGCAGCGCGCGTGTGTGCCCCCCACCACTCTCTCTCTCTGTCCCTCCGCGCTTTGAAAAAACTGCAAACCTCTCGCTCTCGCGGGAGCACGGCCGGCCGTCCCTCCGTAACCAGAGGCAGAGTGCACAGGCTTTCTCTCTCTAAAAATAGAAGCCAGGCGAGGCCGCCAAGAGCACGGCCTTCTCATCGATTCATCATCGGTCGAGGTAACGATTCCTGGCTCCCGCCGTCTATCAGCTTTGCTTTGGTTTTTCTCTTCTTCGTTCCAGCCAGAATCGATTTCGTCTTTGGCGTGGTCCGTTGAAATCTTCTCCGATTTCGTTTTTCTTGCGATTCCCCTTTCAGGGCCGTTTGTTTCTTCTTTCTTGGCAGGGAAGAAGCTATTCTGTTTGGGCTGAATCGGATTAGGGAGGAAGAAGAAGAAGATGGATCAATACGAGGTGCTGGAGCAGATTGGAAAGGGCTCCTTTGGCTCTGCGCTCCTGGTCAGGCACAAGGTTGAGAAGAAGAGGTTGGTGCAATTCCATTTCAATTCCACCCTTGCTCTTGCTCTCCACAATCCCTGGAGCATCTCAGGTATGGCATGGCTTGTTTCAGGTATGTCTTGAAGAAGATCCGGCTCGCCCGCCAGACCGTCAGGTGCCGGCGATCCGCTCACCAAGAGGTCTCTTTCTTCCCCTTTTTTGGGTGTCATGTCACATGTCAGCATTCAATTTAGATGGTTTGTTTGACCTTTGGATGAAATTCACCATTTTGTTTGTTCATGCAGATGGAGCTCATCGCAAAAGTACGGAGCCCTTACATTGTGGAATACAAAGATTCTTGGGTGGAGAAGGTGAGCATGGCCCCCTACTCCCCTCTTCTCTTATTATCTGTGCATATTGGCAGGTCCTAAGAGCAATCTTTGCTCTTGCCCTCTCCTTGCATGTTTCTATGTTCCTGCTGACAATTCCAAAAAAATAAAATATGTTCCAACCGAAGCATTCATGTGATCGCCATCGCCTGAAATGAGTGTTTTTGTTGTTGTCGTCAGGGGTGCTATGTGTGCATCGTGATCGGTTACTGCGAGGGAGGGGACATGTATGTGTGCAACTTGTGAAGCAAGCTCTGAACTGAATTTGGAACGCCTAACGAAATTGTGGTTCTCTGTTTTTTCCTGTGCATTTGCAGGCTAGAGGCCATTAAGAAGGCCAATGGCAACCATTTCTCGGAGGAGGTGCTCAACTACTCTGTAATATGTCTTATTCAGTAGCTGCAAATTCTGCTTACTGAATTTTCCCCTGTTGCCGTGTCCATTTTTCTGGATGCAGAAACTCTGTGCGTGGCTTGTGCAGCTCCTGATGGCGCTTGATTACCTGCATGCCAGTCATATCCTTCATCGAGATGTCAAGGTTGCTATATTCGTAGCCTTTATCTGATACTCGCATTTCATTTCAGTTAAGCCTAGCCGGTTACTCACCATGGACTGTACTTTTTTCAGTGCTCAAATATATTTCTTACAAAAGACCAAAACATACGGCTCGGTAAGCATACTCTAATAAGATCAGTTAGGAAGAATACTTGGAATCACTGACGGCGATATCTTCTGTTCTGAATGTATATGTTGTCTGAAACAGGTGATTTTGGTCTGGCTAAAGTGTTGACTTCTGATGATTTAGCTTCCTCGGTAAGTTGTTCTTGCTCAACCCATAGGTAGGTGTTTCTCTTTCTAATATATAAGTTGCTTATGATTCGATATATTGTGTCTGTTCTGAAGGTTGTAGGAACTCCCAGTTACATGTGCCCTGAACTTCTTGCTGACATCCCATATGGCTCCAAGTCCGACATATGGTCGCTAGGCAAGTATTCCTATCTGATATTCAGTTACATGTCTTGCTCCAATTGTCGCAATGTTCTCTTGGCTAAACATCTGCAATTTTCAGGATGCTGCATCTATGAGATGACTGCGCTGAAGCATGCATTCAAAGCATTTGTAAGTTGATATGCTCCTTAAGCATTTGGTATTATGTTTCACCAAAAGTTGCATTTAAGATGATGTTTTTCCCTAACAGGATATGCAGACACTGATAAACAAGATTAACAAGTCTGTTGTCGCCCCTCTACCGACTATATATTCTGGCGCATTGTAAGCACTTGTATCTTGTAGGAAGTTCTTGTGAACTATTCATGGCATCTGAAAAATAGTTTTATAATATATTTATTTTCTGTCATGCAGTAGGGGACTCATCAAAAGCATGCTGCGCAGAAATCCAGATCACAGACCGAGTGTACGAGTCATTTTCCTAGAGAATATTTATTTTATTTTAATGCATATACTGTTATTTCTGCACTCATTTGCGCATCTCATCGCCTCATACTGATTGTTATTTTCAGGCTGCAGATCTGCTAAACCATCCGCATCTTCAGCCCTATGTGTTGGAAATCCAATCAAAATCAAGTCCGGCTCGCAATATGTTACTTCCTAACAGACATGAAAAAAACAAGACTGCGTGTTCTGATGATGAAGACAATTGCAAACCCCAATATGTTAAGAGTCATTCATTTAAAGTACAGAGGATTGTGGAACTTGACAATGCCACTGCTAACCAAGGCCCTCCTCAGTCTACCAGAACAGCAAAAGATTGTTCAGAACCGCTTCATCAACAGATGGGTCAGTTACCAGTCCAGGTCACCAAGGAAGTTGTCAAAGAAGCGATGCATGATAAACATTCAAAAGAAAAAGGATCACCAGCACGTACCCCTCGAAGGGCGTCCTCGACTCCTAGGAGACGGCTAGAACCTGCAAAAACATTTCATGCTAGAACAGCTCACAAAGAGGAGGTACGTAGTATCTGGCCATAGAAAAGGTTAAACTCTTGTACACAGTAAAAAATAACTGAACACGCGGGAGAGCTGTGTATCAACTTGCAGGTTCGCGTTATGTGTAGTACATGTGTGACGTATTGTGTGTACTTTGATCAAATATTATGCATCAACCTTTTCTTGTTTTCACAGCAGCAGCCTCCCCCATCAAGGTCTTCAGAAGAAGAGACAATACAAGCTACACGGCGAGCATCACTTTCCCCGCACATGTTCAAAGCTCCTGAGAAGAAGCGACTCGTCGACATTCTCACCAGATTGAAGTCTCCTGATGTTTCAGTTAACGCACCTCGAATCGACAGAATCGCTGAATTCCCACTGGCATCGTCTGAAGATCCATTGTATCCCATCATGAAGCTCTTGCCACCATCTATCACTGACAAATCAATCACCAAGGACAAATGCACTTTCCAAGTGCTCCGGGGGGACGGCGAAAGCCACACCAACACTCGTGATCCGAACCTGCTCAGTATCGACAATAATCAAGTCGGAAGTTCGTCCAATTGGAGGCAGAAGAGGTTCGACACGACGTCCTACCGGCAGCGAGCTGAGGCTCTAGAGGGCTTGCTTGAGTTCAGTGCCCAGTTGCTCCAACAAGAGAGATTTCAGGAGCTGGGAATCTTGCTAAAGCCTTTTGGGCCTGGGAAGGCGTCTCCAAGAGAGACAGCCATATGGTTGTCAAAGAGCTTCAAAGAAACGGGATTATAAGGAGAGGCCTTAAAAGGAAAAAATAAACCCACAATAATTTTGCATCTTTATTAGCTTGAGGCTGTACAGTTCCACTGTGTAAACACCCCACCAACCTCCCTTGTGGATCAGTACTCCAATTTTCTGACCTGAAACTGTCTTGTGAATACAACTCCAAAACCATGTTGACATTTTGAGAAAAGAACAGCTCTTGGATGTACTTCAATACTATTATCTGAAGATTTTGCTGATATCTGAATAAAGTTGTAATTCGGCTGTTCTTGTTCTTGTATTTCTACATTGATAAGACTTTCAGTGTAGGCCCTTCTGCCTTGAAAGGTCACATGGATATGCAGCCGACAGTTCTTCTCCAAAATAATAAGGGAAAAGAGCTTTTAACAGGTACGACTATGAGCCGTACATTATATTTTGCTATTTTTGCTTGCTTGGGTATGTAGCATGTTAGGTAATGAATAAGCTTGTGGTGAGCTGTACTCTGAATTATCTGATATAGATGCAGGCTCCCAAGTTTATTCAAAGTGTTGTTCTAGAAGATGATTGGCACGCAAGAAGATTAATGTCATTGACTTGTCACGATCACAAGGGCTTCAATTTCAATCAATTATAGTGGTGTTTTTATCCGCAATGTGATTTTCTTTCAAGCCCAAAATAAACTGAGAACCAACAAAACGTAGAAAAATATATATCTATAGAAGAACATTATATTTGTTCCTTTTACACAGATAGCTTATTCACTGAAAAATCGTAAACTCAACACACCGACAACAGCTGACCCAAAAGACTCACTTTGTTTTGACACTGACGCCGTCGGATCCGGCAATGATCACTGAAGTTGCCATGTTCAAGAACAACCCATGCTCAACAACTCCTTCCAAAGCCGCAATCTCCTTGCCCGCGCCCAACGCGTCCCTGATCGGCGTCTTGAAGTATAAATCGACGATGTAGTTTGAGTTGTCCGTAACATAAGGCTTGCCGTCCTCATTCAGTCTCAGCTTCGCCTCGCAGCCTTCTTCGTTGAACAGATCCTGCAGCCTTACTTGGTTGTGCTTCCAGCAGAACTGCACGACCTCCACTGGCATGGCAAGGCCGCTCCCTCCCAGGCCGGTAACCAGTTTCGTCTCATCTACGACGACGACAAACTTTGCTGATGCGGCTTCAACCATCTTCTCCCGGAGAAGGGCTCCACCCCGCCCTTTGACAAGGTTAAGATCTGGGTCGACCTGCTTGGTAAAAAAATTGGAACATGGTTAATCATAGATGGTTCTTGGGAAAAATTAAGGGGACAATCTGAACTGAACCTCGCTAAGAGTCGTCAGAACTAAAATGGCACAGTGCAGAGAGAAAGTCAATGGCGAGGGAAGAGGGAGGGAGGACCTCGTCGGCGCCGTCGATGGCGAGGTCGATGACGGGGTGGTCGTCGAGCGTGGAGAGGGGGATGCCGAGCGACGTGGCCTGCTCGAAGGTGCGCTTGGAGGTGGGCACGCCGACGATGCCGGAGAGCTTCCCGCTGGCGAGGAGCGCGCCGATCTCGGCGACGGCGAAGGCGGCCGTGGACCCCGTCCCGAGCCCCAGGACCATGCCGCTCTGCACCTGCTCCACCGCGCGCACCGCCGCGAGCCGCTTGAGGTCGTCCTGCGTCAGCGCCGTGGCCGCCCGCGCGGCGTCCGCGCGCACCGCGAAGCGCGCCGGCCGGCGCGGGGCGGCGCGGCGCGTGGCGGCCGCGTGGAGGCGGACGGCGGTGGCGGTCGCGGCGGCGGCCATGCCGGGTGTGTCAGGACGGATGGGTGGCGGCGGGTGGTGGGAGTTCTTGGAGCTCGGTGGGGATGGATGGGGAGCTGGTGGAGAAGGAGAGGGCGGAGGAGATGTGCGGGGGTTGGTGCCTGGTGATCAACGACGGGTTGAGGGTTGGTGGTGAATTGGAGGGTCAGCGCCGCCCGAACGTCAGCTTCGAACGAATCCTGCGCGACGCGACGACAGCCGTCAGATTTGTCTGCACGAATCTCCGCACAAACTGGATTAGGGCATGTACAATGGTGGCATATGGATACATATGCCTCGTGACAAAAAGTAATTTGAAGCACCTACATTAATTTTTTCTCTCCAATGCAAGCTATCACTAGTGGGCCTCATTAAGAAATACAGAAAATAAAGACTCTAGTACACATGCATCTCTACTTTTCTCTCCAACCTTTTCAGCTTTTGTCATCGGACCACACCTTTTCTCTTCAAGCACCCGCCTCCTGGAGAGGATCCTGCTTCCCTATCCGAACCTACTTTACGTCATATCTGATCCTACATGGCATGCGAGGCATCACCTTGAGGCTATGCATTGTACATGCCCTTATGGCCGTGGGGATATATCGTCATCTCCCCTCCTTCGAGTCTCCCGAGATCCAACATTTTGCCTAGTTCTGCTTTCATTCAATGCGGACGGAGACAACAAATTGCCGCCGGTGAGTCATACCGGAGGGGCGCCGCAACTGGAGGTAGCGGGAGGAAAGGAGCATGTTCTCTGAGTGGCTCATCTACCCGGCCTCTCCTCGTGCGACGTGGCGCGCGGCCGCGGGTGGGCCGGGGGTAGCGACGGGCACTGGAGTTGTGCGGGCTCGAATCGGGGGGCAAGGCCGCTATGTTGTCCTTGGTGAGGGGGCGAGAAGCCGATATCGATGCGGCTATGTACCTTGGTTCACGATGTCACGAAATTTGTGAACCGAGATTGCCATACGTGTTTCCTGTTTGATTTTGAAAATGGCAGGCTCTGTATGTTCGATCACCGAGAGTTCGATAGGTGGGTGAAGAGGGGAGACATCGGCGATCCCCTCCAGTTTCAGGCTCTACAAGGAGGTGCACAACCCCGGCTTTCATATGTGCATCCTAAATGGCGGATTTGTAAGATAAAATCAATTTTCTGTATGTACAGCGTGCAACCTTCGGTAAATCCTGAAACTTTTGGGCGGTTACCATTTTTTGGCTTCTGAAGTTGCATATGACCATGGATGAAGATGGCCTAAAAATCAAAGTTGTTTGTTTCGATGATACGAAGAACTTTCATGTTATAAAGTTTTTCATTTGATATCATTTTAGTTAGCTTTTTTGCCATGTCAAAAGCTGGTGTCAACGGAGGCAAACCCATAACACCATTTTCTTTCTTGGCTACGATTTATGTATTCCTGTTCGGATCATAACAATCAATTTGTTTGCCTTATTTTCTTTTTTTTATTACCTAGAAATAATTGAAACACTTGATTTCTTAAGAGGTAGAGATATATCCAAAATAATGTTAGTTTAATTCGGCCTATCCTTGCCTAGATCAAATGTATGTCGGATTTATTTATTTATTTATTTTGCAAGGAAGTGAAAAGGTTCATTTGTTAAGATAACTCATGGAAGGATTGAAATTCAAATGTTAGCCAACTCATGGAAACCTTGGGCACTCACAATCAAAGAGGAGAAAACAGGAGAAAAACATGTCCCGGTAGCAAAATAGCAGTTGACAAAGTACTAGCACAAGATGATTGTATGATATTTTTCCCCCTTCTCACGTCAGTACAAGTTAGCCGCTTTTATGTTGAAAGTAATGAGCAATTCTATAACCATTTGACTGAATTAAAATTCTGCCATCTGCAGAGTCTTAGAACACATATTAGTACTGTAGTGATCTAAAACGTTTTATATTACTTTACAGAGGGAGTATGAATGATGAAAAAACACACTTAAGTTCAGAGAACGTTTCTGCATAACCAAAAGTTGTGGCTATCGGGGGAAGAGGATCACTCCCAGCTCCATTTTAATTGTGAAGATCATGATCAGACACTAAGTAGAGCGTTCCGACGCCAAAGAGTGGTACTGATTACTGAAAGTCTGAAAGTATTTCAGAACAGAATCATGATACATCAAGGCATCAGAGATAACATCTACTAGGATCTAAACAAACACAGGCTGCAACTCCTCTTCAGATAGAGACAGTGACAGATCTCATGAGCTTGAACAAGCGCTTGTGGGTTCAGATTGGCCTGCAGCAAGTTGGGTAGCAGCAGCGATCTTCATATCAGGGAGTATGTTCGAACGAGCACAATCCGCCCCCACCACCCTCGAAAAGAGGAGTTGGTCAGGCTACAATGCATAAACAAAAAAAGTTCGAAGGCGGACTCCTTTTGACTTTGGACCTCCGAGCCCCGCGTGGTATGAACTTTTTTGAGGCGGAAATTTTGTAGGCTGGTATTCAGCAAAAATTCTAAACGAAAATTACTGAAAGAGTCATCATCGAATTTCTTGCTGAGAAATTTTAGAATGTATAGGAACAAGCAGTACAACTTCCATTGCATTCAGATTCATTTCTTGCAAGAACCAACAACTCCATTAGATTCAGATCCATCAGACCATCACCTTCCACTAACTACACAGACCGATGGAGCAGCAACACGCAAATACAGAAACGAAACCATAGCACCGGAACAGCAGCAGCAGCTGGCAGAGTCGACTCTGAAGATGCAGGTCAGCCGCCGAAGCCGTAGAGGGTGCGGCCCTGTCGCTTGAGCGCGTAGACGACGTCCATGGCGGTGACGGTCTTGCGGCGGGCGTGCTCCGTGTAGGTGACGGCGTCGCGGATGACGTTCTCCAGGAAGATCTTGAGCACGCCGCGGGTCTCCTCGTAGATGAGCCCCGAGATGCGCTTCACGCCGCCACGGCGAGCCAGCCGCCGGATGGCCGGCTTGGTGATGCCCTGGATGTTGTCGCGGAGCACCTTACGGTGGCGCTTGGCGCCGCCCTTGCCGAGCCCCTTCCCGCCCTTGCCGCGGCCGGACATGGCTGACGGCTTGGAGCTGACTGAGATGGAAATGGAGGAGGAGCGGTGGTGGTGGCGGCGGCTGGTGGAAGGATTGGGTGGAATCGAAGGGGGATTTAACAAGGGAGGAGTGTGCAGGCTGCCGTTGGATCCGCACGGGATTGGACGGTCAAGATGGTGATCCGCGAGAGAGATGGCGCGGATCGGTGACGTGGCTCTCAAATTTCGTTCTCCGTTCAGGCGGGCGGCAGCTCAATTTTTGGATTTTGCCGGTTCCAAGCGAGCCCTTCGTGCGTTCGTTCATCATCCGTTCGAAACTTGAGTACAGCACAACGGAAGGAATTACTCCCTCCGTTTTTTATTAGTCCGCACTAGTCGTCAACCCGTGCCTCGCACGGGCTAGCACTTTTTAAATACTTGATACATTAAGTTTTTGTTATGACAATAATAAGATGTTCAAAAATGACATGCAATATTTTTATCATCATTTTTCAAACGTTCAAATGTGTCACACTGATATATATACACATTATTCTTGTGGCTTTGCAAGAGATCTCAGAGTACTCATTGTAATAATATGTACGTGCAACTTTGTTAAAATATGCATTTGTAGAACACACATAATCCTACGGAGAACAAAGGAAGCAATATTATAGGTCCGTCAGAAATAACAAATCTGAAATGTTGAAGCTAAATCTGAAGGAATATAAGTAATCTGTGCATGTTTTATTCAGTTATAACCCATAAGTTCCGTAATTGAAATACCCTATGATAGGATATGTTTTCATTTTCCCATGAAAGAATACAACGTTTGAACTTACATTTTACTGATATCAAGAACACATAGAGAGCATTCAAAAAAGTTTGATTATGAACCTACCTTTAAAATATATTATGTTTGTTTTCTATAATAGGTATATATGGAATATCTTTTAGATATTTTGTGAAGAAAAAGTTTTTTTGGTGCAACCACAACAATTATTTTGGAACGGAGGGTGTAACAATTTGGAGCACTGATTTTTTCTAGATGCTGGCGAACGTTCCATAATGAAATTTTGCATGTAGGCAATTCCGAATATTTTGATTTTTTTTTGCTATTTTCTTGGGATTTGCTTTTCAAAGTCGGAACATTTGAGCTTGATATATATCAGAATTACACTTTCGAGACTACTTCACTTGCAAATAATGTGTACATATATTGCTCTATTTAATGTTTATTAGACCGAAATAAAGATGTAACGATATATTACACTGCATGGGATAGAATAGTTCATCTATGACTCTACGTACAACCTCTTTTTACATTTTTTTTTCATGCAGAAAATTATGGTAATTTGTGAGAAAATATGACAGCCAAAATTTATGCCAACCACATGTGACCTTTAATATTAGCTATCACTTGATAAATTATTTCTGAATCACAATATGGACTCTCAACGTAAAGGTGGAGTAACACATTTGAAGTCCATACTATGTATGCATGTAAGAATTGAATATTGAAGTACAACGGGAGAGTTTACCCAACTACATGACGCGTCATTTCGCATACGGAGTCGTCGGATATAGCCAGCGCAGCACATCCCATAAGGATACTCGCATGTAGCCGAGGCCCGGTGACATATAGTATAAGACTTGGTAGACATTCGGTGACGCCCCAAAACTTCACTTTTCATCTCAAAACATCTAGTCGTGATGGCTCCATAGACGTTGAGCTAATTTCTTTTGCAAGGTCGCAAGAAATAAATTATAGACACACTACGAACGCAGATATAGATACTCACCTTGGAAGCTACCCGACACTCTATTTGTTAGATCGAGGCACCACACACGTACATATAGATATCCAGCTTGGAAGCTATACAAAGCTCTATTTTTTTCAGACGTATCACTGTTTAATTTATGTTATCCAGCCAAACATGCATCAGTAGGATTCTCTCTCTTCAAAAAAAAAAGACTCAACAGTCCCAAAACAGCCTAGGCTGCAGCCGTCTCCTTTTGCCTTGGCACGTACTACAAATTTATTGTAACATCTGTCACGTCCCGGCATGGTTAATTCTAGGAAAAAGTCTGAAATAAACCTTAAACTCGTAGTCCAAGTTTGAACCAAACCTTAAACTATTAATCCTTGAAATCAGCACCCTAACCTTATCGATCCCGGTTAATCCCCGACCCTACACCATTCTGGACATGTTTGTCGAAGCGGGAAAAGACAATCCCGACCTGGATTAGACATTTTTCTCATCAACGACCATGGCACACATTGTCTTCTTCCTAATCTCTCTCTCATGTGCAAGGTCGGCTTGTACGCTAGCGTGTAGCCTATGCGCCCAGACTACTACGGAGATGTATAAGGCGAGCCGTTGATGCTAAGGGTCACGAGTCACAACAGGCACTTTGAGCTCGTATACGACATCCTTGGAGCACATGAAGAAATTGTTCAAGTCTGGCTTGGGCTCAAGCGCGGTAAGGGCATCCGCGAGCTACTGCCGGAGCACGCCGACGGGCGAGAGGAAGAGGACCGCCGCTCTACCTCCAGCCTTAGAGCATCTTCAACAGATCGACGATAGCGCGGCACGCTAATTTTTTTGCAGCATCGAAATAACATTTTTAACGCGCGTAGAAGGGTGGTTGCTTTATCAGGCGCTGTAAAATTTAGCGTCCCGCTATAGCATTTCACCGGGCGGGGTACAACCCAGCGCGTGCTTGGATTTTTTAAAATAATACATACGAAAAAAATATGAAACAACACACAGTTTAAAACTTTAAATTTCATAGCATAGTTCCCCAAACCACAAGCCCGTTCATACATGCTAATAAAAATAAATAAAATGATACTAAATAAAACTACTTCTCATCTTCCTCGATGGTGTAGTCCGACGATGTAAACACATCGACCATCCTCAACTGAAGCGTCTCACTACCATAAACTTTCGCCGCCAGCCATCTTCACATCTTCACCGGAATTCCTACCACAACATTAGGTTCCTGGTAATTCGTGATTCCTTTTGATTTCCCTAGCATCCTCAATTGCTACTCCGGTCTCGATGTTCGCCTCCGCGTGCGCCCCCAGGAAGATGCTGCAACTGTAGGGTAGATGAGAGAGAGAGAATGACTAGCGACAGATATTTTTAGGCAAATGACTATTGACTAGAGACGTAGTATTATATAACAAGTGGGCCAGTGTGGTCAGCGAGAGTAGTAAGTGATCCCGGCCGGGATCAGATGTTTTCCTGTTGCGCCAAACAAAGATAGGGTCGGAATTTACCGGGATCTATAAGATCAGGGTGCTGATTTCAGGGATTAAGAATACAAGGTTTGTTTCAGACTTGGCGTACAAATTGAAGGTTTAGTTTAGACTTTTCCCTTAATTCTATAGCTTAATTAGCGGAATATTGTCACGTACAAATTTATTGTAACATCTGTCACGTCCCGGCATGGTTAATCCTATAGCTTAATTAGTGAATTCTAGTCAGCAGAATATTTTATCAGGGAGCCGGCTTTGAGGGCAATCAGCAGGACCGTGTAGATTCCCCCTTTTTTCGTTGGCATGGAGTCTTTATAGATGGAGTCTTGCCCCTTTTTTCTAGGAAACGGATGGATTGTTTTTTTATCTTTGTTTCATTATTATTATTAGTTGATGTTGGACATGTCACATGGCTCTTTTAAGGGACATCAGGATCATCTGTGTTACGTATGTTTTTTTTTATCCTGACCGTAAATTCTACAATCCAACGGTGTAATTAATTTTAATGATGTGGATTAATGAGATGACTTGAAAGGTGCCTCCAATTAGTAAATATAAGATATAAGGTTTGGTCAAAGTCAAGCTTTATAGAGTTTGACTAACTTTATATTAAAAAATATAAGCATTCACAATATGAAATCAATATTATCAGATGCATCATGAAACGTATGTTCATACTATATAGTTTTAGTATTGTAGATGTTCATATATTTTTACATAAATTTGGTCAAATTTTATGCAGTTTGACTTTGACCAAATCTTATATGCGGAGTAAAAAGAAACAGAGGGAGTACATGTAACACGATCACACTTTTTTTAGGAGGGTTTCCCCCTCCAATTTCCATTCAGGAAAACCAACAGCAAACTACGAATACCAGTTCACTTACAAAGATAGAAGGCCCAAAAGTTACTAGAACTACCTCACGCAAGCGCAAAACCCAACTAGAAGAAATGTCACCCGCAATAAGAACGATTGTCATGCTACAACGACACACAAACTAAGAGCAGGTCTATTACAGATATTAAGATAAGAGACATCCAGAGCAAAAGCACAAAGCAAAGTTCTTTGCAAGTCTGCCACTCCTTTGAAGTGGAGGATGCCACCACGCATATCCATCAGTCTTCTAGTCGCGACACGTTATACCTCCACCCCTGCGCAGACCTATAAACTTCATTTACTACTCGTTCGAGCAACTTTGATCCCAGCTCCAGTTCCTTTTTGTTTCGGTCCTTTATCTACAAAATAGACCACGCCATGATCCAATATGTCATCATTTGTATCTATGTCATAGGATCCTTACAGATTTTATGCTAAAAAATGACAACATTATGACTCTTCCAAATTGCCCAAAACATAGCTGATAAACCCACCGAAACTATTTTTCATTCTACTTTTCTAAAGGTTTTGAGCCACCCTCCAAAGCATTCATCAACCGAGGTGGGGATGGTTCTAAGACCAAAAGTGCATTTCAACAGACTCCACATTAAAGATGCAACTAAACAAGTAAAAAAATAAATGATCTATTTGCTCTTCCTTACCACAGAACACACAATCTTTAGACCCTTTCCATCCTTTTCTACTCAAAGAATCTTTAGTTAAAATGCTTTTTTGTTCATTAGCCAAAGAGACACTTTAATTTTTGCAGAAACTTTCACTTTCCAAAATAAATCTGTGGATAATTGCACTGCTAGTTTCCTATACAAGGTTTTAACAAAGAGCTTTTTTATCAGCGGTGAGAGTCCATTCAACTTTATCTCTACCCCTCCCCATTTCAACTTCTTCACATCTTCTTTTTAAATTGTTCCACGCCTCCAGAGTATCTTCATGTAAGGTTCTCCTAAATCTAAAACCCTGCCAACCTTTACAGATAGCCTCATCCACAGTAATATTATGATCAAACCAGAGGTTGTATAGCCTATGATAATCATCTTTTAAAGCATGGTCATCTACGCATATATCCTCCTAGAATCTAGTTCCTTTTCCATCTCCCAGTTTCTTCCTAGTAAACTTATAAAAGATCTCTTTTACTTTCAGCAAGCTCCCCCAGAATTGGGAATCTCCCTGTCTTTTCTTCACCCTTGAAATACATCCATCAGGAACATATTTGTCAAACAACACCTTTTGCCACAAACCCTCATCTTGTTCCATTTTTCAAAACCATTTCACTAGCAGAGCTATATTCATAATTTCCAAATTTAGAATCCCCAACCCCCCACAATCCTTAGGGAGACAACATTCTTTCCACTTAACCAAATGATATTTTTTTTGTCTTCACCTTCTTGCCAAACTAGTCTTGCTCTATAAAAGTCAACCTTTTTCCTTACACCTACTGGCAAGGGATAAAAGGACATCATGAATAGGGGCATGTTGGTCAAGCAAGCCTAAACTAGAGAAATTCTTCTAGCTATAGATCCTAGCAGCCTGCCTTTCCAACATCTACATCTACTCTCAATTTTTTCAACCACCCCATCCAGTGTTTGTTTCTAACCTTAACATTAGACACAGGTAATCCCAAATATTTCATGGTAAGATCTCCCATTTTACATGTAAAAATTTTCTGATATATTTCTTTTCTATCATTAGCTTTACCAAATAGGAGCAATTCACTTTTATGAAAGCTAATTTTCAGCTCAGACATTTGTTCAAATGCACACAAAATGAAATTTAAGTTTTTTGCACTTCCCACATCATCCCGTAGTAAAAAATAGTATCATCAGCATATTGCAACATGTTGACTCCTTTATTATCATTTCTCCCAAGCGCACCCCTTACTATATCATTTTCTCATGCCTGTTTTAGAAAAAAAACATCAGCAGGTAGGTCAAAGAGTATAGGAGACATTGTGTCACCCTGCCTCGGTGCTTCAAAAGTTTTAAAGTATGGGCCAATTCTATCATTAACTCTAATCCCCACATGCCCCCATCTCATAGTTTTCATAACCCAATCACAACACTTATCCGGGAACCCTTTAATTTGCAACATTTTAATTACAAACGATCATTTAATCTTGTCAGATGCTTTCACAAAGCCAACCTTGAAAATTAATGCATCTTGTTTTTGTACATGTATAGTATTTATAGCTTCATGCAAAATCACCACTCCTTCCATTATATATCTCCTTTTTATAAAAGTTGTCTAAGTTGCAGATATGACTGGGGAGACACACGCACTTTACCTGGTCATGAGTAGTTTAGTAATAATTTTGAAACTAACATTTAAAAGACAAATGGGCCTAAATTTCTGTATTTGTTTAGCATCAATCATTTTAGGCACCAGTGTGATAATTCCATAATTGTGTCTAGAAATATGCATATCCCCACAAATAAATTTATCAACTAAATCTTTTAAATCCCATTTCACCAAGTCCCAAAAATCTTGATAGAAGTCAGCAAGGAAGCCATCAAGTCCCTGGGCTCTTATTCCTTTTCATTCGAAACACTACTTCTTTAATTTCCATCAAGGAAAAAAGGTGCTATGAGTTTCTCTCTCTCTTCTTTAGATATTTTCTGTAAGTTTTGATCATCCAAAGAGACATTAGTGACTTTAGGATGTCCGAAAAAATCTTTGTAAAATTTAGTAACATACTCTATTAATTGATCTTCACCTTCAGTCACCCCCTCTTCTTGTTCTAGAGAAGTAATCATATTCTTTCTTCTTCTCCATTCACCTTAGCATGGCAGTATCTAGTGTTACCATCCCCATATGTGATTTCTTTGTCTTTGTATCTTTGCCACCATTTCAACTCCTCTTGTTTAAGCAATCTATTTAATTCATCTCTAAGATATTTCTGCTCTTGTCTATCAGAAGCAGTAAGCCCTTGACTCTTGATGACCCACAAGTATAGGGGATCTATTGTAGTCCTTTCGATAAGTAAGAGTGTTGAACCCAACGAGGAGCAGAAGGAAATGACAAGTGGTTTTCAGCAAGGTATTATCTGCAAGCACTGAAATTATCGGTAACAGATAGTTTTGTGATAAGACAAATCGTAACGGGTAACAAGTAATAGAAGTAAAAAAAGTGCAGCAAGGTGGACCAATCCTTTTTGTATCAAAGGACAAGCCTGGACAAACTCTTATATAAAGCAAAGCGCTCCTGAGGACACATGGGAGTTGTCGTCAAGTTAGTTTTCATCATGCTCATATGATTCGCGTTCATTACTTTGATAATTTGTTATGTGGGTGGACCGGTGCTTGGGTGCTGCCCTTCCTTGGACAAGGCTCCCACTTATGATTAACCCCTGTCTCAAGCATCCGCAACTACGAAAAAAGAATTAAGATAAACCTAACCATAGCATAAAACATATGGATTCAAATCAGCCCCTTACGAAGCAATGCATAAACTAGGGTTTAAGCTTCTGTCACTCTAGCAACCCATCATCTACTTATTACTTCCCAATGCCTTCCCCTAGGCCCAAATAATGGTGAAGTGTCACGTAGTCGACGTTCACATAACACCACTAGAGGAAAGACAACATACATCTCATCAAAATATTGAACGAATACCAAATTCACATGATTACTTATAACAAGACTTCTCCCATGTCCTCAGGAACAAACATAACTACTCCACCAAAGAAAGTCTGAGTTACATGGCTTTGCATCGCGTGGCGTGTTCAGGTACAATCTTCTCAACGTACAGCAAGGCTAACTTCATTGAGCGCCTGCCTCCGGATCTGGAGTGGAGGGGCCACAAAAACGAGGCATGCCTGTTGTAGGATCGGAAGTATGTCTAGAGGGGGGGGTGATTAGACTACTTGACCAAATAAAAACCATGCTTTTTCCCAATTTTAGTTCTTGGAAGATTTTAGCAACTTTAGGACAAGTCAAGCAATCATCACACAATTCAAGCAAGCATGCAAAGAGTATATAGCAGCGGAAAGTAAAGCATGCAACTTGCAAGAATGTAAAGGGAAGGGTTTGGAGAATTCAAACGCTATTGGAGACACGGATGTTTTTCCCGTAGTTCGGATAGGTGGTGCTATCCTACATCCACGTTGATGGAGACTTCAACCCACGAAGGGTAACGGTTGCGCGAGTCCATAGAGGGCTCCACCCACGAAGGGTCCACGAAGAAGCAACCTTGTCTATCCCACCATGGCCATCGCCCACGAAAGACTTGCCTCACTAGCGGTAGATCTTCACGAAGTAGGCGATCTCCTTGCCCTTACAAACTCCTTGGTTCAACTCCATAATCTTGTCGAAGGCTCCCAAGTGACACCTAGCCAATCTAGGAGACACCACTCTCCAAGAAGTAACAAATGGTGTGTTGATGATGAACTCCTTGCTCTTGTGCTTCAAATGATAGTCTCCCCAACACTCAACTCTCTCTCATAGGATTTGGATTTGGTAGAAAGAAGATTTGAGTGGAAAGCAACTTGGGGAAGGCTAGAGATCAAGATTCATATGGTAGGAATGGAATATCTTGGCCTCAACACAAGGGTAGGTGGTTCTCTCTCAGAACATATGAGTTGGAAGTGTAGATGTGTTCTGATGGCTCTCTCCACGAATGAAGAGGAGGTGGAGGGGTATATATAACCTCCACACAAAATCCAACCATTACACACAATTTACCAATCTCGGTGGGACCGAATCAACAAACTCGGTCGGACCGAAAAGGTAAACCTAGTGACCGTTAGAGATTTTCGGTGGGACTGACATGCAACTCGGTAGGACCGATATGGTTAGGGTTTGGGCATAACGTAATCTCGGTGAGACCGATTACACAAACTCGGTGAGACCGATTTTGGTAATTAGCTAACCAGAGAGTTGGTCAGGTAAACTCGATGGGACCGATTTGCTCTTTCGGTGAGACCGAAAAGTTACAAAGGGGAAACAGAGAGTTTACATTGCAATCTCGGTGGGACTGATTTGCTCTTTCGGTGAGACCGAAAAGTTACAAAAGGGAAACAGAGAGATTGCAACCCCATCTCGGTGAGACCGAGATCCCTATCGGTAGAACTGAATTGCTAGGGTTTGGCAGTGGCTTATGACATATGAAACCCGGTGGCGCCGGATGGAAAGAATTGGTATGGCCGAGTTTGGCTTGGAGTTTAGGTCATTTGTGGATATGGGAAAGCAACTGAGGATTTTGGAGCATATCATTAAGCACATAAAGCAAAAGTCTCATTAAGCAACACCTCATCCCTCCTTGATAGTATTGGCTTTTCCTATGGACTCAATGTGATCTTGGATCACTAAAATGTAAAATGAAGAGTCTTGAGCTTTTGAGCTTGAGCCAATCCTTTGTCCTTAGCATTTGAGAGTTCCACTTTCACCATCCATGCCATGCCAATCATTGAGTTTTCCTGAAATAATTGTCTTGGAATAGCATTAGCTCAATGAGCTATATGTTGTTATGAATTACCAAAACCACCTAGGGATAGTTGCACTTTCAATCTCCCCCTTTTTGGTAATTGATGACAACATATAGATCAAAGCTTCGACAAATGATAATAAGAATGAATTATATCGTCGCTTTGAGAAGTATGTGATAAGTAAGAGCTCCCCCTAAATTTGTGCATATTTAAAATTTGCTTTGGACTGCAAATGCACAAAGAGTTAGAATTATGGGTTACTCTTCCATGTCACATACATCTTGGTGGAGCGCTCAAAATGACAATAATGAAATACATGCACTCATCACCAAGGAAAAGTGAATGACCACATAAGATAGATAAGATATATCAAGCATGCATAAGTGTAGCTTATGATCAAACACATGATCATCAATGTCTCACAAGCATAACATAGTATCTCAACCAAAAGCAAACAATGTTTGAAAAACCACCAAATAAAGCAAGAGAGAAAAACAACACTCTCTCTCTCGAAGCCTATGATCTATACATTTTTCTCCCCCTTTGGCAACAAGTTACCAAAAAGTTCCTAGAAAATGCATAGTGCTAGATCGACACTCAGGCTTGATCTTCTGGTGGTGGTGGAGTCCTGATCACTCCAAGGACGAAGGCTTCCGTAGACGTGGTTGGAGTTGGAGCTGAAGTAGATGCTGGAGCAGGTTGGGTTGGTGCTGTGGCTGGAGCTGAGGCGGTGGCTCTTGTGTCAGGAACTGGCACTGCACTGGACCTCGGACCTCGTGGTACTCTAGCAAACGCATCAGTGGTAGTCTTCCCTTTCCTCTCCTGCATGTCATCTTGGAGTTGCTCCACTGCAGTCTGAATTTCTGTCACCTTGATATCCAAGTCATAGAACTTCTGTTCTACGATTCTCTCTAAGCTTGCCTGGTTATGAGTCAGGGTAGCTAGTCCTTTCTCAATCCTCAGGGTGGATGCAATCAGGTAACTGAGCTGCTCTTGCTTGTTCTTCAAGAAGTACTCAGATGCCTCCTCTTGAGTTGGCATCTTGGCAGCTTTCTCCTTCCTTGCCTTCTTCTTCTTGGCTTGTGCCTGGACTGATGATGGTTCATTTTCATGCATCACAACTTGGTTGTCCTCGAAATATGGATGGATAGGCAAATGTTCCTTGTCCAACAAGTATGTGTCTGTGCCCATTCTTGAGTTGATCAACATCTGGATCTGAGGGGCATATCCACAGCTCCTCTTCTGATCTGCTGCAGTCCTCTTAATAGTTTCTATTATGAGGCTCATGACCTTAAATTTTTGAGGCACATCAAAGATATGTAGCAGGTTGATGGCATGACCTCTGATCATCCTGTGATCTCCAGACTTGGGCAAAAGTGTGTGCCTAAGGATCCAATTGATCGTAGGCAGACCTGACAACAAGTGTTTCACAGACCCAAACTGGTGAGTATCAAGATCATCTGCAGGAATCTCCTTGTACATATTTGCCATAGAGTTGTGATCCATCTTCTTCTTGGCATAGACATCCAAGTCATCTTCATTTTCCTCTGGGGCATTGATAAGCTGTGCCCACTCAGCAACTGTTGATTGGTACCTCATACCTTCAGACATCCAAACAATCCTCCCATCTGGATAAAAATGTGCTGTGGAGTAGAACTGCATGATAAGCTCCTCATTCCACTTTGTGAGCTTCTTCCCAACAAAGTCTGCTACTCCACAAGCTCTGAAGCTATCTTGCACTCCAGGGTAGTGCTCTTCATTTTCCTTGATATATTCCCAGTCGACCCATCTCATATCACATACTATTGGCTTCTTGTCCAATAAGACTGTCTCATAGAAGTCCTGTTGTTCCTTAGTGTGGAACCTGTAGTCAACATCAGTCCTTCTCCTGGTAGCATAGGGATCCTCAGCTCTCCATTTTCTCAGCCCAGAGTCTCTTCTGATCTTCATATCCTCAGCCACAGGATGAGCATCATTGTGGTCTGGGATCTTGGGCTTCAACTTTCTCAGCACTTGGCCTTCCTCTTCTTCTGCAATGTCAGGCACTGGGGCCTTGTTCTTTTCAGCAGTTGGGATGCTTCTTGTGTTTCTCTTTGGTTTTGGCTTTGGAGCTGACTTGGCTTTGGATGCAGCCTTGGGGGCTTCCTTGGGCTTAGATGCAGCTGCCCCTGTTCTTATAGCATCACCCATCAGCTTGGGTGCCTTGGGTGCTGGTGCAGCATCCTCTTCTTCTTCTTCTTCATCAGAAGAATGCTGTTCAAATTCAGCCACGGGATCAACTTTCTTGCACCATCTGCCTCTTTTCCTTTCTTTCTTTGTCTCAGCTGCAACTGGCTCTTTGGGTGCAGGCTTCTCAGGAATCTTTGTTGAGGCTCTGGCCTTTGGCATGGGCTGCCTGCCTGCTGGCCTTTTGACCTTTAAGCCTGGCTTGGTGCTCTGCCTTGAGCCATGCTCTTTCTTGAGTTCAACTTTCTTGGAAGTTGCTTCCTCCTCTGCCACATAATCTTCATCCTCTGATTCTGAGGTTCTTTTCTTCCTTTGTCTTGTGGCAGCTTTTGGCAGGTTGCTGGGGGTACTCCTGCTGCCTTCATCTGAAGAGCTGGAGGGACTAGTGCCCTCACTCATTTGCACTGGCTGCTCTGACAAATTCTGGCTATCACTCTGGTCTGACATGATGAACAAGCTAACTGCTGACCCTGTGAATAGTTTATAGATGAGGTAGAGTGGATGAGCATCACAAAATGCAGAGGTTTTTGCAAAAGAATGATTCAAAAACTTAGTTTTAGTTTCCCATAGAAAGCATTTCGGATCTACCGATTTTTAAACTCGGTGATACCGAAGCAGTTTTTGGAACCTAAACTAGTGAACTCGGTCAGACCGAGTCACAGTTCGGTGGCACCGAGACTGCTAGGGTTTCACAAAGTTCCAAAATCGGTCGCACCGATTAGCAATACTCGGTTAGACCGAGTTTTACTTGTGCAATGGCAGAAGCCAAATCGGTGGGACCGAGTTTTTCAACTCGGTGAGTCCAAGATGGTTTCGGCGGAAACCTAACCCTAAAGTTTTCGGATCAAACCTATTCTATTGAGTTCATTGACTGGATAGGAGTTTATCAAACGTGGCAAGAATACATCTGATCACAATGTGCTAGGAATCGGATTGAGGAATAGCACAAAGATCAAGTCCATACCCTAGTTCGGCGGAGACTCGCTACGGCGGCAACGGCGGGGTTGATTCCCGTTGACGGCGACGGAGACCAGCGACTGAAGGCTGCTGGCGGCGAGAAGACGATCCAGAGACCACGTAGGCAGAGCGAGCTATCGCGCAGGCGAAGGGGTTCGGAGAAATTTCCAAATTTTTGCCCGTGTCTATATATAGCCCGACCCTGTCGGTGTGACCGAGTGTAACAACTCGGTGGCACCGAGATGCAAAACTGTATACAGTTATTGCAACTCGGTGTGACCGAATGGTTCAAATCGGTTGCACCGAGATCGAAAACATAGATCAACTTAATGATCTCGGTAAGACCGAAAGTGGGGTATCGGTCAGACCGAGAATCACAAAGAGGTTTTGGAAGTTTAAGTCTATGACGAATCGGGGACTCCGAGTGCTCCTCACACAGAGTGGTTCGAATCTGACTTGATCAATTTTGTGATGTAGCATGAATAGAGTTTGAGACGAGAAAAGCATAGATAGCTAGAGAAGGTTCTTAGGCATTCTTGTCCATCCACTTGGCAAAAGAACAATAAAACCAAACGATCAAAACAACAAGTGGATGTCCTCGAATGAGTAAAATATGCAACCAACATGCTCACACAATAAAATGGCAATTGAAATATGTGACGAAGCATGCACAACCAATTCTAGCATCTATCAAGCAATTGGCGATGACTAGGTCATCTATATATGAGTATATTGACATAGGAGTCAAATGAAAACATTTGATCATAGGTCATACTCATCGTTTAAGCTCAAGTGGGGTTACCACTTTTACATAAAGCATTGTTGTGTTCACATCATTAGATTTGCTTTGACTCAAGTCTTAGAGTAAAGCTCCCCCTAGATGTGATATCCCCCCTAAGAGGGATGAACTAACCTTGGGTTTTGTCGATGATGAATTCATGTAGATGTTGAAGATGTGGATGCTCAACGTTGATGTAGATCACTTGGAGCTATCCTTTTGAGTGAGTTGCACTTTCAATACCTACATGGGTTAGTCCCACAAGGAACAAACAAGGATATCCATAGACATAGAGTGATGCACACACAAGATGATGTCTATGAAAGCTTTTAGGTTACCTTGTCCCTTGACTTACCAACAAGAGGGTTTGTGACTCCTTGAACTAGTGCAAGATGTGGAAGTTGATTGCACTTGTTCCTGCCAAAATGATAAGAGTGAAGTATGTTGGCGGAGTCACCCTCAAGAACTCTCTAGTTCTTCTTCTTTTGGATCCACACCATCTTGATGGGAATCCTTGGAGTTGTAGTCGTACTTGATGAAGTGGAACTTGAAGTAGTCTTGGGAATCCACTTGACTAAGGTCTTAGGAGCTTCTTCAAATGCATCAATTTCCTCTTGAAGCTTGTCCTTGCCTTTTTGCTTGTAGTCTTGTGGTGGAAGATCATCTTGAGTTTGTGTCCCCTTGAAAGAAGTAGGATCATACTTCTCTTGTTGAGGAACAAACTTTGTCTTGGGGTATTGATCTTCTTCCCACTCAACTCCATTTGCATTGAACTTTCGTTCAAAACCAACACCTTGATTCTTCCGGTGCCTTCCTTACTTGCGTACAATCTCCTCGAATTGCTCACTTCCGGCAAGGCTTTTGTACACTCCTTTATCTATGATTCCCTTCAATAAGCTATTTTCTTGCTCAAGTGTAACTTGGCTAAGAGAATCATTAGTGGAATCAAGAGAACTACTAGAAGCAACAATATTGGATTTAACATGATCATTGTTACTACTAGAGGAAGAATCTTTCTTGTTATTGTTATTAGACTTGACTTGAGGCATGTAAGTGGATAAGAGTAAACGCTTGGCAATGTAAGAAGAACTTGTCTTGCGAAGATCATCATTGATTGCCTTTAAGAACTCATGCTCTTGCTCAAGATTGAGCTTTTCAAAGCGTAGCTTCTCATGAGCTCTTAAAAGTCCTCGATGATCTTCGAAGATAGTTTCATGAGCTAACTTAAGAGTGTTTAGTTCTTTAGTTAGAGCCTCAATTTTCTCCTTATCATTGTCATTTGTTTTATCTTGATTAGCATGATTAATTGACGTTTCATCATAGTATTCATCACTAGAGTTGTTAACAAGTAAATCATCATCACCTAACAAGTCATCCTCATCACTATTGAAATCAACATACTCAGGGTGAGTTACCTTAGGACCTTTGGCCATGAAGCATCTTCCAATTACTTCATTTGGTGAGTCAAATATGTCGAAGGAGTTGGTTGACACAAGTGCTAGACCGGCAACACCTTCATCTTGAGTATATTCAGAATCAGAGTGATAACTTCTCTCGGAGTGGTTCTCGGAGTCGGAGCCGGATACCCATTCACCAACATGAGCTTGATGTCTTCGTTTTGTGTAGCTCCTTGATGATTTTTCCTTTCTTTCCGAATCCTTGCTCCTCCGTGAGTATCTTCGTTCATAACGATCATCTCTACTCCTTCTCTCTCTTGATGGTGATTCTTCTCTTTTGCCTCTTCTTTTTGGAGAATCTTCTCTTCTTTTGTAGGGAGCCGTACACTCATTGGAATAGTGTCCGGGTCTTCCACAATTGTAGCAGTTTCGCTCTCGACTAGATGATCTTTTGTCATTGTAGGACCTTGACTTGGAGCTTCTATCTTTGCTTCTACTCTTGTAGAACTTGTTGAAGTTCTTCACCATTAGGCTCAATTCTTCGTTGAAGTTTTGTTTCTCACTTGATGATGTGGGTACTTCACATGAGGCTTTGTAGGCACCACTTGATTTGTTGTGAAGTTCCTCTTTATCCTTGAGCGACATCTCATGAGCAACAATTCTTTCAATGACCTCCGTTGGCTTGAGATCTTTGTAATTGGGAATCATTTGAATCAAAGTGCACACGGTATCATATTTTCCATCCAAGGCTCTTAGGATCTTCTTGATGATGAATCTGTCGGTCATCTCTTCACTCCCTAAGCCGGCAATCTCGTTTGTGATGAGAGCAAGCCTAGAGTACATTTCAGCGACACCTTCACCATCCTTCATTTTGAACTTGTCAAGTTGACTTTGAAGCACATCCAATTTGGATTCCTTCACGGAGTCGGTACCTTCGTGCATATCAATCAAAGTATCCCAAATTTCCTTTGCATTCTCAAGACGGCTGATTTTGTTGAATTCTTCGGGGCATAATCCGTTGAAGAGAATATCACAAGCTTGAGCGTTGTATTGTAGCATCTTCAACTCATCCGCGGTAGCTTCACGGTTTGGTTCTTTCCCATCGAAGAAGTCACCTTGCAAACCAACACACACAATGGCCCAAACGGCGGGGTTATGTCCAAGAATATGCATTTTCATTTTATGCTTCCAACTAGCAAAATTAGTACCATCAAAGTAAGGACCTCTACGGTGATAATTTTCCTTACTAGACCTCATACTCTCCTAGGTTGTGAAACCAAGGCTATGACCACCAAAAGCTATGGAAATCAAAGCAAATGGAGACCAAAGCTCTGATACCACTTGTAGGATTGGAAGTATGTCTAGAGGGGGGGTGATTAGACTACTTGACCAAATAAAAACTATGCCTTTTCCCAATTTTAGTTCTTGGCAGATTTTAGCAACTTTAGGACAAGTCAAGCAATCATCACACAATTCAAACAAGCATGCAAAGAGTATATAGCAGCTGAAAGTAAAGCATGCAACTTGCAAGAATGTAAAGGGAAGGGTTTGGAGAATTCAAACGCTATTGGAGACACGGATGTTTTTCCCGTGGTTCGGATAGGTGGTGCTATCCTACATCCACGTTGATGGAGACTTCAACCCACGAAGGGTAACGGTTGCGCGAGTCCACGGAGGGCTCCACCCACGAAGGGTCCACAAAGAAGCAACCTTGTCTATCCCACCATGGCCATCGCCCACGAAGGACTTGCCTCACTAGCGGTAGATCTTCACGAAGTAGGCGATCTCCTTGCCCTTACAAACTCCTTGGTTCAACTCCACAATCTTGTCGGAGGCTCCCAAGTGACACCTAGCCAATCTAGGAGACACCACTCTCCAAGAAGTAACAAATGGTGTGTTGATGATTAACTCCTTGCTCTTGTGCTTCAAATGATAGTCTCCCCAACACTCAACTCTCTCTCATAGGATTTGGATTTGGTAGAAAGAAGATTTGAGTGGAAAGCAACTTGGGGAAGGCTAGAGATCAAGATTCATATGGTAGGAATGGAATATCTTGGCCTCAACACAAGGGTAGGTGGTTCTCTCTCAGAACATATGAGTTGGAAGTGTAGATGTGTTCTGATGGCTCTCTCCACGAATGAAGAGGAGGTGGAGGGGTATATATAGCCTCCACACAAAATCCAACCATTACACACAATTTACCAATCCCGGTGGGACCGAATCAACAAACTCGGTCGGACCGAAAAGGTAAACCTAGTGACCGTTAGAGATTTTCGGTGGGACTGACATGCAACTCGATAGGACCGATATGGTTAGGGTTTGGGCATAACATAATCTCGGTGAGACCGATTACACAAACTCGGTGAGACCGATTTTGGTAATTAGCTAACCAGAGAGTTGGTCAAGTAAACTCGATGGGACCGATTTGCTCTTTCGGTGAGACCGAAAAGTTACAAAGGGGAAACAGAGAGTTTACATTGCAATCTCGGTGGGACCGATTTGCTCTTTTGGTGAGACCGAAAAGTTACAAAAGGGAAACAGAGAGATTGCAACCCCATCTCGGTGAGACCGAGATCCCTATCGGTAGAACCGAATTGCTAGGGTTTGGCAGTGGCTTATGACATATGAAACTCGGTGGCGCCAGATGGAAAGAATCGGTATGACCGAGTTTGGCTTGGAGTTTAGGTCATTTGTGGATATGGGAAAGCAGCTGAGGATTTTGGAGCATATCATTAAGCACATAAAGCAAAAGGCTCATTAAGCAACACATCATCCCTCCTTGATAGTATTGGCTTTTCCTATGGACTCAATGTGATCTTGGATCACTAAAATTTAAAATGAAGAGTCTTGAGCTTTTGAGCTTGAGCCAATCCTTCGTCCTTAGCATTTGAGGGTTCCACTTTCACCATCCATGCCATGCCAATATTGAGCTTTCCTGAAATAATTGTCTTGGAATAGCATTAGCTCAATGAGCTATATGTTGTTATGAATTACCAAAACCACCTAGGGATAGTTGCACTTTCACCTGTGGTTCATGCCCAACCTTCCATTGCTCCGATCCAGGTACTTATCCAACTCATCTCGTATGTATGTTTTTTCAGGGAATCATGTCGTATGTACGTGATGGTACAACCAAACATGTACAAAATAGTTGCTATAATAATTTTAAGTTTTTACACATTACAGACAGGTCGGGTGGGCTCACTTATAGTATAGGTGTATCATATATGTATCAATGTATGCATGTCATCGTCAAGTGGCCTCATAAACTACCTACTTGTTTTTTGCTAGGTGATTAGAGAAAGGCTAGAGGGGGCAGATCATTCAAATATGAGAACAAATAGCATTTACCACATGAAAAGACAACCAAAACAACCCAAGGCGCCCTTCTTCAGTTTCCTCGTGCAAAACCTACCTATAGGCGTGGATAGCTCTCGGTTGTGCTCCTTCTTTGGTAAACATGGCCTAGTTTCCGCCGATGAGGTGATCTCACCAGGGATGGCATGTGTTACTATGTTCATGGACATGGTGGACAGACTAGATGACGCCGATGTTGGGGAACGTAGTAATTTTTAAAAAAATCCTACGCACACGCAGGATTATGGTGATGCATAGCAACGAGAGGGGAGAGTGTGTCCACGTACCCTCGTAGACCGAAAGCAGAAGCGTTAGCACAACACGGTTGATGTAGTCATACGTCTTCACGATCCGACCGATCCAAGTACCGAAAGCACGATACCTCAGAGTTCAGCACACGTTCAACTCGATGACGTCCCACGAGCTCCGATCTAGCAGAGCTTCGCCGGAGAGTTTCGTCAGCACGACAGCGTGATGACGGTGATGATGATGCTATCGACGCAGGGCTTTGCCTAAGCACCGCTACGATATGATCGAGGTGGATTATGGTGGAGGGGGGGGGGCACCGCACACGGCTTGGGACAATCAACTTGTGTGTCTTTGGGTGCCCCCCCCCGCTGAAAGGATCGATATAGTTGACTAGAGGGGGGGTGAATAGGCAACTAACAATTTTTAGCTTTTCTTTAGCAATTTAAACTTTGCATCAAAGTAGGTTGTTTAGATATGCAACTAAGTGAGCAACCTATATGATGCAACAACGATAAGCACACATGCAAGCAAGAGATATAGCATAAATAAGCTTGCACAAGTAAAGGCACGAGCTAACCAAGAGTGGAGCCGGTGGAGACGAGGATGTGTTACCGAAGTTCCTTTCCTTTGAGGGGAAGTACATCTCCGTTGGAGCGGTGTGGAGGCACAATGCTTCCCAAGAAGCCACTAGGGCCACCGTATTCTCCTCACACCCTCACACAATGCGAGATGCCGTGATTCCACTATTGGTGCCCTTGGAGGCGGCGACCGAACCTTTACAAACAAGGTTGGGGCAATCTCCACAACTTAATTGGAGGCTCCCAACGACACCACGAAGCTTCACCACAATGGACTATGGCTCCGCGGTGACCTCAACCGTCTAGGGTGCTCAAACACCCAAGAGTAACAAGATCCACAAGGGATTAGTGGGGGAATCAAATTTCTCTTGGTGGAAGTGTAGATCGGGGCCTTCTCAACCACTCCCGAGCAAATCAACAAGTTTGATTAGCTAGGGAGTGAGATCGGGCGAAAATGGAGCTTGGAGCAACAATGGAGCTTAGGGTTGGAAGAGGTGGTCAACTAGAGGAAGAAGACACCCATTTTATAGTTGTGGACAAAATCCAACCGTTATCCACCTAACCAGCCTGCGACTTGCGGTACTACCACTCCTAACAAGCGGTACTACTGCAAGGCCATGCGGTACTACCGTGAGGAACCGCGGTACTACCGCAGCAGCAGCAGGAGCTAGTACAGACCTGTAGCACAGGGGCTGAGGGTGGTACTGCCGCAGGCGCGATACTACCGCTCCCCCTTGCGGTACCACCGCAAGGCAGGAAAGTCCTAGCCTGAGAAGGGCGCAGATGAATAAAAATACATCCGTGCCTACTTCCGCTAGAAAACAGACGATGCAAAAATCCAACACAGTACTACCACTGAGAAGCGGTACTACCGCACGGCAGCTGAGCCAGGCCGCGCGTTGTACTACCGCGCTCGAGGTGCGGTACTACCGCGGAGGCGCGGATGTAAAAAATTACATCCGGCCCTACAACCGCGATGAAGCGGCACTTGGCCTGGGGGCCACGGTACTACGACTCCAGAGGAGCAGTACTACAGTGGGCTCCTGCGGTACTACCGCGCCAAAGTACAGTACTACCGCAGGTGCCTGCGGTACTACCGCTCCAGGGAGCAGTACTACCGCAAGCCCAATATCAGCAGTGATGTCTACTACGCAACCTTCTCCTTGTAGACGTTGTTGGGCCTCCAAGTGTAGAGGTTTGTAGGACAGTAGCAAATTTCCCTCAAGTGGATGACCTAAGGTTTATCAATCCATGCGAGGCGGAGGATGAAGATGGTCTCTCTCAAGCAACCCTGCAACCAAATAACAAAGAGTCTCTTGTGTCCCCAACACACCCAATACAATGGTAAATTGTATAGGTGCACTAGTTCGGCGAAGAGATGGTGATACAAGTGCAATATGGATGGTAGATATAGGTTTTTGTAATCTGAAAATATAAAAACAGCAAGGTAGCAAGTGATAAAAGTGAGCGTAAACGGTATTGCAATGCTAGGAAACAAGGCCTAGGGTTCATACTTTCACTAGTGCAAGTTCTCTCAACAATAATAACATAATTGGATCATATAACTATCCCTCAACATGCAACAAAGAGTCACTCCAAAGCCACTAATAGCGGAGAACAAATGAAGAGATTATGGTAGGGTACGAAACCACCTCAAAGTTATTCTTTCCAATCAATCCATTGGGCTATTCCTATAAGTGTCACAAACAACCCTAGAGTTCGTACTAGAATAACACCTTAAGACACAAATCAACCAAAACCCTAATGTCACCTAGATACTCCAATGTCACCTCAAGTATCCGTGGGTATGATTATACGATATGCATCACACAATCTCAGATTCATCTATTCAACCAACACATAGAACCTCAAAGAGTGCCCCAAAGTTTCTTCTGGAGAATCAAGACGGAAACGTGTGCCAACCCCTATGCATAGGTTCATGGGCGGAACCCGCAAGTTGATCACCAAAACATACATCAAGTGAATCACGTGATATCCCATTGTCACCACAGATACGCACGGCAAGACATACATCAAGTGTTCTCAAATCATTAAACACTCAATCCGATAAGATAACTTCAAAGGGAAAACTCAATCCATTACAAGAGAGTAGAGGGGGAGAAGAAACATAAGATCCAACTATAATAGCAAAGCTCGCGATACATCAAGATCGTGCCAAATCAAGAACACGAGAGAGAGAGAGAGAGAGAGAGAGAGAGAGAGAGAGAGAGAGAGAGAGAGATCGAACACATAGCTACTGGTACATACCCTCAGCCCCGAGGGTGAACTACTCCCTCCTCGTCATGGAGAGCGCCGGGATGATGAAGATGGCCACCGGTGAGTGATCCCCCTCTGGCAGGGTGCCGAAACAGGGTCCCACTTGACTTTTGGTGGCTACAGAAGCTTGCGGCGGCGGAACTCCCGATCTATTCTCTGTTCTGGAAGTTTTAGGGTACGTAGGTATATATGGGTGAAAGAAGTACGTTGGTGGACCGAAGGGGGGCCACGATGCAGGGGGGCGCTCCCTAGGGGGGTGGGCGCGCCCCCCACCCTCGTGGGCACCTCCCTTCTTTCCTGACGTGCACTCCAAGCTTTTCCGGTAGCTTTCCTTCCAAAAATAACTTCTCTAGTTGATTTTGTTCCGTTTCGACTTCGTTTGATATTACTTTTCTTCGAAACACTGAAATAGGCAAAAAACAACAAATCTGGGCTGGGCCTCCGGTTAATAGGTTAGTCCCAAAAATAATATAAAAGTGAATAATAAAGCCCAATATTGCCCAAAATAGTAGATAATATAGCATGGAGCAATCAAAAATTATAGATACGTTGGAGACATATCAAGCATCCCCAAGCTTAATTCCTGCTCGTCCTCGAGTAGGTAAATAATAAAAAAGATAATTCTTGATGTGGAATGCTAGTTGGCATAATTTCATTGTAATTCTTCTTAATTGTTATATGAATATTCAGATCCGAAAGATTCAAGACAAAAGTTCATATTGGCATAAAAATAATAATACTTCAAGCATACTAACAAAGCAATTATGTCTTCTCAAAATAACATGGCCAAAGAAAGTTATCCCTACAAAATCATATAGTCTTGCTATGCTCTATCTTCACCACATAAAGTATTTAAATCATGCACAACCCCGATGACAATCCAAGCAATTGTTTCATACTTTTGATATTTTCAAACTTTTTCAATCTTCATGCAATACATGAGTGTGAGCCATGGACATAACACTATAGGTGGAATAGAATGGTGGTTGTGGAGAAGACAAAAAGGGAGAAGATAGTCTCACATCAACTAGGCGTATCAACGGGCTATGGAGATGCCCATAAATAGATATCAATGTGAGTGAGTAGGGATTGCCATGCAACAGATGCACTAGAGCTATAAGTATATGAAAGCTCAACAAAAGAAACTAAGTGGGTGTGCATCCAACTCGCTTGCTCACGAAGACCTAGGGCATTTTGAGGAAGCCCATCATTGGAATATACAAGCCAAGTTCTATAATGTAAAATTCCCACTAGTATATGAAAGTGGGAGACTCTCTATCATGAAGATCATGGTGCTACTTTGAAGCACAAGTGTGGTAAAAGGATAGTAGCATTATCCCTTCTCTCTTTTTCTCTCATTTTTTATTTATTTTATATTTTATTTGGGCCCTTTCTCTTTTTTTATGGCCTCTTTTTTTTCGTCCGGAGTATCATCCCGACTTGTGGGGGAATGATAGTCTCCATCATCCTTTCCTCACTTGGTACAATGCTCTAAAAAAATTGATGATCATCACACTTTTATTTTTATTACAACCCAACAATTACAACTCGATACTTAGAACAAAATATGACTCTATATGAATGCCTCCGGCGGTGTACCGGGATATGCAATGATTCAAGAGTGATATGTATGAAAGAATTATGAACGGTGGCTTTGCCACAAATACAATGTCAACTACATGATCATGCAAAGCAATATGACAATGATGGAGCGTGTCATAATAAACGGAATGGTGGAAAGTTGCATGGCAATATATCTCGGAATGGCTATGGAAATGCCATGATAGGTAGGTATGGTGGCTGTTTTGAGGAAGATATATGGTGGGTGTATGATACCGGCGAAAGGTGCGCGGTATTAGAGAGGCTAGCAATGGTGGAAGGATGGGAAAAGTGCGTATAATCCATCGACTCCACATTAGTCATAAAGAACTCATATACTTATTGCAAAAATCTACAAGTTATCAAAACAAAGTATTACGCGCATGCTCCTAGGGGGATAGATTGGTAGGAAAAGACCATCTCTCGTCCCCGATCGCCACTCATAAGGAAGACAATCAATCAATAAATCATGCTCCGACTTCATCACATAACGGTTCACCATATGTGCATGCTACGGGAATCACAAACTTTAACACAAGTATTCTTTGAATTCACAACTATTCAACTAGCATGACTCTAATATCACCATCTTCATATCTCAAAACAATTATCAAGCTTCAAACTTTTCTTAGTATTCAACACACTCATAAGAATTCTTACAAATCTTGTATGCTTAGCATATTAGGATTTTTAAGCACATTGCCACGCTATTTAAGACTCTCAAAATAATCTAAGTGAAGCATGATAGTTCAATAGTTTCTATAAAACAAATCCACCACCGTGCTCTAAAAGATATAAGTGAAGCACTAGAGCAAACAACAAACTACTCCGAAAGGTATAAGTAAAGATCAATGAGTAGTCGAATAATTATGCAACTATGTGTGAAGACTCTCCCATTTAATAATTTCAGATCTTAGTATTTTATTCAAACAGCAAGCAAAGCTAAATAAAAGAAAACGACGCTCCAAGCAAAACACATATCATGTGGTGAATAAAAATATACCTCCTAGTAAAGTTACCGATGAACGAAGACGAAAGAGGGGATGCCACCCGGGGCATCCCAAGCTTAGACGATTGGTTATCCTTGAATATTACCTTGGGGTGCCTTGGGAATACCCAATCTTAGGCTCTTGCCACTCCTTATTCCATAGTCCATCGAATCTTTTCCCAAAACTTGAAAACTTCACAACACAAAACTTAACAGAAAACTCGTGAGCTCCGTTAGTGAAAGAAAACAAAACACCACTTCAAGGTACTGTAATGAACTCATTATTTATTTATATTGGTGTTAAACCTACTGTATTCCAACTTCTCTATAGTTTATAAACTGTTTTACTAGCCATAGATTCATCAAAATAAGCAAACAACACACGAAAAACAGAATCTGTCAAAAACAGAACAATCTGTAGTAATCTGTAACTAATGCAAACTTATGGAACTCCAAAAATTCTGAACTAAATTAGTGGACCTGAGGAATTTGTCTAGTAATCATCTGCAAAAATAATCAACTAAATAGCACTCTCCAGTAAAAAGTTGAATCTAATCTCGTGAGCGCTAAAGTTTCTGTTTTTTACAGCATGATCATAAAGACTTCACCCAAGTCTTCCCAAAGGTTCTACTTGGCACAAACACTAACTAAAACACAAAACCACATCTAAACAGAAGCTAGATGGATTATTTATTCCTAAACAGAACCAAAAAGCAAGAAACTAAAATAAAATTGGGTTGCCTCCCAAGCGCTATCGTTGAACGCCCCTAGCTAGGCATGATGATTTCAATGATGCTCACATAAAAGATAAGAATTGAAACATAAAGAGAGCATCATGAAGAATATGACTAGCACATTTAAGTCTAACCCACTTCCTATGCATAGGGATTTTGTGAGAAAACAACTTATGGGAACAATAATCAACTTGCATAGGAAGGTAAAACAAGCACAACTTTAAAACTTTAAGCACATAAAGAGGAAACTTGATATTATTGTAATTCCTACAAGCATACATTCCTCCCTCATAATAATTTTCAGTAGCATCATGAATGAATTCAAAAATATAACCAACACCTAAAGCGTTCTTTCCATGATCTACAAGCATAGAATTTTCACTATTCTCCACATAAGCAAATCTATTCTCATCAATAGTAGTGGGAGCAAACTCAACAAAATAACTATCATGTGATTGAAAATTAAGATTAAGATGACAAGTTTCATGGTTATCATTATTCTTTATAGCATAGGTGTCATCACAATAATCATCATAGATAGGAAGCATGCTTTCATCATAGTAAATTTTCTCATCAAAGGTTGGGGGACAAAAAATATCATCTTCATCAAACATAGCTTCCCCAAGCTTGTGGCTTTGCATATCGTTAGCATCATGGATATTCAAGGAGTCCATACTAACAACATTGCAATCATGCTCATCATTCAAAGATTTAGTGCCAAACATTTTAATACATTCTTCTTCTAACTCTTTGGCACAATTTTCTTTTCCATTATACTCACGAAAGATATTAAAAAGATGAAGCGTATGAGGTAAACTCAATTCCATTTTTTTTTGTAATTTTCTTTTATAAACTAAACTAGTGATAAAACAAGAAACAAAAAGATTCGATTGCAAGATCTAAAGATATACCTTCAAGCACTTACCTCCCCGACAACGACGCAATAAAAGAGCTTGATGTCTACTATGCAACCTTCTCCTTGTAGACGTTGTTGGGCCTCCAAGTGCAGAGGTTCGTAGGACAGTAGAAAATTTCCCTCAAGTGGATGACCTAAGTTTTATCAATCCGTGGGAGGCGTAGGATGAAGATGCTCTCTCTCAAGCAACCCTGCAACCAAATAACAAAGAGTCTCTTGTGTCCCCAACACACCCAATACAATGGTAAATTGTATAGGTGCACTAGTTCGGCGAAGAGATGGTGATACAAGTGCAATATGGATGGTAGATATAGGTTTTTGTAATCTGAAAATATAAAAACATCAAGGTAGCAAGTGATAAAAGTGAGCGTAAATGGTATTGCAATGCTAGGAAACAAGGCCTAGGGTTCATACTTTCACTAGTGCAAGTTCTCTCAACAATAATAACATAATTGGATCATATAACTATCCCTCAACATGCAACAAAGAGTCACTCCAAAGCCACTAATAGCGGAGAACAAACAAAGAGATTATGGTAGGGTACGAAACCACCTCAAAGTTATTCTTTCCAATCAATCCGTTGGGCTATTCCTATAAGTGTCAGAAACAGCCCTAGAGTTCGTACTAGAATAACACCTTAAGACACAAATCAACCAAAACCCTAATGTCACCTAGATACTCCAATGTCACCTCAAGTATCCGTGGGTATGATTATATGATATGCATCACACAATCTCAGATTCATCTATTCAACCAACACATAGAACCTCAAAGAGTGCCCCAAAGTTTCTACCGGAGAATCAAGACGGAAACGTGTGCCAACCCCTATGCATAGGTTCATGGGCGGAACCCGCAAGTTGATCACCAAAACATACATCAAGTGAATCACGTGATATCCCATTGTCACCACAGATACGCACGTCAAGACATACATCAAGTGTTCTCAAATCATTAAAGACTCAATCCGATAAGATAACTTCAAAGGGAAAACTCAATCCATTACAAGATAGTAGAGGGGGAGAAGAAACATAAGATCCAACTATAATAGCAAAGCTCGTGATACATCAAGATCGTGCCAAATCAAGAACACGAGAGAGAGAGAGAGAGAGAGAGAGAGAGAGAGAGAGAGAGAGAGAGAGAGATCAAACACATAGCTACTGGTACATACCCTCAGCCCCGAGGGTGAACTACTCCCTCCTCGTCATGGAGAGCGCTGGGATAATGAAGATGGCCACCGGTGATGGACCCCCCCTCCAGCAGGGTGCCGGAACAGGGTCCCGATTGACTTTTGGTGGCTACAGAAGCTTGCAGCGGCGGAACTCCCGATCTATTCTCCGTTCTGGAAGTTTCATGGCACGTAGGTATATATGGGTGAAAGAAGTACGTCGGTGGACCGAAGGGGGGGCCACGAGGCAGGGGGCGCGCCCTAGGGGGGTGGGCACCTCCCTTCTTTCCTGACGTGCACTCCAAGCTTTTCCGATAGCTTTCCTTCCAAAAATAACTTCTCTAGTTGATTTTGTTCCGTTTCGACTTCGTTTGATATTACTTTTCTTCGAAACACTGAAATAGGCAAAAAACAGCAAATCTGGGCTGGGCCTCCGGTTAATAGGTTAGTCCCAAAAATAATATAAAAGTGAATAAAAAAGCCCAATATTGCCCAAAACAATAGATAAATATAGCATGGAGCAAGCAAAAATTATAGATACGTTGGAGACGTATCAAGCATCCCCAAGCTTAATTGCTGCTCGTCCTCGAGTAGGTAAATGATAAAAAAGATAATTTTTGATGTGGAATGCTAGTTGGCATAATTTCATTGTAATTCTTCTTAATTGTGATATGAATATTCAGATCCGAAAGATTCAAGACAAAAGTTCATATTGACATAAAAATAATAATACTTCAATTATACTAACAAAGCAATTATGTCTTCTCAAAATAACATGGCCAAAGAAAGTTATCCCTACAAAATCATATAGTCTGGCTATGCTCTATCTTCACCACACAAAGTATTTAAATCATGCACAACCCCGATGACAAGCCAAGCAATTGTTTGATACTTTTGACATTTTCAAACTTTTTCAATCTTCACGCAATACATGAGCGTGAGCCATGGACATAGCACTATAGGTGGAATAGAATGGTGGTTGTGGAGAAGACAACAAGGGAGAAGATAGTCTCACATCAACTAGGCGTATCAACGGGCTATGGAGATGCCCATCAATAGATATCAATGTGAGTGAGTAGGGATTGCCATGCAACGGATGCACTAGAGCTATAAGTATATGAAAGCTCAACAAAAGAAACTAAGTGGGTATGCATCCAACTCGATTGCTTACGAAAACCTAGGGCATTTTGAGGAAGCCATCATTGGAAAATACAAGCCAAGTTCTATAATGTAAAATTCCCACTAGTATATGAAAGAGACAACATAGGAGACTCTCTATCATGAAGATCATGGTGCTACTTTGAAGCACAAGTGTGGTAAAAGGATAGTAGCATTGTCCCTTCTCTCTTTTTCTCTCATTTTTTATTTATTTTATTTTTTTATTTGGGCCTTTTCTCTTTGTTTATGACCTCTTTTTTTTATTATTTTATTATTTTTCGTCCGGAGTCTCATCCTGACTTGTGGGGGAATCATAGTCTCCATCATCCTTTCCTCACTTGGGACAATGCTCTAAAAAAATTGATGATCATCACACTTTTATTTTTCTTACAACTCAACAATTACAACTCGATACTTAGAACAAAATATGACTCTATATGAATGCCTCCGGCGGTGTACCGGGATATGCAATGATTCAAGAGTGACATGTATGAAAGAATTATGAACGGTGGCTTTGCCACAAATACAATGTCAACTACATGATCATGCAAAGCAATATGACAATGATGGAGCGTGTCATAATAAACGAAACGGTGGAAAGTTGCATGGCAATATATCTCGGAATGGCTATGGAAATGCCATGATAGGTAGGTATGGTGGCTGTTTTGAGGAAGATATATGGTGGGTGTATGATACCGGCGAAAGGTGCGCGGTATTAGAGAGGCTAGCAATGGTGGAAGGATGGGAAAGTGCGTATAATCCATGGACTCAACATTAGTCATAAAGAACTCATATACTTATTGCAAAAATCTACAAGTTATCAAAGCAAAGTATTACGCGCATGCTCCTAGGGGGATAGATTGGTAGGAAAATACCATCACTCGTCCCCGACCGCCACTCATAAGGAAGACAATCAATAAATAAATCATGCTCCGACTTCATCACATAACGGTTCACCATACGTGCATGCTACGGGAATCACAAACTTTAACACAAGTATTCTTTGAATTCACAACTACTCAACTAGCATGACTCTAATATCACCATCTTCATATCTCAAAACAATTATCAAGCTTGAAACTTTTCTTAGTATTCAACACACTCATAAGAATTCTTACAAATCTTGTATGCTTAGCATATTAGGATTTTTAAGCACATTGCCACGCTATTTAAGACTCTCAAAATAATCTAAGTGAAGCATGAGAGTTCAATATTTTCTATAAAACAAATCCACCACCGTGCTCTAAAAGATATAAGTGAAGCACTAGAGCAAACAACAAACTACTCCGAAAGGTATAAGTGAAGATCAATGAGTAGTCGAATAATTATGCAACTATGTGTGAAGACTCTCCCATTTAATAATTTCAGATCTTAGTATTTTATTCAAACATCAAGAAAAGCTACAGAAAAGAAAATGACGCTCCAAGCAAAACACATATCATGTGGTGAATAAAAATATAGCTCCAAGTAAAGTTACCGATGAACGAAGACGAAAGAGGGGATGCCACCCGGGGCATCCCAAGCTTAGACGCTTGGTTATCCTTGAATATTACCTTGGGGTGCCTTGGGCATCCCCAAGCTTAGGCTCTTTCCACTCCTTATTCCATAGTCCATCGAATCTTTACCCAAAACTTGAAAACTTCACAACACAAAACTTAACAGAAAACTCGTGAGCTCCGTTAGTGAAAGAAAACAAAACACCACTACAAGGTACTGTAATGAACTCATTCTTTATTTATATTGGTGTTAAAACTACTGTATTCCAACTTCTCTATAGTTTATAAACTGTTTTACTAGCCATAGATTCATCAAAATAAGCAAACAACACACGAAAAACAGAATCTGTCAAAAACAGAACAGTCTGTAGTAATCTGTAACTAACGCAAACTTCTGGAACTCCAAAAATTCTAAAATAAATTGGTGGACCTGAGGAATTTGCCTAGTAATCATCTGCAAAAATAATCAACTAAATAGCACTCTCCAGTAAAAAGTTGAAGCTAATCTCGTGAGCGCTAAAGTTTCTGTTTTTTACAGCATGATCATAAAGACTTCACCCAAGTCTTCCCAAAGGTTCTACTTGGCACAAACACTAACTAAAACACAAAAACACATATAAACAGAATCTATATGGATTATTTATTCCTAAACAGAAACAAAAGCAAGAAACTAAAATAAAATTGGGTTGCCTCCCAAGCGCTATCGTTTAACGTCCCTAGCTAGGCATGATGATTTCAATGATGCTCACATAAAAGATAAGAATTGAAACATAAAGAGAGCATCATGAAGAATATGACTAGCACATTTAAGTCTAACCCACTTCCTATGCATAGGGATTTTGTGAGCAAACAACTTATGGGAACAATAATCAACTTGCATAGGAAGGTAAAACAAGCATAACTTTAAATCTTTAAGCACATAGAGAGGAAACTTGATATTATTGCAATTCCTACAAGCATATATTCCTCCCTCATAATAATTTTCAGTAGCATCATGAATGAATTCAACAATATAACCAGCACCTAAAGCGTTCTTTTCATGATCTACAAGCATAGAATTTTCACTATTCTCCACATAAGAAAATCTATTCTCATCAATAGTAGTGGGAGCAAACTCAACAAAATAACTATCATGTGATTGAAAATTAAGATCAAGATGACAAGTTTCATGGTTATCATTATTCTTTATAGCATAGGTGTCATCACAATAATCATCATAGATAGTAAGCATGCTTTCATCATAGTAAATTTGCTCATCAAAGCTTGGGGGACAAAAAATATCATCTTCATCAAACATAGCTTCCCCAAGCTTGTGGCTTCGCATATCATTAGCATCATGGATATTCAAGGAGTTCATACTAACAACAATGCAATAATGCTCATCATTCAAAGATTTAGTGCCAAATTTTTTAATACATTCTTCTTCTAACACTTTGGCACAATTTTCTTTTCCATCATACTCACGAAAGATATTAAAAAGATGAAGCGTATGAGGTAAAATCAATTCCATTTTCTTTTTGTAATTTTCTTTTATAAACTAAACTAGTGATAAAACAAGAAACAAAAAGATTCGATTGCAAGATCTAAATATATACCTTCAAGCACTTACCTCCCCGACAACGGCGCCAGAAAAGAGCTTGATGTCTACTACGCAACCTTCTCCTTGTAGACGTTGTTGGGCCTCCAAGTGCATAGGTTCATAGGACAGTAGCAAATTTCCCTCAAGTGGATGACCTAAGGTTTATCAATCCATGGGAGGCGTAGGATGAAGATGGTCTCTCTCAAGCAACCCTGCAACCAAATAACAAAGAGTCTCTTGTGTCCCCAACACACCCAATACAATGGTAAATTGTATAGGTGCACTAGTTCGGCGAAGAGATGGTGATACAAGTGCAATATGGATGGTAGATATAGGTTTTTGTAATCTGAAAATATAAAAACAGCAAGGTAGCAAGTGATAAAAGTGAGCGTAAACGGTATTGCAATGCTAGGAAACAAGGCCTAGGGTTCATACTTTCACTAGCGCAAGTTCTCTCAACAATAATAACATAATTGGATCATATAACTATCCCTCAACATGCAAAAAAGAGTCACTCCAAAGCCACTAATAGCGGAGAACAAACGAAGAGATTATGGTAGGGTACGAAACCACCTCAAAGTTATTCTTTCCAATCAATCCGTTGGGCTATTCCTACAAGTGTCACAAACGGCCCTAGAGTTCGTACTAGAATAACACCTTAAGACACAAATCAACCAAAACCCTAATGTCACCTAGATACTCCAATGTCACCTCAAGTATCCGTGGGTATGATTATACGATATGCATCACACAATCTCAGATTCATCTATTCAACCAACACATAGAACCTCAAAGAGTGCCCCAAAGTTTCTACCGGAGAATCAAGAGGGAAACGTGTGCCAATCCCTATGCATAGGTTCATGGGCGGAACCCACAAGTTGATTACCAAAACATACATCAAGTGAATCACGTGATATCCCATTGTCACCACAGATACGCAGGGCAAGACATACATCAAGTGTTCTCAAATCATTAAAGACTCAATCCGATAAGATAACTTCAAAGGGAAAACTCAATCCATTACAAGAGAGTAGAGGGGGAGAAGAAACATAAGATCCAACTATAATAGCAAAGCTCGCGATACATCAATATCATGCCAAATCAAGAACACGAGAGAGAGAGAGAGATCAAACACATAGCTACTGGTACATACCCTCAGCCCCGAGGGTGAACTACTCCCTCCTCATCATGGAGAGCGCCGGGATGATGAAGATGGCCACCGGTGAGGTACCCCTCCTCCGGCAGGGTGCCGGAACAGGGTCCCGATTGACTTTTGGTGGCTACAGAAGCTTGCGGCGGCGGAACTCCCGATCTATTCTCTGTTCTAGAAGTTTTAGGGTACGTAGGTATATATGGGTGAAAGAAGTATGTCGGTGGACTGAAGGGGGGGGGGCATGAGGCAAGTGGGCGCGCCCCCACCCTTGTGGGCACCTCCCTTCTTTCCTGACATGCACTCCAAGCTTTTCCGGTAGCTTTCCTTCCAAAAATAACTTCTCTAGTTGATTTTGTTCCGTTTCGACTTCGTTTGATATTTCTTTTCTTCGAAACACTGAAATAGGCAAAAAACAGCAAATCTGGGTTGGTCCTCCGGTTAATAGGTTAGTCCCAAAAATAATATAAAAGTGAATAATAAAGCCCAATATTGCCCAAAATAGTAGATAAGATAGCATGGAGCAATAAAAAATTATAGATACGTTGGAGACGTATCAAGCAGCCAGGACAGTTGCATAGAGGAAAAACGGAGGATGCTCCAAAGTGCAGGGGAAAGGTGGAGAGAAGGAAGAAAACGTGTACGTGATGATTCCACCCGAACCTTTCCGACGCGGACCCCCTCTTAATAGTACAACTTTCCTACGACTCAAGTCCACCAAAAAGAAACGTAGAAAAACGTCGTCCTCAATAGTCTTCGAGGGGCACCAAACCATCTTGTGCCTAGCGATGAACATCTGAGAAACTCAAGGCACATGATTAGTCCGCAAAAGCATTGTCATTAATCACCAAAACACCTTAGGTATAAATATGCCCTTACAATCTCCCCCTTTTTGGTGGACTGATGACAATACGGGATTTGCACAAAGGGAAAAAATATTGAGCAAACGCAAACCCCTCCTCTCTAAAATATAGACGGGCTCCCCCTAGATGTGTGCAATCTAGAAGGATGCTTTGGACTGCACATCACACACACAAGGATCAACACCCCCCTTATATTTTAGAGACAATGCATATCTTGCAATAGTAAGGCTAGCATTAAGTAAGAGCATAAAACATAAGTAGCACAAGATGTGAAAAGCTCACTAAGAAAGGATAGAGTGCATGTCTTACACCATATGAAGGATAAGTCTCAGACTAAACCAAAGCAAATGAAACGAGGTTCAAACGGGAAAGCAAACACACCGAACATGACACACGACTCGCAAGCACGCAAATCCCTACACTCTCTCCCCCTTTGGCATCGAGACGCCAAAAAGGCAGAGAGGACACCTACACACAAGGGGTGGCTCAAGCAGAGAAATCATCCCAACGCTCCCCGTCAGACTCGGCGGCAGGGACGTCCTCCTCGATGTCCTCCTCAGAATCAGACCACTTGAAGCCTTGCTTCGCCATCCATTCGGCCTCCGGGGTGATGACCTCCTCAGAACCGCCAGCGACGTCCTCTCCAAAGACCTTCATAATCTTCTTGTCGCGGCGGAGACTCTCCTTGGATGCCACGTGAGTCCTGTACTGCCCCTTTGCTTGCATGCAGAAGAGTCTTCATCTTGTCCTTCAGCTTCTTGGCCCACGAGGGCTTAGAGGAACGATGGGAAGACCTAGCAGCACGGTCCTCAGCAACATCCTCTCCTCCAGCCTCCTCCTGATCAACAACCCTCCTAGCAGAAGACGCCTCAGCATGAGTAGTAGTGTTGGCCCAGTTGGGCTTGACACGGAGACTGATGGGCTCATGCCGAATCCAGTCTGGAGCAAGGAACTCATCACCATGGTACAACTTCTCCCAAGTCTTGGAGATCAACAGAAACATGTATGGTCCATAGATAGGCACCTTGCGGTTGAACATCGCAAACCGAAGCTCGCACCACATGATGTGTGAGACATAAAGTGGCTGAGTCTGAGACACACGTGCCTCCTCGCACAGGAGCATCATATCCACCATATAGGCATGAACCTTGTCCTTGTTGCCAATGCGAGGGAACAGAGAGTTGCGGAAGATGCGATACATGATATCCAGAAAGGAGTTCAGCACCCACGACGACTTGCCATTGGGAAGCACCTTCTCAACATAGTACGACTGTAACTTGTTCTTGCTAGCAGACTCGGGATTGGCATGGGGGCGAACACCCATGGGTGTGTTGAGCCCGTCATCAGGAACCTGGAGCAGATCCATGAACTCCTTCCATGTAGCAGTCAACTGACGACCATTGGTCATCCAGGTCATCCTCCGCTCCTCCCCAGGGTGAAAGAAAACTGAGGCAAAGAACTGACATATAAGCTCAGGGTCATAGTCAAGGTGGAAAGAGATCACATGTTCAATACCGTACTGCTCCACCAAATCTAGAGCTTCTCTAAAGTACTCACGAAACTTGTCCTTCCTCAGGTGATTCATGTCTATCCACTTGACATCCACGTAGGTATTTTGCTTGTTCTTGATGACATCTAGATAAATGAGAGTCTGCTGCTTGGTCCAAAACAACTCACTGCCTCTGATGGTAGCACGAGCATTCACATAAGGGTTGATCTGCCGGCGATGGATGAACTCAGCGAGGGGAATCTCGTCCATGCCCTTAGCGGGTTCCTTGCTCTTGCTAGCGGTGGCCTTGACATTGCGCTTGGGGGCACTAGAGCCCTCTGGTGCTTCATCTTGATTGCGTAGTCGCTTGGAGCCAGTGTCACGACTGGGATTGGAATGGCGAGAGCCACCACCTAAGAAACAAGAGAAAGCACACACACAGAGCAAGAAGAATCAATGCAAAGACCTTAGCAAAACAAGAGAAACAAGTAGAAAGTATACGTGGTAATTGCCACGAGAAAGATGTTGGGGAACGTAGTAATTTCAAAAATTTTCCTACGCACACGCAAGATCATGGTGATGCATAGCAACGAGAGGGGAGAGTGTTGTCTACGTACCCTTGTAGACCAAAGCGGAAGCGTTGACACAACGTAGAGGAAGTAGTCGTACGTTCTCCTCGCGGTCCAACCGATCACAGCACCGTTACTCCGGCACCTCCGAGTTCTTGGCACACGTTCAGCTCGATGACGATCCCCGGGCTCCGATCCAGCAAAGCGTCGAGCAAGAGTTCCGTCAGCACAACGGCGTGGTGACGATCTTGATGTGTTACCGGCGCAGGGCTTCGCCTAAGCACTGCAACGATATGATCGAGGTGGAATTTGGTGGAAGGGGGCACCGCACACGGCTAAGGAAAGATCTCAATGATCAATTGTGTGTCTCTGGGGTGCCCCCTGCCCCCGTATATAAAGGAGCCAAGGGGGAGGGGCTGGCCGGCCAAGCCTTGGCGCGCCAGAGAGTCCTACTCCCTCTGGGAGTAGGATCCCCCCCCCAATCCTAGTTGGACTAGGATTCTCCAAGGGGGAGAGAGAGAGAGAGGGGGGCGCCCACCTCTCCTAGTCCTAATAGGACTAGGGGAAGGGGGGGAGGCACGCAGCCCATGGGGCATCCCTCTCACCTCTCCTCCAAGGCCCATGTTGGCCCATTATGCTCCCGGGGGTTTCCGGTAACCCTCCCGGTATTCCGGTAAAATCCTGATTTCACCTGGAATGCATCCGATGTCCAAACATAGGCTTCCAATATATAATTCTTTATGTCTCGACCATTTCGAGACTCCTTGTCATGTCCCCGATCTCATCCGGGACTCCGAACTCCTTCGGTACATCAAAACTCATAAACTCATAATATAACTGTCATCGAAACCTTAAGCGTGCGGACCCTACGGTTCGAGAACAATGTAGACATGACCGAGACACGTCTCCGGTCAATAACCAATAGCGGGACCTGGATGCCCATATTGGCTCCTACATATTCTACGAAGATCTTTATCGGTCAGACCGCATAACAACATACGTCGTTCCCTTTGTCATCGGTATGTTACTTGCCCGAGATTCGATCGTCGGTATCCAATACCTAGTTCAATCTCGTTACCGGCAAGTCTCTTTACTCGTTCCGTAATACATCATCTCACAACTAACACATTAGTTGCAATGCTTGCAAGGCTTATGTGATGTGCATTACCGAGAGGGCCCAGAGATACCTCTCCGACAATCGGAGTGACAAATCCTAATCTCGAAATACGCCAACCCAACATGTACCTTCGGAGACACCTGTAGAGCACCTTTATAATCACCCAGTTACGTTGTGACGTTTGGTAGCACACAAAGTGTTCCTATGGTAAACGTGAGTTGCATAATCTCATAGTTAAAGGAACATGTATAAGTCATGGATAAAAGCAATAGCAACATACTAAACGATCGGGTGCTAAGCTAATGGAATGGGTCATGTCAATCAGATCATTCAACTAATGATGTGACCTCGTTAATCAAATAACAACTCTTTGTTCATGGTTAGGAAACATAACCATCTTTGATTAATGAGCTAGTCAAGTAGAGGCATACTAGTGACACTCTGTTTGTCTATGTATTCACACATGTATTATGTTTCCAGTTAATACAATTCTAGCATGAATAATAAACATTTATCATGATATAAGGAAATAAATAATAACTTTATTATTGCCTCTAGGGCATATTTCCTTCAGTCTCCCACTTGCACTAGAGTCAATAATCTAGTTCACATCGCCATGTGATTTATCAGCAATAGTTCACATCACCATGTGATTAACACCCATAGTTCACATCGATATGTGACCAACACCCAAAGGGTTTACTAGATTCAGTAATCTAGTTCACATCGCTATGTGATTAACACCCAAAGAGTACTACGGTGTGATCATGTTTTGCTTGTGAGAGAAGTTTAGTCAACGGGTCTGCCACATTCAGATCCGTTATGTATTTTGCAATTTTCTATGTCTACAATGCTCTGCACGGAGCTACTTTAGCTAATTGCTCCCACTTTCAATATGTATCTAGATTGAGATTTAGAGTCATCTAGATTAGTGTCAAAACTTGCATCGACGTAACCTTTTACGACGAACCTTTTGTCACATCCATAATCGAGAAACATATCCTTATTTTACTAAGGATAATTTTGACCGATGTCCAGTGATCTACTTCCTAGATCACTATTGTACTCCCTTGCTTAACACAGTGTAGGGTATACAATAGATCTGGTACATAGCATGGCATACTTTATAGAATCTATGGCTGAGGCATAGGAAATGACTTTCATTCTCTTTCTATCATCTGCCGTGGTCGGGCTTTGAGTCTTACTCAATTTCACACCTTGTAATACAGGCAAGAACTCTTTCTTTGACTGTTCCATTTTGAACTACTTCAAAATCTTTTTCAAGGTATGTACTTATTGAAAAACTTATCAAGCGTCTTGATCTATCTCTATAGATCTTGATGCTCAATATGTAAGCAGCTTTACCGAGGTCTTTCTTTGAAAAACTCCTTTCAAACACTCCTTTATGCTTTGCAGAATAATTCTACATTATTTCCGATCAACAATATGTCATTCACATATACTTATCAGAAATGCTGTAGTGCTCCCACTCACTTTCTTGTAAAATACAGGCTTCACCGCAAGTCTGTATAAAACTATATGCTTTGATCAACTTATCAAAGTGTATATTCCAACTCCGAGATGCTTGCACCAGTCCATAGATGGATCGCTGGAGTTTGCATATTTTGTTAACACCTTTAGGATCGACAAAACCTTCTAGTTGCATCGTATACAACTCTTCTTTAATAAATCCATTAAGGAATGTAGTTTTGTTTATCCATTTGCCGGATTTCATAAAATGCGGCAATTGCTAACATGATTCGGACAGACTTAAGCATAGATACGAGTGAGAAATTCTCATCGTAGTCAACACCTTGAACTTGTCGAAAACTTTTTGCGACAATTCTAGCTTTGTAGATAGTAACACTACTATTAGTGTCCGTCTTCCTCTTCAAGATCCATTTATTTTCTTTGGCTTGCCGATCATCGGGCAAATCCATCAAAGTCCATACTTTGTTCTCATACATGGATCATATCTCAGATTTCATGGCCTCAAACCACTTCGCGGAATCTGGGCTCATCATCGCTTCCTCATAGTTCGCAAGTTCGTCATGGTCTAGTAACATGACTTCCAGAACAGGATTACCGTACCACTCTGGTGCGGATCTCACTCTGGTTTACTTACGAGATTCGGTAGTAACTTGATCTTGAAGTTACATGATCATCATCATTAGCTTTCTTACTAATTGGTGTAGTAGTCACAAGAACAGATTTCTGTGATGAACTACTTTCCAATAAGGGAGAAGGTACAATTACCTTATCAAGTTTTCTACTTTCCTCCCACTCACTTCTTTCGAGAGAAACTCCTTCTCTAGAAAGGATCCATTCTTAGCAACAAAAAGTCTTGCATTCGGATCTGTGATAGAAGGTGTACCCAACAGTTTCCTTTGGGTATCCTATGAAGACACATTTCTCCGATTTGGGTTTGAGCTTATCAGGATAAAAATTTTCACATAAGCATCGCAACCCCAAACTTTAAGAAACGACAACTTTGGTTTCTTGCCAAACCATAGTTCATATTGTGTCGTCTCAACGGACTTAGATGGTGCCCTTTTTAACGTGAATGCAGCTGTCTCTAATGCATGATCCCAAAACGATATTGGTAAATCGGTAAGAAACATCATAGATTGTACTATATTCAATAAAGTACGGTTATGACGTTCGGACACACCATTATGCTGTGGTGTTCCAGGTGGCATGAATTTGTGAAACTATTCCACACGGTTTTAACTGAAGGCCAAAACTCGTAACTCAAATATTTTACCTCTGCGATCATATCGTAGAAACTTTTTATTTTCTTGTTACGATGATTATCCACTTCACTCTGAAATTCTTTGAACTTTTCAAATGTTTCAGACTTATGTTTCATTAAGTAGATATACCCATATCTGCTTAAATCATCTGTGAAGTTCTGAAAATAATGATACTTGTCGCGAGCCTTAATATTCATCGGACCACATACATCAGTATGTATGATTTCCAACAAATCTGTTGCTTGCTCCATTGTTCCGGAGAACGGCGTTTTAGTCATCTTGCCCAAGAGGCATGGTTCGCAAGCATCAAGTGATTCATAATCAAGTGATTCCAAAATCCCATCAGCATGGAGTTTCTTCATGCGCTTTACACCAATATGACCTAAACGGTAGTGCCACAAATAGGTTGCACTATCATTATTAACTTTGCATCTTTTGGTTTCAATATTATGAATATGTGTATCACTACGATCGAGATCCAATGAACTATTTTCATTGGTGTGTATGACCATAGAAGGTTTTATTCATGTAAACAGAACAACAATTGTTCTCTAACTTAAATGAATAACTGTATTGCAATTAACATGATCAAATCATATTCATGCTCAACGCAAACACCAAATAACACTTATTTAGTTTCAACACTAATCCCGAAAGTATAGGGAGTGTGTGATGATGATCATATCAATCTTGGAACCACTTCCAACACACATCGTCACCTTGCCCTTTAACTAGTCTTTGTTCATTCTGCAACTCCCGTTTCGAGTTACTAATCTTAGCAACTTGAACTAGTACCAAATACTGAGGGGTTGCTATGAACACTAGTAAAGTACACATCAATAACATGTATATCAAATATACTTATGTTCACTTTGCCATCCTTCTTATCCGCCAATCACTTGGGGTAGTTCCGCTTCCAGTGACCAGTCCCTTTGCAGTAGAAGCACTTAGTCTCAGGCTTAGGAACATACTTGGGCTTTTTCACTTGAGCAGCAACTTGCTTGCCGTTCTTCTTGAAGTTCCCCTTCTTTCCTTTTGCCCTTTTCTTGAAACTAGTGATCTTGTCAACCATCAACACTTGATGTTTTTCTTTGATTTCTACCTTCGCTGATTTTAGCATCGCGAAGAGCTTGGGAATATTTTCCGTTATCCCTTGCATATTATAGTTCATCACGAAGTTCTACTAACTTGGTGATGGTGACTAGAGAATTCTGTCAATCACTATCTTATCTGGAAGATTAACTCCCACTTGATTCAAGCGATTGTAGTACCCAGACAATCTGAGCACATGCTCACTAGTTGAGCGATTCTCCTCCATCTTTTAGCTATAGAACTTGTTGGAGACTTCATATCTCTCAACTCGGGTATTTGCTTGAAATATTAACTTCAACTCCTGGAACATCTCATATGCTCCATGATGTTCAAAACGTCTTTGAAGTCCCGATTCTAAGCAGTTAAGCATGGTGCACTAAACTATTAAGTAGTCATCATATTGAGCCAGCAAAACGTTCATAATGTCTGCATCTGCTCCTGCAATAGGTCCGTCACCTAGCGGTGCATCAAGGACATAATTCTTCTGTGCAGCAATGAGGATAAACCTCAGATCACGGATCCAATCCGCATCATTGCTACTAACATTTTTCAACACAATTTTCTCTAGGAACATATCAAAATAAACACAGGGAAGCAACAACGTGAGCTATTGATCTACAACATAGATATGCTAATACTACCAGGACTAAGTTCATGATAAATTAAAGTTCAATTAATCATATTACTTAAGAACTCCCACTTAGATAGACATCTCTCTAATCTTCTAAGTGATCACGTGATCCAAATCAACTAAACCATGTCCGATCATCACGTGAGATGGAGTAGTTTCAATGGTGAACATCACTATGTTGATCATATCTACTATATGATTCACGCTCGACCTTTCGGTCTCCGTGTTCCGAGGCCATATCTGTTATATGCTAGGCTCGTCAAGTTAAACCTGAGTATTCCGCGTGTGCAACTGTTTTGCACCCGTTGTATTTGAACGTAGAGCCTATCACACCCGATCATCACGTAGTGTCTCAGCACGAAGAACTTTCGCAACGGTGCATACTCAGGGAGAACACTTCTTGATAATTTAGTGAGAGATCATCTTATAATGCTACCGTCAATCAAAGCAAGATAAGATGCATAAAAGGATAAACATCACATGCAATCAATATAAGTGATATGATATGGCCATCATCATCTTTGTGCTTGTGATCTCCATCTTCGAAGCACCGTCATGATCACCATCGTCACCGGCGCGACACCTTGATCTTCATCGCAGCATCGTTGTCGTCTCGCCAATCTTATGCTTCCACGACTATCACTACCGCTTAGTAATAAAGTAAAGCATTACATCGCGATTGCATTGCATACAATAAAGCGACAACCATATGGCTCCTGCCAGCTGCCGATAACTCGGTTACAAAACATGATCATCTCATACAATAAAATTTAGCATCACGTCTTGACCATATCACATCACAACATGCCCTGCAAAAACAAGTTAGACGTCCTCTACTTTGTTGTTGCAAGTTTTACGTGGCTGCTACGGGCTTTAAGCAAGAACTCATCTTACCTACGCATCAAAACCACAACGATAGTTTGTCAAATAGACTCCGTTTTAACCTTCTCAAGGACCGGGCGTAGCCACACTCGATTCAACTAAAGTTGGAGAGACAGTCTTCCGCAAGCCATCTGTGTGCAAAGCACGTCGAGGGAACCGGTCTCGCGTAAGCGTACGCGTAAGGTTGGTCCGGATCGTCTCGTCCAACAATACCGCTGAACCAAAGTATGACATGCTGGTAGGCAGTATGACTTGTATCGTCCACAACTCACTTGTGTTCTACTCGTGCAAATAACATCAAACCATAAAACCTAGGCTCGGATGCCACTGTTGGGGAACGTAGTAATTTCAAAAATTTTCCTACGCACACGCAAGATCATGGTGATGCATAGCAACGAGAGGGGAGAGTGTTGTCTACGTACCCTTGTAGACCGAAGCGGAAGCGTTGACACAACGTAGAGGAAGTAGTCGTACGTTCTCCTCGCGGTCCAACCGATCACAGCACCGTTACTCCGGCACCTCCGAGTTCTTGGCACACGTTTAGCTCGATGACGATCCCCGGGCTCCGATCCAGCAAAGCGTCGAGGAAGAGTTCCGTCCGCACAACGGCGTGGTGACGATCTTGATGTGTTACCGGCGCAGGGCTTCGCCTAAGCACTGCAACGATATGATCGAGGTGGAATTTGGTGGAAGGGGGCACCGCACACGGCTAAGGAAAGATCTCAATGATCAATTGTGTGTCTCTGGGGTGCCCCCTGCCCCCGTATATAAAGGAGCCAAGGGGGAGGGGCTGGCCGGCCAAGCCTTGGCGCGCCAGAGAGTCCTATTCCCTCTGGGAGTAGGATTCCCCCCCCCCCCAATCCTAGTTGGACTAGGATTCTCCAAGGGGGAGAGAGAGAGAGAGGGGGGCGCCCACCTCTCCTAGTCCTAATAGGACTAGGGGAAGGGGGGGAGGCGCGCAGCCCATGGGGCATCCCTCTCACCTCTCCTCCAAGGCCCATGTTGGCCCATTATGCTCCCGGGGGGTTCCGGTAACCCTCCCGGTATTCCGGTAAAATCCTGATTTCACCTGGAATGCATCCGATGTCCAAACATAGGCTTCCAATATATAATTCTTTATGTCTCGACCATTTCGAGACTCCTCGTCATGTCCCCGATCTCATCCGGGACTCCGAACTCCTTCGGTACATCAAAACTCATAAACTCATAATATAAGTGTCATCGAAACCTTAAGCGTGCGGACCCTACGGTTCGAGAACAATGTAGACATGACCGAGACACGTCTCCGGTCAATAACCAATAGCGGGACCTGGATGCCCATATTGGCTCCTACATATTCTACGAAGATCTTTATCGGTCAGACCGCATAACAACATACGTCGTTCCCTTTGTCATCGGTATGTTACTTGCCCGAGATTCGATCGTCGGTATCCAATACCTAGTTCAATCTCGTTACCGGCAAGTCTCTTTACTCGTTCCGTAATACATCATCTCACAACTAACACATTAGTTGCAATGCTTGCAAGGCTTATGTGACGTGCATTACCGAGAGGGACCAGAGATACCTCTCCGACAATCGGAGTGACAAATCCTAATCTCGAAATACGCCAACCCAACATGTACCTTCGGAGACACCTGTAGAGCACCTTTATAATCACCCAGTTACGTTGTGACGTTTGGTAGCACACAAAGTGTTCCTATGGTAAACGTGAGTTGCATAATCTCATAGTTAAAGGAACATGTATAAGTCATGGATAAAAGCAATAGCAACATACTAAACGATCGGGTGCTAAGCTAATGGAATGGGTCATGTCAATCAGATCATTCAACTAATGATGTGACCTCGTTAATCAAATAACAACTCTTTGTTCATGGTTAGGAAACATAACCATCTTTGATTAATGAGCTAGTCAAGTAGAGGCATACTAGTGACACTCTGTTTGTCTATGTATTCACACATGTATTATGTTTCCAGTTAATACAATTCTAGCATGAATAATAAACATTTATCATGATATAAGGAAATAAATAATAACTTTATTATTGCCTCTAGGGCATATTTCCTTCAAAAGATTGGACCCCAACGATAGTACTGCCAGGTCGTGCGGTACTAAAATTTTAGTACCACTCCTAGTCGCGGTAGTACTGTGTGATGTCACGGTAGTACCGGGGCTGGGAGCGGTAGTAAGATCTTAGTGCCACAGCTCGTGCGGTAGTACCGCACCAGACGGGCAGTAGTACCGGACGAGCAGTAGTACCGCACAAGAGGCGCGGTAGTACCGCACCGCGTCAGATCCGAACCACTTTTGAATCTGAGAAGAACCGTGAAACTACGGCGGTACTACGGTTGATCAAATCTACCATGGGACAACATATCAAGTATAAGTTCTACGCAACATGACTCTCCTACATCCTACTCTTGCAAAGATTTGGCCTAAAATCTCAAGAACAACATGCATATCCCCAAAAACCTAGAAGAGAAAGAACAACCAAGAAAGAGAGGGATTTGGGGAGAAACCTTGTTCCATGGCAAGAGGAAGTGGTGGGGAACGATCCCACCGGTCGGAATCCAAGGAGAGTGGCTGGAGATGGAGATCCGGCGAGGACCTCCGGCACCGTTCTTGAGCGAGAGAGAGAGATGGTGGGGAGAGAAACAAGTGAATGGGTATGGGGAGTTGGAACTCCCCTGCCCGAGTCATAACCCCCCACGCGCACTCGTCAGTGCAGTAGTACCGCTCGGCAGAAGTACTGCACCTGAGCGGTAGTACCGCTCTCCTAGGCGGCAGTAAAAATTAATGCCGCGCTAGGTGCGGTAGTACCGTGCCCTCCATACGCGGTAGTACCGTGGCTGGCCACGGTAGTACCGTGGGCTCAAGAAGTTGCACGTTTCTTCCAAGAAAAAGAGGTCTACGCATCGAATCTTCAAGCCAACAAGACACCACAAGAACACGCTTAACACGAAGGCAGAAAGGCAAACGACAACAAGAAACAACCTCGAGACACAACCTCTCCAAAGAGAGGGCGGTGGCCGGAGCCACCTATGTTTGAGTCAATTGGTATGGCACCGCAAATAACTATCCTTGGGCCCATGACCAAAATTCGTCTTTGGGGCACAAGTACCATAAAAAATGGCTTATGTGAAAGAGTTGATCAATTTATGCATAATGGGGGAGGGGGAGTTCATTGAGAGAACAACACTCCCCCTATGTCCATGCCTACACCTAAACAAGACAATAAGTTGAGTATGGTGGGGTGTGCAAGGGTTCAAGCAACATTGCTCGAATCAATGATATTTAGCTCATGCCTTAACTCGCGAAATCTTGCTTCATCCAAAGGCTTCGTGAAGATATCTGCAAGGTTATCATGAGTGTTGACGTAGTTGAGCTCGATCTCCCCTCGCCTAATGTGATCCCGGATGAAGTGATACCGAATCTCAATATGCTTCGTCTTGAAGTGTTGCACCGGGTTGAGAGAAATCTTGATGGCACTTTCATTTTCACACCAAAGAGGCACTTTGTCACAAATGACACCGTAATCCTTTAAAGTTTGCCTCATCCATAAGAGTTGTGCACAACAACTACCGCCGCCACATACTCTGCTTCGGTGGACGAGAGAGACACACAACTTTGCTTTTTAGAAGACCAACTTACCAAAGAGAAACCAAGGAATTGGCACCCTCCGGAAGTGGACTTTCTATCCACTTTGTCTCCCGCCCAATCGGAATCAGAATATCCTACAAGCTTGAAGTTTGCTCCTCTTGGGTACCACAAGCAAAAGTTTGGGGTATGAGCCAAATATCGAAAGATTCGCTTGGCCGCCACAAAGTGGCTTTCCTTAGGTGCGGCTTGAAACCGTGCACAAATTCCCACCTCAACATGATATCCGGTCTAGATGCACAAAGGTAAATCAAGGATCCAATCATGGAATGATATACCTTTTGATCCACCGCTTTACCATTGGGATCAATGTCAAGTTGGCACTTGGTGGGCATTGGAGTGGAAGCCGTCTTGACATCACTTAGCTTGAATCTCTTGAGCATGTCTTGAGTGTATTTAGCTTGGTTGATGAAGGTACCCTCTCTTCTTTGCTTCACTTCAAAACCGAGAAAGAACTTCAACTCTCCCATGCAAGACATCTTGAACTTTGAGGTCATTAGTGCGGCAAATTCCTCATTGAAAGCTTTGTTAGGGGAACCAAAGATAATGTCATCAACATATAGTTGGCACACAAACAACTCCCCTTTGACCTTCTTAGTAAAAAGAGTGGGATCGATTAGCCCAATTTCAAACCTGCGATCTTGTAACAACTCAGTAAGGTGGTCATACCACGCACGTGGGGCTTGTTTAAGGCCATAGAGTGCCTTATCGAGTTGATACACATGATCGGGAAAGTAGGGATCCTCGAACCCGGGGGGTTGCTTGACGTAAACCAACTCATTAATAGGACCATTAAGAAAAGCACTCTTCACATCCATTTGTTGCAACTTAAAGTTGTGATGAGAAGCGTAAGCAATCAACAAATGAATGGATTCAAGGCGAGTAATGGGAGAAAAGGTTTCACCGTAGTCGATACCATCGACTTGGGAGTAGCCTTGTGCCACCAATCTTGCCTTGTTGCGAATGATGGTCCCATGAGCATCTTGCTTGTTCTTGAATATCCACTTGGTTCCAATGACATTGTGGTTCCCCGTTGGCCTTGGAACCAATCTCCACACTTTGTTGTACTCGAAGTTGTTGAGTTCTTCGTGCATGGCATTAAGCCAATCCGGATCTTCGAGTGCTTCATATACCTTTTGGGGTTCAACACAAGAGACAAACGCGTGATGTTCACAATAGTTTGCCAATTGTCTACGAGTGCTTACCCCCTTTTGAATGCTTACAAGCACATTCTTCATGAGATGACCCTTGGTGGAGAGCTTGGATGCAATCTTGGCGGCACGACGTTCTAATTCCTCCTCGGTGGTGAGTTGAGGAGCGGTCACTTGATCATCTTGAGCACCGTCTTGAGCTTGTTCTTGATCTTGAACTTGCTCGGGGGAGAGAACTTGACCTTGGGCATCACTTGGTGTGTCAAAACCTTCTTGAGCATGATCTTGCCCTTGGTCTTGTTCATGAGGTTGAGGGCCTTCACTTTATTCATCGGAAGCGTGTGGGTCTTGGGTTGGTGATGGCTCCACTTGAGTGGAGCATTGTCCTTCTCCTTCGGCCACAAGGGGTTCCTCAATGGGTAGGATAAAACCAACACCCATTCTTCTTATGGCTCGAGGAGGAATTTCATCACCTACAACACAAGTGCCACTTTGCTCCACTTGGGAGCCGTTATTCTCATCAAACTCCACATTACACGTCTCCCCAATAAGTCCCGTGAATTTATTGAGGACACGGTAAGCATGAGAGTTTGTAGCATAACCAACAAATATGCCCTCATAAACTCTAGCCTCAAATTTAGATAACCAAACACCTTTATTGAGAATGAAACACTTACACCCGAACACCCGAAAGTACTTGAGGTTGGGCTTGTTACCGGTGAGTATCTCATATGGAGTCTTGTTCAAGCCCTTGTGGAGGTAGAGCCAATTTGATGCATGACATGCGGTGTTGATGGCTTCGGCCCAAAAGTTGTATGGAGACTTGAACTCCGCCATCATGGTCCTTGCCGCATCCATCAACGTCCGGTTCTTCCTCTCCACAACACCGTTTTGTTGAGGGGTGTAAGGTGCAGAATATTGATGCTTGATCCCCTCATCACTAAGGGACTCATCCAAGGTGTAGTTCTTGAACTCGGTGCCGTTGTCACTTCTTATAGTCAAGATCTTTGCATTGTGTTGACGTTGGGCTTCATTCGCAAAGTCAATGACAGTTTGTTGGGTCTCGCTCTTCCTCTACACCCAAGTGTATCTTGAATAGTCATCCACAATCACCAAGCAATACTTCCTACCCCCAAGACCATCAAAGGATGGAGGCCCAAAGAGATCCAAATGAAGGAGTTCCAAAGGCCTCTTCGAGTAAATGATAGTCGTGGGAGGGTGAGCCTTCTCATGTAGCTTTCCTTCGATACATGCACTACAAGCACGATCTTTAGCAAAACTAACATTCGTTAGTCCACGGACATGGTCCCCCTTGAGAAGACTTTGCAAAGATCTCATATTGACGCGGGCTAAACGGCGATGCCAAAGCCATCCCACGTCAACTTTAGCCATTAGGAATGTCGCGGTCTTAGTGGGTCGCTCTGAAAAGTTAATCACATATAGACCGTTCTCGACATGCCCAACAAAGGCTACTTTAAGAGTCTTGCTCCACAAGAGGGCCATGGTGTCAATATCAAAGAAAGTGGCAAAGCCCATGATTGGAAGTTGACGAACGGAAAGTAAATTGTATGCAAGGGACTCTACAAGCATGACCTTGTCGATCGTGAGATCATGAGAAATGACAACCTTGCCGAGTCCCAATACCTTAGAAGACGAGGCATCACCCCACTCGACATTGGTGGGCATAGATGGAATCTTGTTCACGTCCACCACCAAGTCCTTGCTTCCGGTCATATGATTTGTAGCTCCACTATCGAGCAACCATGATCCCCCACCGGAAGCAAACACCTACAAGAGATCAATGCTTGGTTTTAGGTACCTGTCGGTGTCAAAACCGGCGGATCTCGGGTAGGGGGTCCCGAACTGTGCGTCTAAGGCGCATGGTAACAGGAGGCAGGGGACACGATGTTTACCCAGGTTCGGGCCCTCTCGATGGAGGTAATACCCTACTTCCTGCTTGATTGATCTTGATGATATGAGTAGTACAAGAGTTGATCTACCACGAGATCGTAGAGGCTAAACCCTAGAAGCTAGCCTATGGTATGATTGTTCTTGTCCTACGGACTAAACCCTTCGGTTTATATAGACACCGGAGGGGGCTAGGGTTACACAGAGTCGGTTACAATGGGAGGAGATCTCCATGTCCGTATCGCCAAGCTTGCCTTCCACGCCAAGGAGAGTCCCATCCGGACACGAGACAAAGTCTTCAATCTTGTATCTTCATAGTCCAACAGTCCGGCTGTCCGGATACCCCCTAATCCAGGACTCTCTCAGTAGCCCCTAAACCAGGCTTCAATGACGATGAGTCCGGAGCGCAGATTGTCTTCGGCATTGCAAGGCGGGTTCCTCCTCCAAATATTCCATAGAAGATCTTGAACACAAGGATAGTGTCCGACTCTGCAAAACAAGTTCCACATACCACCGTTGAGAGAATAATATTTCCACCAATCTAATCTGCTGACACATTTGATATCATGACATCATACTACGGCCCGGTCTTTATTCGAACCGTTATTCTCAACCAGCCTTGGCGCATATTGCGAGGCGGTTTCCTTGGCACGTCTTGTTGAAGCACAGATCGCGTCCCCATATCATGGGATTCTCATCAATACGGACGTGGGTAACCCAACCGAGCCATCAATTATGACGCTTGGGGAATAAGCGAGTTTACCAGGCTAGTGGGGGCGTATGGTTTTGTCCGCCTCTATAAAGGGATAAGGGTTCACCTTTTTTCACCCACGCCTTCTTCCTCCTTGCTCATCCATTCTCGCGCACTCGAGCTCCAATAGACAAGTTCGCTCCTTTCTCCTCACACCGCTCCAACCATGTCCGGAGCGGGAGGCTGATAACCCACAAGTATAGGGGATCGCAACAGCTTTCGAGGGTAGAGTATTCAACCCAAATTTATTGATTCGACACAAGGGGAGCCAAATAATATTCTCAAGTATTAGCAGCTGAGTTGTCAATTCAACCACACCTGGAAACTTAGTATCTGCAGCAAAGTGTTTAGTAGCAAAGTTATATGATAGTGGTGGTAACGGCAACAAAAGTAAAGGAAGCAAACGTAATATTTTTGGTGTTTTGTAGTGATTGTAACAGTAGCAACGGGAAAGTAAATAAGCGTAAACCAGTATATGGAAAGCTCATAGGCATCAGATGAGTGATGGATAATTATGCCGGATGTGGTTCATCATGTAACAGTCATAACATAGGGTGACACAAAACTAGCTCCAATTCATCAATGTAATGTAGGCATGTATTCCGAATATAGTCATACATGCTTATGGAAAAGAACTTGCATGACATCTTTTGTCCTACCCTCCCGTGGCAGCGGGGTCCTATTGGAAACTAAGGGATATTAAGGCCTCCTTTTATTAGAGAACCGGAACAAAGCATTAGCACATAGTGAATACATGAACTCCTCAAACTATGGTCATCACCGGGAGTGGTCCCGATTATTGTCACTTCGGGGTTGCCGGATCATAACACATAGTAGGTGACTACAGACTTGCAAGATAGGATCAAGAACTCACATATATTCATGAAAACATAATAGGTTCAGATCTGAAATCATGGCACTCGGGCCCTAGTGACAAGCATTAAGCATAGCAAAGTCATAGCAACATCAATCTTAGAACATAATGGATACTAGGGATCAAACCCTAACAAAACTAACTCGATTACATGATAAATCTCATCCAACCCATCACCTTCCAGCAAGCCTGCGATGGAATTACTCACGCACGGCGGTGAGCATCATGAAATTGGTGATGGAGGATGGCTGATGATGACGACGGCGACGAATTCCCCTCTCCGGAGCCCCGAACGGACTCCAGATCAGCCCTCCCGAGAGGTTTTAGGGCTTGGCGACGGCTCCGTGTAAAACGCCATGATTTCTTCTCCTCTATTTTTTTCTCCCCGAAAGCAAATATATAGAGTTGGAGTTGGCGTCGGGAAGTCTCCAGGGGGCCCACGAGGTGGGGGCGCGCTCTAGGGGGGGGGGCGCCCCCCACCCTCGTGGACTGGGTGTGGCCCCCTAGTCTTCATCTTTGGCGAGGATTTTTTATTATTTATTGTAAGGTATTCCGTGGAGTTTCAGGTCATTCCGAGAACTTTTGTTTTCTGCACATAAAACAACATCATGGCAATTCTGCTAAAAACAGCGTCAGTCCGGGTTAGTTACATTCAAATCATACAAGTTAGAGTCCAAAACAAGGGCAAAAGTGTTTGGAAAAGTAGATACGACGGAGACGTATCAACTCCCCCAAGCTTAAACCCTTGCTTGTCCTCAAGAAATTCAGTTGACAAACTGAAAGAAACAAAGAAAAACTTTTACAAACTCTGTTTGCTCTTGTTGTTGTAAATATGTCAAGCCAGCATTCAAGTTTTCAGCAAATATTATAACTAACCACATTTACAATAACTCTCAGGTCTCATAATTACTCATATCAATAACATAATCATCTAGCGAGCCATAATAATAAATCTCGGATGACAACACTTTCTCAAAACAATCATAATATGATATAACAGGATGGTATCTTGCTAGCCCTTTCTGAGACCGCAAAACATAAATGCAGAGCACCTTTAAAGATCAAGGACTGACTAAACATTGTAATTCATGGTAAAAGAGATCCAATCATAGCCACACCCAACATATATTAGTAGTGATGAATGCAAATGACAGCTGTGCTCTCCAGCTAGTGCTCTTTAATAAGAGGGTGATGACTCAACATAAAAGTAAATAGATAGGCCCTTCGCAGAGGGAAGCAGGGATTTGTAGAGGTGCCAGAGCTTGGTTTTGAAATAGAGAATAAATGATATTTTGAGTGGTATACTTTCATTGTCAACATAGCAACTAAGAGATGGCAATATCTTCCATGCTACACACATTATAGGCGGTTCCCAAATAGAATGGTAAAGTTTATACTCCCCCTCCACCAACAAGCATCAATCCACGGCTTGCTCGAAACAACGAGTGCCTCCAACATACATCAGGTCCCAGGGGGAGTTTTGTTTGCAATTAATTTTGATTTAGTTTGCATAAAGCATGGGACTGGGCATCCCGGTGACCAGCCATTTTCTCGTGAGTGAGGAGCGGAGTCCACTCCTCTTGAGAATAACCCGCCTAACATGGAAGATAAGGGCAGCCTTGGTTGATACATGAGCTATTCGAGCATATAAAACAGAATGTTTATTTGAAGGTTTAGAGTTTGGCACATACAAATTTACTTGGAACGGCAAGTAGATACCGCATATAGGAAGGTATAGTGGACTCATCTGGAATGACTTTGGGGTTTAAGGGATTGGATGCACAAGCAGTATTCCCGCTTAGTACAGGTGAAGGCTAGCAAAAGACTGGGAAGCGACCAACTAGAGAGCGACAACAACCATGTACATGCATTAAAATTAATAAACATTGGATGCATGCATGAGTAGGATATAATCCACCATGAACATAAATATCGTGAAGGCTATGTTGATTTTGTTTCAACTACATGCGTGAACATGTGCCAAGTCAAGTCACTTAAATCATTCAAAGGAGGATACCACCCCATCATACCACATCATAACCATCTCAATAGCATGTTGGCACGCAAGGTAAATCATTATAACTCATAGCTAATCAAGCATGGCACAAGCAACTATGATCTCTAATTGTCATTGCAAACATGTTCATTCATAATAAGCTGAATTAAGAACGATGAACTCATCATATTTACAAAAACAAAAGAGGTCGAGTTCATACCAGCCTTTCTCATCTCTGTCGGTCCATCATATATCGTCATAATTGCCTTTCACTTGCATGACCGAACGAGGTGAATAATAATAAGAGTGCACATGCATTGGACTAAGCTGGAATCTGCGAGCATTCGATAAACAGGAGAAGACAAGGCAATATGGGCTCTTGGTTAAATCAACAATAATGCATATAAGAGCCACTTCAACAATTTAATCATGGTCTTCTCCTACTAACCCCCAAAGAAAAGAAAAGAAATAAAACTATTTACACGGGAAAGCTCCCAACAAGCAAAAGAAGAACGGGAAATATTTTTGGGTTTTCTTTTTAATTACTACTACTACAGCAGGAAAGTAAACTACTACTAATTTTTTTGGTTTTTCTTAAGGTTTATCAAACACACAAGAAGAAAGCAGGAAAAAGAAAATAAACTAGCATGAATATTACAATGAAAGAGTATGAGCATCAACATCTAGCAATGAGTGTGTGTGAACATAAATGTAATGTCGGTAAGAAATACATACTCCCCCAAGCTTAGGCTTTTGGCCTAAGTTGGTTTATTGCCAGGGATAGCCTGGCGGATACCTGTAGGTGTAGCTGGGGTCTACTGTGATGAAGAATAGTTGGGGTTGTACTCTGATGCAGCGGCTATCGCCTCCTGAGCTGCAGCGTGGAGTCGGGCTGCCTCCGCTCTCCTCTCATACCCATCTGCATCCTCTCTGGTAATAGTATATCTTCCGTTTGCCTGGTAATCAAAGAAGGCAGGAGTAGGGAGAGTAATACGGACAACATGCCATTTGTTAAAGATTAATCAATACTGGAGGGGTGACTCAGTCCTCTCAACAAAATGGTGAGAAACCATATAATCAAAATCTAAATAAGCAGGAGGCAACTCCATGTCACCCTCACGAACGTCTATCTCAAGAAAATTAGCTAAGCGGGTTGCATAAATTCCTCCAAAGAAATCTCCATTATATCTATTATGATGCAACCTACGAGCTACAATGGCTCCCATATGATAAGATTGGTCTCCTAAAGCAGCACTCCTGAGAATGCTAAGGTCGGGGACACACATGTGACATGCTTCATCCTTAGCATTTATGCATCTACCTATGAATAGAGCAAAATAATGTATAGCAGGAAAGTGGATGCTCCCTATGGTAGCTTGCGTTATATCTCTGGATTCCCCTACAGTTATACTAGCAAGAAAGTTTCTAAATTGAGATTTAGGGGGATCCCTAATACTACCCCATTGTGGAAGTTTACAAGCAAGAGTGAAATCCTCTAAGTCCATGGTATAAGATTTGTCATAAAGATCAAACATGACTGAAGGAGAATTACGCGAAGATGAATATTCAAACCTCCTCACAAATGAGCTTGTGAGATCATGATACTGGGGGCATTTGTCTGCCTCAAAATCCTCAAGACCGGCATTATGCAAATATGCGTTAAATTCTTCTTTAATTCTTGTACGATTCATAAAGTTTTCCGACGGCCATTCGCAAGGCCGCACTAGAGCGTCTCTTGGTGGTTCCTCGTCAGCATCACGCATAGCAAGCCTAGGTCCTTGCTTCTTAGAAGAACCACCTTGGAACATCTTCCTAAACATATTGCTTTTATCTGAAAAATTTCTGAAATTTTTAGTAACTTCAAACAAAAGTGAACCAATTTCAATAGAACTGATAGCAACTACTCCTACAAGTGCCTAGGGCCTACATCAAGCATTAGAACTACTTGGAACCATATAAATTTGACATGCAAGCTCAAGAACATGGTCACCTATGCAGCACAAATTTGCAAAGAATAAAGCACTAGAACAAAAACTAATTGGACCAATGGAGGAGTCACATACCAAGGAACAATCTCCCCAAGTAGTTTTGCGAGAGGTGCTTTGAGCAAGGAGATCGAAAATTACAGCAAAGAGGGCTGGAACTCGTGCTTGAGTTGGTTTTTCGTGTTTGTGTGAGGCAGAAGAAGAATATGGGTGCTGGGATAAGTGGAGGAGGGCCATCGTGGGCCCATGAGGCAGGGGGTGCGCCCGGGGGGGTAGGGCGCGCCCTCCACCCTCGTGGCCAGGTGGCAGCCCCCCGCAGTGATTTTTGCACCATAAATCCTCAAATATTCCCGAAAAAATCATATTAAATTGGCATGTCATTCTGAGGACTTCTATTTTCAGGATATTTTTATATTGCACGGATAAATCAGGAAACAGACAGAAAAAATACTATGTTTACTTTATTTCTACTAAATAACAGAAAGTATAGAGAGGGTACAGAAGGTTGTGCTTCTAGTTTCATCCATCTCATGCTCATCAAAAGGAATCCACTAACAAGGTTGATCAAGTCTTGTTAACAAACTCATTCCAATTAACATGAAACCGAAGAAATTTTGAATAACACTAGGTTACCTCAACGGGGATATGCACACCCCCAATAATAAGTATATCATATTTCTTTTTGACAGTAGGAAGAGGAAATTCAAAACCTCCAAATATAATCGATGGAATTTTTCCAATAGAGTTGATACTATGAGCTTGAGGTTGTTTCCTCGAAAAGTGTACCATATGCTCATTACCATTAACATGAAAAGTGACATTGCCTTTGTTACAATCAATAACAGCCCCTGCAGTATTAAGAAAGGTCTTCCAAGAATAATAGACATACTATCGTCCCCGGGGATATCAAGAATAACAAAGTCTGTTAAAATAGTAACGTTTGCAACCACAACAGGCACATCCTCACAAATACTGACAGGTATAACAGTTGATTTATCAGCCATTTGCAAAGATATCTCAGTAGGTGTCAACTTATTCAAGTCAAGTCTACGATATAAAGAGATAGGCATAACACTAACACCGGCTCCAAGATCACATAAAGCAGTTTTAACATAATTTCTTTTAATGGAGCATGGTATAGTAGGTACTTCTGGATCTCCAAGTTTCTTTGGTATTCCACCCTTAAAAGTATAATTAGCAAGCATGGTGGAAATTTCAGCTTCCGGTATCTTTCTTTTATTTGTAACAATATCCTTCCTATACTTAGCATAAGGATTCATTTTGAGCATATCAGTCAATCGCATACGCAAAAAGATAGGTCTAATCATTTCAGCAAAGCGCTCAAAATCCTCATCATCCTTTTTCTTGGATGGTTTGGGAGAAAAAGGCATGGGTTTCTGAACCCAAGCTTCTCTTTCTTTACCATGTTTCCTAGAAACAAAGTCTCTCTTATCATAACGTTGATTCTTTGATTGTGGGTTATCAAGATCAACAACAGGTTCAACTTCTACATCATTATCATTACTAGGTTGAGCATCGTCATGAACATCATCATTATTATTTTCATTAGGTTCATGTTCATTACCAGACTGTGTTTCATCATCAGATATAGAGATATCATTTGGATTATCAGGTGGTTCAGCAATAGGTTCACTAGAAGTTTGCACAGTTCTATCATTTTTCTTTTTCTTCTTTTTAGAAGAACTAGGTGCATCAATATTATTTCTCTGAGAATCTTGCTCAATTCTCTTAGGGTGGCCTTCAGGATACAAAGGTTCCTAAGTCATTCTACCAGTTCTAGTAGACACTCTAACAGCATAATCAATTTTCTTGCTATTCATTTCATCGAGCAATTCCTTTTGAGCTTTAAGTACTTGTTCCATTTGAGTGGTAACCATAGAAGCATGTTTGCTAACAAGTTTAAGTTCTCCTCTAATATCAGCCATATAATCACCCAAGAGTTTAATCATATAAGCATTTTGTTTTAAGTGTCTACCAAAATAAGCATTAAAGTCATCTTGCTTAAACATAAAGTTATCAAACTCATCCAAGCACGGACTAGCCATTTTAGTAGGAGGGACTTCAGCTTTATCATATCTATAGAGAGAATTTACCTTTACTACCTGTGTTGGGTTATCGGGATCAGGAGGTTCTTCAATAGGTAATGGATCAAGATCATATGTTTCTTCAATATGCGGTAAATTAAGACCATGTATTTCTTCAATAGGAGGTAAATTCTTAACATCTTCAGCTTTAATACCTTTTTCTTTCATAGATTTCCTTGCCTCTTGCATATCCTCGGGACTGAGAAATAGGACACCTCTCTTCTTCGAAGTTGGTTTAGGTATAAGATCATTAATTGGAGCAGGAACTGGCTCAAGAGGTGCCCAATTATTTTCATTTGTCAACATATTATTCTATAGAATTTCAGCTTCATCCGGTGTTCTTTCCCTGAAAAGAGAACCAACACAACTATGCAGGTAATCTCTGGAAGCATCGGTTAGTCCATTATAAAAGATATCAAGTATCTCATTTTTCTTAAGAGGATGATCAGACAAAGCATTAAGTAACTTGAGAAGCCTCCCCCAAGCTTGTGGGAGACTCTCTTCTTTAATTTGCACAAAGTTGTATATTTCCTTTAAAGCAGCTTGTTTCTTATGAGCAGGGAAATATTTAGCAGAGAAGTAATAAATCATATCCTGGGGACTACGCACACAACCAGGATCAAGAGAATTAAACCATATCTTAGCATCACCTTTAATGAGAACGGAAATATTTTAAGTATATAAAAGTATCGAGATCTCTCATCATTAGTGAACAGGGTGGCTATATCATTTAATTTAGTAAGATGTGCCACAACAGTTTCAGATTCATAGCCATGAAAAGGATCATATTCAACCAAAGTAATTATATCAGGATCAAAAGAGAATTCATAATCCTTATCAGCAACACAGATAGGTGAAGTAGCAAAAGCAGGGTCAAGCCTCATTTTATCTTTAAGAGATTCTTTGTTGCATTTAACTAATAGCCTTTTAAGTTCATGACGATCTCTGCAAGCTAGAATAGCGGTAGAAGATTCCATATCAAAAACATAACTCTCTGGAATAATAGGCCTATCTTCATCATCACTTTCATCATTAAAATCAGATTCAATAATTTCTTTCTCTCTAGCCCTAGCAATTTGTTCATCAAGAAATTCACTAAGGGGCACAGTAGTATCAGGCATAGAAGTAGTTTCATCATAAGTATCATGCATAGCAGAAGTGGCATCATCAATAACATGCGACATATCAGAACGAAAAGCAGAAGCAGGTTTAGGTGTCGCAAGCTTACTCATAACAGAAGGTGAATCAAGTGCAGAGCTAGATGGCAGTTCCTTACCTCCCCTCGTAGTTGAGGGATAAATTGTTGTCTTAGCGTCTTTCAAGTTCTTCATAGTGTCCAGCAGATATAAACCCCAAGTGACTCAAAGAATAGAGCTATGCTCCCCGGCAACGGCGCCAGAAATTAGTCTTGATAACCCACAAGTATGGGGGATCGCAACAGCTTTCGAGGGTAGAGTACTCAACCCAAATTTATTGATTCGACACAAGGGGAGCCAAAGAATATTCTCAAGTATTAGCAGCTGAGTTGTCAATTCAACCACACCTGGAAACTTAGTATCTGCAGCAAAGTGTTTAGTAGCAAAGTAATATGATAATGGTGGTAACTGCAACAAAAGTAAAGGAAGCAAAAATAATATTTTTGGTGTTTTGTAGTGATTGTAACATTAGCAATGGGAAAGTAAATAAGCGTAAACCAGTATATGGAAAGCTTGTAGGCATCAGATCAGTGATGGGTAATTATGTCGGATGTGGTTCATCATGTAACAGTCATAACATAGGGTGACACAAAACTAGCTCCAATTCATCAATGTAATGTAGGCATGTATTCCGAATATAGTCATACATGCTTATGGAAAAGAACTTGCATGACATCTTTTGTCCTACCCTCCCGTGGCAGCGGGGTCCTATTGGAAACTAAGGGATATTAAGGCCTCCTTTTAATAGAGAACCGGAACAAAGCACTATCACATAGTGAATACATGAACTCCTCAAACTATGGTCATCACCGGGAGTGGTCCCGATTATTGTCACTTCGGGTTTGCCGGATCATAACACATAGTAGGTGACTATAGACTTGCAAGATAGATTAAGAACTCACATATATTCATGAAAACATAATAGGTTTAGATCTGAAATCATGGCACTCGGGCCCTAGTGACAAGCATTAAGCATAGCAAAGTCATAGCAACATCAATCTCAGAACATAATGGATACTAGGGATCAAACCCTAACAAAACTAACTCGATTACATGATAAATCTCATCCAACCCATCACCGTCTAGCAAGCCTATGATGGAATTACTCACGCACGGCGGTGAGCATCATGAAATTGGTGATGGAGGATGGTTGATGATGACGACGGCGACGAATCCCCCTCTCCGGAGCCCCGAACGGACTCCAGATCAGCCCTCCCGAGAGGTTTTAGGGCTTGGCGGCGGCTCCGTATCATAAAACGCAATGATTTCTTCTCCTCTATTTTTTTCTCCCCGAAAGCAAATATATAGAGTTGGAGTTGGCGTCGGGAAGTCTCCAGGGGGCGCATGAGGTAGGGGGGCGCGCCCTAGGGGGGGCCCACCCTCGTGGACAGGGTGTGGGCCCCCTGGTCTTCATCTTTGGCGAGGATTTTATATTATTTATTGTAAGGTATTCCGTGGAGTTTCAGGTCATTCCGAGAACTTTTGTTTTCTGCACATAAAACAACATCATGGCAATTCTACTGAAAACAACGTCAGTCCGGGTTAGTTCCATTCAAATCATACAAGTTAGAGTTCAAAACAAGGGAAAAAGTGTTTGGAAAAGTAGATACGACGGAGACGTATCAGAGGCAAGTGGATGAAATCCTCCGTCACGGAGGAGGACATCAAAAAGCTGTGGGGAGCCGGATACTTGGCCGCGGATATCGCACACCGGCTGCCCGACGAGGGGCAGATCGTCCCTACCCCGAAACCTTACGAGAGGGTAGTTTTTCTCACCCACTTCGTCTGCAGACTGGGGTTCCCCCTTCACCCGTTCGTCCGCGGCCTCATGTTCTACTACGGTCTGGACTTCCATGATCTGGCCCCGAACTTCATCCTCAACATCTCGGCGTTTATCGTCGTGTGCGAGGCCTTCCTCCGTGTTTAGCCCCACTTTGGCCTGTGGCTGAAGACCTTCAATGTCAAGCCGAAGATTGTAGGCGGTCAGCAAGCGGAATGTGGAGGCGCCATGGTAGGAAAAATGCCCAATGTCACATGGCTCGAGGGCTCCTATGTGGAGACCATAAAGGGGTGGCAATCGGGGTGGTTCTACATCACCGAGCCGCGCGACACCAACTGGGTGGCGGCCCCCCGAGTTCCGATCTGGAATCCCCATGCGGCTCACCTCCTGGAAAGAGAAGGGCTTATCCTGGGTTCATCAGTGGAGCTGGCAGGACTCCAGAAGTGTATCCGGAACATGATAAGCAAGAAACTCAAGCTTGTCAACATGGTCCAGGTCATGCTCTTCCGCCGGATCCTCCCGTGTCAACAACGGGCGTTCAATTTATGGGAGTTCAACCCGGCCCAGCACCAAACTCTGCGCGAGCTCTTTGACATGACACACAAGGACGTCTATAGGGTGCTGTTCAAGGGCACCTAGGTCCCCCCTTCCCTTACCAAGGACCGCAGATTTAGCGCGAAGCGCCCTGCGAATCCGGTAAGTTTTCTACACTTTATAGGGTATTTACTTTACCCAGTTTAATCACGCGCAGGATCTGAGCTCCCATGCCTTTGACAGGACTGGGTGGAGACATCGGAGCAGATCGACTGCCCAGCCCCCCTGCCCGAAGACCCAGCCGACTATCTCCTGACGGAGATGCCGACTCCGGCACCTTACGAGCTGCCGGAGAAGAAGACCAAGAAGAAGGCCATGGGGACCCGAAAGAGTTCCCGACGTTAGGTGATATCGGACTCATCGTCCGATAACTCCGAGACGCACTCCTCCCGTGAAGACGAGGAGGAGGAAGATGAAGGTTCTCCCCCTCCAACCGGGGGAGATAGGAAAAGGAAGGCCGCCCCAACTGGGGAGGCCGAAGGGTCCAAGAAGGGAAGGACTCTCCTTCCAGACTGTTCTACGACCGCCGCTCATAGCGAAGACGAGTGGTTGCCCAGGGACAAGCCCCTGGCGAAGTCGTAAGTATTCGGATACTAGAGTAATTAATGGTATGCTTTTACCGCACTGCTTCTCCTTACGTCGAACATGATTATGCAGTCCGTCCCGAGCCCGTGTCGACGTATCTTCGTCGGACGGTTCTTTGGACCCGTCGGATCTGAATAGTGATTCACTTTCGACCGCCTCCTCCCCTCGCCCTACGGACAACATTGAGGTGTTGTCTCAAAGGGAACCAAGCCGAGGGGAGGTAGTCCTGGGGGCGCCTCAAGGCGACCTTCCGGATCCTGGGCGCAGAGGGAGCAAGACTCCCATGGGCTCTAAGTTCGGCCCTCAGCCGAGCACCGCACCGGAACCACCAGTGGTCCCAGACTCCGGTAGGCGGCCCCCTATTAAGAAGGGCAAGCCGCCTGTGTCGGTAACCTTTGTCCATCCAGAAGCGCCGGACAACTTGCTGGAAGTGCTTCGCGGCGCTTCCATCGACGAAGAGCACCACACTGTTATGAGTGCGGTGATCAAGAAGGTTCAGTCTGCCAAGAGCGGACTGACCGAAGCCTGTGCCAGCCTCCTAACAGGCTTTGAGGAGAGTAATCAAAATATAGGAAAATATTACCGCATAGACAGTAGCCCCTGATGCTCTGTTCGGTGTTTGCGAAGAAAAGCCGAATAGAGTATCAAACAATAACCGCAGGAGTCTAATCCGGATGTGTCCATATGCGTATGCAGGCTTCACTGCTGGCCGCTGTCGCACGTACTGCGGAGGTCGCCGCACTGAAGCAAAACCTCGAGCGGTCCGAGGAAGAACTCGGCCTTGCCAAGAGGCAGCTCGAGGAGAACAAAGGTAAGCCATACCTTGTCTATATATAACAGAAAGGAAAAAAGATTTGGTTGCAAGATAATAGGATCATCATGAATGTGCCAGGGACCACAACCGAAGTGGCGACCCTGAAGCAGGCGCTGTCCTAGGCCGAAAACAAAGCGGCCAAGGAGCGCATCGAGCGAGAAAAACAAGAAACCCGAGTAGGCGAGGTGCAGCAAGATCTCCAAGCGCTCGTGAAGAAGCACGAGTCCTTGGAGCTTGACTCGAAGACATGAGAGTCCAAGCTTACCAAAGCCCTCGAAAGCGCAACGCAAGCCAAGGCCTAAGCCCAAAAGGCCCTCCAGGAGATTGAGGCAGTGAAGAAGATAGCGGTGGGTAAGGCATTCATTATGCAAAGCAAGCACGTGAAAGAAAATTTCTATTTACTTACCCGAGTTCAGAGCTCTCTAGGGGCGTTCACAGATCTGCCCGCAGTGTGTCTGATGCCGCGGAATTCTACCGGGCCGAGGAGGGGAGCTCGACGGAGAAGGTGTTCTGGTCTCAGTATACTGGGACCGAACACCCGATGCCCTTGAGCGACCAGCTGAAGCAACTGGTCGAGCTCCATAAGGCGGCCGAACAGGCCATGAAGGGCCTTATAGTCCGGATGTGGCCTGGCGATGCCCTTCCCGACAGCTACTTTGGCCTGGTGAGGCGGCTTCTGGATGCCTGCCCACGGCTGGAAGTCATAAAGTGGTCCGTCTGCATCGAAGGTGCACGCAGGGCTTTTTCCCGTGCGAAGGTGTACTAGGCCAAGATGGACACCGAGAAGCTAGTGAAGGAGGGGCCGCCGTAGGGCAAGGAGCATCGCCACCCCAAAATGTATTTGAGGGTGTCCTGAAGGATGCCCGTCTTGTGGCAAACGAGTGTTCCAAAGGTGTAATTTTTGAATGAATTTGCTCATGTGATCCTGTATTATGAAAACTAGTTCATGTGCACTATGCAACACTTTTGTATTTAAAATATTACCTTCTGTGCGGCCATTTATAAAATCTGAGAGTTGGCCAGTCGTCGGCTTCTGCCCCCATGCAGCTAGTGCTGGGGTGTTCGGGATAAATCTGAGCAATCTTTTTCCCATTTTTGGGTCCTTCAAGGGAGGTGCTCAGCGCAACGAACCAGGCAATCGGACTATAATGCTTTATGACTCTCACTTAGCCATAGAAGTCTACAATTTTAAATTTCGGCGAAGCCCCTAGTATTCGGAAGGCCGAATTTGGGGTGCTATACACGCCTGATACGTCTCCAACGTATCTATAATTTTGGACCACTCCATGCTATATTATCTTCTGTTTTGGACTATATTGGGCTTTATTTTCCACTTTTATATTATTTTTGGGACTAACCTATTAACCAGAGGCCCAACCCAGAATTGTTGTTTTTTTTGCCTAATTCAGTGTTTCAAAGAAACGGAATATCAAATGGAGTCCAAACGGAATAAAACCTTCGGGAACGTGATTTTCTCACCGAACGTGATCCAGGAGAGTTGGACCCTGCTCCAAGGAACAAAAGAGGCGGTCACAAGGGTGGGGGCCGCCCCCTGCCTCGTGGGCCCCTGTTGCTCCACCAACGTACTCCTTCCTCCTATATATACCTACGTACCCCCAAACGATCAGATACGGAGCCGAAAACCTAATTCCACTGCCGCAACTTTCTGTATCCACGAGATCCCATCTTGGGGCATGTTCTGGAGCTCCGCCGGAGAGGGCCGTCATCACGGAGGGCTTCTACATCATCATAGTCTCTCCGATGAAGTGTGAGTAGTTCACCTCAGACCTTCGGGTCCATAGTTATTAGCTAGTTGGCTTCTTCTATCTTTTTGGATCTCAATACAATGTTCTCCCCCTCTCTCGTGGAGATCTATTCGATGTAATCTTCTTTTTGCAGTGTGTTTGTTGAGACCGATGAATTGTGGGTTTATGATCAAGTCTATCTATGAATAATATTTGAATCTTCTCTGAATTCTTTTATGTATGATTGGTTATCTTTGCAAGTCTCTTCGAACTATCAGTTTGGTTTGGCCTACTAGGTTGGTTTTTCTTGCCATGGGAGAAGTGCTTAGCTTTGGGTTCAATCTTGCGGTGTCCTTTCCCAGTGATAGAAGGGGCAGCAAGGCACGTATTGTATTGTTGCCATCGAGGATAACAAGATGGGTTTTTTATCATATTGCATGAAACTATCCCTCTACATCATGTCATCTTGCTTAAAGTGTTACTCTGTTTTTAACTTAATCTCTAGATGCATGCTGGATAGCGGTCAATGAGTGGAGTAATAGTAGTAGATGCAGGCAGGAGTCGGTCTACTTGTCTCAGACGTGATGCCTATATACATGATAATACCTAGATATTCTCATAACTATGCTCAATTCTGTCAATTGCTCAACAGTAATTTGTTCACCCACCGTAGAATACTTATGCTATTGAGAGTAGCCACTAGTGAAACCTATGGCCCCCGGGTCTATTCTCATCATATCAATCTCCATCACTTTTATCTTGCTTTGCCTTTTACTTTGCTTTTTTACTTTTCACTTTGCATCTCTATACCAAAAATACCAAAAATATTATCTATTATCTCTATCAGATCTCACTTTCGTGAGTGATCGTGAAGGGATTGACAACCCCTAATCGCGTTGGTTGCGAGTAGCTATCGTTTTGTGCAGGTACGAGGGACTTGAACGTAGCCTCCTACTGGATTGATACCTTGGTTCTCAAAAACTGAGGGAAATACTTACGCTACTTTGCTGTTGGGGAATGTTGCAGAAAATAAAAATTTTCTACGCTTCACCAAGATCAATCTATGGAGTCATCTAGCAACGAGAGAGAGGAGTGCATCTACATACCCTTGTAGATCGCGAGCAGAAGTGTTCAAGAGAACGGGGTTGATGGAGTCGTACTCGCCGTGATCCAAATCACCGATGACCAAGTGCCGAACGGACGGCACCTCCGCGTTCAACACACGTACGGTTGGGGAAGACGTCTCCTCCTACTTGATCCAGCAAGGGGGAGGGAGAGGTTGACGGAGATCCAGCAGCACAACGGCGTGGTGGTGGAAGTAGCGGGATCCCGGCAGGGCTTCGCGAAGCGCAAGCGGGGAGGAGAGGTGTTACGGAGGGAGAGGGAGGCGCCAAGAGCAAGGGTGCGGCTTCCATCCCTCCCCCCTCTTTATATAGGGGCCCTGGGGGCGCCGTCCCCTAGGAGATCCAATCTCCAAGGGGGGCGTCGGTCAAGGGGGTGGCTTCCCCCCCAAGCCAAGTGGGGTGCCACCCACCCCTAGGGTTTCCAACCCTAGGCGCAGGGGAGGCCCAAGGTGGGCGCACCAGCCCACCAGGGGCTGGTTCCCCCTCCCACTTCAGCCCATGGGGCCCTCCGAGATAGGTGGCCCCACCTGGTGGACCCCCGGGACCCTTCTGGTGGTCCCGGTACAATACCGATGACCCCCAAAACTTTCCCGATGGCCGAAACTGGACTTCCCATATATAAATCTTTACCTCCGGACCAATCCAGAACTCCTCGTGACGTCCGAGATCTCATCCGGGACTCTGAACAACTTTCGGGTTACCACATACTAATATCTCTACAACCCTAGCGTCACCGAACCTTAAGTGTGTAGACCCTACGGGTTCGGGAGACACGCAGACATGACCGAGCCGACTCTCCGGTCAATAACCAACGACGGGATCTGGATACCCATGTTGGTTCCCACATGCTCCTCGATGATCTCATCGAAAGAACCACGATGTCGAGGATTCAAGTAATCCCGTATACAATTCCATTTGTCAATCGGTATGTTACTTGCCCGAGATTCGATCGTCGGTATCCCAATACCTTGTTCAATCTCGTTGCCCACAAGTCACTTTACTCGTACCGTAATGCATGATCCCGTGACCAAACACTTGGTCACATTGAGCTCATTATGATGATGCATTACCGAGTGGGCCCAGAGATACCTCTCCGTCATACGGAGTGACAAATCCCAGTCTCGATCCGTGTCAACCCACCAGATACTTTTAGGGATACCTGTAGTATACCTTTATAGTCACCCAGTTACGTTGTGACGTTTGGCACACCCAAAGCACTCCTACGACATCCGGGAGTTACGCGATCTCATGGTCTAAGGAAATGATACTTGTCGTTGGAAAAGCTCTAGCAGACGAACTACACGATCTTGTGCTATGCTTAGGATTGGGTCTTGTCCATCACATCATTCTCCTAATGATGTGATCCCGTTAACAATGACATCTAATGTCCATAGTCAGGAAACCATGACTATCTGTTGATCAACGAGCTAGTCAACTAGAGGCTCACTAGGGACATGTTGTGGTCTATGTATTCATACATGTATTACGATTTCCGGATAACACAATTATAGCATGAACAATAGACAATTATCATGAATAAGGAAATATAATAATAATCATTTTATTATTGCCTCTAGGGCATATTTCCAACATTTTCTGCATCATCCTCTCCTCTTCGGGGAAAACCAACACAGTGCTCAAGAGGTAGCAACGCGTAAGTCGTACAAGGCCGACTCCTCTCCCGAAGCAGAAAAAGTCTTTAGGGACTTGAGACCTCTCGAACAGCGACCAGCTCTCGCCTTATCATGACAGTCAGTTTTAGCTTTCTCTACTGAGGTGCTCGTCCAGAAGAACCGTGGCACAATCATAGTAGTTGTCCCAGTGCTACCTTAGCCGATATAGCGGAACGTAAGGTACCAAAACATGGGAGCCGGGCAAACCCAACTATTGACCCAAGACATGATTCGGAGCTGATGCATATAATGCTATAAGTTCGGGGTGCCGCACTGTCGAAAGTGTTCGGACTTCTCACGCCGTATTATGGGGTAAGCCCCTGGCGTACTGGCCATACCAGAGTGTACGGGTGCTAATTGTCATAAATGAACATATATATAAAGAAGAATAGAATGCGAAAATAGACTAGTGCTATGAATTGTTTATTCAAAAAATGTGTCGAAGCATACAGATACAAGTAGTGCGGTAAGCAAAAAATAGGACTATTTGACATGTACCATCCAAGGGCAAGCGGCGGACTGGTATCTTAAAGCAGGTATTTCGTTATCAGAGACCACCTGGGGATTCCATTGGACGACGTAGCTTCCTGCCTCCTTGGATGTTGTATCATGTGTCCGGCAATCGTACCGTCGGATAGGTCTTCCAGAGAGTAAAGTCCTGAAAGGGAGAGAATAATAAAGGTAATAAGCCCCTAGTTCGGTTGAGCCGCATTGTGGGACGTGCCATGATCGTGCCCCCACCTATACCTATGGTATTTTCAATGCGTAATTATGTACGCGCTGCACGAATTTCATCATTCGACTGAGGCTAGGGCGGGGGCCGAATTGCTAGGTGAGCTCTTAGCGTGCCGGGCGATCCTGTTGCAGATTGCTCCGGACGGGCTTGACGGTGTCTGGGGGCTTTATTGCCGAACTGGTGGATTGCCTTAAGAGGCTGCTTTGTGCCTCCGCTGCGAGGGCTGCAGTGTGCTCCTCCGTACGGAGCGAGCGCTCTGTGTTTCCATTGACTGTGATGACCCCCTAGGTCCTGGCATCTTGAGTTGAGGTATGCATAATGCGGTACCGCATTGAATTTTGCAAATGCGGTTCGCCCGAGCAGTGCGTGGTAGCCACTGCGGAATGGGACGATATTGAAGATTAACTCCTTGCTTCGGAAGTTGTCCGGAGATCCGAAGACCACTTCCAGTGTGATTGAGCCCGTACAATGGGCCTCTACACCTGGGATGACGCCTTCACAGGTCGTTTTTGTGGGTTTGATCCTCGAGGGGTCTATACCCATTTTGTGCACTGTATCCTGATAGAGCAGGTTAAGGCTGCTGCCGCCGTCCATGAGGACTCGAGTGAGGTGAAATCCGTCAATTATGGGGTCTAAGACCAATGCGGTAGATCCGTCATGACGGATACTAGTGGGGTGGTTATTATGATTATTTTCCTGATGATACCTGTTATTATACTTTGGAGTATTACTTTGGATATCATGCTGCCTTTGGATTATTAGTGGTTAGTATGATTATTTTCATGATGCTAGTTGATGTTCTGTTGCTTGGAGTATTATTTTTGGAGATGATGTTTACAGGTGGATCTTAGCCGAATAGCTTTATTCTGGTTATGGGAGTAGTAGGATTATGTTCTTCGGATTCATCATGACAGTTGTGTAGTGCTACCCTTGGAGTATTTTGAGATGATGATGTTATGCTTGGATTATTTGTTGGATATTGCTATGACTTGGATTATAGTTTGATAGTTGATATTGGAAGTATCAGTTAGCACAGTTATATTTTTGGGGATAAATTCCGTCATTAAGTTGGTCAGGTGCCGCCGAACCGGGCTTTTCCAGTGCAACCACACTTACCTTTATGGGAAGGTCCTAACTGGGTCTATTGTCGTGCATCTTGCCGGTGCCTCCCACGAGGGAAGGTTGTGGGCGTGCTTACCCTGATCAGGTAGGCGGACATAACCTTGTGTGCCCGAAGTTGGATTTTGCGCGCGTGTCCCTTTGTGGGAGTGTCCCCGAGTGGGAGTGTTTTGACCACGACGGTAGTCGGGGTGTCTTTGGTAGACACGGGGCCACCTAGGACCAGCCCAGTTGGGAGTGGGTCGGAGTGGCTGGGAGAATGTCACGGCAGTAGTGTCGGCATTCTGGGAACGGGAGTCCCCAGACTTGCCTGCCTGCGGCCTGCGGCGTGGCTCAAAGGGGGCCCAGCACGACCCATCTTCATCAACACAAGACCCAAGACCCTCGCGAGGGGCCAAGCCTCGCGGGGCGGACGACATAGTGCTTCCTCAGGCACGACCTCATCAGGCTGGCTCATGAGGAGGCGGAGAGATCAAGTCAGGGTACCTCACGAGGTGCCCATGACGCAAGCCATGACGACGAAGGGCGCCAGGCGGGCGCCAGCCCGCGCAGTGTCCTCCCATTCCTCTTTGGTGCAAAGGGGGAAAGCGCAGGCAAGAGGAATAAGCAAAGGTATCCATTTCGGTGCAACGAGACCAAGACCAGTCCAACGGTGGGAAGGAGGTCATCATGGAGCCCAGAACGGCGTCACCACAGGGCCTTTGGCAGGCGAGGACCAACTTTATTCAGGATAAGTGTACTGGATGTTCCCCTTCAAATTGGCCAATTGTTGGCTCCCTTCCCGCTCAATATTTGGGAAGAGGCCCAGGGCCCTTGCCTATAAATAGGACTAGCCACCCCCAGGGTGTGACACCCAAATTTTTTTTGACCTTGTTTTACTAATTAAAATTTTGCCAGTAATTAAAACTTTTATTTTCTGAGCTCCCTTTTGATTTTTGAACTTGGTTGTTATGGAATTTTTTTCCTACATGAAAATCTTTTCAAATATGTCATTGGACCTGTTTAACCACTCAAGAAAAACTTTTCCTTTATTAGTAAAAACAAATTGAATATATTAGTTGCTTGATTTTTTTTCTTGAAATGGGTTTTTTCAAGGTTAATTGGCCATATTTGAACTACAACCATTTGATAAATTCATTTAAAATTCCAACCAAGATTTGGAGATGTCAGGTGATGTTTTTAAATCACTTTTGTGCAAAAATAACTTTGATTCATAAAATATTTTGAGCCCTACACCCTATTTCCTTCTCTGGTCCAGAGTGCAAATTGCACTACAACCCATTTAAATATTTCTTTCTAGCCTTCACCAAAATTATGAGATGTTGGCAGCAACATATGATTCAACTCTATGCAAAAACATAGAGTTGTTCTTGGAAGAATTTGAGTGGATCAACCTCATTTTCATTCTGGCCCAACTTGCTGGTTTGTACAGCAACCACATTTTTAGTTGCTCCTTTAACCATGATTCCTTTTTTCAACTTGTAGCCAACCCTGCTAAACCCCTAAGTCCAGGAGCATGCACTCTTTGGAACACTTTTGATCCATGTTATGATGCCATTTACTCCCTGTCCAGAAGTGAAGTTTTGCAAAAACTTGCACTAGCAAGTTTCTTCTTTTTGCAAACCAACTTCACCACCCCCTCTTTCTTCTAAAGAGACCCCACCCTGGGAGATTTGGCCACCCCAAGTACTGCCTAGGTTCCTTTTGCATTCTGTCAAACACCCTGAGTGCATAGCCAGTTTTGGTATGATTTCAAGTTTGCGTTGTGAACTTGAGCCCCTGACCCATCCACCATGTCCCATAGATTTGCCCTAGCCTATAGCCCCGTTCTGCTAACTCTCGTGTGGTTTGGAAACCCCTAGGCTGCCCTGGCATTTCGTCGAACATGTCCCGGGCATGCTCCAGGCGCGAGTAGAGCGCGCGTTTTGCACGTGCCGCGCCCGAGCCGCCGCGTCGCGCGCCCCTGGCTTGACCCGCACGGAAGAACCTCACCTAGCACTCCCCTTCTCGACGCATCCCGCCAAAAAGCCCCGACCGCTCCCTGGCGCCCTACAGCGCCGCCGTCAGAAGCCATTTGGCGGCACGCCCGCGGCCGCGCCCGCCGCCCGACCGCGCCTGCGCTAGCCAGCGCCGCCCAAGCTCCCAGCGCTCGCCACCTGCCTCCTGGAGCAGTGCAGCTTCGTCGCCTAGCTCTCATCGCCGCCACGTTCCCCTGCTGCTACAGAACGTCAGTTCGCCGGCGATCTTATCCCCACCGCCGCGGAGCCGCCTCGGCCCGTCCATTTAAGGAGCCCCGAGCTCATATCCGCACGGAGACGACCCCAAGCCACCTTCCTAGAGCTCCTTTGGCCGTCAATTGAAGAGGAAGAGGTCGTCTTCTTCCTCTCCGGCAACCTCGGCCGCCGCCATTGCCCCGACTAGCACGGCGCCACCAGAACCCTCCCCTCTCATTTCTCTTCACTAGGAACCTTCTCATCCTCCCGCAAACACGTTCCCCTGCTCGATTTTGATCGGGAGCCTTCGTAGCCCCAAGCTCACTTTGCTCCCGAAGCCATCTCCGCCGCGAAGCTCGTCGCAGGCAACTCCGTCCACGTCGGCGACTATGGCGGGTACCCCCAAGTTCGTACCGACCTCCGGAGCACGCTCATGTGCTCAGATCGCCGAGGGACGCCGCCATTTGCCGGCGAGCCTCGCTGGAGCCCCGCCTCCGTTCGGTCAGAGGGAGACGACGCGCGCGTGGACCAGTCAAACCTGACCAGTGGGCCAGGCGGGCCCACTGTCGGCGACTCACGCGCAGTCCCCGCTGGACGAGTGGAGACGTAAAGGCCCAAGTACGTCTCCCCTGTGCGAAAGCGTATTCCCTCAGAAGCGTTTTTCTTTTTCCTGTTTTATTTTTAATATAAGTTTTGACCAGATTTGACTAAACTTTGACTGTCTATAACGTTTTAAATATAAGTCCAAATGAATTGATTCTTTTTCCTACATTCCTTAAATTTGGTCTAGTTTATTTTAAGGTTTATTTGAAAATTTTTCCAAACAACTTTTTGTGCTGTTTTAATTGTATGTGTTAATTCATACATATTCCTTTAAATAGGATTTTGGAAGATTTCAAGAGGTTTTGGATGCACCCCTCTTTTCCATGACCTAAAGGCAAGCATTCTGAACCCTGGTGTAAATTTTTGTATGTGTTGTTTGGCCCGGTGACAACACCACCCCGACACTTGCATGCGTCATTTTATGTGAGGATGTGATCCTATTCATAGTGCTTATTAGTGGATTTCATGCATATGGAGTTGACATGTTTTATGATGGAAATCACCGCCGTACACTTTCATGCATACCGGATGGAAATGCCGGGTAGGCCTTTGTCTTGGGTAGACGCGGTCTTGACCCTAGTCCTCCGTTGAGACGGTCGTGTCCGGTATGGCATGATGGAGTATGTCGTGTGGTGTTCCTATCTGTTGGTTGAAGTATATACATTGTTATGTTAAACTTGCAGGGATTATTACTACCTCCTAAGTCGACCGTAGATCGAGTCTTGTGCCAGCAACCCCCATACTTGTTCCGTACTGCCACAGGTCCCTACCATAGGTGGGGTATGGTTCAGTAAGCTGTTAACCCTTGTCTTGGCACACACCGTACAGAGAGGCCATGGTGGAAGATATCGGTTGTAGCCGGTAGGCATGCCACCTGGTCAGGGGGCATGGGTGTTTCGGTTGTAGTCGAAGGGGGTAGCTCCCCCAGTTTGCGCGCGGTATAAATTTTGTGATCCCATGCTACGTCGAGGTTGTAGCCTCCCCACTTAGAGTTTGCTTGACAGGTGTCGTGGGTGATTCCAGACACCTGTGAGTTAAGCTGGTGTGTGCAAGTCAGGTGTGTTTTCAACTAAAAGACCGTAGACGGAATTAGTCCCGATGGACTAAAGGAATCCGTTACTCGTGGGTAAAGAGTACACCCTCTGCAGAGATTAAACCTATTCGAATAGCCGTGTCCATGGTTAAGGACTACAGTCTGGGATGGGCCAAGCGTCGGTCTTAGTGTCGGTCTTCGGAGGTTAAACTGTAAAAACCAGAACGGGAATTACTACTTGAGACTTGTGATGATTATGATTATTACTACTGTTGACTAACCCGTGATATTGTTGTTATCATCGAATATCTCTGGGATGGTTCTACCTCCGGGATATTTCACTATGATTATTTAATCTTTTAAAGCCCTTTATGTGGTGTCGCTCAGACGCCCGACTGTGGCATTTCTTTTAAGGCCCTTTCTGTGGTCTCGCTCAGACGCCCGGCTGTGGTATTTCTTTTAAAGCCTTTTATGTGGTGTCGCTCAGACGCCCGACTGTGGCATTTCTCTTAAAGCCCTTTCTGTGGTGTCGCTCAGACGCCCGACTGCGGTATTATTATTTTGCATTTTCTGCTCGAGGAGTCTTTCAGACACTCGTTTGGCACCAGTATTTATTATTCTGCAGTTTCCGCTCGAGGAGTCATTCAGACCCTCGTTTGGCACCCAGTATTTATTACCTCTATGTGACCATTGCATAAATTTCCGGTTGCATTTGAATAACCTGTTAGCATGCATCAAGATATTTATTTTATGACTAACTAAGTGAGTATAAGGATATTGCAAGCATGAGCATCAATGGTTATATTATACCTGTGTCCTTAATGTTTGCGAGTACATTCAAAGTACTCACTGGCTTGTCCCTGGCTATTGTCTTGGCCAGATTGCTTGCTTGGAGAGGAGCATTGCGACGACAACCTCGGGACCTAAGCAATGGTGATAGCAGCCTCGCGAAGATAGGAGTTAACCTGGTCAGCTGTTCCCGTGGGAAATGGAGTCCCATAGCCGTGGCGATCCACAACCGCTTCCGCCCTCAACCACTAGAAACCTTTTGTTGTACTCATAGGCCACAATGGTCTTGTACTACATATTTTTGTACTTTTGCTTGGAATTTCTGTATCAAGTTGGTGTCTCATCAGCTAACAGTAATCCTGGGGCTGGTGAGCACAACGGCCATTTTCTGGAAGTTAATGCCCGGAAAACCAGTCGTGACACAGGGCATCGGCATCAGGTACCCAGAGTAGAAGGGAGGAGAGATCGAGAGTCCGAGTAAGCGGGGACGATCAGAGAGAGAGTGAGAGAGAGAAGGGCGGCTGAACTCCCCCAGCAGTTCATCGTCCCAGCTAGAACACGCCCTCGCGAGGCTGTTCTCCCTTGTACTGTTCATCATCATCAACCCAAGAGGCAATCCACCCACCACACTGGAGTAGGGTATTACACCACATCGGTGGCCCGAACCAGTATAAACCCTGTGTCTTTTGTGTTGTTCTTTCAGTAGCTAGATCTTTGCGAGACGGAGAGGTAGAGGGCAGAATCTCCGCGCGCACCCCAAAGTTCGAACCTTAAGGGTCTGCCGGAACCCGAAATCCGACATTTGGCGCGCTAGGTAGGGGTGCGCCGGAATTTGTCTTCCACCGCTTTGTTCTCCTCCGACCGTCGCGTCCATGTCTGACGCTCGTCGGGCCCGCGCCGAGCGCCAGGCCGCCATCGCCTCCCGCGTCACCCAGACGGCTCCCGTAGGTGGGCGTCCTCGTTGTTCCCCGTCGCCCGCCGTCAATGCCGCCACCGGCCCGACGGGGAACGAGCAGCAAGCGTCGTCTCAGCACCCGTCCGTGCGGCGAGACGGCCGCACAGCTACTCCGTCGCTCACGCCAGCTGGCTCTTCGTCCCACGCGCTCCGCGCGCCCTTGGAGGCTCGAGCTGCACTCATCGCGGCAAACAAGCTCCTGCGCTACCGTCCCGTCGACGACGTCTACGAAGAGTGGCTCGACCGCGTCGCCGAGCTCGTCCGTGCCGCAGGGGGCTCTCCTGCACCGTCCGCTCCGCTGCACTGCACCCCGCCCCGCGCAGGCCATGAAGCTCCGGGGGCGTACCAGCCACCTGCACTCCAAGAAGACGCCATGGCTCCAAGGCGCGTGGCCCCTGGGCGGAACCCGCTCCGTCAGGCGCCAGCCCAGCAAGAACGGAGCTGCCAAGAAGTCCCTCGACCGCAAGAGGCTGCCCGAGTGCTTCTTGCTCCGGCTTGCCGCGACCCTGCTCCAGCTCCGGCATGTCAAAACCCCGCGCTGCTCCCAGCTGTGGCGCATGGGGACCCTCAAGGCCAAGCTCTCCCTCGACCGAAGCCTCCCGTGGCCACGGCCGGCTGCCGCACCTACACCACCGAGCTGCGCAGCGTCGTGTGGCCCGGCAAGTTCAAGCCAGACCTGCCTCCTCGCTACGACGGCACGACTGACCCCGCCGAGTTCCTCCTACGAGCTGGGCATCGATGCCGCCAGCGGGGACGAAAAGGTCATGGCGAACTGGTTCCCCATGGCGCTCAAGGAAGGAGCTCGTACCTGGCCCCAGGCACGATCTCTTCCTGGGACCAGATGCGCACCCGCTTCATCGCCAACTTCCAAGGTACTCGCGACCGGCCGCCCGCCGTGAGCGACATGCGCCGCATCAAGCAACAACCCGGAGAGACCCTGCAAAAGTACATCCAGCGCTTCAACAACGCGCGTCTCAAGATCCCCAAGGTGTCCGAAGAAGCCATCATCTCGGCCTTCTCCGACGGTGTGCGCGACGTCAAGATGAAGGAGGAGCTGGCGATGCATGAAGACCTGTGCACCTCCCTGGAGCTGTTCAACTTGGCGACCAAGTGCGCCAGGGCTGAGGAGGGGCGTCTCTCCCTCCTCGAGCTGCCTGCCGTGGACCCGGAAGAGAAGAAACCCAAGGCCAAGGACGTGAAGCGCAAGGGGGCTGCAGTGCTCGCGGCAGAGCCTGATACCAAGCGGGGCAAGGATCTGCCCGAATCCTCCAGGGGCAGCCGATACTGCATGTACCACGATCTCCACACCCACAACACCAACGAATGCCAAGAGCTCCGCGCCGTGCGAGAAGGAAGGATCGGCCGATGCCCCGACCGCGCTGACCGGGGCTACAACCGAGGAGGAGGAAGAAACCCAGGACGCTGGGAAGACCGCGACCCACGCCAACGGTGGTGTGATCAACCTCGCGAGGACCGCTGGCGAGACTTGCCTTGCGAGGGGGATTGGCGGGATCAGCCTCGTGAGGATCGCCTGCAGGGCAACGCAGGCCTCCCCCCACTGCCGCCTCAGCCAAGGAGGAACGAGGACCGCCACCAAGACGAGGGAGCTGGGGGCTTCCAGGAGCCGCGCGCAATCGCCTGCATCCTGGGCGGAGCTCAAGCCCCAGCCTCCCAACGCATCTTCAAGCAGTTTGCCCGCGAAGTGAATGCAGTCCTCCCCAGGCTCGAAGCAACGCGCCCTCTCAGGTGGTCGGCGTGCACCATCACGTTCAGCTCAGCGGATCAGCTCAAGTGCGCGGCCACGGCCGGGGTCCTCCCGATGCTCTGCTCCCCAGTCATCAGCAGCGTACTGGTCACCAGGACCCTCATCAACGGTGGAGCAGGGCTCAACGTCCTGTCCGTGGAAACATTCAACAATCTCCAAGTGCCCTATGACCAGCTTCAGCCAACCAAGCCTTTCTCCGGAGTCACCGATGGTTCCACGATCCCGATCGGGCAAGTCCGCCTCCCTGTCACCTTCGGGGCCCGCAGCAACTACCGCACCGAGCTCATCGACTTCGACGTCGCTCACATCCGCCTGCCGTACAACGCCATCCTCGGGTATCCAGCGCTGGCCAAGTTCATGGCCGTAACTCATCATGGCTACAACGTCCTCAAGATGCCAGGAAGTGGCGGAGTCATCACGGTGCCGTGTGAAGAGAGGGGTGCAGTGTGTTCCCTGGAGCGAGCCTTTCAGGTCGCGTCACTAGAAGACCCAGATCGCGGAGGCAGGAGGCTTCCCAAAACCACCCCCAAGAAGAAGAAGGCGTCATCCGGACCGGACCCTCAGGAGGCAGGCCCCTCAGGGCCCGCGTCTGCCCAGGGGGACCCTCCTTCCATCGCATAGGAAAGCGCGCCCGGCGCCCTCCTCAGGCAGGGCTCGGGGGCTCTCACCTGGAGGGCCATCGACCTGGCCAGGGTCACGAGGGAGGCGCTTGGGCACCACGTGGAGGCGTGCTTCGAAGCACGTTTCCCTCAAGAAGGAGCGAGGCAAGGAGGGTCAGACCAGCAGGAGTTCGTTAACCAGGCCGTTCAAGAACTACAGGAGTCAAGAATCATGAGAGGTTGTCGCCGCCTACCGGCTGTGGCTCCCCATCCAGGCGAGGATGGTGGGTTGCGTGTCTGCATCGACGTATCAGGGCTCAATCAAGTTGCCACGACGGAGCGCCTCTGGCCCTCACAAGTGGGGCGTTGTGGAGGTCCACCCCACAGCTATGTTCGCATGCCTTACGGCTTGCCGAGCGTGGCTGCTGCGTACCAGCGCCTCATGAGGGGCATCATGGAGACTCATGAAGATAGGCGTTCCACAGTCCTGGCGGAGATGGAGATGATTCGCGAGGAGCCACCAGCGCCTCCGGAGCCTCCTTAGGCCCCTGGGCCTGGGGGCTCGTCAGGATCGGCTCCCGCAGCCCACCGAGTCTGCTACACCAACACCACTTCGTCCGCGACAACTCCAGGTGACATCCTTCAAGATTCATTTCCGGCTGGGAACGCCCTCCCAGGGCTGCTTCATTCCCAGGCCGCGTGGGTCCGTCCCTGCGGCATGTATCCCTTTTTAGTTCTCGATCATTAGCTTGCTTTGTTGGGGGCGCCCCTCGGGCTGCATCATCCCCAGGCCGCTCGGGCCAGGCCCAGTGGCGTGTATCTTCCTTGCGTTTATTTCCAACTATGCATTCGCCTATCATGCTTGATTACTTGATGCCTATTCATGGCACCTCTTCTTCTCAATGTCGACCACTTGCACGTTAAAGGGGGGGGGTACCTGAGCATCGCGACTCAGGGCTCTTACTGGCTCTCCAGCCCTCACCCTCTGTCCTTGTCCACGGCATCGCGACCTGGCATACCAGCGACGGCTGAGACAAGCTCGAGGGCCAAGACCCGAGGACGTAGAGTGCCGGCATCTAACCAAATCTGCAGGAACATATCTCAAGATACGGCCCAGTGCCAGGCGCAACCCGCCTAGAGGTAGGGCCCCGTGAGTCCCGCGCTGGCTCACGGGTGCCCAGATACACCACACCTAGCCCTACCATGCCGGCCACTTGTCAGGGCGGGGCTGTACACGCCCTGGGGGCTCCTCCCGGAGGGGAGCCCCCTCCCACGTACTAGTGGAAGCACCATGCTCCGCGCTGGCTGACGACACTGTTGAGGAGCGGCTATGCCCGTACACATACGGAAGCACTATGCTCCGCGCTGGTGATAAACAACTGAGGGTGGCCTCCGGGCCGCATCAACCTCAGGGAGCCCAGAGCTCAGTGTCTAGCCTCATCGCAACGCCTCCCCTCGGGAGCGCCGCGCGAGGGGGCTAGGCACGGGGGTTACGACTAGGTCACGCCCAGGCGTACGCCACCCAGCCAGGCCCCTCAGGCCTGGTTCGTCGCGCGTCCCTCCCCGAGCGGAGCTAAGGTATGAAGGCCGTTTGAGCGTCAAGGGGGACCCCTGAGCATCGCGACTCAGGGGCCTAACTGGTACCGTAGCCCCTCACTCCTTAGTTCCGAAAGGCTAAGCTGGGTGAGGTACGCGCGGGGCCGGGCTCTGCAGACGTAGAACGGTGGTCTCACTCGCATCTCACCTCATCGCCCGCTGTTTGTGCGTCAAGGGGGACCCCTGAGCATCGCGACTCAGGGGCCTAACTGGCTCTGTAGCCCCTCACTCCTTAGTTCCGAAAGGCTATGCTGGGTGAGGTATGCGCGGAGTCGGGCTCTGCAGACGTAGAACGGAAGATACACCTACATCACACTTCCCTACTTGTTGTTCATGCGCCAAGGGGGACTCCTGAGCATCGCGACTCAGGAGCCTAACTTGTCACGTAGCCCCTCACTCCTTTGGTCCCGTCCTGGTTTCCGGTCGGGGCTAATGCTGGGTGAGGTACGCGCGCGGCCGGGCTCTGCCGGCGTAGAACACAAGCAAGTAGGGAGGAAAAGCATAAAACTCAAAGAATTTAAAAGCAAATATTACAGTCCATACTGTCGTCTCAGTACCAAACGCAAGTTTAAATGCCTCCTCGAGGTGTGATGCATGTGCAGGAAGTAAAAGAAGAACAGGAGCGACAGCGGAGTCACTCGTCGGCGGCGGGGCAGCGCGGAGTAGCCTCGCTTCATGGAGCAGTAGGGCCGGCAGCGCCTTGCTTCGGCTTGGTGCTGAAGGCTCGGAACTTCCCCAGCAGCGCCTCCGCGCGCCCCTTCACGGCTTCGATAGCAGCAGCAGCACCCTCGCCACTCACCGGCTCCAACAGGCCATCGAGGTCTGCGCTGAGATCGCGAAGGTATATGTGGGCGAAGACCCGCGTCAGCGCAGCAAAGGACAAGACTCGTGCCTCGGCCTCGGCCGTGGGGCCGAGGCCAAGGGCGACATCTCCAAGGGCACGAACCAGGAAGGGAAGCAGCTTGGCGGGGCCGTCCTCGGTATCGGCCAGTGGGCTCTCCAGGCCACTCTCGTAGAGCGTCTTCAGCGAAGCACGAGCCTCCTTCTCCATGTTCGCGAAGGCCACGCGATCCTCGGCAAGGACCCGGGCCTTGCGGTCCAGCTCGGCCTTCGTCACCTCCATCTCCTTCTTCAGCGCGCCTAGGCGGTCACGGCGCTTCTTGAGCTTGGCCTCCCGATCCTCGATGGCCGCCTTGCGAGCCTTCGCGCCTTCTTCCTGCTCTTGGCGAAGGCGGACCTCCTTCGCGAGCTGGTCTCGCAGGCCCTGCAGCTCGTCCTCCAGCTCCTTGCAGCGACCACGGACTGCAACCACCTCTCCCAGGGCCGCGTCTCGGGCAGCCTTCGCCTCGAGGGTGGCCTCCCTCTCTCTGTCACAGGCCGTCGAGGCCTGAACCAGCGCCGCCCGAATCGAGGCGTCGGAGCAGATCCACCCCGAAGCCAGCTCCAGGCGCCCGGCCACCAAGCGAGGGTCGGCGCCAAGAAGATCCTGCCGCAGCCGGTCCAGTTCAGCAACTGCACGCTCCAGGACGGCAGAAGAAGACGGAGAAACATCGACACACGCTCCAAGGCAGCAGGAGGAGTTGGGGAAGCAGCGGTTGGTGGAATGGGAGAAGGTAGAGGCAACGAGACCACAGCATCCCGAGGCGGAGTCTGCTGCGCCCCGACGACCGTGGTGCCGGCAGTAGGCAGGGGCACCTCGGGAGTCACCTGGGCCATGGGGGCTGGGCTCGCCCCAGCCAGCTTAGCTAGGCCACGCAAGGATGACCGTGCAGGAGAAGCCCGTGCGTCACGGTCGCCTTCCCCTGAAGGCGGAGGCGTTTCCGCGGATGGGGCCTCGGGAGCCCCCTTCGGCCTCTTCGCCGCGGGCGCCAGCCTATTCAAGAGAAGCGAACATCAAGCCTCAGCGGCGGAACAAGAAACAAAAGACGAAGGATCAAGCACTTATGGGTCGTCGCTGGAGAACTCAAGCAGCCTCCGGCCATACTTGAAGCCAGAAAGCCGGGTGGAGGGATCAACCTCAGGAGCAGAAGGCGTGTCTGCGGACCGCCCCGGAGCCGAGGCGGACCCGCGGGGGATCAGCCCGGTTCTGCCCTTCTTTGGGATCGGGGGTGAGCTCCCGCTACCCAGCACGTCGTCAACCTCATCATCATCGCTTGACGAAAGGCGGAGAGTACGGGACCTGCGCCGGGGAAGGGGAGCCCTCGACTCTCCGTCAGTCGCCTCGGAGTCAGGGCCCTCCTCCCGCTCCTCTTCGCCCTCCTCTCCGCTGGAGTCGCCAGAGGACACGTCCACCAGTCCCTCGGGAGCCACCGCGGGCACGGGTCTGTCCCCGTTGAAGACGGGCATGGACTCCACCACCTGCTTCCAGTCGTCGCGAAGGAACAAGGGCGCGGGCGCGCCCTCCAACCTTGCCACCTCGCCCCCGACCAGGGATTGGAGAACTGTGGTCAAATCCTCGTCGCCCAAGGCCGCGGGGCTCGGATGAGGCCTCCACATCGGAGGTGAGTACCGCCGAAGCGGAGCCAGTTGGTGCTCCAGGAACTCCCTCAGCAGCGACGCGCCGGTCAGCTTCGCCGCCGCCGTGCCGGCCGGCTTCAGGTCCGCGTCCATCTTCTCCAGTACCAGCTCCGTGCGAGGGTCCGTGAGCTCCGCTCGGCACCAGTCGCTGGAGCTCGCGGGCTGCTCCGCGGGCAGGATCAGCCGAGGGTGGATGCGCCCGGCATCTACCAAGACCCACTTGCTCCTGAAGCCCTCAATCCTCTTCCCGGGATTCGAAATGGCAATGGCGCCGCTGTATGCGACGAAGCTCGCGCATGCGGAAGGAGAACCACGGGTGACCCGGAGGGAGAAGTAGTGGCGCAGCAAGGCCACTGAGAGCTACACCCCCACATGAGCCTCGCAGTAGTAGGCGAAGATCGCCAGAAGAAGGATGGAGTTGGGGTGGAGATGCAGAGCTTGTAGGTTGTAATGACGGAGGACAGAGAGGAAGAACTCGGAGAAAGGAGGCACCAAGCCCACAGTAATGGAGCTTACGAAGAGAGGGTAGAAGGTGCTCCCTCGGCCCTCGGGGGTGGCGGAGCCGACCTTGAACACCCGCACCCCGTCGATGCCCTGCGCCGCCGCCATCCGGCGCAGCCGGGCAAGGCTCGCCTCCGACACATTGGGCAAGTCCAGAGCCAGCGAGAACCAAGCTTCGGCAGGAGGCTGACGCGCCGCCATGTCTTCCTAGGTCACACAGGGGAGCAGATCTGGGAGTTTGGAGGAAGGAAGCAGAGGCGCAAGAAAGGGGATCTGGGCAGCGACAGGAGAAAGAGAAGAGCAAAGCCTGGGCAGACGCCGCGCCTTTAACCAGCGCGGTTGCGGAGGCGCTCACGTCCAATCAACCGCCACGCGGCGCCCAAGGCCGGAGGCTGTTAGGGCCCGCGGCGCTTCGCCCTTGCCCCTTCGCCTATCAGCACGGCCAAGTCCGGGTGCGCCTTGGGCTCGGGGGCTACTGTCGGCGTTCTGGGAACGGGGGTCCCCAGACTTGCCTGCCTGCGGCCTGCGGCGTGGCTCAAAGGGGCCCCAGCACGGCCCATCTTCATCAACACAAGACCCAAGACCCTCGCGAGGGGCTAAGCCTCGGGGGCGGACGATACGGTGCTTCCTCAGGCGCGGCCTCACCAGGCTGGCTCATGAGGAGGCGGAGAGATCAAGGCAGGGTACCTCACGAGGTGCCCATGACGCAAGCCATGACGACCAAGGGCGCCAGGCGGGCGCCAGCCCGCGCAGTGTCCTTCCTTTCCTCTTTGGTGCAAAGGGGGCAAGCGCCGGCGAGAGGATCAAGCAAAGGTATCCATTTCGGTGCAATGAGACCAAGACCAGTCCAACGGTGGGAAGGAGGTCATCGTGGAGCCCAGAACGGCGTCATCATAGGGCCTTTGGCAGGCGAGGACCAACTTTAGTCAGGATAAGTGTACTGGATGTTCCCCTTCAAATTGGCCAATTGTTGGCGCCCTTCCCGCTCAATATTTGGGAAGAGGCCCAGGGCCCTTGCCTATAAATAGGACTAGCCACCCCTAGGGCATCGGCATCAGGTACCCAGAGTAGAAGGGAGGAGAGATCGAGAGTCCGAGTAAGCGGGGACGATCAGAGAGTGAGTGAGAGAGAGAAGGGCGGTTGAACTCCCCCAACAGTTCATCGTCCCAGCTAGAACACGCCCTAGCGAGGTTGTTCTCCCTTGTACTGTTCATCATCATCAGCCCAAGAGGCAATCCACCCACTACACTGGAGTAGGGTATTACACCACATCGGTGGCCCGAACCAGTATAAACCCTGTGTCTTTTGTGTTGTTCTTTCAGTAGCTAGATCCTTGCGAGACGGAGAGGTAGAGGGAAGAATCTCCGCGCGCACCCCAGAGTTCGAACCTTAAGGGTCTGCCGGAACCCGAAATCCGACAAGTAGATCGGTTTTTTCGGAACGCCGTTGGTCCACCCGAATGGGAGTGCGAGGCCATGGGTTCCGTGGTGTGGGTACAGTGTGCTACTTCTGCAGAGTGTATTTAATCTATCGATAGCCGCGTCCTCGGTCATGGGCATGGGTTTGTATTAGGTCCCACCATTCGATCAACACTCACATGACGGAATAACTTATAGGTGATTTACATGATGATATATTGTGAGCAATAACAGTTTGGCAGGATGTTGATGATGATGTTGGAGACCAAGTGTTGGTCATGGTAGTGATCGCCGGAAAGATCATAGTTTGAGACCAAGTGTTGGTCATGGTAGTGATCGCCGGAAAGATCACCGTATGGTTTTGATCACGAGGTGATCGAGATGGTATATTGCTTGGCCGGTTAGCGAGGAGAGATTTGGTTATGGAGATCTGAGATGGTGACTTATTAGCATTGTATTAGTTTCATCCCAGGCTTAGTAGTTGTTTCATCATAATAGTTGTTAACTTAATTAACCTGTTAAATGCTATGTTATTGTCTTGCCTTGATGTTTATGGTTGTTGTGAGCTTGCAAGTACATTCAATGTACTGACCTGGCGTGTCATGCTAGATTGCAGGTGATGCCGTGATTGCTTGATTGCTTGTCGTGGTTTCCGTTCGTGCGAGCTAGATCGTGTCCCAGCTAGAGTCCCTGCAGAATGGAGTTCACCACCCTCGTCGTTGTTCCGCTGCTAGACGTTTTCTGCTGCTATGAGATGTTCCGCTGCTAGCCTAGAGCAAGTGTAGTATCACAGGCCTAGTGTCGCCATGCTGATATGATCATTGTAACATCAGACCCGTGTAATTATTATTCTTGTAATAAGAGCTGATTTGTTCTATGTCAAGCATTTCCGTATTCCAGAGACTTCTCCTCGATCTCTGGGCTGGAATATGGGGCGTTCCGGTTTCTCTGAGCCGGGGTGCCACAGCGCCCAATCGGATTCGATAGGTATGGGCGCAGGCGGTTCGGAGTCCGTGGCCGGAGACGAGTCCAGTAATCTGGCGTCACGGCTCTCGTGAGGGGTAAGGTCAGTATTCGGCTCCATCACCGCTGGGGGTGCGGCCTCCAAGGCCGGGTCTATCCGCCCGTCCTTGAATGGCGCAATCTGTTCCGGATTGAAGGCCGACATGGTTGCTGGCGTGATTTCCCGAACACTGTCTGACGACAGAGCTATATCATGCTCGTCGTGATCGTGGAGCACACCCGGCATGGGCTTGAATCCATCGAAGATCAAGTCTCCGCGGATATCGGCAGTGTAATTCAAGTTTCCAAACTTGACCTAATGGCCAGGGGCGTAGCTATTGATCTGCTCCAGATGGCCAAGCGAGTTGGCCCGCAGTGCGAAGCCGCCGAATACAAAGATCTGTCCGGGAAGGAAGACCTCACCCTGGACCGCATCGTTACCGATGATTGAAGGGGCCATCAAGCCTTACGGCGACGGCACAGTGAAACTCTCAATGAAAGCACTAATGTCGGTGTCAAAACCGGCGGATCTCGGGTAGGGGTCCCGAACTATGCGTCTAAGGCGGACGGTAACAGGAGGCAGGGTGTTGGAAATATGCCCTAGAGGCAATAATAAAAGCATTATTATTATACTTCCTTATTCACGATAATTGTCTTTATTCGTGCTATAATTGTGTTAACCGGAAATCGTAATACATCTGTGAATAACAGACAACAAACATGTCCCTAGTGAGCCTCTAGTTGACTAGCTCGTTGATCGACAGATAGTCATGGTTTCCTGACAATGGACATTAGATGTCATCGATAACGGGATCACATCATTAGGAGAATGATGTGATGGACAAGACCCAATCCTAAACATAGCATAAGATCGCATAGTTCGTTTGCTAGAGTTTTCCAATGTCAAGTATCCTTTCCTTAGACCATGAGATCGTGTAACTCCCGGATACCGTAGGAGTGCTTTGGGTATGCCAAACGTCACAACGTAACTGGGTGACTATAAAGGTATACTACGGGTATCTCTGAAAGTGTCTGTTGGGTTGACATGGATCGAGACTGGGATTTGTCACTCCGCTTGATGGAGAGGTATCACCGGGCCCTCTCGGTAATGCATCATCACAATGAGCTCAATGTGATCAAAGTGTTTGATCACGGGATCATGCATTACGGTAACGAGAAAAGTGACTTGCCGGTAACGAGATTGAACGAGGTATTGGTATACCGACGATCGAATCTCGGGCAAGTAAAATACCGATTGACAAAGGGAATCGTATACGGGATTAATTGAATCCTTGACATCGTGGTTCATCCGATGAGATCATCGTGGAGCATGTGGGAGCCAACATGGGTATCCAGATCCCGCTGTTGGTTATTGCCCAAGAGCCGTCTCGGTCATGTCTGCATGTCTCCCGAACCCGTAGGGTCTACACACTTAAGGTTCGGTGACGCTAGGGTTGTGAAGATATGTATGTGCAGTAACCCGAATGTTTTTCGGAGTCCCGGATGAGATCCCGGACGTCACGAGGAGTTCCGGAATGGTCCGGAGGTAAAGAATTATATATAGGAAGTGCTATTTTGGCCATCGGGACAAATTTCGGTGTTATCGGTATTGTACCGGGACCACCGGAGGGGTCCCGGGGTCCACCAGGTGGGGCCACCTGCCTTGGTGGGCCACATGGGCCCTAGGGGGTGCGCCTTGGCCTGCTTGGGCCAAGGGGAACCAGCCCCAAGGGCCCATGCGCCAAGGAAACTTGGAGGAGGGAGAGTCCAAAGGGGGGAAGGCACCTCCGAGGTGCCTTGGGGAGGATGGACTCCTCCCCCCTCTTGGCCGCACCCCTTCCTTGGAGGAAGGGGCAAGGCTGCGCCCTCCCCCCCTCTAATGCACCTATACAAAGGGGGCAGGGGAGGGGGGCAGCGCACCATATGCCCTGGCACTCCCTCCTCCCTGCAACACCTCCTCCTCCTCCCGTAGTTGCTCAGCGAAGCCCCGCCGGAGTTCTGCTGCATCCACCACCACACCGTCGTGCTGGATCTTCCTCAACCTCTCCTTCCCCCTTGCTGGATCAATAAGGAGGAGACGTCTCCCGTCCCGTACGTGTGTTGAACGCGGAGGTGCCGTCCGTTCGGTACTAGATCATCGGTGAATTGGATCACGGCAAGTACGACTACCTCATCCACGTTCACTCGAACGCTTCCGTTGCGATCTACAAAGTGGTATGTAGATGCTATCTAATCTGAATACTCGTTGCTAGATGAACTCATAGATGGATCTTGGTGAAACCGTAGGAATTTTTTTAATTTTCTGCAACGTTCCCCAACAGTGGCATCATGAGCTAGGTTTATGCATAGTTCTTCTTGTGCGAGTAGAACACAATTTGTTGTGGGCGTAGATGTTGTCAATTCTTCTTGCCGTTACTAGTCAATCTTGATTCAGCGGTATTGTGGGATGAAGCGGCCCGGACCAACCTTACACGTACGCTTACGTGAGACCGGTTCCACCGACTAACATGCACTAGTTGCATAAGGTGGCTGGCGGGTGTCTGTCTCTCCTACTTTAGTTGGATCGGATTCGATGAACAGGGTCCTTATGAAGGGTAAATAGAGATTGACAAATCACGTTGTGGTTTGAACGTAGGTAAGAAAACGTTCTTGCTAGAACCCTAATTCAGCCACGTAAAACTTGCAACAACAATTAGAGGACGTCTAACTTGTTTTTGCAGCAAGTGCTTTGTGATATGATATGGCCAAAGTTGTGATGTATGATGAATGATCTATATGTGATGTATGAGATGTTCATGCTATTGTAATAGGAATCACGACTTGCATGTCGATGAGTATGACAACCGGCAGGAGCCATAGGAGTTGTCTTTATTTTTTGTATGACCTGCGTGTCATTGAGAATCGCCATGTTAGTTACTTTACTTTATTGCTAAACGCGTTAGCCATAGTAGTAGAAGTAATAGTTGGCGAGCAACTTCATGGAGACACGTTGATGAAGATCATGATGATGAAGATCATGGTGTCAAGCCGGTGACAAGATGATCATGGAGCCCCAAGATGGAGATCAAAGGAGCAATGTGATATTGGCCATATCATGTCACGTTTATTATTTGATTGCATGTGATGTTTATCATGTTTTGCATCTTGTTTACTTAGAACGACGGTAGTAAATAAGATGATCCCTCATAATAATTTCAAGAAAGTGTTCTCCCTAACTGTGCACCGTTGCTAAGGTTCGTCGTTCCGAAGCACCACGTGATGATCGGGTGTGATAGGTCCTTACGTTCGCATACAACGGGTGTAAGCCAGATTTACACACGCAAAACACTTAGGTTGACTTGACGAGCCTAGCATGTACAGACATGGCCTCGGAACACAGAAGACCGAAAGGTCGAGCATGAGTCGTATAGAAGATACGATCAACATGAAGATGTTCACCGATGTTGGCTAGTCCGTCTCACGTGATGATCGGACACGGCCTAGTTGACTCGGATCATGTAATACTTAGATGACTAGAAGAGGGATGTCTATCTAAGTGGGAGTTCATTAAATAATTTGATTAAATGAACTTTATTATCATGAACTTAGTCTAAATATTTACAATATGTCTTGTAGATCAAATGGCCAACGTAGTCCTCAACTTCAACGCGTTCCTAGAGAAAACCAAGCTGAAAGACAATGGTAGCAACTATACGGACTGGGTCCGGAACCTGAGGATTATCCTCATAGCTGCCAAGAAAGATTATGTCCTAAGAGCACCGCTGGGTGACGCACCTATTCTCCCTGCAGAACAAGACGTTATGAACGCTTGGCAGTCACGCTGCGATGATTACTCCCTCGTTCAGTGCGGCATGCTTTACAGCCTAGAGCCGGGACTCCAAAAGCGTTTTGAGAGACATGGAGCATATGAGATGTTCGAAGAGCTGAAAATGGTTTTCCAAGCTCATGCCCGGGTCGAGAGATATGAAGTCTCCGACAAATTCTTTAGCTGTAAGATGGAGGAAAATGGCTCTGTCAGTGAGCACATACTCAAAATGTCTGGGTTGCACAACCGCTTGACTCAACTGGAAGTTAATCTCCCGGATGAAGCGGTCATTGACAGAATCCTCCAGTCGCTTCCACCTAGCTACAAGAGCTTTGTGATGAACTACAATATGCAGGGGATGGTAAAGACCATTCCTGAAGTATATGCTATGCTGAAATCAGCAGAGGTAGAAATCAAGAAGGAGCATCAAGTGCTGATGGTGAATAAAACCACTAAGTTCAAGAAGGGCAAGGGTAAAAAGAACTTCAAGAAGGACGGCAAGGAATTTGCCGCGCCCGTTAAGCAAGTTGCCGGGAAGAAGCCAAAGAATGGACCCAAGCCCGAAACTGAGTGCTTTTATTGCAAGGGAAGTGGTCACTGGAAGCGGAACTGCCCCAAATACTTAGCGGACAAGAAGCCCGGCAAAACCAAAGGTATATGTGATATACATGTAATTGATGTGTACCTTACCAGTACTCGTAGTAGCTCTTGGGTATTTGATACCGGTGCAGTTGCTCACATTTGTAACTCAAAGCAGGAGCTGCGGAATAAACGGAGACTGGCAAAGGACGAGGTGACGATGCGCGTCGGGAATGGTTCCAAGGTCGATGTGATCGCCGTCGGCACGCTGCCTCTACATTTACCTACGGGATTAGTTTTAAACCTCAATAATTGTTATTTAGTGCCAAGTTTGAGCATGAACATTGTATCTGGATCTCGTTTAATTCGAGATGGCTACTCATTTAAATCCGAGAATAATGGTTGTTCTATTTATATGAGAGAAATGTTTTATGGTCATGCTCCGATGGTTAACGGTTTATTCTTAATGAATCTCGTACGTGATGATACACATATTCATAGTGTGAGTACCAAAAGAGTTAAAGTTGATAACAATAGTCCCACATATTTGTGGCCTTGGTCACATAGGTGTCAAACGCATGAAGAAGCTCCACGCGGATGGACTTTTAGAGTCTCTTGATTATGAATCATTTGACACGTGCGAACCATGCCTCATGGGTAAAATGACCAAGACTCCGTTCTCAGGAACAATGGAGCGAGCAACCAACTTATTGGAAATCATACATACCGATGTGTGCGGTCCAATGAGTGTTGAGGCTCGCGGTGGCTATCGTTATGTTCTCACCCTCACTGATGACTTGAGTAGATATGGGTATGTCTACTTAATGAAACACAAGTCTGAGACCTTTGAAAAGTTCAAGGAATTTCAGAGTGAGGTTGAAAATCAACTTGATAGAAAGATCAAGTTTCTACGATCAGATCGTGGAGGAGAATACTTGAGTCATGAATTTGGCACACACTTCAGAAAATGTGGAATAGTTTCACAACTCACGCCGCCTGGAACACCTCAGCGTAATGGTGTGTCCGAATGTTGTAATCGCACTCTATTAGATATGGTGCGATCTATGATGTCTCTTACCGACTTACCGCTATCTTTTTGGGGCTATGCTTTAGAGACTGCCGCATTCACTTTAAATAGGGCTCCGTCGAAATCCGTTGAGACGACACCGTATGAATTATGGTTTGGGAAGAAACCTAAGCTGTCGTTTCTAAAAGTTTGGGGATGCGATGCTTATGTCAAGAAACTTCAACCTGAAAAGCTCGAACCCAAATCGGAAAAATGCGTCTTCATAGGATACCCTAAAGAAACTGTTGGGTATACCTTCTACCACAGATCCGAAGGCAAGATCTTTGTTGCCAAGAATGGATCCTTTCTAGAGAAGGAGTTTCTCTCGAAAGAAGTAAGTGGGAGGAAAGTAGAACTTGATGAAGTGTTGCCTCTTGAACCAGAAAATGGCGAAACTCAAGAAATCGTTCCTGAGGTGCCTGCACCGACTAGAGAGGAAATTAATGATTATGATCAAGATACTTCTGATCAAGCTCCTACTGAAATTCGAAGGTCCACAAGGACACGTTCCGCACCAGAGTGGTACGGCAACCCTGTCTTGGAAATCATGTTGTTAGACAACGGTGAACCTTCGAACTATGAGGAAGCAATGGCGGGCCCGGATTCCGACAAATGGCTAGAAGCCATGAAATCCGAGATAGGATCCATGTATGAAAACGAAGTATGGACTTTGACTGACTTGCCCATTGAACGGCGAGCCATAGAAAATAATTGGATCTTTAAGAAGAAGACAGACGCGGATGGTAATGTGACCATCTATAAAGCTCGGCTTGTCGCTAAGGGTTATCGACAAGTTCAAGGGGTTGACTACGATGAAACTTTCTCACCGGTAGCAAAGCTGAAGTCCGTCCGAATCATGTTAGCAATTGCCGCATACTATGATTATGAGATATGGCAAATGGACGTCAAAACGGCATTCCTTAATGGTTTCCTTAAGGGAGAATTGTATATGATGCAGCCAGAAGGTTTTGTCGATCCTAAGAATGCTGACAAGGTGTGCAAGCTCCAACGCTCAATTTATGGGCTGGTGCAAGCATCTCGGAGTTGGAACATTCGCTTTGATGAGATGATCAAAGCGTTTGGGTTTACACAGACTTATGGAGAAGCCTGTGTTTACAAGAAAGTGAGTGGGAGCTCTGTAGCATTTCTCATATTATATGTAGACGACATACTTTTGATGGGAAATGATATAGAACTCTTGGACAGCATTAAGGCCTACTTGAATAAAAGTTTTTCAATGAAGGACCTTGGAGAAGCTGCTTATATATTAGGCATCAAGATCTATAGAGATAGATCGATACGCCTCATAGGTCTTTCACAAAGCACATACCTTGATAAGATATTGAAGAAATTCAATATGGATCAATCTAAGAAAGGGTTCTTACCTGTGTTACAAGGTGTGAAATTGAGCTCAGCTCAATGTCCGACCACGGCAGAAGATATAGAAGAGATGAGCGTCATCCCCTATGCCTCAGCCATAGGTTCTATTATGTATGCCATGCTGTGTACCAGACCTGATGTAAACCTTGCCGTAAGTTTGGTAGGAAGGTACCAAAGTAATCCCGGCAAGGAACACTGGACAGCGGTCAAGAATATCCTGAAGTACCTGAAAAGGACCAAGGAAATGTTTCTCGTTTATGGAGGTGACGAAGAGCTCGTCGTAAAAGGTTACATCGACGCTAGCTTTGACACAGATCTGGATGACTCTAAGTCACAAACCGGATACGTGTATATTTTGAATGGTGGGGCAGTAAGCTGGTGCAGTTGCAAGCAAAGCGTCGTGGCGGGATCTACATGTGAAGCGGAGTACATGGCAGCCTCGGAGGCAGCACATGAAGCAATTTGGGTGAAGGAGTTCATCACCGACCTCGGAGTCATACCCAATGCGTCGGGGCCAATCAAGCTCTTCTGTGACAACACTGGAGCTATTGCACTTGCAAAGGAGCCCAGGTTTCACAAGAAGACCAGGCACATCAAGCGTCGCTTCAACTCCATTCGTGAAAATGTTCAAGATGGAGACATAGAGATTTGTAAAGTGCACACGGATCTGAATGTCGCAGATCCGTTGACTAAACCTCTCCCTAAGGCAAAACATGATCAGCACCAGAACTCTATGGGTGTTCGATTCATCACAATGTAACTAGATTATTGACTCTAGTGCAAGTGGGAGACTGTTGGAAATATGCCCTAGAGGCAATAATAAAAGCATTATTATTATATTTCCTTATTCATGATAATTGTCTTTATTTGTGCTATAATTGTGTTAACCGGAAATCGTAATACATGTGTGAATAACAGACAACAAACATGTCCCTAGTGAGCCTCTAGTTGACTAGCTCGTTGATCGACAGATAGTCATGGTTTCTTGACTATGGACATTAGATGTCATCGATAACGGGATCACATCATTAGGAGAATGATGTGATGGACAAGACCCAATCCTAAACATAGCATAAGATCGCATAGTTCGTTTGCTAGAGTTTTCCAATGTCAAGTATCCTTTCCTTAGACCATGAGATCGTGTAACTCCCGGATACCGTAAGAGTGCTTTGGGTATGCCAAACGTCACAACGTAACTGGGTGACTATAAAGGTATACTACGGGTATCTCTGAAAGTGTCTGTTGGGTTGACATGGATCGAGACTGGGATTTGTCACTCCGCTTGACGGAGAGGTATCACCGGGCCCTCTCGGTAATGCATCATCACAATGAGCTCAATGTGATCAAAGTGTTTGATCACGGGATCATGCATTACGGTAACGAGAAAAGTGACTTGCCGGTAACGAGATTGAACGAGGTATTGGTATACCGACGATCGAATCTCGGGCAAGTAAAATACCGATTGACAAAGGGAATCGTATACGGGATTAATTGAATCCTTGACATCGTGGTTCATCCGATGAGATCATCGTGGAGCATGTGGGAGCCAACATGGGTATCCATATCCCGCTGTTGGTTATTGCCCGAGAGCCGTCTCGGTCATGTCTGCATGTCTCCCGAACCCGTAGGGTCTACACACTTAAGGTTCGGTGACGCTAGGGTTGTGAAGATATGTATGTGCAGTAACCCGAATGTTGTTCGGAGTCCCGGATGAGATCCCGAACGTCACGAGGAGTTCCGGAATGGTCCGGAGGTAAAGAATTATATATAGGAAGTGCTATTTTGGCCATCGGGACAAGTTTCGGTGTTATCGGTATTGTACCGGGACCACCGGAGGGGTCCCGGGGTCCACCAGGTGGGGCCACCTGCCTTGGTGGGCCACATGGGCCCTAGGGGGTGCGCCTTGGCCTGCTTGGGCCAAGGGGAACCAGCCCCAAGGGCCCATGCGCCAAGGAAACTTGGAGGAGGGAGAGTCCAAAGGGGGGAAGGCACCTCCGAGGTGCCTTGGGGAGGATGGACTCCTCCCCCCTCTTGGCCGCACCCCTTCCTTGGAGGAAGGGGCAAGGCTGCGCCCTCCCCCCCTCTAATGCACCTATATAAAGGGGGGCAGGGGAGGGGGGCAGCGCACCATATGCCCTGGCACTCCCTCCTCCCTGCAACACCTCCTCCTCCTCCCGTAGTTGCTCAGCGAAGCCCTGCCGGAGTTCTGCTGCATCCACCACCACACCGTCGTGCTGGATCTTCCTCAACCTCCCCTTCCCCCTTGCTGGATCAAGAAGGAGGAGACGTCTCCCGTCCCGTACGTGTGTTGAACGCGGAGGTGCCGTCCGTTCGGTACTAGATCATCGGTGAATTGGATCACGGCAAGTACGACTACCTCATCCACGTTCACTCAAACGCTTCCATTGCGATCTACAAAGTGGTATGTAGATGCTATCTAATCTGAATACTCGTTGCTAGATGAACTCATAGATGGATCTTGGTGAAACCGTAGGAAAATTTTTAATTTTCTGCAACGTTCCCCAACACAGGGGACATGATGTTTACCCAGGTTCGGGCCCTCTCGATGGAGGTAATACCCTACTTCCTGCTTGATTGATCTTGATGATATGAGTAGTACAAGAGTTGATCTACCACGAGATCGTAGAGGCTAAACCCTAGAAGCTAGCCTATGGTATGATTGTTGTTGTCCTACGGACTAAACCCTCCGGTTTATATAGACACCGGAGGGGGGCTAGGGTTACACAGAGTCGGTTACAATGGGAGGAGATCTCCATGTCTGTATCTCCAAGCTTGCCTTCCACGCCAAGGAGAGTCCCATCCGGACACGAGACGAAGTCTTCAATCTTGTATCTTCATAGTCCAACAGTCCGGCCAAAGGATATAGTCCGGTTGTCCGGATACCCCCTAATCCAGGACTCCCTCAGTACCCATTTTGTGATGGGTCCTTTGATGTTAGTAACAAGGGTCTTAGGAACCCAAATAGACCATTCAATATATCCATGAGGAGAACCAACAAATTTGGCATAAACATGCCCATCACTAGCACGACATAACACATAAGAAGGATTAAAATCGCCGGCTTTGTTGGGAGGGGTGGCATTGCCCTTCTTGACACCACCACCCTTCACATTGATCTTATTCTCCTTGGAAGCACCCTGTCCCTCCTTCACAAAAGTTTGCTTGAGAGGAGGAGGTCATTTGGTCTTGTCATACTTCTTGTTCTTGGGCTTGGGTGCAAACCCAATCCCCTCCTTGGCCACAGCTTCCTTTTGATTGCTCAAAAGGTCGTTGAGGTTCTTCTCACCTTGTATGCATGACACAAGGCCTTTCTCAAGTTGCTCCTTCAACTTAGCATTCTCCTCAACAATATGCACATGCTCACAACAAGGGTTAGTAGCATTTGCATTATCAATCAACACCATATGATGAAAAGTGGCTTTATCCTTGGTTAGCTTTACTTGGAGTTGATCATGAGACTCCTTGAGGCTAGCATGAACACCCTTCAAGACTCTGTGAGCCTTGTCGAGAATGTCAAACTCCTCCTTGAGTCTAGCAAGATCAACCCCAAGCTTTGCCTTCTCGGAGTTTAGCACACGAGAGACAACAATAGCATGATCAAGTTCTTTCTTTAATTTAGCATGATCATCGTTGTGTGACTCCTCAAGAGCCAAACAAAGACCACACTCTTCCTCAAGAGCATTGGAAAGATCCGAAATCTCATAGGCATAGTCACGACTATGCCCCTCCATCTTAGAGATGGTATCTTCGTGTGCCTCGATCATGTCATTGGCTTCACCAAGTTGTTCCAAGAGAGCAATTAAGTGCTTCTTGGATTTACCCTTGAGTTTACCCATAAATGCCTCAAACTCATTATCCTCCACATTAGTTCCCTCATGTTCATCAATGCTATCCGTCGAACAAGGATGATGGATGATGGTAGTTTTGATGTTGGGGGTTACCTTGTTGGTGGCTTTAGCCATGAGGCACTTGGCAGTGATGCTCTCATTGGGTGAGTCAAAGAGAGACACCCGTGGAGTCGTCGCAATGGCAACGGAGGCCATGGCAACCGACTCACCATCTTCATCGTCGTCATCATCCTCATTGTACTCTTCTTGTACCACCAATGCCTTGGGAGGAGTCTTGTTGGTGAAGTTGCTCTTGTTGGGGAATGACTTGGCCTTGTCCTTATGGATGAGCTTGCCACCGTTGGCTTCCCTCTTCTCATAAGGGCACTCCGCAACAAACTGGATCACATTGCCACAATTGAAGCAAGTCCTCACTCGTTGCTTGCCCTTTGCACCACTTGAATTGTTCTTGTTGAAGTTGGGCCTTGAGTTCTTCTTGCTCCAAAATTGCCTTGAAGCAAGTGCCATGTGTTCATGATAGGCATACTTCGTATCTTCGAGGTTGCTCTCCTGATCTTCCTCTTCTTCGACATTGACCTTGGCCTTCAATGCAAGGTTGGGCCTTTTTGCTCTTTGAGAGTGAAGTACCGCATTGTCGGCGGTCTTGTTCAATATGCTCATAGCCACAAACTCATCTAACACCTCACTTGAGGACAAGGTGTGGAAGTCCGGCCTTTGACAAATGACGGAGGACATGGCTTTGTTGTAGGGCATCATTGCCTTGAGGAATTTGTGCTTGATCCAATTGTCACCCGTGTCCTTACTTCCATGATCTCGGAGAGAGGCCGCGAGCTTGGTTACTCTCCGATAAATCTCACGAGGTTCTTCATCTTCTTTCATTGCAAACTCATCTGCTTCATCTTGTACCACTTCATAGTTGGAACGTTGAATGCTTGCGCTTCCCCGATAGAGGGAAACCACTTGGCGCCAAGCATCTTTGGCCAAGGAGTAGGGCTAGAGATGAGGAAGGTCTTCAGGAGGGATTGCTTCTTGGATGATGAAGAGAGCATTCTCATTGAATTGATCATCCACGACTTCTCTAGGAGTGAAGTTGCTCCGGTCATGCGGATAAAAACCTTCTTCAATGATTCTCCAAAGGTTAGTGTTCACATGATTTAGCTGACGCTTAAAACGATAGACCCAAGAATCTAAATCCACCTTTTTATCAATCTTGAGGGGAGGACCGACATGATTCAAGTGAGTAGAAGGAATCGGTCCACCATAAACCGGTGGAGGTTCCACATGGGCAAAGATGCCGATGCCATTCTTACCACTAGACAAAGGGGCTTTCTCACTTGTAGCTTCCCCCTTGTCGGAGTTAGCATCCGTCACCTTGTTGGCAGGATCACCCACTTTCAAAGGTGCGGTGGAAAGTTTAAGCCCTTCTATAAATTTATTAAACATGGTTTCGACCTCGGTCGTCATGGAGGTTTTCAATGTGTCCAACGCCACATTGAATTCCTCACGTGAGATCAAGGTACCCCCATCTCCCGTAGACGATATCGGATTCACACCGGAGTGCTCCTCCACATCGTCTCCGACGTCAACCATACTCTTCGGACGGTAAGGTCCTTAAAAAGAGATGAGGCTCTGATACCAATTGAAAGGATCGATATAGTTGACTAGAGGGGGGGGGGTGAATAGGCAACTAACATTTTTTAGCTTTTCTTTAACAATTTAAACTTTGCATCAAAGTAGGTTGTCTAGATATGCAACTAAGTGAGCAACCTATATGATGCACCAATGATAAGCACACACGCAAGCAATCGATATAGCACAAATAAGCTTGCACAAGTAAAGGCACGAGATAACCAAGAGTGGAGCCGGTGGAGACGAGGATGTTTTACCAAAGTTCCTTCCCTTTGAGGGCAAGTACGTCTCCGTTGGAGCGGTGTGGAGGCACAATGCTCCCCAAGAAGCCACTAGGGCCACCGTATTCTCCTCACGCCCTCACATAATGCGAGATGCCGTGATTCCACTATTGGTGCCCTTGGAGGCGGTGACCGAACCTTTACAAACAAGGTTGGGGCAATCTCCACAACTTAATTGGAGGCTCCCAACGACACCACAAAGCTTCACCACAATGGACTATGGCTCCACAGTGACCTCAACCGTCTAGGCTGCCCAAACACCCAAGAGTAACAAGATCCACAAGGGATTAGTGGGGGGAATCAAATTTCTCTTGGTGCAAGTGTAGATCGGGGCCTTCTCAACCACTCCCGAGCAAATCAACAAGTTTGATTGGCTAGGAAGTGAGATCGGGCGAAAATGGAGCTTGGAGCAACAATGGAGCTTAGGGTTGGAAGAGGCGGTCAACTAGAGGAAGAAGACACCCCTTTTATAGCTGTGGAAAAAATCCAACCGTTATCCACCTAACCAGCCTGCGACTTGCGGTACTACCGCTCCTGACAAGCGGTACTACCGCAAGGCCATGCGATACTACCGTGAGGAACCGCGGTACTACTGCAGCAGCGGCAGGAGGTAGGACAGACCTGTAGCACAGGGGCTGAGGGCGGTACTGCCGCAGGCCCGGTACTACCGCTCCCCCTTGCGGTACTACCGCAAGGCAGGAAAGTCCTAGACTGAGAAAGGCGCGGATGAATAAAAATACATCTGTGCCTACTTCCGCTGGAAAACAGACGATGCAAAAATCCGACACAGTACTACCGCTGAGAAGCGGTACTACCGCACGACAGCTGAGCCAGGCCGCGCGCGGTACTACCGCGCTCGAGGTGCGCTACTACCGCGGAGGCGCGTATGTAAAAAATTACATCCGCCCCTACTACCGCGATGAAGCGGCACTTGGCCTGGGGGCCACGGTACTACGGCTCCAGAGGAGCGGTACTACCGTGGGCTCCTGCGGTACTATCGTGCCGAAGTACGGTACTACCGTAGGTGCCTGCGGTACTACCACTCCAGGGAGCAGTACTACCTGAAGCCCAATATCAGCAGCCAGGACAGTTGCATAGAGGAAAAACGGAGGATGCTCCAAAGTGCAGGGGAAAGGTGGAGACAAGGAAGAAAACGTGTACGTGATGATTGCACCCGAACCTTTCCGACGCGGACCCCCTCTTAATAGTACCGCTTTACTACGACTCAAGTCCACCAAAAAGAAACGTAAAAAAACGCCGTCTTCAATAGTCTTCGTGGGGCACTGAGGGAGTCCGGGATTAGGGGGTGTTCGGCCATCCGAACTATACCTTCAGCCGGACTCCAGGACTATGAAGATACAAGATTGAAGACTTCGTCCCGTGTCCGGAAGGGACTTTCCTTGGCGTGGAAGGCAAGCTTGGCGATGCGGATATTTAGATCTCCTATTATTGTAACTGACTTTGTGTAACCCTAACCCTATCCGGTGTCTATATAAACCGGAGGGTTTTAGTCCGTAGGACAGCAACTCCAACATACAACAATCATACCATAGGCTAGCTTCTAGGGTTTAGCCTCCTTGATCTCGTGGTAGATCTACTCTTGTACTACCCATATTATCAATATTAATCAAGCATGACGTAGGGTTTTACCTCCATCAAGAGGGCCCGAACCTGGGTAAAACATTGTGTCCCTTGTATCCTGTTACCATCTGCCTAGACGCACAGTTCGGGACCCCCTACCCGAGATCCGCCGGTTTTGACACCGACATTGGTGCTATCATTGAGAGTTCCTCTGTGTCGTCACTTTTAGGCCCGATGGCTCCTTTGATCATCAACGACGATGCGGTCCAGGGTGAGACTTTTCTCCCCGGACAGATCTTCGTCTTCGGCGGCTTCGCACCGCGGGCCAATTCATTTGGCTGCCTGGAGCATATCGAAAGCTACGCCACTGGCTATCAGGTCAGGCTTGGAAGTTTGAACTACACGGCTGACATCCGCGAGGACTTGATCTTCGACGGATTCGAGCCACAGCCTAGCGCGCTGCACTGTCTCGATAGGCATGATCTAGCTCTGCCGCCGAACAGTGTCCTGGAGGCCGCACGCGCGTCGGTTTCGACCCTTAATTCGAAGCCTGCGGCACCGATCAAGGATGAGCGGTTGGATGCCACCTCAGGGGCTACGATCTCAAAGGCGATCGAGCCGAACACCAGCCCCGCACTCTGCATGACCCGTGACTCCGAGGATCCGGATTCCTCTCCGGACTCCGAGCCCCCCGCGCCCCTGCCAATCGAATCCGATTGGGCGCCGATCATGGAGTTCACCGCCGCGGACATCTTTCAGCACTCGCCCTTCGGCGACATCCTGAACTCACTAAAGTCTCTCTCTTTATCAGGAGAGCCCTGGCCGGACTATGGTCAGCAAGGATGGGATACAGACGATGAAGAAATCCAAAACCCACCCACCACCCACTTGGTAAGCCACCGTCGATAATTTAAAGGACGGGCTCAACTTCGACTCCGAAGACATCGACGGTATGGACGACGATGCAGGAGACACTGATGAACCAACGCCTATAGGGCATTGGACAGCCACCTCATCTCATGATGTGTACATGGTGGATACCCCTAAAGGTAGCGACGATGAGGAAAACGGGGATGGAACAAAGGATCAATCCCTCGAAAAATAATCAAAGCATCGGCGTAAACGCCGACCCAAGCCCCGCCTCAATACAGACCCAGCCATAGAGCAGGATGAGCCAGCAGGCGACGAGCATGCCCTAGAGTAACCGTCCGAACAGGGCAGCCCGGATGAAGAAACCGTACATCCCTCCCCTGGCAAAAATGGCATTCTGGACGACCTTACGCCGGATAAACCCACGGAGAAGAAGAACCTCCACAAGAGGCTCGCTGCAACCGCACGTAGCCTGAAAAAGCAGAAGCGGAAGCTCAAAACTACAGAAGATGCACTCAGGATCAGATGGAGTAAAGTAATCAACACCGCAGACAAATACGGCGATAGTCGCCGCACTAAAAGCTATCCGAAGCGAAAGCTACTGCCTGAATTCGACGAAGAGGCCTTAGAGCCCTCGCACTCAAAAAGTAAGAAGGCCACACGGTCGGATAGATGACACCACAACCAGCATAAAGCGGCAAACGGCGCCGCACTTAAGCCGGCACGCGACCCACTTACAGATTCGCATCAAAAAGATGGCCTAGCAAGGTCCATTTATGGGCCAAGAAAGAAAGCTCTCGTAAGCAATACAATAAAACCATTATCAGAATCCGGCACACCCAAATACAAGGACGCCACACATCCCCTATGTTTCACCGATGAGGTCCTGGATTATGAATTTCCAGCGGGATTCAAACCCGTAAACATAGAGGCATATGATGGAACAACAGACACTGGAGTCTGGATAGAGGATTACATCCTCCACATACATATGGCTAGAGGAGATGACCTCCACGCCATCAAATATTTACCCCTAAAGCTTAAAGGACCAGCCCGGCATTGGCTTAAAAGCCTTCCTGAAAACACAATTAGAAGTTGGGAAGAGCTCGAGGACGCTTTCCGAGCAAATTTTCAAGGGACTTATGTCCGTCCTCCGGATGCAGACGACCTCAGTCACATAACACAACAACCTGGAGAGTCAGCTCGGCAATTCTGGAATAGATTTCTTACTAAAAAGAATCAGATAGTCGACTGTCCGGACACCGAAGCCCTAGCAGCTTTCAGGCACAATGTCCGAGACGAGTGGCTCGCCAGACACCTCGGCCAAGAAAAGCCAAGAACAATGGCCGCATTAACAAGCCTCATGACCCGCTTTTGCGCAGGAGAGGACAGCTGGTTGGCAAGATGTAGCACCAGCGACCCAAGTACATCCGAAACTAGGGATGGAAACGGAAAACCGTGACGCAACAAGGAACGTCGTTGGACTAAGGAAAACAGTCCGAAGAGCACGACAGTCAACGCCGGACTCAAAGGCTCACGACAGAATCAGAAAAAGCCACCCCTCCAGGATAACAGAGATGATTTATCCAACCTAAACAAAATCCTGGACAGGATATGTCAAATACACAGTACTCCAGGGAGGCCTGCTAACCATACCCACAGAGATTGTTGGGTTTTCAAACAATCCGGCAGACTCAATGCCGAACACAAGGGGCTCGACACACCAAGCGAAGACGAGGACGAACCCCAAAAGCAGAGCACCAGGAAACAGAAGAATTTCCCACAAGAAGTAAAAACAGTAAACCTACTTCACATAACAAAACGTGCGGCGCCCATAAAGGTACGCGCCACATGACCTATCCCAAAGGGGTCCCGCCACTGGTTGTCAAAACCAATTATCTTCGATCACATGGATTATTCTAGAAGTACCAGGAACGCAGGCTGGACTGCCTTGGTACTCGATCCAATAATTGGCGGGCTCCAGTTTTCAAATGTCCTAATGGACGGCGACAGTGGACTAAACCTGATATATCAGGACACAATCCGTCACATGGGGATAAACCCAACAAGAATCCGCCACAACAAAACCTCCTTTCAAGGGGTAACGCCTGGTCCAGACACCCATTGCATGGGTTTTATCCGGCTCGAAATTATATTCGGCTCTATCGATAACTTTCGCTGCGAAAGGCTGACTTTCCACATCGTCCCATTCTCAAGTCGCTATCAAGCACTGCTGGGGCGCGAAGCTTTCGCCCGCTTTAATGCAATACCGCATTATGCATCTCTCACGCTTAAGATGCTCGGTCCACGAGGCATCATCTCCTTGAAAGGGAAGCATTGAGCGCTCCTCCCCTGAGCGAAGGATTGTGCGGCCGCTTTAACAGTCCCACAATACGGCTTCACAAGCCAGAACATCCAAACAGGTCATTAAGACCACGGGCACGGATAGACGAGCCCGACATGCCCTACGGGCTCTGCATGTATAAGAGACAATAAAGCTCAATTTTACATATTTTACTTCACATTCGTTTATTTAATACAATTTTTGTTCGGCACGCCCTTCTTTTTCTTTTCAACTTAGTTCCTCTCTTTTACAGATGAACATCATGCTGCGCCCGTCTAGGATACGGCACAATGGAGACACAGGCGCAGACGTGCAGTAGGGACCCGTTCCAAGGATTATTTTCAGATTAAGACCCTGCGTAAACCTTTTTTACTGTCTCTTGTTGCTACACATCCCCTGGTTCTATAACCAAGGAGGAGGCTGGCGTCTTGGCATGTGGCCACGTCAGAATTCCTGCGCGTACCTGGACACTAGGGGCTTATACCTAAGAGCATTACTTTGCCCGCTCTCATAAAGACCGAATACCTTAGGGAGTGTTCGGCGTCGTGAGTTTGGCCTTATATGCATCAGCTCCGAATCATGATTTTGGTCAATGTTGGGTTGCCCGGCTCCTGTGTTCGGCCACCTTACGTTCCGCTCTATCGGCTAAGGCGGCACCAGGAGAACTACTGCGATTGTGCCCCGGTTCGGCCAGGCGAGCACCTTAGTAGAGAAATCCGACAACTGACTGTCATGATATAGCGCGAGACTGGTCAACCACTCGATGACTACCCGGAATCTATAGGATTCCTCCGCATTAACGAAGGGCCGTTTCTCGGCCAGGCACACACGCGCCCCGAATTCGGGCGAGCGCAGTCGCCACCAAGGGCTATCTAAAGAGTCCCACTGTCAAGCTCCTATGGCTAAGTGAAAGTGTTAAAGCATTATAGTCCGGTTACCTGGCTCGCTGCGCCATCACCTCCTTTGTAGGACCAAGACGTTGGATTTAGTGTGAAAAAGCGCCTTCTGCGAGCACCCCCGCACTATGTGCGTGGGGGCTGAAGCCAACGACTGCCATCTTTCAGATTATATATATATATTAAAACGGCCGCACAGGAGGTGTTACACATACTTGAAGGCACAAGTATAAAAGCCTACTACAATTCATCAAAATACTGTTTTATAATTACATATGCTATCAGAACATAGCATCCTTCGAGCACTGCGTCTCTATTACATGAGCGCCTTCAAGGACTTCCTGAAAATAGTGTTCAGAGGGTACTCGGCTTTTGTCCGAATCTCGGGACGCAACAACAGTGGTCTCCATCTCCGCCCAATATGTCTTGACACGGGCAAGAGCCATCCGTGCGCCCTCTATGCATGTTGACCTCTTCATTGCATTGATACGGGGCACCGCATCAAGGAGTTGCTGCACCAAGCCGAAATAACTCTTCGGCTTCGATCTCCCTGGCCACAAATGACCCATGACGCACTTCATGGCGAGTCCGGACAACCTATTCAGTTCGGCCCATTGAGCCAGACGATCGTCTACCGCCAGGGGATGCTCTGGATTGTGAAACTGCGACCAGAAAAGTTTTTCCACTTCGCGATCTTCTTGATCTCGAAAGTGTTCGGTCGCATCAGCAGCACTCGCTGCCAAATCCAGATAGGTGTCCTCCACACTCCACATCCGGTCCAGCGGAGAAAACTTCGGATCGCAAAACCTCCTCTGCAGCATAAAGGGCTTTCCAGCCGCAATCTGTCCAGCCTGACGCAGCTCCTCCTTCGCAGCTCTCATCGCAGAGCGAGCATCCTTGGCATCAGCAACGGCCTTCTCTAAGTCCGTCTGCCTTGCCCGGTCTTCTTTCTCAAGAAGCTCGCAATGGTCAGCAGCGCTCTTTAACTTCACGGCCATCTCGGCCATCTCCTTCTTGCTTCGGCAGTGAGCAGCCTGTTCGGCTCTCAGCTCTTCAAGGGCCTTGTTGGCAGCCACATCCCTTTCTCTGGCTTGTTCCTTAGCCCGGGCAAGTTCCACCCAAAGATGCTCCACGGCGGCCGCACCATCTGCATCAAGCTCACACATTGTAAGATATTGGCATCAAGCTCATCTTACTGGGTGCCGCCCAAGGAGTTACATACCTTGAGCCTCATCAAGCCGCTTATTGACGAGCGCGATGTCGGCATCTGCCACGTCAAGTTGCCGCTTTAGTTCGGCCAAATCATCAGTTTGGCTCGATTCCGTACACTTCGCCACCTACATTTAAAGGCGACAAATTTAGACCTGGGGTTATGATCCTCTGCACGCTGTCACTTCTGACAACACACAGAGTCTCAGGGGCTACTATCTATACATGGCGCATCTTATTTATGCGCAACTGACAAAAGTGTACATTATCTAATGTACCTCAAAGCCCGTCAGTAAACTTCTGACGGCCTCGTGCAATCCTCTTTCCACGGATGAAATCCTTTCAATCACCGTGACCATCAATGCGCGGTGCTCCTCTGAGATAGAAGCTCGCCCCAGCAGATTCTTTAGCTCCTCCGGCCAAGCACCAGACGGTGCCGGACTTGTCCTGTGGCCTCTTTCGGAGGCCGGACACGGAGAACCTTGGGGGGCCACATAGCAATCTTCCGCCCCTGCTGGATTCGGAGAAACCCTCCACGACGAAACCTCAGGTTCGCCCGCCTCGCTAGGCGGTACGGAAGGGGGAGGCGTTCCGCTCTCCATCATTTCTGGAAGAAGATCCCCCAAAGACGAGCTCTGCTGAGAAGGGCTGAGGTCCGAACTACAAGGTAAAATTTCGGTTAATCTTCTCAGGTTTAAAGCAAGGATCCTTCTCTCAAAATATACAATCTTTCTCTACTTATGGCTCGCTGGAGGGCTTATTCCTTTGAGGGCATAGTTCGGCCGAGGAACCCCCCGGCATCGGACCCTGTGACGAGGATTTTTTACCCTGCTTTGAGGCCATGGGCTCCGGGTCGTCAGAGGCGGCCCTCTTCTTCCCCTTAGGAGAGGAACCGTCGGTTCCTCCCTTTGGAACAGCCTCCTTTGAGGAGGCCATAATTTCCTTGTCCTCTCCCTCACTTCTCTCCAGAGGCACAATCTTCAGCATCCTGACAAGCACGGGATCCGGCCTGGTCTCAGGAAGGGGAGCCGGACACCTGATCAGCTTTGCTTACGCTATCCACTCCTATTTAAAAAGGACATCTCTTTTAGGGGCAAATTTATGACAATTATATGGATAGCGAGTCCGGGCACAAGGTTACTTACTTGAGTATCCGGACGATTGCAGCTTAAACCTGCATCCTCGGTCAAATCCGGACACATTGCTTGTGATCCGAAGAACAATTTGTACATCTCCACGGGCGTTGCGCCCATAAAATGCTGGAGAGCTCGTGGTCCCTCCGGATTAAACTCCCACAAACGGAGGGAGCGACGTTTGCCGGGCAGGGTTCCGCGGATCAGCATAACTTGCATCACTTTGACCAGGCTGAGGTCTCTTTCCAAGAAATCCCTGATTCGGCCCTGCAACAAAGGCACGTCCTGAGATGGCCCCCAGTCTAGGCCTTTATTGACCCATGACCCTAGCTGTTGTGGGGGACCCGAGCGAAAGGCAGGCGGCGCCACCCATTTGGTGGCCCTGGGAGCGGTGATATAGAACCACTCCCGTTGCCATAAGCCGAGCTCCTCTTGAAAAGAGCCCTCGGGCCAGGGAGCATCAGCATTCTTACTTATAACAGCACCTCCGCACTCTGCGTGCCGTCCCTCGATCATCCTCGGCTCCACTTTAAAGGTCTTGAGCCATAATCCGAAGTGAGGGGTAACACGGAGCAACGCTTCACACACGACGATTAATGAGGAAATATGGAGGATGGACTCCGGAGCTAAGTCGTGAAATTCCAGCCCATAATAGAACAGCAGCCCCCTCACAAAGGGATCCATTGGGAAGCCTAACCCCCAAAGGAAGTGAGATATGAACACCACACTCTCACCAGGCTGGGGACTGGGAAACGCCTGCCCTTGAGCAGGCAACCTATGCGAAATTTCGCCGGTCAAGAACTTAGCTTCTCTCAACTTTAGCACGTCCTCCTCCGTGACGGAGGAGGGCATCCACCGACCTTGAAGGTCGGAACCGGACATTGTCGATGGTCCGAAGCGCCTAAAATCTGGGGCCTAGGGTGTTGGAACTCGAGGCGATGGGCGAACTCGTTTGAGGTTGGAAAAGGAGTAAGGCCTTGGTCTCTTTATAAGAGGTTGAATACCAAGAGCCCTCCCCGTGACCATTTGGGACTCGCCTTTAATCGAGAAAACATGCTGAATGGGCATGATTGGGTTACCCACGTCCGTATTGATGAGAATCCCGTAAATAAAGGGGACATGATCTCTGCTTTGACAAGACGTGCCAAGGAAACCGCCTCGCAAAACGCGCTGAGGTGGAAAAGTGAAAACGATTCGAATAAGGGCTTGGTCGTAGTGTGATGTCACGCTATGGAATACGTCAGCAGATTAGATTAGTGTTAATATTATTCTCTTTATGTCAATATGTGGAAACTTATTTTGCAGAGCCGGACACTATTCTTGGTGTTTACAATCTTTTATGAAGAACTTGGAGGAGGAACCCACCTTGCAATGCCGAAGACAATCTGCGCGCCGGACTCGTCGTCATTAAAGCCTGGTTCAGGGGCTACTGAGGGAGTCCGGGATTAGGGGGTGTTCGGCCATCCGAACTATACCTTTAGCCGGACTCCAGGACTACGAAAATACAAGATTGAAGACTTCGTCCCGTGTCCGGAAGGGACTTTCCTTGGCGTGGAAGGCAAGCTTGGCGATGCGGATATTTAGATCTCCTATTATTGTAACCGACTTTGTGTAACCCTACCTATCCGGTGTCTATATAAACCAGAGGGTTTTAGTCCGTAGGGCAACAACTCCAACATACAACAATCATACCATAGGCTAGCTTCTAGGGTTTAGCCTCCTTGATCTCGTGGTAGATCTACTCTTGTACTACCCATATTATCAATATTAATCAAGCAGGACGTAGGGTTTTACCTCCATCAAGAGGGCCCGAACCTGGGTAAAACATTGTGTCCCTTGTCTCCTGTTACCATCCGCCTAGACGCACAGTTCGGGACCCCCTACCAGAGATCTGCCGGTTTTGACACCGACAGGCTCCAAACCGTCTTGTGCCTAGCGATGAACATCCGAGAAACTCAAGGCACACGATTAGTCCGCAAAAGCATTGTCATCAATCACCAAAACACCTTAGGGATAAATATGCCCTTACACCCGCCCCGTATATAAAGGAGCAAGGGGGAGGCCGGCCAGCCTTGGTGCGCCCCAAGGAGAGGAGGAATCCTCTTCCTACTAGGAAGAGGATTCATCCTTTCCTAGTCCAACTAGGAAGAGGGAAGGGGGAAGGAAAGAGACGGAGAGGAAGAGGGAAAGAGGGGCCGCGCCCCCCTCCCCTAGTCCAATTCATACTCGTCATGGGAGGTGGCGCGCCACCTCCTGGGCTGCTGCCCTCTCTCTCCCCTCAGGCCCACTAAGGCCCAATACTTCCTCGGGGGGTTCCGGTAACCCCTCTGGCACTCCGGTTTTCTCCGAAATCACCCGGAACACTTCCGGTGTCCGAATATAGTCGTCCAATATATCGATCTTTACGTCTCGACCATTTCGAGACTCCTCGTCATGTTCGTGATCATATCCGGGACTCCGAACTACCTTCGGTACATCAAAACACAAAAACTCATAATACTGATCGTCACCAAACTTTAAGCGTGCGGACCCTACGGGTTTGAGAACTATGTGGACATGACCGAGACACGTCTCCGGTCAATAACCAATAGCGCAACCTAGATGCTCATATTGGCTCCCACATATTCTACGAAGATCTTTATCGGTCAAACAGCATAACAACATACGTTGTTCCATTTGTCATCGGTATGTTACTTGCCTGAGGTTCAATCGTCGGTATCTCAATACCTAGTTCAATCTCGTTACCGGCAAGTCTCTTTACTCGTTCCGTAATACATCATCCCGCAACTAACTCATTAGTTACAATGCTTGCAAGGCTTATAGTGATGTGTATTACCGAGTGGGCCCAGAGATACCTCTCCGACAATCGGAGTGAGAAATCCTAATCTCGAAATATGCCAACTCAACAAGTACCTTCGGAGACACCTGTAGAGCACTTTTATAATCACCCAATTACGTTGTGACGTTTGGTAGCACACAAAGTGTTCCTCCGGTAAACGGGAGTTGCATAATCTCATAGTCATAGGAACATGTATAAGTCATGAAGAAAGCAATAACAACATACTAAACGATCAAGTCCTAAGCTAACGGAATGGGTCAAGTCAATCACATCATTTTCTAATGATGTGATCCCGTTAATCAAATGCCAACTCATGTCTATGGCTAGGAAACTTAACCATCTTTGATTCAACGAGCTAGTCAAGTAGAGGCATACTAGTGACACATTGTTTTGTCTATGTATTCACACATGTATCAAGTTTCCGGTTAATACAATTCTAGCATGAATAATAAACATTTATCATGAAATAAGGAAATAAATAATAACTTTATTATTGCCTCTAGGGCATATTTCCTTCAGCCGAGGCTACCCTTGATGGGCTGGTCTTGGATGGATGCACCCTGACAGTGAAGTGGTGAAGGCAAAGGCGCCATTTGCCAATGTCCAAATGGCCACCTACAAATTAAGAGCATGTACATTTTTTTTCTAAAGGCATCATTCTCTTAAATTTATCTTCACACCATCTTGATGTTACAGTTAACATCATCTTTTAGTGTTATATTCAGCAGGTTTCGTCATTAGCCGCAAGCTGGATGTGCCTTTCCCAGGTTCTTTTTTGTTTCTGTGAGCAAGGACGAGGAGGGGCTCATGTTATTCTCAAACATGAAGAAACTTGAACTTGGGGTGCTCTAGTTATTTGTTAGCATTCACATCTTATTTCACCGGGAGTACTTGATCCTACATGATTGATGTAGACTTCCCCTCGGCATACATGATTTGATGCTAGTTCTTCATGGTGCATGTAGGCACAACACGCGCGGAGATATGCAAAATTGTATGGCGCGTGTAGGCTCCAGCCAGCTGATCCGCACGTGAGATCAGCCGCATAGACGCAAAAGATTATGGTAGAGCGTGTTATGAGCGTCCATTTTGCACAGAAACACACAAAAAAGAAACCTTATCCAAGTGTTGCAACAATGTTTACTCCTACTATGTATAAAAAAGAAAATACATAAAACATGAAATAATAAATTATATCTTTTGCAAAAACCATAGTAGTGTTGTCGTAGAGTCACACAATTTATTAACGGCCACAGCAAAAATTAAACAACAAAAAGAATTGTTTTGGGGGAAAGGAATTTTTTTGACGATACAAGCTATGCAACAGGAAAATAGACGATCATGGTCGCCCTTTCATCATTGCGTGTCTGATTTCAGCAGCATCGGACGGCCTTGCACGCGGGGCGGCGCGGAGGGTGGCGGATTTTATTTTTAATGAAGCCATTACAGTCACCAATACGACAAAAACATGACCATACACACAAAAGAAAGACAGAAAGAAAGAAAGAAAATGGCACGATACAATGATGCTAAGGAACAATCACAAACCCTCAGAGAGCGACAAGCCAATAACAATTGTCCGAGCGGCACCGCGAGCAGTGGCTTGCCATGTAACTCGATGATGTAGCTGGTGTACCAAGCAGAATAGCCAGGCCAGGTGGTACGTACCATCGTAGCTTTTGACGGCTAGGTAGCCGAGTTCTTTTGAGCCACCAGCGTCCGTCTCCCTTGGTGTCGATTTGAAACTTATCAGTGTCCCGTCGGGGTGTGGGAGGCCATATACAAGTCATCGTTGCAGAAGGCAATGTCCGTGAACGTAGTGTACAAAGCTGGTATGGTCCACCTGCTGCTGTTGCGGCAACCAACTTGGCATAGTGCAATGTTGGACAAATCGCCGGTGATGGCAGCGAGGGTGCAGCCTCTAGAAGAGGTAGAGGCATCGGAGAAGATGATCTTAACGATCTGGTTACTCAGTGAGCGTACCGCTTTCGAATATGGCACCGGAAAAGAGGTTCACGAGCACAGTCTCCTGGTCATCGCGCGCCGCAACCCAGCCGCCGTCGTGCGAGCCGACCAAGCACTTGTCCTCCGCCTTGCCTGGGACTGGAGGCGCAGGACCCACGCTTCGTCGGGCCCACACAGGTGCTTCGTCCTGCTGCTGGACGAGTACGAACCGCAGGGGTGCTTCGTCCGGCGCGGCGAGAGGAGCAGCGCCGCGGCCTGCAGACGGCGGCGAGGCGCACGCGGTCGCGTGGGGAGGCGAGCCTGGGGTGGATATTGCCGAGCAGGTCGTCCGGGAGGTCGGAATCGGACCACCGCGCTGTTGAAGACTTGGTACCACGGTGGCCATCGCCGTAGGCGTTCGTCCGTGTCGTCCACATCTCGTAATTATGTTAGTATATATATACGTGTCTGTGTCTGGATCAATCACGCGTGGTGACAGGTAAAGGTGGCAGAAGCCGGATCCGTATTCTAATCTAAGTCTTGTCAAGGTCGGTTCATTGGATCTGGATTGGAGTTGGAGGGCACATATTTGATGCAGCGTGACTTGTCTGCTCTGTACCCCCGCGCGCCTTCTTCCTCCGCCGCGTTAGCTAGGGTTACGTACATGACGCAGGGTAAGTGGAGGCGAGTTGTATGGAAACACCGCAGCAAGGCAGGAGACGACGCGTCGGCCAGGCCGGAGGTGGAGGAGCCGGTGGTGGGCGAGAGCTTCGAGTTCGCCTTCAACAACGAGGCCTTCTCCGACAGGGTGCTGAAGATTGAGGTCATCGGCAGTGAAGATGCTGCCGGGTCTCACAGACGCAAGCGCCGCCCAGAGGAGGACAAAAGTGAGTAAAGTACCTCCAACGAACTGATCACGTTGTTTCCTAGGGGTTCTAAAGTTCGCTTCGTTTATACTCCATATTTCAAATGCAGTCCTGACATTTAAATCTGCTCCTCCGTTAGTTGGTATCAAATTTATTTAGAAGAAACGATTAATTAACATAGTAGGATTATATGTTATCCATATGCCCAATATAATTAGAATGCAGCAGTGTTATTCAAACTACAAGGTCGGTCCATATGGACAACTAGAAAGATTTGGAACAATCTGCAAGTGATAGTTCTGTTGGCTGGTGAGATAAATGCAGTACTGTTTAGGGGCGCCTCTATCTGTGATTCAGCCTTAGACTAAAGGGCAAGGTGATCAATTATTTCACATCAACATTTATGATTACTGTACCGACTGACATGCATGCTTATTATGGTTTATGCAAGCATCAAAGTTCTTCAATATTTTGCTGTATTCCTGAAGTTTGATTGAATGAATCTGCGCCCATAGAGAACATGGTGATTCATATATTTTTAGAGCAAAACCTTGTCAAGCTGTTATGTGCCTTCTACCGTTCTACCCCCCCTAGTTTTGCATGTTTCTCTATATTTATCTAACCTTGGTATTTTGTAGGCAATGATGGAGAAGGTATTAACTCTTCTAGTACTGTGACGGGCACACCTATTTTACGAGTCAATACCATACATATTAGTTCAGCGATTCTTGCTGCAAGAAGTCCTTTTTTCTTCAAGGTAATTCAGATGACCTTAACTGCATTTGTTATACAATCAGTGAACTTAGCTTTCTGATAAGCTTTTTGCTTCTTAGCTTTTCTCAAATGGCATGAAAGAGTCTGATCAGAGGCAAGCAACACTTACAATTGGAGATTCAGGTAACGGTGTTCAGTGTACTCTGACAATCGTCATCTTATAACCGAATGATTCTAGTTTTTGCATTGATTATTATGTTGTTGATTTCTATATTGTTTAATTTAAAAGATGATTACTTCTTGTATAATTTAGAGGACGATCACTTATTGTAGACAGGTGGACTGGAGTTTGCTGCATCATTAATTTTTCATGAGGAAAGGGATATTTTGTATTTTTTGGCCATAATTATATAATCCTGATATTAAGCATAGCTATCCATTTTCTTTTGTACTTCTTTATTTAACTCTTACCAGTAGAGATTTATTGAATCGTTTCATTAGTCCTGATGCTTACCTGTGTTCATTTCTTACATGGAACAGAGGAAAAGGCCTTCATGGAGCTTTTAATCTTTATGTATAGTGGGAAGTTGACACCAACAACTGAGCCTACTCTTCTACTTGATATCTTGATGATTGCTGACAAATTTGAGGTCATTTCTTGCATGAAGCTTTGCAGTCAGCGGCTGCTAGACCTGCCTATGACCCCAGAATCGGCAGTGAGGTGCCTAAATGTGCCATGTTCCATTTCAATGGCAGCTGCCCTCAAAGAGGCAGCCAAGCAATTCCTTGCAGAAAGGTACAAGGAGCTCCTGTCAACAAAGTAAGTGATCTCCATTGGATGATATACCCCTTCTTTTCCTTTTATTAGTAAAAGCATGTGTGCATTTTTGTCACAAATCATTATCTAAAGGCAACACATGGCTTTTTTTATGTCAGCTTCCAAGATGAACTAATGAGGGTCCCTCTTGCTGGGATACAGGCCATCTTATCAAGGAATCGCCTTGGGGCTGCATCGGAAGAATCCATTTATGACTTTGTGCTCAGGTGGGCACGTTCACGGTACCCAAATTCGGAAGTAAGGGACAAGATTTTGAGTTCACGTTTACTTCCACTGGTGCCATGGGTGCTCGGGATGACCGATGACATTCAAATTGATCATCCATCTTGTATAATTAACTTCACTATAAAGCGTGAGAAGTGTTGCAGGCTGGTCCCATCAGGATTAATGCGTTCTCCGTCGTTCCATTGCGCGGGGCGTGACTTCTTCCTCTCGGCATGTTGTGTGACGACAGATCAGTCTCAATTTTTTAGCCTCGCCATAAAGATGTTAGAAGACAAGGGGGCAGTAAGGGGGACAATAGATTATGAGATTGGGGCAAAGACAAGACCATCGCTGAAGTTCGTCACCAAGTACAGGTGCACCACCTCCACCGATAGTATGGGACAAGATGGTTGTTGCGTTCCTTGGTCGGAGTTAATGGCTGACGACAACCCTTACTTCATCTACGATAAACTCCATCTGCAAATTCACGTGAAGATAACACCACTGCAATAGTAATGTGTGCATTAGCTGCTAGCTTGATGTGCCTTGCTCAAGTTCCATGTCTGCATTAGGTGCTCTAGTTATTTGCTAGCATTTTCTCTGCTCTCTTTCGGTGACAGAAATTAATGTCACATGTAAATATCTAGAAGTTGATGTTGGAAACTTTCACCAGTCGCAAAACTGTTACGTGTGCATGTGTGTTCTGTTATGTACCGAAGGTGCTGACCACTTAATGCACACTATAGTTTTAACCAACTGATTCATGAAAGTCAATGGTCATACTACATACTGATCCATGCATAAAAGATAGCTATCCCTTTTCTTTTGTACTTCTCTGTCTCAAAATGTAAGATGGTAGTACTTTTTTATTTAACTGATACCGGTTGAGATTTATTGAACTGTTTCATTAGACCTTATGCCTCCTTTACTTTCATTTCATACTTGGAATAGAGGAAAAGGCCTTCATGGCGCTTTTACGCTTAATGTATACCGGAAAGTTGACACCAATAACTGAGTCCACTCTTCTGGTTGATATCTTGGTGGCCGGCGGACAAATTTGAGGTTGTTTCTTGCATGAAGCTTTGTAGCCAGGGGCTCATAGACTTGCCTATGACCCTAAAATCGGCAGTGAGGTGCCTAGATCTCCCATGTACCATTCCATTGGCAGCTGCCATCACAGAGGCAGCCAAGACCTTCCTTGCTGAAAGTTACAAGGAATTCCTGTCAACAAAGTAAGTGATCCTCGTTTGATTCAGATATCTCCTTTTCTTTTTGTGGGAACATGTGGACATTGTTGTCATAGAAACATTATATTAAGGCTTAGCATGGTTTCATCTCATTTCAGGTTCCAAGATGAACTGACGAGGGTCCCTCTCGCTGGAATTCGAGCCATCTTATCCAAGAATTGCCTTGGGTTTGTATCTGAAGAAGCCGTCTATGAGTTTGTGCTTAGGTGGGCCTGTTCCCAGTACTCTAATGCAGAAGAAAGACACAAGATTTTGAGTTTACGGTTACTTCCACTAGTGCCACGAGTCCTCTGTATGGACGATTCAATTCTAATTGATCACTCGTCTGGTATAATTAACTTTACTATCAAGCGTGAGAAGTGTTGTGGGCACTTCCCGTTAGGATTGATGTGTTCGCCGCCGTTCCATTGTGCGGGGCTGTCGGTGTACAAAAGTAGGGGCCCTCTTTGTACCTCTTTACTTGTGCACGGGCAGTTAGAGCCGCACATGTGGCCACGCTTAGTGGGGCAGAGGAAGGAAGCAAAAATACAAGACCACCAGAGCAGCACCCCAACCAGGGGCGCAGAAGGGTGAGGCAGCAAGACGGGCTTCCCCCCGGCAAGACCCTTGCCGGGGCGGCCCACACAGCCCCGGCAAGAGTCTTGCCGGGGCAACTTACCCAAAACCAGCAAGGCCACTACCCTTGAGTGTGAGAGTTCCAACACCGTCGACAAACATTGGAACCAAGGCTCAGGAGGCGCCTGCATGGTGGCATGCAGATCTTTGTGAAGACAAAGGACTCATGAGGCCTAGATGGGAACTAGAAGACAGGACGATAGCGGGGTTCCTTGCCGAGGATGCCCACGAGGCCCCGGCAAGGCTCCTGCCGAAGATACCCACGAGGCCCCGACAAGACTCTTGCCGAGGGCACCCGCAAGGCCTCGGCAAGACTCTTGCCGAGGGCGCCCGCAAGGCCCCGGCAAGACCCTTGCCGGGAATATTGGCAGGACTGCGGCAAGGTCTTGCCGCCCCGTCGCCGCCCCAGCTCAGCGGCCGACCCACCAACTAAGCAAGTACCCATGTGGCAATACGTGGCTCCTAATCCAACTAGTCAAGCACCTGCGTGGTGGCATGCAGATCTTCGTGAAGACCCTGCCACCGCACCAGCTCAGCAGCCTGCCAGCCTACATGGTGCTGCATGCCTCGTTGGCCTGGACGCATGTCGGAGCAAGGCGAAGCGGTGACGGACGGGACGGGCTTCACTGCCATCCCCGATAAAGCAAGAGGACACTTAAGTAGCGCATTTAATGCGTTTTGTCCTATGATGTCAGGCGATAAGCTCGACTACTGTACAACTTTACACCTCCTGTGTGCCACTGTGGCAGCCCCTTCGACTATAAAAGGAGGCCTGCGGCATACTGAGAGAGGATTCAAACTTTTTGGAGGCTACACGCTCTGTAGCTAGCCCACGAACACCAGATAAACACAAACCAGCAGGAGTAGGGTATTACGCATCACTTGCGGCCCGAACCTGGATAATTCCTCCGTTTTGATCTTCGAATCCCGCTCTTTCCACAGCCCCGCGCCCTGTCAACCATAGAAGGGATTCTCTGTGATCCCATAGGTGTCGTGAGAATCCGGTTTGGAAGTTAGCATATCGACTTTATCATCACCATGGCCCCCAAGAAGAAAGGGATTACATCCATCGGATCACCCGGAGCCGGCCCGTCCGCACCAGCACGGGCGGGCGTCGGGGTGGCCACTAAGGGCGCCGGAGGCGCCGCCCGTGAGCGTCCACGACACTCTGTTGATAGGAGCCAGGGGAGCGGCGCTGTCCGGGTCCAAGACGAGGAGCCACAAGCCGCTAGGCCCGGGGACGGGGCTGTGCTGCCCACGGGCGGCACAGCGACCTCCCGGACGCCCCGCCGGCGCCCGCGCTGCGGCATTCCCAGCCCACACACGATGAGAAACACCGCGACATCGGTGCCCCCGGCCACCACCGCGGGAAGAGCCCTTTGCGTCACTCTCAGGACGCATCGGGCTAGCGTGCGCACCAGGACGCTGGCGGAAGCGGCACGCGACCGCGAGACCGCGATAGAGCCCCTTCTAACATGGTTAGAAGTCGGAGCGCATCACGGTCCACGCAGCTTTCGCCGCCACCCACGCCAGCAGAAGCGTTGGCGCGCATACAACTGCTCCTGGACTTCCCGCCCGCCGCGGAGAAGCTCGACGAGTGGAGAGCCACCATTCGAAGCCTCGTCAGCTTCGCCAACAAAGATGAGCCACTCCCAGCGGGACCCTTGTGCCGGTGTTTTGTCGAGCCGATGCGTGCCGGTGGTGGGAGGGCCGGGGATGCTGTGACCACAGTGCACTCTGTTGGGGAACGTAGTAATTTCAAAAATTTTCCTACGCACACGCAAGATCATGGTGATGCATAGCAACGAGAGGGGAGAGTGTTGTCTACGTACCCTCGTAGACCGAAGCGGAAGCGTTGACACAACATAGAGGAAGTAGTCGTACGTTCTCCTCGCGATCCAACCGATCACAGCACCGTTACTCCGGCACCTCCGAGTTCTTGGCACACATTCAGCTCGATGACGATCCCCGGGCTCCGATCCAGCAAAGCGTCGAGGAAGAGTTCCGTCAGCACGACGGCGTGGTGACGATCTTGATGTGTTACCGGCGCAGGGCTTCGCCTAAGCACTGCAACGATATGATCGAGGTGGAATTTGGTGGAAGGGGGCACCGCACACGGCTAAGGAACGATCCGTAGATCAACTTGTGTGTGTTTGGGGTGCCCCCTGCCCCCGTATATAAAGGAGCCAAGGGGAAGGGGCTGGCCGGCCAAGCCTTGACGCGCCAGAGAGTCCTACTCCCTCTGGGAGTAGGATTCCCCCCCCCCCCCCCCAATCCTAGTTGGACTAGGATTCTCCAAGGGGGAGAGAGAGAGAGAGGGGGGCGCCCACCTCTCCTAGTCCTAATAGGACTAGGGGAAGGGGGGAGGCGCGCAGCCCCTAGGGCAGCCCTCTCACCTCTTCTCCAAGGCCCATGTTGGCCCATTATGCTCCCGGGGGGTTCCGGTAACCCTCCCGGTATTCCGGTAAAATCCTGATTTCACCTGGAATGCATCCGATGTCCAAACATAGGCTTCCAATATATAATTCTTTATGTCTCGACCATTTCGAGACTCCTCGTCACGTCCGTGATCACATCCGGGACTCCGAACTCCTTCGGTACATCAAAATGTATAAACTCATAATAACTGTCATCGTAACGTTAAGCGTGCGGACCCTACGGTTCGAGAACAATGTAGACATGACCGAGACACGTCTCCGGTCAATAACCAATAGCGGGACCTGGATGCCCATATTGGCTCCTACATATTCTACGAAGATCTTTATCGGTCAGACCGCATAACAACATACGTTGTTCCCTTTGTCATCGGTATGTTACTTGCTCGAGATTCGATCGTTGGTATCCAATACCTAGTTCAATCTCGTTACCGGCAAGTCTCTTTACTCGTTCTGTAATACATCATCTCGCAACTAACTCATTGGTTGCAATGCTTGCAAGGCTTATTGTGATGTGCATTACCGAGAAGGCCCTGAGATACCTCTCCGACAATCGGAGTGACAAATCCTAATCTCGAAATACGCCAACCCAATATGTACCTTCGGAGACACCTATAGAGCACCTTTATAATCACCCAGTTACGTTGTGACGTTTGGTAGCACACAAAGTGTTCCTACGGTAAATGGGAGTTGCATAATCTCATAGTTAAAGGAACATGTATAAGTCATGGATAAAAGCAATAGCAACATACTAAACGATCGGGTGCTATGCTAATGGAATGGGTCATGTCAATCAGATCATTCAACTAATGATGTGACCTCGTTAATCAAATAACAACTCTTTGTTCATGGTTAGGAAACATAACCATCTTTGATTAACGAGCTAGTCAGGTAGAGGCATACTAGTGACACTCTGTTTGTCTATGTATCCACACATGTATTATGTTTCCAGTTAATACAATTCTAGCATGAATAATAAACATCTATCATGACATGTAAGGAAATAAATAATAACTTTATTATTGCCTCTAGGGCATATTTCCTTCAGTCTCCCACTTGTACTAGAGTCAATAATCTAGTTCACATCGCCATGTGATTTAATAGCAATAGTTCACATCACCATGTGATTAACACCCATAGTTCACATCGATATGTGACCAACACCCAAAGGGTTTACTAGATTCAGTAATCTAGTTCACATCGCTATGTGATTAACACCCAAAGAGTATTACGGTGTGATCATGTTTTGCTTGTGAGAGAAGTTTAGTCAACGGGTCTGCCACATTCAGATCCGTTATGTATTTTGCAAATTTCTATGTCTACAATGCTCTGCATGGAGCTACTTTAGCTAATTGCTCCCACTTTCAATATGTATCTAGATTGAGACTTAGAGTCATCTAGATTAGTGTCAAAACTTGCATCGACGTAACCTTTTACGACGAACCTTTTTGTCACATCCATAATCGAGAAACATATCCTTATTTTACTAAGGATAATTTTGACCGATGTCCAGTGATCTACTTCCTAGATCACTATTGTACTCCCTTGCTTAACACAGTGTAGGGTATACAATAGATCTGGTACATAGCATGGCATACTTTATAGAATCTATGGCTGAGGCATAGGAAATGACTTTCATTCTCTTTCTATCATCTGCCGTGGTCGGGCTTTGAGTCTTACTCAATTTCACACCTTGTAATACAGGCAAGAACTCTTTCTTTGACTGTTCCATTTTGAACTACTTCAAAATTCTTTCAAGGTATGTACTTATTGAAAAAACTTATCAAGCGTCTCGATCTATCTCTATAGATCTTGATGCTCGATATGTAAGCAGCTTCACCGAGGTCCTTCTTCGAAAAACTCCTTTCAAATACTCCTTTATGCTTCACAGAATAATTCTACATTATTTCCGATCAATCATATGTCATTTACATATACTTATCAGAAATGCTGTAGTGCTCCCACTCACTTTCTTGTAAATACAGGCTTCACCGCAAGTCTGTATAAAACTATATGCTTTGATCAACTTATCAAAGCGTATATTCCAACTCCGAGATGCTTGCACCAGTCCATAGATGGATCGCTGGAGCTTGCATATTTTGTTAACACCTTCAGGATCGACAAAACCTTCTAGTTGCATCGTATACAACTCTTCTTTAATAAATCCATTAAGGAATATAGTTTTGTTTATCCATTTGCCGGATTTCATAAAATGCGACAATTGCTAACATGATTCGGACAGACTTAAGCATAGATACGAGTGAGAAACTCTCATCATAGTCAACACCTTGAACTTGTCGAAAACCTTTTGCGACAATTCTAGCTTTGTAGATAGTAACACTACTATCAGTGTCCGTCTTCCTCTTGAAGATCCATTTATTTTCTTTGGCTTGCCGATCATCGGGCAAATCCCTCAAAGTCCATACTTTGTTCTCATACATGGATCATATCTCAGATTTCATGGCTTCAAGCCACTTTGCGGAATCTGGGCTCATCATCGCTTCCTCATAGTTCGCAAGTTCGTCATGGTCTAGTAACATGACTTCCAGAACAGGATTACCGTACCACTCTGGTGCGGATCTCACTCTAGTTTACTTACGAGATTCGGTAGTAACTTGATCTTGAAGTTACATGATCATCATCATTAGCTTCCATACTAATTGGTGTAGTAGTCACAAGAACAGATTTCTGTGATGAACTACTTTCCAATAAGGGAGAAGGTACAATTACCTTATCAAGTTTTCTACTTTCCTCCCACTCACTTCTTTCGAAAGAAACTCTTTCTCTAGAAAGTTTCTGAACTTAGCAACAAAAGTCTTGCCTTCGGATCTATGATAGAAGGTGTATCCAACAGTTTCCTTTGGATATCCTATGAAGACACATTTCTCCGATTTGGGTTCGAGCTTATCAGGTTGAAGCTTTTTCACATAAGCATCGTAACCCCAAATTTTAAGAAACGACAACTTTGGTTTCTTGCCAAACCACAGTTTATTTTGTGTCGTCTCAACGGACTTTAGATGGTGCCCCTTTTAACGTGAATGCAACTGTCTCTAATGCATGATCCCAAAACGATATTGGTAAATCGGTAAGAAACATCATAGATTGTACTATATCCAATAAAGTACGGTTATGACGTTCGGACACACCATTATGCTGTGGTGTTCCAGGTGGCATGAATTTGTGAAACTATTCCACACGGTTTTAACTGAAGGCCAAACTCGTAACTCAAATATTCGTCTCTGCGATCAGATCGTAGAAACTTTATTTTCTTGTCACGATGATTTTCCACTTCACTCTGAAATTCTTTGAATTTTTCAAATGTTTCAGACTTATGTTTCATCAAGTAGATATACCCATATCTGCTCAAATCATCTGTGAAGGTTAGAAAATAATGATACTTGTCGCGAGCCTTAATATTCATCGGACCATATACATCAGTATGTATGATTTCCAACAAATCTGTTGCTTGCTCCATTGTTCCGGAGAACGGCGTTTTAGTCATCTTGCCCAAGAGGCATGGTTCGCAAGCATCAAGTGATTCATAATCAAGTGATTCCAAAATCCCATCAGCATGGAGTTTCTTCATGCGCTTTACACCAATATGACCTAAACGGCAGTGCCACAAATAGGTTGCACTATCATTATTAACTTCGCATCTTTTTGGTTTCAATATTATGAATATGTGTATCACTACGATCGAGATCCAATGAACTATTTTCATTGGTGTGTATGACCATAGAAGGTTTTATTCATGTAAACAGAACAACAATTGTTCTCTAACTTAAATGAATAACTGTATTGCAATTAACATGATCAAATCATATTCATGCTCAACGCAAACACCAAATAACACTTATTTAGTTTCAACACTAATCCCGAAAGTATAGGGAGTGTGTGATGATGATCATATCAATCTTGGAACCACTTCCAACACACATCGTCACCTTGCCCTTTAACTAGTCTTTGTTCATTCTGCAACTCCCGTTTCGAGTTACTAATCTTAGCAACTTGAACTAGTATCAAATACCGAGGGGTTGCTATAAACACTAGTAAAGTACACATCAATAACATGTATATCCAATATACCTTTGTTCACTTTGCCATCCTTTTTATCCACCAATCACTCGGGGTAGCTCCGTTTCCAGTGACCAGTCCCTTTGCAGTAGAAGCACTCAGTCTCAGGCTTAGGTCCAGATTTGGGCTTCTTCACTTGAGCAGCAACTTGCTTGCCGTTCTTCTTGAAGTTCCCTTCTGTCCCTTTGCCCTTTTCTTGAAACTAGTGGTCTTGTTAACCATCAACACTTGATGTTTTTCTTGATTTCTACCTTCGTCGATTTCAGCATCACGAAGAGCTTGGGAATTACTTTCGTCATCCCTTGCATATTATAGTTCATCACAAAGTTCTACTAACTTGGTGATGGTGACTAGAGAATTCTGTCAATCACTATTTTATCTGGAAGATTAACTCCCACTTGATTCAAGCGATTGTAGTACTCAGACTATCTGAGCACATGCTCACTAGTTGAGCGATTCTCCTCCATCTTTTAGCTATAGAACTTGTTGGAGACTTCATATCTCTCAACTCGGGTATTTGCTTGAAATATTAACTTCAACTCCTGGAACATCTCGTATGGTCCATGACGTTCAAAACGTCTTTGAAGTCCCGATTCTAAGCCGTTAAGCATGGTGCACTAAACTATTAAGTAGTCATCATATTGAGCTAGCAAAACGTTCATAACGTCTGCATCTGCTCCTGCAAAAGGTCGGTCACCTAGCGGTGCATCAAGGACAAAATTCTTCTGTGCAGCAATGAGGATAAACCTCAGATTACGGATCCAATCCGCATCATTGCTACTAACATTTTTCAACACAATTTTCTCTAGGAACATATCAAGATAAACACAGGGAAGCAACAACGCGAGCTATTGATCTACAACATAGATATGCTAATACTACCAGGACTAATGATCATGATAATATTAAAGTTCAATTAATCATATTACTTAAGAACTCCCACTTAGATAGACATCCCTCTAATCTTCTAAGTGATCACGTGATCCAAATCAACTAAACCATGTCCGATCATCACGTGAGATGGAGTAGTTTCAATGGTGAACATCACTATGTTGATCATATCTACCATATGATTCACGCTCGACCTTTCGGTCTCCGTGTTCCGAGGCCATATCTGTTATATGCTAGGCTCGTCAAGTTAAACCTGAGTATTCCGCGTGTGCAACTGTTTTGCACCCGTTGTATTTGAACGTAGAGCCTATCACACCCGATCATCACGTGGTGTCTCAGCACGAAGAACTTTCGCAACGGTGCATACTCAGGGAGAACACTTCTTGATAATTTAGTGAGAGATCATCTTATAATGCTACCGTCAATCAAAGCAAGATAAGATGCATAAAAGGATAAACATCACATGCAATCAATATAAGTGATATGATATGGCCATCATCATCTTTGTGCTTGTGATCTTCATCTTTGAAGCACCGTCATGATCACCATCGTCACCGGCGCGACACCTTGATCTTCATCGCAGCATCGTTGTCGTCTCGCCAATCTTATGCTTCCACGACTATCACTACCGTTTAGTAATAAAGTAAAGCATTACATCGTGATTGCATTGCATACAATAAAGCGACAACCATATGGCTCCTGCCAGTTGCCGATAACTCGGTTACAAAACATGATCATCTCATACAATAAAATTTAGCATCACGTCTTGACCATATCACATCACAACATGCCCTGCAAAAACAAGTTAGACGTCCTCTACTTTGTTGTTGCAAGTTTTACGTGGCTGCTACGGGCTTAAGCAAGAACTCATCTTACCTACGCATCAAAACCACAACGATAGTTTGTCAAATAGACTCCGTTTTAACCTTCTCAAGGACCGGGCGTAGCCACACTCGGTTCAACTAAAGTTGGAGAGACAGTCTTCCGCAAGCCATCTATGTGCAAAGCACGTCGAGGGAACCGGTCTCGCGTAAGCGTACGCGTAAGGTTGGTCCGGATCGTCTCGTCCAACAATACCGCTGAACCAAAGTATGACATGCTGGTAGGCAGTATGACTTGTATCGTCCACAACTCACTTGTGTTCTACTCGTGCAAATAACATCAAACCATAAAACCTAGGCTCGGATGCCACTGTTGGGGAACGTAGTAATTTCAAAAAATTTCCTACGCACACGCAAGATCATGGTGATGCATAGCAATGAGAGGGGAGAGTGTTGTCTACGTACCCTCGTAGACCGAAGCGGAAGCGTTGACACAACATAGAGGAAGTAGTCGTACGTTCTCCTCGCGATCCAACCGATCACAGCACCGTTACTCCGGCACCTCCGAGTTCTTGGCACACGTTCAGCTCGATGACGATCCCCGGGCTCCGATCCAGCAAAGCGTCGAGGAAGAGTTCCGTCAGCACGACGGCGTGGTGACGATCTTGATGTGTTACTGGCGCAGGGCTTCGCCTAAGCACTGCAACGATATGATCGAGGTGGAATTTGGTGGAAGGGGGCACCGCACACGGCTAAGGAACGATCCGTAGATCAACTTGTGTGTGTTTGGGGTGCCCCCTGCCCCCGTCTATAAAGGAGCCAAGGGGAAGGGGCTGGCCGGCCAAGCCTTGGCGCGCCAGAGAGTCCTACTCCCTCTGGGAGTAGGATTCCCCCCCCCCAATCCTAGTTGGACTAGGATTCTCCAAGGGGGAGAGAGAGAGAGGGGGGCGCCCACCTCTCCTAGTCCTAATAGGACTAGGGGAAGGGGGGGAGGCGCGCAGCCCCTAGGGCAGCCCTCTCACCTCTTCTCCAAGGCCCATGTTGGCCCATTATGCTCCCGGGGGGTTCCGGTAACCCTCCCGGTATTCCGGTAAAATCCTGATTTCACCTGGAATGCATCCGATGTCCAAACATAGGCTTCCAATATATAATTCTTTATGTCTCGACCATTTCGAGACTCCTCGTCACGTCCGTGATCACATCCGGGACTCCAAACTCCTTCGGTACATCAAAATGTATAAACTCATAATAATTGTCATCGTAACGTTAAGCGTGCGGACCCTACGGTTCGAGAACAATGTAGACATGACCGAGACACGTCTCCGGTCAATAACCAATAGCGGGACCTGGATGCCCATATTGGCTCCTACATATTCTACGAAGATCTTTATCGGTCAGACCGCATAACAACATACGTTGTTCCGTTTGTCATCGGTATGTTACTTGCCCGAGATTCGATCGTTGGTATCCAATACCTAGTTCAATCTCGTTACCGGCAAGTCTCTTTACTCGTTCTGTAATACATCATCTCGCAACTAACTCATTGGTTGCAATGCTTGCAAGGCTTATTGTGATGTGCATTACCGAGAAGGCCCTGAGATACCTCTCCGACAATCGGAGTGACAAATCCTAATCTCGAAATACGCCAACCCAATATGTACCTTCGGAGACACCTGTAGAGCACCTTTATAATCACCCAGTTACGTTGTGACGTTTGGTAGCACACAAAGTGTTCCTACGGTAAATGGGAGTTGCATAATCTCATAGTTAAAGGAACATGTATAAGTCATGGATAAAAGCAATAGCAACATACTAAACGATCGGGTGCTATGCTAATGGAATGGGTCATGTCAATCAGATCATTCAACTAATGATGTGACCTCGTTAATCAAATAACAACTCTTTGTTCATGGTTAGGAAACATAACCATCTTTGATTAACGAGCTAGTCAGGTAGAGGCATACTAGTGACACTCTGTTTGTCTATGTATCCACACATGTATTATGTTTCCAGTTAATACAATTCTAGCATGAATAATAAACATCTATCATGACATGTAAGGAAATAAATAATAACTTTATTATTGCCTCTAGGGCATATTTCCTTCAGTCTCCCACTTGTACTAGAGTCAATAATCTAGTTCACATCGCCATGTGATTTAATAGCAATAGTTCACATCACCATGTGATTAACACCCATAGTTCACATCGATATGTGACCAACACCCAAAGGGTTTACTAGATTCAGTAATCTAGTTCACATCGCTATGTGATTAACACCCAAAGAGTATTACGGTGTGATCATGTTTTGCTTGTGAGAGAAGTTTAGTCAACGGGTCTGCCACATTCAGATCCGTTATGTATTTTGCAAATTTCTATGTCTACAATGCTCTGCATGGAGCTACTTTAGCTAATTGCTCCCACTTTCAATATGTATCTAGATTGAGACTTAGAGTCATCTAGATTAGTGTCAAAACTTGCATCGACGTAACCTTTTACGACGAACCTTTTTGTCACATCCATAATCGAGAAACATATCCTTATTTTACTAAGGATAATTTTGACCGATGTCCAGTGATCTACTTCCTAGATCACTATTGTACTCCCTTGCTTAACACAGTGTAGGGTATACAATAGATCTGGTACATAGCATGGCATACTTTATAGAATCTATGGCTGAGGCATAGGAAATGACTTTCATTCTCTTTCTATCATCTGCCGTGGTCGGGCTTTGAGTCTTACTCAATTTCACACCTTGTAATACAGGCAAGAACTCTTTCTTTGACTGTTCCATTTTGAACTACTTCAAAATTCTTTCAAGGTATGTACTTATTGAAAAAACTTATCAAGCGTCTCGATCTATCTCTATAGATCTTGATGCTCGATATGTAAGCAGCTTCACCGAGGTCCTTCTTCGAAAAACTCCTTTCAAATACTCCTTTATGCTTCACAAAATAATTCTACATTATTTCCGATCAATCATATGTCATTTACATATACTTATCAGAAATGCTGTAGTGCTCCCACTCACTTTCTTGTAAATACAGGCTTCACCGCAAGTCTGTATAAAACTATATGCTTTGATCAACTTATCAAAGCGTATATTCCAACTCCGAGATGCTTGCACCAGTCCATAGATGGATCGCTGGAGCTTGCATATTTTGTTAACACCTTCAGGATCGACAAAACCTTCTAGTTGCATCGTATACAACTCTTCTTTAATAAATCCATTAAGGAATGTAGTTTTGTTTATCCATTTGCCGGATTTCGTAAAATGCGACAATTGCTAACATGATTCGGACAGACTTAAGCATAGATACGAGTGAGAAACTCTCATCGTAGTCAACACCTTGAACTTGTCGAAAACCTTTTGCGACAATTCTAGCTTTGTAGATAGTAACACTACTATCAGTGTCCGTCTTCCTCTTGAAGATCCATTTATTTTCTTTGGCTTGCCGATCATCGGGCAAATCCCTCAAAGTCCATACTTTGTTCTCATACATGGATCATATCTCAGATTTCATGGCCTCTAACCATTTCGCGGAATCTGGGCTCATCATCGCTTCCTCATAGTTCGCAAGTTCGTCATGGTCTAGTAACATGACTTCCAGAACAGGATTACCGTACCACTCTGGTGCGGATCTCACTCTAGTTTACTTACGAGATTCGGTAGTAACTTGATCTTGAAGTTACATGATCATCATCATTAGCTCCCATACTAATTGGTGTAGTAGTCACAAGAACAGATTTCTGTGATGAACTACTTTCCAATACATAGTTCAATCTTGTTACCGGCAAGTCTCTTTACTCGTTCCGTAATACATCATCCCGCAACTAACTCATTAGTTGCAATGCTTGCAAGGCTTAAGTGATGTGCATTACCGAGAGGGCCTAGAGATACCTCTCCGACGATCGAAGTGACAAATCCTAATCTCAAAATACGCCAACCCAACATCTACCATTGGAGACACCTGTAGTACTCCTTTATAATCACCCAGTTACGTTGTGATGTTTGGTAGTACCCAAAGTGTTCCTCCGGCAAACGGGAGTTGCATAATCTCATAGTCATAGGAACATGTATAAGTCATGGATAAAGCAATAGCAACATACTAAACGATCGGGTGCTAAGCTAATATAATGGGTCATGTCAATCAGATCATTCAACTAATGATGTGACCTCGTTAATCAAATAACAACTCTTTGTTCATGGTTAGGAAACATAACCATCTTTGATTAACGAGCTAGTTTAGTAGAGGCATACTAGTGACACTCTGTTTGTCTATGTATTCACACATGTATTATGTTTCTGGTTAATACAATTCTAGCATGAATAATAAACCTTTATCATGATATAAGGAAATAAATAATAACTTTATTATTGCCTCTAGGGCATATTTCCTTTAGTCTCCCACTTGCACTAGAGTCAATAATCTAGATTACACTGTAATGATCCTAACACCCATGGAGTCTTGGTGCTGATCATGTTTTGCTCGTGGAAGAGGCTTAGTCAACGGGTCGGCAACATTCAGATCCGTATGTATCTTGCAAATCTCTATGTCTCCCACCTGGACTAGATCCCGGATGGAGTTGAAGCGTCTCTTGATGTGTTTGGTCCTTTTGTGAAATCTGGATTCCTTTGCCAAGGCAATTGCACCAGTATTGTCACAAAAGATTTTCATTGGACCCGATGCACTAGGTGTGACACCTAGATCGGATATGAACTCCTTCATCCAGACTCCTTCGTTTGCTGCTTCCGAAGCAGCTATGTACTCCGCTTCACATGTAGATCCCGCTACGACGCTTTGTTTAGAACTGCACCAACTGACAGCTCCACCGTTTAATGTAAACATGTATCCAGTTTGCGATTTAGAATCGTCCGGATCAGCGTCAAAGCTTGCATCAACGTAACCTCTTACGGTGAGCTCTTTGTCACCTCCATATATGAGAAACATATCCTTAGTCCTTTTCAGGTATTTCAGGATGTTCTTGACCGCTGTCCAGTGATCCGCTCCTGGATTACTTTGGTACCTCCCTGCTAAACTTATAGCAAGGCACACATCAGGTCTGGTACACAGCATTGCATACATGATAGAGCCTATGGCTGAAGCATAGGGAACATCTTTCATTTTCTCTCTATCTTCTGCAGTGGTCGGGCTTTGAGTCTTACTCAATCTCACACCTTGTAACACAGGCAAGAACCCTTTCTTTGCTTGATCCATTTTGAACTTCTTCAAAATCTTGTCAAGGTATGTGCTTTGTGAAAGTCCAATTAAGCGTCTTGATCTATCTCTATAGATCTTTATGCCTAATATGTAAGCAGCTTCTCCGAGGTCTTTCATTGAAAAACTTTTATTCAAGTATCCCTTTATGCTATCCAGAAATTCTATATCATTTCCAATCAGTAATATGTCATCCACATATAATATTAGAAATGCTACAGAGCTCCCACTCACTTTCTTGTAAATACAGGCTTCTCTGAAAGTCTGCATAAAACCAAATGCTTTGATCACACTATCAAAGCGTTTATTCCAACTCCGAGAGGCTTGCACCAGTCCATAAATGGATCGCTGGAGCTTGCACACTTTGTTAGCTCCCTTTGGATCGACAAAACCTTCCGGTTGCATCATATACAACTCTTCTTCCAGAAATCCATTCAGGAATGCAGTTTTGACATCCATCTACCAAATTTCATAATCATAAAATGCGGCAATTGCTAACATGATTCGGACAGACTTAAGCATCGCTACGGGTGAGAAAGTCTCATCGTAGTCAATCCCTTGAACTTGTCGAAAACCTTTTGCGACAAGTCGAGCTTTGTAGACAGTAACATTACCATCAGCGTCAGTCTTCTTCTTAAAGATCCATTTGTTCTCAATTGCTTGCCGATCATCGGGCAAGTCAAGCAAAGTCCATACTTTGTTCTCATACATGGATCCCATCTCAGATTTCATGGCTTCAAGCCACTTTGCGGAATCTGGGCTCACCATCGCTTCTTCATAGTTCGTAGGTTCATCATGATCTAATATCATGACCTCCAGAACAGGATTACCGTACCACTCTGGTGCGGATCTCACTCTGGTTGATCTACGAGGTTCAGTAGTATCTTGATCTAAAGTTTCATGATCATCATCATTAGCTTCCTCACTTATTGGTGTAGGTGTCGCAGAAACAGTTTTCTGTGATGTACTACTTCTCAATAAAGGAGTAGGTACAGTTACCTCGTCAAGTTCTACTTTCCTCCCACTCACTTCTTTCGAAAGAAACTCCTTCTCTAGAAAGTTTCCGAACTTAGCAACAAAAGTCTTGCCTTCGGATCTGTGATAGAAGGTGTATCCAACAGTTTCCTTTGGATATCCTATGAAGACACATTTCTCCGATTTGGGTTCGAGCTTATCAGGTTGAAGCTTTTTCACATAAGCATCGCAGCCCCAAACTTTAAGAAACGACAACTTTGGTTTCTTGCCAAACCATAGTTCATAAGGCGTCGTCTCAACGGATTTAGATGGTGCCCTATTTAACGTGAATGCGGCCGTCTCTAGAGCGTATCCCTAAAACGATAGCGGTAAATCTGTAAGAGACATCATAGATCACACCATATCTAGTAAAGTACGATTACGACGTTCGGACACACCATTACGCTGTGGTGTTCCGGGTGGCGTGAGTTGCGAAACTATTCCACAAATTTTCAAATGTACACGAAACTCGTAACTCAAATATTCTCCTACACGATCAGATCGTAGAAACTTTATTTTCTTGTTACGATGATTTTCAACTTCACTCTGAAATTCTTTGAACTTTTCAAATGTTTTAGACTTGTGTTTCATTAAGTAGATATACCCATATCTGCTTAAGTCATCTGTGAAGGTGAGAAAATAACGATATCCGCCACGAGCCTCAATATTCATCGGTCCACATACATCGGTATGTATGATTTCCAACAAATCTGTTGCTCTCTCCATCGTACCGGAGAACGGTGTTTTACTCATCTTGCCCAAGAGGCACGGTTCGCAAGTACCAAGTGATTCATAATCAAGTGGTTCCAAAAGTCCATCAGTATGGAGTTTCTTCATGCGCTTTACACCAATATGACCTAAACGACAGTGCCACAAATAAGTTGCACTTTCATTATCAACTCTGCATCTTTTGGCTTCAACATTATGAATATGTGTATCACTACTATCGAGATTCATCAAAAATAGACCACTCTTCAAAGTTGCATGACCATAAAAGATATTACTCATATAAATAGAACAACCATTATTCTCTGATTTAAATGAATAACCGTCTCACATTAAACAAGATCCAGATATAATGTTCATGCTCAACGCTGGCACCAAATAACAATTATTTAGGTCTAATATTAATCCCGAAGGTAGATATAGAGGTAGCGTGCCGACCGCGATCACATCGACTTTGGAACCGTTTCCCACGCGCATCGTCACCTCGTCCTTTGCTAGTGTCCGCTTATTCTGTAGTCCCTGTTTCGAGTTGCAAATATTAGCAACAGAACCAGTATCAAATACCCAGGTGCTACTGCGAGCATTAGTAAGGTACACATCAATAACATGTATATCACATATACCTTTGTTCACCTTGCCATCCTTCTTATCCGCCAAATACTTGGGGCAGTTTCGCTTCCAGTGACCAGTCTGCTTGCAGTAGAAGCACTCAGTTTCAGGCTTAGGTCCAGACTTGGGTTTCTTCTCTTGAGCAGCAACTCGCTTGCCGTTCTTCTTGAAGTTCCCCTTTTTCTTCCCTTTGCCCTTTTTCTTGAAACTGGTGGTTTTGTTAACCATCAACACTTGATGCTCCTTCTTGATTTCTACCTCTGCAGCTTTTAACATTGCGAAGAGCTCGGGAATAGTCTTGTTCATCCCTTGCATATTATAGTTCATCACGAAGCTCATGTAGCTTGGTGGCAGTGATTGGAGAATTCTGTCAATGACGCAATCATCTGGAAGAGTAACTCCCAATTGAATCAAGTGATTATTATACCCAGACATTTTGAGTATATGCTCACTGACAGAACTATTCTCCTCCATCTTGCAGCTATAGAACTTATTGGAGACTTCATATCTCT